>OV702293.1:308763825-311263825 GCA_916181665.1 Avena sativa
AGCTGCTCAAACAGCTGGTCACAGAAAAGTATACTGGAGGGCAGGGACGAAGCTAAAAAAATCTGTCAATGGGGTCAGTTTTATAACCTCTAAATTACATTGGGGTCATCTTCTATAAATAAATATCACTTGGTACAAATTAGTGAGGATTTTGCTAGTTTTCATTGGGGTCAGCTGACCCCAATGCCCATAAGGCAGCTCCGTCCCTGCTGGAGGGCCACATGGCATCAGGGAGCACATCTTGAGGATGAGCAACATGGCTGCTAAATTAAAGCCCATGGATGCTGACCTCGAGCTCAAGCCTGCTCTACTGGTGCACCTTGTCATGGCTTCCCTTCCCTAATAGTTCGAGAACTTTATGATCAACTACAACATGTCTCCTGAAAAATGGGACATTGAAAAGACCATTAGGATGTGTTCTCAAGAGGAAGAAAGGCTCAAGTCCATTTACGGTGGTTCTCTGAACTACGTGAAGGACAACAGGAAGAGAACCTTCAACAACAGCAACCATGGTGGTTCCCCTTCCAAGCCACATGGCAAAGGCCCCCAACAGTATCAACATCAGCAGAGTCTCCCAGGGGATAAGGACCAGTGTCACCATTGCAAAAAGCCTGGTCACTTCAAGAAAGATTGCCCAATATGGCTCAAGTCCATAATGGCAAAGAACGGTAAAGACACAATTTCTTTTGTAAATGAATCCTTGTATGAACAGTTTTCTAAATCTACTTGGTGGATTGACTCTGGCGCAACTATTCATGTTGCGAATTCTTTACAGGGATTCCATTCGACAAGGACTTTGCAAAGAAGCGAAAGATGCATTGAGGTCACGAATGGAGTGCAAGCAGAAGTTGAAGCTATTGGCGACATCCCTTTGGAGCTAGCTGATGGTTTCATTATTCTGCTAAAAGATATTTTATTTGTTCCCTCGCTTCATAGAAACTTAATAAGTGTGTCATTCTTGGATAAAGACAGTTTTGAATGTTATTTTGGACATGGCAAGTGTGCCATGTGGTTTAATGATGCTTGTGTGGGTACTGCTTTACTTCACAATAAGCTTTATTTGTTATCCTTGCATGAGAAAGTGCTTTCTGTGTGTAATGTGAGTGAGCAAGTTTCCTTGTCGAACAAACAACAAAAGAAAAAAAAGCGAATTCATGACTCATCGAAGTTATGGCACTGTAGATTAGGCCATATTTCGAGGGGAAGAATAGAAAGCCTCATTAAAAATGGCATTCTTACTCCGTTAGAGTTCTAAGATATCGAACAATGCATAGATTGCATAAAAGGAAAATATGTAAAGCAAATCAAAAAGGGTGCAAACCGAAGTGTAGCAACACTAGAAATCATTCACACTGATATTTGTGGACCATTTCCTGTGAAAAGTGTGGATGGTTATGATTCATTCATAACATTCACAGATGATCACTCCCGATATGGTTATATTTATCCAATTAAAGAAAGATCTGAGGCATTGGATAAATTTAAGATTTTCAAAGCTGAACATGAAAATCAGCATGATAAAGGAATTAAAATAGTCCGGTCCGACCATGGGGGGAGTACTACGGTCGGCACACTCCATATGGTGATATGCCCTAGAGGCAATAATAAATGTAGTTATTATTATATCTTTGTGTTTATGATAAATGTTTACATTCATGCTATAACAGTATTAACCGGAAACATTAATACTTGTGTGATTTGTAAACTAAATTATAGTCCCTAGTAAAGCCTCTTTAATAATAGTAGCTTGTTGGTTAATAGATGATCGTGGTTTCCCGATCATGAACATTGAGATGTTGTTAACAACAAGATCATATCATTAGGAGAATGGTATGATGGACATACTCCTACAGATAAGCGTAGCATAAAGATCAAGTCATTTTAATAGTTCAATTGCTATAAGCTTTCTGATACATAGTAACCTAATTCCTTCGACCATGAGATCATGCTAATCACCATCACCAGAAGGATGCTTTGATGACATCAAACACCACACCGTAACTGGGTGGCTATAAAGGTGGCATTGAGTGTTCGGAAAGTATGGGTTGAGGCACATGGATCAAGAGTGGGATTTGTCCATCCATATGACGGATAGATATACTCTGGGCCCTCTTAGTGGAATGTCATCCAATTAGCTTGCAAGCATGTGACTGGCTCACAAGGGATCACATATCACGGGAACGAGAAAAAAGTACTTATCACTAACGAGGTTGAACTAGGTATGTAGAGATACCGACGATCAAAACCTTGGATAAGTAAATTATCGTGAGACGAAGGGAAATTGGTATCGTATGTAAGTGGTTCATTCGATCGCAAAGTAATCGTAGAAATATGTGGGAGCCATATGAATTTCCAGATTCCTCTATTGGTTATTGATCGGAGAAGTGTCTCGTTCATGTCCGCATAATTCACGAACCGTAGGGAGACACACTTAAGGATTCGATGTTGTTGTGTAGTTATGGAATGATGAGTAAGAGACCGAATGTTGTTCGGAGTCTCGGATGGGATCCGGTATATCACGAGGAGATCTGGAATGGTCCGGAGAATAAGATTCATATAAGGAAAGTCATGCTTTGGAGTTCGGGAATGATTCCGGTGTTTTCACCAGGAATGTTCTAGAAGGGTCCTGAAGGTCCGGCACTTCGGAGGGGAAGGGTACATGGATGTGTCATGACAATGTGGAATGGTTGCATCATCTAATAGGTCACTTGGCTAGGCAAAATAAAGAGAGAAATCAAATCGAAGTTTGAAAGTCAAACGCCAATTTGAAAATTCAAATCTGAAGTTTGCTTGGTGGAGGGAGAGTAGGAAACCTACCTAGGGTGGAAGTCCTACTCCCTCCACCTGCCGGCCAAGGAGGAGGAGTTGGAGGAGGACTCCCTCCTCCCAACCGGCCCTCCTCCCACCTATATAAGGAGGGGTAGGGCTGCCCCCTACCCTCACACCTAAACCCTAGCTCTTGGCGCCTCCACCACAAGTGCAGCCGCCGCCTAGGGATCTCCCAAGTCGCCGACTTGGGGCTTTCCCCAAGCCCTAGCCGCCGGCCACATCCACCCCTTGGCACCTCTAAACCCTAGATCTCCAAGGCCTCTCTTATACTCCACCATACTTGCTCCGGCTTAAGGCGAAGCCCTGCGAGATCTTCCCTCTACTTCCGACACCACGCCGTCGTGCTACCGGAATCACGAGGAGAGTGCTACAACCTCTGTTGCCTGCTGGAACAAGGGAGAGGAAGGTCTTCATCGAGTATCGAACGTGTGACTAACTACGGAAGTGCTGCCGGAACGCAGCGCCGGAAGGATCGTCTACGCGGTCTTGAGATCGGCAAGTGTACGACTACATCACCCACGAGAATCTGCTCTCGTTAACCGCTTTGGAATCTTCGAGGGTGAGTTCCTCTATCGACTCGTTGCTACAATCTAGTAGATAGATCTTGGCTTGTTTGTGTGCATGCGGTAGAATTTTTTGTTTTCCATGCTACGAACCCCTACAGTGGTATCAGAGCTATGTCTATATGTAGATCTGTTGCACGAGTAGAACACAATGGTTATTATGGGCAGTGGTGCTTTTATTATCAATTGCTTTTTGTGTACTTTGCATCTTGCGGTATGATGGGATGAAGCGGCCCGGGCTAACCTTACATGACATCGTTCATGAAACTTGCTCCACGCTTAACATGCAACTTGTATTGCATAAGTGGATTTGCGGGTGTGTGTCTCTCCCATCATAGTATAGATTCCATTTACAACGGGCACTTGATAGTTCAAGCATCAACGTTGTGGTTCTTGTTTGTAAGTTAAAACGACACTTATTGAAAGCCCCAAACCACGTAAAATATGCAAAGAAAATTAGATGCGTCTAACTTTGTTTTGCAGGGGTGTGCCGTGGTGTGATATGGCCATGATTGTGATTATATTTGATATATGCAATGTTCCTTATTGTAAGTTGGCAACCGGCAGGAGCCATATGGTTGTCTTTAAATTCCGTTAAGACTTGCGTGTCTATTCAAAGTAGTTGTAATAGTTGAAGCTGGTGGACGACAACCATAAAACGGCGCCATTGACCTTGATGCCATACCGGTGATGATGGAGATCATAATTATGCTTGAAAGATGGAGATCGAAGCACAAGAAGAAAGGCCATATCATATCACATATTATGAATTGCATGTGATTTTAATCCTTTTATGCATCTTGTATTGCTTAGTTCACAACGATAGCATTATAAGATGATCCCTCATGCACACAAATTTCAAGTTTTAAAGTCTTCATCCTTAGTAAGCACCGTTGCTAAAGCTCCTTGTTTCGAAGCACCACGTGATGATCGGGTGTGTTAGATTCTGCGAGTGTATACAACGTGAGCAAGCCAGATTTGCTCATGCGGAAGCTAAGGTTTGATCTTGACTAGCCTAGCATGTATAGACATGGTCTCGAAACACGGATCACCGAAAGGTAAAGCATGAGTCATATAGTAGATATGATGAACATGTTGATTGTTCGCCATTGAAGCTACATCAACACTCGTGATGATCGGTTTTGATGTGGTGGATTTGGTTCGTGTGATCACTAAAACAATGTGAGGGATATTGTTTTGAGTGGGAGTTCACCTAGATTAATTTAACTATTAATTAGAACTCAATTTCTCATAAACTTAGTCTAAACTATTGCAAATATGTTGTAGATCAATGGCGGCCCCTACCATCAATTTTAATGCGTTCCTAGAGAAAGAAAAGTTGAAAAACAATGGAAGCAACTTTGTGGATTGGTTCCGCAATTTGAGGATTGTCCTCAATGCTGGTAATTTGACCTATGTGCTGGATGCACCGCTGGGTGACCCGCCTACAGCTACTGCTACCAATGAAGTAAAGAATGTTTACCTCACTCGGAAGAATCATTATTCCACAGTTCAGTGTGCTATCTTGTATGGTTTGGAATCGGAGCTTCAGAAAAGGTTTGAGAACCATGACCCACATGATATTGTCCGTGAACTCAAAATGATATTTGAGGCTCACGCGGTAGTTGAGAGTTATGAGGCTTCTGAAAAGTTCTTTAACTGCAAGATGGAAGAGGGCAGCTCCGTCAGTGAGCACGTGCTTAAGATGTCTGGGCATGCAAACAAACTCCAAAGTTTGGGTATAGTGATTCCTAATTCTTTGGGGATTCACCGTGTCCTCCAATCACTGCCACCAAGTTACAAGAACTTTGTGATGAACTAAAATATGCAAAACATGGACAAGACGTTGCCAGAACTCTTCTCCATGTTAAAATTTGCAGAAGTGGAGATCAAGAAAGAGCACCAAGTGTTGTTGGTCAATAAGACCACCAAATTCAAGAAGCAAGGCAAGTCTAAGCAAAAGGGAAACTTCAAGAAGGGCGGTAAGAAAGTTGTCGTGTCGGCGAAGAAGACCAAGGCTGGGCCTAAGGCTGATACTGAGTGCTTTTACTGTAAGGGAGAGGGTCACTGGAAGCGAAATTTCCCAAAGTACTTGGCGGATTTGAAGAACAGCAACATCAAGAAGAAAGGTATATCCGATATACATGTTATTGATCTGTATCTCACTAGTACTCGTAGTAGTGTCTGGGTATTTGATACTGGTTCGGTTGCTCATATTTGTAACTCAAAACAGGTGTTGCAGAATAAACGGAAGCTAGCGAAGAACAAGGTGACGATGCGCGTTGGAAATGGATCAAAGGTTGATGTGATCGCGGTCGGCACGCTACCTCTTCATCTACCATCGGGATTAGTTTTATACTTAAATAATTGTTATTTGGTGCCTGCGTTGAGCATGAATATTATATCTGGATCATGTTTATTGCGAGACAGTTACTTGTTTAAGTCCGAGAATAATGGTTGTTCGATTTATATGAGTAATATGTTTTATGCACATGCACCTTTGATAGATGGTCTATTCTTATTGAATCTCGATTGTAGTAATACACACATTAATAACATTGAGGCTAAACGTTTGAAATTAAGCGATAATTCGACCTATATGTGGCACTGTCATCTTGGTCATATTGGAGTGAAGCGTATGAAGAAACTCCATTTCGATGGACTTCTTGAATCACTTGATTTTGAATCACTTGAAAGATGCGAAGCATGTCTGATGGGTAAAATGACTAAGACTCCATTTTCTGGTATGATGGACCAAGCTACGGACTTATTGGAAATCATACATACCGATGTGTGTGGTCCAATGAGTGTAGCATCGCGAGGTGGTTGTCGTTATGTTCTTACCTTCACGGATGACTTGAGTAGATATGGGTATATCTATTTCATGAAACATAAGTCCGAAACTTTCGAGAAGTTTAAGGAATTTCAAAGTGAGGTAGAGAATCAACGTAACAAGAAGATTAAATTTCTATGATCTGATCGTGGAGGTGAATATCTAAGTTACGAGTATGGCGAGCATTTAAAGAAATGCGGAATACTTTCACAATTGACACCGCCGGGAACACCACAACGTAATGGTGTGTCCGAACGTCGTAATCGAACTCTCTTAGATATGGTTCGTTCTATGATGTCACTTACAGATTTACCGCTATCGTTTTGGGGTTATGCATTAGAAACAGCCGCATTCACTTTAAATAGGACACCATCTAAATCCGTTGAAACGACAGCGTATGAATTATGGTTTGGGAAGAAACCTAAATTGTCGTTCCTTAAAGTTTGGGGTTGCGAAGCTTATGTAAAGAAGTTACAGCCAAACAAGCTTGAACCCAAAGCGGAAAAATGCGTTTTCATAGGATACCCGAAGGAAACTATTGGGTATACCTTCTATCATAGATCCGAGGGCAAAATCTTCGTTGCCAAGAATGGATCCTTTCTAGAGAAGGAATTTCTCTCGAAAGAAGTGACTGGAAGGAAAGTAGAACTCGACGAGGTTGTTGAACCTTCTCTCGAACTTGAGAGTAGCGCAACACCGGAAGTAGTTCATGTGGCGCCTACACCAATAAGAGAGGAAGCTAATAATGTTGATCATGAAACTTCGGTTGAAGTAACTACGGAACCTCGCAGGTCAACAAGAACTCGTACCACTCCTGATTGGTATGATCCTGTTATGAGTGTCATGTTGGTGGACAACACCGATGACCCTGCGACATATGAGGAAGTGATGATGAGCCCAGATTCCAATAAATGGCAAGAAGCCATGAAATCCAAGATTGGATCCATGTATGAAAACCAAGTATGGACTTTGGTGGACTTACCGGATGGCCGGAAGGCTGTCAAGAACAAATGGATTTTCAAGAAGAAAACAGATGCTGATGGTAATGTTACTATCTATAAAGATCGACTTGTCGCAAAAGGGTTTTGACAAATTCAAGGAGTTGACTACGATGAGACTTTCTCACTAGTAGCAAAGCTAAAGTCTGTGAGGATTATGTTAGCAATCGCTGCGTATTATGATTATGAGATATGGCAGATGGATGTCAAAACAGCTTTCCTCAATGGAGACATTGATGAAGAGTTGTATATGATGCAACCCAAAGGTTTTATTGATCCTAAAGATGCTAAAAAGGTATGCAAACTTCAACGGTCCATATATGGATTGAAGCAAGCATCCCGAAGTTGGAATCAACGTTTTGATAAGGTAATCAAAAGTTTTGGTTTTATACAAACTTATGGAGAAGCTTGTATTTACAAGAAAGTGAGTGGGAGCTCTGTAGCATTCTTAATACTATATGTAGATGACATATTGTTGATTGGGAATGATGTAGACCTTCTTAATAGTGTCAAGGATTATTTGAATAATAGTTTTTCAATGAAAGATCTTGGGGAGGCAGCTTACATATTAGGCATAAACATTTATAGAGATAGATCGAGACGCCAAATATCATTGTCACAAAGTACATATTTGGACAAAGTTCCAAAGATATTTGGAATGGAAGATAGCAAGAAAGGTTTCTTGCCCATGTTGCCCAATACAACCTTGAGTAAAACTCAAAGTCCAGCAACGGCAGAAGATAGAGAAAGGATGAGTAAGACTCCCTATGCCTCAGCCATAGGATCTCTTATGTATGCCATGCTATGTACTAGACCCGACATTGCATATGCTGTTAGTTTGACTAGCAGATATCAAAGTGATCCAGGAGTGGATCATTGGACAGCGGTCAAAAACATCCTTAAGTACTTGAGAAGAACTAAGGATATGGTTCTTTCTTATGGAGGTGATGAACAGCTCGTTGTTAATGGTTACACCGATGCTAGTTGGAAAACCGATCCGGATGATTCTAATCTCAATCTGGGTACGTATTTACTTTGAATGGTGCAGCAGTTAGCTGGAGGAGTGCAAAGCAAAGCGTTGTGGCGAGATCTTCAACTGAATCGTAATACATAGCTGCTTCAGAGGCTTCACAAGAGGCGATATGGATGAAAGAGTTCATTACAGAGCTCGGTGTGGTTCCAAGTGTGCTGGACCCAATGTCTATCTACTGTGATAACATGGGAGCCATAGCCAATGCGCAAGAACCAAGGTCACACAAGAAGCTGAAGCATATCAAGCTATGTTTTCACGCTATTCGAGAACATGTCCAAGATGGTGACATAACGATTTGCAAATTACACACTAATCTGAATGTGGCGAATCCGTTGACTAAACCTCTCCCGAGGGCAAAACATGACCAACACCAAACTGCCATGGGTGTTCGGTATATTACCATGTAATCTAAATTAGTTGACTCTAGTGCAAGTGGGAGACTGTTGGACATATGCCCTAGAGGCAATAATAAATGTAGTTATTATTATATCTTTGTGTTTATGATAAATGTTTACATTCATGCTATAACAGTATTAACCGGAAACATTAATACTTGTGTGATTTGTAAACTAAATTAGAGTCCCTAGTAAAGCCTCTTTAATAATAGTAGCTTGTTGGTTAATAGATGATCGTGGTTTCCCGATCATGAACATTGAGATGTTGTTAACAACAAGATCATATCATTAGGAGAATAGTATGATGGACATACTCCTATAGATAAGCGTAGCATAAAGATCAAGTCATTTTAATAGTTCAATTGCTATAAGCTTTCTGATACATAGTAACCTAATTCCTTCGACCATGAGATCATGCTAATCACCATCACCGGAAGGATGCTTTGATGACATCAAACACCACACCGTAATTGGGTGGCTATAAAGATGGAATTGAGTGTTCGGAAAGTATGGGTTGAGGCACATGGATCAAGAGTGGGATTTGTCCATCCATATGACGGATAGATATACTCTGGGCCCTCTCGGTGGAATGTCATCCAATTAGCATGCAAGCATGTGACCGGCTCACAAGGGATCACATATAATGGGAACAAGAAAAGAGTACTTATCAATAACGAGGTTGAACTAGGTATGCAGAGATACCGACGATCAAAACTTCGGATAAGTAAACTATCGTGAGACAAAGGGAAATTGGTATCATATGTAAGTGGTTCATTCGATCGCAAAGTAATCATAGAAATATGTGGGAGCCATATGAATTTCCAGATTCCTCTATTGGTTATTGATCGAAGAAGTGTCTCGTTCATGTCCGCATAATTCACGAACCGTAGGGAGACACACTTAAGGATTCGATGTTGTTGAGTAGTTATGGAATGATGAGTAAGAGACCGAATGTTGTTCGGAGTCTCGGATGGGATCCAAGATATCACGAGGAGATCCGGAATGGTCCGGAGAATAAGATTCATATAAGGAAAGTCCTATTTTGGAGTTCGGGAATGATTTCGGTGTTTTCACCAGGAATGTTCTAGAAGGGTCCGGAAGGTCCGGCACTCCGGAGGGGAAGGGTACATGGATGTGTCATGACAATGTGGAATGGTTGCATCATGTACTAGGTCACTTGGCTGGGCAAAATAAAGAGAGAAATCAAATCGAAGTTTGAAAGTCAAACGCCAATTTGAAAAGTCAAATCTGAAGTTTGCTTGGTGGAGGGAGAGTAGGAAACCTACCTAGGGTGGAAGTCCTACTCCCTCCACCCGCCGGCCAAGGAGGAGGAGTTGGAGGAGGACTCCCTCCTCCCAACCGGCCCTCCTCCCACCTATATAAGGAGGGGTAGGGATGCCCCCTACCCTCACACCTAAACCTAGCTCCTGGCGCCTCCACCACAAGTGAAGCCGCCGCCTAGGGATCTCCCAAGTTGCCGACTTGGGACTTTCACCAAGCCCTAGACGCCGGCCACATTCACCCCTTGGTGCCTCTAAACCCTAGATCGCCAAGGCCTCTCTCATACTCCACCATACTCGCTCTGACTTAAGGCGAAGCCCTGCGAGATCTTCCCTCTACTTCCAACACCAGGCCGTCGTGCTGCCGGAATCACGAAGAGAGTGCTACAACCTCCGCTGCCTGCTGTAACAAGGGAGAGGAAGGTCTTCATCGAGTACCGAACGTGTGACCGATTGCGGAAGCACTGCCGGAACGCAGCGCCGGAAGGATCGTCTACGCGATCTTGAGATCGGCAAGTGTACGACTACATCACCCACGAGAATCTGCTTTCGTTAACCGCTTTAGAATCTTCGAGGGTGAGTTCCTCTATCAACTCGTTGCTACAATCTAGTAGATAGATCTTGGCTTGTTTGTGTGCATGCGGTAGAATTTTTTTGTTTTCCATGCTACGAACCCCTACAACTCCATATGGTGAAGTACTTGGACCTTTTGCAAGGTTCCTACAGGAAAATGGAATAGTCGCCCAGTATTCTATGCCAGGCGAACCTCAGCATAATAGAGCAGCTGAAAGGCGTAACCATACCCTTATGGATATGGTGCGCAACATGATGAGCTATTCCACCCTCCCATTGGGATTATGGATGGAGGTGCTTAAAACCGCCATTCACATTCTCAACAGAGTACCAAGCAAGTCGGTGCCCAAAACACCGTACGAGTTGTGGACATGCAGAGTCCCCTCTCTGCGCCACTTGAGGGTCTGGGGGAGCCCAGCTGAGGGAAAAGTTTTTGATCCAAATATTGCAGAGTCCCCTCTCAGGAGCCATTTTTTCCGCTACCTGTTGTGCCACCATCTACAACCCCTGAGGTTGTGACTCCATACGTGACAATAATGGGAGAAGGTTCGGAACCTGTCCGTCAGGAGTCGCCTGAACCCACTGTTGAGCATGAAAGGGAGCCGGAATAGCCACACATAGAAAATATGCCAGAACCTGAGGCACGAAATGAGCAAGAGTCTGACGACCTCAGAAGGTCAAAAAGAGAAAGAAGAACATCCATTTCTAAAGAAATTTACAAAGTTTACAACACAGAAATAGTTCATATGGAGGGTGATCCCACCTCATATGAAGAGGCCATGAGAAGCCCTCACTCAGCCAAGTGGGTGGAGGCAATGGAAGATGAAATTAAATCGATGAGTTCCAACAATGTTTGGGACTTAGAGGAAATTTCTAAAGGAGCCAAAATAGTAGGATGCAAATGGGTCTACAAAACAAAGTATGACTCCAATGGGAATGTAGAAAAGTATAAAGCAAGACTTGTGGCAAAAGGCTTTACACAAAGAGAAGGGGTAGATTACAATGAGACTTTTTCTCTGGTCTCATGTAAGGATTCCTTCAGAATCATAATGGCACTAGTTGCACATTTTGATTTATAGTTGCATCAAATGGATGTAAATACGACATTTCTAAATAGAGATTTAGAAGAAAATGTTTACATGAAACAACCCAAGGGTTTTTTCATGGAGGGGAAGGAACATCTGGGATGCCGTCTAAAGAAATCCATTTATGGGTTAAAGCAAGCCTCTAGACAGTGGTATTTAAAGTTCAATGATACAATCAAAATATTTGGATTTAAAGAGAATGTTGAGGACAACTGCATTTATGCAAAGTTTAAAAGTGGGAAATACATCTTCCTAATTCTGTATGTGGATGATATCTTGCTTGCTAGCAGCGATGTCAGTCTACTACTAGAAACAAAGAAGTTCTTGTCCTCAAATTTTGACATGAAAGATCTTGGTGAAGCTTCTTGTGTTTTGGGCATAGAAATTCACCGAGATAGAAAGAATGGAGTGTTAGGACAGTCGCAGAAGGCATATTATGAAAAGATTCTAAAGAAATACAATATGCATGCGAGTAATGCCACACCTGCTCCCATAGTCAAGGGCGATAGTTTTGGAAAAATTCAATGTCCAAAGAACCAATATGAGATCGATCAAATAAAGTCAGTACCATATGATTCGGCCGTTGGAAGCTTATAGTATGCACAAGTGTGCACTCGCCCTGACTTAGCTTTTATCACCGGGATACTCGGTAGGTATCAAGAGAATCCAGGCATAGAGCACTGAAAGATGGTAAAGAAAGCTTTGCGTTATGTGCAAGGCACAAGAGGCCTCATGCTAACATATAAAAGTCTGATTCCCTAAAAATAAGAGGGTATCCAGATGCAGATTTTGCGGGAGATAAAGATGACAGAAAATCCACGACAGGATATGTCTTTACTCTCGCAGGAGGTGTTATTTCGTGGAGAAGCGCCAAACAGTCAGTAGTTGCATCATCTACGATATATGCAAAATTTATAGCATGTTATGAGGCCATGTGACAAGCGTTATGGTTAAAGAAATTTCTACCCGACTTGAAAGTGGTAGACTGCATCAGCAGGCCACTAAAGATGTACTGTGACAACGAGTCCGCAGTATTTTATGCTCACAACAACAAGTCGAGTAATGCTACAAAGTCAATAGATATAAAGTATTATGTTGTGAAGGACAAAGTCCAGGATCAAACTATAAGTCTTTAGCATATAAGGACAAAGGATATGCTTGCGGATCCGCTAACGAAAGGCTTACCTCCCAATGTGTTCAAGGAACACGTAGCCCACATGGGATTAAGGGAAAACCTATGATTCCTGGACTACAGAGGCCCAAAAGTAACATGATTTGTTTTAAAATAGAAGAGTATATAGTGGCTGTCTGATTCTATCGGCAATTGAGCTGAGACGATGAAACATGCTCTATGTACCGATCCGTGATGAAACGAGTAAAGTATAAAGTATAAAGTTAAAAGTAAAGTTGAGATCAAGGGAGAGAATGTTAGATTGATCTCTACCGCGCGAGTCCAACAACTCTAACGGGATCCCTATTCGCGCCCTGATCGGGGGCGCCCAACCTCATCTGGTTTGTGGGCCCCTGTCGCCAGCGCTATATAAAATAGGTGGGGGCCGGCAGCAGACCTCACGAGGTTAGTCGTGCCCTAGCCGCCCCACCTACAATCCCATCCAATCTAGGCTAAGCGCAGCACCGACGGGAAGCTCCACCGCTGCCACCCTCACCGCACACTCGCGCCGCCCCCTTTTCCCATGGCCACTAGCACTAGCACCACCTCGGGTATCCCCTCCGGCTCGTGTTCGTCGAGCCAAGGTGCATGTAGTACTCTCTCTCTCTCTCCCTCTCTCTCTCTGATCTCCTAGATTCAACCCTATAACATCTACCGAGAGCTAGTCTAGACCTAACATATATTCCTTAAGCGAAGTCGGTGACCGCCGACTGACGCAACTAGGAACAGTCAGGCAGTCAGGCTCTGATGGTTGAATGCTCGGTAAAACATGTGGTTGGTTCATCCTCGATCGGCACAGGGTCGATGCCGACAGAATGGAACCAATCATGCCAGCAACTAGCATATCAACCCATGCATAAACCACCCGAAAACTCTGCCACTCGTGAGCATCTACACTAACGTTCATAGGAGATCACTTTTCGGTGACTTGTTTATTTTATCACACTCATGTTTCTAGGACATCAATTTTATCATGTTTTGGACTTTTTTCCATTCGACGATCGCAGACCAAACCCAGCGTGCTGAAAATCTCTTGGTAACGCCGAATTAATGTAGCAAATCTCGCCGTCTGGCCCACGCGTCAGTGAGGACAACGTTCTCTCTATTCCAACCTTCTCTCTTGTCCTCATACGCAGGTCTAGACGACGGAGCTCGGCGTGGCCTTGGCCGGCCGAGCGGCGACGCGTGGGCTGGCCGGCGGAGCTCGGCGTGGGATTGGCAGGCTGAGCGATGGCGTGTGGGCCTGGCCGGCGGAGATCGGCACAGGCGCGTGGGATTGACAGGTTGAGCGGCGACCCGTGGGCCTGGATGGCGGAGCTTTGCGCAGGCTTGGCCAGCGCAGACACGTCGTCACCGTCTTGTCGCCGTCGTGTGGATCATTTTTAAGTCGAACTATGTGATAAAAAATATGTTTGTGTGAATATGTGCCGATTTTTTTTAAAATATTGCTAAACCTGCCAAAAATTGCCCGTTACGTAGGAACACGGATGAAAATTCGGCCAGTTCTATGTCGAAAGTTTCATCAATCTGGTAATTTTTAGTCCAAATTTTGGCATGAAAACGCTTAAAGAGTGGGATGCTCTCGTACTAATAATAAAAAAGTAATCTATCACTACTGTTGCCGTACCAGATCGTACAATCGTATACTGTACTTGTTTTGGCATCTCTCGAGCATCATTTATGCTCAGAGATATAATATATTATCGATATAAGGGCGTCAGCGTCACCAGATGATGCCGTAGAACTTTTTGGTTCGTCGTCGGCATATAGTCGATGCCGACGATGGAATAATGGAACCAATCAAGCATGCCACCGGCTGTCAATCAACCCCAAAAGCCACAAAATCAGCCCAAGATTCTGCAGCTCGTGACTAAGCACATTAGCCACAAACTAATTAATCACGGCACATGGTTTGGTAGCAGCATCACGTTCCAGATGCTAATGCTGCCGTACCTGATCGTACAACACAACTTGACATTGATGATAAGAAAATGAAAAGATGCTTCCTCCCTCATTATTTTGGTATCTCCTTGTCCGAGACGAGTCGACCACCTTTCAGCTCCCAGATGATAGCGCCCGAGTTGGTGGTGCAAATGTGCAATGCATGGTGCGCGTATTGCATATGTGGCCGTACCTTGCCGTGCCCCTTTGTCGCCGTTCCATAGAGAAAAAAAAAAGGAAAATGGGGGGAGACCAGGGGGGAGCTCTGTCCATTTTCGTCCCACGTCGCCGTCGAAGTACGAAAATGGTACAATCTGAGGACGGTACAACTGACCAGGATGACCAAGACGCAATCGATCTATCGGAGTGATATTTTTTGAGTTGAGTTTGACGCTCCTTTTTTTCTTTGTTAGGGATAAACTTGGTGGATCGGTTTCATTCTCCCTCCCGGGCCATCGTCTCGAAGCAGGTGCTTGCTGGAGGCGTTAGGAGGTAGAACGGTATTTCTTCTACCACGTGTCCACGTCAACGACGAAGGGTCTATGCCGCATGGCGCTTGATGGTGGTGTGCGATGATGGATGCACACAGTCGATGGCGGCGTTGTCTGGCGCCGTAGCAGTGTCAACGGCAGACCCTGCAAAATCAATGCCTTGATTACATCCCAAAGATGGGTTAGCGAAAGATGACGGATGAGACTGCTAAATAGCGCGGCTTGGTGACCCTCCGGTTTTAGGATGATGTGCGTAGGTGAGAGGTCATGACGCATGGACCCAACTTGGTCACCCCTTTATCAAGGTTGTAGGTATTACGACAACTATCATTGGTGAGATAATTTCAGATTAATCTACTAAAGTGTATATTTTCTTTGTAATGATTTATTTAATAATAATAAAGGTTATCATTCTAATGCAGAGGCCACAATATCACCTGCATTTTGAAAAATAAATAAGACGTCGTAAACTTATCAAGGACGTTAGGAGCTCTTCTAGCTAGGTTCGGTATATAGCAGTAGAGGTGTTAGACTTTAAACACTAAACTATTTGCTGGTAAGGTCATCACATTGTGCGAAATAATCATATTGAGTTGTATGCGGGCTGCCAAACGTGGAGACCATTTTGTAGCCAGCCAAACAAAGTGTGCATAAGTGCTGTCCTCATTCAGCAACCACTTCGTGAAAAACCAAACAAAACGCTCATACAACCACTTCGGGATGTGAATGAGGGGTTGATGGGGATGAATGCTGGGTAAAAATGTGGTCGGTTCGTCCTGGGGACATGGTCGATGCCGACGGAATAATGGTACCAATCATGCCAGCAACTAGCGTGTCGCCCCAGGATGCCCAAAAGTCAGCCGAAAATTCGCCCACTCGTGACTAACAAAAAGGTAAGCACGGACTAATTAATCCACCACTACTGTTTCCGTACCTTATCACACAACGAACCAATCATGTCACCGGAGTCAATCACCACAAAATTAAAGCCACAAAATCAGCCCATGATTCTTCAGGTCGTGACTAAGCACAGTAGGCAGCAAATAAATAATTAATCACGGCACAGGCATGGTCTGGTAGCAGCATCACGTTCCAGATGCTACTGCTTCTGCCGTACCTGATCGTACAACTTCTTGAGAAGAATTAAAAGATGCCTTCTCATTGTTTTGGCATCTCTCTCTCTCTCGTCTCGACCACCTTTCAGCTCCCAGATGATATCGTCTCGATCGAGATATATGCACACGTCACCGGATGCTAGCTGTACATACACGTCCACCTCAGGAGCGGCGAAGGTTGGTGGTGCAATGCATGGTGCGCGTATATATATGGTATGTGGCCGTAGCCCAATTTCGTGCCCCTTTGTCGCAGTGCCATAGAAAAATGGGAGGAGACCAGGGGGAATCTCCGTCCATTTTCCTCCCACGTCGCCGTCGACGTAAGTACGAAATGGTACGATCTGAGGACGGTATAACTAACCAGGGCGACCAAGACGTCATCGATTTATCTTACTTCCTCGGACTCCTATTAATTGACTTAGATTTATCAAAATTTAAATAAATCTATATACTAAATAGTGTCTAGATTCTAGACAAATGCGAATCAATTAATATCGGTTGGAGAAAGTAGTAATATTTTTTTTCCGTTGAGTTTGTCGTTCCTGTCTTTTCTTTGTTTGTTTTTTTGGTTTCAGATATAAGCGTGGTAGGTCGGAATGATAGAATTTTTCTTAGGCGCCATCGTTGCTGTTTGCGTCTTCTATCTTCGTTTTGCGTCAACGACAAAGGTTCTATGCCGCATGCCGCAACATGGTCTGGACGACAACGCATGATGATGAATGCACGCAACCCGATGAGCTTTCTGGTGCCGTGGCAGTGTCGACGAAATGCCTGGCAAGGCTTGATCTACATCCTGAAGATTGGTCGGCGGAAGATGGCGGCGGGGACTTCAGGAGAACGTACGAGGGTGCGCGCTGAGAGTCTGATGGATCGTTTGTGCTCCCGGCTCGCTGTTGGGCGGCTTGGCGAACCTCCGATTTTACGGTGATGTGCGTAGATGAGAGGTCGGGGTCCATGGCCCTAACATGACCACCAAAGGTTGTATTTGTTACGGCAACTATCATTGTGAGATGACTCCAGATTGATCCATGTGTTTTCTTTGTAAGGCTTTTTTTGCGAATACTTTCTCCATCTTAAAATAGATGTCATAATTTTCTCTAAAATTTAGATGTATCTAGTACTAAATAATGTATAAATATATCTAAATTTAGATAAATTTTCGAGATCTATTTTGAAACAGAGGGAGTAAAAGTTATCATTCAATGCCGAGGCCACAATATCACCTCATGTTATCACAACTAGCATGGTGGCCCTCGCAAATGCGAGGGCATCATCTTTATTTTTTTGTTTGAATCCTGTGATAGAAGATTATTATGGTCATATAGTCATTTGTTTGCATGTGTATAATTCTTTTGTACATGGGATACCCTATTAATAGGTAGATAATTAAATAAATAGTTATTATTATGTATAACCTATGAGCCATCACTTATATTCAAGTATATAATTAGATAATCTAACTCTCCTATTCTATTACTACACAACTAATAGTTAGACAATTCAATCAATAGTCCTTATTATATATGGCATATGACCATGGGAAAATAAATCATCTATATAGTTATGAACTATGACTCTCTTATTCTATTATGTACTAAAAAATAAATATGCTCGTTTTTCCATGTCTAGATCCATTCTACATAATTTAATGAATAATAAGAAAAGTATGTTGTTCCAAAGAATAATGGCTTGCAGAATGTTTTAGGAAACAATTTGTTTAACATGTCTTAATGGTTCGTAGCTTATGTGTCAGTCCACTTTGATGTAGTAATTTATTCATCTAGAGGAGAAAATATTCTCTTTTGACTCAAAATTAACTTATGATTAGTTAGTTTTACAAGTATGCTTGTACAAATCTTTACAAAAATTATTTTGTTAAAATAATTTGCTAACATAGGGGAAACATGTAATATTTGTCCTAGAATGAAAAATGAATTTACATGGATGTCATCGTCATTATCAATGGTTCTCTACGCCCGAGGTTGAATTTATAATTTTTTTCGTATAAATATAAAAAAAATTATTGTAGTAATTTGCTAACCTAGCGAAAAACATGCAGTTTTTAAAAATGAATCTTACTTGGCATTTTTGCATTTCTTGGACCATGGAAAATTTGCAAAATCGCCCCATCATCTATTTTTTCTATCGACATGGTGTAAATTTTCCTCGGACAACATGTGTCTTGAACCGCCAAGAAAAAAAGTTTTAGTGCTTGCTAATTGTTCTAAGAAACTATTCTAAACCTCATATAACTTTGATGGCAGTTTGGACCTAATATCTCCAGATGGGCATAATTATATACTCCATCTGACCCATATTAGTTGACTTAGATTTATCTAGATACGAATGTATCTAGTCAAGTTTTAGTATTAGATACATCCGCATATAACAAATTTGAGTCAACTAATTTGGGTGGAAGGGAGTACTTGTTTTTACTCTTGCGTCTAGATACATACGAATCTAGATAAACTCAATTCAGTTATTTCTGGATAGAGGAAATATAATTTTGCGTGTACATGCAATAGTATTGAGCGATTAGCAATGGGTCCAAACATTGTGGACGCCTTTTTTTACCTACAACTTTGATCGTGCAGCAGATGATATGAGTTTCATAAAAAGAAAAGTGTGTGTTGATCGGCAGGTTAGTCCCACTAGTACGAACAAGCCCATGCATCCCGGTTGGTACGGGGCTTTAGTCCCGGTTGCCCAACCGGGACGGGGCAATCGGGACTAAAGCTCTAACCTTTAGTCCCGGTTGCCCCACCAATCGGAACTAAAGGGTGCACATGTGGCAGCGGCAGCGGGCGAGGGGGGTGGGGCATTAGTCTCGGTTCGTAACACGAACCGGGACTAATAACCTTCTGCCGCGGCAGAGATTTGGCCCATTTCTCTGCCGCGGCAAGGAATTCATTTTGGCACATTTTGTTGCCGCGGCAGCATTTTTGCCACTTTTTGTGCCGCGGCAGAGAATTCATTTAGATTGTTTTATTGTTTATTTAGTGATTTGCACTTATCAATGAAGGAACCTTATATTACATCATGATGACAATATTATATTCAATACACGGATCGAGTTCATGCACTACATACAAAAGTTGCTATTCGATGCTACCGGCCAATTCCTTCAAAGTTGCTATTTTTACAATTCCTATTGTCTATACACAGCCGAGTAGTATTCCCCTTTTGGGTCTAGGACTTCTGCATCCAAGAATCCCGCCAATTCCTCCTGAATTGCTCGTACGCGATCCTTTGGCAGAAGACCGTCCCGTAGACGTTCGATCTGATTTTAAAAAGGAGTCAGCCTATATGAATGAAACTAAACACAATTTGATTGTAATTAAAAACTATAGAAATTGTTTACGTACGTGGAGTTGCTCTAAATTTCTGCCCTTCTCATCGCACGTCTGCCGGATGAACTCGCAAACATAGTATCCACATAAATTGTTACCTGGTCCCTGCGTCAGGCACTTTACGAGAACAGAGTTCAATCAAAATAATAATCAAGCATGATAATAACTGTATCAAAACTAGAATCAAAGAGATGCGCGGATATAGCTAGTGGTGCTTACATCTAGTGCTTCAAATGTAAGCTCCTCTTTCCAAACACCCCTAGCCTTGTTGGTGAACCGTTTCCAAGCGCTGCCCGGCGTAGAAAACGAATAAAATAAGTTATTAAGTACTTGATATCATAAAATTCACGAACGTTGCCGATATAGTGTCGTAATGATTAGAATTACCGCTGGATAAGTATCTGCATGTCCTTCCACGTCTTAAGGGGTTTATGTTTGGAGTCCATGACTAGTACACGCCCTTTGTCAAGTTGAATGATTAACAGAATATAGTGGTAGCTGCAAATGCATAACTAATCAATTATATACTTAACATCGAGTAAGCGAAATAGAAAGTGTATACAAGACAATAACACTCACTCGAAGTTGTAAGGAAATAGTATTTTCCTTTTGGTTTCTTGAAACCTTAAGGCGTGTACTATATTATCCTCAGTATCCTGGGGGTTTGTTTTGAGATTAGCTTGATGAACCCAATATGGGTCAATGAAGCCAATGTCATAGATTTATCCTCTGCTGCATTCGAGAATCTTCATTCTGCATATTACAATATGATTATATACATGCAATAAACAAGGTGAGATAGCTGGAGACTAAATTAATTACAGAATTAGTACTTACAGACAATAGGCACTGATGATCGATTTGTCCAAGGCGTCTTGATTGAATAATTGAAATAGTTCATCAAATTCAATGGATATCATGTCATCCATATCTTTCCCATAATGCTTTTTTGTAACCTTCAGCACTATCCAGTTAGCCCCGGCCCTTGTGGCATGCAAGTACCAGTTATGCAATCTTCGCATTTTTGTTGGAAGATTGTTTACCTCCTCAGGTTTGACGAGAGGTTTGCCGTACTGGTATCTGTATGCTACTTCACTCACGGGGAAGAACTCTAACTGGGATAAGTACTGGGCAATACTCATACCTTGAGCAGCGGCAGCTTCTCCGTATTGTGCAACTACCTCTGGATCATACTGCTCTTCGGCTCCATATTTGCTCGACCCCACATTGGTTTGAGAAGTCACCTTGAGAGGGGCGCAAGTCTGTTTTGCTTGTTCTCCGAGCTGGGCAACAGATTTCCCGCTTGCATCAGTACTGCTCTTCGAGGCTTTTTGTGCCGCATGTGACTTGAGAATAGAACGGTCATAGTCTGATGACAGCTTTGGCTCGGGTTGATGAAGATTCTTTAGCATTTTAAACACTTTGGCTTTTTCTTCTTTGGTGCTGGGGAACTCTGGCTCTTTCGGCCGCCTCAGCTTAGCGAAAAACGATGTCGTTTCCGCATCAACGATCGCCGCAGTCTCCTCTTCAGTACAGTCATAAGCTCTCTTGGGAGGAACCTTTGGTACTTTTGGAAGAGGCTCTTGTTTACGTTTCGGCGATCGCTTACGACGCACAGTAGCGGTACGCTTACGCTTTTTATCCTGAGGCGCCGACGATGGCTCCCGCGGCGATGGCTGCACCGGAGATTGGTGAGGCGATGGAGCCGGGTGAGGCGACGAAGACGGCTGCCGCGGCGGCGACGACCTCGCTGGAGACGGGTGAGGCGGCGGCGAAGATGGCCTTGGCGTGTGATTTCGAAGCACGATACATTCCTTCGGCCATAGAATGGTGACGTTTTTTGCGTCTCCCAGCACAGTCACATCCCCTTCACCTGCAGGGTAGTGAAGATCCAAAACCTCAAAGGTGGGCATGATTTCATCCACGCCGACAACAGCGTAGCCCTCTGAAACCGGACGACAGTGGTAAGTTGGTGTGGGTCCAATTGGTAAGGCATAGCCGACCGCCACCTTCATTGATATGTTCACAACTTTGACATGTAGCTCGCAGTGTGTCATCTCTGTGATATCATCCACTGGGTAGCCAACAGGAGCCATCGTCGGTGCACCATCGGCATCGCCATTGTCATCACCCGGGACCTCGGTGGAAGCCACACTGCTTTTTCGATTATTCGATAGGCCGGTAGCATCGAATGCAGTGTGTTGCTGAGATGGGCCGGTAGTACTTTGCTCTTTAAGTGCGTTAATTTCATCTTGTTGTTGCTTTAATCGTTCTTCAATTAAACGCATTCGCTCTTTCTGACTATTTGCTTCAACTTCCACCCTATCCTTTCTCCTCTGACGGCTTCTATCAGGATATTTCTTCCTCTCTTCGGGAAACCCAGTCCTCTATGGTTGGGAGCCTCTTGTGCCTCGTGTTCGTCCATCATGTTCCTTATTTCCAAGGGCGAGTGTGAGCTCATCATTCTCTCTATCGGGAATGAAGTCCCCATCTTTAACAGCCTGTACTGCTTTTCTCATCCTCTCGATTGGCAAGGGGTCTTCTTTATGTCGTATGTTATATATACACCTCCCTTCCGAGTCCAACGTGCCCCCATGCCCGTAAAACCAATTCCTTGCATGTTCTACCCAATCGTCTGTCTCTGGGGTGATCTTTTTAGCACGCAGTTCATTCTCAAGTTTCTCCCACTTAGGAATGCCAGCCCTGTAGCCACCTTGCCCCATAGTATGGTGATACTTCTTGTTAGCAGCATTCAGCTTATTCGTTTCAGACATTTTCTTAGCTTTTTCTGATTTCTTGTATTCCACAAACTCAGCCCAGAATGGCTTTATCTTCTCAAACCGAATATTATTGAAATTGGGAGTCTTCTTTTTCATGACATAGTCAAGGTGCAATCTTTTCTTCCAGTTGGTGAAACACTGGGCCATCTTCTTCAAATCCCACTCCCTGACCTTAGCCTCCATGTCTCTCCCATGTTGTAAGGCGTCCTCAACTGGATCCTCCGCATTTGGATCCATCTCTATCTTCGGTAGTTTGAAATTAACCATGAGCCTCTTCCACAGTAAATCTTTGGCCTGGTTAGGGACAAATAAACATGTTCCCTCTTCATCCGCATTAGCAGGCCTATTCCAATTTCTAACGGTGATCGGGATTAAGTCCCTAACGATTACTCCGCATTGTGCCACAAATTTGGTTGCGACAACTTCGGGAGCCGTCGGTTTGCCGTCTTCAGCGACATCTTCGATCCTGAACCTCTCATGGTCTTGCAATTTTTTGGTTGGGCCTCGTCTGCTCTTTTCAATAGATTCCTTCGATCCGGAGGGCTAAAAGAAGAAAGATCGTCGTTACTATTTCTATATAGATAGCAGATGATTAATTCTTCCACATGGGTTCTTAGCAGGTTCACGCAGAGATTCTTCGTCACGTGCATCACGTCGATTGAAGAGCGGACACGCAGGACTTTCCAATATGGCAGCTCCCAAAATATAGATTTCTTCTTCCACATGGGTGCGTGTCCTGTAGCGACGTCGTTCGGAACTGATTGACCGCCGGGACCCTTTCCAAAGATTACTTCTATGTCCTTGACCATACCAAATACATCATCACCAGTAGGGAGTTTAGGCTTCTTCCGGTGATCTGCCTCACCTTTGAAATGCTTGCCTTTCTTTCTTACGGGATGATTGGTCGGAAGAAATCGTCGATTCGCCAGGTACACAACCTTCTTGCATTTATGCAAATATGTACCTTCGGTCTTATCTAAACAGTGGGTGCATGCCTTATATCCCTTGTTTGTCTGTCCTGAAAGGTTACTAAGAGCAGGCCAATCATTGATGGTTACGAATAACAACCCTCGTAGATTAAATGGCTCCTGTTTGTTCTCATCCCACGCACGTACACCTGGTTTGCCCCACAACTGTAAGAGTTCTTCAACTAATGGCCTAAGGTACACATCAATGTCGTTGCCCGGTTGCTTCGGGCCTTGGATGAGCACTGGCATCATAATGAACTTACGCTTCATGCACAACCAAGGAGGCAGGTTGTAGATACATAGAGTCACGGGCCAGGTGCTGTGACTGCAGCTCTGCTCCCCAAAAGGATTCATGCCATCCATACTTAGACCAAACCATAAGTTCCTTGCGTCACCTGCAAAGTCTGGGAAGTCTCTCTCGATTTTTCTCCACTGTGACCCATCAGCAGGGTGTCTCAACTTCCCGTCTTTCTTACGGTCTTCTTTGTGCCATCGCAACAACCTGGCATGCTCTTTGTTTCTGAACATGCGTTTCAACCTTGGTATTATAGGAGCATACCACATAACCTTAGCAGAACCCTCTTCCGGAGGGGCTCTCCCTCAACATCACCAGGGTCATCTCGTCTGATCTTATACCACAACGCGTTGCATACCGGACATTTATCTAAATTCTCATACTCCTTACCGCGGTAGAGGATGCAGTCATTAATGCATGCATGTATCTTTTGCACATCTAATCCCAGAGGACAGAGAGTCTTCTTTGCTTCGTAGGTACTCTCGGGAAGTTCGTTATGTTTTGGAAACTTCGGCTTCATTATTTTCAGCATCTTTTCAAATGAGGAGTCAGTTAGACCACACTCTGCCTTCCATCGCAACAATTCCAGTGTGGTACCGAGCTTTGTGCTGCCATCTTTACAATTTGGGTACAACAATTTCTTGTGATCTTCTAACATGCCCTCTAACTTCAACTTCTCATTTTCTGTTTCACAGTCTCGCTTTGCATCAGAAATGACCCTACCAAGTTCATCAGTCGGCTCATCTGATGCCCGTTCTTCACCTCTTTCCTCTCCATTGTCTTCCACTGCAGTATCACTGTATTCAGGAAACATATGATGATAGTTGTTATCATCATCTTCTTCTTCACCATCTTCCATCATAACCCCTCTTTCCCCGTGCTTGGTCCAGCAATTGTAGTTGGGCATGAAACCTTTCATAATCAGGTGGCCGCGAATGATTTTCGAGGAAGAGTACTCCTTGTTGTTCCGACATTGAACACATGGACAACGTATAAATCCATTCTCTTTGTTTGCCGTAGCCACATCGATAAATTTATCCACGCCTTTGATATACCCGGCTACGCGCCGGTCACCGTACATCCATTCCCGACCGTTCATCTGCATCATATAAGTAAGTTTATCAAAAAACAGGACATCATAAATAGTGAAATAACCAATTCACACCGACACATGAATTGTATCAATGACCTAGAAAAGATAAGATTGCTAACCTCGATCGAGGGAAATAAAGAGGAGAAAGCTCAAGTGTGTCTCGAACACCTTCTATATTTTTGTTCTATGAGAAATTCAACGGGATTATTCACTCAAACATTTCAACAAACACCTTCAATGCATGCATGAGAAAAAACTAGCACACCCCCTCACACCTTCCACCATTCGAAAAAACAGAGTGGAGACAGAGGGGGCTGGGGCGTTGCATTTATAGAGGGCAGGGGGTCTTTAGTCCCGGTTGGAGCCAGCAACCGGGACTAAAGGTGCATGCCACGCCACGTGGCTGTGGCCAAACCTTTAGTCCCGGTTGGTGGCTCCAACCGGGACGTATTCCTCCTTACCAACCGGGACGCATGCCCCCTGGCGCCGTGCCCGCTCCAACCGGGACGCGTGCCAGCATTAGTCTCGGTTGGTGGCGCAACCGGGACTAATGCTCTGAGGAGTCGCGAACGGATAGCCCTTTTTCCTCTAGTGTCCCGTACCTTATGCAACGTGAATATATGACTACATAACGATCAACTTGGATTTCCTTTCAACGTCCGTGCTTCAAACGGACTTTATCTGGATGGGCATCCCTTCAAATTCGTACAGTAAATAATTTTCAAAAAAAAAAAAGGTGACGCCATGACGACATAAGTTGCAAATCCGAAATTTCCTTCTATGTGACCGGTACACACATGGTGTACCTCACCAAAGGCCTAAAAGCAAAATTACGTAAACCATACAACCATACGTGGAGATTTTTTTTTATGTGACCGTGTCAACATATATTGTCTTAAAGAGGTTACGTAACCAATAATCTTCTGTTAAATCCTAACCATAGATTTCAAATCAAACCAATACAATAATTTTAATGATGTGGATCAACCCAGCGTCTCGAAAAACACTATTATATCTGGGAAGTGGGATTGTAGGTGTGTGTCGAGCAGTAGTTGGTACTATGTACTGTGCATATGTGGAAAGATCATCGGTTTGTAATCATGGAGAAAGGGCCCAGGTGCTTAGTGTCCCTATGGTACATCAAATCACTTCTTTTGCGCGCGTAATTGTCATGCTTGCTGATCCAACTAATGATTATTCCACTTGGGAAGTTTAAGCATGCTTGTTTCTTACTAACTTCATCCATGAGCACATTCTACACGAGTTGAATTGTCGCCTCTGCATACGGTGAATTCCCATGGGACATCATCACTACTGTGTATTTATATGGGCATATCAGAAACCAGGGGGTCTAGAAATTCACCCAAAAGGACGTCGATAAAAAAAACATTGATAATTTACATATGCAACCTTAACAAAAGGTTACTAATTCTGTCATGCAGTGATATTACTAATCTTAATGTTCCAATCATACGACGCAACAAATATAAGAAAGACTGATCTAAATATGTACTACCTCACCGGTCCCCAGAAGACCAAAACTGGAAAGAAGGATCAACGCTAGAAAACATGAGACAAAACCTAACCCTCGAACGACCCGGCGGCGGCGGCGGCGGTGTAAATTTGTGATAATAATAATTGATGATTGTACAATGAGAGAATACAATGGTTTATATAGGAGGGGGGGGGGGGGGAGAGGAGATGCAGCGCATCGGCCTAAACCCTAACTTGATATGCAAGTAAATATAATCTAACATCCCCCGCAGTCGCAACCGTGGGCTCGACAACATTGAGACTGAAACGAATCTCTGTAAATGGTGTAGTAGCAAGTCCTTTGGTAAAAATATCTGCAAACTGAGCCGTAGAAGGCACATGAAGAACACGCACTTCTCCCAAAGCGACCTTCTCTCGAACAAAATGGATGTCAATCTCGATATGCTTTGTCCGCCGATGCTGAACTGGGTTTCCAGACATGTAAACAGCTGAAATGTTATCACAATACACCACTGTGGCCTGACCAATAGGTCGACGTAACTCAACAAGTAACTGACGCAACCAAACTGTTTCAGCAACTGCGTGAACAACAGCACGGTACTCAGCCTCTGCGGACGAGCGAGAAACCGTAAGCTGACGCTTCGAAGACCAAGAAATTAAATTATTGCCAAGAAAAACACAGTATCCTGAAGTGGATCGACGAGTGTCTGGACAACCAGCCCAGTCTGCATCGGAATATGCTGTCAATGATGTGGGTGATGAATGGTTGATATGCAAACTATGATCTAATGTACCTTTGAGATATCTAAGTATGCGTTTGACATGGTTAAAATGCGGGACTCTTGGATCATGCATGTAAAGACAAGCTTGCTGGACAACATATGATATTTCTGGACGTGTAATGGTGAGATACTGAAGGGATCCAGTTAAGCTACGATATAGAGTCGGATCAGGAAAAATATCACCATCCGAGGAAAATTTAGAAGAAGTATCTATAGGTGTACGGGATGGTTGACAATCTAACATTCCAGCCCTAGTTAGGAGATCAACGGAGTACTGACGTTGAGAGATAAAAAGACCAGAAGAATCACGAGTGACATCTATACCTAAGAAGTGATGAAGGGAACCTAGATCAGTCATAGAGAATTCAGTTTGTAGGAGAGAAATAATATGAGTGAGAAAAGTTGTGGAGGAGGCAGTGAGAACTATATCATCAACATAAAGTAGGAGATATGCAACCTGGGTGTTAGAGTGGTAAACAAAAAGAGAGTAGTCAGAACGAGAGGGAATGAATCCTATAGTTTGAATAAAGGTAGAAAAATGTTGAAACCAGGCTCGGGGTGCTTGTTTGAGGCCATACAGAGATTTTTGGAGAAGGCAAACGTGATCAGGAAAAGAAGAATCTTCGAAACCGGAAGGTTGTTGAGAATAGATGACTTCGTTTAAGGAACCATGGAGAAAAACATTTTTTACATCAAGTTGATGAATGGGCCAGGAAGAGGAAACAGCAAGACTAAGAATGGTTCGGATGGTGCTAGGTTTAACTACTGGAGAGAAAGTTTCGTCGTAATCGACACCGTGTTGTTGAGAGAACCCACGACAAACCCAACGCTCTTTATACCGAGAGAGAGTGCCATCAGAATGAAATTTTTGACGGAACACCCACTTTCCAGAAACAACATTTGCATTAGGAGGTCGGGGAACAAGTTGCCATGTGTTATTGGATTGAAGTGCTTGAAATTCATCGCGCATGGCAGCGGACCAGTTCGGATCAAGAAGAGCAGATTTGTATGTTTTGGGAAGAGGTGAGAGAGTTCGAGAAGCATGAAGATTGAGGCGTGTTTGAGGAAGTCAAAAACCAGACTTGGCACATGTGCGCATGGAATGGTCGTTGGTAGGTGCGATAATGGGAACGACATGTGAAGGAGGAGCTGCTGCATCCGGCGCAGCGGAGGAGGAGGACGCAACAGCATGAGGTACAGAGGATTGGGTAGTTTGATTGTCGGGGGCAGGAGTTTTGGGGCGGCGAGCGGAAACCTAGGTTATGGGTGGTCGAGACACGGGTGCTGATGGGGTTATCGAGGCAGCCGAGTCGGCCGGGGCAGGGTTAGGGAGTACCGTGGCAGGAGAATCGGGAGCGGTATTGGTCGAGGGAGGGTAGTGGGCAGCCGTGGCAGGGTTGTAGGGCAGGTTAGAAACGAAAAAGTGAGGTTTTATGGAATTGGCTGAGCGAGGGGTGGATGTGGTGGGAGTAGATGTAGGGGTTCTAGTGGCGAAAGGAAAGGTGGTTTCATCGAAAGTGACATGCCTAGAGATGTGAATGTGACCGGTCACAAGATCAAAACACCGGTAGACTTTGTGTTCATCTGAATAACCTAGGAAGACACAAGGAAGGAAACGAGGAGAGAGTTTGTTTGGGGAAGTTGCATAGACATTGGGAAAGCAAAGGCAACCAAAAACGCGAAGCTCGGTGTAGTTTGGGTGAGAGAGAAAAAGGTAGTAGAAAGGTGTGGTGTTTGGGTTAGTGCTAGATGGTCGAATATTGAGGAGATAGGTTGGGGTTCTAAGAGCTTCAGCCCAAAACGTGGAGGGCATAGATGATTGAATGAGGAGTGTGCGAACTATGTCATTGATGGTGCGGAGTGATCGCTCAGCCTTGCCATTTTGGGGGGAAGTGTAAGGGCAAGAGAAACGAAGGAGAATGCCATGTTGGAGAAAGAAATTACGGTTTGCAAAGTTGTTAAATTCTTTTCCATTGTCACATTGGATAAATTTTATGGGTAAAAAGAAGTGTGTGTTGACATAGGTTTTAAAGTTGATAAAAAGTGAGTGGACATCAGATTTGTTGCGAAGTGGAAAAGTCCAAACGAAGTGTGTAAAATCATCTAAAATAACTAAGTAGTATTTAAAACCGGAGAGACTCACAGTTGGAGAGGTCCATAGATCACAGTGCAAAAGTTCAAAGGGATAAGTACTATGAGAAGTAGAATGCGCAAATGGTAAACGAACATGTTTTCCTTGTTGACAGAACTCACAAACGGAGGAATTATGAACCTCTTTATTACAAGGGATCGAAAAATCACTAAGTAGAGAGGATAAAGTGGCTTTATTCGGATGGCCTAAGCGTTTATGCCATAGATCTACGGAGGCGAGCATGGATGATGGAGTAGAGGTCGCCAGAGCTATCGAAGCGAGCGATCTCCGCCTTGGTCATGAAATCCTTCACAAACAAGCCAAAAGGGTCAAATTCGACGGAAACATGGTTGTCTTTGGTGAAACGACGAACAGAGATTAAATTTTTAATGAGGGCTGGGGCAACTAAGATATCTTTAAGTAGGAGTGGTTTGGAAGTGGAAGATGCAAGATTTGTATGACCGACACATGAAATTGGTATGGAGGAACCATCGCCTAATGTAATGGATGAAAATTGAGATGGTATGCAAGTTGACAGCATAGTATTCGATGAAGACATGTGACTAGAAGCACCAGAATCGAAAATCCAATCAGTACCTGAGTTACCTTGAGCAGCAAAATTATTCATGGCCTGTAGAAACGCAGCTTGGTCCCAGCTCGGAGTAGAGGGAGTCGGTGCAGTTGACGGAGCAGGTACTGGTGCAGGTGGTGGCGGTGCAGCAGGAGTCGAGTACATGATGTATGGCGAGTAGTAGCCTCCAGGATTATAAGTGACCGGTGCCGAAGAGCCATAAGGACCCATAGAAAAGGGCATCGATGAGTGCATCGGCGAGGCATAGGGAGCCGACGATGGTGCAACATACATGGGCGGTGAAGGAGCGGCGTAATGAGCTTGTGCAGGGACCCGTGGTGCAAGGAGGCCAGGTGAGCCTGTATGAGGATGCACGCGGGGCTGCCACGAACCAGTGTAGGCAGGTGGCGCGCCAATAGGAGAGGGCGCGGTCCAGGGCATTGGCCAAGCCTGAACCATGCCAGTCCAAGGGTCCTGAGAAGATCGCCAAGCTGGTGGTGCAGGTGGAGCCGGTGGTGGTGCCAAGGCAGGTGGAGGAACCGGTGCTGTTGGAGGAGGCCGTGGTGCAGGCGGCCAATAGATAGGCCGGGTGCCCCTATAATTGGGGCTGGGGCGCCAACCTGGCGGTGGAACAGGTGCAAGCGGCGCCGAAGGTGGTGGCGGTGCAGGAGGCCATGGAGCAGCAGCATAGGCCTGAGGGCGAGACTCTTGAGTGGTCATGGCGCGGTCCGCCCAGGAGAGCATGGAGCGGACTTCTGCAAAGGAAGGAGACGACCGCATCATGGGGATGAAGGACTGCTGCTTGTCGAAGCGCTGATTGAGGCCGACGAGGAGGATCTTGATGAGCTGTTTGTCCTCAACGGGATCACCGAGTTCACAGAGTTCATCGGCGATGGTCTGGAGGCGCTGGCAGTATACCCCCACGTGCAAGACGCCTTGGGCGGTGTTCCGAAGCTCCGTGTTGAGCGTGTTGACACGGGCATCGGCGTTGTCCTGAAAAAGCTGACGGAGGGCTGCCCAAAGGGCGGCGGCGCTGGTGGCAGCCCTGAAAACGAGATTGAAAATCTCGGTGCTCACCCGCTGGTAGATCCACTGTATTATAGCGAGATCATCCTTGACCCAGCGGGGATCCGAGGGAGACGGCGGGATGTTGGGGTCGACGTGCGCCATGAGGTTGCAGCGGCCCAAGTGCACCTCAAAAAGGTGCCTCCAATGGTAGTAATTGTGTTTGGGGAGATCTAAAGTGATGGGAATCAATCGAGTAACGTCGGAGATTGTATCGGCGAAGTTGATGGTGGTGGCGATAGGAGGTGGGGTGGATGAGGTGGATGGTTTGGCAGCCGCGACGGCGGCCATGGCGGCACGCCACTCGAAGAACCCCGGAGGAGGCGGCGACGGGGGGGGGGGGTGGGAGGCGTGGGAGCCATGCCCTAGAATCTAACCTTAATCTGATACCATGTAAATTTGTGATAATAATAATAATTGATGATTGTACAATGAGAGAATACAATGGTTTATATAGGAGAGGGGGGAGAGGAGATGCAGCGCATCGGCCTAAACCCTAACTTGATATGCAAGTAAATATAATCTAACAGGCGGCGGCGGCGCCCGTGCAGCGCTGGGATCTCCAGCCCGCCGCCCCAAGAACCTCCTGCGATCTCCCCTCCCTCTCTCTGCCTCTGCCACATGCGTCACCGGGCAAAGCCCGCTGGAGGCGGCCCAGATGCAAGGAGGCGGTGCCTGTTAGGAAAAGACAACTTCTATTCCTCTGGGGGCCAAAGGCCACAATATATAGTACATGTATAGGTGAAAATATGCAGGAAAACCCCATAACAAGTGGGGACATACAATATACAAATATACATCTAACACCCCCTCCCCTCCCCCCAACTCATGGTGGCTCCACAACACTGAGTTTGGAGAGAAAGAATGTATGCTGCGCAATGGTCTGTGCCTTCGTAAAGAAATCCGCCAACATAAATTCTGAAGGCACATACTGAAGCGCAACAACCTGAGCCTGCACCTGAGCACGTGTATAGAAAGCATCAACACCAATATGCTTGGTAAGCTAATGCTTGACCGGATCACGTGCGATACTAATAGCACCTGTACTGTCAGACAAAACCAGAGTGGGTGTGGTAATAGAGACCCCAAAATCCGCAAGTAACCACCGTAACCAGGTCACCTCAGCAGCAACAAGGCCATAGCACACAACTCAGCCTCAACACTCGAACGGGAAACCGCTGTCTGTTTCTTCCTCTTCCAAGCAATGAGCGAACCAACAAGAAACACACATTAAGCAGAAAGTGAACGGCGATCCGAAGGATCACTCGCCCACGTAGCGTCGAAATAGCACTGGAGCTGGAGGGAGCTAGAACAAAGGAAAGAAAAGGTGACGAGTGATCGTACCACGAAGATAACGAAGAACATGGAGAAGATGACTATAGTGAACAGTGGTAGGAGCAAAAACAAACTGACTCAGAATATGAACAGGATAAGAGATGTCAGGACGAGTGACAACAAGATAAACAAGACTCCCAACAAGATGGCGATAACGCGTCGGATCAGGAAGAGGATCACCATCAGTAGGGTGAAGCTTAACATTAAGCTCCATAGGGGTCTCAACAGTGCGCTCATCCCCAAGAGCAGCACGAGCAAGAAGATCCTGAATATACTTTTCCTAGGAGATGAAAAAACCATCAGAAGTGGAGGAAACCTCAATCCCAAGAAAGTATCGAAGAGGACCAAGATCAGTCATAATAAACTGATCACGAAGACGAGCCTTAACAAAGGCAATATACTCAGAATCATCACCAGTAATGATCATATCATCAACATAGAGAAGAAGAAGAGTGCGTCCACGAGGAGAAGTGTGAACAAATAGTGCTGGATCATGAGCACTAGGGGAAAACCAGCAGCAGTCACTACAGAGGCAAAGCGCTCAAACCAGGCATGAGGGGCCTGTTTGAGGCCATAAAGAGAATGTCGAAGACGACAGACCATCCCTGCGGGAACAGAATACCCAGGAGGAGGCTGCATATAAACCTCCTCACTCAACTCGCCATTGAGGAAGGCGTTGTGAACATCAAGCTAGGACATAGACCAGTGACGAACAGAAGCAACAGCAAGAAAAGTACGCACAGTGGTCATATGAGCCATAGGAGCAAAGGTCTCATCATAGTCACGACCGTGCTCCTGCTGAAAACCACGAGCCACAAGACGCGCTTTATAGCGCTCAAGAGATCCATCAGAGCGAGTCTTAATCTTATATACCCACTTACACGTGATAGGACGAACACCGGGAGGGGGAGAAACAAGATCCCAGGTGCTAGTGCGCTCAAGCACAGCGATCTCCTCAGCCATGGCCAGCTACCATTCAGGATGATTCTCAGCATCCCGATAGGAAGTTGACTCGGAGGCAACAGAAAGACCATACTGACTAGGAGAGTAACGGTTGGGGGCACGACACTGACCAACAGGACGAGTAGAGGGAAGCTCATCAGAGGACGACAACTCATGAGACGACGATGAAGAAGGAATAGCAGAGGAAGGCTCCGGAGAACGAGGAGAACTAGGGGAACTAGACGGAGCAGAGGAGGATGGTGTCGAAGAAGAGACATCAGGAGGAGGAGGTCCTGAATAAGACATAATAGGAGGAGAAGGGGGTGTGTCAGGAAAAAGAAGAAAATATATATCTTCCACCGGGTAGGTACCAGCGGTGGGACGAGGATAGAAAGGGCACGTCTCATCAAAAGTAACGTCGCGAGAGATACGCATCCGACGACCAATGGGATCCCAACAGTGATAGCCCTTATGCTCATCACTGTATCCAAGAAAGACATACTCAACAGACTGAGCGATCAGTTTGGTGCGTTCGCAAGGGGCAAGAAGAACATAGCAAACACAACCAAACAAGCGAAGCATAGAATAGTATGGAGAATGACCAGATAGACGCTCAAGAGGGATACCACCCTGCAGAGCAGCGAAAGGCTGAATATTGATGAGGTAAGACAACGTAGCGACAGTCTCAGCCCAGCAATGCGGCAGAAGGGAAGAAGCAATCATCATGGCACGAGTGGTCTCAAGAAGATGACGATGCTTACGCTCATCAACGCCATTCTGGGCATGTGCGACGGGACAGGAGAACTGAGCAAGGGTACCCTGCTCAGCAAGAACACCTCGCAACATCTGGGAGATATACTCACTAGCAGAATCAGCACGAAACACACGAATGGATATAGAATATTGAGTACGGACCATGGCCGCAAAACACTGATATGTGGAGAGCACTTCACTGCGAGAGCGCATGAAATACAACCAAGTGTACCAAGAAAAATCATCGATGAATAAAATATAGTAGCGATGGCCCCTTTCGAAGCGAAAGGAGCCGGACGCCAAACATCGGAATGAACTAAATCAAAAGGTTGCTGAGATACAGACGCACTAGTCGGGTAGGGAAGCTGAATTTGTTTGCCCAACCTACAAACCTGACAATGTAAATACTCATCTCTTGAGATAGATCCCAGAAGACCATGATGAACTAATGACGACAGACGAGAGTCACAAAGGTGACCAAGACGATGATGCCACTGCTGAAAGGAGCTAGTAGCAGAGGCGACAACCAGAGAAGAACTGGCGGATGAAGTGGCAGCGGAAGGAACATGAATCTAGTCTAACTCCCGAAGTCCTGAGGAGTCACAGCTGCGAGGGCCAGCTCCAACCAGGGCCTATGTGCGACGATCCTAGACAACACAAGAATCAGCATCAAGAATGATGCGACAACCAGAATCGGTAAGCTGGCTAGCAAAGAACAGATTCATCTTAAGACGAGGAACGTGAGAAATATCAAGAACATAAAAAGAAGAAGTAGAAAGGGTGCCCCGACTAGAAACAGGAAGAGAGGTACCATCGGCTGTGAGAACACGGACAGGAGAAGGAAGAGAACGAAGAGCAGACAGAAAAGAAGACTCAGAGGTCATATGAAAAGAAGCTCCAGAATCTAGATACCACGGAGACGTACCTGACTGTGTAGAAGGTGGTGGTCGTGTAGTGCCTGAAGAATCAGTCACAGAACCAGCAGTGCCCGTCGAAGAAGAGCCTATAGCAGCAAGCAGACCGCGAAGACTCCTGATAATATCCTGATCAGAGAGAGCAACTGCTGAAGATCCGGAAGGAGCCGACTGCCCACGAGCCTAGTGCTGCTGACGTAAACTGGGATCCCGTGTATAACAGGTGGCCCAAGTGTGGCCATCCCTGCTACAGTAAGTGCAGTGACGAAGAGAACCACAGCGACCCTGGTCACGAGCCTGCGGGTGCTGACTCTGACCCTGAGACTGCTGGTGCTGACTCTGACCCTGACCTGGAGGAGTGGGTAGTATCGGCGGCGGTACAGAGGACTGCAGCTGAGTCGAGGGAGCAGACGGCAGAGGAGGACCACGAGTAGCAAGCACAGACGGAACCGCAAGAAGACCAGCACCACGAAGACGAGTCTCCTCAGCCCGAAGCTCAGACAACACCTCAAAGAGCGGAACACGACCACGAGCATTCAACTGAGCACGACGAGGCTCGAACTCCTGGCGGAGCCAAGACAGAAACTCATAAATGCGGTGGAACTCCAAATCCGAGCGCATGATCTGGTAGCACGGACATGTGCCACAAACAGCGGTACAGAGAGAATCAAGCTGACGCCAGATAGCAGCACTCTGAGTATAGAACTCAATAGTGGAATCACCCTGCTGAAGAGCATGCTCCTGGCGAACCACGGACAGGTAAAGAGCATCCCGAGACGGCTGATAGCGCTGACGAAGATGTGCCCAGTGAACAGCAACAGTAGGGAGACTCATGAACTCAGCAGCAAACTAAGGCAGAACACTGGAGGTGATAACAGCAGAAGCACGCGCATCCTCATCGACCCACTGAATGTAGGCGGTCAGAGCGTGACGATAGGTCTCGAGATCAGCAGAGTACTGTTTGAACTTCAGCTCATAAGAAGTAACAACACTATCATTGGCACTCTGAGCAGCATCCTTGGCCTCCTGAGAAGCATCAGCACCAAGAACAATCGACATCGACGGAAGAGGAGCCACAGGAGCAGGGGCACGGTGGACAGGAGACCTCGCCGGAGAGTACACCCCAAAGACGGAGACCGCGCATGTGAACGTGCATAAAGGCAGCGAAATCAAGATAATTCGCGTCATCGAAGATCACCGGGCAGCGAGGAATCGCAACATAGCCCGATGCAGAAGACATCTCTCTCAATTTTTTTTGGTCAACACTCGAATCAGCGATCGATCTGGACACATGCAACAAGGCAGAGGAGGCCGACGATAGGGCAGGCGGCCAGCGGCGGTGCCGGAGACGGGACGGACGGGGCGGCCGGCGGGGACGACTGGGCGGCCGGCGGCGGAAACGGGGCGGCCGGTGGCAGCGGTTGGCGACGACGATGCAGAGGCGATGACGGGGCTTGGCGATGCAGAGTTAGTGGCAGAGACGGGGCGGACGAGGCGGTGGCGGTTGTCGATGATGCAAAGCCGGCGGCGGAGATCCGGCGGCGGACAGCTGGGTCGACGCAGATCTGGGCGAAATCGGGGCAGATCAAACCGATCTGAGCGAAATCGGGGCAGATCTGGACCGAAACAAAATCAATCGGGGCAAAAACCCGGCGGCGAACGGCGGCGATAGGGACGGTGGCGGCTGCGGCGACGAAGTTGCAAAGAGAGGACAAGGCTAACTTGGCTCTAATACCATGTTAGGAATAGACAACTTCTATTCCTCTGGGGGCCAAAGGCCACAATATATAGTACATGTACATGTGGAAATATGCAGGAAAACCCCCTAACAAGTGGGGACATACAATATACAAATATACATCTAATAGTGTCGTCCTTGGTCTGCCGGCTATGGTGAGGCGCGGTGGCTGAAGCTGGATTGTCTAGGAGCGCAACGGCGACAAGGCATGCGAGTGGCGAGTCCCGTGAGGGTGATCTTGACCCTGCTCGTGGCCTGCAGCGTGGATGATGGGGGTGTGGCGAGGTAGACCCATGAGGGCTTGATCTCCCCAACCCTGTCTACCCAAGGTGCGACGGTGGCTTTGCCCGCAACACTTGGAAGCCGGGGCGGCGGCCCCGGGGAATGGCGGCGGAGGTGTTGGGGCCGACGATCTGCCTAATAAAGGTAGGGGGGTCCTAAGATCCCTCTCAAGCGATGATGATATTCTGCTTGTCGCATGTCTTCAGTGATCTGACCGGAGTGCCGAGTTCCGGAGTGCTCCGCTGAAGAACTCCAAATGGACGACTTGCATGGAGTTGGCCGGTTCGGATGGATTTCAGTCGCGCACATCCATGTTTTTTCAAACCGTTTGGTTTCAAAGAAAGAGTTGCGAAGCTCTATAGTCTGTTGTCATCGTGGTACATGTATTTAGTCTCACAGTAAATTTAGTCATGGAGAAAGGGCATGGAAGCCGAAGATCTGAGGAAAAGTAAGGGTGGTACGAGTCCTGGTGATGACGAGGTTTCGGCTAATTGATTTGTGGCTTGGAGCAGCGGCAAGTGGGGCGACAACACATGAAGAATTCAGAGTCTAATCTTACAGGATGAAAGCCTATGGTCTGGCCTTAGTTGATTGTGCCTGGCAATGATCTTGTTGGAGGCATTGTTTTGTGAGTTCAGACTTTCTCTTGGATAAAAATCTATGATCGATGATCAGGACGATGACGGCGCTTATGCACTGTTTTCTTCTTTGAGACGTTGTTTTTGGAGAAGTTGGATTTCTGGATTGTCTTGGTTGGGGTTGGTCCGCTACAACAAATACTAGATTATTATAGCGGGACATTTTTTCTTTTTTTTTCTGGGTTATATGCATCCGTAAGGCTTTTTTGGGCATTGCCTTATTTCAGAGTCTGAGTGTAAATGGTATCTCCAAGATATTAATATATACTCTTTAAAAAAACATATCTCGTGGAGTTTTAATAAAGCCAGCTAATTAACGCACAGCGACGCCGAAAGAATAATGTGGCCTTGCGCCGTTACGTGCTGCCTTGGCTTTGGATCTCTTCTCACACGGGGAGCCGGGGCGACGACGTCTTTGGCCTTTGGGGTCGCGCCTTTTTCGCCTCGGCGGCGGCGGAATGGAACCAATCATACGAGAACCTAGATCACCCCAGACGGCCGGCCAAAAATCAGCCGAAATGCTGGGTAAAAATGTGGTTGGTTCGTCCTCGGCACACGATCGATGTCGACACGGAATGGAACCAATCATGCCAGCAACTAGCTAGCATCACCCGAGAAGGCAAAAACCAGCCTAAAACTCTGCCACTCATGGTTAACATAAAAAAGTACGCATGGACTAAGTAATCCACCACTAATTGTTGTGGAAATGATAGACTTGCCGTACCCTATCGTACAACAGCATGACATGTTTTGGCACCTCTCCATCATCTTTATGCTCGGAGATATATTATCGAGATAAGCGCGCGTCACCAGATGCCGTAGCATTTTTTGGTTCGTCCTCCGCACATATATGGTCGATGCCGACGATGGAACGGAACCAATCATGCATATGCCAGAGGCGTCAATCACCCCAAAAGCCACAAAATCAGCTCAAGATTCTGCAGCTCGTGACTAATAAGCACGTATAGTAGGCAGCAAATAACTAATTAGTCACGCCACATGCATGGTGTGGTAGCAGCATCACGATTCCAGATACTAATGCTTCCGTACCTGATCGTACAACTACTTGACATGATGATAAGATGCCTCATCGCTGTTTTGGCATCTCTCACGGACGAGTCGACTATCCTTTCAGATCCCAGATGATATACTCTACACGTCACCGGACGCAAGCTGTACATACTACACGTCAACCTCAAGAGCGGCGCGGCGAAGTTGGTGGTGGAATACATGCATGGTGCGCGTATGGTATGTGGCCGTAGACAAGTTGATCGTCCCTCTTTGTCGCCGTGCCATAGAAAAAAAAAAGGAAAATGGGAGGAGACCAGGGGGAAGATCGGTCATTTTCCTCCCACGTCGCCGTCGAACGTACGAAATGGTACGATCTGAGGACGGTACAACTGACCAGGACACGATCAAGACTGTCGCCGATCTATCGGAGTGATATTGTTTGCGTTGAGTTTGTCGCTCCTGTATTTTCTTTGTTTTGGGTTGAGTTAAGTTTATCGCTCCTGTATTTTCTTTGTTTGTTTTTTGTTTGAGATAAGCCTGGCAGATCGGAAAGATAATTTTTTTCTTAGGCATGGTCGTTGCAGTTTGCCTCTTCTATCTTAGGAGAATGCTCGGGGAAACACCCGATCTGTACTCCTGAACAGACGATGGCGGCACTACAGTGTGTTGTTCTCCCTCGACAGGGCCATCGTCTTGGAGCAGGTGCTTGCTGGATGCGTCGGGAGATGGGGAGCGGTGTTTCATCTACCACGTCAAAGACTGAGGGTCTATGCCGCATGGCGCAACAGGTTCTCGATGACGGTGCATGATGATGGATGAACGCAACCCGGTGGCAATGTTTACTGCAGGTTTGGCAAGGTCAATGCCTTGATCTACATCTTGAAGATGGGTTAGCGGAAGATGGCGGCGGGGACTTCTCGAGCACGTATGGAGGTGCACACTAAGGGTCTACTATACCAGTTTGTGCTCCCGTCTCGTCGTTGGGTGGCTTGGTGAGGCCTACGGTTTTATGATGATGTGTGTAGATGAGAGGTCAAGACGCATGATCCCAACCTAGCCACCACTTCGTCAAGGTTATAGATTTTGCAACAACCGGTGTTAGTGAGATCACTTCAGATTGATTTGTGTATTTACTATGTAAGGCTTTGTTTGATAATAATAAAAGTTACCATTCTAATGCAGATGCCACAATATCAAATGCATTTCGAAAAAAAATTAAGACGTGGTGAATTTGGAGAGGATGTTAGGGGCGTTTCTAGCTAGGTCCGGTACGTAGGAATGGAGGTGTTAATTATATGGGCCCCGAGGCTTATCGGCGACCATGATCTTGCATGGAAGGAGCATCAAGAAACCAGAGGAAATCGTGCACCTAGGTGCGTGACCTGACCAGAGACTAGAGAGAATCCACATCTCTTGGCAGTGCCCCATACTGGTGCCTGCAGTGCGCGGTGACCATCTATGTCCATACTAGCCGTTGAGCTAGCTGCGTGTGTGGGAAGTGGGATTCTAGATGTGTGTCGAGTTGGTACTATGTACTGTACATATGTGGAAAGATCATCGGTATACAATACAACATGCTAAGTCATCGGTTTGTAATCATGGTGATTTAGAGCCCAGGTGCCTAATGTTCCTATGGTAGTACATCAAATCACTTCTTTTGCGCGCGTAATATTCATGTCTGCTGGTCCAATTAATTAATGATTCCACTTGGGAAGTTTAAGCTTAAACATGCTTGGTTCTTAAGTTCATCCATGACTACATTCTACACGAGCTCAATTGTGGCCTCTGCTCGGGCGAATAGTGAAGATTGAGACAACTTTTCTCCTTTTTGCAGAACCATGTGTATTAGTTGACCGTGTCTATGTAATTTCCGCCTGGTTCCTTCAAGTATAGTAATGTTTTACGACTTCACATACGGTAATTTCCGATCGGACATCGCTACTGTGCATGGAGAGAGCAGAAACCCAGGGGTCTAGAAATTCATCCACCAAATGGACGTTCGATCAAAAAAAAATCATTAGTGATTTACATATACAACCTGAATAACACTAGTAATGGTTTACTGATTCTGTCATGCACAGATCAACATTACTAATCTTAAAGTTCCAATCATACACGCATCAAATATACTAAGAAAGACTGATCTAAATATGTACTACATCGACGATCCCCAAAAGGCCAAATCCGGAAAGCAGGATCAACGCTAGAAAGCAGGAGACGACGAAGCCAGCGTACCTCGTCGATTTTTAATCGAGCCAGCAAATTAACGGACAGCGACGCCGACAGATAGCTCGGTCCTCTCCTCTGCCTTGCCTTGGATCTCATCTCACACGGGGCACTCTGCGCCGCCGTCGTCTTTGGGGTCGTCGTTCTTGTCCTTGGCGGCGGCGGGCGCCGGCGGGGCGACGACGTCGGCGCGGCAGAGAGGGCACGTGGAGTGGAGCCGCAGCCACGCGTCGACGCACGCCGCGTGGAACCGGTGCCCGCAGCGCGGGAGGAGCCGCGCCAGGTCGCCGTCGCGGAACTCCACGATGCACACCGCGCACTCCGCCTTCCCGCCGGTGGTGGTGTCGTCGCTGCTCGAGTCGTACACGGACACGGGAAGCTGGTCGGGGTCGCTCAGGCGCCTGGAAGCCCTCGGCGAGGTCGCGGGCGAAGTGTCGGCCGACGACAGCGACGCCTCCTCGTCGGCCCCGCGTTTCCCGGAGAAGAATCGCCAGAAGTAGAAGAAGATGAGGAGGATCATGAGCAGGTTGATACTCACGAGGCAGACCGTCAACGCCGGGCCGTGCGGAGTCCAGTGCTTGCTCTTCTCCACCGCCGCCGCTGTCGCTGGGCTCTGGGCCGTTGACATGGCGACGCCGGACTCAGGACGAAGATGGCTTTGGACGAGAGAAACAGCAGCGGATGGCAGTTGCCAATGGTGTGCATAAACCGCAGAGAAGCTAAATCTTTAATATTTCGTCGAATTCGTTCTTCGATCTCACGAAAGAAGAAAACCAGAGAGGAAAAGCTTGTTCATAAGAACATAAATGCACGACAGGAACAGGAAAGGTGGCAAGCGAGAATTGAGAAAGAAGAACGGAAGTGTTGAAGGAAAATGGAGCACATGTGGGGTTTATAAAAGGGTGGAGTGGGAGGTAACATCGGCCCTTGGTGTTTTGGAGGTACATACAATACGTTGGTGATTAGTTTCATTAATATCCAATGGTTTGACTATTGTAGTCTGGTATGGTTGGTGTGGTTACAGTTGTTTGCTAGAATCGGCCCTTAAAACTCCTGGATTATTATTGTATAGGTTGGAGAAGTCATGGGAGCTTACTGGTTAGTATCATGGAGAATTCACATGCCACGTCCCTCTACCTGGACCGCACCCTAGGCTCCGGCGACCTCGCACAGCAACACAGGGCATCGCAGGGTCCCCGCGGCAAATATACATGCGGCCCGCCAACTGTTTGACGATTTGACGCACCGGTTTTCGTCTAGGGAGGAGGAAGATGAGGCCATGCTGCACGAAATGATCTGCAAGGCCACAGCCGGGATGACGACACTGGAGAGGAAGACCCTATGTCTGTTTTTGACATCGGGGCAGAGCCATTGTTTAGGCCTGAGCCAGGCCGAATGTATTTGGTGACGACGCCATGGATGTGGACAAAGACGAAGACGGTGTCAAGCCTACGATGGAGGTATGCTCAAGCCTATCTCAAGCCTATCGACTTGTCGTTGAAATGGATGTATCTAGCACTAAAATATGTCTAGATACATTCATTTTAGTGACAAGTAATATGGATCGGAGGGAGTACCATGTTTTGGTGCCCGCGGGCCGACCCAAACAAGCCAATTAGGACACCTCCCGTATCCGAAACGGGTCGGCCCGCTACCCTAGCATCCTGATTATTAATCAGATCCTTTTATACGCTACTAGTAGCACACCCTCCAATCCAAACAATGATGATGCTAGTTTGATATGGATCTCTTCCGTGCGTTTGCCAATCTCGGACATCTTGCATTGTCGTAGGTCTCCGCAAGCATATACGTACGCCAACCATATGAGACCAACCACTCCCCGGCGACCCACGGTCACACGTAAAAATCAAGGTAGGATCGACAAGTGCACAAAACACTAGTGCACACACTCCCCCCTCCCCCCTCTAACACCGGTTTGGAGGGCCCTCTAACAGCGGTTGTAGAACCGCTGTTGAGGGTTCGGTGTTAGAGGGCCCCCCTTTAACGCTGTTTCTTATACGAAAGAATCGGTGTTAAAGGGTGGCGCACGTGGGGCTGGCGCAGCGCTCAGGCCCCCTTCCCCCCTGCCGCGGCAGGAAAACGGCCTAAATCTCTGTCGCGGCAGAGTTCTGTCCCTGCCCCGTTCTGGGCGTATTTCTGCGGCGCGGCGGGAACGGGGAGGGGGGAGGGGGAATCGATCAGGAGCGGTATACACATATATATCGTCATCGGTACATACGAGTACATGAATAATTAAGCAACTATTATTATACATAACATCGTCATTGTGTGGTATTCTCCGTAAACGTTGAAGCATCAAGTACAAGACAAACACGTTCAAGCATATATACAACGTTCATTTTTTTGGATATCTAAAGAGTTCTCCGCCAGGCGTGACGACCTCATCAAGTATGAACCCCGCCAATTCCTCTTGAATGGCTCGTATGCGGTCAAATGGTAGGAGTTGGTCCCGCATCCGTTCGATCTGAATATATATGAAGAATGGGGTCAATATATATAAGAATATAACTCAACACAATTGATGGTAATAAAATAATGTTGTGTACTTTGTTTACTTATTCTAAGTTGTTCTAGTGCGGCTTGGCCCGTCGCACATATCATGTTGCGAATAAACTCGCAAACATAGTACCCACATAAGTTATTGTCGTGTCCCTGATGCGCGCACTTTTTTACGAGAATAGAGAGTTCAATCAAAATAATAATCAATAAAGCATGATATAATGGAATTGGAAGCAGAATCAAAGAGATACGCAGACCTAGCTAGCTAGTATTACTTACATTTTGGTCTACAAATTTTAGTTCTTCTGACCATTCACCCACGGCCCTGTCCGTGAACCTTTTCCAAACCCTGTCCGGCAAAGAAAATGGATAAAGGAGTAATTAATTATTTGTTGTCATGAAAGTTGCCGATCTAGTGCGATAATATGATTGAAATTACCTCTAGAGCATCTCTCTAAAGTCTGCTCATAGCTCTTTTTCTTTTCGTAACGAGTCCATGACAAGGACTTTTCCTGAGTCGGGTTGAATGACTAGCAGAATAAAGTGGAACCTACGCACGCATAACTCACCATCAGTTACACTTAACATCGAGTAAGCTGAAACAGAATGTGTACAAGAGAGGGTAACAGTACTCACGAGAAGTTGTAAGGCAATAGTATTTCCCTTTTAGTTTGTTGTCTCAGTAAAGACCTTAGCAAGTAATCTTCTGTTTGCCCGGGTTTGGTTCTTACCACTTCTTCATGAACTCTATTTGGGTCAACGAACCCAATGTCAAAAGGGCCTCCTTTCATGCATTTCATAACCTTTTTCCTGTATAATAGTATATACATATATGGTGAGCATATATATATATACATGCAATTAATAAAGTGAATGAGATGAGATAGAAATTACAGAAATAGTACTTACACACAATAAAGGCTGATGGCAGCTTTGTCGAGTTCCTTCTGATTGAATAGAAAATGCAAGTCTTGAATGTTGAAGTCGATCTCGTCGTCTCCGCACAAGAAAATCTGATCTCTTATATGCGCCGTGATTCATTCTTCCTTTCTCGTCTTGTAGAAATCAAGGTACCACTTGTGCAATCTTCACATCTTTGTTGATAGATTCTTGAGCTTCTTTTTCTTGACGAAATTCTTCCCATACTTCCATGGCTGTATGGGGTTGGCATCGCATTTGGGCAAGTTGTCTCCCATGATGTTCAAGTATGCAATGTAAGTCATCCCCATCTCATTGGCCTTTCTTTGTAGCTCTGCCTCGTAATCATTTACGGGAGGAGCGTCCCGTGTGTCGAACACTTGGAGCGGGGCGCATGATTGGTTTTCCTGCTCTCCGAGCATGGGAACTGTTTTCTGGAGTGCCTCACGACTGCTACTTTCAGTCTCCCTATGGCGCCTTGCATCCCCCTTTAAAATCTGGCGCTCGTAGTCCGGCACAAGTGGGGTTTCAGGTTTCAAAAGATTTTTGTGAAACTTCTCCACCACCGCCGGATCTATTTTCTCCTTTGGCTCGGCCCGTCTAGGTGCAAAAAATTTCTTGACCTCTTCTTCCGAGATCCTATTGGTCTCCTCGTCGCTGTGATTCCACGGTAAAACCGGCAATGGCTTGGCGGAAGGCTGCGGGACGTAGTTTTTTCAACTCTTTGGCGTACGGTTTCCTGCGGGTTTCTTTGTGGCAGTGCTAGTGATGCTTTTCGTGGCAGTGTTCTTCCGCTTACGCTGAGGAGATGGCTGAAGCGCCGGAGATGGCTGACGGGCAGGAGATGGCTGGAGCGCCGGAGATGGCTGGCGCTCCGAGAGATGGCTCCTGCGCAGGAGATGGCTGAAGCGCCGGAGATGGCTGTCGCGCGGGAGATGGCTGCCGCGCAGGAGATGGCTGAAGCGCCGGAGATGGCTGCCGCGCAGGAGATGGCTGAAGCGGCTCAGACTGCTGACGCTGTGGAGACGGCGGGGGTGCCAGTGGCCTCCAATTTGGAAGCACGATGTGTTCCTTCTTCCAAAGAATGGTTGTTTTCACTACAAATTTGAGTTGAGTTTCCCCTTCACCTATAGCATGGTCAAGCTGTGCTTCCTCATATTACTTCACAACCTCATCCACCCCGACAATAGCATAGCCATCTGGAATCGGTCGGCAGTGGTAAGTTCCACCAGCTACAGGAGGTAAGGCATAGCCGACAACCACCTTAATGGATAAGCCCATTAATCTCACATACAGCTCAGCGTGTTCGCTCTCCGTGATCTCATCCACGGGGTATCGAGGACCCGCCATTTTAAGCGTGGGCTGCACGTTCTCCGCGGAAGCCACGCTGCTTTTTCGCGCAGAGTCTGGGCCGCCGGCAGCTTCCAATGCAGGCTCTTTGTGCCGCTGAGATGGGCCGGTAGCTTGATGGCTCTGTTGTGCATTCACTTGCGCCTGCAGCGTCACAAGTGCATGTTCTATCTGTGTCATCCGCTCTGTACGCTCTTTTTCTTTTCTGTCGCGCCATATGTAAGAGTCGCTCCACTCGGCAAACCCATTCTTCCACGTCATACCCTCTGTGCCTCGTGCATGTCCAGGGTGTTCTTTTTTACCGATGGCGCGTGTGAGCTGGTCATTCTCTCTGTCGGGATGGAAGGTCCTGGCGGCTGTTTCCTCGTATGCCGTGATGAGTTCAGCGACGGGTTTGGCAAGGAGGGTTGGGAAGATACACAATCCTGTTTCTGGGTCCAACCTTGCCCCGATTCCGTAGAACCAAGTCTTTGCACGTAGGTCCCACCCATCTGTCTGGGGTGTGATCCCTCTAGCGCGCAGGGCCTTCTCAGCTTCCTCCCACTTAGGTGTCTGAGATATGTAGCCACCTGACCCCGTCCTCTGGTGATATTCCTTCTTCTAGGCATTTAGCGTATTGGTTTCTGACCTCTTTTTAGCTATAGCACCTTCCTTATATGCCACAAATTCGGGCCAGTGAGGTCTTATCTTCGCATAATATGCGTCTTCGAAATTTAGAGTCTCGCGAGCTTTGACAAATTTGTTCTATTTTGTCTTCCAGTTGCGGAAAGCGTCAGCCATCTTCTTTAGAGTCCACTCTTTGACCTTTTCCTTTATAACCGGTTTGTTTTCATCCTCCTCTGGCGGAAGGGTGAAATTTACCAACAACGAATTCCAAAGCGTTTCTTTGGATCTTTCATCGATATAGGTATCGTCGCCCTTATTTGGCTTATTCCAATATTCAATTATGATTGGGATTTGGTCCCTAACAAGAACTCCAGCCTGACGTACAAATTTGTCTGCGGCCTTCTTGGACTCCATCGGCCTGCCATCAACACGGACTGCTTCGATCGTGAACTTTGCATGATCTTTCAACCGATGGCTCGCGCCTTGCTTGCTCTTTTTCATAAAATAAGATTGTTGCTGGCTGGTCGATCCAGAGGGCTAAAAGAAGAAAGAAGCGTTAATTAATACATGTAGAAGAAGATTGTTGGTGGCAGTCAGCAGAGGCTTAATCAATGCATATACCTCGCCGGACTTTGTAATCACTAAATTGCGTTCACCGGAGTCTTCATCTTCTCCATAACTACTTGAGCTGTCATCATGTCCCTCCAAGTTCAGATATTGTGAGGTATCCTCATGGATAATGTACTCCATTATTTCTTCGTCTTCAAGGTTTCTACTAAGTGGATCCATAGTTTCTAAAACAATAATATTATCTAGAGTAAGAGAGTAAACATTCAAGTGGACTTAGATTCATAATAAATATTCTAGAGTAAGATCATGGTAGACATTTATAATTTTAAATCCTAACTTCTATGCAAGTTATAACAAACTATTTATCTTGATATCACTTAAGCTCATGGGAATAATATTAACCATCTTAATTCCTCAGAACTTTATGTGTCATATAATAATGAAGGATCACCATAAAATTTCTTTAATATTATAAGTTATTAAGTAAGAATCAAATCTCATGAATTAATAGTAATACATCCTTTAATAAGTTATGGTTTATATAGGTAAATCAAATTCATAACAAAAGCCTCTACAAAATATTAATAGGAAAAGGACCTATATAAAGAAAATAAAGAAACTATAATACATACACTTTCTTAATAATCCTTTCTTTTGTTCATACAAAAAAATATACATACCCTTCATTTTTGTTCATACGCAACAATATATATACATATACTTTCTTATATATACATATACATACACTTTCCTAATAATCCTTTTTTTGTTCATACACACAAATAAAATTATTCAATCCAATATATATTAGGATATTTATATGCAACAATATATATACATATATGCATATATGCAACATTTATATACATATTAGGATAAAATTATACACAAATAAAATTATTCATACACAACAATATATATACATATATGCAACATTTATCCAATATACACACAAATAACGTTTATCCAATATCCAATATCCCATATTCATATCCAATAACAGAGAGCTCACCGCCGGTGGCGGCAAACTCGAACAGGGTTCGAGCGGCGGTGGACGGGGTTGGCAGCGGTGGATCCGAGTTGGCGGCGGTGGATCCGAGCGGCGGCGACGACTCTGGCGGCGGTGGATCCGAGCGGCGACGACGGAGGTGGCGCGGCCGCCGCGGGCGGGCGAGCGCGGTGGCGGACCGTGCTGGTGCGGCGGGAGGCGTCGACTGGCGACGGATCCGAGCGACGGGGTGCGACGACTGGTGGACGGCGAGGGCTGGACGGCGACGGCACAACGGCGACGGCGTGGCTCTCCTCTTTTCCTCTGCGCGCGGGATTTTCGATCTCGCTGGGGGGAAGAAGGAAGAGAGGAAGGCGCGCGTTATAAATCTCCCCTCTTTAACACCGGTTCGTGGCACGAACTGGTGTTAAAGGGGGGCGCATTTATTTCATGCATTAAAGCGGTAGGGGCATTTTTTAACTCAAAAAATAGGATATGAATTTAGAAAATTTATATCTTTTTCATTTCAACTCAGAAAAATATGAATAATATATCATAATTTTCAGAAAAATAATATCTATCCATTCATGTAAAAACATTTTATATTTACTTTAGATGAAAATTTTCAAAATAATTAAAACACTTACATATAAATTTTGATTATTCAATTCAAATAAAAATAAAATAGACAAACCCTAAAACTTTGAACATAAGAAATATTAAGCATCCAAAAAGGAATCTAACCCGATCTTTTATTATTTTTTTATCCCCGTTTTAAACTATCGTCAAACTTTGTCGAACAACGGGCATGAAGATTCTTAGCTCAGGGTCAAGCCTTGCTCAACTTGCATTGGATTTTTGATAAAATAGCATATTGTGAACCTAAAAATGATTTTTGTATAAAATCATGAGCATCGTATCATGTACCTGTAGTTCATATTTGACCCACTTCCTGCCGATTAGGCAGGAATTTGTCTTTTTCACCAGAGGTGGATGGAAAGGTTTCAGATCCCCTGTTGGTACATTGTCCATATAAGGTGGTATAGTATTTTTGTAAAATGTGGTGGTGGTTTTTTGAATTAGCCATTTGGTGGTTGCTTCACAAAACCGTCCGTTTTTTATGCTCGGAAAATGGAAAATACCTTTTTGGTACGATGAAAAGGAAAACTTCCTCTTGCAACATTGTTTGCCATGCCATGATGCACATGTATGCACAATATAGCCATATTATCACAAACTATGCCTTGATTCTAGCCATAACATTGGTCATTTGACCCGAAAGCCAAGAAACCTCGAATGAGATAGGTCATTTTGTGAAGGTTTTTTTGAGACATAATCAATATACCAAGTTTGAGATTTTTCCTTCTAACTATGTCACATAATATAACACCACGCGAAGGTTTCGCACTGTTTCGATCTTTTTTTATTTTTTTATCCCTGTTTTAAACTATCGTCAAACTTTGTCGAACAACGGGCATGAAGATTCTTAGCTCAGGGCCAAGCCTCGCTCAACTTGCATTGGAGTTTTGATAAAATAGCATATTGTGAACCTAAAAATGATTTTTGTAAAAAATCATGAGCATCGTATCATGTACCTATAGTTCATATCTGACCCACTTCCTGCCGATTCGGCAGGAATTTGTCTTTTTCACCAGAGGTGGACGGAAAGGTTTCAGATCCCCCTGTTGGTACATTGTCCATATAAGGTGGTCTAGTATTTTTGTAAAATGTGGTGGTGGTTTTTTGAATTAGCCATTTGGTGGTTGCTTCACAAAACCGTCCGTTTTTTATGCTCGAAAAATGTAAAATGCCTTTTTGGTGCGATGAAAAGGAAAACTGCCTCTTGCAACATTGTTTGGCATGCCATGATGCACATGTATGCACAATATGGCCATATTATCACAAACTATGCCTTGATTCTAGCCATAACATTGGTCATTTGATCCGAAAGCCAAGAAACCTCGAATGAGATAGGTTATTTTGTGAAGGTTTTTTTGAGACATAATCAATATACCAAGTTTGAGATTTTTCCTTCTAACTATGTCACATAATATAACACCACGCGAAAGTTTCGCACTGTTTTAATCTTTTTTTATTTTTTTATCCCTGTTTCAAACTATCGTCAAACTTTGTCGAACAACGGGCATGAAGATTCTTAGCTCAGGGCCAAGCCTCGCTCAACTTGCATTGGAGTTTTGATAAAATAGCATATTGTGAACCTAAAAATGATTTTTGTAAAAAATCATAAGCATCGTATCATGTACCTGTAGTTCATATCTGACCCACTTCCTATCGATTCGGCAGGAATTTGTCTTTTTCACCAGAGGTGGACGGAAAGGTTTCAGATCCCCCTGTTGGTACATTTTCCATATAAGGTGGTCTAGTATTTTTGTAAAATGTGGTGGTGGTTTTTTGAATTAGCCATTTGGTGGTTGCTTCACAAAACAGTCCGTTTTTTATGCTCGGAAAATGGAAAATGCCTTTTTGGTGCGATGAAAAGGAAAACTTCCTCTTGCAACATTGTTTGCCATGCCATGATGCACATGTATGCATAATATGGCCATATTATCTCAAACTATGCCTTGATTCTAGCCATAACATTGGTCATTTGACCCGAAAGCCAAGAAATCTCGAATGGGATAGGTCATTTTGTGAAGGTTTTTTTGAGACATAATCAATGTACCAAGTTTGAGATTTTTCCTTCTAACTATGTCACATAATATAACACCACGCAAAGGTTTCGCACTGTTTCGATCTTTTTTTATTTTTTATCCCCATTTTAAACTATCGTCAAACTTTGTCGAACAATGGGCATGAAGATTCTTAGCTCGGGGTCAAGCCTCGCTCAACTTGCATTGGATTTTTGATAAAATAGCATATTGTGAACCTAAAAATGATTTTTGTAAAAAATCATGAGCATCGTATCATGTACCTATAGTTCATATCTGACCCACTTCCTACCGATTCGGCAGGAATTTGTCTTTTTCACCAGAGGTGGACGGAAAGGTTTCAGATCCCCCTGTTGGTATATTGTCCATATAAGGTGGTCTAGTATTTTTGTAAAATGTGGTGGTGGTTTTTTGAATTAGCCATTTGGTTTTCACAAAACCGTCCGTTTTTTATGCTCGGAAAATGGAAAATGCCTTTTTGGTGCGATAAAAAGGAAAACTTCCTCTTGCAACATTGTTTGGCATGCCATGATGCACATGTATGCACAATATGGCCATATTATCACAAACTATGCCTTGATTCTAGCCATAACATTGGTCATTTGACCCGAAAGCCAAGAAACCTCGAATGAGATAGGTCATTTTGTGAAGGTTTTTTTGAGACATAATCAATATACCAAGTTTGATATTTTTCCTTCTAACTATGTCACATAATATAACACCACGCGAAGGTTTCGCACTGTTTCGATATTTTTTATTTTTTTATCCCCATTTTAAACTATCGTCAAACTTTGTTCGAACAACGGGCATGAAGATTCTTAGCTCGGGGCCAAGCCTCGCTCAACTTGCATTGGATTTTTGATAAAATAGCAATATTGTGAACCTAAAAATGCAACTAATAGTAAGTTACATAAAGCACGACTGAATATTAAGATACATAAACGAACTGAAAATTAAAATACATGGCCAGATTAAGTAACAATCGGCCGAACTTGTTTCGGAATGTTGAAGTAATTCAGTCATGCTCCTGCCTACACCTGTAATACTCGCCACTGTAGTCGTCATACTCGCCGCCGCCGTCATTGCTGTCATCGTCGGGGTCGTCGTAATTGAACCTTGAAGGCTGAGTACGCGTGGGCTAGACTTGAGGGTAGCGCAGACGGGGGTTAGAGTCGGCGGCAGTGTCATAGGCCATGACGCTCTGGAGAGTCCGACCGCGCCACCATAGCCGACGACCGGCCTCGTTGAAGTTCGGAGGAGGTGGGCCGTCCTCCTCATGCCTGGCGAGCGCCCTCTCACGCCGATCCACGAAGAAGGCTTCCCAAGTAGGGAAATAGTCGGGATGCCATCTGGGATTTCTCCGCTGCTCCGGCGTGAGCTCGAAGTAGTAGTGGTTCGTGATGGCCATCCGGCGCGCTACACCTAGAGGGACAGGAGGAACCAGCACGCCTCCGGCACTCAGCATCCAGCCGACGGGGACACAGTAGCCCGGCGGGCAGGGGTAGTTCGAGGCGCAAAGCGCCTCCGCCTCCCTGGGGGTTAGTGCTACGGTGGAAGCCATGGGAAAGAGTGATGAGGTTGCAGATATGAGTCTAGAGATGTGCAATGACAATGGAGGCCAACCCTACATATATATATATAGTGAAGAACTGGCGGGAAGAACTGGAGGGAAGAACTAGCGGGAAAAAATGGCGGGAAGAAAAATGGCGGGAAAAAATGGCGGGAAGAAAAATGGAGGAAAGAAATAGAAGGAAGAAAAATGGCTCATTTAATACATATACTGTTAACAGAAGAAATATGACATTGATTTCCATGTTGAGATACATATGTGTGCCAAAAATAGCTCAATTAATACATATAGTCAATCTTATGATCGCGTCGGCCGTAACCATGGAGTATCAACACCGTTTAACAAGATGGTTGGGTTAGTCTTCACTCTGAAGGGCGGAATTTCATCAAACTTATTATAATCTTCTGACATGTCTGTCTTGTCCTCCACTCCCACGATGTTTCTTTTCCCGAAAAGAACTATGTGACGCTTTGGCTCATCGTGTGATGTATCTGTTTGCTTATTTTTTCTTTTTTTTCGGTTTGGTAGACATCTCCTTCACATAGAAAACCTGATCCACATCATTGGCTAAGACGAATGGTTCGTCTAAGTTCTTGTCTACCTTCATAAGATTGTTGAGATCCATCGTTGTCATTCCGTACTTCTTGTCTACCTCAACCCCTCCTCCTGTTAGCTTGACCCATTTGCATTGAAACAAGGGGACCTTAAAATTAGGTCCATAGTCAAGTTCCCATATCTCCTCTATGAACCCATAATACGTGGTCTTTTGCCCATTGTATTCTGCTGCATCGAAGCGGACACCACTATTTTGGTTGGTGCTCTTTTTATCTTGGCCAATCGTGTAAAATGTATTCCCATTTATCTTGTACCCTTGGAAAGTACATATAGTCGAAGATGGTGTCCTGGCCAACAAGTACAGATGATCCCCAACAGTGGTGTTATTCGTGAGAAGTCTTTGCAGCCAGCCGCCAAAACTCGCCATGTGTTCACTTATAATCCATTCATCAGACTGCCCCGGGTGTTTGAGGCGTATTAAATTCTTGTATTCATTGATATACGGGGCAACCAAGATAGATCTTTGTAAAACCGTGTAGTGTGCTTGATTGAGAGAATGCCCGTCCCTACATATCATTGCTTTACATCCTAGGGTGCCTTTTCCACGCAGTCTCCCCTCATGTCGTGATTCTGGAACACCAATCGCCTTAAGGTCAGGAATAAAATCAACACAGAACTCAATGACCTCCTCTGTTACATAGCCCTTGGAGATGCTTCCTTCTGGCCTAGCACGGTTATGAACATATTTCTTTAAGACTCCCATGTACCTCTCAAAGGGGAACATATTGTGTAAAAATACAGGACCGAGAATGGCAATCTCTTCTACTAAGTGAACCAGGAGATGCGTCATAATACTCAAGAAGGATGGTGGGAACACCAACTCAAAGCTGACAAGACATTGGGCCACATCTGTCTGTAACCCTGGTAGGCTTTCTGGATCGATTACCTTCTGAGATATTGCATTGAGGAATGCACATAGCTTCACAATGGGTACTCGAACATTTTCAGGTAGAAGCCCCCTCAATGCAATCGGAAGCAATTGTTTCATAATCACATGGCAGTCATGAGACTTCAGGTTTTGGAATTTTTTCTCTGCCATATTTATTATTCCCTTTATATTCGACGAGAAGCCAGACGGGACCTTGATACTACTCAGGCATTCAAAAAAGATTTCCTTCTCTGCTTTGGTAAGAGTGTAGCTGGCAGGAGTTAAGTGGCATCGTTTACCCTTCTCGTTCTCAGGATGCATAGGCTCTTCAGGGTCTTTCAGACGTTGCTGGTCCTGCAGTGCTTCCGGTGTATCTTTTGTCTTCCCATACACTCCTAGGAAGCCTAGCAGGTTCACGCAAACATTCTTCGTCACGTGCATCACGTCGATTGAAGAGCGGACCTCTAAGACTTTCCAATAGGGTAGGTCCCAAAATATAGATTGCTTGTTCCACATGGGCGCGTGTCCGGCATCGTCATTCGAAACAGATAGACTGCCAGGACCTTTTCCAAAGATTACTTCTAGGTCCTTGACCATACCAAATACCTCCTCACCGGTACGGAGGACAGGCTTCCTCCGGGGTTCTGCCAGACGTTTGAGATGCTTGCCTTTCTTTCTTACTAGATGCAGGTTCGAAAGAAATCGATGATACCCTAGGTACACAACCTTCTTACATTTATCCAAATATACACTTTAAGTTGTTGGAATTATGCCCTAGAGGCAATAATAAAGATGTTATTATTATAATTCTTGTTCATGATAAAGTTTATATTCCATGCTAGAATTGTATTAAGCGGAAACTTTAATACTTGTGTGGTTTATGAACAACACCGTGTCCCTAGTATGCCTCTATGGACTAGCTCATTGATTAATGATGGTTAAGGTTTCCTAACCATAGATATGAGTTGTCGATTAATAATGAGATCATATCATTGGGAGAATAATATGATGGACAGACCCAAACTAAGCGAAGCAATTAGATCGTGTCATCGTGTTCATCTTTGCGAAGCTTTTCTTATGTCAAATATTGTATTCCTTAGACCATGAGATAATACAACTCCCTGGTATCGGAAGAAAGCTTTGAGGTCATCAAACGTCATCCTATGAGAGGGTGATCATAAAGGTGTCTCTCAGGTGATCGGAAAGTACCTGTTGGGTTGTATGTATCGAGATGGGATTTGTCCCTCCCAAGTCGGAGAGATATACTTCGGGCCCACTCGGTAATCGATATCAACACCGCTTGCAAGCATGTGGTTAAGGATTTAATCACGAAGTGATATCAGATTACGGAACGAGTAAAGTACTTGCTGTGAACGAGATTGAACTAGGTATGACGGTACCGACGATCAAATCTCGGGCAAGTAAAAATATCGCGAGACGAAGGGAATATATATATGGGATTGATTGAATCCTAGCATCGTGGTTCATCCGATATGATCATCGATGAATGTGTGGAAGTCAATATGGGTTTCCAGACCCCGCTGTTGATTATTGATAGAAGATCATGTCTGCATGTTCTCGAACCCGAAGTGTCACACACTTAACGTGTCTCGACGCTAGGATAGATTGGATAATTGGTTTATGAGTTTTTGTTCGGAGTCTCGGATGGGATCCGGGACATCACGAGAGGTTCCGGAATGGTCCAGAGAATAAGATTCATATAAGGCAATAAAGTTTTTGGAGTTCGGAATTGTTTCGGGTTAATCGGTATTGTACCGAAAGCTTCTAGAACATTCTGGAGGGGGACCAATGTGGCCCCACCTACCGGGAGGGGGCATGGGCCTATGAGGGAGTGCCCTGGACGCATTGGGCCAGGGGCACAAGGCCCCATAGGGACCAGCCAGCCAAACCTAGGGGAAACCCTAGGGGAGCTTCTAGAAGGGGGGGGAACTTGCCCCCCACTCCTCCCTCCTTGGCCGCCGGCCCTAGGGCTTGGGGGAGGGGCAAGGGCCAGCCGCCCACCCCTCTATATAAAGAGGGCTGGGGGTGCACCCCCTCCCACACCTCCTCCTCAAGCCCTAGCCGCCCTGCTGCCCTCCTCTCTCTCTCCCTCCCGACTGCACGTAGGCGAAGCCCTGCTGCAGAAACTCTCCACCACTTGCACCGCGCCGTCGCGTTGTAGATCCAATCCGTCTCTCCACCATACTTGCTGGACCGAGGTAGGAGGAGACGTCGAGGTGCCGCACGTGTGCATCTCTCGGAGGCATCGCCACTTGCGGTGTTGGATCGGATCGGATCGCGAGGAGGAGAAGCGAGTACGACTACATCACCCACGTTCCGACGAACGTTCCGCTATGCGAATCTTCAAGGGTATGAAGATCTCATCTATTCCCCCTCGTTGTTTGCATCTCCTAGATTAGATCTTGGCTTCCCCGTTCGCATCTGTAGAAATTTTTTGATTTACTATGCTGCGAAACCCTTCAGTGGTATCAGAGCTAGATCTATGCGTAGATGTGTTTCACGAGTAGAACGCAACATGGTTGTTGCGGGCGTTGATGTTTTCTGTTGCAAGCCTCTTGTTTGTGTTCTTCTTATGACGCGAGATAGTGAGATCGAAGCGGTCCAGGCCAACTTTACGCGACGTCGTTCGCGAGACCGGCTCCGCACTTGACGTGTGGCTTGTTCCACACATGCGGCTGGTGGATGCCAGTTTCTCTCACTATAGTTGTCATGGGATTTACACCGGAGTTTGGCAACCATAATATCACCGTTGTGGCTTTCCGTAGGTAAGAATCGTTCTTAGCTTGCTACTCCCATAAGCCACGTAAAACATGTAACAACAAAGTAGAGGCATCTAACTTGTTTTTGCAGGGAGTGTTTTCTGTGATATGGTATGGCCCAAGATGTGATGTGTATATTGTATGCGATGATCATGTTTTGTAATGTTTCACGACTTGCATGTCGATGAGTACACAACCGGCAGGAGCCATATGGTTGTCTTTATAATTGTGTATGACCTGTGTGTCAACTTCTTATACGCCATGTAATAGTTTCACTTTATCGCTAAGTAGTTAGCAATAGTTGTAGTTGCTATTCGTGGTGGAGGCAATCATGGTGGAGTGATGGAGATCATGCCGGCACGCACAAGATGGAGATCATTGCGCGAAGATTGGCTATACCATGTCACATAAAGTTATATGCATGTGATGTTTATCCTTTTATGTATCTTATTATGCTTAGATCGCGACAGTAGCATTATAAGATGATTCCTCACTTAAAGATCAAGATAAAACTATGTTCTCCCATGTATGCACCGTTGCGAAATTTCGTCGTGTCCAAGCATCACGTGATGATCGGGTGCTATAGACTCTACGTTCACATACAACGGGTGCAAGCCAGTTTTGCACACGCGGAAATACTTGGGTCTGACTTGACGAGCGTAGCATGTACAGACATGGCCTCGGAACACATGAACCAGAAGGTTAAGCATGAGTCATATGAATGATATGATCGATACTTCGTTGTCCACCATTGAAACCACATCTCTTCTTGTGAAGATAGGATTAGGTGTGGTGAATTTGGATCATGTTCACTAAAACAACTTGAGGGATGTTGAATTTAGTGGGAGTTCATCTAGTAATTTTATTAAAGTTGAACTAGTTAGCATGAACATAGTCTAATTTGTACTTGCAAATATTGTAGATCAAATGGCTAAGTCCAACTTCAACTTCAACGTTTTTGCTGAGAAGGAAAAGCTTATAAACAATGGGTCTAAGTTCACCAACTGGTTCCACAATCTGAGAATCATTCTCTCTGTTGGTCAAAAGGACTATGTCCTTGAGGATGCGCTAGGTGACGCCCCTGCTGGAGATGCGCCGGCTGATGAGAAAGTTGTCTATCAGTCGCGCGATTATGGTGTGATTAAGAGCACCATGTTGTTTGCTATGGAATCGGACCTTCAAAATCGTTTTGAAGACTATCCCGGGCCCTTTGAGATTATTGAGGAGCTGAAAACTATGTTTCAGACTCAGGCCCGTTCTGAGAGATATGAGATCTCTGAGAAATTCTCTAACTGCAAGATGGAGGAAGGGAGTTCCGTTAGTGAGCACACCATAAAGATGTCGGGCTACACTCAACGCCTTGAGCAACTGGACTGCAAGATTCCAGAGGATCTCAAAATTGACAGGGTTCTGCAATCACTCCCTCCCAGCTACAAAAGTTTTGTAGTGACTCATAATCAGATTGGTTCCACTGATACGATCACCGAGCTCTTCGCAAAGCTGAAGGCTGCGGAGGTGGACATCAAAAAGGATAATCATGTGTTGATGGTCAACAAGCCCCCCACCTTAACGAAAGGTAAGGGTGCAAAGAAGCCCTTCAAGAAAGGCGGCGGCAAGCGCGTTGCCCCTGCTGAGAAGGAGCTCAAGTCTGGACCTAAGCCGGACACTGAGTGCTTCTATTGCAAGGACAAGGGTCACTGGAAGCGCAACTGTCCGAAGTACTTAGCGGACAAGAAGGCTGGCACCATCAAAGGTATATTTGATATACATGTTATTGATGTTTTCCTTACTAGCCCTTGTTGTAGTGCCTGGGTATTTGATACTGGTTCAGTTTCTAATATTTTTAACTCGAAACAGGAGCTACGGAATAGATGGCGGCTTGTGAGGGATGAGGTGACGATGTGCGTTGGCAACAGATCAAGAGTTGATGTGATGGTTGTCGGCACGCTCTCCTTAGTTTTACCTTCGGGATTAGTTTTAAACCTTAATAAGTGTTATTATGTTCCTGCGTTGAGCATGAACATTATTTCTGGATCGTGTTTATTGCAAGACGGTTATTCATTTAAATCGGAGAATAATGGTTGTTCTTTTTATATGAGTAACATCTTTTATGGTCATGCACCTGTTGTGAATGGTTTATTTCTTCTGAATCTCGAAAGGGATGAAACACACATCCATAACATTGAGGCTAAGAGATGAAAAGTAGATAGTGATAGTACTACTTATTTGTGGCACTGTCGTCTAGGTCATACTGGTGTAAAGCGCATGAAGAAACTCCATTCTGATGGACTTTTGGAGTCTCTTGATTTTGAATCATTTGACACATGCGAACCATGCCTCATGGGCAAGATGATCAAAACCCCGTTCTCCGGTATGATGGAGCGCGCAACGGACTTGTTGGAAATCATACATACCGATGTATGCGGGCCGATGAGTGTTTCGACGCGCGGTGGATATCTTTATTTTCTCACTTTTACCGATGACTTAAGTAGATATGGGTATATCTATTTAATGAAACATAAATCTGAAACATTTGAAAAGTTCAAGGAATTCCAGAATGAAGTGGAGAACCATCGTAACAGAAAGATTAAGTTTCTACGATCCGATCGTGGAGGTGAATATTTGAGTTATGATTTTCTCACGCATCTTAAAGCAAGCGGAATCATTTCGCAACTCATGCCACCCGGAACACCACAGCAAAATGGTGTGTCTGAACGCTGGAATCGAACCCTATTAGATATGGTCCGATCAATGATGTCTCTTATTGATTTGCCGTTATCATTTTGGGGTTATGCATTAGATACCGGTGCATTCACTTTAAATAGGGCACCATCTAAATCCGTTGAGACGACACCGTATGAACTGTGGTTTGGTGCTAAACCTAAGTTGTCGTTTCTTAAAGTTTAGGGATGCGAAGCTTACGTCAAGAAGTTGATGCCGGACAAGCTCGAACCCAAAGCGGAGAAATGCGTCTTCATAGGATACCCTAAGGAAACTATTGGGTATAACTTCTATCACAGAACCGAAGGCAAGGTGTTTGTCGCAAAGAACGGTTCCTTTCTTGAGGAGTTTCTCTCGAAAGAAGTGAGTGGGAGGAAAGTAGAGCTAGACGAGGTTGTTGAACCTTCTCTTGAGTTGGAGAGTAGCGCAACACCTGAATTTTTTCCAGTGCCGCCTGCACCAACAATAGAGGAAGCTAATGACAAGGATCATGAAGCTTCGGACGATGCTGCTACTGAACATTGCAGGTCGACAAGGTCACGTGCCCCTCCTGAGTGGTACGGCAACCCTGTCTTGACTGTCTTGTTGGTAGAAGATAGTGAACCTACGAACTATGAGGAAGCGATGATGAGCCCAGACTCTGAGAGATGGCTAGAGGCCATGAAATCCGAATTGGGATCCATGAGCGAAAACCAAGTATGGACTTTGGTGGACCCTCCTAGCGACCGAAAGGCTGTTGAGTGCAAATGGATCTTCAAGAGGAAAACGGACGCGGATGGTAATGTTACCGTCTATAAAGCACGACTTGTCGCGAAAGGTTTTCGACAAGTTCAAGGTGTTGACTACGATGAGACTTTCTCTCCCGTAGCGATGTTTAAGTCCATTCGGATTTTATTAGCAATTGCTGTGTTTCATGATTATGAAATATGGCAGATGGATGTCAAGACTGCGTTCCTCAATGGCAACATTGATGAAGAGTTGTATATGATGCAACCCGAAGGTTTTGTCGATCCTAAGGATGCTGATAAAGTGTGCAAACTTCAACATTCCATTTATGGACTGAAGCAAGCATCTCGGAGTTGGAACCTTCGTTTTGATCAAGTGATCAAGAGCTTTGGATTTGTTCCAAATTGCTACGAAGCTTGCATCTACAAGAAAGTGAGTGGGAGCTCGGTGACATTTCTGGTACTATATGTGGATGACATATTGATTATTGGAAATGACATTAACATGCTTAACGATGTGAAGAGTTATTTGAACAAGTGTTTTTCAATGAAAGACCTAGGTGAAGCTGCTTATATATTGGGCATCAAAATCTATAGAGATAGACAAAGACGCCTGATAGCTTTAAGCCAGAGTACATACCTAGACAAAGTTCTGAAAAGATTCAGAATGGATAAGGCAAAGAAAGGTTCAGTGCCTATGTTGTCAGGTAAGATATTGAGCAAGGCTCAGTGTCCAGCTACGGTAAATGATAGAGAAGCTATGAGCAAAGTGCCTTATGCCTCGGCCATAGGTTCTATCATGTATGCCATGCTGTGTACTAGACCGGATGTGTCAAATGCTCTTAGTTTGACGAGCAGATATCAAAGTGATCCAGGAGTGGAACACTGGACAGCCGTGAAGAACATCCTAAAGTACCTAAATAGGACTAAAGAAATGTTCTTAGTCTATGGAGGTGATGAACAGCTCGTCGTAAAAGGTTACGTCGACGCTAGTTTCGACACCGACAAGGATGATTCAAAATCTCAGACAGGATACGTTTATATTTTGAATGGAGGAGTTGTGAGTTGGAGAAGCTGCAAGCAAAGCGTGATCGCGGGATCTACAGTAGAAGCGGAATACATGGCTACTGCAGAAGCGTCAAGTGAAGAAGATTGGATCAGGAACTTCATCACTGAGCTTGGCGTGGTTCCAAGTGCATTGGTCCCACTGGAGATATTGTGTGACAACACTGGCGCCATAGCACTCGCTAAGGAACCAAGATATCATCCAAAGACCAAGCATATCAACCGCAATTTTCATATAATCCGAGATTATATAGCAGATGGAGATCTGAAGATTAGCAAAGTACATACAGATCTGAATATCGCAGATCCATTGACTAAACCTCTTCCACGTGCAAAACATGATCAGCACCTCAGTGCCATGGGTGTTAGATTGTTGCCAAATGTAAACTAGATTATTGACTCTAGTGCAAGTGGGAGACTGTTGGAATTATGCCCTAGAGGCAATAATAAAGATGTTATTATTATAATTCTTGTTCATGATAAAGTTTATATTCCATGCTAGAATTGTATTAAGCGGAAACTTTAATACTTGTGTGGTTTGTGAACAACACCGTGTCCCTAGTATGACTCTATGGACTAGCTCATTGATTAATGATGGTTAAGGTTTCCTAACCATAAACATGATTTGTCGATTAATAATGAGATCATATTATTGGGAGAATGATATGATGGACAGACCCAAACTAAGCGAAGCAATTAGATCGTGTCATCGTGTTCATCTTTGCGAAGCTTTTCTTATGTCAAATATTGTATTCCTTAGACCATGAGATAATACAACTCCCTGGTATCGGAAGAAAGCTTTGAGGTCATCAAACGTCATCCTATGAGAGGGTGATCATAAAGGTGTCTCTCAGGTGATCGGAAAGTACCTGTTGGGTTGTATGTATCGAGATGGGATTTGTCCCTCCCAAGTCGGAGAGCTATACTTCGGGCCCACTCGGTAATCGATATCAACACCGCTTGCAAGCATGTGGTTATGGAGTTAATCACGAAGTGATATCGGATTACGGAACGAGTAAAGTACTTGCTGTGAACGAGATTGAACTAGGTATGACGGTACCGATGATCAAATCTCGGGCAAGTAAAAATATCGCGAGACGAAGGGAATATATATGGGATTGATTGAATCCTGGCATCGTGGTTCATCCGATATGATCATCAATGAATGTGTGGGAGTAAATATGGGTTTCCAGACCCCGCTGTTGATTATTGATAGAAGATCATGTCTGCATGTTCTCGAACCCGAAGGGTCACACACTTAACATGTCTCGACGCTAGGATAGATTGGATAATTGGTTTATGAGTTTTTGTTCGGAGTCTCGGATGGGATCCGGGACATCACGAGAGGTTCCGGAATGGTCTGGAGAATAAGATTCATATAAGGCAATGCAGTTTTTGGAGTTCGGAATTGTTTCGGGTTAATCGGTATTGTACCAAAAGCTTCTAGAACATTCTGGAGGGGGACCAATGTGGCCCCACCTGCCGGGAGGGGGCATGGGCCTATGAGGGAGTGCCCTGGACGCATTGGGCCAGGGGCACAAGGCCCCATAGGGACCAGCCGGCCAAACCTAGGGGAAACCCTAGGGGAGCTTCTAGAAGGGGGGGAACTTGCCCCCCACTCCTCCCTCCTTGGCCGCCGGCCCTAGGGCTTGGGGGAGGGGCAAGGGCCAGCCGCCCACCCCTCTATATAAAGAGGGCTGGGGGCGCACCCCCTCCCACACCTCCTCCTCAAGCCCTAGCCGCCCTGCTGCCCTCCTCTCTCTCTCCCTCCCGACTGCACGTAGGCGAAGCCCTGCGGCAGAAACTCTCCACCACTTGCACCGCGCCGTCGCATTGTAGATCCAATCCGTCTCTCCACCATACTTGCTGGACCGAGGTAGGAGGATACGTCGAGGTGCCGCACGTGTGCATCTCTCGGAGGCATCGCCACTTGCGGTGTTAGATCGGATCGGATCGCGAGGAGGAGAAGCGAGTACGACTACATCACCCACGTTCCGACGAACGTTCCGCTGTGCGAATCTTCAAGGGTATGAGATATCATCTATTCCCCCTCGTTGTTTGCATCTCTTAGATTAGATCTTGGCTTCCCTGTTCGCATCCGTAAATTTTTTTTGATTTACTATGCTGCGAAACCCTTCATCAGTCTCATCTAAACAGTGTGTGCATGCATTGTATCCCTTGTTTGTATGCCCTGAAATGTTACTAAGAGCAGGCCAATCATTGATGGTTACGAAAAGCAATGCTCGTAGGTCAAATGGCTCCCCTTTGTGCTCATCCCACATACGTATGCCTGGTTTGGCCCACAGCTGTAAAAGTTCTTCAACTAATGGCCTTAGGTACACATCAATGTCGTTGCCGGGTTGCCTCGGGCCTTGGATGAGCACTGGCATCATAATGAACTTCCTCTTCATACACAACCAAGGAGGAAGGTTATAGATACATAGAGTCACAGGCCAGGTGATGTGACTGCAGGTCTGCTCACCAAAAGGATTCATGCCATCTGTACTTAGACCAAACCTTAAGTTTCTTGCGTCACGTGCGAAGTCTGGATACTCTCGCTCGACTTTTCTCCACTGCGACCCATCAGCGGGGTGTCTCAACATCGCGTCTTTCTTACGGTCTTCCATGTGCCATCGCAACAACTTGGCATGCTCTTTATTTCTGAAGAGACGTTTTAACCGTGGTATTATAGGAACATACCACATAACCTTGGCAGGAACCTTCTTCCTAGGGGCCTCGCCCTCAACATCACCAGGATCGTCTCGTCTGATCTTATACCGCAGTGCAGTGCATACCGGACATGCATCCAAATTCTCGTACTTCTCACCGCGGTAGAGGATGCAGTCATTAATGTAGGCATGTATCTTCTGCACGTCTAATCCTAGAGGGCAGACAACCTTCTTTGCTTGGTATGTACTGTCGGGCAACTCAATATTTCTTGGAAGAAGATTCTTCATTTTTACCAACAACTTTGAAAATGCGCTGTCAGTCACACCGTTCTCTGCCTTCCATTGCAGGAAATCCAGTATGGTACCTAGCTTTTTGTGGCCATCTTCGCAAGTTGGATACAACAATGTTTTATGATCCTTTAACATCTGCTCCAGCTTCTCCTTCTCCTTTTCAGTTTCACATTCTTCCTTTGCATCAGTAATGGCCCGACCAAGATCGTCATCAGCGGGCCCATCTGCTGCCTCTTGATCTTCATTATCTACCCCCGTTGCAGTATCATCATATTCAGGATACATATTATGATAGTTGTCATCATCCTCTTCTTCTTCGTTGTCTTCCATCACAACCCCTTTTTCTCCGTGCTTGGTCCAACAATTATAGCTGGGCATGAAACCGGATCGAAGTAGGTGGGCGTGAATGGTTCTGGTATTTGAGTAGTCTTTCTTGTTCTGACAGTGAACACACGGACAGCACATAAAACCATTGTGACCACGGTTTGCATTAGCCACAACGATGAAATTTTGGAGGCCCGTAATGTACTCGGAAGTGCGGCGGTCACCGTACATCCATTGTCGGTTCATCTGCATTAATATATAGTATATATCAAAAAATAATAGGGAGATGACCATTTATATATATAGTACATCAATGACACATAAAAGGATAGTTGCCGACCTCGACCGAGAAGGAAAGAGCAACGAGAAAACTTATTTTGAGCTCTCGGGCATTTCACCGAACACCTCTTGTGCATACGAAAAAACACAAACTAGCACACTTCACACCCTCTTGCTAGGCTCCAAAATGAAATAGTGAAAAAATGGAAGAGTGAGGTGTGAGCTGCGGTGTCTTATATAGCCCCCCCTTTAACACCGGTTCAAGCCATGAACCGGTGTTAAAGGGGGGGCTGCGTGGGCCACTGGCGTAGGGGCCTTTAACAGGGCTCCTTTTTGCTGCACGGGCCACGCTGGTACGGCCCCCTCCTTTAACACCGGTTCATAGAAGAACTGGTGTTAAAGCCTATTTTTAGACTCAACTAAAGACCTCGTTTCCACTAATGAAAATGTTTTAGATTCTCGCAAAAGCACTCGTTCGTCCGGTCTTGGCGGCAACTTTACGATACGATCGAATGTGTGCCCTCTAAGCGACCATACGTGCATTGGTCAAGAGTGATTATATTGGCGTTCACAAAAAAAGAGAGTGATTATACCGGCGAGGTGAAGATGGTGTGACCGGAACTACCATTATGCTCTAAGGCTAGGGCGTTATGTAGGATCCCACTAAAGTCTCACTTCTAGTTTATTCTAAAATTATATTTTAAAATTTTACATTAGAAATTTCGAAATAAACTATAAATAAGATTTTGATAGGATCCCCTTGACACCCTAGCTAGCACTCGCTCTGCCCTGTTGTTCCTTCCGTTTGCCGTACGTCTCTGCCACGGGCAGTCCGGCAGCTAGCGCATAATGCGGCGGCAGCGGCCGGCAAATGCCAAAGCGAGAACATCCACGAACGGTGAGAGCGTTCCGGCCGGGCAGACGGTGACGGCGGCGCGGGCGGATTAGAGAATTCTAGTAGCTAGCGCTCTGCCGTAAGCAGACATGCATATAGGGCGGGTCAATGACTCGACTAACGAAACGGTAGGATCTTTTTTTTAAGCCTGACTACGGCGAGCTTACGCCGGTCTGAACTTTTCATAAAATCCAACTGGTTTGTTTACAGAGCTATTACAGGAAGAGGAACCAAGAAACAGAGAAGATACATCGAGATCTCTCAAGGCGAATCGTACCTATTACACCACGAATTTATTTTAGAGGAGGAGGAGGAGTTACAACTGAAAGCCCACAGTCGAATGTCTTCAAGACAGTTGCGAATAGTGACCTGAAGATTGTCATCTCTGAAACTGAAAATCAGGGCATTCCTACGCTTCCAAATGTTCCAAGCAATGGCGGTGTAGATGGTCCTTTTCTCGAAGGTGCAGGAGCTCGGTGAAAGTATTGAGTCAAGTCTTTCCGGGGGAGGGGGGGATCGAGGAAGAATTCCCAAACTTCACGCGCCCGGTGACAACCTCCAAGCAGGTGATCCGTGTCTTCAGCCATGGGACACGAAGGGCAAGTTGCAGCGTTCGTCAACTGGTGGCGGAAGCGGCGTTCATTGGTGGGGAGACGGCGACGCCAGGCCAGCCAGAGGAAGATTTTGCTCTTGAGGGGAGCAGCACACTTCCAGATTCCGGCTGCCTGCACATCCTTTTGCAGGTGCCTGAAAGAATTGACATAGAAATCTTTGTTCGAAAGGCTACGGTTAGTGGTGAAGCAAACACGTTTATCAGCGACGTCTCCCCTAAGAGTGAAGCTAGCAAGAGCATCATTGAGGGAGGTAAATTCGGAGGAAGCGATTGAAGAGAGCCGAGTGGTTAGTTGGTTTGATAGGCCGAGTTGAAAGGTGTCAACAACCCTGGCATTCGGTCTGAGAGAGTGGGAGAAGAGGGCCGGGAACTGGCTCATAAGAGGGGTGGCGTTAAGCCAGCTGTCCGTCCAGAAGGAGGTGGAGACGCCATTGCCAACATGGACAATGGAGAGAGAGCGAAAAGCGGAAAGGCCAGCCGAAATTTCGTTCAAGACCGGGGAGTCAAGAGAATGTCTATCCCCAAGGTCTTTGCCAGGAGTCCAACCGTACTGGCGGCGGAACCAGCTCACCCAAGGAGCAGAACAGTCAGAGTGCAGTTTGGAGAGAAACTTAGAGAGAATGACCGCATTTTGAAGAGGGAGGGAGAGGACCCCAAGCCCGCCATTTTCTTTAGGAGCGCACACGTTGGTCCAGGCAACCTTGCACTGTCCGCCGGAGCATGCTTCCTTACCAGTCCAAAGGAAGGCACTACGGCGCTTATCAATGACCTCATGCATGTGTGAAGCAAAGACGACATGCAAGTTGGTCGATCCTAAAGATAACCTCCACGTGCGCCGACAGGTTGAGGTGGAGAGATTTGTTCAGAGGACCAGGTGGAATTCTGGATGGATCCAAAGGTTGCACCAGGACATACATGTACATGGGTGGCGGCACGCACACAGCTGAACCGCCGCTCGAAGCTGGTCAGGTGTCCCTGCTGCAAGTACTAGATACACGCCATGTATGGCTGCCTCCTGGAATTCTGCTCTCAGAAGATATGCACACGTCACCGGTTGCCGTACGTACGTACACGTCGACCTCAGAAGCGGCGGGGCGAAGTTGGTGGTCGCATCGCATGGAGCGCAAAATATATATGTGGCCGTAGTACCTTTCGTGTGCCCCGGCCCTTTCCCCACGGAGGCGACGGATCCGGCTGTCCTGTCGCCGTGCCTTAGAAAAAATGAGAACAAACGGGAGGTCGTGACCACGTCGCCGTCGACGTACGAGATGGGTACGATCTGAGGACGGTACAACCGACCAGGACGACGACCACGATAATCCATCGATCGGAATGATGAGTACTGTATTATTTTGGTAGTGTCGAGCTCGCCCCATCGCGCGCGCCGCTCCAGTCTATTTTGGCTGGATTTGCAGAGGAGCCCCGTGAGAGGTGGTAAGCCAGGTAGGTGTTATCTGCTGCGACTGTGAGCAACGGGCTTATAGCTCTCATGGGATGTCTTTATACGGAATTAAAAGGAACGCGACATTATTGCAAAGAATAGCGTGCATGCGACACTTGTGAAGCGGCAAATAGCTCCCGTGCGACACTTCCACTTAACCCCACAAGACCGTCAACGAATTCGAATCAGCTGAGCACAGTAGGACCCACAGCCTCTCCACGTCACGGCGGAACTCACCTGATGTCCACCTCATATCTGGGACCCACTCTATGGTTGAAGAGAGCCGTTGGCCCCGATCCGTCCCCGCACCCGAGCACTCCCGCCACCGTTCCAGCATCTCATCCCCTTCCGTTTTCTTCTCCGGCGAGCAAGTGCGGCAACGCCGGCGAGGGATGTCGAGCTCCGCTTCCTCCCACCGCTCATGGCCTCGGTATGGTGCGGTGCCGATGAGGAGGTGCCCCGATTGCCCCCGTACCACGCCCCTGAAGCGGCTTGTCACATCCACCGACAAGAACGACAACATTGGCCGGGAATTTGTGAAGTGTGTGAGCAAGCCCGAGTCGGGAAAGGTGAGATCTGAGTGTTTCGAGCGCCAATTTCTCGCTTTTCTTTCAAAATTTCATGCATTTCATCGAATTTGGGATTTAGGGTTCATCTCTGCGATTTCAGGAACTGCCAAAATGTGGGCATTTTGAGTGGCTTGATGAGTACATCGAGCGAATTGGGGTGGAGGTAGCATCCCGGGAGCTCGAAAACCCGTCCGTGGTGGAGCAATTGGGATGTGGCAACCCCATTTCCGCTGGTACTACAGTGGATGCGGAAGTGAAGGCCGAGCTGAAGAAGATGAAAAAGCAGCTAAGGCAAATCATCGAATTGAAGAAGCAGGACAATTTGATGGCCGTTTTTTTATTTTTGTGTAATTTCTCTCGGATTAGTTTATCTCCTGATCGTTAGTCATTAGACAGCGCAATCGGTGTTCGAGTGATGCTTTGTAATAGATGTAATGGTCTATGTCTTTGGCTTGAATAAAATGCAACACAAATTCGGGCTAATTTTGAGCTGCTCTGTTTTCGAAATCAGTGTTCCTTCAGTTTCGTCAGTTTCGTCAGTGTTCCTTCAGTTTTATCAGTGTGCAGGGGGCGCCCGTGTGCAGGGGAGGGTGAGGGGTTGAAAAGTTAAAAAAACAATTGACGAGGATTGAAAAAGGCCAGGCCCAAATAGAACTTAGTCAGGCCAAAATGGTCGTATCCAGGCCCAATAGTAACTAAATGTTGATTGGGCAAAATAAAAATGGTACTCACGTTACAATCTAAATAGAGACGTGTGGATCTGTAGATACTCGTGCTCAGGTCGCAATCTTTTATTTTTTGCGAAAGTAAATATATAAATGAAATCCAAGGGTATCCATTTAACTAACATAACTTGGATTGATAACATTTATATTAGATAACATTTATATTACATAGCCCGATTGATAACATTGGGATAACATTACAATAAAAAGAAAAGGGTACAATAATATAGAAGGGAATAAGCGCCTAAACCCTGGGCTAGCCCCTAAACCCTAACCCTAGCTACCCTACTCCATCGGCGGTGGAGGCGGTGCCGGTGCCACCGCCCTCCGAGCCGCCGCAGCATTCCAATCCGCCAGCCTCTCCCGCTGCTCCCGCAGCCGCTGCTCCTAATGGAAGGCCCAGCGATTGGCCTCCCATCGTTCCTCCTCCTCCCGTCTGCGCCTTTTCTTCAAGGCGCGCTTGGCCCGCTTCTCCTCCCACTTGGCGTAAGCAGCCAGCTCCGCCTCCTCCTCCTTCTCCGACGCCTTCCAGTACTCTTCGGAGGGACCGTCGTCGGGGAGGTTGCCGTCGCCGGGGACGGGGTTGTCGACGAAGGGGCCCTCCGCCCAGGGGCAGGGCGGGGCTTTGCGTCCCTTTTTGCCACGCTTGGGGCACGTGGGCGCCTCCTGCTCCTAGACCTGCTTGTGGTCCGGGTGGTTATCCTCGTCGCTAACTTCGGTGTCGGAAGGGAAGCGGAGGGGGGAGGTCGCCATGGTCGCCGGAGTGTTTTGGGGCTGGGAGGAGGCAAAGGGACGAGCTTGAGGTTGAAGATGAGGGGCAAGATGATATGAGGAGGCAAAGGCATTTTGCCTATTTATTAAGGGCTGGGTGTGAAGGGCGGCGTGGAAATCCAGCGTTGGCGCAGCCGCGTGCGTTGCGTTGCGTGTAGGCAGCGGGCGTAGCCGCGTGCGTGATCAGTGCAAAAAAATTTGCTAGGATGCGACGTGACCCCTGCACCGTCTCCCCCGCCCCTGCATGCATGCATGCATTACTGCGAAAGAGAGAAAAAACATCCAAGGTAGTTGTTCATTGGCAGTGAAAAATAAGAGAAAATAGAATTTGACCTTGATTTACTCGGTAATAAATGCAGGAATCTAGTACCAAGGTACTCGTTCGTTTTTACACACCGCATGCAACAAACTCGTTAATTTTTACACACGCAAGAAAAATCGGCGGGAGTAATCAGAGGGATGTCAATTGGAGGGAATAGAGGGAGTATGAAACTAAGTTTATAATATTTTAGATTTTGATTTTTTTTCTTATATACGTAGTCAAAGTTGATATTTTAGATTTATAAATATTGACTTTTTGTATAGCGCATGAACCGGATAGGAGTAAGTTTGACTGAAGAAAGTTGTTCGACGTACACTTATTTAATGCGACGGAGGGAGTAAATACGCTGCAGCGCTGTTGCACGCAAAATAGCTAGACTGCGACGCGAGAGGTAGCTGGATAGCATGCATGCATGGTGCAGCCCGCCCCGCCCAGCGCCCTCGCATGCCACGCTCGGTCCAACGGTCAATAGAGTGTGCCATGCTGTACGTTATATTTATTACATATTTTAGATTTTGATATTTTTCTTAGGCTGATCATAGTGACATGCATATTCCCTCTGTCCACAAATAAGTGTACGTTTGGCTTCAAAATTTGTCCATAAAAAGTGTACTTCTATCTTTCGAATGCATTTTAAAGTAGAAAAAATTGCTTCACGGAAATCAAGTCCAATAACATTTAGCAAATGGTCTCTTTAATTTATTTGCGGACGGAGGGAGTATGTGGGAGTAACTTAGAGTAGTAACATGCATATGTTACTAGTCTAAGCTACTACTCCATAGTGTAAAATAACATAGATGTGGTATCATGCAAAGTCTCATTTATTATAATGTAGACTCATTCTGTCTTGAAATTTGTGATGTTTATGGTAACATTGCTAGCTGACAATACATGTAGGACTATGTTACTATCTAAGTTACTCCCACTATCCAAGTTACTCCCACTATGACTAGCCTTATATACATAGTCAAAGTTTATAAATATTGACTTTTTCTATGGCACATGAACCTGAGGGGAGTAAGTTTGACTGAAGAAAGTTGTTAGATGTACACTTATTTAATGCGACGGAGGGAGTAAATACGCTGCAGCAATGTTGCACGCAAAATAGCTAGACTGCGACGCTAGGGGCAGCTGCATGCATGGTGTAGCCCGCCCCGCCCAGCGCCCTCGCATGCCACGCTCGGTCCAACGGTCAATGGACTGTGCCACGCTGTACCTTATCTGTTCATGGAAAAACGATGAAGCCAATCAGATTCCAGAATCATCCATCCCACGGATCGCAAAGAGCTAGCCGCGAAATCCTTCTAAGAGACACCAACCAATCAGGTTGCAGAACAAGCCCTTCTACGGATCGCCCAGAGCCACCCGCGGAATCCTTCTAGAAGACGCGATCGGACGGCCACAGTGTCGCGCTAGGGTTAGATCTACGTTTCTCATTCGGCCTTAGGGTTAGCTGGGTTTAGGATGCAGTCAACGGGGTTTTACAAGTTTGACCAGACATTCAAATGTGCATAACTAATTCAAAAAAATCAAAAAAATACAAAACCTTCGCATGGTGTCATGTTATGTGACATAGTTGTGAGAAAAAAATATCAAACTTGGTCTATTAATCATATTTCAAAAAACCCTTCACAAAATGACCTATCTCCTCCGAGGTTTTCTGGCTTTCGGGTCAAATGACCAATGATATGGCTAGAGCAAGGCATAGTTTGTGATAATGTGCCCATATTGGGCATGCATGTGTATAATGGGATGACTAACAATGTTGTAGCACAAAGTTTTCCTTTTCGACGCACAGAAAATCCATTTTCTATTTTCTGAGTGCCAAAAGAGAGGGGGGGGGGGGGGATTTGTGAAGCAACCACCAAATTGAAGTTTCAAAATGGTAACATCCTATTTTATAAAAATACTAGACCACCTAGCATGTACAATTTCCCAACTTGAGTATCTCAAACCTTTTATTCCATCCCTGGTGAAAAAGACAAATCCTGCCGAATCGGTTGGAAGTGGGTAAGATATAAACTACAGGTACATGATTTCATGCTGATGATTTTTTGTAAAAATCATTTTTAGGTTCACAACATGCTATTTCATCAGAGATCCAATGCTAGTTCGTGAGCCTCAGCCCCTAGCTAAGAATATTTATGAAAACCCTTCAAAAAGTTTGACCAGACATTCAAATGTGCATAACTAATTCAAAAAAAATAAAAAAAATACAAAACCTTCGCATGGTGTCATGTTATGTGACATAGTTCTGAGGAAAAATATCAAAATTGGTTTTGGAAATGGTCAAAAAAAACTTGCTTAGAAATGGGGTGGTTTACCCTAGCTTTGGAGCCCATTTCTACCACATTTTGGGTGAGGGTGAGTTGTACTTCACAAAAGGGATCAGGGTGAGGATGAGTTGTATTGTACATATGAGAAAAACGTTGGAAGCTCATACAAACATAGAAAAGTGACATTGCTACATTTGTTGAAATTCAAATTTACCATCATATTTGAATTTGTCCAAATTATCAACAAGTGACAAATTACTATAATAACAAATGTTTACAACAACAACAACTGCCAAATTATTACAATAACAAATGTTTACAACAACAAGTGCCAAATTCAAAGTCTATTTCTTTTGGCTCTTCTTACCCCTCGTTTTCTTCTCCTTCACAAGTTTCACACCACACAACAGGTTTATGCTCTTATTTTTCTTACCATTACCATCTAGCCTCCCCACAGCACGTCCAAGAGTCTCCTTCACCTCCTGCACCTCCTCAACAACACAATCTGGCACCAGAGCCTCATCAACATGGTAACTTTGCACTAGAGCCTCAACAACATGGTCAATTTGCACCAGAGCCTCAACAACAGGCTCATTTTGCACCAGAGCCTCAATAACAGGCTCATTTTGCACCAGAGCCTCAACAACATGCTCATTTTGCCCCTCATTTTGCACCAGAGCTTCCAAATCAGAAATGGTGTGCCCTAAAGCCTCAACAGTTTGCACATCATCCTCCAAAACAAGTTCAGGTTGCACCTCAGCAGCACCAAACATGATCTGGTTAGTTCTCTTCTTTCTTTGGCCATTGATTCTTGCCCTTTTCACTGGCCAGCATTCGTCAACAACAAGAGGTGGACCTTTTTCTCCACGCTTCCTCCTGAAAACAAGCAAGTTAGCTGGGGAGAAAAATCATCAACAAGAAATGGGATAGATTTTGGATGAACATACTTTGGCTTTTCAGCAGTGTAGCTGCACTTGGTAGAGCCAGCTCGGTGTCCAAGTTCTTCACAGAGTTTGCATCTATTCTTGTTACCTTTTTGGGCCCTTTTTGGCTTGGCATCTTTCTTTTCATCTTTCTTTCCCTTCTTGCTGCTCCCACCTTTCTCAAACCAAGCCTTAAATCTACTTTGCTTGGGCCCGCCAGCCTTTCTTTTCATCAAAGGAGGACACAAGGAGAGCTGAATGTCCACTTCAGGCCACTGAGACTGATCTGTAAGTGCTGGAATTGGTGTTCCATATGCAACCTTGAATTTTGCTACAGAATAATACTCATGCAAATATGGGTGCATATTTAGCTTGTGTTTGGAGGCCAAGAAAAATACGGCATGCTCATAAGGCTTCCCAGTGTGTTGCCACTCAAGGCATGTGCATTCATGCAATTGAGTGTCAACAACATGCCTCCTGCCAGTCTTTGTATCTCTGACTTCAGCACCCCACAATGAGGATTTCTCAACACGCAAATGTGCAAGATTTCTGCTCCTGTTGACCACCTGCTGCACAACATCAGGAAGCTTATCTCCTTGAAGAACATCACCAAGACTTCTTCTCAATTCCCACAACCTCATGATCATGATCCTGATCTGGTCAACCATGTCATGGACAGGCAAGTCTTTTAACTCCTTCACTTTGTTGTTGAAACTTTCTGCCAAATTATTGGTGATATGATCACATTTGATGGCAGTGTTAAAACCAGACCTGTACCATAAAAGAGAATGGTAGGTTTCCAACCATGTACAAAACTTGACCCTATCCTCCTCAGAGCATGCCGCCTTAATCTTCTCAAGGTGATATGAATGTGTCTGCCTGGTGTAAGATCTTGCTGCTGTCCACATGCGTCCAAAATCATCTCCTCTAAATTTTTTGATCAAATTCATCCACATATGGCCGAAGCACTCCCTCTGCTCAGCATGAGGGAAAACAATCTTCACTGCATTTTCTAAACCTTTACATGCATCTGTGTGCACTGCCAATGGAGAGACTGGCCATATGCATCTTTTCAAATGCATCATGAACCATGTCCATGATGCCTTTGTCTCAGACCGAAACATGCCAATAGCTACAGGGAACATCCAATTGTGTCCATCTAAAGCATTGCATGCTGCTAGTTGACCATTCCACTTTCTAGTCAAGAAAGATGAGTCTATACTCAAATATGGACGGCACCCTGCTTTGAAGCCATCGATGCAAGGCTTTAAAGCCATGAAGAATTTAGAGAAGAAGACTTTCCCATCAGCTGTTACCTCAGTATCTATTTCCACAACACTCCCAGGTGACCTCTTCTCTACTTCTGCTTTGAAGTTATAAATCATTCGAAAGGTATTTGCCCAATCACCATATAGCTCTTTCATTGCCCTTTGCTGTGCCTTCCATACTGTAGTATAATTCAGCTTAATGGGGTACTGCTTTTCCAAGTCTATTTTCAGTCTCTTTGTAGTGTTGTTTGGTGTTGTGGCTAAAATGGGCTTGATCTTTTCTACAACCCATAATTGTGATGTCATCTTTGTAACTGTTTGAGAACTTGTAATGCAATTATGAGGTTTTGGAATTTGATTCACTCTTATTGTCCTTCCATCAGGTTGGCGTCTAGCAGATATATACCACTTGCAAGGCTTGGCACCACCATCATAACCTACGCATTTTGCATAGAACTTCTTTTTATCAGTCCACATAGTCTCGGTAGCAAACTCGCGTTTGACTGCATATGTCCTGAAACACATCCTGAATTCATCCATGCTTGGAAACAATCTCCCAACTTCAATAACTGGGTCCTCTTTGTCATAAACTGTTACTAGCTCATCATCATGTGCATCATCTACATGAACTGCAGCATTTTCCAACAACTCTAGATCTATATCTGCCTCTTCATCTCTTAAATGGTTGTCACCATCATTTGCAGCTTCATCCCTCTTCTTCTCCTTGTCTTTGTCATCTATAGGAATGCCAAAAAGCTTTTCCATTTCAATGTCATCTATTGGTGCAATGACCAAATCAGTTCGGTCATGTATCTCAACTGAATTCTAGTCAACAGTTACAATCCTTTGTGCATTAGCATCTACAGCATCCCCTTGTGCATTAGCATCATCCTCCACTGTTAACACTTCCAACTCAGTAAGTATAGGCATTACTTGCCTTTGTGCAGCCCAATCATCCTCGACCATCTGAGAAGCCAGCTTCGAGGCCACATATCCAACCCTCGAATCAGGTTTCAGATCAATGAGCTCTGCTAAAAACAGAACAGTTTTGCTTGTCCAACTGTTTCGCTCATCGATTTCATCAACTATATGTTCCCCTGTCTCAAACCTAACATAGTCACATTTGCAATCATCAAATCATAACAAAGAAACTTCTTGCTCTGGCCCCCAAACCACACTATCCCCAATTTTTTCCACCATTTTCCTCACCGCCTCCTCTCCCATGTTTATTAGCTCTTGGGGATCAACACGTTCTAATTCCACCTCCTATTTAACAACTGTGTCTCTCTCAATGAGCTGCGTGCTGCCATCAACTAAAACAACCCTAGAGGGAAAGAAATTGATGCGAAATTCGAAGGTTTGGCGCGCAACATCGTCTCCCCTGTTTTTGGCGGGCACTATGAGCTAGCGGAAGCGAACAAAGAGCTCAACCTTAGAGAAATTAAGTGCAGAGATACGGGATATACCGATGAGAAGTCCCCTCTCCATGCTCCATCTCGTTCCCCCTTGCCCCTTTCATCACACCCCGCCTCCACAATCTAGCATCAATGGGCACGCTCAGATCTCGAATTGAGAAGAATGGGAGAGGAATTAGCTTTCAAATGGCACTCACCACCTTCGCCGTCGAATGAAAGCATCGTCGCCTAAATTAATTGCCATGCCGCCACCGCCAGCGCCGAGAACGGTGGGTGAGTTCTGCCGCCGCCGTCGGGGAAGCTACAGTTAGTGTGACGCGTGCTCTCGGTCGGAAGCGGTTGGTTTGACTGGCTTAACTGGCTGTCCCAACCGACCGGTTTGGCTTAACCGTAATCTTGGAACAAAGTTAAATATGTCCTTAACGACCGTTTTATGGCCCGTGTGGCCCTGGGATATTAGCTGCCTCACAACCGTCGCATGCGAGCTATTCTTTTCAACGATGTCGTGTTCCTTCCAATTCCGCGTAAAGACGTCGCATGGGAGCTATAAGCCCGTGATAAGCTCGCTCGGATGGCACTTATGCATGGAGGACAATGGATGGAGCAGCAACAAACAAAAGATGTCTCCTGCACTGGTGGAAAAGAGGCCTATAGCCCCGGGTCGTATGGGCCATTAGCCCCGGTTCTAGACCCGGGGCTACCTAGGCGGGGCTATTGCTAGCCCCGGTTCTGCACCGAACCACGGCTAATGATGCTCCATGTGGGCGGCTGGCGAGCGAGGGGCCTAGAAGTCAAAGGTCCCGGTTTTTAATAGGCACCGGGGCTATTGCTCCCCTGCCGCGGCAGGAAAACGGCCTGTTTTTGTGCCGCGGCAGGATCCGTTTCCTGCTATTTTTATTTATTTGTTTTGGGATTTTTTTAATTTGTGTTTTGCGCTAAATTGGATGGCATAATTAATACTACATACAACAATGAAAGAACAACTATATAGTGCACATCATCATCGCGAATATATTACACCATCTCATCCAATATGCGTTGTCGAACATATTACAAAATGTACGCACCACGAGTTATTACATGTACATTACAAAACATATCACACTCGCATATCTACCGGCGAGGAATAGTATTCTCCATTCGGATCTAGGACCTCGGCATCTATAAATCTGGCAATTTCCTCTTGAATTGGTCGTATGCGTTCTTATAGTAGAAGACCGTCCCGCAGCCGTTCGACCTAATGTAATTTAAAGAAGGGGTCAATATATATGAATTAATAAAAATGAACACAATTGATGGTAATAAATTAAAGTTGTGAATATTGTTTATCGTACTTCAATTTTTTTTAAGTCCCTCTTTGCGGAAGTATATTTGGTCGTCTGGCGAATGAACTCGCATACATAGTAGCCACATAAGTTATTCCCGGGTTCTGCCTCAAGCACTGTACGAGAACATATATAGTTCAATCAAAATAATATTCAAGCATGATATTGAAACTAGAATCAAAGAGATGCGTGGATCTAGCTAGTACTACTTACATTAAGTTGTTGAAATGTAAGCTCTGGCTTCCAAACGCCAATAGCCTTGGCGGTGAACCGTTTCTAAGCCCTGCCCAGCAAAGAAGATGAATAACGGAGTTCTATATTAATCACTTGCTATCAGCGAGGAAATAGTACCGTTATAGTGACATAATGATTGAAATTACCTCTGAAGGCATGCTTGCATGTCCGCCCACTCATTGAGGTCTTTGCGTTTCAAGTCCATGACTTTTACTATTCCATCATCGGGCTTAATGATTAGCAGGATATAGTGGAAGCAGCGCACGCATAACGAGTCAATTATACACTTAACATCGAGTAAGCAAAATATAATGTGTACAAGACAATAACACTCACTCGTAGTTGTAAGAAAATAGTATTTCCCTTTTGGTCTCGTGAAACCTTAACGCTTGTACCAAGTTGTTCTCTGTCACCTCGGGTCTCAGGTGGAGAACTTTTTGATAAATGATATTTGGGTCAATGAACCCAATGTCATAGAGTTGTCCTCTTTTGCATTGGAGAATCTTCATTCTGCAAAATAAATATAGTGATGAGTAAGATTATACATGCAATGAACGATAGCTGAGCTAGAAAGACTTAATTACATAAATTAATAATACTTACAAACAATAGGCACTCATGATAGATTTGTCGAGGGCGTCTTGTTGGTATAACTGAAATAATTCATCAAATTCAATCATTACCACGTCATCTCCATGCCCATAATGCTTGTTTCTATGTGCAATGTTGATCCAGTTTTCGTTAGCAGCAGATTGTCGCATGTACCAGATATGCAATCTTCGCATTTTTGTTGGTAGCTCCTTGACTAACTCAAGTTTGACGAGAGGGTGCCCGTGCTGATACTTGTATGCTATGTCAGAGAATTCATTTATATGGTTTAAGTACCTACGAATAGACATGCCTTGAGCTGCTACTGCATCTCCGTACAACTCTACTAAGTTCGGATCAGTTTCCGGATCATACCTCTGCTTGGCCGCAGCTCTCCTCGACCGCACCTCGGCATCGGAATACACTTTTAGCGGGGGGCACGATTTCTTTTTCTATTCTCCGAGCTAGACAACTGATTTCTCGCTTTATTTTCCACTGGAGCTGATACTCTGTAACCGTTGTTCTTGTGCCTCAGCCGACTTGTGAATAGAGCGGTCATAGTCTTCCGGTAGCGGCCGCGGGTACACGGCCATGAGCTTCACCTGGGCTATTGCCTGTGCTACATCTTCTTCGGTGCGCGGAAAGATTGGCTCTATCGGCTTCTTCTTGTTAGCTATGTTAATCTTCCACTTTTGATAACTGGCTTCTGAGGCCGCATCAAGTTGCTCGTTTGTCATCTCGCTAGGTCGGGGGATACTGAAATATATATTTGCATGGGGTAATTTTGGGAGGGGCGGTATCTTACGTTTCGGTGATATGAACCTCTTGCTGCTGCTGCCCCTCGTAGTCGTACGGCCCCTTTTCTGTTTGGGAGATGGCGGTGGTGGAGACGGCTCCGACGACGATGGAGACGGTTGCACTGGAGAATGGTAATGTGGCGGTGAAGGTGAAGGTTGCGCTGGATAATGGTCATGTGGCGGCGAAGGTGGATTGTTGCTGATCTGGGGAGTGGGTGGCCTTTGCGGCACATAATTTGGAAGATGGATGTGCTCCTTTGGCCAAACAACAGTCCCCCTTTTTACTTCTCCTAGTTCAGTCGGCTCCCCATCTTCACCTGCAGGGTAGTCCAGCTTCAGCTCCTCATATTCTGGCATGACTTGATCCACCGTGACGACAACGTACCCTTTTGGAACTGGTTTGCAATGCCAAGTTGGTTTAGGTCCAATTGGTAGGGCCATGCCGAGCGCCGCCGTCAACCTTAAGTTAGCAACTCTCACCTTTAACTCACAAGGTGTGCTCTGTGTGATATCATCCACTGGGTAACGATGTTCCGGAGCCGTCAGTGCATCATCATCACCATCATCCTGGAGCTGCGTGGAAGCGATGCTGCTTTTCTTATTCGATGGGGCGCCGGTAGCATCGAATGCAGGTTCTATCAGGTACCGCTGAGATTGGCCGCTACCTTGCTGGCTAAATATTTCGATTTGATCCTGCTGTCGCTTTAATACCTCTTCTACATTACGTAGCCGGTCTGCAGCAGCAGCTTTCTCAGCCTCAGCAGTCGCTTTGTCAGCTGCCTGCCTTTCCTTCCTCCTCTGATGGGTTCTATCAGGAAATCTATTCCTTTCCTCGGGAAACGCAACTGTCCACGGGTTGGATCCTTAGGTGCCCCATGATCGTCCTTTGTGTTCTTTATTTTTAAGGGCGCGTGTCATCTCGTCCTTCTCTCTATCAGGAACGAACCGTCCCTCTTCAACATCTTGTACCGCACTTCTAATGTCGTCAATGGGTAGCAGGGGTTTATCTTTGTGTCTTTGGTTATACACTGCCTTTCCTTCTTCGTTCAACGTGCCCCATGCCCGTAAAACCAATTTCTTTCCCGTTCGATCCATGTTAAGGGATCTGGTATGATCCCCTTGGCCAGAAATGGTGCCTCAAGTGCCTCTCACTTATGATTGCTACCGGCGTAGCCAGCAGGCCCCATAGTATGGTGGTACTTCTTCTTAGCAACATTCGCCTTTTTTACTGCAGACTTTTGCAACGCGTCCGGATTCTTCGTCTTGTACTCCACAAATTCGGCCCAGTAGTCTCTTATCTTCTCATAGCCCTTATCGAAATCCGGAGTCTTATCGAGCTCTATATAGTTCTGGCATAATTTTTTCTTCTAGTCCCTGAATAGTTCGCCCATCTTCGAAAGAGCTCACGCCTGGACTTTTTTATCTTGGGCCTCTTTTCGACTCCTCATTTCCGCCTCATTTGGCACCTCTTCATCCATTTCCACCTCTGGCACCGCTAGGGTGAAATTAAGCATGAGCTTTGTCCAAAGGTTTTCTTTGGCTGCTTGGCCGACATATGACACGGTTTCCGTCTTGGTCTGCCTCCACTCTCGAGTGGTGATAGGGATGTGTTACCTAACGACAACTCCGCATGCCTTCACAAATTTTTGCAACATTATAAGGTTCAATTGGTTTCCCGACTTTATCGACCTTTTCGATTCTATAACAGACACCATCATCCATCTTCTTGTTTGGGCCTCGTTTAGTCTATATTGACGATTTCCTTGATCCGGAGGACTAAAAGAAGAAAGAGCTAGCGCGTTAATATATGTATTTCATATGGTCACTTGTTAAATACATTAGTGCACATCACATATAGATATACACCTCGCCGGAGCCATCGACTTCTCTCTCTTTGACTTCTTGCTCGTCGTCTTCTCCCTCATCGGAGCCGCCGAGTCCTCCCTCGCCCGAGGCGTCGGCGTCTACCTCACTGGAGCATCTACCTCTTCGGCTGAGAGACTCATCTCCCTCTCCGGAGTCGTTCAGAAACTACTTGGTAACATCGCCAACAATAACTTCATCCCCGCAGATGAAACCCTCCATGATGTTCTCCTGATAATCGTCTCTGCCGAGTCCCGGATCCATAGTATCTGCAAACAAAAGAATACAAAGAAATAGTTATCAGATACTGCTTTTGTTTTGATCATAGAGTCAAAAATACACAAAAGCGGCGGACGGCCTTCTGCTGACTCGGCCACAGCCATCGACCCACCGCCTTCCTACACCGCCGCGAAGCACGGCCCGACGCCACCTCCGCGGCCCCCGTGCTCCGCCACCAAGCACGCCCCCGACGCTACCTCCGCCGCGGACGTGCATCTCCGAGAGCACCCCCTCCGCCTCCCACACAGCAAATCAGCGCGGCGGCGAGCAATGCGTGCGCACGGCGGTGAGCGGCGCACGGAGGCAAAGTAGGGCACGTCGGCATGGGCTTGTGCATGCGCGCATGGCAGCGGCGGCTCGGGCTCGTGCACGCATGAGGAGAAAAGGGACAGGAGACCGGCGGCTCACCTTGCGCTCGTGGAGCATAGACCGGTGGCGGTGCTCGGGAGGCGCGGGCCGGCGGGGACGCACACGGAGGCCGGTGGCGGAATGAGCGTGGAGGCACGGGCCAGCGTGGACGCACGCGGAGGCGCGGGCCGACGGCGGAGGTGCGCAGCCTGACAGCGCTCTGCTTCTCCTCGCGTGCGTGAATGGGGAGGAAGGAGGGCGGCGCCGATCTAAAGTAGGAGGAGCATCGGCCCCGGTTCCTCCCAAGAACCGGGGCTATTGCCCTATTAGCCCCGGGTCAACGCCCGGCCCGTTGCTATTGGCCCAGAATTTTTCGGCTGGCACGCATCGTGGGCTATTAGCCCCGGTTCTTGGGCTGAACCGGGGCTAATAAGCCTTTTTCAAAAAAGATTGAGTTTTCTGGAGGTTCCCGCCTTTTTTTCTAGATTTAGGAGCATTATTACATATGTATTTTTTACAGCAAATTTATTTTGAATTTCAAAAATCTGTATTCCATATTTTCATATGTATTTTTCAATTAAAAATGCATTAACAAATATATATTCCATATTTTTGAATTTGAAAACACTTTCAACATGAAAAGTCTTCAAATTTGAATAAATAATCCAAAGCCATTTTCTGTTTTCTAAAATAACTATTCTTACTAACAATTGTTGCAGGAGGAAGTTTCTGAATTGGCATTAAAAATTTAAAAATGACCCACTGTTCTGTGAAGCAATCACCAAATTAAATGTGAAACCTTACTTGGACAATTTCCCAACCGGTGTATCTGGAACGGGCATAAATAATTCAGAAATGATCGAAACAATGTGAAACCTTCACGTGGTTTCATATTACGTGTCAAAGTTACAAGGAAAAATATTAAACTTGGAAGATTGAAAACATCACATAAGTTTTAATACATGAGGGCACACATAAGTTTTACATGAAAGTCATGAATCCTTCTTCGCGTATGGCGATCCATTGCCTATGATCGCTTCTTAGGTCGTAACCATGGAGCATCTTCATTATTTAACGAGATGCTTGGGTCAGTTTTCACGGTGAAGGGCGGAATTTCATCAAACTTATCATAATCTGCTGACATGTATGTCTTGTCCTCGATTCCCACGATGTTTATTTTCTCTAAAAGAACTATGTGATGCCTGGGCTCATCGTCTGATGTATTGCTTATTTTTTTCTTTTTTTTCGGTCTGGAGGACATGTCTTTCACATAGAAAACCTGAGCCACATTGTTGGCTAGGATGAATGGCTCGTCTCTGTAACCAAGATTCTTGAGATCCACTGTTGTCATTCCGTACAATTGGTCTACCTTTATCCCATTTATGTTGACCCAACTGCACCAAAACAGAGGGACCTTAAAAGTAGGTCCATAGTCAAGTTCCCATATCTCCTCTATGTAACCATAATATGTGTCCTTTTTCCCATTCTCGCCTATTATATCAAAGTGGACACCACTGTTTTGGTTGCTGCTCTTTTTATCTTGGCCGATCGTGTAAAATGTATTCCCATTTATCTCGTACCCTTGGAAAGTCAATACAGTCGAAGATGGTGACGCAGCCAACAAGTAGAGCTGATCTCCAACAGTGTTGTCATTCAGGAGACGTGCTCGCAACCAACTTCCGAAAGTCTCCATGTGTTTTTCTTCGATCCAGGAGTCAGCATTCCCAGGGAACTTGGAGCGTACAACATTCTTGTGTTCCTCGATATACGGAGCCACGAAGGTGGAATTTTGTAGAACTGTGTACTGTGCTTGAGTGAAAGAACGCGCGTCCCTACATATCACTGCTTTCTTTCCTAGCGTGCCTTTTCCACTCAGCCTCCCCTCATGCCGTGATTTAGGAACACCAAGCGGCTTAAGGCCAGGAAGAAAGTCAACATAGAACACAATGACCTCCGCTGTTCCATAGCCCTTGGAGATGCTTCCTTCTGGTCTAGCATGGTTACGAACATATTTCTTTAAGACTCCCATGAACCTCTCGAAGGGGAACATATTGTGTAGAAATATAGGACCGAGAATGGAAATATCGTCGACTAGGTGAACCAGGAGATGCGTCATAATATTGAAGAAGGACGGACATGGGACCACATCCCTCTGTAGCCTTTCCAGACAATCTCGATCGATTACCTTCTGAGATATTGCATTGAGGAATGCACATAGCTTCACCATGGGTGCTCGAACATTTTCCGGTAGAAGCCCCCTCAATGCAACCGGAAGCAACTGCGCCATAATCACGTGGCAGTCATGAGACTTCAGGTTCTGAAATTTTTTCTCTGCCATATTTATTATTCCCTTTATATTTGACGAGAAGCCAACTAGGACCTTGATACTGCTGAGACATTCAAAAAATATTTCCTTCTCTGCTTTTGTAAGAGCATAGCTGCTTAAGTATTGACGCCCTTTATCACTATGCTTATTGTATGGGTCTTTCATACGTTGTTGGTCCTCCCGTGCTTCTGGTGTGTCTTTTGACTTCCCATACACGCCCAGAAAGCCTAGCAGGTTCACGCAAAGATTCTTCCCCACGTGCATCACGTCGATTGAAGACCGGACCTCTAGGCATTCCCAATAGGGTAGCTCCCAAAATATTGATTTCTTCTTCCACATGGCCGCGTGTCCGGTAACGTTGTCTTTCGGAACAGATTGACCGCCAGGACCCTTTTCAAAGATTACTTCCAGGTCCCTCACCATACCAAATACATCAGCACCTTTAGGGAGCTTAGGCTTCTTCCGGTGATCTGCCTCACCGTTGAAATGCTTGCCTTTCTTTCTCACTTGATGATTGGTCGGAAGAAATTGACGACACCCCGGGTACACAACCTTCTTACATTTCTCCAAATATATACCTTTAGTATTATCTAAATAGTGTGTGCATGCATTGTATCCCTTGTTTGATTGTCCTGAAATATTACTAAGAGGTGGCCAATCATTGATGGTTACGAACAACAATGCTCGTAGGTCAAATTCCCGCTGTTTATGCTTATCCCACACACGTACACCTGGTTCGGCCCATAACTGCAAAAGTTCATCGACTAATGGCCTTAGGTACACATCAATGTCGTTGTCGGGTTGCTTAGGTCCTTGGATGAGCACTGGCATCATAATGAACTTCCGCTTCATGCACAACCAAGGTGGAAGGTTGTAGATACATAGAGTCATGGGCCAGGTGCTGTGACTGTAGCTCTGCTCCCCAAAAGGATTCATGCCATCTGTACTTAGACCAAACCATATGTTTGTCGCGTCACCTGCAAAGTCTGGGTACTCTCTCTCGATTTTTCTCCACTGCGAATCGGCTGGGTGTATCAACTTCGACTCGTCTTTCTTACGCTCTTCTTTGTGCCATCGCAATAATCTAGCATGCTCTTTGTTTCTGAACATACGTTTCAGCCGTGGTATTATAGGAGCATACCATATAACCATAGCAGGAACCCTCTTCCTGGGGGGATCGTCATCGCCCTCAACATCACCAGGGTCATCTTGTCCGATCTTGTACCGAGATGCAGTGCATACCGGACATTTATCCATATTCTCGTACTCCTTACCGCGGTAGAGGATGCAGTCATTAATGCATGCATGTATCTTCTGCACATCTAATCCTAGAGGGCAGATAGTCTTCTTTGCTTCATACGTTGTCTCGGGCAGCTTGTTATCCTTTGGAAGCTTTGGCTTCATTATTTTCAGTAACTGCTCAAATCTCTTGTCAGACAAACTAGCCTCGTCCTTCCATTGCAGCAGTTCGAGTGTTGTACCGAGATTTGTGCTGCCATCTTCGCAATTTGGGTACAACAGCTTTTTGTGATCCTTTAGCATGGCGTCCAACTTCAGCTCCTCCCTTGATGTATCACATTGTTGTTTTGCATCAGAAATGACCCGACCAAGACCATCAATAGGCTCATCTGATGCCCGGTGTTCTTCTTCATTGCCGCCTCCTTCTTCTTCATTGTTACCTCCTTCTTCTTCATTGTCTTCCATTGCAGTATCCTCGTTTTCTTCATGGAACATACGATAGTTTTCATCATCCTCCTCTTCTTCATTGTCTTCCATCGTAACCCCTCTTTCTACGTGCAAGGACCAACAATAATATCGGGGCATGAAACCTTGGCGAAGCAGGTGGAATTGAATGGTTCTCGAGTTGGTGTACTCCTTGACGTTCCGATAGTCAACACATGGACAAGGCATAAAATTATCCACCTTGTTATCCTCAGCCACATCGATAAATTTATGCAGGCCTGTAATGAAGTCGGAATCGCGTCAGTTGTCGTACATCCATCCCTTTTGTGCATTGATCTGCATCATAAATATATAGTCAAATGACTATCTTACATGCACAGATGCACTATTTTTGAATCAATTACAGATGAAAAGGACAAGGTTGCTAACCTCGAACAAGGATACCATTTTTTTCAACTTAACTGTGGCTCGGGCATTTCACCGAACACCTTGTGTGCATAGCAACGTCAAAAATTCCTAGCACCCACTCCTCTCACAAAACTAGCCAGAAAAAAAAACTGGGTTATGGGGGTGTATATATAGGTAGGGAGGGGCAATAGCCCCGGTTCGGGGCAAAAACCGGTGCTAATGCTCCACGGAACGACACGTGTCGCGCGCGCGAGCATTAGCCCCGTTTTTTTTCCCCGAACCGGGGCTATTTCCTATAACCGATCCGAGGCTATTTCTCCTAGACGGCGGCACAAACCGAACCGAGGCCATTACGGGGCATTGGTCTCGGTTTTTATGGAACCGGAGCTAATGGGAATATGGGGGCTGGGTCATTGCCCTCTTTTCTACTAGTGTTGCGAGTGCCCATTACTGTTGCTTGCAGTGACTACATGGAACAGCAGCTAGCTACGATCTCGGTAGCCCTACGCGTCCCCCGGGGGATTTGTGCTTTTTATCCCTCGGGTCCCAGCCAACCACGTGTCCTCTTTTTGGATCAAAATCCCACTTTTGCTACAGAAAGTCCTGTTTTGTTACAACTAGTCCTGCTTTTGCTACATGTAGCAGAAAACGGTTCGGCCTAAAAAATAGAAAATTAGACTGGACCACGCCGGAGATTTCGCCGGAGATCTCGCAGGCGACCGTGTAGCAAAAAAGTTGTGTTAATGTAGCAAACCTGACCTCACCGGAGACTCGCCGGTAGACCTCTCCGGAGGCTTTCGCCGGAGACCTCGCCGGAGTTTCGCTGGAAACTATGTAGCAAAAGAATTGTGCTAATGTAGCAAAACCGGAGAACAAGTGTAGCAAAACCTTTGCGCTATTGTAGCAAAACCGCTAAAAATTTATAATAAAAAATGTCTAGCAAATCCAACTTCGCCGGAGACCTCGCCGAAGATCTCATAGCAAAACATTTATAATATTATAGCACCACTGTCGGACGCATGCAACAAAACATGACGTCACGTGTAGCACCACCGCTGGCCGAACGTAGCACCGCCGCCGACCCCATGTCGCAAACCTCGACGACGTATGTAGCAACGCTGGTGACCTTCTATAGCAAGCGCTCTAAATTGTGGTAGCAACACCGGACGCCGTATATAGTAAAGTCGTCCGTCAACGGTAGCATCTCCGGCATCCCCACCAGCAGCAACACTTAGAACGGCAAACCCATGTAGGTAGCAAGGCGCTGCGACATGGGAGGAGGTCGGAGGCGGCGACTGACGACGACTGCAGGTGCAGAGTGTGGCGCATGCAAGGCTGGGCGGCGGTGCACGCGAGGGCACGGTTGCTGCAGGCGAGAGGGCACGGGCGCCGCGGAGCACGCGAGGGTCGGCAGCGCGGCACATGCGCGGCTGGGCGGCGACGCGTCGGCTGCAGGTGAGAGGTCACGGGTGCGACGGAGCACGGTGCAGGCACGGCGGCGTGAGGGTGCATGGGCGGAGCGCGATGCAGACATGGCGGGGTGAGGGCGCAGGGAGGAGCGCGGCGCAGGCATGGCTGGACGGCGCGTGCACGGAGGTTGCCGAGCAGGAACAATGGGGATTATTTCGGTCACGGTTTTCGTCCGTGGATAAAAACAAAACGACCAGAGTGGTGGACCTGCCATCGAGCGAAGAGTCCACACAAGGGATAGGAATGCGCGATCCCCGAGGGAAGTGTATCATTTTCCTACAGATCAGTACATACGAGCTGGACACGCACCTATATCCCATTTCCCACACCAATACACCGTGTACTGTACACACATGGAAAGGTCACTGGTTTGCCTTGCTCTATGCATGTAACCGTGATGCTTACAGCATGACTAACAACACTCGTAAAAAGGACGAATCATTATAATAACCATCAGTTTACAGGTTTAGCAAAGAAACGTCGCCCATCAGCATCTGTAAACGTTGCGATCCATAAAAAAATTGAGGATCAGCCCGAAAATCGCCCATCGACCTATACAAACAAGGGTTGGGAGGCCGACCCGGACACGACCCGCACTCCACAGGTTGTTTACACGCGAGTCATTTCAGCTCTTCCCCCGTCCCGCCCAGCCGCCATCGCCGCCGATCTCCTCGCCCCCACCTTCTCCTACAACACCGCGGCCGGATCCCGGCGGAATGGACCTCGAATCGGCCCTGCTCACCTCTTGAGGCAATCCACAGTAGCCTCCCTCACCTCTTGACCATATCTCCGGGGACGGGCTTCCGACGAACGCCGATGTGGAGAAATTGGTCGCTGCCACCAGCGTGAAGAAGAGGAAGCGGACGGGAACACACCTCGTCCCGCTACTAGGAGCTGGCCCAGCTGTCGCGGTTGCCCCTGCGCCGTCCCCTGCCTCCGCGGCTGCCCCTGTGTTGGCCCCGAAGACGAAGCCGTGATACGTCGGAGATGTATCTATAATTTTTTATGTTTCATGCTTGTTTAGTATCTACTTTGCTTTGCTTTGTCTACACTTTGAAGTGTTTTTATATCTTTTCTGGAACTAACCTATTAACAAGTTGCCACAGTGCCAGTTGCCTGTTTTCTTCTGTTTTTGGTTCCAGAAAGGCAGAAAATCAATATTCTCGGAATTGGAGGGGACAAAAGGCAAACTCAATATTTTACCGTGGGCGACACGAAATCCAGAGGAGAGACAGAGAGGCGAGCCAGGGCCGCCACACCCCCTAGGCACGGGTGGGCCCACCCCGCGCCTGGGCAGGGTGTGGGCCCTCTGCCGCCTCCCAGCCTCGCCTCTTCGCCTATAAGAAGCTGTAACATCCCAGCATTAGAGCCTAGAAATAAGTTGAACCCAGATGTGTGCATTGCATTCATGCATAGAAAATCCGAGTAATTTTCACGCTTTTAAACAAAACTTGTCAAAATGATTGAAGCTTCTGTTAGCTTGATGGAATTGAAGTAGATCATCAAGTTGACCGCGATAAGTTTCAATAAGACCTTTGCTAAAGTCTCATTTAAGGAGAGATTTGATCTAAGGGTACATCAAAATATACCATAAGTTAAACCTTAATATAATGTGAATTATATTTGATCATTGGTGATCATCTTATAGTATTCATTATAACCACTCATAAATACCTAGTTAAAGATATAAAACCAATAATGAGAATGTAACCACTGTATCTTAAATTCCATCTGCATACATTCTGAGAATCACAGTAACACTTAATCCTAAAACACTTTTGATGAGTTGGAGTTGGAAGGAGATTAAGTCAAGATCATCCACTATATGTATAGATATTATTCTTTCTATAGAATCTTTATGGAACTTATCTCAATATCTGTTGTTCATAATGTTGGATAATTCCCCATTGATTCACAACTTCTTTAACTATTAATCTTTGGTCTATTATTTGATCTTATCAGAACATCTATTCAAATCTTCTAATGAGGGCATAGTCCATTAATAACCTTAATCCAATATAAGATACTAAGAAGATAATTTCCAGACAATAAAAGGTAGGATTGATAAAGCCCTGCTTAGACAACTAAGAACTTCAATAATAAATGTGTTTTGGCCACCAACATGAAATGCTTATATTTAGTAAGGTAATACTGGTGGGTAGAACATGAGTGGAACCTTAGTAAAGATAACTGATTCTAGAGAAGCCTTTTCAACCCACATAAATATAATTCAGGGATTGGAGTGTAAGTTATAAGAGTTAAGTAATTATAAGATGGTGTTATTCAACTAAAGCTAGTATAGCATAGAGTCAGTAAAAGTGATGTATTCATCTTTAAGGATAGTTTACTTTAGAGAAAGAATAGTGTTGGAGATTAAGGAAGGTTGGGAGTAGAGTTTGAAGGAACTACTGGTGGGATGGAAGATTGTCAACAGTAAAAATAGTAGATTCAACCAAGAAAGGATTGAGAAAGCTATGAAGTATATTTATATCATACTCATTGGATTCATTCCAAAGTTTAGAAGAATGATATATTGAATAATAAGATTTTAATAAGTAAATCCCTCAAACTAACCATGGTAATGGATTGAAAAAGGTATTATATCTAGGAAAGGAGTTCCTTAATTAGAAACCCAAGGTGGAGAAATATAGTTATTTGTATAAATCATTTTCCTATTTTAATCATGGTAAGCATTCAACTCTAAATCTCAACTCAAGCATACTATCCATCATATACCATTGATTCATCATCTGATGCCTATAACACTTTACAGAGATAGTTTCCTATAGCAAGTTACATAAGCATATCTCTGTTAATTTCAACCATCCTCACTATATGTGCTTAAGTATATTCACTTCTATAAAACACTCTAATTATAATTTTCCAATTTAAAAGGAAGATTTCATCCAATACAATACACAAAAGGCAATACACTTAGTTGATAAATCCTAAATCTTAAAGCGAATCTAAACCTATATAAAATCCTAAAACCAAGGATAATATTCCAAGATTCAAAACCCTAAACTTCTTTGTTATTCACATACATTGCTATTTTCCAAATTAATGGGAGTAATAATTATCATATTAAGGTCTTTATATTTCATGCATCAAATAATGGTATAAAATCATTAAACTTATATATAAAGTTTATATTCAAACTATGAGCTCATTAAAATTAAATTTATAAGCAAATAAGAACATATCATTCAATAAATCTCTAATTAAATATAGAAGAGAAAAATAATAAGAAGAAGTTTCTTCCAAATATTAAAAAAGAGTTTTTATTGAGAAAATAAAAGAAATATAAAAAGAAGGCATAATAAAGGTTCACAAAGGTTGCCAAATATATTTTAGTATTACTGCCAATATCCAGCAAATTAAACATACAAAGAAAGGTTCAAAAATCTAATTCAAATTTAAATCTGAATTAGAAATCAGAAAATAGAAAAAAGTTAAAACAAATAAAAAAATAAACCTGGCCATAGCCCAACACCCTATACCTATCTGACGCCTATGTACAGCCCACAATGGCCCAGTACCAGCCCAAATTCTTTTCTGTCTGTGACTGACAAGTGGGGTCAGGAACGGACCGTGGGTTGAGCTAAAGAAAATGTCAGGGGGTTATCTGCAAAACGGTCATCGTCGTCACCGTCACGCACACATGCAGCTCGCTGGCGGAGCTCGTCGCCGCCTGATGCCGTCATCGCAGTCATTGCGTTAAGATACTCGTCGTCGATGCCAGGAGGGGATAAGAAGGCCACCACGACGCATTGCTTCCATCCCTATCCCCCATCCCTCCTTATCCTCTCAGATACGAGCGAGACCGAACCCTAGCTCGTCGGAGCCACTCCTCGCCGTCGAACCACGCCTACCCACACCATTCTGAGCCGTCATGGAGAAGCGCCAGCCTCCGTAGATCCTCTGGATAGAAGCGTGCATCAAGGGGAGCACTAGAGCGGACGAATTTGATCATTTTCCTTCGCGACAGTTCGTCGGAATCCTCACCGGGAAGCTCGATTCCGGCCGCGCCTGTCCTCGCTAATCACTCAATCATCATCAGGGTGAGTTCCTGAATCTTCCAGCATCCTTAAATCGTTTGATCTCGTTGTAAATCACTGTTTCACTGTAAGCCACCGTCGGCACCGTCGGAGCTCGTCGGAGCTGAGGCTCCGACGACCATTTCCGAGCGGCGCTGCCACTCTTAGGTTTAGTAGGTTGCGCGGATTCGAACTAAGCTAATCTCGCTTGGTAGGGCACCGTAGATCGTCGCCGGTGACCACTCACCAACGGCGGTGGTGATGCTGACGCCACGCTTACCTCATGATAGAGCCACTTCAGCCGTTTGACTAGTCTTTGCCTCGCGTGGTGGATGACATGGCCCAGGGCCCACATGTCATCGACTGTGAGTAGAGAGGAGGACTGTAACTTGTGCATTTCTTTCGTTTGAGAGCAGAGGTGGACACCGGCCCACTAGTCAGTGACTGAGGGCTAGTTCTGGGTTCGGTGTAAAAAGTATTTTTCTGTTAAGAATTAAAATCAAATGTTATAATTCAATTAATAATAGTCTAGAAATCAAATAAAGGATTAAATCTTGTTTAATTAATAACTTTTGATTCATAATTCAGAAAAATGTGTATAATATATGAATTTTTTTAGAAAAATAAAATCTACAACTTAAACTTATTACTAAATATTATTGATACAATTATTTAAATGAATATCATTTAATAAAGGTTTGATAAGTAATGAAACTTTAATAATTCATATTCCTATAATGATAAAGATTTATAATATAAATAAAATACCAAAAATCCTAGAAAAATAAGAATTATAAATTAAAATTAATCATGTATTATTATTTCACTTAATTAAATATTTATTATTTATTAAGTAATTATAAAGTAATAAGAATTATAAAAATCATATCTTATTATTTTTAAATCACAAAAATAAATGTAATATACCAAAATGTTCACAAAAAAACCTATATGATCAAAATATAATATTCCACTTTTGTGTTAAAGAAAAAGGTTAAACACTTTAATAACTCCAATTTAAACTTATTTACTTCATTAATAATTCATATAAAGATAAATAAAATTTATTAATATTCCTAAAAGGAGTCAAATAAGTCTAATTAATAGTATTAGTCTTAAATATTAATAATCTAATGCCATAATGGTTTAAAACATTATAAATATTCTTATTTTAGAAGAATCCACAACCTTAAATGAAGATTATCTCTAAAGAGAATTCCACTAATAATAAATCCTTCAAGAACAACTTATAAACAATCAAATATTTTCTAAACCATATTAAGTACCAAATTACAAAAACTACTACAACCCCATATAAATCCATGAGTAATTAAATAATATTATGTTGGGTTTATAAACTATACCCACTTGTCTACAAAAGATAAATGATATTACTCCATACTCCACTACTAGGAAAATGCCTGTTTGTGGCGCACATGGAATGGCCATCCGTGGCGCACTAGACAGTGCGCCATGGCTAGGAGTTAGCCTGCGCCACGGTTGTGTCGAGATAGGTGTAGCGCACCTGCTAGTGCGCCACGGCTATGTGGGCAGGTGCGCTACGCGTTGGATCTTCTGTGGCGCACGTCCCAGTGCGCCACTAAGCTGCTGAGGTGCGCTTTAGACGTAGTGCGCCACAAAAGCTAGGTCATGTGTGCCATATGTGTTTTTTGTTTTTTTAATTTCAGAGCCAGGTTATATACAATACAGATTATATATAATATTATAGGCAGATATACACACAGATACAAGATATACAATTATATATATAAATACACAATTTGAAAAACAAGATTGAAATAAATACATATAGATAAGTCTCATACATGAATACATAGTATAAGTTACATTGTTTCGATCAAGTTACAAAGTAGTTGGTGACATGCGAATACATGTGTCGATCGAAGAAGTTAGAGCTCAGAAGCTCGCCTAGACATCTAAACTAGATAGAGATAAACGCGGGATAAACAACCAAAGAAGATAAGCATGATCACCGCCGCGACGAAGGTGTAGGTCTTCATCCGGTTCCTTGTCCTAACATATATATTGTGCCACGACATTTTAATCATCGGTATTATTCTCGAAAAAGACAAAAATAACTCGAAAAGAATGCCTCATATATATGCATAGGTCGTTGGACACAGGAATATGCTACGATGGAACCGTGAGCCAAGTAGGATGCACAAGACCTGGACTTGTGCCTATCACAAGGCTCACAATCCCATCGTAGCACATTCACATATATAGTGTGCCACGACATTTCAATCATCGGCATTATTCTCGAAAAAAGAGTAAGGAAAAAAAGAAGGACCAAAGTGAGCAAAGGACCAAAGAGTAAGCAAAAAAACAAGCATTGATTGATATATAATAATAATAAGCAAAAGAAGTAAGCGATGATTCATAAACCTAATAAGATACGTATAGTAGCATGTACACTTGTCCACACACAAAGGTCATCTATAGTTTGTAACTACAACTAGGCCAACATCAAGCCTTCCGGCTCGGCTTAGGGAACGGGAGGACGCCTTGTCTCGTCATGAACTTCCACACACACACAAAGGTCATCTATAGTTTTGTTTTAGTTTTAAAAATACTTTTAAATATTCCAAAAATTCCCAAAAGTGATAATATTTGTCATAAAAGTGGTACAAATATGATTCAAAGTATAACTAAATTTCATAATAATTTGTCCATGAATATTACAATATTTTTTGAGCTAGCGTTTTACAATCTTTTTTCCCTTCTTTGTCGCGGTTGAATAATTTAGCCCCGAGACTTTAATGTTTCTTCTTTCGAACGGGCTACCATTTTTGGGTAGGGTTGTCCTTTTTCTTCTTGTGATGTATGTTGCTGCATCGTAGTCGTCGTCATGTTCAATCTTTGGATCGCCGTACTGGTCGAAGTCTTGCTCGTTGGCGACTCCATCCATTCCGATGATGTTTCTTTTTCCTCTCCTCACGACAACACGGCTAGGCTTTGTCGGGTCGGTAATGAAAAAACATTGGTCCACTTTGGTAGCCAGTACCCACGGTTCATTTTTCGCGGCCACGTTCACACCGGCGGCCTTGGATTTGGCTGCTTTGGGTATAACCATGGTTGTGAAATACCGGTCTTCTCTTTCGACGCTCTTTGCCCATCTAACACGGAACATCGGCACCTTTTATCCACAGTAGTCAAGCTCCCAGATCTCCTCGATTCTTCCGTAGAATCTTTCCTTCATGTTGTCATCGGCATAGAATTCCGACGTTACGCCTGAGTTCTGATAATCACACTTGTTGTCCTTTTCCTCCGTGTAGAATGTGTAGCCGTTGATATCATACACCTGATAGGTCACCAGGTTTTGCATCGGTCCCTGCGACAAGGTGAATATGATCTTTTCCGTGTCAGAAGAATGCGATCGCGGGGGATTATCAAGGAGCATCTGCCTAAACCAACGCGTGAAATCTAAGTTGTGCTCTTTGATTATTTCTCCCTGCGTCCTCTGTATGCTCCGGTCACTGTACTTCTTATCGAGCGCGACGAGGTTTGCTCGATCAAAGTCTGTGCATCGAAAATCGAAGTCTGCATGCAGTATGCGACGACCCTCTCGGTGACCAGATCCGTCGAGCTTGCCAAGGTGCCTGTTAACGGGAAGACCGACAGGGTTCTCGATGTCTATTTAATTCGTGCAGAAAGAGATGCACTCTTCGGCCAGAAAGCCCTTGGCTATGCTTCCATCTGGACGGGACCTGTTGCGAACGTATCCTTTGATGTGTCCGTTCATCCTTTCGAACGCCATCATGCTGCGGAGGAACATCGGCCCGAGTTGTACGATGTCCTCCACGACATGGACCAGCAGATGCACCATAATGTCGAAGAATACGTGTGGGAAGTAGACCTCAAGCTCACATAGTATCACCACGATCTCCTCCTGTAGCCTCCCGAGATGATTCACGCCAATCGACTTCCTAGAGATGACGTCGAAAAACTTGCAGAGGCCAAATAACGTTTCACGGACGTGCTCGTCCATTATCCCTCTTAGTGCGACCGAAAGTACCTGCGTCATTAGCACGGCACAGTCGTGAGACTTCATGCCACTGAACCTCTGCTTCGCCTCGTCTAGGTATCTGCTTATCTTGCCCGCATAGCCGTAAGGAAATTTGACTCCTATAAGGCACTTGAAAAACTGTTTGATCTCATCCTGGCTTAGAGTGAAGCAAGAAGGAGGGTAGTAATATTCGTTCTTCTTGAACTTTTTACCCTTCCGACGACCTTGTGTTATCTCCGACTCATGATCATCGTCATCTTCCTGATCATCAGGAGTAGTGCGTCCTCCGTGAAGCTCCTTCTGGATACCCAAGCATATCAGGTCGTGCCTTGCTTTCAGACCATATTTCATCCTATCTGGCATGTTGATTATGATGCCGACCAGACTCTCGCACATGTTTTTCATGATATGCATGATGTCGAGGCTATGAGGCGTGCGGAGAAACTTTCAGTATGGCAACTCCCAGAAAACAGACCTTGTTTTCCATACCTTCATCAGCGGCTTGTCTTGTTGCTGGCTCTTTCGCTTCTTTCCAGGCTTAGGACAATCTTTCTAGTTTTTTAGCAACTCTTCCACTTCTTCGCTGCTCCTACGCTCTGGGATTCCCCGGGTCTCGGATTTGCCATCGAACAGGTCTCCATGTTTTCTCCATGGATCATTCTTGCTGAGCCACCTCCGGTGCGCCATGAACAGGGTTTTCGATGACCCTGGATCTTTCTCTAGTTGGAGATAGCTTGTGTTATCCATGCACCTAACGCATGCGCAGAATCCATGGATAACCTGCCCCGAGATATACCCGCAACCTGGATAGTCTTGCACCGTAGTGACCAACGCGGCTCTCATAGTGAAATAATCTTGTGCGACGGCGTCGTAAGTATTGGCTCCAGATTCCCATAACGTGGCTAGCTCCTCTTTCAACAGCCCGAGATACAGATTGATGTCGGTACCAGGTTGTTTCGTCCCTTGAATTAGCATACTCATTTGTATGTACTTCTTCTTCATGCACAACCATGGAGGGAGGTTGTACATCCATACAAACACGGGCCAAGTGTTGTGCGTGCTGCTCTGGCTACCGAACGGATTGAGTCCATCGGTGCTTGCACCAAGCCTGATGTTCCTCGAATCTCCACCGAATTCTGGGAATTCGAGGTCCAATGCTTTCCACTGGCTAGCATCTGAAGGGTGCGTCAGCAGCTCATCCTTTTCGGGGTAATCATCATCATCTCCTGGCTTCTTCCTTTCCGCATGCCATCGCATGAGCTTCGCTTCCTTAGGGTCCGCGAAATAGCGCTGCAGACGAGGAGTGATAGGAAAGTACCATACCACTTTTCGAGGTGTTTTCTTCCCTTTCTTGTATCGACTCTCGCCGCACACCGGACATGTGGTTTTCTCCACATCCTCGCCCCGATAAATGATGCAATCGTTGATGCATATGTGATATCTAACGTGCGGTAGATCAAGAGGACAGACATTTTCTTTTATGTCCTCGATACTAGTTGGACATGTGTTCCCCTCCGGGATACGATCGTGCCAGAATGCCATCATATCGTCGAAGCTTGCGTCCCTCAATTTGTGTTTTGCCTTCATCTGCATAGCCTTGAGCGTTACATTCAACCGGGTATCATCGGGCCTGCATCCTTCATACAATGGAGTAACCGCGTCTTTCTCAAGTTGCGCAAGCTTGGCTTTCTCTCTAGCGGCAGATAAGGGTCCCGCACCCAGCCTGACGTTGTTCCATCGTCGTATCCTCCTCCGACATCTAGATCATCATCATCCCGGTCTGCTTCCGCACCTTCACCATCTCCAGGAGACTCTTCATCATCTCGCCCGTTCTCTCCATGATGATGATCATCGTCATGTTGCCCACCTTCACCATCTCCATCGTCTTCGTCATCGCTTATCCAACGAGTGTATCCAGCCATGAAACCATGGCGGAGCAGGTGCGCCTGCAGATTCCCGGAATCTGGGTCGATCACCCAATTGAGTTTGCATCTTCTGCACGGATATCTTATCTCCGTCTTGTTATTTCGTATCATGTCGGCCGTCGCACATTTCAAAAATCTAGCCACAATGTCTTCGCTCATTATGAGCATCATTTTTGCCTGCACGGTGTACACTGTACAATTAGAAGTCTATTAGAACCACATAATCAATGCATGCATGCAATGGTCGATAGAAAATTTCGGCATGACCTATCCTAAAATTAGGACCTTTGCGAAATGCCAAAGTCTTGCCAAAATGGAAATGAATCAACATTTTGGCAAAACAAATGGCAACTTTTTCACATACAAACACAAGAGAGAGAGACCGATCCATACACACATGAACATATCATTATCCTCTCCATACACACATGCATGAGCATCATCGATACTCTCCATATACACACACATATGACCATCGATCCTCTCATACACACATCATGAGCATCGATCATCTACATACATATGAGCATATTATCCATATACACATGAACACATCCTTACATGGACAACTTACCGAGATGAGAGACCAATCGCGAGAAAGATGGAAAGGAGAGGTGGGCGCGAGACCGGAGAAGGAGATGAGAGACCGGAGACCTTCCTCTATTACTTATGTAACATCCAAGGCAAGTTCTACATGCTAAAAATGGTGAATGGGTGGAGAAATTGAGGTGGGAAGGAGAAGATCCCGACTAGATCTAAGGAGGAAGAAGAAGGGGAAAGTGAAGTGTGGGGTGGTGGATGATCACACATGTGCACATAAAGTGGAGCTGCCAAAAAATCGCCACATCCATGGCACGCTCGGCCCAAGTGCGCCACATGGATTAGTAACATCCGTGGCGCACGTGCCATAGTGCGCCACGGATGTGTCTGGCCGTTTTACAGCACAGAGGGGCATGCGCTTAGGCGTAGCGCAACCCCCAACGTGCGCCACGGATAACACCAACAGGCATAGCGCACCTACCCTACGTGCACTACAGATGTCTAGCGTGCGGCCAACAGGGCCCTGGCCCACACATATCTGTGGCGCACTATGGTCATGTGCGCCACGGTTGTTCTAGTTACTAGTAGGACACTGCCTATAGGTGAGCCACGCGTGTTTTAGCCGTGGGGCACTTCAACCATGTGAGCCACGGATGTGCTGATTACCTATAGCCATTTTCCTAGTAGTGCTCACATCAAGAAACCATTACTCAAGTAACAAAATAAACATTCTTAAGTAACTTAAAGAACACATTTCAGATATACAAGATACCAATATATAAGTACGATACTTTCAAAACTATCTATACTTTAAAGTTAACTTTAGTCTACAGAATCTTAATATAACACTATAAGCATTATTATATGTTTTATAGTTAACTTTGGTCTGAGATAGTTAAACTATAAAGCAACTCCAGCCAAACCATGTGAGCAAACAAATGACATCAACCGACACTAACTAACTAACTAACCACAAAGTTTGCTTAGACCTTAGAAGTGAAACCTTGTCTTCGAAGGTTATCCTTTTTTCCACTTTAAAACAGAAACCTTGTATAAGTAATCCTAACTACTATGTCATAAGTATGTACACTTTACTCCTACATATGCGTTGTTTACAACCACTCCTATACTATAATAAAAGTACAACTACGAACTTTATCCTAAAGCATCACACATTCCAAAGTAATCACTTTCGGCATCTAAACCCTAGCACAACTTTATTCTCAAGATTTGCGCTTAGAGGTGCATCACGTTACTTATGCATAAAAGCATATTGCTTCTTTAAACATTAGTCCTTACCGGACCAATGATGCTGATTTCAGATTTTGGATCTTATACATTGACTCGAAGATCGTGAGTGCATAATCTTGCAATCACAAAAGTCAAGTTCACACTTGCTCATGTCCTTTGATTATTTTCTGTAAAGTATTTTACAAATCCAGTGTTGTCATCACCTGCATTTGAAAAAGGTCTGAAAACACTATTTTCATAATAATATGATTATAGGTTTATTACCATGAGGTAAAAACCTACTATAAAAGTTCCGGTGGTAAAGGAACATATTATCTAGGACTTAACAACCAATGTCGCCAGTGATTCTTGCGCCGTATATCACGCGTTAACCATGAGATTTGGAATGGGACGGAGAAGTCAGCTGTATCTTCTTCCTCTCGCATGAAGCCGGATGTGCAGGTCGTGGCTGTTATCCTCGTAGCGTGCATATTAATTGGTAATTCGTAGAGGATATGCAGCATATGGGTGGGAACCCTCAACGTCTCATGATAGTTCTGGCATCTAACGGTTTGTACAAACCATTACCGTAATTCTTTATGTGGGCACGGTGTACACCAAGGAGGCATGCGGGGTCGCGAAGGGGGCAGTGATTGTCTTGGATCATCTTCTGGGCCCCACATCATGGAATTACGGACGGGAATAAGCTGCCCGGTTGTGCAACAAAGAGTTGATCTCTCATGGGTAAAGTAAACGCACCTCTGCAGAGTGTAAGAACTGTAACTTGTTACTCCCTGTTCCGGGAAGGAGCCGCGAACGCAGCGGGAAAGGAACCCCATGAAGGTTCTAGTAAACCCGTGAAGGCTGACGGACATAGCTTTTGAGAATAAAAGCAACCTTTGAAAAAATGTTTATGAAAACTTGCATTGCCTACGACCTACGGTCTATGGCTGTAGTTATAGTGCATCAAACACTCCTTTTCTAGTGAATTTGCTGAGTACGCTCGTACTCAAAGTATCTTCTTAACCCTTGCTAGATTTTGAAGCCGGCGTAGACAACAACCACATCAAGTTATGCTCCAGGACTTATCTTACTCAGCTAAAGATTCTTCAATAATGACAAGGAAGACAACATATACCTCAACTCAAGTGAAGATGGAGTTACTAATTAGATAGTAATATAATCTCTAGCCAAAGAACCTATCTCTATAGTGCGTTGCAAAAGCCGCGACACCAAAACCGTAGTTAAAATATTAGTTCTAGTAATATAATTGTTTTTGCGTTGTTTATCTTTGATTCTTCTTCATAAGAAGTTCTTTCTCTATCTTAAACCTAGAGTATTCTCTGGATCTTATGTAAAGAGTGAGTTGTAATCTTTAGCCATGTATTGGACCCGCTGTGTTTCTGTTGTGCCATTCTAAGGGATGTAATACTAGTGAACGGTGTTTCATTGGTGTTATGTCCACGACTATAGTATACTACATCATGCAGTGGTATGCTGGGTCACCGCAGAAGCCCCCGATGCAGAAACCCTAGGCACCCAATCAAAACTCCACGGAACCTTCTGTAGCCGCCGCCACCATCGTCCCTAGATTGGGAGGATCCGAAGCTCTTCCCGGCACCCTGCCGGAAGGGAGATCATCCTGGAGGCCTTCTTCTCCGGTATGAAGCATGAATAGTTCCACCTTGGACTACGGGTCCATGTAGTAGCTAGATGGTTGTATCTCCTCCTTTGTGCTTTCATGTATAGATCTTGTGAGCTCCGTTCATGATCAAGATCTAATCTATTTGTAATCATGTTTATTGTGTTTGCGGGGATCTGATGAATATTGAGATTACTATGTCAGATTGATTAATGGTTTTGTCTATTTGATACTATCATGTCTATGTTGTTTGTGATCTTGCATGCTCTCCGTTGTTTGTAGCTATCTTGGCCAAGTAGTTGCTAGTGACTCCAAGAAGGGGGTATTCATGCTCGATAGTGGGTTCATGCCTCTAGTTTGCAAGGGAAGTGACAAAAATCTCTTCGGTTGTAGATGTGCTGTTGCCACTAGGGAGAAAACAACGGTCTCTTGTTCATGGAACAAGTGGATTGTTTACCTTACACACTTTGCTTAAATTAGTTGTCTATTGCTTGCAACTTAATACTGGAGTGGGTTCGGATGATAACCTGAAGGTGGACTTCTAGTCATAGATGCAGTTGGATGGCGGTCTATGTATATTGTTGTATTGCCCAATCGAATCTCATAGGATCTTTTTGTCTTGTATTGCATTGTGATTGCATTGCTCAGTTCCTGTCAATTGCCCTGCTATAATTTGTTTACCCTTCATGCCATGTTGTTTATCTAAGGAGAGCACCTCTAGTGAACTATGGACCCCGGTCCAATCTTTACCATTGATACATCCTCCACTGTTATTGTTTACTTGCTACAAACCATCATTACCTTCCACACCATACAGTTAATACTTTGTTACGGCAACCGGTGAGATTGACAACCTCACTGTTAGTTGGGGAAAAGTCTTGAGTTTGTGTTGTGCAGGTTTTCATGTTGCTTGCAACACCTGTGTGACGTTTCCTTCCTCCTACTATTTTGATAACCTCAATTTCTTACTGAGGGAAGACTTGTTGCTGTGTTGCTTCACACCTTTCTCTTGAGGTTCCCAACAGGCTCCAGAGCAACAGAGCCATCAACAAGTTTTCTGGCGCCGTTGCCGGGGAGGCTAAGGACGTCTTCACAAGGGGAGTCCTCCTCAACCTTTCTCTTTACTTTGTTTTTCGTTTTCTTAGTTTCTTTTGCTTAGTTTTGTTTGCCTCTTTTTATCAAAAACTAAAAAAAATAGTTTGGTTTGGTTTGCTTTCTCTTATAAAAAACACAAAAAAAAATAGTTCCCGCTCTAGTTGCTGCTGCTGTTTTTGGCTTGCTCCACTTTGCCAAAATGAACTCCGCTGAGAATATCAAGTTGTGTGACTTCACTAGTACAAACAACAATGATTTTCTTAGCACTCCTATTGCTCCACCTGCTCCTGATGCTAGCTTTTACAAAATTAAGCCTACTTTGTTGAATCTTGTGATGAGAGAGCTATTTTCTAGTGCTAGTTCTAATGATGATGCTGCCCATCTCAATAACTTTGTTAAACTTTGTGAGATGCAAAAGTATAAGGATGTAGATGAAGATATTAGTAAGCTCAAGTTGTTTCCTTTCTCCTTGAGAGGAAAAGCTAAAAAATGGTTGCTATCCTTGCCTAGAAATAGTATTGATTCTTGGACTAAGTGCAAAGATGCTTTTATTGGAAAGTACTATCCTCCTACTAAGATTATATCTATGAGAAGTGATATTATGAAATTTAAACAACTTGATAATGAACATGTTGCTCAATCTTGGGAAAGAATGAAATCTTTGGTTAAGAATTGTCCCACTCATGGACTCACTTCTTGGATGATTATCCAGACTTTTTATGCAGGTTTGAACTTCTCTTCAAGAAACCTGTTGGATTCAGCTGCTGGAGGTACCTTTATGGGCATCACTTTGGGTGCTGCAATAAAACTCCTTGATAATATGATGGTTAACTACTCTGAATGGCACACTGAGAGAGCTCCACATGGTTAGAAGGTAAATTCTATTAAAGAACCTCCTCTTTGAGTGATAAGATTGATGTTATTATGGCTATGCTTGTTAATGGGAAATCTCCTTTAGATCCAAACAATGTTCCTTTAGCCTCTTTGGTTGCTCAAGAAGATCAAGTTGATGTGAACTTTATTAGAAACAACAATTTTGGCAACAATACTTATGGTAATAACTATAGGCCTTATCCACCTAATAATGGAAATGCTTATCATGGTAGATCTGGAATGCCTAGTGAAGATAGGATTCTAGAAGTTGAAAGATCCACTAAAAACTTTATGCAGATGCAATATGAGAAAAACAAGATATTCACTAAAACTATGGAAGAGCAATCTGTTATCTTGAAAAACATTAGTCATCAGCTTGAGAATCTGAATAGAGAAATTCTTAGTTTACAGTCAAAAAATTTGAGTGCTGAGAAAAATATATCCTCTTTGTCTGAAGCACAGTCCTTCTTAATTAATAAAATGGCTGCTAAACCTGAAACCATGGAAAATACCTTTGCTGTTGCTCATGCCATACAAGTTACTATTGATGAAGATGTTAGACTATTAGCTCAACTTCATGCTAAGTGGGAAAGGGAAGCTGAAATTGATAGAAACAATAGTGTGTGCACCATCAGAATGGATACCACTAAACCACAAGAAGTCCCTATTACTCCTCCTACAATGCCTAAGCCTAATGAGTCTACTACTAGTGATGCTAAGTTTGATTTTGATATAGATGGTTGCAATATTTCTGAAGTTATTCTGTTCTTGCAAAAACTAGAAGTCCTGATGCTAGTGATATGCATGTTGCTTTCACCAAACACATTACAGATGCTCTTGTTAAGATTAAGGAAGAGAAGCTAAAATATAAAGCTTCTATTCCTAGGAAAGTAGAAGATATTTGGGAACCCATTATTAATGTGCAAGTGAATGACTTTGATCTCAAGGCTTCATGTGATCTTGGTTCTAGTGTCTCTATTATGCCTAGGAAGATTTATGAAATGCTTGATTTGCCACCTTTAGAAGATTGTTATTTGGATGTTCCACTTGATGATAATGCTAAGAAGAAACTAATGGGGAGTATCAATGACGTTCTCATCATGGTTAACAATCCTTATGTCCCTGTTGATTTCTATGTTTTGGATGTTGAATACAATGCTTCTTGTCCTATTACTTTGGGAAGACCTTTTCTCAGAACTGTTGGTGCCATCATTGATATGAAAGAAGGCACTATTAAATATTAGTTTTCATTCAAGAAAGGTATTGAACACTTCCCTATGAGGAGAGAGAAGTTGGTTTTTGCTCCTCCTTTGAAAGCAAGGTTTGATGTTAATGCTTCTTCATTTGAAAATACTTGATTTCTTGCTTCTTGTGCCTAACTTAAAGGCGTTAAAGAAAAGTACTTATTGGGAGATAACCCAAGAGTTTCCTTGAGCCTTGGAAGTTATTACTTTAGTAATGACCTCTCCTTATCCTTTTTGTTTGCTTTTTGTGCCAAGAATGACCTCTAATGAGAGGGAAGTAAGATTTGAGGAGTTGCTGTCCCGAAACAGATTTATGTCCTCCACCATAAAAATTCGTGAGAACTCTCTATAAGTTTGATTGAGTTGAAAATTTACTAATAAATCCCCCAGTATGATAGATAACTTTCATTAGTTCAAAACTTTTTGATTTGAGCAACAGAAGATTTCTGAAAATATCGGTTTCTACCTGCTGATCTATTTTGACAGATTTCTGCCATTATTTGCATTTGCTTCTTATTGATTCCTTTTTGAGTTCTCTTTTGGGGAAATGAGCTTTTTGAAGGAGTTGCTATAGTAGCTTGTGTTTTTAGTGAAAAGTTTTTCTGTTCCAAAGCTAAACCCCAAGGTCTATTATCTTTTGAATACACTAATGTTGCTAATGAAGATTGTGTGAAGTTTTGTATGAAGGAAAAATTTCAGGTGTAGAGAGAGAGAATGATGTAATGAGACGAACAATGGACAAAAGCTCAAGTTTGGGGATGCCACTCCGGTGTCACCCCAAGAAATATCCAAGAGGTACAAGCGTCAAAGCTTGGGGATGCCCAAGGCATCCCCTTCTTCATCAATAAAAAGCTCAGGTCTGTTTAGACACTTCGTTTTTATTGTTTCATGCACTATTGTGTTGTTCTTGGATCATCTTAGTTTTCGTTTTCTTTGCTTAGTTTGTTTAGTTTGCTTTAATAAAGAAGTTTGGACCCCCGTTCTCGTTGTGTTATTTCAAATAAGTTGCTTGGTGTTGGAAAGGAGTAGAAAGTTCTTGCTTGATAAGTGCAAGAGGATCTTGCATCGACTGTGACTTAGACTTTAGCATGACATGCTAGGTGTTGCTTTAACATTATGCTTAGTCATTATTGTTATATCATGTCTTATTCCAAACAATTGGGATTGCTTAGTGTGCCTTGGAAGAATCATGCGTTGTTTTAGCATACAAAAGCATAGTATTGTGGTATTCTCCTTTGATGCTTTGTTTGGGTTGACTTGGCACATGCTCACACCATGTTATGACTATGAACAAGTCACCATAGCCTCTTTGATCATCTATTCCTTGACTTGTAGTACCACTCTATGCTTTGATTAGTAATGTTTTGTTGTTCTGCATGATTATGGCCATTATTGCTCTCTTAGTTGGTTGCTCCCAGTCTTTTGATATCCTCCACTTGTATGAGTAAGCTCTACTCATGCTTCCAACTTCCAAGAAACCAAGTTATTCCAAAGTGTCCACTATAAACTCCTATGCATGGTGTGTTACACTATTCCAAGTATATTCTTGTTTTCAGCTCTCTTCCAATTAAAAAGTATTTTGTTATGTGAAAACTTAGTGATTAAAGCCCTCACAAACTTGATGGCACACTTTATATTCTTTGCCCCTAATAAACTTGAACCATTGTATCATCTATGTTGTATATGCTTGCACATATACGTTGGAATTAGCAGAACCATGCTGTCATGGGGAACGTTTTCAACATTGCACTTATACTTTGTACACAGTTGATATCATGCTCTTTTGTCTGTGGATGTCACTGGTGTGAAATAAAGAGGGATCTTGTAAGTCCATGGAGTTATGTATTTTGTATTAGAGAAACGTCTGGGCCGCTAGCCTAAGCCATGCCTAATCATGGTGGAAACTTGCAGCATCACCATAATGAGCTATCTGTGAAGCATCCTTGATACGTCGGAAATGTATCTATAATTTTTGATGTTCCATGCTTGTTTTGTATCTACTTTGCTTTTCTTTGTCTACACTTTGAGGTTTTTTATATCTTTTCTGGAACTAACCTATTAACAAGTTGCCACAGTGCCAATTGCTTGTTTTCTTCCGTTTTTGGTTCCAGAAAGTCAGAAAATCAATATTCTCGGAATTGGACGGGACAAACGTCAAAGTCCAGAGGAGATCCGGAGGGGCCAGCCAAGGGGGCCAGACCCACCCCAGGCGCGGGTGGGCCCAGCCCTGCGCCTGGCTAGGGTTTGGCTACCCTGGCCGCCTCCTTGGCCTCCCCCTTCGCCTATAAGAAGCCCCCGATGCAGAAACCCTAAGCACCCGACCAAATCTCCACGAAACCGTATGTAGTCGTTGCTACCATCGTCCCTAGATTGAGGGGTGGGATATGAAGTTCTTCCCGGCACCCTGCCGGAGGGGAGATCACCCCGGAGGCCTTCTCTCCGGTATGATGCGTGAGTAGTTCCACCTTGGACTATGGGTCCATGTAGTAGCTAGATGGTTGTATATCCTCCTTTGTGCTTTCATGTATAGATCATGTGAGCTACATTCATGATCAAGATCTAATCTATTTTAATCATGCATGTTGTGTTTGCGGGATTCGATGGATATTGAGACTATTATGTTGGTTTGATTAATAGTTTTGTCTTTATGATTCTATCATGTCTGTGTTGTTTGTGATCTTGCATGCTCTCCGTTGTTAGTAGTTATCTTGGCCAAGTAGTTGCTAGTGACTCCAAGAGGGAGTATTTATGCTCGATAGTGGGTTCATGTCGCTAGTTTCCAAGGGAAGTGACAGAAATCTCTTCGGTTGTAGATGTGTTGTTTCCACTAGGGAGAAAACAACGGTCTCTTGATCATGGAACATGTGGACTGTTTATCTTACACACTTTGCTTAAAGCAGTTGTCTGTTGCTTGTAACTTAATACTGGAGGGGGTTCGGATGATAACCTGAAGGTGGACTTCTAGTCATAGATGCAGTTGAATGGCGGTCTATGTATCTTTTGTATTGCCCAATCGAATCTTATAGGATCTTTCTGACTACTAATTGCATTGTTATGCCTTGCTCAGTTTCTGTCAATTGCCCTATTGTAATTTGTTTACCCTTTATGCCATGTTGTTTATCTAAGGAGATCACCTCTAGTGAACTATGGATCCCGATCCAATCTTTACCATTGATACATCTTTCATTGTTACTTGTTTACTTGCTGCAAACTATCATTATTTTTCACACCATACAGTTAATTCTTTGTTACGGCAACCGGTGAGATTGACAACATCACTGTTAGTTGGGGCAAAGTCTTGAGTTTGTGTTGTGCAGATTTCCACGTTGCTTGCAGCACATGTGTGACGTTTCCTTCCTTCTACTGGTTCGATAACCTCGGTTTCTTACTAGGGGAAGACTTGCTGCTGTGCTGCTTCACACCTTGCTCTTGGGATTCCCAACACCTTGCTCTTGGGGTTCCCAACAGACTCCACATCAACTGAGCCATCAAGCCGTATAGGGCGCCGCGCCAAAAGTTGATGTAAAACTATGAACTATGCATCAAATGTTTGCATATTTATGTATATTGCTTTTGTGCATGAAAATTTGTAGATCCTTTTTCACGGGTCAGGAGGGCTCCGTCGCAGATCAGCGCCCTTACTCGCAACCTGTAAAACAGAAGTTCCTATGGAGCACCAAAAGTGACCAACCCTGTAAATTTTGCAAAATTTTGCAGTTTTGGTTAGAAAAATGGTTATAACAGATACCGTAAAAGTGGTCAATACCACAATTTTTTTTTGTAATTTTCCGCATAACTACTCTGCATATGAATATATCCAATTTTCGAGTCTGTTTTTAAGTTAAACCGCAAATCGATTAATCGCTCGACGGGGCACAAATTTCAGCATTAACTGCTCTCGCTGTCGACGGCCCCACAGTTTCTAAAGATTGATTCCATGGCAGGAAGTCTAGATTCCGGTGCCAAACTTTTATTTCCGGCTAGTAGGTTCAATTTTCACATCTATTATCAGTTTATGGCTAAAATGGTGGCTGCCCAGAGCAGCAGCTCGCCGACCGGCCGGCCGGAATCGGAGCCACACGCACAGCAGAGAGCAGCAAGGAGCGCACCAAACACGCATGCAGCAGCAGCAGCGCAAGCACGCACCCCGCAGCTCGCCGCATACGCAGGGACAGGGACAGAGACGTGCGCGAGGGACGGACAGAGGGCATGCGCGAGGGACCTGTACGCCTGCGAGGAAAACGACCATGGAGGACGATAAAATATTCACGAAATATTTCGTTTTGCAATATAGTTATACGGAATCTTGTAGAATTGTGAAATAACTGTATTGATTGTGACCTTAAAGGATTGTTTATATAAATTACAAGACTTGGGGGTAAGAAGACTACTAGAGATATAATTGAATTAAAAATTTAAACTACCAAATATAGTCTAAACCGTGATATACTCTAACACTTTCCTGCAGTCGGATCGGTAGTGGCACGAACGGTCTGACTGGAGCATAATCCGAAGGCGGAGATTGGAGAGGATGTCAATGTTGATGTAGCCGGGAGTGAGGGTGCTGTAGTTGTGGTTGTTGGTGCTGTTGGTGAAGTTGTCGTCGTTGATAAAGTCGATGAAGTTGATGATGTTGTTGTGTTGTGGTCGATGTCGTCGTTGAGCCTGGAGAATTCTCCGTAGTAGTTGAGGTGGACGTAGTTTGAGTTGGAGACTTCGAGGTAGGCGGCACGCCTTGCTGAGCTTGCCAAACTCAGGAGCATACCGGGGATGAAGGCACGCGTCGATGCTGCCAATATCGGACATGCGAAGACATAGACCATCATGAGTCATGCGAGCCAAAGCCGAATTTGTAGAAGCAGAGAAGGTCTCTTTAAACGGTCGGTGCGTAGAAGTTGTCCGCCGATGTGTTGGAGTAGACGAAGTAGTTGCACAAAGAAAGTTGATTAGTGCAAAAATAAAAAATTAGACTGCGACTCTGGCAGCGAGGTCGTGGTGGACGAAGACGACGAGGTAGTTGTCGATGACGATTAAGTTATTGTGGTAGTCGATTTTGGGGATTAGACCCTTATTTTCTGCTTGTATGAGCACGGCGTCGCTCGTGGAGAAGAACTTGTTTGCGTTGACGATGACCACGATTGGTGGTGGCGACAGCGATGTGGCAATGTTGTTGGTGTAGATGACTGTCGGCGATGATGACCACGGTTGATAAAGGTGCGTCCTTGTGTTGACACCAAGACGCATACTCGGGGTCGTGCCGTGCGATCGGTTGATCTGACCGACCACCGCGTTGAGTGAGGACGTCATGCTGCTGCAGATCAGAGCCGATGACTCCAAGTAGATCTGTTGGCTTGAAGTAGAGCTGATCCGTCCTTGCCCACATGCACGTGCACTCATGCGCCATGGTGCAGCTTGGTACGTTCTTGTCCGTTGGAGTAGATGCCCGTGTGCAGCTTACGGCCCGCCGATACGGTTTGAGGCAGTCCATCGATCTAGCGAGAGAAGTAATTGGTATTTAGTGGCTAAAGCAAATAGATCTAATTGAAAAAATGGATCTATTGTGATTGAAAGAACTAGCTACGAGATGCGATGCCCCCGGCAGAAAACATAGAGATAGATCTCGCCAGGGGTGGTGCGGCGAAAGCGGTGGTGGCTAAAACCTAGGCCAAGGAGCGACACACTCTGATACCATGTAGAATTGTAGAATATTAACTGTATTGATTGTGGGCTTAAAGGTTGTTTATTATATAGATTACAAGACTTGAAGGGCAAGAAGACTATTAGAGATATAATTGGATTACAATTTAAACTATCAAATATAGTCCAAACCGTGATATACTCTAACAAATCTGTTTTGCCGGAGAATTTTTTTTACCGCAAAATAGGTTTACAGTTTACCACAAACGACTTTTCCGATTATGAGTTTTGTGGTATCTGCTAGAGTACTCTCAGCCATGTCCACTACTCAGATTGATAAGTGTGATGCTAGGGCTGGCGATCCCCATGACGGCTGCCTTCCCTAGGGTTTGAATCAATCTCTGAGTCGTCCTTGCGAGTGCGATCTCTTCCTCGTTCCCTCCTGTCTCTCTCAGGTACCCTAGTGGACTCTCCCTCTAGCCGTTTTGCTGCCTCGGGACGATCAAGGGGTTCTCCTGGAGAACTGCCCGTCCTTGGTTAGCTGCGGCTTTGGCGGGGTCGATGATGACGGGTTCATCAGCGACAAACAGGAGCGACAAGGCGATGGCAATGCCTTCCTCGATGGGGGGCGGTGTTTCTGGGGGGAGTGTCCATGTGACTCCTCCACCTATGGCGGCGGCGGCCGGATCCGAGGATCACGTCTCGGAGATGATGGGACGTCTCCGTCTAACGGCCGCGGAGGCTGCTGCGGTGGTGCTAGACGATGGAGGCGAGGATATCCATGTCCATTCTCGGTGGCTGATCGTCGGCAAGGTGCTTTCTCCCAATAAACTACATATTAGCACGATCTCTGCGACGCTGCGTTCTGCGTGGGGAAACCCGCGTGGCCTTTCTCTGAATCCAGCCGGTGATAACTTGTTTGTGGATGAATTTGGATCGAAGGCGCACAAGTTTCGGGTTGTTGATGGTCCTCCCTGGGTAGTGGGCAAACATGTGGTGCTACTCCAAGATTTTGACATTGATCAGAAACCCAGGGATATGGTGTTCAACGGGTTGAAGGTTTGGTCTCGGATAATCAACCTTCCTTTTGGTTACATGCACAAGAAATGGGGTGCGTTGATTCCTAGTTCTCTCGGTATTGCTGGGTCTACTCCTGTGGTGGACTGCGATGACATGGGGAGATGTTGGGGTAGTTTTATGCGTGTCCGAGTGGAGATCGACATTGGCAAACCGCTCCTACGGGGAGTCACTGTCTTCTCCCAACGCCGGAATGCAAGATTGGTTTGATGTCCAATATGAGAATCTTCCGTATTACTGCCACTCATGTGGAGTTGTTGGTCATTCTTCTCTGGAATGTTCAAACCCGGGGGAGCGAGATGCAGAGGGAAAGCTTCCTTATTCAGCTGATCGTTTGTGTGCACCAGATGAGAGGTAAAAGAGAAATCAAGGTACACACGCTTCGAGTGGTTCTGCAGCGACTGGGCAAGGCAGATCATATACACATCCTACGTCAGATAGGACTGGCCAGTCAGCTAATGGAAGTGGGGGGCCTCGGCAGCAAGGGAAACAGGACGTTGGGGGTGAGGCTTCATCTCCAAATAATAAAAAGCAGCCGCGTACCCGCACCACAGCGAAGTCAGGGAAGGGTATTTCCATCAAAGACCCTACCCGGGATCAATAGTGCCTTAGCAGTAGGACAAAAATGCAAGTCCAACAGACTTATCGTGCGAAAATCTGCCTGTGATAGAACCTGTGATAGAGGCTACAGTTGTGGATCTGATGTCAACCTTGGTGGTTCACCAGGGCGCTCGGGCTAAGAAGGCATACTGGATTTAAATGATGATGATGTGAGCATGGATTCCAATAAGAAATTGAAGAAGAGCGGTCATAATGGATCGGCGGATCAGGCGGGAGCTGTTGAGCAGCCCCGCCACACGCAATGATACTTCTTTGCTGGAACTGTCGTGGGCTCGGGATGAACGCGACAGTTGGCGAGCTCCGCTGGTTAGTGAGAGTTCATCGTCCTGCCCTCCTCTTTCTTTTGGATACAAAGATGAGGGAGTCTAGAGTATGGAGTTTCATGTGGTCACTTGGATACTCTAGATGTTTTGCTGTTAGCAGTGTTGGCCAAAGCGGTGGCTTGGGTCTCCTCTATATCAGTTTCTATTCAAGGTTTCAGTAGCCGGTGCATTGACACGCTTATTACACCGGAAGGAGGAATGACTTGGAGGGCATCATTTGTTTATGGGGAACCGAGGCGTGAACTATGACACGTGCTTTGGGACCTCCTTTGCTCGTTGCGATCAACCTGGAATGGGCCATGGTTGCGGCGATTTCAATGAAGTGCTTAGTCAAGACGAGCATGTGGGTCCTCGTGATCGCACTGATTCTCAAATTATGGCTTTCCAGGAGTGCCTATAAGACTGCAGTTTGTTGGATCTCGGTTTTGAAGGGCTAAAATTTACGTGGAAAAATTGTCAGGATGCCAACACTAATATTCGTGTGCGCCTCGATCGGGCTGTTGCAAACGCCGATTTCTAGAGCATGTACGAAGGATTGCACCGTCGAAAATATTATCACAACCTCTTCAGACCACTATGCGGTCCTTGTTACCCTGGATAAAAATCTGAGGAGGTCTGCTGGTCTGTGTCACACGGCTTTAAATATGAAGCTATGTGTATAGAGAGGTTTTGGAGTCTGCATGGTCGGCTAGCGGTGATTGTTCGCCCTCGCTGCGTTCGACATGGGATAATCTGAATCGTATGGCACCCATGTTGAAGGATTGGAGTCGAGCCACTTTTGGTTCGGTTCACAAACAAATTCGCAAGCTGGAGCAGCAGCTACTCTACCTTCGAGGCCAGCCTGTATCAGATGCTAATGTGATTGAGGAACGTGATATTGAGCGCAAGTTGTATGACTTGTTTGATTGTGAAGAAACTATGGCGCGTCAAAGATCACGAGTGGAGTGGCTCCGGGAGGGAGACAGGAACACCGCATATTTTCATGCGAGGGCATCAGCGCGACGGCGTACAAATAAAATATCTACTCTAGTGCGTGATGATGGCTCAAAATGTGAGACACAAGGGGAGATTAAAGGTATGGTGTACAAGTTTTATGAACAGCCTTTTTCTTCTGAACCTTGTGACTCGGTGGATGCAGTTCTGGACTCTATTCCTATTAAAGTTACCACTATGATATGAATACCGATCTATGCAAGCTGTATACTGACAAGGAAATCGAGATTGCACCTTTTCAGATGGGGCCAACTAAAGTTCAGATGGGGCCAACTAAAGCACCAGCCCAGAAGGTTTCCCGGCGTTATTCTACCAAACGCATCGGGATTTTTTCAAAACGGAAATTTATAATGTCGTAAGGAGCTTTCTTTGTGGAGGAGAGATTCCAGATGGTCTATGCGACTCTATTATTGTCCTTATCCCCGAGGTTTCCAAGCCGAAGCATCTTAAAAATTTCAGACCCTTTGTGTAACGTCCTCTACAAGATCGCCTCCAAGGTTCTAGCAAATAGGCTCAAAGTGTTTCTTTCGGATGTTGTTTCTGAACAACAGAGCACTTTTGTTCCGGGTAGACTTATCACAGATAATGCCCTAATTGCTTTCGAGTGTTTACACACAATTCGCAACCAACAATCCAAGGAACCCTTTTTTGCTTTGAAAATTGATATGTTGAAGGCGTACGACAAGGTGGAATGGAACTATCTTTATGGTTGCCTGTGTAAGCTTGGTTTTGACCCCTCATGGATTCAGCCGGTGATGAGATGTGTAACTTGTGTATTCTATGACGTTCGTGTGAATGGTGAGTTGACTGAACCAGTGGTTCCATCGAGGGGTATTCGTCAGGGAGATCCTATCAGTCCATATTTTCTTCTTCTTTGTACGGAGGGTTTGTCATGTATGTTGCAACAACGGGAGGACCGAGGTGAGCTCTATGGAATTCGCAATGGTCGACTTGGTCCCCCTATTTCCCATCTACTGTTTGTAGATGACAGCATCTTATTTGCTAGAAGTGATAAAAGGAGTGTGAGGGCTCTTAAGGATACAATCAAGATATACTGTGATGGCTCAGGTCAGAAAGTTAATCTTGAGAAATCCTCGGTTTTCTTTGGTACACACCGTGATGACCAAGTGAAAAATAATGTGAAGACAAGCTTGGGAGTACAAAGCAAAGTGCTGAATGATCTATACTTAGGCATGCCGACGTCGGTTGGTCGTTCTCCCACAGCCACCTTCAAGTTTCTCTATGACAAGATATGGAAATGCATCAATGGGTTGACTTGATAAGCCTCTCTCGCGGGCTGGGGATGAAGCTTTGCTCAAGTTGATTATCCAAGCAATACCAACCTTTGTCATGAGCTGTTTTCAACTCCCGCTTACCACATGTGATAAATTTAGATCTATTATTGCCAATAGATGGTGGGCTAAGGAGGATGGAAAGAAGAAGATTCATTGGAGATCGTGGGCATGGTTGTCAACTCCAAAAGGCTTGGGAAGCATGGGGTTTCGCAAATTTTCCCTCTTCAACCAGGCGATGCTTGCTAAGCAGGGTTGGCGCCTGTTAACTGACCCTGGATCTCTTTGTGTGAGGGTTCTCAAAGGAAGGTACTTTCCTGACACCGATTTCTGGCATGCCCCAAAGCCAAGAACATCGTCATACACGTGGAGAAGTATTCTTCATGTGAGAGATCTTCTAGCCCAGGGTGTTCAGTGGGGCATTGGTGATGGCAAGAATGTCAAGATAGTAAGTGACAACTGGGTGCCTGATACGTCGGAAACGTATCTATAATTTTTGATGCTCCATGCTTGTTTTATATCAACTTTGCTTTGCTTTGTGTATACTTTGAGATGTTTTTATACACTTTCTAAAACTAACCTATTGACAATATGCCACAGTGCCAGTTGCCTGTTTTCTGCTGTTTTTTTGGTTTCAGAAAGCTAAAAATGAATATTCTTGGAATTAGACGGGACAAAAGCCAAAGTTCATATTTTTCCCTGAGCGATACGGAAAATCAAAGACGAGACGGAGGAGGACACCAGGGTGGCCACACCCTAGGTGGGTGCGGGCCCAACCTAGGTCGCACCGACAGGGGGTGTGGGCCCCCTGGCCCTCCACCGACCTTGCCTCCTTCGCCTATAAGAAGCCCCCGACTCAGAAACCCTAAATAATCCATCATACTTCCAGAAAAACCTTTGTAGCGCCGCCACCATCGAAAGGGAGATTCGGGGGACAGAAAGTCTCTGTTCCGGCACCCTGCCGGGACGGGGAAGTGCCCCCGGAGCCATCTCCATCGATCTCCACCACCATCTCCATCACTGTTGCTGATTCCCATGACGAGGAGGGAGTAGTTCTTCCTCGAGGCTAAGGGCTCTACCGGTAGCTATGTGTTCATCTCTCTCTCTCTCTCTCTATATATATATATATATATATATATGTGATCATGTTAAGATCATGAGCTTTGTAATCAAGAAGATCTACTCTGCCGCTCAAGTGCTTCAATAGATCTCTGATCTCCCCATGTGTGTGAAAGTGACAGTGTGCACGCCATGGTGGCACTTAGGCTAGAGTCTATATAAATACTCATTGCGCTTTAATAGATCTATGCTTTTTCCCACGTGTGTGAAAGTGACAGCGTGCATACCGTGTGTGGCACTTTGGATAGATTGAATATTTGCTATGAGTTTTATTTGGAGTTGGATGTCTCTATGAAATTATGGTGTTTGTTGGAACCATCTAGCTCTCAAGGTGACAGAGTGGGGTTATCTAGATTGGGGAAGGCGAACTTTGAGGTGTGCTGTTATAGCCGTACCGTGGATTAGAGTGTCCAACCGGAGAGTAGTTAAGAGTAGTATCATGAAGAGAGGATATTTATATGAGAGAGTGTTCACTAGTGAAAGTATATGATCCATAGGCCTTCTTTCTAAACACTGAAACACCGTTTGCATCTAGATCTGTTGCATGTTTGCTTGCTTTGCACTTGACACTTGACATGTGTATTGGGTGTGTTGGGGACACAAGAGACTTCTTGTATCTTGATTGCAGGGTTGCTTGAGAGGGATACCTTTTACCACTTCCTCCCTGAGTTCGATAAACCTTGGATAATCCATTTAAGGGAAACTTGTTGCTATTCTACAAAACTCTGCACTTGGAGGCCCAACAACTGTCTACAAGAATATAAGTGCGTAGACATCAAGCTATTTTCTGGCATCGTTGCCGGAAACGTAAGGTAAAAGGTACTCACATACTCTTTGTGTGTGAGTGCTCGAAGTTATTTCCTTTAGATTCTGCAATTTTGTCTTTTTGTTTCTTGTTTTCACTAGTTAGGCTTAATGGAAAACAACAACAAAATTAGAGAGATTTATAGTGTTTATCTTAAGTTAGGACATGAAGTGTTTGAAGAGAAAATTAAAAAACCTATGGAGCTTTATTTGCATGCTAATAGCAATGTTATTAGTATGAATTCTTTGAACACCATTATTGATAATGCTTTGGAAAAGTTTAAGCTTGGGTAAGCTAGTTTTTATAAAAATGATCTTTTTAGTCCTCCAGCTTTGGAAGATAGCTATTCTATTGCTTATGATGATACCAAACCTCCAATATATGATGATTACAATGATGAATATGATATTTTCAATCCACCTAATATTGAGAATGAAATCAATTGTGATTACAATATGCCTCCTATATTTCATGATTATGGCGATGATAATAGTAATGATAGCTATTTTGTTAAATTTGCTCCCACTATAATTAATAAGCATAACTATGCTTATGTGGAGAGTAATAATCATTTTATGCATGTGGATCATGATAAGAGTGTTTTATGTGATAGTTATATTGTTAATTTTATTCATGTTGCTACTGAAAGTTATTATGAGAGAGGGAAACATGGTCTTATGCATCTCAATAATATTAAGTTTCCCCTCTTTATGTTGAAAGTCTGGAAGTTGCATTTGTTTTGCTTTCCTATGCTTGTGGCTTTGTGCTTTCATGACTTGTTTCTTTACAAGATTCCTATGCATAGGAAGTGGGTTAGACTTAAATGTGTTCTTAATTTGCTTCTTGATGCTCTCTTTTACTTCAATTCATATGTCTTATGTGAGCATCTTCTCAAACTATCATGCCTAACTTAAAGGCGTTAAAGAAAAGTACTTGTTGGAAGATAACCCAAGAGTTTTCTTGAGTCTTGGAAGTTATTACTTCAGTAATGACCTCTCCTTATCCTTTTTATTTGCTTTTTGTGCCAAGAATGACCTCTAATGAGAGGGAAGTAAGATTTGGGGAGTTGCTGTCCCGAAACAGACTTCTGTCCTCCACCATAAAAATTCGTGAGGAGTCTCTATAACTCAGATTGAGCTAAAAATTTACTAATAAATCCCCGAGTATGTTAGCTAACTTTCGTTAGTTTAACACATTTTAATTTGAGCAACAGAAGTTGTTCGAAAAAAATCGTTTTGTACCTACTGGTCTGTTCTGATAGATTTCTGTCATTATTTGCATTTGCTTCTTATTGATTCCTTTTTGGGTTCTTTTTGGGAAATTGAGCTTTTTGAAGGAGTTGCTACAGTAGCTTGTGTCTTTAGTGAAATTTTTGCTGTTTTGAAACTAAACCCAAAGATCGATTATCTTTTGAATACACTAATGTTGCTAATGAAGATTGTGTGAAGTTTTGTATGAAGGAAAATTGGCAGGTGTAGAGAAAGAATAATGTAATAAGATGAAGAATGGACAAAAGCTCAATCTTTGGGATGCCACCCCGTGTCACCCCAAGAAATATTCAAGAGGTACAAGCGTCAAAGCTTGGGGATGCCCAAGACATCCCCTTCTTCATCAATAAAAATCTCAGGTCTTTCTAGACACTTCGTTTTTATTGTTTCATGCATAGTTGTGTTGTTCTTGGAGAGTCTTAGTTTTAGTTTTTGGTTTTCGTTTGCTTAGTTTGCTTGATTAAGTTGGTTGGTTACACCACACTTCTTTTGGAGAGAGACACACCCTGTTTCCATTGCCTAGAAAGCTCTAGTTTTCATTGTTATTGTTCTGTGAGTGTTCTCTTTTGTTAGCACTGTGTTTCGCCTTTATTTTCTTGTGCTTTCAGCTTAGAAATTTTTAGTTCTTCTTTGTGGATTTGTGAGACAAGTTCATTGATTTTTACTGATTACTATCTTTGTGAGTTGTTTCAAATAAGTTGATTGGTGTTGGAAAAGAGTAAAAAGCTTCATGCTTAAGTGGTACAAAAGGGAGCTTGCTTTGACTATGGCTTAGACTTTATCATGTTATGCTAGATGTTGTTTTGACCTTATTCTTAGTGATTATTGTTGTAGCATGACTTGTTCCAAACAATTAGGATTGCTTAATGTGCCTTGAAAGAATCATGCGTTGTTTTAGCATACAAAAGCATAGTATTGTGGTATTCTCCTTTGATGATTTGTTTGGGTTGACTTGGAACATGCTCACACCATGTTATGACTATGAACAAGCCACCATAGCCTCTATGATCATTTAGTACTTGACTTGTAGTACCACTCTATGCTTTGATTAGTAATGTTTTCTTGCTCTGCATGATTATGGCTATTATTACTCTCTTAGTTGGTTGCTCCCAGTCTTTTGCTAGCCTCCACTTGTATGAGTAAGTTCTACTCATGCTTCCAACTTCCAAGAAACCAAGTTATTCCAAAGTGTCCATTATAAACTCCTACGCATGGTGTGTTACACCATTCCAAGTATATTCTTGTTTTCAGCTATCTTCCAATTAAAAACTATTTTGTTATGTGAAAACTTAGTGATTAAAGCCCTCACGAACTTGATGGCACATTTTATATTCTTCGCCCCTAATAAACTTGAACCATTGTGTCGTCTATGTTGTATATGCTTGCACTTATACGTTGGAATTAGCAAAACCGTGCTGTCACGGGGAACGTTTTCAACATTGCACTTGTACTTTGTACTCAGTTGATATCATGCTCTTTTGTCTATGGATTTCATCGGTGTGATATAAAGAGGGAACTTGTAAGTCTATGGAGTTCGTATTCTGTGTTAGAGAAATGCCTAGGACGCTAGCCTAAGCCATGCCTAATCATGGTGGAAACTTGCAGCATCACCATAGTGATCTATCTATGAAGCATACTCAATTAAAAGCTATGCATATAGTAAATAAAAAGATCGCTGAGATGCTCATTGTCTGCTTGCCTTGTCATTTTGGTTATGGAAAAGCTCCTGTACCATGTGCAAGGGGTACCCCGTTGGTGGTTATCTATGATATGCAAATACTTACAATGACAAGAACTTATAGGTGACTGAAGTTGAGTAGAATGAGGTGTGGCCCTCGTATTCAAGGGACTTGAGATTGCCAACTTATACTTTGCCAAGCATATACTCCATAGTTTGTTCACTTTAACCTTAATCACTTCAAGATTCTTATGATAGGGGCAATGAGGGCTGAAAGCTAACAAGTACCATAATTTTTGGAAGCTCTTTTTGAAACTTGAAATCCCTGCCTCCTTTATGAAAGGCCTTTCTTCCACCATTATTGAGTCTCCACCTTCTACTTTTAGGCACCATTAAGAGAGCATAGTTTTCATTCTGTGTGTAGTGTCCCAAAACTTATTGATTGATGCATATTGTGATATTACTTGTTCTTGTGCTACTTGTTTCTAGTCACCCTTGTGAAATTTTAAGGTGTCCTATGCATCTATTTGCTACTCTATGAGGGACAAGCTGAATGCCACTATGCCACTTTTTCTGTATGTGAAACAAAAACGTTTTTCAATGCATGTTATTCATGATCTTTGTTTGTAGCATTTCATGTTGCATGCATAGTTACTTTTTCTTACTGTTAGAACTCCATCTTTCATACTCATGTTTAGAGTTCTTTGATCCCAGCTTTCAATGCTTGGAAATGGTTTGATCTTGGTTTTGATGGTGCATGTCACCTCAAAAATTATTCTTTTATCACTTACCTACTCGAGGATAAGCAGGAGTTAAGCTTGGGGATGCTTGATACGTCGGAAACGTATCTATTATTTTTTATGCTCCATGCTTGTTTTGTATCAACTTTGCTTTGCTTTGTCTATACTTTGAGGTGTTTTTATACACTTTCTGGAACTAACCTATTGACAAGATCGCCAGTTGCCTGTTTTCTGCTGTTTTTGGTTTCAGAAAGCTAAAAAATGAATATTCTCGGAATTGGATAGGACAAAAGCCAAAGTTCATATTTTTCCCTGAGCGATACGGAAAATCGAAGACTGAGGAGGACACCAGGGTGGCCACACCCTAGGTGGGCACTAACGAGGTTTAATCTCGTCAATGCCCATTGTTATGGACTTGGGTTTTGGAGAAGATGGGGATGTTGGAGATCGTGGCACGGTTAACAGACAAGCAACCAGGGGACACGAGATTTACCCAGGTTCAGGCCCCCGGAGGGAAAACCCTACTCCTGCTTGTCTGCTCTTGATTACGGTGGAACCGAAGGTTACAGGGTGCGCAGATTCGATCTGGCGTGGATGCGTGTGCGAGAGTATGAGTCGAGAGATCTAGGGCGTGCCCTCCTGACCTTTATATAGACTTAGGCAGGTCCCGGGCATAGTCCTAGTCGGTTACAAGTTCTAGGGTTTTACCCCTTTGAATTTCCTATCTCCGCTAGTCTTGTTCTCCAAGGATCCGAAGGCGTCATGGGCCTTGGCCACCCAAAAATCTTCATGGGCCAGTGTGTATCTGCTGTGGGCCTTCCTTGGGCTGGACCAGGTATGCTGAAGTCACGTACCCGTAGGATATAACCATGTCAGGCATGGGCCCACCCTAGGCCACGCCCATAGGGGCGTGTGCCTGACTCACCAACGGATCAGGGTCAGTTAGCTGTCTTAGGACGAAACGACACGATCTTCTTCAGGTTCGAGTCCCTCAACCCGGACCTGGAACATATGCTGGCGTAATTCGACTCAGGCCGCGGAGGACTTACAGGAGTGGAATTCCAGTGATTTTAATTGGTGTACCCAACGCGTCCGTCGGGATTTTTCATCGTACCTGCTGGCACGGATTCACACTAGCAGAGTGCAGTTAGGTGCGTTGCCAGCCCACTAGATGATATCTGTAGGTCTTATCTTTGCGTCACAGACGCAGCATCCGAACATTATCACCACGGAGGTGCTTCGGGTGGCCTAGGAGATTGTCGCTCACTCGGCCGTTTTGTTGGGGCAAAGTTGCCAAAAAAGTTTTTGCGTGCTGATCCGGAAGATCGCAGTCGAAGATTTCATAGGGTGCGCGACCAGCGCTCCCTATGGGAGTAGCCCCCAAGTGTCTGTTCGAGTCGCAGACTCGAACGGAGACTTTAGTTCAAGCATTGTTTCAGTCGTTAAGTCCACAGGACTCGAAAATTTTCGGATGCTTAAACCCATCCTCCCTATGGGAGTAGCCCCCGAGTCCGTAGTGGAGTCGTAGACTCGACGTAGGACTCAGAGAAGTAATTTGTCCTCATTTGTTCTGTCGGGTGCGTGGCCAGCGCTCCTGATAGGAGTAGCCCCCGAGTATTTAGTCGAATCGAAGATTCGAGTGAGTACTCTTAGCTGTGTAGCCGAAGTTGGTGCTAGTATAGCTTTTAATAACGTTAGTGCTGACGATCGATGACCTCAAGCGTCTGCTACGCCAGAGATGACTTGACTGGACGAAGCGTGGGTCCCACTTGCTGACTTTGAATTGACCGGTCATGCGCGACGTGGAGATAATTACGGCGTCTCCTCGTTTTCCGCGCGTAGTGGACGGCGTGGTAACGACGGTTCATTGTGATGTTGACACGTGTACGGCCAGATCTGCCGTTGGCGTTAGGTCTTCTGGATGGACGGCTGCCGTGCGTCGTCTTCGCTGTTATAATCATTGGAGGAGACCGTGGTTTGTTTTCACCGCACCAGTTCATCTGTTCACTGCCTCCTTTGTTCTTGAGCGATTCTTGCTGCGCGCTGAGATTTCCTTCCACATTTCCTTCGTTCTTTCTGCGTTGATATCGCCACCACCGCCGTAGCGCAATGGGGAAAACAAAGAAGTCTTCATCTGCGGTTGGGACCAGCGCTGCCGGAGGCAAGAAGGGCACCGCCGCTGCTCGCGTCACCGATGGTGGCTGGCGGCGATCAGAGACGCGGGAGAGCGATCTCCGCAAACTGCACGAGCGGGGCCTGATCCCGCAAGATACGACGGCCGTCAAACTTCCTGGCAATGAGGTAATCCCCCGTCCCCCATCTGGGTACCGGGTTATGTTTCTTGCCTTCGTGGTGCGCGGGTTTTCTTTTCCGGTCCACGACTTCCTCCGTGGACTGCTCTTCTTCTATGGGGTTCAGCTTCATCATCTGTCTCCCAATTCTCTTCTCCACATTGCGTGTTTTATCACATTTTGCGAGTGTTGGCTTGGTATTGAGCCGCACTTTGGCCTCTTCCGGAAGCTTTATTCCGTGAAGAGGCAATCTGGTTCGGATGGTGTGTATCCCATTGGGGGTTTCATCATCTCCCTTAGTCCCAATCTGCAATTCTTTTCCTTTTCCATGTCTGAATCTGTCCAGTACTGGCGGAGGCGATGGTTTTATATCCGTGACTCCGTAGTGCCCGGACAAGATTTTGGTCTTGTTCCCTTTGACCCCTCCCAATTGATTGAGAAGAAAAGATCCTGGAAAAACCAAATCTTGAACGGTGAAGTGGCGGAGATAGAGGCCCTTTATCGTTGGGTGGAGGATCTCCAATTGATTCCGGAGAAAGAGGTGAACGGCATGGACATCATCCGGACGTTTCTTGAGCGTCGGGTGTAGCCTCTCCAAGCGAGGGCGCACCCAATGTTTCTTTATTCTGGGCGCCGTGATCCGACGAGGGTTTCGAGTGAGAAAATCTCCGAGGGGGATCTTGACAGGGCCCTTCGCGCGCTGCTGAAGTTCAAGTCCGGAGAAGAAATCCCGGGGAAGTCGCTGACCCCTCCCTTTTCTTCGACGTTGGCCGTACCGCAGGTGTAGATTTGTGCACGTAGTGCTTTTTGTCGGTTGTGTTTGTATTTCCTTTGTTTGCTAACAAAGTTCCTTTTGATTTTGTAGAGCTTCAAAGTGCCGGGCATGGTACCGTCGTTGCCCGAAAGGTATCCGAATGCCCCGGATAATGAAGTGGTTGAGTCCGTGTCCGAGCTGCCGTCGACGCGATCTCCGGCGGAGGATGCCGACGAGTCGAGTGAGGACCATACGCGCAAGTGATCACGAAGCTCCAGCGAGTCTTCGGATGCCTCGACTCCTCCGACTCCCAGAAACCCTCTGGGCCTTGAGCGTCATAGTGATGGTCATGGAGGTTCTTCCTCTCCCCTTCCTGCCATTCCTGTGCGGGCTGTCGTGCCTCACCCGCCAGCAAAGCGGAAGAAGGAAGAAAAGAAGGAGGAGAAGAAGGAAGAGAAGAAAGAGGAGAAGAGGGCCCAAAGGGCTTCTCCTATCTTCGACCTGAGCGCATTGGGCTCGTAAGTTTTCTTGTTGTACTGTTGTCCTTGTGCCTTCGTGATTTTTGCACTTGTGCTGATTGGTTTGTATGCAGGCAATCCTCCCGCGATTCCTCCAGTGATAGTGAACTGGAGATGATGGGGGAGTCGAAAATTGCGTCTCCTCCACCTCAAACGGTGGCGACTTCGGGTGGAACGGCTCCGGATCCTTCGTTGCAGGAGGTGCAGGTGGTTGCACCTCAGAATTTCGCAGGCGGTCCTTCGGGGTCGGCATCGAAGCATGTAAGTTTTTCCTGCCTCATGGGGGGAGCCCCCGAGTGTCTTCGTGTGCGAATTTTGTTTTTACTCCTTTGTGTTGGGCGTAGCCCCCAAGTCCTTTTCTTACTGCTATTGCTTTTTCCTCAGCCTTTTGTTCAGGAGGCCAAGCGGCTGGTGCAGGAGCGCCTGGCGCTGGAGGCGAACCTTCGGCAGCTTCAAGGTATCCATCTGTCTTTCAGCGCCTCTCCTATGTGTCCTGGTTCTGTTGTTTGACACTTGTTTGTCTTGAATGCAGAGGAGCATAACGATTCTCTCCGTAAGGTCGACGCTCTCAAGAAGAGCCTTGGTCAGTCGGAGCAGAAGGCCGAATCCGCCATTGGCGCGAAAGAGCGCCTCGAGCTAGAGCTGACTAAGGCAGCCGAAGCGAAGGAGCGTCTGCAGCAGGAGGCCGCGGATCATGAGGAGCAGCTGGCCACTGTTGCGGCTGCTCATGAAAAAGAGGTAGCAGCGAAGCTCATGGCTGCTGCCAAGGCTCTTTCGGGTGAGTGCTAGTTTTGTGCTTGTTTCTTTTTCTTCGGGTCTTCTTCTGTGCTGATTTTCTTCATGCTTTCCTTCTTATTTTTTTCTCAGATGCCGCAGGCATCGAGTTCGACCGCGGTGCTCTGGAGCACGGGAGTGCTCTAGATGATGCCGCTGTGGCGGTCAAAGACCGCTGCAGCACCGTCGTCGGCTCCCTTGCCAAGGCGAAAGAGGTCCTTGGTCGCTTCTACAGGGAGCTTGTCCCGAAGGGCGCAGCCCTTGACGATGTGGATGCTCTGGCAGAGGCTTTGTCAGCCGAAGCACCTGCGGCGTATAAACGCAAGCAGAAGGGCATCGGCGCATCCGTCGGGCTGGCGATGGCCATGGTGGCTGGAGCGGAGCTGGATCTGCCCCAGATCACTTCTCGGATGCCGACGGCTGCGGATGGATCCGAGGTAGCCTTTGCTGCCTATTCTGCTTGCTGTAGGCGATACGGGCCCAAGCTCATTGATTTGCTGTCTGAGTATGCACTGCGGCAGCAGGGTGGGGCCAAAGCTAAGCAGTCTGGCTCCGAGGCGACTCAGGGCCCTGCATCTTAGGCGTAGTAGTCGTAGGGTAGTTTGTAGTCTGTTTTTGTTGTAAATATCTTGAAGAACACAATCCTTGTGCCACGTAGTGACTTTATATATTCAGTGAATTTTCTCTGAGTTGTGCTCCATCCTTGGCTGAATGTTTGTGTTCCTTGCTTTTGCTGTCGCTCTAGGTTCCTTCGGGTGCTGACCCTGTTGACGCCCCATCCGCAACGCCGTTGCGTCCATCCTTGGATGACTCCTCGCAGCTTACTTTCCTTCGGGATCATGTGCGCAGTCTGGAGAGGGAGTTTCTCGGGCTACGCGGTCGTGCCGACGTTTGGAAGTCCAAGGCGGATCGTGGCGCAGCCAGAGAGGAGTACTTGATGGCAGAGTTGGTCCGGCTGTCCGAGCAGCTGCAATGTAAGTTGTTCTTTGGTCGAGCTGTAGCTCTGGACTTCGGATGAGCCTGCTGGCCTTTACTCGTATTTTGCCCGATTGCTGCAGGTGCAAATCTTGCTCCGAGGGAAGAAAAGGAGCGTGTCGCTGTTCGGGTCAATTGCTTGACTCAACAGGACATGGAGGCCGGCGGCTTCTTCTGGATGGATCGTGATCGCGCCATAGCCCTGGCGATGGTGCAGGATCGTGTTTATCAAGTTTCACGGGTGCTCCGCTAGGTGCAGACATCACTTTCCTCGGTGCTGCACGTCATGTTTCCTTTGGATGCCGTGCCGACAACCCTTGCAGGTCTTCTGTCGAAGTTTCGGAGTGCCAGCAATGTCAAGGAGCTGGTGCGGCAGCAGCTCGTCGCAGGAGTGAAGGCTGCCTTGTCTCTTGTGAGAGTGCACCGCCCTGACGTAGATTTGGCTGCTGTGGCAGCTGGGCCACCTCTTCGACCGGATGGTGGCGAGTGGAACATGCGTTCGCATTACACGGCTGTAAGGCAGTATGCCGAACAGATTGTAGATTTGTTTGAGCAGCGTTCTCAGGTTATTCTTCAGAATAGGTAGGACCTGAAAATAAACATATAGGTGTAAAATTTGTATATTTCGGCTGGGCGTTTTGTGCCCTTTGTTGTAAAGGTTTGCTTTTTTGTGAGCACGCATTGCTTTGATTGAGTACGTGTCCTTTTCGTTTGCCTAACGTGGTCAGCTACTCAGGTGTACACGTTTGGTCCTCAGTCGATGAAATCGTGAGGTGGGGGGAGCCCCCGGATGCGTTTGTAGCATGTAATAAAGTTGCAGAAAAATAGTCAACTGAAGTTTGGGGGCGAGACACTTAGCTTTATTTATATCGTAATGGAGGAGGTACATTGTTCGGCTGAGTAGCCTTGGCTGAAAGCCTTATTGAAAGTAAAAGGGGGTAGGTTGCTACGGGTAGAATCGTCGCAGGTGCGAGATGTTTCATGGGTTGGAGTATGCAACTCCAGACTCCACGTGCTTGAGGCGATAGGCGCCACTTGGGATGACTTCGGTGATGACGTAGGGTCCTTCCCATGGTGACTCGAATTTGTTCGGTCGCTTTTGCTTGAGTCGTAAGACGAGGTCTCCTTCGACGAAGGACCTTGGGCGCAGCCGGTGGCTGTGGTAGTTGCGGAGACTTTGCTGGTACACCGCTGATCGAGCTGCTGCGATATCCCATGCTTCGTCGAGTGTGTCGACGGCATCTTCGAGTGCAGCCGTGGATTCGGCTTCGCTGTAAGCGACGACTCGTGGAGCCTGGTGGCGTACTTCGGCTGGTAGCACGGCCTCAGCTCCGTGCACCATGAAGAACGGTGTGTAGCCGGTGGAGCTGTTTGGCGTAGTCCGTAAGCTCCACGGGACAGACGGTAGCTCTTTCGTCCAGTTTCTAGCTTTTTTCTCGAGTGAGCTCATGAGGTGCTTCTTGATGCCGGCGCCAATTAGGCCGTTGGCCTTTTCCACTTGCCCATTTGTTTGCGGGTGTGCCACTGAGGCATACGTGATGTTGATCCTGAGGCCTTCGCAGAAGTCCTGGAATTCTTCGGAGATGAAGTTCGATCCGTTGTCGGTGATGATTCTGTGCGGTACGCCGAACCTGTAGACAATGGATTCGAAGAATTTGACGGCGGTTTTGCCCTTATGGTTGGTGACTGGCATGGCCTCGATCCACTTGGTGAATTTGTCGACTGCAACCAGGAGGAAGACGTGTCCCCCTTTCAAGGATTTTGGCAGTTTGCCGATCATGTCGAGGCCCCATTGGGCAAAAGGCCAGGCTATGGGTATGGGTCGAAGTTTGGACCCAGGTGCGTGCGGTTTGTCCGCGAACCGTTGGCACCCATTGCATCTTCGGACGATGTCCTTCGCGTCGCTCATGGCCGTTGGCCAGTAGAATCCTGCTCGTAGAGCTTTGGCGACAAGGAAGCGGCTACCTGTGTGGTGGCCGTAGATGCCCTCATGGATGTCTTGGAGTATGGCTTTGCCGTCGTCGATGGTGACACACCGTTGTAGTACACCCGTGATGCTGCATTTGTACAATTCGCCGTTGATGATGGTGAAGGCTTTTGACCGACGCGATATGTGTCGGGCATCTGTTGGTCTGTCAGGCAATTCTCCGTTGATCAGGAACTGGAGGTATGGGCGTGTCCAGGTTTCTTTGACTGCCATGACCTGCATCAGGTTGACCATAGCGACCTCTGTGTCCAGTTTCTCGGGTCCTTCATGTCCTTCGGGTAGCGTAGCCCCCGAGTGTTCTGCTTCTTCGAGTGATCCCTTGGGGAATTTCCGCTTGATGGATGGCACGCAGATTTGTTCGAGGAACACACCTGGTGGTACCTGTGCGCAAGTGGAGCCGATGTTGGCGAGTCTATCGGCTACCTCGTTGCTCTCTCTTCCAATGTGCCGGAGTTCGCAGCCGTCGAATTCTCCTTCGAGTGCGTTGTAGAGCGCGCGGTACGCGATCATGTTTTCGGCGTGTGCGTCACACTCATTCATTGTCTGCTGGACGACGAGGTTGGAGTCACCGTAGATGACCAGGCGCGTTGCGCCGCATATTTTTGCCATCCTCATGCCATGGATGAGGGCTTCGTATTCGGCTTCGTTGTTGGAGGCTCTGAATTTCATCCGAAGAACGTACTTCATCTTGTCACCTTGCGGGGAGGTCAGTATGACTCCTGCCCCTGCTCCGGCTTCGCGCTTGGAGCCGTCGAAATGCATTGTCCAGGACTGCGACATGTCTGGGGTGTCTGGCAGCTGCAGCTCCATCCAGTGCACCAGGAAGTCCGGAAGGACTTGAGATTTGATTGCGTGTCGCTTCTCGTAGACGATGTCCAAGGGTGATAGTTCGATGCCCCACAGGGCAACCCGTCCTGTTGCCTCTGGATTATTCAGGATGCTGTTCAGGGGTGCCTCGTTGACGACCATCACTTGGTGCTCCTGGAAGTAATGGCTCAACCGTCGAGCCGTCATGAACACGCCGTAGGATAGCTTCTGGTAGTGAGGGTACCTCTGCTTTGTTGGAGTGAGAACCTCGCTGAGGTAGTAAATTGGGCGCTGGACCCCGTGGGTCTTGCCTTCTTCGTGTCGTTCGACCACGAGTACTATGCTGACCACCTGGTGTGTGGCTACTATGTACAGCAGCAGGGGTTCGCGCTCCTTTGGCGTGACCAAAACTGGCGAGGTGGAGAGGAGCCACTTGAGGCTTTCGAATGCGTCGTTGGCTTCTGGTGTCCACTCGAACTTGTCTGCCTTGCGTAGCAGCTGGTAGAATGGTAGGGCCTTCTCGCCCATGCGGCTGATGAACCTGCTTAGTGCCGCTACTCGTCCTGCGAGCTGCTGAACGCCCTTGAGGTTTTTCGGCTTCTCCATTGTCATGATGGCTCTGATTTTCTTTGGGTTCGCCTCAATCCCTCGTTGAGAGATGAAGTACCCGAGCAGCTAACCCGAGGGGACACCGAAGGCGCACTTTTCTGGATTGAGCTTGATCCTGTAGCGATCAGGTTGTCGAACGTCTCGCGGAGATCGTCGATAAGTGTCCTTGCCTCCTTGGTTTTTATTACTATGTCGTCGACATAGACTTGGACGTTGCGACCGATCTGGTCCTTAAGGCAGGCCTGCATGCATCGCTGGTACGTGGCACTCGCGTTCTTTAGCCCGAAGGGCATTGTGTTGTAACAGAATACTCCGAACGGTGTGATAAACGCCGTTTTCTCTTGATCTTCGACCTTGAGTCGAATCTGGTTATAGCCTGAGTAGGCATCGAGGAAGGAGAGTTTCTCGCAACCTGCAGTCGAATTGATGATCTGGTCGATCCGTGGAAGAGGGAAGTGGTCCTTTGGGCAATGCTTATTTAGTGACGTGAAGTCTACGCACATCCGCAGGATGTTCGTGTCTTTCTTCGGGACCATCACCGTGTTTGCCAGCCACTCGCTTTCCTTGATTTCTCGGATGAAGTCTGCTGCGAGTAATCTGTTGATTTCCTTGCTGATAGCTTCGGCCCGTGGCTCCGATAGTCTTCGGATGGACTACTTGACTGGCTTGGTGTCTGGAAAGACGTTGAGTGCGTGCTCGGCGAATTCCCTGGGAACTCCTGGCATGTCCGCAGGACACCAGGCGAAGATTTACCAGCGCTCACGGAGGAATTCGACGAGCGCGCCGTCCTATGCGGTGCTGAGGTCATTGGCGATCAGCGCCGTCTTGGAGGCATCCGTCGAATGGACCTGCACTTTCTTGGTGTTGACGGTGGAGTCGAAGGACATGTCAGGTGCGTTCTGCCTTGTGACTGGGGGTAGCCCATTGTCCTGTTGGAGATATGCCCTAGAGGCAATAATAAATTTAGTTATTATTATATCTTTGTGTTTATGATAAATGTTTACATTCATGCTATAATAGTATTAACAAGGAAACATTAATACTTGTGTGATTTGTAAACTTAATTTGAAGTCCCTAGTAAAGCCTCTATGTAATACTGGCTTGTTGGTTAATAGATGATTGTGGTTTCCCTATCATGAACATTGAGATGTTATTAACAACAAGATCACATCGTTAGGAGAATGATATGATGGACATACTCCTATAGATAAGCGTAGCATAAAGATCAAGTCATTTTAATAGTTCAATTGCTATATGCTTTCTGATACATAGTAATCTAATTCCTTCGACCATGAGATCATGCATATCACCTTTACCGGATGGATGCTTTGATGACATCAAACACCACACCGTAACTGGGTGGCTATAAAGGTGGCATTGAGTGTTCGGAAAGTATTGGTTGAAACACATGGATCAAGAGTGGGATTTGTCCATCCATATGACGGATAGATATACTCTGGGCCCTCTCGGTGAAATGTCATCCAATTAGCTTGCAAGCATGTGACTGGCTCACAAGGGATCACATATCACGGGAACGAGAAAAGAGTACTTATCGGTAACGAGGTTGAACTAGGTATGCAGAGATACCGACGATCATAACCTCGGATAAGTAATATATCGTGAGACAAAGGGAAATTGATATCGTATGTAAGTGGTTCATTCGATCGCAAAGTAATCGTAGAAATATGTGGGAGCCATATGAATTTCCAGATTCCTCTATTGGTTATTGTTCGGAGAAGTGTCTCGATCATGTCCGCATAATTCACGAACCGTAGGGAGACACACTTAAGGATTCGACGTTGTTTGAGTAGTTATGGAATGATGAGAAAGAGACCGAATGTTGTTCGGAGTCCCGGATGGGATCCGGGATATCACGAGGAGATCCGGAATGGTCCGGAGAATAAGATTCATATAAGGAAAGTCCCGTTTCGGAGTTGGGGAATGGTTCCGGTGTTTTCATCGGGAATGTTCTAGAATGTTCCGGAATGTCCAGCACTCCGGAGGGGAAGGGTACATTAATGTGTTGTATCAAGTTGGTATGATTGCATCATGTACTAAGTGTCATTGCTGTTCCAAATAAAGGATTAATTCAAATCCTAGTTTGAAAAGTCAAATAGCTAAATTGAAAAGTCAAACGGCTAAATTTGGAAAGAGGAAAAGAGGAGGAAGGGGAAACCGAGTTGGGGAGGGAGTCCCTCCTCCCCAAACCGGCGCACCACCCAAGCCGAGTTGGGGAGGGAGTCCACTCCCTCCCCTTGGCCGGCCGGCCCCTCCACCTATATAAGGAGGGGCAGGGCTCCCTCCTAGGACACACAACTCCCACGCCTTAAACCCTAGCAGCTGCTGCGCACCATAGCCGCCGCCGCCCCCTAGGGTTTTTGCCCTAGCCGCCGACTTGGGCTGCCCCAAGCCCTAGCCGCCGGCTCTAGCACCTCTTCCTCGGCGTGTCTAAACCCTAGATCATCGAGGGCTCTCTCATAGTCCACCATACTCGCTCCGGCTTAAGGCGAAGCCCTACGAGATCTCCCCTCTACTTCCGGTACCATGCCGTTGTGCTGCCGGAATCGCGAGGAGAGTGCTACAACCTCCGCTGCCTGCTAGAACAAGGGAGAGGAAGGTCTTCGTCGAGTACCGAACGTGTGACCGACTGCGGGAGTGCTGCCGGAACGCAGCGCCGGAAGGATCGTCTACGCGATCTTGAGATCGGGAAGAGTACGACTACATCACCCACGAGAATCCGCTCTCGTTAAACGCTTTGGAATCTTCGAGGGTGAGTTATTCCATCGACTCGTTGCTACAATCTAGTAGATAGATCTTGGCTTGTTTGTTTGTATGCGGTAGAAATTTTTTGTTTTCCATGCTACGAAACCCTACAGTGGTATCAGAGCCGTGTCTATATGTAGATCTGTTGCACGAGTAGAACACAATGGTCATTGTGGGCGTTGATGCTTTTATTGTCGATTGCTTCTTGTGTACTTTGCATCTTGCGGGATGTTGGGATGAAGCGGCCCGGGCTAACCTTACATGACATCGTTCATGAGACTTGCTCCACGCTTGACATGCAACTTGTATTGCATAAGTGGCTTTGCGGGTGCCTGTTTCTCCTAGCATAGTTAAGATCCAATTTACAACGGGTGATTAACAATACTAGTATCAATGTTGTGGTTCTTGTTCGTAAGTTAGAACGACACTTATTGAAAGCCCCAAACCACGTAAAACATGCAAAGAAAGTAGAGGCGTCTAACTTTGTTTTGCAGGGGTGTGCTGTGATGTGATATGGCCATGATTGTGATTATATTTTATGTATGCAATGTTCCTTATTGTAAGTTGGCAACCGGCAGGAGCCATATGGTTGTCTTTAATTTCTGTTAAGACCCGCGTGTCTATTCAAAGTAGTTGTAATAGTTGAAGCCGGTGGACGACAACCATGAAGAAGCGTCATTGACCTTGATGCAATGCCGGTGATGATGGAGATCATGTTCGTGCTAGAAGATGGAGATCGGAAGCACAAAGAAGAAAGGCCATATCATATCACATATTATGAATTGCATGTGATGTTAATCCTTTATGCATCTTGTATTGCTTAGTAGACGACGGTAGCATTATAAGATGATCCCTCATGCACATGAATTTCAAGTCATAAAGTGTTCACCCTTAGTTAGCACCGTTGCTAAAGCTTGTTGTTTCGAAGCACCACGTGATGATCGGGTGTGTTAGATTCCGCAAGTGTATACAACGTGAGCAAGCCAGATTTGCTCATGCGGAAACTAAGGTTTGATCTTGACAAGCCTAGCATGTACAGACATGGTCTCGGAACACGGATCACCAAAAGGTAAAGCATGAATCATATAGTAGATATGATGAACATGTTGATTGTTCGCCATTGAAACTATATCAACTCTCGTATGATCGGTGTTGATGTGGTGGATTTGGTTCGTGCGATCACTAAAACAATGTGAGGGATATTGTTTTGAGTGGGAGTTCACCTAGATTAATTTTAATATTAATTTGAACTCAATTTGTCATAAACTTAGTCTAAACTATTGCAAATATGTTGTAGATCAATGGCAGCCCCTACCATCAATTTTAATGCATTCTTAGAGAAAGAAAAGTTGAAAAACAATGGAAGCAACTTCGCGGATTGGTTCCGCAATTTGAGGATTGTCCTCACAGCTGGTAATTTGACCTATGTGCTGGATGCACCGCTGGGTGACCCACCTGCAGCTGATGCTTCCGATGAAGTAAAGAATGTTTACCTCACTCGGAAGACTCAGTACTCCACAGTTCAGTGTGCTATCTTGTATGGTTTAGAATCGGAGCTTCAGAAAAGGTTTGAGAATTCAGACCCATATGATATTGTCGAGGATCTCAAATTGATATTTGAGACTCATGCGGCAATTGAAAGCTATGAGGCTTCGGAAAAGTTCTTTAACTACAAGATGGAAGAGGGCAACTCCGTCAGCGAGCATGTGCTTAAGATGTCTGGGCACGCTAACAAACTTCAAAGCTTGGGTATTGTGATTCCCAATACTTTGGGGATTTACCGTGTCCTCCAATCACTACCACCAAGTTACAAGAACTTTGTGATGAACCACAACATGCAAAACATGAACAAGACGTTGTCAGAACTCTTTGCCATGTTGAAGTCTGCAGAAGTGGAGATCAAGAAAGAGCACCAAGTGTTGTTGGTCAATAAGACCACCAAATTCAAGAAAGGCAAGTCTAAGCAGAAGGGACACTTCAAGAAGGGTGGTAAGAAAGTTACCACGCCGACGAAGAAGACCAAGGCTGGACCTAAGCCTGATACTGAGTGCTTTTACTGCAAGGGAGAAGGTCACTGGAAGCGGAATTGCCCAAAGTACTTGGCGGATTTGAAGAACGGCAACATCAAGAAGAAAGGTATATCTGATATACATGTTATTGATGTGTATCTCACTAGTACTCGTAGTAGTGCCTGGGTATTTGATACTGGTTCGGTTGCTCATATTTGTAACTCGAAACAGGTGCTGCAGAATAAACGGAAGCTAGCGAAGAACGAGGTGACGATGCGCGTTGGAAACGGATCAAAGGTTGATGTGATCGCGGTCGGCACGCTACCCCTTCATCTACCATCGGGATTAGTTTTATACTTAAATAATTGTTATTTGGTGCCTGCGTTAAGCATGAACATTATATCGGGATCTTGTTTATTGCGAGACGGTTACTTGTTTAAATCCGAGAATAATGGTTGTTCGATTTATATGGGTAATATGTTTTATGCACATGCACCTTTGATAGATGGTCTATTCTTATTGAATCTCGATAGTGGAAATACACATATTAACAACATTGAGGCTAAACGTTTGAAATCGAGCGATAACTCGACCTATATGTGGCACTGTCCGTCTTGGTCACATTGGAGTGAAGCGTATGAAGAAACTCCATTCCGATGGACTTCTTGAATCACTTGATTTCGAATCACTTGAAAGATGCGAAGCATGTCTGATGGGTAAAATGACTAAGACTCCATTTCTGGTATGATGGAGCGAGCTACGGACTTATTGGAAATCATACATACCGATGTGTGTGGTCCAATGAGTGTAGCATCGCGCGGTGGTTATCGTTATGTTCTTACCTTCACGGATGACTTGAGTAGATATGGGTATATCTATTTCATGAAACATAAGTCCGAAACTTTCGAGAAGTTTAAGGAATTTCAAAGTGAGGTAGAGAATCAACGTAACAAGAAGATTAAATTTCTACATTCTGATCGTGGAGGTGAATATCTTAGTTACGAGTTTGGCGAGCATTTGAAGAAATGCGGAATACTTTCGCAGTTGACACCGCCGGGAACACCACAGCGTAATGGTGTGTCCGAACGTCGTAATCGAACTCTCTTAGATATGGTTCGTTCTATGATGTCACTTACAGATTTACCGCTATCATTTTGGGGTTATGCATTAGAAACAGCTGAATTCACTTTAAATAGGGCACTGTCTAAATCCGTTGAAACGACACCGTATGAATTATGGTTTGGGAAGAAACCTAGATTGTCGTTCCTTAAAGTTTGGGGGTGCGAAGCCTATGTAAAGAAGTTACAGCCGGACAAGCTTGAACCCAAAGCGGAAAAATGCGTCTTCATAGGATACCCGAAGGAAACTATTGGGTATACCTTCTATCATAGATCCGAAGGCAAAATCTTCGTTGCCAAGAATGGATCCTTTCTAGAGAAGGAATTTCTCTCGAAAGAAGTGACTGGAAGGAAAGTAGAACTCGACGAGGTTGTCGAACCTTCTCTCGAAATTGCGAGTAGCGCAGCACCGGAAGAAGTTCCTGTGGTGCCTGCACCAATAAGAGAGGAAGCTAATGATGATGATCATGAAACTTCGGTTGAAGTTGCTACAGAGCCTCGCAGGTCAACGAGAACTCGTACCACTCCAGATTGGTATGATCCCGTTATGAGTGTCATGTTGGTGGACAACACCGTTGACCCTGAGACATATGAGGAAGCGATGATGAGCCCAGATTCCAATAAATGGCAAGAAGCCATGAAATCCGAGATTGGATCCGTGTACGAAAACCAAGTATGGACTTTGGTGGACTTACCGGATGGCCGAAAGGCTGTCGAGAACAAATGGATCTTCAAGAAGAAAACAGATGCTGATGGTAATGTTACTGTATATAAAGCTCGACTTGTCGCAAAAGGGTTTCGACAAATTCAAGGGGTTGACTACGATGAGACTTTCTCACCAGTAGCGAAGCTAAAGTCTGTGAGGATTATGTTAGCAATCGCTGCATATTACGATTATGAGATATGGCAGATGGATGTCAAAACAGCATTCCTCAATGGAGACATTGATGAAGAGTTGTATATGATGCAACCCAAAGGTTTTGTCGATCCTAAAGATGCTAACAAGGTATGCAAACTTCAACGGTCCATCTATGCATTGAAGCAAGCATCCCGGAGTTGGAATCAACATTTTGATAAGGTGATCAAAAGTTTTGGTTTTATACAAACTTATGGAGAAGCTTGTATTTACAAGAAAGTGAGTGGGAGCTCTGTAGCATTCTTAATACTATATGTGGATGACATATTGTTGATTGGGAATGATGTAGACCTTCTTAATAGTGTCAAGGAATATTTGAATAATAGTTTTTCAATGAAGGATCTTGGCGAAGCAGCTTACATATTAGGCATAAAGATTTATAGAGATAGATCGAAACGCCAAATATCATTGTCACAGAGTACATATTTGGACAAAGTTCTAAAGAGGTTTGGAATGGAAGATAGCAAGAAAGGGTTCTTGCCCATGTTGCCCAATACGACCTTGAGTAAAACTCAAAGTCCGACATCGGCAGAAGATAGAGAAAGGATGAGTAAGACTTCCTATGCCTCAGCCATAGGATCTCTAATGTATGCCATGCTATGTACTAGACCCGACATTGCATATGCTTTTAGTTTAACTAGCAGATATCAAAGTGATCCAGGAGTGGATCATTGGACAGCGGTCAAAAACATCCTTAAGTACTTGAGAAGAACTAAGGATATGGTTCTTTCTTATGGAGGTGATGAACAGCTCGTTGTTAATGGTTACACCGATGCTAGTTGGAACACCGATCCGGATGATTCTAAATCACAATCTGGATACGTATTTATTTTGAATGGTGCAGCAGTTAGCTGGAGGAGTGCAAAGAAAAGCGTTGTGGCGAGATCTTCAACTGAATCGGAATACATGGCTGCTTCGGAGGCTTCACAAGAAGCGATATGGATGAAAGAGTTCATTACAGAGCTGGGTGTGGTTCCTAGTGCGCTGGACCCAATGTCTATCTACTGTGATAACATGGGCGCCATAGCCAATGCGCAAGAACCAAGGTCACACAAGAAGCTGAAGCATATCAAGCTACGTTTTCACGCTATTCGAGAACATATCCAAGATGGGGATATAAAGATTTGCAAAGTACACACAGATCTGAATGTGGCGGATCCGTTGACTAAACCTCTCCCGAGGGCAAAACATGACCAGCACCAAACTGCCATGGGTGTTCGGTATATTACCATGTAATCTAGATTAGATGACTCTAGTGCAAGTGGGAGACTGTTGGAGATATGCCCTAGAGGCAATAATAAATATAGTTATTATTATATCTTTGTGTTTATGATAAATGTTTACATTCATGCTATAATAGTATTAACAAGGAAACATTAATACTTGTGTGATTTGTAAACTTAATTTGAAGTCCCTAGTAAAGCCTCTATGTAATACTGGCTTGTTGGTTAATAGATGATTGTGGTTTCCCTATCATGAACATTGAGATGTTATTAACAACAAGATCATATCGTTAGGAGAATGATATGATGGACATACTCCTATAGATAAGCGTAGCATAAAGATCAAGTCATTTTAATAGTTCAATTGCTATATGCTTTCTTATACATAGTAATCTAATTCCTTCGACCATGAGATCATGCATATCACCTTTACCGGATGGATGCTTTGATGACATCAAACACCACACCGTAACTGGGTGGCTATAAAGGTGGCATTGAGTGTTCGGAAAGTATTGGTTGAAACACATGGATCAAGAGTGGGATTTGTCCATCCATATGACGGATAGATATACTCTGGGCCCTCTCGGTGAAATGTCATCCAATTAGCTTGCAAGCATGTGACTGGCTCACAAGGGATCACATATCACGGGAACGAGAAAAGAGTACTTATCGGTAACGAGGTTGAACTAGGTATGCAGAGATACCGACGATCATAACCTCGGATAAGTAATATATCGTGAGACAAAGGGAAATTGATATCGTATGTAAGTGGTTCATTCGATCGCAAAGTAATCGTAGAAATATGTGGGAGCCATATGAATTTCCAGATTCCTCTATTGGTTATTGTTCGGAGAAGTGTCTCGATCATGTCCGCATAATTCACGAACCGTAGGGAGACACACTTAAGGATTCGACGTTGTTTGAGTAGTTATGGAATGATGAGATAGAGACCGAATGTTGTCCGGAGTCCCGGATGGGATCCGGGATATCACGAGGAGATCCGGAATGGTCCGGAGAATAAGATTCATATAAGGAAAGTCCCGTTTCGGAGTTGGGGAATGGTTCCGGTGTTTTCATCGGGAATGTTCTAGAATGTTCCGGAATGTCCGGCACTCCGGAGGGGAAGGGTACATGAATGTGTTGTATCAAGTTGGTATGATTGCATCATGTACTAAGTGTCATTGCTGTTCCAAATAAAGGATTAATTCAAATCCTAGTTTGAAAAGTCAAATAGCTAAATTGAAAAGTCAAACGGCTAAATTTGGAAAGAGGAAAAGAGGAGGAAGGGGAAACCGAGTTGGGGAGGGAGTCCCTCCTCCCCAAACCGGCGCACCACCCAAGCCGAGTTGGGGAGGGACTCCACTCCCTCCCCTTGGCCGGCCGGCCCCTCCACCTATATAAGGAGGGGCAGGGCTCCCTCCTAGGACACACAACTCCCACGCCTCAAACCCTAGCAGCTGCTGCCCACCATAGCCGCCGCCCCCTAGGGTTTTTGCCCTAGCCGCCGACTTGGGCTGCCCCAAGCCCTAGCCGCCGGCTCTAGCACCTCTTCCTCGGCGTGTCTAAACCCTAGATCATCGAGGGCTCTCTCATAGTCCACCATACTCGCTCCGGCTTAAGGCGAAGCCCTACGAGATCTCCCCTCTACTTCCGGTACCACGCCGTTGTGCTGCCGGAATCGCGAGGAGAGTGCTACAACCTCCGCTGCCTGCTGGAACAAGGGAGAGGAAGGTCTTCGTCAAGTACCGAACATGTGACCGACTGCGGGAGTGCTGCCGGAACGCAGCGCCGGAAGGATCGTCTACGCGATCTTGAGATCGGGAAGAGTACGACTACATCACCCACGAGAATCCGCTCTCGTTAAACGCTTTGGAATCTTCGAGGGTGAGTTATTCCATCGACTCGTTGCTACAATCTAGTAGATAGATCTTGGCTTGTTTGTTTGTATGCGGTAGAAATTTTTTGTTTTCCATGCTACGAAACCCTACATGTCCGTCACCTCGCGGAGCCTTACGAGCTCGTCTTGCATGCCGAAAGACTGGGAGATTTTGTTGAAATCCCTGTCGCATTGGTCCGATCGGGTGAAGCTCCCGTGGACTGTGATGACGCCCCTTGGTCCTGGCATCTTGAGTAGTAGGAATGCGTAGTGTGGGACGGCCAGGAACCTTGCGAATGCTACACGCCCCAGGATGGCGTGGTATTGCGACGGCCGTCCACCACTTTGAATTCTAGGCGCTCCTGCCGAAAGTTGTCCGGCTTCCCGAAGATGACGTCGAGCCCTATTTTGCCCAGGGGGAATATGCCCTTTCCTGGGACAATGCCGTGGAACGTTGTGTCTGATTGTTCCAGGCTGCATTGCGGGATCCGCATAGCTGCTAGAGTGCTTGCGAACATTAGGTTGATGCCGCTGCCGCCGTCCATGAAGACGCGACTCATCTCGAAGCCTCCGATCTGCGCCTCCAGCACCAGGGCAGCATGTCCTGGGCGAGGGATCTGGCAAGGGTGATCCACGCGAGTGAATGTGATGCAGGACTCCGATCCGCTGAGGTACTCAGGGATTGCAGGCGGAGTTGCCACGGCCAAGTTGATTTGTCGGGTGATTTTCTTCTGCACCCTGTTTGTGGGGCGTCCCATCTAGATCATATTTAGTGCTCCCTTTGGTGGGGGGTATCCGACCCCGACATTGTTTTGCGCTGGTGTGACTGGTTGATTTGGGCCTCCAATAGGCGGCGGTGGAGGAGCTCCGTGTGCTATTTCACCTGGCGCAGGTGCGTTTCCAAACGCAGGGATTGGGGCTTGTTGCCTCATCTGCACCATGCCTTCGCTGAGTTTCTGGAACTCGCGACAGTCCTTGAGCATGTGGCTGGCTTTCTTTTTTCCATCCTGTTTGTCGATGTAGAAGTGGATGGTGCATGGACCCGAGAGTTTGTCGAATGCTGAGGGTCTGTTGTCGCGGTCGCGGCGTTGCCACGACTGCGTTGTTCGTCCGTTGTCGCGGAAGTTTCCGCCGCGGTATCCTCCGCTGTTGCGGCTGTTGTCGTTATGGCGGTCGGCGTAGCCGGCCGCGATCATGTCGGGTCCGTCGCGGTCCTCGTAGACGCGCGATCTCCTCTTGCTGCGGCGTTCACGTCTTCGGCCGTAGTCGTCCTCTTCATCTGATTGCGCTTGCTGGATGCAATCTTCGCCGTCTGCCCAACTGTTGGCGATTTCCATGAGGTGGTCGAGTGTCTTGGGCTTTACACGCCCAAGTTCCTCCTTGAAGTCTTGGTGCTTGACGCCGTCCCTGAAGGCGTCGATGGCCCTCTCTTTGGAGATGTGTGCTGCGGAGTTCTTGGTTGTAGACCAGCGTAGTATGTACGAGCGAATAGATTCACCCGTTCTTTGAGTGCAGGCTCGCAACTCTTCGATTGAGGCGGGCCTCTTGCTGGTGCCTTAGAAATTTCGGATGAAGCTGTAAGCGAGCTCCTCCCAGCTTTGGATGGATCCTGATGATAGGCTGCTGAGCCAGACTCGCGCCGCGCCTGTCAGCTGCAGCTGAAGGCATTGCATGGCGGTTTCTTTGTTGCCTCCGTGAAGTTTGATGGATGATAGATGGTCACTGAGCCAGGATTTTGGATCCTGCGTGCCGTTAAACTTCGGAGTATCCGAAGGAAGCTTGAAGTTGCGTGGCATCTGTGTTCGCCGAACAGATCTGATGAAGCATCGAGCCCCGCAGAGTTCTCCTTCGTCTTCATCCATCTCAGATTCAGACGAGCATGCGCGTTTGGCGCGTGCTTTGTCGATCTTGCGCTGTGTAAGCTTGTCTCTGGCGTCGTAGTCGCGTTTATGGCGGTGCGAGCTCTTCTTCCTTCGAGGAATATCGTGCTCCTCTTCCTCTTCGGATGAGGGGGTGGGGCTCCGGTCGCGCCTGGCCAGAGCTTTCTTCTTCGGCTCCGCAGGAGCGTCCTCGTGGAGCGCAGCTCCAATTAGTCCTAGTCCGGTGAGTGCGGACCTATGCATGGCCCTTTTCGGGTCCCCCTCCGGAGGTGGGTGAGCCACGAGATACGCAGTGGCTGCCATGATCGCAGCTTGTGGCGTCTTCGGGATGATGTTGCTGTCGGCATCCATATCCATGAACGATGTGTGGAGAGTTCGGGTCACGTCACGCCGCTCCTTGGGATCCATGTTTTCCACCCGCGAGCGGTGCTTGTTTCCCTGGTTTCTGTTTATGCTAGAGCCGGGTGCCATGGCGGAGAGCGGAGCTCGTCGCGCGCTGGACTCAGAGGCTGCTTGCTTGCGTTTGTCGAGCGTCTCCTGCATCTTGACTTGTTTCTTGTGCTCCTCGATGAGGAGGTAGTGGTATGCCATCAGTAGGTCACGTGAGGCATCTGCAGGTAAGACAATGTCGCCTGCGACGGCACGGCACGCCTGGACCCATCCTTCTTTGCTAAGTTGGATGACGTGGCCGTTGTTTTCCCCGTTGGGTGGGGGGGACTGGCTTCTTCTGTTTTCACCGTTTTCGCCGTTTCGGTTGGGCGGCGGGTTAGGTGTTTCCTCGTCGGTTTGGATGACTGCGGCGCATAGATAGCGCTCGCAGATTGGTTGGCTGCTGCCGCAGCTTTCGAATCCGGAACCGTAGGTCCCTTCATCCGAAGGTGGATCACATAGATCGGAGTTACAGCTGCTGCTGTCGTACAACTCATCTGTTGATGGTGACGTGCGTAGCACAGGGTGTGGAGCCCATGAGGCGGGCCTGATTGACGGCACGGGCACCCGCTCAGGGAGGTGGAGGGTGCCAGTTTGTCCCACCTGGAAGCAGAAGCTCCCGAACAAAATCTCGAGTCCGTCGCCTACGGGCTCGAAATTCTTCATGGTGGCCGGTGAGTGGGCGGTGAAGTCAAAAGCGCCGAAGAGGAGGTGATTCTCCGTCGCCGCGGAGTTGTAGATCGATCGGGTCGGGACCGTCACGATCGCACAATCAGCAGCCCCAATTCCCACAGACGGCGCCAATTGACGAGGTTTAATCTCGTCAATGCCCATTGTTATGGACTTGGGTTTTGGAGAAGATGGGGATGCTGGAGATCGTGGCACGGTTAACAGACAAGCAACCAGGGGACACGAGATTTACCCAGGTTCAGGCCCCCGGAGGGAAAACCCTACTCCTGCTTGTCTGCTCTTGATTACGGTAAAACCGAAGGTTACAGGGTGCGCAGATTCGATCTGGCGTGGATGCGTGTGCGAGAGTATGAGTCGAGAGATCTAGGGCGTGCCCTCCTGACCTTTATATAGACTTAGGCAGGTCCCGGGCATAGTCCTAGTCGGTTACAAGTTCTAGGGTTTTACCCCTTTGAATTTCCTATCTCTGCTAGTCTTATTCTCCAAGGATCCGAAGGCGTCATGGGCCTTGGCCACCCGAAAATCTTCATGGGCCAGTGTGTATCTGCTGTGGGCCTTCCTTGGGCTGGACCAGGTATGCTGAAGTCACGTACCCGAAGGATATAACCATGTCAGGCACGGGCCCACCCTAGGCCACACCCATAGGGGGTGTGGGCCCCCTGGCCCTCCATCGACCTTGCCTCCTTCGCCTATAAGAAGCCCCCGACTCAGAAACCCTAAATAATCCATCATACTTCCAGAAAAACCTCCGTAGCGCCGCCGCCATGGAAAGGGAGATTTGGGGGACATAAAGTCTCTGTTCCGGCACCCTGCCGGGACAGGGAAGTGCCTCCGGATCCATCTCCATCGATCTCCACCACCATCTCCATCACCGTTGCTGATTCCCATGATGAGGAGGGAGTAGTTCTTCCTCGAGGCTAAGGGCTCTACCGGTAACTATGTGTTCATCTCTCTCTCTATGCGTGATCATGTTGTGGTCATGAGCTTTGTAATCAAGTAGATCTACTCTGCTACTCAAGTGCTTCAATAGATCTCTGCTCTCCCCATGTGTGTGAAAGAAACAGTGTGCACGCCATGGTGGCACTTAGGCTAGAGTCTACATAAATACTCATTGTGCTTTAATAGATCTATGTTTTTCCCCACGTGTGTGAAAGTGACAGCGTGCATACCGTGTGTGGCACTTTGGCTAGATTGAATATTTGTTATGGGTTATATTTGGAGTTGGATGTCTCTATGAAATTGTGGTGTTTGTTGGAACCATCTAGCGCTCAAGGTGACAGAGTGGGGTTATCTAGATTGGGGAAGGCGAACTTTGATGTGTGTTGTTATAGCCCTACCATGGATTAGAGTGTCCAACCGGAGAGTAGTTAAGAGTAATATCATGAAGAGAGGATATTTATATGAGAGAGTTTTCACTAGTGAAAGTATGATCCCTAGGCCTTGTTTCTAAACATTGAAACACCGTTTGCATCTAGATCCGTTGCATGTTTGCTTGCTTTAGTCTTTACCTCACCGTCAAGCTATTTTCTGGCACCGTTACCACTTCCTCCTTGAGTTCGATAAACCTTGGGTAATCCACTTAAGGGAAACTTGCTGCTGTTCTACAAACCTCTGCACTTGGAGGCCCAACAACTGTCTACAAGAATAGAAGTGCGTAGGCATCAGTGTCTCGGTTCCCTCCAGAGCTGCTAAAACCATCTTCACCGATCCCTGAAGTGGCGAGAGTGCATTGTTTATTAAATGAGGATGGAAGCGAGTGGTGTGCAGAAACGGTCCATGCTTTCTTCTCCCCAGCAGTGGCAGCATAGATTCTTCAGATTAGTCTTCCTCGCCGTGGTGGTGAGGACTTTGTCTGCTGGCCATTCACAAAGCATGGCATATACACAGTCCGTTCTGCTTATTACTTTGCTCGTTCGGTTAAATTCTTCCAGACTCAGAGTCGATCGGGCAAGGGGTGTACATCAAATGTGAAGGCAACATAGCAGCATTGGAAATCTATATGGAGCATTAAAGCGCCAGGGAAGATGAAAATTCATTTATGGCGTTTTGCTCAAAACTGTCTTCCAAGCGGTGTACAGCTGATGAAACGCCAGGTTCCAGAGACGGGACCGTGCGTGTTCTGTGATCGCGTGGAAGACATCGAGCATGCGATGTTGTCATGCCAGTATGTGAGAGTGGTATGGCGGACAGTGAAACAGCACATCCCTCTGCAGCTGATGCGGAAGAGCTTTAGGACACACAAACAATGGATCTTCGACTTCCTCGCTCAGGCCACTGATCTGCAAGCAGCCACACTGGCTGTTGGTTTTTGGCAGATTTGGGAAGCAAGGAATGAAGCTTGCAGAGAGGGTGTATTCCCAAACCCGACTCGCATGTGTGGGAAAATTGTTGCATACGTAGACCTGATCAAAGAAAACCTGCTCAAACAGGAGTCAGACCAAAGGCGTGTGTCTGAAGCTTCGCATCTGAAGTGGACGCCACGGCCGCCAGATTCTGTTCTTGTTAACTCTAATGCGGCGATTTTCAAGGACTCCAAAGGTATAGGCATTGGTGTTGTCATTCGTAATCATCTTGGGGCTTGCACTATCGTTTGCCGTCAGTTTTTTGCAAGGACACCCGAACCAGAGTATGCAGAAGCTATGGGACTTCGTCGAGCTGTCATGCTTGCTCGTGATGAAGGGGTATCCAAAGCTATTTTCGTGATGGACTACCTTTCGCTAATCCAACGCCTCGACTCCATAACCAGGGACCGGTCATCTGTGGGAATTCTGGTTGATGATATCAAGTTTTTGGCCAAAGATTTTCTGTCCGCCTCGTTCATTCATGTGAGACCGGAGTTGAATGAAGGAGCACATCTGTTAGCTAAATCTTATTCTTCTCTAAACCTTAGTGAGATTTTTTATTCTGTTCCGGATTGTATCTGGGGGACAATTTGTATTGATGTTATTTGATCAATAAAATGTTGTTTCTGTAAAAAAAGCTTGATAAGTGTGATTCTGCATGTTGCTTAACTTTATTCATATAAACATTCTACACGGGTTCAATCGTCACTTCTACGTGGGTGGAATACACATTCACGTTCATGAAGAACCCTGTAATTTGTTGACAATCTTTATAGTTACCCTACGTGTGATATGTGTCTCCACGCACCATGTAAGCTGGGACGAAAACCGCTTCACTCGCCTCTGTGTTGCTCCGCTCTAGAGCGACAGGGACGGCGGCGACATCAAACGCTATCTAAGCCACCACCTCCCTCCCCCCTTTTCCATTGTCACCGCCAGAGGAGCCCGCAGCAAGCCCACACGCATCTGCCAAGGACGGTGTCATCAAGAATATTGTTGCTCCATCTCCGCGGGGAGAGCTTTAACATTGGAGGCAGCGGCCTTAGGAGGTCAGCGGGCATTGATCTGGCGACAGGGCCCTCACATGTGTTTTTGGTTGTCCTTATTGGTCGTGCGGGTGGCGAGGGTTAGAGGTTGCTGGTCACGACCCTATTCACCTCCTCTACACGATTTGAAGATTGTGGCCTTCCCTCCAAGTTGCCCCCACCTCGCTGCGTCTGAATCCTAACATTCACGACGGATCTTGAGCCTAGTTGGGATGGGTTGGTTGGGAGCTCTGGCCTAGGTGAAACCCTTGACTTGCTGTGGTGATCATGATGGTGACACATTGTGCATCGTTTGCCTTCTCAAAGGCGATGTCGAGGTCCACTACGGTCACATCCCCTCCTCTGCAATCTCGGGGTGAAAACCTTAAATCCAACCAAATGGGCAGCGGCGTGCTGGTCTGTGTTCTCCTTGGAGGTGCCTCCTTGGGTCTACGGGGAGGAGTTCTGCCATTGCGGTGGCCGGTGGGCTGCTAGTAGCGGCATTGATGGGGGAATACCCAACTGGGTAGGCCCAAGGAGCCCAGTCGATGATGGCTATGAAATATAGCCATCTTTATTCGCATTTAAATCTTATTTTAAGTCAAGAAATTGACTAAATAACTCTCTATCCTTACTACTAATAACTAATTACTGCATAGATGTGTAAATCCTTCTCTTGATTTGTGATGTCTAGAAAATCATGCATTTATGACGAGATCAGGAGAAATTACTGAAGAATATGACGTTACCAACACAACCAAGTCAACCAGGCTCGAAAAGGCACTTCCGGGAGGTGTAACGAGCATCAGTATGAACGATCCCCACCCATACCGTTCTCCCATCATGCCGGTGCCTTCCTTAGGTCAAACACAACTACTTATGTGAAGGAAGTGGCGCCATTCGAGGAGAGATGCACCCTCTAGCCTCCATATAACCCATTCGCCTTTTAGATCTCACCCATCACACACTGAAAGAGGTACACACCACCATAGTTTATCACATCCATATCCTACCTCCTCCATAGCCATAGTCGTTATCTTGTAATAGAGATCTTATTGCGAATTTATGGCCATTGTAAGAATATTTGATTTCAATTTAAGTAATTTGCCAATGATTCATATTGTCAATATTTTTATTATGAGTGAGTAGTCCTCACGGCTATGGATTGGGGTAACTCGCAGCGTCTATGCATCTAATCTTATGGGAATATTGTGTATTGATTGAATATGAGTTTTGTTATCTTGTATCTTTGTCTCTACCTAGATCCAAGGACTTGTAGGTGCCCAAATCTCTACGGATTGATCAAGGTGTGAGATGAGATGACATGAGTGGATAACGGCGCCTGACACGCGAAACCTCAGTGACAGCAAGGGGGTACGGTATTCTCTTAGTGATCCACTTGGGATCAATAGTAACATCACCGATCTTAATGCGTTGGTATGCTTTACTTAATAATAGTTGTAACCCGTGGTATGACATTTAGACCAAAATTGTCACATATGGTTGATACGTCGTAAACGTATCTATAATTTTTTATATTTCATTCTTGTTTAGTATTCACTTTGCTATGCTTTTTCTACACTTTGAGGTATTTTTATACATTTTATGCGACTAACCTATCTACAAGATGCTGCAGTACCAGTTGCTTGTTTTCTACTGTTTTTGGTTTCAGAAAAGCTAGTAAGGAAATATTCTCGGAATTGGACGAGACAAAAGCCAAAGTCAATATTTCACCGAGGAGAACATAGAGATCGAAGGGCGACCGGAGGGGAGCCACAGGGTGGCCACACCCCCCACGCATGGGCCCACCCTAGGTCGCGCCTGGGCATGGTGTGGGCTCCCTGGCCACCCTCCTGCCTCGCCTCTTCGCCTATATAAGCCCCCAATGCCAAAACCCTAAGTACCCGATCAGATCTCCACGAAACAGTCTGTAGCCACCGCCACCATCGTCTCTATATCGGGGGGGGGGGGTCTGAAGCTCTTCCCAGCACCCTGCCGGATGGGAGAGATCATCCTGGAGGCCTTCTTCATCACCATGCCAGCCTCCGGTATGATGCGTGAGTAGTTCACCCTTGGACTATGGGTCCATACAGTATCTAGATGGTTGTTTCTCCTTCTTTGTTCTATCATGTTTAGATCCTGTGAGCTCCGTTCATGATCAAGATCATCTTTTTCTAATCATGCATGTTGTGTTTGCGGGGATCCGATGGATATTGAGATTACTATGTCAGATTGATATTGATTCTATCATGTCTTCTTGATTATTGATTCTATCATGTCTGTGTTGTTTGAGATCTCGCATGCTCTATGTTTCAAGTAGCTATCTTGGCCAAGTAGATGCTAGTGACTCCAAGAGGGAGTATTTATGCTCGATAGTGGGTTCATGCCTCTATTGAATCTGGAGAAGTGATAGAAATCTCTAAGGTTGCAGATGTGTTGTTGCTATTAGGGAGAAAATAACAATCTTTTGTTCATGGAACAATTGTATTGTTTACTTTACACACATTGCTTAATGCAGTTATCCGTTGCTTGCAACTTAATACTGGAGGGGGTTCAGATGATAACCTGAAGGTGGATTACTAGTCATAGATGAAGTTGGATGGCGGTCTATGTATATTGTTGTAATACCCAAATCAAATCTCATAGGATCATGAATGTCTAGTATTGCATTGTTATGCCTTACTTAGTCCTGTCAATTGCCCCGCTGTAATTTGTTTACCCAGCATGTTGTGTTATTCATCTTAAGGAGAACACCTGTAGTGAACTGTGGACCCCTGTCCAATATTTACCATTGTTACATCATCTACTATTATCGTTTACTTTCTGCAAGCAACCATTACCTTCCACACCATACGTTTAATCCTTTGTTTTCAGCAAACTAGTGAGATTGACAACCTCACTGTAATTTGAGGCAAATTCTTGAGTTTGTGTTGTGCAGGATTCCAAGTTGCTGGCAACATCTTGGAGTTGTTTCCTTCCTCCTATTGGTTCGATAACCTTGATAACTGAGGGAAAACTTACTGTTGTGCTCATCACACCTTCCTCTTAGGGTTTCCCAATGAATCTCTACAGTGATCTGAGCTCATCAATGGTTTTAGAGGCTCTAGTAGCTGAGGATGTACTTTCCACAATTCCTATTACTATTAGATCATTTTACACCTAACTGAATTTAATTCTATTTTTATCCCATTTCGTATTCATAGATGCACATGGATCTTCAACCCTGGTCTATCTTCATCATTGAAAACAACCAAAAGATACATTTTAAACTGGAATGATCTGGTTAAAGAAAACAAAATTAATCAGGAAGTCTTGTAGAAATTCCCCAGATTTCGTTTTAGCATCTGTTTCCCAAGGTTCGATAAACCTAGGTATTTTCTAGGGAAAAGCTATTATAATGCATCCGTAATCCGGATTAAAGGTTTAGTCGACACTATCGAATTGAGGTGGCACATGATGTGCACATGTTCGTCCTTTTCATGGTATTACACAAAGGAAAATGAGGCAGATTTCGGTGGCCTAGTCTCCATGTAACCGACAAGGAACCCTAAACTGACTCGGTATCTATCATGTAAAGCGACTCGGTATCTTCTTTAATTGATTGTATTACTCTTTCAGATCCGCTGCGAGGAAGATGGATGATAGATCCATTGCGAGGACAGCTGGTAGAGCCTCGGCTCAGAAGGAAGCACAAACATCTGTGTTGAGGTTGTCAACTTGTGCCGCTCAGATGATGCCTTGCAGATCGATGGCGAGGTTGCCCGCATAACGAAGATCTTATTACCCCGACATGATGCATAATTTGTGCAGAAAGAAAGATGCTCAAGAACTACAAAAATAAATTAGAGATGTTTTCTTAATAATATATTTTGTAGTTTTTGTAGTTTTTTATTTATAGGTTTAGATCCCACGGAATAGATCCCACGGTGGACCCCATGTATCGTGAAAAAAGTGGCGCGCATTCACTTTCCCCTACATAGATATTTCTAGTGGACCTTTTCTTACCTAAGCACGAGCGTGACGATGAAGAATGTGTCATGGTGTTTATAACCACCAGTGTCCGTGTGCGCTATTTTAGTAGAAATGCTTGCAACCATGCCATTTTAATGAGGACAACCATGAAAGAAGAGCACATATAATTAGTTATTGTGACCGTTGAATCATAATGATTTCATGAACTCTTAAAAGATTTTCCATTGGTTTAAAAACTAATCTCTGCAATCCTTACAAACTCTGACAACTAAACTGTAACTTTTAAAGTGAACTATTCTAAGGGATAATATGAAGAGTTCAAGACATGACAAAAGAAGACTCAAATTTTGTCAGAAAATTGAAAAACACAAGAATTCTAGCATTGGATTATGTCCAAACGGCTAAGAATCTGTCAGATATTCTTACGAAAGGAATATCAAGAAACTTGATAGATAATGCATCGAGACAGATAAAGTTGAGACCCATGTAAGTTGTCGAGAGAGTAACCCAATATATGTGATTGAAGATTTCGTGAACTAGGACCTTGAAAACAAAGCAGAGCAATTGAGTTGAGATAAACTTTCAATACTCACACTCCGCTGCAGATACAATTCTTGTATAGCCTACAGTTAGGCAGTTTGATAATATCTTGATGTGTTATGTTTGGCTATTCGTGTGCAAAGACGATTTCCTATAGGGTGGTCTTGAAAAAAAACACTTATATGAGCTACACTGCTAGTCACAATGTATGATATTTGGATGAATCTCTAGTAAACTCGTGAAAGTTCGAAGAGAAAGACTTACAAGCACCGGAGGGGTAGCATACAATAGGATATATCATCCTAGTAATGGTAACGATATTGAGTGAAAGTTGCTACACGAGACTGACAATTCAAGGCCTAGCCAATTGTTCAGTTTTAGACAAATGTAGCTCTTTGCCTAGATGGAAGTTCAACTTAATAGCCTCCACTAAACTGTAGGTATATTAAATAGTTATTTTAAACTAATGTGCACTATAATGTGTCTTAGAGATCTGGTGGAAGATTGTTAGATTTATATGGGATACGGCCCATGTAGCCAACCATATAGGCTAGCAAATCTTGAAATCTGAAAGGCCCATCTAGTATAGCAGCTTGGGATCTTTGGAGTACAAAGTTTAGGTCTAATTATTTTGGTAGCTTCTCCGAGAAGCTATGCCCCCTAGCTTCCAAGTGAAGCCGCCAAAACAAGTGGATCTTAGGCCCAGATTGTTAGTTGGGAGAGAGTTAAACCAATTTATAAGAATCGATCTTTCTACCCTATTAAGTGAGTGAGAACAAGAGAATTTTACGCACACTCATCTTTCTCAGCCGCCCGCACATGTCTCTCCTTTCGTGACCCAAGTTTGAGTTAGAAATTTATTTTATAGAAGACTAAATTTTGCATGTTGTACCAACTGTTTGGATATGTGTAAATATGTGCGTGCATACTTAATGCATGTCCATGAATTCCACCGCGTGATGGTTTGATCGGCTCACCTCTTATGCTTTACAGAGGAGAGATAGAACAAATCAACCAGTTCCTCTCTCGTGCCTAAGTTCCTATCCATTGCGCTGATCTCTAGGTTTCCCTATCCTGGCGACTGGGTGCTCCTCTGTCTAGGAGAGCAGGCCTCCAAAGCTATATCCATCGATATCCTCACTAGTGGAAAATATGTCTTCGGTTCGATCTGCACAAAGTCAGCAGTCCCAGCCTGTCACGAACCGCGACTAGTGCTAGCATCAGTCCCGGGCCGTGAGGCCTCCAACGGCTATAAATGGCCGTAGACACTAGTACCGGGCCGGACCAGAGCTCTAGTCCCGGTCCGTAATACGGCCCGAGACTAATAACCTGGAGTGGGCCAGCTGCTCTTTGCGGGGATATTAGTCCTGGGTCGTATCACGGCCCGGGACTAGTTGTCCATCGATATATATACAACTTCCTGTCCACCTACCCTAACCATATGGTGGCCATTTTACTCAAAGAAGCAAGCCGACTTCATGCCATTTTTTTCTCAAGATTTGTCAAGATTTAGTTTGCAACCCCTAAATCAAAAGTTTTAAAAGGTTAGAACTTCATTATTTCATCTCTTATTGCTACTTTAGCTCTATAATACTCTAGAAGTATAGAGATATGGATCAATGCATATATACTCTAGAAGTAGAAGGATTTTGATATGTGTAACAAATTTTGATTAGGCACATAGTTACTGAAAATTGAAATGTGTAATTTTAGAGCTTCAGAGCTTAGAATGGAATGAGGTTTTCACTAATATAACAATAATAAAAAACTCCACATTTATCATTTTAATTGTTTTCTCCAATTCACAAATTGGTGCATGTAAAATTTTCAAATTTCAAAAGTAATGCTCTAGAAGCTCTCAATATAACTTGTAATAATTTTATCATGTTGTGTAATGGTTTTTGATATACTTTTACTATAATGCAGATGGTCCGGGAATGGATGTACGGTACTGACCGACGCTCTGACGAGTTCATTAATGGCATGCATGAATTCATCTGCGTTGCTGATACAAACAAGCGCAATGGTTTTGTATTCTGTCCATGTAGTGGATGTAGCAATCAGAAGGATTACTCTGACTCAAAAACCCTTCACAGCCACCTGTTGAAGTCCGGCTTGATACCCAGTTATAATTGTTGGACCAAGCACGGAGAGAGAGGGGTTAGAATGGAAGACAATAAATAAGAGGAGGAGGATGACAACTATCATGGTTTCCTTGAGTATGGAGATACTTCCATGGGGGATGCTGAAGAGGATGCTGAAGAAGAGACATGTGATGAACCCGCTGATGATCTTGGTCAGACCATTATCGATGCATGAAGAAACTGTGAAAATGAAAAGGATAGGGAGAAGTTCAATCACATGTTAGAGGATCACAAAAAGTTGTTATATCCAAATTATGAAAATGGTCTGAAAAAGCTGGGCAGCACACTGGGATTGCTACGATGGAAGGATGAGTGTGCTATACCTGACTCCTCATTTGAAAAGTTGCTGAAAATGATGAAGAATATGCTTCTAAAAGATAACGTATTGCTCGCCAGTACGTACGAAGCAAAGAAGGTTGTCTGACCTCTAGGTTTAGAGGTTCAGAAGATACATGCATATGCCCTAATGACTGCATCCTCTACCGTGGTGAGGAGTACGAGAATTTGGATGCATTCCCGGTATGCACTGCACATTGTTATAAGATCAGACAAGATGATCCTGGTGACGTTGAGGGCGAGACCCCCCGGAAGAGGGTTCCTGCCAAGGTGATGTGGTATGCTCCTATAATACCACGGTTGAAACGCTTATTCAGAAACAAAGAGCATGCCAAGTTGTTGCGATGACATAAAGAGGAACGTAAGTCAGACGTGATGTTGAGACACCCCGCTGATGGGTCACAATGGAGAAAAATTGATAGAAAGCACCCGAACTTTGCAGATGACGCAAGGATTTTATGGTTTGGTCTAAGTACAGATGGCATGAATCCTTTTAGGGAGCAGAGCTCCAGTCAAAGCACCTGGCTCGTAACTCTATGCATCTATAACCTTCCTCCTTGGTTGTGTATGAAGCGGAAGTTCATTATGATGCTAGTGTTGATCCAAGGTCCGAAGCAACCCAGCAACGACATTGATGTGTACCTAAAGCCATTATTTGAAGAACTTTTATAGTTGTGGCACGAACCCGGCATACGCGTGTGGGATGAGAACAAGTAGAAAGAATTTGACCTCTGTACGTTGATTTTCGTAACAATCAATGATTGTCCTGCTCTTAGTAACCTTTCACGACAGTCAAACAAGGGATACAATGCATGCACGCACTGTTTAGATGAGATTAAAAGTATATATTTGGAACATTGTAAGAAGAATGTGTACAATGGGCATCGTCGATTTCTTTTGGCCAAGCATCCCTTAATAAAGAAAGGCCGGCATTTCAACGGTCTGGCATGTCACCAGACGAAGCCTAAGGAGCATACTGGTGCTGATATATTTTATATGGTCAAAGATTTGGATCAAATAGTAACCTTTGAAAAGGGTCCTGGTGGAAAATCTGTTCCGAAGGACGCTGACGGACACACACCCATGTGGAAGAAGAAATCTATATTTTGGGAGCTACCATATTGGAAATTCTTAGAGGTCTGCTCTGCAATCGATGTGATGCATGTGACGAAAAATCTTTGCGTAAACCTGCTAGGCTTCTTGGGCGTGTATGGGAAGACAAAAGATACACCAGAAGTGCGAAAGGACCATCAACATATGAAAGACCCATATGGCCTGCATCCAGAATGGTTTTAAGGTCATGCCAGCTATGCTCTTACCAAACAAGAGAAGGAAATATTATTTGAATGCCTGAGCAGTATTAAGGTCCCGTCTGGCTTCTCCCCGAATATAAAGGGAATAATAAATATTGTAGAAAAAAGTTCCAAAACCTAAAGTCTCATGCCTGCCACGTGATTATGACGCAAATGCTTCCGATTGCATTGAGGGGGCTTCTACCAGATAATGTTCGAGTACCCATTGTGAAGCTATGTGCATTCCTCAATGCAATCTCTCAGAAGATAATCAATCCTGAAGATCTAGCACAGTTACAGAATGATGTGGTCCACCGTCTTGTCAGTTTCGAGTTGGTGTTCCCACCATCATTCTTCAATATTATGACGCACCTACTGGGTCACCTAGTCTAAGAGATTTCCATTCTCGGTCCTTTATTTCTACACAATATGTTTCCCTTTGAGAGGTTCATGGGAATCTTAATGAAATATGTTCGTAACCGTGCTAGGTCAGAAGGAAGCATCTCCAAGGGCTATGAAACAGAGGAGGTCATTGAGTTTTGTGTTTACTTTGTTCCTGACCTTAGGCCGATTGGTCTTCCTCAATCGTCGTATAAGGGGAGACTGAGTGGAAAGGGTACTCTAAGAAGGAAATCAATAATATGTAGGGACGAACATTCTTACACCAAAGCACATTACACAGTTCTACAGAATTCTATCTTGGCAGCCCCGTATATCGAGGAACACAAGAAAATTTTACGCTCCAATAACCCTGGAAAGCATGATTCTTGGATTAGAGATGAACACATGAAGAGTTTTGGCGGTTGGTTGCAACATCTCATAAAAAACAACACTCTTGGAGATCAGTTATACTTGTTGTCCATGTCACCATCTTCGACTATATCGACTTTCCAAGGGTGCGAGATAAATGGGTATACATTTTACACGATAGCCCAAGATAAAAAGAGCACCAACCAAAACAGTGGTGTCCGCTTTGATGCAACAGACAACAATGGGTCAAAGACCACATATTATGGTCACATAGAGGAGTTATGGGAACTTGACTATGGACCTACTTTTAAGGTCCCCTTGTTTCGGTGCAAATGGGTCAAGCTGACAGGAGGAGAGGTTGAGGTAGACAAGAAATATGGAATGACATCATTGGATCTCAACAATCTTGGGTACTTAGACGAACCATTCGTCCTAGCCAATGATGTGGCTCAGGTTTTTCTATGTGAAGGACATGTCTACCAAACCTAGAAAAAGAAAAAATAAGAAAAAGAATACATCAGACGATGAGCCAAAGCGCCACATAGTTCTTTCAAGAAAAAGAAACATCGTGGGAGTGGAGGACAAGACAGACATGTCAGAAGATTGTGATAAGTTCCATGAAATTCCGCCCTTCGCGGTGAAGGATGACCCAAGCATCATGTTAATGAATGAAGATGCTCCATGGATACGACGGGATCAGAAATGAACACACGCGAAGAAATGATATGTAATAATTGTAACATTTTATGAGTGAAGATGCTCCATGTGCCCATTTTTATAGTGTTGTCTGCAAACCATCTTGAGTGTGTTAGTCCCGTTTTGTGGCTGGTCCGGGACTAAAGGGGGGCCTTTAGTCCCGAATCGTACTTACCATTAAGATATGATCTCCAGACGCGCGTGGTCACATATTAGGGAGTGCCTCTATGACCAGTTTCTTGGAGATGCCGGAGGACTGGGCTCCGGCGGCATCTCCCTGAAACTGGCCGTAGTGGTGTCCATGCTCTCGCACACCATATTGCAGCTTGTAACTTATCTAACTAGATCAATACGCCTGGGAGCTAACTAATTCCACATATTAGGGAGTGCCTCTATGACCAGTTTCTTGGAGATGCCGAAGGACTGGGCTCCGGCGGCATCTCCCTGAAACTGGCCGTAGTGGTGTACCTGCTCTTGAAGACCATCTTGGAGATGCCTCAAACTGGCTGGAGGACTAAACTCACAAGGATGTCTATATATAGTATAAGCAGCTCGGCATAGTGTCGACACTCACGACATAATATCGACACTCACCCCTATTATTAGTGCTCACTCGTGTTTTATCCGGTTGGTGCCTCCAACCGGGACTAAATGTTCAGCTTTAGTCCTGGTTGGCGATACCATCCGGGACAAGGTACAAGCCGCACGACATAATGTCGACACTCACCCCTATTATTAGTGCTGCCTGGCCCAGTCTGCCGCAATTCCTTCAGTCGCGGTTGGTTTCTCCAACCAGGACTAAAGATGAACCTTCTATTTGTAGGCATTTCGCTCTCTTTATAGGCATTTTCTTCTATTTATAGGCTTTTTCCTATATTTATAGGCTGCTCGATCCAGCCTGCCCGCCCTTTCCCTCTATTTATAGGGTGACCGTCATGGCCACCCACACATACACACATTCCTCGCTGCCTATTTTAGTATGCCCATCCCGCATCCTCGTAGTCAACTCGGCTGCAATGATGGAGTACTGGGCTCCGCCGGGCTGGCATTGGATGGTTCTACCTTCCGGGACGTGTAGCTTTGTAAGGAATCCAGGTGTCGTCTTCGACCTGGAGCTTCTTTGGTGGAGGTCGCCTGGTCCAGGAAGGGTGCAGAGGGAGCCGGCCACTGAGAAGGTGATACGGCGTCGCGTCAGGGAGGAGGACGAGCACGTCCGTCGCTATATGGCTGCGTTGGACACTAGGGTCGACGATAACTGGCAGATTCTTCAGGGATCTCACCCGAGCTATGCTCGTGTGATGGTTCCATCTCTTTGGGTTTTCACCTCCCGTGGCTTAGGCACTGGGAGTCGTCGTCCAGTTTGATTGAGCAAGATGTATTAGTTTTAATACTACGACAATTTGATTGCTGCAGGCACATAGAAAAAAACATCATTTGATCACCTGAGCGAACTCACAAGAATACAACATCTTCATATTTAGTCCCGGGACTAGGTAACACTCAAGACAGATGTATGGATATTATATTAAGATTTTTTATATTTTTTAATAATAATAGACATATTATTTGTTTTATTTGGATTTTTATAATAGGAGATATGATTTTCCAAAGTTTATATTTGATTTGAATTAAAAAAATTACAAAAAATAAACTAATCGCGGGTCGTGGCAGGACCCGGGACTAGAGGGTGCCTGCGCGCGTGAAAACGAAGCGGCCGAAAAAACACACTAGTCCTGTGTCGTGGCTTAACCCGCTACTAAAGGGTGGGTCTTTAGTCGTAGTTTAAGCCACGACCCAGGACTAGAGACCCTCTAGTCACGGGCGGTGGCTTAGCCCGGGACTAAAGGTTCGTCCTTTTATATTCCACGTGCCACCGCCCATGCCCAGCACTTGGCATTTCTCGACGAAGACGAAGGCCGACGCAGAGAAAACGCACGGGAAGTGCTGCCCGGCCGCTGATTCCACCGTCCCGCCGCCCTCGTCTCCGGCCTTGCGTGCTCCGCCGCTCCGCCGTGCCGCCGCTCCGCCGTACGTGACATACCGTGGCTCTGCCGTGCCGTGCTGTCGCGCACCTCGCCGTGCCGACGCGCGCCGCCCCGCCGTGCCGTCGCCCCGCAACGTCGCCGCCTCGCCGTGCCGCCGTCGTACGTGCTGCCACCGGTGTCAGTGAGGGTTGTTATTGATTTTTTGGTTTATTTATTAGGATTATTGTTTTACCACAAATAATATTAGGGTTATTAATTAGGTTTATTGTTTTACAACAAATAATATTAGGATTATTAATTAGGGTTATTGTTTTTTTGTTTTAGTTATTCGGATTATAGTTTTACCACAAATAATATTAGGGTTACTAATTAGGGTTATTGTTTTTTTAGTTATTAGGATTATTGTTTTACCACAAATAATATTAGGGTTATTGTCTTTTTGTTTTAGTTATTTGGATTATTGTTTGACCACAAATAATATTAGGTTTATTAATTAGGGTTATTGTTTTTTTGTTTTAGTTATTAGGATTATTGTTTTACCACAAATAATATTAGGGTTATTAATTAGGGTTATTGTTTTTTGTTTTAGTTATTAGGATTATTGTTTTACCACAAATAATATTAGGGTTATTAATTAGGGTTATTGTTTTTTTGTTTTAGTTATTAGGATTACTTTTTTACCACAAATAATATTAGGGTATTAGGATTTTTTTAGTTATTAGTATTATTGTTTTACCACAAATAATATTAGGGTTATTAGGGTTATTGTTTTTTTTGTTTTAGTTATTAGGGTTATTGTTTTTTCTAACTTGTTTAACTCTCTTTCTGTTATAGTTAATTAAGTCATGGATCCATCCGATGATCCTGGTCGCATTGGTGAAGGTTTACTTCAGGGCATGATAAGAGGTGAAATTCCTCTTAATATTACTACCGGTGAAGATATTTTGCTCGAGGAAGAGATTTCCTCATATCTGAATCCATCCGGTGATGGACTAGAGGAAAACCTGATGTACCAAGGGGAAGACCGGATGGACGAAGGGCAAACAAATAACAACAATAATGATGGCCCCTCGACAGGATCCGACGAGGTACATATATATAAAGCCTCGTTTTACCTCTATTCATTAATTGATCTAGATATATCAATATATATATGAATCACTCTCTCTTCTTCTTTTAGCCCACCGGATCGAAGCAATCGACAGCTCGAACGAAACGAGGGCCGAACAAAAAGTTGGATGGTAATCAGAGGTTCACCATCAAAGAAATAGATGATGATGGTGAACCGATTGCTCCAGAGAAGCACCGGAGGATGTTTACAAATCAATGCGGGGTGCTTGTTAGGGACAACCTGCCGATCACCATCCAAGAATGGAATAAGTCAAAGAAACCCGGTGAAGAATCCAACAACTATGTCACCGATGATACGAAAGATGACCTTTGGCAGAAGCTCATAGCGCATTTCATACTACCTCCAGAGTATGAAGAATTTGAGGCAGATGGTATTACCCCAAGGCCGAGTGTGCTTGGAAAAAGAGCGAAAGTCAAAGAGTGGGCTCTGCGCAAGATGGCCGAACTGTACCGGAACCACATGAAAATTTTATACGCTAAATATGTCGCGAAAAAGAAAAATCCAGACTTCAAAGGAGCAAACTAGAAGTTGAGATTACAGTGGTCCGATTTTGTAACATACAAGCAATCTAACAAAGCAAAGGCAAAGTCGGCAAAGAATGCGTTAAATGCTGCCCAAAAGAAATACCATCATAAAATGGGACAGGTGGCTACAAGAGTGTCGTCCCTAAGTGGGAAACTATGGATAAGGACATGAGGGCTAGAGGCGTCACTCCTGGTACAGATGAATGGCCCGAGAGGTCAAAGCACTAGTGGTACGGGCACGGGGGATTGTTGGACCCAGAAACAGGGAAGACATTATTTCATGAAAAAATCTAAAACCCTCCGAAGACCTTGCTCAAGCAATGAACGATGCTCAATTGGGATTGTTCCATCCCGAGAGAGAGAGAGAGAGAACGGCGAGCTGACACGCGCCCTCGGGAATCCTGAAAAGGGTGCAGGAACACGAGGCAAAGGCGCCGGTGTCTCGTCGAAAAAAGGATCTCCTCAGTACGATGCCAGTTACAGAAGCCGTTAGAGAAAGAATGATCGGGAGGCAGACCGGATCTCCAAGGTAGAGCAGGACCTAGCTGATCTGAAGAACCTCATGCAAGAAATTAGCCAAAGGCCACCGTCGTAAACTCACCCGCATCGAATATCGTCAACCTCCAAGTCCACCCCAACCCGATTATCGCCAACCTCCAAGTCCACCCCGCCCTGCTGACGATCGCCGCAGCAGGAGTACATCAACTCAATCTCCGCCTCCGCGCAATACTCGATGTCCGCCTCCGTGCAATACTACTACCTCGTAGAAGAAACGGAAGTTCGACGCTCCCCCGCGCCCCACATCAAAGAAAGGTCAAACGGCAAAGATAGTCGACATCCCGCCAGCTCTTCCAAAGAGACCTTATGACAAGACTGATGAGGAAACTAACGCGGATGTGGCTGCCCAAGTTAAGGCGCATTTTGCACCTAAAAATCCTGAGCCAAAGACGGTATATGATGAAAAAACCAAAAAGTGGGATAAGTACTTTCTTGAGCAACCATCCCAGATATTGATGAATTTGGAATCATACTATGACCGGGAGATTATTAAGCAAACAAAGAAGAAAAAAAAGCACAAGCGCAAAAGGCAGGAAGCAAGTTGCCCAGCTCGAACAACAGAAGAATCAATCGGTCCCCCCGCTCAAAGTGATTTCAGACCTCGACAAGGCCTTTAGAGATAAAATAGATAGGGACATGCAAATAATGGACCCCAGAGCCAGTACTAATGCTGCACTAATGGGCATCACTGTATCAGAAGCCAAATCACTTGCCTACGAAGGAAATATGTCTCTTGGTCAATATTTAGGCTATAAAGATACGCCAGTGGGTCAGATAGTACAAAAGTATGTCCAAGGGGGGCTCTAGTCAGTAATGAGGAGCTCGTGCGTCTATCCACACATATTCGACATCTGCACACGTGGTACATGGTACAAACAGAAAAAAAAGCATCAGAAAGATTGGTTTGCGATGGACATTAGAAAGGAGCATCACTTCAAACCATACTCGATACAGGTACAAATGACCGAACTGTTTCAGTTATACAACCAGCGCGCCCTCGACAAATCTATCATTGGTTGCTACTGTTTGTAAGTGATTTATTTCTATAATTAAGTTTCTAGCTCAACTCGTTCATTGCATTTAATACATTATCCTAACTATATATCCTTTTATATGATATTATATTATGTAGAATGAAGATGCTTGAATGCAAAAGAGCTAGAAGATATGACGTTGGGTTCATTGACCCATATATCATTAATAAATATACGTTAAAGAATCACCCCAAAGACGTGGAGGAAGACCTGTGTAGGTTCTTAACCGAGAATATTTTTTTAAGGAAATACTATTTCCTTACAACTTTAAGTGAGTGTTTCTATCTTGTACACATTTTATTTTTACTTACTCGATGAGCTATGCATGTATGCTTATGTAAATGTCCACAGATTCCACTGGATCTTGCTAAACATTCAAGTTGACAAGTCCCTAGTTGAAGTCCACGACTCATTAAGTTGGGACCAAGAGAAGTGGAGCGACATGAAAGCAATGCTCCATAAGTAATTTCAACCATTATCGCATTATATCGGCCTCTTTCGTTCATTTCCTGATATCAAGTAACTAATAACTCCTTTGTTCATTTTCTTTGCCGAGTAGGTGTTGGACACGGTTCAGACAGAAAATACCAGATCTATTCAAAGAGGAGCTAACTTATAAAATGGTGAAGAGTTTACAGCAGCCACCGGGAACACGTTTATATGGATACTACGTCTGCGAGTACATCCGCGAGTTGACCAGCGAGCGGAAAGTAGATTCACGTTATATTTATGATTTGCGGGAGAAACTAGAGCCAGACCAGCGCATACGAGCAATTCAAGAGGAGCTGGCGGGATTTCTGATAAAGGAGGTCCTTGATGTACATGGAGAGCATTATGCGGATGATGTGGAACTCGATATGTCTTACTGATCTCCATGTAGTTGATATAATATATATATATATATCATCAATGACCATATAATTTCAAAACATTTCTTCCTTTCGATATAATTGATTATATGTATGCTAGCAAGGGATCGATTAATTATATAGATGCATGAACGTGTACTGTGTATATAGTAACGTAGAATATGTGTACTAAAATATATGTTTAAAATTATAGTAAAACACAAAACGAAAAAGGAACGAAATGGCAAAAAAAAGAAACACACAATGTCTGTCGTGGCAGAGAAACACATAATTCTCTGCCACGGCAGGAAACCGTATAGCCCCGGGTGGTGTTACGGCCCGGGACTAGAGGGTTTCCGACCCCGCCTCGCTGAAACAGCCACGTGGTTGTTATCAGTCGCGGGCCTTAGCGAGCCGGGACTAGAGGGAGGGAGACTCTAGTCCCGTTTTGGTAGTCCCGGGCCCAAAACCAGGACTAAAGCCAGTTACGGTCCAGGACTAGAGGCCTGTTTTCCACCCGTGCCTATACCAAGAAACGAGTGATAAGGTTTTTAAGAAGCGTTTCGTACAACTACTTGCCTTTGTTTTTCCGATCCTCGCTGGCCATACATCTACTTCCTCTAAGAATCCGACGACTAACAACCTCGACAACAGCACTGACGACATCAACATTGACCATGCTGCTACAACGATGGTGATCTTTCTAGTCAACACGTATGTGCTTCTTATCTCCTTGTTCCCGCTAGTATTTGATCCATATATAGATATGCTACATGTGCTTATTAGTTGGATGTATGTGGTTAACTTTACTAGTGCATATGTGAAACGGATTTTGATAATTAATCTCACTAAAAATCGCTTAATGACCCAACATCCAACACAAGGAAGGCATCCAAGACACATGAAAAAGCATGAGGCACATATGATGTGTATATCAACACGGCGACGACGGTCACTGCCAGGCGAAACATAGGCGAGTGGTCTTGTTGCGTGCCATATTGAAGTGCGTAAATTTGTAAAGCTTTTGTGTGTCAAAAAGGCGTCCCGTGCTGCGTTTCATGACCCTAGGCCAAAAAAGTTGCATCGTTCTCAACACGTCGAACAGAATAAGAACCTACCTGAACTGCAGAACACGTTTGAATTTTTAGATGCCAGCAATCTCCTGCACCACACATGGCAAGAACGGCCCTTAAAATGCACGTTTCATAGTACTCCCTCCGTCTAGAAATATAAAATGTTTTAGTTTTGTGAATCAAATGTATCTAAACGTCTCTTAGTGCATATATTTATTAAGGTTTAGAGTGAACCTATACATTAAAGGATCTAGAACTTGACCGCGTTGTAATCCCTACTGCGTAATATAATCCCTTTTTACCCGCAAAAAAAACCGTCTAGATACATTTATTTTACAAAGCTAAAATATCTTATATTTCTGAAACGGTGGGAGTACTTTCTTTGAGAGAGAAAACGGTGGGAGTACTATGATATGCACGGATCACGGATTTTGGGTGGTTCACATTGAGTCATTCTTTATTGAATGGCCAAAGGTCCCGAAGGACCGAGATGCTGCTATTAGTCAAAGCGGTGAGTATAAATTACAATAAGTCCCATAAAAGAAAGCAAGGTTACAACTGGGCCCTCAATTTTACACATTGCACCCTGCAGGAAAGATCAGAAAGCAACCGAGTCCTGCATGCCGCTTGACGCTCGCCTCCAGCCGTGGCCGCCATCGTCGGAACCGGGGACGAACCACTTGGCCCGACGTCAACGCTGGGAGCCGCGAGGAGGGAGAGAAAAGGCCGCCATAGGCGGTTGAAGTAGCTCAGGCATAGAGGCCTCTCGAGCTCGGCGTGGCCATCCTCTTGGCCAGGGATAGCGGTTGGCTTTTTTTGCTTCCGCTTGGAGATCGCCGGAGGAAACGCAGCACCGCCACCTGGGAACAGGCGGCCCCGTCCATCGCAAGCATCAGCAGCAGCAAGCCCACCCTCCTTCTTTCTCTCGCCACCACGGCAGGCCGAGATCTGGAGAGGCAGATAGACACCACGAAGGCACACCCGAGCTTTATGGTTGAGCCACTGAGTCTGCATCCTCCGCCGGCAACTGCAACCACTGCAGCGACACGAAGAGGGAGACCCAGCGACCTCCTGGCGCCGCTCGAAAACGCAAAGGAGTAGCTCGATGATGCGAAGAAGCGTCGCCGCCGCCCACAACCAGGTCGTCTCCCCCCGCCGCCACGGCCGTCCATATCTGGGCACAACCACACAACACCTGCATCAAGAACAACTTTATTCCGGAGCGCGGTGTTCATCGTCGTCTTCCTCCCTCCACCATGACGGAGAGAAAAGCAACGAGGAACCCTAAAAAGCTAAGGATCTAGCCGCACAGAGCCTTAGTGCCGCCTCTACCTACTGGCATCAAGCCCAAGACCGGCACAGGGCCAAACCACCTACATCTACAACTATACAACGGCCAGCCTCTCCCACCCCATCCTTTCCAGCTGGAGCCGAAGAAGAGCCGGCACCGCTGGAGCGACTCTCGGGGGGAGGGGGGGGGGGGGAGGGGAGGGAGGGAGCGAGAGCGGGCGAGATGCACTCCACATTGAGTCATGCAGATGGTGGTGGAGTATGGAACCAATCATGCCAGCAGCATCACTCCAAAAAAATACAAACTGGGCCGAAGATTCTCGACCTCGTGATAACGCAGTAGGCACAAACTAATTAATCCACGTCTAGTCCAGATGCTTCTGCTGCCGTACCTGGTCGTACAACCACATGGCATCATTAGCTTGGTAGGCACAGACTAATTAATCCACGTCGCTTGGCATCTCTATTGGCCATGCATCTTTCTGCTCCAAAATAGTACTATCGTCAAGCTCTCAAGATATATGCCATTGCATTGCCTGCCTGCCGTACATACACGTCAACCTCACACTACAGGATGCCCTTGGTAGGCCGAGGGTTTATTGCCGTCGGCGTAGCCAGGAAAACCCTCGGCGTAAGCTACGTCGACGGCTGTCCTCGGCGTACCGTCCTCGGCGGACCTCTCCCTCGGCAGAGCAGGCGCGGCCGTCGGCGTAGGACAAGACCGTCGGCGTAGGTCAACGCCGACGGCCTGACGGCGCCCGTCGCGTAGAGACCGTCGGCGAACGTCGACAGCGCCATCACACGGCCAGTTAACGGCGCGTCCGCTACGCCGACGGCCTCGGCCCTCGGCGTACGTCAACCACGTGGAGGCACTACTGAAAAACAGGCCTTCGGTTCGATCAGAGCAACTTCACCAGTCCCGGCCCGTCACGAACCGCGACTAGTGCTAGCACTAGTCCCGGTTCGTGAGGCCTCCAACGGCTAAAAATGGCCATAAGCACTAGTCCCGGGCCAGACCAGAGCATTAGTCCCGGCTCGTAATATGACCCGGGACTAATAAACTGGAGCGGGGCAACAGCTCTTTTCGGGGACTATTAGTCCCGGGTCGTATCACGGCCCGGGACTAATTGTCCATCACTATATATACAGCTCTCTAGCCAGCTGCCCTAAATCATATGGTGGCCATTTTTCTCAAAGAAGCAATAGAGTTCATGCCATTTTTTTCTCAACATTTGTCAAGATTTAGTTTGCAACACCTAAATCCAAAGCTTTAAAAGGTTAGAACTTCATTCTTTCATCTCTTATTGCTACTTTAGCTCTATAATGCTCTAGAAGTATAGAGATATGGATCAAATGCATGCATGCTCTAGAAGTAGTTAGAAGGATTTTGATATATATGTGTAACAAATTTTGATTAGGCACATAGTTACTGAAAATTAAAATGTGTAATTTTAGAGTTTCAGAGCTTAGAATGGAATGAGGTTTTCACTGATAGAACAATAATAAAAAACTCCACATTTATCATGTTGATTGTTTTCTCCAATTCACAAATTGGTGCATGTAAATTTTTCAAATTCAAAATTAATGCTCTAGAATCTCTCAATATAACTTGTAATAATATTATCATGTTGTGTAATGGTTTTTAATATACTTTTACTATAATGCAGATGGTCCGGAAATGGATGTACGGTACTGACCGACGCTCTGGCGAGTTCATTAATGGCGTGCATGAATTCATCTGTGTTGCTGATGCAAACAAGCATAATGGTTTTGTATTCTGTCCATGTAATGGATGTAGGAATCAGAAGGATTACTCTGACTCAAAAACCCTTCACAGCGACCTGTTGAAGTCCGGCTTCATGCCCAGTTATAATTATTGGACCAAACACGGAGAGAGAGTGGTTATAATGGAAGACAATGAAGAAAAGGAGGAGGATGACAACTATCATGGTTTCCCTAAGTACGGAGATACTTCCATGGGGGATGCTGAAGGGGAGGATGAAGAAGAGACACATGATGAACCCGCTGATGATCTTGGTCGGACCATTGCCGATGCACGAAGAGATTGTCAGACTGAAAAGGATAGGGAGAAGTTCAATCACATGCTAGAGGATCACAAAAGGTTATTGTACCCAAATTGCGAAAATGGTCTGAAAAAGTTGGGCAGCACACTGGAATTGCTGTGATGGAAGGCTGAGTGTGCTATACCTGACTCCTCATTTGAAAAGTTGCTGAAAATGATGAAGAATATGCTTTCAAAAGATAACGTATTACCCGCCAGTACGTACGAAGCAAAGAAGGTTGTATGCCCTCTAGGTTTAGAGGTTCAGAAGATACATGCATGCCCTAATGACTGCATCCTCTACCGCGGTGAGGAGTATGAGAATTTAGATGCATGCCCGGTATGCACTTCACTTCAGTATAAGATTAGACGAGATGACCCTGGTGACATTGAGGGCGAGCCCCCCGGAAGAGGGTTCCTGCGAAGGTGATGTGGTATGCTCCTATAATACCACGGTTGAAACGCTTATTCAGAAACAAAGAGCACGCCAAGTTGTTGCGATGGCATAAAGAGGAACGTAAGTTAGATGGGATGTTGAGACACCCCGTTGATGGGTCACAATGGAGAAAAATCGATAGAAAGTAACCGAGCTTTGCAGATGACGCAAGGAGTTTAAGGTTTGGTCTAAGTACAGATGGCATGAATCCCTTTGGGGAGCAGAGCTCCAGTCACAGCACCTGGCCCGTGACTCTATGCATCTATAACCTTCCTCCTTGGTTGTGCATGAAGCGGAAGTTCATTATGATGCCAGTGTTGATCCAAGGTCCGAAGCAACCCGGCAACGACATTGATGTGTACATAAGGCCATTAGTGGAAGAACTTTTACAGTTGTGGCACGAACCCGGGATACGCGTGTGGGATGAGCACAAGCAGGAAGAATTTAACTCCGAGCATTGCTTTTCGTAACAATCAATGATTGGCCTGCTCTTATTAACCTTTCAGGACAGTCAAACAAGGGATACAATGCATGCACACACTGTTTAGATGAGACTGAAAGTATATATTTGGAACATTGTAAGAAGAATGTATACAATGAGCATCGTCGATTTCTTTTGACCAAGCATCCCTTAAGAAAGAAAGGCAAGCATTTCAATGGTCTGGCATGTCACGAGACGAAGCCTAAGGAGCATACTGGTGCTGATATATTTGATATGGTCAAAGATTTGGATCAACTGGTAACCTTTGGAAAGGGTCCTGGAGGAAAATCTGTTCCGAAAGACGCTGAAGGACACGCACCCATGTGGAAGAAGAAATCTATATTTTGGGAGCTACCATATTGGAAATTCTTAGAGGTCCGCTCTGCAATCGATGTGATGCATGTGACGAAGAATCTTTGCGTGAACCTGCTAGGCTTCTTGGGCGTGTATGGGAAGACAAAAGATACACCGGAAGCATGAAAGGACCATCAACGTATGAAAGACCCAGATGGCCTGCATCCAGAATGGTTTCAAGGTCATGCCAGCTACGCTCTTACCAAACAAGAGAAGGAAATATGTTTTGAAAGCCTAAGCAGTATTAAGGTCCCGTAAGGTCCCGTCTGGCTTCTCGTCGAATATAAAGGGGATAACAAATATGGCAGAAAAAAATTCCAAAACCTAAAGTCTCATGACTGCCACGTGATTATGACGCAAATGCTTCCGATTGCATTGAGGGGGCTTCTACCAGATAATGTTCGAGTACCCATTGTGAAGCTATGTGTATTTCTCGATGCAATCTCTCAGAAGATAATCAATCCTTAAGATCACCACGGTTATAGAATGATGTGGTCCAATGTCTTGTGAGTTTTGAGTTGGTGTTCCCACCATCCTTCTTCAATATTATGACGCACCTGCTGGTTCACCTAGTCGAAGAGATTTCCATTCTCGGTCCTGTATTTCTACATAATATGTTTCCCTTCGAGAGGTTCATGGGAATCTTAAAAAATATGTTTGTAACCGTGCTAGGCTAGAAGGAAGCATATCCAAGGGCTATGGAACAGAGGAGGTCATTGAATTTTGTGTTGACTTTGTTCCTGACCTTAAGCCGATTGGTCTTCCTCAATCGCGGTATGAGGGGAACCTGAGTGGAAAGGGTACTCTAGGAAGGAAATCAATAATATGTAGAGACGGACATTACACCGAAGCACATTACACCGTTCTACAGAATTCTATCTTGGCAACCCCATATATCGAGGAACACAAGAAAATCTTACGCTCCAACAACCCTGGAAAGCATGACTCTTGGATTAGCGATGAACACATGAAGAGTTTCGGCGGTTGGTTGCAACATCTCATCAAAAAAAATACTCTTGGAGATCAGCTATACTTGTTGTCTAGGTCACCATCTTCGACTATATCGACTTTCCAAGGGTACGAGATAAATGGGTATACATTTTACACGATAGCCCAAGATAAAAAGAGCACCAACCAAAACAGTGGTGTCCGCTTTGATGCAACAGACAACAATGGGTCAAAGACCACATATTATGGTTACATAGAGGAGATATGGGAACTTGACTATGGACCTACTTTTAAGGTCCCCTTGTTTCAGTGCAAATGGGTCAAGCTGACAGGAGGAGGGGTTAAGGTAGACAAGAAATACGGAATGACATCGTTGGATCTCAACAATCTTGGGTACTTAGACGAACCATTCGTCCTAGCCAATGATGTGGCTCAGGTTTTCTATGTGAAGGACATGTCTACCAAACCTAGAAAAAGAAAAAATAAGAAAAAGAATACATCAGACGATGAGCCAAAGCGCCACATAGTTCTTTCAGGAAAAAGAAACATCGTGGGAGTGGAGGACAAGACAGACATGTTAGAAGATTGTGATAAGTTTCATGAAATTCCGCCCTTCGCGGTGAAGGATGACCCAAGCATCATGTTAATGAATGAAGATGCTCCATGGATACGACGGGATCAGAAAGGAACATACGCGAAGAAATGATATGTAATAATTGTAACATTTTATGAGTGAAGATGCTCCATCCATGTGTCCATTTTTATAGTGTTGTCTGTAAACAATCTTGAGTGTGTTAGTCCCGTTTTGTGGCTGGACCGGGACTAAAGGAGGGACTTTAGTACCGATTCATACTTACCATTAAAATATGATCTCCAAACGCGTGATGTCACATATTAGGGTGTGCCTCTATGACCAGTTTCTCGGAGATGCCGGAGGACTGGGCTCCGTCGGCATCTCCTTGAAACTGGCCGTAGTGGTGTCCCTGCTCTCGAAAACCATCTTGCAGCTTGTAACTTCTCTAACTAGATCAATACGCCTGGGAGCTAACTAATTTCACATATTAGGGAGTGCCTCTATGACCAGTTTCTCGGAGATGCCGGAGGACTGGGCTCCGTCGGCATCTCCCTGAAACTGGCCGTAGTGGTGTCCCTGCTCTTGAAAAACATCTTGGAGATGCCTCAAACTGGCTGGACGACTGGACTCACCAGGATGCCTATTTATAGTACAAGCAGCTCGGCATAATGTCGACACTCACGACATAATGTCGACACTCACCCCTATTATTAGTGCTGACTCATATTTAGTACCGGTTGGTGTCTCCAACCGGGACTAAAGGTTCATCTTTAGTCCCGGTTGGTGACACCATCCGGGACAAGGTACAAGCCGCACAACATAATGTTGACACTCACCCCTATTATTAGTGTTGCCTGGCCCAGTCTGCCGCAATCCCTTCACTCGCGGTTGGTTTCTCCAACCGGGACTAAAGATGAACCGGGACACTTCCCTCTATTTATTAGGTAACACTCAAGATATTTATTAATATTAAAAACCGGGACAAACCGGGACTAGCTAACACTCAGGACTAAAGCCGCCCCCTTTAGTCATAATCATGTCTAGTCCTATAGTACGCAGCTTCAGGGTCTTCTTCGTCATCGTCATCATCATCGTCATCGTCACCTGCCACTCCGGGGATCCTCAGCCCATCCATGGCATATACCAGGGGCCATTCCAGCCTCGGATTCATGGCGGGCGGGGGAGGGGTCTCCTGGAAGACGATGCCGCTACCGCCGGGCCGGTGTGGGGCCTTTTTGTGGCTCTGTGGCGGGTGGACTCATGGGCACCGCAGGCGAGGATGGTCTCCCACAGGGATGTAGCGCATCACTCTGATGATAGTATGGTTCGCCCACCACAGACGACGGCCGGCTTTGTTGTGGTTCACCGGTGGCGGGCCATCACCCTCATACCTGGCGAGCTCCCTTTCCCGCCTATTAGCGAAGAAGGCATTCCAGGTGTCATACTTGTCGGGATCCCACTAGGGATCCATCCGCTGCTCCGGCGTGAGCTCGTGGTAGAAGTGGTTTCCGATGGCCGCCTGGCGTGCGGAACCTTGAGGGACAGGAGGGACAGGAACCCCTCCAGTGCTCAGCATCCAGCCGGCGGGCGGTCGGTAGCCCGGCGGACAAGGGTAGTTGGAGGCGCACAGCGCCTCGGTCTCTTCGAGGGTCAGAATGGCCCAGTAGGCGTTGTCCATTGTTCTAAGAGGGAAAGGGCGGGAAAACTTGGCGGGAAGCGGTGGGAAATGGCGGAAAATAAAAGATATGATTTTCCAAAGTTTTTATATTAGTTTTGAATAAAAAAGAAAATTTACAAATGATATAATTTATAAATGATGCAAACAGATAAATGGATATTATATTAAGATTCTATATATTTTTCTGATAATAATAGACATATTATTTGTTTTATTTGGATTATTACAATAAAAGATATGATTTTCCAAAGTTTTTATATTTGATTTGAATAAAAAAAGAAAATTTACAAATGAAATAATTTATAAATAATGCAAACATATAAATGGATATTATATTAAGATTCTTTATATTTTTCTGATAATAATAGACATATTATTTGTTTTGTTTGGATTATTACAATAAAAGATATGATTTTCCAAAGTTTTTATATTTGATTCGAATAAAAAAAGAAAATTTACAAATGAAATAATTTAGAAATGATGCAAACAGATAAATGGATATTATATTATAATTCTTTATATTTTTCTGATAATAATAGACATATTATTTGTTTTATTTGGATTATTACAATAAAAGATATGATTTTTCAAAGTTTTTATATTTGATTTGAATAAAAAAAGAAAATTTACAAATGAAATAATTTATAAATGATACAAACAGATAAATGGATATTATATTAAAATTCTTTATATTTTTCTCATAATAATAGACATATTATTTGTTTTATTTGGATTATTACAATAAAAGATATGATTTTTCAAAGTTTTTATATTAGTTTTGAATTAAAAAAGAAAATTTACAAACAAACAATTAGTCGCGGGTCATGGCTGGACCCGGGACTAAAGGGTGAGTGCGCACGTGAAAACGAAGCGACCGAAAAAACCCTTTAGTCCCGGACCGTGGCTTAACCCGCGACTAAAGTGGGGTCTTTAGTCGCGAGTTAAGCTACGACCCGCTACTATAGACCCTTTAGTCGCGGGCGGTGGCTTAGCCCGGGACTAAAGGGGTGGGGGTATAAGTAACTTGCGCCCACCCCTGGCCTTCCCCACCCAGCACTTGGCGAAATCGACGAGGAGACGCGCGCAGACGACGGCGAGACCTCGATCGACGCAGGGGAGGTGCTGCCGGATTCCACCGCGCCGCCGCCCTCGTCTCCGGCCGCCCCGCCGTGCCGCCACGCGTCGTACCGCAGAGCCTCACCGAAGGAATCGAAGCCCCGTGCCCCCAGTCGAGCTCCTCGTCCGCTCCTTCCCCGTCTCCGGCCGCCGCGTCCGTCGCCGATTCCGGCCACCCTCGACCTCCCTCGGCCTCGCTGACCTCACGCACCCTCCTGCTTCCTTCCTCTTCCTCTGGCTTGCCTCCCTGTCAAACACCTACCGCCGACGCTGTTTTCCGTCATCGCCGCTAGGGTTAGGTCCCTCTTGGTGAGCTCGTTTGAACCCACTCCTTCGCGCTTCCCAGTTCGCTGTCCCGCGCCGCCGTCAACTGCCTCGTGAAAATAATCAACCAGCCCCCCCCGGTCCCTCTTGCTTGCGTGGCATGCTGAGGTAGCCAGTACCCCACTGGTCAGTCATAGTGGCTAGGCTTAGTAGCGGTGCAAAAAGTTTAACCCCCTCTGCTGATGTCATAATGATGAAATAACCCTTTTTAGTAATTTTAGAATTTGATTAAATATTGTAAATTCAATAACTTTTAACTTATAAGTCAGAAAAATACAAATAATATATCAAAATGTTTAGAAAATTGAAACCTAGCTATCTATATAATCATGCATTATTAATCAACTTTCATGACAAGTTTAATTAGAAGAACAAATGCACCCCTCTCATATGTTCCGAAGTTTTCCCGAGTTAGGGTTTTCACCCCTCGGAACCCTGATTAATTTGCCGAGCATGTTTTAGGGTTTCAATTCAATGCAATTCAACTTGTCATATCATCATACTTGCTTGAGAATTGCATCGATGCCATGTGTTGATTGTTTCCCCTTTATTTTTTTCTGGTGTTTGGTTCTTCTCGGTAGAATACGATATCGAGATCGAGATCGAAGCCCTTTAGGATTAGGGTTATTTTTTGTTTAAGTTATTATAATTAGGATTATATTGTTTTAGTTATTAGGATTATTGTTTTTTCTAACCTGTTTAACTCTCTTTTTGTTATAGATAATTAAGTCATGGATCCATCCGAAGATCCTGGTCGCATCGGTGAAGGTTTTCTTCAGGGCATGATAAGAGGTGAAATTCCTCTTATTACTACCGGCGCCGAAGATATTTTGCTCGAGGAAGAGATATCCTCATATCTGAATCCATCCGGTGATGGACTAGAGGAAAACCTAATGTACCAAGGGGAAGACCAGATGGACGAAGGGCAAACAAATAACAACAATAATGATGGCCCCTCGACAGGATCCGGCGAGGTACATATATATATATATATATATATATATATATATATATATATATATATATATATATATATATATATAGAAACCCTATATATAGGGTGCAGAATAGTTATTTTGCACCCAACATATTTTTACGTTGTTAGATTGAAAAAATTATGTTTTATATACGAATAATTATGTTCATCTATTCACCACAACCAAAAAATTTGACAAAAATATAATGTTTATGAGTCATTGTAGTGTAAAAAACACCAAAAATATGTATTTTATGTCCAATTTTTTTATGGCATGTAAACAAAAATAATTATGTCATTTCTTAATTTTATTATGTTCTTCTTGACTTACTAAGTAATACAAAATTTACGTGACGTAAAAATAATATATGGTTCTAAAGATAGAGGGTGGGTGTAGAATAACTATTCTACACCCTGGGTATCAAATAGCGCCACCCTATATATATATATATATGTATAAAGTCTCGCGTTACCTCTATTCATTAACTGATCTAGATATATATTAATCACTCTCTCTTATTCTTTTAGCCCACCGGATCGAAGCAATCGACAGCTCGAACGAAACGAGGGCCGAACAAAAAGTTCGATGGTAATCAGAGGTTCACCATCGAAGAAATAGATGATGATGGTGAACCGATTGCTCCAGAGAAGCACCGGAGGATGTTTATAAATCAATGCGGGGTGCTTGTTAGGGACAACCTGCCGATCACCATCCAAGAATGGAATAAGTCAAAGAAAGTCGGTGAAGAATCCAACAGCTATGTCACCGATGATGCCAAAGATGACCTTTGGCAGAAGCTCATAGCGCATTTCATACTACCTCCAGAGTATGAGGAATTTGAGGTAGATGGTATTACCCAAGGCCGGGTGGGCTTGAAAATAGAGCGAAAGTCAAGGAGTAGGCACTAAGAAAGATGGCTGAACTGTACTGGAACCACAAGAAAAGTTTATACGCGAAATATGTCGCGAAAAAGAAAACTCCAGACTTCAAAGGAGTAAACGAGAAATTGAGAGAACAGTGGCCCGATTTTGTACAGTACAAGCAATCTGATAAAGCAAAGGCAAAGTCGGCAAAGAACGCGTTAAATGCTTCCAACAAGAAATACCATCATAAAATGGGGACATGTGGCTATAAGAGTGCCATCCCTAAGTGGGAAACTATGGAGAAGGATATGAGGGCTAGAGGCGTCACTCCTGGTACAGATGGATGGCCCGAGAGGTCAAAGCACTGGTGGTACGGGCACGGGGGATCCTTGGACCCAGAAACAGGGAAGACATTATTTCATGATAAAATTCTAAAACCCTCCCAAGACCTTATTCAAGCAATGAACGATGCTCAATTGGGATAGTTCTGTCCCGAGAGAGAGAACGACGAGCTGACACACGCCCTAGGGAATCCTAAAAAGGGAGGACGAACACGAGGCAAAGGCGCCGGTGTCTCGTGGAAGAAAGGGTTTCCTTAGTACGATGCTAGTTACAGAAGCCGTCAGAGAAAGAAGGACCGGGAGGCAGACCGGATCTCCAGGGTAGAGCAGGACCTAGCTGATCTGAAGAACCTCATGCATGAAATTAGCCAAAGGCCGCCGTCGTCAACTCACCCGCGGTCTGATGATCCTGCATTGGATCTTAGCCAACGAAGAAGCAGTGTGGCTTCCATGGAGGTCCGTGCTGATGATCAAGCACTGCTGGATGATGCACAGGCTCCTCACTACCCCGTGGATGATGTCAGAGAGATGGCACAATGTGAGCTACATCAGCCAATGAACAACCTGTCCTTCAAGGTGGCGATCAGCACTGCTTTACCTTGTCTACCTGGAGCACTCCACCATTCACTTCCGATTCCACCAGGCTATGCTCGTGTCACGGTGGATGACATAGTGGAGGATTTTGCGGACCTAGAGATTGAAATCGCTACGCCTAAAGGCCTTACGAAACTAGGAGATGTCAAGCGCAACATCATTCTATGAAATAAGAAGTACATCAAGTTTCCAGGCTCGGCGCCAAGGCCACCGACTCCAAGGAATCCAAATCCACCCCGCATCGAATATCGTCAACCTCCAAGTCCACCCCAACCCGATTATTGCCAACCTCCAAGTCCACCCCAACCCGATTAGCGCCAACCTCCAAGTCCACCCCAACCCGATTATCGCCAACCTCCAAGTCCACCCCGCCCCGCTGACGATCGCCGCAGCAGGAGTACATCAACTCGATCTCCGCCTCCGTGCAATACTACTACCTCGTCGAAGAAACGGAAGTTCGACGGTCCCCCGCGCCCCACATCGAAGAAAGGTCAAACGCCGAAGATAGTCGATATCCCGCCGGCTCTTCCAAAGAGACCTTATGACAAGACCGATGAGGAAACTAACGCGGATGTGGCTGCCCAAGTTAAGGCGCATTTTTCACCCAAAAAGCCTGAGCCAAAGCCGGTATATAACGAAAAAACCAAAACGTGGGCTAAGTCCTTTCTTGAGCAACCATCCCAGATATCGATGAATCTGGAATCAGACTATGACCGTGAGATTATTAAGCAAGCACAGAAGAAAAAAATCACAACTGCAAAAAGCGGGAAGCAAGTTGCCCAGCTCGGAGCACAGAAGAATCAATCGGTCGCCCCGCTCAAAGTCATTTCAGACCTCGACAAGGCCTTCAGAGCTGAAATGGATATGGACATGCAAATAATGGACCCTAGAGCACGTAATAATGCTGCACTTATGAAAATCACTGTATCGGAGGCCAAAGCACTTGCTAACAAAGCAAATATGTATCTTGGTCAATATTTAGGCTATGAAGATACGCCTGTGGGTCAGATAGTACGGCAGTATGTCCAAGGGCAGCCTCTAGTCAGTAATGAGGAGCTCACGCGTCTATCCACACATATGCGAAATCTGCATGAATGGTACATGTCGCAAGCTGAAAAAAAGCATCATAAAGATTGGTTTCCGGTGGACGTTAGAAAGGAGCATCACTTCAAACCATACTCGATACAGGTTCAAATGACCGAACTATTTCAGTTATACAACCAGCGCGCCCTCGACAAATCTATCATTGGTTGCTACTGTCTGTAAGTTATTTATTTCTATAATTAAGTTTGTAGCTTTAGCTCGTTCATTGCATTTAATATATTATCCTAACTATATATCCTTTTGTATGATGATATTATATTCCGCAGAGTGAAGATGCTTGAATGCAAAAGAGCTAGAAGATACGACGTTGGGTTCATTGACCCATATATCATTAATGAATATACGTTAAAGAATCACCCCAAAGACGTGGAGGAAGACCTGTCCAGGTTCTTAACCGAGCATAATTTTGTTAAGGAAATACTATTTCCTTACAACTTCAAGTGAGTGTTTATATCTTGTACACATTTTATTTTTGCTTACTGGATGAGCTATGTATTTATGCTTATGTAAATGTCCGCAGATTCCACTAGATCTTGCTAAACATTTAAGTTGACAACTCCCTAGTTGAAGTCCACGACTCATTAAGTTGGGACCAAGAGAAGTGGAGCGACATGAAAGCAATGCTCCATAAGTAATTTCAATCACTATCGCATTATATCGTCCTCTTTCATTCATTTTCTGATATCAAGTAACTAATAACTCCTTTGTTCATTTTCTTTGCCGAGAAGGTGTTGGACACGGTTCAGACAGAAAATACCAGGTCCATTCAAAGAGGAGCTAACTTATAAAATGGCGAAGAGTTTACAGCAGCCATCGGGAACTTATTTATGTGGATACTACGTCTGTGAGTACATCCGCGAGTTGACCAGTGAGCGAAAAGTTGACTCACATTATATTTATGATTTGCGAGAGAAACTAGAGCCAGACCAACGTATAAGAGCAATTCAAGAGGAGCTGGCGGAATTTATGATGAAGGAAGTCCTTGATGTACATGGAGAGCATTATGCGGATGACGTGGAACTCGATTTACCTTAATCATCTCCATGTAGCTCATATGATATATATTCATCAATGACCATGTAATTTCAAAACATTTCTTCCTTTTGATATGATTGATTATATGTATGCTTGCAAGGGATCGATTAATTATATAAATGCATCGACGTGTAGTGTGTATGTAGTAGCGTATAATATGTATACTGAAATATATGTTTGTTATAGTGAAACACAAAACGAAAAAGGAACAAAATGACAAAAAAAGGAAATACACAATCTCTGCCGCGGCAGAGAAATGTGGTGTTTCTCTGCCGCGGTAGGAAACCTTTTAGTCCCGGGTGGTGTTACAACTCGGGACTAGAGGGTTTCCGCCCCCCCCCCCCCCCCCTCGGCGCTGAAACAGCCACGTGGCTGTTATCAGTCGCGGTCCGCTGCAAGCCGGGACTAGAGGGGGGCCTCTAGTCCCGTTTTCGCAGTCCCGGGCCCAAAACCGGGACTAGAACCCGTTGCGGCCCGGGACTAGAGGCATGTTTTCGACCCGTGAGGCAGTGGGGCGGCCTGGTGAAGTTTTTTTTTTTACAATACAAACGGCGTAGTTGGTGGTGCAGTAGTGCACGGTGAGCGTATGTGGCCGTAGCTTTCATGCCCATTTTTGGCGCGCAGGCCTGTCGGCTGTCGCCCTGTCCTCGTCGCCGTGCCCCTTAAAAAAAGCGAAAAGGAACGGGAGGCGACGACGCGAAGCTAGCTAGCTCGGTCGTTTGTGTTCATTATCCTAGCGCGACCACGTCGCCGTCAGGTAGGATCCGAGGACGGTACAACTGACCAAGACGACGACATCATCATGCATCGATCAGAATGATATTTTTCTAGTGTTGAGATCCATGGCGCGCCGCTCCTGTCTATTTTGGATGGATGCGTGACGGATTTGCACAAAAGACCGGAGGTGGTAAGCCAGGTAGGTGTTACCTGATGGAGCAGCTGGCTCGGATGGCACTATGCATGGAGGGCCATGGATGGAGCAGCAAGAAACTAAAGATGTCTCCTGCGAGTGCCCGTTACTGTTGCTTGCACTGCATGCAGTGACTACTCCATGGACCACGCATCCATGTCAACGAGCTAGCTAGTAGCTACAGACGACAAGCTGGACACACACACATATCAGACCATCTCCACTCGGTTTCTCAAGACACTCACCCCAGGGCGAAAATTAGTTCCGGACGCTGAAAATTGGTCTAGTCGCGTTTCTAGGATCTCGGTTTCGTTCGGATTCGTACCAACTTTGATTCGAACTTCTCAGGCCATTTTCAGCATCGCGGGAACACCATCAAATGCTGGACGAAGCGAAAACGTACGTGTGCCAGCTCTGTCGGCGAGATAGTCCCATTTTCTTCCACATCCGCTCGCCCAGACTGCGGCGAAGAGCTCCCCAGCTACCTCTGTCGCCATGACTTCGCCGGCGGAGCTCCTCCATGTCGAGACATATCGACACCTCTAGATAGGCTCGTTGTAGTCGCCGCCCCTTTCGCTGCCGCTTTTGCCGCCCAAACTTCGCCGTAGCTCGGCTTCGCTGCGAGCTCCCACCACATCACCCGCCAAGTGTTCGGTGTTTTTCCTGTTCGGCCATGGACTCTGACGACGAGGAGATGCTCGCCGTGTCGCTGGAGGAGGAGAATGCCGCTGTCTCCGAAGATGCAGAGCACATGCATATCCTCGCCTCCTTCGCCCTGCTGTACCTGCAGACGGCGAAGCCGAAGCATGGAGGTTCGGCGAAGGGTCGCCGGAAGTGCAAGGCAAGACAAAGGATAGAGGGCTACTACATGTTGTACGCCGACTACTTCGCTGACGAGCCGCTGCACAAAGAGGCCGTGTTTCGGCGCCGTTTCAGGATGAGCCGGAAGCTCTTCCTCAAGGTCGTGCATGCCATCCGTGAATTCGACCCCTATTTTGTGTGCAAGGACTGCACCGGCATGGTTGGGTTGTCCTCACTGTAGAAGTGCACAGTGGCGACGAGGTTGCTTGCATATGGAGCGTCGGGTGACAGTGTCGATGACTATCTTCGCATGGCCGAGTCCACCTCCACGATTGCTTGTACAGGTTCTGTAGGGCAGTGATTGCAATGTTTGAGAAACGGTACTTGAGAACAGCCACTGCTGAAAACACTGCTCGGATCATGGCAGTCAATGAAAGTAGAGGATTTCATGGGATGCTTGGAAGCATAGACTGCAGTGGAAGAACTATCCATTTGCATGGCAGGGAATGTATAAAGGTCACAAAGGAGGTTGCACTGTGATACTCGAGGCAATTTCTATACATGATTTTTGGATCTGGCACTCCTTTTTTGGCATGTCAGGATCGAACAATGACATCAACGTCCTCAACTCCTCAAATGTCTTTGCCAATATTGTTGAGGGTCATGCTCCTCCTGTGGACTTTGAGATCAACGGGCACCACTACAACAAGAGATAATATCTAGAAGATGACATCTATCCAAGATGGCCAACACTTGTGAAGACTATCTCAAACCCAATGCTCTCCAAGCATTCTCGGTTTGCCAAGGAACATGAAGCTTGCAGGAAGGAACCATTGAGTTTGGTCGAGCGGAATGAGCCATACTACAGACAGATACCTCTTGCCGAGCCAGATCACCAGGTGCCTCCAACCTGGGCTGCCTTATCGCTATGCGTCAGAAGATCCGAGATCCGGTTGTGCACCAACAGCTGCAGGATGATCTGGTTGAGCACCTGTGGATACGCAGGGGCAACACGTATATGGTGAGCAAGAACTGGGCTGAACTAGGCCGAAATATGTTGTATTTTCATTATACGCCGAACTATGTTTAAATTTATATATTTAAATTTATGCCAAACTGTGGTCAATTTTATGCCGAACAATGCTATGTATTCATATTTGGCTGAACTATGCCAAAAACTGGACGAATTTAAACTGAATTTGAAAAGGACGTCCTGGGAACCCGTCCTGGGAACGAGTGGAAAACTCGGCGTTCCCAGGACGAAAACGTGTTTCGTCCGGCCATATTTTGGTTCGGATTTCGGCATGGGAACAACCAACGAGTGGGGATGCTCTAATCCCACTTTCCACATAGCTAGCTGGACACACACCTATAATCCCACTTCACATAACATCGTCTACTGTAGATATGTCGAAAGGTAAGTGGTTTGCCACATGCTTAGTGATTGTGTACTTTTGCGATTTCAATCGGTCAAATCTTGTCTCGTACCCTCTCTCCAAACCAAATTAGTCATCGAAGGTCTATTGAACACGGATTTTAGACAACAATTTGCTCACTCCGATAAATAATTTGGATCGGAGGAGTAATGAATAAGACCATGTAGAATCTCTGATTTTACCTCTCAGGAAACACCCTGCAAATAGTACGCCCAACGATATCGCCTTTTTCTCTTGGAAAACATATTGATATTACGATCATCATACTAATTATGCCTACTATCTGCGACAATGTAATGTCAAGAACTAATCAAGACATCAAGATACACACGACAAAAGGAAAAGAAAATAATAGAAAGAAATCGACCACACCAAAACGATCAGGAAATCGCAGCAGCCAAAAGAAAAAAACAATCACCCATAGTAACAAAAGGACTATGAAAGAGCTTTTCCAACAGAGACGTCTTTAAGAAAGAAACAGTGCACAACCACCGTTGCTACCTTACTCTATAATATCGTCAAAAGAAAAACTTCATGAGATTGCTAACTTATAATGGAACATCAAATCGATTCTTTCATGTAATAGTCATGTCCACTATTCCAATTAATGATTCCGTTTGAGTAGTTTGAGTCTGCTTGTTGCTAAACTTTATTCATGTACACATTCTACACGAGTTCATTTGTCACTTCTACGTGTGGGTGGAAACCCCATTAATATTCTTGTCGAACCATGTAACTACCCTCTGTGTTTTGAAGCACCATGTAAGATGCGACCATCATTATAATATCTATTATAGCTTGTGTGATTTATGACTTCCCGTATGGTAATTTTCCGCTGGGCGCGACTATGGACATGGACAGTGAAGGGACACATGGTGCAGATCTTTCTTAGATATACACAGGGTCCAGAAAATAAACCAACAAAAGCCAATGAAGATTTCCATTACTACTAATTTACATTTAATCTTACTAATTCTGTCACAAAAGTCTAATGCTCCATCAAATATACTACAGTACTTCTAGTCATCCGTAGGAGTATATATATGTTACTAATAATCCTATAATTCCAATCATACCCAGCATCAGATATAAGAGATGACTGATCTAAATATGTAACTACCTCACGATCCCCAAAAGGGCAAAACTGAAAACAAAATCAAATACTCCTATATTTGTAACAGGATCAACACGAGAAAACAGGAGACGACGACGCCAACCGTGTACTCGCCGACTTTTGCGCGAGGATAGCGACGCCGATCGGAAAGAATCTTGTCGCCTTCCGTTCCGCCGTAACCGCCGTTACGTGCTCCTCCTCTCCTCTGCATTGGCGTGGATCTCAATCTGCCGAGCTCACACCGGGCACTCCGCGCCGCCGTCGTCCTTGGGGTCGTCGTTCTTGGGCTCGGCGGCAGCTGGCGGCGGGGCGACGACGTCGGCTCGGCAGAGCGGGCACGTGGAGTGGAGCCGCAGCCAGGTGTCGACGCACGCCGCGTGGAATCGGTGCCCGCAGCGCGGGAGGAGCCGGGCCAGGTCGCCGTCGCGGAACTCCACGATGCACACTGCGCACTCGGCCTTGCCGCCGGTGGCGTCGTCGCTGCTCGAGTCGTACACGGAGACGGGCAGCTGCTCGGGGTCCGTCAGGCGCCTCGAAGCTCTGGGCGAGGTCGCCGGGGAAGTGTCAGCCGATGAAGACGGTGCCTCCTCGTCTGCGCCGCCGAGGGAGGACGGCCCTCGCTTCCCGGAGAAGAACCGCCAGAAGTAGAAGAAGATGAGGAGGATCATGAGCAGGTTGATGGTGACGAGACAGGCCGTCAGCGCCGGTCCGTGCGGAGCCCAGTGCTTGCTCTTCTATACCGCCGCCGCCGCCGCCACCGCGGTCGCTGGGCTCTGGGCCGTTGACATGGCGCCGCCTGGTGCAAGAAACTGGCTTTGGAAGAGAGAAACAGCAGATAGCAGTTGACGATGGTGTGCATAAACCACCGAAACTAAATCTTTTCTTCAAACGTCAGTTCGTTATCCGATCTCACGAATAAGAACACGAAAGAAAAAGCTTGTTGAAAAGAACATATATAAATGCACGCCAAGAACAGGAAAGGGTAGCAAACAAGAATGGAGAAAGTGGTGACGGAAAATGGAGCACATGAGGGGTTTATAAAAGGGTGGATGGGGGAGAACCTGTAGGCACCATCGGCCCTTGGTGTTCTGGAAGTACAAACAGTACTAATTAGTATCCAATCCAATGGTTTGACTGGGGGTGGTCTGGTATGGTTACACTACTAATTATTGGAAGTTAGAGAAGTCACCTAAGGGGCTTACTGCCTAGCTGCTAGCATCATGGTCCATTGATATGTTGATTGGACAAGGCAAACTCAGTTCTTTTCTCTCTTCATAAAATTGAAATGTACTACTCCTTCTGTCTTAAAATAGATGTCGCAAATTTATATGAATTTTGATATATATCTAGATATTATTTAGGATATAGATACATTCAAATTTTTATAAGTTTTCGACATCTATTTTGAGATGGAGGAAGTACCTTCGTTTCATAATATAAGCCTTTTTAGACTCCTTCCTTTCTATTGCGATGTGGCGGTATAAGTTGATATTTAAGGTTATATTTATGGGAGGTTTGCCCTGATTAGGGGCGACGTCGGTGAAGTGACTGGTGAAAGAGTTCACTATCCTCTTGTTGGTTTTTTATATAAAACCGTAATTTACTCATGGTGTGGTCGTTGTTCCATGAGCCACCACGGTCTACTTTTGCCCACCATAAGATCACCATTACAGGAGACCGCGATAATCCTTTTAAGAAAACAAATTATGGTGTTTTCTTGGTAAACTTGGAAATTGTGTAATCTTTCAAGAAAGTCTTTAGATAGTTTTGTGAAGATAACATGTGGTACTATCCGAAGAAACTAAATGGCATAACTCAACTTCATGCTAAAAAAGTTAGTGTCTTGTTGACAAGGTAAAAACATACTTCCTCCTCCAATAATGTAAGACCTTTTAGCCTTTTTTATAAAACGCATGTATATAGACGTGTTTTTAGTGTATAGGTTCACTCATTTTGAAGTGTATCTAGTTCATTTTAAAATATCTAAAAGGTCTTACATTAATGAGTATTTAGAATATTATAAAAGGGTGCTAGAAAGTAGTTGCTCAAATCCTAAAAATATAATGATTAGGTTTCAAAATGAAGAGCAAAAAATTGCTAGCACCATGGTCCATTGATATTAGTTAGGCCGCACAGAGATAAATATTTTTTTTACGTGGATCTCCCAAGATCTAGCTGGGGTAGAAGGCCACGGGATTGCCACTAGACACACAGATGCGGAACTTGATATAGCGCGTCGAGGCAATGCTGGCCGATCCTACAAGCAGATCCTTTAGATCCATCCACGAACTCCTTCGTCTTTAGCGTCACACGTGCAACGTCTCTACTATTATCTACACGTGTCAGAGAAAAGCATCGGGCAGAAGATTGCTAGATCTTGTCAAACCCAATTTATACATGGAGAAAGTGATGGCTAGGTCAGGCAACTATTCCTTGTAACTCCACTTATATACATTACTAGTTGGGCTCAACGCTTGATGCTCGTCGAGGATATACCCCAATGTCCATATACATTACTAGTTTGTGTGCACTGAGAATGACTATTGTATTTTTCGATGTAATACATGTTTGTGAATTGGTGATGTGGAAGTTGTTATTTTCTTAGATATGGTTATTAGCCTTTATCAAACCTAGTGATATGTGATTCATGTTTGAATGAGGTAAACAATCTTACGAGAGTAATGGTTTCTTGCACAAAGAGAAGAAAATATTCCAGGCCCTCTTTTAGAAATATATAGAATACTAAAAAATACAATAAGAATATTATTGATATTCCATGGCTTGTTAATCATATCTATTGAGAAAAATCATACAATACAGAAGTACAAAAATTGTGAAAATATACTATATTTTTCGAGAAATTTGAGAGATATAGATAGATAGATAGATAGATAGATAGAGTGAGAGGGTACATGCAAGACATAAAAGGTTTAGTTCTTCATAAGATCCAAGATCATGTTGCAACTTTTTTTTAAAAAAATAGATCATTCTATTTAATATATAGAAATTTCATACGGTTCTTGGATTATGTCCTATCCTTAGGAGTGTCATATATGAATTATATATATATAATTTTAATATTTTAAACTTATATATTACCTAAAGGGTATACATGAACCTTATGTGGAAATGTATGTTCATGCATCTATCAGTCTACCCCCAAAGAAGATGCCTAGATCGGATAAGTTTTTCTTCTATAAATACTTCGATCTAGTTCCATTTATATTAAATTTTACTAAAATAATCATACAGTTGTACGTGTTATTGCCTAAGTTTGGACTTTACTAAATTAAGACAATGTAACATGTCTTAGAGCTTTGTTCAACAAATTAGTCTAGGTTGCTTTAAGTAACATGGCATGGCATATGGTATTGCTGGTTTGTCAATGATTTAGTTGTTGACTTAAATTTTGGCCATTCTTGAGGAATCCAGGTCATCACATGCTGTGCTGATGTGTCAATATATTAGTGGTTGTGCAAGAAAACATCCAATAGGGTTAGCCAAAAGGGTTCTGTGTGAATAGGTTATTAAGTTCTTTATTGGTAACAAAGAGAGATAAAAAATTATGGGATCCTGCATGGTCCCCTTTCAATGATGACGAAACGTGAGTAGACTTCTAGTGAGAACATAATTAGAAAATTAGGCACTTGTATATTAACATTATTTGTTGTCATTAAGTATGCATGTGAACTCTCGCAAGACCTAGTTTTTCACCGGACTCTCAATTGGATTGTTGAAGCAGCATAGGAAAAAAATAAAACTATAACAAACTCGATATGATATAATAAGTAGGAAAAAATGGAATACAAAATGAATAATTATTGACTTTACGAGCATTTCTATTTTAGTAGCACCCTGGTGTTGTGATCAGTTTATAGTTTCTTAACAACCATGTGATGAACTCGTTCAATAAAATGTTGGGCACAAGCTGAGTTAAATCATAGTTTATTTAATTGTTCAATAAAACGCTAGACTTAACACAATGGCAGACATAGGACTTAATTACTCCGTGTTTGTTGCTTTCTCTGAACGCAGATTTAAATAAAAGATCAAATTATAAAAACATGTAACGGTTTACCTAAAATGTGTAAATTATAATCCATAACCATGACGAAAGAGAACTTACATAAGCGCAGTTATAATTTATTAAGAAGTACCTACAAATTAGTAGAAAATATATTTTTTTGCGGCATGAACCAGCGGCTATTGGTCTATGTATGTGGCCGACGACTAGCAAGTGATAAAAAAGATGCACTTGCTCTGCTTTATACTAGTATCAATCTTACAAAGACCAAGCACACAAAACCGGTCAGTCAGACGAAAAAAAATCAAGATAGTATTGTGTATAAGCAAAATGAAAGCACGGAAAGGTTTGAGAGTCTTGGAAAAGAGCAATCTTAGTTGTTGTACACTGACTATTCAGCACGCCTACTAGCTATATTGATCCGGTGGAGTCAATATAGCAGCGGGGCAAGTGTACGAGACGATGAATCGATCGACTGTGCTATCTAAGCGATCGACCGAACGTGCATTGGTCAAGTGAGGGATTCGCGAGACGAAGATCGTTTGGGCAAGTACAGAACGTTGAGTGTTCTCTGGCTCTGGTTCTCCTTTTCGCTTGCCGTCTCTGTCGCCGGCAGCTAGCGCGTGTTAGATTGATCTCTAACGTGACAGAGTCCAACGGCCTTTCACGCCCTATCCGTGTCCTAATTGAGGGCGTCCAACCTTATCATCGTTGGTGGTTCCCTGTCGCGCGCTATATAAAGAGGTGAGGGACCAGTTGCACGCGGTACGGAGTTAGTCGCAGTGCCGCTCGCCCCACCGATATCCCTACCGATCTAGGGTTTTAGCGTGAGCCGACGGGAAGCGCCGACACCACCCGTGCACCCATGCCGTTGCCCTCATTTTCCCCATGGCCACTAGCTCCAGCGCCAACTCCGGCATCCCCTCTGACTCGTGCTCGTCGAGCCAGGGCGCAGGTGGTACCCCTCCTTCCTCTACTTCTCTCCCTCAGATCTACTAGATTCAATCCAATAGTGTCTATAGAGAGTAAAACTAGGGTCAACATTGGTATCACAGCATTTGGCTCAGTGTTTTTTCTTCGGTAGAAAAGCAAAAGAACAAAAGTAAACCCTAGATCTACAGTGCGCCTGCCTCACGGCCGCGCTATTTCTCTCGATTTAGATGGGCATCCTACGGAGACATCTAGACGAAGAACCAACCCCTTCAGGGGCAAAGCAAATCCCCAGATCTAACCCCGAATCAAAATATCCCCAGATCCCGCAAGCAAATCCCCAAAGAAAACCCCAAAGGAAACCCCAAGAAAAAAAGGAAACTGGTTGTGCGCTGGCAAGGGGGCACCACCGCTGCGCCGCTTGACGGTCGTGCGCCCACCCTCGGGTGGACGCACCGCCGCCAAGGGGGGCAGAGGGGGGCCACGGCTCCACCGCTCGTCGCTGTCTTTCCTCTCTGTATCGTTGCTTTGCGAGGTAGGGAGGTGGATGCGACAGAGATAGGGGGAGAAGGCGCTCGGGTGGGAGGGAGGGGCTCACCGCCGACGATGCTGTGGGGCAGCGCAGCCGCCTCGCCACATCCCCACAGCGCCCCCATAGAGAGTGGAGTGGGGGGAGCTCACGGGAGGGGAGGAGGGCAAATGGGGCTAGGGTTTGCGTTAGGGTGCCACGTCGGGGTTTTTGTTCGAGCGAAAGGCGCGCGGGGCCATCCGATCTAGGCTAGCGCAAGCGTGCGGCTTAGATCGGGCGGCAGGGCGTGCGCAGCTCAGCTGTTGCGGGCTGTTGGTGGAGTGAGGCCAAACTGGGTCGTGGGCCGCAGCTCGCAGGCAGCGCAACGGCGCGCGCGGTAGATAGGTTGCTGCGAGCGGCGCTGGGTGGGTGCTACTAGGCCGCTGCATGGGCTACGGCCGAGCGAGCGGCACACAGCGTGCCGGCGCTGGGCAGTAGCGGGCCATAAAGGCGCTACGCGCTGCACAGTGGTCGTGGGCCATTTTTTTGGCGCACAGTGACAGCTGTTTCAGTTTTTAAATTGTTTTGTTCAGTTTTTTGAGCTTTTTTCCAGTTTTTTGAGCTTTTTTCACACAGTTTTATCTATTCAAATATTCCAATGAAAGTTTTGTTTAGAGAATACAAAAGTGACAGATTTTTTCTGTAAATTTTTAAAATTTATGAATATTGTAATATTATTTTCGCTGCAAATAGTTGATAGATATTGCTTGAATGCAATAAAGTGATTATTAATTTTTTTAAAAATGTGATAAAGTAAATATTAAAGTTGATTATAATCCTATTTTTATATGACCAACGCTATTAATAACATGATCATGATTAGTTTATTATGTGTCAAAGGTGCATTTATTTTATTTTTGCCCAACAGCGATATAATTTTAATGGCACAAACAGTTGCATGTTTACTTCATACCAACGTTGGATTAATGCAAACAGTTGTATTTTGTTATCTCACATCTTTTATGTATTTCAGGAGGTCTCAACCTCATGAGTTGCCTCAAGGACATTCCGATGCTCAGGGGGGACAACTACACTGAGTGGAGGAAGAAAGTAGACATGGCATTTGTTTGTGCCGAGGTTGACTGGGTTGTGGAAACCAAATAGCGAGTCAAGCCTAAAGATCCAGTAAGAGATGATGCTGAGGATAATGCTGCTTGGAAAAAGAGTAAAAGGGACTATGCTCCAGTGGAGCTGGCATACTCAATAGATAACCAAAAGTGGATCAATGCCAACAAAAAGTGCTTGGCCTTTGTAAAGAATACGACTGAGAAAGCCATTGTGGGCTCAATCGAAGAGTGTGCCTCTGTTGGAGAGTATCTAGCAAAGATAAAGAGTCAGTTTACTGGCTCTTCAAAGATGTATGCCACCCAGCTGCTCAAACAGCTGGTAATAGAAAAGTATACTGGTGGACCACATGGCATCAGGGAGCACATCTTGAGGATGAGCAACATGGCTGCTAAATTAAAGCCCCTGGATGTTGACCTCGAGATCAAGCCTGCTCTGCTGGTTTACCTTGTCATGGCCTCTCTCCCCCAACAGTTTGAGAACTTTGTGATCAACTACAATATGTCTCCTGAAAAATGGGACATTGAAAAGACAATTGGGATGTGTTCTCAAGAGGAATAAAGGCTCAAGTCCATTCATGGTGGTTCTCTGAACTATGTGAAGGACAACAGGAAGAGAACCTTCAACAATAGCAACCATGGTGGTTCCCCCTCCAAGCCACATGGAAAAGGCCCCGTACAGTATCAGCATCAACAGAGTCTCCCTGGGGACAAGGACCAGTGCCACCATTGCAAGAAGCCTGGTCACTTCAAAAAAGATTGCCCAATATGGCTCAAGTCAATAATGGCAAAGAAGGGTAAAGACACAGTTTCTTTTGTAAATAAATCCTTGTATGAACAGTTTTCTAAATCTACTTGGTGGATTGACTCTACTGCAACTGTTCATGTTGCCAATTCTTTACAGGGATTCCATTCGACAAGGAGTTTGCAAAGAAGCGAAAGATGCATTTAGGTCGCGAATGGGTTTCAAGCAGAAGTTGAAGTTGTTGGCGACATTCCTTTGGAGCTAGCTGATGGTTTTAATATTCTGTTAAAAGATGTTTTATTTGTTCCCTCCGTCCACACAAACTTAATAAGTGTGTCATGTTTGGATAAAGACATGTATGAACATTATTTTGGACATGGCAAGTGTGTCATTTGGTTTAAAGATGCTTGTGTGGGTATTGCTTTACTTCACGATAAGCTTTATTTGTTATCCTTGCATGATAAAGTGCTTTCTGTGTGTAATGTGAGTGAGCAAGTTTCCTTGTCGAACAAATAATAAAAGAAAAGAAAGCAAACTCATGACTCATCGAAGTTATGGCACTGTAGATTAGGCCATATTTCGAGGGTAAGAATAGAAAGCCTCGTTAAAAATGACATTCTTCCTCCGTTAGATTTCTCATATATCAAACAATGCATAGATTTCATAAAAGGAAAATATGTAAAGCAAATCAAAAAGGGTGCAAACCGAAGTATAACAACACTAGAAATCATTCACACTGATATTTGTGGACTGTTTCCTGTGAAAAGTGTGGATGGTTATGATTCATTCATAACATTCACGGATGATCACTCCTGATATGGTTATATTTATCCAATTAAATAAAGATCTGAGGCATTGGATAAATTTAAATTTTTTAAGGCTGAAGTTAAAAATCAGCATGATAAAAGAATTAAGATAGTCCGGTCCAACCGTGGGGGGGAGTACTATGGTCGGCACACTCCATATGGTCAAGGACCTGGACCTTTTGCAAGGTTCTTACAGGAAAATGGAATAGTCGCCCAGTATTCTATGCCGGGCGAACCTCAGCAAAATGGAGTAGCTGAAAGGCGTAACCATACCCTTATAGATATGGTGCGCAGCATGATGAGCTATTCCACCCTCCCATTGGTATTATGGATGGAGGCGCTTAAAACCGCATTCACATTCTCAACAGAGTACCAAGAAAGTCGGTGCCCAAAACACCGTACGAGTTGTGGATAGGCAGATTCCCCTCTATGTGCCACTTGAGGGTTTAGGGGAGCCCAGCTGAGGCAAAAGTTTTTAATCCAAATATTGCAAAGTTAAACCCCAAAATAGTGTCTTGCCACTTCATTGGCTATTCAGATAGATCAAAAGGCTATCGTTTATACTGTCCTGACAGATACACGAAGTTTGTAGAAACGAGACATGCAGTATTCTTGGAGGACAAATTGATGAGGGGGGGCACGGTAGTTCGGAAAATTGATCTTGAGGAGAAGAGGGTGCATGCACCTAATCCGATGACTCAGGAGCCATTTTTCTCGCTACCTGTTGTGCCACCAACTACAACCCCTGAGGTTGTGGTGCCGGCACCTATTGTGACTCCACACGTGACAGCAATGGGAGAAGGTTCAGAACATGTCCATCAGGAGCCGCCTGAACCCACTGTTGAGCACGAAAGGGAGCCGGAACAGCCACATACATCAAATGTGCCAGAACCTGAGGCAGGAAATGAGCAAGACTCTGATAAACTCAGAAGGTCTAAAAGAGAAAGAAGACCAGCCATTTATAAATAAATTTACAAAGTTTACAACACAGAAACAGTTCATATGGAGGGTGGTCCCACCTCATATGAAGAAGCCATGAGAAGCCCTCACTCAGCCAGGTGGGTGGAGGCAATGGAAGATGAAATGAAATCGATGAGTTCCAACAATGTTTGGAATGTAGGGTTTGCAGCATAGAAAACAAAAGGTTTCCTATGATGGGAACAAACTATGTACCAAGATCTATCTACTAGATACAAGCAATGGACGGATGTAAATCCGTAGAGGACATACCCTTGAAGACCGACAAAGCTTAACGAGTTCAAACTCGTGGTTGATGTAGACGATCTCTTGTCGATCTCAAGATCGAGAGGAAGTCCTAGCGCTGCAAAACAACGGCGCATCCGTGCTCGCACACACATACAAGGCACCGAGCAACCTCCGCCTCCTCGCTCCAGCAATGCAGTGAAGCACAACTCTTTCTTGCCGAATAGCCACCGGGAACATGTATCTCGCTAGTCCGAGACCATGGGGAATAAATACTAGAGCGGGAGAGAGATCCTTCACGAGGAGGTGTGAGTGAGAGAGAGGGAGGGGGCTCCTTTTATTGGGAGAGGGGGCACCCAAGGGGCCATGCGCCCAGCCATGGGGCTGACCCCTACCCTCCTTTCATTCATGTGGGTGGACACTCCACTCACACAAAAACCTTTCAATTTCCTCCACTCAAAAACCCACTCAAATTCCCATTAAATTTCCACCAAAATTAATGCAAACTCTCATTAAATAAAACTCATTTTATTTATTCAGAATTTTTTCAATTACTTTAATGACAAACATTCTCATATAACCCCTTGATAGTATTTCATTTCACATGCAAAAACATTTTCTGCAATTTCACTCGAAAACCTGATTCGGTATCTAGTGAAATAAATTCCTACGCTTGTTATTCTTTCCGGCATGAAACTTTTGTTCCATTTGGATGTCGGTGTCTCTTAAGTGTGCCACCCTACGGTTCGTCAATAATGCGGACATGATCGAGACCCCTCTCCGATCAATAATCAGAAGCGAGATCTGGAGACCCATACTGACTCCCACAAATTCAACGATGACTTTCTTGTGATCGTCAGAACCTTTTACGCTAGTATCTTAATCCTTTTGTTTCGCGATCTATTACATGTCCGAGATTCGATCATCGGTATCTCCATACCTAGTTTGATCTCGTTACTGACATGCACTCTTTTCTTGTTCCCGTGATATAACATTCTAGTGATCAAATCACTTGCTTGCAAGCTAATCAATATGATATCACCGAGAGGGCCCAGAGCATATCTATCTGTCATCGGGATGAAAAAATTACATTCTCGATCCATGGGCCTCAACATAACACTTTAGTAGTTCTAAACCCATCTTTATAATCATCCAGTTACGGTGTGACGTTTGATGTTACAAGAAACTCTTCCGGTGTTAGTGATTGACATGATCTCATGGTCTAAGGATTAGGATCACTTCGTAAGTTGTTATAGCAATATAAACTCAATAACTTTGATCGTAATGCTATACTTCGGATGAATGTTCATCACATCATTACACTAAGGTTGTGACCTCGTTATTAACAACATCCAATGTCCATGATCAGGAAACCTTGATCATCTTGTTAATCAACGAGCTAGTTTATGAGAGAGGCATAACTAGGAACTTCCTTTTTTTGTTTATTAAACACATATGTATTAATGTTTCCGTATTAATATAATTATAGCATGCAAAATAAACATTTATCATAAATAGGGAATACGATAATAACCAGTTTATTATTGCCTCTCGGGCATATTCCTTTCAGTCTCCCACTTGCACTAGAGACAATAATCTAGTTTAGAAACTTTGCGTATTGAACACCTATGGATTTCTGGTGTTCTATATATACGATTTCAAGTGGTTAACATAATCTACGGATCTAACGTTTCAGGTTCGTGTGTATTTGCATGTCTTTGCGTCTCCATGCATCACTCATTCTCCAATGAGATGACATTGTATAAATTTGGTCTTTTGGTGAGACCTTTAGTTCCTTGGGGTTAAATCATGTCGATACTATTGTCGTACAATATATCTTTAGTGTTATCCCGTTGCGAACCACACCTTAGTTTGATAACAAACTACTTGACACAAATTCCCTCCTTTGCTGCTACTATAGCAGTCATATACTTAGCCCTTTTGTTGTAGTATCCGTCACAATGTCTTAACTTGGAATTCATTTAAATCCATCATGGAAACTCCTTTCCATTACATTGTGCCACTCATAGTTTAAATTGAGATAAACTTAATTTGTATCTTGTGATAAAACTAGTACCAATGTAACGCTTTATAATGAACTATTTATAATTGTTTGTCACCTCTACACAAATATATTCTTACTTCTTCCAAAAGATCATAAGAATATCCTTACTATCGTCCAATGATTATTTTATGATTCATTCTGGTGGATGCTCATAACACTTAGAGCATAGGACATATCTGGATGTGTACATATCATGGTATGATTGATCAAAACATCCTTGTGATTTCACTCATCAAGTGTCAAAGCACTTGAATCTTGTTTCACTTATCAAGTGTCGATACACTTGAATCTTGATTCAATTCCTTTCCATGCGACAAGAACCGTTCTTGTCGTTTCTATATTGAACTCCTTCAATATTTCATATATGTACGTTTGGCACAACCATATTAGCGTCATGGTCTATCCACTATAGACATTCATGCTAAATATTCGGGTTTTGCCTAAGTCTTTCATTGAAATGAAATTCTTAACCTTTGTCAATAAAAGATACATCATTTCTAATCAACAAAATGTCATCCACATAATGTATTAGAAATATGTCTTAGCGCTCCCACTTAATTTCTTGCAAATGCAAGCATCTTCATCGTCTCCTGATGAAAACTCCTTTTTCATCATGGTGAAGATTCCAACTCCGCGATGCTTACTTCAACCATTAAAGTTTGCCGTCCCTTTTAGCATCCTTTGAATTTAGCAAAACCCTTTGGACCGTGTCTTGTACACATCCTAGGTAACCATTCTATTAGAAGAATTTTGTTTTGTCTATTCATCTACCATATACCAAATTATATGTAGGTTGCTACTTTAATCCGTCTAGACTAAATATCGCTATGAAAGATCAAATCTTGTCATAGACAACTCCTTGAACATTGTCATAAAATACTTTACCGACATGTCGATTATTTCATAGATGTGAAACATCCATGTCTGTTTATTTATAGATCCAAAAACGACTGATAGGTTTTTACACCTTTCCGGAGGGTCTTCCAAGTTTAAAACTTTATTTCTCGTGTATGGAACTATCAAGGATTTTATGGCTTCAAGCCATTTGACAGAGTCAGGGCCCATCATCGCTTCTTTGCATGTAGTCGATTCATCATTGTCAACATTTGATTGTTTATCCGACCTACTTGGTTCAATAGGAACTTAGACCTCCGTGACCGCAACCTTTGAGGCACGTGAGCCATGAGCATTATGGTTGCCTCTAGAACATTTTCCGGTGCTGCGCGACTCAGCACATTTAGCTAAGGTTCGTTAACCTTATCAAAGTTCTATTGTCCTCCCACTTAAATTTTATGAAAAATTCCTTCTTCAAGAAACTTCACATTTCAAGCGACAAACCCATTTGTCCTTGGTGTTATGGAGGAATAACCAATTGTTATTCGAAATAACCTACAAAGACATGCTCATACGACTTTGGTTGTAAACATCTTACTTATGCTTAGCATACCAAAATTTAAAAAACGACAATTTGGGGTTTACCCCAAACCATAACTCATATGGTGTCATTTCAACGGATCAAGATGCAGCTCTTTTCAGTATAAAAGCGGCAGCCTCTAAAGCTTTAATATTTTAAACATAATGGAAGTTTTATAAATAACACCTTTTGATCCAACCATGTCACATAAGGTTTCATTACAAATCTCAAACATTCCATATTCCTATGGTGTTTCGGGAAATGCAAATTTAGGTGTTTTTGCTAAACTTGTAACTCAAATAAATCCCTTTATGATTGATACGCCCAATTTGCATCACCATTCTATATCATAATTTACCTCTATTCATTGATATTTGTCTTATTATGAGGTATTGCTTATGGCTTTTCATCTGTTTATGCATGTTGGATGATTCCTGGAGGATGGACTGCCAGAGTCCGGATTCTGATGGAAAAGAATGCGCTTCGGTGCAATTTCGCGAAGATCATAAAAATACCAGAAAAATACGGAAACATATTATTTTACCAGAATATGAAGGAAGCCGGAAGGAGGTACGGAGATGGGCCTCAGGGGCCCACTCCCCCTAGGCGCGGGCCCACCTGACCCCGCGCCTAGGGAAGGTGTGGCCCACCTAACTGGCCTCCGACTCCGCCCCTTCGCCTATATCTTCCCTATGGAACCCTAACACCAGGGGAGCGACCACAGATAGATTTCCGTCGGCTCTAGGGGCGGAAAACACTGAGAGAGAAAGATCCCTCAGGCAGACAGATTTTTGCCAGGGGAATTCCTTCCCAGAGAGGGGAGACGGTCGTCATCAACACCATGGTCAAGCTAGGATTCATCGGGATCATCATCATCATCATCCACACCATCATCTCCACCAGCACCATCATCACCACTCCATCCCGCTGTAACAATTGTGTTGGATATTGCTTTAGTTCTTAGGGGAAACTTTCCCAGTGTTGATTACTATTGTAGTTGATGCTTGTGAGTGGAACCATTGGATTATTGTTTATGTTCAGATTGTTATCCATTACCATATCATCTTTGATCTTGATCCATATGATGTATTGTGAGTAGTTTGTTTAGTTCTTGAGGACATGGGAGAAGTCATGTTGTTAGTAGTGAATCTGTGATGAGTTATTATTCAGTGGTTTAGTATTTAAGTTGTGGTTCTATTCTTCTAGTGGTGTCATTGAAGGGAATATGCCCTGAGAGGCAATAATAAAATGTTTATTATGTGTATTCCAAGTATATGATAGATGTTTATTTTGCATGCTATAATTGTATTAATACGGAAACGTTAATACATGTGTGTTTAATAAACAAATAGAAAGTTCCTAGTTATGCCTCTCTCATAAACTAGTTCGTTGATTAACAAGATGATCACGGTTTCCTGATCATAGACATTGGATGTTGTTAATAACGAGATCACAACATTAGTGTAATGGTGTGATGAACATTCATCCGAAGTGGTATCAGAGCCGGATCTATGCGTAGATACTTTACACGGGTAGTACACATATGAGTATGTGGGCGATGATGATCATGTTGTTGCTCCTTTGTTGTAATTTTGGATATTGGTGGCATAGTGGGATGAAGCGGCCCGGACAAACTTTACAGGTCCTCGCACATGAGACCTGTTCCACGCTTGACATGCATCTAGTTTGCATAAGTGGCTAGCGGGTGTCTGTCTCTCCTACTATAGTCAATATCTATTTTGCAAGCGAGTTGTCAACAATTTGGTTATCCTCGTTGTGGTTCATGTTCGTAGGTAAGAACGGTTCTATCTCGAAAGCCCTAAGCCACGTAAAACTTGCAATGGATAAATTAGAGGCGTCTAGTTTAGATTGTTGCTGGGCTAGTGTTATGATATGGTGATGTTGTAAGTAGAAGTATGAGATGATACTCTTACAACATACATAACGTGTAATCTCCATAGACCTTGGACTTACACATATAGGTATGATAGTGATCATACCACGGTGCACATGATAGATATCATATGCGGGAACCATATTATTTCACTAATAAACATATGATGTTTGATGGCATCTTATATTGCTTGTTTAGCGCTTTGTTAGCATAATAAGATGATCCCTCTTTTAAATATCAAGATAAGAATGTGTTCTTCCTTTAGTATGCACCGATTATGTTTTCGTCGCTCCAAGACATCACGTGATGATCGGGTGTTCTTGGATCCACGACCATATTTCGGGTGTAAAATAGTTACACACGCGAATACTAAGGTTCTAACTTGGCGAGCCTAGCATGTACAGACATGGCCTCGGAACATGGACCGAAAGGTTAAGCATGAGTCATATAGTTGATATGATGCCCATTTGATGCCCGCCTTTGAAGCTACACCGACTCACGTGATGATCGGACTTGGTGTAGTGGATTTGGTTCATGTAATCACCAAAAAGGCACGAGGGATGTCATTTTTGAGTGGGAGTTCATTCGTAATATGGATTAGTTGAACTCAATCTATCATACACTTAGTCTAAACTTTACAAATTCTGTTGTAGATGGCACCACCTGCTTTTAATTTCAATGTGTTCATGGAGAAAGAGAAACTTGCAACGAACGGTAGCAACTTTACCGAATGGGCCACGAATTTGAGGATTCTCCTCTCTTCTTCACAAAAGCAATATGTGCTAGAAGCGCCGTTAGGCCCCCCACCTTTAGATGATGCCCCTGACGAGGAGAAGAATGTCTATCAGACTCGTCAGGAGGACCACAACTTAGTTCATTGCGGCATATTGTATGGGCTAGAGCCGGAACTTCGAAAGCGTTTCGAAAATGGCAATGCATTTGATACAATGGGTGAGTTGAAAATGATTTTTGACACACATGCTGCTGTAGAGAGCTACAACGCTTCAGAAAAGTTCTTTAGCTGCATGATGGAAGAGCACATCTCCGTTAGTGAGCATGTACTCAAGATGTCGGGTTACGCCGATAAGCTTGTGTCCTTGGGAATATCGATTCCCATTGACTTAGGCATCCATCGTGTTCTGCAGTCTCTGCCACCTAGGTATAAGAGCTTCGTGATGAACTATAATATGCAAGGCATGAAGAAGTCTCTCGCCGAGCTTCTGTCAATGCTTAAAACTGCAGAAGTGGAGATCAAAAAGGAACATCAAGTGTTGATGATCAGTAGGAACACTGGTTTCAAGAAAGACAAGAAGGGAAAACGGAAGGGAAGTAAGGGTGGAAAGCCGGTTGCCGCGCCTGAAAAGAAACCCCGAGTTGGACCTAAGTCTGATACCGAGTGCTACTATTGTAAGGGGACTGGCCATTGGAAGCGCAACTGCCCCAAGTATCTGGCAGACAAGAAGGCCGGCAAGGCAAACAAAGGTATATATGATATACATGTTATTGATGTGTACTTGACTAGTGCTCGCAGTAGCACCTGGGTATTTGATACCGGTTCAGTTGCTAATATTTGTAACTCGAATCAGGGGCTGCGGAACAAGCGACCGCTAGCAAGGGGTGAGGTCAAGATGCGTGTCGGCAATGGATCAAGCGTTTATGTGATCGCCGTCGGAACGCTGCCTCTCCACTTGCCGTCGGGATTAGTAATAAACTTGAATAATTGTTATCTGGTGCCTGCACTGAGCATGAACATTGTATCTGGATCGTGTTTGATTCAAAGTGGTTATTCATTTAAATCCGAGAACAATGGTTGTTCCATTTATATGAATGAAATCTTTTATGGTCATGCACCGATGATGAATGGTTTATTTCTTTTAGATCTCGATAATAATGTTACCATATTCATAATGTTGATGCTAAAAGGATTAAACTAAATGATGATATATCCGCATATATGTGGCACTGCCGTCTAGGTCATATTGGCGTTAAACGCATGAAGAAGCTCCATTCGGATGGACTTTTGGAATCACTTGATTATGAATCATTTGATACATGTGAGCCATGCCTTATGGGCAAGATGACTAGAACGCCGTTTTCCGGTTCAATGGAACGGGCGACAGATTTATTGGAAATCATACATTCTGATGTATGTGGTCCAATGAGTGTGTCAGCGCGAGGTGGATATCGTTATTTTGTTACTTTCACGGATGATTTGAGTAGATACGGTTATATCTACTTGATGAAACACAAGTCTGAAACCTTTGAAAAGTTCAAGGAATTTCAGAATGAAGTGGAAAATCATCGTAATAGAAAGATCAAATTTCTACGGTCCGACCGTGGAGGTGAGTATCTAAGTTACGAGTTTAGCACTCACATGAAAGAATGTGGAATTGTTTCACAACTCACACCTTCCGGAACACCACAGAGAAATGGTGTGTCGGAACGTCGTAATCGTACTTTATTAGATATGGTTCGATCTATGATGTCTCTGACGGACTTGCCGTTGTCATTTTGGGGTTATGCACTAGAAACTGCTGTATTCACTTTAAATCAGGCACCATCTAAATCCGTTGAAAAGACACCGTATGAATTGTGGTTTGGAAACAAACCTAAGCTGTCATTTCTTAAAGTTTGGGGATGCGATGTTTATGTGAAGAAACTTCAACCGGATAAACTCGAACCCAAAGCGGAAAAATGCGTCTTCATAGGATACCCTAAGGAAACTATTGGGTATTCCTTCTATCACAGATTCGAGGGCAAGGTTTTTGTTGCCAAGAATGGATCCTTTCTAGAGAAAGAGTTTCTCGCGAAAGGTGTGAGTAGTCGAAAGGTGTGAGTAGTCGAAAGGTAGAACTCGAAGAGGTTATTGAACCTTCTCTTCAAAGTATGGCGAGTAGTGCAGCGCCGGAAGTTGTTCCGGAGTTGGCTCCACCTGTTGAAGAGGGAACTAATGATAATGATCATGAAACTCCGAAAGAGAGTACTACCGAACCTCGCAGATCTAGCAGGACGCGTGCATCTCCCGAGCTATACGGAAATCCTGTCATGAATTTCATGGTTGATGAAAATGGTGACCCTGCGACGTATGAAGAAGTGATGATGAGCCCGGATTCCAACAAATGGTTAGAAGCCATGAAATCCGAGATGGAATCCATGTATGAAAATCAAGTTTGGAACTTGGTGGACTTACCTCACGACCGAAAAGCCGTGGAGAACAAATGGATTTTCAAAAGGAAAACTGATGCTGATGGTAATGTGACCGTCTATAAAGCTCGACTTGTCGCAAAGGGGTTTCGACAAATTCAAGGAGTTGACTATGATGAGACATTCTCTCCCGTAGCGATGCTAAAGTCAGTTCAGATTATGTTAGCAATTGCTGCATATTTCGATTATGAGATATGGCAGATGGATGTAAAAACCGCGTTTCTCAATGGTAATATTGAGGAAGAGTTGTATATGATACAACCAAAGGGTTTTGTCGATCCTAAGGATGCTAACAAGGTGTGCAAGCTTCAGCGATCCATCTATGGATTGAAGCAAGCATCACGAAGTTGGAATCTCCGCTTTGATGAGGTGATCAAAGAGTTTGGATTTGTCCAAACTTATGGAGAATCTTGTATTTACAAGAAAGTGAGTGGGAGCAATGTGGCATTTCTGATATTATATGTGGATGACATATTATTGATCGGAAATGATATAGATCTTTTAAACAGTGTTAAAAGTTATCTAAACAGCAAATTTTCAATGAAGGACCTAGGTGAAGCGTCATACATATTAGGCATAAAGATCTATAGGGATAGATCTAGGCGCCTAATAGGGCTATCGCAAAGTACATACCTTGATAAGATTTTAAAGAAGTTTAAAATGGAAAATAGTAAGAAGGGGTTCTTACCTATGACACAAGGCACGACATTGAGTAAGACTCAAAGTCCAGCTTCGGCGGAAGAAAGAGAGATAATGGACAAGGTCCCCTATGCTTCAGCCATAGGCTCTATAATGTACGCCATGCTATGTACAAGACCGGATGTGGCACATGCTATTAGTTTGACTAGTAGGTACCAATCGGATCCAGGTTCAGAACACTGGAAAGCGGTCAAGAATATCCTTAAGTACTTGCGAAGAACTAAGGATATGTTTCTTATATACGGAGGTGAAGAAGAGCTCGACGCTAAGTGTTATGTCGACGCTAGTTTTGACACCGATCCGGATGACTCTAAGTCTCAATCCGGATACGTATTTCTCATGAATGGCGGAGCGGTTAGTTGGAGGAGCTCCAAACAACCTGTGGTGGCGGGATCAACAACGGAGGCCGAATATGGTGCTGCTTCAGAAGCGGCCCAGGAAGCAGTTTGGATGAAGGAGTTCATATCCGAACTAGGTGTGGTTGCAAACGCGTTGGACCCAATGGTGATCTATTGTGACAACAATGGTGCCATTGCCAATGCCAAAGAGCCAAGGTCTCACAAGCATTTCAAGCATATTAAGCGCCGGTTTCACTCCATCCGCGAGCATGTCAAGGATGGAGATATAAAGATTTGTAAAGTACATACGGATCTCAATGTAGCAGATCCGTTGACTAAAACTCTCCCTAGAGCAAAACATGATCTACACCAGAACTTCATGGGTGTTAGATACATCACAATGTAACTAGATTATTGTCTCTAGTGCAAGTGGGAGACTGAAGGGAATATGCCCTAAGAGGCAATAATAAAATGTTTATTATGTGTATTCCAAGTATATGATAGATGTTTATTTTGCATGCTATAATTGTATTAATACGGAAACGTTAATACATGTGTGTTTAATAAACAAACGGAAAGTTCCTAGTTATGCCTCTCTCATAAACTAGTTTGTTGATTAACAAGATGATCACGGTTTCCTGATCATAGACATTGGATGTTGTTAATAACGAGATCACAACATTAGTGTAATGGTGTGATGAACATTCATCTGAAGTATAGCATTATGATCAAAGTCATTGAGTTTATATTGCTATAAACAAACTACAAAGTAATCCTAATCCTTAGACCATGAGATCATGCCAATCACTAACACCGGAAGAGTTTCTTGTTGACATCAAACGTCACTCCGTAACTGGGTGATTATAAAGATGGCTTCAAAGCTTCTAAAGTGTTATGTTGAGAATCATGGATCAAGAGTGGAATTTTTTCATCCCGATGACGAATAGATATGCTCTGGGCCCTCTCGGTGATATCACATTGGTTAGCTTGCAAGCAAGTGATTTGATCACTAGAATGTTATATCACGGGAACGAGAAAAGAGTGCATGTCAGTAACGAGATCAAACTAGGTATGGAGATACCGATGATCGAATCTCGGACATGTAATATATCGTGAAACAAAGGGATTAAGATTCAAGCGTAAAAGGTTCCGACGATCACAGGAAAAGTCATCGTTGAATGTGTGGGAGTCAGTATGGATCTCCAGGTCCCGCTACTCATTATTGATCGAAGAAGGGTCTCGATCATGTCCGCATTATTTGCGAACCGTAGGGTGACACACTTAAGGGACACTGGCATCCAGTTGGAGCAAATGTTTCATGCCGAAAGAATAAACAAGCGCAAGAATTTATTTCACTAGATACTGAAACAGGTTTTCGGGTGAAATTGCATAAAGTGGTTATGCATGTGAAATGAAATTCTAGCAAGGGGTTATTTGTGAATGTTTGTCATTAAAGTAATTGACAAAATTCTGAATAAAATAAAAGAGTTTTATTTAATGAGAGTTTGCATTAAATTTGGTGGATATTTAATGGGAATTTGAGTGGACTTTTGAGTGGAGGGAATTTAAAGGAATTTTGTGAGTGGAGTGTCCACCCACATGAAGAGGGGAGGGCAAGGGGCAGCCCCCATGCATCGGCCACCCCCTTGGGGTTCCCCCCTCCTCCTATAAAAGGAGCCCCCCTCCTCACTTGTCTCTCACACCTCCTCATGAAGGATCTCTCTTCCCCTCTAGAATTTATCCCCCATGGTCTTGGACTAGCGAGATACATGTTCCCGGTGGCTATTCGGCAAGAAAGGGTTGTGCTTCCGCTGCATCGCTGGAGCGAGGAGGCGGAGGTTGCCCGGTGTCTTGTACGTGTGTGCGAGCACGGATGCGCTGCTGCTTTGCGGCGCTAGGACTTCCTCTCGATCTTGAGATCGGCAAGAGATCGTCTACATCAACCACTAGTTGAACTCGTTAAGCTTTGTCAGTCTTCAAGAGTATGTTCTCTACGGATATACATCCGCCCGTTGTTTGTATCTAGTAGATAGATCTTGGTACATAGTTCCCATCGTAGGAAATTTTTTGTTTTCTATGATGCGAACCCTACAATCATGTGAACGTCGACTACATGATACTTCACCATTTATGGGCCTAGGGGAATGCATTATGTATTTGTCTACTAATCGCGGTGTTGCCGGAGTGATAGAAACCTGAACCCCCGTTAGGACACCTTTGCACAAGGGAGCGTAGGATCTCAGAGTTTAAGGCTGTGGTTAGATTTATATCTTAATTACTTTCCTGTAGTTACGGATGTTTGCAAGGGGTTTAATCATAAGTATGTATTAGTCCTAGGAAGGCCGGTATGTTAGCATAGGTTCACCCACACAACACTTACAAACACCAGAGAAGAGTACTCAACTATTTGAAGCGAAAGCACTTGACAGAATTCCCATGTGTCCTCGAGAACGTTTGGTCCTTATAAGTATTTCCACCGGCTTGTCCTTTGCTAAGAAAGGATTGGGACACTTGCTCCGTTTGTTCGTTACTTCTGTTACTTGCTCTTTGTTTTGTTGCCTTGTCAGAAGACCACTAAAAATCCGTTTGCTAAGTATTCACAGGGATTTCCTGCTCCATACCGCTGTTCAGCACCTTCTGCTCCTCATTGGGATCGACACTCCTATTTATCGAAAGTACTACGATATACCCCCTATACTTGTGGGTCATCAAGACTATTTTCTGGTGTTGTTGCTGAGGAGTGAAGCGCTATTGAAGAGTTGAAATGGTAAGGGAAACTTTCACTATGAGTATTGCTCTTGTTACTGCTTGTTACTTTGTTTCCAATATGGATAATCCACTTGGTTTTCTGTTTGGGAAAACTACTACCACTGCTAGGGTAGTATATGAACCACCACCCGACAAAGGCTAGCCTGGCCGAGTGGAGGCTCGACGACTACACCGCGGCCCTGAAGAAAATCACCCAAGCGGTGTACTTGGACGCTCAAGCTGGGGTCGCCCCCTATACCGCGAAGCGCTCAGCCCCAACGGTAATCACTTCGTATCATTCGCAGTCGCAGTCCTTTTGCAGTCGCGGTCATACTAACTTCAACTTGCCTTTGTTGTAGCTGTTCCAAGTAGTGGAGGGGTGGCTCCTGCCTTCGGATGACGAGAATTCGAGCTCGTCCGTCCAAGAAATGGGCGAGTCGCCCGTCAGGAGCGACGAAAGCGACAGCGACGACGAGTCCGAGGAGGAAGCTGCCCCGCTGGCTCGCAAGACCCGCGGGCAACGTCAGCGCGAGCTCGAGGCGAGCAAGAGCCTCGAGCGCCATGATGATGAAGAAGAACTTCCGGAGACGACCTCGCGCCGCCAGGCTACTCCGTCAAAGAAGAAGAGGAAGGAGAAGGAGGTGAAGGCCCCTCCAAGGAGGAAGACGAAGCCGATGAGGCCGGCCTCACCACCACACTCGGCAAGCAGTTCTGACGCCCCCAGCCCTATCAAGGACGAGGCGCCACCGGCGGTAGCCGCGCTGGACACGGCCACCGTTGAGGTGCCACTGGCTTCGATGCCCCCGCCATTCGCCCCAGTCTCGGGGCTGGGGGATGCTCCTGCCGTAGCGGCTTTGCCTCGCAGGGAAGCTCCTGTCGAAGAGGTTACAGAGGCTCCGGTTGCAGCCTCGACGACGAAGAAGCCGTCCGTGTCTTGGGCACGCGACGTCCTGGACACGGGGCTCAGCCGCCGACTGGGACCGAACTGGAGAAGCCAGCCGGCCTCCGTACGGGGCTGCGCTTTATTCCGGTCGCCAAGTGAGTACACTCGCCTTCCTTCGTCTTTCGAAATCGCTCGAATTATCTTGCTTATACGACTGATGTACAGGACCGGAGTGAAGAGGATGGGCCACCCAACCGTGGCTAAGGTGCCATCCGTCGTCAGCGAGGACGATCCTTCCCGCAAGAGGAAGGCGGACGAAGTCGTCGCCCCTGCGGATGGCGGCAAGAAGGCCAAGGGTGACACCGTCGTCACGATCTCTGACGACACGGTGGCCGCGCCGGCTGGACCTGCAACGGAGGCGGCCGCGTCCACGAAGGAGGGCGCTCCCTTGCCTGGAACGGCCGAGCCGACCTCCTTTGGGGCGGGTGCCTCTATCGCCACCTTCCCAAGCTTCATGACCAAGGCGGCCGCGGCGAGTGGAACTTCGCCCTCGAGCCACGCTCCTGGGATCGCCGATGCTGAAGTCGACCAACGTCGTGGGCATACGCCGGCTCTCCTCGCGTCCGTGGACGCGATACAACTCCACGGCATGCTTGGCGCAGCCATCCAGGTACATCCAGTCCCCGAGGATCAGGTCGGTGCTTTGCAGCGGCCTGATTCTTTTAATGTCTTATCTTTATTTTTCGCATCCAGTCCCCGAGTGCGCACGCGCTGAATTTCAGCGCGTGGGCACTTAGGAATTTCTTTGAGTACCAGTCCCCGAGTGCGCACTTGCTAAATTTCAGCGGGTGGGCACTTTAGGAATTTCTTTGATTGCCAGTCCCCGAGAGCGCACTCGCTGAATTTCAGCGGGTGGGCACTTAGGAATTTCTTTGATTGCCAGTCCCCGAGTGCGCACTCGCGGAATTTCAGCGGGTGGGCACTTAGGAATTTCTTTGATTGCCAGTCCCCGAGTGCGCACTCGCTGAATTTCAGCGGGTGGGCACTTAGGAATTTCTTTGATTGCCAGTCCCCGAGTGCGTACTCGCTGAATTTCAGCGAGTGGGCACTTTAGGAATTTCTTTGAATACCAGTCCCCGAGTGCGCACTCGCTGAATTTCAGCGGGTGGGCACTTAGGAATTTTGCTTCGGTTAACCTTTTTTGGTGATGTGCAGGGTCTGCAGCTTGAATCGGCTGATCGATTGGCAGCGAAGCACCACGCGGAGAAGGAACTGGCCCTCGTCCAGGAGGCGAACAACGGGCTTCAGGCGGTTGCCGCGAAGGCAGAGGAGGCTCGTCAGGGACTTGTCCCCGCGGGTGAATTGGCAGCGGCGCAATCGGCTTTGAGTTCTGCTGAACAGCGGATCGCCGTCCTCGAGCGCGAGCTGCGGAAGGGGAAGGAAGAAGCGAGCTCGGCTGATGGGCGAGCTAAGGCCGCCATTGCGGCCGCTGAAGAGGATCGCAAGGTGTCGGACGCCCTTGTCGCTGGGCTTTAGGACGACCACACTTCACTTCAATGCTTCATCACGGATCTCGCCCGCCCATTGATTGGTAAGTGCGCCTGCCTCTGCCAGTAGTTGCGCCTTTTGTGATATCCGTCGTATTTATTATTGTCTTCTACTCGCAGGTCGCATCATCGATAGCGCGGAAGAGGCAAGCTCGTTCGACGCGCGGCAGTGCGTAAGCACGCTTGTCGACTCGGCAACGTTGTCGGCGACGTGCATCCGTGCCTATCTCCAAGAGATATCGCCCACGGAAGTGATTCCCAGCGACCTCGTTGAGGTGTGGAAATATTTGGAGAAGGCGCCCGCGGTCGTTGAGTTCATGACGTGGTCGGCGTTTCGGCGCGGAGCGGCGACGGCGCTTAGTCTTGGGCTTGCCCACTTCCCCGAGGACTTCGCCATCGACGATGTGACGAGTGGCTACCCATCGTCGACTGGCGCGGTGGAGCTTTCCGAGGTCCTCAAGTTGCAGGACCGCGCCGCCTCGTACTCGGAGCGTGTCTGGGCAATGGGAGACCTCCTTCCGTATCAGGAGACGGTCGTCGCGCCTAGCGACCCTGAGCCGCCGCATCGTGACTTCAAGGTCGAGCAGCCCTTCCACACAGCGATGGCGGGTGAACTGACGACGTATCCGTCGAACCCGTACACGCCGTTCATCCGCAATCGCCGGGATGTTGGCGAGTCGTCGACTAAGCCTGCAGAATAGGATAATTTGCCTTGTAATATTAGCGGCAGGTCTGCCATGCGGGCATATTTTGTAATGTAAGACAATGCAACATGCTATTGAATGAGACGTCGTGTCTATTTTGGTATTTGTCAAGTGTTTGTGATTGTTGTTTGAACGAGTCCCCAAGCGCGTCCGCCCTTTTGTGGGGTTTACCTCGTATGTGATGTGTTTGTTGTTTTTGTGTGTTTTATTATTGTGGTCGACTCGCCCGGACTCGAAGAGCCAGTCGCTAGGCGACTCCCTTGAGCGCGCTGTACTTCGCCGTTTTCCCGTGCGCGAACGAGGTCGGGTGGCCGAGTCCCCGAGCGTGGTACTTGGTTGTTCCAGGCACGACTCGAGGGTGAGTGAGGACTTGGCGCGTTAGTTTGTGCGCGTCACTCCTGCCTGGCCCGTGGGGTCAGTCGCGTGGCGAGTCCTGGGCATGCTCTCCTACTTGGCGTTTTCCCGGGCCGCTCGAGGTGAACTGGTCCGCAGTCCCCGAGCGTGGTACTTAGCCGTTCGAGTCGCTATGTCGAGGATGCGGAGGACCATGGTCGCTGTAAGAAGCGTAGGCAGTAGTCTTGGTTCGTAGAACCAGTCGAGCTAGGCGACTCCAATGGGGCTCCGGGTAGGCGTTTTTCATGGACGATGCAAGACCTGAGGTGACTCAGTGCTCTTGCACCGCACTACTTAGCCGTGCCGATCGCTTTACCAAAGGTTGACTTCTGCGGTTAGCGTGATGCTGTTATTACGAGTGCGAGTGGCACAAGACATGGAGAGTGGGCGCAATTTGCGGTAACCGTTTCTTTTTATTTCATAGCGACTGGAGAGTACATATGTGGGGTTCTAGGCATAGAACTTCCGTAGGAGGTTTACATTCCATGGTCGCTTGACGTCGAGTTCGCCGTCCCCGCGGACATCGGTGAGGTAGTAGGCGTCGTTGCCGAGTACACGGCCGATGGCGAATGGTCCCTCCCATGGGGGGAAAGCTTGTGCATGCCCTTCTTGTCCTGGATGAGACGCAGCACCAGGTCGCCTTCTTGGAAGGTGCGAGTTTTCACCCGCCGACTGTGGTAGCGACGGAGTCCTTGTTGGTAGATGGCGGTGCGCGAGCGAGCTAGGTCGCGTGCCTCGTCAAGTTGATCGACTCCATCCTGTCGTGCGAGTTCGTTCGCAGCTTCCGTGTAGTGGACGACCCTTGGCGAGTCGTGCTCAAGGTCGGTGGGCATGACTGCCTCGGTGCCATACACCATGAAGAAGGGGGTGAATCCTGTCGACCTGTTGACCAAGGTGCGGATTCCCCAGATGACGGAGGGTAGCTCCTCGACCCAGCACCCGGCGGTGCGCTCGAGTGGTACTTGGAGCCGCGGCTTCAGGCCGTGGAGGATGCTTTGGTTGGCCCGTTCCGCCTGGCCGTTGGATTCCGGGTGGGCGACTGACGCGAGGTCGAGCCAAATGTGGTGTTCTTCGCAGAATTCGGCCATGGCTCCTTTGGCGAAGTTGGTGCCGTTGTCCGTGATGATGCTGTTTGGGAACCCGTAGCGATATATGATCTCGCGTAGGAATTTGGTGGCGGTCTTCCCATCGCATTTCCGAACTGGCTTGGCTTCCACCCACTTTGTGAACTTGTCGACCGCGACCAAGAGGTGGGTGTAGCCAGAGGGCGCCTTCTTGAAGGGGCCTACCATGTCCATACCCCACACAGCGAATGGCCAGGTGATGGGGATTGTTTTGAGCGCTGAGCTCGGCACGTGCTTCTGGTTGGCGTACTTCTGGCACCCGGCGCACCGCTGGACAATGTCGACAGCGTCGGCGTGTGCGGTAGGCCAGTAGAAGCCATGTTGCATAGCCTTGGCGACAAGAGAGCGGGCGCTGGCGTGGTGGCCGCAGTCCTCGGAGTGGATGTCGTGGAGGATCTTGCGTCCTTCGGCGGGTTGGACGCAGCCTTGGAACACGCCGGTGACACTGCGCTTGTGGAGCTCGCCGTCGATGATGGCGTAGGACTTGCATCGACGGGCGATCATCCGAACTTCCGTCTCATCTGCCAGCAAGGTGCCGGCTTCCAGGTAGGCGATGTAGGGCTTGGTCCAGTCGTCTGGCTCGTTGACGAGTGCGACCAGGGCTGCCTCTGGTTGGAGCGGGACTCCGATGTCGATCTCCCTTGGGGGAGAGACTGATGGCTTGGTGATCGTGTCGAGGAAGACGCCGGCGGGTGGTGCAAGTCGAGCCGACCCGATGCGAGAGAGGGCGTCAGCCTCCTCGTTCTTCCGCCTGTCGATCCACTCGACGGAGTAGCCTGTGAAGTGTCCACCCAAATTGTCCACTGCTTGGCGGTACGCCGCCATGGTGGGGGAGACGGCGTCGCAGGTGCCAGCGACTTGTCCTGCGACGAGGTCGGAGTCGCCGTAGCAGCGTAGGCGGTTGACATTCATCTCCCTGGCGGCCCTCATGCCGTGTAGTAAGGCCTCGTACTCGGCCATGTTGTTTGTGCAGGGTGTGAAGTCCAGGCAGAGGACATAGCGGAGTTTGTCGCCCTTCGGAGAAGTTAGCACGATCCCTGCGCCTGCGCCGTCCGCGTTCTTGGAGCCGTCAAAGTGCAGGCTCCAGTAGTGGAGGTATGGCAGCTTCTCTAGCTGCTGGGCTTCTTCCCAGTCGGCGATGAAGTCCACTAGGGCTTGCGACTTGATCGCTCTTCGTGGCTCGTATTTGATGTTGTGGACGCCGATCTCGACGGCCCACTTGGCGACTCGCCCGGTCGCCTCACGGTTGCGGATGATGTCCTGCAATGGTGCGGAGGAGAAGACCGTGATCGGGTGCTCCTGGAAGTAGTGCGGCAGGCGTCGCTGTGCCCTGAAGACCGCGTATACCCTGGTACTGCGGGTACCGCTGGCGCGACTCGGTGAGGACCTCGCTGATGTAGTAGACCGGTCGCTGTACTGGGCGCTCCTTTCCTTCCTCCGGTCGCTCGACGACCATGACCGCGCTGACGACGCGCTCGGAAGCCGCGACCTAGACTAGCATGGGTTCTTTGTCGACTGGGGCGGCGAGTAGCACCTTCTTGAGGTCGCGGAGCGCGTCGTCCGCCTCCTTGTCCCACTGGAATGTGGGGTTCTTGCGCATCAGGCGATATAGAGGCATTGCCTTCTCGCCCAAGCGGGGGATGAAGCGACTGAGAGCCGCTACTCGCCCGGCCAGCTTCTGAACGTTGCGCAAGCACTCGGGTTTGCCGAGTCGGGCGATCGTGTCGATCTTGGTGGGGTTCGCCTCGATCCCGCGCTTGGAGACGACGTAGCCCAGCAGCTGCCCTGCGGGTACACCGAAGGTGCATTTGCCTGGGTTGAGCTTTATCTTGTATTTTCGCAGGTTGGCGAACGTTTCCGCCAGGTCGGCGAGTAGGTCGCCCTGGCGAGCGGACTTTACGACCACGTCGTCGATGTAGACGTGGATGTTGCGGCCAATTTGGCTCGCAAGGCATTCTTGCATGCACCGCTGGTAGGTTGCCCCGGCGTTCTTGAGGCCGAAGGTCATGGCGGTGTAGCACAAGGCTCCGAATGGCGTGATGAACGCCGTCTTCTCCTCGTCCTCGACAGCCATTTTGATCTGGTTGTAACCAGAGTAGGCGTCGAGGAAACACAGCGACTCCGAGCCCGCGGTGGAATCGATTATCTGGTCGATCCGCGGGAGGACGAACTGCTCCTTTGGGCAGGCGCTGTTCAGGTTTGTGTAGTCGATACACATCCTCCAGGTCCCGTTTTTCTTCTCGACCAGGACTGGGTTTGCCAGCCACTTGGAGTATTTGATTGGCCGGATGAAGCCTGCAGCGAGTAGACGCTGCACCTGCTCGGCGATTGCTCGGCGGCGCTCTTCATTGAAGGGCCGCAGCGACTGCTTGACAGGTCGCACTTTGGGGTCGGCGTTTAGCTTGTGCTCAGCGAGCTCCCTGGGGACACCGGGCATGTCAGAGGGCTTCCATGCGAAGATGTCCCTGTTCTCACGGAGGAACTCGATGAGCGCGCCTTCCTATGCCGGGCTCATGCCCGTCCCGATCGTCACCGTCTGGCTGGAGTCGCCTGGGACCAGCTCGATGGTACAGGTGTGCGTAGTGGCCTCAAAGGTTGAGGTGTTTGCGCCCTCCGAGTTGGGCTTCTTGAGTATGGTGGGGTCGTCGTTGTTGACCCCGCTCGCGTACTTGGCGAGTTCATCCGCGTGGTTGGTCTCCGCCGCGATGACGGCGTCAGTGAGCTCGGCACCTTTGGCCTCGCACTCGGCGGCCATGTCGGGGTCGCCGTTGATGGTGATGACGCCACACGGCCCAGGGAGCTTCATCGCATTGTACGCGTAGTGGGGCGCTGCCATGAACTTGGCGAACGCCTGGAGCCCCAGGACGCAATGGTAGGGGCTGTCGAAGGGCACGAGATCGAAGACGATCCGCTCGGTGCGGAAGTTTGCTGGTGTGACGAAGGTGACTGGCAGCGTGACCTTGCCGATCGGGTACGCCTTCCGACCGGGGACGATGCCGTGGAACGTGGTGTGGGTCGTCTCGATCATCGACTGCGGGAGCCGCAGTCGCCTGAAGGTGTCCAGGTACAGGATGTTGATGGAGCTTCCGCCGTCCATCAATGTCTTGGGGAGAAGGTAGTCGCCGACCTTAGGCTTGACCACCAGGGCGACTCGACCTGGGTACTCGATGCGTGGCGAGTGGTCTTGTCGACTCCAGGTGATGGGCTGCTCCGACCAGTTGAGGAACTAGGAAACGTCCACCTGGGCTACCGCGTTGACGGCGACGGCGCGGGCGATGACCTTCTTCTCGCGCTTCGTGTTGAAGCCCGTGAAGGTGTGGAGCGAGCCGGCCACTTTGCCGAATTTTCTATCGTTTGGCGGGTCGTTGTCGGGGTCCTCCCGTGCTTGCCGTGCCTTCTCGATCTCCCTGAGGGTGTGGCAGTCGGCGGTGGTGTGCGTGGCGGGCTTTCCTTCCCTGCTATGAAACGCACATGGTTGGTTAAGGAGAGCCGCGGGGTCGAACCTTGGCTTGGCCTTGTAGTTGCCGCCGTCGCGGAGTTGTCCTCCGTCGCGGCGGAAGCTCTTGGGCTCGCGTTGCGCGTGCCCGGCGTTGGCGACGAAGTCGACTCGCCCGTCACTGCGGCGCTTGCCGGTGAGGCGAGTGTTGCTATAGCGTAGGTCGGACCGTCGTCCGCTGTCGTTGCCGCTCGTGCGGCGTTGACCTCCTGACTCGTCGTCAGTTTCCTGGTTTGGATCTTCCTCCGCGTACCGTTTGGCGATCTCGAGGAGGTCGAGGATGTTGTCGAGTGTGCGAGAGTGTCGCTTGAGCTTGGCGACCAGGGGCTCGTAGCGGCACGAGGTCTTGAAGCAATGGATCGCGGTGTCCGGGTGGATGCCGACCGCGTTGTACCAGAGTTCTTGCCACCGTTGGACCCAGTTGCGGGTTGACTCGCGGGGTCCCTGGACGCATCGCTCCAGGTCCTCGATAGTGGTGGCGCGGCTGTAGGAGCACTCGAAGTGCCTGACGAAGGCGTCGCGCATCTCCTCCTAGGAGTCTATACTGTCCTGAGGGAGGGTGTTGATCCACTGCCTGCACGTCCCCTCCATCATCAGGGGGAGGTAACGGGCGGCTAGCAGGTCGGTGTGGCCTGCGATCCCCATTGCCATGAGGTATGTGTCGAGCCAGACGGCGGGGTCGTACGAGGGGTCGTACTTTTCTATCTCCTTCGGCGCCTTAAAGTTTGGCGGGTACTTCTCGCCTCGGATCATTGGTCCGAAGCACTTGGGGCCGAGTCGACTGAGCGACCCCATGGGTTCGCCGTCGCGGCGATTGGTTAGGGTGTGTCGCAGGTCGTCGGGCTGGCGTGCGCGCCAGCTTTGGTTGTTGATGATGTGGGTGCGGGCGTCGATGGGTTGACCGTTGGCGGCGACAAGGTTGGTCGCCGGCCTGGGGTCGTTGGTGGAGAGTGCCGCGTTCGCGGGTCGGTGTTGGAGCTGTAGTGGCTCCGGTGGTGGCCAGTTGAGTGTGTTTGCCACCATCGGGCGGCCACTCGAGGCCGCCCTGCTTGCCGAGGAACGCGAGTATACTCGACCTTGCGAGTCGGCGCCCGCTCTTTGCTGCTCGACGGCCTTTGCGAGCAGGGCCCTGACGTATTGGATCTGCAGGGCGCCGTCGCCGGTGGTCGTGATGCTATCGGCTGCTGCCCGGCCTGCCACAAGGTTGTCCATCGGGGTGGAGAACAGTGGAAGGCCGTTTGCGTCTCGCTCCCGTGAGGAGACTACTATCCGCGGCTGGTCCCTGGGGGGTGTGCGGTTGGGTGGAGGCGGGGCGCCCATCGCCGTCGGTCCTGGCGGGGGTCGGGCACTTCCTCCTGGTGGCGCGTTCTCGCAGATCGCGCGCTCGGCCACGCAGGCCGGGTCGTTTTCGTCGTCAAAGTTCAGGGCGCGCCCCTGAATGGTGGGGTTCAGGCGCGACCTGATCCGCTGTTGGTGGTAGCGCGATAGCTCCTGCGCCGTCACCTGCTCAAGGCGAAATTTTTCGCGCTCGGCTTGCTCCTTGCGCACTGCCTCCGCCAGTTTCAGGCGGAGTTCCTCGACCTCCGTCGCCGTGGCGTTAGGAGGGATTGGGGTAGAGAATGGATCCTCCGGCGGATCGGTGTCGGTCGCCATGTAGGCCGCAGCATGGCGGCCGGTACCGTCACGGAGGTCGGCGGAGTTCTCCGACCCAGAGTCAGATTCGAAGATCCCGAGGATGGAGGGGTCCTCGAAGTCTCCCATGTTGGAGACCTGGGTGATGGAGCCCGCGGGTGAAGCCGCGGTGATGGACCCGGCGAGTGACGCTGGGGTCGCCGAGTCGGCGTCGTCATTGAGGGCCGTGTCTTCTGCGGTCGCTGAGTTTTCGGCCACATCGCTGTGGGCCGAATTGTACTCGGAGGCGAGGCGATGGATCGTGCGGATCTGGCTCTCGGAGAGCCGATCGCGTGGCGGCGACTCGCGGATGCGAGTCGAGTCCTCCGAGACGATGACGTCGGTGAGGCCGACGAAGAGGCTGATCGTGCCGACCGGCAAGATCACGCTGTGCGTGACGGGTCGCGCCGCCGGGACGTAGCTGCTCGGCAAGATTTGGAGCATCTCGCTGATCGCTATCATGCGGCCGGTGGCGACCGTCTCGTTGATGGGCAGATTGGATCTCGCCGCAGAACACCGGCCAGACCGGCCAGGCCCCACGGTGGGCGCCACTGTCGTGGGAATGGTCACGGCAGATGCTGCAATCGGCAGCGAGTAGTAGAACGAAGGGCAAGGGCGGCCAGCCATCTGCGGTGCGAGATGAGGGCGGAGACTCAGGGTTTTACCCAGGTTCGGCCCCCCGGAGGGTAAAGACCTTCTCCTGCTAGATTGTATTATGAAGGTGGTACAATGGGCGAGCTCGGCGGCTAGGCGGCGAGTCGCTTGGGGGTATGATGGAACGTATCTCTACACGCCCCATGGGGAGGTTTATATAGGCTCACCTCCCCTAGGGTTTACATATCTCAACCGAATCAGTTAAGGCTTCGGTGCTTGTTTAACCTAATCCGACTGGGCCTATCTACTCGCCTGGGCCTTCATCTTCCAGTCGCTTGGATCCACGCCGGGCTTTGATCCAGTCGCCGTCTTGCAGGCCCACTCGCCAGTTCTTTGGGCCAGTCGGAAACGTCCTGCTGGGTATACCCCGGTAGGTACATCCCCATAAGATACCTACACGTATTGTTAATCGTGTTATGGATAATTATTATTTTGGGGATGGAACTATCCATCCTGGTGATAACTTGCTTTTTATCCATGAATTATGCGGGTTTTTTAAGTGTGTAGGTATCACACCTGAACAGGTGAAGAAGAAGTTACTCTCCATATCCTTGAAAGGGAGAGCTGAAGAATGGTATAAGTTGCTAAAGAATGGACAATCCATGGAATGGGAGGAGATGTCGTCTCTCTTTTACTCTAAATTTTACCCTCCAAGTGAGATCCATAAGGATAGAAATCTTATATATAACTTTTGGCCTCTTGATGGAGAGAGTAAAGCTCAATCTTGGGGTAGATTGAAGTTACTAATGCTTATTTATGCTAGGCTTTCTCTTCATGATAAAGATTTACTAGATGCTTCTTGTGCTGGATCATTCACACGTATGGAGGAAGAAGCTAAATGGGATCTTCTAGACCGTATTCAAGAGAACACTGAAGCCTGGGATAATAACAAAGGAAGAAAGTCAGGTATAAACTATGATTATGAATGCATTAAATCTTTTATGGGTATTGACAACTTCCGTGATATCAGTAATGAGTTTGATCTTGATTCCTAAAGTATTGCCAACTGTTTTAAAGCCTTTGCCTCTTACATTGGAATTCCCAAGAAGAAGTGGAACAAGTACCATGCTCCTTACAAAGATGTTGTTAATCATGTTCCAGTTAGAAGTACTCAAGTTTGTACTACTAATCATATTGTGCCTGAACCTCATGTTGAGAAAATGCCTTTCCCAGCTAAGGTAAAGGAGTATTCTATGATTATTAGTACAAATAACAAAGGTACAATAAAAACTGTGGAGCCTGGTAAACATTTGAGTGATGAACATGTGGTAGATATTGTGAAAGATATTGTCACTAGAAATATAGAGGATGAGCACATTGTCTTCTGTGAAGACGCTTCTAATATTATTTCTCATCCTAGTAAGGCTAGAAAAGCTAGTGTTCCTGTGCTTTCTGTTAAAACTGGTGATAATTGCTATTATGGTTTATGTGATATTGGTGCTAGTTCTAGTGCTATTCCTTATGAGCTTTACAGGGAAATTATGCATGAGATTGGTCCTTGTGAGCTTGAGGACATTGATGTGGTTATTCACCTTGCTAATAAGGAAACCATTTGCCCCATTGGTATTGTAAGAGATGTGGAGGTTCTTTGTGGTAAGATTAAGTATCCTGCTGATTTTCTAGTGCTTAATTCAGCAGCTAGCAAAACTTGTCCTATCATTTTTGGTAGACCTTTCTTGAACACTTGTGGAGCTATTATTGATTGTAAGAAGGAAAAAGTTTCAACTAAGTTTGATGGAGAGTCTTATGTGTTTAACTTTTCCATATTTGCTAAAGCTCCTTGTGAAAATAGCTTGCCTAATAAAGATTTCAGGATGGAACAACTTGCTTCTATTGATCCAGTCTATGACCTTAGACCTCTTTTTGGTGACTATAAGTATGCTTATTCTGATGATAAAGTTGTTTCTAGTGATAGTTATATTGTCAACTTTATTCAAAGTGCTACTGAAAGTTATTATGAGAGAGGGAAACATGGTTTTATGCATCGCAATGATGTTAAGTTTCCCCATTTTATGTTGAAAGCTTTAAAGTTGCATCTGTTTTGTCTTCCTATGCTTGTGGCCTTTTGTTTCAACAATTTATTTTATCATAATACCCCCATGCATAGGAAGTGGGTTAGACTTAAGTGTTTTGGTTATTTGATTTTTGATGCTCTCTTTCACTTCAGATATATATATATCCAATGTGAGCATCTTTGGAGTTTCAAGCCTAACTTAAAGGCATTAAAGAAAAGTACTTGTTGGGAGATAACCCAAGAGTTTTGTTGAGTCTTGGAAGTTATTACCTCTATAATAACCGCTCCTTATCCTTTTTGTTTTGGTTTTTGTGTCAAGTTCAACTACTTTTGTGAAGTAGAGGAGTTGTGAAAAGTGGCTGTCCTGGGAGCTGCATTTGATGTTATCAAGAAACTCTTCCAGGGTTAGTGATTGACATGATCTCATGGTCTAAGGATTAGGATCACTTCGTAAGTTGTTATAGCAATATAAACTCAATGACTTTGATCATAATTCTATACTTCGAATGAATGTTCATCACATCATTACACCAATGTTATGACCTCGTTAATGTCCATGATCAGGAAACCTTGATCATCTTGTTAATCAACGAGTTAGTTTATGAGAGAGGCATAACTAGGAACTTCCTTTTTTTGTTTATTAAACACTCATGTATTAACGTTTCCGTACTAATACAATTATAGCATGCAAAATAAACATTTATCATAAATAAGAAATACGATAATAACCACTTTATTATTGCCTCTCGGGCATATTCCCTTCATGGGACATAGAGGAAATTCCTAAAGGAGCCAAAATAGTAGGTTGCAAATGGGTCTACAAAACAAAGTATGACTCCAATGGGAATGTAGAAAAATATAAAGCAAGACTTGTGGCAAAAGGCTTTACGCAAAGAGAAGGGGTAGATTGCAATGAGACTTTTTCTCCGGTCTCATGTAAAGATTCCTTCAGAATCATAATGGCACTAGTTGCACATTTTGATTTAGAGTTGCATCAAATGGATGTAAAGACGACATTTCTAAATGGAGATTTAGAAGAAAATGTTTACATGAAACAACCCAAGGCTTTTTTCATGGAGCGGAAGGAACATCTGGGATGTCGCCTAAAGAAATCCATTTATGGGTTAAAGCAAGCCTCTAGACAGTGGTATTTAAAGTTCAATGATACAATTAAAAAATTTGGATTTAAAGAGAATGTTGAGGACAACTGCATTTATGCAAAGTTTAAAAGTGGGAAATATATTTTCCTGATTTTGTATGTGGATGATATCTTGCTTACTAGCAGTGATGTCAGTCTACTACTAGAAACAAAGAAGTTCTCATCTTCAAATTTTGACATGAAAGATCTTGGTGAAGCTTCTTATGTTCTGGACATAGAAATTCACCGAGATAGAAAGAATGGAGTGTTAGGACTGTCGCAGAAGGCATATTGTGAGAAGATTATAAAGAAATACAATATGTATGCGAGTAATGCCACACCTGCTCCCATAGTCAAGGGCGATAGTTTTGGAAAATTTCAATGTCCAAAGAACCAATATGAGATCGATCAAATGAAGTTAGTACCATATGCTTCGGCCATTGGTAGCTTACAGTATGCACAAGTGTGCACTCGCCCTGACTTAGATTTATCACCGGGATACTCGGTAAATATCAAGAGAATCCAGGCATAGAGCACTGGAAAATGGTAAAGAAAGCTTTGCGTTATACACAAAGCCTCATGCTAACATATAAAAGATCTGATTCCCTGGAAATAAAAGGGTATTCAGATGCAGATTTTGCGGAAGATTAAGATGATAGAAAGTCCACGGCAGGATATATCTTTACTCTCGTAGGAGGTGCTATTTCGTGGAGAAGCGCCAAACAGTCAATAGTTGCAACATCCACGATGTATGCAGAATTTATAGCATGTTATGAGGCCATGGGACATGCGTTATGCGTTATGGTTAATGAAATTTATAGCATGTTATGAGGCCATGGGACATGCGTTAGCAGGCCACTAAAGATATACTGTGACAACGAGCCCTCAGTATTCTATGCTCACAACAACAAGTCGAGTAATGCCACAAAGTCAATAGATATAAAGTATTATGTTGTGAAGGACAAAGTCCAGGATCAAACTATAAGTCTCGAGCATATAAGGACAAAGGATATGCTTGCGGATCCGCTAATGAAAGGCTTACTACCCAACGTGTTCAAGGAACACAGAGTCGGCATGGGATTAATGGAAAGCCTATGATTTCTGGACTACGGAGCCCGAAAGTAACATGATTTGTTTCAAAATAGAAAAGTATGTAGTGGCTGTATGATTCTATCGACAATTGAACTGAGACGATGAAACATGCTCTATGTACCGATCCGTGATGAAACGAGTAAAGTATAAAGAATAAAGTTAATAGTGAAGTCGAGATCAAGGGGGAGAATGTTAGATTGATCTCTAACGTGATAGAGCCCAACGGCCTGCCACGCCCCTATCCGTGCCCTGATCAGGGGCGTCCAACCTTATCATGGTTGGTGGGCCTCTATCGCCGCGCTATATAAAGAGGTGGGGGACCGGCTGCACGCGGGGTTAGTCGCAGTGCCGCTCGCCCCACCGATATCCCTACCGATCTAGGGTTTTAGCGTGAGCCGACGGGGAGCGCTGCCACCACCCGCACACTCACATCGTCGCCCTCCTTTTCCCCATGGCCACTAGCTCCAACGCCAATTCCGGAATCCCCTCTGGCTCGTGCTCGTCGAGGCAGGGCACGGGTGGTACCCCTCCTCCCTCTCTGTCTCTTCTTCAGATCTACTAGATTCAATCCAATAGTGTCTACAGAGAGTAAAACTAGAGTCAACACAGATGCATGCGGTGGCAGCCGGCACGGGCCAAAGCTAGCAAGCCGCCATCAATCGTCATACAGCGTGGGAACGATCGGTGAGAGCGTCCGCCCCGTCCGGTTCCCACCGGCCGGGCAGACGATGACGTTGCCACTGCCGGATTAGAGAACTCTAGGCGCGCACCCCCGTAACCTGCAAAACGGTAGCATTGGGGGAGGGCACATAATAAGAAAGATAATAGTATCCGCTTGCGCCGACAGGTTTAGGTTCAAAATGATCATCGCAAGAGGACACGGTCACATGGGGCGGCACGCAGGTGATCAGTTTTCCTGCAGGTGCAAGATGTTGAGGCCGTACCCGTACGGGCGTACGGCTGCATGCAGATCAACGTGCGACGATCGAAACAACAAATCAAGTGCAGACTGCGCGCGAGATCTGCCAGTATGGATCCGACCTCCATTGCGCTCGGGTCGTCGGGCTCAGATCATGCAATGCGTGCCATGCCAGCGTGTATACCCTGCTGCCTCTTGGGCACGCTGGACGGACGGCGCCAGTTCGACTACCAGGCATGGATGAGCAATTGAGCATGAGTGGTTGTGAAAGTGATCTACTCCACGAGTAGTAGAATAAGTTAATTTTCGCCGATCGAGCACGTACAAGCTGGCTGGCTGCAGCGACTGGGAAAAGCATCCGGGTCGACGCGGTAGGTACAGAGGCTCCACGACCGTATCTACTGGGGTCCACGCCGATCGATCGGTGATGTGCTGGCCAACGAGAGCCGGAAAGGCCGCGGCCTACTTGGTGCCCGAACGTTCTCGAGCCGCTAGCAGCTGGCGCCTGCTCCATCGGTCCGCAGATAAGTGTATTTAGTTCTGTCTTAAGTCAAGTTGCCAATATTTATGACACTGAATTATTATCATTAGATTTATTTTTAAATCTAATTTTATAATATATCAATTTGATGTAATATATGTTTCTATATTTCTCTATAAAGTTGGTCAAATTTGGTTATGTTTGACTTAGACAAAAGCTAGATGTACACTTATTTGCGGACAGAGGGAGTATGCATGATGCATCCATGTAGGCAAAACCATGACATCCTGGGTCTGGGTGGGTTTAGGGTTTAGGGTGAGGAGGGAATAGGAGGATGCCGATATTTTTTTTCGAAAAAAGATCCGGATCTATTTTATGAGTTCACAATAAGTACAAAGCACCCAAACATAATGAAATTACATCTAGATCCTTGGACCACTTAACGACCACTACTACCGTCAGAGCGAGCCGCCGACGCGCCGTTGTCACCGCTCCCATATCGGAGCCGGCCAGACGTTGTTGATGACAGTCAGAAAGTCTTCGTGCACGTGCCCCTAAGGACCAACAGCTAGAGCTGAAGCAGTTGCCATTGAATCCTTAAATTGATCTGAAACTTGTAACACCAAACCTAAAACACACATAGACTGGTCGAGATCCACCATCCATGAAAGTAGTGACCAGACGAATCCCCGCCCTCCTCAACGCCAGCCGCAAGATGGTCGCAGATGAGGTGAAAGAGAAGACAGGTATACCTTATTCTTGTTCCGCTCAACGCCACCGTAGCCACCATAGCATCGATGCCGGTTGATCAAACTCTAATTTTAGGGACCTTCTACATGTCGAGCGTAGGTCTAAGGTCCCCACCTCCTCCTGTCGCTGAAGCGACAAACAGAGAAAGCAGAATATGGAACCAATCATGCCGTCGGAATATGGAACCAATCATGTCAGCAGCGTCACCCCGAAAAATGCAAAATGAGACGAAGATTATCGAGCTCGTGATAACACAGTGACAGTGGGGACAAGCTAACTAATCCACGTCTCTAGTCCAGATGCTTCTGCTGCCGTACCAGGTCGTACAATCACATGGCATTATTAGCTTGGTATAGGCACAAACTAATTAATCAGCGTACGCCTCTTGTGTCATCTCTATTCACCATGCATCTTTGTGCTCCAAAATATCGTCAAGCTCCAGGATATACGCCACTGCATGCTGCCTGCCTGCCGTACGTGCATACACACGGCAACCTCAGAAAACGGCGAAGCTGGTGGTGCAGTAGTGCACGTTGAGTGTATGTGGCCGTAGCTTTCGTGCCCATTTTGGCGCAGAGGCCAGAGTGTAGGCTGTCGCCCTGTCCTCTTCGCCGTGCCCCTTAAAAAAGCGAAAAGGAACGGGAGGCGACGTACGACGGGAAGCTAGCTCGCTCGGTAATTTGTGTTCATTTTCCTAGCGCTACCACGTCACCGTCGGGTACGATCCGAGGACCGAGGACGGTACAACTGACCAGGACGACGACGACATCATCATGGATCCATCGGAATGATATTTTTCTAGTGTTGAGATCCATGGCGCGCCGCTCCTGTCTATTTTGGATGGATGTGTGACGGATTTAATTTGCACACACTCGAGGTGGTAAGCCAGGTAGGTGTTACCTGATTTAATTTGCTCGGATGGCACTATGCATGGCCCATGGATGGAGCAGGAAGAAACTAAAGATGTCTCCTGCGAGTGCCCATTAGGCCATTACTGTTGCTTGCACTGCATGCAGTGACTACTACTCCATGGACCACGCATCCATGTCCCGGGAGAGCTAGCTAGTAGCTACAGAGGACGAGCTGGACACACACCCACATATATAATCCCACTTTCCACATAGCTAGCTGGACACACACCTATAATCCCACTTCCCATAACATATGCGGAAAGGTCAGTGGTTTGCGACATGCTTAGTGATTATTGTGTACTTTTGTGATTTCAGTCGGTCAAATCTTGTCTCATACTACCCTCTCCGAACCAAATTAGTCGTCGAAGGTCTATTTGAACACGGATTTTAGACAACATTTTGCTTATAAGTAATTTGGATTGGAGGAGTAATGAATAAGACCATGTAGAATCTCCGATGTTACCTCTTGGGAAAAAACGCTGCAAATAGTACCCCAACGAGATCCCCTTTTTCTCTTGGAAAACATATTGGTATTACGATCAATCATACTAATTATGCCTACTATATGCGACAATGTAATGTCAAGAACTAATCAAGACATCGAGATACACACGACAAAAACAAAAAAAAAATAGAAAGAAATCGACCACACCGAAACAATCAGGAAATTGCAACAACAACAAAAAAACAATCGCCCATAGTAACAAAAGGAATATGAAAGAGTTATTCCAACGAAGACGTCTTTAAGAAAGAGCAGTGCACAACCACCGTTGCTACCTTACTCGATAATATCGTGAAAAGAAAAACTTCCTGAGATTGCTAACTTCTTATGGTCATGTAATCGATTCTTTCATGTACTAGTCAAATTGATTCTTTCATGTAATAGTCATGTCCACCGTTCCAATTAATGATTCCGTTTGAGAAGTTTGAGTCTGCTTGTTGCTAAACTTTATTTATGTACACATTCTACACGAGTTCATTTGTCACTTCTACGTGTGGGTGGAAACCCCATTAATATTCTTGTTGCCTCTGTGTTTTCAAGCACCATGTAAGATGCGACCATCATTGGAATATCTATTATAGCTTGAGAGATTTATGGTAATTTCCCGTCCATCACGACTATGGACATGGACAGTGAAGAGACACATGGTCCAGATTTTTCTTAGAAATACACAAGGTGCAGAAAATTATCCAACAAACGTCAATGAAGATTTCCATTACTGCTAATAATTCAATTCAATCTTAATATTACACCACTAATTCTGTCACACGCAGAGTTGCAAAGTCTAATGCTCCATCAAATATACTAGTACTCGGTAGGAGTATATGTTACTAATCCTATAATTCCAATCATACCCGGCCGCATCAAATATAAGAGAAGACTGATCTAAATATGTACCACCTCACGATCCCCAAAAGGGAAAAACTGAAAACAAAAATATATTTATACTAGCAGGATCAACACGAGAAAACAGGAGACGACGACGCTAACCGTGTACCTCGCCGACTTTTGCGCGAGGACAGCGACGCCAATCGAAAAGAATCTTGTCGCCTTCCGTTTCACCATTACGTGCTCCTCTCCTCCTCTGGATTGGCGGCGTGGATCTCAATCTGCCGAGCTCACACCGGGCACTCCGCGCCGCCGTCGTCCTTGGGGTCTTCATTCTTGGGCTCGGCGGCCGCTGGCGGCGGGGCGACAACTTCGGCACGGCAGAGCGGGCACGTGGAGTGGAGCCGCAGCCAAGCGTCGACGCACGCCGCGTGGAACCGGTGCCCACAGCGCGGGAGGAGCCGGGCCAGGTCGCCGTCGCGGAACTCCACGATGCACACGGCGCACTCGGCCTTGCCGCCGGCGGCGTCGTCGCTGCTCGAGTCGTACACGGAGACGGGCAGCTGGTCGGGATCGGTCAGGCGCCTCGAAGCTCTGGGCGAGGTCGCCGGGGAAGTGTCAGCCGATGAAGACGGTGCCTCCTCGTCTGCGCCGCCGAGAGAGGACGGCCCTCGCTTCCCGGAGAAGAACCGCCAAAAGTAGAAGAAGATGAGGAGGATCATGAGCAGGTTGATGGTGACGAGACAGGCCGTCAGCGCCGGTCCGTGCGGAGCCCAGTGCTTGCTCTTCTCTACCGCCACCGCCGCCGCCACCGCGGTCGCTGGGCTCTGGGCCGTTGACATGGCGCCGCCTGGTGCAAGAAACTGGTTTTGGAAGAGAGAAACAACAGATGGCAGTTGACGATGGTGTGCATAAACCACCGAAACTAAATCTTTTCTTCAAACGTCAGTTCGTTATCCGATCTCACGAATAAGAACACAAAAGAAAAAGCTTGTTCAAAAAGAAGATAAATGCATGCCAATAACAGGAAAGGGTAGCAAACAAGAATGGAGAAAGTGGTGAGGACGGAAAATGGAGCACATGAGGGGTTTATAAAAGGGTGGATATGGTGGAGAACCTGAAGGTGGTCTGGTATGGTACAAATAGTACTAATTAGTATATCCAATGGTTTGACTGGGGTTACAGTACTAATTATTGGAAGTTAGACAAGTCACCTAAGGGGCTTACTGCCTAGCTGCTAGCATCATGGTCCATTGATATGTTGATTGGACAAGGCAAACTCGGTTCTTTTCTCTCTTAATAAAATTGAAATGTACTACTAGATGTCATAAATTTATCTGAATTTGGATATATATACCTAGATACTATTTAGTATATAGATATGTTCAATTTTTACAAGTTTTCGACATCTATTTGGAGATGGGGGAGTACCTTCGTTCCATAATATAAGCCTTTTTTTAGACTCCTTCCTTTCTATTTTGATGTGGTGGTATAAGTTGATCTGTAGGTTATATTTATGGGAGCTTTCCCCTGATTAGGTCCGACGTCGGTGAAGTGACCGATGAAAGAGCTCACTATCCTCTTATTGGTTTTTCATATAAAATCATCATTTACTCATGGTGGTCATTGTTCCGTGAGCCACCACGGTCTACTTTTGCCCACCATATGACAAAAATAAAGATCACCATTATGGTAGACCGTGATAATCCTTTTATTAAAACTAATTATGTTGTTTTCTTGGTAAACTTGGAAATTGTGTAATCTATCAAGAAAGTGTTTAGATAGTTTTGTGAAGATAACATGTGGTACTATCCTAAGAAAGTAAATGGCATAACTCAACTTCATGCTAAAAAAAGTTAGTGTCTTGTTGACAAGGTAAAAACATACTTCCTTCGTGCAATAATGTAAGACATTTTAGCTTTTTTTATAAAACGCATGTATGTAGACGTGTTTTAGTGTATAGGTTCACTCATTTTGGAGTGTATCTTGTTCACTTCAAAATATCTAAAAGGTCTTACATTAATGAGTATTTAAAATATTATAAAAGGGTGCTAGAAAGTAGTTGCTCAAATTCTAAAAAATATAATGATTAGGTTTCAAAATGAAGAGCAACAACCTGCTAGCACCATGGTCCATTGATATTTGCTGGGACGCGCAGAGATAAACAAAAAAAAATTATGTGCAGCTCCCAAGATCTAGCTGAGGTAGAAGCTCACGAGATTACCACTAGACACATAGATGCGAAACTTGATATAGCACGTCGAGGCAGTGCTGGCCGGTCCTATGAGCAGCTCCTCTAGCTCCACCCACGAACTCCTTCGTCTTCAGCGTCACGCGTGCAATGCCTCTACCGGTATCTACACGTGTAGGAGAAAAGCACCGGGCAGAAGATTGCTAGATCCTGTCAAGGCCGATTTATACATGGATAAAGTGACGGTTAGGTCAGGCAACTATCCCTTGTAACTCCACTTATATACGTTACTAGTTGGGCTCAACGCTTGATGCTCATCTAGGATATACCCCATTGTCCATATACATTACTAGCTTGTGGGCACGGAGAATGACTATTATATTTTGCGATGCAATACATGTTTGTGAATTGGTGATATGGAAGCTGTTATTTTCTTAGATGTGGTTATTAGCCTTTATCAAACCTAGTGATATTTTATTCATTTTTGAATGAGGTAAACAATCTGATGAGAGTAACATGCATGGTTTCTTGTACAAAGAGAAGAAAATATTTCAGGCCCTCTTTTTGAAATATATAAGACACTAAAAATACAATAAGCATATTATTGATATTCCATGACTTGTTAATCCTATCTATTGAGAAAAATCATACAATACAGAAGTACAAAAATTGTGAAAATATACTAGTTTTTTTGATAAATTTGAGAGAGATATAGATAGATAGATAGATAGATAGATAGATAGATAGATAGATAGATAGATAGATAGATAGATAGATAGAGTGAGAGGGTACATGCAAGACATAAAAGGTTTAGTGTTTCATAAGATCCAAGATTATTTTGCAATTTTTTTTAAAAAATAGATCATTGTATTTCATATATAGAAATTTCTTATGGTTCTTGGATTATGTCCTATCCTTAGGAGTGTCATATATGAATTATATATATAATTATAATATTTTAAACTTATATCTTACCTAAAGGGTATACATGAACCTTGTGGGGAAATTTATGTTCATGCATCTACCAGTCTACCCCCAAAGACGATACCTAGATCTGATAAGTTTTTCTTCTATAAACTTTGATCTAGTTCCATTTATATTAAATTTTACTAAAATAATCATACAGTTGTACGTGTTATTGCCTAAGTTTGGACTTTACTAAATTAAGACAATGTAACATGTCTTAGAGCTTTGTTCAACAAATTAGTCTAGGTTGCTTTAAGTAACATGACATGGCATATGGTATTGCTGGTTTGTCAATGATTTAGTTGTTGACTTAAATTTAGGCCATTCTTGAGGAATCCAGGTCATCACATGTTGGGCTGATGTGTCAATATATTAGTGGTTGTGCAAGAAAACATCCAATAGGGATAGCCAAAAGGATTCTGTGTGAATAGGTTATTAAGTTCTTTATTGGTAATAAAGAGAGATAAAATATTCATTGGATCCTGCGTGGTCCCCTTTCAATGATGACGAAACGTGATTAGACTTGTAGTGAGAATATAATTAGAAAACTAGGCATTTGTATATTAACATTGTTTGTTGTCATTAAGTATGCATGTGAACTCTCGCAAGACCTAGTTTTTCACCGGTCTCTCAATTGGATTGTTGAAGCAGCGTAGGAAAAATTAAACTATAACTATTGCTATATGATATAATAAGTAGGGAAAAAAGGAATACAAAATGAATAATTATTGACTTTACGAGCATTTCTATTTTAGTAGCACCCCGGTGTTGTGATGAGTTTATAGTTGCTTAACGCCCATGTGATGAACTCGTTTAATAAAATCTTGGGCACAAGTTGAGTAAAATCATAGTTTATTTAATTGTTCAATAAAACGCTAGACTTAACACAAGGAAGGGCAGACATAAGACTTAATTACTCCGTGTTTGTTGCTTTCTCCAAACACGGATTTAAATAAAAGATTAAATTATAAAAACATGTAACGGTTTACCTAAAACATGTAAATTATAATCCATAATCACGACGAAAGAGAACTTACACAAGTGCAGTTATAATTTATTCAGAAGTACCTAAAAATTAGTAGAATTTTTTTTTGCAGCATGAACCAGCGGCTATTGGTCTATGTATGTGCCCGACGACTAGCAAGCGCTAAAAAAGAGGCACTTGCTCTGCTTTATACTATCAATCTTACAAAGACCAAGCACACAAAACCGGTCAGTCACACGAAAAAAATCAAGATAGTATTGTAGAAGCAAAATCAAAGCACGAAAAGGTTTGAGAATCTTGGAAAAGCAATCTTAGTTGTTGTTACACTGGCTATTCAGCATGCCCGTGTGCATCCGGTCGAGTCAATAGTAGCGGCAAGTGTTCGAGAGGATGAATTCGATCGACTGTGCTATCTAAGCAATCGACCGAACGTGCATTGGTCAAGTGAGGGATTCGCGAGAGAGTAAATTCTATATTTTGCCCCCTAGTTTAACATTTATGACACTAATTACCCAATTTAGTGGTAATTTATTTAGCTTATCCCATTTAGCGAAAGTTGTGCCAATTTTTACCCCTTCACTAGTGGAGACAGGGCCTCTAGTCCCGGTTTTTAAACCGGAACTAGTCAAGCGAGACTAGAGGCCCAACACTAGTCTCGGCCCAGTTACCAGCCGGGACTAGTGGGTGCCACGTGGTTGCCCCTGCGTGTTCAGGATGCACCCCCAGTAGTCCCGGTTGGTGCCACATGCCAGGACTAGTGGGTCTCTGCCGCGGCAGCATTTTGCGCCTTTTCTCTGCCGCGGCAGAGTATTACCTTGGACTAGTGATTTCTCTGCCACGGTAGCATTTTGGGCCCTTTTTCTGCCGCGGCAGAGAATTCATTTTGTATTGTTTTATTTATTTATTTTTCATTTCAAAATGGTTTTTGAATATTTGTACGCCACCACATATCGTATACGTTCTTGCATACATATATAAGATAACTTGTATCATGAAATCGAGCATACAAATATATACAATTTACATGGTTACATGGAGATCACAGAATACCGGGACTAGAGCACAAAATAGTTCGATTACATAGAGATCAGCAGCGCCTATTCACACTAAATTCTCCGGCATCGTCTACGATCTCTTTGAAAATAAATTCCGCCAGCTCCTCCGCAATTACTAGTACGCGTTGCTCTGGTAGTAGTTGATCCCGCATTCTCTCGAACTATATATAAGAAAAAGGAGATCAATATGTATCAATCATGATAACAAAAGGTGACGATAATAAAATGATGGTGTGAATGCATTGCTTACGTGACTCTACAATCGTTGTGTTTGGTGGTAAACCTGCGAATAAACTCGCAAACGTAGAATACACATAGATTCGATCCCTGTGGCTGCCTCGCACACTTTACGAGAATAGAATTTCAATCAAAATAATAATCTAGAGCATCATTATTGTATTAAAACTAGAAGTAAAGAGATGCACGGACATATCACGTGCTACTTACCAAGACCGCCTTAAACGTCAGCTTCTCACTAAATACACTCGTAACCTCGCGCTTAAACCGGATCCAAACCCTGCCCGACAAAGAAAATGAATGAATGAGTTATCCATTACCTGATATCTCGGTAAATCAACGAAAGATACCGATATAGCGCGAAACTTACTTCTGGAGCATGTCCTGCATGCTGCGTAAATCTTCCAGGTTTCTCTTTGATGGGTCCATGACATCAACTCTTCCCTTATCAAGTTGAATGTCTAGAAGAACCCAGTGGAAGCTGCAAACATTTATATATATATTAGTTACACTTATTAGCATCGACTAATCAAAAGTGAATATGTACAACAGAGTAAGACCTTCACCTGAAATTATAAGGAAACAGTATGTGGTCAGAGAAATTTTGCTCCATTAGAAACCTTAGAAGGTTTTCCTCCGTCTCCTCGGGGTTATTCGTTAGCGTGGCTATATGCACTTTATTTGGGTCAATGAACCCAATATTGTAGATTCTTTTTCTTTTACATTCCAGGATCTTTATTCTGCATAATAAGGATAATCACATGTTCCGAACTGAACAACTGAAAACTGAACATGTAGACAATGAATTCAACAACTTACAGACAATAACAGCTGAGGATGGATTTGTCCAAGGCGTCGAGATGGTATAACTGGAACAGTTCTGGAAACTCAATATGTACCTCTTCGGGTCTGAAGTAGTACTCACATGGGACTTTGGCTACGATCATTATTCCCCCTGCTTCATAACCGCCGAGTACCATTGATGGAGATTCCGCATTTGTGTTAGCAGTTCTCTCAGCCTCTCTCTGCTGACCAAATCCTCACATGCGACATATTTAGGGGCTAGTGGCATCTTGGGTAGATGGTCGAGTTGGGGGCCTAACAGTTCATCAAGTGTAATTTCCAAGCTCACCGCCAACTCCGCAGCTATTGACATATCAAGTGGCTGTTGTGCGAGGAGTGGAACGTTTTGTGAAACCACCTTGAGGGGTGCGATCGAGTTTGTTTTGCCTGTTGTCCGAGAAGGGGAACGTCTGATTTTTTTACTGATTGCATTTTTGTCCTACTTGCACCCGTGCTTGCTGATTTTTTACCGCTTGCACTTGATTTGCTCTTCGCCACTTCTTTCTGAAGTATGCGTAGATAGTCATCTGGCTTATGGTGCAACTCATATTGCGATGGTGTGTTCAGAAAATCAAGTGCATATGCCTTTTGCTTCTCGGTGTATACCGGAGCAGGCTTGGGTTTTTTCTTCTCAAAATGCGCCGCCACTTCGGCCTTTGATATCACTGCAGATTCCGCATCAGTACGATCGTAAGGTCTGATGGGAAGATTCTGATGAGGCATTGTTGGGAGGGGCAAAATTTTCCGTTTTGGGCTGCCGCGTCCTTTAGTACTCACTGACGGAGCACGCTTCCGCTTATTGTCCTTAGCGGGCGGCGAAGACTGCTGAGCCTGCGGCGGAGATCGAGATGGACTCGGGATGTGGTGGTCGTAGTCATCATGGGGTGGGCTTCTTGGAGATGATGGAGGTGATGGAGGTGGAGGTGAAGGAGACCTGCGACGACTCGGAGGCGGTAGTGTTATCCTTGGAGCCGAGCCTGGAAACCGTATGTTGTTCTTTTCCCAGAGAATGATTCCACCAAGTACTTCTGCCAGTGTGATCTCACCTTCAGGTCCAGGGATGTCAAGCTCCATTGACTCCCACTTCTTTACGATTTGATCCACCCCGACTTTAGCATAGCCAGGTGGAATCTCACGGCCATGCCAACGTGCGTCAGGCGGACAAGGCAAAGCCAATCCGACCGCCACCTTCACAGATACGTTCTTCATTTTTTTATGGAGCTCACAAGGTATCTGCTCCTTAATTCCATCCACGGGGTAGCCGGGACCGCCATCTGTAGTATAGGATGCATCGTTAGACGGGACCTCCGATTCAGCGACGTTGCTTCTCCGATGAGATGGCTTGGCGGTAATATCGAGTGGAGGATCTTGCTACAAGCACGCTGTTCCTCTAAGTTCGTCGATCTGCTGCTGCTTGTCAAGTCTTCCTAGCAGCTGCTTGAACTTGTCTGCCTCCTCCTCCTCCCGTCGTTGCTTTGTTCTTGCTCGGCTTCTATAGGTACCTTGGTCCTTAGGAAACCCAGTCTCCCACGTGAAACTCCCGTCAAGGCCTCGGACTTGTCATGTATGTTCGCGATTCCCGAGGACCAAGGTCAGCAAGTCATTCTCTCTATCGGGATGAAACTGTTTTATTCCATCTTTAATATCCTTGACCACTTTTAGCCATGAAGTCCTGGGTACCTTTATCCCGTCACTGCAAACAAGGTCCCCTGTAAGTTCGGCATATGTACTCCCATGCCCAAGGAACCAATTTCTTTCCCTCAAATCCCATTCTTCGCGAATTGGTTCTGGAATGATCCCTTTTATTATGAAGCTCTTTATCTTTTGCATCCCACTTAGGCATGGCTGCCGCGTAGCCCCTGGCCCCAAGTTATGGTGATATTTCTTCTTCGCAGCATTTATCTTGTTTTTTCTGACTTTTCCTCTGCAACTCCTGACCTCCTATACAGCACAAATGCATCCCAGTAAGGCTGCTACTTCGCTAGATAGCCTTCGTATAATGGGGTTTTCTTGTCCTTCTGATATTTTTGCCATAATGATTTCTTCCAGTTCTTGAATAGTCCGGCCATCTTTTTTAGTGCGAACTGCTTGACTTTCTTTCTCATTTCAGCAGTCTCGTCCTCAGTGTCACGTTGTGGAAGCTTGAAATGTCCCATTAGGTCATTAAAAAGTTCATCTTTGAACCTATCGTCGATATATACATCACTCCATTCCGCCTCTTTGGGCTTATTCCACTCCCGAACAGTGATCGAGGTGCGATCTCTATCAACAACTTCGCATTGTTGTACAAATAGTTGTTTTGTTTTCTTTGGTTCCAATGGTTCGCCGTCTCCTGAAACCTCTGTAATTTCATAAACAGTACCTAGGGGCAACTTTTTGGCTCGGCGGCGCTTGGTTTTCTTGCTCGATGTAGAGGCCTAAGAGAAGAAACATTCGTCAACATTATATATATACAACTAGGTACATCTAGTGATGATCATCGGACATCATATATATATACCTCGTCGGTCTGCGTTACGCGTCCATGGGCTTCTTCATCTTGTTTGTTGGTCTCCTCTCCCTCACCGGATGAGTTCAGATACCTCGAGGGAGATCCCTCATCGGCATCGTGAATCATATCCTCGAGCAAGTGTTTCGAATCTAGGTCTCTGCGGACTGGACTAAGCGGATCCATAGATCCTGCAAAATGCACACAATATTTATTTGAACTTAACAAATAAAACCTAAACCCTAAACCCGGAGAGGTGGGCGACTAAGCGGCTTCCCGCGAGAACCGCCACCCTAACCCTAACTTCGGTCACCACCCTGAACCCTAAACCCGAAGGTGCGATGGCGTTGGCCGGTGATGGTGTCCGCGGGAGAGGCGGGCGACTAAGCGGCTTCCCGCTAGAACACCACCCTAACCCTAACTCCGGTCACCACCCTAAACCCTAAACCCCGAGGTGCGGTGGCGGTGGCCGGTGATGGTGGACGCGGGAGAGGAGGGCGACTAAGCGGCTTCCCCCGAGAACCACCACCCTAACCCTAACTCCGGTCACCACCCTAAACCCTAAACCCGGAGGTGCGGTGGCGGCAGCCGGCGGTGGCGCTATATACATAAATACACTATGTACATATAATCCTAATGGTTAAATTAAAACTAATCCTAATTATAATTAAAAATAAACTAAATACACTATATACATAAATACACTATATACATATAATCCTAATGGTTAAATTAAAATTAGTCCTAATTATAATTAAAAATAAACTAAATACACTATATACACTATATACATATAATCCTAATGGTTAAATTAAAACTAATACTAATTATAACCTAACCCTAATCCTAACCTAACCTAATTATACATATAATCCTAATTAAATTAAAAATCCTAACTATAATACTAATGCTAACCTAACCCTAACTCACCGGCGGTGGCGCGCGGGTGGCCGGCGGTGTCGCTGGCGGCAGGCGCGGGTGCACGGGAGGTGGCGGCAGGGAGAGCCTCGCTCGGCACCGCTGCTTCGTCGGAGTGGCGGTGCGGTGGTGGTGCGCGCGGCCGTTCAAGCTCGGGGGGCGCGCGGGGAGCGGCGACAAGGGCGCGGAAGCGGGGCTCGGCAGGCTTGGCGGTGGGCGGAAGGCTCGACGGTGGGCGGCAGGCCAGCGGTTTCCTCGTCGATTCTCGCGAGGGCAGCCTGGCGGCGTCGTGCTCGTCTACTGGCCTCCCGGTGCGTGGAACGCACCGGGGGAGAAGGGCTACATTTATACCACCCTCTAGTCCCGGTTCGTGGCACCAGCCGGGACTAAAGGGGGGTCTCTAGTCCAGGCTGGTGCCACGGACCGGGACGAGGGGGGGGGGCGTTTCGTTTTTCGCGCACTGGGGCCAGACCTTTAGTCCCGGCTGGTAAACTGGGTCGGGACTAAAGGCCCAAATTTGTGCGTGCTGGGCCAAAAACCTCAGCGCGTGTGCTTTTTTTCAAATTTTCAAAAATATCATTTAAAACATTTAAATTATACTTTTTTGCATACTTGTGAATTTGACAAAACTTTCAACATGAAAAGTTCTTGAATTTGAATAATTAATCCAAATCCATTTTTATTTTATCAAATAATTATTTTAAATAATCAAATTATTAACCATTTTGCCATTATCAATTTAAAAATGCATTAACTATTATTTTTTGCATATTTTTGAATTTGACAAAACTTTCAACATGAAAAGTTCTTGAATTTGAATAATTAATCCAAATACATTTTATGTTTTATCAAATAATTATTTTAAATAGTCAAATTATTAACCATTTTGCCATTATCAATTGAAAAATGCATTAACTATTATTTTTTTGCATATTTTTGAATCTCACTAAACTTTCAACATGAAAAGTTCTTGAATTTGAATAATTAATCCAAATCCATTTTCTAAATAAGCTTTAGTCCCGGTTGTATCCACTAACAGGGACTAAAGATTTTCCCGCCATTTCTCACCGCTTCCCGCCAAGTTTTTCCGCCCTTTCCTCTGAACCAAGCTTTTAGTCCCGGTTGTAGCCACTGACAGGGACTAAAGATATTTCCCGCCATTTCCCACCGCATCCCGCCATGTTTCCCGCCCTTTCCATCTATATATAGGCCGACCGCGCCATGGTTATGCACACATCCACACCTTCCTCTCTCACAGAAATGGACAGCGCCTACTGGGCCATTCTAACCCTTGAGGAGACGGAGGCGCTGTGCGCCTCAAGATACCCTTACCCACCAGGCTACCGGATGCCCGCCGGCTGGATGCTGAGTGTTGGAGGTGTTCCTGTCCCTCCCGTTCCTCAAGGCTCCGCCCGACAGGCGGCCATCACAAACCACTTCTACCACGAGATCACACCAGAGCAGCGGATGGATCCCCAGTGGGATCCCGACAACTACGACACCTGGAATGCCTTCTTCGCTAACCGGCAGGAAAGGGATCTCGCCAGGTACGATGGTGATGGCCCGTCCCTGGTGAACCACAATGAAGTCGGCCGCCGTCTATGGTGGGTGAACCGTACTATCATAGGCGTGATGCGCTACACCGCCGGGGGAGACCATCCTCGCCTGCGGTGCCCACAAGTCCACCCGCCCGCGTAAATCTGAGGCCGGAGTGGCATGTGCCCCGATATATGTTGGAGATATGCCCTAGAGGCAATAATAAAAGTGGTTATTATTATATCTTTGTGTTTATGATAAATGTTTACATTCATCTATAATGGTATTAACCAGAAACATTAATACTTGTGTGATTTGTAAACTAAATTAGAGTCCCTAGCCAAGCCTCTTTATAATACTAGCTTGTTGGTTAATAGATGATCGTGGTTTCTCGATCATGAACATTGAGATGTTATTAACAACAAGATCATATCATTAGGAGAATGGTGTGATGGACATACTCCTATAGAGAAGCGTAGCATAAAGATCAAGTCATTTTAATAGTTTGTTTGCTATAAGCTTTCTGATACATAGTAACCTAATTCCTTTGACCTATGAGATCATGCTAATCACCATCACCAGAAGGATACTTTGATGACATCAAACACCACACCGTAACTGGGTGGCTATAAAGATGGCATTGAGTGTTCGGAAAGTATGGGTTGAGGCACATGGACCAAGAGTGGGATTTGTCCATCCATATGACGGATAGATATACTCTGGGCCCTCTCGGTGGAATTTCATCCAATTGGCTTGCAAGCATGTGACTGGCTCACAAGGTATCACATATCACGGGAACGAGAAAAGAGTACTTATCGGTAACGAGGTTGAACAAGGTATACAAAGATACCGGCGTTCAAAACCTCGGATAAGTAAACTATCGTGAGACAAAGGGAAATTGGTATCGTATGTAAGTGGTTCATTCGATCGCAAAGTAATCGTAGAAATATGTGGGAGCCATATGAATTTTCAGATTCCTCTATTGGTTATTGATCGGAGAAGTGTCTCGGTCATGTCCGCATAATTCACGAACCGTAGGGAGACACACTTAAGGATTCGATGCTGTTTAGTAGATATGGAATGTTAGTAGGGATACCGAATGTTGTTCGGAGTCTCAGATGGGATCCGGGATATCACGAGGAGATCCGGAATGGTCCGGAGAATAAGACTCATATAAGGAAAGTCCGTTTTCGGAGTTTGGGAAAGTTTCCGATGGTTTCATCGGAGAGGTTCTAGAAGGGTCTAGAAGATTCACCGGACCGGAAGGGGAATGGTCCATGAGTGTCATGGATATGTGGAATGATTGGATCATATCCTAGGTCACTTGGTGTTGGCATTTTCAAGAGAGAAATAAAGCTCTAAATTGAAAGTCAAACGGGAAGTTTGAAAAGTCAAACTGGAACAATGGTTTCCTAGTGGGAGAAGAAACAAGTCCTTCTCTCAAACCAACTTGGGTTTGGGTTTGGATTCAAACCCACCCCTCCTAAGGCTGCCCCTCCCTCTCATAAATAGAGGGGGGCTGCCCCAACACCACAAGATCCAAGCCTTCCCCACACACCCGCGCCACCGTCGCGCCCAAGTCGTCGCCTCACGCCGCCGCCAATTCGTCGCCGCCGCCCTAGCCGCCGCCGACACCTCCTCCTCCTCCCGGACTTCTAAACCCTACATCTCCGGGAAAACCCTAATCCACCATAACTCGCATCCGGCTTAGGCGAAGCCCTGCGGGATCTTCCCTCTACTTCCGACACCATGCCGTCGTGCTGCCGGAGTCACGAGGGGAGAACTACAACCTCCGCTGCCCGCTAGAACAAGGGAGAGGAAGGTCTTCATCGAGTACCGAATGTGTGACCGACTGCGGAAGCGCTGCCGGAACGCAGCGCCGGAAGGATCGTCTACACGATCTTGAGATCGGCAAGTGTACGACTACATCACCCACGAGAATCTGCTCTCGTTAACCGCTTTGGAATCTTCGAGGGTGAGTGATTCTATCGACTCATTGCTACAATCTAGTAGATAGATCTTGGCTTGTTTGTGTGCATGCGGTAGAATTTTTTTGTTTTCCATGCTACGACCCCCTACAGTATATGCCATGGCTGGGCTCAGGATCCCCGGAATGGCAGGTGACGATGACAATGACGATGACGATGACGAAGAAGACCCTAAAGTTGTGTACTATAGGACTAGGCATGATTATGACTAAAGGGGGCGGCTTTAGTCATGAGTGTTAGCTAGTCCCGGTTTGTCCCGGTTTTTAATATTAATAAATGTATTGAGTGTTAGTCCCGGTTTGTGGCTGGACCGGGACTAAAGGGGGCCTTTAGTCCCGATTCCGTAGTCTCGGTTTTTAAATATTAATAAATGTCTTGACTGTTAGTCTCGTTTTATGGTTGGACCGGGACTAAAGGGGGACCTTTAGTTCCAATTCGTACTTACCATGAAGATCCGATCTCCAAGCACGTGCGATCACATATTAGGGAGTGCCTCTATGACCAGTTTATTGGAGATGCCGGAGGATTGGTCTCCGGCGGCATCTCCCTGAAATTGGCCGTAGTGGTGTCCCTGCTCTCGAAGACCATCTTGCATCTTGTAACTTCTCTAACTAGATCAATATGCCTGGGAGCTAACCTAATTTCACATATTAGGGAGTGCCTCTATGACCAGTTTCTTGGATATGCCAGAGGACTGGGCTCCGGAGGCATCTCCCTAAAACTGGCCGTAGTGGTGTCCCTGCTCTCGAAAACCATCGATCTTGGAGATGCCTCAAACTGGCTGGAGGACTAGCCTATTTATAGTACAAGGAGCTCGGCATAGTGTCGACACTCATGACATAATGTCGACACTCACCCCTATTATTAGCGCTCACTCGTGTTTTGTCCCGGTTGTTGTCTCCAACCGGGACTAAAGGTTCAACCCCTATTATTAGTACTACCTGGCCCAGCCTGCTGCAATCCCTTCAGTCGCGGTTGGTTTCTCCAACCGGGACTAAAGGTTCAACCCCTATTATTGGTGCTGCCTGGCCCAGCCTGCCCTGCCATTTCCCTCTATTTATAGTGCGGCCATCATGGCCATGGATAATCTTCATTATTTAACAATATGATTACATAAAAGGTTTAATATATTACACCAACATCCCTATCTAGTGTTGTTGTTTTCTTCTGCGCCGTAGCCATGGAGAATCTTCATCATTTAATAGGAGGCTTGGGTCAGTTTTCACTTTGAAGGGCGGGATTTCATGAAACTTATTATAATATTCTGACATATCTGTCTTGTCATCCACTCCCATGATGTTTATTTTCCCTGAAAGAACTATGTGGCGCTTTGGCTCATCGGACGATGTATTCTTTTGCTGATTTCTTTTTCTCGGTTTTGTAGACATGTCCTTCACATAGAAAACCCGAGCCACATTGGCTAGGACGAATGGTTCGTCCATGTACGCAAGATTGTTGAGATACACTGTTGCCATGCCATACTTTTCGCCTACATGTACCCCTCCTCCTGTCATGTTGACCCATTTGCACCGACACAAAGGGACCTTAAAAGTAGGTCCATACTCAAGTTCCCATATCTCCTCTATGTACCCATAATATGTGTCATTCTTCCCATTGTCATCTGTTGCATCAAAGCGGACACCACTGTTTTGGTTGGTGCTCTTTTTATCTTGGGCGATCGTGTAAAATGTATTACCATTTATCTCGTACCCTTGGAAAGTACATATAGTCGAAGATGGTAACCGTGCCAACAAGTACAGCTGATCTTCAACAGTGTTGTTATTCATGAGATGCTTCTGCAACCAACTGCCGAAAGTGTCCTCGTGTTCCACTTTAATCGAGGAGTCAGACATCCCCGGGTTTTCCGAGCGTACAATAATCTTGTGTTTCTCGATATACGGAGCCACCAAGGTGGAATTGTGTAGAACTGTGTAGTGTGCTTTATTGAAAGAATCTCTGTCCATACATACCATTGTTTTCCTTCCTAGTGTGCCTTTTCCAGTCAGCCTCCCCTCATACCGAGATTCAGGAACACCAATCGGCTTAAGGTCAGGAAGAAAGTCAACACAAAACTCAATGACCTCCTCTATTCCATAGCCCTTGGAGATGCTTCCTTCTGGCCTAGCACTGTTATGAACATATTTCTTTAAGACCCCCATGAACCTTTCGAAGGGGAACATATTGTGTAGAAACACAGGACCGAGAATTCTAATCTCTTCGACTAGGTGAACTAGGAGGTGTGTCATAATATTGAAGAAAGATGAACGGTACAACAACTCGAAGATGACCAGACATTGGACCACATCATTCTGTAACCCTGATAGACTTTCTGGATCGGTTATCTTCTGAGAAATTGCATTAAGGAATGCACATACCTTCACAATGGCTAGCCGAACATTTTCCGGTAGAATCCCTCTCAATGCAACCGGAAGCAATTGCGTCATAAGCACGTGGCAGTCATGGGACTTTATGTTTTGGAATTTTTTCTTTCATATTTACTATTCCCTTTATGTTAGACGAGAATCCAGACGGGACCTTGATACTGAAAAGGACTTCAAAAAAGATTTCCTTCTCTTCCTTGGTAAGAGCGTAGCTGGCAGGCCCTTGAAACTGCCCTGGATGCTTGTTGTCTCGTCCATTATGACGTTGCTGGTCCTCTCGTGCTTCCGATGTATATTTTGACTTCCCATACAAGCCCAATAAGCCTAGAATATTCACGCAAAGATTCTTCGGCAGGTGCATCACGTCGATTACAGAGCGGACCTCATGGACTTCCCAATAGGGTAGCTCCCAAAATATAGATTTCTTCTTCCACATGGGTGCGCGTCCGTCGGCGTCTTTCGGAACAGGTTGTCCTCCGGGACCCTTTCCAAATATTACATTTAAATCCTCGACCATACCAAATACATCAGCACTAGTACGAGGGGCATGCTTCTTCCGGTGATCTGTCTCGCCATCGAAATGCTTGCCTTTTTTCCTTAAGGGGTGTCTGGGCGGAAGAAAACGACGATTGTACGGGTACACATTCTTCCTAGATTTATCCAGATATATACTTTCAGTCTCATCTAAATAGTGTGTGCATGCATTATATCCCTTGTTCTTCTGTCCTGAGATGTTACTAAGAGCAGTCCAATCATTGATGTTTATGAACAACAACACTCATAGGTCGAATGGCTCCTGTTTGTGCTCATCCCACACACGTAAACCTGGTTCGGCCCACAACTATAAAAGTTTATCAACTAATGGCCTTAGGTACACATCAATGTCGTTGCCGGGTTGCTTCGGGTCTTGGATGAGCACTGGCATCATAATGAACTTCCGCTTCATGCACAACCAAGGAGGAAGGTTGTAGATACATAGAGTGACGGGCCAGGTGCTGTGAGTGCAGCTTTGCTCCCCAAAAGGATTCATGCCATCTGTACTTAGACCAAACCATAAGTTTCTTACTTCACCAGGAAAGTCCGGAAAGTCTCTCTTGATTTTTCTCCACTATCGACCATCAGCGGGGTGCCTCAACATCCCTTCTTTCTTACGTTCTTCCATGTGCCATCGCAACAACTTGGCATGCTCTTTGTTTCTGCACAAGCGTTTCAATCATGGTATTATAGGATCATGCCACATCACCTTGGCAGGAACCCTCTTCTTGGGTTGCTCGCCATCAACATCACCAGGGTCATCTTTTCTGATAGTATACCGCAATGCAGTGCATACCGGGCATTTATCCAAATTCTCGTACTTCTCACCGTGGTAGAGGATGTAGTCATTAGGGCACGCATGTATCTTCTGCACATCTAATCCTAGAGGGTGTAGGGGTTCATAGCATGGAAAACAAAAAATTTCTACTGCATGCACACAAGCAAGCCAAGATCTATCTACAAGATTGTAGCAACGAGTCGATAGAAAGACTCACCCACGAAGATTCCAAAGCGGTTAACGAGAGCAGATTCTCGTGGGTGATGTAGTCGTACACTTGCCGATCTCAAGATCGCGTAGACGATCCTTCCGGCGCCGCGTTCCGGCAACGCTTCCCCAGTCGGTCACACGTTCTGTACTCGATGAAGACCTTCCTATCCCTTGTTCCAGCAGGCAGCAGAGGTTTTAGTTCTCCCCTTGCGATTCCGGCTGCACGACGGCGTGGTGTTGGAAGTAGAGGGAAGATCCCGCAGGGCTTCGCCTAAGCCGGTGCGAGTTATGGTGGATCTAGAGTTTCCCGGTGATCTAGGGTTTATAAGACCGGGAGGAGGAGGAGGTGTCGGCGGTGGCTAGGGCGGCGGCGACGGACCGGCGGCAGCGCAGGTGTGGGAGGGCTAGGGCTTGTGTGTTTGGGGCAGTCCTCCCCCTCTATTTATAAGAGAGGGGGCAGCCTTGGGAGGGGTGGGTTTGAATCCAAACCCAAACCCAAGTTGGATTGAGAGAAGGACTCTTTCCTTCTTCCACTAGGAAACCATTGTTCCAGTTTGACTTTTCAAACTTCCCGTTTGACTTTCAATTTAGAGCTTTAATTCTCTCTTGCAAATGTCCACACCAAGTGACCTAAGATATGATCCAATCATTCCACTTACCCATGACACATGCATGGACCATTCCCCTTCCAGATCGGTGAACCTTCTAGACCCTTCTAGAACCTCTCCGATGAAAACATCGGAATCTTTTCCGAACTCCGGAATCGGACTTTCCTTATATGAATCTTATTCTCCGGACCATTCCGGATCTCATCGTGATATCCCGGATCCCATCCGAGACTCCGAACAACATTTGGTATCCCTACTAACATTCCATATCTACTAAATAACATCTAATCCTTAAGTGTGTCTCCCTACGGTTCGTGAATTATGTGGACATGACTGAGACACTTCTCCGATCAATAACCAATAGAGGAATCTGGAAATTCATATGGCTCCCACATATTTCTACGATTACTTTGCGATCGAATGAACCACTTACATACGAATCCAATTTCCCTTTGTCTCATGATAGTTTACTTATCCGAGGTTTTGATCGTCGGTATCTCTGCATACCTAGTTCAACCTCGTTACCGATAAGTACTCTTTTCTCGTTCCCGTGATATGTGATCCCTTGTGAGTCAGTCACATGCTTGAAAGCTAATTGGATGACATTCCACCGAGAGGGCCCAGAGTATATCTATCCGTCATATGGATGGACAAATCCCACTCTTGATCCATGTGCATCAACACATACTTTCCGAACACTCAATGCCTCCTTTATAGCCACCCAGTTACGGTGTGGCGTTTGATGTCATCAAAGTATCCTTCCGGTGATGGTGATTAGCATGATCTCATGGTCGAAGGAATTAGGTTATTATGTATCAGAAAGCTTATAGCAAACGAACTATTGAAATGACTTGATCTTAATGCTACGGTTATCTATAGGAGTATGTCCATCATACCATTCTCCTAATGATATGATCTTGTTGTTAACAACATCCCAATGTTCATGATCGGGAAACCACGATCATCTATTAACCAACAAGCTAGTATTACAAAGAGGCTTTACTAGGGACTCTAATTTCGTTTACAGATCACACAAGTATTAATGTTTCCGGTTAATATTATTATAGCATGAATGTAAACATTTATCATAAACACAAAGATATAATAATAACCACTTTTATTATTGCCTCTAGGGCATATCTCCAACAGAGGGCAGACGAGCTTCTTTGCTTCGTATGTACTGCCAGGCAATTCGTTATTTCTTGGAAGCAACCTCTTCATGTGACATGGTTATACCCTACGGGTATCCGATGTTAGCATACCTGTTCCAGCCCGACGGAAGGCCCACTCGACGACCTACCAGGGTCCATGACGCCTATGACTATTCGGCTGTTATGAAGCCCATATGGACACGGACTCCCAAGCGCACAAGATAAGGAAAGCTCAAGACTAGAGTTTGAATACAACTTGTAACCTACTCGTATCGGTACCTGAGACCTAGCCTCCCCATATATAAAGGCTAGGAGGGGCCAACGAGGAGGGAACCCCCTGATATACTAGACCACAACAGATCTACAGATCCTCAACTCATACTTTCGCATACACACCTCCACGCCAGATCGAATCTGCGCACCTCTGTAACCTTCGGTTCCGCTGTAATCAAGAGCAGACAAGCAGGAGTAGGGTTTTCCCTCCGGGGGCCTGAACCTGGGTAAATCTCGTGTCCCCTGGTTGCTTGTCTGTTAACCGTTCCACGATCTCCAGCATCCCCACCTTCTCTAAAACCCAAGTCCATAACAATGGGCATTGACGAGTCGAAACCTCGTCAATTGGCGCCGTCTGTGGGAACCGGGGGCGCTGATTGTGCGATCGTGACGGTTCCATCACCTGCGATCTATGATTCGTCGGCATTGGAGGAACAAATTTACATCAATCGTGGTTCTCGCCGTCTGCGTCGCAGTCAATCTAGAGCCAAATCCTCAATGAATACATGGAGTCCATGCGAGCACGCACAACTAGAAGATCGATCTGCCTCTCACCGATTTTCCCCATATTAGCGCTAATCCATCCGTGGATCCGTTCAAGTCCTCGATTCGGCCAGCACGGTGTAACTATGTGAGCATTAAAAGAAAAGGATTCGTCCGCGCGGTCAAGAGCGACTCATCTCGGCTCTCTCAGCATGATGCAGCGCACACGAGTCTACGTCACATGAAGCACCGACCAAGCGTTAATCTTCAAGATAATATTTTGTTTTGAATCAAGTCCCGATTATTCAAGCATGGATCAAGTCCCGATGAGAATCCAGATCGGATGCCCCCAATAGCTGAGATGTTTTCCACGTGATAGAAAAGTTTGAAGGAGAGGTCACGTCAATAATAGTACTTCAAGAGAATAGAAAAAGTTAGATCGCGTGCATGGATTTTCTGGCAAGAAATTAAATCATGGCAACTACTCCAAATTCGTTGTCGCTGCGGACTACTTTGACTCCAGCGCCCTAACTCCGTCCTGATTTAAGCATTGTACTTCGATAACTCTACAGTCATGCAAGGACTGAGGCTGCGGCGAGCCATGTCCGCCATTGGTTTCCGCAGATTACCGCCACATCGATTCTGGTCCGCCATCACGTTGACTTCGGTTCGTCGCACGACTCCGTCGATATCAACCACACGACCGCCACATCGGTTACACCCGGGGTGCTCTTTCAACTCCACAGTGCGACCACGACCCGCTGCGGTCTTCGGCTCCGACGACTCGGGGGCTCCCTCCGCTTCGGCGACCAGCCGCGGCTTTCAGCTGCGGTGACCCGGTGTGGTCTTCGACTCGGGGGCTCCCCCGACATCAGTAACCCGATGCGGCTTTCGGCTGCGATGACCCGATACATCCTTCGGATGCCGGAAATCTTTGGATGCGGAGCTCGCTACCACCATCAACTCCGTAAACCCGTCGCTGCTATGACTACGGTCCGCCGCGTTGACTATGTCCGCCGCGTGACCCGCTACCGCATTAACTTCGTCACGACAACCAACAAAGCTAAGTTTCCCTCTACTTAGAGTTGATTTCTTTTATCTTTAACTCGCACTCGAAAAACTCGGGGGTTGTGCCCTCTTCGAGTAACCTAATGTGCCATCGGCTCCACGCACTCGAGCACCTCATACGCGACAGCCCGAGTAGCTGATTCTACCTAATCGTCGAATCCTTGAACTCCGAGTGCATCGGCAAGGTACTGAGACTAAGGGTAATCAGGCTAACGAAAAGGCCTAGCATACAGTGCAAAAGTGCCGACTCGATCGGCACTAGAATCTTACTATACAATCTAAAAGGCAAATATTTCTTCACAAGATACAAGTACTTCACACTTTTTTATGTTTTCTGCAGCCTACAGGAACGTCGAATTACATCTCGCTATTGTATCGGGTCCTCCAACAGGAGTCGAAAAAGCAACTGGCTACGCCATATACTCAAGGCCCGAGTCGAAACCCTCCTCGGATGGTTGCATCACTTGATGCTACACAGGCGCGACGTTGACTTGATGCACTTCCGGGTCAGTGGTTTCTCCTCGCATGAGTGTCCACTCGAGTTTGCGACTCGACTAGACACTCGGGGGCTACTCCTATCAGGAGCGCTGGCCGCGCACCTGATGTACTTCCAGGGTCAGCGTTATGCCCACGAGATTGCCGACTACAACTACACGATACAAGACTCGAGTCTCTGCCCGAGTCTATGACTCCGCCAGACACTTGGGGGCTACTCCTATCAGGAGCGCTGGCCGCGCACCTGAAGCATGATTAAGGTACTACACCAACATTGATTCTTAGAGTCCTACGTCGAGTCTACGACTTCACTACGGACTCGGAGGCTACTCCCATAGGGAGGATGGATTCAAGCATCCGAAAAATTTTGTGTCCTACGGACCTGACGCCAAACAACGGCTGAATTAAAGTCTCTGCTCGAGTCTATGACTCGAACAGACACTCGGGGGCTACTCCCATAGGGAGAGCTGGTCGCGCACCCTATGAATTCTTCGAGTGCGATCCTTCGGATCAGCATGCAAAACTTTTCGGCAACTCTGCCCTAATTAACGCTAAGTGAGCAACGTCCTCCTTGGCCACCCGAAACACCTCCGTGGTGATAAACATTCGGATGTTGTGTCTCCGACGCAAAGATAAGACCTACAGATACCATCTGATGGCCTGGTAACGCACACGACTGCGCTCTGCTAGTAAAAATCCGTGCCAGCAGGCGCGATGAAAAATCCCGACGGACACGTTGGGTACATTATTTAAATTCACTGGAATTCCACTCCTGTATGTTCCGATTTCGAGTCGAGGGACTCAAATCTGAAGAAGATCGTCTTGTTTTGTCCTAAGACAGTTAACTGACCCCGATCCGTCAAGAGAGTCAGGCACATGCATCAACAATCCCTACACACTCAAATCATTCTCTAGCAAACAGAGATAGCTACACCCAAAAGATTGAAGAGTCCTCAGCCGAATCTACGATTCGACTGAACACTCGGGGGCTACTGACATGGTTATACCCTACGGGTACCCGATGTTAGCATACCTGGTCCAGCCCGACGGAAGGCCCACTCGACGACCTACCAGGGTCCATGACACCTATGACGGTTCGGCTGTTATGAAGCCCATATGGACACGGACTCCCAAGCATACAAGACAAGGAAAGCTCAAGACTAGAGTTTGAATACAACTTGTAACCTACTCATATCGGTACCTGAGACCTAGCCTCCCCATATATAAAGGCTAGGAGGGGCCAACGAGGAGGGCACCCCCCGATAGACTAGACCACAACAGATCTTCAGATCCTCAACTCATACTTTCGCATACACACCTCCACGCCAGATCGAATATGCGCACCCCTGTAACCTTCGGTTCCACCGTAATCAAGAGCAGACAAGCAGGAGTAGGGTTTTCCCTCAGGGGGCCTGAACCTGGGTAAATCTCGTGTCCCCTGGTTGCTTGTCTATTAACCGTTCCACGATCTCCAGCATCCCCACCTTCTCCAAAACCCAAGTCCATAACAATGGGCATTGACGAGTCGAAACCTCGTCATCATGAGTACTAGCAACTTCTCAAATCCTGAGTCAGTCACACCGGTCTCTGCCTTCCACTTCAGCAATTCCATTGTGCTACCCAGCTTCTTCTGGCCATATTCACAAGTTGGGTACAACTATTTGTTGTGGTCTTGTAACATCTGCTCAAACTGCAACCTCTCCTTTTCTGTGTTGCAGTCTCACTTTGCATCAGAAATGACCCGACCAAGATCATCAGCGGGCCGGTCTGGTTCCTGTTCTTCACCTCCTTCTTTTTCATTGTCTTCCATTGCGGTATCAGCGTATTCAGGGAACATAGATCGGTAGTTGTCATCATCGTTCTCTTCTTCATCGCCGTCTTCCATCACAACCCCTCTTTCTCCGTGTTTGGTCCAAACATTATAGCCGGACATAAAACCAGACCGAAGCAGGTGGCTCTGAATGACTCTTGCGGAAGTGTGAGCCTTCTCATTCCTACAGTCCACACATGGACAACACATAAACCCATCCCGTCGCTTGTTCTCCTCGGCCATAACTCGAAAAGAACGCACACCTTCTCTGAAAGCGGCAGAGCATCGGTCACCGTACATCCATGGATGGCTCATCTGTATCATACAAATATATGTCAAACGCAATCACTATGCTAAAATTAGTACCGCACGACGGTCTTAATGAGAAAATAGTTGCTAACCTTTTATTACACATGGAAACAAAGATGAGAAAACTTAAGTGTGGCTCGGGCACCTCATATCATGTCTGTCTTGCGTGACCTAAACTTGCATCGCTCTAATGGACATTTCACCGAACACCTCTAGTGTGTTGGAGATATGCCCTAGAGGCAATAATAAATATAGTTATTATTATATCTTTGTGTTTATGATAAATGTTTATATTCATGCTATAATAGTATTAACAAGGAAACATTAATACTTGTGTGATTTGTAAACTTAAATTGAAGTCCCTAGTAAAGCCTCTATACATCACTAGCTTGTTGGTTAATAAATGATTGTGGTTTCCCTATCATGAACATTGAGATGTTATTAAAAACAAGATCATATCATTAGGAGAATGATATGGTGGACATACTCCTATAGATAAGCATAGCATAAAGATCAAGTCATTTTAATAGTTCAATTGCTATATGCTTTCTGATACATAGTAACCTAATTCCTTCGACCATGAGATCATGCATATCACCTTTACCAGATGGATGCTTTGATGACATCAAACACCACACCGTAACTGGGTGGCTATAAAGGTAGCATTGAGTGTTCGGAAAGTATTTGTTGAGACACATGGATCAAGAGTGGGATTTGTCCATCCATATGACAGATAGATATACTCTGTGCCCTCTCGGTGAAATGTCATCCAATTAGCTTGCAAGCATGTGAATGGCTCACAAGGGATCACATATCACGGGAACGAGAAAAGAGTACTTATCGGTAATGAGGTTGAACTAGGTATGCAGAGATACCGACGATCATAACCTCGGATAAGTAAACAATCGTGAGACAAAGGGAAATTGGTATCGTATGTAAGTGGTTCATTCGATCGCAAAGTAATCATAGAAATATGTGGGAGCCATATGAATTTCCAGATTCCTCTATTGGTTATTGTTCGGAGAAGTGTCTCAATCATGTCCGCATAATTCACGAACCGTAGGAAGACACACTTAAGGATTCAACGTTGTTTGAGTAGTTATGGAATGATGAGAAAGAGACCGAATGTTGTTCGGAGTCTCGAATGGGATTCGGGATATCACGAGGAGATCCGGAATGGTCCGGAGAATAAGATTCATATAAGGAAAGTCCTGTTTCGGAGTTGGGGAATGGTTCCGGTGTTTTCATCGGGAATGTTCTAGAAGGTTCCGAAATGTCCGGCACTCCGGAGAGGAAGGGTACATGAATGTGTTATATCAAGTTGGTATGATTGCATTATGTACTCGGTGTTATCGCTGAACAAAATAGAGGGTTTATTCAAATCCTAGTTTGAAAAGTCAAACGCCAAGTTTGAAAGTCAAACGACTATTTTGGGAAGTGGAGGGGAGGTGGAATCCGAGTTGGGGAGGAGTCCCACCTCCACCGCCGGCCCACCTTGGGTCCGAGTTGGGGAGGGACTCCCCTCCCCTAGCGCGCCTCCCTCCACCTATATAAGGAGGGGCAGGGCTCCCCTCCTAGACACACAAGTTCCTACCTCTAAACCCTAGCCCCAAGCCGCCGCCGCCTCCATAGCCGCCACCGGCCCTAGGGCACTCGCCGCCGCCTAGGTCAAACCCTAGCCGCCGGCCTTGCCCCCTCCTTGGCGTGTATAAACCCTAGATCGCCGAGGGCTCTCTCATCGTCCACCATACTCGCTCCGGCTTAAGGCGAAGCCCTGCGAGATCTCCCCTCTACTTCCGGTACCACGCCGTTGTGCTGCCGGAATCACGAGGAGAGTGCTACAACCTCCGCTGCCTGCTGGAACAAGGGAGAGGAAGGTCTTCGTCGAGTACCAAACGTGTGACTGACTGCGGGAGCGCTGCCGGAACGCAGCGCCGGAAGGATCGTCTACGCGATCTTGAGATCGGGAAGAGTACGACTACATCACCCACGAGAATCCGCTCTCGTTAAACACTTTGGAATCTTCGAGGGTGAGTTATTCCATCGACTCGTTGCTACAATCTAGTAGATAGATCTTGGCTTGTTTGTTTGTATGCGGTAGAAATTTTTTATTTTCCATGCTACGAAACCCTACATAGTGCATATGTATGAACAAGAAAAAAATAGCACAACAACACTCTCTCCCACCAGGAAAAAACACTTGAGAGGGGGCTGCGCGTATATATAGAGCCAGACCACTAGTCCCGGTTGGAGATACAAACCTCGACTAAAGGGGGTGCCCCCAGCGAATGGCAGGGCCAAGGCCCTTTAATCCCGGTTTGAGCCTCAGACCGGGACTAAAGGGGGTGCCCCAGCGAGCGGCAGGGCCAGGGCACTTTAATCCCGTTTTGAGCCTCAGACCGGGACTAATGGGGTCTAACGGGCCAGGACATATATGGTTCTGGGTGGCTCGGGCCGTCTGGTCAGGCCATTAGTCCCGGCCCCAGCCATAGCCGGAACTAATGGCCTGAACGAAAACCCTGTTTTCTACTAGTGCTTCTATTTTTTTAACATGTTCTGTTGCGATCTATTATTATATACTAAAAGTAATATAAGTATGTCTAATAGAGCCACCACGTTAAGCCACATCATCCAAATTATATTGACAGTTGGATCTAATATTTGCTAACAGGACGTTTAATCACAACCCTAAGATTTGCGTAACAAATATAAGATACCTGTTCAGATTAATACAAGATGTTGGGTCCAACACAACACGTGTAACCTGCAAAATATTGTGGTCCAACACGTTGGGACTAATTCGGACTTGGATCGAGTACGTCTTTGGTCCAGACAAAAAACACATAGTTATGCTTCACATGTTTTTTTTAGGGGAATTGCTAATTCTCAGCTAGCTGAGATTTAACATAGGGCATAGTCACCTTGTTAACTGTCCGATTAATCTGATAAGATCCGAGTTCGTGCGGTACGCCGTACACGCACGGCTGGCCATCCGTGTCTCTGGCTCCGGTCGTGTGTGACGACTTGGCCCAGCCCATGCCAGTGCTCCTGATCACATACGGGTCAGCAGACAAATTCTATACCTTTTTTTGTTTATTATTTATTCATGTGGGCTGCTAGGTAAGGTAGACTACTAATCGCTTTCTCTTTTTTTGTTGTCAAAATAAACTTTTTAAAGAGATTACAGTTTCTACACTCAGTGAAGAGATTGCAGTTTCAACAATGTTTTTGGTTGTCTTTGATTTTATATTTTGCTTGTTCTCTTATTTTTGTTTGGTTTCATCATTAAATTGTATTTTTTAAATACTCATTAGTAGCGCAGTTGTTTTGATTTTTTATCTAGTTCTTTATTTTTTGACGGATCGACAAAGAAGGGAGGTTGCAACTTAACTTTTTCCATCTTTTATTTTATAATTTTTAATATGGAAGAATCTTAGTCACAATAGTTTCAAGTGGGGTTGCAAAGTATTATTTTCAGTTGCATGTGGGGTTGCAATCGAGAATTTTCCAGTTGCATGCGTGATTGTAACTGAGTATTTTTTTTGGTTGCATGTGGGGTTGTAACTGAATATTTTCCAATTGCATGCGTGGTTACACCTGAGTATTGTTTTCAGTTGCATCTGTGATTATAACTGAGTATTTTTTTAGTTGCATGTGTGGTTGCAACTGAGATTTTCTTTTAGTTGCAAATAGGGTTGCAACTCAAAAAAAATTAGTTGCAAGCGGGGTTGCAACTGACATAATTTTTTGGGAATTGCTATTTCTCAGCTAGCTGGGAAATAACTTAGAGCACAGTCAACTCCTGGGCCGTTTGATCTCTGGAGCATCAAGATTTGTGCGTGGCGCTGGTTCCAGTTGTTTCCTGACCTGGTTTGCTCGTGGCTGTGTTGTGCCGGGTCCGTTTTTAGCAGGCCGTTTTTTAGAAACGGCCCATGCAGGAGAAGCCGCGGTGGATCTCGATGGAGGGAACTCCAGCGCGCGATGCCCGACCTGTCCCTGGCGCGATTTCCGCTTTTTCAAACTTCCCGGGCAGTTGTTTCCCGGCCAGTTTTTCATTTTATCTGAGCAGGTACACGTGCAGTTTCTTTCTGGTTTTTTGAATTTTTTGACTTTTTGTTCCCGTTTTGAATACTCTGGTTTTAATTTTTGTTTATTTAGTTTTTTTAAGTTTATTTTTTGTCTTGCCTTTAGTTTTGCGACTGGACGCTAGATTTTGGCTATGTACTTCTTACTTTTTGCAGAGGCATTGATTTTTGTAACTAGTTTGTTTTGCAATTTTGTGGAATGTGTTGCATTGTCTTTGTCTTTTTTTTCTTTTTTAATCGCAATGAGATATGCAATTGGTATCTTCCCCCGATGGTAAATGGGATTTGTGAGTTGGAATTGGGTGTTTTAAAATGATGATTTTGCTTCATAGTCATTGTTTCTCTTTTTTTGCCTTCAGTTTTAAAGGGACAGGTAACTAGGTTTTTTATTTAAAGCTAGATATTTTAGTTGCTAGTCGACACGTAGTTGTCATTTTTTTGCCTTGAGTCGCAACACGGCATGGAATTCGCCTTTTTCTGTAGTGGTGGTTTTTAGTTGCAAATCGACACGCAACTAGAATTTTTTTGTCTTTAAGTCGCAACGCGGCATGGTACTTGGGGACTTGGCTTGAGTTGCATCTTGACACGCAACCCCGATTTTGTCGACACGCAACCCCGGTCTTTGTTGAGAGGACTTGCCTTGAGTTTTAACTAGACACGCAACCCCTCAGTCTTTTCTCGCTTGATGATATAGAGAGTTAGTTGCAACTAGGATTACAACTGGGGTTGCAACTGGACTGTAAGCCTCGAGTTGTAACTTCACACGCAAATGGACTTTTTGTCCCTTGACGGTATTGAGGACTTGCCTTGAGTTTCATCTCGACACGCAATCCTCGGCCTTTTCTTTGCTTGATGGTATGGAAAGTTAGTTGCAACTAGGATTGCAACTGGGGTTGCAACTTGACATGTAAGTTGCAACTAGGGTTGCAATTGGATTGTCAGTCTTGAGTTGCAACTTGACACGCAACTGGACTAGGGTTGCAACTTGACATGCAACTGGATTTTTGTTGCTTATAGAGAGGGAGTTGCAACTGCACTGTTAGTCTCGAGTTGCATCTCGACACGCAACTGGACTTTTGTCGCTCATAGAGAGGGAGTTGCAACTGCACTGTCAGTCTCTGAGTTGCAACTTGACACGCAACTGGACTTTTGTTGCTTATAGGGAGGGAGTTGCAACTAGGGTTGCAACTGGACTATCAGTCTCGAGTTGTAACTTGACACGCAACTGGACTTTTTGTCTTTTTATGGTACCGAGGACTTTGCCTTTGAGTTTCATCTAGACATGCAACCCCTGGCCTTTGAGTTAGTTGCAAGTAGGATTGCAACTGAACTGTAAGTCTTGAGTTGCAACTAGGGTTGCAACTAGGCTGTGAGTCTCGAGTTGCAACTTGACACGCAATTGGACTTTTTGTCCATTTTGATGGTACCGAGGACTTGTCCCAACTAGGGTTGCTACTGGACTGTCAGTATCGAGTTGCAACTTGACACGCAACTAGAATTTTTGTCCCTTCATGGCAGCAACTGGACTTTTTTGTCCCTTGTCCAGACTACCCTTTCAGTTTTATAACGCAATTGGACTTCTAGATTTTGACACGCAGCTGGACTTTTGTTGTTTATAGGGAGGGAGTTGCAACTAGGGTTGCAATTGGAATTTTGTCGCTTATAGGGAGGGAGTTGCAACTGCACTGTCAGTCTCGAGTTGCAACTTGACACGCAACTGGACTTTTTGTCCCTTCATGGTACCAACTGGACATTTTTGTCCCTTGTCCAGACTACCCTTTCAGTTTTATAATGCAATTGGACTTCCAAATTTGACACACAACTGGACTGTTAGTCTCGAGTTGCATCTTTGACACGCAACTGGACTTTTGTTGCTTATAGGGAGGGAGTTGCAACTAGGGTTGCAACTAGACTATCAGTCTCGAGTTGCATCTTTGACACACAAACTAGAGTTTTTTTATTGCTTATAGAGAGGGAGTTGCAACTAGGTTTGCGAGTGGACTATGAGTCTCGAGTTGCAACTTGACATGCAACTAGCCTTCTCCCCTGATGGTATAGAGAGAGGGAGTTGCAACTAGGTTTGCAACTAAGGATTGTGTTGTTCTTTTGTCGTTTTTAGCCTTGAGTTGAATCTCTACACGGAACCGGCCTTCTACCTGATGGTATAGAGAGGGAGTTGCAACTAGGGTTGCAAATGGACTATGAGTCTCTAGTTGTAACTTGACACGCAACTGGCCTTCTCCCCTGATGGTATAGAGAGGGAGTTGCAACTAGGGTTGCAACTGAGGACTATGTTTTTGTTTTGTCCTTTTTAGCCTTGAGTTGCATCTCAACACGCAACCGACCTTCTCCCTGATGGTATAGAGAGGGAGTTGCAACTAGGGTTGCAACTGGACTGTGAGTCTCGAGTTGCAACTTGACACGCAACTAGCCTTCTCCCCTGATAGTATAGAGAGGGAGTTGCAACTAGGGTTGCAACCGAGGATTGTGTTGTTCTTTTGTCTTTCTAGCCTTGAGTTGTATCTCGACACGCAACCGACCTTCTCCCTGATAGAATAGAGAGGGAGTTGCAACTAGGGTTGCAACTGGACTATGAGTGTCGAGTTGCAACTTTACACGCAACTGGATTTCTCTACTGATGGTATAGAGAGGGAGTTGCAACTCGGGTTGCAAATGAGGACTGTGTTGTTCTTTTGTATGTTTAGCCTTGAGTTGAATCTCTACACGCAATCGACCTTCTCCCTGATGGTATAGAGAGGAAGTTGCAACTAGGTTTGCAACTGGATTGTGATTCTCGAGCTGCAACTTGACACACAACTAGCCTTCTCTCCTGATGGTATAGAGAGGGAGTTGCAACTTGGTTTGCAACTGAGGATTGTGTTGTTCTTTTGTCATTTTTAGCCTTGAGTTGAATATCTACACTCAATCGGCCTTCTCCCTGATGGTATAGAGAGGGAGTTGCAACTTGGTTTGCAACTGGATTGTGAGTCTTGAGTTGCAACTTGACACGCAACTGGCCTTCTCCCCTGATGGTATAGAAAGGTAGTTGCAACTAGGGTTGGAACTAAGGATTGGTTGTTGTTTTGTCCTTTTTAGCTTTGAGTTGCATCTCGACACGCAATCGGTCTTCTCCCTGATGGTATAGAGAGGGAGTTGCAACTAGGGTTGCAACTGGACTGTGAGTCTCAAGTTGCAACTTGACACGCAACTGGTCTTCTCCCCTAGTGGTATAGAAAGGGAGTTGCAACTAGCGTTGCAACTGAGGACTTTCGTCTCAAGTTGCATATCGACTTGCAACTGGCCTTCTCCCTTGATGGTACAGAGAGGGAGTTGCAACTAGGATTGCAACTAGACTGTGAGTCTTGAGTTGCAACTTGACACGCAACTGGACTTTTGTCTCAAGTTGTATCTCGACATGCAACTGGCCTTCTCCCTTGATGATATAGAGAGGAAGTAGAAACTAGAGTTGCAACTGAACTGGGAGTCTCGAGTTGCATCTCGACATGCTTTCCTGATTATATAGAGAGGGAGTTGCAATTAGGGTTGCAACTGACTACCGTGTTGAATGGTCCTTGTCTTTTTTTTGTCTCGAGTTGCATCTCGACACGCAACTAGACTTTTGTCTCGAGTTGCATCTTCACATGCAACTGGCCTTCTTCCCCTGATGGTATAGATTGGGAGTTTGCAACTAGGGTTGCAACTGGCTTCGTGGTCAATTCTTTACGGTTTTTGAGTTTTTTTGCATCTGCACTTCTCGTGGTTCCATTTCTTTACTACGAGTTGCATATCGATATGCAACTGGCTTTTCACAAGGAGCAGTTGGAAGTGGGGTTGCAATTCATGATTGTTTTCGTGGTCCATTCTTTACCTTTTTTTGAGTTTTTTGCATCTACACTTTTCGTGCTTTCCTTTCTTTACTACTAGTTGCATATGGACATGCAACTGGCTTTTCACGGGGAGCAGTTGCAAGTGGAGTTGCAACTGAGGATTGTTTTCGTGGGCCCTTCTTTACGTTTTTTTTTAGTTTTTTTGCAAATGCACTTTTCGTGGTTCCCTTTCTTTACTACGAGTTGCATATCGACATGCAACTAAATTTGCACGGGAAGCAGTTGCATGTGGGGTTGCAACTAAGGATTGTTTTCGTGGTCCCTTTTTATGTTTTTTTGAGGTTTTTGCCTCTGCACTTTTCGTGGTTCCCTTTCTTTACTACGGGTTGCATATCGACATGCAAGTGGCTTTTCATGGGGTTGCAACTAAGGATTGTTCTCGTGGTTCCTTCTTTACCTTTTTTCAATTTTTTGCATCTGGACTTTTCTTGGTCCCCTTTCTTTAGTACGAGTTGCATATCGACATGTAATTGGCTTTTCACGCGGAGCAGTTGCAAGTGGGGTTGCAACCGAGGATTATTTTCGTGGTCTCTTCTTTACCTTTTTGAGTTTTTTGCATCTGCACTTTTCGTGGCTCATTTTCTTTACTACGAGTTGCATATCAACATGCAACTGCTTTTTCACGCGGGGGGGGGGGGGGGGGGGGGGGGGGGCAGTTGCAAGTGGGTTGTAATTGGGGTTTGTTTTCGTGGTCCCTTCTTTACGTTTTTTTTGAGTTTTTTGCAAATGCATTTTTGTGGTTCGCTTTCTTTACTACGAGTTGCATATCGACATGCAACTAGATTTTCACGGGGAGCAATTGCATGTGGGGTTGCAACTGAGGATTGTTTTCGTGGTCCCTTTTTATGTTTTTGAGGTTTTTGCCTCTACACTTTTCATAGTTCCCTTTCTTTAGTACGAGTTGCATATCGATATGCAAGTGGCTTTTCACGGGGTTGCAACCGAGGATTGTTTTCGTGGTTCCTTCTGTACCTTTTTTTAAATTTTTTGCATCTGGACTTTTCTTGGTCCCCTTTCTTTAGTACGAGTTGCATATCGACATGTAATTGGCTTTTCACGCGGAGCAATTACAAGTGGGGTTGCAACCGGGGATTGTTTTCGTGGTCTCTTCTTTACCTTTTTGAGTTTTTTGCATCTGCACTTTTCGTGGCTCATTTTCTTTACTACGAGTTGCATATCGACATGCAACTGGTTTTTCATTAGAGGGGGGAGGGGGACAATTGCAAGTGGGTTGTAACTGAGGATTGTTTTCGTGGTCCCTTCTTTACCTTTTTAAAGTTTTTGCATCTGGACTTTTCGTGGTCCTCTTTCTTTACTACGAGTTGTATATCGACATGCAACAGGCTTTTCACGGGAGCTGGGTTGCAACTGAGGATTATATTTGGGGTCCCTTCTTTATATTTTTTTTCTAGTTGTAACAAGGGTTACAATTGAGATTTTTCAATTACAAGTCAGATCGCAACCAAGATGTTTTTTCAATTGAAAATATTGTTGCAAATGTGATTTTCTAGTTACAGGTGGAATTGCAACTGAGTTTTTCTATCGATTGGAACAAAGATAAATTAACTTGTTTCCTAATTTATCCTAAATGGAAGTTATATAAAATATCTCCTTTTTATATATACTTTAGGCTATTTTTTAAAATAATACGTTTTTAATAATTTCCACGAATAATACATTAATTGAAGATTTGCAATTCTAGCACGATGTCAGCATTTGAATAGCTGACCAGTCCTTGTCGGCATTTCAAAAGCCTATAAGTCCTGTCTGCTTTTAAAAAGCTGACTAGTCCCTTATTCTTCACACTGCCCCTATAACTTGTCGGTATTTCAAATACAGACAGGACTGGTCGGCTATTCAAAAACCGATAAGGACTGATCGACTATATTTAAAAGCCGACACCGCGCTAGAATTGTAAATCTTTTAAGTCGTGTATTATTCGTGAAAATTATTGAAGAAACGTATTATTTTAAAAAAAAATAGCCTTTGTGCTCTCTAGTTATTTTTAGGCTCTAACTAGCTAACTCTGTGCGTTCTTCATGCATATAATAGACATGAGTCACTAGGAAGGAATTGATTAGCGCTAGTTTCAAGCGAGAACCTTTTTTTTGGGTAGCTTCGAACGAGCACACATGAAGCGGCACAATGGCCCGGCTGCAAACACCGCGGAAGCGAGCGACGTATGCGTACAATCAGGCCGGGAAATCCCGTATGCCAGCGGATTAGGCGGCTTACGTCACCTGACTGAGCGTTAGACATTCCCTTTTTTTAGAGCACGTCTCACAAGATTTATTCTATCAGGTGGGTGCAAAAAAATGTTTAAAAAGAGTCTTTGACTCATACGGGTGAACACCTCATATGCAATATTTTGATCCACCACATCACGAGTACTAATACAGACTTGAAGACAACACGTGTTAGATCTAAACAAAAAAATCACATAGTTCACAAGATATTTTTGGAGGACACATTTCACAACATTTATGCTGTACGATCAGAGCAAAGAAAAAGTTAGGAAACTCATACGGGTGTACACATCATATATTTATGGAAAGCATCTTTGAATTACTATTCGTATAGAATATGTGATAAGCGGTGCACTTTTAGCCACGGCGTGGCTTGGCAAGCACATGCTATATTAACTTCGCAAACATGTGTAGGTATATAGAAAAACTAAGGACACACTATATCACTTTCTAGACTACAAATTGTGAATCATATCGAGGGTTTCCAAAGCGATTTTTTTCTAAATAGCTATGTATGCACCTCGTATTTTATTGAACAATAATCCAACTTTTTTAATACTTTAATGGTACATGATAGATAAAAACCTTAAAACGAAGGCCAACAAAAAAAGGTTCCCAATAAAAGCAAGAGCTTGTCTTTAACACTCTTGAAATCAACGACTCTTGACAAATATACAGAAAACCATTTAAAACATTACACTAACATCATAGATTTTGAAAGAAGCAACAGACAACAACCTATAAAATGAGACCCTAAGGTCATCAAGCAAAGATTGTCCATCACTAATCTCTTGCAAATAAGGCCAACGAAAAAGGTTCCCAATAAAAGCAAGAGCTTATCTTTAACACTCTCGAAATCAACGACTCTTTAATGCCCCCGACGACAAATATATAGAAAAACGTTTAAAACATTACAATAACCTCATAGGTTTTGAAAGAAGCAAGAGACAACAACCTATAAAATGAGACCCTAAGGTCATAGAGCATTCGTGAACTATTGACCCATAAATCACTAATCTCTTGCAAATACACGACGTCCATTTTTCATCCATTCGTGAACTACCGACCCATAAAAATATTTCATCTATAGAGAAAAATAAAATGAAGGTCAACTAAATTCTAAGGTCTCTTAGCGTCAATAGTCATTGGTTGCATCCTATATTCCCTGTCATCAATGATGAATGCACAGAAAATCATATCTCCAAAGATTACACTAACCTTGTATGTTTTCCATGAAGCAAGAGACAAAAAAACGTGCAAGTGGGACCCTAAGATCTTTACGCACAATATCCATGGGAAAATATCTCAAAGAGGCATGGCACCAAATTGTTGTTCTTTGATGATAACTAGAAAACAAATAAAAGCACAAAAATATGAATAGTCAAGGTGAAATATTTTGACTAAACCCACTTCATGTATTTTTAATGGATGGAATATATATCCAAACTAATAGAAAATTGCCAAAACTAAGAATCATAAATTATATATCCTCCACCTTATCCATATAAGATATTATCTTTTTATTTACAAGAAATTTAAAATTAATGTTGAGTTACATTGTTAGATGTGTTTCCTACAAAGATAGTTTATTTTTTTATGATTATATATCTTTGGAATTTTTATAGTTCACGCTCAATTTGAAAATAGATCTTTGATTACAACTATGTAACAATATATATTTATAAGGGTTTCTGCTATAGGGATAGAGACATATTTGGGTCGATCTTTTCTAATCCTTTTCAAAAACAAGAGGTTACGCCATTGCAATCACATAGTAAATTTAGTGATAGCTTAAGTTTCTTGGTAGTCATTTACATAAAATTATAGGTAAATATGAGCAAGACAGTAGAATGAGTTTATTTTATGTTAGGGATAACACTACGGAGAAAGGAAACAAATACATCCTATGTCCTAAATTAGATGTCGTCTTCTAGATTCACATGTATCTACATTTAAACCCTGTCTAGACTCTAGATACATGTGTGGCTAGACAAATATGTCATAATTAATTCGGGATGGGGGGTTAATAATAATAATATTTCCTTTGTTCCGAAATAAGTGGTGCTCTAGAAATTTGCAGTAAAAATTCTTATCATTTTTTGATTTTTATAAATATAGATATAGTAGTACATTTGAAGTCTATTTTTATATTAAATAAAATATGCATTTTAGAAACTAATGTGCTCGAATCATCTTATATTTTAGAATGATGAAGTAATTGAGAAGAGCAAAGATATGCACAAGTAAAATAAATATTTATTTAGTCAACCTAAGTGTAGGTGTTAGCAAGTAAGAATTAGTTTTCGTTTCACTTCATTGTGAATATTTCTTCCTACCCTATCTATATATAAGCCAAACATCATCTTGCAGTTAATTTGGTGGCCCTGAAAAATATTTAGATGACAACATGTATACTTTTGTAGCTTTACATCTTAAGACAACTCACTATTAAAATTTTAATTCCACATGTTCAGATAATAACGTATACAAATAACACACATGGTCAACACTATGGTGTCTCCATGAATAAATTATTATCATAGAATTTTTAAATAAATTACAGTTAAAACCTATTTTCGATAGGAAAAACATAAGGAGTCGTATTTTCGAGAGATGGACATACTAATATCAGGAAGATACAAATTACACCAGCAGCTCAATATATCACGACAATTCATTACATTAAGAATGCATCCACGATCGGGAGATGATTAAAAATGCTCAAGGCACATATTTCATTTATTAGTAAAGCACTTAAGATGATTAATAATTTATATTACTTAAATTTGCATAATATGAGTTGTGAATTTATTTCTCCTATGTTTTCACATATTGAAAATGATGCCCTCGCATTTGCGAGGGCCACCTTGCTAGTTAACCTAACAGCCAGGTCCATGTGGCGTGCCACAATGCAAGTGTAAACTTGCCACATGATTTCTGTTTAGCAGCTTCACGTCAAGCTGATCGATTCCCTTCCCTACTAGACCTCACGACCTGTACAAAGCTAGCTAATTGATCGCTTATTTGGATAAGCTAGCTAGATAGCCTGATCAATTTTGTGGTGGAAGTAAGCCCGCCCTACAGAGCACACAGACCGGTACTTGCCAATGTCTTCGCTGCCGTGTCGCTGTGTACATTTGTTGGATTGACTGAGAATGAAAGGCATGGATACTAGCTAATTCGGATGTAATGCGATTGATATACCACCAGCAAAAGTATGTTGCTGCAATTCCCTCTCTGCCACTTGATCCACCGCCAAACATGTAGTTCTTGACGTACGTCATTGCCGCTGGTCACTACATCTTAGGCACGATACCAGCGCGCTTGCTCTGCCCGGCGAAAAGCCCACTGCCAGGCATTTCTTGGCCGTGCAGTGTTGTCTTCCGCAAGAGGAACGGCCGCTACATTCTCACATGATACCTCAGTATCCAAAGCTGATAAAACGGGGAAATAGAATAATAGAAGGGATAAAAACTGGCACAATTTTTATTAAATAGGGTAAAATGGATGAATAATTGGTAAATAGGGTAATTGCTGTAAAAAATGTCAAACTTGGGGGTGAAAAATAGAATTTACTCTTCGCGAGACGATGATCGTGGTCGCAATATATCGCATGTTGGGCAACTACAGTACGTCGAGTGTTCTCTGGCTCTGGTTCTCCTTTTCGCTTGCCGTCTCTGTCGCCGGCAGCTAGCGCGCAGATGCATGCGGCGGCAGCCGGCACAGGCCAAAGCTAGCAAGCCGCCGTCAATCGTCACAGAGCGTGGAAACGATCGGTGAGAGCGTCCGCCCCGTCCCGTTCCCACCGGGCAGACGGCTGCATGCAGCAGATCAAGGTTCGACCATCGAAACAAATCAAAAGTGCAGACTGATCTTCCGGTATGGATCCGAACCTCCATTGCGCTCGATCGGATCGTACGTCGGGCTCAGCTCATGCAATGCGTGCCCTGCCAGCGTGTATATCCTGCTAGCTGCCTCTTGGGCACGCTGGACGGACGACGGCGCCAGTACGTTCGACCAGGCATGGATGACAGGATGAGCATGAGTGGTTGTGAAAGTGACCTAGTAGAATAAGTTAATCTTCGCCGATGGAGCACGTACAAGCTAGCTGGCTGCCTGCCTGCCGCGACTGGGAAAAGCATCCAGCAGGATCGGTAGGTACAGAGGCTCCGCAGGACCGTATCTACTGGGGTCCACGCCGATCGATCGGTGATGTGATGGCCAACAAGAGCCTGAAAGGCCGCGTCCTACTCTACTGGGTACACGAACGTTCTCGAGCCGCTAGCAGCTGGCGCCTATGCATCATGCATGCATGTAGGCAAAACAACGACGTGCTGCGTCTAGGTGGGTTTAGGGTCTAGAATGAAGAGGAAATAGGAGGATGCCGATATTTTTTTTAGTAAGAAGATCCGGATCTATTTGATGAGTTCACAAGAAGTACAAATCATCCAAACATAATGAAAATTATATCGAGATCCTTGAACCAACTAACGACCACTACTACCGCCATAGTGAGCCGCCGACGCGCCGCTGTAATCGCTTCCATATCGGAGCCGGCCTGACGTTGTTTATGACAGTCGGAAAGTCTTCGTACACATACTCCTAAGAGCATCTTTACTCGGCTACCCAGGACGCCGATCCGGACCGCAAAATATGTCCGGGCGCCAAAATTTCGCCCAGTCGCGTACCCGGGAACATATTTTCGTCCGGATTTGGGCCAACTTTGGTCCGGACTATCCAGGCCATACCCAGGATCCTGGGTACGCCCTGGAAACGCCGGACGAAGCGAATTCGGCGAGTGGACATGCCCAGTCAGCATATATTCGCCCATATTCATCCAAAATTCGCCCATATTCGTCCAAAGTTTGCCCATATTCGCCCAAAGTTCTTTCATATCGCCATATTCGCCCAAAGTTTGTTCATATAGACCATATTCGCCCAAAATTCGGCCATATTCGCCCAAAGTTCGTTCGTATCGCCCATATTCGTCCAAAATTCGCCCAAAAATTCGCCCATAGTTCGGCCCTATCACCCATATTCGTCCAAAATTCGTCTGTATTCGCCCATATTCGCCCAAAGTTCGTTCATATCGCCATATTCGTCCAAAGTTCGTCCATATAGACCATATTCGTCCAAAGTTCACCCAAAGTTCGGCCATATTCGCCCAAAGTTCGTCTGTATCGCTCATATTCGCCCAAAGTTCGCCCATAGTTCGTCTATATCACCCATATTTGCCCAAAGTTCGTCCATATCGACCATATTCGCCCATAGTTCGTCTATATCGCCCATATTCGCCTAAAGTTCGTCCATATCGACCATATTCGCCCAAATTTCGCCCATATTCACCCAAAGTTCGCCCAAAGTTTGCCGAAATTTATTAAATTTTAGCCAAACGCGGGAACTCGCCTGGGTACGCGAGACTGGGCGTATCCAGGCCGAAATCAAGTTCCGTCCGGCCAAAAAAAGGTCCAGATTTTGGCCTGGGTTCGCCCAATGAGTGGAGATGCTCTAAGGATCAATGGCTAGAACTGAAGCAGTCACCATTGAACCCTTAAATTGATCTGAAACTTGTAACATCAAACCTAAAACACACATAGACTGGACGAGATCCACCATCCATGAAAGCGGTGACCAGACAAATGCCCACCCTCCTCAACGCCAGCCGCAAGATCGTCGCAGATGAGGTGAAAGAGAAGACGGGTATACCTTATTCTTGTCCCACTCAACGCCACCATAGCCACTACAGGACGCGACGGCTAGGCCGACGGCAAAAAGCCCTTGGCGTAGCCAGTTTTGCCGTTGGCATACGCTACGCCGAGGGCTGCCGTCGGCGTAGCCCTCTCGGCGGAGATCTCCCTCGGAGGAAGAAAAATAGTCGTCGGCGTATTCCCATACCGTCGGCGTAGGGCTTTGCCGACGGTCGTGGCCGGCCCATCGGCGTATTAGCCATCGGCGAACGGCATCATCGCCGTTACACGACCGCATAACGGTGCGACACGTATGCCGACGGCCGGCCCCTCGGCGTAGCCGTACACGTGGCAGCTGCTAGGCCTCCCCAGCAAGTGGGCTGGGCCGACGGCTGCAGCCCTCGGCATAGGGCCAGGCATACGCCGATGGCCTGGCCCTCGGCGTAGCAGTGCACGTGGCAGCTGCTGGGCCTCCCTAGGACGTGGGCTGGGCCGACGGCTGCGGTCCTCGGTGTATGTGCAGGTGCTACGCCGAGGGCATTGCCGTCGGCGTAGCCATGACCATATGGCACATGGCAGGTGCTACGCCGAGGGCATTGCAGTCGGCGTAGCACCTGCACAGTTTTTTTTTGGTTTTTCACAGCAACACTCACAACAAATTTCACAACAATATATATTCCACAACAATTCAAACAAGATCACATATGCCATACATGTATCAAACAAAGTTCACATAATTCAAACATGTATCATCCATACATCATTCATACATGCATCAACATCATCACACATGCCTACAACTCTGGTGACGGAGACAGGGTGTACCCGAGATCTCCCCTGGTGAAAAGAGGCGACCTCTGGCAAGGGTTGCGTCCAGTAGAAGTAGCAGAAGAGCCACCTGGCGAGGGAGTAGGAGAAGTGTGAAGCTCGGGAGAACCACCGGCAGAATGGCCAAGAGAAGGACCATTGTCATGAAGCGGTGTGATCTGACGCCCATCCAGCGAGGCGTGGCCAAAGTGCCGGTTCCCAGAAGCTCCCGTTCCCTACATGTTTCCTACATGTTAGCAACTTGCGAGGCAAAGTAAAGAGATAACCAGTGGGTTAGCAAAGAACTTACCGGTGTCGATGTGTAGTATGTCCTAGCGAAGCTGTCCTTCGATGGCAAAAAATGGCGCCGGCCCTGGCATGGGAGGCACAGGCCCTAAATCTCTATTCTGTCTAGTTTGAATATTCACCAACATGGCCTGCAAGATAGTTTAGATGTCAGGCCGTAATACAACAAACTATGGGAAGTGGGACTTGTATCTTTTGCAAAAATAAAGGTTCGAACTTACATTTATGTATTGCATGTAGATCGCATTCGCCTCCTGATGCTGCCAAAAGGCCACCTGATATTCCTCATGAGCAGCATCGTAGGCCGCGTCTAACTCAGGCTACAATTTCAAATACAAGGAATCTCGTCAGTGGTTAGCCATGCAGGAACAAAAGTCATAAAGATGATGAAAACGAGAAAAACTTACATCATCTCTGGATCAACGAGGCTGTCCACGAGGCGGGATAGGGGGATGTCGGTAGGGTGGGTAGCCTTGAGACGGCTAAAGCTCGTGCTGAGGGTAGGCTTGACCTTCTTATTCAGAATCTTGAGGCATCCATGCTGCAATCCGTGCCCCGACAGGACCAACGACTCCTCGTCGATCTCCGCGTGAATGCGGTCATCCACATGGGGGTGACGAGCCTTCACCATCATGTTGTAGTTCCCCAAGTTGTTCTGGGCAGTGCCGAAGTACACGGGCAACAAGGGTTGAGGCTCCAGGTAATTGGACTTCTTTCGCCGCATCATCTCATAGACGGCGACGTCATGAATCACCTCCCCGGGTTGTTCCTCGGCCACCTGCATCACGACAAGAAATATTATGCATATGAAGTATGAACATGACGATAAATACACGCAGGTCGTTCCATGTATATATGATACCACCTTCCCCTTGAAGCGGTCAAAGTTGCGGTTTCCCGTGCAGTGCGTTCCGCCTCGACAAGGCTGCAAACTCCTCGTCTTCTCTGAGCCACCTCGTCCTAACCAGCTCCTCCCATGCGAGTCGATGCGGCTCGGCCCAATTGGGGATAACCTGAAAATGCAATACTCAACTCCAGACAATGCAATGGCAACTTAGCAGCAATGTAGAATCTCATTGACATTTTACTCACCGACATGTACTCTTCTGGCGTCATCGAGTACTCAGGATTTGGGTTCCTACTGACAATGTCTTCCTTCCTGACCTTCACGCCCCTATTAGCCCAGAAGTGGCTAGCGGCCGTGACCTTCTGGTTGTACCACACCTAGGGTGTCAACTTCACACAAGCCCCAAGCAAAGTCCTGTACGCCTTCTCCTGGTCCTCCTCAGCCACACGGTAAAAGCACTTCAATCATGCATAAAAAACAATTGTAAGAGTCATGAGTTAGCACGGTGGGTTCATCAAGTATGAAGATAACTCGAGAAATATGCCTTACCCAAAACTTGGTGATGACAGCATCAGCAGCTGTCGGAAATCCCGGGACACGGGTAGTCTGGTAGTCCGCCCAAGTAGTAGCTAGCTTTCTGTCACCCTCGGGGGTAATGTGATAGCCCGGCCAGAACTTCCTAATCAGAGCTCCAACGAGGCTGTTAGGAAGGCGGGGCTTGGTCCCCGGAGGAAATGTCCAATTGCTGCACAATAATAAACATTAGTACACATGCCAAATTATCAGCGACAAAAACATGGTCTTCCGTTGCATTAATACTCTGGGAGGGAGATTAAGCGGAATAACATACACCGGCCAGCAGCTGTACGAGGCCGTCGACATACCATATGGGTTGAAGCCATCTGTTTCTATCGCAATTCTAACATTCCAAGCCTCTTCTACCCATTGGGAGTATTTGTCATCGAAGTTCTTCCATGCCTTAGCATTAGATGGATGTCCCATCTTCTTCCGCCCGTGCTCGTCCTCGTATCTTTTCCCCTTCTTGTGCCACGTCATTTGTTTGGCAGTCTCCTCGCTCAAGTAAAGCCGCTGGATTCTTTTTATGAATGGGAGATACCGAAGTATCTTCTTAGCGACCTTCGACTGCCTCACCTGACCATCCTTCCCCTTTATCTCTTCATACCTAGAGGCCTTACAAATGGAGCAGTACTTGTCACCCGCAAACTGTTACCAAAACAAAAGGCAACCTTTTGGACAACAATCTATCTTTTCATAATCCATGTTGAGCTCCTTCATGAGTTTCTTCGTTTCGTGAAAGGTTTAGGCAGACAATGCCCTCTGGGCAACATGTTACCACATGTTCTCAGATTAGCTTCAAAGTGAGAACGGGTGGCAGAGTACTTGCACTTGTCGGATAGACACTGAGAGATGGCATCGAGCTGAGAAATCTTTGCACCCTCATACAGAGGCCTCTTAGCCGCGACCATCATATCAAGGAAGGTCTTCACGGTTGGCTCCGGTTCCTCCGGTTCTAGCGGTTCCTCCGGTTCTGGTTATTCCTCCCGTGGAGGTGGCGAATTCGGCTGGTCGGCATCGATGAGATCATCTAGCATGTTTCTAATCCCATCGTGCTCATTGCCATTGAGACGCTGACGCATCACCTCACCTCTGTCACGTTCGTACTGAGCAAAGTCGACTTGCTGACATAGTTGACATGTACCCATATTGCAGAAGATGTTTATACATGTCATCCTTTCCCTGACGATGACGCTTAGTGCAATGAGCGCAGGGACAAAGTGCCTGAACCATTGCCTTCGAACCACGCGCTAACTCATTCACTAACAAATGAGTGTTCCGTAGCCAATCGTCTGTTTTATTAGTCGCACTAATACGGCCACTGTACATCCACCCATTATCAGCCATCCTCTACTGCTTTGTTAGGAGACAAACAATAAATATAACATTTTATATCAAACAGGAGATTAAATGCTTCATATTTTTACGCATTCATCAACCTACATGTCTAATAGGAAAAGAGGGTCCTAACCAGCCGCCAGATCCATAGATTGGGTAAGTTCTCCCTGGTTCTACCCCGATCCGAGCAGAATTTCGGCAGCACCTCCCCGCTGCTCTCCCGATACACGTCTCGACAAAAGCCAAGAGGATGTGCATCCGGAGAACAGCAAGGAGGAGCCACTGAAATACTGTCTCGAATCGAGGTAGAGCCAGGGAGAACCATACCAACTAGCGAATTCGCTGACTGCCTAATAAAATCCGTAAGCTTTACGGTTCAAAATATGCGAGACCACTAATGCATATTAAGTCGCGTAACGCTTACGGTCGGGATGACGCCTAGGTGACACGACAGACTTGGTGATCTAGACACAAAAATAAACCTAGGTACAAGAGAGGCGAACAGATTCTCACCCACGGTGGTAGAGGTAGTAGTCAATCAACCGAGTGTCGAGGTCGGCGACGGAACTCGGAGACGGGATCGAGGTGTCACCTACACCATCTCCCGCAACGACAGTCAGTCCAAAAAGGATGGTAACTCCCGAAACACTACAAAGTCTGTACATTGACATAAAGAGAACACCTTAGTAAACATGCAACACATTCACGGTCAAGACACACAGCGGTCGATCCGGATTTCACTGGCCACTAGTTCCATGCACATACACGTTTTTCTAGTGCGGCTTCTCTCTTAAACGGCCACATGACCAAGCTAGCCTTATCCATGCATGTAGCTTGCCACTAACCAACGGCCTGGTCCTAGCAACTCGTGCATGTACTACTTCACTAATTCACCTGACTAATTCTAGCTCCATGTGTATGCACATACTCAACTGATGGCTACCAATCTATCCGCTTGCTCTACACACACGCTCTCTCTTTGTGTGCAACACTCTCTGCAGATTATAATGCCATGCATGCATATCACTTAGCTACTGCTATAACTTAGTTGACTACCAGATGCAACTGATAAATGCAATGAAAATAAAACATGATGAACTACTAACAACAAGATTAACTCTAACAATTTTTTGCTTCTAGAGGGGAGTGGAGGAGGTACCTGCGGAGACCGGCGAGCTCGGGGAGGAGGGGCGAACTCGAGGAGGCAGGGGGAGAGCTCGGGGAGGAGGGGCTAGCTCATGGCGGCGGGGGCCGAGCTCGGGGAGGAGGGGAGAGCTCGTGGCGGCGGGAAGGAGTAGGTCATGGCGGCAGGGAGGAGGCTGGTGGAGGAACGGCGCTGTGGAGGAGGCTGATGGCGGTGCTCGGGAAGGGGAAGGGGAGGCGGCGGCACTCGGGGCAGAGGCTCGGGGAGGAGGAGGGAGGCGGCGGTGCTGGAGGAGGGAGGAGGGAGGCTCGGGGAGGAGGCAGGGAGGAGGGAGGGAGGCTCGGGGAGGGAGACGGCGGTTGGCGGTGGCTGGGGACGGCTGGTGCGACGCAGGGTCGGGGTCGGGGCGCGGGGTAGCTAGGGGAAGGGGTGGGGTGTGAGTGGCCCGGGGTGGGCCGCGGCAGTCTAGTGGGATAAGGCTACACCGACGGCCAGGCGTACGCCGAGGGCAGCCGTCGGCGTAGCTATGTCTTTTTTCCTGGGTACCACTACGCCGACGGCCAGGCGTACGCTGAGGGCTGCAGTCGGCGTAGCCAGGTTTTTTTATTAATATCAAATTATACAGTATACTTTATTTGGTGTCTACTAATATAAAAAATTATAATATATTATTTGGTCTCTACTATTATAGAAGAAACTATAATATATTATTACTATATACTTTTTTTATTTCGTCTTGTGCTCGTTTTCCAAGCAAACCCAAGACGTGGGCTACCCCTATAGCTCCTCCGTACGAGGGTAAGCCGGTGGACTTTTCTTTTTCTTTTGGTTTTGTTTAGGACATATGTTCCGACGTTCTCGTGGTCTTCCTCCGGTGAAACCCTGATCAGTGCACACTCGGATCGTCTACCCCCCTAGACGTTCCTCTAACAGGGGTAGCCCGGCGTAACTCTCTCTTGTTTTGTGTTTGTTTAGGTGATAGGATGATGTAAAACCATGTTGGTTCACAAGTTGGGGCACTATCCTACCCGGTTTCATCGGAACAGGGAGATTCCCCCTTATACGGGTCCAGAACCTTCGATTCTAGGTTAGAGCGCATGCATGCGAGGGGGAACACATACAAGAACCTATACCAACCTTGCACCACACTCACACACATATTCTAGGGACACATGCAAGTTTTCATCTGATTCCGACGTTCTCGTGGTCTTCCTCCGGCGAAACCCTGATCTGTGCACACTCGGATCGTCTACCCCCTAGACGTTCCTCTAACAGGGGTAGCCCGACGTAGCTCTCTCTTGTTTTGTGTTTGTTTAGGTCATAGGATGATGTAAAACCATGTTGGTTCACAAGTTGGGGCACTATCCTACCCGGTTTCACCTAAACGGGGAGATTCCCCCTTATACGGGTCCAGAACCTTCGCTTCTAGGTTAGAGAGCATGCATGCGAGGGGGGACACATGCAAGCACCTATACCAACCTTTCACCACACTCACACACATATGCTAGGGACACATACAAGTTTTCATCTGATTCCGACGTTCTCGTGGTCTTCCTCCGGCGAAACCCTGATCTGTGCACATTCGGATCGTCTACCCCCCTAGACGTTCCTCTGACAGGGGTAGCCCGGCGTATATCTCTCTTATTTTCTGTTTTTTTAGGTCATAGGATAATGTAAAACCATGTTAGTTCACAAGTCGGGGCACTATCCAACCCGGTTTCACCTAAACGGGGAGATTCCCCCTTATACGGGTCTAGAACCTTTGCTTCTAGGTTAGAGCGCATGCATGCGAGGGGGACACATGTAAGCACCTATACCAACCTTTGCCCACACTCACACACATATGCTAGGGACACATGCAAGTTTTCATCTGATTCCGACGTTCTCGTGGTCTTCCTCCGGCGAAACCCTGATCTGTGCACACTCGGATCGTCTACCCCCCTAGACGTTCCTCTGACAGGGTTAGCACGGCGTAGCTCTCTCTTGTTTTGTGTTTGTTTAGGTCATAGGATGATGTAAGACCATGTTGGTTCACAAGTTGGGGCACTATCCTACCAGGTTTCACCTAAACGGGGAGAATCCCCCTTATACGGGTCTAGAACCTTCGCTTCTATGTTAGAGAGCATGCATGCGAGGGGGACACATGTAAGCACCTATACCAACCTTTCACCACACTCACACACATATGATAGGGACACATGAAAGTTTTCATATGATTCCGACGTTCTCGTGGTCTTCCTCCGGCGAAACCCTGATCTGTGCACACTCGGATCGTCTACCCTACTAGACGTTCCACTGTGACAGGGGTAGCACGGCGTATCTCTCTCTTGTTTTGTGTTTGTTTAGGTCATAGGATGATGTAAGACCATGTGGGTTCACAAGTTGGGGCACTATCCTACCAGGTTTCACCTAAACGGGGAGATTCCCCCTTATACGGGTCCAGAACCTTCGCTTCTAGGTTAGAGCGCATGCATGCGAGGGGGGACACATGCAAGCACCTATACCAAGCTTTCACCACACTCACACACATATGCTAGGGACACATACAAGTTTTCATCTGATTCCGACGTTCTCGTGGTCTTCCTCCGGCGAAACCCTGATCTGTGCACATTCGGATCGTCTACCCCCCTAGACGTTCCTCTGACAGGGGTAGCCCGGCGTATATCTCTCTTATTTTCTGTTTTTTTAGGTCATAGGATAATGTAAAACCATGTTAGTTCACAAGTCGGGGCACTATCCAACCCGGTTTCACCTAAACGGGGAGATTCCCCCTTATACGGGTCTAGAACCTTTGCTTCTAGGTTAGAGCGCATGCATGCGAGGGGGACACATGTAAGCACCTATACCAACCTTTGCCCACACTCACACACATATGCTAGGGACACATGCAAGTTTTCATCTGATTCCGACGTTCTCGTGGTCTTCCTCCGGCGAAACCCTGATCTGTGCACACTCGGATCGTCTACCCCCCTAGACGTTCCTCTGACAGGGTTAGCACGGCGTAGCTCTCTCTTGTTTTGTGTTTGTTTAGGTCATAGGATGATGTAAGACCATGTTGGTTCACAAGTTGGGGCACTATCCTACCAGGTTTCACCTAAACGGGGAGAATCCCCCTTATACGGTCTAGAACCTTCGCTTCTATGTTAGAGAGCATGCATGCGAGGGGGACACATGTAAGCACCTATACCAACCTTTCACCACACTCACACACATATGATAGGGACACATGCAAGTTTTCATATGATTCCGACGTTCTCGTGGTCTTCCTCCGGCGAAACCCTGATCTGTGCACACTCGGATCGTCTACCCCACTAGACGTTCCACTGTGACAGGGGTAGCACGGCGTATCTCTCTCTTGTTTTGTGTTTGTTTAGGTCATAGGATGATGTAAGACCATGTGGGTTCACAAGTTGGGGCACTATCCTACCAGGTTTCACCTAAACGGGGAGATTCCCCCTTATACGGGTCCAGAACCTTCGCTTCTAGGTTAGAGCGCATGCATGCGAGGGGGGACACATGCAAGCACCTATACCAAGCTTTCACCACACTCACACACATATGCTAGGGATGCATGCAAGTTTTTATCTGATTCCGACGTTCTCGTGGTCTTCCTCCGGCGAAACCCTGATCTTTGCACACTCGGATCGTCTACCCCCCTAGACGTTCCTCTGGCAGGGGTAGCACGACGTAGCTCTCTCTTGTTTTCTGTTTGTTTAGGTCATAGGATGATGTAAAACCATGTTGGTTCACAATTCGGGGCACTATCCTACCCGGTTTCACCTAAGGCCTTGTTTACTTCTCTGGTATTTTTATCCACAAAAGATGCGGGGATATGCGGGGATTTGGTGTTCGCCCAATACTCTCAAATCCCCTCAAATCCCTTCCCCAAAAATACTCTACCATGATGGAGAGTTTTTAATCTAGTCAAAAATACACTAGTGTGGAGGGGATTTGTGGGGATATTCCGGGATTATCCCCTCAAAACCCGGCTTAGTAAACGACCTATCGGGGAAATTCCGGGATACAAAATAATCCCCTCCCATCCCCTGAAATACCCTAGAAGTAAACAAGGCCTAAACGGGGAGAATCCCCCTTATACGGGTCTAGAACCTTCGCTTCTATGTTAGAGAGCATGCATGCGAGGGGGACACATGTAAGCACCTATACCAACCTTTCACCACACTCACACACATATGCTAGGGACACATGCAAGTTTTCATCTGATTCCGACGTTCTCGTGGTCTTCCTCCGGCGAAACCCTGATCTGTGCACACTCGGATCGTCTACCCCACTAGACGTTTCACTGTGACAGGGGTAGCACGGCGTATCTCTCTCTTGTTTTGTGTTTGTTTAGGTCATAGGATGATGTAAGACCATGTTGGTTCACAAGTTGGGGCAGTATCCTACCAGGTTTCACCTAAACGGGGAGATTCCCCCTTATACGGGTCCAGAACCTTCGCTTCTAGGTTAGAGCGCATGCATGTGAGGAGGGACACATGCAAGCACCTATACCAACCTTTCACCACACTCACACACATATGCTAGGGACACATGCAAGTTTTCATCTGATTCCGACGTTCTCGTGGTCTTCCTCCGGCGAAATCCTGATCTGTGCACACTCGGATCGTCTACCCCCTAGACGTTCCTCTGACAGGGGTATCCCGGCATAGCTCTATCTTGTTTTGTGTTTGTTTAGGTCATAGGATGATGTAAAACCATGTTGGTTCACAAGTTGGGGCACTATCCTACCCGGTTTCACCTAAACGGGGAGATTCCCCCTTGTACGGGTCCAGAACCTTCGCTTCTAGGTTAGAGCGCATGCATGCGAGGGGGGACACATGAAAGCACTTATACCATCCTTTGACCACACTCACACACATATGCTGGGGCCACATGCAAGTTTTCATCTGATTCCGACGTTCTCGTGGTCTTCCTCTGGCGAAACCCTGATTTGTGCACACTCAGATCGTCTACCCCCTAGACGTTCCTCTCACAGGGGTAGCCCAGCATAGATCTCTCTTGTTTTGTGTTTGTTTAGGTCATAGGATGATGTAAAACAATGTTGGTTCACAAGTTGGGGCACTATCCTACCCGGTTTCACCTAAACAGGGAGATTCCCCCTTATACGGGTCCAGAACCTTCGGTTCTAGGTTAGAGCGCATGCATGCAGGAGGGACACATACAAGCACCTATACCAACCTTGCACCACACTCACACACATATTCTAGGGACACATGCAAGTTTTCATCTGATTTCGAGGTTCTCGTGGTCTTCCTCCGGCGAAACCCTGATCTATGCACACTCGGATCGTCTACCCCCATAGACGTTCCTCTTACAGGGGTAGCCCGACATAGCTCTCTCTTGTTTTGTGTTTGTTTAGGTCATGAAGTTCAGCATTCTACAGAAGCTTATGGTCTAGTGCAAAATTCATACTTCCATGGTCTCAGTCGTTATGAAGAGCTGGTACATGCTATATCTACAAGAGAAACTATCGTCCGCTCCTCAGGAGGGTTGACAGAACCAGGATCTCTGTTCAAGAGTCTAATTTCCATCTTGCGAGATGTAGTTATATTCTATAATGGAATTGTATAATTCAATCTTTGCAACTTAAGTATAGATAAGATGATCTCACAGATTTTCCATGTGCTATAACTCCTGGAGAACCGGTGGTCTACCCCTATAGCTTTCTCCGTACGAGGGTAGCCCAATGGACTTTTCTTTTTTGTTTTGGTTTTGTTTAGGACATATGTACATGGAGAGCAAAGGTTGGGTCGACTTTGCCATAAAATAGGCTCTTGTTGCCCCGTGGCGGGAGTTTCCACGTATATATCCAGGAATTTACTAAGTGTTAACGCATGTCTACAAAGGGGGTCACACTTAGGACTTCCACATGGGACCTACCAACCTTTCACCACACTCACACACATATGCTAGGGACACATGCAAGTTTTCATCTGCTTCCGACGTTCTCGTGATCTTCCTCCGACGAAACCCTAACCTACGGGCCTCAGAACGTCTACCCCCTAGACGTTCTTCTGACAGGGGTAGCCTGGCGTAGCTCTCTCTTGTTTTGTGTTTGATTAGGTCATAGGATGATGTAAAACCATGTTGGTTCACAAGTTGGGGCACTATCCTACCCGATTTCACCGGAACAGGGAGATTCCCCCTTATACTGGTCCAAAACCTTCGCTTGTAGGTTAGAGCGCATGCATGCGAGGAGGGACACATGCAAGTACCTATACCAACCTTTCACCACACTCACACACATATGCTAGGGACACATGCAAGTTTTCATCTGATTCCGACGTTCTCGTGGTCTTCCTCCAGCGAAACCCTGATCTGTGCACACTCGGATCGTCTACCGCCCTATACGTTCCTCTGAAAGGGGTAGCCCATCGTAGCTCTCAATTGTTTTGTGTTTGATTAGGTCATAGGATGATGTAAAACCATGTTGGTTCACAGGTTGGGGCACTATCCTACCCGGTTTCACCGGAATAGGGAGATTCCCCCTTATACAGGTCCAGAACCTTCGCTTTTAGGTTAGAATGCATGCATGCGAGGGGGGACACATGCAAGCACCTATACCAACCTTGCACCATACTCACACACATATGCTAGGGACACATGCAAGTTTTCATCTGATTCCGACGTTCTCGTGGTCTTCCTCCGGCCAAACCCTGACCCGCGACGGAAGTTTCCGGTTTACCCGCGACGGAAGTTTCCAATTAAAATAGGCTCTGGTTAAAACATGGCGGAAGTTTCCAATTAAAAAACTATGATTTTACTAAGTGTTAACGCATATCCGAAAAGGGGATCACACTTGGTAGGAAATGGTGTAAAATATGGGTTGGCGTACGAAAAAGATTGAATCTTTGAACAACTTCACAAAAATTTGTGACATATAAATTTCACGCACATGTGAATATAACACACAAACATGCAAATTTGTCAAGTTGTGAGAAGATTCGACATTTCATGTGGGCGTGGAGACTACTATTCAGAGGCTACGAATCCATCCAATTGATAAAATAGAACCTAAATAATTGATATTAATAAATAAATATAAATATAAAATAAGTTCATAATCTGGTGGGAAAAAATAAAAAAATGTCATGCGGTACGCCGAGGGTGACCGTCGGCGTAGGCTATGCCGACGGCGGCTCTCGGCATACGGCTGACACCGTTAGGGCTCGGTCCCGACCTGGCCGGCCAGTGCCACGCGGCCACCCGGTACACCGAGGGTTTAGTATACGCCGACGGTGACCCTCGGCGTACTGGTGCATACGCCGACGGCTATGCTACGCCGAGGGATCAGAAGTTGGGCTGGCCTATGGCCGTCGGCGTAGCGTTCGACCGTCGGCACATGGCGCCATTCCTGTAGTGAGCGTCGATGCCGGTTGATCAAACTCTAATTTTAGAAACCTTCTACATGCCGAGCGCAGGTCCAAGGTCTCTACCTTCTCCTGTCGCTGAAGCAACAAACAGAGAATGCGGAATATGGAACCAATCATGCCGTCGGAATATGGAACCAATCATGCCACCAGCAGCGTCACCCCGAAAAATACAAACTGAGACGAAGATTATCGAGCTCGTGATAACACAGTGACACTGGAGACAAGCTAACTAATCCACGTCTCTAGTCCAGATGCTTCTGCTGCCGTACCAGGTCGTACAATCACATGGCATTATTAGCTTGGTAGGCACAAACTAATTAATCAGCGTACGCCTCTTGTGTCATCTCTATTCACCATGCATCTTTGTGCTCCAAAATATTGTCAAGCTCCAGGGATATACGCCACTGCATGCTGCCTGCCTGCCGTACGTGCATACACACGGCAACCTCAGAAAACGGCGAAGTTGGTGGTGCAGTAGTGCACCGGTGAGCGTATGTGGCTTTCGTGCCTAAATTTCCCGCGGAGGCCTGTCGGCTGTCGCCCTGTCCTCGTCGCCGTGCTCCTTAGAAAAATCGAAAAGGAACGGGAGTCGACGTACGACGGGAAGCTAGCTAAGCTCGGTCGTTTGTGTTCATTTTCCTGGCGCTACCACGTCGCCGTCGGGTAGGATCCGAGGACGGTACAACTGACCAGGACGACGACGACATCATCATGCATCGATCGGAATGATATTCTTCTGGTGCACCTGTCTATTTTGGGTGGAAGCGTGATGGATCTGCACAGGGAGCCCGATCGAGGTGGTAAGCCAGGTAGGTGTTACCTGATGGAGCAGCTGGCTCGGATGGCACTATATATGCATGGAGAGGGCCATGGATGGAGAGTGCCCATTACTGTTGCTTGCACTGCATGCAGTGACTACTCCATGGACCAAAATTTACTGCATGCACTGCATATCCATGTCCCCGGAGCTTAACACGCACCTATAATCCCACTTCCCACAAAATTTACTGTACATATGTGGAAATGTCTGTGGTGCTTGCGATCGCTTACTTTTCTGTTTTCCATTGCTCAAATTTTGTCTCATATTACCTCTTTGAACCAAATTATTTGTCGCACGTTTATTGAGCACAGATTTTAGATAACATTTTGCTAACTACGATAAATAATTTTGATGCAGAGGGAGTAATGAATAAGACCGCGTACAATCTCCGATGTTACCTCTCATGAAAAACCCTCCAAATACTAACACAACAACATCGTTTTTTCTCTAGGAAAATATACTGATAGTAGGATGATACTAGCTATGCGTGCTATTTGCAACAATGTGACGGAAAACTAATCAAAACATCGAGATACAAACGGCAAAAAAGAAAAGAGAAGAACAGAAACAAATCGACCACACCGAAGCGATCAGGAAATGCCAGCAGAAAACAATCACCCCTAGCAACAGATTTCTTGAACCGTGTATGTGTGTTTTCAATCACCATGTAATATCTTGAGTGATTTGTGACTTCGTGTATGGTAATTTCCCGTCGGTCGCGACTATGGACATGAAAAGTGAAGGGGCACATGGTCCAGATTTTCTTAGAAATACACAGTGTCCAGAAAATCACTCAACAAAAGCAAACGAAGATTTCCATTACTACTCATTTACTAATTCTGTCACTCGCAGAGGCGCAAAGGTCTAATGCTCCATCAAATATACTAGTACTACTCCTAATTCCAATCATACCACATCAAATATAAGAGAAGACTGATCTAAATATGTACTACCTCAAGGATCCCAAAAAGGGAAAAACCGAAAACAAAAATATAAAGGATCAACACGAGAAAACAGGAGACGACGAGGCCAACCGTGTACCTCGCCGACTTTTACGCGAGGATAGCGACGCCGATCGGAAAGAATCTTGTCGCCTTCCCTTCCGCCGTTACGTGCTCCTCCTCTCCTCTGCATTGGCGTGGATCTCAATCTGCCGAGCTCACACCGGGCACTCCACGCCGCCGTCGTCCTTGGGGTCGTCGTTCTTGGGCTCGGCGGCGGCTGGCGACGGGGCGACGACGTCGGCTCGGCAGAGCGGGCACGTGGAGTGGAGCCGCAGCCAGGTGTCGACGCACGCCGCGTGGAATCGGTGCCCGCAGCGCGGGAGGAGCCGGGCCAGGTCGCCGTCGCGGAACTCCACGATGCACACCGCGCACTCGGCCTTGCCGCCGGTGGCGTCGTCGCTGCTCGAGTCGTACACGGAGACGGGCAGCTGGTCGGGGTCCGTCAGGCGCCTCGAAGCTCTGGGCGAGGTCGCCGGGGAAGTGTCAGCCGATGAAGACGGTGCCTCCTCGTCTGCGCCGCCGAGGGAGGACGGCCCTCGCTTCCCGGAGAAGAACCGCCAGAAGTAGAAGAAGATGAGGAGGATCATCAGCAGGTTGATGGTGACGAGACAGGCCGTCAGCGCCGGGCCGTGCGGAGCCCAGTGCTTGCTCTTCTCTACCGCCGCCGCCGCCGCCGCCGCCGCCGCCACCGTGGTCGCTGGGCTCTGGGCCGTTGACATGGCGCGGCCTGGTGCAAGAAACTGGCTTTGGAAGAGAGAAACAGCAGATAGCAGTTGACGATGTGCATAAACCGCCGAGACTAAATCTTTTCTTCAAACGTCAGTTCGTTATCCGATCTCACGAATAAGAACACGAAAGAAAAAGCTTGTTCAAAAAGAAGATAAATGCACGCCAAGAACAGGAAAGGGTAGCAAACAAGAATGGAGAAAGTGGTGAGCACGGAAAATGGAGCAGATGAGGGGTTTATAAAAGGGTGGATGGTGGAGAACCTGGAGGCACCATCGGCCCTTGGTGTTCTGGAAGTACAAACAGTACTAGTAATTACTATACAATGGTTTGACTAGGGGTTGGTCTGTTTTGGTTACAGTACTAATTATTGGAAGTTAGAGAAGTCACCTAAGGGGCTTACTCCCTAGCTGCTAGCACCATGGTCCTTTGATATGTTGGTTGAACAAGGCAAACTCGGTTCTTTTCTTCTTAATAAAATTGAAAGGTACTATTATCTCTGTCTCAAAATAGATGTCGCAAATTTATCTGAATTTAAATATATACCTAGATACTATTTAGTATATAGATACGTTCAAATTTTTACAAGTTTTCGACATCTATTTTGAGATGGGGGAGTACCTTCCTTTTTTAGACTCCTTCCTTTCTATTTCAATGTGAGGGTATAGGTTGACCTGTAAGGTTATATTTATGGAAGATAGATAGATAGAGTGAGAGGGTACATGCAAGACATAAAAGGTTTAGTTTTTCATAATATCCAAGATCAGGTTGCAACATTTTTTAAAAAAATAGATCATTCTATTTCATATATAGAAATTTCATATGGTTCTTGCCTTCTTCGATTATGTCCTATCCTTTGGAGTGTCATATATGAATTATATATATAATTATAATATTTTAAACTTATATATTACCTAAAGGGTAAACATGAACCTTGTGGGGAAATGTATGTTCATGCATCTACCAGTCTACCCCCAAAGAGGCACATATATCTGATAAGTTTTCTTCTATAAACTTCGATCTAGTTCCATTTATATTAAATTTTACTAAAATAATCATACAGTTGTACGTGTTGTTGCCTAAGCTTGGACTTTACTAAATTTAAGACAATGTAAGATGTCTTAGAGCTTCGTTCAACAAATTAGTCTAGGCTGCTTTAAGTAATGTGACCTGGCATATGGTATTGCTTTGTCAATGATTTAGTTGTTGACTTAAATGTAGGCCATTCTTGAGAAATCCAGGTCATCACATGGTGTGCTGATGTGTCAATATATTAGTGGCTATGCAAGAAAACATCCAATAGGGTTAGACAAAAGGACCTCACGTGAATAGTTTATTAAGTTCTTTATTGGTAACAAAGAGAGATAAAAAATACGAGATCCTGCATGGTCCCCTTTCAATGATGACGAAATGTCAGTAGACTTGTACTGAGAACATGATTAGAAAACTAGACACTTGTGTATTAATATTGTTTGTTATCATTAAGTATGCATGCGAACTCTTGCAGGACCTAGTTTTTCACCGGACTCACAATTGGATTGTTGAAGTAGCATAGGGAAAAATCAAACTATAACAAACTCGCTATAATATAAGTAGGGAAAAAGAAATACAGAAAGAATAGAGAGAATTCCTTATTTGACACTGTTTCTCAATATGATTCCTTATTTGACACTAATTTTTTTTCACTTCCTTATTTGACCACTTGTGTAATTATTTTGCCGTATATGACACTTTAGTGTATTTTGAGAGCTAATGGGGTTAGTTGGAAACGTACAAAGACACTTCTACCCCTGGTATATAATGTAACAAAATTATAAGAAATGGTAATGTAGATGTGATGGAACCGATCATATAATTCAAATCATCGTATTGTTTAGCGCTTCCAAAGGTACCTGACATGCATCAAACGCCTCTCTGACCTTTTTTTCATACTTTTTTATTAAAACAAATGGAAAAATATCACATTATTACGCTACTGTAATACTGAACACCCATTAGTGCATAGCTTTGCAATGGGCACGGGCCACGATCGAGTTCACAAGGAATAAGGCCAACCGGCTTGTACTGCTGACGGAACTCCTTGCCGACGGAAAGAGTAGACGAGATGCACTCAATCTAGCGGAACTCCTTGCCAACGGAAAAAACGACGCACTGTGCGGCGACCCGAGAGCTGATGACATTATTGGGGCACTTGTTCGCAGCCATGACTCCATCTCTTGTCCGTATACTTTTTGTATTTGGATTTTTTACTCTTTTCGATCCATATTAGCTGATCAACTTTGTCTAGATACAAATGCATCTAGACTAGATACTTAACTAGATACATATATATAAATTTAGATAAAGTTAAATTAACTTAATATGGGTCGGATGCAGTACTAAAAATTATCGCTGTCTTGCGGCATGCGTGCTACGCAGGGGACCGAATCGTCATGCAAGGTACCGGGGCGCAAGCAAGCCGCGTCCTACACACGCTAACAGAAGTTGTTACGTATCCTAGCTATGTGCGCACGATTATCTCGCATGCAGGCACACGTATGGATTAGCACGAGACAGTGAACAAGTGAATCAGTCATTTAGCCTAACCGGCTGTACCATCAAATTTATCCAGCGATAATAAATAAAAAAGGTGGAGGAACAGATGTTATCATGCGGGTGGGTAGTTTGGTCCTTAAAAATATGAACAGATGTTATCATGCTGTGTTTGGATGCACAGAATTGATGTATGTAATTGAATTGAGTGGGAATTCCAAATCCAATCAGGAAAGGAAATGCCTACGAATTCGAATTCTGTTGTTTGGGTGACTTGATATCTGCGGTTGGAATTAGACGATGGTACCGAATTCCAATTTCTGTTTGGACGTACAAACTATGAAATTTGATGTTTTTTAGTTTAGAAATACTAACAACGACTACAACATGGATAAATATTTGGTTTCTTTCAAATTCAAAAATAATACCTTACATCCTTAGATAGAAATATAGATAGAATAAACAAGTTACATGGGAGAGATCCTTAGATCCTTACAAAGCGGATAGAAACAGAATGTGCGGGGCGTTGGGATTACAGTTGGGTAGTCTGATTCCCATGCCAAAGAACAGCGCCCAGCTTCGTTGAGTGCTAGCCGTCATGCTCGGTGATGCCAACAACGTCGATGGCCACCCAATAGCGCATCACTGAACTTGTTGCCAAGCGCTGGCAGGACCACAACTTCAGTTGGAGCTCGAACCTTGTCGCCAGGATGATCGTCCAATCCAGCGCCCTGGCATGGGCTGCCGCACTGCTGAAGGCCAGCAGGAAGTCCGATGGGTGGGCGGCCACGATTGAGAACTCATCAGCAGGGAGGGCCGCCGTGAGGACCTGGGACTGGGAGACCTCATCGAGCGTGATGGCGGAACGGTTTCCGACCACCCTGACCAGAATAGCAGGTCCAAGGCACGCTTCTTCCGCATCGATGGCCGGGGTGCGCTCGATGATTCAGAAATCAGGCGTCGTTGTCTCACCCTCCGTCCCTACTTTCCTTGTGTCCTGCGGTTAACAGAGGTTAAAATTAGAACAAAAAAGAACTACATCGGCAGGAATAAAAGGGAAGAGGAGCTTGGGGATAGCCATGAAAGAGGATGGGGATAGGGGAGGGAAGGGGTTCCCGCAGTTCTCTTCCCATCGCCGTTTTCCCTCTGGCCGTTGTCACCCCTCCATGGTCGTTCGACTAGGGTTAGGTCCGGCAAAGAGAAAGCGAAGAGGACGGGGATGGGGCGCCGTCGGGCCTGCGGGAACGGGTGAGGGTGGGGATGGGTAGGGATGAGGGCGGCGAAGGTGCGTCGATGGGGAGTGAGGAGGACGGGGCTTATCGCCGTGAGTCCCAGGCTCCGGCGATGTATCTGATCTGTTCTGTTTGACGGGATGGTGAAAGGGTACGTGGGTTCTGATTCCGAGCCAATACGGAGCTCTTTGCCTCCGAATTGGATTACACGGGATGACTGCCCGCGCGGGGGTGCGTGGAATTGAGCCCGCGTTTCCAAGGCCGATTACCAGGACAAACCAAACAGCCGAATTCGGTGTCTAATTCCAATTCCTTGATTCTAGGTCTAATTCTGTGCATCCAAACATAGCAAACGGTATTGACGGCGGTATCATATAAGGCAAAAAATTTACGCAAGTGGTCATATAAGGAAGTAAAACTTTTTAAGTGTCAAATAAGGAACTATATATTGGAAAGTAGTGTTGAATAAGAAATTTTCTCAAAAGAATAAATGTTGACTTTGCCAGCATTTCTATTTTAGTAGCACCCCGGTGCTATTTTCAGTTTATAGTTGTTTAACGGCAATGCGATGAATCCGTTCAATAAAATGTTGCACACATAAAACATTTTTGTTTCCACACATGTAGACATAAGACTTTATTACTCAGTGTTTGTTCCGTTCTCCATGCACAAATTTAAACAAAAGACCAAATTATATATAAAAACATCTAAAATCGGTTTACCGAAAATGTGAAAATTATAATCCATAATCCTCATGGCAAAAGAGAACTTACACAAGTGCAGTTATAGTTTATCGATAGGTCCCAACTGATAAGTAGAAAATATTTTTTTTTGGCATGATCCAGCCGGCTATTGGTGGCCTATATGTATGCGGCCGACTAACAAGTGCTAATAAAAATGCACTTGCTCTCCTTTATGTCGACCTTACCAAGACAAAGTTCAGAAAACTATCGATCCTGCACTATATAGCTAGCCGTTGGAACATCTCTACTCGTTGGGCGAACCCAGTCCGAAATTCGGACCTTTTTTTTGGCCGGACGGAGCTTGATTTTGGCCTGGGTACGCCCAGTTTCCCACTCGCGTACCCAGACAAGTTACGGCGTTTGGCAAAAATTTAACAAATTTCGGCAAATTTTGGACGAACTTTGGGTGAATATAAGCAGTTTTGGGCGAATATGGGCGAACTTTGGTCGAATATGGTCGATACGGACGAACTTTGGGCGAATATGGGCGATATGGACGAACTATGGGCGAATATGGGCGAAAATGGTCGATACGGACGAACTTTGGGCGAATATGGGCGATATGGACGAACTATGGGCGAACTTTGGGCGAATATGGGCGATACAGACGAACTTTGAGCAAATATGCCCGAATTTTGGGCGAATCTGGTCTATATGGGCGAAATTTGTGCGAATATGGTCTATACTTACCAACTTTGGGCGAATATGCCTGAATTTTAGGCGAACTTTGGGCGAATCTGGTCTATATGGACAACTTTGGGCGAAATTTGGACGAATATGGGCGAACTTTGGGCGAATATGGGCGAACTTTGGATAAATAAGGGCGAATATATGCTGACTAGGCGGGTCCACTCGCCGAATTCGCTTCGTCCAGCGTTCCCAGGGCGTACCCAGGATTCTGGGTTCGGCCTGGGTAGACCGGACCAAAATACGCCGAAATCCGGAAGAATACGCGACAGGTCAATTTTCGGCGTCCGGATCGGCCTCCTGGACAGATGTATGGGCCATAAAAAGCTAGGTACCACACTGGATTTGCTGCAATGGAAGGCAGAGAACGGTATATGACTGACAGCGCATTTTCAAAGTTGTTGATAAAAATGAAGAATCTTCTTTCAAGAAATAATGAGTTGCCCGACAGTACATACCAAGCAAAGAAGGTTGTCTGCCCTCTAGGATTAGACGTGTAGAAGATACATGCCTGCATTAATGACTGCATCCTCTACCGCGGTGAGAAGTATGAGAATTTGGATGCATGCCCGATATGCACTGCACTGCGGTATAAGATCAGACGAGACGATCCTGGCGATGTTGAGGGCGAGACCCCTAGGAAGAAGGTTCCTGCCAAGGTTATGTGGTATGCTCCTATAATACCACGGTTAAAACGTCTCTTCAGAAATAAAGAGCATGCCAAGTTGTTGCGATGGCACTTGGAAGACCGTAAGAAAGACGCGATGTTGAGACACCCCGCTGATGGGTCACAGTGGAGAAAAGTCGAGCGAGAGTATCCGGACTTCGCACGTGACGCAAGAAACTTAAGTTTTGGTCTAAGTACAGATGGCATGAATCCTTTTGGTGAGCTGAGCTGCAGTCACAGCACCTGGCCTGTGACTGTATGTATCTATAACCTTCCTCCTTGGTTGTGCATGAAGAGGAAGTTCATTATGATGCCAGTGCTCAACCAAGGCCCGAGGCAACTCGGCAACGACATCGATGTGTACCTAAGGCCATTAGTTGAAGAACTTTTACAGCTGTGGGCAAACCAGGTGTACGTATGTGGGATGAGCACAAATTGGTCTGCTCTTAGTAACATTTCAGGGCAGACAAACAAGGGATACAATGCATGCACACACTGTTTAGATGAGACTGAAAGTGTATATTTGGATAAATGTAAGAAGGTTGTGTACCTAGGGTATCGTCGATTTCTTCCGAACCTGCATCCAGTAAGAAAGAAAGGCAAGCATTTTAAACGTCTGGCAGAACCCCGGAGGAAGCCTGTCCTCCGTACCGGTGAGGAGGTATTTGGTATGGTCAAGGACCTAGAAGTAATCTTTGGAAAAGGTCCTGGCAGTCTGTCTATTCCGAATGACGATGTCGGACACGCGCCCATGTGAAAGAAGCAATCTATATTTTGGGACCTACCCTATTGGAAAGTCTTAGAGGTCCGCTCTTCAATCGACGTGATGCACATGACGAAGAATGTTTGCGTGAACCTACAAGGCTTCCTAGGAGTGTATGGGAAGACAAAAGATACACAGGAAGCACGGCAGGACCAGCAATGTCTGAAAGACCCTGAAGAGCCTATGCATCCTGAGAACGAGAAGGGTAAACGATGCCACTTAACTCCTGCCAGCTACGCTCTTACCAAAGCAGAGAAGGAAATCTTTTTTGAATGCCTGAGCAGTATCAAGGTCCCGTATGGCTTCTCGTCGAATATAAAGGGAATAATAAATATGGCAGAGAAAAAATTCCAAAACCTGAAGTCTCATGACTGCCACGTGATTATGACACAATTTCTTCCGATTGCATTGAGAAGGCTTCTACCTGAAAATGTTCGAGTACCCATTGTGAAGCTATGTGCATTCCTCAATGCAATATCTCAAAAGGTAATCGATCGAGAAAGCCTACCAGGGTTACAGACAGATGTGGCCCAATGTCTTGTCAGCTTTGAGTTGGTGTTCCCACCATCCTTCTTCAATATTATGACACATCTCCTGGTTCACCTAGTAGAAGAGATTGCCATTCTCGGTCCTGTATTTTTACACAATATGTTCCCCTTTGAGAGGTACATGGGAATCTTAAAGAAATATGTTCATAATCGTGATAGGCCAGAAGGAAGCATCTCCAAGGGCTATGTAACAGAGGAGGTCATTGAGTTCTTTGTTGATTTTATTCCTGACCTTAAGGCGATTGGTGTTCTAGAATCACGACATGAGGGGAGACTGCGTGGAAAAGGCACCCTAGGATGTAAAGCAATGATATGTAGGGACGGCCATTCTCTCAATCAAGCATACTACACGGTTTTACAAAGATCTATCTTGGTTGCCCCGTATATCAATGAACACAAGAATTTAATACGCCTCAAACACCCGGGGCCGTCTGATGAATGGATTATAAGTGAACACATGGCGAGTTTTGGCGGCTGGCTGCAAAGACTTCTCACGAATAACACCACTGTTGGGGATCAGCTGTACTTGTTGGCTAGGACACCATCTTCGACTGTATGTACTTTCCAAGAGTACTAGATAAATGGGAATACATTTTACACGATAGGCCAAGATAAAAAGAGCACCAACCAAAATAGTGGTGTCCGCTTCGATGCAGCAGAAGACAATGGGCAAAAGACCACGTATTATGGGTTCATAGAGGAGATATGGGAACTTGACTATGGACCTAATTTTAAGGTCCCCTTGTTTCGATGCAAATGGGTCAAGCTACCAGGAGGAGGGGTTGAGGTAGACAAGAAGTACGGAATGACAACAGTGGATCTCAACAATCTTATGAAGGTAGACAAGAACTTAGACGAACCATTCGTCTTAGCCAATGATGTGGCTCAGGTTTTCTATGTGAAGGACATGTCTACCAAACCGAAAAAAAGAACAAATAAGCAAACAGATACATCACACGATGAGCCAAAGCGTCACATAGTTCTTTCAGGGAAAAGAAACATCGTGGAAGTGGAGGACAAGACAGACATGTCAGAAGATTATAATAAGTTTGATGAAATTCCGCCCTTGAGAGTGAAGACTGACCCAACCATCCTGTTAAACGGTGCTGATACTCCATGGTTACGGCCGACGCGATCATAAGATTGACTATATGTATTAATTGAGCCATTTTTGGCGCACATATGTATCTCAACATGGAAGTCAATGTCATATTTCTTCTGTTAACAGTATATGTATTAAATGAGCCATTTTTCTTCCTGCCATTTCTTCCCGTCATTTTTCTTCCCGCCATTTTTTCCCGCCATTTTTCTTCCCGCCATTTTTCCCCGCCAATTCTTCCCGCCAGTTCTTCCCTCCAACCATTTCTCACTATATATATGTAGGGTTGACCTCCATTGTCATTGCACATCTCTAGACTCATATGTGCAACCTCATCACTCTTTCCCATGGCTTCCACCGTAGCACTAACGCCTAGGGAGGCGGAGGCGCTTTGCGCCTCGAACTACCCCTGCCCGCCGGGCTACTGTGTCCCCGTCGGCTGGATGCTGAGCGCCGGAGGCGTGCCGGTTCCTCCTGTCCCTCTAGGTGTGGCGTGCCGGATGGCCATCACGAACCACTACTACTTCGAGCTCACACCGGAGAAGCGGAGGAATCCCAGATGGCATCCCGACTATTTCCCTACTCGGGAAGCCTTCTTCGGGGATCGGCGTGAGAGGGCGCTCGCCAGGCATGAGGAGGACGGCCCACCTCCTCAGAACTTCAACGAGGCCGGCCGTCGGCTATGGTGGCGCGGTCGGACTCTCCAGAGCGTCATGGCCTACGACACTGTCGCCGACTCTAACCCCCGTCTGTGCTACCCTCAAGTCCAGCCCACACATACTCAGCCTTCAAGGTTCAATTACGGTGACCCCGACGACGACAGCGACGAAGGCGAAGGCGGATATGACGACTACAGTGGCGAGTATTACAGGTGTAGGCATGAGCATGACTGAATCACTCCAACATTTTGAAACAAGTGCGGCCGATTGTGACTTAATCTGGCCATGTATCTTAATTTTCAGTTCTTTTATGTATCTTAATTTTCAGTCGTGCTTTATGTAACTTACTGTTAGTTGCGTTCTGTATTTTAATTCCAGTTCTATCTCATTCACAAAATGACCTATCTCATTCGAGGTTTCTTGGCTTTCGGGTCAAATGACCAATGTTATGGCTAGAATCAAGTCATAGTTTGTGATAATGTGGTCATATTGTGCATCATGACATGGCAAACAATGTTGCAAGAGAAAGTTTTCCTTTTTGTCGCACCAAAAAGGCATTTTTCATTTTCCGAGCATAAAAAATGGACGGTTTTGTGAAGCAACCACCAAATGGCTAATTCAAAAAACCACCACCACATTTTACAAAAATACTAGACCACCTTATATGGACAATGTACCAACAGGGAGATCTGAAACCTTTCTGTCCATCTCTGGTGAAAAAGACAAATTCATGTCGAATCGGTAGGAAGTGGGTCAGATATAAACTACAGGTACATGATACGATGCTCATGATTTTTTACAAAAATAATTTTTAGGTTCACAATATGCTATTTTATCAAAAATCCAATGCAAGTTGAGCGCGGCTTGGCCCCGAGCTAAGAATCTTCATGCCCGTTGTTCGACAAAGTTTGACGATAGTTTAAAACGGGGATAAAAAATAAAAAAAGATCAAAACAGTGCGAAACCTTCGTGTGGTGTTATATTATGTGACATAGTTAGAAGGAAAAATATCAAAGATGGTATGTTGATTATGTCTCAAAAAAACCTTCACAAAATGACCTATCTCATTCGAGGTTTCTTGGCTTTTGGGTCAAATGACCAATGTTATGGTTAGAATCAAGGCATAGTTTCTGATAATGTGGCCATATTGTGCATACATGTGCATCATGGCATGGCAAACAATGTTGCAAGAGGAAGTTTTCCTTTTTGTCGCACCAAAAAGGCATTTTTCGTTTTCCGAGCATAAAAACAGACGGTTTTGTGAAGCAACCACGAAATGGCTAATTCAAAAAACCACCACCACATTTTACAAAAATACTAGACCACCTTATATGGACAATGTACCAACAGGGGGATCTGAAACCTTTCCGTCCACCTCTGGTGAAAAAGGCAAATTCCTGCTGAATCGGTAGGAAGTGGGTCAGATATGAACTACAGGTACATGATACGATGCTCATGATTTTTTATAAAAATCATTTTTAGGTTCACAATATGCTATTTTATCAAAAATCCAATGCAAGTTGAGCGAGATTTTGTCAGATTCCAAAGTATATAAAAGATGCGGCATTTAAATATACAAACAATTCAAAAATGTTAATACAAAATAGAATATGGTTTGCTCTAATAAAATAGGGTTAGATTCCTTTTTAGATGCTTAATATTTCTTATGTTCAAAGTTTTAGGGTTTGACTATTTTATTTTTGTTTGAATTGAATAATCAAAATTTATATGTAAGTGTTTTAATCATTTTGAAAATTTTCATCTAAAGTGAATATACAATGTTTTTATATGAATGGATAGATATTATTTTTCTGAAAATTATGATATATTATTCATATTTTTCTGGGTTGAAATGAAAAAGATATGAATTTTCTAAATTCTATCCTATTTTTTGAATTAAAAATGCCCCCACCCCTTTAATGCACGAAATAAATGCCCCCCTTTAACACCGGTTCCAGGGGGAGGCGCATTTATTTCGTTTCGCGCGCACACCCCCCCTTTAACACCGGTTCCTGGCTGGAACCGGTGTTAAAGGGGTGGTGCGGGCGCGCGAAACGAATTCCCCCCCTTTAACACCGGTTCCGGGGGGTATAAAGGCACGTGCCTTCCTCTTCCTCTTCCCCCAGCCCGAGCGCAAAGAGGAGAAGAGCAGAAGCCGCGGCGGAGAAACAGACGCTGCCAGGCCGCCCGATCGACCACGCCTTCGCTGTCCGCCGCCGTCACCGCCGCCCGCCACCGCGTCCGTGTCGTCCTCCACCTCGAAGCACGCGAGCCGGGACGACCTCCTCTAGCCGGAATCGAGCAAGAACCACCGTTGGCCACCGCCGTTGTCACCATTGATTCATCACCGTCCGACATCGCCTTGCCTCCCCGTCACCACCGACGCGTTCGTGGTGAGCTTGCGGTCCCCCTAGACCTCCCCATCGTCTCCCTCCCTCTCTGGTTCGAGATGCCGCCATGTGTCTGCAGCCGCCGCCGTTGTTTGTCGTCGCCGGCCATGCTCTGGTGGTCAATCCACAGCGGCGCCGCCACTTTCTGGCTTCCCGCACTCGTCCGCTTCCAGCGCGCTACTCCTCATCGCCCTGGATCAGGGATCGATCGATGATCTGCAAGGTTGCCATGGATGACGTCAGCATGACGTCATGCATGTGCAATATTCTTTTCCTTTTCTTTTTATCAATTCTATAAATGAATTCTTTAATTATTTTCTGTAAATAGAAAATCCCTGATAGGTGGGCCATACCTGTAAGAGTTTTAATATTTTCTGAAATTAATAAAAGTCTGACATGTCCTCGCCCGGTGCCGCCACTCCCCGCCGACCCCGCCGGCCGACCCCGGTAGTTAATTAATTATTAGTATTTATTAGTTAATTAGTAGTTTAGTGTTAGTATTAGTTTAGGGTTTATTTAGTTTAGGGTTATTAGGGTTTATTTAGTTTAGGGTTATTAGTTTAGGGATATTTAGTTTAGTGTTATTTATTTAGTTTAGGGTTATTTAGTTTAGGGTTATTTAGTGTATTTTATAGTTAGTATTAGTTTAGGGTCATCACCTCGCTGCTCTACAAGCGCCGCTGCTGGCCGTTGTCGTTAACGACACTCCGGTGATCCCTAGGTAGTGGCGCCGCCCGTTTTAGGTAGGCCGCATCACGCTGAGGCGAACGCGCTACCTCGCGCGCCCTAGGTCGCTCTCCAGCGCCGCCAGCCGCCGCTGTCTAGAGCATCCTCCGGTGAGCCAGGGTCCCACGCGTCAGCCACTGTGGCTAGCCCCTCTCATATGCATCCGGGATTTCTCCGAATTAGGGTTTGGACCCCACGGAACTCGTTTAAAATGATCAAGAATTTGTGTATTTTGGTATGAATAATATGTATATTTGTGTATGAATCCAAGTCCACTTGAATGTTTACTCTCTTACTCTAGATAATATTATTGTTTTAGAAACTATGGATCCACTCAGTAGAAACCTTAAAGATGAAGAAATAATGGAGAAAATGATCCACGAGGACACCTTACAATATCTGAACTTGGAGGGACATGATGACAGCTCAAGTAGTCATGGAGAAAATGACGACTCCGGTGAACGCACTTTAGTGATTACAAAGTCTATCGAGGTATATGCATGGATTAAGCCTCTGCTGACTTGCACCGATTGATTTGTATATATGTAAATATATTAATTAACGCTTCTTTCTTCTTTTAGCCCTCTGGATCGACCAGCCAGCAACAATCTTCTTCTACGAAAAAGAGCAAGCGAGGCGCGAGCCATCGGTTGAAAGATCGTGCAAAGTTCATGATCGAAGCAGTCCGTGTTGATGGCAGACCGATGAAGCCCAAGAAGGCCGCAGAAAAATTTGTACGTCAGGCTGGAGTTCTTGTTAGGGACCAAATCCTAATCATAATTGAAAATTGGAATAAGCCAAAGAAGGGCGACGACACCTTTGTCGATGAAAGATCCAAAGAAACGCTTTGGAATTCGTTGTTGGTAAATTTCACCCTTCCGCCAGAGGAGGATGAAAACAAACCGGTTATAAAGGAAAAGGTCAAAGAGTGGACTGTAAAGAAGATGGCTGACGCTTTTCGCAACTGGAAGACAAAATTGAACAAATTCGTCAAAGCTCGCGAGACTCCAGATTTCGAAGACGCATATTATGCGAAGATAAGACCTCACTGGCCCGAATTTGTGGCATACAAGGAAGGTGCTATAGCTACAAAGAGGTCAGAAACCAATACGCTAAATGACCAGAAGAAGGAATATCACCAGAGGACGAGGTCAAGTGGCTACATATCTCAGAGGCCTAAGTGGGAGGAAGCTGAGAAGGCCCTGCGCGCTAGAGGGATCACACCCCAGACACATGGGTGGGACCTACGTGCAAAGACTTGGTTCTACGGAATCGGGGCAAGGTTGGACCCAGAAACAGGATTGTGTATCTTCCCAACCCTCCTTGCCAAACCCGTCACTGAACTCATCACGACATACGAGGAAACAGCCGCCAGGACCTTCCATCCCGACAGAGAGAATGACCAGCTCACACGCGCCATCGGTAAAAAAGAACACCCTGGACATGCATGAGGCACATGGGGTATGACGTGGAAGGATGGGTTTGCCGAGTGGGACGACTCTTACAGATGGAGCGGCAGAAAAGAAAAAGAGCGTACAGAGCGTACAGGACGGATGACACAGATAGAACATGCACTTGTGGCGCTGCAGGCGCAAGTGAATGCACAACAGAGCCAGCAAGCTACCGGCCTATCTCAGCGGCACGAAGAGCCTGCATTGGAAGCTGCCGACGGCCTAGACTCTGCGCGGAAAAGCAGCGTGGCTTCCACGGAGAACGTGCAACCCACGCTTGAAATGGCGGGTCCTCGATACCCCATGGATGAGATCACGGAGAGCGAACACGCTGAGCTGCATGTGAGATTAATGGGCTTATCCATTAAGGTAGCTGCCGGCTATGCCTTACCTCCTGTAGCTGGTGGAACTTACCACTGCCGACCGATTCCAGATGGCTATGCTATTGTCGGGGTGGATGAGGTTGTGAAGGAATATGAGGAAGCACAGCTTGACCATGCTACAGGTGAAGGGGAAACTCAACTCAAATTTGCAGTGAAAACAACCATTCTTTGGAAGAAGGAACACATCGTGCTTCCAAATTGGAGGCCACTGGCACCCCCGCCGTCTCCACAGCGTCAGCAGTCTGAGCCGCCTCAGCCATCTCCAAGTCATCAGAATACTCCCCTGCCGTCTCCGGCGCTTCAGCCATCTCCTGCGCGGCAGCCATCTCCGGCGCTCCAGCCATCTCCGGCGCGCCAGCCATCTCCTCAGCGTAAGCGGAAGAGCACTGCCACGAAGAGCATCACTAGCACTGCCACGAAGAAATCCACAGGAAACCGTACGCCAAAGAGTTCAAGAAACTACGTCCCGCAGCCTTCCGCCAAGCCATTGCCAGTTTTACCGTGGAATCGCAGCGACGAGGAGACCAATAGGATCTCGGAAGAAGAGGTCAAGAAATTCTTTGCACCTAGACGGGCCGAGCGAAAGGAGAAAATAGATCCGGCAGTGGTGGAGAAGGTTTACAATAATCTTTTGAAACCTGAAACCCTACTTGTGCCGGACTATGAGCGTCAGATTTTGAAGGGGTATGCAAGGCGGAGGGAGACTGAAAGTAGCAGTCGTACGGCACCCTAGAAAATAGTTCCCATGCTCGGAGAGCAGGAAAAGCAATCCTGCGCCCCGTTCCAAGTGTTCGACACACAGAACGCTCCTCCTGTAAATGATTACGAGGCAGAGCTACAAAGAAAAGCAAATGAGATGGGGATGACTTACATTGCATACTTGAACCTCATGGGAGACAACATTCCCACAGGCGATGTCAACCCCATACAGCCATGGAAGTATGGGAAGAATCTCGTCAAGAAAGAGGAGCTCAAGAATCTACCAACAAAGATGCGAAGATTGCACAAGTGGTGCCTTGATTTCTGCAAGACGAGAAAGGAAGAATGGATCACGGCGCATATAAGAGATCAGATTTTCTTGTGCGGAGACGACGAGATCGACTTCAACATTCAAGACTTGCATTTTCTATTCAATCAGAAGGAACTCGACAAAGCTGCCATCAGCCTTTATTGTGTGTAAGTACTATTTCTGTAATTTCTATCTCATCTCATTCACTTCATTAATTGCACGTATATATATATGCTCACCATATATGTATATACTATTATGTAGGAAAAGGTTATGGAATGCATGAAAGGAGGCCCTTTTGACATTTGGTTCGTTGATCTAAATAGAGTTCATGAAGAAGTGGTAAGAACCAAACCCGGGAAAACAAAAGATTACTTGCTAAGGTCTTTACTGAGACAACAAATCAAAAGGGAAATACTATTGCCTTACAACTTCTCGTGAGTACTGTTACCCTCTCTTGTACACATTCTGTTTCGGCTTACTCGATGTTAAGTGTAACTGATGATGAGTTATGCGTGCGTAGGTTCCACTTTATTCTGCTAGTCATTCAACCTGACTCAGGAAAATTCCTTGTCATGGACTCGTTACGAAAAGAAAAAAAGCTATGGGCAGACTTTAGAGAGATGCTCCAGAGGTAACTTCAATCATATTATCGCACTAGATCGGCAACTTTCATGATAACAAGTAATTAATTACTCCTTTATCCATTTTCTTTGCCGGACAGGGTTTGGAAAAGGTTCACGGGCAGGGCCGTGGGTGAATGGTCAGAAGAACTAAAATTTGTAGACCAAAATATAAGTAATACTAGCTAGGTCTGCGTATCTCTTTGATTCTGCTTCCAATTCTATTATATCATGTTTTATTGATTATTATTTTGATTGAACTCTCTATTCTCGTAAAGTGCGCGTATCAGGGACCCGGCAATGATTTATGTGGATACTATGTTTGCGAGTTTATTCGCAACACGATATGTGCGACGGGCCAAGCCGCACTAGAACAACTTAGAGTAAGTAAACAAAGTACACAACATTATTTGTGTTGAGTTTTATTCTTATATATATATATTGTCCCTATTCTTCATATATATTTAGATCAAACGGATGCGGGACCAACTCCTACCATTTGACCGTATACGAGCCATTTAAGAGGAATTGGCGGGGTTCATACTTGATGAGGTTGTCACGCCTGGCGGAGAACTCTTTAGATATCCAAAAACTCTTTAGATGTTACGAAGAATACCACACAATGACGATGTTTGTATATAATAATAGTTGCTTAATTATTCATGTACTCGTATGTACCGACGATGAGTATGTGTATATACCGCTCCCGATCGATTCCCCCTTCCCCCCTCCCCGTCCCCGCCGCGCCGCAGAAATATGCCCAGAACGGGGCGGCGGCAGAACTCTGTCGCGGCAGATATTTAGGCAGTTTTCCTGCCGCGGCAGAGATTTCCCTCTTTTTCCTGCTTACGAACCGGTGTTAAAGGGGGGGCTGAGCGCTGCGACAGCTCCACGTGCGCCACCCTTTAACACCGGTTCGTATAAGAACCGGTGTTAAAGGGGGGGCTCTAACACCGAACCCTAACAGCGGTTCTACAACCGTTGTTAGAGGGCCTTAGGAACCGGTGTTAAAGGCCCCCGTCTGCACTAATGGGTGTGAGAGGTGTGCTAGTTTTTTTTTCTATGCATGCATTCAAGGTGTTTGAGTGAATGATCCCGTTCAATTTCTCATAGAACAAAATATAGAAGGTGTCCGAGACGCACTTGAGTTTTCACCCCTGTCCCCGTTCCGGCCTGGCAGACGGTGCCGCCGCCGCGGGATTAGAGAACTCTAGGCGCGCACTCCTGTAACCTGCGAAACGGTGGCATCTGAGGGAGGCCACATGCGAAAGATAATATCCACTTGCGTCTTGCGCCCACACGTTTAGGTTCAAAATGATCGCAACAGGACATGGTCACATGGGGCGGCACGCAGAGCCGAGCCGCGGATGGTCAGTTTTTCCTGCAGGTGCAAGATGCTGATGCCGTACCCGTACGTACGGGCGTACGGCTGCATGCAGACAGATCAACGTGCGACGAAGCAAAAAATCAAGTGCAGAAGACTGCGCGCAGAGCGCGAGATCTGCCTGTATGGATCCGAACCTCCATTGCGCTCGATCGGGTCGTCGGGCTCCTCAGGTCATGCAATGCATGCCATGTGAGCGTGTCTACCCGGTGAATCAGTGTGCGCGCGCCTGCTACCTCTTGGGGACGCCCGACGGACGGACGGCCAGGCATGGATGAGCATGAGTGGTTGTGAAAGTGACCTACTAGAATAAGTTAATCTTTGCCGATCGAGCACGTACTACTTCCTACTGGCTTGTGTGCGGTCGACTTCTTCCACGCAGCTATGCCACTTGCTGCACGCAGTTTGGATAATCGCCCAATGGTTCGTTATTGCCTTCTCCCCTCGCTCCATGTGGATCTTGCGATACTTTGGGTCGCACATGCTTCGCTCGTCGAATGCTACCTTCACGTGCCGCCAATAATTGTCGGAATTATGGTTCTCACTCGTTATCGGATCCATGCTCACCGTCTTCCATGCTTCGGCGAGGCAGGTGTCCTCGGCCATGGTCCATTTGAGCCGAGCATCCGCCGAAGTTCCCGGCTTCTTCTTCCTCTTCTTGCCTTTCGCCTCAGTCTCGGCGTCCTCTGGCTGCATTTGCTCGGCCTGGGTCTCCTCGGCATCGATGTCGGCGAGGTCCTGGGACTCGATGCCGTGCTCGGCGTTGGCCCGGGTCTGCTCTTCCGTGAAAAAAGAGGGGTGATTTGTCGCCGAGCCTGTTGCGATCAGGTCCTCCATATACGCCTCGGCCGTCATGCCGGCCGGAAGGGCGCCCGGCATTCCGCCGAACAGGTTGCGCGCGTCGGCCTCGCCGAAGGGCGCCGAGCTTCCGCCGAAGGGAAGCTGAAAGGATCGTATGGGCACCTAGAGGGGGGGTGAATAGGTGCTACTTCAAATTTTCTTCTTTTTCAAATTAAGGTTTGACAATAAGGTAAATTCTCTAGATAATGCAACTATGGTGAATTTACCTATATGACACTTATGCAAGGGCTACCACAACACAAAGTAGTAACAACTAAGTAAGGTGCGGTAAAGGATAGAAGTAACCGAAAAGTGAACGCGGAGACAAAAGGATTTGTTTCCCGTAGTTCCTTCCTTTTGAGGGGAAGTACGTATACGTTTGGAGAGGGGGTGGTTTCAAACCACCAACGCCACGAGAGGCCTCCCTTGTTCTCCGATGAATCTCACCCCAACGGGATCGATTCACCTTCCACTATATCGGCAACCTTGAAGGTGGAAGTCGGCACCGTTACAAGTTTGGGGCACACATCCACAACTTAATCGGAGGCTCCCAAATACAAGCAAGCTGTCAAAGCAATCAAAGACAAGCTTGTAAGAACAAAAACAAGAACTAGGGTTTCCAAGAAAACACTAGAGCAAAGGGGCCCTCAATGAAATGAGGGGGAAATGAAGATCTCTTTTGGTGAAGTAGTAGATCGAGGCCTCCTCCTTCGATTCCCCAAAGATCAAAGACTTTGGGTGGTGGGATGAGGAGATCTTGAGGATTTGGGTGGCTCCAATGGACTCCAATGGTGTTCTTTGACTTTAATGCACTGAGCAATTTTTCCCAAGGTAGGATACCCCTCCACGAAATATGGCCGTTGGAGCATTTAATGTACCGGTAGTACCGGTACACAAGCGGTAGTACCGCTGGCAAGCGGTACTACCGGTCCAGTACCGGACCAGGTACCGGAGGTGCCCCAGTTCTTCAGCGTTCTTCAGCTTTGGGCGGTATCGCCCTTGCGGTACTACCCCCAAGCGGTAGTACCGGTGGTAGGAAGCGGTACTATCGGTTTGGGCGGTAGTACCGGTCCCAAGTACCGCTTGGTACTGACCAAAATGGAGAGGGGTGAGTGCTAGTCAGTATGCCACGGTACTGCCGAGCGGTACGACCGCCTCAAGCGGTAGTATCGCTTGTACCAAGCGGTACTACCGGTTGGAGCGGTAGTGCCGCTCCGTGGTACTGGGGGTACTGACTAGCACGCACCTTTATCACCTTTGATCAGTGCCAACCGGTACTGGAACCGGTAGTACCAGTGTCAAGCGGTAGTACCGGTTGACACAGAGGTTTTTTGCAAGGGGAATTGATATGCCATTAATTGTGCCTCCTCTTATCAATCCTGTGATAAACTTAGCACACAGTTAAACCGATAAGTGTATTGTTATCAAACATCAAAATCAGAGGGATAGGAAAATGCTCTTTCAATCTCCCCCTTTTTGGTGTTTGATGACAATACACTTCTGCAGGATGATTTTAATAATAAGCATATGATATTTGTAAAATAGAGAAGAGACTCCCTCTAGATGTGTAGAAACAAATCTCCCCCTCTATTTTACAAACCCAACATTGGTGCACAAATATGTATACTAGCGTTTGAAAACATACCTTTGCACAAAACATGTGATGAGGAATATATAGACAATAAATACCGCATAACATCACAAGATGGATCCAATGAAATAAACCACATAGTCTCATAAGATGGATCCAACCACATAGTCTCACACGACATAAACACATAGTCTCACACATAAATAGAGGGAAATCAAAATTCACAAGCAATAAAAGGATTAAAGAAAAAAACGAGCTTATGACTTCCCTCGTGCCTAAAGTGCAACTTATCCCCCTTTGGCATCAAGACGCCAAAAAGGGACAAGGGCAAAGCTACCGTCCCAAAGGTCAATCATCCTCCTCCTCCTCCTCATCCTCAAGGTCCTCCTCATCCTCGTAAGTGGGTGGGGCGCGGTGCGAGGAAGAGACATCATCGTCCCAACGGCTGTGCTGAGAAATCCACTGATCTTCTGGAGTGATGTTGTTCTCGGATCCCTCGGAGATGGTCAAACCTTGAGCAGACATCATTTCCTTCTGCCGAGCATAGACTTTCTTTGCATACACATGCGCCTCATACATGTGCTTCTGGTTTTCAACCTGGAAGCAGAAGATCTTCTTAAGCTTGACCTCCATCCTTTTGGCCCAAGAGGGCTTGGCATTCTTGCGACGAGAGACAACATAATCAGTGTCATGACCACTGTCAGTATCCTCAGAGTCATCCTCATCCTCATCCTCCTCACCTGCCTCAACGCGAGGTTTAGCATGTGTCTTGATATTGAGTGCCTTCGGCCTGTGCACAATGAGAGAGCGAGTGGAGAGAGTCCTAGCAATGACGGGGCACTTTGACACAATGAGGGCCATAATATAAGGAGCAAATGGTGGAACCCTCCGAGTGTGTGCAGCAGCAACCATTTCATTCCATATGAAGTCTGTCACATCAAGAGGTTGGCTTGATTCTCGGTTGAGGAAGGTGTTGAACAACAATTCAACGGAGAACCCATGTATCTCGTCCTTGTTGCCCGCACGAGGAGCAACAGTCTCACGGAAAATGCGATGGAGAATGTCATATGTGGGGAGAAGATCCTTGATCTTGCCAGCAACCCCACGGCCTCGAATATACAAAGGTGTAAGAACATCCTTTTTGGAGGGATGCTCCCGCATGTGACAACGAAAACCACAAGGAACGTCCCGGCCGCGGTCTTCATACCCCAAGATTGCAGCAAACTCCGCAAGTGTAGCTTCCTTGACATCACCTTGAGTCATCCAGGTAATCTTCCGAGTGCGGCCATTGTGGAAATGTGCAGTGGCATAAAACTGGCAGATAAGGAGGGGATCATAGTCATACTGAAACTCCATTATGGGGAACAAGCCAAGGTGTGAGCAGATTTCCTTTGCTTCAGCAAAGTAGTCAGGGTTCTTGTCAATGTGTCCCATGTCAATCCACTGCTGAGGCACCACCATCTGGATGTTGGTCAAAAGAACCTCATGATACACACGCTCTTGGAAATCATCATAGAAGAGAATGTTTGCCCTTGCCTCGCTCTGGTTGCGGGAGTATGCATTGTCCATCCGGAGAGCCCTAAAATCTGACTCAGAGATGTCTGAAAGTTTCTTTGGCCCAGATGGCCTAGAGCTGAGACTTTTGGTACGCCCAGTGGAAGGGGGGCAAGAAGGAGGGGCTCTGCCACGCCCAACTGAGCGCTTGGTAACCCCTTCATGACCCCCACGACCACCTCGAGTGGCAGGCAACTTGGAACGGTGTCTTGGCTGTGGCATAACCTCTTCCTCAGACTCCGTCTCTTCCTCAACAATCTCACAGTTGGACTTGGAGCGCTTGCGTGCACCCCGAGAACCACCTGCATCTGTGAAAGCATGAGGGAGCATAGCAAGAGGGTAAGGGCACAAGAATCAAAAAGGAGCAAACGAGAGAATCTACAGTTTAGTCAGAAAAAATGTGGTCAGAGTGGACCGGTACTACCGGACCTGACAATCGGTAGAACCGCTCGCAAGCGGTAGTACCGAAAAAAGTTCCGGTACTACCGGTTGAGCAGCACACAAGCGTTAGATCTGATGGAAACGGCCCAAATTGACTGCATAAAACTGCTAAATAGAAGATTCTACTCGGTAACAAGGAATCATATGGCAGTACAACCTTGGAAATAGTCAATTTCTCCACAAATCTAAGCCAAAACCTAGATCTAATGGGGAAATCAAACGGGGAGAGAAAGGGCGGTTGTACCGGGATCCATGGCGGTGGAAAGGAGTGGGAGCCCGCCAAGAGGCTGAATCCAAGGAGAATCCGGAGAGAGGAGGGCGCGGCAGGGCTCCGGTGGCTTCAAGATCTCCGGTGGTGGCGCAGGTTTGAGTGGAGGGCGTGGGAAATAATGAGGCACTGAGGGGTGCCTCTCCCCACGCGTCCAATATATACTTGGAAACCGTCAACCGGTAGTACCGGTTGTTGGAGCGGTAGTATCGGTTCCACAACCGGTAGTACCGGTGGCCGGTAGGACCGGACATGTGGGCGGTAGTACCGTTCCTGGAGCAGTTCTTCCAGGAGACGACCTGGGAACTTCCCAGGTCCGGTAGTACCGCTCGCACATCCGGTAGTACCGGTCCCATCTGATTCCAAAGCCAGGGATCAAGGATGATTCTTGTGCGAATAGAGAGAGGGTTTTCGTGAGGGAGTACGGAGGCTTGGGTTAAGACAAGTGAGCTGAGAAGCACATGCACTCTAAAAAATTGAAGAAACAAATAAATACCAAACTAGAGTGCATGAGACTAAGAACGATGATGACAATTCAAATAGATGACAATCATGAGTGAAAACCAATTCAACTAAGTGACAAACACGAGTAAGCACATCAACCTCTCGATTGAGAGGGGGCGGTGGCCTAGGCCACCATATTTGAGTATACTCGGCTTGGCACCACGAAGATATATCTTGGGTCCATTACCGAAACTCATCATTGAGCTCACATATCACAAAATGATATTAAGAGGAATGATTTTGTTTACTTTGCGCATAATGGGGGGAGGGATAGTCCAATCAATTAGGACCGCACTCCCCCTATGTCCATGCCTACACCTAAACCTAACATGGGTCGAGTATTAGGTGAGAATGCAAGATAATCAAGTCAAACTCCTTGAATCTACGATATTTAGTTCATTCCTCAAGTAGCAAAACCTTGCTTGATAAAGTGGCTTCGTGAAGATATCGGCAAGTTGATCTTTGGTTGATACATAGGATAGATCAATATCACCTCTAGCAACATGATCTCTAATGAAGTGATGTCGAATCTCAATATGCTTTGTCCTTGTGTGATCCACCGGGTTGTATGCAATTTTGATGGCACTTTCATTGTCACATAGAAGAGGCACTTTGTCACAATGGACACCGTATTCCTTTAAAGTTTGCCTCATCCATAGCAATTGGGTGCAAGCACTAGCAGCAACAACATACTCGGCTTCGGCGGTGGAGAGAGATATACAATTTTGCTTCTTAGAAGACCAATATACCAAGGACCTACCAAGGAATTGGCAAGCCCTGGATGTTGATTTTCTATCATCCTTGTCTCCCGCCCAATCCGAATCCGTGTATCCACAAAGAGCGAATGTTGAGCATTGAGGGTACCAAAGACCATAAAATGGGGGTATGAACTAAATATCGAAAGATTCTCTTGACCGCCATTAAATGGCTTTCCTTAGGAGCCGCTTGATATCTTGCACACACACCTACACTCAACACAATATCGGGTCTAGATGCACAAATGTAAAGCAAAGAACCAATCATAGACCGGTATACCTTTTGATCCACATCTTTACCATTTGGATTTTGTTCTAGATGAGTCTTTGTAGCCATGGGAGTTGGAGCTCCATTCAAATCTTGCATTTTGAATCTCTTGAGCATATCTTGAGTATACTTGGCTTGATTGAAGAATGTTCCTCTTCTAACTTGCTTGATCTCAAAGCCAAGAAATACCTTCAACTCCCCCATCAAAGACATCCGGAACCTACTAGTCATAAGCTTTGAGAATTCATCATTAAAAGCTTTGTTAGATGAGCCAAAGATAATATCATCAACATATATTTGGCATACAAAAAGCTCCCCATTGACCCTCTTAGTAAAAATAGTGGGATCAATTTTCCCAACATCAAAGCCACGGTCAAACAATAACTCTCTAAGGTGCTCATACCACGTGCGTGGGGCTTGCTTGAGCCCATAGAGCGCCTTATCAAGTTTGTAGACATGGTTTGGGAAGTTGGGGTCCTCAAATCCCGGGGGTTACTTAACATATACCAATTCATTTAAAAGACCATAAAGGAATGCACTTTCTACATCCATTTGTTGCAACTTAAAGTTATGATGTGCCGCATAAGCAAGAAGAATACGGATGGACTCAAGGCGAGCCACGGGTGCATAAGTCTATCCATAATCAATGCCTTCAATTTGAGAGTACCCTTGTGCAACCAATATAGCCTTGTTCCTTACTATAATTCCATGCTCATCTTCCTTGTTCTTGAATATCCACTTTGTTCCAATAACATTGCGGCAATCTTTTGGCTTCTCAACTAACTTCCACACTTTGTTTCTCTCAAAGTTGTTGAGCTCTTTGTGCATAGCTTCTAACCAATCCGAGTCTTCAAGAGCTTCCCACACTTTCTTTGGTTCAATCATGGAAATGTGAGCTTGATGTTCACTGAACCTCTTCAATTGTGCGCTTGTGGAAATTCCTTTCCTTAGATCTCCAACAACATTTTGGAGGGTGTGGTCTCTTATTTCCAACATTATTTCCTTTCTAGCTTCGCGACGAGCGTGGATCTCCTCATTGTTTCTTGGAGGACCCTCTTCATAATTTTGATCCTCGTCTTGACCATCAACTTGACCTTGATCATCATTGGATTCATCCTCTACATTGGGAGGCAAGGATTGACCTTGGTATTGATCAAGTGCTCTTTTAGCATCAATTTGAGCTCGTCTCAAAACAGTTTGGATGGATCTTCCTTGACAAATTGACTTGGCACCACTTGACAACCCATCGAATGGACCAAGCTCCCTTTGACTAGAGTTCACACATTGATCACTATGTTGAGGGTCCACATCTTGTCTTTGGCTTGAGTCAATGTCCTCTTCGGTAGATGGAGCATGTTGAGGTTGGGAAGCTGAGGGCTCCACTCGAGTGGAGCATCGTTCTTCTCGATCCACCATAAGGGGTTCCTCAACGAGGCGGATATAACCCACACCCATTCTTCCTATGGTATCCTGAGGCATTTCATCATCTGCATCACAAGCATCAACACGCCCCCTTGGGGACCATCATATTCTTCGAAGGTCACACTACAAGATTCTATGACGGCTCCGGAGAGCTTGTCATAGATTCTATAAGTGTGAGATTCGAGACCATAGCCAACAAAAATACCCTCTAATGCTTTAGACTCGAATTTAGACAAACGAACACCTTTGATGAGATAGAAACACTAACAACCGAACACCCGGAAATAAGATATGTTGGGCTTGTTACAGGTAAGTATCTCATATGGAGTCTTGTTGATTTTCTTGCGGAGGTAGAGTCGGTTTGAAGCATGGCAAGCGGTGGAGACGGCTTCGGCCCAGAAGTTGTATGGAGATTTAAACTCCGCCAACATGGTCCTAGCCATCTCAATAAGAGTCCGATTCTTCCTTTCGGCCACACCATTTTGTTGAGAGGTGTATGCAGCAGAATATTGATGTTTAATACCCTCATCACTAAGGAAATCATTCAAGGTGTAGTTCTTGAACTCGGTGCCGTTGTCACTTCTTATAATCAATACGGGAACATTGTGTTGCCGTTGAACCAAGTTGATGAAGTCGATAAAAGTCTTTTGAGTTTCACTCTTCAACTTGAAGAAATAAACCCAAGAGTATCTTGAAAAGTCGTCAACAATCACCAAACAATATTTCTTCCCTCCAAGACTTGCATGAGATGGAGGACCAAATAGGTCCACATGAAGGAGTTCCAAGATCTTGTTAGACTTGATTTGGTTCGTGGGCTTGTGTGGAGCGTCATGCATCTTCCCTAGAACACATGCCCTGCAAACACGATCTTTGGCAAAGGAAACATTTTCTTTTAGTCCAACAATATGGCCCTCTTTATGGAGACTTTGCAAAGTTCTCATATTGACATGGGCTAGTCGGCGGTGCCATAGCCAACCCACATCGGCCTTTCCGTATAAGCACATCGGACCTGCAGTGGCTTGCCCCGAAAAGTCCACCACATACAAGTCATTTTCGACGTACCCAACGAAAGCGACCTTGAGAGACTTGCTCCACATGAGGACCACAATATCATCATCAATAAAGACGGCAAAGCCCATCTTTCCAAGAGCACGGACAGAAAGTAAATTGTATCCAAGGGTTTCAACAAGCATGATGTTCACGAGTGTAATGTCGTGAGCCACCACTACCTTGCCGAAACCCATTACCTTAGACTTTGACTTGCCGGCATATGTGACGGTGATTTGATCTTCATTTGACACCAAGTCCTTGACAATAGACGAGCTTCCGGTCATATGACTTGTGCAACCACTATCGATCACCCATTTTGACCCTCCGGAAGCATAAGTCTACAAAAGATCAAGCTAGTTTTTAGGTACCCATTTTTCAATGGGTCCTATTTTGTTAGCAACAAGGGTCTTGAGAACCCAAATAAACCAAGCAATATAACCATCATAAGGGCCAACATATTGTGCATACACATCACCATAATAATCACGCATTAGAACATAGTGAGGGTTAGCACTTCCCGCAAAATCATCATGGGACATAGTTTTACCATTTGTGGTCTTACTCTCCATAATGGTCTTGTTGGTCTCTTGTGCGGGCTTGTCCTTCTTCTTCTTGTTGTTCTTCTTCTTTGTTTTGGAGACAAAACCAATGCCCCCTTTATCACCACTACGCCTTTGCTTGCTCAAAAGATCATCAATAGCCTTGTTTCCTTATGGAAATGTGGCCTTAGCAAGCTACCCCTTCAACCTAGCATTCTCTTCAAGAATAGTTGTGCTACTAGATGGAATGAAGTTACTAGGTGAAGGAATATTGGACAATTGAGTTTTAAGCGTTTCATGGGACTTTGTGAGTGACAAGAGTTCACTCTCCAAGGCTTTGTGGGCCTTGTTAAGCAAGCTAAAGTCCTCGGCAAATTTTTCATGAACCACACCAAACTCAATCTTGTCATTTTTAGCTCTTTTATATTTAGCAATAGCATGATCACGCTCTTTGATGAGTTTGTTAACAATAATGTCATTGGCCTCATCAAGCCCTTCAAGTTTTAATTCAAGTGACAACCTAGTTTCTTGTTCTTCTTCTAGAGCATTGTTTAGGGCCTCTAGCTCAATCATATGTTCATGCCCAAGTTTACATCTTACATCTAGAAGCTCTTGAGTATGTGATAGTTGATCTAAGATGTTTCCAAAATGTAGCTTATCATCACCTTCTAGGTTAGTCATAAACTCATCAAAGGCAAATAATTCCTTTTTAACATCAAGAGACATCTCATCATCAATTTCATCATCATCTAAGTGAGTAGAGCGGGATGATGAAGATACCTCCGTTCCTCTTGCCATAAGGCAAGTGGCATTCTTGGTGGAGGAGTTCTCATTTGGAGAATCAAAGAGTGAGAATGTCGGAGTAGATGTGGTGGCAAGAGCAGCCACACCATGAGAAGTTTCGGATTCATCATCTTCATCATATTCATTGTCGGAGGAGTACTCTTCATGAGTGATCAAGACAATTTCTCCCGGCTTCTTGTTGATGGGATTCCTTTTGATGAAAGGTTTCTTGTACGGTCCCTTGAGAGTCTTCTTCAACACAAGCTTTCCACCATGATCTTCTCTCTTCTCATAGGGGCAACTAGCCACAAAGTGGTAGCGGTCACCACAATTGAAGCAAGTTCTCAATCTTGTGGTATTCTCTCTTTTTCCATTTGGATTGCTTCTCCGTTCCATTTCCATCTTGGACTTGGCAGGGTTCTTCCAAAAGTTCTTTGCATAGAAAGCCATATATTGACCATGAGCAATCTTCACTTCATCGGGATGGTCCATGGAAAGCCCTTCATCACTATCATCTTCATCCCCATGGCCCACAACTTTGGCCTTCAAAGCAACATTGACAACATTACTCATACCAAGGGCACGAGCACGGTCATCTTTGGCATTCTTGGCGGCAACTTGAAAGCAGCCATCTCTTGCATAACTTCATTTGAGGTCATGAGATGGTAGTTGTGTCTTCCTTGTAGGCTCTTCAAGTCGGTGGGCTCAAAAGGCATGAGTGCACTCACATATTTCCTTTTTATCCATGCATCATCCACATGTAAGGCACCCACATTCCTAAAAGCAATGGTGGTGGTCTTGAGCCTTCGGTACATGTCTTCGTGATCTTCACCTTCTTTCATGTAGAAGCCTTCGGCTTCATTGCTTAGAGAATCATATCGGTTCCTCCTCATACTCTCATTTCCAATAAACAACAGAGTGGGAGCATCCCAAGCTTCCTTGGCAATGCTAAAGTGCTCAATGTGTGGATAATCCTTTGTCCCCAAACCTTGTTGAATCATATGCAGAGCAGTGGCATTGAGTCGACTATTAACAATCTCTCTTCTTGTCAAGTTGTTTGGATCCCCAATAAAGAGTCCATGCTCAATGATGTTCCATAGTTCAATGCAAGAGCTGCGCATATGAGTTCTCATTAGTGATTGCCATTGAGCAAAAGTAGCATATTCTTCAAGCTTAGGTGGGTCACCTCTATTGTATACATGAGGGTGAGGGATTGGAGGGTCGGGAGAGTACCATGAGTCACGGTGCTCACCCTTCCCACCATTATTGTGTGTGAAGGAATTAGCGTTGTCTGGTTTACCCCCTACCAATGCACCCTCGGGGGATACTGACGTATTCCCCTTAGGTAAAATGGATGGTTTATCCTCTTGAGGAGATGGGGGTGGTGAGCCTTCTTTGTCTTTAAGAAGTTGCTCAAGCATCTTCTTGACTTCGTTGACCAAGGAAGAGCTCAATCTTGTTTCCAAGTTTTTGAGATCTTCCATGGTCATCGTGGTCGGCTCACCATCACCATCTCCTTCGCGGCTACCCATATTCTCTTAGGCGGTAAAGCCCAAATAAAGAGCCGAGGCTCTGATACCAATTGAAAGGATCATATGGGCACCTAGAGGGGGGTGAATAGGTGCTACTTCAAATTTTCTTCCTTTTCAAATTAAGGTTTGATAATAAGGTAAATTTTCTAGATAATGCAACTATGGTGAATTTACCTATATGACACTTATGCAAGGGCTACCACAACACAAAGTAGTAACAAGTAAGTAAGGTGCAGTAAAGGATAGAAGTAACCGAAAAGTGGACGCGGAGACACAAGGATTTTTTTCCCGTAGTTCCTTCCTTTTAAGGGGAAGTACGTCTACGTTTGGAGAGGGGGTGGTTTCAAACCACCAACGCCACGAGAGGCCTCCCTTGTTCTCCGATGAATCTCACCCCAACGGGATCGATTCACCTTCCACTATATCGGCAACCTTCAAGGTGGAAGCCGGCACCGTTACAAGTTTGGGGCACACATCCACAACTTAATCGGAGGCTCCCAAATACAAGCAAGCTGTCAAAGCAATCAAAGACAAGCTTGTAAGAACAAAAACAAGAACTAGGGTTTCCAAGAAAACACTAGAGCAAAGGGGCCCTCAATGAAATGAGGGGGAAATGAAGATCTCTTTTGGTGAAGTAGTAGATCGGGGCCTCCTCCTTCGATTCCCCAAAGATCAAAGACTTTGGGTGGTGGGATGAGGAGATCTTGAGGATTTGGGTGGCTCCAATGGACTCCAATGGTGTTCTTTGACTTTAATGCACTGAGCAATTTTTCCCAAGGTAGGATACCCCTCCACGAAATATGGCCGTTGGAGCATTTAATGTACCGGTAGTACCGGTACACAAGCGGTAGTACCGCTGGCAAGCGGTACTACCGGTCCAGTACCGGACCAGGTACCGGAGGTGCCCCAGTTCTTCAGCGTTCTTCAGCTTTGGGTGGTATCGCCCTTGCGGTACTACCCCCAAGCGGTAGTACCTGTGGTAGGAAGCGGTACTACCGGTTTGGGCGGTAGTACCGGTCCCAAGTACCGCTTGGTACTGACCAAAATGGAGAGGGGTGAGTGCTAGTTAGTATGCCACGGTACTGCCGAGCGGTACGACCGCCTCAAGCGGTAGTACCGCTTGTACCAAGCGGTACTACCGGTTGGACCGGTAGTGCCGCTCCGTGGTACCGGGGGGTACTGACTAGCACGCACCTTTATCACCTTTGATCAGTGCCAACCGGTAATGGAACCGGTAGTACCGGTGTCAAGCGGTAGTACCGGTTGTAGTTCCGGTACTACCGGTTGACACAGAGGTTTTTTGAAAGGGGAATTGATATGCCATTAATTGTGCCTTCTCTTATCAATCCTGTGATAAACTTAGCACACAGTTAAACCGATAAGTGTATTGTTATCAAACATCAAAATCAGAGGGATAGGAAAATGCTCTTTCAGCAGCGGTCCGCGACGCACAGCGGGGCTTGCGTACGCCGGAGAGGCGGAGTAGGGGATGTTGATGTCGACGCCGAAGGCCGAAGGAGGGCGCGACGCCGGGCAGGGGAAGAGCACGTTGGGGTTGAAGCCACCGTCGAACTCGGGCGATGAGGAGTACCTCTGCCGAGCAGCCGCCTGGCTCTCCTAGACGCTGGCCGGAGAGATCGGCGAGAAGCCGGTGGGCGAGACGCTAGACTGGCTCCCCCTGTGTTGGTGGGTACGACGCGACCATCAACGCCAAACGCGTCGCCGCCGCCTGCTTCGCCTTCACCATCGCATGTCCTTCCGCCGCCGCCTTCACCATCGTCTTCTCCTCCTCCGCTTGCTGTTGCCGGAGCTTCGCCCTCTCCTTCCTGTCCTTCCGCTCGGCCGACGAGATCTGCCTGGCATGCTCCCTCTTCTCCCACTCGGCCGAGGACATGCCCTCCGGCTTGGTTGGCGGCGCTCTCGGCTTCCTCGCCTTCTTCTCCGCCGGACCCTCGCCGAGGATCGATCTGAGTTGGACGAAACTCTTGGGCGGCATGTCGGGCGCGGTGATCGGCGGAGCTTCGGGGGTGGGGGAATGGGAAGAAAGGCGAGAGGGGGGAAGAAAAGGGCGGGGAGCTCGGCGAATTGGCGGGAGTGGTGTCTTCTCTCACCGACAGAGCTGGCCCACGCCCGTTTTCGCTGAGTCCGGCGTTCCCAGGACGTACCCGGGATCCTGGGTACTGTCTGGGTAGGCCGGACCAAAACACGCCAAAATCCGGACCAAAACAGGTTCCTGAATACGCGACTGGACCAATTTTCAGCGTCCGGACTAAAATTCGGCATTCGAACCGGTGTCCTGGTTAGGTGAGTGGAGATGTTCTCAGCCTTCTCGATCGAGCAGCTAGCAGCCGGCGCCTATGCATCATGCATGCATGTGGGCAAAACAACGACGTCCTATGGTCTGCCGGTTCGGGGATATATTCATGGTCGCGTAGTCCTCGTCACATGGTTGATGCTGAATGAAACTATTCATGGCAGCCATGGTCGGACGCAGCGGGTGTGCCGTGAAAGTGTTTTCCTACTACACCCTCGGTCTAGGAACAAATGATTTGAAATAACTGATTTGAGTCTGTTTAGATCGAATGTATCTATATACTAAAATACGTTTAGATATATTTAAATTTAGATAATTAAGTCAGTTATTTTGGACCGAGGGAGTACTAGTCTACTACCATGTCGGCCCAATACTAGTGCTAGCCTCCCTATGTCTCAAAATAGATATCGCAGATTTGTTAATATAGATGAATTTACATACTATTTAGTATCTATATTTATTTAAATTTTGTAAAACCCGAGACATCTATTTTAAAACCGAGGAAAGAAGTAACCGACAAAACAATGATGCCTCTGTGAAAGGTGGTTTTAGAGATTGGAGAAAATGCAAAGCATTTAAGAAACATGTGAATCAATTAGCTATATGTATTACTCATTTTACATATTTGTATTGTACAAGTGTGAAAAAAATAGTGTGTACAGCCTCCAGTTTTTTCCTTGGGTCCGCTACTGCCACCAGCAGCAGCGTCACCGGACTCCGTACATACACGTCGGCCACGGTCATGATGGCGGTGCACTGGTGCGCATACTATACATACGTTATATCTATGCGTGGCCGTAGCTTTCGTACACCTGCTTTCCGCGGAGCCGATGAATCTCTGCATGTCCTGTCGCCGTGCGTGCCTTCTGTTTCCCCGTGTCGGAAAAAATGAAGGGTTTTATACGTTTCCTTCTGTTTCCTACGTCGCCGTCGTCGTCGACGTACGCGACGGTTCGATCCGGGGACGGTGTAACTAAACAGGACGTACGAAGACGACGTGATCCTTCAGACAGATATTTTTTAGCTCGCCGCGCGCTGCCAGATAATGTCTTGTGCACGCTAGTTGGAACTTAATTGCAAGCGTGCAGTATTTAATTTTTTCTCAGGAATGTTAGGGCGCTTCTCGTGCTAGGTTCGATATACTAGCCAGGTACTACTACTGGCTGTTAGCTCACTCCGAGTCTTATATGCTTACGGTGAGCTGTGGAGCGCTGGATCGATGAGACCATGACACTACTCACTAGTAGAAACCGTCCTATATGTTCAGTTTGGTAAGAGGCTTTAGTCTCAGTTCAGAATCGGGACAGGGCAATCAGGACTAAAGCCCCAACCTTTCGTCCCGGTTGCCCCACCAACCGGGACAAAAAGACGTACACGTGACCGCTGCTGAGTGTGAGGGGGAGGAGCAACCGTCTCAGTTCGTAACACGATTCGGGACAAATAATCCTCTGCCGCGGTAGAGAATTTATTTTGGCAATCTTTTTTTGTCACGACAACATTTTGGCCACTTTTTTGCCGCAGCATAGAATTTATTTATGTTGTTTTATTTTTTATTTAGTGTTTTGCACTCATCAATGAAGGAACCATTATATTACACAAGATCATCATGATAATATAGATCCAAATGTCAAACATATTACATTCGATACACGGAGTTCATGCACTACATACAAAATAAGCTCTTTGTACAATCCCTATTGGATATACACACCCGAATAGTATTCTCCTTTTGGGTTTAGGACTTCCGCATCCAAGAATCCCGCCAATTCCTCCCGAATTGCTCGTACGCGATCCTTTGGCAGAAGACCGTCCCATAGACGTTCGATCTGATTTAAAAAAGAAGTCAACCTATATGAATAAAACTAAACACAATTTGATGATAATTAAAAACTATAGAAATTGTTTACGTACGTTAAGTTGCTCTAAATTTCTCCCCTTCTCACAGCACGTCTGACGGATGAACTCGCAAACATAGTATCCACATAAATTGTTCCCTGGTCCCTGCGTCAGGCACTTTACGAGAACATAGTTCAATCAAAATAATAATCAAGCATGATAATAACAGCATCAAAACTAGAATCAAAGAGATGCATAGATATAGCTAGTGGTGCTTACATCTAGTGGTTTAAATGTAAGCCCCTCTTTTCAAACACCCATAGCCTTCTTGGTGAATCGTTTCCAAGCACTGCCCGGCGAAGAAAACGAATAAAAGAAGTTATTAATTACTTGATATCATAAAATTCACAAACGTTGCCGATATAGTCATAATGATTAGAATTACCGCTGGAGAAGCATCTGCATGCTCTTCCACGTCTCAAGGGGTTTATGTTTCGAGTCCATGACTAGTACACGCCCTTTATCAGTTGAATGATTAACAGAATATAGTTGATGTTGCGCATGCATAACTAATCAATTATATACTTAACGTCGAGTAAGCGAAATAGAAAGTGTATACAAGACAATAACACTCAATCGAAGTTGTAAGGAAATAGTATTTCCCTTTTGGTTTCTTGAAACCTTAACGCGTGTACGATATTATCCTCCGTATCCTGGGGGTTTGTTTTGAGATTATCTTGATGAACCCAATATGGATCAATGAATCCAATGTCAAAGATTTGTCCTCTGTTGCATTCGAGAATCTTCATTCTGCATATTATAGTATGATTATATACATGCAATAAACAAGGTGAGATAGCTAGAGACTAAATTAATTAGAGAATTAGTACTTATAGACAATAGGCACTGATGATCGATTTGTCCAAGGCGTCTTGATTGAATAATTGAAATAGTTCAACAAATTCAATAGATATCATGTCATCTATTTCTTTCCCATAATGTTTTTTTGTAACCCTCAGCATTATCCAGTTAGCCCGGGCCTTTGTGGCATGCATGTACCAGTTATGCAATCTTCGCATTTTGTTGGAAGATTATTTACCTCCTCAGGTTTGACGAGAGGTTTGCTGTACTGGTATTTGTATGCTACTTCACCCATGGGGAAGTACTGTAACTGAGATAAGTAGTGGGCAATACTCATACCTTGAGCAGCGACAGCTTCTCCGTATTGTGCAACTACATCTGGATCATACTGCTCTTCGGCCGCATATTTTCTCGACCCCACATTGGTATGGGAAATCACCTTGAGAGGGGCGCAAGACTGTTTTGCTTGTTCTCCGAGCTGGGTAACAGATTTCCCGCTTGCATCAGTACTGCTCTTCGAGGCTTGTTGTGCTGCATGTGACTTGAGAATAGAACGCTCATAGTCTGATGACAGCTTTGGCTCGGGTTGATGAAGAGTCTTTAGCATTTTGAACACTCGGGCTTTTTCTTCTTTGGTGCTGGGGAACTCTGGCTCTTTCGGCCGCCTCAGCTTAGCGAAAACGCTGTCATTTCCGCATCAACGATAGCCGTAGTCTCCTCTTCAGTAGAGTCATAAGCTCTCTTAGGAGGAACCTTTGGTACTTTTGGAAGAGGCTCTTGTTTACGTTTCGACGATCGCTTACCACTACACAGAGTAGCGGTGGTACGCTTACGCTTTTTATCCTGAGGCGCCGGCGATGGCTGCGCTGGAGATTGGTGAGGCGACGGAGACGGGTGAGGCGACGAAGACGGCTGCCGCGGTGGCGACGACCTCACTGGAGACGGGTGAGGCGGCGGCGAAGATGGCCTTGGCGTGTGATTTGGAAGCACGATACATTCCTTTGGCCATAGAATGGTGACGTTTGTTGCTTCTCCCAGTTCAGTCACATCCCCTTCACTTGCAGGGTAGTCAAGCTTCAAACTTGAAAGGTGGGCATGATTTCATCCACCCCGACAACAGCATAGCCCTGTGGAACCGGACGACAATGGTAAGTTGGTGTGGGTCCAATTGGTAAGGCATAGCCGACCGCCACCTTCATTGATATGTTCACAACTTTGACATGTATCTCGCAGTGTGTCATCTGTGTGATATCATCCACTAGGTAGCCAACAGGAGCCATCGTCGGTGCACCATCGTCATCGCCATTGTCATCACCCAGGACCTTGGTGGAAGCCATACTGCTTTTTCGATTATTCGATAGGCCGGTAGCATCGAATGCAGGTTCTACCACCATGTGCTGCTGAGATGGGCCGGTAATACCTTGCTGGCTAAGTGCGTTAATTTGATCTTGTTGTTGCTTTATTCGTTCTTCAATTATACGCATTCGCTCTTTCTGAATATCTGCTTCAACTTCCGCCTTGTCCTTTCTTCTCTTATGGCTTCTATCAGGATATTTCTTCTTCTCTTCGGGAAACCCAGTGCTCCATGGTTTGGAGCCTATTGTGCCTCGTGTTCGTCCATCATGTTCCTTATTTCCAAGGGCGAGTGTGAGATCATCATTCTCTCTATCGGGAATGAAGTCCCCATCTTTAACAGCCTTTACTGCGTTTCTCATCTTCTCGATTGGCAAGGGGTCTTCTTTATGTCGTATGTTATATATACACTTCCCTTCCGAGTCCAATGTTCCCCCATGCCTGTAAAACCAATTCTTTGCACGTTCGATCCAATCGTCTGTCTCTGGGATGATCTTTTTAGCACGCAGTTCATCCCCAAGTTTCATCCACTTAGGAATGCCAGCCCTGTAGCCACCTTGCCCCATAGTATGGTGATACTTCTTGTTAGCAGCATTCAGCTTATTCGTTGCAGACATTTTCTTAGCTTTTTCTGATGTCTTGTAATTCACAAACTCAGCCCAGAATGGTTTTATCTTCTGAAACTGAATCTTCTCGAAATCCGGAGTATTCTCTTTCATGACATAGTCAAGGTGCAATCTTTTCTTCCAATTGGTGAAACACTGGGCCTTCTTCTTCATGGCTCACTCCCTGACCTTCATCTCCATGGCTTTCGCATGTTCTAAGGCATCCTCAACTGGATCCTCCGCATTTGGATCCAGCTCTATCTTCGGTAGTTTGAAATTAAGCATGAGCCTCTTCCACAGTAAATCTTTGGCCATGTTAGGGAGATATAAACATGTTCCCTCTTCTTCCGCATCAACAGGCCTATTCCAATTTCGAATGGTGATCGGGACGAAGTCCCTAACGATTACTCCGCATTGTGCCACAAATTTGTTTGCGACAACAATCGGAGCCGTCGGTTTGCCGTCTTCACCGATATCTTCGATCCTGAACCTCTCATGGTCTTCCAACTTTTTGGTTGGGCCTCGTCCGCTCTTTTCAGTAGATTTGTTCGATCCGGAGGGCTAAAAGAAGAAAGATCGTCGTTACTATTTCTATATAGATAGCAGATGATTAATCAATGAATTAATTATATTACATGCACCTCGCCGGAGCGGTTGTCTTCTCGATCATACAAGGCATCACCTTCTTCCTCACGGAAGGCATCACCTTCAACCTCAAACAAGTCGTCTCTTCCGACAAAAACAGGATCACCCTCATCGGAGTTGTTCAGAAACGTCGATACATCTAAATTTTCTTCCCCGCGGATCACACCTTGGATCAACTCTTCCTTTTCTTCGTCTTTGTCGTGTGGGTCCATATTTTCTGCATAGGTGGAACAACGGATAAGTCAAAGAGGCTAAGGGAGAATGTTAGGTAGGGTGTTGATAGATATAAACCCTAATTCGGAGAAACCCTAATATATACATACACAATAATAAAAATGAATTTACAATATCAGAAACCCTAATTCGGAGAAACCCTCGGGCTCGGATCCTATCGCGAAGAACCAATACCGGAAAGAAAGGCGCAATCAATACATGGCATAATACAATGCGCAATCAATATGTATGACATGTAAGATTTAGAGATCCTACACTAGCCCTAGGTGCAACATCGATTTAAAAGGGTTCGGGATGCCCTAGCAAGGACACACCGGCGAACCCACATGTGCATAAGGGCTGTCGATGTTTATTTACCTAAGACATGGTTTTTAAGTTGCTTGACAATGTATGATGATTGCTTAGACAGATAGCTCTTAATATTCTAAACATTTTGATATATTATTTGTATTTTTCTGACTTATAAATCATTAGTTGTTGAAATTACAAGTTTATATCAATTTCTGAAAATATTAAACCATTTTAAAACAGTTACTGCGTCACTTTACATCAGCACAGGGGGGTAGTTTTTCACCGGGTCTGGGGTTACCCACAGTGACTGACCAGTGGGGCCGAAGACACACCGACGAACCCAACAGTCAGGACTGATGGGTTTCGCAGCATAGTAAATCAAAATTTTCCTACGGATGCGAACAAGAAAGCCAAGATCTAATCTAGGAGATGTAATCAAACGAGAGAGATTGATGAGATCTTCATACCCTTGAAGAAATCTCACAGTGGAAACGTTCAACAGAACGTGGTTGATGTAGTCGTACTCGCCGTCTCCTCCTCGCGATCCGATCCTACGCCACAAGTGGCGGCGCCTCCGAGAGATGCACACGTACGATGCAGCGATGTCTCCTCCTTCCTTGGTCTAGCAAGTATAGTGGAGAGATAGATTGGATCTGCAGCACGACGGCGTGGTGCTTATGGTGGAGAGTTTCTGCGGCAGGGCTTCGCCTACACGCAGTCGAAAGAGAGAGAGAGAGAGAGAGGAGGGGCAGCAGTTGGCGGCTAGGATTGGAGGAGTGGGGGGAGGCTGCGCCCCTTCCCTCCTTATATAGGGGGTTGGCCGGCCCCCCTTGGCCCCTCCTCCAAGCCCTAGGGCGGCGGCCCCAAGGGTGGAGTGGGGGGGGGGGAAGTCTTCCCCTTCCTTCTAGAAGGCTCCCCTAGGGTTTCCCCTAGGGCTGGCCGGCTGGGCCTTGTGCCCCTGGCCCAAAGTGGCCAGGGCACTTCCCCTTAGGACCACGCAGGCCTCCGACAAGTGGGCCCACGTTGGTCCCACTCCGGAACCTTCTAGAACCTTCCGGTACAATACCGATAAACTCCGAAATGATTTCGAAATCCAAAAACTGCTTTCCTTTATATGAATCTTATTCTCCGGACCATTCTGGAACCTCTCGTGATGTCCTAGATCTCATCCGAGACTCCAAACAAAAACTCATAAACCAATCATCCATTCTATCCTAGCGTCAATGCACGTTAAGTGTGTGACCCTACGGGTTCGAGAATATGCAGACATGATCTTCTATCAATAATCAACAGCGGGATCTGGAAACCCATATTAACTCCCACACATACATTGATGATCATATCGGATGAACCACGATGCCAGGATTAAATTAATCCCATATATGTATTCCCTTTGTCACGCGATATTTTACTTGCCCGAGATTCGATCGTTGGTATCGACATACCTAGTTCAATCTCGTTCACAGCAAGTACTTTACTTGTTCCGTAATCCAATATCACTTTGTGATCAACTCCTTAACCATGTGCTTGCAAGCGGTGCTGATATCGATTACCGAGTGGGCTCGAAGTATATCTCTCCGACTCGGGAGGGACAAATTCCATCTCGATACATACAACCCAACAAGTACTTTCCGATCACCTGAGAGACACCTTTATGATCACCCTCACATAGGATGACGCTTGATGACCTCAAAGCTTTCTTTCGATACTAGGGAGTTGTATTATCTCATGGTCTAAGGAATACAATACTTGACATAGGAAAAAGCTTCGCAAAGATGAACATGATGACACGATCTAATTACTCTACTTAATTTGGGTATGTCCATCATATCATTCTCCTAATGACATGATCTCATTATTAATCGATAACTCATGTCTATGGTTAGGAAACCCTTAACCATCATTAATCAATGAGCTAGTCCATAGAGGCGTACTAGGGACTCGGTGTTGTTCATAAACCACACAAGTATCAAAGTTTCCGCTTAATACAATTCTAGCATGGAATATAAACTTGATCATGAACAAGAATTATAATAATAACATCTTTATTATTGCCTCTAGGGCATAATTCCAACAGTCTCCCACTTGCACTAGAGTCAATAATCTAGTTTACATCTGGCAACAATCTAACACCCATGGCATTAAGGTGCTGATCATGTTTTGCTCGTGGAAGAGGTTTAGTCAACGGATCTGCGACATTCAGATCCATATGTACTTTGCTAATCTTCAGATCTCCAACTGCTATATAATCTCGAATTATATGAAAATAGCGGTTGATGTGCTTGGTCTTTGGATGATATCTTGGTTCCTTAGCCATTGCTATGGCGCCAGTGTTGTCGCACAATATCTCCAGTGGGTCCAAGGCACTTGGAACCACACCAAGCTCAGTGATGAAGTTCCTGATCCAAACTCCTTCACTTGACACTTCTGAAGCATCCATGTATTCCGCTTATGTTGTAGATCCCGCGATCACGCTTTGCTTGCAGCTTCTCCAGCTCATAGCTCCACCATTCAAAATATAAACGTATCCTGTCCGAGATTTAGAATCATCCGGGTCGGTGTCGAAACTAGCGTCGACGTAACCTTTTACGACGAGCTGCTCATCACCTCCATAGACCAAGAACATTTCCTTAGTCCTATTTAAATACTTTAGGATGTTCTTTACGGCTGTCCAGTGTTCCACTCCTGGATCACTTTGGTATCTGCTCGTCAAACTAAGAGTATTGGACACATCCGGTCTAGTACATAGCATGGCATACATGATAGAACCTATGGCCGAGGCATATGGCACTTTGCTCATAGTACCTCTATCATTTACCGTAGCTGGACACTGAGCCTTGCTCAATATCTTACCTGAGAACATGGGCAATGAACCTTTCTTTGCTTTATCCATTCTGAACCTTTTCAGAACTTTGTCTAGATATGTACTTTGGCTTAAAGCTATTAGGCGTCTTTGTCTATCTCCATAGATTTTGATGCCTAATATATAAGCAGCTTCTCCCAGGTCTTTCATTGAAAAACATTTATTCAAATAACTCTTCAAATGGTTAAGCATACCAATGTCATTTCCAATAGTCAATATGTCATCCACATATAGTAATAAAAATGTCACCGAGCTCCCACTCACTTTCTTGTATGTACAAGCTTCGTAGCAATTTGGAACAAATCCAAAACTCTTGATCACTTGATCAAAATGAATGTTCCAACTCCGAGATGCTTGCTTCCGTCCATAAATGGAACGCTGAAGTTTGCATACCTTATTAGCATCCTTAGGATCGACAAAACCTTCAGGTTGTATCATATACAACTCTTCATCAATGTTGCCATTGAGGAACGCAGTCTTGACATCCATATGCCATATTTCATAATCATGAAATGCAGCAATTGCTAATAAAATCCGAATGGACTTAAACATCGCTACGAGAGAGAAAGTCTCATTGTAGTCAACACCTTGAACTTCCCGAACCCCTTTTGAAACAAGCCGAGCTTTATAGACAGTAACATTACCATCCGCGTTTGTTTTCTTCTTGAAAATCCATTTGCACTCAACGGCCTTATGGTCGCTAGGAGGGTCGACCAAAGTCCATACTTGGTTTTCGCTCATGGATCCCAATTCGGATTTCATGGCCTCTAGCCATTTCTCAGAGTCTGGGCTCATCATTGCTTCCTCATAATTTGCAGGTTCACTGTTGTATAACAACAAGACGGTTGAGACAGGGTTCCCGTACCATTCAGGAGTGGCACGTGATCTTGTCGACCTATGAAGTTCAGTAGTAGCATCGTTTGAAGTTTCATGATCCTCGTCATTAGATTCCTCTCTTGTTGGTGCAGACAACACTGGAACAATTTCAGGTGTTGCGCTACTCTCCAACTCGAGAGAAGGTTCAATAACCTCGTCTAGCTCTACCTTCCTCCCACTCACTTCTTTCGAGAGAAACTCCTTCTCAAGAAAGGATCCGTTCTTTGCAACAAACACTTTGCCTTCGGATCTGTGGTAGAAGGTATACCCAATCGTTTCCTTAGGGTATCCTATGAAGACGCATTTCTCCGCTTTGGGTTCGAGCTTGTCCGGCATCAACTTCTTCACGTAAGCTTCGCAGCCCCAAACTTTAAGAAACGACAACTTAGGTTTAGCACCAAACCATAGTTCATACGGTGTCGTCTCAACGGATTTATATGGTGCCCTATTTAAAGTGAATGCAGCGGTTTCTAATGCATAACCCCAAAATGATAACGACAAATCTGTAAGAGACATCATTGATCGCACCATATCTAATAGAGTTCGATTCCGGCGTTCAGACACACCATTGCGCTGTGGTGTTCCGGGTGGCGTGAGTTGCGAAACGATTCTGCTTGCTTTAAGATGTGTGAGAAAATCATAACTCAAATATTCACCTCCACGATCGGATCATAGAAATTTAATTTTCCTATCATGATGGTTTTCCACTTCGTTATGAAATTCTTTGAACTTTTCAAACGTTTCAGATTTATGTTTCATTAAATAGATATACCCATATCTACTTAAGTCATCAGTAAAAGTGAGAAAATAGCGATATCCACCGCGCGTCGAAACACTCATTGGTCCGCATACATCGGTATGTATGATTTCCAATAAGTCCGTTGCTCGCTCCATTATTCCGGAGAACGGGGTTTTGATCATCTTGCCCATGAGGCATGGCTCGCACGTGTCAAATGATTCAAAATCAAGAGACTCCAAAAGTCCATCAGAATGGAGTTTCTTCATGCGTTTTACACCAATATGACCTAGACGGCAGTGCCACAAATAAGTTGGATTATCACTATCTACTTTGCATCTCTTAGCCTCAATGTTATGGATGTGCGCTTCATTGCTTTCGAGATTCAGAAGAAATAAACCATTCACAACAGGTGCATGACCATAAAAGATGTTATTCATATAAATGGAACAACCATTATTATCTGATTTAAATGAATAACCGTCTTGCAATAAACACGATCCAGATATAATGTTCATGCTCAATGCAGGCACATAATAACACTTATTAAGGTTTAAAACTAATCCCGAAGGTAAAACTAAGGACAGCGTGGCGACGGCCATCACATCAACTTTTGATCTATTGCCAGCGTGCATGTCACCTCATCCCTTGCTATCCGCCGTCTATTCCATAGCTCCTGTTTCGAGTTACAAATATTAGCAACTGAACCAGTATCATATACCCAGGCACTACAACGAGCGCTAGTAAGGTAAACATCAATAACATGTATATCAAATATACCTTCAATGGTGCCAGCCTTCTTGTCCGCTAAGTACTTCGGACAGTTGCGCTTCCAGTGACCCTTGTCCTTGCAATAGAAGCACTCAGTGTCCGACTTAGGTCCAGACTTGAGCTTCTTCTCAGCAGGGGCAACGCGCTTGCCGCTGCCTTTCTTGAAGGATTTCTTTGCACCCTTAGCTTTCTTAAAGCTAGTGGTCTTGTTGACCATCAACACATGACTATCTTTCTTGATATCCACCTCCGCAGCTTTCAGCTTAGCAAAGAGCTCAGTGATCGTATCAGTGGAACCAATTTGATTGTGAGTAACTACAAAACCTTTGTAGCTAGGAGGGAGTGATTGCAGAACTCTGTCAATCTTGAGCTCTTCTAGAATCTTGCAGTCTAGTTGCTCAAGACGTTGAGTGTAGCCTGGCATCTTAATGGCGTGCTCACTAACAGAACTCCCTTCCTCCATCTTGCAGTTAAAGAACTTAGAGATCTCATATCTCTCAGAACGGGCCTGAGTCTGAAACATGGTTTTCAGTTCCTCAAGTATCTCAAAGGGCCCGTCGAACTCCTCAAAACGATTTTGAAGTTCCGGTTCCATAGCAAACAACATGGTACTCTTAATCACTCCATAATCATCTTTGTGTGACTGATAAATAGCTTTTTCATCAGCCGGAACATCAGTAGCAGGGGCGTCACCTAGCGCTTTCTCAAGTACATAGTCCTTTTGTCTGCCAGCGAGAATGATTCTCAGATTGCGGAACCAGTTGGTAAAGTTAGACCCATTGTTCTTAAGCTTTTCTTTCTCTGAAAAAACGTTGAAGTTGAAGTTGGACTTAGCCATTTGATCTACAAAATTTGCAAATAGAATTTAGACTATGTTCATGATAACTAGTTCAACTTAATCAAATAACTAGATGAACTTCCACTAAGTTCAACATCCCTCAAGTTGTTTAGTGAACACGATCCAAATTCACCACACCTAATCCGATCTTCACGAGAAGAGATATGGTTTCAATGGTGGACAACAAGTGTCGATCATATCATTCACATGACTCATGTTTAACCTTTCGGTTCATGTTTTCCGAGGCCATGTCTGTATATGCTAGGCTCGTCAAGTCAAACCCAAGTATTTCCGCTTGTGCAAAACTGGCTTGCACCCGTTGTATGTGAACGTAGAGTTTATAGCACCCCATCATCACGAGGTGATTGAACACGATGAACTTTCACAACGGTGCATATATGGGGAGAACACAATTTTATCTTGATCTTTAAGTGAGGAATCATCTTATAATGCTACCGTCGCGATCTAAGCATAATAAGATACATAAAAGGATAAACATCACATGCATATAATTTTATGTGACATGGTATAGCCAATCTCCGCGCAATGATCTCCATCTTATGCACGCTAGCATGATCTCCATCACTCCACCATGATTGCCTCCACCATGAATAGCAACTACAACTATTGCTAACTACTTAGCGATAAAGTAAAGCTATTACATGGCGTATAAGAAGTTGACACGCAGGTCATACACAATTATAAAGACAACCATACGGCTCCTGCCGGTTGTGAACTCATCGACATGCAAGTCGTGAAATATTACAAAACATGATCATTGCATACATCTCAATTCATACACATCATGTCTTGGGCCATACCATATCACAAAACACTTCCTGCAAGAACAAGTTAGACGCCTCTACTTTGTTGTTGCATGTTTTACGTGGCTTATGGGAGTAACAAGCTAAGAACGATTCTTACATACAGAAAGCCACAACGGTGATATTATGGTTGCCAACATACGTTGTAAATCCCATGACTACTATAGTGAGAGAAACTGGCATCCACCAGCCGCATGTGTGGAACAAGCCACACGTCAAGTGCGGAGCCGGTCTCGCGAACGAGGTCGCGTAAAGTTGGCCTGGACCGCTTCGATCTCACTATGTCGCGCCATAAGAAATACACAACAAGAGGTTTGCAACAGAAAACATCAACGCCCGCAACAAGCATGTTGCGTTCTACTCGTGAAACACATCTACGCATAGATCTAGCTCTGATACCACTGATGGGTTTCACAGCATAGTAAATCAAAAATTTCCTATGGATGCGAACAAGAAAGCCAAGATCTAATCTAGGAGATGTAATCAAACGAGAGAGATTGATGAGATCTTAATACCCTTGAAGAAATCGCACAGCGGAAGCTTGATGTAGTCGTAGTCGCCGTCTCCTCCTCGTGATTTGATCCTATGCCACAAGTGGCGGCGCCTCCGAGAGATGCACACGTACGGTGCAGCGACGTCTCCTCCTTCATTGGTCCAACAAGTATGGTGGAGAGATAGATTGGATCTGCAGCATGACAGCGTGGTGCTTATGGTGGAGAGTTTCTGTGCCAGGGCTTCGCCTACACGCAGTCGGTCGAGAGAGAGAGAGGAGGAGAGGCAGCAGTTGGCGGCTAGGGTTGGAGGAGTGGGGGGAGGCTGCGCCCCTTTCCTCCTTATATAGGATGCTGGCCGGCCCCCCTTGGCCCCTCCTCCAAGCCCTAGGGCGGTGGCCCCAAGGGTGGAGTGGGGGGGCAAGTCTTCCCCCTTCCTTCTAGAAGGCTCCCCTAGGGCTGGCCGGCTGGGCCTTGGGGCCTTGTTCCCCTGGCCCAAAGTGGCCAGGGCACTTCCCCTTAGGACCACGCAGGCCTCCGATAAGTGGGCCCACGTTGGTACCACTCCGGAACCTTCTAGAACCTTCCGGTACAATACCGATAAACTCTGAAACGATTTCGAAATCCAAAAACTGCTTTCCTTTATATGAATCTTATTCTCCGGACCATTTCGGAACCTCTCGTGATGTCCTGGATCTCATTCGAGACTCCTAACAAAAACAAATAAACCAATCATCCATTCTATCCTAGCATTGATGCACGTTAAGTGTGTGACCCTACGGGTTTGAGAATATGCAGACATGATCTTCTATCAATAATCAACAGCGGGATCTGGAAACCCATATTGACTCTCACACATTCATCGATGATCATATCGGATGAACCATGATGCCAGGATTCAATTAATCCCATATATGTATTCCCTTCGTCACGCGATATTTTACTTGCCCGAGATTCGATCGTTGGTATCGACATACCTAGTTCAATCTCGTTCACAGCAAGTACTTTACTCGTTCCGTAATCCGATATCACTTTGTGATCAACTCCTTAACCACGTGCTTGCAAGCGGTGTTGATATCGATTACCGAGTGGGCCCGACGTATATCTCTCTGACTCGGGAGGGACAAATTCCATCTCGATACATACAACCCAACAAGTACTTTCCGATCACCTGAGAGACACCTTTATGATCACCCTCACATAGGATGACGTTTGATGACCTCAAAGCTTTCTTCCGATACCAGGGAGTTGTATTATCTCATGGTCTAAGGAATACAATACTTGACATAGGAAAAAGCTTCGCAAAGATGAACACGATGACACGATCTAATTGCTCTGCTTAATTTGGGTCTGTCCATCATATCATTCTCCTAATGACATTATCTCATTATTAATCGACAACTCATGTCTATGGTTAGGAAACCCTTAACCATCATTAATCAATGAGCTAGTCAAGCAAGGAGAACGGCGGCGCACGGCGGCAGAACGCACGGGTCGACGGTGAGCAACGATTACAGAGGGAGAGGGGGTCGAGGGAGAGGTCCTAGGGGACCAGCAGCTCACCGCTGATCGGACGAAGGGCTCAGGGAGGCCGCGTGAGGTCTAGATCAAAGGCGATGTCGACGGCAGCGGTCGTCGGTGACGAGGAAGATGGCGTCGATGGCGATGATTGCAGATGTCCCTCTTCGATTCCTTTTGCAGGGAGATAGAGGGCAACGAGGCGGAGCTCGTGGCAGGGTCAGCAAGGCGGAGCTCGGGCAGCCTGCCGGCATCGTGGGGTGGCATCGCGTCGATGAAGCAGAGAAGTGAGATGGGGAAGAAGAAGAACAGACGCGCAAGTTATAAAGGAAGGGTCTTTTGTCCCGGTTGGTGGCTCCAACCGGGACTAAAGGGTAATACGTCCCGGTTGGAGCCACCAACCGGGACGTATACTCTACTTTTTTTTCATCAGCCCAAGGGGCGCATGCAGGGGTCTTTAGTCCTGGTTGGTGGCTCCAACTAGGACGTATGACCCTGTTTTCAAAAAATTTCAGGATTTTTCTCTCTATTCCCGCCTTATTTTTTATTTTGGGGTTTAAATTTATAATGTTTTTAAATGATAATTACTTTGGAATTTAGAAAAACTTTAAACATAAAAAGTGTTTGAATTTGAATAATTAATTCAAAACCATTTTCTGTTTTTAAAAATAATTAATGTAACCATTTAAACTATGAACCATTTAAAATTAAAAATGAATTAACTTATATTTTTTGAATATTAATTTGGAATTTAGAAAACCTTTAAACATAAAAAGTGTTTGGATTTGAATAACTAATTCAAAACCATTTTCTATTTTTAAAAATAATTAATGTAACCATTTAAAATTAAAAATGAATTAACTTATATTTTTTGAATATTAATTTCGAATTTAGAAAATTTTAAACATAAAAAGTGTTTGGATTTGAATAACTAATTCAGAACCATTTTTTGTTTTTAAAAATAATTAATGTAACCATTTAAAATTAAAAATGAATTAACCTATATTTTTTTAATATTAATTTGGAATTTAGAAAAACTTTAGACATAAAAAGTGTTTGGATTTGAATAACTAATTCAAAACCATTTTATATTTTTAAAAATAATTAATGTAACCATTTAAAATTAAAAATGAATTAACTTGTATTTTTTGAATATTAATTTGGAATTTAGAAAAACTTTAAACATAAAAAGTGTTTGGATTTGAATAACTTATTCAAAACCATTTTCTGTTTTTAATTTGGATTTGAATTAACTAATATTTTTTATATATTAATGGGCAGGAAGAAAAGGACAGGAAATAATGGGCGGGAAGAAAATTTTATTACGATAGAACTGGAATTAAAGTATATAACATAACTAACACTAAGTTATATAAAGCACGACTGAAGATTAAGATACATAGAAGAACTGAAAATTAAGATGCATGGCCAGATTATGTCACAATCAACCGAACTTGTTTTGCAATGTTGGAGTGATTCAGTCATGCTCCTGCCTACACCTGTAATACTCGCCACTGTAGTCGTCGTACTCGGCACGGCCGTCGTCATTGTCGTCGTCGGGGTCGCCGTAGTTGAACCTTGAAGGCTGAGTACGAGTGGGCTGGACTTGAGGGTAGCGCAGGCGGGGGTTAGAGTCGGCGGCCGTGTCATAGGCCATGACGCTTTGGAGAGTCCGGCCGCGCCACCACAGCCGACGACCGGCCTCATTGAAGTTCGGAGGAGGTGGGCCGTCCTCCTCGTGCCTGGCGAGCGCCCTCTCAATCCGTTCCCTGAAGAAGGCTTCCCAAGTCGGGAAATAGTCGGAATGCCAGTTGGGATTCCTCCGCTGCTCCAGCGTGAGCTCGAAGTAGTAGTGGTTCGTGATGGCCATCCGGCGCGCCACACATAGAGGGGCGGGAGGAACCGGCATGCCTCCGGCGCTCAGCATCCAGCCGACGGGGACGCAGTAGCCCGGCGGGCAGGGGTAGTTCGAGGCACAAAGCGCCTCCGCCTCCCTAGGGGTTAGTCGTATGGTGGAAGCCATGGGAAAGAGTGATGAGGTTGCAGATATGAGTCTATAGATGTGCAATGACAATGGAGGCCAATCCTACATATATGTACAGAGAAATGGTGGGAAGAAAACTGTGGGAAGAGAAATGGCGGGAAAAAAACTGTGGGAAGAAATTGCGGGAAGAAATGGCGGGAAGAAACTTGGTCGAACCGGCATGCATGAAGATAGGGGACGAGCATCGTTAGAACTTGTGGATCTCTGAAGAAACCACATATTGCGAGTCTAAAAATGATTTTTTCAAAAAATCATGGGCGTTAGATCATGTACGTGTAGTACAAACCGGACCCACTTCCTAGCGATTCGGTGGACATTTGTCCTTTTTATTCGGGATAAACAAAAAGGTTTGAGATGTCCCGTTGGGAGGTAGTCCATGTAAGGTGGTCTAGTATTTTATAAAAATGGGACGGTAGCATTCTGAAACAGCATTTTGATGGTTACTTCACAAAATGACCCGTTTTTACGCTCGGAAAATGGAAAATGGCTTTTCCGTACGACGAAAAGGAAAACTTCCTCCTGCAACATTGTTCTCCATACCAATGTCCACATGCATGCATAATATGGGCACAACATCACAAACTATGCCGTGATTCAGCACATAACATCGGTCATTTGGACAGAAAGCCATAAAACCTCGAACATGATAGGTCATTTTGTGAAGGTTTTTCGAGACATGATCAATATACCAAGTCTGGTATTTTTCCTTGCAACTATGTCACATAATATGACACCACATGAAGGATTTACATTTTTCGGACTTTTTTTGAATTTCTTATGCCCGTTTTGAATTTTTTGAATTTCTAACTATTATCGAACCGGCGTGCATGAAGATAGGGGACGAGCATCGTTAGAACTTGCATTGGATATCTGAAGAAACCACATATTGCGAGTCTAAAAATGTTTTTTTCAAAAAATCACGGGTGTTGGATCATGTACCTGTAGTACAAACCGGACCCACTTCCTAGCGATTCGGCAGACATTTGTCCTTTTTACTTGGGATAGACCAAAAGTTTTGAGATGTCCCGGTTGGAAGATAGTCCATGTAAGGTGGTCTAGTATTTTAGAAAAATAGGACGGTAGTATTCTGAAACAGCATTTTGGTGGTTACTTCACAAAACGACCCGTTTTTTGCGCTCGAGAAATGGAAAATGGCTTTTCCGTGCGACGAAAATGAAACTTCCTCCTGCAACATTGTTCTCCATACCAATGTCCATATGCATGCATCACAAACTATGTCGTGATTCAGCACATAACATCGGTGATTTGGACCGAAAGCCATGAAACCTCGAACATGATAGGTCATTTTGTGAAGGTTTTTTCCAGACATGATCAATATACTTAGTCTGGTATTTTTCCTTGCAAATATTTCACATAATATGACACCAAGCAAAGGATTTACATTGTTCGGACTTTTTTAGAATTTCTTATGCCCGTTTTGAATTTTTTAAATTTCTAACTATGGTCGAAACGGCGTCCATGAAGATAGGGGACGAGCATCGTTAGAACCTGCATTGGATCTCTAAAGAAACTACATATTGCGAGTCTAAAAATGAATTTTTCAAAAAATCACGGGCGTTAGATCATGTACCTGTAGTACAAACTGGACCCACTTACTACCAATTCGGCAGACATTTGTCCTTTTTACTCGGGATGGACGAAAAGGTTTGAGATGTCCCAGTTGGGAGATAGTCCATGTAAGGTGGTCTAGTATTTTATAAAAATGGGATGGTCGCATTCTGAAATAGCATTTTGGTGGTTACTTCACAAAAGACCCGTTTTTTGCGCTCGGAAAATGGAAAATAGCTTGATCATTTGGACCGAAAGCCATGAAACCTCGAACATGATAGGTTCATATTTAGTCCCGGTTGGAGGGATTCCGGCAGGCTGGGCCAGACAACACTAATGATAGTGGTGAGTGTCGACATTATGTCGTGCGGCTTGTACCTTGTCCCGGATGGTGTCACCAACCGGGACTAAAGATGAACCTTTAGTCCCGGTTGGAGACACCAACCGGGACAAAACACGAGTCAACACTAATAATAGGGGCGAATATCGATATTATGTCGTAAGTGTCGACACTATGCCGAGCTGCTTGTACTATAAATAGGCATCCTTGTGAGTCCAGTCCTCCAGCCAGATTGAGGCATCTCTAATATGGTTTTCGAGAGCAGGGACACCACTACGACCAGTTTCAGGGAGATGCCGTCGGATCTCAGTCCTCCGGCATCTCCAAGAAACTGGTCATAGAGGCACTCCCTAATATGTGAAATTAGTTAGCTCCCAGGTGTATTGATCTAGTTAGAGAAGTTACAAGCTGCAAGATGGTGTGCGAGAGAAGGGACACCAGTACGACCAGTTTCAGGGAGATGCCGCTGGATCCCAGTCCTCCAGCATCTCCAAGAAACTGGTCATAGAGGCACTCCCTAATATGTGAAATTAGTTAGCTCCTAGGTGTAATGATCTAGTTAGAGAAGTTACAAGTTGCAAGATGGTGTGTGAGAGCAGGGACACCACTACGGCCAGTTTGAGGGAGATGCCGTCGGAGCCCAGTCCTCCGACATCTCCAACAAATTGGTCATAGAGGCACTCCCTAATATGTGACCACCCGCGTTTGGAGATCAGATCTTAATGGTAAGTACAAATTGGGACAACTTCTTCATAGTTCGGGAAAGTCGTTCTACGAATCGGAACTAAAGGCCCCCTTTAGTCCCGGTCCAGCCACAAAACGGGACTAACACTCAAGACATTTATTAATATTAAAAATCGAGACTACAAAACCGGGACTAAAGGCCCCCCTATATATAGTCCCGGTCAAGCCACAAACCGGGACTAACACTCAATACATTTATTAAACTTGGAAAATTGCAAACATCATAAGATATCCTTCACAAAATGAGCTATCATGTCTCATGACATTTAGGTTCACAATATGCAGCCGACCGGCCAGACATGAACTAGAGGTACACAATATGAGCATGAACTTCTTGGCATATGTCCTTCCTTATGATCCCTTCAGACGTAACCATGGAGCATCTTCTTTACTTAACGGAATTCTTGGGTCAGTTTTCACTGTGAAGGGCGGAATTTCATCAAACTTATTATAATCTTCTGACATGTCTGTCTTGTCCTCGATTCCCACGATGTTTCTTTTCCCTGAAAGAACTATCTGAAGCTTTGGCTCATCATATGATGTATTCGTTTGCATTTTTTTCTTTTTTCGGTCTAGAGGACATGTCCTTCACATAGAAACCTGAGACACATCATTGGCTAGGACGAATGGTTCATCTCTATAACCAAGATTGTCGAGATCCACTATTGTCATTCCGTCCAACTGGTCTATCTTTACCCCTTCCCCATTTAGATTGACCCATTTTCAGCGAAACAAAGGGACCTTAAAAGAGACTCCATAGTCAAATTCCCATATCTCCTCTATGTAACCATAGTATGTGTCCTTTTGCCCATTCTCGTCCGTTGCATCAAAGTGGACACCACTGTTTTGGTTGGTGCTCTTTTTATCTTGGGAGGTCATGTAGAATGTATTCCCATTTATTTCATACCCTTGGAAATTCAATATAGTAGAAGATGGTGACGCGGCCAACAAGTATAGCTGATCTCCAACAGTGGTATCATTCAAGAAATGTGTCCGCATCCAACCACCAAAAGACTTCATGTGTTCATCTGTAATCCATGAGTCAGGCTTCCCCGGGTTTTTGGAGCGTACAATATTCTTGTGTTCCTCGATATATGGAGCTGCCAAGGTGGAATTATGTAGAACTGTGTAGTGTGCTTTAGTGAAAGAATCCCCGTCCCTACATATCATTGCTTTCTTTCCCAACGTTCCTTTTCCATTTAGTCTTCCCTCATGCCGCGAGTCAGAAACACCAATCGGCTTAAGGTCAGGAATAAAGTCAACACAAAACTCAATGACTTCCTCTGTTCCATATCCCTTGGAGATGCTTCCTTCTGGTCTAGCACGGTTATGAACATCCCTTGGAGATGCTTCCTTCTGGTCTAGCACGGTTATGAACATATTTCTTTAAGACTCCCATGAACCTCTCAAAGGGGAACATATTATGCAGAAATACAGGACCGAGAATGGGAATCTCTTCCACTAGGTGAACCAGGAGATGCGTCATAATATTGAAGAAGGATGGTGGGAACACCAACTCAAAACTAACAAGACATTGTACCACATCTTTCTGTAACCTTGGCAGAATATCTGGATTGATTACCTTCTGAGATATTGCATTGAGGAATGCACACAGCTTCACAATGGGTACTCGAACATTTTCTGGTAGAAGCCCCCTCAATGCAATCGCAAGCAACTGCGTCATAATAACGTGACAGTCATGAGACTTCAGGTTTTGGAACTTTTTCTCTGCCATATTTATTATTTATATTAGATGAAAAGCTAGAAGGCACCTTGATACTGTAAAGGACTTCAAAGAGATTTCCTTCTCTGCTTTGGTAAGAGCATAGCTGGCACAACTTAAGTGACGCCCTTTATCCGTCTTGTTCTGTGTATGCATGTTCTTTGGGTCTTTCATAATTTGTTGGTCCTCCCATGTTTCTGGTGTATCTTTTGTCTTTCCATACATGCCTAGGAATCCTAGCAGGTTCACGCAGAGATTCTTCGTCACGTGATCACGTCGATTGAAGAGTGGACACGTAGGACTTTTCAATATGGCAGCTCCCAAAATATAGATTTCTTCTTCCACATGGGTGTGTGTCCTGTAGCGGCGTCGTTCGGAACTGATTGACCGCCGGGACCCTTTCCAAAGATTACTTATATGTACTTGACCATACCAAATACATCATCACCAGCAGGGAGTTCAGGCTTCTTCCGGTGATCTGACTCACCTTTGAAATGCTTGTCTTTCTTTCTTACGGGATGATTGGTCGGAAGAAATCGTCGATTCGCCAGGTACACAACATTCTTGCATTTATACAAATATGTACCTTCAGTCTTATCTAAATAGTGCGTGCATGCCTTTTATCCCTTGTTTGTCTGTCCTGAAAGGTTACTAAGAGCATGCCAATCATTGATGGTTACAAAAAGCAACTCTCGTAGGTCAAATGGCTCCTGTTTGTTCTCATCCCACGCATGTACACCTGGTTTGTCCCACAGCTGTAAGAGTTCTTCAACTAATGGCCTAAGGTACACATCAATGTCGTTGCCCGGTTGCTTCGGGCCTTGGATGAGCACTAGCATCATAATGAACTTACGCTTCATGCACAACCAAGGAGGAAGGTTGTAGATACATAGAGTCACGGGCCAGGTGCTGTGACTGTAGCTCTGCTCCCCAAAAGGATTCATGCCGTCCGTACTTAGACCAAACCATAAGTTCCTTGCGTCACATGCAAAGTCCGGGAAGTCTCTCTCGATTTTTCTCCACTGTGACCCATCAGCAAGGTGTTTCAACTTCCCGTCTTTCTTACGGTCTTCTTTGTGCCATCGCAACAACCTGGCATGCTCTTTGTTTCTGAACATGCGTTTCAGCCTTGGTATTATAGGAGCATACCACATAACCTTAGCAGGAACCCTCTTCCGGAGGGGATCTCCCTGAACATCACCAGGGTCATCTCGTCTGATCTTATACCGCAATGCATTGCATACCGGGAATTTATCTAAATTCTCATACTCCTTACCGCGGTAGCAGTCATTAATGCATGCATGTATCTTCTGCACATCTAATCCTAGAGGACAGAGAGTCTTCTTTGCTTTGTACGTACTCTCGGGAAGTTCGTTATATTTTGAAAACTTCGGCTTCATTATTTTCAGCATCTTTTCAAATGAGGAGTCAGTTAGACCACACTTTGCCTTCCATCGCAGCAATTCTAGTGTGGTACCGAGCTTTGTGCTGCCATCTTCACAATTTAGGTACAACAATTTCTTGTGATCTTCTAACATGCCCTCTAACTTCAACTTCTCATTTTCTATTTCACAGTCTCGCTTTGCATCAGAAATGATCCTATCAAGTTCATCAGCAGGCTCATCTGATGCCCGTTCTTCACCTCCTTCCTCTTTATTGCCTTTCATTGCAGTATCACTGTATTCAGGAAACATATGATGATAGTTGTTATTATCATCTTCTTCTTCACCGTCTTCCATCATAACCCCTCTTTCCCCGTGCTTGGTCGAGCAATTATAGTTGGGCATGAAACCTTTCATAACCAGGTGGCCGCGAATGATTTTCGAAGAAGAGTACTCCTTGTTGTTCCGACATTGAACACATGGACAACGTATAAAACCATTCTCTTTGTTTGCCGTAGCCACATCGTTAAATTTATCCACGCCTTTAATGTACCCGGGTACACGCCGGTCACTGTACATCCATTCCCGACCGTTCATCTGCATCATATAATTAAGTTTATCAAAAACGGAACATCATAAATAGTGAAATAACCAATTCACATCGACACATGCATTGTATCAATGACAGAGAAAAGATAAGATTGCTAACCTCGATCGAGGGAAATAAAGAGGAGAAAGCTCAAGTGCGTCTCGGATACCTTCTATATTTTTGTTCTGTGAGAAATTGAACGGGATCATTCACTCAAACATTTCATCAAACACCTTGAATGCATGCATAGGAAAAAAATAAACTAGCACACCTCTCACACCTTCCACAAAAAAAAACAGAGGGGAGGCAGAGGGCTGGGGCGTCGTATTTATAGAGGGCGGGATCATATGTTCCGGTTATATGGCGTGCCACATACCTTTAGTGAATGATGTGCCACATACCTCCGGTCACCGTGCCCGCTCGAACCGGGACGCGTGTCAGCATTAGTCCCGGTTCGTGGCGCAATCAGGACTAATGTTATTAGGGGCGCGAACGAATAGCCTGTTTTCTACTGTTTTCTACCGGCGACCGTTTTGAATGGGCCATGGACGGAGCAGCAAGAAACCAGACAAGATGTGCGTGACCTGCAGACTTCAGAGAGAGCTCATCTACAGCAAGTGACTCTTGCTTGCTACTGCACATACTGTTGCGTGTAGTGCAGCGACTCCATGGGCGGGCCACGTCCTGTATCTGTAGTAAGTGCGATTATAGGTGTGTGTCCGGTTGGTACCATCTACTTTACTTATGTGGAAAGGTCAGTATAGTTTACAACATGTTTTTATTCACTTGGATCGACACAGACTCTTCGCTGACGACGCCGACGTGTTAGAGGACACTTTATTACTTAAAGAAATAGCCGGCGTGTTCTTAAATTATTCCCAAAGAAAGAAGTGTCGTAAATGGAGCATACTCTAATCAACAAAGTAAAAGGATACATGTTCCCCGGACGGACCGCGTGCTATCCAGCCGTCCCACACGCCACGTCACCAATACCAAACGGGTCGAACCCTATTGTTTTGGTTCTACAACAAGTCCACCCGTATCCTCGCTCCCTGCACCACTTCATCTTGTACTATACAAGTCCATGACATAACACTCACGGAAGTCCTTTTTCGCAAATTTTACACCCCTCAGTGTTATACAATAGAAACATTGTGGTCCAAATTTTCATATATTCATTCCAAACGCTAAAAATGTACACAAGTTTTGAGATCCTCCTCTGTCTAATGAGGATTCACATTGCGAATGAAATACAAATAAAATAGCTTCCTAAGCAATAGTACTACTAATTTTAGTACCACTGGACCTTGCAATTTACGGAGTAAGCTAAACTATTGCAAGTTCATCTACCTATGCTTGCTTTAGTGGTTCATATATCTACATATTTTATTCCTGCAAGAACTAATCTACACCTCCACCGTCTTCTGGATATTTGTTATACTATCGTTGAATTATTTCTCGTCGATTGGTTTTCTGGTCTAGTTATAACCTAAGAAAGAGTTGAGAAGGTACGATTGAGTACTAGAGTACTCAGCAAGTTTTAAGGTGGTTGTTTGATGTTCTATCCAGATTCGTGGATCATACATCATGAGCTTATGCACATTTTCAAAATCCGTTTTTAGAAAAGGTAAGTTTTAGTTTAGAAAATATAGGTTTGTCGGTCTACAAAGGTTAGACCATATTGTTTCGGTTCTACAACAAGCCCACCCGCATCCTCGCTCCGTTCAATTGATGGAAGTAACGAGCAGGGCGACATGGGCTGCGGTGACCCAGTACACCACTACATGTTGTAGTGTATAAGTCCTTAGCATAACACGGACGAAAGTCCTCTTTCACAAATATTACACCCATAAGAGTTATAGAACAGAAACATTGTGGGTATAAATTGTCATATATTCATTCCAAGCGCTAAAAGTGTACAAAAGTGTTGAAATCCTACTCGGTCCAACGAGGATTCACATTGCGAATGAAATAGCTTTGTAGTACTACTAAGCTTAGTACCGTTGGATCTTGCAATTTAATTATGGAGTAAGTTAAACTATTGCGAGCACATCTACCTATTCTTGCTTTAGTGTTTCCTATATCTACATCTTTTATTTCTGCTAGATCTCACCTCCACTGTCTTCTAGATATTTGTTATATTTTCATTGAATTCCTTGAATTTCTGCTCGTCGATTGGTCTTGTGGTCCACTTATAACCTAAGAAAGGGTTGATAAGGTACGGTTGGGCACTAGAGTACTCAGCAAGTTCTAAGGTGGTTGTTTGATGCTGTATCTACGGTCGTGGATCATAGATCATGAGCTTATACATATTTTTGAAATCGTTTTTTGGAAAAGGTAAGTTTTAGTTTAGAAAATATAGGTTTTGTCAGTCTCCAAAGTTTATATCGGATTTCATGGAATATCTTTTCAGCTGCAACCATTTCTCGAGATAGGGAATAACATGTCACATTCTATACACTCTCAAAATGTGTGTTACTTTTCCTACAAACGTCCTTGATCTTGTTGCTCTTATCCACACTTTCATAGGTATGGGGTCCGTACCAAGTTTATCCAAGTCATGTTGAGTCCCTCTCCACAACCTCGTTGTCCACCCTTTGTAACGAGTTTTGGTCGAGAGACCTACATTTAATTACCATCCCTTCTAATATATATATAAGTCGTCACCATGTAGTACGGGATGGGACGTTGTGGGATCACATCCTAACTTAATATACGAGGACATACAAAAAATAAGAAAGTACTTCTTACTCGGTCGTCCCATTTTAAGATCTATAGTTAGCGCAGTTTATACAACGCAAGAATAAATGATTATCTTAGTTATTAGTCCTAAGTTACTTTGCCGGTACAATGGAGTCTCCACCCACATGACTTTCCATCATGTAATCCAACCATGATTTCATTGCCCACCATCTCATCATTCATTTTATTCTTAAAAGGTATTTTATTTTGAATGCAAGTGATTCTACTTTTGAAAAGTGTTTTGGGGAAATACTCCAATGAACATGCAAGATTTTAACTTGCAAGGTTTATGCATTTATTGAACTTTTATAATAAGTGCAAGATATTGCAGTTCGAAGGTTCTACTTGTCCCTAGACCTCGGGTTCTGAAATTCCATCATTGTCCGGTAAGGACGATGTTTAAAACCCAAATCCAAATGATATGCACAACTAGATGCTTTATTTATATGCGTGGTTATCCCCCTCTTAATTTATGGATATGTTTCAATTTTGGGTTAAATTACCATTTCCCTCCTTTTTAGGGTTTTATTGGTAGTTGATTTAAGGCGTACAACAGCATGATTACTGTCACAATGACGACAACGCGCGCCGCCTTGGCCGTGGCGTTGCGCTTCGCGGACCCCGCCTCGATCAGTTTGTTGGCGCCAGCAAGTTTCATCTCCCGTATCACGGCTTTGTGGGCATCGCCCACCTCCTGCTCTTTGTTGCGGCGAGGCATGGCTACTCTTTTTCTGGTGCTTTGGTGGAGCTTGGTGGTGTAAGTTCTGGTATTCATCGCCGCGCCGACGACCTTTTTTATAGTCCTTGCGGGATGTTTTCGGCTGTGTACAGGAAACGACCACCTGGCGCGTGTGGGAAATATAAACCAGCGAGAACATGAAACACCAGCCAAGCCGGCGGTGATTGGCGATGTTACATTGCCATTATAGCGAGGTCGTCAAGCTTTGATGGCGGGCGGGGTGGATCAAAATGCGCTCGGCCTTGCCGAACATGGACCCATTCACTACTAGAAAAACCATCTTCGGTTCAACGTGAACAAGGCCAGCAGTCCCGGCTTGGCACAGCCCGCGACTAGTGGGAGCACTAGTCCCGAGCCGTGAGGCCTCTAACGGCTAGAAACGGCCGTAGTCACTAATCCCGGGCCGGACCAGGATACGGACCGGGACTAATGACCTGGAGCAGGCCGGCTGGTCTTTTCGTAGACTATTAGTCCCGGGTCGTATCACGGCCCGAGACTAGTTGTCCACGACTATATAATCTGCCTCCTGTCCTGCTGCCCTAAAGCATATGGTGGCCATTTTTCTCAAAGAAGCAAGAGAGTTCATGCCATTTTTTCTCAAGATTTGTCAAGATTTAGTTTGCAACACCTAAATCCAAAGCTTTGAAAGGTTAGAACTTCATTCTTTCATCTCTTATTGCTACTTTAGCTCTATAATGCTCTAGAAGTATAGAGATATTGATAAAATGCATGCATGCTCTAGAAGTAGCTAGAAGGATTTTGATATATATGTGTAACAAATTTTGATTAGGCACATAGTTACTGAAAATTGAAATGTGTAATTTTAGAGTTTCAGAGCTTAGAATGGAATGAGGTTTTCACTGATAGAACAATAATAAAAAACTCCACATTTATCATGTTGATTGTTTTCTGCAATTCACAAATTGGTGCATGTAAATTTTTCAAAATTCAAAATTAATGCTCTAGAAGCTCTCAATATAACTTGTAATAATTTTTATCATGTTGTGTAATGGTTTTTGATATACTTTTACTATAATGCAGATGGTCCGAGAATGGATGTACGGTACTGACCGGCGCTCTGGCGAGTTCATTAATGGCGTGCATGAATTCATCCGTGTTGCTGATGCAAACAAGCGCAATGGTTTTGTATTCTGTCCATGTAATGGATGTAGGAATCAGAAGGATTACTCTGACTCAAAAACCCTTCACAGCCACCTGTTGAAGTCCGGCTTCATGCCCAGTTATAATTTTTGGACCAAGCACGGAGAGAGAGGGGTTATAATGGAAGACAATAAAGAAGAGGAGGAGGATGACAACTATCATGGTTTCCCTGAGTACGGAGATACTTCCATGGGGGATGCTGAAGGGGAAAATGAAGAAGAGACACATGATGAACCCGTTGATGATCTTGGTCGAACCATTGCCGATGCACGAAGAGATTGTGAAACTGAAAAGGATAGGGAGAAGTTTAATCACATGTTAGAGGATCACAAAAAGTTGTTATACCCAAATTGCGAAAATGGTCTGAAAAAGCTAGGCAGCACACTGGAATTGCTGCGATGGAAGGCTGAGTGTGCTAAACCTGACTCCTCATTTGAAAAGTTGCTGAAAATGATGAAGAATATGCTTCCCAAAGATAACATATTTCCCACCAGTACGTACGAAGCAAAAAAGGTTGTCTGCCCTCTAGGTTTAGAGGTTCAGAAGATACATGCATGCCCTAATGACTACATCCTCTACCGTGGTGAGGAGTATGAGAATTTGGATGCATGCCCGGTATGCACTTCACTTCGGTATAAGATTAGACAAGATGACCCTGGTGACGTTGAGGGCGAGCCCCCCCGGAAGAGGGTTCCTATGAAGGTGATGTGGTATGCTCCTATAATACCACGGTTGAAACGCTTATTCAGAAACAAAGAGCACGCCAAGTTGTTGCGATGGCATAAAGAGCAACGTAAGTCAGACGGGATGTTGAGACCCCCCGCTGATGGGTCGCAATGGAGAAAAATCGATATAAAGTACCCAGACTTTGCAGATGACGCAAGGGGTTTAAGGTTTGGTCTAAGTACAGATGGCATGAATCCTTTTGGGAAGTAGAGCTCCAGTCACAGCACCTGGCCCGTGACTCTATGCATCTATAACCTTCCTCCTTGGTTGTGCATGAAGCGGAAGTTCATTATGATGTCAGTGTTGATCCAAGGTCCGAAGCAACCCGGCAACGACATTGATGTGTACCTAAGGCCATTAGTGGAAGAACTTTTATAGTTGTGGCACGAACCCGGGATACGCGTGTGGGATGAGCACAAGAAGGAAGAATTGAACCTCCGAGCATTGCTTTTCGTAACAATCAATGATTGGCTTGCTCTTAGTAACCTTTCAGGACAGTCAAACAAGGGATACAATGCATGCACACACTGTTTAGATGAGACTGAAAGTATATATTTGGAACATTGTAAGAAGAATGTATACAATGAGCATCGTCGATTTCTTTTGGCCAAGCATCCCTTAAGAAATAAAGGCAAGCATTTCAACGGTCTGGCATGTCACCAGACGAAGCCTAAGGAGCGTACTGGTGCTGATATATTTGATATGGTCAAAGATTTGGATCAACTGGTAACATTTGGAAAGGGTCCTAGCGGAAAATTTGTTCCGACGGACGCTGAAGGACACGCACCCATGTGGAAGAAGAAATCTATATTTTGGGAGCTACCATATTGGAAATTCCTAGAGGTCTGCTCTGCCAATCGATGTGATGAATGTGACGAAGAATCTTTGCGTGAACCTGCTAGGCTTCTTGGGCGTGTATGGGAAGACAAAAGATACACCGGAAGCACGAAAGGACCATCAACGTATGAAAGACCCAGATGGCCTGCATCCAGAATGGTTTCAAGGTCATGCCATCTACGCTCTTACCAAACAAGAGAAGGAAATATTTTTTGAATGCCCTAAGCAGTATTAAGATCCCGTCTGGCTTCTCATCGAATATAAAGGGAATAATAAATATGGCAAAAAAAAGTTCCAAAACCTAAAGTCTCATGACTGCCACGTGATTATGACGCAAATGCTTTCGATTGCATTGAGGGGGCTTCTACCAGATAATGTTCGAGTACCCATTGTAAAGCTATGTGCATTTCTCAATGCAATCTCTCAGAAGATAATCAATCCTGAAGATCTACCACGGTTACAGAATGATGTGGTCCAATGTGTTGTTAGTTTTGAGTTGGTGTTCCCACCATCCTTCTTTAATATTATGACGCACCTGCTGGTTCACCTAGTCGAAGAGATTTCCATTCTCGGTCCTGTATTTCTACACAATATGTTTTCCTTTGAGAGGTTCATGGGAATCTTAAAAAAATATGTCCGTAACCGTGCTAGGCCATAAGGAATCATCTCCAAGGGGTATTGAAAGAACATGTGGGCCCCCATGTGTGGTTTTGGTAATTCATGACAATCTTTATGGACTAATGTGTGTATTAAGTTATACTTGTAGGAATTGTCCATTGGCATCGCTTGGAGCTTGTGTCGGCTTCAAGGTCGATGAAATGAGAAGAAGATATGTTGTGCAAGCTCAAAATGCGCAATCTTTAGAAGATCTCATGTTTGATGCTTGCCATCCTCGGTGATCATGGATCGATAATGAGGAATCAAGAAAGGCGTTCCATCTTGAGAAGGGAAAGATCGTCTACATCAAGCTCAAGTGGAATTCTCAAGGCAAAGGTATAATATTGATAGGTTTTCCCTTTTGCCGGTCTTATATTGTTAGTGGAAGACCGGGTTTAGGATAGATAACCGTACTATCAAGAGGGGCTCTCGAATGAGTAACTCGATAACATCGTTCGGAGAGAGCTCAAACCTTTGCATACTTGCATCATCGTATTTGGTTGTTATTTGGTCTTATCCATGTAAGGATTTAGAGCTTGTGGTAATCTCCATAACAATCTCTTGTTCATCAAAATCGGATCCCTCTTCTATATCTTATTGTGATTTTGATCTATGAGGTTTTTTGGTTTCTCACCAAGTGAGGTATCTCACATTATTATACTTGATACATTCTCACTTGGTGATAACCAATATTTTCACCTTTTATAGGGAAGCTCATGTCGTCCTCTTTCCAACGCAATTGGAATCAGTTCGATCGGAGTTACCAATCAAAAGTTATAGTCATTTGAATATCTGCTGGTCTCCTAGGTACCAAAATGCGGTAGTACCACATTTTAGTACCTAGCGACGCAGAAGGTTTTGGAAAGTTACCAAAATCCACTGTCGGGCTAGGTACCAAAAAGCGGTAGTACCCCATTTTAGTACCTAGCGCGGCAGAAGGTTTTTTACTTCGTCATTTGGATCTATCCTCCCTTGCTGGACTATGATGTTTCTTTGCATGATCTTATAGAGGTTGTTGTCCTCTTCGAAACGAGCCCAAGATCATCGAAATCGGAGTCCGGATGCAAAAGTTATGGTTGTTTTCGTTCTGTGATGACCGGTAGTACCGGACCAAGATCCGGTAGTACTGGGGTCCGGTAGTACCACATTTTGGTACCGGGGAGCGCAGAGAAAATATGCGTTTGGAGCCCCAGGAACCCCAAGAAATGTCCGGTAGTGCCGGGAAAGTCCGGTAGTACCGGGAAAAAGTCCGGTAGTACCGGGAATTGCGTTTTTGGGCTGCAACGGTTGGATTTTGGAGGGACCTATATAAAGGGCCTTCTTCCCCAATGGTTCCTCAACCCTTCTTGCAAGTTTTCCCCTCCATTGTTGACCTTCTTGAGCTTGCTTTCTCTCAATCCCTCCGATGATTCTTGCATATTCTTGATGGATTTGAAAGAGGAGATCTAGATCTACAATCCCACCAATCAATCTCTCCTCTAAGTGAGGGGAACATATTGGGATCTAGATCTTGGAGTCTTTTGTGGGTTTCCTCCATTGTTCTTCCTCTCTTATTCCCCCATAAGCTTTTGTAGCTTTGGTGGAATTTGGGAGAGAAGGATTTGAACACCTTTGTGGTGTTCTTGCCATTTGCATTTGGTGCATCGGTTTGAGTTCTCCTCGGAGGATTTGGTTTGTTTGACTCTTTGGAGCTTGTCCCTCTTGGGTTCTTGGAACCCTAGACGGTTTTGTGGCCTTGGTGGCATTGTGGCATTTGTTGGGAGCCTCCAATTAAGTTGTGGAGAAGTGCACCAACCTTGTGAGAGGTTCCGGTTGCCATCGACAAGTGCACCGATAGTGGAAGCGTGGATCGATCCCGTTGGGGTGAGATTCACCGGAGAATAAGGGAGGCCTTTTGTGGCGTTGGTGGTTTGATACCACCCCCTCTCCAAACGAGCCGTACTCCATGTTGGGAGGAACTCGGTAAAATATCGGTGTCCCCGTGTGCCTCGGTTATCTCTATACCCGAGCTCTTTACTTATGCACTTTACATTGTGATAGCCTTCGTGCTTGAAGTAATATATATCTTGCTATCACTTTGTTGCTTGTATTGCTTAGCATAAGTTGTTGGTGCACATAGGTGAACCTTAGTTGTTCTAGGTTGTGCTTAACAAAGTAAACACTAGTTTTATTCCGCCTTTGTTGAGCCACTCTAGGAAAAGTTTTAATCGCCTATTCACCCCCCTCTAGGCGACATTTGTATCCTTTCAGCTATGGAACAGAGGAGGTCATTGAATTTTGTGTTGACTTTGTTCCTGACCTTAGGCCGATTGGTCTTCCTCAATCGCGGTATGAGGGGAGATTGAGTGGAAAGGGTACTCTAGGAAGGAAATCAATAATATGTAGGGACGGACATTGTTACACCGAAGCACATTACACTGTTCTATAAAATTCTATCTTGGCAGCCCCATATATCGAGGAACACAAGAAAATCTTACGCTCCAACAACCCTGGAAAGCATGAATCTTGGATTAGAGATGAACACATGAAGAGTTTCGGCGGTTGGTTGCAACATCTCATCAAAAACAACACCCTTGGAGATCAGCTATACTTCTTGTCTAGGTCACCATCTTCGATTATATCGACTTTCCAAGGGTACGAGATAAATGGGTATACATTTTACAAGATAGCCCAAGATAAAAAGAGCACCAACCAAAACAGTGGTGTCCGCTTTGATGCAACAAACAACAATGGGTCAAAGACCACATATTATGGTTACATAGAGGAGATATGGGAACTTGACTATGGACCTACTTTTAAGGTCCCCTTGTTTCGGTGCAAATGGGTCAAGCTGACAGGAGGAGGGGTTGAGGTAGACAAGAAATACGGAATGACATCGTTGGATCTCAACAATCTTGGGTACTTAGATGAACCATTCGTCCTAGCCAATGATGTGGCTCAGGTTTTCTATGTGAAGGACATGTCTACCAAACCTAGAAAAAGAAAAATAAGAAAAAGAATACATCAGACGATGAGCCAAAGCGCCACATAGTTCTTTCAGGAAAAAGAAACATCGTGGGAGTGGAGGAAAAGACAGACATGTCAGAAGATTGTGATAAGTTTCATGAAATTCCTCCCTTCGCGGTGAAGGATGACCCAAGCATCATGTTAATGAGTGAAGATGCTCCATGGATACGACGAGATCAGAAAGGAACACACACGAAGAAATGATATGTAATAATTGTAACATTTTATGAGTGAAGATGCTCCATGTGTCCATTTTTATAGTGTTGTCTCCAAACAATCTTGAGTGTGTTAGTCCCGTTTTGTGGCTGGACCGGGACTAAAGGAGGGCCTTTAGTCCCGATTCATACTTAACATTAAGATCTGATCTCCAAACGCGTGAGGTCACATATTAGGGAGTGCCTCTATGACCAGTTTCTTGGAGATGCCGAAGGACTGGGCTCCGGCGGCATCTCCCTGAAACTGGCCGTAGTGGTGTCCCTGCTCTCGAAAACTATCTTGCAGCTTGTAACTTCTCTAACTAGATCAATACACCTGGGAGCTTACTAATTTCACATATTAGGGAGTGCCTCTATCGACACTCACCCCTATTATTAGTGTTGACTCATGTTTTGTCCCGGTTGGTGTCTCCAACCGGGACTAAAGGTTCATCTTTAGTCCCGGTTGGGGACACCATCCGGGACAAGGTACAAGCCGCATGACATAATGTCGACACTCACCCCTATTATTAGTGTTGCCTGGCCCAGTCTGTCGCAATCCCTTCAGTCGCGCTTGGTTTCTCCAACCGGGACTAAAGATGAACCCTCTCTTTATAGGAATTTCCCTCTATTTATAGGTTGCTCGATCCAGCCTGCTCTATTTATAGGCATTTTCCTCTAAATACAACATCTTCATATTTAGGTAACACTCAAGACATTTATTAATATTAAAAACCGGGACAAACCGGGACTAGCCAACACTCAGGACTAAGCCACCCCCTTTAATCATAATCATGCCTAGTCCTATAGTACACAGCTTCAGGGTCTTCTTCGTCATCGCCATCATCATCGTCATCGTCACCTACCACTCCGGGCATCCTCAGCCTAGCCATGGCATATACCAGGGGCCATTCCGGCCTCGGATACATGGTGGGCGGGAGAGGGGTCTCCTAGAAGACGATGCCGCTGCCGCCGGGCGGGTGTGGGGACTTTTTGTGGATCTGTGGTGGGTGGACTTGTGGGCACCGCAGGCGAGGATGGTCTCCTCCGGCGATGTAGCGCATAACTCTGATGATAGTATGGTTCGCCCAGCACAGACGACGGCCGGCTTCATTGTGGTTCACCGGGAGCGGGCTATCACCCTCGTACCTAGAGAGCTCCCTTTCCCGCCTATTAGCGAAGAAGGCATTCCAGTTGTCGTAGTTGTCGAGATCCCACTGGGGATCCATCCGCTGCTCCGACGTGAGCTCGTGGTAGTAGTGGTTCGTGATGGCCGCCTATCGTACGAAACCTTGAGGTACAGGAACCCCTCCAGCGCTCAGCATCCAGCCGGCGAGCGACCGGTAGCCCGGCGGACAAGGGTAGTTGGAGGCGCACAGCGCCTCGGTCTCCTCAAGGGTCAGAATGGCCTAGTAGGCGTTGTCCATTGTTCTAAGAGAGGAAGGTGTGGATGTGTAGATAGCCATGGCGCGATCGCCCTAGATATAGAGGGAAAGGTCGGGAAAACTTGGCGTGAAGCTTTGGAAAATGGCGGGAAATATCTTTAGTCCCGGTTAGTGACTACAACCGGGACTAAAAGTTCTCGTAGAAAGGAAAGGGCGGGAAAACTTGGCGGGTAGCGGTGGGAAATGGCGGAAAATATCTTTAGTCCCGGTTTGTGACTACAACCGGGACTAAATGGATATTATATTAAGATTCTTTATATTTTTTTTGATAATAATAGACATATTATTTGTTTTATTTGGATTTTTACAATAAAAGATATGATTTTCCAAAGTTTTATATTTGATTTGAATTAAAAAAAGAAATTTACAAATGAAATAATTTATAAATGATGCAAACAGATAAATGGATATTATATTAAGATTATTTATATTTTCTGATAATAATAGACATATTATTTGTTTTATTTGGATTTTTACAATAAAATATATGATTTTCCAAAGTTTTATATTTGATTTGAAATAAAAAAAAGAAATTTACAAATGAAATAATTTAGAAATGATGCAAACAGATAAATGGATATTATATTAAGATTCTTTATATTTTTCTGATAATAATAGACATATTATTTGTTCTATTTGGATTTTTAAAATAAAAGATATGATTTTCCAAAGTTTTATATTTGATTTGAATTAAAAAAATAAATTTTAAATGAAATAATTTATAAATGATGCAAACAGATAAATAGATATTATATTAAGATTCTTTATATTTTTCTGATAATAATAGACATATTATTTGTTTTATTTGGATTATTACAATAAAAGATATGATTTTTCAAAGTTTTATATTTGATTTAAATTAAAAAAAAGAAAATTTATAAAAAAATAATTAGTCGCGGGTCGTGGCTGGACCCCGGACTAAAGGGTGCCTGCACGCGTGAAAACGAAGCGGCCAAAAAAAACCTTTAGTCCCGGGCCGTGGCTTAATCCACGACTAAAGGGGAGGGTCTTTAGTCGCAGGTTAAGCCACGGCCCTGGACTAAAGACCCTTTAATCCTGTCCCGTGGCTTAGCCCGCGACTAAAGGTTCGTTCCTTTATATTCCGCGCGCCATCGTCCCTGCACAACACTTGCATTTCTCGACAAAGACGAAGACGAAGCAGACGCAGAGACGAAACGCAGGGGAGGTGCTGTCCGGCCGCCAATTTCACCGCGCCGCCGCCCTCGTCTCCGGCCGTGCGTGCTCCACCGCTCCGCCGTGCCGCGCTCCGTCATTCGTATACGTGCTGCCACGCGCGCGCCTCGCCGTGCCACGCGCTGCCGCTCCGCGTGCACCGCCGTTTCGACGCCTCGCCGTGCCGCGTGCCGCCGTCACGTGCTGTCGCGCGCCGGCGTCGGTGTGCGCTCGATCGAGGCCAGGGTGGTTTTTTATTTTAGTTAGGATTAGGATTATTGTTTTAGTTATTATTATTTTAATTAAAATATTAGGATTAGGACTATTGTTTTAGTTATTTTTTGTTTTATTTATTAGGATTATATTGTTTTAGTTATTTATTTTGTTATTAGGATTATAATTATTGTTTTAGTTATTAGGATTAGTATTAGGATTATATTGTTTTAGTTATTAGGATTAGAGTTATTGTTTTAGTTATTAGGATTAGTATTAGGATTATTGTTTTAATTAAAATATTAGAATTAGGATTAGGATTATTGTTTTAGTTATTTTTTTGTTTTATTTATTAGGATTATATTGTTTTAGTTATTTTTTGTTTTACCACAAATAATATTAGGATTATTGTTTTATTATGGTTATTTTTTTGTTTTAGTTATTATGATTATTGTTTTAGCACAAATAATATTAGGATTATTATAATTAGGATTATATTGTTTTAGGTAATAGGATTATTGTTTTACCACAAATAATATTAGGGTTTTTTTGTTTTAGTTATTAGGATTATTGTTTTACCAAAAATAATATTAGGATTATTGTTTTACCACAAATAATATTAGGGTTTTTTGTTTTAGTTATTAGGATTATTGTTTTACCAAAAATAATATTAGAATCAATCGGTCGCCCCGCTCAAAGTCATTTCAGACCTCGACAAGGCCTTCAGAGCTGAAATGGATATGGACATGCAAACAATGGACCCTAGAGCCCGTAATAATGCTGCACTTATGGGAATCACTGTATCGCAGGCCAAAGCACTTGCTAACGAAGCAAATATGTCTTTTGGTCAATATTTAGGCTATGAAGATACGCCAGTGGGTCATATAGTACGGAAGTATGTCCAAGGGGAACCTATAGTCAGTAATGAGGAGCTCGCGCGTCTATCCACACATATGCGAAAGCTGCACGAATGGTACATGTCGCAAGCAGAAAAAAGCATCAGAAAGATTGGTTTCCGGTGGACGTTAGAAATGAGCATCACTTCAAACCATACTCGATACAGGTTCAAATGATCGAACTATTTCAGTTATACAACCAGCGCGCCCTCGACAAATCTATCATTGGTTGCTACTTTCTGTAAGTGATTTATTTCTATAATTAAGTTTGTAGCTCAGCTCGTTCATTGCATTTAATATATTATCCTAACTATATATCCTTTTGTATGATGATATTATATTCTGCAGAATGAAGATGCTTGAATGCAAAAGAGCTAGAAGATACGATGTTGGGTTCATTTACCCATATATCGTTAATGAATATACATTAAAGAATCACCCCAAGGACGTGGAGGAAGACCTGTGCAAGTTCTTAGCCGAGAATAATTTTATTAAGGAAATACTATTTCCTTACAAGTTCAAGTGAGTGTTTATACCTTGTACATATTTTATTTTTGCTTACTAGATGAGCTGTGCATGTATGCTTATGTAAACGTCCGCAGATTTCACTGGATCTTGCTAAACATTCAAGTTGACAACTCCCTAGTTGAAGTCCACGACTCATTAAGTTGGGACCAAGAGCAGTGATGCGACATGAAAGCAATGCTCCATAAGTAATTTTAATCATTATCGCATTATATCGTCCTCTTTCATTCATTCCTGATATCAAATAACTAATAAGTCATTTGTTTATTTTCTTTGCCGAGCAGGTGTTGGACACGGTTCAGACAGAAAATACCAGGTCCATTCAAAGAGGAGTTAACTTATAAAATGGTGAATAGTTTACATCAGCCACCAGGAACTCATTTATATGGATACTACGTCTGCGAGTACATCCGCGAGTTGACCAGTGAGCGGAAAGTTGACTCATATTATATTTATGATTTGCGGGAGAAACTAGAGCCAGACCAGCGCATAAGAGCAATTCAAGAGGAGCTGGCGGGATTTATGATGAAGGAAGTCCTTGATGTACATAAAGAGTATTATGCGGATGACGTGGAACTCGATTTGCCTTAGTCATCTCCATGTAGCTGATATGATATATATATTCATCAATGCCATGTAATTTCAAAACATTTCTTCCTTTTGATATGATTGATTATATGTATGCTTGCAAGGGATTGATTAATTATATAAATGCATCGACGTGTAGTGTGTATATAGTAGCGTATAATATGTATACTGAAATATATGTTTGAATTATAGTGAAACACAAAACGAAAAAGAAACGAAATGGTAAAAAAAAGGAAATACACAATCTCTACCGCGGCAGAGAAACACACAATTCTCTGCCACGGCAGAAAACCTTATAGTCCCGAATGATGTTACGGCCCGGGACTAGAGGGTTTCCACCCCCCGCGGCGCTGAAACAGCCACGTGGCTGTTATCAGTCGCGGACCGTAGCGATCCGGGACTAGAGAAGGGGCCTCTAGTCCCGTTTTCGGGGTCCCATACCCAAAACCAAGACTAAAGTCAGTTGCGGCCCGAAATTGCTGGCCTTTTTTCCACGAGTGATTTTTTGTCCATGAACCGATCTATCAAACAGAAATTGCATTTTAGCATCGGTCCGCTGGATATGCCTAAGAAAGGAATCATGCCCGCGGCATCACCAAAAAGTACAAAATAAGCCGAAGATTCTCAATCTCGTGATAACACCGGAGGCACAAACTATTCCCTCCGTTTAAAATATAAAATGTTTTAGATTTGTTAAAAACTGTATGTAGATATCTTTTAGTGTGTAGATTCACTATAAAACTAAGTGAACTACACGCTAAAAGTAGTATAGATACATTTATTTAGTAAATCTAAAACATCTTATATTTAAAAAGTAATTATTAATCCACATCTCTATTCCAGATGCTACTGCTGCCGCACCTGCTCGTACAAGCACATAGCATTACCCTGGTAGGCACATACTAATTTAATCCACGTTGTTCACCATGCATCTTTCTGCTCCAAGACATACATACACGTCAACCTCAGAAGCGGCCAAGTTGGTGGTGCGCGTATATATGAGGCCGTAGCTTTCGTGCTCATTTTTCCCGCGGAGGCGACAGATCCGCTTGTCCTGTCTGCGTGCCTTTAGAAAAACGAAAACTAACGAGAGGCGACGACGCGAAGCTAGCTCGCTCGGTCGTTGGTATTCATTTTCCTACTAGAGCGACCACGTCGCCGTCAGGTACGATCCGGGGACGGTACAACTGACCAGTACGTATGTCATGGAACGATCGCTCGGAATGATATTTTTCTACAGTAGTGTTTAGATCCATCGCGTGCCGCTCCTGTCTATTTTGGCTGGACTTGCAGAGCAGCTGGCTCGGATGGCACTATTCATGGACCATATGGATGGGTCAGGATCAAACCAAAGATGTCTCCTGCGAGTGCCCATACTGTTGCTTGCACAGTTGCACTGCTACTACACACAGCTATAATCCCACTTTCCACGCACCGTACGTACGTATGGAATTAGGCTTTCATACTGCCTTATAAATAAAGTACATAAGTTAGACTATTGCTAGGCCTATTGCTAGGCCCGACATCACAACATCTAAAGAAAGATTTGAACATTGCTAGGCCAAACAGCACAATCAAAATCCCAAGAGAAAATACAAAAAAAAAAGCACGACAACACCGGATCGACCACCGACAAAGACTCGGGACCGCTGCGTCCTCAAAAAATATCCCATCACGATCCTATGCTTCCGAATTGCCGTGTATCAAGCAACACCTTCAAGAAGGAGGGCGACGATGACGACACTGCTGCACGGATTTCTCTTAGGATTTCTCATGATACACGCAGGGAGTGAGAAGAGGGTACCTTCCAAAGACACTGTACGTACGTCGTGGAAAGGTCAGTGGTTTGTGACATGCTTAGGGATCTTATACCTTTGCGGTTTTCTCGAATCAGGATTTTGTCCAGCTATATTAATATAGCAACTGTTTGAGACCGCTGTTGGATCAGACAGTACAACACCCAAAGAAAACAACAAAGAAAAAGAAGGAAAAAAGGCGACAACAGTGGCTCGACGAAAACGAGGGTGACCTTTACCGTTGTGCCCTCCGGAGACCGTCCACCATGTTCCTAGCGCTCCAAAGCGTCACGTACCAAGCAATACCTCCAAGAAGGAAAGCGACGACAATGACGCTGCAGGCCGGACTGATCCTAGGGTTTCCCCCGATACGTTACGGGGATGGGGAAGAGATACACCCGACGTGTAACATCCCAAAAATACTAAGTTTGGATCATCAAATTCTAATCATCAAAATTAGGTTTAACAAAAACTTTTCTAAAGGAAATCATGAATGCATGCATATGTGTATGCATGGATTTTGAAATCTTTTAAAACCATCTTGTTTGTTTGTTTCATTGCTTGTAAAATGTTTCTTAGGTGAAATAAACATCATCTAAAACATTTCCCACACTTTTCTTAAAGACAAGTAAATCAAAACACATATATGAAATGAATGGTCACTTTGACCAATTTAACTCCCATGCCTATTTTGGCTGTCCCAAACTTTCAGAACCTAACAGAAACTTTTCTGGATCTTTGCACCCCTTGAATATACTCATAACAAGGTATCAAGGCCCACTTTGTGATCATCCAGAAACTTTCAAATGCATAGTTTAAATGACAATTCAAAATTGAATCTTTATCATATGGGAAGATCCCACTTTTTCAAAAACTACTCAAACAAGCTCAATTTTCAAAACCCAAGCATCTGCAGACTCACCGGCACCAATCTAGCAAACCCACCAAAAATCATTTCAAAATTCAAAACTTGATTTCATGCGACCATTTCATCAAACAGGTTGCAGACACAAATCAAACAAACATCAAACACTATTGTGAGCAGTGATTCTTGCCTAACTGGTTCCCCATTGGCTCACACACAAATCAGTAGATCATCTAGGAAGATTAGCCAGGCACTAGCACCACTGTGAGCTTGCCATTGTCATCAATGGTGAATAGTCGAGCACCCTCTTGCCACCCCATAGTCGACAGCAAGCTAGGGGCGGCAGCAAGCCTAGCCAGCATGTCTGGGAGGCAGCCCACCGTCCACCGCCACTCACTATCCTAGCCGCGAGCGTTGCCAAGCCCTGGACCACGCGCACAAGCCACGCCCAGACCGCCAGAGACCATGCCGAGCGTGCGCTAGAGCGCCACCCTCGACCATCACCCACAGACCACGCGCCGCCCTCGCCGCGTGCATACACAATCCCCACCGACCCAGGAGACCGCCAGACATCCCTGTTTGCCGCTCCGTGCCGCACAGCCACCGCCCGCCGTCGAAGACGCCGCCTCTACCGCGCAGAGCACCGCCCGTTCCAGACCAAACCACACCGCCCCATGCCTCGAGACCATGTCGTTGAGCATCGCCAGGAGACACCGCACCGTCCCCTACCCTTGCCCATGCCTTTAGCCGCCTGTAACATTGCCCCCAACGAGCTCACCGTGCGCCCCGACGGTCCCCTCGCTCGACTATAAATAGAGGCCACCCCCGCACGATTTCTTCACACCATCTCACTCCCCTCTCCTCACTGATCGTGCCACACCATTCTCAGAGCAAGGCGAGCACCACCTCGCCGGGATTTCACTGGAGCCAGTCGCTGTCGGAGAAGAAGGGAGCCAGCGATTGGAGCCGCCCCAGGAGCTGCCGCGACCACCCCTGAGTTCGCCGTCGTCGACTTCGTCGTTCGCCCGCCTCGCCGACCCTCGCCAGTACCCCGGTGAGCCCTCAGCGACCCTCACTGGCCGCGCTAGGTTTCGTTCTCGCCGGAGTTGTCTCGCGTCGACGATGACTCCCAGCCGTTAGATTAGAACTAGATCGAACGATCCACGTCGCCCCATACCGCTTCGCCCAGCCCGTGTCACTGACGAGTGGGGACACCCACTTAAACAGCCCGCGGGAGCACTGCGCTTAGCAGGCCATCCCAGTAATTTTTCCCGCGCAGCCCAGTTATTCAAATTAAACTTTTTCTATTTCAATTCAAACACACTTCTGTATCCAACTTCAAAAATCAACCCAGATCGATTCAGCGCACCAAATTGAATGAAACCAATTTTGTTGGAAAGGTCTTTGAATGCTGAATCCAAGCCCGTTAGATTCAAGTCATTTGGATCTATAGATCACCCATGGTAAAAATAACAAGGCAGAAGCTTTTCTGCATTCAAACATTTTTCAAATTTAAACCATAATAGCTTTTGAGTTGATTCCAACTCTCAAAAATCACATTTAACCATACCTTTCAGAATATATAAAAATATGTAGGTTTACTTGCAGAAATAATGTTCAAGTAATAAAAGAATGCTACATAAGCATTTCTAGCCACTTTAATTAATTAAAATAAAAGGGTAAAACCTTATTAAATTGTGACACCACTTTAAATCACATTCCCTTGGACTACAATATGTGGTGATGACATGTGTCAACATGATCCAATGTTGGGTTTGGAGAATATTAAATCTTAAGTAGTTTTTCAATGAGTAGAAATTACTTTTCTAAAAATAAAAAGATTTAAACCAAGCCTTAACCTTGTAATGTTAGGGATGATGCTAGATCATCCATAGGACCCTTGTGTCTGATGATTGCAAGTAGTTAAGTATTGTTTGGTGATTGTGTACCTCGTATTTATTCATAGACGCTAGTATCGACCAAGGATACAAGGAGGAAGGATGATACTACGAAGAAGAAGCCGAGGAGAACTTCAACCACTGCTCTGCACAAGGCAAGCTAAAACTTGCAAGACACTCTACTTTAGCAAGCCTAATACTACTAGTAAATGTGCAAGCTAACACTTGCAAGATATCCTACTAATGCAACAAACCCCTACTGGTTACTATGCCTTAAGCATATGTGATCATACCCATTTGATAAACCAATCCTAGTTTTATGTGCAAGCTTCTTACTTTATTTCTTTATCAAAGCTTACTTAGAGTTTACTTAAGTGACTGGTAGATATTGGAAAGATGCTGAAGGTGGCATAAAGAGCATAAAATTTGGCCTAAGTTAGAAACCTTGACATCAGCCTGAGACATAAGGTTGTACTTAGTTGAAACTCCACTAGTTACCACCCCTCATCATTACTACCCCCACCTGTAGATGCTAGTGCTAAGCATAAAACTTGATCAACTTTAGATGGGAATACTTGGTGGAAAAATGGTAATGAAAACCTTGGAATGATGGATCATTCTATTGAAATGTTTTGGACATGTGCTTCCAAACACTTGAGAATTTTGGTGATAAAAATGTTGAGGCATGAGCCTTAGCCCTTTATAAAACTGATGGTTGTCTGGATGTGATACCATTCCAATTTTATCGTACAACCACAATACCCGAATATTGGGTAGGGCTTGACTGGAAACTTATATTCCTTAGTATTAGTTTCCTCACGGCCAAGGTTTGAGCTGAGGATACCTTGTGAAGATTGTCCACCCGTGCAGTACCCAAGATGACAGTTGGTCATGGTTGGGAGGCCAAACTCACAGAAGAGGTGCTTATACTAGGGCGTGTAATCGAAAGGTTAGGATTGATTATCCACATACTGAGTATGGTGAATTCAGGATATGTTGGTGAAAGTGTACAATCTCTGTAGAGTGTCAAACTATTCGAATAGCCGCGTCCGCGGTTATGGACAGTTGGAGTGGCCATACTGTTCCTCCGTCAGACTTTTCAAAATGACCTGTGAGATGAATTGAGACTTTGACTTGACCACAACAGAGTTGTGATATGAAATACAAGTTCCCAGTTAGGAGTTATAAAATTGTGACTAGCTTTAGAACTTAGTAGAGATAAATCTGGCTTTTGCAAAACAACCCTAGAGCCTAGTGTCCTATTATCCAAAAACCCCCCTTTACCTATCAGTATTAGTTTGCGAGTACTTAAAGAGTACTCATGGCTTTGTCCCTGGCTATTACCATGGCACACTATGAAGAGGAGTACCTGGAAGATGGACCCCAGGAAGGTTACGACAACTAGGATCATCTCCCATCGTCAGCATTGCCTGTGACCCCGAAGATGGAGCTTCGCCTACGCTACTGTTATTGTTACGTATTCCGCTGCTTGATGTTGTATTAAGAACTGGATCATGAGATCCCTATTTGTGTAAGAACTTATGTATAGTTTGTAATGGATGATGTACTATGGTATCCAATTCTGTTATGTCTCGCAAAAATAGTAATCCTGGGATTGCGATGTATGGCATAACAGGCATCTAGGATTGAAAAATCCGGGTGTTGACAAGTTGGTATCAGAGCCATCCTGACCATAGGAGACCCTAGTTAGACTGGACGTTTGAATCAAAAACTTAGTTTCAAAAACCAAAGAAGACAAATATTTACAAAAACTTATTCTCATTCTTATCTCTTTGATTCTTTCATAAAAATTCATGTTCCTCAAAAACTCTTGCAAAATACATAAAATTTTGACACACTTGATCACTCTGCTAATCTACTCATCCTCTATTTTTATAGATGGACGTGAAGTACATCAAGTTTTACCAACTTGGGAATGGGGGAGACCTTATCTTTGAGAGGGATCTGGATCAGCTTTCGGAACTTCTGGAGCGTCCGCACCCCGAGTTCTTTGGAGCTCAGCTCAATGATCAAGGAGGAGAAGATCTGCAGTGGCTAATTGTTGCAAGTCTCCGAGGAAAGATTGAACCTCCCACTGCGGAGGGAATTCAGTTTACCTTGAGGGGAAATAACTGGCTCGATGGACTTGCTAGAGCAATGCAGGAAGCTCTTTCCCGTCTGTGTGGGCAGAGCATCAATCGGATCAAGGGTACTCGCTTTGAGTTTTGCCCAAGACGTGATGCAAATGGACAACCACTGGAAGCCCCATACCACCCCGAGTTGAAGACTCAATTGGACCACCTTAGCTTCATGATGTATGATCGTCAGCAGGAGTTGGACAACTGCCGTGACTATTGCAACCACAAGTCTGCCATCATCAAGACGAAGGATCAGACCATAGCCATGCTAGCAAAGGATCGCAAGTCTCGCCGCCGTCAGCTCGACAAAAAGTAGCGCATTATTGCCCGTCTTCGCCACCGCATCTCATCTCTGGAGGAGACCATCCACGAGAGAGACATGCAGTTGGGGGAAAGGAAGAATGCCGGAGAGGATCTTCGTGGAGACCCTTACTCTTATCTCAGCGATGACGATGATTTTCTGGAGAATCAGGCCATGGACTTCTTCACCGATGAGGATGATTTCGCCTTCATCGATGATGCTGAAGATGATGAAGCCACAGACTCCGAGGAGTAGTAGCACTGAGCACTAGCGTAGTGAGTAGTAGTCGGTCCCACTGTATCGTAGTTTCCAGAATGGTTCTTAAAACCATCTGTTTTTCTTTGTTGTGGTGTGTGTTGTACTGTGTGCTATGAGTGAATGAACGAAAAATCAAGTTGCCAGAAAAATATGAGTCAAACATTTAAAACTTTTCAAAGACCCAAGACCTTAGAAATTTCCCTGTTTTCTCATGATCTATATCAATCTTCAGATGCCACGTGGAGGAAGTGGTTCAGACCCGGACCCGATGTTGCAGATCCTGCAAATATTGACTTCTGACCGTGAAGCTGAAAGAGCGGAACGTCAATCCAACCTAGCCACTCTGCAACAGATAGACCAGCTAGCCCACAACAACCAAGGCCACGGAAATCAGGAAAACCATGGATCTAAACTCAAGAATTTCCAGAATACTAACCCACCCGTTTTCACCAAGTCAGAAGAACCCTTAGATGCCGATGATTGGCTGCAAACCATGGAAAACAACCTAGAAGTCGCCGGAGTGGAAGCCAACGAGAAAGTCCTATTTGCCACCCATTATCTAGCCGGAGATGCCAGGGCATGGTGGAACAGTGTTCGCGCAATGACCGGAGGCCACATGATGACCTGGGAGGAATTCAAGGTCAAGTTTAGCAGAACCCATGTGCCACCAGGTTTGATCAAGAGAATGAGAGACGAGTTCAGAGAGCTAAAGCAAGGAAGGATGACTGTAGTGGAATATCGTGACAAATTTTTGTCATTAGCTAGGTATGCCCCGGACGAGATAGACCCCGAAGCCAAGAAGAAAGAAAGATTCCTGAATGGTCTGTATGACGAGATGCAGACGGTGTTAGTCAATATCCCCTTTGCTGATATTGAAGCCCTTGTCGACTCTGCTATCCAGATGGAAGGAAAGATCAACCAAGCCAATGAGAACCGCAAGCGTCGCATGATGCATCAACCCGGAACCCATCAGACCCCAAAGTATCGCCCCAACCCATCTCCAGGATTTGCCCCAAGAACCAACAGACCCCATATGACCCGTCCGACCTACCCCAACCGTGGAAACCCTAGACCCGGAGGAAATCACAACAACCCCGGCAACTCTAGCAATTTCACCCGTGCCCAACCCAAGTTCAACACCAACAATGCTACCACCAACACCAACACTGCCCCGAGGACTGGAAGCAATGTTGTGCCTGTCGCAGCCAAGGACAAGTCACAAGTGACCTGTTATGACTGTGGAAATAAAGGCCACTATTCCAACGAATGCCCCAACAAGAAGAACGCTATAGCCCCCAATGCCAACGCCCTAGCTCAGCAGCAGCGTCATGTCCAGCCAGGGAGAAGATTTGCCCTAGGGAATTCACTCAACCGCAATGGCCGTCTTTTTCTCATGCATGCTGAAGAAGCTCAGGAAGCGCCAGACGTCGTGTTGGGTATGTTTTCTGTTAATTCAGTACTTGCAAGAGTGTTGTTTGATTCTGGTGCCTCGCATTCATTTGTCACCGAAGAATTTGCCTGCACTAGTAAAATTCAACCAACCAAACTGAAGCATGTTATGATTGTGCAAATTCCCGGATCAACCACCAAGGCTAGGCAAATTTGCAAAGCCGTCCCTATCCGAATCCATGGCATAGATTTTTATGCAAATCTAATAGTACTCGGAACTAAAGGTTTGGAAGTAGTACTAGGAATGGATTGGATGCCCAAACATAAGGGATTGATTAACTGTGCTAAGAAAGCCATCACCATGACCAGTACCACCGGAATATCAGTCGAGCATATATCTGAAACCTTACCTCGCCAATTCAAGTGTAACAAGAGTCTAGCCCAACCTACCATTGACCAAGTCCGGATAGTCTGTGAATACCCCGATGTATTTCCCGATGTTTTGCCCGGTATGCCCCCAGATAGGGATATCGAGTTTATCATCGAACTAATCCCCAGAACAGGACCCATAGCCCATAGACCCTATAGTATGAACCCGTCAGAACTAGCAGAACTGAAGAAGCAACTGGATTCCATGCTAGAAATTGGATTGATTCAACCAAGTGCGTCACCATGGAGATCACCTGTCTTATTTGTGGACAAGAAAGATGGAGGTAACCGTTTGTGTACGGATTATTGGAAGTTGAATGATGTCACCATCAAGAACAAGTACCCCTTGCCCAAGATAGAAGATTTGTTTGATCAGTTGATCGGTGCCCAGGTGTTTTCTAAGATTGATCTTAGAACTGGCTATCATCAACTCAAAATTCGTGCAGAGGATATTCCAAGGACTGCCTTTACCACCAGATATGGATTGTACGAGTATGTAGTCATGTCTTTTGGATTAACCAATGCCCCCGCTTATTTCATGAACCTCATGAATAAGATTTTTATGGACTTCCTGGATAAGTTTGTCGTTGTTTTCATCGATGACATTCTGATTTATTCCAAATCAGAAGAAGAACATGAGCTACACCTAAGGACCATTCTTGGAACCCTTAGAGAGCATCAGCTGTATGCAAAGTTTAGCAAATGTGAACTCTGGTTACAGGAGGTAGGATTCCTCGGTCACATTGTATCAGCCGGAGGAATTGCCATTGACCCTGCCAAAGTGAAAGATGTAGAAGATTGGCAAGCCCCAACCACTCAAACCCAAGTTCGTGCATTTCTCGGATTGGCGGGATATTACCGCAAATTCGTAGAAGGATTCTCGAGTATCGCCAGACCCATGACCCAATTGCTGAAGAAGGACAAGAAGTTTGAATGGACCGACAAATGTGAAGCGAGTTTTCAAGAACTCAAGAGGAGATTGATATCAGCCACAATCTTGATCATGCCGGATATCACGAAGCCCTTCGATGTGTATTGTGACGCATCCAAGATTGGTCTCGGATGTGTGCTAATGCAAGAAGGCAAAGTTATATCTTATCTATCTCGACAATTGAAGCAACACGAGCAAAGCTATCCAACCCATGACCTCGAACTCGCAGCAGTAGTCCTAGCCCTGAAGACATGGAGACATTACCTAATGGGAAACCGTTGTGAGATTTATTCGGATCACAAGAGCCTAAAGTATATATTCACTCAGAAGGAGTTGAATATGAGGCAGAGAAGATGGATTGAGCTAATCAAAGGTTACGACCTGGACATTCACTATCACCCTGGTAAAGCCAACGTGGTAGCCGATGCCCTTAGCAGATTGCCGTGCCGCTTGAACTCCATGATTTTGAAGGAGCAACCAAGTTTGCACAGGGAGATGGAATATTTTCGAATGGAATTAGTAAGTGAAGGATTTTTGGCTAGCATAGAACTTCAGCCCACTTTGATCAGTCAGATTAAAGAGGCGCAGAAGGGAAATGCTAGTATCGACGGAATCAAGCGTCGTATCGGTACGGGCAAAGTACCCGGATTCACCGAGGACCAAGAAGGAGTTCTGTGGTACAAAGGACGCCTTTGTGTACCAGCAAATTCGGAGTTGAAAGAAGTTATCTTGAAGGAGGCCCATGATACTCTTTATTCTATCCATCCCGGAGGGACTAAGATGTATCAAGATTTGAAAGAGCAATTTTGGTGGCATAAGATGAAGAGAGAAATCGGAAGCTATATCGCCAAGTGTGATATATGTCAGCGAGTCTAGGCAGGACATCAAAGACCTGCTGGATTGTTGCAACCTTTGCAAATTCCGGAATGGAAATGGGATTCTGTAGGAATGGACTTTATCACTGGACTACCTACTTCTAGTAGGGGAAATGACTCTATTTGGGTCATAGTGGACAGATTGTCCAAAGTCGCCCATTTCTTGCCTGTTAAAACCACCTATCAGAGTTCGAAGCTAGCGGAGTTATACATCGCTAGAATCGTCAGTTTGCACGGAGTCCCCAAGAACATAGTATCGGATCGAGGAACTCAGTTTACCTCGAGATTCTGGAAGAAAGTCCAAGAAGGTTTAGGAACCCGCCTAGATTTCAGTACCGCGTATCACCCTCAGACCGATGGACAAACGGAGCGAGTAAATCAAATACTCGAAGATATGCTTAGAACATGTGTGCTAGAATATGGATCCAAGTGGGAAGATTGTCTGCAGTTTGCAGAATTTTCCTACAACAATAGTTACCAAGCCAGTTTGCAAATGGCCCCATTTGAATTCATGTACGGAAGAAAGTGTCGCACCCCTTTGAACTGGTCGGAAATAGGAGAGAGTCAGATTTTCGGACCCGACATCCTCCGAGAAGCAGAAGAGAAGGTTCACAAGATTCGTGAGCACCTCAAGACCGCCCAATCCCGACAGAAGAGTTATGCCGACAAGAGACGTCGAAACCTCGCCTTCAATATAGGAGATTTTGTTTATCTGAAAGTGTCGCCATTGAAGGGAATGCAGCGTTTCCAACTCAAAGGAAAGTTAGCCCCTAGATATATCGGACCTTTTAAAATTCTGAACCGTCGAGGAGAAGTATCGTATCAATTGGAACTACCTGAAGAGATGTCAGCTATGCACAATGTGTTCCATATCTCGTTACTTCGCAAATGTCTCGAAGTCCCCGAGAAGACCGAAGTGTTCAAGAATATCGATCACCGGACCATAGAGATCAACGATGACCTGACCTATCCCGAAGTACCCATCCGTATTTTGGAAGAAGCTTTTCGAACTACCCAAACCAGAAGCATCAAGTTTCTCAAGATTCAGTGGAGCAACCACACAGAAGAGGAAGTTACCTGGGAGCGCGAAGATCACATCAGGACGGAGTTTCCCGATCTCTTCAAATCCTAGGTAATCTTTTCGTCCTTTTTCAAATCTCGGGACGAGACTTTGTTAAGGGGGGAAGGTTTGTAACATCCCAAAAATACTAAACTTGAATCATCAAATTCTAATCATCAAAATTAGGGTTAACAAAAACTTTTCTAAAGGAAATCATGAATGCATGCATATGTGTATGCATGGATTTTGAAATCTTTTAAAACCACCTTGTTTGTTTGTTTCATTGCTTGTAAAATGTTTCTTAGGTGAAATAAACATCATATAAAACATTTTCCACACTTTTCCTAAAGACAAGTAAATCAAAACACATATATGAAATGAATGGTCACTTTGACCAATTTAACTCCCATGCCTACTTTGGCTGTCTCAAACTTTCAGAACCTAACAGAAACTTTTCTGGATCTTTGCACCCCTTGAATGTACTCATAACAAGGTATCAAGGCCCACTTTGTGATCATCCAAAAACTTTCAAATTCATAGTTTAAATGACAATTCAAAATTGAATCTTTATCATATGGGAAGATCCCACTTTTTCAAAAACTACTCAAACAAGCTCAATTTTCAAAACCCAAGCATCTGCAGACTCACCAGCACCAATCTAGCAAACCCACCAAAAATCATTTCAAAATTCAAAACTTGATTTCATGCGGCCATTTCATCAAACAGGTTGCAGACACAAATCAAACAAACATCAAACACTATTGTGAGTAGTGATTCTTGCCTAACTGGTTCCCCATTTAGCTCACACACAACTCAGTAGATCATCTAGGAAGATTAGCCAGGCACTAGCACCACTGTGAGCTTGCCATTGTCATCAATGGTGAATAGCCGAGCACCCTCTTGCCACCCCATAGTCGACAGCAAGCTAGGAGCAGCAGCAAGCCTAGCCAGCATGTATGGGAGGCAGCCCACCGTACACCGCCACTCACTGTCCCAGTCGCGAGCGTTGCCAAGCCCTGGACCACGCGTACAAGCCGCGCCCAGACCGCCAGAGACCATGCCGAGCGTGCGCCAGAGTGCCACCCTCGACCATCACCCACAGACCGCGCGCTGCCCTCGCCGCGTGCATACACAATCCCCGCCGATCCAGGAGACCGCCAGACATCCCTGTTTGCCGCCCCGTGCCGCACAGCCACCGCCCGCCGTCGAAGACGCCGCCTCTGTCGCGCAGAGCACCTCCCATTCCAGAACAAACCACACCGCCCCATGCCTCGATACCATGTCGTTGAGCATCGCCAGGAGACACCGCACCGTCCCCTACCCTTGCCCATGCCTTTAGCCGCCTGTAACATCGCCCCCGATGAGCTCACCGTGCGCCCCGACAGTCCTCTCGCTCGATTATAAATAGAGGCCACCCCCGCACGATTTCTTCACACCATCTCACTCCCCTCTCCTCACTGATCGTGCCACACCATTCTCAGAGCAAGACGAGCACCACCTCGCCAGAATTTCACTGGAGCCTGCCGCTGCCGGAGAAGAAGGGAGCCAGTGATTGGAGCCGCCCCAGGAGCTGCCACGACCACCCCTGAGTTCGCCGTCGTCGACTTTGTCGTTCGCCCGCCTCGCCGACCCTCGCCAGTACCCCGGTGAGCCCCCAGCGATCCTCACTGGCCGCGCTAGGTTTCGTTCTCGCCGAAGTTGTCTCGCGTCGATGATGACTCCCAGCCGTTAGATTAGAACTAGATCGAACGATCCACGTCGCCCCATACCGCTTCGCCCAGCCCGTGTCACTGACGAGTGGGGACACCCACTTAAGCAGCCCGTGGAAGCACTGCGCTTAGCAGGCCGGCCCAGTAATTTTTCCCGCGCAGCCCAGTTATTCAAAATAAACTTTTTCTATTTCAATTCAAACACACTTCTGTACCCAACTTCAAAAATCAACCCAGATCGATTCAGTGCATCAAATTGAATGAAACCAATTTTGTTGGAAAGGCCTGTGAATGCTGAATCCAAGCCCGTTGGATTCAAGTCATATGGATCTATAGATCACCCATGGTAAAAATAACAAGGCAGAAGCTTTTCTGCATTCAAACATTTTTCAAATTTAAACCATAATAGCTTTTGAGTTGATTCCAACTCTCAAAAATCACATTTAACCATACCTTTCAGAATATATAAAAATATATAGGTTTACTTGCAGAAATAATGTTCAAGTAATAAAAGAATGCTACATAAGCATTACTAGCCACTTTAATTAATTAAAATAAAAGGGTAAAACCTTATTAAATTGTGACACCACTTTAAATCACATTCCCTTGGACTACAATATGTGGTGATGACATGTTTCAACATGATCCAATGTTGGGTTTGGAGAATATTAAATCTTAAGTAGTTTTTCAATGAGTAGAAATTACTTTTCTAAAAATAAAAAGATTTAAACCAAGCCTTAACCTTGTAATGTTAGGGATGATGCTAGATCATCCATAGGACCCTTGTGTGTGATGATTGAAAGTAGTTAAGTATTGTTTGGTTATTGTGTACCTCGTATTTATTCATAGACGCTAGTACCGACCAAGGATACGAGGAGGAAGGAGGATACTACGAAGAAGAAGCCGAGGAGAACTCAACCACTGCTCTGCACATGGCAAGCTAAAACTTGCAAGAAACTCTACTTTAGCAAGCCTAATACTACTAGTGTATGTGCAAGCTAACACTTGCAAGATACCCTACTGATGCAACAAACCCCTACTGGTTACTATGCCTTAAGCATATGTGATCATACCCATTTGATAAACCAATCCTAGTTTTATGTGTAAGCTTCTTACTTTATTTCTTTATCAAAGCTTACTTAGAGTTTACTTAAGTGACTGGTAGATATTGGAAAGATGCTGAAGGTTGCATAAAGAGCATAAAATTTGGCCTAAGTTAGAAACCTTGACATCAGCCTGAGACATAAGGTTGTACTTAGTTGAAACTCCACTAGTTACCACCCCTCATCATTACTACCCCCACCTGTAGATGCTAGTGCTAAGCATAAAACTTGATCAACTTTAGATGGGAATACTTGGTGGAAATTTGGTTATGAAAACCTTGGAATGATGGATCATTCTATTGAAATATTTTGGACATGTGTTTCCAAACACTTGAGAATTTTGGTGATTAAAATGTTGAGGCATGAGCCTTAGCCCTTTATAAAACTGATAGTTGTCTGGATGCGATACCATTCCAATTTTATCGTACAACCACAATACCCGAATATTGGGTAGGGCTTGACTGGAAACTTATATTCCTTAGTATTAGTTCCCTCACGGCCAAGGTTTGAGCTGAGGCTACCTTGTGAAGATTGTCCACCTGTGCAGTACCCAAGATGACAGTTGGTCATGGTTGGGAGGCCAAACTCACAGGAGAGGTGCTTATACTAGGGCGTGTAATCGAAAGGTTAGGATTGATTATCCGCATACTGAGTATGGTGAATTCAGGATATGTTCCTGACGGATGTATCGAATGTTGTGGTGAAAGTGTACAATCTCTGTAGAGTGTCAAACTATTCAAATAGCCGCGTCCGCGGTTATGGACAGTTGGAGTGGCCATACGGTTCCCCCGTCAGACTTTTCAAAATGACCTGTGAGATGAATTGAGACTTTGACTTGACCACAACAGAGTTGTGATATGAAATACAAGTTCCCAGTTAGGAGTTATAAAATTGTGACTAGCTTTAGAACTTAGTAGAGATAAATCTGACTTTTGCAAAACAACCCTAGAGCCTAGTGTCCTATTATCCAAAAACCCCCTTTACCTATTAGTATTAGTTTGCGAGTACTTAAAGAGTACTCATGGCTTTGTCCCTGGCTATTCCCATGGCCAGACTATGAAGAGGAGTACCTGGAAGATGGACCCCAGGAAGGTTATGACAACTAGGATCATCTCCCGTCGTCAGTATTGCCTGTGACCCCAAAGATGGATCTTCGCCTACGCTACCGTTATTGTTACGTATTCCGCTGCTTGATGTTGTATTAAGAACTGGATCATGAGATCCCTATTTGTGTAGGAACTTATGTATCGTTTGTAATGGATGATGTACTATGGTATCCAATTCTGTTATGTCTCGCAAAAATGGTAATCCTAGGATTGCGATGTATGGCATAACAGGCATCTAGGATTGAAAAATCCGGGTGTTGACACGACGCCCTTCAGGATGGACGGCGACGCCACGTCGGTGTCTAGCCGACAAGGATTTCTCCTGACCCCTAAAAAATCACACTCTCGGACACTTCGAATTGCTCCACCAAGCTCGCTGCCCACCACCAGCACACGCCAACACGGTCTTGCAGTCAGCATAGTCGTCTCACCGTGACCCACAATGTAAGACTGGTATGACCAAGCTGGAGGAAATATGCCCTAGAGGCAGCCATAGAGATGATTATATTTCTTATGTATCCATGAGTTATTGTAATCTTGAATATCCATATCAGGCAACTTGTATTGATTGGCAATTATGTGAATTGTTTGTGAAACTCTATACTTGTATGGTTATTTATTAGTTGTCCCTAGTTGGAGTTTATGTGAGGACACACATGAATATTATACTAGCACATCGATTGGTTGATGACTATGTTTCGCAAGTCATAGATATGTAGATGTCAAACCAATGATGTGGACACATGTTATGAACATGGGGTTGGACTGACCCAACTTGAGGCTAGCAATTAGACTTGCAGCTCTCTCTACACATCGTGTACGATTTTGTCCTTAGACCTGAGATTGTCGTATGTACTTGAGATGTGGATCGACCTACTTTGGGGCTATCAGACGCTGCTCCGTAACTGGGTAGTTATAAAGGTAGCTTTCGGGCTTGTCCTGAAGCATGATGCAAGGCATGGTCAATCAAGATGGGATTTGCCCCTCTCTACTTGAAAGATATATCTCTGGGCCCCTGGAATGATCGGATCCAGAAATGCATAATCGTGCTACATAAGGTTAAGAGTTAACCTAGTAAAGGGATTCTGAATCACGGTATGGAGAAAGGGAGGTCAGCTTGGAGCTAGACCAAATATTGTGAGGCAAAGGGAAATACATGTACTAAACCTTGTGATAGTTCGTCCGATATGATCTTTGTATGCATTTAGGAGTTGGCGCGTCTTGCTAGAGGCCGCTACCAACTATTAACAGAATAAGTGTATTCGTGTCATGTCTATACGTATATGAACCTATAGGGTCACACACTTAAGGGGCTAGAAGCCTAATAAGGATTAGATCCGAATTAGACCAGACTTAGGATACTAATGGGATGCTAATGTAGAAGCCCACTAGGGACACCTATATAAGAGAGGGTGGGGCAAGCTGATCAGGGTTAGACTATTCCACCCAACCGCCACCCCTCACGCCTGTGTTGCACGCGCGGACCTAGAAGTCCGGCGTCTGACGCTTCCACCCTGCACGTGTGGATACCTCGGAGGTGCTACAACTGTAGCACTTGGACGAGCCGCGCAAGGGGAGCTGCTCGTGGGACTAGGACATGGAGGAGACGTGGAACATCTACACTGCCTCGACACGCTTCATCAAGTTCCGCAACTGCGCGTCTAGTGGTAATCCCGAGATCTATCACAACAGTAATCCTGGTTTACGCGGTATAAATTTTTGATTTGCGCTAGTGTATCCTACCCGTATCCCTTTATGAGCAGCAACTTCGGCAGAAGTCGGCGGTACCGTGACACGCGGGAGGGGGGAGACTACCTCGACCGCTGGAGGGCGATAGTCGACCGGATGTAACAGCAAGGGCAACCAGACCCTCTCTGACCCGGCTAAGCCCAAAAGGACTCGTGAAGCCCTGTCACCACACTGCATCAAGGGTGTCACCGTCGCTGCCAACCCTAGCGCTAGTCCCTACTCCTCTGTCCACTAGTGGATCCGTCGCCACCACAGACCCACGCCACCAAGCAGCAACGCCATCACCACCGTGGTCACCCGGGCCTGCCAGACCACCGTCGGTCTAAGAAGCACAACCTGCACGGCGAAAGCCACAAGTACGACGAGACCGACAACCTAGACGAGGGACTAACCCGAGACCGCACACTAAAGCAGAGGTGCAACGGACAAGGCTGCCATAGCGTCTTCGGGCTGCCTACCATCTAACCTCGCAAACGCGAGCTCGATTTGCCAAGACGACACCAGATCGAAGCCCGCCCGGCCTGGATCTAGTCCCTATCCACCGTCGGGGAGTAGGGGCAGCTCCTGGTCTAAGCCAAGGATGTGGCAGCCATGGCCCGCAAGGACCAGATCAGTCCCTCACTGCTCCAGATCTAGCCCGCTCGGCCCAGCCGTCGCTGCTCCTACTGCCGCCTACGATGCACCATGCGCGTCGCCCAGATCCTCCATCACCTCCGCCAAGCCACCGTCGCCCTCTTAGCTCATCGGTGCCGCCAGGTCGGGGGACTCCTTGGCCAGCACATCGCGCCACCCACAGCTCACGCCGCCCGCCAGGCCGGCCGCTGACGACCCTGACGGGCACGCAACCCTCTGCACCGCCATGTCGACTCACAGCCACGCCGCTGCAGCCCGCGCCCCATAGCATCCTGGAGCACCATCGTCGGCATACACTAGCCCACCGCTCGGGGAGGAGAAAGGTCCCCGCCACCGCGCTATGGTTCCTCCCACCGCTCGGCGGTATGGTTCCTCCCGGTCACTCGCCGTACCTTTGTAATTTTATTCGTTCAAATCATGTCTTGTAATGAATAAAACCATGTAGAATCTCTGATGCTACCCCCCCCCCCCCCTTCAGAAATATAAGGCGTTTTAACTTTGTAAATCGAATGTATCTAGACCTCTTTTAGTGTATAGGTTCATAGAGGTTCAGAGTAAACCTATACACTAAAAGATGTCTAGAAACATTTATTTTACAAAGCTAAAATGTCTTATATTTCTAAACGGAGGGAGTACCTCTCATAAAAAAACCTCTAGTACCTCAAGAACATCGTTTTTATTAGGCGGAAAATATATTGATAATAGGATGATACTAATTATGCCTGCTATTTGCAACAACCTGGGTATCAAGAACTAATGAAGACATCAAGATACGCACTGCAAAAAGAAAATCAATCACGACGAAGCGATCATGAAATTGCAATAGCAAAAACAATCACCCCTAGCAACACAAGGACTGTGAAAGAACTTTTCAAAGTGGGAGTGTGTGTCCACCATCGGATGTTTACATGAGGCGTTGGACAGTTAGGAACTAAGTGAGTAGTAAAGGTACATATTAGGAGAAGATTCAACTTTAATGCGAACATCAAATGGATTCTTTCACATAAGTTATGTCCACTATTCCAATTAATGATTCTGCTTAAGAAGTTTGAGTCTGCTTGTTGCTAAACTTTATTCATGTACACATTCTACACGAGTTCATTTGTCACTTCTACGTGTGGGTGGAAACCCCATTAATATTCTTGTTGCCTCTGTGTTTTCAAGCACCATGTAAGATGCGACCATCACTGGAATATATATTATAGCTTGAGTGATTTATGACTTTCCGTATGGTAATTTCCCGCCGGTCGCGACGACTATATGGACATGAACAGTGTGGTCCAAATTGTTCTTAGAAATACACAAGGTCCAGAAAATCACCCAACAAACGCCGACGAAAATTTCCATTGCTACTAATTTACATAAGGTCTTACTAGTTCTGTCACTCGCAGTGACGACGCAAAAGTTGTCTAATGCTCCATCAAATACGTATACTACTACTCCATATGAGTATATGCTACTACTAATAATCCTATAATTTCAATCATACCAGCATCAAAAGACTGATCTAAATATGTACTACCTCAAGGATCCCAAAAGGGTAAAACTGAAAAATAAATTCTAGGAGGATGAACACGAGAAAGCAGGAGGCGACGAAGCCAACCGTACCTCGCCGACTTTTGCGCGAGAACAGCGACACCGATCGAAAAGAATCTTGTCGCCTTCCGTTCCGCCGCTACGTGCTCCGCCTCTCCTCTGCATTGGCGTGGATCTCAATCTGCCAAGCTCACACCGGGCACTCCGCGCCGCCGTCGTCCTTGGTGTCGTCGTTCTTGGTCACGGCGGCAGCCGGCGGCGGGGCGACGACGTCGGCGCGGCAGAGCGGGCACGTGGAGTGGAGCCGCAACCAGGCGTCGACGCACGCCGCGTGGAACCGGTGCCCGCAGCGCGGGAGGAGCCGGGCCAGGTCGCCGTCGTGGAACTCCACGATGCACACGGCGCACTCGGCCTTGCCGCCGGTCGTGTCGTCGCTGCTCGAGTCGTACACGGAGACAGGCAGCTGGTCGGGGTCGGTCAGGCGCCTCGATGCTCTGGGCGAGGTCGCCGGGGAAGTGTCGGCCGATGACGATGATGCCTCCTCGTCTGCGCGGCCGAGGGAGGACGGCCCTTGCTTCCCGGAGAAGAACCGCCAGAAGTAGAAGAAGATAAGGAGGATCATGAACAGGTTGATGCTGACGATGCAGGCCGTCAGCGCCGGGCCGTGCGGAGTCCAGTGCTTGCTCTTCTCCACCGCTACCGCCGCCACCTCGGTCGCTGGGCTCTGGGCCGTTGACATGGCGACGCCTGATGCAAGAAGCTGCCTTTGGAAGAGACAAACAGCAGATGGCAGTTGCCGATGGTGTGCATAAACCACAGAAACTAAATCTTTGGAAGAGAAAGCTTGTTGAAAAGAAGATAAATGCACGCCAAGAACATGAAAGAGTAGTAAAGAAGAATGGAGAAAGTGGTGACGGAAAATGGAGAGAAACATGGGGAGTTTATAAAAGGGTGGATGGGGGAGGTACCATCGGCCTTGCTGTTTTGGAGGTACAAACTATAATATGGTTACAGTTTAATTAGTATCCAATGGTTTGACTGGGGTGATCCGGTATGGTTACAGTTGTAAGCTAGATCAGCTTTAACAACTCATGCATTATTATTGGAGATTGGAGAAGTCACCTAAGACCACGAAAATACAACTCTACATATACGAGGGTGTCCCGGGTTTACCTGGATGTCCAGTCAGTCTTTGAGATTCGTGCAAGCAATTCTGTAAATTACAAGAAACACCTTGGAAACTTCTACCTTTCAATAGGAAAGTCCTTTCTCTTTTACAATACAGTGCTCGTGTTCTTTCCTACATATATCTGGTCCTTGCATCCCCACATCCACAAATCCATTTGTCAATGTAATCAAAGTGAGTACGTTATGAAATTATGGATAAACACTTAATTAGTTGGATTTAGAATCTGCTTTTCATGGACTGTTTTTCCACTTCCGTATGTGTTCCATCCATGAATAAATTGTTCTAAAAAATACATGAGGCATATATGTAAGATCTTTATGTTCTTCAACCATATATAGAAGCTATTATATTCACACGATCCAAATGGGAGATGTACAACGGATCCAAAGAGAACATTAATATATATGAGGCAAGAAATAAATATTCATCCGCCCTGTCCAAATAAGAGCACCCGAATTTGACAACAGACCACATGGAGAAAAGATGAAAAAGAAGTCAAGTAAAAATTGAATAGATCTGAACCAAAATAAATTCATGGAGCATTCAGATCTAGCCTTCCATGGACAGATCCGAGCAAGGTAGCCCACAATGTCCATGAACGGTGAGCTCGTCGTCCTGCTGAAGCAGAACCGCTCCACCAAGGTCTGGATCGGCGTGAGCTCGGTCAAACCGCGACGATTGGTGTGGCGGTGGAGGGGTCCTGGCCTGAACTCCGCTTCCAGCGGCCAGAGAGTAGGCATGGTGGAGGGGTCCTGGCCTGAGCTCCGCTTCCGACGGCCGGAGAGTACGCGCGGAGGAGGAGAAAGGAGAGAAGGAATGGTGGCGCAAAAGCTCGTCGGGGACTCGAGACGAGATGTCCTTTCTTTTTGAAGACGAGATGTCCATGTACACTTTGGATGCCTATAGGAGACCAGATGTGCACTGTACAGCTTGGTTTTTATAGGGTGGTGGGTGTAAATTGGACTTCATGAATCTTAAATGCAGACTAGACGGTGTTGATAATCACGGGACCCCCTCGTAGTTGTAGAATCGCTGCGTTGTCGGGCTTAGTGGCTAGCTGCTAGCACCATGATGCATAGATACGTATGTTGGACGGGCAAACTCGGTTCTTTTCTAAGCACTCTCTTAATAAAATTGATACGTAGTTTTTTGTGCTTCGAAAGGATGGTCTCACTGACGAGGCTGGACCCCTTCCTTCGTTCGATGTGGCGGTATAAGTTGATATGCGAGGTTATCTCTGTGGGAGCTTTGCCCCGATTAGGGTCGTCGTCCATGAATTGACTAATCAACAAGAGCTTACTAATAAAGGTGGTGATCCTTTGGTTTCTTTCGCACGAAGACGAAGATCTGCTTGATGTTTGTCCTCGTTGATCTGGTCTGGAGAGGTGGGTTCCGGAAGGCTCCGCCGGCGAACTCCCATGGACGTATCATGCCTAGAGATTGCTGGATCGGAAGGCATCCGGTCGCATGCACCTTGTTTTTCTGGCTGTTTGGTTTCAGCAGGATCGTTGGAAAGCTCTGTTGTTTGTTCCCACCAAGTGCCATTCTTAGAGCCATGGTGAATTCAGATGCGGAGAATGTCAGGAAAGTGGAAATATGAGGGTAGCGATGGTGATTTTTGTTCTTGTGGCGACGGAGAACTGGCTGCGTGATCTGGGACTCGTTGCAGCGACTGTTGGTGCGGGAAGACAACACAGGGGGAGTTTCTAGTCTTATATTGCAGGGTGAAAATCCAAGGTCTGGCCTTAACTGGTTGTGTCTGGCAATGACCTTGTTGAAGGCATTGTTTTGTGAGTAAGGACTTTCTCCAGGGTGAAAACCTATGATCTTTGATCGGTCAACGGCAGTGCTTGGGCACTGTTTCCTTCTTGAAGACGTTGTTATTGGAGTGGAGGACTACTGGTGTTGTTCTGATGGTGTCACTGTTGTTACTTTGAGGATTAGTTCTCTGTAGCGGGACTTTTCTTGTTTGTAATTCTTTTTTTTTGAGCCGTGTGCATCCCTAGAGCCATTAGGGCATGCGTTGTTGCAGTGGCTGGGTGTAATCGGTATCCATGTGATATTAATATATACACTTTTCCAAAAAAAACAAGAGCTTACTATCCTCTATTGGATGTTCGTATAAAACGTAATTTACTTATGGTGATCGATGTTCCGTGAGCCACTACGATTTAATTTTGCCCACCATATGACAAATATAGTGTTGAGCATTACAACATGCCATGATAATCCTTTTAAGAAAACTAGTTATGGTGTTTTCTTGGTAAACTTTGAAAATCTTCCAAGAAAGTGTTCAGACTGTTTGGGAAGCTAACATCTGATTTATATCTCAAGAAGGAAAATGGCATCACTCAACTTCATGCTCAAAAAGTTATTGCCTCGACAAGGTAAAAATTATTTAGAATATTATAAAAGAAGGTTCTAGAAAGTAGTTGCTCATAACCTAATAAAATATTAACTAAGCGACTGGTTTCAAAATACAGAGGAACAAGCGGTGTTGAAAATGAAGTTTATTAGGTAAAATCTAAAGACATCGACGACACTTTAGCAAGAGGTATTTATTGTGCGAGAATAGCCCTTAAGAACAATGTGTTGCAAGAAAGAGTTGTGCAAAGTGCCGTGGTCGACCATGGGTACTTTACATTCAAATTGAGGAGCACTGTGAAGTTAAATAATTAGTTCAAAGCATCAATGATGACATTTTGTAGCTGAATTTTAAATTCTACAGTTTCAAATGTGCATAACACGAAATTGGATTTTCAGTTTACGTGCGCGCGTAGAATGACTATTGTACTATGTTTCGGTAAAACATATAGCACGCTAAAACATACATAAATAGGATAAGCATATGATTGACATTCCCTGACTTGTTTAATCTTATCTATTGAGAAAATTCATGCAGAACAGAAGTACACATATTTGCAAAAAAAAATACTAGATTGAGAGAGAGAGAGAGAGAGAGAGATGCATGCAAGGCATAAAAGATTCAGTTTTTAATAAGAACTAAGACGATGTTCAAAAAATTTAAAAAATTTATTTGATCATTCCGTTTCATACATAGAGATTTCATATGGTACTTGGATTATGTCCTATTCTTGTTAGAGTCATATATGAATTATATATAATTGTAATAGTTTAAACTTCTTTTACCTAAAGAGTATACATGAACCTTGTGAGGAAATGTATGTTCTTGCATCTGTTAGTCTACGCCCAAAGGCAACACACCTAGATCTGATCAGTTTTTCTTCTATAAACTTTGACCTAGTTCTATTGATATAAAATTTTACTAAAATAATCATACAGTTGTACGTGCTGCCTAAGTTTGGACTTTTCTGAATCAAGACAATGTAATATGTCTTGAGCTTTGTTCAACAAATTAGTCTAGGTTGCTTTAAGTAATGTGACATGGCATATGGTATTGCTGATTTGTCAATGATTTATTGGTTGACTTAAATTTAAGTCATTCTTGAGAAATCCAGGTCATCACATGGTATGCTGGTCATAACATGGTGTGCTGATGTGTCAATATATTAGTGGTTGTGCAAGAAAACATCCAATAGGGTTAGCCAAAAGGATCTTGTGTGAATAGGTTATTAAGTTCTTTATTGGTAACAAAGAGAGATAAAGAATTCATGGGATCCTGCATGGTCCCTTTCAATGATGACGAAACGTGAGGAGACTTGTAGTGAGAACATAATTAGAAAACTAGGCACTTGTATATTAACATAGTTTGTTGTCATTAAGTATGGATGTGAACTCCTGCAAGACCTAGTTTTTTCACCGGAATCTCAATTGGATTGTTGAAGCAGCATATGAAAAATCATACTATGACATACTCAATATGATATAATAATAAGTAGGGAAAAAAGGGATACAGAAAGAATAAATTTTGACTTTACGAGCATTTCTATTTTAGTAGCACCCCCGTGCTATGATGATCAGTTTATAGTTTGCTTAACGGCGATGCGATTAACTCGTTCAATAAAATGTTGCGCACAAGTTGGGTTAGACGACCATAGTTTGTTTATAATTGTTCAGTAAAGTACTACAATTGCCACAAGGGCAGACATGGGGCTTAATTACTTCTTGTTTGTTCCGTTCTTCGCACATAAATTTAAACAGAAGAATGGATTATGTCCTATTCTTGTTAGAATCATATATGAATTATATATAATTGTAATAGTTTAAACTTCTTTTACCTAAAGAGTATACATGAACCTTGTGAGGAAATGTATGTTCTTGCATCTGTTAGTCTACGCTACGCCCAAAGGCAACACCTAGATCTGATCAGTTTTTCTTCTATAAACTTTGACCTAGTTCTATTGATATAAAATTTTACTAAAATAATCATACAGTTGTACGTGCCGCCTAAGTTTGGACTTTTCTGAATCAAGACAATGTAATATGTCTTGAGCTTTGTTCAACAAATTAGTCTAGGCTGCTTTAAGTAATGTGACATGGCATATGGTATTGCTGATTTGTCAATGATTTAGTGGTTGACTTAAATTTAAGTCATTCTTGAGGAATCCAGGTCATCACATGATGTGCTGATGTGTCAATATATTAGTGGTTGTGCAAGACAACATCCAATAGGGTTGGACAAAAAGATCTTGTATGAATAGTTTATTAAGTTCTTTATTGGTAACAAAGAGATAAAATATTGACAAGATCCTGCATATGGTCCCCTTTCAATGATGATGAAACGTGAGTAGACTTGTAGTGAGAACATAATTAGAAAACTAGGCACTTGTATATTAACATTGTTTGTTGTCATTAAGTATGCATGTGAACTCCTGCAAGACCTAGACTCTCAATTGGATTGTTGAAGCAGCATAGGAAAGATCATATTATGACAAACTCTATATCATATAATAAGTAGGAAAAAAGGAATACAAAAATAATAAATTTTGACTTTACGAGGATTTCTATTTTAGTAGCACCCCGGTGTTGTGATCAGTTTATAGTTGCTTAAGGGCAATGTGATTAACTCATTCAATAAAATGTTGCGCACAAGTTGGGTTAGACGACCAATAGTTTATTTATAATTGTTCAATAAAGCACTACAATTGCCACAAGGGCAGACATAGGACTTAATTACTTCGTGTTTGTTCCATTCTTCGCACATAAATTGAAACAAAAGAACAAATTATAAAAAACAAGTAGAAATGGTTTTCCCAAAATGGGGAAATTATAATACATAATCATGCCAAAAGAGAATTTACACAAGGTGCAGTTATATTTAACTGATAAGTACTCCCTCCGTTTAGAAATATAAGATGTTTTAGGTTTGTGAATGAGATGTATCTAGACACCTTTTAGTGTCTAGATTCGTTTGAACCTATACACTAAAATGTGTCTAGATACATCTCCTTCATAAACTTAAAGCATCTTATATTTCTAAACGGAGGGAGTACCTACCGCTAAGTAGGAAATGATATTCTTTTTTGCACAAACCAGCGGCTATTGGCCTTATGTACGTGGCTGACTAAGTGCAACCCCCTTCGATCCATATTAGTTGACTCAACTTTGTTTAGATACGGATGAATCTAGACTTGATACTTAAGTAGATACACATGAATCTAAATAAAATTAAATCAACTAATATGGGTCGAAGCGAGGGACTAATAAAAATGCAATAGCACTTGATGTGCTTTATACGTACAGTATCAATCTTACAAGGACCAAGTGCTAATAAATATCGCATGTCGGGCACGCTGATCAGAGCTGTGGCAGCTAGCCGTCTCTGTCGCCGGCAGCTAGCCCGCAGATGCATGCGGGGGCAGCCGGCACAGGCCAAAGCGAGCGGCCGTTGCTGTCCTGGAGGTTACGAACGGACGGTGGGAGCGTCCCGTTCCGGGCTGCCGCCGCCGGATTAGATAACCCGTAACATGCATGCTAAACGGTAGCATCCGAGGGAGGGCACATGCGAAAGATCTATCTACTACTCCCTCTGTTTTAAAATATAAGACGTTTTAGATTTGTGAAGAAAATGTATCTAGACTTGTTTTAGTGTCTAGATTCACTCTAAATCTTAATGAACCTACATACTAAAAGTAGTCTAGATACATTTGTTTTACAAATCTAAAACATCTTATATTTTGAAACAGAGGGAGTAATTTACAGAGAGGTAGGTTCGTCCGTCTTCTGATTTTCGTTCCGATTTTTCATTGGACCGATTTACCCCTGGCTATTGAAGATATTTACCCGCCACTATCCTTAGTAAATCATACCGGTTGGTATCTATCCACAAATCCCCTTCTCCTCTGCCTCCGCTCCCGCTGGAAGAGATAGGCTACCGCGTTCAAGGGAAAGGGAGGCCACAGGATCCCTCGTCGGAGACGTCGAGGAGGAGACGGCGTCGGGCGACAGGGTCCTGGTGTGGGGGGGGCTAAAGGCGGAGCTCGCCCGGAGTGGACGGGGTACCCACGAGTCAGTTCTTTTTTCTTCCTCTCCTCCGTTACTCCAGCGCAACACCGTCCCCTTCTCCCACGCGCCCTACCCCCTGCTTCTTCCCCGCCCCTTCTTCCGTTCACGCCCCAACCGGGCAACCGGGTTACCTCTTGTCCTCTACTTCTCGCTCTCACGGTCCTCCAGCTTGATCTCGTCCATCATCGGCCAGAAGAAAAACTGGCGTCGGGAGCGAAGCAGTCGCGACCGGCGACCGGCGCCGCCGGGTTCTCCCTGCTGTGGAGGGCCAGATTAGAGTGTGACAGGCTGGGATCCAAGCATTCAGTTAGGATCTATTCTCTTCTATGGATGGAGGGAAACGAGGTCGCTGTTGCGGGATCTATTCTCTTCAACCTTGGAGGTCAACCGCGTGAGAGTTCAGTCCGGATTTTGAGGGAAACCAGGTCGTCGTTGCAGGATCTCTTCTCTTCGACCTTGGAGGTCAGCCGTCGTGAGAGTTCAATCAGGGTTACGAGTAATCTGGCCATTTTTGGCCGGGAATCGATGCCTACAGCGATGGGGAGGGCCTCACCACAAGGAATTGGTCCGAGGTGGTGCCATCTCTCCGGCTTTTTGGAGGCGGCGGAGGTGATCTCCACGGGAATCGCTTCGGGAAACTAGCGGTCTTGGGTTGTGTGTAGTGCGGACGAATTTGGCGGGGGCTTCCTCCGCGCAGCCGGCATGGGACAGACAGACCAAACAAGGGAGATGGAGGCAATTGAAGGTCCTTGACTCGTTGTTAGTGCTGCTAAGCCATCACGCATGGAACCAGTGCCACCTCGGCCTCTCACCTCGACCTTGCTATTCATGAGCATCCACTATCCCCGACCTCTGTATTCCTGTCCAGGTTCCCTTGCCTCCAGATGTACCCCAAGGTTAGGTGCCAATGATTATTTTATCTGTATAAGAACAGTTTGGATTGTGAATGATCATGCGAGTAAGTTCCTCATTAATTTCAATTTAACAAATTATTCCATAGTGCTGAATTAGTAGTAAGCAAGTGACTATTATTGTGAGATTGGCATACCTGCAATTGTGTGCAATCCGGTCTAGGTAGATTAATTTGTTGTTTTAGCTATCACACACGACCTGTTGTTTTTCGAACGGTGAATTTGAGTTAAATTTATTCAATTAAAGCTGGCTTTTGGCTACTGTGTACACGTCGAATGCATATGGGGCTGTACACCAATCATCACACAAGACCTGCTGTAATTTCTGGTTGCGGTGTTTGTGTTGATGCCTAAAAAAGGACACAGCTAAATTTGATACTCCCTCTGATCTAAATTTGTTTACTTAGTTTTGTTTAGATTCGGATGTATCTAGCACTAAAACAAGTCTAGATACATCCAAATTTAGACAATTTAAGTCAGGTAATTTGAATCAAAGGAGTATATAAATGAAACATGATTTTGATTATTAAGAAATAAGAATGGCTATCTGAATGTATTTCTCTGTTGAGGCCTGCTTGGCCACTGGTTGATCACATAGTATGCCACTACTACTAGCACCACACGGCCACGGTTCCTTGTAAACTTTTGCAATTTGTTGAAGTTGCTATCATTTCCTTCGACACAGCTCACATGAAGGAAAAGCAATGAGAGAAATGGGAGCGCCTACATGCCACCCTAGATCCCCACCGCCACGCAGAATTCGGAGTTGGTCGCACCGCCGCGACGTTAAACCGACCTTCCGACCAACATCCACATCTCTGGCTTCCTCTTGTCCCGCCGTTGGCTAGCGTGTGGCTCTCGCTCGATCCCTCCCGCAACCGCCGGCGCTGGTAACCGTCAACACCCTTTCGTCCTCTTCCCCCGACGAGGCAAGACCGGTGGTAAATACCACCGATGAGGCCCTCCCGCACTGTCCCCATCCAATCCCGTCCCGACAACCCTTGCGCCTAGATGCCCACCAATGACTTTTTTCTTACTGTTTGGAATAGGCGATTAGGGGATTAATCCATGGCAGATTTCCACATTCGGCCACCGGCAATCTCCATTTCCTCCGGCCGGTAGAACAGGACAACAACGACCACAAGCCTGGAGTAACCGTGGCAACGCACGGGCATTCTGCTAGTAACTAATAATAATATCCACTTGCGTCTTGTGCCCACAGGTTTAGGTTCAAGATGATCGCAAGAGGACATGAGATCACATGGGGCGGCACGCAGAGCCGATCGAGCCGCAGATGGTCAGTTTTCCTGCAGGTGCAAGATGCTGAGGCCGTACCCGTACGGGCGTACGGCAGCATGCAGATCAACGTGCGACGAAACAAATCAAGTGCAGACTGCGAGATCTGCCGGTATGGATCCGAACATCCATTGCGCTCGATCAGGTCGTCGGGCTCCTCAGGTCATGCAATGCCAGCGTGCATATCCGGTGAATCGGTGAGCGCGCGCTTGCTGCCTCTTGGGCACGCCCGATCGACGGCCGGCGCCAGTTCGACCAGGCATGCATGAGCATCAGCAGTGGTTCTGAGAGCGACCTACTTAGAATAAGTTAATCATCGCCGATCGATGGAGCACGTACAAGCTAAATGGCTGCAGCGACTGGAAAAAGCATCCAGATAGGTAGGTACATACAGAGGCTCCGTACGACCCCGTGTATCTGCTGCCTGCTTGGGGTCCACGATCGGCGATGATGGCCAACAAGAGCCTGAAAGGACGCGTCCTACCATAGTGTGGCCGTAGCTTTCGTGAACCTCCCCGCGGACCCTTTGGACAATGCATGAAGGATTTTATACGATTCCTTCTATTACCCTCGTGTGACCATGTCGCCGGCCGTCGTCGATCGTACGCGACGGTTCCATCCGGGAACGGTACAACTGACCAGGACGAAGAGGACGTACGTGATCCTTTAGAAAGATTTTTTTTAGCTCGCCGCTCTGCCGCAAGCCCTTATGCAGCATAAGTACTCCAAAGCACGAGATAATGTGTTCTAGGAGGTTAGGGCGCTTCTCGCTAGGTTCTATATAGCCAGGTACTCCCACCGTTTAAAAATATAAAATGTTTTAGGTTTGTGAAGAAGATGTATCTAGACAATTTTTAGAGTTTAGATTTATTTAAACCTATACAGTAAAAGATGTGTAGATACATCTCTTTCACAATCCTAAAACGTCTTATATTTCTGAACGGAGGGAGTAGCTGTTAGCCGAGTCCGAGGCTTTTATCCGCTAAATATGAGCTGGAACTTTGAATCATGACACTTGCTATTATGCATGGGCCATGGACGGAGCAGCAAGAAACCAGACAAGATGTGCGTGACATGCAGACTTCAGAGAGATGATCGATCTATCTATGCATGTGATGGCTCTTGCTTGCATACTGTTGCGTGCAGTGTGCAACGACTCCATGGGTCACGTCCTGCATCTCTAGGAACTGGGATTATAGGCGTGTGTCCCGTCGTTGGTACCACATGTACTGTACATATGAGGCAAGGTCAGTACAGTTTACAACATGTTTTTATTGACTTGGATCGACACAGACTCTTTCCCATTGTCGCCGGCATTACTTTCTATATAAGTCATTTTATGCCGATACTTATCTTAAATATTTTAGTCATATCAATCAAATCGAAGAGACTTTGTATCCTTGTTAATTCACTACAGGAAAGAACTAAGGTGCCGACGGCCGGCCGGCTACGCCGACGGCCAAATGTCGGGGCCGTCGGTATAGCTACCTTCCGTGACCAGCTGACCAGCCTGGCCGTCGGCGTAGGTGACGGTGCCGAGGGTAGCCGTCGGCGTAGCGTGGCCGTCGGCGTAGTACAGAGGGTTGTGCCGACGGTGACCCTCGGCATAGGTACAGCCCTCGGCGTAGCCCTAGTTTAGACACGGCGATGAAAACGGCGTTAGGCACACAGGCTGTGCCGACGGCCGGCCGTCGGCACAGCTCTTTGAAAAATACTAGACCACCTTACATAGAAAATGTCATAACAAAGGGATCTCAAACATTTCCGTCTATCCCTGGTGAAAAAGACAAATTCCTGCCGAATCGGCAGGAAGTAGGTCAGATATGAACTACAGGTACATGATCGGATGCTCATGATTTTTTACAAAAATCATTTAGGTTCAAAATATGTTGTTTAATCATAGATCCACTTCAAGTTTAGCGAGTCTCAGCCCCAAGCTAAGAATCTTCATGCCCGCTCTTCGACAAAGTTTAACGATAGTTTAAAACAGGCATTATAAATTCAAAAATGATCCAAACAACATGAAACCTTCGCGTGGTGTCATATTATGTGACATAGTTAGAAGAAAAAATATCAAACTTGGTATATTGATTATGTCTCAAAAAACCTTCACAAAATGACCTATCTCGTTTGAGGTTTCTTGGCTTTCGGGTCAAATGGCCAATGTTATGGCTAGAACGAAGGCATAGTTTATGATAATGTGTCCATATTGTGCATAAGTGTGCATCATGGGATGGCGAACAATGTTTCAGGAGGAAGTTTTCCTTTTCGTCGCACCAAAAAGCCATTTTTCATTTTCCGAGTGCAAAAAACGGACGGTTTTGTGAAGCAACCACCAAATGGCTAATTCAAAATACTACCGTCACATTTTTCAAAAATACTGGACCCCCTTACATGGATAATGTCATAAAAAGGGGGATCTCAAACATTTCCGTCTATCCCTGGTGAAAAAGACAAATTCCTGCCGAATCGGTAGAAAGTGGGTCAGATATGAACTACAGGTACATGATCGGATGCTCATGATTTTTTACAAAAATCATTTTTAGGTTCAAAATGTGTTGTTTTATCATATATCCACTTCAAGTTTAGCGAGTCTCAGCCCCGAGGTAAGAATCTTCATGTCTGCCCTTCAACAAAGTTTAACGATAGTTCAAAATGGGCATTATAAATTCAAAAACGATCCAAACAACATGAAACTTTCACGTGGTGTCATATTATGTGACATAGTTAGAAGGAAAAATATCAAACTTGGTATATTGATTATGTCTCAAAAAAAATCTTCGCAAAATGACCTATCTCATTTGAGGTTTCTTGGATTTCGGGTCAAATGACCAATGTTATGGCTAGATGAAGGCATAGTTTGTGATAGTGTGTCTATATTGTGTATAAGTGTGAATCATGTGATGTCGAACAATGTTTCAGGAGGAAGTTTTCCTTTTCGTCGCACCAAAAAGCCGTTTTCTATTTTTCGAGTGCAAAAAACGGACGGTTTTGTAAAGCAACCACCAAATGGCTAATTCAAAATACTACCGTCACATTTTTAAAAAATACTAGACCACCTTACATGGAAAATGTCATAATAGAGGGATCTCAAACATTTCCGTCTATCCCTGGTGAAAAAGACAAATTCCTACCGAATCGGCAGGAAGTGGGTCAGATATGAACTACAGGTACATGATCGGATGCTCGTGATTTTTTACAAAAATCATTTTAGGTTCAAAATATGTTGTTTGATCATAGATCCACTTCAAGTTTAGCGAGTCTTAGCCCCGAGCTAAGAATCTCCATGCCCGCCCTTCGACAAAGTTTAACGATAATTTAAAACGGGCATTATAAATTCGAAAACAATCCAAACAACATGAAACATTCGCGTGGTGTCATATTATGTGACATAGTTAGAAGGAAAAATATCAAACTTTGTATATTGATTATGTCTCAAAAAAATCTTCACAAAATGACCTATCTCGTTCGAGGTTTCTTGGCTTTCGGGTTAAATGACCAATGTTATGGCTAGAATGAAGGCATAGTTTGTGATAATGTGTCCATATTATGCATAAGTGTGCATCATGGGATGCCTAACAATGTTTCAGAAGGAAGTTTTCCTTTTCATCGCACCAAAAAGCCGTTTTCCATTTTCCGAGTGCAAAAAACAGACGGTTTTGTGAAGCAACCACCAAATGGCTAATTCAAAATACTACCTTCACATTTTTCAAAAATAATAGACCATCTTACATGGATAATTTCATAAAAGGGGGATTTCAAACATATTTTAGCGAGTCTCAGCCCCAAGCTAAGAATCTTTATGCGTGTCGTTTTAAACGGGCAAATGAAATTATGATAAGAATCACGACATAGTTTGTGATAAGTTGACATTGATATCATATTTGGATTCCTCTCATTTTTGTAATCAATTTAGACATATTATTTGTCGAATTCCGATTTACAGATTTAAAGATATTAATTATTCCATATTAAATAAAAAATTCAAAAAAAAATTATATTTTTATTTGAATTCAATAATATTTTTACTTATTCATTGTTGTTTACTTAAATAATTGCTTACAATTTCAAAAAATACAACCATATGATATGATGATATAAGAGTTAATAGGAATGATATCATAGTATTGACAACAATATGTAAATTGCTTTGCGGGAAGAGATTCTGAAGGAACGAAGTGCTAGGATGGGTGACCGAACGGGAACTTTGACAAAGACTGCAATTTAATAAATTATTAACTATAAATAGTATTAAAATGATTAAAGCGAGAGATTAAGTAGTCAAACAATTTAAAGATTAAAAAATAAAAAATAAAATTTAAAAAAATAAAAAAATAATTTTTTTTTAAATAATTTAGGCTATGCCGACGGCCTGGCCGACGGCGTAGCTCCAGGATGGACCGTTATCGAAGACGACCATTGACTGACATACAGGACCCGCTGAAAGACGCTATGCCGAGGAGGGATGGTTGTGCCGACGGCCACAGAGCTGTGCCGACGAGGACGTACGCCGAGGGGGCTACGCCGACTGCCACCGTCGGCACAGCCTGTGCCGACGGCAACCGACCGTTGGCGTAGCGAATCTTTCCTGTAGTGATTCCATATCCCACTTCGTTTTAAAATCATTTGAACAATTCAAATTATTTTAAAGGTATGTTTCACTAAGTATATTCTACCATACACGCGCTAAACTAAAATGCCGAGGATTTTGGGTGGTTGCAGAGGCTCGCGGAGTACGGAAGCAATCATGCCAGCAGCATCACCCCAAAAATACAAAATGAGCCGAAGATTCTCGTGTTAGATAGATCTCAACATGACGAAGCCCAACGACCCGTCACGCCCCTAACTGTGCCCTGATCGGGGGCGCCCAACCCTATCTGGTTGGTGGGCCCCTGTCGCCGCGCTATATAAAGTGGTGGGGAGCTGGCAGCGCACGGTACGAGGTTCACCGCTGTGCCAACACCCCACCTACATCCCTACCGATCTAGGGTTAGCGCGAGCCGACGGGAAGCACCGCCACCACCGCACACCCACGCCGTCGCCCCCCATTCCCATGGCCAATGACGATGGCTCCAGCTCCGGGACCAGTTCCGGGATCCCCTCTGGCTCGTGCTTGTCGAGCCAGGGCGCAGGTGGTTCTCTCTTCTCTCAGATCCCTCTCTCTCTCTCTCTTCGAGGGTGGGCGCACCGCCGTCAAGCAGGGCAGTGGCGGCGCCCATCGCGGTGCACGGCGGCGGGACGGTGGGTGCTCCCCCCTTTTTATTCTTCATCTCCTATCTCCCCTTTCGAGCATCAGAGACCAGAGAGGCCTCCCCCTTGGCTCCTTGCCGATGCGTGCATCCACCCGAGGGTGGGTGCACCGTCGTCAAGTGGCCGAGGTGGGGGGCAGATCCTTTCTCCCTTTTTGTGTTTGACTTTTCTTTTTGGGGATCTGTGGGTTTGGGGTTTGTCTTTGATTTGGGATGTTTTTTGGGGCATAGATCTAGGGTTTCCTTTGCCCCCGAAGGAGTATTTCTTCTTCTAGATGTCTCCCAAAAGGGATGCCCATCTAGATCGAGAGGAAAGGCGCGGCCATAGGGCAGGCGCTCTTTAGATCTAGGTCTTTTTCTTTGAATTTCTTTTGCACCGAACAAATCTAGCCACTAGTGGCTCTAATACCATTGTTATCTTAGCTTCGCCATAGAATAGACTGGATCTATTCGCTAGCACTCTATCTTTAGTATCTAGACACTAGTCTAGGAGAGAGAGAGAGAGAGAGGGATCTGAGAGAAGAGAGAACCACCTGCGCCCTGGCTCGACAAGCACGAGCCAGAGGGGATCCCGGAACTGGTCCTGGAGCTGGAGCCGCCGTCATTGGCCATGGGAATGGGGGCGACGGGGTGAACGCGGGGGGCGAAATGAGGCTAGGGTTAGAGGGGGTGCAGCGGGGGGGGGGGGGGGTCGTTTTGTCCCCGCGAGGAGCGCGGGAAACCGTCCGATCTAGGGTAGAGGGGATGGGCAGCTAGGATCAAGCGGCGCGGGCGGCTTCGGGCGGCTGCGGGCTAGCTGGGCTGCTGGCGGGCCGCCGCGGACCGCAAGCGAGCGAGTGGGCGCTGGCTAGCTTAGGCGCTGCGCGCGGGCGGCAGCGAGCTAGCGAGCGCGCGAGCGGGGGTAGCGCGCAGGCGGGCCGTGCTGGCGCCCAGGCTGCGGCTGCTGGCTGCTCAAGCGAGCGCGCGCGGGCGGCAAATACCACCGGGCCACTGGGCCACGGTGGCCCAGTAAGGCTTGCAGAGCAGTTTTCTGTTTTTTTCATTTTACGGAGTATATTTTAGCTGTTTTTTCCTTATTTTGCTTAGTTTTTAAAGCAATTTCCAACATTTTTTCTCTAGTCATTTTATTTCAAGTATATTTTGACTAGAGAATGATATAATAGCAGAATTTTTTCTGTAAAGATTAAAGTTTATGTAAGTTATTATTAATGTTTCCGCTGCAAATAGTTATTTTAAATTGCAATAATGCAATAAAGTTTGTTTAAATTTTGTTATAAAGATGTGACAAAGTAATTAAATATGATTGTGTCTCATGTTATTAATTGACCAACGTTATTAATAAGCATGATCATGATCCTTTTCATTAAGTATTAAATGTGCATTTAATTTTATTTCTACCCAACGGTGATGTAATTTTAAATGGCACAAACAATTGCATGCTTAATTTATACCAATGTTGGATTAATGCATACAGTTGTTTTCTTTGGTGATCTCACATCTTTTGTGGTTTTCAGGAGGTCTCAACCTCATGAGCTATTTGAAGGACATCCCGCTGCTAAGGGGGGACAACTACTCCAAATGGAGGAAAAAGGTTGATCTGGCGTTTGTATGCCCCAAGTGGACTGGGTGGTTGACACCAAGCAACCAGTCAAGCCTGCTGACCCTGTGAGGGGCGATGCTAAGGAAAGTGCTGCGTTTGAGAAAAGAAAGAGGGACCATGCTCCTTTGGAGCTGGCCTACTCGATAGACAATCAAAAGTGGGTGAACGCCAACAAGAAATGTTTGGCTTTTGTAAAGAACACAATTGAGAACGCCATAGTGGGCTCAATTGGAGTGTGCCTCCGTGGGCGAATACCTTGCCAAGATAAAGAGCCAGTTTACTGGATCTTCAAAGATGTATGCAACCCAGCTGTTAAAACAGCTAGTGACTGAAAAGTACACGGGAGGGCCACACGGAATAAGAGAGCACATCTTGAGGATGTCAAACATGGCAGCCAAGCTGAAGCCCATGGATGAGGACCTCGAGCTAAAGCCTGCACTTCTGGTGCACCTGGTGATGACCTCTCTTCCACAGCCATTCGAGAACTTCGTAATAAACTATAACATGTCCCCTAAAAAGTGGGACATTGAAAAGACCATTGGGATGTGCTCCCAAGAGGAGGAAAGGCTGAAGGCCCTTCACGGTGGTTCCTTGAACTTCGTGAAGGACAATAGGAAGAGGAGCTTCACCAACAGTAACCATGGTGGCTCACCTTCCAAGCCACATGGCAAGGGCCCACAGCAGCACCAGTACCAGCACCAGCAGTCCTCCCCTGGGGAAAAAGACCAGTGCCACCACTATAAAAAGGTTGGCCACTACAAGAAGGATTGTCCAGTATGGCTGAAGTACATAATGGCCAAAAACGATAAAGATATAGTCTCTTTTGTTAATGAATCTCTGTATGCAAAGTTTTCGAGATCTACTTGGTGGATTGACTCTGGTGCAACTGTTCATGTTGCCAACTCTTTACAGGGGTTCCATTCGACAAGGATTTTGCCAAAAAGAGAAAGACTCATTGAAGTGGCGAATGGGATTGAAGCAGAAGTGGAGGCTGTTGGCGACATTCCTCTGGAGCTGGCTGATGGCTCTTCTCTTTTGCTTAAGGATGTTCTTTTTGTTCCTTCAATTCATAGAAATTTAATAAGTGTGTCGTGCTTGGACAAAGATTCTTATGAGTGTTATTTTGGACATGGCAAATATGCCATTTGGTTAAAAGACATTTGTGTGGGTGTTGCTACCCTACATGACAAGCTATATTTATTATCTTTGCATGAGAAAGTATTTTCTGTGTGTGCTATGAATGAAAAAGTTCCCCTGTCGAACAAAGAACAAAAGAAAATAAAGCGAACTCTTGACTCATCGAAGTTATGGCACTGCAGATTAGGCCATATTTCGAGGGGAAGAATAGAAAGCCTCGTTAAAAATGACATTCTTCCTCCGTTAGAGTTCTTAGACATAGAACAATGCATAGATTGCATTAAAGGAAAGTATGTAAAACAAATTAAAAAGGGTGCAAACCGAAGTATAGCTACACTAGAAATAATCCACACGGATATTTGTGGACCATTTCCGGTGAAAAGTGTGGATGGCTATGATTCATTCATAACATTCACGGATGATCACTCCCGGTATGGTTATATTTATCCAATTAAAGAAAGATCTGAAGCATTGGATAAATTTAAAATTTTCAAAGCTGAAGTAGAAAATCAGCATGATAAAAGAATTAAGATAGTTCAGTCCGATCGTGGGGGGGGGGGAGTACTACGGTCGGCATACTCCATATGGTCAAGTACCAGGACCCTTTGCAAGGTTCCTGCAGGAAAATGGAATAGTCGCCCAGTATTCTATGCCATGCGAACCTCAGCAAAACGGAGTAGCTGAAAGGCGTAATCGTACCCTTATGGATATGGTGCGCCATTCACATTCTCAACAGAGTACTAAGTAAGTCGGTGCCCAAAACACCGTATGAATTGTGGACAGGCAGAGTCCCCTCTCTGCACCACTTGAGGGTCTGGGGGAGCCCAGCTGAGGCAAAAGTTTTCAATCCACACATTGCAAAGTTAGACCCAAAAACAGTATCTTGCCACTTCATTGGCTATCCAGATAAGTCAAAAGGCTATCATTTCTACTGTCCTGACAGATATACAAAGTTTGTAGAAACGAGACATGCAGTCTTCTTGGAGGACGAATTGATGAGGGGGAGCACGGTAGCTCAGGAAATTGATCTTGAGGAGAAGAGGGTGCATGCACCTAATCCGATGACTCAGGAGCCATTTTTCTCGCTACCTCTTGTGCCACCATCTACAACCCCTGAGGTTGTGGTGCCGGCACCTGTTGTGACTCCACACGTGACAACAATGGGCGAAAGTTCGGAACCTATCCATCAGGAGCCGCCTGAACCAACTGTTGAGCACGAAAGGGAGCCAGAACAGCCACATACTGAAAATGTTCCTGAACCCGAGGCAAGAAATGAGCAAGAGTCTGATAAACTCAGAAGGTCTAAAAGAGAACGAAGACCAGCCATTTCCAAAGAAATTTACAAAGTCTACAACGTAGTTCATATGGAGGGTGATCCTACCTCATATGAAGAAGCCATGAGTAGCCCTCACTCAGCCAAGTGGGTGGAGGCAATGGAAGATGAAATAAAATCAATGAGTTCCAACAATGTTTGGGACTTAGAGGAAATTCCTAAAGGAGCCAAAACAGTAGGATGCAAATGGGTTTACAAAACAAAGTATGACTCCAATGAAAATGTAGAAAAGTACAAAGCCAGACTTGTGGCAAAAGGCTTTACGAAAAGAGAAGGTGTAGATTACAATGAGACTTTTTCTCCGGTCTCATGTAAGGACTCCTTCAGAATCATCATGGCACTTGTTGCACATTTTGATTTAGAGTTGCATCAATGGATGTTAAGACGGCATTTCTAAATGGAGATTTAGAAGAAAATGTTTACATGAAACAACCCAAGGGTTTTTTCATGGAGGGGAAGGAACATATGGGATGCCGCCTAAAGAAATCCATTTATGGGTTAAAGCAAGCCTCTAGGCAGTGGTATTTAAAGTTTAATGATACCATTAAAAGATTTGGTTTCAAGGAAAATGTTGAGGACAAATGCATTTATGCAAAGTTTAAAAGTGGGAAATATATTTTCCTAATTCTGTACGTGGATGACATTCTGCTTGCCAGCAGTGATGTTAGTCTACTACTAGAGACAAAGAAATTCTTGTCATCAAATTTTGACATGAAAGACCTTGGTGAAGCTTCTTATGTTTTGGACATAGAAATTCACCGAGATGGAAAGAATGGAGTGTTAGGACTGTCGCAGAAAGCATATTGTGAAAAGATTTTAAAGAAATACAATATGCATGCGAGTAATGCAACACCTGCTCCCATAGTCAAGGGCGACAGTTTTGGGAAATCCCAATGTCCAAAGAATCAATATGAGATCGATCAAATGAAGTCAGTACCATATGCTTCGGCTGTTGGAAGCTTACTGTATGCACAAGTGTGCACTCGCCCTGACTTAGCATTTATCATCGGGGTACTCGGTAGATATCAAGAGAATCCAGGCATAGAGCACTGGAAGATGGTAAAGAAAGCTTTGCGTTATTTGCAAGTCACAAAAGGCCTCATGCTAACATATAGAAGATCTGATTCCCTAGAGATAAAAGGGTATTCAGATGCGGATTTTGCGGGAGATAAAGACGACCGAAAGTCCACGACAGGGTATGTCTTTACTCTCGCAGGAGGTGCTATTTCGTGGAGAAGCGCCAAACAGTCGATAGTTGCATCATCTACGATGTATGCAGAATTTATAGCATGTTATGAGGCCATGGGACAGACGTTATGGTTAAAGAAATTTTTTTCCGACTTGAAAGTGGTTGACTGTATCAGCAGGCCACTAAAGATGTACTGTGACAACGAGCCCACAGTATTCTATGCTCACAACAACAAGTCGAGTAATGCTATAAAGTCTATAGATATAAAGTATTATGTTGTGAAGGACAAAGTCCAGGATCAAACTATAAGACTCGAGCATATAAGGACAACGGATATGCTTGCGGATCCGCTAACGAAAGGCTTACCACCCAATGTGTTCAAGGAACACATAGCCGGCATGGGTTTAATGGAAGCCTATGATTCCTGGACTACAGAGGCCCAAAAGTAACAGGATTTGTTTCAAAACATGAAGGTATATAGTGGCTGTCTGATTCTATCGGCAATTGAGCTGAGACGATAAAACATGCTCTATGTATCATTCTGTGATGGAATAAGTAAAGAACAAAGTTAAAAGTAAAGTCGAGATCTAGGGGGAGAATGTTAGATAGATCTCAACGTGACAAGGCCCAACGGACTGTCACGCCCCTAACTGCGCCCTGATCGGGGGCGCCCAACCCTATCTGGTTGGTGGGCCCCCGTCGCCGCTATATAAAGTGGTGGGGAGCTGGCAGCTCACGGTACGAGGTTCACCGCTGTGCCAACACCCCACCTACATCCCTACCGATCTAGGGTTAGCGCGAGCCGACGGGAAGCACCGCCACCACCGCACACCCACGCCGTCGCCCCCCATTCCCATGGCCAATGACGGCGGCTCCAGCTCCGGGATCCCCTCTGGCTCGTGCTTGTCGAGCCAGGGCGCAGGTGGTTCTCTCTTCTCTCAGATCCCTCTCTCTCTCTTCCAGACTAATGTCTAGATACTAAAGATAGAGTGCTACCGAGAAGATCCAGTCTAGTCTATGGCGAAGCTAAGCTAACATCTCGAGCTCGTGATAACACAACACAGTAGGGACAAACACAAACTAACTAATCCTCGTCTCTAGTCCAGATGCTACTGATGCCGTACCTGATCGTACAACCACATGGCACTAATGATAAGATGCCTTCTCATTTCCTAGCATCTCTATTCACCATGCATCTTTCTGCTCCAAAATATCGTCAAGCTCCAGGGATATACGCTACTGGCTGCCTAGCTGCCGTACATGCACGTAGACGTGAACCTCAGAAAACGGCGAGAAGTTGGTGGTGCAGTAGTGCACGGTGAGCATATGTGGCCGTACGTAGCTTTCGTGCCAATTTTTTGCGCGGAGCGGAGGCCTGTCGGCTGTCGCCCTGTCCTCGCTTGTCGCCGTGCCTTAGAAAAAGCGAAAAGGAACGGGAGGCGACGAGGGGACGGAGCTAGCTCGCTCGGTCAATTGTGTTCATTTTCCTAGCGTTACCACGTCGCCGTTGGGTACGATCCGAGGACGGTACAACTGACCAGGACGTCATGGATCCATCGGAATGATATTTCCAAAGTTTTAAATAGCTGGCGCGCTATAGCTTTCGAGAGGCCTCCCACTACGGCTAGTGTCTATAGACAAAATAGAGAATACCCGCTAATAGCAGCGATAGTCCGATTTAGTTATAAATTAGTCTCCTATTTAACCGCTAAAGGTCATGTGTGTTATTTTTTTTATTTTCTTTTTTAATATCTTAGTTTAATCTGATTCAATGAAATATTGTGAGTTGAATGGTTAAATACTTATTTGCGTTGAGTAGTTGAATGAGTTGTAGCTTGAATCATGTTTGTGTCATAGTTTTTTCTTTTTTTTCAAGATATGACTAAAATTTCCTCTCTTTTTAAAAAACGGCTAATATGAAATTGTCCGCTATAGTCTCGCTATAGGCTTGTATAGCCGCTGAAAATATTGCCGCTAAATAAAATAGCCGGCTATTTAAAGCTTTGTATTTTTCTAGTGTTGAGCTCCATGGCGCGCGCCGCTGCTGTCTATTTTGGCTAGATTTGCACAAGAGCCCCGATCGAGGTGGTAAGCAAGGTAGGTGTTACCTGAGCAGTTGGCTCGGATGGCACTATGCATGGGCCATGGATGGAGCAGGAAGAAACCAAAGATGTCTCCTGCGAGTGCCCATAAAGTTGCTTGCAGTGCATGCAGTGACTCCTGGACCACCCATCCATGACTTCATGTCCATGGACCGGGAGCTAGCTACTAGCTACAGAGTACGAGCTGGACACTTCCCACACACTGTGTATATACGTGGAAAGGTCAGTGGTTTGCAACTTGCTTAGTGATCGTCTACTTTTCTGATTTCATTCGTTCAAATCTTGTCTTGTAATGAATAAGACCACTTAAAATCTCCGATGCTACCTCTCAGGAAAAAACCTCCAAATAGTACCGCAAGAAAATCGTTTTTCTCTCGCGGAAAATATATTGATATTAGGATGATACTAATTATTCCTGCTACTTGCGACAACCTAATGTCAAGAACTAATTAAGGGTGTGTTTGGAAGAGCTCCACTCCATCCAACTGCATTTCATGTCGGAACTTCACTCCACCTCTCTACTCTAGAGCCTTGAAAAAACTGTTTGGGTGACAAATGAATTCCAGATTCAGTTAGTAGAGAGATTATCAAAAGCCTACGCTGTCTTTTTTTCTTCTTTTGTCCTCTCCTCATGTTTTATGCTATCGCTACATCTACCAGCTCAATCTTGCATAAAAAGAATTGCATAAACCTGCACATCTTTACAAGAACACATAAACCTCTGTTCAGTCGTTGATTAAAACTCAAGAATTATGTACATAACAAATTGTGCACCATCTATACTTTCTCGTACAGCTATCCACAATCATCTAATTTATATACAAGAAGTACAAGAGCCCTCCGATTCCCATTACAAGCAGGGACGGAGCTCCCAGTAGGGAAAGGTAGGGCGGTTTTCCTATCTTGATTTCTGACAAAAAGATTTAGATGTGCATATTTTTATGAACAATTTGAGTGGTCATACACTAAAAATGAACTTCGTATGAAAAAGTTATGCTTGTTTTAATGAACGCTGTACAAAACTGATTCTAAAGTGAAATAAATATAGTCTAGTTTTAAATTAAATCTTTCATTTTGCAATAGCTAATTCTCAATCTAGTAGAACTCTAAGGAGGACCTAAGAGTATTTTGGCCACGTTATCAGATATCATGCTTCATTTTGCTTATAGTCTTATTGCGTTGGTATTGGTTTTACTGGTGACAACAACATTTGAAAGGGCTTTCTCGATGGCAAAAATCATTAGGAGTTGATATTTACTTTTGTTTTGAAGTTCACCCTACCTTATATTTTTTCCGTCCTCCGCCACTGATTACAAGGAATGCAAAGGGAAGATGAATTTGCCAACTAAAGTGAAGTTGCGGGAACACCCTTTTCCGGGCTTCACCAAAATGAACTACCGACCGTCTCAGCTTCACTTCATCAAACTATGAAGCCAAGACTGTTTCGAGCAGCTTCACCTTCTCCAGCCATAAATCGGTGGAGTGGAGCTGCCACAAACACACCCCAAGACATCAAGATACAGACGGCAGAAAAGAAAATGAAACAATAGAAAGAAAATCGACCACGCCAAAGCGATTAGAAAATCGCAGCAACAGAAAACAACCATCCCTAGCAACACAGGGACTATGAAAGAGCTTTTCCTATAGAGACGCCTTCGAGAAAAGAAACATTGCACAACTATGGCTACCTTACCGTGAAAAGAAAACTGCCTCGATTCCTAACTTCATCCCCAACATCAAATCGATTCTTTCATGTAAGTCATGACCACTATTCCAGTCAATGCTTGAAAAGTTAGAGTCCACCTTTTGTTGCTAAACTTTATTCATGTACACATTCTACACACGAGTTCATATGTCATTTCTACGTGAGTGGAAACCCCATTAACATTCTTGATGAACCGTGTAATTACCTTCTGTGTTTTCAAGCACCGTGTAAGATGCTACCATCATTGGAATATCTATTATAACTTGATTGATTTATGACTTCGTATATGGTAATTTCCCATCGGTCACGACTATGGACATGGACAGTGAAGGGGCACATGGTCCAGATTTTCCTTAGAAAATCACTCAACAAAAGCCAACGAAGATCTCAATTACTACGCATTTACATTGAATCTTACTAATTCTGTCACTCGCAGAGACACAAAAGTCTAATGCTCCATCAAATATACTACTAATCCTATAATTCCAATCATATACTGGTATGAAATATATAAGAGAAGACTGATCTAAATATGTACTACCTGATCGATCCTAAAAATGGGCAAAACTGAAAAGAAAAATATGTCTGTAACAGGATGAACACGACGAAGCCAACGTGTACCTCGCCGACTTTTGCGCGAGGACAGCGACACCGATCGAAAAGAATCTTGTCGCCTTCCGTTCTCCTCTGCATTGACGTGGATCTCAATCTGCCAAGCTCACACCGGGCACTCCGCGCCGCCGTCGTCCTTGGGGTCGTCGTTCTTGGGCTCGGCAGCGGCCGGCGGCGGGGCGACGACGTCGGCGCGGCAGAGCGGGCACGTGGAGTGGAGCCGCAGCCAGGCGTCGACGCACGCCGCGTGGAACCGGTGCCCGCAGCGCGGGAGGATCCGGGCCAGGTCGCCGTCGCGAAACTCCACGATGCACACCGCGCACTCGGCCTTCCCGCCGGCGGCGTCGTCGCTTCTCGAGTCGTACACGGAGACGGGCAGCTGGTCGGGGTTGGTCAGGCGCCTCGACGCTCTGGGCGAGGTCGCGGGGGAAGTGTCGGCAGATGATGACGCTGCCTCCTCGTCTGCGCCGCCGAGGGAGGACGGTACTCGCTTCCCGGAGAAGAACCGCCAGAAGTAGAAGAAGATAAGGAGGATCATGAACAGGTTGATGCTGACGACGCAGGCCGTCAGCGCCGGGCCGTGCGGAGTCCAGTGCTTGCTCTTCTCCACCGCTGCCGCCGCCACCGCGGTCGCTGGGCTCTGGGCCGTTGACATGGCGACGCCTGATGCAAGAATCTGCCTTTGGAATCTGCCTTTGGAAGAGAGAAAGAGAAGATGGCAGTTGCCAATGGTGTGCATAAACCACGGAAACTAAATCTTTTCTACGAACGTCAGTTCGTTATTCGATCTCACCATGGCGGTCCAGAAGTTTACCAGGTGGTTCTCCATAGAGCAGAGCAACTAAATACTACAGTGTGTGCACATTCCCAAACACCTCAGATTTTTGGCAAAACAGCAGAAAAATATGGTTTTCCAAAACTGCGGTATTTCATTGCCGGGCATCCGAATACTACGGTTTAGATATACCATGGTTCTGAAAATACTGAGCTGCCAAACGGAGCCTTAGTATCCAATGGTTCTTCAAAAGAACATAAATGGACGCCAAGAACAGGAAAGGGTATAGTAAACAAGAATGGAGAAAGTGGTGACGGAAAATGGAGAACATGGGGGGTTTATAAAAAGGTGGATGGGGGAGGACATCGGCCCTTGGTGTTTTGGAGGTACAAACAAATAACGTGGTTACAGTTTAATTAGTATCCAATGGTTTGACTGGGGTGGTTGATATGGTTAATTAGAGTTGTATAATCTAGACCAGCTTTTACAACTCCTGGATTATTATTGTACGTCTAACAAGTCACCTAAAGGGCTTACTTGCTACCTGCTAGCACCATGGTGCATGGATATGTAGGTTGGACAAGGCAAATAACTCGGTTCTTTTCTTAGCACTCTGTTAATAAAATTTATAGCATGTAATTTTTTTAGCTCTGAAAGGATGGTCACCTGATGAGGCTGAACCACTTCCTTTCTGGTTGGATGTGGCGGTATAAGCTGATCTGTAAGGTTATCTATGTGGGACTTTGCCCCGATCAGGGTCGGCGTCAGTGAAGCGACTAATCAACAAGAGCTCACTATCATCTTATTGGTTTTTTTTCATATAAAACGTCATTTACTTATGGTGGTCGATGTTCCGTGAGACACCCCAATCTACGTTTGCCCACCATATGACAAAAATAATGTTCACCATTACAGCAGACCATCCTAATCCTTTTAAGAAAACCAGTTATGGTGTTTTCTTTGTAAACTTTGAGTATGTGTAATCTTTGAAGTAAGTGTTCAGATAGTTTTGTGAAGATAACACGTCCGAAGAATGTAAATGGCATAACCCAACTTCAGGCTTAAAAAGTTAGTGTCTCGACAAGGTAAAAAATTATTTAGAATATTATAAAAAAGGTTCTAGAAAGTAGTCGCTCAAAACCTAATAAAATATTGACTAAGCGACTGGTTTTGAAATGAAGAGCAACAAGTTGTGTTGAAAATGAAGTGTATTAGGTAAAATCTTAAGACAATGACGACACTTTAGCAAGGGGGTATTAGATGTGCAAGAATATCCCTTGAGAACAATGTGTTACAAGAATGAGCTGTATATGACATGAAAACTATATCACAAACTGGAGTTGTATACTTTGTCATGCAAAGTGGCGTGGTGGACCATGGGTACTTAAATTCAAATTTCGGATCACTACGAAGTTAATAATTAGCGCAAAACATCAATAATGCCATTCTATCGCTGAATTTTAAATTTGATTAAGTTTCAAATGATGTGGTAATTTTTTGACCGTGCATTACATGAAATAGGATTTCCAGTTCGTATGCACGTAGAATGACTATTGTATTTTGTTTATGTAACACATGTTTTTGAATTGGACATGTGAGGAAGTTATTATTTTATTGCATCCGGATAGTAGCCCTTATCCAAACTAGTGATATGTGATTCATGTAATTCAATGAGATAAACAAACTTATGAGAGTAGCATGCATGGTTTTCTTGCACAAAGAGAACAAAATATTTCAGGGCCTCTCTTAGAAATATATAGGACGCTAAAACATACACAAGTATGGTATGCATATTATTGATATTCCATGGCTTGTTTAATCTTTATCTATTGAGAAAAATCATGCAATACATAAGTAAAAAAAATTGTCAAGAAACAAGACTTTTCAACAAATGAGAGAGAGAGAGGGTACATGCAAGACATAAAAGATTTAGTTTTTCATAAGATCCAAGATCATGTTGCAATATTTACAAATTTTTGTTAGATCATTATGTTTCATATATAGTAATTTCATATGGTTATTGGATTATGTCATGTTCTTAGGAGTGTCATATATGAATTCTATATATAATTACAAGATTTTAAACTTCTATTACCTAAAGGGTATACTTATACATGAATCTTGTGGGGGTGGGGGGGATGTATGTTCTTGCATGTGTCAGTCTATGCCCAAAGAAAATACATAGATCTGATTAGTTTTTCTTCTATAAATTCGATGTAGTTCCATTTATATAAAAATTTACTAAAATAATTATACAGTTGTAATGTAGCTTAAGTTTGGAATTTTCTAAATTAAGACAATGTAACATGTCTTGAGATCTGTTCAACAACTTAGTCTAGGTTGCTTTAAGTAATGTGGCATGGCATATGGTATTGTTGATTTGTCATTGATTTAGTGGTTGACTTAAATTTAGGCCATTCTTGATGAATCCAGGTCATCACACGGTGTGCTGATGTGTCAATATATTAGTGGTTGTGCAAGACAGCATCCAATAGGATTGGACAAATGATATTATGTGAATAGTTTATTAAGTTCTTTATTGGTAACAAAGAGAGATAAAAAAATCACGAGATCCTGCATGGTCCCCTTTCAATGACGACGAAATGTGAGTAGACTTGTACTAAGAACATAATTAAAAAACTAGACACTTGTGTATTAACATTGTTTGTTGTCATTAAATATGCATGTGACTCTTGCAGGACTTGGTTTTTTCACCGGACTCTCAATTTGATTGTTGAAGCAGTATAGGAAAAAAATCAAACTATAACAAACTCGCTATGATATAATAAGTAGGGAAAAAGAAATATAGAAATAATAAATGTTGACTTTACGAGCATTTCAATTTTAGTAGCTCCTCCGTGTTATGATCAGTTTATAGTTTCTTAACAGCAATGTGATGAACCCATTCAACAAAATGTTGCCCACAAGTTGGATTAAATCATAGTTTACTTTTTGAAAGAGTATATATTAATATCACAGGGATACCAATTACACCTAGCCTCTGCGACAATGTATGCCCTAGCAGTCCTACGGATGCACACATAAAAAAAGAATAATTATAAAAACAATAGAAGTCCTGCTATAGAGAACTAATCCTCAAAGCAACGACACCGACACCATTAGAACAACACCAGTAGTCCTCCACTCCAATAACAACGCCTTCAAGAAGGAAGCAGTGCCCAAGCACCGCCGTTGTCCGATCAAAGACCATAGATTTTCACCCTGGAGAAAGTCCTCGCTCACAAAACAATGCCTTCAACAAGGTCATTGCCAGGCACAACCAGTTAACGCCAGACCTTGGATTTTCACCTTGCAAGGTAAGACTCGGAACTCCCCCTGTGTTGTGTTCCCGCACCAACAGCCGCTGCAACAAGTCCCAGATCATGCAGCCAGTTCTCCGTCGCCACAAGAAAAAAATCACCATCGCTACCCTCATATTTCTGCTTTCCTGACATTCTCCGCATCTGACTTCACCATGGCTCTAAGAATGGCACTTGGTGGGAACAAACAACAGAGCTTCGCAATGCTCCCGCTGAAACCAAACGGCCAGAAGAACAAGGTGCGCACAATCGAATAACTTCCGATCCAGCAATCTCCAGACATGATACACCCATGGGAATTCGTCGGCGGAGCCTTCCGAAACCCGCCTCTCCAGACCAGATCAACGAGGACAGGCATCAAGCAGATCTTCGTCTTCGTGTGAAAGAAACCAAAGGACCACCTCCTTTATTAGATCCGACACAGCGATCCCCACACCGTTGGCCGGTTTCCGGAGAATGGATCGAGCAGGACGACCATCGGTACCGATGAGCACGTAGGCTTAGCACCGCCACTAAGGGCGCGCCATCGCCTCTATCCTGTAGCACCACGTCCGCCGCTTCGTCCAGATCCCGGCCAATGCCGCCCACGGCCCTCACTGCCCCGGTCTAGCAGCCGCAGGCCCTGAGCATGAAACCACCGCTCCACACAGCCCTCCTCGCCACAGCAGGGTGGCTCCACCACGCCGAGCCACGCCACCTAGCCGGACGCCGCCGCGCCCCGCGCACGCGCGTTGCCGCAGGTCGTCGATCTTGGCCCGCGCCTAGATCTGACGAACCAGGGGGAGAAAAGGAGCCTGCCGCCACCGACGCCGAGTTGCCGCCGGTGTGTCCTGGCAGCGGCAAGGCGGGAGGAGCAGAAGGGGGGCCCGACGGCGGCGGTAGGGTTCTCCCGGTCGCTCGCGGGAGCGACGCGGGAGGGGTACGTACGGGAGGAGCAGGATAGCGTACGGGAGCAGGATAATCATAGTTTAATTAATTGGTCAGTAAAACACTACAATTACCAAAGGGGGGCAGGCATAGGACTTCATTACCTCGTGTTTCGTTCTTACCTCGTGTTTCGTTCTGGACACAAATTTAAACAAAGGACCAAATTCTAAAAATCATGTAGAAATGGTTTTCCAAAATTAGGGAAATATTATAATCCATAATCATGCCGAAAGAGAACTTACACAAATGCAGTCATAGTTTATTGATAAGTACCTACTGATAAGTAGAACACATGTTTTGGGGGGCACGAACGAGCTGTCTATTGGCCTATGTATGTGGCGGGCTAACAAATGCTAAGAAAAATGCACTTGCTCTGCTTCATATCAATCTTAGGAAGACCAATTTCACATAACTGTCGATCCTGCACTGTATAGCTAGCAGCCATCACATATGCTGATGCCCAATATAATATACAGCTGGTAGCAAAGGTTATAGTCAACTAAACCAAAGCCGGTCAAATGGGAAAAAAATGAAGATAGTATTCTACTACCTTCGGTCCATATTAATTGATTTTGTCTAAATTTATATAAATCTAGACACTATTTAGTATATAAGTTTATCCAAATTTTAATAAATCAAAGTCAATTAATATAGATTGGAGGAGGAAGTAGCAAAATCAAGACACGGAGATGTTTGAGAATCTCAGAAAAGCAATCTTAGTTTGTCGTCACACTCACTATTCAGAGCACGCCTGTATCTATCCGGTTGAGTCAATAGTAGCGGCAGGCAAGTGAACGAGACGATCAATCAATCGACCGTGGTATCTAAGCGATCGACAGGCAAGTGCATGAGAGACGATCAATCCACTAGTAGAAAAACGACTTTTTGTTTTTTTAGATCCAGCCTCTAGTCTCGGTCCTGTTTAAAATCGGGACTAGTGTTAGCACTAGTCGTGGTATGTGAATTTTGTAACGGCTAGATGCACCACATTACTAGTCCCGGTCCGTGGGCAACCTTTAGTCCCGGCTGGTAACACCAGCCGGGACTAGAGCACCTGTGAGACCCATGGCTATATTTAGTCTGGGTTCTTGTTACCAGCCGGGACTAGAGATCAACCTTTAGTCTGTGTTCGTTTACCACCCGGGACAATTTATTACCACTATATATCCCTCTTCGACCCAACACAACAGCATGCCCATTTTCTCCAAGGAACAGCTCAAGTTCATCCTCATTTTTTGTCCAATTTGATGGAAACTTTCAATCCAAGCTTTGTCAAGATTTGGTGGCATCATCTATCAATCCAAGCTTCTAAAATGGTTAGCAACTTCAATCTTTCATCTCTTATTGTTATAGTTTAGCTCAATGCGCTAGAACTAGAATGAGGAATTTCATGCTTAGAAGTGTAGAGAGAATTTTAGATGTATAATTTTAAGCATAGTTTGATTATACAAAAAGCTACTGAAAGTTGAGATGTGCATTTTAAGAGTTTCGGATCTCAGAATTGAATAAGATTTTCACTGCCAGAGCAATAATTAAATAGTCAACATTTTTATGTTACCAGTTTTGTCCAATTCAAAAATTAGTGCATGTAAAATTTTAATATGATAGAAAATCTTAATTCAAAAATTAGTGCATGTAAAAGTAATTGTAGTAAAAATGATCCAAACTTTTTATATGATAGAAAATTTTAATTATACTACAGATGAGCCGAGAATAGATCTATGACGCTCCCCGAATGTCTGACGCGTTCATTAAAGACGTGCATTCTTTCCTCGATTTGGCCGAGGCAAACAAGCGGAATGGTTTTATGTGTTGTCCGTGTCGTGTCTGTCGGAATGAGAAGGATTACTCTTCATCCAAAACCATTCACATCCACCTGATTCAATCAGGTTTCATGTCTGGCTATATTTGTTGGACAAAGCATGGAAAAAGCGGGGTTATGATGGAAGAAAACGAAGAAGAAGAGAACGATGACAACTATCCAATATTTTCTGAATACGATGGTACTGCAATAAAAGACAATGAACAAGAAGAAGGTGAAGAACGGGCATTAGATGAGACTGCTGATGATCTTCGTCAGGCCATTCTTGATGCACGGAGCGAATGCGAAAATGAAAACAAGAAGAAGAAGTTGGAGCGCATGTTAGAGGATCACAAAAAAATGTTATACCCAAATTGCGAAGATGGAAACACAAAGCTCGGTACCACACTGAAATTACTGCAATGGAAAGCAGAGAATGGTTTATCTGACAAGGGATTTGAGAAGCTACTGAAAATTTGGAAGAAGAAGCTTCCAAAGGATAATGAATTGAATGTCAGTACATACGAGGCAAAGAAGGTCGTCTACCCTCTAGGACTAGAGGTGAAGAAGATACATGCATGCATTAATGACTGCATACTATATCGCGGTGAGGAGTACGAGAATTTGGATGCATGCCCGGTATGCGGCGTATTGCGTTATAAAATCAGATGAGATGACCCTGGTGATGTTGAGGGCGAGCAGCGCCCCAGGAAGAGGGTTCCTGCAAAGGTTATGTGGTATGCTCCTATAATACCACGGTTGAAACATTTGTTTAGAAACAAAGAGCATGCCAAGTTGTTGCGATGGCACAAAGAAGAGCGCAGGAAAGACTCGATGTTGAGACACCCCGCTGATGGGTCGTAATGGAGAAAAAATGATAGAGAGTACCCGAGCTTTGCACATGACACAAGGAACTTAAGGTTTGGTCTAAGTACAGATGACATGAATCCTTTTGGAGAGCAGAGCTGCAGTCATAGCACCTGGCCTGTAACTCTATGTATATATAACCTTCCTCCTTGGTTATGCATGAAGCGGAAGTTCATTATGATGCCAGTGCTCATCCAAGGCCCGAAGCAACCCGGCAATGACATTGATGTCTATCTAAGGCTATTAGTTGAAGAACTACTATAGTTGTGGCGCGACGAAGGTGTTCGTATGTGGGATGAGCACAAACAGGAGCCATTTGACCTACGGGCATTGTTGTTCGTTACCATCAATGATTGGCCTGCTCTTAGTAATCTTTCAGGACAGACAAACAAGGGATACAATGCATGCACACATTGTTTAGATGATACTGAAAGTATATATTTCGATAAAGGTAAGAAGAATTTGTACCTGGGGAATCTTCGATTTCTTTCGTCCAGGCATCCCGCAAGAAAGAAAGGCAAGCATTTCAATGGTGAGGCAGATCACCGGAAGAAGCCTATCCGCCATACTGGTGATGATATATTTGATATGGTCAAGGGTCTAGAAGTAATCTTTGGAAAGGGCCCTAGCGGTCAATCTGTTCCAAATGACGCTGACGGACATGTTCCCATGTGGAAGAAGAAATCTATATTCTGGGAGCTACCCTATTGGAAAGTTCTAGAGGTTCGCTCTGCAATCGACGTGATGCACGTGACGAAGAATCTTTGCATGAACCTGCTAGGATTTATGGGCGTGTATGGAAAGAAAAAAGATACGCCAGAAGCACGGCAATACCAGCAAGGTATGAAAGACCGAGACGGCATGCATCCAATAAAGACAGATTTTTTTTCAAAATGGGAGCATCGCCCCGGCCTCTGCATCAAGCGATGCACACAACCCCTTTATTACCCAAGTTTTGATATTCAAAGTTTACAAATCATGGATCAGAAAGTGTGGATACATGTATCAACCAACGAAATAAAAACGAAATAAATCTATGCATCTTGAAGTCTTCTAGTAGGCTGCCACCCAGCCTGGCAGTAAATAGCCCGAGCAACCGCCTCCAGCCGGGTGCATCCAGAGTGCATAGACGCCCTCTGCGCCTCCGGGAGTAGAAGAGACCAATCGTGGATCCAATGGGTAACCATACGGATAACCTCTAAGAAGTGAGAGTTTGTACTCTTGTTAAAAACAATATCGTTTCGACAGTTCCATATAGCCCAAAGCAAAGCGCAAATACCAATTCTAATTCTTTCTTTAGAGTCCTTATCTACTCCGTTCAACCAATTTCCGAACATATTCGTAACGTTTGTTGGAGGAGAGATATTAAAAGTGAACTGAATAACTCTCCAAACTAATTTTGCGAAGGGACAATCAAAAAATAGATGGTTGATTGATTCGTTGGAATCGCAGAACTCACATTTCTTACAACCATTCCAGTTTCGTCTAGCCAAATTATCTTTGGTGAGAATAACTCCTTTAAGAACGAACCACATAAAGATCTTAATCTTTAGTGGTACTTTGATCTTCCAAATATACTTTCGAAGAAAAACTGTATGACCATTCACATAGTCTGCATACATAGATTTAACCGTAAATAAACCCGACGTATTTAGCTTCCAAACAAAGAATCAGTCTCGTCCGAAAGACTAACGTCCATTAAACGCTGCACTAAGTTTAACCATGTGTCCCACTTGTCGCCCGTTAAAGATCTTCTAAATTCGATACTTAGTGGAACCGTAGTAAGAACATCAGCGACCAGGACGTTTTTCCGTCGCGCGATATTGTATAGATTTGGATATTGATTTGCTATAGAGCTCTCTCCTAGCCAAGTGTCCTCCCAAAACCGAGTCTGCTGCCCATTCCCAACATTGAAGGATCCTCTCTCGAAGAAATCATCCTTAACACTCATGAGACCTTTCCAGAATTGGGAGTCAGTTGGTTTCTCTATTACTTGTGACAGGGTCTTGTTATGGAGATATTTGTTTTGAAGGAGCTCCTGCCATACCCCTTCTTCATTTAGGAGTTTATATAGCCATTTGCTGAGTAAGCATCTATTCTTAATCTCCAAGACTTCCACACCGAGACCCCCTTGTTCTTTCGGTCTACATATAATGTTCCACTTAGTCAATCTATATTTTTGTTTGAACTGATCATTCTGCCAGAAGAAACGAGATCGATAGAAGTCCAATCGTTTATGTACCCCTTTAGGTACTTCTAAGAAGGACAACATAAACATCGGGAGGCTGGTTAAAACAGAATTTATCAAGACTAGCCTATCTCCGTATGAGAGGAGCTTGCCTTGCCAGCAACCAAGCTTCCGTTCGAAACGGGTTTCTACTGCGCTCCATTCTTTATTCAAAAGCCTCCTATAGTGGATTGGAATACCGAGATATTTAAAAGGTAGATTCCCAGCTTCACATCCGAAAATATGTTTGTACTGGGCCTCTGCATCTTTAGCTTTCCCAAAGCAGAAAATTTCACTTTTGTGAAAGTTAATTTTCAGCCCAGAGAGTTGCTCAAAGATACTCAATATCAGCTTCATGTTGACAGCCTTCTCAAGATCATGTTCCATGAAAAGGATGGTATCATCGGCATATTGAAGGATAGATATTCCGCCCTCAACGAGATGAGGAACATGACCTCCAATTTGTCCATCTTCTTTTGCGCGTGCAATTAAGATGGCAAGCATATCCGCGACAATGTTGAATAGTAATGGTGAGAGCAGATCTCCCTGTCTCAACCCCTTTCTAGTCTGGAAAAAAATGGCCAATATGGTCATTGACCCGTATTCCCACAGACCCTCCTTGGACAAAATCCTTAATTAGGTTACACCATTTCTAGGAGAAACCTTTCATACGCATGGTTTGCTGGAGGAAAGGCCATTTTAACCTTATCATAAGCCTTTTCAAAATCAATTTTAAACAAAACCCCATCCATTTTCTTCCGATGAAGTTCATGAATGGTTTCATGGAGTACAACCACCCCTTCGAGAACGTGTCTGCCAGGCATAAAAGCAGTTTGAGAAGGCTTAATAACATTGAGGACGATATCAGCAATTCTATTTGAACCCACCTTTGTGAAAATCTTGAAACTTACGTTAAGTAAACATATGGGTCTATATTGTTGAATTTGTGTAGCATCTTCCTTTTTCTGTATCAAGGTAATGATCCCGAAGTTAAGCTTATACAGTGGCAAATCACCATTCTGAAGCTGATTAAAAAGTGCCATTAGGTCATTTTTAATCACTTCCCAAAAGCATTGATAAAATTCAGCAGGAAACCCGTCTGGTACTGGTGCTTTATTATGCTCCATTTGCGATATTGCCGCTAAAACTTCTTTCTCCGTAAACTATGTTGTCAATAAAATATTCTCTGTCTGGTCCAATAAAGACAGATAAAGAACGTCTAAGTGCCGCCAACTATGCTCTTACCAAAGAAGAGAAGGAATTTTTGTTGAAGTCCTAAGAAGTATGAAGGTCCCCTATGGCTTGTCGTCAAATATAAAGGGAATAATAAATATGGCAGAGAAAAAAATTCGAGAACCTAAAGTCTCATGACTGCCACGTGCTTATGACACAATTGCTTTTGGTTGCATTGAGGGGGATTCTAACGGAAAATGTTCGACTGCCCATTGTGAAGCTATGTACATTCCTCAATGATATTTCTCAGAAGGTAGTTGATCCAGAAATTCTATCGAGGTTACAAAATGATGTGGTACAGTGTCTCGTTAGTTTTGAGCTGGTGTTCCCACCATCCTTCTTCAATATTATGACGCATCTGCAGGTACACCTAGTTGACGAGATTACCATTTTGGGTCCTGTATTTCTACAAAATATGTTCCCCTTTGAGTGGTTCATGGGAGTCTTGAAGAAATATGTCCATAACCGTGCTAGGCCAGAAGGAAGCATCTCGAAGGGCTATGGAACAGAGGAGATCAATTTGTTTTGGTGTTGACTTTATTCCTGACATTAAGTCGATTGGTGTTCCTAAATCACGGCATGAGGGGAGACTGAGTGGAAAAGGCACACTAGGAAGGAAATCAATAATATGTAGGGACGGAAATTCTTTCACTCAAGCACACTACACTGTTCTGCATAATTCCACCTTGGCAGCTCCGTATAAAAAGGAACACAAGAATATTGTACGCTCAAACAACCCGGGAAAGCATGACTCCTTGATTAGAGATGAACACATGAAGACTTTTGGCGGATGGTTGCAAACACATCTCATGAATAACAACATTGTTTATGATGAGTTGTACTTGTTGGCCAGCTCACCATCTTCGACTATATGGATTTTCCAAGGGTATAAGATAAATGGGAATACATTTTACACAATCGCCCAAGATAAAAAGAGCATCAACCAAAACAGTGGTGTCCGCTTTGATGCAACAAACAACAATGGGTCAAAGGACACATATTATGGTTACATGGAGTAGATATGGGAACTTGACTATGGACCTGCTTTGAAGGTCCCTTTGTTTCGGTGCAAATGGGTCAATCTAACAGGAGGCGGGGTTAAGGTAGACAAAAAATATGGAATGACAACAGTGGATCTCAACAATCTTGCGTACATGAACGAACCATTCGTCCTAGCCAATAATGTGACTCAGGTTTTCTATGTGAAGGACATGTCTACCAAACCAAGAAAAAAATATAAGAAAACGAATATATCATCAAACGATGAGCCAAAGCGCCACATAGTTCTTTCAGGGAAAAGAAACATCGTAGGAGTGGAGGACAAGACAGAGATGTCAGAAGATTATGACAAGTTTCATGAAATTCTGCCGTTTGTAGTGAAGGATGACCCAAGCATCATGTTACTTGATGAAGATGCTCCATGGTTAAGGCCACACGGTCATAGGTGAGTCATATGATGTATTCTGAATTTTTCCTTCAGCCGTTTTTTAGATGCAATCAACATGTACATATGTATATCATTTTGTGAAGCTTTTACCAAGTTTTTTATTTTTTTCTGTTTTATAAAAATAATTATAGTAACTTTCCCTTTGACCGAATCTTTTAGTCCTGGTTGTAGCCACTAACCGAGACTAAAGATATTTCCCGCCATTTCCCACTGCTTCCCGCATGTTTTTCCCGCCCTTTTCCTCTGACCGAAGCTTTTAGTCCCAGTTGTAGCCACTAACTGGGATTAAAGATATTTCCCGCCATTTCCCACCGCTTCTCGCCATGTTTTTCCATCCTTTTCCTCTATATCTAGGCCGATCGCGCCATCGCTATCCACACATCCACACCTTCCTCTCTCACAACAATGGACAGCGCCTATTGGGCCATTCGGACCCTCGAGGAGATCGAGGCACTGTGCGCCTCCAGCTACCCTTGCCCTCCGGGCTACCGGCCGCCCGCCGGCTGGATGCTGAGCGCTGGAGGGGTTCCTGTCCCTCCTGTCCCTCAAGGTTCCGCACGCCAGGCGGCCATCACGAACCACTTCTACCACGAGCTAACGCCGGAGCAGCGGATGGATCCCCAGTGGGATCGCGACAACTATGACACCTGGAATGCCTTTTTTTCTAACCGGCAAGAAAGAGAGCTCTCCAGGTACGAGGGTGACAGCCCTCCCCCGGTGAACCACAACGAAGCCGGTCGCCGCCTGTGGTGGGTGAACCGAACTATCATCAGCGTGATGCACTACATCGCCGGGGGAGACCATCCTCGCCTGCGATGCCCACAAGGCCACCCTCCATAGAGCCACAAGAAGGCCCCTCCCCCGCCCGACGGTAGTGGCATCGTCTTCTAGGAGACCCCTCCCTCGCCCGCCGTGAATCCGAGGCCAGAGTGGCAGGTGCCCCCGGTATATGCCATGGCTAGGCCGAGGATCCCCGGAGTGGCAGGTGACGATGACGATGATGATGACGATGACGAAGAAGACCCTGAAGCTGCGTACTATAGGACTAGGCATGATTATGACTAAAGGAGGCGGCTTTAGTCCTGAGTTTAGCTAGTCTCAGTTTGTCCTGGTTTTTAATATTAATAAATGTATTGAGTGTTAGTCTCGGTTTGTGGCTGGACCGGGACTAAAGGGGGTCCTCTAGTTCTGATTCATACTACGACTTTCCCAAACTATGAAGATATTGTCCCGATTCATACTTACCATGAAGATCTGATCTCCAAACACGTGTGGTCCCATATTTGGGAGTGTCTCTATGACCAGTTTCTTGGATATGCCGGAGGACTGGGCTCCGGCGGCATCTCCCTAAAACTGGCCGTAGTGGTGTCCCTGCTCTCGAAGACCATCTTGCAGCTTATAATTTCTCTAACTAGATCAATACGCCTAGGAGCTAACTAGTTTCACATATTAGGGAGTGCCTCTATGGCCAGCTTGTTGGAGATGCCGGAGAACTAGGCTCTAGCGGCATCTCCCTCAAGCTGGCCGTAGTGGTGTCCCTGCTCTCGCAATCCATCTTGGAGATGCCTCAAACTGGCTGGAGGACTGGACTCACAAGGATGCCTATTTATAATACAAGCAGCTCGGCATAGTGTTGACACTCACGACATAATGTCGACACAAACCCCTATTATTAGTGTCGACTCATGTTTTATTCCGGTTGGTGTCTCCAACCGGGACTAAAGATTCAGCTTTAGTCCCGGTTGGCGACACCATCCGGGACAAGGTAAAATCCACACGACATAATATCGATACTCACCCCTATCATTAGTGATGCCTGCCCTAGTCCTGCCTGCCCTAGCCTGCCGCAAGCTTTAGTCCCAGTCCATATTTAGTATGCTAATAGATTTATATTATAGATCTTTTTGCTTGCAAATTTTGATATATGATACATATTTTTCATCATTACAGAATAAAAGATATTAAAATAATAATATTAATAAATTCAAACTCTAGTATACAAAAGATATTTTTTAATTCAACAAAATATTAGTTTTATAACAGAATATGCTTATAGATTTACGTTATAGATCTTTTTTTTCTGCAAAATTTGATATATATAATACATATTTTTTATCATCACAGAACAAAAGATATAGAAATAATAAAATTAACAAAAATCAACCTTTAGTCCCGGCCCCAGCCACGAGCCGGGACTAGAGGTTTTTGCGCGCGAAAACGAAACGGCGCGCCGAAAAAACCTTTAGTCCCGGCCCCCGGTTGGAGGCTGGAGCCGGTACTAGAGGTGGTGGGTATAAATACCCTCCATCCTGCTCCCGACCCAAGCCACGCACCGGGACGCCCTCTTCTTCTCCAAATCAGACGCCACCGTCGCCAGCGCCCCGTGAAGCTCGTCGCCGTCAAGCCACGCCCGTCGCCATCGCCCGTAGCCGTCGCCGCGCCTGTAGCCGCGTCCCATCGAGCCGCGCCCCGCCCGCATCTTCGTGTCGCCGCCGCTCACCCCACCGCCCGTGTTCGTCGCCGGCGCCGCCCTTGCCCGTCCCCGCGCCGCCACCCGCGTTGCCCGTGGTCGCCGCACAGTCTTCCCTGCGCCGCCTCCGCTGCCCGTGTGGTCGCCGCCGTAAGTTTTCCTCTTTTTTTCCTTTTTTCATAAATGTATATAAATGTAGTTAGATATAAATGTGGATTTTTAATATTGTTAGTATTTTGTTTAGTTAGGTATAATTGTGTTAGTATATTTTTAATATTTGTTAGTATATTGTTTAGTTAGATATAAATTTGTTAGTATGTGTAGTTTCAATATTTTTAGTTAGATATAAATTTCTTAGTATATTGTTTAGTATCATATATATTGTTACATATTTTTAATATAGAGATTTAAGGATATTTTAGTTTGATATATAATTTTGTTTAGACATATTATTAATTAGTTTAGCGATATTTAGAGATTTGTATATAATAATTATTAGTATTTAGGATATTTAGAGATTTGTATATAAATATTTGTTAGTATTTACGATATTATTGCTAATATTTAGGAAATTATTACTATTATTAGAATATAATTATTTACTTAGCATTATTTCGATCAAATCAATACCTACTTTAGGATATGCCCATACCGCATCCTCGTAGTGGACTCGGCCAAAGCGAGGGAGTACTACGCTCTAGTGGTGTTGTACGAGACTCGGCTCCGCCAGGCTGGCACTAGGAGGTGCTACCGTTAGGGACGCGTAGCTTGGTGAGGAATCCGGGTGTCGTCATCGACCGGATATTCTTTGATGGAGGTCACATGGTCCAGGCCGTGTGCAGAGGGAGTCGGCCCCCGAGGAGGTGGTACGACGTCGTGTCAGGGAGGAGGACGAGCACGTCCATCACTATATGGTGATGTTGGACGCCAGGGTGGCCCCCATACCTGGTAGGTTATTCAGGGATCTCACCCTAGTTATACTCCGGTGATGGTTCCGACTATTTGGTTGGTCACATCCCACGGCTTAGGAGCCGGGAGTCGACGTTGAGTTTGAGCAATGTTATCAGACAAGATGTTGTTCTTTATATGATATTACTACTTTGTCGTTATTCGAGATATATTATGACTACTTTGTTGTTTTTTGAGATGTTATTCAAGATGTATTATGACTACTTTGTTGTTTTTTGAGATGTTATTCGAGACGTTATATGATATACTTTGTTGTCATTCGAGATGTTATATAATTTTATTACTCATATATGCACATTATGTGATAGCGCAGTTATTCTATGGACTTCAATGGTAGAGAAGGTGAAGAGCCTTTATTCGATATGATACGAGGTGATGAACCACTCCCCTATCAGGAGACAAAGTCTGGAGATGTATATTATTAAGCCTCTTGATCACTAGATAGATACATTAATTGATTTATGTGTGTATATATGTTAACGAATGTTGTTTCTTATTTTATACCTCCACATCGACCAAGTCAGTTAAAAATGGTAAACGAGGACCGGCCAAAGGGATGTCCGAAGATGCGCATCTCACAATTGTTGAGGTCTCTCCAGTGGGCGAACCGTTGCTTTCCATAAAGAACGCAAACACATTTATTCATCAATGTGGGTTTGTTGTTAGGGACAACGTCCTGATCAACATTATCAACTGGAATAAGCCAGCAAAGGGAGATGAAAATTCTATGAGTTATGTCGAGAACGGATACAAAGACATACTATGGGATAAGCTCATTTGCCATTTCACCCTACCGATCTTAGAGTCTAAGGAGGCCACAGATGATATGAGGTCCAAAGTTAAGTGTTTCGCTCTTAAGAAGATGTCCCAACAGTTCAATAACTATAAGAAAAGATTGTACAATGAATATCTCGAGGAAGGAAAAGTTCCAGAATTCGCTGACTCACTAGAGAAGCAGCAGCCTCACTGGGAAAGATTTCTGGACTACAAGAAAACAACAATAGCAAAAAAAAGGTCCGCAAAGAATAAAGAAAATGCTGCAAAAAACAAATATCACCATAAGATGGGGACAGGTGGCTACAGGACTTCCGTTCCTAAGTGGGAGGAAGCCGAGAAAGCCTTGTGTGCCCAAGGGCTCACTCCAGCTACAGAGGACTGGCCCATCAGAGTAAGGAATTGGTTACTTGCCCATGGGGCAAAGTATGACATGAAAACCGGGGAGTTAATATTCGATGAAAAGTCCAATGTTGCTACACCCCATGGATAAATTGTAAAAACAATTGAGGAGGTTAAACAGGGTAACTTCAAACCTGATAGAGAGAACGACGAGATGACAAAGGCCCTCGGGAATCCTGAAAAACCAGGACGAAAACGAGGCTTTGGACCTTCTGTGTCGTGAAAGACTGGGTTTCCTGAGGACACTGAATCCTATAGAAGCCAAGCGAGGGCAAAGAAGCGGAAGGAGATAGAGGAGGCAGACCGGTTGCGTAGCGTGGAAAGAAAGAACGAGAAAATATATGCCATGCTACAGGAGCAACAGAAGCAACTGGACGAAATGCGCCAGCAAGGGCCAACTCATCAGCGGCTAGAAGAAAGTGTCGGTGTCCCATATCGGCGAAGAAGCAATGTCGCTTCCACGGCGGCCGATCCGAGAGATCTCTATCCCGTGGACAATATCACTAAGAAGACAAGCTGTGAGCTGCATGTGGGAGTGATGAACTTATCATTCAAGGCGGCTCTCGGCTATGCTTTATCTTGTGAACCTAAAGCACGCTGGCATTGCAAAGAGATTCCAGATGGCTATGCTCGTGTCGGGGTGGATGAGGTTCTACCTCAATATGAATCACTACAACTTGACATCCCTAGACCTGAAGATGAGAGCATGCTAGGAGAAGTCAGGGGCTCTATCATTCTATGGCGCAAGAAATACATCGTGTTTCTAGGCTCAACACCCAGGCCACCACCATCTCCTCCGCGTCAGCCGAGTCTGCCGCCTCCAGCAAGTCCACATGAGGAGTGGGACGACCACCATAGCGCGAGTCCACCGCCGCATCAGCCTACTCCCCCGCCGCGTCAGCCCACTCCGCTGCCGCCGTGTCAGACGAAGAAGGCGGTCTCTCAGTCAACTAGTAATAATACTAGTCAAAAGAAAGCCAAAGGTAAAAAGGTGAAGAAAATCCCGTCGCCTCCTCCCAAGTTACCTTACGAGATGACTGATAAGGAAACCAAAGCGATCAGTGATGCTCAAGTGAAATCCTTCTTTGCACCCAAAGCTCCCGAGCCAAAGCAAATATTTGATCCGAAAGCCAAAAAGTGGGCTAAGGGTTTTCTTGAGCAACCATCGCAATATGAGATAAATAAGGCTGATGACTACAAACGCCGTCTGCTGAGAATTGGTAGGAAATACTACTTCAAGCAGCAGGAAGACTCTAGGAAATACCACTGCAAGCAGCGGGAAAAGAGATGTTGGGCAACTCGGAATGCAGGAAAACAAATCGATCGCCCCGCTCAAGGTGTTGTCCAATATTGATCATCAAAATATTATAGCAATGGAATTTGCCAAAGGTGCTAGTATTACAGTTGATCAAGCGCTAGGGGGGCATATCCCCAAACATGAGGAATTTGCATGGAGGTATGAATACGGGAAGACTCTGGTCAGACCTAATGAGGTCGAACTTCTACCAACTCAAATGCGAAGACTGCATGAGTGGTGCATTTCAGTCTCTACATGCGATAAAGAAGATCGATTGTCAGCGCTGCTTATGAGAATTACAAGTGAGCATTTTAATGGTGAAGACCAGTTTCAAATTTATTTTGAGGAATTCTATATGTTATTCAAACAAGATGCCCTAGACTTGAGTCTCCTCGCTACCTATTTTCTATAAGTGGTTCATTTATTTCTATGATAAAGTCTCTAACTCAGCTCTTTCATTGCATGTAATTATCTTCACTATATATGCTATTATGCAGAATAAAGAGCGATGAATGTGACGGAAAGAAAATCTTTGACACTGGATTCATCGACCCACACCGGTTTAATCAAGCATTGCTAAAGGAATACCCTAAGGACACGGAGCGTAACTTGCTAAGGGTCTTATTGAGGCAACATTACAAACGAAGAATATTGTTTCCCTATAACTACAGGTAAGAGTGTTATTGCCTTGTACAGATCATTTGATTCTGCTAAGTGTAATTGATGAGTTACTGACGTATATAAACGTGCGCATCTATCATTGGATTCTGCTAACCATTGAAGTTGACGCTAGAAGAGTTGAAATCAAGAACTCACTAATGAGAGATGAATCAGAGTACGCATTCATTAAAGATGCACTCCAGAGGTAATTTCAGTCATTATCGCACTATACCGGTCTCTTTTGTTCATATATATATATATATCCTGAGATATCAAGTAACTAATAACTCATTTATTCTTTTTTTGCCGGCAGGGTTTGGAAAGCTTTCATCAATGCTACGGTTGGTGAATTTAAAGACGAGCTTAGTTTTCATCGGATCGATGTAAGTAGTACGAGCTAGATCCGCACATCTCTTAATTCTAGTTTCAATACCATTATGTCATGCTTGATTATTATTTGATTGAATTCTATTCTCGTAAAGTGCGAGAGGCGGCCACCAGGTACTAATCTATGTGGATACTTCGTGTGCGAGTACATTCGCTCCGAGGTCAGTGAGCGGGACAGAGGAACATTTTTACAAGTACGTGAACAATATATTCACAATTTTTGTTGAGTGTAATTCATAATATTTGTTATGACTATTGATATTCATATTGACCTCTTTTTTTATATATAGTTGGAAAGATTGCGGGAGAATCTCGATCCAAGGAAGCGTCTGGTAGGAATTCAAGAGGAATTAGCGGGATTTCTTGTTGACCATGTCATAAACCCAGAAGGAAAATACCATACCTCCGGCTACTAGTGATTTAATGAACTTGTAACCGTTGTGATCTCCATTTAATCAAATTGTATATATATATGTAATATAGAATTATAGCTATATAATCATGACAATGTTGTGTGTAATGGGTTTCTTCGTTGCATGTCACTTTATGCCAAACGCAACCCTCCTCTACCTATCCTCCTGCTGCGGTAGAACCCCGCATTCGGCTACCACCGCAGAAATCGGCCCAAAATTCTACCGTGGCAAAAAACCACATCGGGTGTCGTGGCAGAAAACGGCCCTAAAACTGTGTCGTGGAAGAAACCCCTATCGGCTGCCGCGGCAGCCGAATTGGTAAAATGCTGCCACGGCAGAAAATAACTAGTCCCGGTTCGTATTACGAACCGGGACCTAAAGATCCCCGCGCACTGCTACGCTGCCACGTCCCGTTTCCGTAGTTTCGGCTGCATATCTGGGACTAGAGGCCCCCTAGGACTGGGACTAATGCCCCGTAGACAGTGGTATCTAAGCGATCGACCGTATATCCTTATTATGTGCATTGGTCAAGATTTGAGAGTGACGGAGATTGGCGAGACGAAGATGGTGTGGTCATTAGAACACATCGCATGTACGGGAACTACGTCGGGAGTTGTTGCTCCTTTTCAGTTGCCGTCTCTGTCACCGGCAGGCGGCAGCTAGCGCGCAGAATGCATGCGGCGGCAGCCGGGAGAGGCCAAAGCGAGCCGTTGTTGTCCTGGAGGCTGGAGGGTACGAACGGTGAGAGCTTTCCGTCCGGCCTAGCGGACGGTGACAGCGCCGCTGCCGGATTAGAAGCACGCACTCCCGTAATTAAGCACATGTGATGAGACTCGACCTGCGACCGAGAAACGGTAGTATCTAAGGGAGGGCACATGGGAAAGTGAAGAAAATATCCACTTGCGCCCACGCCCACAGGTTCCAAAATATCGCATCAGGATTCAGGACATGGGGAGGCACACAGAGCCAATAATCCTACACTTACGGGCTGGTTGCTACACAGAGCCGAGGCGAAGCTGGTCAGTTTTCCAAGTGCAAGATGCAAGATGCAGCCGTAGCTGCTGATGCCGTACGGGTAAACCTGGGCATTGTTTGGTTTCAAACCAGCGAAACCATCAACCCAATCCGCACCGCACGAGATCAGCAGTTTATGGCGGTTTTGTTGCAACAAACTGACCAAACCGTAGGAAAAGCATTGTGAGCTGGTTTGAGACGGATTGGACCCAGTAAAACCGATCAAACCGTACATCAGTCGCACACAACTCACAAGTCGTCGCTAGCCTAGCTTGCGACGAAGCAGCAGAAGCAAGCTGTGTTGATCCCAGCTGCCGGCACAACATTGCGGTAGCCCCGAGAGATGTCACCGTGCTGGCGAGGAAGAAGCTGACCACGGTTTCGCGGAGGTACAAGTCGTCCACGGCGGCATCATGCGCCTTCGAGGCCATGAATTGGGACAGGAGGTCGTGCCTGCCGGCGGCGGCCAGCTTCCGGCCGAGAGGTTGTCGCGCGGCAGATAGACTTGCTGAGATCCCTCTCGCACCGAACGTTGAGCACCCGTTTCTCTTTCCAGACCAACGGAGATGACGCCATGCCGCGCATGGCGGAGAGCCGCGGCCTGGTGCCAAACGTGCCGGCGAGCTCCGGCATGGACATGTGGAGCTCGTGCTAGCCCAGGTCCAGTCCGTCTTGCAGATGGTGTCGTAGTTGAAGTGCCAGAAACTGGAGCACGTCCTGCAGGTGCCGAGGAACGCCAGCTCGGCGCACCGGCGCACCATGACAGCTCGTCCATGCCCGTCAGCCCGTGGGCACTGTCGCGGCGTTGATGGATGCAGGCTTGTACAGCGAGGAGGGGCAAGCTGTTTACTCGAGATCGGCACCATGACGTCCTTGCTTTGCGCACTGCCGGCGGTCGCTTCCGCGGCTCCAACGCAGATGCTCCGTCGATGGCGAAGTGGTGGAGCATCTCCATGACGGACATACATTCCTATTCAGGGATCTCACAAACCGTGCAAAACCATTCAAATTAAACCAAACTGCTCAGCCCGCGAGTAGCGTCGTCTACTAAATTGTACAGACCAGACCAATCCAGCCCAAACCGCTCCTCTACGGTTGGTTCCAGAAACCAGCAGAAACCGTGGAAACCGGGAATGCACAGGCTTACGTACGGGCGTACGCGGCTGCATGCAGATCAACCTCCTGTGACGAAACAAACCAAGCGCAGACGGCGCCATGCAAGAAGGCAAGATGGACGTCGTGGTGAGATATGGATGCGTGGTGGGTGCAAGCGAACTTTCGTAGGCTGGCTGCGCAAAAATGGCTCTTCTCTTGGCTAGGGACGTACTACGTGCATGCATGAGTGCCATGTGAGCGTGTATATCCTGTGAATCAGTGTACGCGCGCCTGCTGCTGCCTCTTGGGGACGCCCGACGGACGGCGCCACCCAGTCATTCGATCAGGCATGGATGGGCATGAGTGGTTGTGAAAGCGACCTAGAATAAGTTAATCATCTATCGCCGATCGAGCACGTACAAGCAAAATGGCTGCAGCGACTGGAAAAAGCATCAGATACAGATGCTCCGTACGACCGTATCTACTGGGGTCCACCATCGGACATCATCGGTGATGGCTAACAAGAGCCTGAAAGGCCATGGCGCGTCGAGCTTTCTCGAGCCGTTAGCTTAGCTGGCGCGGCGCGCATCCATGAACCAAAACCACTTACGACGGATGACCGCGCGCGGAGGTCGGCTCAGCCCCGGAACCTATCGGTGCACTGCTGTGTGCGCATACATACATAGGCGTATACTCCAGCGGAGCCGATGGAGATCTGCCTGTCCTATCGCCGTGCGTGCCTTTGAAGAACGAGGGAAACTCGTATCTACGTTCCTTTATCTTTTACTCCTATGACCACGTTACCGTCGATCGACGTACGCGAGACAGAATGGACAAAAATAACCCAAAATCAAAAGGATTTCACGAAATGACATCTTTGTATAACTATTGCACTGAACTAACCTTTTGGGTAACGTCCAACAGCTAGGCGCTACACTGTAGAGTGTAGCGCCTTTTAGCTAGGCGCTATGCCCCCTGCCAGCGTGGCACCGCCTGGCCCCTCCCTGGCCCCACTCGGCCGTGTAGCGCCCAGGCGCTATGCCCCAGGTGTAGCGGCACTACACTTTAATGTGTAGCGCCTAGCAGATAGGCGCTACACTTTGGGACATACTCAGCAGCCCGCATCCTCCCTCCCCACCCCGACCCATTCGGTTGCCCAGCCATCAGAAGAAGAACAAGGAGGTGCCGGCGGTTCCTCCTCCCCTCTCTCTCAAATTCAGTCCTCAAATCCATCAGATCTGAGAGATTTCACCGTGGATTTTCTCCTCCATCCCCTCCTTTTTCCTCTCTTTCATCCAATGAATCTTGCACATTAGCCTCAAACCCTAGGTTTAGTTTGATTCATAATATGATCTATTTGTGTATGTTTTTGGTTATTTGGTAGTTATATATTAGTTGTATTTGACCTAAATGGCTGCAGCGACTGGAAAAAGCATCAGATACAGATGCTTCGTACGACCGTATCTACTGGGGTCCACCATCGAACATCATCGGTGATGGCCAACAAGAGCCTGAAAGGCCATGCATGGCGCGTCGAGCTTTCTCGAGCCGCTAGCTGGCGCGGCGCTGGTGCGCATACATACATGAACCAAAACCACGACGGACGACCGCGCGCGGAGGTCAGCTCAGCCGCGGAACCGCGGTCAAGCTGGCGGTGCACTAGTGCGCATACACACATACGGTATACTCCAGCGGAGCCGATGGAGATGTGCATGTCCTGTCGCCGTGTGCGTGCCTTTGAAGAATGAGGAAAACTCGTGTCTACGTTCCTTTATCTTTTACTCCTGTGACCATGCTGCCGTCGATCGACGTACGCGACGGGTACGATCTGGGGACGGTACAACTAACCACGACGACGACGATGACGTGATCCTTTAGACATATATTCTTTCTCGAGACGCTAGCTAGCTGGCGCAGTGCGCATCCATGAACCAAAACCACGTACGACCGCGCGCGGAACCTATCGGTGCACTGGTGTGTGCGCATACATACATAGGGTATACTCCAGCGGAGCCGATGGAGATCTGCCTGTCCTATCGCCGTGCGTGCCTTTGAAGAACGAGGGAAACTCGTATCTACGTTCCTTTATCTTTTACTCCTATGACCACGTTACCGTCGATCGACGTACGCGAGGCAGAATGGACAAAAATAACCCAAAATCAAAAAGATTTCACGAAATGATCTCTTTGGATAACTATTTCACTGAACTAACCTTTTGGGTAAAGTCCAACAGCTAGGCGCTACACTCTACAGTGTAGCGCCTTTTAGCTAGGCGCTATGTCCCTGCAGCGTGGCACCGCCTGGCCCCTCCCTGGCCCCACTCGGCCGTGTGGCGCCCAGGCGCTATGCCCCAGGTGTAGCGCCTATCTGATAGGCGCTACATTTTGGGACTTACTCAGCAGCCCGCATCCTCCCTCCCCACCCCGACCCATTCGGTTGCCCAGCCATCAGAAGAAGAACAAGGAGGTGCCGGCGGTTCCTCCTCCCCTCTCTCTCAAATTCACTCCTCAAATCCATCAGATCTAAGAGATTTCACCGTGGATTTTCTCCTCCATCCCCTCCTTTTCCCTCTCTTTCATCCAATGAATCTTGCACATTATCCTCAAACCCTAGGTTTAGTTGGATTCATAATATGACCTATTTGTGTATGTTTTTGGTTATTTGGTAGTTATATATTAGTTGTATTTGACCTAAATGGCTGCAGCGACTGGAAAAAGCATCAGATATAGATGCTCCGTACGACCGTATCTACTGGGGTCCACCATCGGACATCATCGGTGATGGCCAACAAGAGCCTGAAAGGCCATGCATGGCGCGTCGAGCTTTCTCGAGCCGCTAGCTGGCGCGGCGCTGGTGCGCATACATACATGAACCAAAACCACGACGGACGACCGCGCGCGGAGGTAGGCTCAGCCGCGGAACCGCGGTCAAGCTGGCGGTGCACTAGTGCGCATACACACATACGGTATACTCTAGCGGAGCCGATGGAGATGTGCATGTCCTGTCGCCGTGTGTGTGCCTTTGAAGAATGAGGGAAACTCGTGTCTACGTTCCTTTATCTTTTACTCCTGTGACCACGTTGCCGTCGATCGACGTACGCGACGGGTACGATCTGGGGACGGTACAACTAACCACGACGACGACGATGACGTGATCCTTCAGACATATATTCTTTCTTGAGCCGCTAGCTAGCTGGCACGGCGCGCATCCATGAACCAAAACCACGTACGACGGACGACCGCGCGCGGAACCTATCGGTGCACTGGTGTGTGCGCATACAAACATAGGGTATACTCCAGCGGAGCCGATGGAGATCTGCCTGTCCTATCGCCGTGCGTGCCTTTGAAGAACAAGGGAAACTCGTATCTACGTTCCTTTATCTTCTACTCCTATGACCACGTTACCGTCGATCAACGTACGCGAGGCAGAATGGACAAGAATAACCCAAAATCAAAAGGATTTCACGAAATGACCTCTTTGGATAACTATTTCACTGAACTAACCTTTTGGGTAACGTCCAATAGCTAGGCGCTACACTCTACAGTGTAGCGCCTTTTAGCTAGGGGCTATGCCCCCTGCCAGCGTGGCACCGCCTGGCCCCTCCCTGGCCCCACTCGGCCGTGTGGCGCCCAGGTGCTATGCCCCAGGTGTAGCGGCGCTACACTTTAATGTGTAGCGCCTAGCAGATAGGCGTTACACTTTGGGACATACTCAACAGCCCGCATCCTCCCTCCCCACCCCGACCCATTCGGTTGCCCAGCCATCAGAAGAAGAACAAGGAGGTGCCGGCGGTTCCTCCTCCCCTCTCTCTCAAATTCACTCCTCAAATCCATCAGATCTGAGAGATTTCACTGTGGATTTTCTCCTCCATCCCCTCCTTTTCCCTCTCTTTCATCCAATGAATCTTGCACATTATCCTCAAACCCTAGGTTTAGTTGGATTCATAATATGACCTATTTGTGTATGTTTTTGGTTATTCGATAGTTATATATTAGTTGTATTTGACCTAAATGGCTGCAGTGACTGGAAAAAGCATCAGATACAGATGCTCCGTACGACCGTATCTACTGGGGTCCACCATCGGACATCATCGGTGATGGCCAACAAGAGCCTGAAAGGCCATGCATGGCGCGTCGAGCTTTCTCGAGCCGCTAGCTGGCACGGCGCTGGTGCGCATACATACATGAACCAAAACCACGACGGACGACCGCGCGCGGAGGTCGGCTCAGCCGCGGAACCGCGGTCAAGCTGGCGGTGCACTAGTGCGCATACACACATACGGTATACTCCAGCGGAGCCGATGGATATGTGCATGTCCTGTCGCCGTGTGCGTGCCTTTGAGGAATGAGGGAAACTCGTGTCTACGTTCCTTTATCTTTTACTCCTGTGACCATGTTGCCGTCGATCGACGTACGCGACGGGTACGATATGGGGACGGTACAACTAACCACGACGACGACGATGACGTGATCCTTCAGACATATATTCTTTCTCGAGCCGCTAGCTAGCTGGCGCGGCGCGCATCCATGAACCAAAACTACGTACGACGGACGACGACCGCGCGCGGAACCTATCGGTGCACTGGTGTGTGCGCATACATACATAGGGTATACTCCAGCGGAGCCGATGGAGATCTGCCTGTCCTATCGCCGTGCGTGCCTTTGAAGAACAAGGGAAACTCGTATCTACGTTCCTTTATCTTTTACTCCTGTGACCACGTTGCCGTCGATCGACGTACGCGACGGGTACGATCTGGGGACGGTATAACCGACAACGACGACACGGCGGCGACAACAACGACGACGTGATCCTTCAGACAGATATTCTTTTAGCTCGACGCTGCAGGCCGCTACTATGGGCAGAATGAACAAAAATGACCTAAAATTTAAATTTATTTTATAAAATAAACTCTCGGCGAAACTATTTCACGCCACTAACCCTTTTGGGTAGCGTCTAACAGCAAGACGTTATGCTCTACAGTATGGCGTCTTGCTGAAAGACGTTATGCCCCTGCCAGCGTGGCACCTGTGTGGCCCACCCCAGGCGTCTAACGCCTAGGCGCTACGCCTGGCCGAGTAACGCCTAGGCTTTATGCCTCAAAGTGGCTTGAACCTTGATATTTTGGAAAAAACAATTATTGACGTGATTGTCATCCCACTAAGAACCTGTCCTTGGTGCAAATACTACGCTCTTGTCACCATCAACCGTGGCTTCATCTGCGAGACTAAGATCATGAATATGATACTAAGATCATGAAACAAAGGCACACGATGGTGCCATCACAATACGGTATCGTGGATTCCGGCCTCTCTAGCCATGAAATCCTCCTCGTCAACTTCTTCGGGGCCATCATCATTCTAGTCTGATGCATAGCCTCGAGAATACGGGAGGTCACGGTTCATGTCATCTTGCGTGATATATTTGTCCAAATATCTAGTATTGTTGTCATGGAGTTAAACATCATCATCATCACCCCCACAATCATCATTGTCCTCTTCCACAATTTCATCTTAGTCTTTTGAAATCGGGCTCAATGTTTGGGTCAAAGGAGGTTCACTCCATAGCTCTTGGTCTACGGGTGGAGGACTCCTAGTATCCAATAGGGAGGCAAAACGGTTCAAGTCTAAAGGCAATGAACTATCAACCTACTTTGTGGCAAATAGCTCAAAAGCCTTGTCTAGTGATTCGGCCACCACCTCCTTGTATGCAACCCAATGGGCCTCGGAGTAGATACACATGGTATTTCAACGGATATGCATTCCCAAACCCACATTATGTCTTCCCTCCAACTCAACAACATCACTTGGGTCCATCCATTTCAATTCAATCCTCACTTGCTCCAAGACCTCGGCGTAGGTGGGACTACGCTCAAACACCATGTCTAGCTCATCCGGGTCCAGTTCTATGTTGTCTTTAAAAAAGGCATCCTTGTCCACATGATGAACATGAACAATTCTTGCCATCCCTAACACAGGAGAATATATTCATTAACTACTCATGTCAAGATGAACAAAAATATTCTAGTCACATTACAAAACCATATAGATAACAAGAACACCCTCCCTTACATAAGCAAACCCTAACCCTATCTATAACATTCCAATAAACCAAATGCGGTGACCCAGCATACCACTGCATGATGTTGTACACTATAGTTATTGACATAACACCAATGGAACACCGTTCCATTCATATTATATCCCTCAGAGTGGTACAACAAAAACATCATGGGTACAAGACATTACTTTAGATTACATATAACATATTACAAAAGATCCAGAGAACTTCCTCGAACAGCGAGGAATATTATACAGAAGGAACCAGAAAGATCCACTCGGAATTAACTTTAGGAGTACTACTATTAGTATCTATATAAGGCTTGAAAGTGCTACTATAGTATTGCTCTACAGAAGTAGGTTCTAGATTCTAAGATTTTTATTTATATTCTCCGCTTCAGCTTGAATTCCATAGTTTCTGGTAAGGTCTTCGAATCCGTTGATCTCCATCAGATATCTTCAACTATTCAAGTAACTTATTTCCTGAGAACGCCATTGGTTTCTCCGAGATCTAGCAAGGGTTAAGAAGATACAGTTGAGTACGAGCGTACTCAGCAAGTTCGCTAAAGAGAAGTGTTTGATGCATTATCTACAACCATAGACCATAGGTCGTAGGCAATACAAGTTTTCGAAAACATTTCTTCAAAGGTTGCTTTTATTCTAAAAAAACTATGTCTGTCAGCCTTCACAGGTTTACCAGAACTTTTATGGAGTTTCTTTCCTGCCGCGTTCATAGCTTCTTTCCAGAACATGGACAGTTCTTACACTCTGCAGAGGTGCGTTACTTTACCCATTGATACGTCCAAAACGTATCTACTTTCTCGAACACTTTGCTATTGTTTCTTTTCTAAACTTGTATGATTGGGATACAACTAACACGGACTGACGCTGTTTTCAGCAGAATTACCTTGGTGTTTTGTTTTTGTGCAGAAAATGAACTATCAGGAAAAATCCTAGAAAATATGCCAAAATTATATTTCACCAGAAGATCCACGGAGCCAGAAGACGAGACAGAGAAGGAGCCTGGGGGGCCCACACCCATGCCAGGCGCAGGCCCACCACTGGCCGCGCATGGGGGGGTGTGCAGCCACCCTAGGCACCCCCTCGGCATCCCTCTGCGCCTATAAGTTGCCTTTCGACCTAAAAACCGATGGGGGTTCGGTAGTTTTCTAGAAAGAGTTCTGCTCCGCCGCCGCCACCAGAAACCAAGATTCGGATCCAGAAACTCCGTTCTGGCACCCTGTCAGAACGGGGAATTTGGACAGGATCATCGCCATCGTCATCACCAATGCATCTCCATCAACCACCGATGTTTCCCTCATCCATGAGTGAGTAATCCCCCGCTGTAGGCTTGGGGATGGTAGAGATTGGATGAGTTCTATCATGTAATCAAATAAGATCTGTTAGGGCATAGTGTCTAGTATCTCTATTAGTGCTATTTGACTTTGTTGCAACTTGTTGTGCTTAATACTTGTCACTAGATCCCGAGTGCCATGATCTCATATCTGAACTTATTATTGAATCATTATGATAGTATTGTTTGTGATCTTATCTTCAAGTTGTGTATACATATCATTGTCCGGATCCAAAGGCCCCAAAGTGACAATAATTGGGACAACCGGAAGGGGTGGCCGTGGTGTGACGATCACGTGTGTTCACAGAGTGTTAATGCTTTGCTCCGGTGCTCTATTAAAAGGAGCACCTTAATTGCCAGTAGTTCCCTAGAGGCCCCGCTGCCACGGGCTGGCTGGACAGAAGATGTTGTGCCAGTTCTCATTGTGAGCACGTATGACTATTTATGGAGCACATGCCTTGGATTGTTTAGTACTTGGATGCTTATTATTATTTATCCGCAATGCCCTAAATCTTGAAGTTACATGTTTAGACTCGTCCATGCAACGCCCGTCCATCCATCCCTATGCCTACCGCACTCGAATCCTACTATTATCGTTACTGTTACTATTGCTCTTGTTTCACTGTTGTTGTTGCTACTACAAACTGTTGCTACTGATAAAATTCTGTGAGCAAGAACTATTTCTAGGTGTAGCTGAATTGAAAACTCAGTTGTTAAGGCTTGCAAGTATTCTTTGTCTCCCCTTGTGTTGAATCAATAAATTGGGTAATACTACCCGCGAATACTGTTGCGATCCCCTATACTTGTGGGTCATCAAGACTATTTTCTGGCGTCATTGCCGAGGAGCATAGCTTTATTTGTAAGTTCACTTGGATCTATTATTGTTCACTGCTACTCCTTTCATCATGGGGAAGTCTCGTGATGGAAAGTTCCCTATTTTACCATCCACTACAAGAAGAGGTTCAGTCCTAAACACCTCTGCTGCTCTTGATTCACCGTCTGTTATAAGTAAGCTTGTTACACCACCACCACATACTCATGCTACACACACTGCTACCACTGCTAAGTCTGAAACTGCTTTTGATACTCATGATGTTACTTCTACTGTGCTTGTGCGAGTGGTTCATTAGGTCCTTTTCTAGATGCTACTATGGCTAGTCTAGGAAATACCGAAACTCCTAGTGAAGACACTGTTACACCTCTTAGCTCACCTGAGTCTAGTGAGAGTTATGATATTAATGATGGTTACATTGAGTTCACTGATGATTTTGTTGAAGAGTGCCGAAACACACATGGTACTAGTGCTATTAAGAGTATCCTTGCTAGACGTACTAGTATGCCTAAATTGTCCTCTGATCCTAAGTTTGCCACTTCTCCCATAGATATTAAAGATAAAGATTATGATTTCTCTCTTGATTTATCTTATTTAGATATTGTTGATAAAGAACATTTTTGTGGGACTGAAATGAGAGTGATGTGGCTCATTTGAATGAGCTTTCTACTATGAGTGCTTTATTCTCTGATGATTTTAAGATGCGCAAGTAGTTTGTTACTAAGATCTTCCCTTTTTCACTAAAAGGAGAAGCTAGGGCTTGGTTTAATAGATTACCTCCTGGTTCCATTGATAGCCCTGATTGCTTGATTGCTTCTTTCTTCTAGAAATATTTTCCTCCCAGTGCTAGACATGCTGCTTTACAGAGACTTTTTGATTTTAAACAGGGAGAAGAAGAGAAATTGCATGAGTCATGGACAAGGTTCGGTGCCTTGATTCATGCACATCCTAGATGTCCATTACCTAAGAATGAGCTTCTTGATATTTACTATAATGGACTAACTGATGATTCTAGGACATACCTAGATAGCTTTGCTGATTGTGTTTTTAGAAAAAGAACTCCTACAAATGCTGAAGAATTAATGGCTAAAATAAGCAATAATTATGATGATTGGACTTCAACTAAGCTAAATACACCTGAGCCTATTATTCCTGAACCAGTTGTGCCTGAACCAGTTCCAACACCAACACCAAAGAAGAGGGGAGTTATTGCATTAAATGATGAAGTGGTGAAGGAAGCTAAGAAGTGTCTAAAGGAGAAAGGTATTAGAGATGAAGATGTGAAGAATCTACCTCCTATAGAAGAATTATGTAAGCCAATTCCCCACTCATCCACTATTGAGGTACACTCTCTCCAACACTTTGATGAAGGTGATATTCCTTATGGTAAGCCTCCTGATCAATGTTTAGAGGAACTTGCCATTTTTGTTGTCAAACAAGGTCATTTTAATAAACAAGTTCAGAATCATTTATTGGAAAACTCTAGAGCTATCAATGAGTTGAAAGATATTGTGGAAAGAACTACTAATGCTATTAAAATGCTTTGTAAACACTTTCAAATGGTTCAAACCCAACTTGATCAACTTGCTAAGGTACAAAAGGATATGCTAGTTAATGCTTCAGGAGATAAACATGCTTATGGAATTAGAACTAGGAGTGGTATAGCTACTCAAGATCCTTTATATCCTGAAGGACACCCTAAAAGAATTGAGCAGGATTCCCAACAAGGTGAGAGTAGTGGTATTCCTCGTAAGAGAAAGAAAAAGAAACATAAGATAATTGAGGAACCATTTGAACCTGCTGTAGATCCTAATAGTATATCTGTCTCTGATGCTGAAACTGAGAGTGGTAATGGTAAAAATGATGCTCCTGATAAGGAGGAAGGTGAGGAAGAACCTGAGAAGCACACTAAGAACACTAGGTACACGAAGGAAAATTTTATTGCTAACAAATATGGTAAAGAGAGAGAACCTTGGGTGCTGAAACCTATGCCTTTTCCAGGTAAGAAACACAAGTCAAAGGAGGAAGAACACTACAACAAGTTTTGTGAGTGGATGAAACCTTTATTTTTGCAAATTCCTTTCACTGATGCTATTAAGTTGCCTCCTTATTCAAAGTATATGAAGGATATTGTCTCTAATAAAAGGAAGATTCCTAATGAGGAGATTTCTACTCTACTTGCTAATTATTCCTTCAATGGTATGGTTCCAAAGAAACTTGGTGATCCTGGTATACCAACTATTCCTTGCTCTATCAAGAATAATTATGTTAGAACTGCTTTATGTGATTTGGGAGCTGGAGTTAGTGTTATGTCTTTTTCTCTCTACAAGAGACTCCATCTAGAAAAGTTGATACCAACTGATATATCTTTGCAAATGGTTGATAAGTCAACTACTATTCCTGTTAGTATATGTGAGGATGTTCCTGTTCAAGTTTCTCATAATTTCATGGTTTTAATTGATTTCGTTGTTCTTGAAATGCCTAAAGATGATAATATGTCTATTATTCTTGGGAGACCTTTTCTTAATACTGTAGGTGCTATCATCAATTGTAATCAAGGAAAAATAACATTCAATATTAATGACAAAGATCATACTGTCTATTTCCCCAAGAAGGTTGCTAAGAGTTATTGCGTGAATTCCATTGAAAATATTGAGAGCATCAAGGTTGGAGAAATATATTGTCCCATTCCACACAAAAAAATTGAAACTATTATTATTGGGACCATTGCTATCAAGTATGAGGTAACATAATCATCTTGTGGAATGCAAAGTTTTGTTTCTTATAAGATTGTTTTGGTAACAAGACTTAATCAACCTTGTTAACAAAATGATTTTAATAAACAAAACAATGCTTTCACAGTGGTTATAATTTCTCACTTTTATTTTTATCCTTTCCAATGTTTGCTCTTTGTCGTGCCTAACTTAAAGGCGTTAAAGAAAAGTACTTGTTGGGAGATAACCCAAGAGTTTCCTTGAGTTCTGGAAGTTATTACTTCAGTAATGACCTCTCCTTATCCTTTTTGTTTGATTTTTTGTGCCAAGAATGACCTCTAATGAGAGGGAAGTAATATTTGGGGAGTTGCTGTCCTGAAACCGATTTGTGTCCTCCACCATAAAAATTCGTGAGGAGTCTCTGTAACACGGATTGAGCTCAAAATTTACGAATATATCCCACAGTATGTTAGATAACTTTTGTTAGTTCAAAACTTTTTGATTTGAGAAACAGAAGATTTTATAAAAAATCGGTTTCTGCCTGCTGGTCTGTTTTGACAGATTTCTGCCATTATTTACATTTGCTTCTTATTGATTCCTTTTTGAGTTCCCTTTAGGTGAATTAAGCTTTTTGAAGGAGTTGCTACAGTAGATTGTGTTTTTAGTGAAAATAATTGCTGTTCCAAAGCTTTGCCAGAGGTCTAATATCTTTTGAATAAACTAATGTTGCTAATGAAGATTGTGTGAAGTTTTGTATGAAGGAAAAATTTCAGGTGTAGAGAGAGAATGATGTAATGAGATGAAGAATGGACAAAAGCTCAAGCTTGGGGGGTACCCTGTGTCACCCTAAGAAATATTCAAGTGATACAAGCGTCAAATCTTGGGGGTGCCCATGGCATCTCCTTCTTCATCAATAAAAATCTCAGGTCTTTCTAGACACTTCGTTTTTATTGTTTCATGCACAGTTGTGTTGTTCTTGGAGCGTCTTAGTTTTTGTTTTTGGTTCTATTTTGCTTTGATTGTTTTTGCTTTGTTGGCTTAAAATCGAAAACACCAAAAAAATTGTTGTTCTTCTTTGGTTTTGTGAGTTCTTTGCAGGGTTCATCCGTCCTCAGTGGATTTTGGTTTCATGTTATTATTCAAGTCACACAAGTGAAGGACAATAATGAAGATAACGACAACTCGTGGTGTGGTAAGAGGCTGGTAACGAACTCTATTTGTTTCATTTTTGTACATATACTCATCATTGTGAGCATGCTTGGTCTGTTCATTGTAAGGAGTGTGTTACTGATGGATGCTTAGTAGTTCTTGCTTGTGTATGATTAGCTTCAGCTTGCTAATAGTTTGTAGCATGTCATATGAATGTTTGCTTGCATTGTTTTATTCATACTTTGGTATGATATTGTGGTATCCTCCTATGAATGTTCATATGAATCGACTTGGCACATGCTCACGCATGCATATGACTAATCAATAGTCAGTAAGCCTCGATGATTTATTTTGCCTTAGAGTTCTTGTATCACTTTCATGCCATAGTTACTCCTGTTTTGTTGCAAGCATGATTATGATAGTTACTGCTCTCTTGTTTGTCGCTTCCTCTCTATTGCTAGCCTTCACTTGCACTGAGTATGTGCTCTACCTGTGCTTCCAACTCCCCAAAACCATTATTGCCAACAGTGTCCACCATACCTACCTATTAACATCATTTGCTACTTCAGTGCATATTCTATATGTTGTGTTTTCTTCCAAGATAAAATGTTTGTCTGTTTTGAGAAAGTTAGTTAGTAAAGCTCTCACTAACTTGATGGCACACTTTATTCCTTGCACTTAATAATTCTGAACCATTGTGACATGTCCATGAAAGTTATATGCTTGCAAATTATATGCTGGGAGTCAACAGAACCGTGTTGTCACGGAGAACGCTTTCAACACTTTTTGGATACCTCATCCAGTTGATTCCTTGCTCTTTTGTTTGCGGATGTCGACGATGTGAAATAAAAGGGGAGCTTGTGAGTTCATGGAGTTTATACATTGTGTTAGAGAAACGCTTGGGCCGCTAGCCTAAGCCATGCCTAATCATGGTGGAAACTTGCAGCATCACCATAATGAGCATTATATGAAGCATCCTCAATAAAAAGCTATGCATATAGTAAATAAAAAGATTGCTGAGATGCTCATTGTCTATTTGCCTTTTCATTTTGATCATGGGATCGCTCCTGTATCATGTGCAAGGGGTACCTCGTTGGTGGTTCTCTATGATATGCATGTATTTACAATGACAAGAACTTTCAGGTAACCAAAGTTGAGTAGCATGCGGAGCGACCCTCCTACTCAAGGGACTTGGGATTTCCAGTATATGGTCTGTCAAGCATATGATTCAGACTGGACCTCACTTTCACCTTAACCACATGAAGATGCCTATGATAGGGGAAATGAGAGCTCAAAGCTAATGAGTACCTTCCTTTCAGCATTGGGAAGCCTTTCAAACCTTTCAAAACAGTTTTCACAACCTTGTTGAGTCACCACTTATTCTATGAGCACCTTCTTGAGAGCATAGTTGTCATTCTTGTGTTTGTTCCAAAACTTGGTTAATTATGTCATGACTTTGATGCTTGTATCTCTGATATCTTTATCTCTAGTCTTCACTTGAACTTCAGAGGTGCCTTGGCATTTATATTGTGCTCTTAAAACAAAAGCAAGCAAGATACCACTCTATCATACCTTATTATGAGCATGGCAATGTTGCTTATATTTATGTTTCATGCTACTTATTATTATTGAGTTGGTTTCTCTTCATAGCTTGTAATGACTATTGAGTAAACTTGGTTGCATACTCTTTATTATAAATTGTCTAAGCATCGATTCCTGTGCTGAGAATATATACATCATATGAAGCAAAGTGTTCGTGAAAGTTCTTTTATCACACTCAGTTTTCAACTGAATTGCTTGAGGACAAGCAATAAGCTATGCTTGAGGGGAGATGATACGTCCAAAACGTATCTACTTTCTCGAACACTTTGCTATTGTTTCTTCTCTAAACTTGTGTGATTTGGATACAACTAACACGGACTGACGCTGTTTTTAGCAGAATTACCTTGGTGTCTTGTTTTTGTGCAGAAAATGAACTATCAGGAAAAATCCCGGAAAATATGCCAAAAATTATATTTCACCAGAAGATCCATGGAGCCAGAAGACAAGACGGAGAAGGAGCATGGGGGGCCCACACCCATGCCAGGCGCGGGCCCACCACCGGACGCGCCTAGGGGGGTGCAGCCAATCCAGGCACCCCCTCGGCCTCCCTCTGCGCCTATAAGTTGCCTTTCGACCTAAAAACCGAGGGGGTTGATAGTTTTCCAAAAAAGAGTTTTGCTCCGCCGCCGCCACTAGAAACCAAGATCCGGATCCAGAAACTCCGTTCTGGCACCCTGTCGGGACGGGGAATTTGGAGAGGATCATCACCAACGCATCTCCATCAACCACCGATGTTTCCCTCATCCATGAGTGAGTAATCCCCCGCTGTAGGCTTGGGGATGGTAGGGATTGGATGAGTTCTATCATGTAATTGAATAAGATCTATTAGGGCATAGTGCCTAGTATCTCTATTAGTGTTATTTGACTTTGTTGCAACTTGTTGTGCTTAATACTTGTCACTAGGGCCCGAGTTCCATGATCTCAGATTTGAACTTATTATTGAATCATTATGATAGTATTGTTTGTGATCTTATCTTCAAGTTGTGTATACATATCATTGTCCGGATCCAAAGGCCCCAAAGTGACAATAATTGGGACAACCGAAGGGGATTGCTGTGGTGTGAGGATCATGTGTGTTCATGGATTGTTAATGCTTTGCTCCAGTGCTCTATTAAAAGGAGCACCTTAATTTCCAGTAGTTCCCTAGAGGCCCCGCTGCCACGGGCTGGCTGGACAGAAGATGTTGTGAAAATTCTCATTGCGAGCACGTATGACTATTTATGGAGCACATGCCTAGAATTGTTTAGTACTTGGATGCTTATTATTATTTATCTGCAATGCCCTAGATCTTGAAGTTACATGTTTAGACTTGTCCATGCAACGCCCGTCCATCCATCCCTATGCGTACCGCACTCGAATCCTACTGTTACTGTTACTGTTACTATTGCTCCTGTTTCACTGTTGCTGTTGCTACTACAAATTGTTGCTACTGATAAACTTTTGTGAGCAAGAAATATTTCCAGGTGCAGCTGAATTGAGAACTTAGTTGTTAAGGCTTGCAAGTATTCTTTGGCTCTCCTTGTGTCGAATCAATAAATTGGGTAATACTACCCGCGAAGACTGTTGCGATCCCCTATACTTGTGGGTCATCACCCATGAGAGATCTTAGCTTTGTTGCACATCCGAGTTATAGGCCCATTCACACTTCCTTGGTATAAGACCCAGACTAAGATCCAGGCCAATCATTGTCCTTCTCCGCGACCCCGCATACCCGAAGGATTGCACATCAGGCCTAGGATAAAACTTGTTTCCAATAGCAGCCTAAGGTGTACAACCCTCATAGATACCAGAAGCCATGGTACATTGAGGGATACCACCCATAACCTGCTAACCCTATACAAGAGGAGTTGCTACAACGGCCGGGTCATCCATTGGAATGTGAAAGGGAGCCGATCCAGCTGACTTCTCCGTCCCATTCCAAATCTCATGGTTAACACGTAATATACGACTCAAGAATCACTGGCGACATTGGTTGTTAAGTCCTAGATAATATGTTCCTTTACCACCGGAACTTCCATAGAAGGTTATTACCTCATGGTAAATAACCTATACTCATATTATTATAAAAATAGTGTTTTCTAACATTTTTGAAATACAGGTGATGACAACACTGGTTTGCAAAATACTTTACAGAAAATAATCAAAGGACATGAGCAAGTGTGAACTTGTCTTTTGTGATTGCAAGATTATGCACTCACGATCTTCGAGACAATAGAAGATCCAATATCTGAAATCAGCATCATTGGTCCGGTAAGGACTAATGTTTAAAGAATCAAGATGCCATTATGCATAAATAATGCTATGCAATTTTATAATTCCCAAAGTGAAAATCTCAGCATTATAAATGAGTTGATCTTAGGTATCTTCTTTAAGATTGGGTTTATCTTTAAGTTTATTTCATAAGTAATTTATGTCTATAAAGAACTTAAATCTTGACATACAAGATATGAAAATAGGATATCATTATAATCTAAGATTGAGGTTGATTACCAACTGATGACTATGCTAAAATTCCATGTATTAGGTTATTAAGGGTTAAACGACTTGCTTTAGGGTTGTTGTTTGAAATGGAAAAAAGAATAACATTTGAAGAAACTAGTGTTTATTTAAGGTTAATCAGTCTTGAGGGTTATTAGGTTTTACATTAGGGTTTGAGATGGTTACAAATGATGTTGAGTTATCATATTTTAATTGATGGTACCAGTGACCAAAGTTAACTAATAAAAACATGAATAAACTTCAAATGAGATATTTATGATTGTTTAGACCAAAGTTAACTATAAAAATAGGAGTGAATCTTAAGATATAGTGAGTGTTAAAACATCATCTTGTTTTAGGGTTTTGACAAATATGATTATGGATGATCCCTTTTAATTTAAGTGAAAGATGAGTTTAATAACATGCAACTTATTAATGGGAGTATAATTAGATGATCTTATAAATTTGTTAGGGTTTAGAGTCATTTTAAGAGTGGTTAAGAGATGAAGATTATTCACCATCTTACACATGAGTGATATATAATATTTATTTAAAAGGAGTTTAATTTTAATTTAACATTTTAAAATATTTAAATGTTAATAGTTATACTTAAGTTTTATTATGATTATGGATTTAGACTTAGTAATTACACTTAAAGGATTTAGTGCTTTATTAAGAAATGCAATTATTTCTTTCTTAGTAAATAAATTTAAAGAATTAACAAAGTGGTTATTTTATTTTAGTAAAATAGGTAAATGAATTTTATTATCTAAGGTTATTAAAATGTTTTTGAATAATATAGATAGTATTTTTCTAGTAAAATATACTTATTTAAGATCTTAAAAATGAATTTTATTTATTTTTAAGTATTATCTTTATTTTTTAAAATCTTCAAAGAATTAAGTGTCTTTAAATATTTGCTTTATGTTTTATTTGTAAAACTCTAAGTTAGTATTTTATAAAATAGTAGAGTTACTTTTATACACAAGATTGATTTTTACACATTTTTAGGGCTCTTTCTCATTTTCCTAGAATTCCATAAAGTTATAAGTGTTTTTAAATATATGTTTTATTTATTAGATTAAAATACAAGCTAATATTTTTCTTTCAATGAGTATTATATATATTTAAATGATTTTTAATTATTTTATGTCTTATCCCTATTTTTAGAAAATTCCGTAAAGCATTTCTTACATTAAAATATTTAATTTAAGTTTTATTATGCTAAAATATAAATTAATATTTTTTATTGGATAGTCTTATATATGAATATATATAACAATTTTATATGTTATATGTATTTTTAGGATTTGATATGAATTTCATATGCATTGGAAATATTTTATAGAGTTTATTTAATGGAAAAATGATTTGATGGTGGCAAGTAGTTGGGTTGTGGCCTAGTTGATTAAATCCGTATTTGTTCTAACCGGATCAAGTGGAATTGGCCCAATAGACAAGCCCAAATCGAATTGGGGTCAATCCCCACCCCTGCCCCCTTCTCTCCCTCACGCATCACTCACGGACACATGGGAAGCATCGAGTTCGTTCTCCTCCTGCACACGGTGCGCCGCCGTCTGCCTCCTCTTCGGCCGTCGCCGCCAGCGCCCACCACCGGTGCTTGCTGGCGCTGCCTCGCCCAATCTCCTTCCTCTGTTTCCTGCCGCCTTGATGTCCTTTAGCTCCCACATGGGCCCCCGTTTTGGCTAACCCTAGCCATGAGGTACTGCTGGTCGCCGGCGCAGTAGTGCCCCTGCGCCATGGCTGCTTCCCTCCAGCTCTTGTGCCTCCTCTTCCATGCTCAAACACCTGGTACTCCTGCTGCGCCCCTTTATTCTCGACCCCCATACGCTGCTACCGCCAGGGAATGTTTGTGGTGTCACACTGGTGATGTTTTGGTGGTGGTGTTTCTGCTGTGATGATGATGTGATTCATCCACCACTATCTCGATGCCGGTGGGACAATGCTGCGGCACAACCTCGGCATCGGCTCTTCACTACACCTTCGTATGGGCACGGTGAGTTCCTCTTTGTGACCGGCCATCGATTCGATGAACTGCTTGGTGATCTGTGGAGCCATTATATGGTATTGGGTGCAGACATGTAATGGTGAGATACAACGATATTGTTATTGATATTCTTGAGATTTGAGTGAGATTATCCTAAATGCCAGGCTTCAGTTTGGATGAATATTCATCCCTAGCATATGTTAGTGGATGGTTCCGAATTGTGTTAAGTTTGACCGACTATAGTCTAGTGGCTTGCTTCATACTTATGATTTTGAATAAACAATTGAATATGGTGATATTTGGATTAAAAATGATTCCTATAAAATCTGGTTAGGAAATTGATTTGAGTCCATTCCCTTTGGCTGTAACTTACTCTCTTAACACGAGAATTTAATACTAATCTTGGCTAGTGGATACCTTGATTAAGGAAGGATTTCTTAGTTATATAAATAAAAGTTTAATTCTTGCTGTAATGATCCTTGTGAATGTATATATCATCCGATGTTGTTATCTTAAGAAGAATTATTTACAAAAATGATTCATAATATTCAGGGAGGATGATTATTTGTATTGTTTGAATTTGGGGTTGTCCTTGGCTTGGGTGTATGAATCTGTCTCACTGAATTTCCTCTGTCAAATGACAGTGATATGTGTAGCTAGATGATTTCTAGTTGCTTGGCTAGAAAAATGATTTCAGCTCATTTGGTGTGCCCTATTTATATTGTCAACATGACAGAATACATTGGGAATTGTTATTCGATGCCTCTATGGTGGCTTTTTTGCTAGCCGTAGAACCCTACTGTGGTGCCTCTAATGAGTGTGCATAGTAGTGATTTATAGCAACATGATATGCTGCCATATGGTTGGTTGTACTGAATGGAACCTCCCTTCCTATGATTTAGTTGCTAGATCAGATGATCCACTAAACAGCTGATCCTCTGATGTACTACATACATAGGAATGTATGCAGATGTGCAAAGTGACCCCTACTGATCTCCTAGACTAGATCTGGATGATGATTAGTTGGATTAGGTTGCCTGTACACTCTTGTACCATTTCCTTGTATGTTCTACTATCTTGTGAGACAATATTAAATGAAGTTAAATACTGTGCTTGCTTCATAAATCTGCCTATGATGCACTAGTTTGAGGCCAAACACTATATAAGAACAAATGCTAAAGTGTGGCTACCAAACTCTCTATGATGACTCAACATAGCATTTCTATGTGGATCTGAGAGAAACCTCTCCTCACAACCCAAAGTTGTGGAGGATGTGGTTGCTAGTTATCTGATTTCTGGACATGATTTATTTGTTGGCTTTGACTGCTTGATTAGCTAAAAAGAAACTCATGTGTGGCTGCCAATGATGCATAAGTTGAGGCCCAATTAAGTTCTATGATGTTCCTGACATAACTGTTTTATGCAGTACTGAGAGCTTTGTCTCCTTAAGTGATTATATTTCTTGAAATGATAAGAACATGTATGTTACCAGATCTAGGTAGTGATCTAGTGAGTTTCTACCTTGATGCATGTGGCTGCTTGGTGTGTTGTATCTTGGTCATCTTGGCCTCGTGCTCTGGTCTTGATCTTGGTAGCCTTCTCCTCCTGGAACTGATACTGGCTTGATCTTGATCTTCCCCTTGTCCTAGCTTCTTGGATGGCTCCTGGGAGCAACCCGTTGCTGGTGATGTGGTAGTATGAAACTCTGGTGGTAGTGTTGTGCTGATGTGGTGTGGAGTGTGGGAAGGTACTTGTTAGCTACGGTTGCTTCCTTCTGATCTGGTTTACTTAGTTGATGTGGTGATGACAGCACACAACTGCATGTGGTGATAGTGTTGCTTGTGAGTGTGCTGCGGGTCCAGGAACCTCCCCCTATACAGGTTTCATCTGGGAGATCTTTTGCTATGAATGTGCTCGGCTGGTTTAGTATTATCTGAAGTTGAGCTATATTTTTGGATGTTGCCAAGTTGATTTCTTAAATAGCCAATGATGGTGTCCTGAGGCAAAAACACTGATATGAACAGATACTACAATCTGGTCCCTACATAAACATACTAAGTGATGAGTTAGGCAAATCATTACTTTCCCTAATCTGAGAGTAAAATCAACACACTAACCAATCTTTTATTTTGTATTGAATTTGTTCTTTTTGTCTTTCCTTCTTGCTGGAATCAAGATCAGGAAGGGAATTTTCAAGACAAGAGGATTTAGCTTAGGATTTCTTTATTATTCTTGTTGTAATTTTTCCCTTTAGTAATTTCTTGTATTTCTTTTCTTTTTTGGTAATACCAAAACATTGTAGTAATATAATTTAGATTTTTATTTCTGTAATGTTTATTAATTTGTAATTTCTTTATTTATTTGTAAGGACAATGTAATATTTATTTTCTTGCAATAAAGAATTCTCAATAATGTAATTCCTTTTTCTACTTATTTGTTTCTTGATACTTTACTTTTATTCATTTATTGTAAAGATCAATATAATACTATATGTATATATATATTAATAAAGAATTCTTTTTATATCATTTTTGTAATCATTTCATTTCAAGTTATTAAATATTTCCAATTTCCATTTTTGAATTTATAAATTCATTTGCATTCATGTTTGAAATTGAAATACATGTTTGAACAACTTTCCCCCAAAATAAAGAATTCTACAAAGGTCATGTCAAAATCTATCGCACTTGCTCCGAAGTTTCCATCAGTACAAGAGAGATCCCGATCCCTCTATAGCTCTTTTAGTTTTGCACGAAAATTTCCCGGATTTTCTTATGCATGAATGCAATGCACAAGCCCGTGTCCTCTTTATTTTTAGGTGCTAATCCTGGGATGTTACACCAAACACTAACATTCCAACAAATCTAAACCTAACTAAATGATTCATAGACATCATTCTACCCAACATTGGCCAATGACCCTAACAAATTTCCAAACATTGCTCACCAAATCAATTTTTAGGGTTTCTATCCAAATCCAACCAAAATGAAAGATTTCAATAGGTCAAAACGGAGGGAAATGAGGGATGGTACCTCTAGCAGCTGGGGAGGGGTCAAAGTCCACCAAATGAAGCTTCCAATCTAAGGGATTTGAGAGAGGAAGGAGAGAGGGGAAAAAAGGAGGCGCCGCCTTGGTGTTCTTCCTATGCTGGGACGAGCTAGGAGGGAATGGGTCCAGGTGGGGAGGAGGGCCGCGTGCATCAGGCTATGTGTCAAAGTGTAGCGCCTAACAGAAAGGCACTACACTTTGAGGCATAGCGCCTAACTAAAAGGCGCTATACATTGAGGCATAGCACCTAGGCGTTACTCGGGGTGGCATAGCGTCTAGGCATTAGACGCACGGGGTGGGGCCAGGTGGGTGCCACGCTGGCAGGGGCATATCACCTTGCAAAAAGGCGCTACGTTGTAGAGCATAGCGCCTTGCTGTTAGGCGCTACCCAAAAGGGTTAGTAGCATGAAATAGTTTCGCCGAGAGTTCATTTTGTAAATTACATTCAAATTTTGGTTATTTTTGTCCATTCTGCTGCTACTACACAACACAAGTACTCTTTGGAAGCGTGAGAGATATTTACCTAGAATGGTTAAGGCACTTCTCGTTAGGTTCGATATAGTCATGTGGAATAGACGATGTGAGCTGAATCCAGTCAGGCTTACCTATTTACACTGAGCTAGAACGGTGGATCGATGACACTACTATTATATACGTAGTGCCATGGACACTAGTAGAAAAAGGCCTTCTATTCCCGGTTAGGAACGGACAGTAGTCCCAATTATCCAACCAGAATTTTGAAATCAAGACTAAAGATCCCGCCCTTTAGCCTCGGTTGGTCATAAATCAGGATTAAAGGCCCTCCACATAGCTATGGTCGAGCGCTGGGGCTGGAGGACCTTTAGTGCCAGATGGTAACAACAACCGGGACAAAAGGACTTTAGGTGGCCGCGGTCGAGTGTTGGGGCTGTTTTTCATTCAATTCTTTTCATTTTTTGTTTTCCATTTAATTATTTTTCATTTTTTGTTTCCCTTTTCATTTTGTGTTTTCCATTCAATACTTTCTCATTTTTTTGGTCACCAAGGAAACTTCGGCGACATGGTCGCGCAGCGAAACTCGCAGGCGAGCGATGCCAGGACGCTACGGGAGGCAAGGGGTAAATCAAAGAGGAACACTAGAACCGGAGGGTCACCAAGGGTACGATGAGCTTGATGTCAAGTCCTGGGGATGCCAAAGATAACAACAATAATGGTGGCGAGCTTTGGAATGCCAAGGACGATCGATGGACTGAGGTCGAACGGTGTCGATTCCTTCGACCAGGTGAACGAGGGCGACTGGGCGGTGATTGTAACATCCCTAAAATCATGTTTTCAAAGATTGCATATCATTCATGCATGCATATCATTTTAGGGATCAATTTCAAACTCTTTTGAAAGAAACAGAAACTTTGAGTGCTATTATTTCATGTGAGCAAGCTTTGATCTAATGCCACTCTCAAGTGAGAGAATAATTGTTCTAAATCAAGTTTTGTTTGCCCTTAGGTTGGATTGGTTAAGTGTTAAAGCTTGGACAAAAATTTCCAAAACAAATATGGTTTTAAAACCATTTTCAAATCTTCAGCAAACCATGTGCTAAGGCACTGTTATTTTTTAAAAATCTTCAAAGGACCATGCTAGTCCAACAAGACAGCATGATTTTATACTCAAAATTATACAAGGTTCATTTTATAGAAGTCTAGAAAGGTTTGGATTTCAAATGATTTTGAATTCATATGAAAAAGGTTTCCTGAAAATCAATTTAGAAAAAGAAAAAGAGATAAGAAATGGAAAAGGGCCGGCGACAGACTTTCAGCCCAGCAGCAGACCTAGCCCACTAAGCCCACCCGGGGTTCTTCTCTCTCTCTCATGCGGCACAGACTTACCCCGTGCTCGCTGACTGGTGGACCCAATGCCACGCGAGCATCGTCCCAAACCACACACACCCCACGACCCTATCGCCGCCGCCGTTAACTCCATTACTGCTGCGATTGATGCAGGCTTAATTGCCGGCGTTTCCTCGCGTGATCCTCGCCCCTGCTCTGGCTATAAGACCCTCTCCTCACCCCGCATTTTCCCCTCGCTCAGTACGCTCACTCCGCCACCAGGCTGCGCGCATTCGAGCTCAGAACCCCGCAGCACCGACGACCTCCGGCGACCGATTCCGGAGAGCACCGTCCGTCCCTGTCTCTGTTTCATGCGAGCATGATCAACATGTCCTTGCGCATCTTCTCATGCCTTCCTTTTTCTCTGTATCGTCCTAGAGCGTCATCACCATCCACCTCTGGAAGCAACCGAAGCTCAGCACAACTCCAGCGACACCTCCTGGTAGTTCCCGACCACCCCTTCCTCTCTTATGGATACTCACTTGTTTGCCAGGCTTGTGCGCATCTAACAGCGTCTCTGGTTTGTCTTAGCGCGCACCATAACCTCGCCCCCGATGACGCCAGAGCTTGCCCGACGACAGGCTCCACTCCGGCGAGCAATAGCAGCGAGATCCGAGCGCCCCTGTCCCTCCCTCGACCGCCTTGAGCTTCACTGCAGCCCCACGGACACGGTAACCACCTCCACCCCTCCCCGCGTGATCAAAATCGCCGGCAACATCTCTGACAGAGCCGCGCCGCCCTTCTATGGTCGTTTGATCCGTGGTCGTAGGATCTAGATCCAGCGATTAGAAATAGATCTGTAGCGAAGCGGTACGAGCAGATCTGGGCCGTGCGTGTTAAGATAGATCTAACGGCCCGCGAGTGTGATCTGTTGCGAATCGGTATCAACCAATCAGAGGGCGCCGCGTGGCCAGTCCTTTGTTTTAAAAAAGAATTTAGATCTATTAGATGTTTAAACTTGTAAAATTCATAACTTTTGATTTCCACGTCCAAATTTGACAAATTTTATATCATTGGAATCAGGAGAGAAAATCCTTTCCATTTATGCAATGTGTTTAATGTTTTGCCTCTGTAAAAATGGTTGTTTCTACAGAAGCATTTGTAGGCATAATTTGTGTATAGTAATTATTTGAAAAATGTTTTGTTGTTCAAATAAAGTTTATTTGGCATGTGTTGGACTTGTTTATGATTCAGTACTATGTACTTGTCTTGTTTGGTGTAGAAAATCATCACATGGCATTTTGCATGCATTCATGTATTTTTGTTTGTATATATTGCGTATGTGATTTTGTGCCATTATTTTATGTGTAGATTTTGGTGCAAATAGTGTTGTGATTGTGAAGATTGTTGCTACTCCCCAAACTACCAAGGCAAGTGGTGCTTCATGACTTTATTCCTATGTTTTTCAACTATGCACTAGAAATATGTTGCTAGACTTGCATGAATATTTTTGATCTATATGCTATGCTTGGGAAATCCTAGTAGTTGTAGAATTGCTAGAAATTTCTAAGTTAAGATGCTTATCAATGCCATGCTTAGCCTAGCTAGTAGCAACCAAGGGTGGTTATATATTCATGCTATGAGAAAATATTTCTAAGTCTTTGGACTTGAGATTTTGCTTTATAAAACAACCAAGTAAATGAAACACCTGGGTGGAAGGGAAAGAATGGTTTGTGTTGAGTGGTTACACAAGGCCCATTTCTATGGTTTACCTTGTGTATCTCACTTGTGGAAGGCCACCTAGGAACAAAGGGATTTGAGATGCCAAATGTTAAGAAGCTTCTAGTGCAGCCACATGGCAATATGGGCTCTGCCTGGATCACATAGGTTGCAATAACTTAGCCATTTGGACAGTTGGTGGTAGTGGGATGATAGGTTGGAACGCGTCCATTTGGTCTAAGGGAAGGCTTCTGAAAGGTCCTGTCTTGGTGAAAATCAAGTCTTGTGGGGAAAGTGCACAACCTCTGCAGATGGAAGAATCTAAGTACTTAGCCATGTCCCTGGTATTGGACAACTTGAGCATCAAGACATGGAAGCTATCAAGAATTTCATCATCCCAATTTCTAAGTTAAAAACTTGTGGGTGAACAAGGGTAAAGGTTCACCAATGTCTATTGGTGATTCCATGGGAAAGCTTTGTCAAAGAAAAACTTAGTGTTTTCAACTGATAGGTAAAACCTATTTTGAGCAAAGCAAGCCTAAGCTACACTTAGCCAAAAATGCATATAGAATCTAGACTACTAATATTCTACTAAGGTATCACTTGCCAATACTATTCCAATGTATTGACCCACTGTGGCTGTAACTTGTGATGTTGCAGGTTATTCTGATGATGAATAGGGGTTATGAGTCTACACTCAACATGCTTGCCTGTGGCACATGAAGATGAAGACTTATTTATCTTATTATATATTTGAACTCTTGTATTAGGCCTGTGGCCATGGAGTTTGTAAAAGACTATGTTTGTCTCTGGAATGATATGTAATAATGACCTTTGTCTCTGTGTACTTCATCTTAAACTGTGGATGCTAGCATTGATCCAGGGACTAGCATTGCAATCACAGGGATCCTTACCTTTATAAAGGGAGGGATCTTACAGATGGTATTAGAGCACTGTGTTGCCTGTAGGATTATGACCCTAGGATTGGAAACCACTAAGGAAAATTTTCAACAACTTCCACACTTGTCTTTTTCTTCTTGTAAACTTTTCTAATCTTCTTTCTCATCTCTATTTGTAGATGAACTCCATCAATGAAGCCGTGAGGAAGGGACCACTCATGACTATGACTTTGGAATGTGAGACAGAATTCCCCAAGGCTCTCAAGGACCTCATGGTTGCCATGGGAATACATGGTGCAAATGTGTACAAAGGTTTTCCTGTGATGGATGAAGGAGTTCAGTACTGGTGGGTGCAACTTCACTTGTATAAAAACAAGGAAGACAACCACAAGGAATCAGGATTCTGCATGGTCACCAACTCAGTGATGCACACCACATTCTTTGACTCAGCAAGGGATGCAGCTTGGAAGGCCATCAAAGAGCTTGGTGATAGAATCAAGTGCAGAATGATCAACACCCAGAATGACCTAAGGGAAGAAAAGAAGCGTACCCAAGAGTTAGAGGCTACCAACCAACGTTTAAGAAAAGACATCATAAACTTAGCAATGGAGTCATGTGATCAGGATTGACAGATTGCCTCTAGGGATGCCCTGTTAGCTAACTTGGAAAGTGAGATGGGATTATAACGTACTTCGTTAGTTGGACCACCACACTTATCATTTTTATTTTCCAAATGTTTTCTAAAATAAGTTGAACCTTGGATGCTTGTAATGGATTTATGTATGCCATGACTTGTGTGTTTTGATATGCCTGTGATGCCTTGTCTTGTGATTCATCTCTATGTATGTTGATTCTAAATTTTTCTATCTTATAAAATAGATGCCTAATGTTACTATCAACACGGCTGAAGAGTTCAAGGGAACTCGTTTCAGCACTCGTCTCATTGAGCTCACTAGTGTGCTCAATCTCCCAGTTCCTACCATCATGATGCTTCCCCTCACCAAGTTCGAGAGGAAGGACCTTTGGGGCTTCAAAGTTACTCAGCCAAGACGACAGACTGAGCCAGCCACGGAGGCCATCGCCTTCAAGCTCATGCATGATGACAAGGAGAGAGGCCTAGAGGTAGTCATGCAGGATTTGCTTGAACGTTTGCTAGGGAGACACTCTCGGGAGATTAGAGGTACTCACTTCCACGCCTTCGGTAGACGTGACGAGGATGGTGAGGCCATTGACTTCGAGGATACTGCTAGAGAGACAGCAGAGCCGATTCGTCTATACCTCCAGGACTTAGAGGTTCTTCTTAGGCACCTAGATACTGATAGGACCAACGTCATGCTTAGCAATGACGAACTCCAGGTGCAGCTTCATGAGAAGGACAAGATCTTCGCGAAGCAAGATGAGATAGTCAAGGAAATGGAGGCCAAGTTTGAGAGTCAGGATAGAAAGTTCAAGAGTCAAGAGAAAAGAGTCCAAGATAGGAACAAGAGGATTCGACACATGACTGCAGAACTAGAAGCCAAGGACTTCGAGCTCGAGCATCAGAAGGTGGTGATTGAGAGACTTCGTTCACAGAAGAGGGCTCTCAAAGCCAAAGTAGAGGCCTTGACTACCAATGTCGAGGAATACAAGACCGCTATGGAGAATGCAGGTCTTACACTTGTTGATGAGGAGGTTGATGCAGAGGAATAGTGATGACTACTCATTTACCTTTAATTACCATGCTTTTGATTATTGAGTCGCAATGACCATCCAACATGTGGATGGCTTGCTATTGGTGTGTTTACTTTTCAAAACTTGTTGTTTATGTTGTTGAACTTTTGTTATTTTGATGCATGCTTGGTGATTGTCTATGTGATGTATTGTGCATGTTAAGCTTATATGGGTATCTTATTCTTATCTTTATTGAAAACCACATATACCTCCTCGACGTGCCAATCCCAACCCTAACAACAACAACAACAACAACAACAATATCACCCCCGAGATGCAGCAGCTGATGATAGCTCAGACGCAACTGATGCAGATGATGACCACGTTCATACAGAATCAGAACAACAACAATAACAACAATAATAATAACAACAACAACAACAATCAGAATAACCCACCGGGTTTTGACATGCTTACCAGATTCTTAAGACTGAGGCCAGCAAAGTTCTCAGGAACTACTGATCCCATGGTGGCCAATGATTGGCTACGCTCAGTGAACAAGGATTTGGTAACTGTTGGCTGTACTGATGAGGAGAAATTCAGGTTTGCAGCACACTTGTTGGAAGGACCAGCAGCTACTTGGTGGGATAACTTCCAAATCACCACTCCCATTGAGGATGTGACATGGGCTATCTTTGAAGATGGTTTCCGTACTGCTCACATCTCATCCGGAGTGATGAGTTTGAAGAAGAAGGAATTTCATAACTTGAAGCAGCGCCACCGCATCGTGGCTGAATATATTGAGGAGTTCAACAATCTGGCGCGTTATGCACCGGATGAAGTTGACACTGATGCTAAGAGGAAAGAGAAGTTCCTTGAAGGATTGAACGATGAATTGAACCTGCAGTTAGCTGTGGCCTATGTCCCCACATATCAGTCTCTATGTGACAAGGCTGCCATCTTGGAGAGCAAGATGAAACAGGTTGAAAGCAGGAAGAGGAAGCACTCTGACAAGCACATCTCAGGATCGTCCCACAAGCGTTCCCATTATGATGATAGTGGGAATTCTGGATCCCACAAGCATGGAAAGTACAACAAACACCACAACCACAACCGTCATCATGACAACAAGCATTACCGTAGTCATGACGATGACAAGTACAAGAGTCACAAGAGTGGGGTACAAGAACCACCACAATGGAAGTGGAAGTGGTAGTGGAAGCCAGCCTGTCAAGAAGGATCTTAGTCAGGTTGAATGTTTCAAGTGCAAGAAGATGGGGAATTATGCAAATGAATGCCTAGAAAAGAAAGTTGAAGGACCCAGCAAGCCTAACCCTTTTCAAAAGGGACAAGTGAACCACATCAATGTGGAAGAGATCTATGAGGAACCTGATGCTGTTGCTGGTAAGTTCAAACTCAATTCTGTTCCAGCAATTGTTCTCTTTGATACTGGTGCATCTCATTCATTCATATCAAGAGAATTTGTTGAAAGAAATGAACTACCGGTAGAAACTATTGGGTGTCCTATAAAAGTAAGTTCTCCTGGCAGAGAAATGATAGTGAACTTAGGATGTCATGATCTAGTCATAGAGTTTGGGAAGTATAAGTTTCCCGTTAATCTGATAATCCTAAATTCCCAAGGTTTGGATGTCATTTTGGGGATGGATTGGATGACTAAGCATAAAGGAGTGCTAGATTGTGCCAACCATACGGTCTCACTCACAACTCCAGAAAACAAAAGGATCAGATTCAAGACCAACTTTGAATCAAAAGGGAGTAAGCTAAATTCTCTTAAGGGGGGTAACATAGACAGTGTGCCTATTGTGAGTGAATATCCGGATGTGTTTCTGGAAGAATTGCCAGGAATGCCACCAGATAGAGATGTGGAATTTCTTATTGATTTGCTACCAGGATCTAGACCAATAGCAAAGAGACCGTACAAGATGTCAGTTGATGAGTTGAAAGAACTCAAGAAACAACTTGGAGAACAGTTGCAGAAAGGATTTATTCAACCAAGTTCTTCGTCTTGGGGAGCACCAGTGTTGTTCGTAGAAAAGAAGGATAGAAGTCAAAGGTTATGCATAGATTACCGTTCACTCAATGAGGTGACTATCAAGAACAAGTACCCTTTGCCTAGAATCAATGACTTGTTTGATCAGTTGGAAGGAGCCTGTGTGTTCTCAAAAATTGATCTCCGATCGGGTTATTTTCAGCTTAAGATAAGAGAACAAGACATACCTAAGACAGCTTTCACCACTAGGTATGGATTGTATGAGTATACCGTGATGCCATTTGGTTTGACCAACGCACCGGCATACTTCATGAATATGATGAACAAAGTGTTCATGGAGTTCCTTGACAAGTTTGTTGTCGTTTTCATCGATGACATTTTGATCTACTCCAAGAGCAAAGAAGAGCATAAAGGACATTTACGTTTGATACTTGAGAAGCTTAGAGAGCATAAGTTGTATGCCAAATTCAGCAAGTGTGAGTTTTGGTTGAATGAAGTTGGATTTCTTGGACACGTTGTGTCAGGAGATGGTGTAGCAGTTGATCCTGCTAAAGTGTCAGCTGTAACTGAATGGGAATCTCCTAAGTCAGTAAAAGAGGTTCGTAGTTTCCTTGGCTTGGCAGGATACTACAGAAGGTTCATTGAGAATTTCTCCAAGGTAGCTAAGCCTATGACAGAATTGCTAAAGAAAGACAAGAAATTTGCTTGGTCTGAAGGATGTGAACTCAGTTTCCAAGAATTGAAGAAGAGACTAGTGACAACACCAGTCTTATGTCTGCCAGATTTGGAGAAGGATTTCCAAGTGTATTGTGATGCATCTCATCATGGATTAGGTGCAGTGCTAATGCAAGAAGGGAAAGTTGTGGCTTATGCCTCGAGACAACTCAAAACTCATGAGGTAAATTACCCTACTCATGATTTAGAGTTAGCCTATGTTGTCCATGCACTCAAAACATGGAGACATTACCTTTTGGGAAAGCGATGTGAAGTGTTCACAGATCACAAAAGTTTGAAGTATATCTTCACCCAGAAAGAAATTAATATGAGACAAAGGAGATGGCTAGAACTCATCAAGGACTACGACTTGAGTTTGCAATACCACCCCGGTAAAGCAAATGTTGTAGCGGATGCTCTAAGCCGTAAGGTTTTTGTGAATGGCCTTACAAAGGGAGAATTGCCAGATGATCTGTGTGCCCAATTTAGAGATCTCAGATTGGAGATTGTGCCTGAAGGACATCTCATGTCATTGGATGTTCAACCCACATTGTTGGACAAAATCAAAGAATCCCAAAAGACAGATAAAGAAATTGAAGAGATTAAAGAAAAGATTGGGAAAGGAAAAGCCAAAGGGTTCCATGAAGACGAACAAGGTACTTTATGGTATGGAAAACGTATCTGTGTTCCACAAGATCCGGAGCTTCGGAAACTGATTTTGCAAGAAGCACATAACTCACCGTATTCTATTCATCCGGGTAACACCAAAATGTACATGGATATGAAAGAAAGATTTTGGTGGAATAATCTCAAGAAGGACATCGCCGAACATATTGCTTTGTGTGATGTATGTAGTAGAGTGAAAGCGGAACATCAGAAACCAGCAGGATTGTTACAACCACTACCTATTCCTGATTAGAAGTGGTACAAGATTGGCATGGATTTCATCACCGGATTGCCAAGGACCCGGTCAGGATATGATTCTATTTGGGTAGTATGGATCGCTTAACTAAAGTGGCTCATTTTATACCCGTAAAGACAACTTATACAAGTGCTAAGTTAGCCAAGATCTATATGAGTAGAATTGTATGTCTACATGGTAGACCCAAGAGTATTGTGTCTGATAGGGGAACTCAATTCACTTCTCAGTTTTGGAGGCAACTACATGAGTCATTGGGAACGAGATTTGAGTTCAGCACTGCTTTTCATCCTTAGGTTGATGGACAAACAGAAAAGACCAACCAGATACTTGAAGATATGTTGAGAGCATGTGCTCTAGATTATGGAGCTAGTTGGGATGAAAGTCTGCCTTACGCAGAATTCTCTTACAATAACAGCTATCAAGCTAGTATTGAGATGGCACCATTTGAGTTTCTATATGGGAGAAAGTGTACCACCCCATTGCTATGGAATGGTGTGGGAGAAAGAAGTTTGTTTGGACCAGAACTGATCAAAGAGGCTGAAGAGAAAGTCAAGCTAGTTAAGGACAGATTGAAGATAGCATAGTCTCGACAGAAGAGCTACGCAGATCCTAAGCGTAGGGAAGTCACCTATGAAGTGGGTGATAGAGCTTATCTTAGAGTGTCACCACTTCGTGGAGTGAAGAGATTTGGTGTCAAAGGTAAATTGGCCCCAAGATATGTTGGACCATTCAAGATCTTGAGTAGAAAAGGGAGAAGTATCTTATGAGATTGAATTGCCAGAATCATTGTCTGCTGTTCACAATGTGTTTCATGTGAGTCAGCTAAAGAAATGCCATACGGAAATGGAAGAGACTTCTTTGAAGGATAATATACATTTGGAAGAGGTTCAATTGGAAAGTGATCTCACTTATGAGGAAAAACCCATCAAGATTCTTGAGACTGCAGAAAGAGTTACTCGGACTAAGACTATCAAATTCTGCAAAGTTCAATGGAACCATCATTCTGAAGAAGAAGCAACATGGGAAAGAGAAGATGATCTTCGGAAAGACCACCCTCACCTATTTGCTAGCCAATCCGAATCTCGAGGGCGAGATTCACCTTAAGGGGGTTAGATTTGTAACATCCCTAAAATCATGTTTTCAAAGAAGGCATATCATTCATGCATGCATATCATTTTAGGGATCAATTTCAAACTCTTTTGAAAGAAACAGAAACTTTGAGTGCTATTATTTCATGTGAGCAAGCTTTGATCTAATGCCACTCTCAAGTGAGAGAATAATTGTTTTAAACCAAGTTTTGTTTGCCCTTAGGTTGGATTGGTTAGGTGTTAAAGCTTGGACAAAAATTTCCAAAACAAATATGGTTTTAAAACCATTTTCAAATCTTCAGCAAACCATGTGCTAAGGCACTGTTATTTTTTAAAAATCTTCAAAGGACCATGCTAGTCCAACAAGACAGCATGATTTTATACTCAAAATTATACAAGGTTCATTTTATAGAAGTCTAGAAAGGTTTGGATTTCAAATGATTTTGAATTCATATGAAAAAGGTTTCCTGAAAATCAATTTACAAAAAGAAAAAGAGATAAGATATAGAAAAGGGCCGGCGCCAGACTTTCAGCCCAGCAGCAGACCTAGCCCACTAAGCCCACCCGGGGTTCTTCTCTCTCTCTCTCTCTCTCTCTCTCTCTCTCTCTCTCTCTCTCTCTCTCTCTCTCTCTCTCTCACGCGGCGCAGAATTACCCCGCGCTCGCTGACTGGTGGACCCAATGCCACGCGAGCATCGTCCCAAACCACGCACCCCCCACGACCCCGTCGACGCCACCGTTAACTCCATTACTACCGTGATTGATGCAGGCTTAATTGCCGGCGTTTCCTCGCGTGATCCTCGCCCCTGCTCCGGCTATAAGACCCTCTCCTCACCCCGCATCTTTCCCCTCGCTCAGTACGCTCACTCCGCCACCAGGCTGCGCGCATTCGAGCTCAGAACCCCGCAGCACCGACGACCTCCAGCGACCGATTCCTGTGAGCACCGTTCGCCCCCTGTCTCTGTTTCATGCGAGCATGATCAACATATCCTTGCGCATCTTCTCATGCCTTCCTTTTTCTCTGTATCGTCCTAGAGCGTCGTCACCATCCACCTCTAGAAGCAACCGAAGCTCAGCACAACTCCGGCGACCCCTCCTGGTAGTTCCCGACCACCCCTTCCTCTCTTCTGGATACTCACTTGTTCGCCAAGCTTGTGCGCATCTAACAGCATCTCTGGTTTGTCTTAGCGCGCACCAGAACCTTGCCTCCGACGACGCCAGAGCTTGCCCGACGACAGGCTCCACTCCGGCGAGCAATAGCAGCCAGATCTGAGCGCCCCTATCCCTCCCTCGACCGCCTTGAGCTTCACTGCAGCCCCGCGAACACGGTAACCACCTCCACCCCTCCCCGCGCGATCTGAATCTCTGGCAACATCTCTGACAGAGCCGCGCCGCTGCATCGCCGCCGCTAGCGCCGCCCGTCTGTGGTCGTTTGATCAGTGGCCGTAGGATCTAGATCCAGCGATTAGAAATAGATCTGTAGCGAAGCGGTATGAGCAGATCTGGGCCGTGCGTGTTAAAATAGATCTAACGGCCCGCGAGTGTGATCCGGTGCGAATCGGTATCAACCAATCAGAGGGCGCCGCGTGGCCAGTCCTTTGTTTTAAAAAACAGAATTTAGATCTATTAGATGTTTAAACTTGTAAAATTCATAACTTTTGATTTCCACGTACAAATTTGAAAAAAATTATATCATTGGAATCAGGAGAGAAAATCCTTTCCATTTATGCAATGTGTTTAATGTTTTGCCTCTGTAAAAATGGTTGTTTCCACAGAAGCATTTGTAGGCATAATTTGTGTATAGTAATTATTTGAAAAATGTTTTGTTGTTCAAATAAAGTTTATTTGGCATGCGTTGGACTTGTTTATGATTCAGTACTGTGTACTTGTCTTGTTTGGTGTAGAAAATCATCACATGGCATTTTGCATGCATTCATGTATTTTTGTTTGTATATATTGTGTATGTGATTTTGTGCCATTATTTTGTGTGTAGATTTTGGTGCAAATAGTGATTGTGATTGTGAATATTGTTGCTACTCCCCAAACGACCAAGGCAAGTGGTGCTTCATGACTTTATTCCTATGTTTTTCAACTATGCACTAGAAATATTTTGCTAGACTTGCATGAATATTTTTGATCTATATGCTATGCTTGGGAAATCCTAGTAGTTGTAGAATTGCTAGAAATTTCTAAGTTAAGATGCTTATCAATGCCATGCTTAGCATAGCTAGTAGCAACCAAGGGTGGTTATATATTCATGCTATGAGAAAATATTTCTAAGTCTTTGGACTTGAGATTTTGCTTAATAAAACAACCAAGTAAATGAAACACCTGGGTGGAAGGGAAAGAATGGTTTGTGTTGAGTGGTTACACAAGGCCCATTTCTATGGTTTACCTTGTGTATCTCACTTGTGGAAAGCCACCCAGGAACAAAGGGATTTGAGATGCCAAATGTTAAGAAGCTTCTAGTGCAGCCACATGGCAATATGGGCTCTGCCTGGATCACATAGGTTGCAATAACTTAGCCATTTGGATAGTTGGTGGTAGTGGGATGATAGGTTGGAACGCGTCCATTTGGTCTAAGGGAAGGCTTCTGAAAGGTCCTGTCTTGGTGAAAATCAAGTCTTGTGGGGAAAGTGCATAACCTCTGCAGATGGAAGAATCTAAGTACTTAGCCATGTCCCTAGTATTGGACAACTTGAGCATCAATACATGGAAGCTATCAAGAATCTCCTCATCCCAATTTCTAAGTTAAAAACTTGTGGGTGAACAAGGGTAAAGGTTCACAATGTCTATTGGTGATTCCTTGGGAAAGTTTTGTCAAAGAAAAACTTAGTGTTTTCAACTGATAGGTAAAACCTATTTTGAGCAAAGCAAGCCTAAGCTACACTTAGCCAAAAATGCATATAGAATCTAGACTACTAATATTCTACTAAGGTATCACTTGCCAATACTATTCCAATGTATTGACCCATTGTGGCTGTAACTTGTGATGTTGCAGGTTATTCTAATGATGAATAGGGGTTATGAGTCTACACTCAACATGATTGCATGTGGCACATGAAGATGAAGACTTATTTATCTTATTATATATTTGAACTCTTGTATTAGGCCTGTGGCCATGGAGTTTGTAAAAGACTAGTTTGTCTCTAGAATGATATGTAATAATGACCTTTGTCTCTGTGTACTTCATCTTAAACTGTGGATGCTAGCATAGATCAAGGGACTAGCATTGCAATCACAGGGATCCTTACCTTTATAAAGGGAGGGATCTTACAGTGATGAAGAGCTGCTCACTGGGTCTTGGGGTGGCGAGGAACAACGGGGAAAGGAGACGGAAAACACTAGGGTTTTGGCTCAAGCGAGGAGAGGAGATGGGGAAGACGAAGTGGAGTGCTAAGTCCTGGAAAGAAAGGGAAGGGGAGAAGCCGTGGGTTATATAGGCGCGACCCTTTTACTCCCGAGCAGTAACACTAACCGGGACTAAAGGTCCTTTAGACCCGGTTCGTGGTACCGTCGGGACTATAGATATTCTCGGGCCGACCGTGAAAATTGCGCGCGCGAGGCTCACATTTAGTCCAGGTTGCTATCTCCAATCGGGACTAAAGGTCTATCTGTAGTCCCTATTAAAAACGCTGACCGGGACTAAACAAGCTCGCACCAGCCGCAGCTTGCCGCAATACCTTAGTCCCAGTTGGTATCTCCAATCGGGACTAAAGGTCCCCCGCAAAAAAACCCAGGACTAAAGGTCCCGTTTGACCCGGGACTAAAGGTACCGTCTGACCTGGGACTAAAGTTGGCCATGCTCATGCGGCGTCCCTAGCCATTGGAACCGGGACTAATGCTCAAATTTGTCCCGGGAAGAGGCATACCCATGAATTTGTCGGAAGCCTGGGCGTGCCGCAAAGCCAACTAAAAAATTTCTCGGGCCATCTCCAAAAAAATCAGACAAAATATGCATCATATGGAGCAAAATATTGTTTTCACAATACTTTTAGTGCAGAAAAACAAATAAAATACATTAGATGTTCACAACATATTCCAATTGTCACAACAAATTCGAATGTTCACAAGTTTACAACACATTCAAAAGTGCAGTTGTGCTAATATTAGATATGATAGAACTTAGCAAGAAATCCCAAAAGCCTAATGAAACTCCGACAATAGTTGACAAGAGTTGCAATGTCCAAATGCACACACATCAAAATCTAAATGACAAAACTAGAAAGGTGGATGAGTAAATCATATGAACATGCTTTCAAATAGATTCATCTTCGATCATGAAACAAAGAACCATACTGAGATATTACCAAGGATGTTCTAATTAGCCCTAGGCATACGAGGTAAAATTTTCCTCCTCTTCTTCATGGCTTGAAATCATTGAGCAATAACACCACTATCAAGTTGTCTAAATATCTCCCGCTTGGTGTAACATATCATGAATTCGTTGAACCATTCATTCTTGAGCTTGTTACGCAATTTGGACTTGATGTTTTTCATTGCCAAAAAAGCCCTCTCAACTGATGCCGTTGACACCGGTAGTATTAAGGCCAACTCAATAAGCTTGTAGACCAATGGAAACACCAAATGTTTTCCCGTTTCAACCATATTTATATCCAAATTTTGAAGATTTATGCAAGTAGAAAAAGAGTCATGGATTATCACATGGTGAATGTAATTCTCAAGTTGGCCTCTTATGGTTGCACGGTAACCATTAGATAAATCCGCAAGATAAATTGAAGATAAGGGCAAGCTTGTCCACATTAAACATTAAGAAAGAGTTCTTCGGACTAAGGCATGAGAAACTCTCTAATACCTCTACTGAAGCTTCACAAAAGCGACGACCAATCTCAATGCATATCTTATCAAGGGCAACATAGAAGATTTCAACTTTGTCCGAAGACACAATTAAAGAGGGCATTAGCCATTAGCACAAAAAATACATGAAAAAAGTAAGGAATATTTAAAAAGTCAGAAAGTAGAACATGACGTACCATCACAAGTGGAGGGTACATTCACATCCATCCACAAATTGAACCCTTCAATTCCACCAAAATAGTTGTAGTTCACTGCACACTCACTGACTAACTACAAGTATGGAAGAAAAAAATTAAAGTGAAAATACGAGTAACCATGAATATTGACAAGGAAATGACATCAGGCATATCAACAGTAAAGTTGCCACCTAGTTATACTATATGTGCCAGGTACACAAGACATAAAAAATAACACACATATTTAGCAATGCGTATTGGCCGATAAAATGTCATCAGACATCATAACAGTAAAGTTGCCACCAAGAATATACTATATTTTCCAAGAAGATAAGTCATAAATTACCATATAAAAAATAGCAAGCCTACTAGAACACATAAAAATAATGTTGCCAACTGACTTAAACTAAAAATGCCCACTACATTAAATACAAACAACCAAGCTCAAAAATCATTAAAGGCAAACATCATTCAAAAATTAAAATTAAAACATCATTCAAAAATTACATGAAATTAAAATCGTCGCGCCATGGCCCAAGATTCAACACGTTCGCTCCTTATATTTTAGGATTTTTTTTACCCTGGCTTAGGATAAGCTCAAGCTCAAAATAACGGCCCATTTTACCGTGTCAATGCGGGACAAGTGCGACACCTACTGATAACAAATACGATCGCCCTTATGGGTAAGCAATTTTATTTTCTACTCTCCCCGTTTATAAATATAAGACGTTTTAACATTATACTATATACTCTAGATATATTCGATTTACAAAACTAAAATATTTTATATTGGAGAAGTATCTTGCAAGTGACAGGTGTTTGTACCAAACCATTTACATGGCTTATCGTGGACTCGATGAAACCTTGGTAATTGGTGCTAACGATATCCACTGCTTGGTAAGCTACCACTTCAACCATGCCAGCCGGCGTGATAAGCCACGAGACGGCGCAGATGGCTAGACATGAACAGGCTTACGACGCCGTCCGCAGCCGCGTCGTCCTGTTCCCGCTGCCGTTTGAGGGCCACGTCAGTCCCATGCTCCAGCTAGCTAGCTCCTCCACGCTCACGGCTTGGCCGTCACTTTCCTCCACACTGACTTTAAGGAGTACAGTCCTTAAGCTCTCATCCAGGCGATTTACTCTCATCCATCTACTTGTCAGTGGAGATGCATTCGGTACTTGAAGATTTGAAAAAAGGGCATGAAGATTTGAACTAGAGCATTTTATTATTTAGGAACAGTGTTTAGAACAGTTTTATCTAGATTTTTTTTTTGAACGGGAAAGGGTCCGAAGACCCGAGAAGCTGCATTAATATATCAGGCGGTGGGTACATTTTACACAAAGGCCCCTCAAAGAGGAGAGCAGCGAAAGCAGGACAGAAAATATTGCAAAAAACACCCTAGGACTAAAAATGAAAAAGCTATCAGGTCCTATGGTGTCTTCTCCACCGCAGCCGTCGACGAGCTCCTTACGCCGGCCACCAGAGCGACTCCGGGGACGAACCACTTGGCGTCGCTTAGGGGGGAGCTCCGGCGAGGTGCTCCAGAAAGGGCCTCCGAACTGGAGGTTTGAAGAGGCGCAAGCAAAGCGCATCAAGGTCGCCCTTCGACCAGAAGAGGCAGCAGCCCCGCGGCAGTCGCCGCCACCCATGGGCCGTTGCGGATGAGCATCAGAGGGAAGAAGATCCCCAGCGGTCACAGCTTCAAACGGAGCAGGAATGGACCAGAGGAGGTAGACCTCTTCAAGCCAAACTCCACCACCTCGATGTCGTTGACGAAGAAGGAGATCCGGCCTCCATGGAAGCTCCAGCTCAAGGTACCAGCTCCCGAGCGAAGAAATGGTTGCAGCCCAGCTTCCCCACTGCCCCCCGCCTCCACCCGGCCAGGAGCGGATCCACCTCGCCACGCGCCGCACCGATGCACCCATCCCCCTCGCCTCCACGGCCGGCCGGGACAGGGCATCTCGCGTCACCACCTCTCAAACGGAAGCAAGCGACAGAAGCTTTATTCAACGGAGCGGCTGCTCCTCCTTCCTTCCTCAACTCCGACCATCGAAGAACAAGGTAGACCAGGAGAAGCCCTAGGAGCTCATGGATCCAGTCGCCAAGATCTAGAGCGCCGCTACCTCTACTGGGCAAAACACCCACAACCGGCACAAGGCCGAACACCCTACTACCTACTACTACTCCGGCGATCCCCCGCCACCACTTCCCACCGGCTAATCCGTTGAGAAGGGCGCGGGCGAGCCCCGGTCTCTCGTGGACGACTCTCAAAGCTACAGGGAGAGAAGGAGAACCAAAAACCTAGCTAGGCTTTTGTGGACACAGTTTTATCTAGATGATTTGTTAAGAAAGGGCATGTATCTCTGTTCTTAAAAGCTAGATAAATCTATAGTAGGCAAAGGGCATCTCCGCTGTTCTTAACAAAGGGCTGTTCTTAAAGGGCATGTCCTTTTTTTAATCTAGATAAATCTTCCTTCACTGATTTGAACTAGATGCGGACAGTGTTTAGTCTGTAGGGATGTATCTCTGTTCTTAACAAAGGGCATGCAGTTTTGAACTAGAGCATTTTATTTACCTCTATAAGATGGCGCCTATGTCAGTTTCATTATCATCAGATGATCTGAATATATAAAGAGCTAGGTACACTTGTGATATCTGCATTGCAGCTTCTATTTCTTAATATTTCAAAACAATTTAATCGGTACTGTCCAGCGCTTATAAGAAGTAACAATTTAATTGGTACAATTTAATTGGTACTGTCTATTCATACTATTTCTTTTGCAACTGATTTTCATCTTTCTGCTGCTCCAAAGAAAAGACAAACAAATTTCATCTTTCTGGCATCTTCCCATCTTTTGCTGGGCTGGGCATCCTATCCCAATGCTGCCTCTCTGAGATTGGCAGCATAGGCCTGATGAAATTTTATTACTGTCTCCCTGGGAACATTTATCTAGAGACCCAAATTGCATATCTCCATGCCGCGGTGGCATCTTTTATGGTGCAGATATTATTGGCCATAAAATTCTCAACACGTTCTGACCTAAAATCTCATGAGGATGAAGTACTTGATCATAAGGGAGCAATCTTTTGTTTTCACTCAAACTCAAATGAATGGCATCTCTGCCCACCGATAAACTCAGACAGTAATAAAAAGATCTATAGTATGCCCCTGTCTTCTATAGTATGTTAATGTGCTGTTCTTCTATAGTATGCCCCTGTCTTCTATAGTATGTTAATGTGTTGTTCTTCTATAGTATGCCCTCTGTCTATAGTATATTAATGTGCTTTTCTTCTATAGTATGCCCCTGGCATTTCTTAATGTGTTGTTCTTCTGCCCCTGTCTTCAATAGTATGTTATTCTTAATGTACTGAAGCTTGTATTCATGGATATTCAGAAACAACTTGAACTGAAGCTTGTATTCATGGATATTCAGAAAGTGAAGCTTGTACTGTACTGAAATTCATGGATATTCAGAAACAACTTGAACTAACTGAAGCTTGTATTCATGGATATTCAGAAACTGAAGCTTGTACTGTACTGAAGCTTGTATTCATGAATATTCAGAAACTGAATCTTGTATTCATGGATATTCAGAAACTGAAGCTTGTAATGTACTGTGCTGGGATTTATGATGTACTTGCAGTGGCTGTACCGTGCACGTTGAAATCTTCAATTTTTATAGAGTATGTGCACGTCTAAATACTCCCGTAAGCAAACTCAGTATATTTTACTTCCGGTAAACCGTGCACGTCTAAATACTCCCGGAAACGAACCAGAGCCGGAAACAAAACTGGCCTCCCAAGCGGGGCCTTAAGGAGTACAGTCTCCGGAAAACACCAACTGTAAATCCGAAGTGTCTCCCGAAAACACGAATACAAGGAAAAATCGACAGGGCGCAGAATGAAGACGGTAAATACGAACTACATATTCACAAAATTCATCGAAAAACAACGAAGAGGATTGTTTGTGATTCGATTAATTACATATACTAGCAGCGATTCAAAAGCTGCGCAACTAAAATTAACCTATATATGGGGCCGTCGCCACAACCTAGACCAAAATTGAGCTCGGCCGACGGCCAGAGCTGCAGGTTGCGGCGGCGTTTGGGGTGGCGTCGACCTCACTAAGTGAGGTCGGTCAGGTCCGCCAACTCCAGCTTGACGACCGGCGCGGCGGCACGCTCCCTCGCGAGGCGCTCCTCCTCCCGCTCATGCGCCAGCCGCGCCTCGACGAGCTTCATAGCCCAGCGCGCGTCGGCGGCCTCGATCTCCTTCTCCGCATGCGGGCTCCAGCTCGGACTCGCGGAAGGCGCTCCTCGTCGGAGTCGTGGGCATAGTCGACCGCCGCGACGACGTGCGAATGCGGCAGAGAAGGCGAGCTCCAGTAGTCGGACTCACTGTCAGAGTTGTCGAGCAAAGTGACCACCCTGGCGGGGACGGCGGAGGAGTGCGAGGAGGGACCACGGGAAGAGCCCTCCCCGGCCGCACGAGCCCGCGTGAAGACGAAGTCAGGGTGCGCGTACGCGCGGAGCTTCCTTGGCGACGACTCATCGCGGTTGGTCCAACGGCGAGCCGCCCGCTTCCTCGCCTCCTCCGAGCGGACGAGCGCGTCGCGGCGAGCTCCCCCGCCTCCATAGCTGAGCCCCAAGCCAGAAGCTCACGCGGTGGCCGGACATCAAGAGCAATTCCTCGTCGGAGAAGTGGTCCGGCGACGGCGGTGCTAGGTTTGGGACGGTAGAGGAGTGCGGGTTTGAACCCTCACTCGCTCATTGCACCTCTATATGTACCGGTCGAAGCGTTGTCTTAACGGGCCGCGGTTAACTGTTTACATTCGGGCCACGTATATACTTGCCTCAATAAGAGCATCACTAGTAGTATTCTCAAACCTTAATAACCGTTTTTTACGGTTTGCGAGCGAAAAAATGCGTAGACTAGAATCCCTTGACCCTCAAAAAAATTGAGGGTCCAACCCTCAAACCGGCTCCCAACCTGTAGAAGTGAGGGTTGGAGAGGGAAAACGACCCCAACCCGCACTACTCTTCCTTCGTCGCGTGAGAGGGAAATTTCTCATCCCCAATGTCCCGCCCGCGCCGCTGGCCGCCGCCATTCTGGCCGCTCCCCGCCTCCCCTCGACAAGCGCGAGCCCGCCGCACCCACCCGCGCCCACCCCGCCACCGGATCCGCCGTCTCAGCCGCCTCACGCCCCGCGTAGCGGCCTCCCGAGCCGCGCGACCGTTGCCGCCACCCGAGCTCTCCCCGCCGTTCCTCGCCGTCCCCTGGTCTCCTCAACCTCTCCTCCACCTCCTCGACCTCACCCAGCCGCCGCGCCCCGCCCCCGGCCGCCCGCCGCCTCCCGCACCAGGCCACCCGTCGTGCCCCGCCCTCCCGCCCCCCAGCCGCCTCCAGCAGCCAGAGGCAGGCCGGCCCAGGCCTCCTCGACCTCTCCTCACCGCCCTTGAGAGGCCAGGCGGGCCAGAGGCAGTCGCGCCGCCCTGAGCTCTCCTCGCCGACCCGCAGGTATGCCTCCTTTTCTTTATTTTTGTTTCATTTTTTCCCTTTTTATTCATTGTTGGCACTCACAATTTATTTTTGTTGTATTGTGTAGATGGAGGTGAACACCGACGACTCCATGTCGTTGTCCGATGATTCCGGTTGGTCTTCATCGGACGATTCAAACATTGAGGAGTTGCTTCAAGACGACGATGTCGAGATGATGGGCCTCCTCCTCGACGTCCAAGAGTTTGAAGACCACGCGGAGCTGTTGGATCAGAGGAGAGGGTCGAGTCACCATTTACCGGAACCGCGCTCTCCGATACGAGCAATTGATGCAAGACTACTTCGTGGAGAAGTCTCCGACATAACCACCTCGCCTCTTCCGGAGAAGGTACCGAATGCGCCGTAGTTTGTTTGAGAAGATTGTCACCGATTGCCGCCTCAGATTACTTCAAGCATCGTAGATCCGCCGCCGGTATCATGGGGTTTAGTGGGTACCAAAAGATATCGGCTACAATGCGTGTGCTCGCCTATGGCATATCCGCGGCAAAGACTAGAACCCTCAATCGATCCGCCATTATTAAGATAATAAAAATTGTGATATGTCAAACGACAGTTTTAAGGGTTTGGGTCGCGGTAAAGACTAGAAACCCTCAAACCCAATCCTTATAATGAAATATTCTATTATAAGGGTGGGGTTTAATGATTCTAGTCTCTGCCCCTGTTTTTTAACCTTTAAAAGTATCCAAAATGCCAATTCTCAATTGTTTTAAAATTTTGAGGGTCTGAGGGTACTACTAGCGCACCGATATGTAGTTTTACAGTTTCCGTCGTTAGAGATGCTCTAATTTAACCCCCGTACTGCAGGACACGCGGATACGAGTGCGACAGCTAGCGGCAACAAACACGATCGTCATCCTATGGGTAAGCAATTTTATTTTATCTTGCACATGATAGGTGTTTCTACCAAACCTTTCACATGGCTTACCGTGGATCGTACTCTGCAATTCAGATGATATCTTGGGAATTAGTGCTAAACATGTCCATTGCTTGGTAATTAAGCTACCAATTCGACCATGTCAGCCGGCGTGATAAGCCACCAGACGGCGCCGATGGCTAGAGATGATCAGGTTTACGACGCCGTCCGCCGCCGCGTCGTCCTGTTTCCGCTGCCGTTCCAGGGCCACATCAGCCCCATGCTCCACCTAGCTGAGCTCCTCCACGCTCGCGGCTTGGCCGTCACCGTCCTCCACACCGACTTCAACGCACCCGACCCAGCGCGCCACCCAGAGTTCGCCTTCGTCCCCATCCGCGAGACGCTCCCCGACGGGGCCGCCTCCCCCGAGACCGACATCGTCGCGCAGCTCCTGGCCTTGAACGGCGCTTGCGAGGCGCCGTTCCGCGAGGCACTCGCGTCTCTGCTCCTCAGTCAACGACCACCGGACGTCGCCTGCGTGGTGGTCGACGGGCAGTGGTACACGGCGCTGGGCGCGGCCAGCGGGCTTGGCTTGCCCGTGCTCACGCTTCGGACCGAAAGCGCCGCCACGTTCCGCAGCATGCTCGCGTTTCCGAGGCTGCGCGACGCCGGCTACCTGCCAATCAAAGGTACTACTGTACATGTTTGAGTCTTGGAGCAAATGAATCTCCCTGAATCATCGTTTAATGGACGGACGAACGCATGTGAATTGCTTCGGCAGAAGAGCGACTGGACGAGCTGGTGGCGGAGCTCGAGCCGCTCCGCGCGCGAGATCTCATCCGCATCGACGGCAGCGACGAGGACGCGCTGCGCGGCTTCATAGCACGCGTCGCCGACGCCATGCGGGTCTCGGCATCCGGGGTCGTTCTCAACACGTTCGATGCCATCGAAGGGCTGGAGCTGGCCAAGATCCAAGACGAGCTGTCCTGTCCTGCCTTCGCCGTGGGCCCGCTGCACAGGATGTGCCGCGCGCCGGCGGAGCACAGCCTGCACGAGCCGGACCGCGGCTGCCTGGCATGGCTGGACGCGCACCCGCCCCGCTCCGTGCTGTACGTGAGCCTGGGAAGCGTGGCCAGCGTCGACCCTGCCGTGTTCGAGGAGATGGCGTGGGGGCTGGCCAGCAGCGGCGTGCCGTTCCTGTGGGTCGTCAGGCCCGGCTCCGTCCATGGCACGGAAGGGACGCCGCGGATGCCGGACGGGGTCGGTGAGGAGGTGAGGAGCAGAGGGAAGGTCGTGACATGGGCGCCACAGAGGGAGGTCCTGGCGCATGAGGCCATCGGCGCGTTCTGGTCGCACTGCGGCTGGAACTCGACGCTGGAGAGCGTATGCGAAGGCGTGCCGGTGCTGGCGCAGCCGTGCTTCGCGGACCAGACGGTGAACGCGAGGTACTTGACGCACCAATGGGGCGTTGGGCTTGAGCTGGGGGATGTGATCGAGAGGGCGACGGTTGCGGAAACGGTGAGGATGATGATGACTGGGAAAGAAGGGGATCGGGTGAGGGAGAGGGCGCGTCAACTGAAATTGCAAGCGGATCAGTGTGTTGCTACTAGTTTGGCCATTGACGATCTGGCGCAGTACATGCTGTCAATGTGAATTGCGAGCATCTTCACATCATTCTTCCGTGAATAATGATTTAGTTGGTGCATTTTGCCGTGAATGCACTGTTGTGGATTTTTTATTTTTTTTGCTCAGTTTGTTCTCGTTCACGGCCAATGGATAAGCAGATTTCCAAGAACAAAAGTAAAAATGACTACTGTCATCTTAACACCTTTTTTGCACAATACCAGGTGTACTATTGGCCATGTTAGCATTGAGTAACTCACTACGGGAATGTGGCTACTGGTCCGGAACAGGGTAAAGACGAATGCTCCGCGTGGGTTTCACTAAACACACACCAAAGTGCACTAACACCACATTTTTTTTTGAAAAGAACACGACAAAAAAATATACACGGCAAAGATTTATAAAGGAACACGGTAAAGAAAACATACTCGGTAAAGTCACAGCGCGGCGCATGGTATAGGTGTCGTCATGACAATGGGGTGGAACCTGCGACCCTACAGGTCCATCTAAGGGCATGTATAATGGGGACGCTTAGAGCGGACGCTAAGCTAGATTCTTAGGCCTAAATCTCATCTGATTTCTGGATATTTTCTTGCGTCGACGTTTAACCAGGCGTCGAGCGCTAGGACTCCTTTTCTACCGCATGACCCAGCTCGGTAGCTATCGCTAGCTACCCAATCAAGCGACGGTAGCTATCGCTAGCATTGGGAGCCTAGACGGTTAGCTGATAATCTGATTTTCTGGTATTTTTTTGTTTTTATCTAAGCATCCAACGAAGCGTCTACCGGTGTAAATGCCCTAACGGGGAGGAGCTAACGACTGCAGACGGTGGTCTTTTTTGCCATGTGCCTTTTCCATGTACCACACAACAACGATGGCTTTGCCGTCCACGGTATACACGGCAAAACACCCTTTTTTTTTCTTTTATCATTTATATCTTTGGAAAATCATAAAAAAATTATTCTAATTTTAAAAAATACAAATAATATATCAAAATTTTCAGAAAAATAAGGTCTATCCATCTACACTTAAATATTAGATATTTATGTTTGTTTTGACCATAGTTTAAAACATTCATAAAAAATTCAAAAAATGATCGAAACAATGTGAAACCTTCGCGTGGTGTCATATTATGTAACATAGTTGGAAGAAAAAATATCAAACTTGGTATATTGATTATGTCTCAAAACAACATTTACAAAATGACCTATCATATTCGAGGTTTCATGACTTTTGGTCAAAATGACCAATGTTATATGCAGAATCGCGAGAATTTTAACATGCGGCCTGAAAGTTCAGACGCCAAGGAAACGTCGGGTCCAAGTTGCGTGTAATCACGCGGAAGGGTTGTAGTAGCTTCACCAATTGTCGAGGGGGGCAAATGGGGGTAAATACAAATCTAATGGCCAAACGATCGTTTGAACCAGTCAAAAAAACGGTTGAACTCAAATCCCGTCGTTAGGTCAACTCTTCTTGCATTGACCCGTCCGTATTTCCTGTTATTATTTGCGGTCGTCGATTGGTTTACCCCTGCGAGGACTAGATCTTCTTTTTTGCTCTGCTCTTCTCCCCTATTATTCCCTCTCCATTACCTTGCTTAGCTCTGGTAGCTGGTCTCCAGATCAGAGCTCGCCGTTGCTCTCCTTGCGTCCCCGCCATGGCCAGTCAACCTCCCACGCCCTTAATCGAAGCTCGCCGCCGCCGTCGTCGTCGCCTCGTTTTTCCCAGCTGGCGTGTCGGAGCTTCGCGTCCCCAGCCTAGCCTCTCGCCGCTGCCTAGACCTTCTCGCACAGCGGAGCGCGTCCAGCCGGGCAATCCGGACCGGCGACCGGCCTCGGGAGGTTGCATGTTGTCGCGCACCCTAGGCATGGTAGCCCTGGTAGAGGAGTTCAAAGACAATGCTCTCATGGCCACCATGCTGGGCACGCGTCCCGTCGTGTCGCCGGCAGACTTGATGTCGGCTTTCAGGTCTCATTTTGGGATCACACGAAAAGTGGTCAATATTAAGGTATGCGCGCCGCCATTCGATTTCTTCGTCCGGTTCACCCACAGATCAGACAGCGAGCGCGTTATGCATTCTTCTCGTTCTTTCGAGTGATGTGGGGAGAAAATAAGCTTCATGCGTTGGCATCACGCCTGTGGGTGGGACGATCGCTTGGGGCAGCTTTGGTTCTTCTCTAAACTCGGCTTTGATGGCCTCCCTTTGCATGCTTGGGAACCGGAGGCCCTCAAGCAGGTCGTCAGTAGCCTTGGCGGCGATCTGGTGGAGATTGTGCCACCGAGCGATAGATGGATCATCGAGGTAAAGGTGTGGCTGAAAGATCCAGACACCGTTCCTAAGATGTACAATGTGGAGATTCCAAGCAGGGCAAGAGGACAGCTTTGCTGGAAGCACCCGGTGATCATCCACATGCAGGAGGTTCTGGATCTGTTACATGGCATTCAGGACCCCGGCGAGGCGGCCAAAAAGCGTCATCGTCGCCTAGAGTGTTGGCCTGGAAGGATCGATGGCACAGGACCACCACCGTTCCGCGACGGAGCGCACGGTTTCGGTGGGGGAGCGGGCGTGGATAGGATGGTGGTTCTGATTTCCCTCGAGTGAAGACAGAGGTTTAGTGAATCTGAAAGATTGCTGACTTGAGAGTCGATCACGTAGTACGCCTGATGTAATAGTTTGAACTGCTGTAGTATCTGTGGCTACTGAATTTATAATATATGGCTACTAAATTTGTAGTATGTGTGGCTAATGATTTTGTAGTACGTGTGGCTAATGATTTGTAGTTTGTGTGGCTAATAAATTTGTAGTTTGTGTGGCTAATGGATTTGTGTGCATAACCAAGGTTAGCCTCCTGAAAAGAGGATGGGCTAGCAATGATCAATGTCACCATTGCCGGGAAAATGCTGCTGGTGAGCGATCCGAAAGGCACGAAATGCTGCTGGTTTGTATGCCTCAAACAATTTTTCCATATATTTGTTCGAGCTGGAGCATGATTATGCATAGAACTTGCATGAATAAACCACCCAAGATCAGTTCATAAAATGTTGTCTGAATCTTGTCTGCCTCGGATAAGTATGACAGTAAACTGAATTCAACCATCGGTAGTGATTGAATAAATATATACATCTTGATAGTATTTGGTTAGTTCCAAACTAGTTCCATACTACAGTATGGGATAGCTGTGCAAAAGGGGACTATTGCCTCTACAAAAGGCATTCTACGGAGTGATGACCCACAAGTATAGGGGATCGCAACAGTATTTGCGAGTAGTATTACCCAATTTATTGAGTCGACACAAGGGGAGCCAAAAAATACTTACAAGCCTTAACAACTGAGTTGCCAGTTCAGCTGCACCTGGAAATAGTTCTTGCTCACAGAAGTTTATCAGTAGCAACATCAAAGCAACAGCAACAACAACAATGAAGCAGGAGCAATAGTAACAGTAACGGTAATAGTAGGATTCGAGTGCGATAGGCATAGGGATGGATAGATGGGAGTTGCATGGACGGGCATTGCATGGACGAGTCTAAACATATAACTTCAAGAACTAGGGCATTGCAGATAAATAATAATAAGCATCCAAGTGTTGAACAATCCTAGGCATGTGCTCTAAATATAGTCATACATGCTCACAATGAGAACTTGCACACCATCTTCTGTCCAGCCAGCCCTTGGCAGCGGGGCCTCTAGGAAACTACTGGCAATTAAGGTGCTCCTTTTAATAGAGCACTGGAGCAAAGCATTAACAATCCGTGAACACATGTGATCCTCACACCACAGCCATCCCCTCCGGTTGTCCCAATTATTGTTACTTTGGGGCCTTTGGATCCGGACAATGATATGTGTACACAACTTGAAGATAAGATCACAAACAATACTATCATAATGATTCAATAATAAGTTCAGATCTGAGATCATGGCACTCGGGCCCTAGTGACAAGAATTAAGCACAACAAGTTGCAACAAAGTCAAATAGCACTAATAGAGATACTAGGCACTATGCCCTAACAGATCTTATTCGATTACATGATAGAACTCATCCAATCTCTACCATCCCCAAGCCTACAGCGGGGGATTACTCACTCATGGATGAGGGAAACATCGGTGGTTGATGGAGATGCGTTGGTGATGACAATGGCGATGATCCTCTCCAAATTCCCCGTCCCGGCAGGGTGCCAAAAAGGAGTTTCTGGATCCGAATCTTGGTTTCTGGTGGAGGCGGCGGAGCATAACTCTTTCTGGAAAACTATCGAACCCCCCTGAGTTTTTAGGTCAGAAGGCAACTTATAGGCGCGGAGGGAGGCCGAGGAGCTGCCTAGGGTGGCCAAACCCCCTCCAGGCGCGGGGTCAGGTGGGCCCGCGCCTGGGGTGAGTCTGGGCCCCCCAGGCCCCCTCTCTGTCTCCCCTTCTGGCTCCGTGGATCTTCTGGTGAAAATAGTTTTTGGCAAATTTTCCGGGATTTTCCTGATAGTTGATTTTCTGCACAAAAACAAGACACCAAGGTAATTCTGCTAAAAACAGCGTCAGTCCGTGTTAGTTGTATCCAAATCACACAAGTTTAGAGGAGAAACAATAGCAAAGTGTTCGAGAAAGTAGATACGTTTTGGACGTATCAACTCCCCCCAAGCTTAGCTTATTTCTTGTCCTCAAGCAATTCAGTTGAAAACTGTGTGCGATAAAAGAACTTTCACGAACACTTTGCTTCATATGATGTAAATATTCTCAACACAGGAGTAGATGCTTAGACAATTCATAATAAGGAGTATGCAACTAAGTCTACCCAATAGTCATTGCAAGATATGAAGAGAAACCAACTCAATAATAATAAGTAGCATGAAACATAAACATAAGCAACATTGCAATGCTCATAATAAGGTATGATAGAGTGGTATCTCGCTTGCCTTTGTTTGAAGAGCACAATATAAATGCTGAGGCACCTCTGAAGTTCACATGAAGACTAGACATAAAGATATCAGAGATACAAGCATCAAAGTCATGACATAATTAACCAAGTTTTGGAACAAACACAAGAATGACAACTATGCTCTCAACAAGGTGCTCATAGAATAAGTGGTGACTCAACAAAGTTGTGAAAATGGTTTTGTGAAGGTTTGAAAGGCTTCCCAATGCTAAAAGGAAGGTACTCATTAGCTTTGAGCTCTCATTGCCCCTATCATAGGCATCTTCATGTGGTTAAGGTGAAAGTGAGGTCCACTCTAAATCATATGCTTGACAGACCATAGACTGGAAATCCCAAGTCCCTTGAGTACGAGGGCCGCTCTGCATGCTACTCAACTTTGGTCACCTAAAAGTTCTTGTCATTGTAAATACATGCATATCATCGAGAACCGCCAACGGGGTACCCCTTGCACATGGTACAGGAGCTTTCCTATAACCATAATGGCAAGGCAAGCAAACAATGAGCATCTCAGCAATCTTTTTATTTACCATATGCATAGCTTTTTATTGAGGACGCTTCATAGATGCTCAATATAGTGATGCTGCAAGTTTTCACCATGATTAAGCATGGCTTAGGCTAGCGGCCCAGGCGTTTCTCTAACACAATGTATAAACTCTATGAACTAACAACTTCCCCTTTTATTTCACATTGTCGACATCCATAAACAAAAGAGCAAGGAATCAACTTGATGAAATATCCAAGAAGTGTTGAAAGCGTTCCCGGTGACAGCACGGTTCTGCTGACTCCCAGTATATAATAAGAAAGCATATAACTTTCATGGACTAGTCACAATGGTTCAAGATTATTAAGCGCGAGGAATAAATTGTGCCATCAAGTTCGTGAGAGCTTTACTAACTAACTTTCTCAAAACAGACAAACATTTTATTTTGGAAGAAAACACGGCATATATAAAATATGCATTGAAGTAGAAAATGATACTAATAGGTAGGTATGGTGGACACAGCTGGCAATATTGGTTTTGGGGAGTTAGAAGCACAGGTAGAGCACGTACTCAGTGCAAGTGAAGGCTAGCAATAGATAGGGAGCGACAAACGAGAGAGCAATGGCTGTCATAATCATGCTGGCAACAAAACAAGACTAATGATGGCATGAAAGTGATACAACAACTCTAAGTCGAAATAAATCATCGAGGCTCACTGAGTATTGATTAGTCGTATGCATGCGTGAGGATGTGCCAAGTCGATTCACATGAACAGTCAGAGGAGGATACCACAATATCATACCAAAGTATGAATAAAACAATGCAAGCAAACATTCATATGACATGCTACAAACTATTAGCAAGCTAGAGCTAATCATAGACAAGCAAGAACTACTAAGCATCCATCACTAACACACTCCTTACAATGAACAAACTAAGCATGCTCACAATGATGAGTATATGTACAAAAATGAAACAAACAGAGTTTGTTACCAGCCTGTTACCACACCTCGAGTTGTCTTAATCTTCATTATTGCCCTTCACTTGTGTGACTTGAATAATAACATGAAACCAAAATCCACTGAGGATGGATGAACCCTGTGAAGAACTCACAAAACCAGAGAAGAACAACAAATATTTTTGGTGTTTTCGATTTTTCAAACAAGCCAACAAAGCAAAAAACAAACAAAGCAAAAACAAACCAAACTAAGCAAAATCTTTGTGGATTTTTCTTTTAAGGCAGACCAAAGCAAAGAAACAAACCAAGAGAAACAACGAAAATATTTTTGTGTTTTAAGAAAGCAGCAACAAAAACCAAAAAGAAAGCGAAACAATGGATATACAAAGAACCGACCAAACATGATATATAGATGAGTGTGATGTTGGTATACCTCCCCCCAAGCTTAGGATTTTGGCCTAAGTGGGGCTCAATCCCATGGTGCCCAAGTAGGTGCACCTCCGTAGTATGATGAGGAGGCTCCCTCGTCCTGGTACGATCTCGAGGCCTCCCCTGTATAATGTAACGCGGGGTCATATGCGGGCGCTTCCTCCTAATAGTGCCCGTGGAAGTTGAGAGAGCGCAACTTGTCATCCATCTCCGCCTTCGTGCGTGACCATGTTCCCTAAGAAATACTGAACAAAGTGTTTTGGGGTAGAGGGATCTCTCTCTCTTCCCCATCAGTAAACAACATTCTATAAACCAAGTTCTCAAGAGTAGAGCTAGAGGTGACAAAGTGGTACGCCTTCATGGCAGCAAGATCAAGCCTCAAAGGAGCCAAAACTGTATCATGTGGATCAACAGCAATGTCCAAGGCAGCAGCAATACGAGTGGCAATAATTCCCCCATAAATGGGTCCCTTAGCAGCTAGACGACGAGCAATGAGGGAACCAAGATTATACTTATCATCACCATAGAGCGCAACAGCTAAGAAGGCCAATTGATAGTTGGAGATATACCTGATGGCTGGAAGTTGGATGTTCTTTATCTTCCCTCGTTGAGCTCTGCGGTCATCATCATTGGTTATCCCTCGATAAAGCTCTAACAGATCAGCAGGTAGAGATGTAATCTTCTTTCATGACCCAGTTGTACCAAGTCCCAGGGCCGTACAAAATTTCTTCAAAGGCATAGAATGATCCCTGCCATAAAGTCTGAAAGGCACAGAAGGATTGAACAAACTATTGGTGAAGGAGAAACTCTCCACAAATGTTTTAGTAAGCAAAGCATATTGTGCACTCTCATCCTGCATGAAACTTGTTAGTCCAGCCCTCTCAATCAAAGCCATGAAATCATTAAGAATCCCGGCAGCTTGCAAGAAAGTTTGGCAAGGAAAGGTGGAGGGGTGCGCATCCCCTTCATCTCCCTCGTCACCAAATCGCGGAGTGATGAGATCCTCATTGTATGAGGGTCTAGAACTGGTAGATGACCTTGGAAGCCTTGCCCTTCTAGGTGCATCACTCTCAAAAATGTCACCAAAGGTGTGGTGGTCCATGACTTCCCTTTGCTAAAATTTTAAACAACCATCAAACCAAGTGATTTCTAAGTTGATAAATGATGAGCAACTACTATAGGAATTTTCTAGAGAACTACACATGCATCAAAACAAAGTTTCTAAGCATAGAACAAGCATGCAAGCTCAAACAACCTGTCACCTATAGCAGCAAAATACTCAAGATACAATCTACCAATCACAAATCTAATTGGACAAGTGGAGGAGGCACATACCAAGGAGTAAACCCTCCAAAAATCAGCACTTGAGATGGGCTGAACAAGGAGATCGAAAATCGCGAGCAAGAACAGCAAGAACTCGAGCTTGAGCAAGTTTTCTGGTGTTTTTAGGGAGAGAGAAAGAAGATGGCTTTAAGGAGGCAGCCTGGAGGGGCCCAGGTGGGCCAGACCCCCCCAGGCGCTACCAGTGGTGGGCCCGTGCCTACCACAGGTGTGGTGTCCTGGGGTGGCCACCTGGGTCACCTATGGTGCCTCTCTGCCCCTTTTTCGAGGAAAATTTATTTTGAATTTTCTAGGATTTTCGGGAAACTTTATTTTTGGCCAATTTTCAGGGTATGAAAATTGATTTTCTCATAGAAACAGTTTTTTCAGAAGAAGCAAAAGCAAACCAAAAGCCAAACTACAGGAGCTCTAAGAAACTCAAACAAGCAAACAACTAGCAAAACTAAAGCTAAATCAAAGACTAGGAAGGAGAAAGGAAAAAGAAAGAAAGTATAACCACAGTGGAAACATTATTTTGTTCATTAAAATCCTTTTGTTAACAAGGTTGATCAAGTCTTGTTACCAAAACAATCTTATATGAAGCAAAACTTTGCATTCCACAAGGTGATTATGTTACCTCATACTCGATAGCAATGGTCCCAATCATAATGGTTTCAAAATTTTCTTGTGGAATGGGACAATATATTTCTCCAACCTTGATGCCTTCAATATTTTCAATAGAATTCAGGCAATAGATCTTAACAACCTTCTTGGGGAAATAAACAGTATGCTCTTTGTCATTAATATTGAATGTTAATTTTCCTTGATTACAATTGATGACAGCACCTGCAGTATTAAGAAAAGGTCTCCCAAGAATAATAGACATATTATCATCTTCAGGCATTTCAAGCACAACAAAATCAGTTAAGACCATGCAATTATGAGCAACTTGAACAGGAACATCCTCACATATACTAATAGGAATAGTAGTTGACTTATCGACCATTTGCAGAGAAATATCAGTTGGTATCAACTTTTCTAGCCGTAGTCTCTTGTAGAGAGAAAAAGTCATAACACTAACTCCAGCTCCCAAATCACATAAAGCAGTTCTAACATAATTATTCTTAATGGAGCAAGGAATAGTTGGTATACCTGGATCACCAAGTTTCTTTGGAACCTCACCATTGAAGGAATAATTAGCATGTAGAGTAGATATCTCCTCATTAGGAATCTTCCTTTTATTAGAGACAATATCCTTCATATATTTTGAATAAGGAGGTAACTTAATAGCATCAGTCAAAGGAATTTGCAAGAATAAAGGTTTCATCCACTCACAAAACTTGTTGTAGTGTTCTTCCTCCTTTGACTTGTGTTTCTTACCTGAAAAAGGCATAGGTTTCTGCACCCAAGGTTCTCTCTCTTTACCATGTTTATTAGCAATAAAATCTTCCTTTGTGTACCTAGTGTTCTTAGTGTGTTTCTCAGGTTCTTCCTCACCTTCCTCCTTATCAGGAGCATCATTATTATGACCACTCTTAGTTTCAGCATCAGAGACAGAGTACTATTAGGATCTACAGCAGGTTCAAGTGGTTCCTCAACTTTCTTATGTTTCTTTTTCTTCCTCTTACGAGGACTACCACTATCCTCACCTTGTTGGGAATCCTGCTCTATTCTTTTAGGGTGTCCTTCAGGATATAAAGGATCTTGACTAGCTGCACCACTCCTAGTTCTAATTCCATTAGCATGTTTATCTCCTGAAGCATTAACTAGCATATCCTTTTGTACCTTAGCAAGTTGATCAATTTGGGTTTGAACCATTTGAAAGTGTTTACAAAGCATTTTAATATCATTGGAAGTTCTTTCTACAATATGTTTCAACTCATGGATAGCCCTAGAGTTTTCCAATAAATGATTCTGAACTTGTTTATTAAAATAACCTTATTTAACAATAAATGTGTCAAGTTCCTCTAAGCATTGATCAGGAGGCTTACCATAATGAATATCACCTTCATCAAAGTGTTGGAGAGAGTGTACCTCAATAGTAGATGAGTGGGGAATTGGCTTACATAATTCTTCTATAGGAGGTAGATCCTTCACATCTTCAGCTCTAATACCTTTCTCCTTTAGACACTTCTTAGCTTCCTTCATCACTTGATCATTTAATGCAATAATTCCTATATTCTTTGGTGTTGGTGTTGGAACTGGTTCAGGAACAACTGGTTCAGGAGTAATAGGCTCAGGTGTATTTAGCTCAGTTGAAGTCCAATCATCATAATTCTTGCTTATCTTAGCCATTAATTCTTCAGCATCTGTAGGAGTTCTTTTCCTGAAAACACAATCAGCAAAGCTATCTAGGTAGGTCCTAGAATCATCAGTTAGTCCATTATAATAAATATCAAGAAGCTCATTCTTAGATAATGGACATCCAGGATGTGCATGAATCAAGGCACAGAATCTTTTCCACAACTCAGGCAATTTCTCTTCTTCTCCCTGTTTAAAATCAAAAATCCTCTACAAAGCAGCATGTCAAGCACTAGGAGGAAAATATTTATGAAAGAAAGAAGCAATCAAGCAATCAGGGCTATCAATGGAACCAGGTGGTAATCTATTAAACCAAGCCCTAGCTTCTCCTTTTAGTGAAAAAGGGAAGACATCAGCAACAAAGTACTTACGCATCTTAACATCATCAGAGAACAAAGCACTCATAGTAGAAGCTGATTCATATGAGCCACAACACTCTCATTTTCAGTCCCACAAAAAGGTTCTTTCTCAACAATATCTAAATAAGATAAATCAAGAGAGAAATCATAATCTTCATCTTTAATATCTGTGGGAGAGGTGGCAAACTTAGGATCAGAGGATAACTTAGGCATAATAGTACGTCTAGCAAGAAGACTCTTCATAGGACTAGTACCATGTGTGTTTTGGCACTCTTCAACAAAATCATCAGTGATCTCAATGTAACCATCATTAATATCATAGATCTCACTAGACTCGGGTGAGCTAACAGGTGTAATAGTGGTTTCACTAGGAGTTTCGGTATTTCCTAGACTAGCCATAGTAGCATCTAGAAAAGGACCTAATGAACCACTCACATCAAGCATAGTAGAAGTAACATCATGAGCATCAAAAGCAGTTTCAGACTTAGCAGTGGTAGCAGTGTGTGTAGCATGAGTATGTGGTGGTGGTGTGACAAGCTTACTTATAACAGACGGTGAATCAAGAGCAGCAGAGGTGTTTAGGACTGTACCTCTTCTTGTAGTGGATGGTAAAATAGGGAACTTTCCATCACGAGACTTCCCCATGATGAAATGAGTAGCAGTGAACAATAATAGATCCAAGTGAAATTACAAATAAATCTATGATCCCGGCAACAGCACTAGAAAATAGTCTGGATGACCCACAAGTATAGGGGATCGCAACAGTCTTCGCGGGTAGAATTACCCAATTTATTGATTCGACACAAGGGGAGCCAAAGAATACTTGCAAGCCTTAACAACTGAGTTGTCAGTTCAGCTGCACCTGGAAATAGTTCTTGCTCACAGAAGTTTATCAGTAGAAACAGTTTGTAGTAGCAACAGCAAATCAACAGCAACAACCACAGTGAAACATGAGCAATAGTAACAGTAACGGTAATAGTAGGATTCGAGTGCGGTAGGCATAGGGATGGATGGACGGGCGTTGCATGGACGAGTCTAAACATGTAACTTCAAGAACTAGGGCATTGCAAATAAATAATAATAAGCATCCAAGTACTAAACAATCCTAGGCATGTGCTCCAAATATAGTCATACGTACTCGCAATGAGAACTTGCACAACATCTTCTGTCCAGCCAGCCCGTGGCAGCGGGGCCTCTAGGGAACTACTAGCAATTAAGGTGCTCCTTTTAATAGAGCACCAGAGCAAAGCATTAACACTCCATGAACACATGTGATCCTCACAGCACAACCATCCCCTCCGGTTGTCCCAATTATTGTCACTTTGGGGCCTTTGGATCCGGGCAATGATATGTGTACACCACTTGCAGATAAGATCACGAACAATACTATCATAATGATTCAATAATAAGTTCAGATCTGATATCATGGCACTCGGGCCCTAGTGATAAGCATTAAGCACAACAAGTTGCAACAAAGTCAAATAGCACTAATAGAGATACTAGGCACTATACCCTAACAGATATTATTCGATTACATGATAGAACTCATCCAATCCCTACCATCCCCAAGCCTACAACGGTGGATTACTCACTCATGGATGAGGGAAACATTGGTGGTTGATGGAGATGTGTTGGTGATGACGATGGCAATGATCCTCTCCAAATTCCCCGTCCGGCAGGGTGCCAGAACGGAGTTTCTGGATCCGAATCTTGGTTTATGGTGGCGGCGGTGGAGTGGAACTCTTTCTGGAAAACTATCGACCCCCCCTGAGTTTTTAGGTCAGAAGGCAACTTATAGGCGTGGAGGAAGGCTGAGGAGCTGCCTGGGGTGGCCAAACCCTCTCCAGGCGCGGGGTCAGGTGGGCCCATGACTAGGGTGGGTCTGGCCCCCAGGCCCCCTCTCTGTCTCCCCTTCTGGATCCGTGGATCTTCTAGTGAAAAATAGTTTTTGGCATATTTTCCGAGAGTTTTCCTGATAGTTGATTTTCTGCACAAAAACAAGACACCAAGGTAATTCCGCTGAAAACAACGTCAGTCCGTGTTAGTTGTATCCAAATCACACAAGTTTAGAGGAGAAACAATAGCAAAGTGTTCGAGAAAGTAGATACGTTTTGGGCGTATCACGGAGTTAGTCTCCGAACTTAACTGTTCTATACTGAAGAAACTGTAGATCTCCACCATAAAAGTTGGCTAGCCAATTCCCTTGAGAGGACGTAAGTTCAACGATCGTTCAACCACAACTGATCTTTTTCTTTCCCGCCAAACTTCAAGAGATCTGCAATGTTCATGCACCAGTTGATGCGCTTGAACTAGTCCCGGTTTAGTACGAACAGCCGCGCCATCGCAACAATTTCTTCGAAGGTGAACTCCGGCTTCTCGTGGCAGGGATTGTAGGTCCCCGTGAACCTGAACCTGAATTTCGGCGCTGAGCTGTTGCCCGTCGTCGGCTCCAGCTGTCGGACACTCCAACAATCTGAGTGTAGATGGATGCACGCCGCCGCGGTGTGGCTGCCGATGGTGCGTACGATGGATCGTCTTTTCCACTGACGGAGTGTGCCTAGATTGCCCCCACGATAAGGTCGCCCGTGCCGAGGCATGGAGGCGAGAGTTTGTTGACCTTGGTGCCGCCCTGTTTGGCGGTTTGTTTCCTCGGCGACAAGCTCGCCGGAACGCTTCGGAACATACCTTCTTTCTCATGCGCAGAGCATACGAAAATGTCGCCGCGTGCATTCTCCACGACGCTCGGTTGGCCCTTCTCGACGCTGCGGAAACCTTTTTCGTTGCCACCACCGCCCGCCGCACATGCAACACATTCTGCGAAATCAACCGTCTCGGATGGCAATGGAAGACCGGCCTTGTAGTACAGCCGCATGGCCTACCTCAGAGGGGACAAATATCCAAGCTTCGGAGGCGGCCAGGACGGTGGCGACCGGGGCGGCGGTTGCTTCTGCTTAGGCGGGGCCATAGCTAAGCTTTCTAAGAGTGTATCTTATTTATTCGAAACTAGTTCGACTAACTGTTGAATCTTTATTTCCCTTTCTCAGCATAAGGGTGTTAAGATATTAAATATACAGGTCGTGGCTAGCAACCAGATCGGGCAATGTACCAGGTCGGGGTTCCCTTTTAAGTATATTTACGAGTGTGTCCTTAGTTGTGTCCAGAAATTTTGCCTATGCCACTACGATCGTAGAATTGTAACAGCACCATCAGAAACAGGGGAAGAGGACGTGGCGTTTTACTGACTGGTGGGACCCACGACCTCGACCGTCGATGGCGCGCATCCCAGGTTCGAGGATTATTTCTCCCCATTATTCTGTGATTTTCCATATTTTTTCGCTCGCTCATAGCTCCGCTTTGCTCCACCGCTCTATTCTTGCACGCCGCCACTCCGTCCCCTCCGGAAACACTCTCGTCCTCCCCCTAGACTATCGTCCTCCCGTCATCCCCTACCCACCCTGCCTTTCCCCCTTGCCGTGTCTCCTTGCCTCCGTCGCCACCCAGGCGCGTCTGGGAACGAAAATCATTTGGTGGGTGCTAGGTTATCGCGCAACGACGCTGGCTTTGATCTGGATACCACACAGAAATGGATCCTGTGTGGCAGGAGAACACGGAGATGGGTCCTTCCCGGACGGAGAGCGAGGAGATGGACCCTTCAAGGCTGGAGAACATGGAGGAGCACGAAACAGGGGAAGAGGATGCGGGGTGCAAAGCTTTGGTGCTCTGGAGCCCATTGAACGTGCCATACATCCTCCCTGAAGGGTAAGAACTACAATTCCATCTCTACATCTCCGAATTAGCGTTTCTAGTCCCGTGTTGATGGATAGAATCTGTGTTGGTGATCGTAGGACGTCTGCTTCATCCAGATTTATTTTGAAGATTCGACATGTGTGTCGGAATAAAACCTTGTTCGACGGTAGAATCGCAGTTACCAGTGGATTTGATTATCGGCTGACAGTAGACGCGGAGGACATAACTCTAAGTGACTTGCACGTGCAATTTGGCAAGTTTCCCATTGGCCAGCATGATGAATTCGTAATTAGGTACTACGACACAAATTCGCAGACTTTCTGCGACGTTAGAACTGAGGAGGCTCCGGCCATGATGTGGAGTAAACACCTCGGCACGGGGACTGTGCTGATGTTTGTGCACCTCATTAACAAAGATAATGGGGAAGAGACTGTCTTGAATGATATCGGGCTGTGTGGAACGCGAATAGAGCAGGCTCTGTTTTCGATACCAAGCGCGATCGACTAGCCTTTCGTTGAGCATGAAGACATCGAAATGTGTGGCAGTCAGGGTGATTTTGTGCTCAAAGATGATGATGAGAAAGCATATCCAGATGTGGCTGCTGACACTGATAGGATGGAGAGTAGGGAATATTTGGTTAAGTCGAACTATGAACCTAACTATGAGATTGATGAGGAAGAGGAATATGAGGATGGGGAAATGGGATGCAGGTACGATGACGAAGGCGAGGATAGGCCAGTGATACACTTTGATAGGGACAACCCTAAAATTGATGAGGGGACTGTCTTTGATGAAGGGAATATTCCTGAGAGGCAATAATAAAGTGGTTATTATCGTATTCCTTATTTATGATAAATGTTTATTTTGCATGCTATAATTGTATTAATACGGAAACGTTAATACATGTGTGTTTAATAAATAAAAAGAAAGTTCCTAGTTATGCCTCTCTTATAAACTATCTTATTGATTAACAAGATGATCAAAGGTTTCATGATCATGGACATTGGATGTTGTTAATAACGAGGTCACAACATTATTGGAATAGTGTGATGAACATTCATCCGAAGTATAGCATTATGATCAAAGTCATTGTGTTTATATTGTATAACATCATACGAAGTAATCTTAGTCCATAGACCATGAGATCATGTCAATCACTAACACCGAAAGAGTATCTTGATAACATCAAACGTCATACCGTAACAGGGTGACTATAAAGATGGGTTCAGTGCTACGAAGGTGTTATGTTGAGGCTCATGGATCAAAAGTGGAATTTGTCCATCCCGATGACGGAGAGATATACTCTGGGCCCTCCCTGTGATATCACATTAGTTAGCTTGCAAGCAAGTGATTTGATCACTAGAATGTTATATAACGGGAACGAGAAAAGAGTACATGTCGGTAACGAGATCAAACTAGCTATGGAGATACCGATGATCGAATCTTGGACATGTAATATATCGCGAGACAAAGGGATTGAGTTACATGCGTATAAGGTTCACACGATCACAAAGGTCATCGTTGAATATGTGGTTCGCAACGGGCTAACACTAAAGATATATTGTATGACAATAGTATCGATGTGTTTTAACCCCAAGGAACTAAAGGTCTCACCAAAAGACCAAATTTATACAATGCCATCTCATTAGAGAATGAGTGATGCGTGAAGACACAAAGACATGCAAATACACACGGACCTGAAAGTGTCAGATCCGTAGATTATGTTAACCACTTGCAGTTGCGTATTTGGAACACCATAAAGCCATAGGTGTTAAATACACAAAGTTTTCAAACTAGATTATTGTCTCTAGTGCAAGTGGGAGACTGAAGGGAATATGCCCGAGAGGCAATAATAAAGTGGTTATTATCGTATTCCTTATTTATGATAAATGTTTATTTTGCATGCTATAATTGTATTAATATGGAAACGTTAATACATGTGTGTTTAATAAACAAAAAGGAAGTTCCTAGTTATGCCTCTCATATAAACTAGCTCGTTGATTAACAAGATGATCAAAGTTTCCTGATCATGGACATTGGATGTTGTTAATAACGAGGTCACAACATTAGTGTAATGATGTGATGAACATTCATCCGAAGTATAGCATTACGATCAAAGTCATTGAGTTTATATTGCTATAACAACTTACGAAGTGATCCTAATCCTTAGACCATGAGATCATGTCAATCACTAACACCGGAAGAGTTTCTCGATGACATCAAACGTCACACCGTAACTGGGTGATTATAAAGATGGATTCAGAACTACTAAAGTGTTATGTTGAGACCCATGGATCGAGAGTGGAATTTGTTCATCCCGATGACGGATAGATATGCTATGGGCCCTCTCGGTGATATCACATTGATTAGCTTGCAAGCAAGTGATTTGATCACTAGAATGTTATATAACGGGAACGAGAAAAGAGTACATGTCGGTAACGAGATCAAACTAGGTATGGAGATACTGATGATCGAATCTTGGACATGTAATATATCGCGAGACAAAGGGATTGAGTTACATGCGTATAAGGTTCACACGATCACAAAGGTCATCGTTGAATATGTGTGAGTCAGTACGGATCTCTAGGTCCCGCTGCTGATTATTGATAAGAGAGGGGTCTCGATCATGTCTACATTATTCGAGAACCATAGGGTGACACACTTAAGGGATACCTACACCATTTGGAGCAAATAATATGCCAGAGAAAGAAAAAGGAAAGCACAGGAATTTATTTCACTAGACACCGGAACTGTTTCGGTTGAAATTGCTGAAACTGGTTCTACATGTGAAATTCAATACTAGCAGGGGGTTATATGTGAATATTTGTTAATTAAATTAATTAACAAAATTCTGAATAAATAAAAGAGTTTTATTTAATGAGAGATTGCATTAAATTTGGTGGAAATTTAATGGGATTTGAGTGGGATTTTGAGTGGAGGAAATGGAGGGGCATTTGTGTGAGTGGGAGATCCACTCACATGAATGGAGGAAGAGGTGGGGGCACCACCTTGGCCGCCGGCCATGGCTAGTGGGTTGCCCCCCTCCTCCTATAAAAGGAGCCCCTCCTCTCACTTCTCACTCACACCTCCTCGTGAAGGATCTCTCTCCCCCCGTTTAGAATTTCCCCATGGTCTCGGATGAGCGAGATACATGTTCCTGGTGGCTTTTTCTGGAAGGATTTGTTGGTTCCGCTGCTTTGCTGGAGCGAGGGAGCGGAGGTTGTCGAGGTACCCGGACGTGTGTGCGATCATAGATGTGCCACTGCTTTGTGGTGCTGGACCAGCTGGACCAGATGGACTTCATCATGATCTTGAGATCGTTAAGCATTTGACTACATCATCCATGAGTACAACATCGTTAATGCTATTCGGTCTTTGATGGTATGTATTCTATGGATGTATATCCACCCGTTGCTTGTATCTAGTAGATAGATCTTAGTACTTAGTTCCCATAGTAGGAAATTTTTTGTTTTCTATGCTGCAAACCCTACATTTGATACTATGGAGGAATGCGGATATGCCGTTGCTACCTATGCAATAAGAGTTGGGTTCGAATTTATCATTGAAAATAGTGACCAAAAGATATTTAGGGTGCATTGTAGGGAAAGTAAGGTGTGTAAATGGAGATTGCATGCATCTCCAATGCGGGGTGGACACCCATTTCAGGTTGCAATAGCTACATTTAGTTTCGGTCTTTCTCATATTTGTTTTGCTTATGAGTCCTCTGATTTATTTTTATTCCCATTGAATGCAGATCAAGGTAAACACGAAGAAACACAAATGCCCTAATACTTCTTTAAGTGATAAAGTTATACCGGCGACAACCAAGTGGATTGCTACTAAGGTACTTGACTGGGTGAGGCAGGATCGTAGCATTGGACCTGTTGAAATCAGAACTAAGCTTAGCGAAAAGTTTAACGTTCTGATTCCTTACCATAGAGTCTTTGATGGGAAGAAGATGGCTCTAGACTTCATTCAGGGCAAGTGGACTAACAGTTTTCACATGTTGTATAGTTTTAAAGCTGAGGTAGAGAAGACATCACCTGGTAGTGTTGTTGACATTGATTATGAGGTTGTGAAAGGAAGAGAAAAGGTATCAAGGGGGGTCAAGTATAAGCAGGCGGATAAGAAATGCTTCAGGAGATGTTTTGTCTGCCTAAAGGCATGCTGGAAGGGTTTCCTAGACGGTTGCAGGCCATACTTGGCAACAGATGCAACTTATTTAACTAGGAAGTTTAGGGGACACGTTGCTACCGCTTGTGCTGTGGACGCGCATAATTAGCCTTCTCCCGTAGCCTATGTTGTTCCTGAGGGTGAATCGACTGAAAGCTGGACATGGTTAATGCAGAGATTACGTGTAGTAATTGGTCACCCTGAAGGCTTGGTGATACACACTGGTGCATGCAATGGGCTTGAGAATGGTTTTGATGTTGTATTTCCTGGGGTTGAGCATAGGGAATGCATGCGGCACCTCACTACTAGCTGCATGAAGAAGTTCAAAGGAAAGACCTTTGAAGACAACTTATGGCGATCAGCATACACGTACACCCCAAGCATGCATGCTACTTACATGCAGAACTTGTGTACCGTGCCGAAGCTGAAAGAATACCTCAAAGAATATCATAACAAGTTATGGGCCAGAAGCAAGTTTGGTGAGTTAAGAAAAGTGGATTTTGTTTGCAATAATCTGACAGAAAGGTTCAATGCTAAGATTAGGAGCATGAAGTCACTTGCAATTGTTATTTTGTTAGATGCAATAAGACTGTATAATGGTGAAGATAGATTTTAGGCAGAGAATTTGTGCGAGAAAATTTGTAGGCCATAAAATAATTCCAAAGGTGGTTTTATTACTGAATGAAAGAACCAGGGAAATGAGAACAACCACAAGTCAAGCACGGAATTGAACGGAGGTTTACTGTATACATTGGTAACAAGACTTGTTCATGCAGGAAGCGGCAGGTTACTCGTCTGCCATGCCACCATGCACTGCACTTCATCTTAAAGCTGAGAGGTAGAGTGATGATGCGTGGAAGCTTTGTTAGGAGACCCCAAGAGGAAGGTGTGATGAGCACAGTAGCAAGTTTTCCCTCAGTAAGAAACCAATATTATCGAACCAGTAGGAGGTAGCAAACGACTCAATGGTGTTTCTACCAACTTGGAAACCTACACAACACAAACTCAAGACTTTTCCCCAACAAACAGTGAGGTTGTCAGTCTCACCGGTTTGCTGAAAACAAAGGGTTAACTGTATGGTGTGGAAGGTAATAGTGGTTTGCATAAAGTACACACTAACAGTGGAAGATGTATCAATGTAGTTCACTAGAGGTGTTCTCCTTAAGATAAACAAACATGGCATGCTGGGTAAACAAATTACACGAGAGCAATTGATAGGACTGATCAAGTCATAACAATGAAATACTAGACATTCATGATCCTATGAGATTCGATTGGGCAATACAACAAGATACATAGACCGCCATCCAACTACATCTATGACTAGTAATCCACCTTCAGGTTATCATCTGAACTCCCTCCAGTATTAAGTTTCAAGCAACAGATAACTGCTTTAAGCAAAGTGTGTAAGGTAAACAATCCACTTGTTCCATGAACAAGAGACCGTTGTTTTCCCCCTAGTAGCAACATCACATCTACAACCTTAGCGATTTTTGTCACTTCCCTTAGATTAAATAGAGGCATGAACCCACTATCGAGCATAAATACCCCCTCTTGGAGTCACTGCCATCTACTCGGCCAAGATAGCTACTAGAAACGGAGAGCAGGCAAGATCACAAACAACACAGACATGATAGCAATAATACAAAACCATTAATCAATCTGACATAGTAATCTCAATATCCATCGGATCCCCACAAACACAACATGCATGATTACAAATAGATGATCTTGATCATGAATGGAGCTCACAAGATCTAAACATGGTAGCACAAAGGAGGAGATACAACCATCTACCTACTACATGGACCCGTAGTCTAAGGTGGAACTACTCACACTTCATACCGGAGGCTGGCATGATGAAGAAGAAGGCCTCCGGGATGATCTCCCCTCCGACAGGGTGCTGGGAAGAGCTTCAGATCCCCCGATCTAGGGACGATGGTGGCGGCGGCTACAAATGGTTTCATGGAATATTGATTGGGTACTTAGGCCTTTGGCATCGAGGGGTCTTTATAGGCGAAAAGGCGAGGCAGGGGCAGCCAGGGCGGCCGCACCCCCTAGGCGCGGGCTGGGCCCAGCCGCTCGGCCATGGGGTGTGGCCCCCTGGTGTCTCCCCTCCGTCTCGTATTCTGGCTCCATGGACCACACAGTAAAATATTGACTTTGTCTTTTGTCCTGTCCAATTCCAAAAATATTGATTTTCTGCCTTTTCTGGAACCAAAAACAGAAGAAAACAGGCAACTGGCACTGTAGCATCTTGTTAATAGGTTAGTCTAGAAAAACATATAAAAACACCTCAAAGTGTAGACAAAGCAAAGCAAAGTAGATACTAAACAAGCATGGAACATCAAAAATTATAGATACGTTTCCGACGTATCAAGCATCCCCAAGCTTAACTCCTGCTCATCCTCGAGTAGGTAAGTGATAAAAAGAATAATTTTTAAGGTGACACGCACCATCAAAATCAAGATAAAACCATTTGCAAGCATTGAAAGCTTTTGATCAAATAACTCTAAACATGAGCATGAAAGACGGAGTTCTAATAGTAAGACAAAGTAACTATGCATGCAACATGAAAGGTTACAAACAAAGATCATGAATAACATGCATTGAAAAACGTTTATTTGTTTCACATATAGAAAACATAGCATAGCGGCATTCAGCTTGTCCCTCATGGAGTAGAAAATAGATGCATAGGACACCTTCAAAGTTCATAAGAGTGACTAGATACAAATAGCACAAGAATAAGCAATATCAACAATATGCATGAATGAATAAGTTTTGGGACAATGCACATAGAACTAAGAATGGCAACTATGCTCTCTTAATTGGTGCCTAAGGATAGAAGGTGGAGACTCAATATAATGGTGGAAGAAAGACCCTTCATAAAGGGAAGCAGGGATTTCAAGTTTCATAAAGAGCTTCCAAAAATTATGGTACTTGTTAGCTTTCAGCCCTCATTTCCCCTATCATAAGCATCTTGAAGTGATTAAAGTTAAAGTGAACAAACTATGGAGTATATGCTGACAAAGTATAAGTTGGCAATCTCATGTCCCTTGAATACGAGGGCCGCTCTCATGCTACTCAAGTTTAGTTACTTGCAAGTTCTTGTCATAGTAAGTACATGTGTATCATAGAGAACCACCAACAGGGTATCCCTTTCACATGATACATGAGCTATCCCATAATCAAAATGACAAGGCAAGTAGACAATGAGCATCTCAGCAATCTTCTTATTTACCATGGGAATATGGTGCTTTTTTCTCCCTTTCCTCTTTTCTCATATATTTTTTCTTTTTCTCAATCTCTTTTTCTATCTCTTTTTTATAAGAAGAATGCTTCATAGATTGCTCATTATGGTGATGCTGCAAGTTTCCACCATGATTAGGCATGGCTTAGGCTAGCGGACCAGGCGTTTCCCTAACACACATACATAACTCCATGGACTTACAAGCTCCCCTTTCATTTCATACCGACTACATCCATAGACAAAAGAACATGATATCAACTTGGTACAATGTACAAGCGAAATGTTGAAAGTGTTACCCATGACAACATGGTTCTGCTAATCCCAATGTATAAGTGCAAGCATATACAACATAGATGACACAATGGTTCAAGTTTATTAGGGGCAAGAAAATTAAAGTGTGCCATCAAGTTCGTGAGAGCTTTAATCACTAAGTTTTCACATAACAAAGAGACTTTTTAATTGGAAGATAGATGAAAACAAGAATATACTTGGAATGGTGTAGCACACCATGCACAGGAATTTTGTAGGGTTCGCAGCATAGAAAACAAAAAATTTCCTACAATGGGAACATCTATGTAACAAGATCTATCTACTAGATACAAGCAACGGGTGGATATACATCCATAGAATACATACCCTCGAAGACCGAATAGCGTTAACGAGGTTGTACTCGTGGATGATGTACACGAACACTTGCCGATCTCAAGATTGTGATGAAGTCCATCTGGTCCAGCCGGTCCAGCACGATCAAGTCCAGCACCTCAAAGCAGTGGTGCATCCGTGATCGCACACACGTACGGGTACCCCGACAACCTCCGCTCCCTCGCTCCAGCGAAGCAGCGGAAGCAACAAATCCTTCCATAAAAAGCCACCGGGAACATGTATCTCGCTGATCCGAGACCATGGGGAAATTCTAAAGGGGGGAGAGAGATCCTTCGCGAGGAGGTGTGCTTTGAGAGGAGGAGAGGGGGGCCTTTTATAGGGGAGAGGGGGCACCCAAGGGGCATGGCGCCTAGCCATGGGGGCTTCCCCCACCTCTTCCACATTCATGTGGGTGGAGCTCCCACTTAAAATGAAAAGCCTCCACTCCCATTAAAAAGCCTCCACTCAAAAATCCACTCACATGCAGTAAATTTCCACCAAATTTAATGCAAGCTCTCATTTAAATAAAACTCTTTTATTTACTTATTCAGAATTTTGTTAATTACTTTAATTAACAAACATTCACATAAAACCCCTTACAACATTTCAATTTCACATGCAGAACCAGTTTCAGCAATTTCAACCGAAACAGTTCCGGTGTCTAGTGAAATAAATTCCTGCGCTTTCCTTTTCTTTTTCTGGCATATCATTTGCTCCGAATGGTGTCGATATCCCTTAAGTGTGTCACCCTATGGTTCGCGAATAATGCGGACATGATCGAGACCCTTCTCCGATCAATAATCAGTAGCGGGGCCTAGAGATCCATACTGACTCCCACACATTCAACGATGACTTCTGTGATCGTGTGAACCTTTTACGCTAGTATCTTAATCCCTTTGTTTCACGATATATTACATGTCCGAGATTAGATCATCGGTATCTCCATACCTAGTTTGATCTCGTTATCGACATGCACTCTTTTCTCGTTCCCGTGATATAACGTTCTAATGATCAAATCACTTGCTTGCAAGCTAATCAATGTGATATCACCGAGAGGGCCCAGAGCATATCTATCCGTCATCGGGATGAAAAAATTCCACTCTCTATCCATGGGTCTCAACATAACACTTTAGTAGTTCTGAATCCATCTTTATAATCACCCAGTTACGGTGTGACGTTGGATGTCATCGAGAAACTCTTCCGGTGTTAGTGATTGACATGATCTCATGGTCTAAGGATTAGGATCACTTCATAAGTTGTTATAGCAATATAAACTCAATGACTTTGATCGTAATGCTATACTTCGGATGAATGTTCATCACATCATTACACTAATGTTGTGACCTCGTTATTAACAACATCCAATGTCCATGATCAGGAAACTTTGATCATCTTGTTAATCAACGAGCTAGTTTATATGAGAGGCATAACTAGGAACTTCCTTTTTGTTTATTAAACACACATGTATTAACGTTTCCGTATTAATACAATTATAGCATGCAAAATAAACATTTATCATAAATAAGGAATACGATAATAACCACTTTATTATTGCCTCTCGGGCATATTCCCTTCAGTCTCCCACTTGCACTAGAGACAATAATCTAGTTTGAAAACTTTGTGTATTGAACACCTATGGCTTTCTGGTGTTCCAAATACGCAACTGCAAGTGGTTAAAATAACCTACGGATCTGACACTTTCAGGTCCGTGTGTATTTGCATGTCTTTGCATCTTCACGCATCACTCATTCTCTAATGAGATGGCATTGTATAAATTTGGTCTTTCGGTGAGACCTTTAGTTCCTTGGGGTTAAAACACGTCGATACTATTGTCGTACAATATATCTTTAGTGTTAGCCCGTTGCGAACCACACCTTAGTTTGATAACAAACTACTTGACACAAATTCCCTCCTTTGCTGCTACTATAGCAGTCATATACTTAGCCTTTTGTTGTAGTATTCGTCACAATGTCTTAACTTTGGAATACATCCAAATCCATCATGAAAACTCCTTTCCATTTCATTGTGCCACTCATAGTTTAAATTGAGATAAACTTAATTTGTATCTTGCGACAAAACTAGTATCAATGTAACGCTTTACAATGAACTATTTGTAATTGTTTGTCACCTCTACACAAATATATTCTTAGTTCTTCCAAAAGATCATAAGAATATCCTTACTATCATCCAATGATCATTTTATGATTCATTCTGGTATATGCTCATAACACTTAGAGCATAGGACATATCTGGATGTGTACATATCATGGTATGATTGATCAAAACATTCTCATGATTTCACTCATCAAGTGTCAAAGCACTTGAATCTTGTTTCACTTATCAAGTGTCTATACACTTGAATCTTGATTCAATTCCTTTCCATGCAACAAGAACTATTTCTTGTCGTTTCTATATTGAAATCCTTCAATATCTCATGTATGTACGTTTGGCACAACCATATTGGCGTCACAGTCTATCCACTATAGACATTCACGCTAAATATTCGGGTTTTTCCTAAGTATTACATCGAAATGAAATTCTTATCCTTTGTCAATAAAAGATACATCATTTCTAATCAACAAGATGTCTTCCACATAATGTATTAGAAATATGTCTTAGCGCTCCCACTTAATTTCTTGCAAATGCAAGCATCTTCATCGTCTCCTGATGAAAAACTCCTTTTTCATCATGGTGAAGATTCCAACTCCGTGATGCTTACTTCAACCATTTAAGTTTGCATGCCCTTTTTAACATCCTTTGAATTAACAAAACCCTTTGGATCATGTCATGTACACGTCCTAGGTAACCATTCTATTAGAAGAACTTTGTTTTGTTTATTCATCTACCAGATACCAAATTATATGTAGTGGTTGCTACTTTAATCCGTCTAGACTAAATATCGCTATGAAAGATCAAATCTTGTCATAGTCAACTCCTTGAACATTATCATAAAATACTTTACGACATGTCGAATATTTCATAGATGTGAGACATCCATGTCTGTTTCTTTATAGATCCAAATACGACCGATAGGTTTTTACACCTTTCTGGAGGGTCTTCCAAGTTCAAAACTTGATTTCTCGTGTATGAAACTATCACAGATTTTATGGCTTCAAGCCATTTGACGGAGTTAGGTCCCATCATCGCTTCTTTGCATACAGTCGGTTCATCATTGTGAAACAGTAATGATTTACTCTCAAATCTTAGTATTTGATTGTTTATTCGACCGACTTGGTTCAATAAGAACTTAGATCTCCGTGACCACAACCTTTGAGGCACATAATCTATGAGCATTATGGCAGCCTCCGGAACGATTTCCGTCGCTGTGCAACTCAGCACATTTAGCTAAGGTTCGTTAACCTTATCAAAGTTCTATTGTCCTCCCACTTAACTTTTATGAAAAATTCCTTCTTCAAGAAACTTCACATTTCAAGCGACAAACCCTTTTGTCCTTGGTGTTATGGAGGAATAACCAATTGTTATTCGAAATAACCTACAAAGACATGCTCATCCGACTTCGGTTGTAAACATCTTACTTATGTTTTGCATACCAAAATTTAAGAAATGACAACTTGGGTTTTACCCCAAACCATAACTTCCATGGTGTCATTTCAACGGATCAAGATGGATCTCTTTTCAGTGTAAAAGTGGTAGTCTCTAAAGCTTTAATCTTTTAAAACATAATGGCAGTTTTATGAATAACACCTTTGATCCAACCATGTCAAACAAGGTTTCATTACAAATCTCAAACACTCCATACTCCTATGGTGTTTCGGGAGATGTAAATCTAGGTGTTTTGCTAAACTTGCAACTCAAATAAATCCCTTTATGCTAAAATCATAATTCATTTATTTTCTTGTTACACTTGTAACTCAAATAAATCCCTTATGATACAATCATAAACCATTTATTTTCTTGTTACAATGATTTTCACTTCATCTTGAAAGTCTTTGAACATTTTCAAATATTTCACACTTCTTTCTCATTAAGTGAATATTCACTCAAGTTTCCAGAGAAAGTATATGAAGTTGAAACCCATCGCTTATGACTACACATAATGGACTACATACATCGATATGTATAAATTCCAATATTTTAGTCGTTCGTTCTTCTTTGGCCTTTGAACGAAGTTTTAATTATCCCGAGGAAAGTCTCACAAGCGTCACTTGATCAAATCAAAGACTCCAAAAATCCATGAAAATGGAGTTTCTTCATGTTTTATTTCCAATATAATTTAAACAGCGATGTCACTTCGTAAGTGATCTTCCAATCATTTGTCTTGCGATATTTTAGCATTAGCTTTATGGATGTGATTTCTCCAACTAGATTTGTAAATCATCCATCTAATATGGAATATGGTAATTATTTGAACAACCTTTGTTCTCATAATACCTGATTTAAATAAAAATTATTAAAACAAATCTTGAAGTCAAGCTTTGATGTCAACGAGAAATACAAACAACGGTTTGTTTGTTTTCGATGAACATCATCACATATTCTCTTGCTAGTTACTTAGGCCATTGTGGTTCATGAATTGCATCGTTTCGTATGAAATTTCATACCAACCAATTTGGTATCCAATACCCAAGAACCACATTGTTTAACAAGCAAAGAATACAACCATAACATGTATATCATCTATATACCTAAATTGGATATTTCCAATCTTTTCTTTTCTACCAAATATATTTTATAGATTCTCTTTCAGCATTCCTTTTTCCTTTTAAAAAGAATCTATCAACATCAAAAGTGGCGCCATATGCATGACACATAGTCCAAAGCGTGTATATTCAAATAATAATACCTTTGGACTTGCACTTTGAAGTAGATCACCATCATCCAAATGGTCGGTATTCTTTCAAAATCCATTCTTTAGTAATCTTTTAGTGTAGTAAACACTTTACATACATCTTCTATTCATCCTTATCATGACGACTTTCATGATCAAGTTACTGTAGCTTATAAAGGCGAATCATGAGTATAATATTACTTTCCAAAATCCTTTTGGATGATTAGGATGTCTAGCATCTCCAACCTTTGTAAATTCTCATCCAATATGATAACATATATTATACTCTATCATATTGCAACCAAAACATTGTTTCAGATATCGTTATATCTATCACACATGATGGTTTCTGAAACAATTATTTCAGCTCCTAGATAAACTTGATATTAAAACAATCAAGAATCATGGAGGCAAACATGATACTTAAGATACTAACACTGGAATTGTTACTCTCGATTTAATACCAATTATTAAATCTCACGGAGTAAACAGAGTTTGCTGAAAGTTTGCAATAGGACTTTACACTTTAGATTGACACTCAACACAATACGATACCAGTTCGTAAAGTATATATCCAGAATTCTATAGTTATATTATCTCAATTACAACTATGCATAAGGTGGTGAACGAATGCCAATGACTACAACAAATTATGCAAATTCACTTTGATTTAATTTATGATAAATTGAGTTCTACTAATCCAAATTAGAAATGAACTCCCACTCAAAAACGACATCCCTCGTGTCTTTTTGGTGATTACATGAACCAAATCCACTACACCAAGTCCGATCATCACGTGAGTCGGCGTAGCTTCAAAGGCGAGCATCAAATGGGCATCATATCTACTATATGACTCATGCTTGGCTCCGTGTTCCGAGGCCATGTCTGTACATGCTAGGCTCGCCAAGTAAGAACCTTAGTATTCGCGTGTGTAACTGTCTTACACCCGAGATATGATCGCGGATTCAAGTACACCCGATCATCACGTGATGTCTTGAAGCGACGAAACATTGTCGGTGCATACTTAAGGAAGAACACATTTTTATCTTGATATCTAAATGAGGGATCATCTTATTATGCTAATAAAATGCCAAATAAGCAATATAAGATGCTATCAAACATCACATGTTTATTAGTGGAATGATATGGTTCCCGCATATGATCTCTATCATGTGCATCGTGGTATGATCACTATCATACATTTATGTGTAAATCCAAGGTCTATGGAGTTTACACGTTATGTATGTTGTAAGAGTATCATCTCATACTTCTACTTACAACATCACCATATCATAACACTAGCCCAGCAACAATCTAAACTAGACGCCTCTAATTTATCCATTGCAAGTTTTACGTGGTTTAGGGCTTTCGAAGATAGAACCATTCTTACCTACGAACATGAACCACAACGAGGATAACCAAATTGTTGAAAACTCGTTGCAAATTAGATATTGACTATAGTAGGAGAGACAGACACCCGCTAGCCACTTATGCAAAACTAGTTGCATGTCAAGCGTGGAACAGGTCTCATGTGCGAGGACATGTAAAGTTTGTCCGGGCCGCTTCATCCCACTATGCCACCAATATCCAAAGTACAACTAAGAACCAAGAAAATGATCATCATCGCCCACATACTCATATGTGTACTACCCGTGCAAAGTATCTACGCATAGAACCGGCTCTGATACCACTGTAGGGTTTGCAGCATAGAAAACAAAAAATTTCCTACGATGGGAACATCTATGTACCAAGATCTATCTACTAGATACAAGCAACGGGTGGATATACATCCATAGAATACATACCCTCGAAGACCGAATAGCGTTAACGAGGTTGTACTCATGGATGATGTAGACGAACGCTTGCCGATCTCAAGATCATGATGAAGTCCATCTGGTCCAGCCGGTCCAGCACGATCAAGTCCAGCACCTCAAAGCAGTGGTGCATCCGTGATCGCACACACGTACGGGTACCCCGACAACCTCTGCGCCCTCGCTCCAGCGAAGCAGTGGAAGCAACAAATCCTTCCAGAAAAAGCCACCGGAAACATGTATCTCGCTGATCCGAGACCATGGGGAAATTCTAAAGGGGGGAGAGAGATCCTTCGCGAGGAGGTGTGCTTTGAGAGGAGGAGAGGGGGGCCTTTTATAGGGGAGAGGGGGGCACCCAAGGGGCATGGCGCCCAGCTATGGGGGCTGCCCCCACCTCTTCCACATTCATGTGGGTGGAGCTCCCACTCAAAATGAAAATCCTCCACTCCCATTAAAAAGCCTTCACTCAAAAATCCACTCACATGCATTAAATTTGCACCAAATTTAATGCAAGCTCTCATTTAAATAAAACTCTTTTATTTATTCATTCAGAATTTTGTTAATTACTTTAATTAACAAACATTCACATAAAACCCCTTACAACATTTCAATTTCACATGCAGAACCAGTTTCAGCAATTTCAACCGAAACAGTTCCGGTGTCTAGTGAAATAAATTCCTGCGCTTTCCTTTTCTTTTTCTGGCATATCATTTGCTCCGAATGGTGTCGGTATCACTTAAGTGTGTCACCCTACGGTTTGCGAATAATGCGGACATGATCGAGACCCTTCTCCGATCAATAATCAGTAGCGGGACCTGGAGATCCATACTGACTCCCACACATTCAACGATGACTTCTGTGATCGTGTGAACCTTTTACGCTAGTATCTTAATCCCTTTGTTTCACGATATATTACATGTCCGAGATTCGATCATCGGTATCTCCATACCTAGTTTGATCTCGTTACCGACATGCACTCTTTTCTCGTTCCCGTGATATAACATTCTAGTGATCAAATCACTTGCTTGCAAGCTAATCAATGTGATATCACCGAGAGGGCCCAGAGCATATCTATCCGTCATCGGGATGAACAAATTCCACTCTCGATCCATGGGTCTCAACATAACACTTTAGTAGTTCTGAATCCATCTTTATAATCACCCAGTTACGGTGTGACGTTTGATGTCATCGAGAAACTCTTCCGGTGTTAGTGATTGACATGATCTCATGGTCTAAGGATTAGGATCACTTCATAAGTTGTTATAGCAATATAAACTCAATGACTTTGATCGTAATGCTATACTTCGGATGAATGTTCATCACATCATTACACTAATGTTGTGACCTCGTTATTAACAACATCCAATGTCCATGATCAGGAAAATTTGATCATCTTGTTAATCAACGAGCTAGTTTATATGAGAGGCATAACTAGGAAATTCCTTTTTGTTTATTAAACACACATGTATTAATGTTTCCGTATTAATACAATTATAGCATGCAAAATAAACATTTATCATAAATAAGGAATACGATAATAACCACTTTATTATTGCCTCTCGGGCATATTCCCTTCAAATTTATAGTGGACAATTTGGAATAACTTGGTTTCTTGGGAGTTGGATGCATGAGTATAGCTTACTCATACAAGTGGAGGCTAGCAAAAGACTGAGAGCGACCAACTAAGAGAGCAAAAATGGTCATAATCATGCAGAGCGACAAAACATTACTAATCAAATCATAAAGTGGTACTACAAGTCAAGTACTAAATGATCATAGAGGCTAAGGTGATTTGTTCATAGTCATAACATGGTGTGAGCATGTGCCAAGTCAACCCAAACAAAGCATCAAAGGAGAAAATCATAATACTATGCTTTTGTATTCTAAAACAACACATGATTCCTTCAAGGCACACTAAGCAATCACAATTGGTTGGAACAAGTCATGCTACAACAATAATCACTAAGCATCAGGTCAAAACAACATCTAGCATGACATGATAAAGTCTAAGTCACAGTCAAAGCAAGCTCCTCTTGTACTATTCAAGAAAGAACTTTCTACTCCTCTCCAACACCGATCAACTTATTTGAAACAACACAGCGAGAACGGGGTCCAAACTACTTTATTCAAGCAAACTAAGCAAACCAAACAAAAACTAAGACGCTCCAAGAACAACACAATAGTGCATGAAACAATAAAAATGAAGTGTCTAGAAAGACCTGAGATTTTTATTGATGAAGAAGGGGATGCCTTGGGCATACCCAAGCTTTGATGCTTGTACCTCTTGAATATTTCTTGGGGTGACACGGGGTGGCATACCCAAGCTTGAGATTTTGTCCATTCTTCATCTCATTACATCATTCTTTCCTTACACCTGAAATTTTTCCTTCATACAAAACTTCACACAATCTTCATTAGCAACATTAGTGTATTCAAAAGATAATAGACATTTGGGTTTAGCTTTATAACAGCAAAACTTTCACTAAAAACACAAGATACTGTAGCAATTCCCTCAAAAAGCTCAATTTACCAAAAATAACCCAAAAAGGAATCAATAAGAAGCAAATGCAAATAATGGCAGAAATCTGTCAAAATAGACCAGCAGGTAGAAACCGATTTTTTATAAGACCTTCTGTTGCTCAAATCAAAAAGTTTTGAACTAACTAAAGTTAGATAACATACTGGGGGATTTATTCATAAAATATCAGTTCAATCCGACTTACATAGATTTTACACTAATTTTTACGGTGGAGAACAAAAATCTGTTTCGGGACAGCAACTCCCCAAATCTTACTTTCCTATCATTAGAGGTTATTCTTGGCACAAAAAACAAATAAAAAGGATAAGGAGAGTTTATTACAGAGGTAATAACTTCCAATACTCAAGAAAACTTTTGGGTTATCTCCCAATAAGTACTTTTCTTTAACGCCTTTAAGTTAGGCTTGATAGTTTGAGAAGATGATCACATAAGAGATATGCATTGAAGTAAAGGAGAGCATCAAGAAGCAAATTCAAAACACATTTATGTCTAACCCACTTCCTATGCATAGGAATCTTGTAAGAAAATAAATCAAAGAAGCACATAGTAACAAGAATGGGTAGATAAAACAAGAGCAACTTCAAAACTTTCAGCACATAGAGAGGTGTTTCAGTACCATGAAAACTTCTACAACCATATTTTCCTCTCTCATAATAATTTTCAGTGGCCTCATGAATAAACTCAACAATATAACTAACACATAAAGTATGTTTTTCATGATCTACAAACACATAATTTTTATCAAGCTAAAAAATAGTGGGATTAAAACCTTCAAACCCACTTTTAATAATTTTATAACAAGATGACTGATCATTCAATATAGGACCATCATATAGAGCTTTATCATAAAAAATTCAAAGCAAAACTCTTTAGTACCATGCATTTCAAAGATAGGCACAAATATAGGATTATCATAGATAACAGGAGCATAACTATTATCACAAGTTTTACCCATAGCAGATATTTCAAAAGAATCCACGGGAACATAACATTCATCCTCCTTTGGTAAGCATGGGGGACAATCAAATAATGTAAGGGATAAATAGTTACTCTCATTAGAAGGTAGGCATGGGTAGCTAATCCATTCTTCCTCTTTTTGTTCATCACTCTCCTCTTTTTCATCTAATGAGCTTCCAGTTTCAGCAATTTCTTCTGCCATAAGCTCGTGCAAAGCATTAGTTTCTTCCGTTTGTGGAAAACACCTATTAAAATATTCAAGAATATAGCCATTGGATTCCTTGTAATTATCAAAGCAAAATTTAAGTATCTCATTGATATGCCCAATTTGCATCACCATTCTATATCATAATTTACCTCTATTCATTGATATTTGTATTATTATGAGGTATTACTTATGGCTTTTCATCTGTTTATGTATTTTGAAGGATTCCTGGAGGATGGACTGCCGGAGTCTGGATTCTGATGGAAAAGATGGTGTTTTGGTGCAATTTCGTGAAGATCAGAAAAATACCAGAAAAATATGGAAACATATTATTTTACCGAAAGACGAAGGAAGCTAGGAGGAGCGAAGGGGGGCTGTAGGGGCCCCCTAAGCGTGGGCCCACCTGATGCCGTGCCTAGGGTGGGTCTGGCCCACCTGCCCGGCTCCCGACTCTCCCCCTTCACCTATAACTTCCCTCCGGAACCCTAATACACTGGGAGCAACCACAGATAGACTTCCGCCGCCTCTGGGAGGCGGAAAACACCGAGAGAGAAAGATCTCTCCGGCAGACAGATTTCTGCCGGGTGAATTCCTTCCCGAAGAGGGGAAACCGTCGCCATCAACACCATCATCAAGCTAGGCTTCATTGGGATCATCATCACCATCATCCACACCATCATCTCCACCATCACCATCATCACCACTCCGTCCAGCTGTAACAATTGTGTTGGATATTGCTTAGTTCATTAGGGGGAACTTTCCCGGTGTCGATTACTATTGTAGTTGATGCTTGTGAGTGGAACCATTGAATTATTGTTTATGTTTAGATTGTTATACATTATCATATCATCTTTGATCTTGATCCATATGATGACTTGTGAGTAGTTCGTTTAGTTCTTGAGGACATGGGAGAAGTCATGTTGTTAGTAGTGAATCTGTGATGAGTTATTATTCAATGGTTTGGTACTTAAGTTGTGGTGCTATTCTTCTAGTGGTGTCATGTGAATGTCGACTACATGACACTTCACCATTTATGGGCCTAGGGGAATGCATTGTGTATTTGGATACTAATCGTGGGGTTGCTGGAGTGACAGAAACCTGAAACCCTGTTAGGACACCTTTGCGCAAGGGAGCGTAGGATCTCAGAGTTTAAGGATGTGGTTAGATTTATATCTTAATTACTTTCCTGTAGTTACGGATGTTTGCAGGGGGTTTAATCACAAGTATGTATTAGTCCTAGAAAGTGCAGTATGTTAGCACAGGTTCACCCACACAACACTTGCTCCGTTTGTTCGTTACTTCTGTTACTTGCTCTTTGTTTTGTTGCCTTGTTAGAAAACCACTAAAAATCCGTTTGCTAAGTATTCACAGGGATTTCTTGTTCCATACCACTGTTCAGCACCTTCTGCTCCTCGTTGGGATCGACACTCCTATTTATCGAAAGTACTACGATACACCCCCTATACTTGTGGGTCATCAAGACTATTTTCTAGCGCCGTTGCCGTGGAGTGAAGCGCTATTAAAGAGTGGAATTGGTAAGGGAACTTTTACTGTGAGTATTTCCTTTTGTTACTGTTTGTTTCTTTGTTTCCAATATGGATAACCCACTTGGTTTTCTGTTTGGGAAAACTACTACCACTGAAAGGGTAGTAGATAAACCACCACTTGTTGAGATAGATCCTTTTAAGATACCTGCGAGTATTTTTAATCGTGTCATGGATAATTATTATTTTGGGGATGGAACTGTCCATCCTAGTGATCACTTGCTTTATATCCATGAATTATGCGGGTTGTTTAAGTGTGCAGGTATCACAACTGAACAGGTGAAGAAGAAGTTACTCTCCATATCCTTGAAAGGGAGAGCTGAGGCATGGTATAAGATGCTTAAGAATGGATAATCCATGGAATGGGACGAGATGGCATCTCTCTTTTACTATAAATTTTATCCTCCCAGTGAAATCCAAAAGGATAGAAGTCTTATATATAATTCTTGGCCTCTTGATGGAGAGAGTACAGCTCAAGCTTGGGGGAGACTAAAGTTATTAATGCTTAAATGTCCTATTCATGAACTCCCTAACAATATTATTCTCAATAACTTTTATGCTAGGCTTTCTCTTCAGGATAAAGGTTTACTAGATGCTTCTTGTGTTGGATCATTCACAAGTATGAAGGAAGAAGTTAAATGGGATCTCTTGGACCATATTCAAGATAACACTGAAGCTTGGGAGAATGACAAAGGAAGAAAGTCAGGTATAAACTATGATTATGAATGTATTAAATCTTTTATGGGAACTGATAACTTCCATGATATTAGCAATAACTTTGGCCTTGATCCTCAAGTTCTTTTGGAATGTTTTAATGCTTTTGCCTCTTATATTGATATTCCCAAGAAAGAGTGGGACAAGTACCATGCTCCTTATAAAGACGTTGTTACCCACGTTCCTGCTAGTGTAGAGGTTTGTACTGTTGATCCTATTTTGCCTGAACCTTATGTTGAGAAGATCCCTTTTCCCTCCAAGGTAAGGGAACACTCTATTTTGGCTAATGTGGTTAGCAAAAGCGCAAAGAAAACTTTAGGTTCCAATGAGCTTATTGATATCGAGCCTGTGGTAGCTATTGTGAAAGATCTTGTCACTAGAAATATAGAGTATGAGTACATTTTCTTTTGTGAGGATGCTACTAATATTGTTTCTCATCCTAAGAAAGTTAGAAAAGCTAGTGTTCCTGTGCTCTCTGTTAAAATTGGTGATCATTGCTATTATGGTTTATGTGATATTGGTGCTAGTTCTAGTGCTATCCCTTATGAGCTTTACAGGTAAATTATGCATGAGATTGGTCCTTGTGAGCTTGAAGACATTGATGTGGTTATTCACCTTGCCAATAGAGATCAAGTTTGCCCCATTGGTATTGTAAGATATGTGGAGGTCCTTTGTGGTAAGATTAAATATCCTGCCGATTTTCTAGTACTTGGTAAAGAAGCTAGTAAAACCTATCCTATCATCTTTGGTAGACCCTTCCTTAATACTTGTGGGGCCATCATATATTGTAGGAAGGAAAACGTTTTGACTAAGTTTGCTGGAGAATTTTATGAGTTTAATTTTTCCAAATTTGCCAAAACTCCTTATGAAAATGAATTACCTGATGAGGATTTCAAGTTTGAACAACTGTCTGCTATTTCTCTTGCTCCTAACAATGCTTTGTAGCAGTTCATGGAAGATCATGAAAGTGATGCCTTTATGAAGGAAAGAAATGAGATTGATGAGGTTTTCCTTCATCAGCCCGAGTTACTTAAGCATAATTTATCTGTGGAAGATTTGGGTACCACACTACCACCCAAAGGGGATCCTGTTTTCGAATTAAAACCTTTACCTGATGATCTTAAGTATGTTTATCTTGATGATAAGAAGATATATCCTGTTATTATTAGTTCAAAACTTTCAGGGACGAAAGAAGAAAGACTTTTGGAAGTATTGAAGAAGCACCGAGGAGCTATGGGTTATACTCTTGACAATTTAAAAGGAATTTCTCCCACTATATGTCAGCATGCTATTAATATTGAGCCTGATGCAAAACTAGTTGTTGAGAACCTGCGCCATCTAAATCCTAAAATGAAGGAAGTGGTAAGAAATGAGGTATTAAAACTCCTTGATGGTGGTATTATTTATCCTACTGCTGATAGTAATTGGGTTAGCCCCGTTCACTGTGTTCCCAAGAAAGGTGAATTACTGCTGTGCCTAATGAGGATATGAACTTATACCCCAGAGAGTAGTGGTTGGGTATAGAATGTGCATTGATTTTAGAAAGATTAATAAAGTTACTAAGAAAGATCATTATCCTTTGCCCTTTATTGATCAAATGCTTGAAAGGCTATCCAAAAAGACTCACTTTTGCTTTCTTGATGGTTATTCTGGGCTTTCTCAAATCGCTGTGAAAGCACAGGACCAGGAGAAAACCACTTTGTCACATCCCAAATTTTTCCAAATTTTGAAATGTGAAAAATAAATAAACAAAAGAAATGATTGTTGAAATTTAGGGTGAAAAGAATTTTTTTTGTTTCTAAATGGAAACATCAAAACCCTTCCTGAATAAAATTTGAATAAAAAAATCCAACAAATTTCAATCAAGTGGAATGCATTCATCAATCAATGAATCTTGAAATTTAAACACTTGGAAAAGTTAAACTAAAACCCTAAACCCTAATGAAATAAATCATTTCCAAGATCTCTCTAAGACTATGGATTAAATCCATATAAAAATTCAACAAGAAACAATTAAAAAAGATCAAAAATGATAAATAAAAATATTATAAAACCATAGAAATTGGTTTCACTTAATTTGGAACCATGGATAAAAACTTATGAATTTAATAAGATGAAAGGAAATAATTTCTAAAGCTAATAAAGCTCCTATCTAAAATCCATACCAAATAGTGAGCAAAATAATCCTAAATGGGTTTAAAAAGATAAACAAATATTAAATAAAATTATACAAATTAGAATCACCAATTTTGGATCTATAAATAAAAAGATATGGATTTTATAAGACAAAGAAAGAAATAAATAAATAAGGAATAATTAAAAGCCAAATTAAATCTTGGCCAAATCCATAAACAAATGAAAGTATTGAATAATAAAACCAACAATATCCAGTTTTATTTAAATAAAGACAACTTGCCTAAACTAAATAATAAATTCCAAAGAAATTATTTAGAAAACAAATTAAAACCTTGAATTAAATCCATAAGCAAATGGAACAAAGATAATCCAAATCCAAATAAAATAAAGGGATAAGGAATATTCAAATAAACTAATATGGCATTAACCAAATTTTATTCCATTTGAATGAAGACAAAATCCCTAATAGAAATGGTTAATTAATCATGAGAAAATAGTAAATTGGAATTTTCCAAAGTGGATTAAAAGGTTATATAATTAACATAAAAAGAATTATTTGAATAAAATTTATATGGCATTAAAACCATATTTGATTTTATTGAATAAAGACAATTGCCCAATTTAAATGATTAATAAATCATATTCTAAATAATTCTGAATGAATTATTTGCACTAATGAATAAATAAAACCTACTCAAGAAGTTTTAGTGAAAATTAGAATTCAAATAAGAGTTTGAAAATATAATTAAAATCTTATTTGAATAAAGGCAAGTGCATATTATAAATAAATAATAAACTATAAATGAATAAAAGAATTATTCTAAAATGGACTTTAAATACATATTTAAAACAATATAGAAATATACTGAATATTTGGAAAAGTTTTGAAAATGGAATACAAATTCAAATGGTAGTTTGAATTCAAAACAGAAAATCAAAATGGAAAAAAGAAAAAGAAACAGAAAAGAAAAAATGAAACGAATCAGCCCAGCCTAGCAAAGCCCAACTGGCCCAGGTAACCCACTCCCTCTCTCTCTCTCGGTGCGAAGCGTTTTTCTACTCTAACTCAAACCCGCGTAGATGCTAACGACCAGGCCCCACCATACCCCTCTCTATTTCGCTGACCAACCGACCCCACTTGCCAGTCGTCGTCTCCACCCCGTGACTCGTTCTTTCCCCCATCGCTGTTTCTGCCACGGATTTCTCTCCTTCAATTCGTATTAACGCCGCAGCCATTGCTCACCGTGATCACGCCCACTTAATCACCCAGTCCCCTCTACCTTTCCCCTCACTCGCCCCTCCCTCTCTGCCTCCAGGTCGTTCGAATTACTCACCTCCAACATCCTGCCTCCAACGAGATCATCGTCGAATTCCGGCGACACCAGACCCCCTCCCACTGCCCCTGACTCACCCTAGCGTGCTCCCCATCGTCCCCTGCACCTCCCAGTACCGCCCGCTTGGCCGCGCGTGCCCCAGAGCACCAGCAACGAACTCGACTGAACGCCATCGTCTTCGGCATCAACTCTGACGACCTCCTGTGGTAAATTTCGACCGCCCCTCTCCCCCTGATGACACTCGTGTAACCAGCATAGTCTTGCGCATCTGACACACCATTTCTTTTGCCTTGGCGTGACCTGTACCCTTGCCAACGACGACGAACAGAAGCGCTCGTCGCCAGAAGGAACTCCGGCGAGCAATCTACGCCAGCACCGTGCGCCCCTGTCCAGGAAAAGACTATCTTGAGCTTTGCCACATCCATGTGATCACTGTGAGCCCTTCCCCTCTCTCTCTCTCGCTTCCTGTATCACCATCAACATCGCAGCCCGAGTGCCTCCGCCAGCGCCGCAAGTTTCTGGTCAATGCGTTGAGAGCCGTCAAATCTAGATCGTAGTGATAGGACAAAATCACTTATCGAAGGGGTACGAAGCATTCTGTGCCGCACGATTAACTTTAAATCCAACGATCCACACCACTCGATCCATCTGAACCGGTATCAGCCAGTAGAAACGTGACGCGTGGCCTGTGTTTTAATTTAAAAACAGAAACTATCCTATTAGATGTTTGAATTTGTAAATTCCATAACTTTTGATCCACACATCCAAAATTTGCAAAATTTATATCATTGGAATCACCAAAAATAATACTTTCCAACCATGCCCTTTGTTTAGTGTTTTGCTTCTGTAAAATTACTTGTATTTGCAGAAACTTGTTTAGGCATATTTTGAATATAAAATTTATTCTAGAAATATTTTTGGGGTAAAATCTTTTGTAAATGGATTGTTTTGAACCTACTGACCATAGAAACCAACCTTTGGATTTAAAAATACATTTTGTGACCTAAGGAATTAATCATTGAATAAAAGCATTTCTAGTTAAATAAAAATGTTGATTATGGTTAAAAAGTGCTTTTTGAGTAAAACCTTTGGAAAATTATTTGATTTAAACTCTCTGACAATAAACACCAAGTTTTGGAGTTTAAAAATATATTTGGTGAACCCTAGAAAATTATTTTGTTTAAAGGCATTTCCAACAAAATAAAATATTGCTTTGATTTAAAAATGGTTTTTAGATGAAACCTTTTGCAAATGGTTTAATATTAAACACTTGACCTTAAGAGTTTAAAAATATAATTGTCAAACACTAGAAATTATTACTTTGATTTAAATCATTTTTTAGCAAAACAAAAATGATTTAAATGGCCATTTTCACTAACTTGTTATCAAATGGTTTTGCCACCTTTATAAATGACAAATAGGTGTTTTAAAATGTTTATAATCGATTAGAAACCACTTTTTCAAACAAAACAATCTATTGCATGCTTGCATGCTTGCATGCATTACTTTGTTTTACTACTTTATGTGGTGAATTGTTTGAATACTAGATTGAATTTGTGCCTTGATTGAATTGTAGTGAAATTTGAAGAGTGTGACTATTGCAAGATCAAGGAGTGAATCTATATTCTCTACTAAAAAGGCAAGTGGTGCTTCATACTTTTGTCCTATTATTTTCACTATGCATTAGTGATGTTTTGAGTAGGACTTTCATGGAATTTTACTAAGTATGTTATTCCTTGGGAAATCCTAGTAGTTGATGCCTTAGTAGAATTTTTCCTAAGAGAAGATTTCTACCAGTATCATTCTTATCCTAGCTAGTAGCAAACAAGAGTGGATTATATTCATGCTATGGAAATTTTGCTAAGTCTTTTGACTTATTTTTTGGCCTAATAAAACTATTAAGTGAATGAATCACCTGGGTGGAATGGTAATTGCTTGGATGGATTTTTGTTGAGTGGTTACACAAGTCCAGTATATTGGAGAAAAACTTGTGTATCACAAGTCCAATATATTGGAGAAAAACTTGGTATCACACTTGTGGAATGCCACCCAGGAACAAAGAGATTTGAGATGTCAAATGTTGAGAAGCTTCAAGTGCAGCCACATGGCAATATGGGCTCTGCCTGGGTCATATAGGTTCAAATAACTTAGCCAGATGGACAGTTGGTGGTAGGGGTGATAGGTTTGGGAACGCGTCCATTCTGGTCTAAGGGAAGTCTTTTGAAAGATCTTGTCTCGATGCATGTCGAGTCTTGTGGGGAAAGTGCACCACCTCTCGAGAAGGAAGAATCTAAGTACTTAGTCGTGTCCCTGGCAATGGAAAATTTGAGCATCAAGACATGGAAGCTATCAAGAATCTCCTCATCCCAATTTCTAAGTTAAAAAATTGTGGTTGAACAAGGGATAAAGGATCTTCAATCAATGATTGGTAGATGCGTTGGGTGATTTGACAAACAAAAACTTAGTGTTTTCAACTTATAAGGGAAACCTATTTTGAGCAAAGCAAGCATAAGCTCCACTTAGCCAAATGCATATAGATGATAGATACCACTATACTACCACAGTATCACTTGCCAATACAATTCAAATGTATTGACCCTTGGGGCTGTAACTTATATGTTGTAGGTTTGTTTGATGTTAGTGAAGTTTGTTGAATAGGATTACAAGTCTACAACCAACATGACTTCCTGTGGCACTTTGAAGATGAAGGACTCCATGCTATATAGTTATTTCTGCTGCATTGTAAAAAGATAGCCAAATGAGCTATGTAAGATGTAATGTATTATTTTATTCCTAGTTATAAAGTTGTATTATGACCTTTGTTTCTTGATATTACATCTTAAACTGTGGATGCTAGCTATTGATCCAGGGACTAGCATTGTAAACACAGGGATCTCTACCTTATTAAAGGTTGGGACCTCTATAGATGGTATCTGAGCATTGTGTTGCCTGTAGGATTGTAACCCTAGGATTGGACGAAACCCCTTAGAAAAATAGGAGTTGTATTTGTTCCAAAACTTACTTACAAACAATCTTGTAAACTCTTTCCTCAACCTTTTTGGTTTTGATTCTACATCTCTTCCTTTCCAAACTTGATGGACAAAGCCTCCACCATGAGCAAAGATTTCAACATGAGCAAAGAAATTCACCAACTCAAATGACTTCAACTTTAGCTTCATCAAGGACTACAAGTGAGACAAGAAATATTACTCAAGACTTGAAGACTAGAGAAACACAACCTAGAAGGAACCATCATCACCTTTGAAGTTTTATGACCAAGATGCAAGAATTTTTCCAAAGATATAATGATCTCATTCATGAATAAACAACCAAGAAGAATGAAATGATCTCAAGAAAATCCCATAGTTGGACCACCATACTAGTGATTAGTTAAACCCACCAACTTATGTGGTGTAGAAAAAATGTTTTGTTGCCTAAATATATGCTTGAATATTGTTGTTTGAGTGGAATGTTTGTTTGTGATTGCTTGCACATTGCTTGTGTGAATTGTTGTGTGTGATTAGACTTCTTCCTTTAGAAATCTTTGCCTATTCTAATACCAATCCAACCCAAATAGATGACTTCCCCAAGAGACTCCAACATCAAGTATGGTGACAACAACAACCAAGAGATGCTTATAGCAACCCAAGCCTAGTTGAATCAAGTGATAACTCAGTTTTTAGCCAACAATAATGAGTTAGACCCAACCATGCAAAAGTTTTTGGAAATCCAATCCCAATTGTTGCAAAGGATGACCAATCAAATGATCAACATGATAAGCAACTCTTCCCAAAGTGATTGTGACAACAATGATGTCAAGGATGATATTATAGAAGGAACTCAAGATTACAATATTTTTTGAGACATGGAACACACTTCTAAGGAGCATGTGGACCAATGCCCTAATTTTGAAGAGAAACATCCAACTAAACAATTCCCTACATCTCAAGTTACTTTTTTCCTATGTGAAGGAAATGATCATGTCCCTATCCAATGCCCCATCTATCCTATAGTTCAACAAATGAAACAAGATGGAGTGCATCAAATGTTTGGAAACCTCCATAAGGGAACAACTCCTATCAAGAAGGATGAAGGCAAAGTCAAAACCATACCTCATAAGGACACATCCAAAGTGACCACAAAGTGTTGCTACTCTTGTGGACACGAAGTTCATATCTCTAGTAACTGCCCCAAGAAGAGAGAAAGATTTCCCACCTTTGAGGTGAGATATGAAGAACATGAACTAGAAGAACTCCTAGCTATGGAGAGACCCAAAAAGAAGAAGGACAATAGCCAAGTGCAATGTTACAATTGCAAAGAGATGGGACACTATGCCAGTGATTGCCCAGAAAATAAGAAGAACCAAGGAAACAAACAAGAGGCAATGATACCAAAAAAGAAGAAGGGCCAAGGAAACCAACAAAAGATAGTGAAACCAAACATGAGGAAGGATATTAGCCAAGTGATGTGCAACCACTGCAAAGAGCTAGGACATTATGCATCATATTGTCCAGATAAGCCACCTCAAGACCTCAACCTTATCACATGTTTAAAATGCAAAGAGCTAGGCCATTATGCCAACAACTGTCCAGAGAAGATACATCAAGATCCCAAGTAAGCCAAGATGTAATCCAGTTGAAAACCTTTTTAAGGGTGGTAGAACCCTAGTTGTCTTGAAGCCAACTTGTAACCTCTAGCTTTCCCAAATCTCGGGACGAGATTTCAATTAAGGGAGGTAGCCTGTCACATCCCAAAATTTTCCAAATTTTGAAATGTGAAAAATAAATAAACAAAAGAAATGATTGTTGAAATTTAGGGTGAAAAGAAACTTTTTTGTTTCTAAATGGAAACATCAAAACCCTTCCTAAATAAAATTTGAATAAAAAATCCAACAAATTTCAATCAAGTGGAATGCATTCATCAATGAATGAATCTTGAAATTTAAACACTTGGAAAAGTTAAACCAAAACCCTAAAACCTAATGAAATAAATCATTTCCAAGATCTCTCTAAGACTATGGATTAAATCCATATAAAAATTCAACAACAAACAATTATAAATGATCAAAAATGATAAATAAAAATATTATAAAACCATAGAAATTGGTTTCACTTAATTTGGAACCATGGATAAAAACTTATGAATTTAATAAGATGAAAGGAAATAATTTCTAAAGCTAATAAAGCTCCTATGTAAAATCCATACCAAATAGTGAGAAAAATAATCCTAAATGGATTTAAAAAGATAAACAAATATTAAATAAAATTATAGAAATTGGAATCACCAATTTTAGATCTATAAATAAAAAGATATGGATTTTATAAGACAAAGAAAGAAATAAAAAAATAAATAAATATGGAATATTTAAAAGCCAAATTAAATCTTGGACAAATCCATAAACAAATGAAAGTATTGAATAATAAAAAGGAGTAAAATATTATTTAAATAAAATCAACAATATCCAGTTTTATTTAAATAAAGACAACTTGCCTAAACTAAATAATAAATTCCAAAGAAATTATTTTGAAGACAAATTAAAACCTTGAATTAAATCCATAAGCAGATGGAACAAAGATAATCCAAATAAAATAAAGGGATAAGTAATATTCGAATAAAATAATATGGTATTAACCAAATTCTATTCCATTTGAATGAAGACAAAATCCCTAATAGAAATGATTAATTAAATCATGAGAAAATAGTAAATTGGAATTTTCCAAAGTGGATTAAAAGGTTGTCTAAGTAACAAAAAAGAATTATTTGACTAAAATTTATATGGGATTAAAACCATATTTGATTTTATTGAATAAAGATAATTGCCCAATTTAAATGATTAATAAATCATATTCTAAATAATTCAAAATGAATTATTTGCACTAATGAATAAATAAAACCTACTGAAGAAGTTTTGGTGAAAATTAGAATTGAAATAAGAGTTTGAAAATATAACTAAAACCTTATTTGAATAAAGGAAAGTTCCTATTATAAATAAATAATAAACTATAAATGAATAAAAGAATTATTCTAAAATGGACTTTAAATACATATTTAAAACAGTATAGGAATATACTGAATATTTGGAAAAGTTTTGAAAATGGAATCTGAATTCAAATGGTAGGTTGAATTCAAAAAAGAAAATCAAAATGGAAAAAAGAAAATGAAACTGAAAAGAAAAAATGAAACGAATCAGCCCAACCCAGCAAAGCCCAACTGGCCCAGCTAGCCCACTCCCTCTCTCTCAGCGCGAAGCGTTTTTCTACTCTAACTCAAACCCGCGTAGACGCTGACGACCAGGCCCCACCATACCCCTCTCTATTTTGCTGACCAACCGACCCCACTTGACAGTCGTCGTCTCCACCAACCGATCACTATGAGCCCTTCCCCTATCTCTCTCGCTTCCTCTATCGCCGGCAATGTCGCAGCCCGAGCGTCGCTGCCAGCGCCGCCAGTTTCTGGTCAATGTGTTGGCAGCCATCAAATCTAGATCGTAGTGATAGGACATAATCACTTATCGAAGGGGTACGAAGCATTCTGTGCCGCACGATTAACTTTAAATCCAACGATCCACAACCCTCGATGCAGCCGAACCGGTATCAGCCAGTAGAAACGTGACGCGTGGCCTGTGTTCCATTTTAAAAACAGAAACTATCCTATTAGATGTTTGAATTTTTAAATTCCATAACTTTTGATCCACACGTCCAAAATTTGCAAACTTTATATCATTGGAATCAGCAAAAAGAATAATTTCCAACCATGCCCTTTGTTTAGTGTTTTGCTTCTGTAAAATTACTTGTATTTGCAGAAACTTGTTTAGGCATATTTTGAATATAAAAATTATTCTAGAAATATTTTTGGGGTAAAATCTTTTGTAAATGGATTGTTTTGAACCTAATGTCCATAGAAACCAACCTTTGTATTTAAAAATATATTTTGTGACACTAAGGAATTAATCATTGAATAAAAGCATTTCTAGTTAAATAAAAATGTTGATTATGGTTAAAAAGTGCTTTTTGAGTAAAACCTTTGAAAAATGATTTTATTTAAACTCTCTGACCCTAAAAACCAACTTTTGGAGTTTAAAAATATATTTGGTGAACCCTAGAAAATTATTTTGTTTAAAGGCATTTCCAACAAAAAAAAATATTGCTTTGATTTAAAAATGGTTTTTAGATGAAACCTTTTGCAAATGGTTTAATATTAAGCACTTGACCTTAAAACACTAACATTTGAGTTTAAAAATAGAAATTTCAAACACTAGAAATTATTACTTTGATTTAAATCATTTTTTAGCAAAACAAAAATGATTTAAATGGCCATTTTCACTAACTTGTTATCAAATGGTTTTGCCACCTTTATAAATGACAAATAGGTGTTTTAAAATGTTTATAATCTATTAGAAACAACTTTTTCAAACAAAACAATCTATTGCATGCTTGCATGCATTACTTTGTTTTACTACTTTATGTGGTGAATTGTTTGAATACTAGATTGAATTTGTGCCTTGATTGAATTGTAGTGAAATTTGAAGAGTGTGAATATTGCAAGATCAAGGAGTGAATCTATATTCTCTCCTAAAAAGGCAAGTGGTGCTTCATACTTTTGTCCTATTATTTTCACTATGCATTAGTGATGTTTTGAGTAGGACTTGCATGGAATTTTACTAAGTATGTTATGCCTTGGGAAATCCTAGTAGTTGATGCCTTAGTAGAATTTTTCCTAAGAGAAGATTTCTACTAGTATCATGCTTAGCTTAGCTAGTAGCAAACAAGGGTGGATTATATTCATGCTATGGAAATTTTGCTAAGTCTTTTGACTTATGTTTTGGCCTAATAAAACTACTAAGTGGATGAATCACCTGGTTGGAATGGTAATTGCTTGGATGGATTTTTGTTGAGTGCTTACACAAGTATAGTATATTGGAGAAAAACTTGTGTATCACAAGTCCAATATATTGGAGAAAAACTTGGTATCAAACTTGTGGAATGCCAGCCTGAAACAAAGAGATTTGAGATGTCAAATGTTGAGAAGCTTCAAGTGCAGCCACATGGCAATATGGGCTCTGCCTGGATCATATAGGTTGCAATAACTTAGCCAGATGGACAGTTGGTGGTAGGGGTGATAGGTTTGGGAACGCGTCCATTCTGGTCTAAGGGAAGGCTTCTGAAAGATCTTGTCTAGTTGCATGTCGAGTCTTGTGGGGAAAGTGCACCACCTCTCGAGAAGGAAGAATCTAAGTACTTAGTCGTGTCCCCGGCAATGGACAATTTGAGCATCAAGACATGGAAGCTATCAAGAATCTCCTCATCCCAATTTCTAAGTTAAAAATTTGTGGTTGAACAAGGGATAAGGGCTCTTCAATCAATGATTGTTAGATGCCTTAGGTGATTTGATAAACAAAAACTTAGTGTTTTCAACTTATAAGGAAAACCTATTTTGAGCAAAGCAAGCCTAAGATCCACTTAGCCAAATGCATATAGATGATAGATACCACTATACTACCACAGTATCACTTGCCAATACAATTCAAATGTGTTGACCCGTGTGGATGTAAATTATTATATTGCAGGTTTGTTTGATGTTAGTGAAGTGTGTTGAATATGATTACATGTCTACAACCAACATGACTGCCTGTGGCACTTTGAAGATGAAGGACTCCATGCTATATAGTTATTTCTGTTGCGTTGTAAAAAGATAGCCAAATGAGCTATGTAAGATGTAATGTATTATTTTATTCCTGGTTATAAAGTTGTATTATGACCTTTGTTCCTTGATATTACATCTTAAACTGTGGATGCTAGCTATTGATCCAGGGACTAGCATTGTAAACACATGGATCTCTACCTTATTAAAGGTTGGGACCTCTACACACTTTCACTTGTCCTTATGGTACTTATGCTTATAGGCGTATGCCTTTTGGTTTATGTAATGCTCCTGCTAACTTCCAGAGATGTATGTCTGCTATCTTGCATGGTTTTTGTGAAGAAATTGTAGAGGTTTTCATGGACGACTTTTCCGTCTATGGAACTTCTTTTAATAACTGTTTGCACAACCTTGATAAAGTTTTGCAGAGATGTGAGGAAACCAACCTTGTTCTAAACTGGGAGAAATGTCATTTGATGGTCAATGAAGGGATTGCTCTTGGACACAAGATCTCTGAAAGAGGCATTGAAGTTGACAGAGCCAAAATTGAAGCAATTGAGAAGATGCCTTGCCCTAGAGATATCAAAGGTATTCGTAGTATCCTAGGTCATGTTGGTTTCTATAGGAGGTTTATTAAAGATTTCTCCAAAATTTCAAAGCCCCTTACTTATCTTCTTCAAAAAGATGTACCTTTCATTTTTATGACGATTGTAGGGAAGCTTTTGAAACTTTGAAGAAAGCTTTAACAACTGCTCCTATAGTCCAACCACCTGATTGGAGTTTACCTTTTGAAATCATGTGTGATGCTAGTGATTTTGCTGTGGGTGGTGTACTTGGACACGTGTTGACAAGAAGCTGAATGTTATTCATTATGCTAGCAAGACTCTAGATGCTGCTCAAAAGAATTATGCTACTACTAAAAAAGAGTTCTTAGCTGTAATCTTTGCTTGTGATAAGTTTAGACCTTATATTGTTGATTCTAAGGTTACTATTCATACTGACCATGCAACTATTAAGTACCTTATGACAAAGAAGGAAGCTAAGCCTATGCTTATAAGGTTGGTGTTGCTTTTGCAAGAGTTTGATCTGCATATTGTGGATAGGAAAGGTGCTGATAATCCTGTTGCTAATAATTTATCTCGTTTGGAAAACATTTCTTTTGACCCCTTACCTGTTAATGATAATTTTCCAAATGAGAAGTTAGCTGCAATAAGGGTAAGTACACATGAGAATCCTTGGTATGCTGATTATGCTAACTTTATTGTTTCCAAGTATTTGCCTCCAACCTTTACAGCCCAGCAAAGAAGGAAATTCTTCTATGATCTAAGGCATTACTTTTGGGATGACCCACACCTATATAAGGAAGGAGTAGATGGCATTATGAGAAGACGTGTTCCAGAATTTGAACAAGAAGAGATACTGAGAAAATGTCATGCAGTGCGTATGGAGGACATCATGCTGGGGATAGGACCGCAAAGAAGGTTTTACAATCTGGATTTTATTGGCCTACTCTTTTTAAAGATGCAAGGAAGTTTATCTTATCATGTGATGAATGCCAACGAGTAGGTAACATCTCTAGACGCAATGAAATGCCTATGAATTATTCTCTTGTTATTGAACCTTTTGATTGTTGGGGATTTGATTTTATGGGGCCTTTTCCTCCTTCCAAAGGGTATACTCATATTCTTGTTGTTGTTGATTATGTTACAAAATGGGTAGAAGTCATACCTACAAGCAGTGTTGATGGTAATACCTCTTTGAAAATGCTCAAAGATGTCATTTTTCCTAGGTTCGGTGTACCTAGATATCTCATGACTGATGGAGGCTCCCATTTAATTCATGGGGTTTTTAGAAAAACTCTCGCTAAGTATGATGTAAACCACAGAATAGCTTCAGCTTATCACCCCCAAACTAGTGGGCAAGTAGAACTTTCCAATAGGGAAATTAAATCTATCTTGCACAAGACTGTCAATAGGTCTAGAAAAAATTGGGCTAAAAATTTGAATGACGCTTTGTGGGATTATAGAACCGCTTATAAAAATCCCATGGGGATGTCTCCTAATAAAATGGTCTATGGGAAAGCTTGTCACTTGCCTTTAGAATTAGAACACAAAGCTTATTGGGCAGTGAAAGAGTTGAATACAGATTTTAGACTTGCTGGTGAGAAGAGACTGCTCGATTTAAGTAATCTAGATGAGTGGAGAGGGGAAGCTTACGAAAATGCTAGGCTCTTTAAGGAAAAAGTAAAAAGGTGGCATGATAGGAGAATTCTCAAAAGGGAGTTCCATGTTGGTGAGAAAGTTCTTTTGTATAGGTCTCGCCTCAGATTTTTTGCAGGGAAACTACTCTCCAAATGCGAAGGACCTTTTGTTATCAAGGAAGTGTACCATTCAGGTGCCATCAAAATCTCTTCTCTGAAAGATGACACAACACAGGTGGTTAATGGTCAAAGACTAAAACATTATATTTCTAGAGATTCTTACAATGAAGAAGTGGACGTCATTCAAATGGTGACTCCAGAAGAATTTATCAAGAACCAAACACCAGAAACTGCAGAGTTCGTCTTCAAATAGGTAAAGAGTGGTGAAAAGAGAAGGTTTGCGAATCTCTAATCTTTTTATATTTTTGATGTTTTTAATACATAAGGGAAGTTACGAGACGAAACTAAAGAGGAAACGGAGCCCGGGTGGACAAACCCACCCCAGGTGCGGGCCTAGCCTGGCCGCGCCTGAGGGGGGTGTTCCACCCCCAGACTTTGTCTCCGCTTCGTTTCTGTGTCAAAACCTTCCTTATGTATTGATTCTTCGTAATATATAACCCCCCCCCCCCCCCCCCGGATCCCCCGAGGTTCGTGCATCATGTTCTCGTCGTGTTTTCGTTTCAATCTGTTTCTGTCAGGAAATCTTCTTGAGTTTAGAGAATCATGGCCTCCGCCGGCACAAAGGCAAGAAGCCCGTGGAGATATAATTGGAAGAACACCACCACAGAAGGAGTGAATCGTCATCAGGTTTGGCATCCCCTTGGCTTGTCCCAAGCTTGGGGGAGTGCCGCGGTATTGCCACCATTATCTTTCATATTTTACCTTTTTAGTGGATTCATATCTGTGGTAGAAAAAGTTATCTTATAGTTTGGTTTGCATATGGAAGTATCTCTCCTTTAGTTGATTATCTGAGTATCCCTTGGTGTGAGTGCCTTTATTGGAATATTAATGAGAAGTCTCATCTTTACTTTTTGCACTTCTTATTTTTAGTTTGCAATATCTATTATATGATGGATCTTGTTGTTCAGTATTGGCACCACTTTGGGATCATCAAGTGGATCTAAATTGGTTTTGGCAAATCGAGTTCTGGTCAGTGGCATTAGTTTGAAAGAAAATAAAGAAAGAAAAAAGGCCTACAGGTATTTGGTATCATTTGTTTTCTTTCTTGTTGGCTCATAAGCTTAATATTCTTTATTTAAGATCCTTTTGTGTCTTCAAGGAAGATTGCATGTTTGGCTCTATTACTTGTATGTTTGCTTGCTTCTTTCAACTCTCTTGCTTGCTATACAGCCTTGCTAACCAAAAACCTGTTTTGAGAAGGCATACTTCTCATGTTTCCAAAACCCTTTGAACCAAAAACTTTTGCCACTTGTGTCCATCATATCTACCTAATAGCTATTGCTATTCCTAGAAAATTCTCAAGCTTCATCTACCTTTCGAATTAAAAAGTATTTTGTTGTGTGAAAACTAGTTAGTAAAGCTCTCACGAACTTGATGGCACACTTATTTACTTGCCCCTAATAAACTTGAACCATTGAGGACATCGAAGTTGTATATGCTTGCATCTCTATGTTGGAATTAGCAGGACCGTGCTATCACGGGGAACGCTTTCAACATTGCACTTGTACCTTGTCGTACATAGTTGATAGCGTGCTCTTTTGTCTATGGATGTCAACGGTGTGAAATAAAGAGGGGACTTGTAAGTCCATGGAGTTTGTATTCTGTGTTAGATAAACGTCTGGGCCACTAGCCTAAGCCATGCTTGATCATGGTGGAAACTTGCAACATCACCATAGTGATTCATCTATGAAGCATCCTCAATAAAAAAGCTATACACATAGTAAATAAAAAGATTGCTGAGATGCTCATTGTGTGCTTGCCTTGTCATTTTGGTTATGGGAAAGCTCCTGTACCATGTGAAAGGGGTACCCATTGGCGGTTCTCAATGATATGCAAATACTTACAATGACAAGAACTTACCTGGACCCAAAGTTGAGTATGCATGAGGAGTGGCCCTCATATTCAAGGGACATGAGATTGCCAACTTATATTTCGTCAAGCATATACTCCATCTTTGTTCACTTTAACCTTAATCATCTCAAGATGCTTATGATAGGGGCAATGAGGGATCAAAGCTAGTAAGTACCATAATTTTTTTGGAAGCTCTTTACGACTTGTAACCCCTCCTACCCTCTATAAAGGGACCTTTCTCTAGTTACCAGTTGAGTCAGTAAACCCACTTTCTCTCTACCTCCATCACGTTTTTGAGTTGTTGTGTTTCAAGCATTCATATGGTGATTTATTCGATCATGTTCTTTATCTTCCTTGTTTGCACAAAACTCTTATCTATTGAGTATTACTTTGAAAGCCTTCACTTGTGAAAAACCCTTTTGAGAAAAGAATGCTCCTGTTTTGAAACTTCTACAAAAAGCTTTTGTGAAACTATTTATCAGGTGTTCTCTGACCAAGAACAAGTTTGCCAATTCCAATTATGATTTATCTTTATGTATCTCTATTGTGACTGTTGTACTTGGTTGCAAGCTAAGTTATATAATGGTGAGTTGCTTTCTTCTATGAGTTGTGCAAAGGTAAGTGTGATGCTTCTTGTTCGTATTTTTTTTATCGACACTTCACTCCATAAACCTGTGGACATGTTTACTAAGCTCATTATTCGCTTGGGGACAAGCGAAGTCTAAGCTTGGGGGAGTTGATACGCCCAATTTGCATCACCATTCTATATCATAATTTACCTCTATTCATTGATATTTGTCTTATTATGAGGTATTACTTATGGCTTTTCATCTATTTATGTATGTTCGATGATTCCTGGAGGATGGACTGCTGGAGTCTGGATTCTGATGGAAAAGACGGCATTTCGGTGCAATTTCACGAAGATCAGAAAAATACCAGAAAAATATGGAAACATATTATTTTACCGGAAGACGAAGGAAGCCAGAAGGAGGAGCGACGAGGGGCTGTAAGGGGCCCAAACCCCCCTAGGCGCGGGCCCACGTGAGACCGCGCCTGGGGTGGGTCTGGCCCACCTGCCCGGCTCCTGACTCTCCCCCTTCGCCTATAACTTCCCTTCAGAATCCTAATACACTGGGAGCGACTACAGATAGACTTCCGCCGCCTCTGGGAGGCGGAAAACACTGAGAGAAAAAGATCTCTCCGGCAGACAGATTTCTGCCGGGGGAATTCCTTCCCGAAGAGGGAAGACCTTCACCATCAACACCATCATCAAGCTAGGATTCATCAGTATCATCATCACCATCATCCACACCATCATATCCACCAGCACCATCATCACCACTTCGTCCCGCTGTAACAATTGTGTTGGATATTGCTTAGTTCATTAGGGGAAACTTTCTCGGTGTCGATTACTATTGTAGTTGATGCTTGTGAGTGGAACCATTGGATTATTGTTTATGTTCAGATTGTTATCCATTACCATATCATCTTTGATCTTGATCCATATGATGTCTTGTGAGTAGTTCGTTTAGTTCTTGAGGACATGGGAGAAGTCATGTTGTTAGTAGTGAATCTGTGATGAGTTATTATTCAATGGTTTAGTACTTAAGTTGTGGTGCTATTCTTCTAGTGGTGTCATGTGAACGTCGACTACATGACACTTCACCATTTATGGGCCTAGGGGAATTCATTGTGTATTTGGCTACTAATCATGGGTTTGCCGGAGTGACAGAAACCTGAACCCCCGTTAGGACACCTTTGCGCAAGGGAGCGTAGGATGTCAGAGTTTAAGGCTCTGGTTAGATTTATATCTTAATTACTTTCCTGTAGTTACGGATGTTTGCAGGGGGTTTAATCATAAGTATGTATTAGTCCTAGGAAGGGTAGTATGTTAGCACAGGTTCACCCACACAACACTTACAAACACCAAAGAAGATTACTCAGCTATTTGCAGCGAAAGCACTTGACAGAATTCCCATATGTCCTCGAGAATGTTTGGTCCTTATAAGTGTTTCCACCGGCTTATCCTTTGCTAAGAAAGGATCGGGCCACTTGCTCCGTTTGTTCGTTACTTCTATTACTTGCTCTTTGTTTTGTTGCCTTGTCAGAAAACCACTAAAAATCCGTTTGCTAAGTATTCACAGGGATTTCTTGCTCCATACAACTGTTCAGCACCTTCTGCTCCTCGTTGGGATCGACACTCCTATTTATCGAAAGTACTACGATACACCCCCTATAATTGTGGGTCATCACTCATAAACCTTATATTCATAAGGTGCATCATCAGTATTTTCAAGCAAACTGGCAAGTTCAAATGCACCCTTCAAAGCAATAAATTCTTCAATTTGTTCCACATCATAAAAGTCATAATTTCCTTTAACATAAGAAGATATGGTAACATTATCATTATACTCACATTGAAAAGGCAGGTGTTTATACCTCCTACAACAACAAGATTTATAAAAGCAAAAAGTAACATTATAAGTAGAGCACACCTCTCTAGCAATAGTATGAAATTTATCAATTTGATCCCATAAGTGTTTCCCTTTTTGTGACAAATGGTGTTCCTTATAATAATACTTTTGTTCTTCTGTGAACCCACCTTGCCAATAAGAACTATTTTCAAGAAACCATCCATTGATATAAAGCATGACAAGGCAAGGCAATAACAGACCAACAACTAGAGTAGGAACTAATTTTTGTGTTTTTGATAGGAGAAATCAAACCAAAATAAACTATTTTTTTGGAGTTTTTGATAAAAAGAGGCAAACAAAACCAAGCAAAAGAAACTAAGCAAAACAAAAACAAAGTAAAGAGAAAGGTTGTGAAGGACTACCCTTGTGAAGCCGTCCTTAGCCTCCCCGGAAACGACGCCAGAAAATCTTGATGATGCGTGGAAGTTCGTTGGGAGACCCCAAGAGGAAGGTGTGATGATAACAGTAGCATGTTCCCTCAGTAAGAAACCAAGGTTATCGAACCAGTAGGAGGAAGGAAACGACTCAAAGGTGTTGCTAGCAACTTGGAAACCTGCACAACACAAACTCAAGACTTTGCCCCAATGAATAGTGAGGTTGTCAATCTCACCGGTTTGCTGAAAAAAAGGGTTAACTGTATGGTGTGGAAGGTAATAGTGGTTTGTAGAAAGTAAACAGTAATAATGGAAGTTGTAACAATGGTAAATATTGGACCGGGGTCCATAGTTCACTAGAGGTGTTCTCCTTAAGATAAACAAACATGGCATGCTGGGTAAACAAATTACAGCAGGGAAATTGACAGGACTTAGCAAGGCATAAAAATGCAATACTAGACAGTCATGATCCTATGAGATTCGATTGGGCAATACAACAAGATACATAGACTGCCATCCAACTACATCTATGACTAGTAATCCACCTTCAGGTTATCATACGAACCCCCTACAGTATTAAGTTGCAAGAAATGGATAACTTCTTTAAGCAAAGTGTGTAAGGTAAACAATCCACTTGTTCCATGAACAAGAGACCGTTGTTTTCCCCCTAGTAGCAACATCACGTCTACAACCTTAGAGATTTCTGTCACTTCCCTTAGATTAAATAGAGGCATGAACCCACTATCAAGCATAAATACCCCCTCTTGGAGTCATTAGCATCTACTCGGCCAAGATAGCTACTAGCAACAGAGAGCAGGTAAGATCACAAACAACACAGACATGATAGAATCAATAAGACAAAACCATTAATCAATCTGACATAGTAATCTTAATATCCATCGGATCCCCGCAAACACAACATGCATGATGACAAATAGATGATCTTGATCATGAATGGAGCTCACAAGATCTAAACATGGTAGCACAAAGGAGGAGATACAACCATATAGCTACTACATGGACCCGTAGTCCAAGGTGGAACTACTCACACTTCATACGGGAGGCTGGAATGATGAATAAGAAGGCCTATAGGATGATCTCCCCTCCAGCAGGGTGCCGAGAAGAGCTTCAAATCCCCCTGATCTAGGGACGATGGTGGCGGCGGCTACAGACGGTTTCGTGGAATATTGATCGGGTACTTAGGGTTTTGGCATCGGGGGGTCTTTATAGGTGAAAAGGCGAGGCAGGGGACAGCCAGGGCGGACGCACCCCCCAGGCGCGGGCTAGGCCCATCCGTGCGGCCAGGGGTGTGGCCCCCTGGGGGATCCCCTATGTCTCGTATTCTGGCTCCGTGTTCCCCACGGTAAAATATTGTCTTTGGCTTTTGTCCCGTCCAATTTCGAGAATATTGATTTTCTGCCTTTTCTGGAACCAAAAACAGAAGAAAACAGGCAACTGGCACTGTGGCATCTTGTTAATAGGTTAGTCTATAAAAACATATAAAAACACTTCAAAGTGTAGACAAAGCAAATCAAAGTAGATACTAAACAAGAATGGAACATCAAAAATTATAGATACGTTTCCGACATATCATAGAGGTGCTGAAATAGAGAACTATATTCATAACTATTTCTCCGTGGACAAGTTTGCTGCAACTTATGCAGAAAACTTACCACCTATTGCTGATGAAAATGATTGGGAGATAGTCGATCCAGGGTTCAAACTCGAACCACCAGTTCTTAGGAGGCCACTTGGGAGGCCTAGAAAGGAAAGGACTAAAGCCTTCACCACAAAAGGTTCGAGACTAGGTGCAAGGAAGCAGAAGTGCAAACGGTGTGGAGGGTTTGGACATATCAAGAGGCTATGCAAAAACCCAGTTCCACGTGATTTCAGAGATGCTGACCTTGTCCCCGTTCACATCATGCAGGAACAAGATGAGGCTTCTCAGGCAGAACTGGAGGAAGCGCATTGAGATGACATGGAGGAAGTGATGCATGTGAAGGAAAACAGTGATGCGCATGTGGAGGGAAACGTTGGTAAGCAGCAATTGGCTAAGGACGTGGACGTGCCGACGGGGATATGGGCGAAAAGAAACAAAAGGGTAAGTGGGAGCGGAAGAGAAACGATAATAATGGAGTTGAGTTTGAATATGAAGAAGTTGCTGGGGTGATTGAGGATCTTCTCGAGGATCTTCCGGCTAACTGTAGGAGAAACAATAAATCCCTGTCAATCTCGTCTCTGTATGATTCTCCGGACGAAAGGTAAGCTTGAAACTAGTTTTACTTGGCATTTTGATCATTTTTGTTTCTGTCCTCATCAACTATTGTTTAGTGCAGCGCGGGATTGAACAATAATAACAGGAGCAGAGAGGAGGTGGCACAGTAACGTATTTTCTTGAATTTTCATTGAAATTTATTTATATCTGGTACTTGTAACGGGTATGTGATGTGTGGTGTCGACCTGATTCGAGGTCGTTAGATTGTACATTAATTTTTAAACTGATTATCCATAAACAATAATCATGGATTTGTAACAACTCAACGACCAAAATTATGGCCGTGCCATGGAGTTGCCTCGTCGCCTGCAGTGTTGGCATGGAAGGATCATTGGCACAGGACCAGCATGATGGAATTTTTTCCTTCGCTCCCGCTACCCTGTTCCGAACTTGATTGCGCTGCCGTTTAATCACGCATCTAGACCCACATATCATCATCTCATTAAAAGAAACGTGTATATGATGGATTTCGAAGTTAGCGATTCAGCAATACAGACACTGAAACACAATAGAAGTACAGATAGAACCAGTTCTTATTTCATCTCTTAAAACCTTGGTCGACTAGAATCAACATCAAAACCTAATCCCAAATTTGAACGGCAGATCATCAGAATCAAGACCGTCATATCTGTCATCCACCACCTTGTGGATGCAGAATGAGTAATCCAGGATGAACCTATCATGTTTATTAATCAAAAATTCCATAAATCTTTAGTCATCCTGGTCACCTCCCATCATTAAAGGTTTATATAAGTGCAACTCCACCATGTACTGCGGAAACTTGCATGCCGCCGACCTGACGCACTCGATGGATATGGTGAGGCCAGAGTGGAGCATGTCAAATCGCACGGCGAGCACTGTACCATCGTCCCCGGATCCGACGGTGTCTACTTTCCATGAGCCTGGTGCCAGCAAAGGCTGAGAGATGTACCTATGTTCCACACCGTAGTGGAAACTGTTCACTTCCATCGAGTGGGATTTTCAAGGTGGGCGAGGAGCGTTGTGTAGGGGTTCGTAGCAGGGAAAACAAAAAAAATCTATCGCATGAACACACAATCAAGATCTAATCTATGATCAAGCCAAGATCTATCTACAAGATTGTAGCAACGAGTCAATAGAATACTAACCCTCGAAGATCCAAAGCAGTTAACGAGAGCAGATTCTCGTGGGTGATGTAGTCGTACACTTCCGATCTCAAGATCGTGTAGACGATCCTTCCGGCGCTGCGTTCCGGCAGCGCTTCCGCAGTCGGTCACACGTTCGGTACTTGATGAAGACCTTCCTCTCCCTTGTTCCAGCAGGCAGCGGAGGTTGTAGCACTCTCCTCGTGATTCCGGCATCACGACGGCGTGGTACCGGAAGTAGAGGGGAGATCTCGCAGGGCTTCGCCTTAAGCCGGAGCGAGTATGGTGGAGTATGAGAGAGGCCTTGGCGATCTACGGTTTAGAGGCACCAAGGGGAGAGGTGTAGCCGGCGGCTAGGGTTTGGGGAAACCCTAGTCGGCGACTTGGGAGGAGGCCCTAGGCGGCGGCAGCAGCAGGTGGTGGCGCCTGGGGCTAGGGTTTGAAGGTGTTGGGTGTGTACAAGAGGGGGCACCCCTGCCCCTTCTTTTATAGGTGGGAGGGAGGCGCGGTTGGGAGGAGGGAGTCCTCCTCCAACTCCTCCTCCTTGGCCGACGGGTGGAGGGAGTAGGACTTCCTCCCTAAGTAGGTTTCCTACTCTCCCTCCACCAAGCAAACTTGTCGTTTGACTTTTCAAATTGGCGTTTGACTTTTCAAACTAGGATTTGATTTATCCCTTTATTTTGCTCAGCGATGACATCTAGTACATGATGCAACCATTCCAACTTGTTATGACACATTCATGTACCCTTCCCCTCCGGAGTGCCGGACCTTCCGGAACCTTCTAGAACATTCCCGATGAAAACACCGGAATCATTCTCCAACCCCGAAACAGGACTTTCCTTATATGAATCTTATTCTCCGGACCATTCCGGATCTCCTCGCTATATCCCGGATCCCATCCGAGACTTCAAACAACATTCGGTCTCTTACTCATCATTCCATAACTACTCAACAACATCGAATCCTTAAGTGTGTATCCCTACGGTTCGTGAATTATGCGGACGTGACCGAGACACTTCTCCGATCAATAACCAATAGAGGAATCTGGAAATTCATATGGCTCCCACATATTTCTACGATTAATTTGCGATTGAATGAACCACTTACATACGATATCAATTTCCCTTTGTCTCATGATAGTTTACTTATCCGAGGTTTTGATCGTCGGTATCTCTGCATACCTAGTTCAACCTCATTACCGATAAGTACTCTTTTCTCGTTCCCGTGGTATGTGATCCCTTGTGAGCCAGTCACATGCTTGCAAGCTAATTGGATGACATTCCACCGAGAGGGCCCAGAATATATCTATTCGTCATATGGATGGACAAATCCCACTCTTGATCCATGTGCCTCAACACATACTTTCCGAACACTCAATGCCACCTTTATAGCCACCCAGTAACAGTGTGGTGTTTGATGTCATCAAAGCATCCTTCCGGTGATGGTGATTAGCATGATCTCATGGTCGAAGGAATTAGGTTACTATGTATCAGAAAGCTTATAGCAAATGAACTATATTAAATGACTTGATCTTTATGCTATGTTTAACTATAGGAGTATGTCCATCATATCATTCATCTATTGATATGACCCTGTTGTTAATAACATCTCTATGTTCATGATCAGGAAACAATGATCATATATTAACCAACAAGCTAGTTTAACAAGAGGCTTTACTAGGGACTCTTTTATGTTTACAAATCACACAAGTATTAATGTTTCCTGTTAATACAATTATAGCATGGTATGTAAACATTTATCATAAGTATGAAGATATGATAATAACCACTTTATTATTGCCTCTTGGGCATATCTCCAACACGTTGTGGGCGGGGCGGCGAACTCGCAGACAGGCTCAGGGCAGTAGCACAGACCATGCGGGCACACCATCTTGTGGTTGAGGAAGTCGTGGAAGGCGACCAATGTCCCGCAACCGTCATTGGGGCATCTTCTACCTTTTCCGCCAGCGACTTGGCGGCGCAACTCCTTGGAGCATGCGGCCAGCCTAACGGCGCTGGTAGTGTCCATACGCATAGCAATTTCTCCGAAGGTGTCATCCCCGAACTCTCTCCAGCCACTGTACCGAATCTTGTCCATCGAATCCGCTATTGAGTCCGGATGAACTCGGGGCGATGGCGGATTCATTATTGTTGGGGTTTCTCGGAGGAGAGTGATGGTAGCCTGCAAGAACCGATTCTACGGGCGAGAACGAAGTGCGCAGTAGATGGAGAAGATGTGAGGCTCTTTGATCGAGGGTTGTTTGCGTGTTGCCTCGTCGGTCTTCTGCTGTGCGCAGCTGTATCGAGGATGCCGACTGGACTAGCAAGTGGGGAGCAGATCTTTTGCGGATACGCGCATCTCGTTCTCCTCTGATGCACACCAAAGTTATGATTGTGCCATCAAGTTCTGGGAGCAGAGACAGCGTACAGTCCCATCAGCGACGCGAGTTTGTCGTACTGGGCGAACAACTCGACCTTGTGCAAGCTGAGACGGGGCCTCTCCATGGTGAGGCGCCGTTTCTCCATGGAAGCCATGTTTACTCACACTCGATAGACATCCTGGTGGTGCCTTGGGTGCCAAATGACCTGATATGCCTTGCCAATGATTTTATGAGCGCAGTGGGTCACATGCAAGGGCTCTGGGAGCCATTTTCACGTATTTTTTTATTTTTTAAAATTTTGTTTGGTGCTGCCCAAGAAAACAGCGAAACCCGCCAGCAATCGCGGCAACGTGACGGTCGGTGCAATCTTGGACCTAGGCATGCGTCCAGCCTAGGTACCCCATGGGGCACCCCAAATCATTTTTCCCGAAAATTGAGATTGTCTTAAAGGGTACATATAGTTAGAAACCGCATTTACCGGGCCGTAACTCGGAAAAAATACAGTACATGGCTGCACCACGAGATAAATAACCACCTCCCGGGAATGGCCATGCACCATGGTGTAACATGCGTGGAAATTGCCTCGGGCCCATGGGTGCGCCCTAATCTTGCACCTCCTTTGGGAAAACGCAGTTTTTCGGGTTCAGAAAATGGAAAGTTGAGATTTCTCCAAAGCACCACGAAATCTCTAGTTGGAGAAGTCGCTTGTGATACCAAGAGGGAGCTAGGTGCCGGGTTTGGTCTCAATCCAAGGAGTGGTTCCATGTTCTGGGCAGCAAGGGGGGTCTAGGGTTGGAAGCCATGTTTACTCACACTCGATAGAAATCCTGGTGGTGCCTTGGGTGCCAAATGACCTGGTATGCCCTGTCTATGATTTTATGAGGGCAGTGGGTCACACGCAAGGGCTCCAAGAGCCGTTTTCACATTTTTTTATTTTTTTTAGATTTTGTTTGGTGCTGCCCAAGAAAACGGCAAAACCCGCCGGCGGCCGCGGCAACACGACGGTCGGTGCAATCTTGGACCCAAGCATGCATCCAGCCTAGGTACCCCATGGGGCACCCCAAACCATTTTTCCCTGAAAATTGAGAGTGTCTTATAGGGTACATACAGTTAGAAACCACATTTACCAGGCCGTAACTCGGAAAAAGTACAGTACATGCCTGCACCACGAGATAAATACCCACCTCCCGGGAATGGCCATGCACCATGGTGTAGCATCCGTGGAAATTGCCTCGGGCACATGGGCGCGCCCTAATCTTGCACCTCCTTTGGGAAAACGCCGGTTTTTCGGGTTTCGAAAATGGAAAGTCGAGATTTCTCCAAAGCACCACGAAATCTCTAGTTGGAGAAGCCGCTTGTGATGCCGAGAGGGAGCTAGGTTTTCGGGTTTGGGCTCAATCCACGAAGTGGTTCCATGTTCTGGGCAGCGAGGGGGATCTAGGGTTGGAAGCCATGTTTACTCACACTCGATAGACATCCTAGTGGTGCCTTGGGTGCCAAATGACCTGGTATGCCCTGCCTATAATTTTATGAGGGAAGTGGGTTACATGCAAGGGCTCCAGGAGTCGTTTTCACGTTTTTTTTAGATTTTGTTTGGTGCTGCCCAAGAAAACGGCAAAACCCACCAGCGGCCGCGGCAACAGGACGGTCGGTGCAATCTTGGACCTAGGCATGCATCCAGCCTAGGTACCCCATGGGGCACCCCAAACCATTTTTCCCCGAAAAATTGATTGTCTTATAGGATACATACAGTTAGAAACCGCATTTACCGGGCCATAACTCGGGAAAAATACAGTACATGCCTGCACCATGCGGTGACCCAGCATACCACTGCATGTGTAGTACACTATAGTCATTGACATGACACCCACAGAACACCGTTCCGTAAATATCACATCCCTCAGAGTGGTACAAAAGAAACATTGCGGGTCCATATTACAAACATTCACACGTTATTATTATTACAATACCAGAAGTTCAAGACTTCAAAAGGTTTCAACTTACAAACCAAAATATAAAGTGTTTCAGCGGAATTTGAAAGTAGCAACTCCGACTAGGAGTTGAGCTCAACAACTTATTCTATAGAGTTCATGTTGCCCGGCTCCATTAGTTACTACTAACTAGGATACTTAGTTGGACTCATTATTGTCAACACCATAGCAGATTTCATAATCCACTCCTTCAACATTTCCTGACAGGTCAGGCTCCTCGTAGAACACATCTTATTGACATTCAGCTGCATACATTGGCACGTCTTCAGGATCCTTAGAGTCTAAGCAAGGGATCAAAGGAAAGGATGAGTAACAGCGTTACCCAACAAGTTCATTATATGCAAGGTGGGAAGTTTGATGCTCTAACTACCCCTCGGACTATAAGTCCTTGGCACTATGCAGTTTTGTAAATCTTTCTTCAAAGATTGATTTTATTATAAAAATCTATGACCATCGGCCTTTACAGGTTGACCAGAACTTTCATGGAGTTCCTTTCCTGCCGCGTTCGTAGCTCCTTCCCGGAATAGGGAGTAACAAGTTACAATTCTTACACTCTGCAGAGGTGCGTTACTTTACTCATGAGAGATCAACTCCTTGTTGCACAACCAGGCGTACTTTCCCGTCCACAATTCCATGATGTAGGGCCCAATAGTTGGTACAAGCCAATCACTGCCCCCCTTCACGACCTCGCATGCCTCCTTGGTGTACACCATGCCCACATAATGAATTACGGCAATGGTTTGTACAAACCGTTAGATGCCAGAACTATCATGGGACGATGAGGGTTCCCACCCATATGATGCATATCCTCTATGAATTACCAATTAATATGCACTCTACGAGGATAACAGCCACGACCTGCACATCCGGCTTCATGCGAGAGGAAGAAGATACAACTGACTTCTCTGTCCCATTCCAAATCTCATGGCTAACGCGTAATATACGGCGCTAGAATCACTGATGCCAGGGTTATTAAGTCCCTAATTGATCACCATTGTTACAAATAGAACCCTAAGTTCTATTGCTCCTGTATATCATCACTTAGGATGATATCTATGATTTCTTAATTTGTGAAAATAATATTTTCTTTCTTTAGAGTATATATGATAACACACTATTTGCAAATACTTTGATAAAGACTCTTCAAAGGATATGAGCAAGTGATGAACTTGCCTTGTGATGGCAAGGTAGTGAAGTCTGATGCTTGCGCTGGACCTTGAGCTTCTATGTCTACAAAAACATCATTATTGCCCGGTAAGGACAATATTTAAAGAAGCAAAATGATTATGCAAAGTAATGTAATGCATCATTTAACTTGATCTGCATTCTCCCCATTATTATAAAAATTACTTTTTAATAATAAATGATTTATAAGTATTAATTTTTAATATTTATAATAGAATATTGTATTCTTTTATTTTATTTCCCTTTTATTTGACTTTTGTTGATTTAATAATTCCTTTAAGAATTATCACTTAAATATCAAAAATTGTTATTAAATATTTGTTTAGTATTTTTCTAAAATACTACAATATTAATATATAATGAAAGTGATTTTTATTTATTTCTATCATCTTTCAATAATTTTGTAAAATTCCATAAGGAATATATAAATTACAAAATTCTTAATGAAATTTATATGTCTAAACTTTCATATCTTAATTTATTTGGATAGTTTGGATTATTGTGAATCCAAAAATATTTTAATTATAATTTTTGGACTTTTATTTTATTTTCTAGAATTTAATTAAGTTTAGGGGCATTTTGGTCTTTTCTATTTAAAAACAGGCTCTAAATGATTTGGGCTGGCCATTTGGGTTTATTGGGCCCTTGTGCTCCACTAGGGCAAGATCAAAACAACATCCCGAAGGGTTTTCAGCCCACCCAGCCCAACTGACTCGTTGTCTTCTCTCTCGAGCTCACCCCTCTCCTTCTCCTTCCCCGACCCCGTGGTTAGTGGTGTCGCCACCGGCGATTCCCACCGTCGTGGACCGCCCTGGCCACCGCTGTGGTGCAGGAAGAGGTTGTCAACCTTGCTCTTCCCTCCTGTCCAACTGTATTTGGACATGGAGCCCTCTTGCGACCAGATCGATGTCGTCCCGAACCCTAGGGTTTGGGGTTGGCTTTGATCCTAGCGCCACCACTGCTGTCGTGCGCCGTGGTGATTCACCTCGCCCCTAGGCATGGCTATGGTCGCCGTCGTGGCACTGTATGGGGGGAGCGCCCCCTTGGGGTGCTCCCCGTGTCGCCATGGTCGTCGGCCCCTCTGCTTCCTCTTCTATTCTCCAGCGAGGACCTTTGGTGAGTGCTTCCTCTCCTCTCGTGCTCTCTGCGCTAGGCCATCCCATACTAGATGTTGGTTCTGACCTTCCTGGTGATTGTCTGGTCCTGATTAGGGTTCTTAGTTCTGTTTAGGGTTCATACCCTGCTGTTGATTAGATACTGATGAATTGGATCATGTGTTGATGATCTCTGAATCTGTTAAGTGGTGACTAGTTGTGACTTACTACTGATGATTAGCTGTGGTGATGCTAGTGGTTTATTGCTGATGATTCCATGGTTAAGTTTCATATGATTTAGATGGTAAAGTTGTTCTAGAAACAATACTTGGTAAAGCTAGTGGTTTTGATAACTTACCACTATCATTACTTGGTTAATGACAGTGAGTATGGTGTGATGAAGTCACTGTCTTAGTACTGTTTATGATTCCGGTGTTTAAGAACAGGAAAATGATTTATAATTGGTTGATTGTATATGTAAAGACTGGATGCTTAACCTGCTTAGTTTAGAACTGTTCTTGTGACACCATCCTTGTATGGCACACAAGACTAGATTCTTTTACTTGGTGTGGTTTTATTCAAGCTTAAGTTTTGGCTTGGCATGATAGATAAGTGACATCCTCTTTCCTTATATCGCTAGAACCAATGATGTTGGTCTGAGGTTTAGGGATTTAGACCTCTATCTGTTGATTCACATGGATTAATTCTGGTAATGATACCAGGTACTATTGCTTGAATCAAAGTTTGGAAAAAATGATTGTAAGCTTGATAACTTATATAGATCCATAAGATTAAATTCTAAGGTGCTACTCTTGTCTTAGAGATGTGCCTAGAATTTTAAATCTTAGCTATGTTCATTCTTGAATTGAAATATAGCTTGATAGCTAAATCAATAATGTTGTTCTGAGATTTAGTTGGATCCTTATACTTTTCTGTTTGCTTTTAGAGTTTAAAACCTCAATGATGGATTCACCCCACTTGGGTGCTTTCTGAGAGTTTGAATAAGAATCAGATCATGTATGTTTGTCTAATCTTAGACAGATAGATCATTTGATGGTCTATGTACTCACCACTGTCACTTGATGTTGTGGTTGCTAGTGGTTGATCTTGTGGTAGCTTGATCTGGTGCTCCCCTGGTATTTCCAGCTCCTGGCTTGTCCTTGATCTAGCCCATCATCTCCTGATCCTGATGGCTTGATCTTGGTCTTGCTATCCACCTGATCTACCCCCTCCTTATGTCACCATCTTGGTGATGTGATCCTGGGCTTTGGTTGGTTTGATCTAGCTTGGCTTTGGCTTGGTTTAGCTGTTGGATCCTATGCTTGGTGTGTAAGAGCAATGGAATGGTGTGGGGATTGGTTTTCCCACGGCTGTGTGGATAGTTTTGTTTGGTTGTGCTGCTGCTGTGGTGTTGACATCACACACCATGTAGTTTGGTGTGTGTGCTGCTTGTGTGCTTGCTACATAGATGTAGATATGTTCAGAATTTTGAAAGTTACTTTCATCTGGTTACTTCTACTTGGATGGTGAAACTTGCCCCTTCTTGCTGTGATTTGACTTTTTGCTTAGAATTATGAAAGATACATTCTTTCATATTGGTGAAACTTGCCCCTTAAATACTCAATGATGAAAAAGTGAATAGTGCACTTCACTGTCAACTTCTGAGAGTAAAAATAATTCTAATCCTAACCTTCTTTTTCTTTTAAGTTTATTTTTATTTTGCAGGTACCAGATTTGAAGATCAAGACTTTAGTTTAGGATTTTTTATTTTTCTTTATAGATTAGTCACTTGTAATAACTCTCATATTCAATTGTAATCTTTAATTTATTCTTTTGTACTCTTTATTTTTGATTCTTTTGTAATAAAGATTGTACTATTATCAAAAAAGAAATATTATTCTTTATTTATTTGCTCTTGTAAAGATTGTGGATGATTCTCATAAGTTACATTTTTGTAACTTATTTATTGAATAATATTATGAAATGGATATTCATATTCTTAATTGCTTTCTTTATATAAAGTTTGAGTTATTATTGGTTAACTCTTAATTAAATCAAAGATTCAAACATCATTCAAAAATCCTTTTGAATTATAATTCAAACACTCAAGTTTTAAATTCAAATTTCATTTCCCAAAACACATAAGTCCACAAAGATCATATCAAAGTCTATAGCAATCATCCTTCAAGACTATACCTAATCTCAAAGTATGAAAGAAACTTTGATCACTTTAGGTTTTTATTTGGCAAAAAATTTACCCACATTTTCATAGATGAATGCATGCAACATTTCAAATTCCTAAATCTACCCTTCGTTAGCTCTTAAATGCTGGGATGTTACACACCACGAGATAAATACTCACCTCCCGGGAATGGCCATGCACCATGGTGTAGCATGCATGGAAATTGCCTCGGGCCCATGGGCACGCCCTAATCTTGCACCTCCTTTGGGAAAACGCCGGTTTTTCAGGTTCATAAAATGGAAAGTCGAGATTTCTCCAAAGCACCACGAAATCTCTTGTTGGAGATGTCGCTTGCGATGCCGAGAGGGAGCTAGGTTCCGGGTTTGGGCTCAATCCATGGAGCGGTTCCATGTTCTGGGCAGCGGGGGAGGGGATCTAGGGTTGGAAGCCATGTTTACTAACACTCGATAGACATCCTGGTGGTGCCTTGGGGGCCAAATGACCTGGTATGCCTTGCCTATGATTTTATGGGAGCAGTGGGTCACATGCAAGGGCACCTAGAGCCGTTTTAACGTTTTTTTATTTTTTTAGATTTTTTTTGGAGCTGCCCAAGAAAACGGCAAAACCCGCTGGCGGCCGCGGCAACGCGGCGGTAGGTGCAATCTTGGACCCAGGCATGCATCCAGCCTAGGTACCCCATGGGGCACCCCAAACCATTTTACCTGAAAATTGAGAGTGTCTTATAGGGTACATACAGTTAGAAACCGCATTTACCGGGTCATAACTCGGAAAAAAAATACAGTACATGCCTGCACCACGAGATAAATACCCACCTCCCGGGAATGGCCATGCACCATGGTGTAGCTTGCATGGAAATTTCCTTGGGCACATGGGCGCGCCCTAATCTTGCACCTCCTTTGGGAAAACGCTGGTTTTTCGAGTTCAAAAAATGGAAAGTTGATATTTCTCCAAAGCACCACGAAATCTCTAGTTGGAGAAGTCGGTTGCAATGCTGAGAGGGAGCTAGGTGCCGGGTTTGGGCTCAATCCATGGAGTGGTTCCATGTTCTGGGCAGCGAGCGGGGGGGTCTAGGGTTGGACGCCATGTTTACTCACACGCGATAGACATCCTGGTGGTGCCTTGGGTACCAAATGACCTGGTATGCCCTGTCTACGATTTTATGAGGGAAGCGGGTCACATGCAAGGGCTCCAGGAGCCGTTTTCACTTTTTTTTTATTTTTTTTAGATTTTGTTTGGTGCTGCCCAAGAAAACGGCAAAACCCGCCGGCGGCCGCAGCAACGCGACGGTCGGTGCAATCTTGGACTCAGGCATGCATCCAGCCTAGGTACCTCGTGGGGCACCCCAAACCATTTTTCCCCGAAAATTGAGAGTGTCTTATATGATACATACAGTTAGAAACTGCATTTATGGGCCGTAACTCGGAAAAAATACAGTACATGCCTGCACCACGAGATAAATACCCACCTCCTGGGAATGTCCATGCACCATGGTGTAGCTTGCGTGGAAATTGCGTCGGGCCCATGGGCGCGCCCTAATCTTGCACCTCCTTTGGGAAAACGCCGGTTTTTCAGGTTCGGAAAATGGAAAGTCGAGATTTCTACAAAGCACCACAAAATCTCTAGTTAGAGAAGTCGCTTGCGATGTCAAGAGGGAGCTAGGTGCCAGGTTTGGGCTCAATCGATGGAGCGGTTCCATCTTCTGGGCAGCGAGGGGGGATCTAGGGTTGGAAGCCATGTTTACTCACACTCGATAGACATCCTGGTGGTGCCTTGGGTGCCAAATGACCTAGTATGCCCTGCCTATGATTTTATGAGGGCAGTGGGTCACATGCAAGGGTTCCAGGAGCCGTTTTCATGTTTTTATTTAGATTTTGTTTGGTGTTGCCCACGAAAGCGGCAAAACCCGACGGCGGCCGTGGCAACGCGACGGTCGATGCAATCTTGGACCCAGGCATGCATCCAGCCTAGGTACCCCATGGGGCACCCCAAACCATCCCCGGAAATTGAGAGTGTCTTATAGGGTACATACAGTTAGAAACTGCATTTACTGGGCCGTAACTCGGAAAAATACAGTACATGCCTGCACCACGAGATAAATACCCACCTCCTGGGAATGTCCACGCACCATGGCGTAGCTTGCGTGGAAATTGCCTCGGGCCCATGGGCGCGCCCTAATCTTACACCTCCTTTGAGAAAACGCCGGTTTTTCGGGTTTAGAAAATGGGAAGTCGAGATTTCTACAAAGCACCACGAAATCTCTAGTTAGAGAAGTCGCTTGTGATGCCGAGAGGGAGCTAGGTGCCGGGTTTGGGCTCAATCGATGGAGCGGTTCCATATTCTAGGCAGCGAGAGGGGGGTCTAGGGTTGGAAGCCATGTTTACTCACACTCAATAGACATCATGGTGGTTCCTTGGGTGCCAAATGACCTGGTATGCCCTGCCTATGATTTTATGAGGGCAGTGGGTCACATGCAAGGGCTCTAGGATCCGTTTTCACATTTTTTTAGATTTTTTTGGTGCTGCCCAAAAAACGGCAAAACCCGTCGGCGGCCGCGATAACGTGACGGTTGGTGCAATCTTGGACTCAGGCATGCATCCAGCATAGGTACCCCATGGGGCACCCCAAACCATTTTTCTCCGGAAATTGAGAGTGTGTGGTAGGGTACATACAGTTAGAAACCGCATATACCGGGCCGTAACTCGGAAAAAATACAGTATATGTCTGCACCACGAGATAAATAACCACCTCCCGGGAATGGCCATGCACCATGGTGTAGCATGCATGGAAATTGCCTCGGGCCCATGGGCGCTCCCTAATCTTGCACCTCCTTTGGGAAAACGCCGGTTTTTCTGATTCAGAAAATGGAAAGTCGAGATTTCTCCAAAGCACCACGAAATCTCTAGTTGGAGAAGTCACTTGCGATGCCGAGAGGGAGCTAGGTGCCGGGTTTGGGATCAATCCATGGAGTGGTTCCATGTTCTGGGCAGCGAGGGGGGGTCTAGGGTTGGAAGCCATGTTTACTTATATTTGCCCTCTATACTAGTCACGAATACTCAGATAAGCCCTTATTATAGCTCACGCAGAAACCATCACGCCCTGATTGGTCAGATAGTTGTCACACGGATCGTGCCAGCCAACCGTTGATCCTTTTTTATCCAACGGCCACAAGAAATTGTTATAGTAGCAACATCCCAGTATTATTACACATGACATGCTAGTTACAACAATTACAATGCAGGATGTGGCAGTTCAATATGTAATAATAACAATACTAACAACAGAACATTACTCGTCGTCGTCGGTGGCGGTGGCGGTGTCCTCCGATGACTCGTCGGCAACTCCCTCCTCGTATATACGCGCCATCTCCTCGTCGGAGTCCTCCTCCTCCTCGTAGTCCCACGGGTCGATGTCACTCTCCTCCGCTTCTGCCTCCAACTGCTCCTTGAACGCCTCCTCGTTGCCCGAGTCGGAGTCGTCCTCATCACTAGCTCCTCTATTCCTCCTGCCCTTCTTCATGGTGGTCTCGCATGCTTTCCTCTGGCGCTCCCCCGTCTTGGCTGCTAGTGCAATGTGCTTCTCGGGTGTGGCGGGTACAACAAGCTTCGACGTCGTGATGTCCTCCAGCGCCGATGTCGATGGATCCAGGCGCGGCTGGACACGTCGTGGTGGCTCAGATGGGTGCGGGCGTGCACGAACGATGCCGCGACGAGCAGGTGATGCAGGATGGTCAGCCACCGGCAAGGATCTACCAATGCCATGACACGGTTCCATGCTGTGCGAGGAAGTTGTACGGAAACGCGCGATGGTGGGTACGCAGAGTTGGGTGCCGATCCTGGGGCGCCAGGAGCATCTCATAGTCTAGTAACGTAAAAATTGTGCTACATCGTAAAGTATCTACGTACTGAGAGTGTTGTCACGTAACAAACCACAAAATGCGCCATGTGGCAGCGTCAGGAAGTGTCCAGTGTGTTCCTGTTGACGTGGAGTTGAACGTTCTGTCATGTTCTGGCCGTGCAGCTGTTGTGCGCATCATGACAACCTCTTGAGCACGCACGCACGCTGGACGTGCGGCCCGTAATTACTTCCTCCCTCGTAGTCCCACCCCTATCCACGGGAAACTAGGCGGCGCACACTGAAACCCCCGCTGAACCGTCTACCTCATTAAAGCCAGTCCAATCGAGTCCCATCATGTGGACTTTGGGGTTTTATTCCCTGGTTCTGCCAGTCATGCTTCTTTGAGAAGGAAGCAACATAGGCCATCGATTAACAAATAAACGGTGGATGTAGATTGAGATAGCACCGGAGTAAACTATGGTCTTGTATAAGACTATCCCATGGACTGGACTCTTTGACCATTCTCCCCCGCACATCACTTTCTTCTTCCTCCTGCCCCCACCTTCCTCCATCTGCAATAGCCATGGTTCCCTGGAGGAGAGGCAGAGGCAGATCGACCGTGCACGCGGAGAGAATGGAGATAAATCGCCGTCTTGGAATTACTGCTCAACCAGCTGCTCAATCCCCCCTCGCACAGAGACCCAATCTCTCCTAGCAATGGTGTTGAATGTTCCAGCAGGCTGGGGATCTTTCCGCTCCCGGTACAGTCTTGTTCTTCTTCTCTGTTTTCTTCTTATATGTCTACTTCTTATTATTATTATGATGATTATACTCCAGGGCGGCCGTGGACCCTAAAAGCAGCACGATGACGGCAGCGGCGCTGCATGTTGCAGCAGGCCAGGGATCCTCCCGGTACAGTCTCCTTCTTCTATGTCTACCTTTTCTTCTTATTATTACTATGCTACATTATCTAGGGCGGCCGTGGACCCTAAAAGCAGCATGATGGTGGCGGTGGCGCTACATGTTGCAGCAGGCCAGGGCTCCTCCAGGTACGGTCTTCTTCTTCTTGTATGTCTACTTCTTATTCTTCTTCTTATTACTATGCTACATATTCCTGGGCGTCCGTGGACCCTGAAAGCAACACGATGGCGGCGGGGGCGCTGCATGTTACAGCAGGCCAGGGCTCCTCCTTGTACAGTCCTTTTCTTCTTCTGCTCCTTCTTATTCTTACTCTACTACATATTCCAGGATGGTCATGGATCCTGAAACCAGCACGATGGCGGCGGCATCACAGGACGTGTTCGGCACTGTTCTCTGGCTCACCGAGGTAGGAAATCGCGACATGCATTTGGTTTTATTTTTGATATTCTAAATGTGGAAATATTATCGTGTCTGCCCGCAAGTAGTCTCCAAGTAGGGACCACGCTCAATCTTCGTAGACACATTTGGGGTTTTTGTGACTTGAATATTGTGATTCCTTGGAACATGGAGTACATATAGAGTGCCTATTTTAAATAACATGAAAGATTCAGCAAGCGAAGGCCGATTGCCATGACAAGGTGGCCGCAATAAATGCCAAGATAGACAACCAACTATAGGGTGCACGCTCCCTAACCCAGGCTAATGATCGCCTTCGAAGGCGTTTGTCTCTAAAGAAGGAGATCACGCTTGATTTTTCACTTACCATCAGGAGGCTCGAAGTAGAGCGCGACGAGCTGCATAGGGTGATCGGCGAGCTGCAGAAGTTGATCGCACACAGCTTGTCCAAACAAGAGCTGGCCATCAACTTAATTATGAAGCTCTTGCGTGACAAGAAGAATCTTCAGGATAGATGCGTCCTCCTGCTGGACGAAGCCACCAAGACACGCAGAGAATGCATAATCGGAGCAAAGGCTGCCATCAAAGCCTAGAATGACAGGGACCGTTGCCTGGATGCATTGAGACGGATGAAGGAGGACATGGGCCGAGGTCTCACCGTGCCCAAGTGTCCAAACAAAGAGAACAGGGATCCAACAACAATGCCCAATTCAGATTCAAAGTAGGGGGTGGGGGCAGGAATCTCAGTTCATGATCTACTGCTTTTGTAATTTATACATGTTGTGCAATTAAGCAATCTTGGAGCAACTTCTTATTTCTCTGTTTATCTTACTTGCCTGTTAACTTAATTATGAGTTTGTGTTCTCATGAATGGTCATCATCCTTTCTTTCCATTATGTATATGAGCTTGGAATTAGATTATGACTATGCCACTACTATTTGGTTACATTGGAAAAACCCACAGCACCCTTAGTTGGCTATAGTCCCACGTTGCTTTGAAATTGAAATTAGGACCATGCCACTACTTTTATCCCGTTGAATTGGGAAAATTAGGCTTTATTGCTCTAAAATTGAAATTAGGACTGTGCCACTACTTTATTCTATTGAATTGGGAAAAATAGGCTTTATTGCTCTAAAATTGAAATTAGAAATGTGCCACTACTTTATACTTTGGAATTGGGAAAAAAGGCTATATTGCTCTGAAATGGAAATTAGGACTGTGCCACTACTTTGTCCTGTTAAATTGGGGAAAAAGGCTATATTGCTCTGAAATTGAAATTAGGACTATGCCACTACTTTATCCTGTTGAATTGGAAAAAGGGTATATTGCTCAGTCATATAAATAAGTAGTATGCCACTAGTTTATCTAGTTGAATTGGGAAAAAGCCTATATTGCTCTGACATTATCTCTGGAATTAGGACTGTGCCACTAGTTGATTCTATTAAATTTGTACAATCCTTGATTGCTCTGTCCTTCAAATTATGACTTTGACACTAGTTAATTGTTCAAATTGTGAAAAATAACCACATATTTTTGTTGTAGTAGAAGAGGCGAAAACTCAACCCAGAACTGCCAACCTGGCTAAAGGAAAAGATGGCTATCCAACTGGAGAAGCAGAATTTTCAGAAAGTGTCCCATGACCGCCCGAGAGAAGAAGTCACCATCCTTCATGACAAGTGCCACAGTCTGAAGGTGGACATCACCGGCTGGAAGGAACTTCACGAGAAAAGTACCGCCTCGAAGGAGGACATCATCAAAGATCTCATGATGGATAATATTAAGCTTATTCATAAGCTTGTCGCTTCCCAGACAGAGCGCTTGAACCAGCGGGAGGCGCCCGTCCAAGTATTGAGGGAGCAGGTAAAAACCAAAGCGTACATGATCGAACGAAACCTCTAACTAGAGCTTCTCAAAAAGGAACACGACCATCTTCGCGCCAAGATTAGTGCAAACTATAAGTTCCTGTGAAGCTAGTTTGTAAACTATGTGTTCTAACGGACCAAATCGTGTTTTATCCATGTGTAGTAGTGATTTTGTAAACGTGGACCTCTCTCTATGCAAACTATACTTTCTTCTGAAAGGTTATTTTGCTCAAGGATTGAGTTTGGATTAGTCAAGATATCACAACTGCAAGTATTACAGTTAACTAGTTTCATATATTGCCACGACACAAATTATTCATCTAAAATTTCCTTGATCGTCTGTAACTTGTCCTTTTTCACATCACGCTCCTTCTTCAGATCCTTCAACAGCTTCGCAATGCAGTACTCTAGCTTCTTATTCTCTTCCATGAGTTTATCCCTCTCCTTTTCCGCCTTCTGAATCTTCCGTGCAGTTCCCACCACCAAGTTCCCATTGATTATGTCATTTAGTTCTGACCGCAAATGCTTGATTTCCTGTTCCACCTCCTTATTTCCTACCAAGATCTTGTAATTTCCTGTTCCACCTCCTTATTTCCTACCAAAATCTCCTCGAACTTTCGAGCTCATACATATCCCACAACTGGGCCAAACATTTCTTAAGTGCGTCTGGCCACTCAAAATCCACCCACTCTACTGCTTTACACACCGGGCCAACCTAAAAAAACACGGGACCTAATTATCAACATAACACTACACAATTTTCTTCATGTCGCCATTGTACATAACAAAAGCAAACCTGATTTGTACAGCCCCAAAACCTTCTTCCAGTGTTACTGCCTTCAAATGCAACATATTTCCTTAGTTTTAGCGCATGGTCACATGGTACTTCCCAATCGAAATCTAGGCCCTCCCAATCGGGGTCGTAGATCGTGAGTGGTACCTATAAGGGAACGAAAAGCTAGAAATAAACACGATTACATGCACATTTCAAGTCTTGGGTCGAGGTAATTACCAATGCCTAACCATTGTCGAGAAAACAGAGGAACTCACATCGAGGAGGGAATACTCGATGTCGGAGAGAAAGCTGTCGCTGCTCGATTGGTCGTCCTTGTCGTTCTAGGGCGGCATGGCGAATGCGGCAGCGGCGACGCGTCGGCAACGATGAGAGAGAGAGAGAGAGGACAGAGAAGGAGTGGGGAAAGTGAAGTGCGTCACCGTTGCAACATTGACTAAATTGGCATGCTACAATGGTTTAATTGATACAATGTCCCGTGGCTGGATTACTATCTGATATCTAATAGTTTTTCTCTTCCTTCATTTTAATTTGTAATATTATTCATGTATTTCCTCCTTTACAATTTGTTTGACTTATAGCAACATACATAATCTTATATACCGAACAATATAGGTTTATGGTTTATGGTTTAGGGTCTAATGAACTGTTTATTATACTAACCCCTTAACCCTTATTTGTAAATCCTAGACCTGTGCATCCAGTAGATCACTGTCTCCTACTTAGTAAGTTTTTTTATTGATCCCACAGAACATTATATTACATCATAATCATGGCAACTATAAGGTACTTATATATCACCTTGTTCAGTGATGGTTTCAATGAATGATATGTCCCAAATCCCAACAGCTCACGGCACATTATATTACAATCTCTCAACAATTATAATCTCAGAAACAAATTTATCACATCATCTCAACAAACACAATCATGTCAACTACAATGTACTTGTGTCTTATTACAACAACGATGCTTTCATCGAGTGATATGTTCGAAAATCTCAACAGCTCACAGAACATCGGATTGCAATCTCTAAACAAACATGACCACATCAACACAGTTTCAAAGCAACAACAATCTTTGTTACAAATAAAGGCAGGGCAGCCCTGCGATCTATATGACAAGCCCTGGGTAGCAGCTCTCATCAGATCTGATCAACGTCTATCGCCTCGTTCTGTTCAGCCATAGCAGGGGCCTCTGCATTCACTACAACCTATCTAACAACATCAGAAATGACATCCAGGAAGAACACCCTCATAGTTTGCTTCTTTCGTTGCATAATCTGCATCAGATCATCGGTAACCAAAACCTCTATGAACTCCTGCTTCTTATGATGCCACCACCGGAGTCGTGCCATCTGCTTAGGGCCAATAATGATTTCCTTACCAATCATCTCTCTCAGTTCAACAAGAGTTTTGTTTTTGGAATCGACGGCTATTTCTAGAGTACATGACGAAATTTGCCTACTAACTCCGCCATCAAGTTTTGCTGTGTATGAATACACCTCCAGGTGTATATTGAACTTAGCTTGATCATCATCTGGTGGTCCGTAAACCCGAGCAGTAGAAGCTCTGGCAGCAAGATCTCCAGTAACTGCATACATATCATCAATCATCGCTTTAACTTTCACCTGACGATCAGCTGCACAACACTCCCAAAGCATCTGAAGCTCATGGGAGTGCTCATGTTATGCCACACCAATTTTTCCCTCTATCTGGATCCCCATGGAAATTCTAGAATGAAGCATATCTATCAGCTGCGAAACAGACACAACCTCTTTGTAGTTGACAAGCAGATGCACATCCTGCCCGAACACAACCCTCTCGCAACCAAAATCTATCTTTTTAGTGTACTTGCGGACATGAACCGTGAACTCATATAGGTCTGCTGCATCAAAGTTGTTCCTAATTTGATTAAAAAAGGGGACCTTTCTGTTCATTCGACACTACTTTGCAGTAACTAATCCATTTGCAAGACAAGGCACAGATAAGAAAATATCACATCTTGCTCTTCTCCCGAGTGGTTTTCTTTGAGATCTGGGTTGCACGAACCCGCACTTCAGCTGAACACTCTGCCGTCCTGCTACTTGTAGGTACGCTGTTAGTAGACTTCTGGCTGACCTCCTCGCTAACCTGGGTTGCAGACCCCGCCGCTGCTTCGCTTGTCTGGCGTTGTGCCCGAGACGCTGGCTCCGACAAAACAGAATCAGTCGCCGACGTAGCTACCACCTTGGCCTCGCTTGACATGCTGCCTCCGGATTCAGTGTGTGTGTTTTTGTGTGGGTGGGTGGGAGGGGGAGGGGCGGGGCGAGGAAAGTACAGAAAAATGACCGTCGCCGCCGCCAAACTGTATTCAGTGTAGGGGAGGGAGAAAAAGGACCATCGCCGCCGGATTCAGTGTTGGGGGTTAGGAAAGTACAGAAATGGATTTACCCGTGCGACACGTAGACGATGACTTAGAAGGGGCACAGTAGGGGCACGACAGGTACTAATGTAACAAAATATCCTGACATAACGACTAAGATTTGAAAATATTTGGTTTGGCCAACATTCACTCGAAATGCCTCTCTCGGTAATTACCCCTCGAACTTTTCGAATCGTGGTGGTTACAAGCAACTCGGACCCCATGTTGCCTTCGCCTGCGAACTTTTGGGCCGCAAAGTAGTATCCCCCAGAATCGCGGCATAGTTTGTGATACGGTTCCTATATTGTGCACACACGTGCATCTTGGGACGGTGAACAATGTTGTAGGAGGAAGCTTTCCTTTTTGTGGCATGGAAAATCCATTTTCTATTTTCTGGGCGTAAAAAATGGGGCGTTTTATGAAGCAAACACCAAAATGATGTTTCATAATTCTACAAAGTTTGACGATAGTTTAAAACAAGAATAAAAAATTCAAAAAAGATCAAAACAATGTGAAACCTTCGCGTGGTGTCTCATTCGATTTTTCCTGGATTTCGGATCAAATGACCAATGTTATGGCTAGAATCAAAGCATAGTTTGTGATAATGTTCCATATTGTGCATGCATGTGAATCATGGGATGATGAACAATGTTGCAGGAGGAAGTTTTCCTTTTCGTTGCACAAAAAGGCCATTTTCTATTTTCCGAGCGCAAAAAATGGGGGGTTTTGTGAAGCAACCACCAAATGGCTAATTGAAAATGCTACCATCCCATTTTTAAAAAAATACTAGACCACATTACATAGAAAATATCCTAATAGGGGGATGTCAAACCTTTCAATCCACCCTAGGTGAAAAAGACAAATTCCTGCCGAATCGGTAGGAAGTGGGACAGATATGAACTACAGGTACATGATCTGATGCTCATGATTTTTTGCAAAAATCATTTTTAGGTTCACAATATGTTATTTTATCATAGATCCAATGCAAGTTTAGCGAGGCTTAACCCTGAGCAAAGAATCTTCTTGCCCACCGTTCGACAAAGTTTGACAATAGTTTAAAACGGGCATAAAATTTCAAAAACGATCGAAACAATGTGAAACCTTCGCGTGGTGTCATATTACGTGACATAGTTGGAAGCAAAAAATATAAAACTTGGTATATTTATTATGTCTCAAAAAAATCTTCCCAAAATAACCTATCTCATTCAAAGTTTCCTGACTTTTGGGTCAAATGGCAAATGTTATGGCTAGAATCAAGGCATAATTTGTAATAATGTTCCCATATTATGCATGCACATGAATCATGAGATGGTGAACAATGTTGCAGAAGGAAGTTTTCCTTTTTGTCGCACCAAAAATCCATTTTCCGAGCGCAAAAAACGGGGGTTTTGTAAAGCAACCACCAGATGTATAATTCAAAATGGTACCACCAAAATTTTCAATAATACTAGACCACCTTACATGGAAAATGTCTAAATAAGGGGATATCAAACCTTTTCGTCCACCCCAGGTGAAAAAGATAAATTCCTACTGCCTCAGTAGGAAGTGGGTTAGATATGAACTACATGAAAATGATCTGATGCTTATGATTTTTTTACAAAAATTATTTTTAGGTTCACAATATGCTATTTCATCAGAGATCCAATTCAAGTTTAGCGAGGCTCAGCCCCGAGCTAAGAATCTTCTTTCCCACTGGTCGATAAAGTTTGACGGTAGTTTAAAACCGGCATAATAAATTCAAAAAGATCCAAATAATGTGAAACCTTCACGTGGTGACATATAATGTGACATAGTTTGAAGGAAAATTTTCAAACTTGGTATATTGATTATGTCTCAAAAAAATCTTCACAAAATGACATATCTCATTTGAGGTTTCTTGGCTTTTGGGTCAAATGACCAATGTTATGGCTAGAATCAAGGCATAGTTTGTCATAATGTGCCCATATTATGCATGCATGTGCATCATGGGATGGAAAACAATATTGCAAGAGGAAGTTTTCCTTTTCGTCGCACCAAAAAAGCATTTTCCATTTTCCGAGCGCAAAAAACGGGGGGTTTTGTGAAGTGATGCGCTCAGATCAATGTAGAGCTTCGTTGGAAGACCCCAAGAGGAAGGTATGATGAGCACAGTAGCAAGTCTTCCCTCAGAAAGAAACCAAGGTTATCGAACCAGTAGGAGGAAAGAAACGACTCAAAGGTGTTGCTAGCAACTTGGAAACCTGCACAACATAAACTCAAGACTTTGCCCCAACAAACAGTGAGGTTGTCAATCTCACTGGTTTGCTTAAAACAAAGGATTAACTGTATGGTGTGGAAGGTAATGGTGGTTTATAGAAAGTAAATAGTAACAATGGAATATGTATCAATGGTAAAGATTGGACCAGGGTCCATAGTTCACTAGAGGTGTTATCCTTAAGGTAAACAAACATGGCATGCTGGGTAAACAAATTACAGCAGGGCAATTGACAGGACTAAGCAAGGCATAACAATGCAATACTAGACATTCATGATCCTATGAGATTTGATTGGGCAATACAACAAGATACATAGACCACCATCCAACTGCATCTATGACTAGTAATCCACCTTTAGTTTATCATCTGAAACCCCTCCAGTATTAAGTTGCAAGTAACGGATAACTGCTTTAAGCAAAGTGTGTAAGGTAAATAATCCACTTGTTCCATGAACAAGAGACCGATGTTTTCTCCCTAGTAGCAACAACACATCTACAACCTTAGAGATTTCTTTCACTTCCCCAGATTAAATAGAGGCATGAACCCACTATCGAGCATAAATACTCCCTCTTGGAGTCACTAGCATCTACTTGGCCAAGATAGCTACTAGAAACGGAGAGCATGCAAGATCACAAACAACACAGACATGATAGAATCAATAAGACAAAACCATTAATCAATCTGACATAGTAATCGCAATATCCATCGGATCCCCGCAAACACAACATGCATGATTACAAATAGATGATCTTGATCATGAACGGAGATCACAAGATCTAAACATGATAGCACAAAGGAGGAGATACAACCATCTAGCTACTATATGGACCCGTAGTCCAAGGTGGAGCTACTCACTCTTCATACCGAAGGCTGACATGATGATGAAGAAGGCCTCCGGAATGATCTCCCCTCCGACAGGTTGCCGGGAAGAACTTCAGATCCCCCTGATCTAGGGACGATCGTGGCGGCGGCTATGGACTGTTTCGTGGAATATTGATCAGGTACTTAGGGTTTTGGTATCGGGGGATTCTTATAGGTGAAGAGGCGAGGCAGGGGGCACCCAGGGTGTCCGCACCCCCTAGGCGCAGGCCAGGTTTGGCCGTGCGGCTAGGGGGTGTGGCCCGCTGGTGGCTCTTCTCCGTCTCGTCTTCTGGCTCTGTGTTCCCCACGGTAAAATATTGACTTTGGCTTTTGTCCCGTCCAATTTCGAGAATATTGATTTTCTGCCTTTTCTGGAACCAAAAACAGAAAAAAAAGGCAACTGGCACTATGGCATCTTGTTAATAGGTTAATCCTAGAAAACATATAAAAAATACCTCAAAGTGTAGACAAAGCAAAGCAAAATAGATACTAATCAAGCATGGAACATCAAAAATTATAGATACGTTTTCGACGTATCATGAAGCAACCACCAAATGGCTAATTCAAAATGCTACCATCCTATTTTTAATAAATACTAGACCACCTTAAATGGACAATGTCCCAACAGGGGGATCTCAAACTTTTCAGTCCACCCCGGGTGAAAAATACAAATTCTTGCCAAATCAGGAGTAAGTGAGTCAGATATGAACCATAGGTACATGATCTGACGCTCATGATTTTTTACAAAATAATTTTTAGGTTTATAATCTGCTATTTCATCATAGATCCAATGCAAGTTTAGGGAGGTTCATCCCTGAGCTAAGAATCTTTTTGCCTGCTGTTCGACAAAGTTTGACGATAGTTTAAAATGGGCATAAAAAATTTAAAAATGATCAAAACAATGTGAAACCTTCGAATTATGTCATATTATGTCACATAGTTGGAAGAAAAAATATCAAACTTGGTATATTGATTATGTCTCAAAAAACCTTTACAAAATGACCTATCTTATTCGAGGTTTCCTGCCTTTGGGGTCAAATGACCAATGTTATGACTAGAATCAAGGCTTAATTTGTGATAATATGTCTATATTATGCATGCATGTGTATCATGGGATGGAGAACAATGTTGCAGGAGGAAGATTTCCTTTTTGTTTCACCAAAAAGGCATTTTCCATTTTCCGAGCGCAAAAAACGGAGGGTTTTGTGAAGCAACCACCAAATGTCTAATTCAAAATGCTACCACCCCATTTTCACAAGATTATATGGATGTTACATTTGGATTCCTCTCATTTTATTGATCCATTTAGACATTTTATTTGTCGAATTCTGATTTACAAATTTAAATATATGAATTATTCCGTATTAAATAGAAAAAGGCAAAAAAAAAACTTTTATTTTTTATTTGGATTCAAGATTATTATTACTTATTCATTGTTGTCTACTTAAATAATTGTTTGGAATCTAAAACTGAGATGTGTGACATCATGGTCCAAAAGTTAATAGAATTGATATGAAAGTATTATTGACAAGGTATGATTTCTTTCTCGGAAGCCATTCGGAAGGAACAAGAAAGTTAAGCGTGCTAGGGTTAGAGTAGTGTTAGGATGGATGACCGAAAGGGAAGTTTGATCATGAGTGCAATTTGACCTAATATTAAGCATACTTAGGATTAAAAAATTCTATATGTGATCAATGAGTAAAAAATATTCAAAAAAAATTAAAAACAATTGATTTTTTTTTAAAAAAGGCAGCCTCTTTACCGTGTACTTTTCCACGATACACATGACAAAGTCAACCTCTTTGCCGTGTACTTTTTGACCAGACATACGGCAAAGGCCGCCTTTGCCGTGTTGGATTTATGGGCGACACACGATAAAGAATAGACACTGTCATCTCCACAGAAACTGTTATCTCAATTTACTTTGTCGTGTCTACGCGTAAGACGCAGGGCAAAGGCTTTGCCATCGCCATTATTGCCATGTAGTTTTTGCCCCGGGACCCTTGCCGTGTATTTTCTCCCGTAGACCGCGGTCTAGACAATCTCCTTCATGGTTATTATACAGAAGGAAAATTTTCTCGCACCTTAACAATTATATCGCATACAGGTAAGATAGAATTTATCGCTGGTGAAGTTGTTCTCTATGGCAGTCGGTTCTGGAAAATCTAATATAGTTTCTTTATTGGCAAACAATTATGAATAAATTTCTCATGTATGTTACTTAGTTTTTTTTAGATAGTTTATTATGTCGTCCAACCTGTGTGTGATATGTTCTCACTTTTTTTTTCCAGACTCAGATGGTAGTGCTGCTGTACTTGGTCGTACAACCACATGACATTATTAATGATAAGATGCCTTCCACTAATTTGGCAACTCCTCTCGACCATCTTTCTGCTACAAGATATTGCGGAGATACTACATAAGCACAAGTCGCTGGCTGCCGTACGTACACGTCAACCTCAGAAGCGGCCAAGTTGGTGGTTGCATGGTGCGCATATGTGGCCGTCCGTAGCTTTCGTGCTCATTTTCCCGCGGAGGCGACGGATCCGCCTGTCCTGTCGCCGTGCCTCCGAAGAAGGGAAAAATTACCTGAGAAGACGAGGCGAAATCGGTAGGATCTGAGTACGGTACAACTGACCAGGCGACGATCCGAACGAAAATCCCAGTCTACATATACGAGGGCGTCCCGGGCTTATCCCGGACGTCCATTTCCGGTTCGAGATTCGTACAGCGAGATGTGTAAATTGCAAAGAGCCCCTCTATTATATTTTACTGTTCAATCAAAAAACTTGTACTCTATCGACTATTTACAGTTAGATCCCTCTGCTGCTACTCGTTCCATACCCACCTTGCCTCACAAACCATGGAAATTCCTCAACTCATACACGAGAGAAGATATGGAAGAACACATGAATACATGGAACATGGAAGAATTAGAACAGTTCACACACGGAAGAAATTGCCAAGAACATGATACACGATTGGATCTGGAACAACCAGATAGGGGGAAAGTGAACAAGTTCGATTGGGAAAAAGTGCAGGTGAAGAAGCCCGACCACGACGCAGGCATGGATCTTGGAGAATGACGCCTAAATCTTATATCCACAAAAAATTGTCATACATAGTTCATCTCATATCCAACATGATTCGAATCCAAACAAAATAAAAAAATTAATCCATGGACGATTCGAATCTAGCCCTCCATGGCCAGATGAGGGCCGAGGTAGTTGGCGGTGGCCATAAACGGCAACATCGTCGTGTTGCCGGAGGGGAACCGCTTCACCACCCGGATCCAGATCGGAGAGACCAGTGGATCCTCACCCCAGAGTTGAGTGCGGTGGAGGGGGGCTCATCTTTGCCAGAACGGGTCGGCGGCGTGGCGGTTGAGGGGTCATGGTCCGGAGTACGCTTCCTGCGGCCGGAGTAGGAGGAGGATGTGCGGAGGAGGAGATGGAAGGTGACCGGTGTTGGGAGGAGGGAGGGGAGGCGACTGGATCGGGAGAGGCAAGATGGACTTGTCCAAGTTGGCTGCTATAGGGGTAGAAAGTGGACAATGTACAGGATGGAAGTGCAAAATAGCGTGCACGAATCTTGGAGAAATAGAGGTCGTTGGATAAGCCAGGGACCCAAACGACGTGGTAGAATCGATCCGAATGATATATTTGGATGGAAGCGTGATGGATTTGCACAAGATGTCGTCAGGTACCGTGTGGTTTTGCTATCTGTGATAAGCCAGGTAGGTGTTAGCTGTGAGCCCCGAGGTTTATCTGTGACTGAGCTGGCTCCGATGCAGCACTATGCATGGCATGGGGCCATGGATGGAGCAGCAAGAAACCAAGTATTTTTTTGATAAATCTGACAAGATTCGACAACTAATTCCGAGTTTGACCCCTGCGAGAAACAAATTTGGAATCTGATCCATCAGGTCGGCAGAATTTTACATGGAGCCAAAGTTATACAGATCGGCGCCAACACGTGACAACAGGGGCAACCTAAGGAGGTCGGCACCATTTAACATGGAGCCGACGTCGATGCCGTTTTAAATGGAGCCGACCTCCTTCGGTTCGGTTTTCTGATGTGTTGGCGTCGACCTATACAACTTTGGCTCTATTTAAAATAGGGTCGACCTCATGGGTCAGATTCCAAATTAGTTCCTCACATGGCTCAGACCCGGAATTAGTTCACGAATCTGGGCAGATTTTTCAAAAAATACAGAAACCAAAGATGCCTCCTGCGGGTGCGAATAAGCCTAACGGCTCTCGGGCTCTCCAGGTAGGGTTGCAAGCAGCGGGGCTGATTGTGGGTTGGACGTTTATACTAATCATGCTTTAATTCTACTACTATCTTCGGTTTATATTACTGTTTTTAATTTTTTCTAGATATGGATGCATCTAATCTAAATGCTTAACTAGATAATATATGAATCTAAATAAAGTTGAGAACATTAATATAAACCAGATGAAGTACTAGCTTTTTGTGGCTCTTTTTTGCCTTCATTTGAGTTTTGTGGGATGGAAAGCGGGTGCCGCTTGCAGCTTGCAACCCTATCTCCAGGAGCCCAATTGGATTTCTTTTTCGAACTCTAGATAAGTTTGAATGAAGTGGTTTTCAAAAAAATATGAAAAATATATATGCATGTAGCCAACAATGAAATCTACATGTCTGTAGATTTTTAGCTCAAAATATTACATATTTTGGACTTAGGAAAAGAAATAAAAAATCGCATAAAAATTGCCTAAAATATAAAGTATTCTGAACTAAAATTTTACACAACTATGGAACAAATAGTTGGCTACATCATTGTATTTCTTCAATATTTTTTGAAACATTTTAATTCAACTTTTTGAAGATTCAAAAGCGGGCCACATTGGAGCCCAGGAGCCATCACGCCCCACTCCCTGCGAGTGCTCATACCATATTACCATTGCTTGCACTGCATGCAGTGACTCCATGGACCACACATCCATGCCCATGGACCGGGAGCTAGCTACTAGTAGCTACATAGTATGAGCAGGACACATACCTACAAGCCCACTCCATCCACTGTACATATGTAGAAAGGTCAGTGATTTGCGACATGCTTAGTGCTCGCGTACTATTGTGATTTCAGTTGTTATAATCTTGTAGTGTAATGAATAAGAAATAGAATCGTAATGAGTAAGACCAGATAGAATCTCCGATGTTACCGCTGAAACTATGTATTCTAAACAAAAACTCCATATAGTACCGCAACTGCATCATTTTTCTCCCTCGAAAAATGTATTAACATTAGGATGATAGAAATTAGTTATGCCTGGCCTTTGCAGCACGCATAATATCAAGAGCTAACCAAGACATCTAAGATGGACACGTTGAAAAAAGGAACAACATAGAAAACAATAGAAAGGACATCGACCACCAAACCGGTCAGGAAAATGCATCAGCAAAAAACAACCACCTCTGGCGACACAAGAACTGCGAAAGAGCTTTTGCAACATCGACATCTTTAAGAATGGAACAGCGCACAATCACCATCGTGGCATCATTGCCTTACTCTATGTAATGGATGCTTAGCGTTCCTATGGAACATCAAACCCATTAGTTCGTGTACTAGTCGTGTCCACTACTCCAAATGATTCCGCTTGAGAAGTTTGAGTCTACTTGTTGCTTAACTATATCCATGTACACATTCTACACGAGTTCATTTGTCGCCTACGTGGGTAGAAAGTAGAAACCCCGTTCACATTCTTGTAGAACTACGTACTCCCTTCGTTCTAAAAAAGAATGTTTTAAGTTTGTTTAAATTTAAATGTATCTATATATTAAATAGTGTCTAGATACATTTAAATTTAGACAAACTTGAGACATCCTGTTTAGGACGGAGAGAGTAATTAGTTGCCTATATGTACCCTTATCCTCTATGTCTTCAAGCACCATTTAAGATGGGACCATTCTTGGAAGAGTGACTTACAACTTAGCGTATGGCAGTGTCTACTCCGTGATGCGGAGACACATGGTCTAGATTTTCTTTAGAATACACAGGGTCCAGAAAATCACCGAACAAACGGCAATGAAGATGATATGTACCAAATGACCCTGCTGATGTTATGTACCAAATGACTTTACACATACATAGCTGGAGGGTGCTTGTGCGATCGAAGCATAGGGAGCTGCTGGACAAGGCGCGGGGAGCGGCGAGATGTCTTCAGGCCGAACTGAGAAGATCTTAGGTTTCATTGTACTTTTATTTCGCCCACTTGTGGGTTAGATATCTGTGAGTTTAACTTCTCCATCTAGCTTTACTGGCACCATTAGGGTATTGAACGATTTGTAAGATTGTACGAACCTGTCGTTTGTTTGATGCCATTTGGGGCTTTATATATAAAGTCGGGTATTTGTCTTATGTTTACGACAATAAGATTTCCTTTACTAATTTACATTCAATCTTAATTGCATTATCCAGAGTGCTAATTTTATCACGCTCAGAGACGGAAATACTCCATCAAATATATATGTTACTTCCTTCGTCTCAAAATAGATATCAATAAATAAATAGCGTTTAGAAATATCTAAATTTAGAAAAATTTACAATATCTATTTTAACAAGAGGGGAGAGTACTTACTAATCCTATGCGATTCCAATCATACAAGGATCAAATATAAGAGAAGATGATCTAAATATGTACTTGTAGTAGTACTACCTCGACGCAAAGTAGTAGTACTACCTCGACGGTCCCAGAAGGGCAAAACTGAAAAGAAAAATAATACAGAGTATTTATAACGGGATCAACACGAGAAAACAGTAGACGACGAAGCTAACCGTACCTCGCCGACTTTTGCGACAGCGACGTAGACGGAATCTTGTCGCCTTCCGCCGTTACGTGCTCCTCCTCTCCTCTGCATTGGAGTGGATCTCAATCTGCCTAGCTCACACCGGGCACTCCGCGCCGCCGTCGTCCTTGGGATCGTCGTTCTTTTGCTCCACGGTGGCGGCCGGCGGCGGGGCGACAACGTCGGCACGGCAGAGCGGGCACGTGGAGTGGAGCCGCAGCCACGCGTCCACGCACGCCGCATGGAACCGGTGCCCGCAGCGCGGGAGAAGCCGGGCCAGGTCGCCGTCGCGGAACTCCACGATGCACACCGCGCACTCCGCCTTCCCGCCGGTGGCGATGTCGCTGCTCGAGTCGTACACGGAGACGGGCAGCTGGTCGGGGTCGGTCAGGCGCCTCGACGCTCTGGGCGAGGTCGAGGAAGTGTCGGACGATGTCGACGGTGCCTCCTCGTCTGCGCCGCCGAGGGAGGACGGCCCTCGCTTCCCAGAGAAGAACCGCCAGAAGTAGAAGAAGATGAGGAGGATCATGAGCAGGTTGATGGTCACGACGCAGACCGTCAGCGCCGGGCCGTGTGGAGCCCAGTGCTTGCTCTTCTCCACCGCCGCCGCCGCCGCCACCGCGGTTGCTGGGCTCTGGGCCGTTGACATGGCGACGCCTGATGCAAGAATCTGCCTTTGGACGAGAGAAACAGCAGATGGCAGTTGCCAATGGTGTGCATAAACCACGGAAACTAAATCTTTTCTACAAAATCAGACGTCAAGTATCGGTCTCACAAATAAGAACATGAAAGAGGATATGAAAACACAAATGCACGCCAAGAACAAGAAAGGGTAGCACACAAGAATGGAGAAAGAAAGATGGAAGTGGTGACGGAAAATAGAGCACATGGGGGGGTTTATAAAAGGGAGGATGGGGGAGGACCGGGAGGCACCATCGGCTCTTGCGTTTTGGAGGTACAAACAATACGATGGTGATGAGTTTAATTAAGTAGTATCCAATGGTTTGACTGGGGTGGTCTAGTATGCTTACAGTCGGAGGAAACTAACCAGGAGGCGTCTCGCGTCGCCCCCCGCGAGGGCGACGGAGGCGCAAACCCTAGCCGCCCCCGCCCTGCCCCCCTCCATCCCCTCCTTCCCCGCCGCCGCCGGCGAGCGCCGCCCAGCAAAGACCGAGCGGTCCGGCGGCAGCGGGACTTCTTCTCCCTGCTGCTGGGGTGCCACCGCGGGGTGGTGCTGCTGGTGAAGGTGCAGCATGGCGGCGGCGACGGGCTCGTCTGGTGGCGGCGCGCCAGGCGCTTGGCCCCAGCGCGGCACGGCGGCGGGGAAGCTTCTAGCGGGGCCGCTCGGGTGGTCGGCGCCCTGCTGAGGCAGACGCGGTTGCGGCAGCGCGGCCGAGGCCCTCCGGTGGCGGGGCATGTCGGCGTGGCCTGCGCAGTGGCGGCGAGGGGAGGGCAGCTCGGGAAGCAGGACGGCGGCGACGGGGCTGCCTGGCTGCTGCAGCGCTGCGGCGGAACCGACGGGCCAGATCTGGGCTTGATTCGGGCCTGGCCGGCGGGTCGGGCCTGATCTGGGCTTGGTTGGCACTGTTGCTGCGTCCGGACAGCTATCGCCGTAGGTGATGAAGGGCGGTTCCCCTTCCCTAGGTGGTCCTGTGGCCTGCTTCCGGCTTCCCCGATGCCGCCTTACCTTGTCCGACCCGGCGGTTTTGCGACGTGTTGTCTGTCGGAGCCTTGGCACGAGTTCGAGGATGCCGGGGCGGCGGCCCCGGAAGGTGGACTGCACGGGCGTCTCGACGGCGGGGCGGCGTTGCGGTGGTGATGGTTTTTCTCTTTGGTCCATGCGGGTGGCAAGGAGCTAACTTCGGGGGCTCCTGGTGGTGGCAGCACCCAGATCGCGGTTGGAAGCTCAGCTCGAAGACTGGTGGTGGTCTGAGGGATCGTCTGTGGTGAGAGTTTTTCCAGGCGAAAGCCTAGCGCTTCGGCGCCGACAATGGCGACGCCCGTGGGTGTCGTTTCCCTCTTGGGGGCGTTGTTGTGGCTACTCTCACCACTTTAGGGCTCCGGGTGAAAACCTTTGACCTCTGTGGTCTCGGCGGCGGCGGCGCTTGCGGCGTCGTAACCTTCTTGGAGGCGTTGTCGTGGAGTTCCGGTCCCCTTAGCTTCGTCGTCTTCGGTGGCAAGCTAGATGCTTCTTAGGCTTTCGTATTTATATTTTGATCTGCTTGTAAGAGGATCCCCTCATCACCTTGTATCGGTTTGGCCGTTGCGCTTTATCTACAAAGCTGGACGAAAGCCTATTTCGAGTATGCTTACAGTTGTAAGCTAGATCAGTTTTTACAACTCCTGGATTATTATTGTAGGTCTAAGAGCATCTGTAGCCGAAGTATAAAAATTTAGAGGACAAAACGGGCGGATTAAAATAAATGAAAAAAAATAGTCCTCTAAACAGTGGCCGGCAGAACCGATCCCCAAAAATAAGCACACAATTTCGACATACTTCATAGGGTTTAACACGATTTTGACATAGTTCATAGGATTTTACACGATTTTGACATAGTTCATAAAATTTAACTAAAACCTAAATGAAATTTAACCTAAACATACTTCAAACTTAAAATAAAACTTAAACTAAGCTAACTAGCCCCAGCGTCATCGCCATTTCCGTCGAGGTCGCCGTTGTAGTCGGTCGTCTAGTCATCAAAGCCGAAAGAGTCACCGGGGTCGCCGAAGCCGCCTCCTCCGTAGCTCCTCTGGTACATGGCATACGCCGCCGCCTCCTCCGTCCCGCGTCCGGGGTTGAGCCACCGGGAGATTGTCCATGTACTCCTCGCTAGCGCGCTCGGCCTCCAGGTGTTCCCACGCCTCGCGGTCCTCCCTCGCGAGCTAGGCCGCGCGAACGCAGCTGGGCAGCGAGATGAGCTCCGGCACGGGCTCCTCGGAGCCGAGCGGAAAGTTAAGCACCCCGCAGTCGTTGTTGTGGAGGCGGACGTTCCCGATGCCATGCCTCCATGCCGCCTGCGACGCCGATTGGAAGGTGCCGAGCCAGATGCATAGGCCGGTGTTTTGGATGATAATCTCGGACACCCAAGTGCCCTACTCGCGCTGTTGCACGCCACGGTAAGGGCAATGCGGTGGCGGTGGGAGGTTCGTGGTGGCGACAGATCAACGACGCGGGCCGCCCCGACTATGGTTGGCGCTGCAAATGGGTGGTGGGGAGCGGTAGCAGGAAGATCCGGCCATCTCCAGCATGGATACAGTGGCGGTGGGGGATTTAGCAGCGGGTGGAGCTGATGCGGTAGGCGGCGGGGCGATTGGGAAAGGTTTTGTCACCGGACGGTGGCCTCTTAAATATAGGAGAGGAGGGGAAAGTTTTTGTCACCGGTTTCTTATATATAGTCCTCTAAGCCGTTTTGGGGTTTCGGCTTGAGGCTGTTTTAGCGGTTAGAGGAGAAAAAAATACTCCTCTATGGCCTTTTTGTACTTCGGCTAGAGATGCTCTAACAAGTCACCTAAGGGGCCTACTGGCTAGCCTCTAGCACTAGTGTGCATGGATATGTAGGTCGGACAAGGCAAACTCGTTTCTTTTCTCAACACTCTCTTAATAAAATTGATATGTAGTTTTTTGTGCGCCGAAAGGATGGTCACTGACAAGGCTAGACCCCTTCCTTCCTGGTTCGACGTGGCGATATAAGTTGATCTGTAGGGTTATCTCTCTATGGGAGTTTACCCCCAATTAGGGCCGAAGTCGGTGAAGTGACTAATCAACAAGAGCTCACTATCATCTTATTGTCTTTTCATATAAAACGTCATTTACCCATCATATGGCAAAAATAGTGTTCAACATTACGGTAGGCCATGAGAATCCTTTTAAGAAAACCAATTATGGTGTTTTCTTGGTAAACTTGGATTTCTTTTCATATCTTCTAAGAAAGTGTTCAGACAGTTTTGTGAAGATAACATGTGACTACTATCAGAAGAAAGTAAGCATAATTCAACTTCATGCTCAAAACGTTATTGTCTCGACAAGGTAAAAAATTATATAAAAAGGTGCTAGAAAGTAGTTGTTCGTCACCTAATAAAATATTAACTAAGCGACTGATTTCAAAATGAAGAGCAACAAGTAAGGATGAAAAGTTTACCCACGGGTATCCGTGGATACCGTACCCGCGTGGATAGGGTATGTGTATACTTTTATATCAATAGATAATACCCATATCCTGCCCGTTAAGTCACGGATACAGGCACGGGTATAGGGTTGTACACGTGGGTAAACACATACCCTGTCCATTTAGACTAACTTGTAAAACTTACCTGTAGAGTTTCAACCTATGCAGCCGAGTAGCCTAGGGGCAAGTATGAGATTGCAATTTCTAAACATTGGTAATTATCATATACTCGTCTACCTATTATTGAGTAAAGATACTTTTTCTTTGTCAAATATGATATTGATTAATGTAAAATTATGAATAAATTGTTTACTATTAGATCTACCAGTCGGGTACGGGTACCCATCGGGTATGGGCATAGGTAAATATTTATACCCGCGGGTACGGGTATGGATAAAGTTTTCTACCCATTGACTACACGGGTATGAGTATGGTATTGCTCTACCCTGCTCATACCCTGCCCATTGCCATTCTTAGCAACAAGCTGTGCTGAAAATGATGTGTATTACGTAAATTCTTAAGACATCGATGACACTTCAGCAAGGGGGTATTGTTTGTGCAAGAATATCCCTTGAGAATAATGTGTTACAAGATTAAATTGTATGTGACACGCAAACTATATCACAAACTTGACTAGTATACTCTGCTCCGCAAAGTGGCGTTGTCAACCATGGGTACTTGACATTCAAATTGAGGAGCATTTGCAAAGTTAATAATTATCTAAAAACATCAATGATGCAAATTCTATAGCTGAATGTTAAATCGTTCAGTTCAAAAGGATGTGGTGATTCTTTTTGACCGCACATAACATGAAATTGGATTTTCCATTCGTGTGCACGTAGAATGACAAGTGCATTTTGTTTATGTAAGACATGTTTGTGAATTGGTCGTGTGGAAGTTGTTATTTTCTTAGATGTGGTTAGTAGACCTTATCTAAACTAGTGATATGTGATTCATGTAATTAAATGAGTTAAACAAACTTATGAGAGTAGCGTGCATTTGTTTCTTGCACAATCAGAAGAAAATATTTTAGGGCCTCTTTTAAAAATACATAGGACGCTAAAACATACACAACTACGATAACCATATGATTGACATTCCATGGCTTGTTTAATCTTATCTATTGAAAATAGTCATGGAGAACATAAGTCCACCTTTTTAAAATAAAAATAAAAATAAACAGTACTAGATTTTTCGAGAAATTGGAGAGGGTGAGGGAGACTAAGAAAGAGGGATCGGAGGGAGAGGGGGGGGGGGGGAGAGTACATGCAAGACATGAATGATTTATTCTTTCGTATAAGATCTAAGATCATGTTGCGAATTGTTCAAATTTTGTTAGATGATTCCATTTCATAAAAAATCATATATGAATTAAATATATAATTACAATATTTTAAACTTCTGTTACCTAAAGAGTATATATGAACCTTGTGGGGAAATCTACGTTCTTGCATCTTCTAGTCTACGCCCAAAAGGAAATTCCTAGATATGATCAGTTTCCTTCTATAAACTTTGACCTAGTTCCATTTATATAAAATTTTACTAAAATAATAATACAGTTGTATGTGTTGCTTAAGTTTGGACTTTTCTAAATTAACACAATGTAACATGTCTTGAGCTTCGTTCAACAAATTAGGCTAGGTTGCTTTAAGTAATGTGACATGGCATATGGTATTGCTGATTTGTCAATGATTTAGTGGTTGACTTAAATTTAGCCCATTTTTGAGGAATCCAAGTCATCACATGTTGTGTTGATGTGTCAATATCTTAGTGGTTGTGCAAGAAAACATCCAATAAGATCATACAAAAGGATCTTGTGTGAATAGTTTATTAAGTTCTTTATTGGTAACAAAGAGCGATAAAAAATCATGAGATCCTGCATGGTCCCCTTTCAATGATGACGAAATGTGAGTAGACTTGTACCGAGAACATAATTAGAAAACAAGACACTTGTGTATTAACATTGTTTGTTGTCATTAAGTATGCATGTGAACTGAAAAAATCTAGCAGGACCTAGTTTATTTAGCGGATTCTCAATTGGATTTTTGAAGCAGCACATAGGAAAAAAAATCAAACTATTACAAAATCTGTGATAAAATAAGTAGGGAAAAGGAACACAAAAAGAATAAATGTTGACTTTACGAGCATTTATATTTTAGTAGCATGCCCCTAAGTTATGATCGGTTTATAGTTGCTTAACGGAGATGTGATGAACTCGTTCAATAAAATGTTGTGCACAAGTTGGGTTAAATCTTAGTTTATTTAATTGTTCAATAAAACACTACGGTTACAACAAGGGTAGACATGAGAGTTAAATACTCCGTGTTTGTTCCATCCTCCACACACAAATTTAAATGAAAGACCAAATTATAAAAACATGCAAAAATATCGTTTGCCCAAAAATGTGGGAATTATAATCCATCTTCGTGCCAGAAGGGAACTTACACAAGTGCAGTTATAGTTTATTGATAATACTTAATTTTAAGTTTGTACTAGTAAGTAGATTTTTTTGGGCGAGAACCAACATATTGTTTGATGGTTAGGAGACAGCAGAGTTCAAACTCCAGGTTTGATACTTTGTGTCTCATAAAGGATTATTCTTTCACTGAGAGGCGACGTTCTTGTTAATAGTGAGACGCATGTGGTGACTTCATTAATCTTAAGACTCGGTCTGCCGACTCACTATTTTGGAGGTGCTCATAGGAGTAGGGTATGCGAGTGAGTTGTTTTGGCACCCGTCCTCCATGGAGGACTTCTTCCAAATCTTCGAAAAAAAATCAAATTTGGAGCTTCAAAATATTCACACAAAAAATACCAGACTGTAATCAATGATTTATTCTACCAGTATGTAAAAACATCGAAATACCAAATATTCTATCCTAGGCAAATATGACAAAAATGCAGATATGTGAGCGTGCAACTTTTGAATCATCCAAAAATTGTCCAATTTGTTTTTTTTTCACTCCGGTAGTGTACACATTTTACTACATCCATGTATTTTGTTCTGATTTTTTGAAACTTTAAAGTCAAGTTTTCATTTTTTTTAAATAAAGTCCTCCATGGAGCATGGGTGCCAAAGCCATTTTCCGTATGCGTGCGTTTAATTTGTTCATAGGGTTAAGTGTATGCGCGTGTTGTTGGCGCCTGTGTATGTAAAAAAAAACATTTTTTGGGGCATGAACGATCACCGGCTATTGCCTATGTCTGTGGCCGACTAACAAATGCTAAGAGAGATGCACTTGCTCTGCTTTATATCAATCTTACCAAGAGCAAGTTGACAAAATTATGGATCCTGCACTATATATACCTAGCCGTACGTCATCCTTAATGCGTGTACTGCCTGAATGCGTGTACCAAAACCGCGGCCACACTTAAAGAAATCAAGACAGCATGCTACTCGCAAAATCAAGGGCCGAAAAGGTTTGAGAATCTTGGAAAAGCAATCTTAATTGTCGTCACAGCACTGACTATTCAGCACGCCTATATCCATCCAGACATCCGGTGGAGTCGTCAATAGTAGCGGCAAGTGCAGGAGACGATAAATCTCGATCGACTGTGCTCTCTAAGCGATCCATCAGATCGTACGTGCATTGGTCAAGACTTAAGAGTGACAGAGATTATTGGATCGTGTGGTCTAGAACGTACTCCTCCTTTTCACTTGCCGTCTCTGTCACCGGCAGCTAGCTAGCGCGCAGAGGCATGCGGCGGCTGCTGCTGCCAGATTAGAAGCGCGCGCCCCCGGCCCGTAATTAAGCACATGCACATGTAATGTGATGTGACTCGACCTGCGAGACGGACGGTAGCATCTGAGGGAGGGCACATGCATTGGAAAGTGAAGATAATATCTACTTGCACCCACGCCCACAGGTTCAGAAATATCGCTTCAGGACATGGATCCGAACCGAAAATATCGCATCTAAGGGACTCGATCGACCTGCCGGACTAGAGAATTACAGTACGTACAGGCTAAGCGGTCAGTTTTCCTGCAAGGGCAAGATGCAGCCGCTAGCTGCTGCTGAGGCCATACGGGGGTACGGCTGCATGCACATCAACCTGTGACGAAGAATCTCCACTCGTGTTCCTAGGATATTGTTCCTAAGACGAAATTTTCATCCGGACAAAATAATAATCTAGTACTGTTTTTAGGACGTCGATTTGATACAAATTTGATCCAACTTTTATTTAGCGTTTCCAGGCCGATTCCAGGACGCCAGCCGCAGCGGAATCGGCGAAAGAATAAGCCCCGCTTGTGTCCTCGAGTGACTAGAAGCCGATTCGTCCTCATCCCTTCGTCTCGGCGCCCGCGACGGACTGTCGGACACGCGTCGCAATAATGTCACGCCACCTCCGCCTCGTCTTCCCGCGGTTTTTCCTTTTCCCGCCCACGCCGCTATACCCCCCCTCCCTTCGGTCTTCGCCGCCCCTTTCGGCTATAAAAGTCGACGTCCTCACCGGCTCATAGACCACACTCTCAAATAGGAGCGGAGCCAAGGAGAGAGAGCAGGGGCTAGACCCCCCCCCCCCTAACCATCGCCCCCCTCAATATATAGGTGCATATTTCAGCACTAAACTAATGGCCTTATAGCATTATTAGTTAACACTAAGCCCAAATTTAATTGATGTGTCGTGCTGGTCTTTATCCAAGACAAACGTAGCCCATGGTTTTTGTGTATTAGTCAATCATAGTAACCTGCCTCCACATTCTCTTTTTGTATAAGACCTATTAGCTAGCACCATATTCACAACTGGATGGACGTTGTTATCGTCGCTCGCTTCAACTTAGTCACAAGATGCCACACGATACCGCGACCGCGGCACCGTTCTAGCCAGCTCCGTTGTTTGCCATTTTTACCTCAGCTAAACATGCCGCAACGCCGGCAACGGGCGTGTTGTTCCATCGAGTATACGAATTTATCTTCCTTATTCAGATTGAAGGTACCAAGTTGTTAGTCTTTTGTTGATAGATTGCATAACCTGTAGTCTAATTGATTAATTTACAAAAAATATGTCTTTTATTTGATGTTTGCTCGGTCTCTCGAAACAGGCTTTGGCCCCCTCTTTATAAATAAAGCACACAGGTAAGACCGCTGCTGGGCTAGACAGCACAACGTCCAAAGGAGGATACACAAGACGAAGCACGAGTCTGGGGAGAACCCAAGCCTAAGACTAAAAACAAGAAGAAAAAAGAGAAAAGGAAAGCCGAGAACGGCGCTGTGCCGAAAACGGAAACAACTCGCGACCGATGCGTCCTCCAAAGAAGTACCTGTAGGGTTCGCAACATAGAAAACAAAAAAAATCCTATGATGGGAACAACTATGTACCAAGATCTATCTACTAGATACAAGCAACGGGCGGATATACATCCGTAGAGAACATACCCTTGAAGACCGACAAAGCTTAACGAGGCTGAACTCGTGGCGCCACAAATCAGCGGCCTATCCGTGCTCGCACACACGTCCGAGGAACCAAGCAACCTCCGCCTCCTCGCTCCAGCGATGCAGAGGAAGCACAACTTTTTCTTGCCGAAAATCCACCGGAAACATGTATCTCGCTAGTCCGAGACCATGGGGAATAAACTAGAGGGGAGAGAGATCCTTCACGAGAAGATGTGAGTGAGAGAGAGAGGGAGGGGGCTCCGTTTATAGGAGGGAGGGGCACCCCAAGGGGGTGGCCGCCGGCCATGGGGGCTGCCCCCACCCCTTCCTCCATTATGTGGGTGGAAGCTCCACCCACAAAAAAGGCTCTTCATTTCTCCACTCAAAATCTCACTCAAAATTCCCATTAAATTTCCACCAAATTTAATGCAAACTCTCTTTAAATAAAACTCCTTTTATTTATTCAGAATTTTGTTAATTACCTTAATGACAAACATTCACATATAACCCCTTGCTAGTATTTCAATTCACATGCAGAAACACTTTCTGCAATTTCACCTGAAAACAATTTCGGTGTCTAGTGAAATAAATTCCTGCGCTTTGTTATTCTTTTCAGCATGAAACTATTTGCTCCAAATGGTGTCGGTGTCTCTTAAATGTGTCACCCTACGGTTCACGAATAATGCGGACATGATCGAGACCCCTCTCAGATCAATAATCATAAGTGAGACCTGGAGATCCATACCGACTCCCACACATTCAACGATGACTTTCTTATGATCGTGAGAACCTTTTATGCTAGTAACTTAATCCCTTTGTCTCGCGATATATTACATGTCCGAGATTCGAACATTGGTATCTCCATGCCTAGTTTGATCTTGTTACTGACATGTACTCTTTTCTCGTTACCGTGATATAACATTTTAGTAACCAAATCACTTGCTTGCAAGCTAATCAATGTGATATCACCGAGAGGGCCCAGAGTATATCTATCCGTCATCGGGATGAACAAATTCCACTCTCGATCCATGGGCCTCAACATAACACTTTAGTAGTACTGAACCCATCTTTATACACCCTGTTACAGTGTGACGTTTGATGTTATCAAGATACTCTTCTAGTGTTAGTGATTGACATGATCTCATGATCTAAGGATTAGGATTACTTCATATGATGTTATAGCAATATAAACTCAATGACTTTGATTGTAATGCTATACTTCGGATGAATATTCATCACACCATTCCAATAATGTTGTGACCTTGTTATTAACAACATCCAATGTCCATGATCAGGAAACCTTGATCATCTTATTAATCAACGAGCTAGTTTATAAGAGAGGCATAACTAGAAACTTTCTGTTTGTTTATTAAACACACATGTATTAACGTTTCCGTATTAATACAATTATAGCATGCAAAATAAACATATATCATCTACTTGGAATATACATAATAACCACTTTATTATTGCCTCTCAGGGCATATTCCCTTCAGTACCACCACACGTCTCGCAGTCCAAAGCGTCTGCGTACCAAAACAGCACCTCCGTGACGACGACGACACTAATGTCCGGTAGGGACCTAGGGTTTCCCCCGGTACGCAGTGGGGGTGGGGGAGGGATGTCCTCCACACCCTTCAAGAGGGAAGGTGATACCCGCGGGCGTCACCCTGCCGGTGTCAACAGACAAGGATTTCTCCCGAACCCTCCAGAACCACACTCTCGAGCACTTTATGAAGCTCCACCAATCACGTCACCCACGAGCACGCGCCATCCCGGTCTTGAATTCGCCACTGCTGTCAAACCATGAGCCATGAAGCGAAGCCGATAGACCAAGAGAGGGGAGACTTCGGCGAGGGCCGGCCTGCCAAAAGTACGAGGAAGGGAACTACCTCTACCAACAGCAAGTGGTAGCCGACCGGATGCAGCAGTAAGACAAACCAGGCCCTCTGGCCCGGCCGAGCCCGCAGAGGCTCGTGAAGTCCCGCCGCCACACTGCATCAAGGGCGCCACCAAACATGCCAACCTCCGCCCCAGGCCCTACTCCTCCGTCCACCAGGGGATCCGCCACCACGGCAAGTCCTGACCACCAAGTAGCAATGCCGACGCCATTGAGCTCACCCGGGCCTGCCGGACCGTCGCGGGTCAGAGAGCCACCATAGCAAGACACCTTCCGGAGCCACCACCACCGAAGGTCCGTCCATGCAACCCACCTTCTAGGGCCGCCGTCCCGACGTCCAAGATCTCGCCTTCGACAAGACCACGCCCGATGACGCCTACACCAAAACGAGCCAGAGGAGCCAAGGACAATCCACCAGCACTAGGACGGGGATTCAACGAGCGGTCCATGACGACAAGTTAAATCCGTAGCCCCCGATGAAGGGGACTACTAGGTGGACGCCAATTCTAGGCCATATAGGCTTCGATCTAGCACCTCGGCCATACCATGGCCAGGGGGTGGGCTCCCAGTGTAGGGTTTCGTAGCATGGAAAACAAAAAAATTCTATCGCATACAAACAAACAAGCCAAGATCTATCTACTAGATTGTAGCAACGAGTCGATGGAATAACTCACCCTCGTAGATTCCAAAGTGTTTAACGAGAGCGGATTCTTGTGGGTGATGTAGTCGTACTCTTCCCGATCTCAAGATCGCGTAGACGATCCTTCCGGCGCTGCGTTCCGGCAGCGCTCCCGCAGTCGGTCACACGTTCGGTACTCGACGAAGACCTTCCTCTCCCTTGTTCCAGCAGGCAGAGGAGGTTGTAGCACTCTCCTCACGATTCCGGCAGCACAACGGCGTGGTACCGGAAGTAGAGGAGAGATCTCGCAGAGCTTCGCCTTAAGCCGGATCGAGTATGGTGGACTATGAGAGAGTCCCTCGACGATCTAGGGTTTAGACACGCCGAGGAGGGGGAAAGCCGGTGGCTAGGGTTAGATAGGCGGCGGCGGCGGTTTGCCCTAGGGCGGCGGCAGCGGCAGTAGAGGTGGCGGTGCCGGCGGCTAGGGTTTAGAGGTGGAGGTGTTGGGTGTCTAGGAGGGGAGCCCTGCCCCTCCTTTTAGAGGTGGAGGGGCCGGCCAAGGGGAGGGGAGTCCCTCCCCAACTCGGCTTGGAGGTGGGCCGGCGGTGGAGGGGAGGAACTCCTCCCCAACTCGGTTTCCACCTCCCTCTCCACTTCCCAAAAATAGCCGTTTGACTTTCAAATTGGCGTTTGACTTTTCAAACAAGGATTTGATTAAATCCTCTATTTTGTTCAGCGATGACACTTAGTACATGATGCAATCATACCAACTTGATATAACACATTCATGTACCCTTCCCCTCCGGAGTGCCAGACATTCCGAAACCTTCTAGAACCTTCCAGATGAAAACACCGGAACCATTCCCCAACTCCGAAACAAGACTTTCCTTATATGAATCTTATTCTCCGGACCATTCCGGATCTCCTCGTGATATCCCGGATCCCATCCGAGACTCCGAACAACATTCGGTCTCTTTCTCATCATTCCATAACTACTCAAACAACGTCGAATCCTTAAGTGTGTCTCCCTACGGTTCGTGAATTATGCGGACATGATCGAGACACTTCTCCGAACAATAACCAATAGAGGAATCTAGAAATTCATATGGCTCCCACATATTTCTACGATTACTTTGCGATCGAATGAACCACTTACATACTATACCGTTTTCCCTTTGTCTCATGATAGTTTACTTATCCGAGGTTATGATCGTCGGTATCTCTGCATACCTAGTTCAACCTCGTTACCGATAAGTACTCTTTTCTCGTTCCCGTGATATGTGATCCCTTGTGAGCCAGTCACATGCTTGCAAGCTAATTGGATGACATTTCACCGAGAGGGCCCAGAGTATATCTATCCGTCATATGGATGGACAAATCCCACTCTTGATCCATGTGTCTCAACCAATACTTTCCGAACACTCAATGCCACCTTTATAGCCACCCAGTTATGGTGTGGTGTTTGATGTCATCAAAGCATCCATCCGGTAAAGGTGATATGCATGATCTCATGGTCGAAGGAATTAGGTTACTATGTATCAGAAAGCATATAGCAATTGAACTATTAAAATGACTTGATCTTTATGCTACGCTTATCTATAGGAGTATCTCCTAACGATATGATCTTGTTGTTAATAACATCTCAATGTTCATGATAGGGAAACCACAATCATTTATTAACCAACAAGCTAGTATTATAAAGAGGCTTTACTAGGGACTTCAATTTAAGTTTACAAATCACACAAGTATTAATGTTTCCTTGTTAATACTATTATAGCATGAATGTAAACATTTATCATAAACACAAAGATATAATAATAACTACATTTATTATTACCTCTAGGGCATATCTCCAACAGTCTCCCACTTGCACTAGAGTCATCTAATCTAGATTACATGGTAATATACCGAACACCCACTTGCACTACAGTCTCCCGGCGAGGCCATTGTCGTCCTCCTCGCGAGGAAGCCATCCCGACTCCATTCCACGCTGCCTCCAGCCCGTTGAACCACCACGGTCACGGTGCGCCGGCCCACCGTGCCGGGAAGGCCTGGTTCAGAGTTGCAGTTCGCCGCCGCCGCAAGAAGCCGACCCGTGCCGCCCGCCGATCAACCTCGAACCAGGGGATACCACCGCCGTCGGCACCGCATGGCTTTGCCCGGTGGCGAGCGCCGGTGGCGGCGGGAGGAAGGAAGATGGGGGGTCGGGAGCGGCGCCTAGGGTTTGGCTCCTGGTTGCCCGCACGGGGGACGATCGAGGAGCCTATCAGGGTAGAGTTTTCTCACTATTCCCCCTCCGATGTTTGCTCGGTGACGACGACTTCTTGTATAATAATTACTATATTGGAAAAAAATACTAGGAAGGTCACCTGCAATGGAATTATCAAGCTTTATACTCAGAGAGACAAAGTTTATCAAATATAAACTTATCTTTTGTTTTGTATTGTCCAATATCTAGTGCTACATATCAATATAGTTCTATGCTGATACTTTGATATATTTTTTCCGAATGGTCACCGGTGGGGTGAACCCCACCTGAATTTTCATTGAAAAGAGGATTAGACTAACCCGGAGAGGGTAGTCCACCCAGAGTTTTTACACACGCGGCATTACATTCGATGTATTGCAATTACATACTGCGCACAGTCAAACCCACGGCAACAGGCAACAACGGGGTGGCTACACACCAACGGCCGTGAGGATTGCTCACCCAGCGGCGGCGACACGAAGGAGGGAGATCTACGTCTCCTTTCCTCTCAGGAGACTTTGATACATTTTCATCTTTTTTGTCCAAATAGTTCTTCCAAAACAAAATGTGATGTAGTTATAGACTTCGTGAGAAAAAACTTCTTATGTATGATCATAAATATCTTCTCCCCCCTCAATGCCAAATCCTGGCTCCGCCCTACTCTCAAGCCTCTCCATTCCCCCGGCCACGAACTCCACCTCCGACGAGAAGAAGCTCTCGGCGAAGGAAATGGCGGAGAGGTACCCGGGCGACCCAGCGGTGGCGATTGGCTTCGGCCGGTGTACCCTCCAGCCATGGGAGGCCCGAATGCTGCACGACGTCGGCTACATGGCGTCATCCGACTTCCGGTGCTCGCCCAATTCGTCCAAAACTAGGAAAAGGGTCAAACCCTAGTGCGGTGACCCAGCATACCACTACATGATGTAGTATACTATAGTCGTTGACATCAATCCAATGAAACACCGTTCACTAGTATTACATCCCTCAGAATGGCACAACAGAAACACAACGGGTCCAATACATGGCTAAAGGTTACAACTCACTCTTTACATAAGATCCAGAGAACATCCTAGGTTTCAGAGAGAGAAATAACTTCTTTTATAAAGAAGAATCAAAGATAAATAACACAAAGTTATTATACTAAATAAGCTAGTAGTTATAAGGATTTGGCATTGCTGCTATTGCAACGTACTACAGAGATAGGTTCTGTGGCTAGAGATTCTATTTAATTAGTAACTCCGTCTTCACTTGAGTCGGGATATATATTGTCTTCCCTATCTTCATTGAAGAGCCTTAGCTGGTCTTGATAAGTCCTGGAGCATATCTTGATGCAGACATCGTTTTAATGGCTTCAGAATCTAGCAAGGGGTAAGGAGATATTTTGAGTACGAGCATACTCAGCAAATTCACTAGAAAAGGAGTGTTCGATGCACTATAACTACATCCACAGACCGTAGGTCGTAGGCAATGCAAGTTTTCATAAACATTTCATTAAAGGTTGCTTTCATTCTGAAAATCTATGTCCGTCAGCCTTCACGGGTTTACCAGAACCTTCATGGGGTTCCTTTCCCGCCGCGTTCGCATCTCCTTCCCGGAACAGGGAGTAACAAGTTACAGTTCTTACACTCTGCAGAGGTGCGTTACTTTACCCATGAGAGATCAACTCTTTGTTGCACAACCGGGCAGCTTATTCCCGTCCACAATTCCATGATGTGGGGCCCAGAAGATGATCCAAGCCAATCACTGCCCCCTTCGCGACCCCGCATGCCTCCTTGGTGTACACCATGCCCACATAAAGAATTACGACAATGGTTTGTACAAACCGTGAGATGCCAGAACTATCGTGGGACGATGAGGGTTCCCACCCATATGTTGCATATCCTCTACGAATTACCAATTAATATGCACGCTACGAGGATAACAGCCACGACCTGCACATCCCTCTTCATGCGAGAGGAAGAAGATACAGCTGACTTCTCCGTCCCATTCCAAATCTCATGGTCAACGCGTAATATACGGCGCAAGAATCACTGGCGACATTGGTTGTTAAGTCCTAGGTGATATAGTTCTGAAAAGTGGTATTCCAACTGTCAGGTTTAATAGATTAGCTGATCACCCTGGATCGGTAATCAATAGTCCTCATTATTATTGAAAATAGTGTTTTCAGACCCTTTTCAAATGCAGGTGAAGACAACACTGGATTTGTAAAATACTTTACGGAAAATAAACAAAGGACATGAGCAAGTGTGAACTTGACTTTTGTGATTGCAAGATAATGCACTCACGGTCTTCGAGTCAATGTATAAGATCCAAACTCTGAAATTAGCATCATTGTTCCGGTAAGGACTAATGTTTAAAGAAGCAATATGCTTTTATGCATAAGTAATGTGATGCACGTTCTAAGCGCAGATCCTGGGAATAGCGTTGTTTTAGGGTGTAGATTCCGAAAGTGGTTACTTTGGAATGTGTGGTCCTTTTAAATAAGTTTCATAGTTGTACTTTTATTAGAGTTTAGGAGTGGTTGTAGACAACACATTTGTAGGAGTAAAATATACATTCTTATGACATACTAGTTAGGACAACCTATACAAGATTTCTTATTTAAAGTGGCAAAAAGGATAACCTTCGAAGAAAAGGTTTCTCTTTCGAAGTCTAAATAAACTTTTGTGGTTAATTAGCGGTGGTTGATGTTATTTGTTTTGATCAAATGGTTTGGCTTGAGTTGCTTTATAGATTAACTACTTCAGACCAAAGTTAACTATAAAACATGTAGTAGTGTGTATGGTATTATATTTAGATTCTAGGAGACTAAAGTTAACTTTAAAATATAGATAGTTTTGAAAGTATAGTGCTTGTACATTAGTATCTTGTATATGTGAAAAGTGTTCTTTAAGTTATTTAAGAATGGTTATTCTTTTACTTGGAATAATGGTTTCTTAATTCTATGATAGAGTAGTATCATTTACCCTTTATAAGGTTGTAGATCTTTCTAAAATAAAAAAATTTATAATGTTTTAAATCATTATGCCATTAGATTATTAATATTTGAGACTAATACTATTTATTAGACTTATTTAACTCATTTTAGGAATATTAATAAGTTTTATTTATCTTTGGATAAATTATTAATAAGTTTATATTTGAGTTATTAAAATATTTGAATTTTTATTTAACTCAGAAGTAGAATATTAGATTTTTAATATGTAAATGTTATTTTTGTGATCATTTTGGTATATTACAGGTATTTTTGTGATTTATAAATAACAAGATATGATTTTTATAATGCTTATTACTCTATAATAATAAATATTTAATTAAGTGAAATAATAATACATGATTATATTTTAAATTAGAATTTTTCTAAGATTTTTGGTATTTTACTTATATTATAAACATTTATCCTCATAGGAATATGAATTATTTTTATTACTAAATATTTATTTAGTATTTTTCAAAAATGCTATAATATTAATAAATAATGAAAGTGATTTTATTTATTTTTATCACTTTTCAATAATTTTGTAAAATTCCATAAGGAATATACAAATTACAAAATTCTTATAAAAGTTTAAGTGTTCAAAATTTTATATTTTATTTTATTTGAACAGAGTGGATTATTGTGAATCCAAAAATATTTTATTTATAATTTTTGGACTTTTATTTTATTTTCTATAATTTTATTGAGGTCAGGGGCATTTTGGTCGTTTCTAATTGATTAAAATTTTATTAAATAACTTGGGCTAGCCCCTTGGGATTATTGGGCCAGGGTGGCCCAATAGGGCAGGGTTAAAAGATCACCCCGAAGGGTTTTTGGCCACCCAGCCCACTCAGCCTCTCTCCCTTCCTCGACTTTATCTCCTCCTCCTCTGTCTCAACCCCGTGGCCGGCGATGCCGCCACCGTCGATGCCTGCCATCATCGGCCGTTCTGGCCGCCGCCGTGGTGCGAGTTGGGGTTGTCGACGACGCTTGTTCGTTCTATCCACTTGGATTTGACTCTAGGGCTTCCCTGTGGTCAGATCCACCCCATTCCCGAACCCTAGGGTTCGGAAAAGGTGATGTCGTCGCTGCCACGATTCCGCTCGCGGTGATGTGCTAGGCTTGTGCGCTACTGCGGCCGCCGCCGTGGCAGGTGCAGGTTGCAGCGCCCCTTTGGGTGCTCCCTGTGCCGCCTCGGTTCGTCGGCCCCTCTACTTCCTCTTTGATTCATCGGCGAGGACCTCGGGTAAGTTGTCTCTGTGGTGTTTGTCCATGCTACTGCCATGATTCTTTCTATGTATCTAGTGGCTTTCATGCCGAGTGACTATGTGCTGGTTGAGTTCATCTCTGGATTAGAGTTCTTGCTCTGATTAGGGTTCATAACCCCCTGTTGATCATATCTATGATGCTTTAGATCTAGTATTGTTCATATCTGATCATGGGAAATGATTGTCTGCTATGGTTGATGATTGATAGTGGCTTTGATGATACTAGTTTCCTATCAGATTAGTTCTGGTGGTAATCCACCATGATTCATGCTAGTGTTTCAATGAAATCCTTGATTGGATTATGTTGTTGATCTGAGAAGTTTCTCTACTGTCAGAATACTTGTACTAATAGTAGATTCCTCTCAGTAGTTGCTTTCTGCTATTATAATGTGGGCTCGTTTGAGATTGTATACTCTGAATCAAATCATTACATGTAATGACTTTCTGTGGATGTATAGATTCATTTTAATGTTGATTCCTGGCACTTGGCTTCTGGAAAATGATATGTAGTGGTTGTCCTTTTTTATCTGTGGAAGCTAAGTAAAGATTGGTTTTAGTTCATTAAGAACTTGTCCTGGTGATACCATTGTATTCTGGCACACAAGTGATTTGGTTTTTTTATTTCTGGGCTTAACTTGATTATGCTTGTGATTAAAACTGATAAGATGATCTGGAAGCTTTTATTAACTTTCCTGCCTATGATGTTGGTCTGAGGCTCTAGGATGTAATTCCTAGTTAGTTGGACAATAGTTTGTTTGAAACTTATAGATTTAGAGGTGCTACTCTCTCTTAAGAGATGTGCCCTGATCTGATAAGATCAAATGAAAATGATCTAAGTTAGAAAAATAACACTGAACCCAGTGATGCTGGTCTGAGGGTTTAGTGTTTGTGGTTGAGCTTGATTTCTTATCCTTATACTTGAAATCTCTAGGATAGATGCACTCCTCTTGGGTGTTTATTGAGAGATTATCTCATAAAACAACCCATGCTTTTATTTAGATAAGATGATGAAATCATGTGATGGTTTTATGAGGCTCACCACAAATTCTGATGTGGATGTAGTAGATTGATGATGATCTTGATCTTGATCAGGATCTTGATCTGCTTTTGCTATGCTCCTGAGCTTGCTCTTGAGATTGCCTGCTCCTCCTAGCTCCTGGGCTTGACCTTGCTATCCACCAGATCCATTCCCCTCTTTATGTCACCATCCTGGTGATGTTTGGGTTGATCTGGGTGGTTGGGTTTGGCTGCTGTTCTTGGCTTAGCTGCTGTTTACCCTGGCTGTGCTGGTGTGTTGTGAGATGCACTGAGGTGCTCCTCCACGGCTGGGCTGTGGTTTTGTGATATTGGATGTGCTTGTGAGATCGACAGCACACCCTTTGCATGCTTGTGTGTGTGCAGCTTGTGTGCCTGCTATGCACATGTGGATAAGCTCAGAAAGTTTGAACTTACTATTACCAATCTACTTTTACCAGGCTGGTGAATTGGTCCCTTTTGGCTATCATTTGAATTTTGGCTTTGAATTTATGAAGGATGAAATCTTTCAGATTGGTGAAACTTGCCCCTTTTACCACATTTCTCAATGATGAGATTGTCAAGTGCACCTCACTGACATATCTGAGAGAAATACACTAACACTGATCCTATTTTGTTTTCTATTTAATCTTTGTTTTGCAGGTACAAAGATAAAGCTGAAGATTTAGTGTAGATTTAGATATAGGATAGTTAGTGGATATACAAATGTAGTTTTCTTATTCTTTTATAATTTTTATTTTATAATTCTTGTAATCTTTATTTGGTTCATTTGTAATAAAGTTTATTTATGTATTAATAAAGGATGTTCTTATTCTTTATTCTTGTGTAATTTGTGAAGTTTCGAATAACTTCAGTAAGTTCATTCTTTGTATCTTGTCTATGTATATGAAATGAATTTCACATAGAATATTGTTTTTAGATAAGATTTAAGTTAATACTTTTCTCTTAATTAATTTAAGATTCAGATCTTATATCTAAATCTTTTAAATTATAAAACACTTAAGTTTTAAAATCCGAACTCATTTCAAAACACACATAATTCCTTTAAGATCATATCAAGGTTTATAGCAATCCTCCTTTAAGACTAAACCTATTCTCAAAGTAAGAAAGAAACATTGATCACTCAAGGTTTTTATTTGGCGAAAATTTTACCCACATTTTCACAAATGAATGCATGCAACAATTCATATTCTCAAATCTACCCTTCGATAGTTCCTATATACTGGGATGTTACAGACTCCCCCCCCCCTTAAATTAAACTTCGTCCCGAAGTTTGTGGAGATGTACTTGAATAGTTCTGGATAAACTTTTCTTAAATCCTCTTTCTTCTCCCATGTGGCTTTTTTCTCAGGGTGATGTTCCAACTGTACCTTGCAGTATTCAATTGCTTTGTTCCTCAATTTTTTCCCATTTTCTTCCCGAATCTTACAGGTCTTTCCAATATAAGTTAGGTCTGCTTGGAGTTCTAACTCTTGATGTGTTATTGCATCCTCTGGAACTTTCAAACATTTGCGAAGTTGTGATACATGAAAAACATTATGCACCTGAGCCAATCTTGATAGTAACTCTAAAGTATAAGCTATAGTTCTGTTTTGACTCAATATCTTGAATGGTCCGATATATCTTGGACTCAATTTCCCTTTAACTCAAAATCACTTTACTCCTTTCATTGGACTTACTTTCAAAATAGACCATCTCTCCTACTTTTGGATGCCATAATCTTAACAATGATGTATTGTCTCTCCTTGATATAATTTGGCGCAAATTCTTTGCTGCTTCCAAATTCATACCAACATATTGATGGTCTACACTTTCTTCCATACCGAATCTCATATGGGCTGCCTTCTGACTACTCTGATAGCTATTGTTATAAGAAAATTCCGCCAATGGTAGATGATCTTCAATGGAATTAATTGGAATATTCCATAACCTGATTAGATATCCTTATTCAATTATTTTTCTTGAATTAACAGCTTCATTACTATATTAATTACAATTTGTAAGTTCTCATTACCATAAGTTTTTAAGTTTCTATATACGCATTTTAATGGTCAACAGACTGTCTTACTATTCCTGTCATTATATAGTTGATAATGGTATTCCTTCCAAGATTGAATTTAAACTCAATTTGTCCATACCCCTTGGAATTTTTTATTCTCGACACTTGTTGAATTAGGGTTCTATATTACTTCTTAAGGATTACTTAAAAGTTGTTTCTTTTTAAATTTGATTGTTTAAATGTATCCTTCACCCCCTCAAGTTTGTACCTTCTTAAGATTTTTAAATAACTTTTCTTCATTACCTATAGTATTTTCTTCAACTATCATTCCTAACATTTACTCTTTCCCATTAAGTTTTACTAATATTTTTGAAACTCCCTTCAAATAAGCTATTGATTCATGAACTAAAATGTTGGTTCCTGTTCAGTTTATATTTTACTGGTTTAAGGTCCAATGAAAGATTATACGGTGCATCCACATAGTTGTGGATCTCCGAAGCAATTCTTTCAGCACTAAATGTCGTACTTACTATTGGGCATTCTTGCTGAAACAACTGGATTTTCCAAAGCACCTTACCAAGCGATCGTCTTCAGATCTGTTAAACTTCCTTATGTCTTACTTAACTTAGGCCAAATTTAATACTCTTTATGCAACTTTTAATAAGATTTGGTTAACTATTTCAACCAAATACCGGCTGCGAACAAAATACCAATTGTGGATTAGTTACTAGCTATGGATCACATACCAATTGCGGATTATTACCAGCTGCGAACCATCCTAGGGTGTGTGTATTACCCTATAGTTTCTCACATACCTCTCACATTCTCTCAGAATTGTCAGAGTTTGAATACAATTTTGGTTCCAAAGCTAACTATTTGTACTTATTCATGATACTTCCATGAACTTGGTACAATTTCTCCATTACTTCCTAGTAATATTACCCACTTCTATACCCAACTTCTTTCTTGAGTTTGGCTAGGAATAATATATGCTCTACCTATTCTCCAAGTGGTGTTAACACTCCTTATATCTTGCTTCTTCCTTCCAGTAAGTATTGTTTTGAAATCGTCGCTCCCTTACACGAATTCCCATTCCTATCTAGGTCTATATCATCAAGTAATAACTGGGTGTTACATCATGCATTTGCACACCTAATTAAACTTCATGTATAGATCTAGTCAATCAAGAAGATCCAATAAAATCCAAAAGTCGATAAACAACAAAGCATATACCCTGTATTACACATAGGTTTTAACTAATTTACAAATGTACGAGATATTCCAACGGTTTGCTCCATACCTATTTACACAACTATCTTACAAGAACTTCTTGTTCTTGTGGATATATCCTCACTTATTTCCGCAAACCCTACAAACTACAATACGCATTACCCTCTATGTACATTATTCAAGCCTTCATCCCTTGGGATGTCGTTTCTCTCTCACTTTCATCTTCCTCTAATGCTTTCTGGAGTTCCGTCCATGATGACGTGAAGTCCTACGACTGCCTTCTGGAGCATAGGAGCATCCAGGAGGTGCGTATTCTTGGTTAGAAGTACCGAGACTGAGATTAGTCATTGAAAAATGACTAGAGTTGGCATAATCTTCCACCGAATAGTTCGGGTTTTCCGGCAACGCTTCCTCATAGTAAGTTGGTTACTTAGTTTTTTCTTGGATCCCGTCATATATATTGGTATAGTAGCTATTGGAGTACTCTTCTAAGTTGATTGGATTCGGATTACCCCCATATGGTCCATAAGGCTCTCTATGGTTATAGTTGGTCTCTTCTCCAATACCTGCATCACAAAGTATAGGAATCCCTATGGTTTTACCTTGAGATTCTACTTCCCATCCATACTTGTTAGGCTCAGGTTTATTTGGAATAACTTTATTCCATTCCTGTTGTTCGGAATTGTACTTGGTCCATAGGTCTTCAGGTGGCTTGAAGTCATTCTGGTAATAGGCATAATTTTCTGAGTTTGGGTCATCAAACTCAGTTTCCTCAAACACCTCTCACGAGAGTATGTATTTGGGATGCCTAGCTTCTTTATCTAACTTCTTCCTGCGAGCCATTGCTTTATCAGGATTAGTAAAATCCTCAAGGACCGTATCCAACTCCTGAACTAAGACTTGGTGAGTATTATGATAAGTGTTTAGCAAAGACCGATAACGATCCATATACTCTACGGCTAGAGTAGGTTCAGCTTGGACTAAGGTAGAGTGATCTAACTCATGCTTTGAGTTTGAGGTTTCATGTGGTATAACGGTGTGAGTACTACCTTCTAGAGCTTGGGATTTATGTTCTCGGATCATGGTTATGGCTGCTGCTACGGCAATCTGATATGCAGATGCCATGCACCTTGCCTCTCCTGCTGGTATTTCTCCCTTCAGTCCTAACTTCTTGGGTAACATGATCATGATATGGTATTTAGCTAATACCTTCCCATCATAGTAAGTGTAAATCTTTACCAAAAGTCTTGATTCACATTCCAAACTCCATAGAAGTTGTCGGAGATTGTCTGTCCAATCCCCTCCATAGTCATCCAACGTCCTGTTCATCACTTGAACATTCCTGGGTGGATATCGAGGTGCCATGTGGAACTATGGATAAGAAATTATCATCAGTCACATAGAGTTAAAACTCTTGGGTAATGATTGGAATTGCAATCACATAAAAGAGTTATCGCACTAGTAACATAACAGGATTATTCTTAAGTGAATATCCCTCATATTACTAGAGAACTCTTCATTATTGCTAGGATGTGTCCTACAGGTTCTACCCATTTACTAGGTTTTCAACCTAAGGTCAAAGCATATGCTCTGATACCAACTGCGGTGACCCAGCATACCACTGCATGATGTAGTATACTAAGTCGTTGATATAACACCAATGAAACACCGTTCACTAGTATTATATCCCTCAGAATGGCATAACAGAAACACAACGGGTCCAATACATGGCTAAAGGTTACAATTCACTCTTTACATAAGATCCCGAGAACATTCTAGGTTTAAGAGAGAGAAATAACTTCTTTTATAAAGAAGAATCAAAGATAAATAACATAAATTTATTATACTAAATAAGCTAGTAGTTAATTAAGGATTTGGCATTACTGCTATTGCAACGTACTACAGAGATAGGTTCTGTGGCTAGAGATTCTATTTAATTAGTAACTCTGTCTTCACTTGAGTTGGGATATATATTGTCTTCCTTGTCTTCATTGAAGAGCCTTAGTTGGTCTTGATAAGTCCTGGAGCATATCTTGATGTAGACATCGTTTTAATGGCTTAAGAATCTAGCAAGGGGTAAGGAGATATTTTGAGTACGAGCGTACTCAGCAAATTCACTAGAAAAGGAGTGTTTGATGCACTATAACTACAACCACAGACCGTAGGTCGCAGGCAATGAAAGTTTTCATAAACATTTCTTTAAAGGTTGCTTTTATTCTGAAAATCTATGTCCGTCAGCCTTCACGGGTTTACCAGAACCTTCATGGGGTTCCTTTCCCGCCGCGTTCGCAGCTCCTTCCCGGAACAGGGAGTAACAAGTTACAGTTCTTACACTCTGCAGAGGTGCGTTACTTTACCCATGAGAGATCAACTCTTTATTGCACAACCGGCAGCTTATTCCCGTCCACAATTCCATGATGTGGGGCCCAGAAGATGATCCAAGCTAATCACTGCCCCCTTCGTGACCCCGCATGCCTCCTTGGTGTACACCATGCCCACATAAAGAATTACGACAATGGTTTGTACAAACCGTGAGATGCCAGAACTATCATGGGAGGATGAGGGTTCCCACCCATATGTTGCATATCCTCTATGAATTACCAATTAATATGCAAGCTACGAGGATAACAACCACGACCTGCACATCCGGCTTCATGCGAGAGGAAGAAGATACAGCTGACTTCTTCGTCCCATTCCAAATCTCATGGTTAACGCGTAATATACAGCGCAAGAATCAATGGTGACATTGGTTGTTAAGTCCTAGGTGATATAGTTCTGAACAGTGGTATTCCAACTGTGAGGTTTAATAGATTAGTTGATCACCCTGGATCAGTAATCAATAGTCCTCATTATTATTGAAAATAGTGTTTTCAGACCCTTTTCAAATGCAGGTGAAGACAACACTAGATTTGTAAAATACTTTACAGAAAATAAACAAAGGACATGAGCAAGTGTGAACTTGCCTTTTGTGATTGCAAGATAATGCACTCACGGTCTTCGAGTCAATGTATAAGATCCAAAATCTGAAATCAGCATCATTGGTCCGATAAGGACTAATGTTTAAAGAAGCAATATGTTTTTATGCATAAGTAATGTGATGCACGTTCTAAGCGCAGATCCTGGGAATATCATTGTTTTAGGGTGTAGATTCTGAAAGTGGTTACTTTGGAATGTGTGGTCGTTTTAAATAAGTTTCATAGTTGTACTTCTATTAGAGTTTAAGAGTGGTTGTAGACAACACATTTGTAGGAGTAAAATATACATTCTTATGACATACTAGTTAGGACTACTTATACAAGATTTCTTATTTAAAGTGGAAAAACGGATAACCTTCAAAGAAAAGGTTTCTCTTTCGAAGTCTAAACAAACTTTTGTGGTTAATTAGCGGTGGTTGATGTTATTTGTTTTGATGAAATGGTTTGGCTTGAGTTGCTTTATAGATTAACTACTTCAGACCAAAGTTAACTATAAAACATGTAGTAGTGTGTATGGTATTATATTTAGATTCTAGGAGACTAAAGTTAACTTTAAAATATAGATAGTTTTGAAAGTATAGTGCTTGTACATTAGTATCTTGTATATCTGAAAAGTGTTCTTTAAGTTATTTAAGAATGGTTATTCTTTTACTTGGAATAATGGTTTCTTAATTCTATGATAGAGTAGTATCATTTACCCTTTATAGACGAGTGAATATAGTTTTTAAACCCAACCTAATATTACTTAACTACTTATGGATTTATATAGCGTTGTAGTAGTTTTTGTAATTTGGTGATTAATATGGTTTAGAGAAGAGTTGATTGTTCACAAGTTGTTCTTTAACGACTTTATTATTAATGGAATTCTTTTTAGAGATAATCTTCATTTAAGGTTGTAGATCTTTCTAAAATAAAAACATTTATAATGTTTTAAATCATTATGCCATTAGATTATTAATATTTGAGACTAATACTATTTATTAGACTTATTTAACTCATTTTAGGAATATTAATAAGTTTTATTTATCTTTGGATAAATTATTAATAAGTTTATATTTGAGTTATTAAAATATTTGAATTTTTATTTAACTCAGAAGTAGAATATTAGATTTTTAATATTTAAATGTTATTTTTGTGATCATTTTGGTATATTACAGGTATTTTTGTGATTTATAAATAACAATATATGATTTTTATAATGCTTATTGCTCTATAATAAGAAATATTTAATTAAGTGAAATAATAATACATGATTATATTTTAAATTAGAATTTTTCTAAGATTTTTGGTATTTTACTTATATTATAAACATTTATCCTTATAGGAATATGAATTATTTTTATTACTAAATATTTATTTAATATTTTTCAAAAATGCTATAATATTAATAAATAATGAAAGTGATTTTTATTTATTTTTATCACTTTTCAATAATTTTGTAAAATTGCATAAGGAATATATAAATTACAAAATTCTTATAAAAGTTTATGTGTTCAAAATTTTATATTTTATTTTATTTTATTTGAACAGAGTGGATTATTGTGAATCCAAAAATATTTTATTTATAAATTTTGGACTTTTATTTTATTTTCTATAATTTTATTGAGGCCAGGGGAATTTCGATCGTTTCTAATTGATCAAAATTTTATTAAATAACTTGGGCTGGCCCCTTGGGCTTATTGGGCCAGGGTGGCCCAATAGGGCAGGGTCAAAAGATCACACCGAAGGGTTTTTGCCCACTCTACCTCTCTCCCTTCCTCGACTTTATCTCCTCCTCCTTTGTCTCGACCCCGTGGCCGGCGATGCCGCCACCGTCGATGCATGCCGTCGTCGGCCGTTCAGGCCGCCGCCATGGTGTGAGTTGGGGTTGTCGACGATGCTTGTTAGTTCTATCCACTTGGATTTGACTCCAGGGTTTCCCGTGGTCAGGTCCACCCCATTCCCGAACCCTAGGGTTCGGAAAAGGTGATGTCGTCGCCGCCGCAATTCTGCCTGTGGTGATGTGTTGGGCTTATGCGCTGCTGCGGCCATCGCCGTGGCAGGTGTAGGTTGCAGCTCCCCTTTGGGTGCTCCCTGTGCCGCCACGGTTCATCGGCCCCTCTGCTTCCTCTTCGATTCATCGGCGAGGGCCTTGGGTAAGTTGTCTCTGTGGTGTTTGTCCATGCTACTGCCATGATTATTTCTGTGTATCTAGTGGCTTTCATGCTGAGTGACTATGTGCTGGTTGAGTTCATCTCTGGATTAGAGTTCTTGCTCTGATTAGGGTTCATAACCCCCTGTTGATCATATCTATGATGCTTTAGATCTAGTATTGTTCATATCTGATCATGGGAAATGATTGTCTGCTGTGGTTGATGATTGATAGTGGCTTTGATGATACTAGTTGCCTATCAGATTAATTCTGGTGGTAATCCACCATGATTCATGCTAGTATTTCAATGAAATCCTTGATTGGATTATGTTGTTGATCTGAGAAGTTTCTCTACTGTCAGAATACTTGTACTAACAGTAGATTCCTCTCAGTAGTTGCTTTCTGCTATTATAATGTGGGCTCGTTTGAGATTATGTACTCTAAATCAAATCATTACATGTAATGATTTTCTGTGGATGTATAGATTCATTTTAATGTTGATTCCTGGCACTTGGCTTCAGGAAAATGATATGTAGTGGTTGTCCCTTTTTATCTGTGGAAGCTAACTAAAGATTGGTTTTAGTTCATTAAGAACTTGTCTTGGTGATACCATTGTATTCTGGCACACAAGTGATTTGGTTTTTTTATTTCTGGGCTTAACTTGATTATGCTTGTGACTAAAACCGATAAGATGATCTGGAAGCTTTTATTAACTTTCCTGCCTATGATGTTGGTCTGAGGCTCTAGGATGTAATTCCTAGTTAGTTGGACAATAGTTTGTTTGAAACTTATAGATTTAGGGTGCTACTCTCTCTTAAGAGATGTGCCCAGATCTGATAAGATCAAATGAAAATGATCTAAGTTACAAAAATAACACTGAACCCAGTGATGCTGGTCTGAGGGTTTAGTGTTTGTGGTTGAGCTTGATTTCTTATCCTTATACTTGAAATCTCTAGGATAGATGCACTCCTCTTGGGTGTTTATTGAGAGATTATCTCATAAAACAACACATGCTTTTATTTAGATAAGATGATGAAATCATGTGATGTTTTTATGAGGCTCACCACAAATTCTGATGTGGATGTAGTAGATTGATGATGATCTTGATCTTGATCTGGATCTTGATCTGCTTTTGCTGTGCTCCTGAGCTTGCTCTTGAGCTTGCCTGCTCCTCCTAGCTCCTGGGCTTGACCTTGCTGTCCACCAGATCCATTCCCCTCTTTATGTCACCATCCTGGTGATGTTTGGGTTGATCTGGGTGGTTGGGTTTGGCTGCTGTTCTTAGCTTAGCTGCTGTTTACACTGGCTGTGCTGGTGTGTTGTGAGATGCACTAAGGTGCTTCTCCACGGCTGGGATGTGGTTTTGTGATATTGGATGTTCTTGTGAGATTGATAGCACACCCTTTGCATGCTTGTGTGTGTGTGCAGCTTGTGTGCCTGCTATGCACATGTGGATAAGCTCAGAAAGTTTGAACTTACTATTACCAATCTACTTTTACCTAGCTGGTGAATTGGTCCCTTTTGGCTGTCATTTGAATTTTGGCTTTGAATTTATGAAGGATGAAATCTTTCAGATTGGTGAAACTTGCCCCTTTTACCACATTTCTCAATGATGAGATTGTCAAGTGCACCTCACTGACATATCTGAGAGAAATATACTAACACTGATCCTATTTTGTTTTCTATTTAATCTTTGTTTTGCAGGTACAAAGATAAAGATGAAGATTTAGTGTAGTTTTAGATATAGGATAGTTAGTGGATATACAAATGTAATTTTCTTATTCTTTTATAATTTTTATTTTATAATTCTTGTAATCTTTATTTGGTTCATTTGTAATAAAGTTTATTTATTTATTAATAAAGGATATTCTTATTCTTTATTCTTGTGTAATTTGTGAAGTTTGGAATAACTTCCGTAAGTTCATTCTTTGTATCTTGTCTATGTATATGAAATTAATTTCACATACAATATTGTTTTTAGATAAGATTTAAGTTATAATACTTTTCTCTTAATTAATTTAAAATTCAGATCTTATATCTAAATCTTTTAAATTATAAAACACTTAAGTTTTAAAATCCAAATTTCAAAACACACATAATTCCTTTAAGATCATATCAAGGTTTATAGCAATCCTCCTTTAAGACTAAACCTATTCTCAAAGTAAGAAAGAAACATTGATCACTCAAGGTTTTTATTTGGCGAAAATTTTACCCACATTTTCACAAATGAATGCATGCAACAATTCATATTCCCAAATCTACCCTTCGATAGTTCCTATATACTGGGATGTTACACCTAGTTTGAATATTTAAATCCTAGTTTGAAAAGTCAAACTCTAGTTTTTGGTAAGAGGGAAGTCTTGGTGGAAAAGGATTCAAGCTCTTCCTTTAGAGGCTGAGTTGGGGGGACACGGCCTGGGCTAGAAACCCTTGGACGGCCGCCCCCACCTATATAATGACGGGTGGGGGCGCACCTGTAACATCCTAGCATTATATCTTAGAAATAAGTTGAACTAAGATGTGTGCATTGCATTCATGCATAGAAAATTTGTCACATCCCAAAATTTTCCAATTTTTGAAATGTGAAAAATAAATAAACAAAATAAACAATTGTTGAAATTTAGGGTGAGAAGAAACTTTTTGATTCTAATTGGAAACATCAAAACCTATTTTGATCAAATAGAATCCTAAAGGGATTTAAAAAGATAAACAAATAATAAATAAAGTTATAATAGTTGGAATCACCATTTTTGGATCTTTAAATATAAAGATATGGTTTTTATAAGCAAAGGTAGAAATATAAATAAGGACTATTTTAAAGAGTCAAATTTAATCTTGGCCAAGCAAATGAAATAAAATATTTCTATTTTGATAAAATAGAGTAAAGGATTATTTAAATAAAATAATAAGGATTTATTAATATCCAATTTTATTTAAGTAAAGGCTTTTTCCATTTTAAATAAACATTAAAAACTTATTAAAGTGTTTTAAATAAAAATTCAAAGTGTTTTATATTTTCAATTAAAACCTACTGAAAAAGGTTTTGATAAAATTTAGAAAGTCAAATAGAGTTTTAAACATATTTGAATCCTATTTGAAATAAAAGCTAAAGTCTATTTATTTATTTCTAATAAATAATAAACTCTAAAAATAATTGTTCTATTTTGGACTTTGGAATATGTTGATAAACAGAATTAAACTATACCTAAAGTTTGGTGGAAGTTTGAATTCATTTGGAGTTTGAATTGTTTGAATGAAAAATCAAAACAGAAATTCAATACAGAAAAAGAAAAAGGTTTGTATAAAAAAGAAAACAAAGCAGACCAGCCAGAAGGCCCAGTCCAGCCCACTCGCAGCCACCTGCTCACCCCACTCGCGAAACGTTTTTCACCTAGGAATTAACCCGCAGAGTCACTGAACGCTCGGCCCCACCTTTCTCTCTCTATCTCTCTCTCTCTCTCTCTCGATCTCTCTCGCAGACAGCCAGACCCCACCTGCCAGGTATTAGTTCTCACCCGCGACGACCGTTCCCCCTCGCTCATCGCCGTTTCTGCCGCGTTTCAATCCTTGTAAATTCGAGTGAATGCTCGAGTAATTCTCGGCAGCAATGACGCGCCCTTATACGCCTCGCCCTCCTCTCTCTTTTCCCTAGTCGCCACTTCCCCTCTGCCTCCAGGCTACGAGAATCGCTTGCTCGAACCCCTCTGCCCCGATGAACTTCTCCGACCAATTCTGGCGCCGACCAACCGCCCCTCACCTCCCACTGCACACGAGCTTGCTTCCCATCTTCCTGCGCATCTCACTGCACCAACCCCACACCCGCGCGAGCACCGTAGCCTCGGCAACCTCGACACCCGAGCGCCACCGTCGTCTGCCTTTTCTCCGGCGAGTTTCCCCGGTGAGTACAGACCGCCCCGAACCCTCTCGTTGATGCTCCCATGATCCCTAGTACCGTACGCGTCTAACTGCATGCTCCGTTTGCTTTAGCGCGTCCTCAAACCTCGCCCCCGACGACGAACCGAAGCACCCGACGCCGCCACTAACTTCAGCGAGCAATAGCCACTATCCCCATGCGCCCCTTTACGAATAACCACTACGTTGAGCTTCCCCATGCCACGGCGAGTCTGGTGAGCACTTTTACTCCCTCCCTCGCTTCCTGAATCATCGCCAACGCCACCGCCCGAGCGTGCGCCGCCGCGCGCCACCGTCGAGCGCCGCCAGTTCCTGGCAGATGCGCTGGTAGCCGTCAGATCTGAATCGCCTGGTTAGGGTTAGACCTTAGATCGAAGGGGTATCGTGTGCTCTGTGCCGCACGATCTTATTTAGATCCAAAGATCCACAGAGCACAATCCGCACGAACCGGTACGCACCAGTAAGAATAAGACACGTGTCCAGAGATTGTTTTAAAAACAGAAATTTGTTCTATTAGATATGCAAATTTGTAAAATTCATAACTTTAATTCTACACATCCAAATTTTGCAAATTTTATATCACTGGAATCAGCAGGACAAGTACTTTGCAACCATGCACTTTGTTTAATGTTTTGCTTCTGGAAAATTGGTTGAATTTGTAGAAACTTGTGTAGGCATAATTTTATTATAAAAATTGTTCTAGATAAATTTTTAAGGTGAAATCTTTGCTAAATGGTTTGTTTTGAACCTACTGACCATAGGAACCAACTTATGAATTTAAAATTGTATTTTGTGAAGCTAAGGAATAAATATTTGAATTACAGCATTTCTAGTCAAATAAAAATATTGTTTATGTGTTAAAAATGCTTTTTGAGTAAAATCTTTGGAAAATGATTTTAATTAAACTTTCTGACCCTAAACACCAAGTTTTGTGATTTAAGAACATATTTGATGAACCATATAAAGTTATTACTTTGCTAAAAGATATTTTCAACAACATAAAATATCACCTTAGCATAATATTTGGTTTATGAGATGAAACCTTTTACAAATGGTTTTACCACTTTTTTAAATGACCAATATGAGCTTTAAAATGTTTAGAGCCTAGTAGAGACCACTTTAACAAATAAATCCATCTTTTGCATGCTTGCATGCATGACCTTGTTTTTGTTATTTTATGTAGTGAAATGGTTGGAATGCTAGTTGAATATGTGTTTGCTTTATTGAATTGTAGTGAGGTTAGAAGAGTGTGATATTTGCAAGATCAAGAAGTGAACCAACATTCTCTACTAAAAAGGGAAGTGACACTATCATCCAAGTCCTACTATTTTCATTACACTTAGTGGATTTTTGTAATATGCATGTAATGATAGGTCTACTATATTTTATGCTATGATAAATCCTATTAGGATATCCTTATATCTTCCTTAGTGAAAACATTGTAGTTGTAGTATGCTTAGCCCTGCTATATATTTGGGATGGGATACATGACATGATTATTTGAAGTGTTGGAAGGATATATGTTTTATATAATAAAACAAGTACTAAATGAACCACCTGGGTGGAAAGGGATACTCAAGATTGGACAAGGTGGCAACAAAGAGAACCATGTTTATATGGCTATCTTTTTGTGTGTGCACTAGAAGAAAACCACCCAGGGACTTAGAGATTGAACATGTTTCTCGTACAGTGGCTTCCATGTACAGCCACATGCTAAATGGGCTCTGGCTTAGTTAACTAAATAGTGGAAGACCCATGCATTGGCATCTTCAGGTTAACTAGAATTGTGTATGGGAAATATATCCCTACATTGGTGCCTGGTAGACAAGATAGCATTGTGTATTGGGAGGACTTCTATGGAAAGACTTTGTCACATTCTCGATCTGCCAGTATTCCATTTTGGTGAGTACTTATCCAGCGGCCACTCGTGGCATCAAGACGAGATTGTGTCATGTGGGTAAAGTGTACAACTTCTGCAGAAGATCAAATTCTAAGTACTTAGCCGTGTCCCCGGTTATGGACAACTCTGAGCAACTAAGGCCTGAAGCTATGAAAGATCTCGACATTCCAATTTCTGAAAGTAAAACTTGATGGTGACAACAAGGGATTAGAAGCACTTGGAGTCTTCCAAGAAGTTCAGAAAGATTTGACAAAAGATCAAAACTATTTTGAAAAGATAGGATAAAACTATACTGCCTTCTGCAAATGAGCCTAAACTCTACTTAGCCAAATATGCATGTAATGATAGGATCCACTTATTTCTACATAATAGTGAAACTTGCCAATACAATTCAAATGTATTAACCCTTGTGGCTGCAACTTATTATGTTGCAGGTTTGTTTGATGTTAGTGAGGTGTGTTGATTAGGATTACAAGTCTACAACCAACATGATTGCCTATGGCACTTTGAAGATGAAGGACTCCATGCTATAGTATAATCTGGTGCAATGTATTGTGATAGCCAAATGAGCTATGTAAGATGTAATCAATTATTTTATTCCTGGTTATAAAGTTGTAATATGACCTTTGTTTCTTGATATTACATCTTAACTGTGGATGCTAGCTATTGATCCAGGGACTAGCATTGTAAACACATGGATCTCTACCTTATTAAAGGTTGGGACCTCTACAAAATCTGAATAATTTTCGCGCTTTTAAACAAAACTTTTCAAAATGATTGAAGCTTCTCTTAACTTGATGGAATTGAAGCAGATCATCAAGTTAACTGCGATAAGTTTCAATATGAACATTGCTAAAACCTTATTTTGGGTAAAAGTGATTTGATCTAAGGGTAGATCAAATGCAATAAATCTAAACCACGACATATTACTTAATGTTTGATACTTGATCTTTTATAGATCATATCATAGTATTCATTACAATAACTCTTGGATACCAAGTTAAGTATATAACTAAATTAACAAGAATTCAATAACTAAATCTTGCCCTATTTTTTGTTCTTATCTATTTCTACCATGAGCATCATGGTAATACCTAACCTTAACTCTTTAGTTGTATGGAGTAGGAAGGAAATCAAGTTAAGACAATTCACCACATATCTTTCTTTCCATATCAATCCATATCATCTCCATTTAATCTTATTCTAATATCCGTTGAACATCAATGTTAAGTAATCAAGTATTGATATATCAATTCTTAACCAATCAACTCTTGTCCTTGTCATAGCATTCACTTTAAAGCCTTTAGAGAAGTAAGTAAGAAGAGGTAAGTAGTAATGCTAGTTTAAGATATTATCTATAGGATGGGAGTGTTTGAAGAGAATCAAATCAATATGATAATTGATGGAGTTAACTCACTCCTGAATGGATAGAAGAGTTATCTGAAATAAAGATATATGTGGTAAATAAAGAGGATCATAAGGATGAATTTTGAAGATAGTTACCAAGGAGTAATCCTATTGGATCAAGTAGGCATAGTCATTGAATAATACCTCTTAGACAAATAGAGATACCGAGAAGATAATTATAATACAACTGTAATGTTGTATTGATGAAAGCCTTGATTAGACAACTAGAAACCTAAACCCTAAATGATCAAAGGATTATAATGTTCATGCTTAATTCACTAAGAGTGAATGATTATATCATGCATAAGTGGCATTGGTGGATAAAACATGATTAAACCCTAGTATATATATGTTATCCTAGGTGAATCATGACAAGTCACAATGATATAATGTGAAGTTGGAATATAAGATACTGGAGATAAGTAGAGATAAGATAGTATGACTAAGTTAATGCTAGAGAAGCATTGAGTTATTGAAGTATTAATATTCCTCTTAAAGAATAGTAAGCACCTAGGGAAAGTAGAATTTGAGATATACATCTATTAGAATAATATTAGTGATGGGTGATAAAGGAAGAGTATGAATGAAGTTAGAAGTAACTACTTGTTGGATTGGAGATTATCATTAGTAGAGTAACTTGATATGACCAAGTATAGATATGAGAAGGTTATGAAAAGCTTCAATGCCAAGCTTCTAAGATTTATAAGTGAGATTACAAAGTAATTTGTGAAATAAGAGAGTAAACATTCAATTGGACTTGGATTTATTAGAAGCATTCTAGAGATGAGAATTATCTCTATGAAGAGATCATATAGAGCTTTAGTGTCAAGCTCATTGGATTTACAAATGGATTTAGGAGGAGAAATTATTAGTAAGAGTATAAGTAGTAAAGCTCATCATGTCAATATATGATGATAGATGTGAAGTAGTAGTATATCTAGGAAAGGAATTCCTTAATTAGAAGTTAGAATTATGAATAAAGGAAGATAGGGATTCCTGAGAAGCTATTAACCAAGACTATATCAATCCATATCAAAGTTCCATGCCTACCACATTCCTCTAAACCTAATAGAAAACTCGGTACCTTGGAACTGTCAATATCACAGTAGAAAGAAATCTCCATATCTCACTCCAAGTTGAGATATCAACCATAATCATAAATTTGGAAGTAGTGTCCTTAAACCTTGATCTATAATACTGTCCAGAAATAAACATAAGAAGAATGAATCCTATAGAGCTCATGGTAAATGCTTATAGCTTAAAGCTTACACAAATACTAAATGACAATCAAAATACCTTTATTATTTAGGGAAAATTTGATACAAATCTCACATATATTTTGTTTATATTAATGAGACAAAATCTCTAATCCATTATTCTAACCAATTATTACATATGAGCATGGAATAAGTGTGGATACAATGTTATAAAGCACCCTATATATTATTATCTAATGAAATATATATAAATAAACCCTATGGTTATCATTAAACATTTTAAAATTTCATTAATCCAAATAAAAGTGAAAAGGATGCTATAGAGAATTTTTAAGATCATAAACAAATCCTAAAAATCCTAAAACCCTAAGTGATAAATTATTGCAATCAATAAAATAGTTACCTATTAGTTTAAATTTATGAAAATCATGAAAGATACCAACACCACTTAATTCCCAAGATCCTTTCAGTAAAATTATGGATACTTAAATCCTTATGAAGATTCATATTTAAAAAGGGTTACTAAAACAGAAAATAAAAAAAGAGAAAAGAAAGAAAAAAGGGACCTGGCTCGAGCCAGCAGGTCGGCCCAGATCTTCTCCTCTACCTATCTACCGCCAAGTGCAACCAACATCAGCCTAGTATCGACCCAACAACCAGCCCGACTCGTCTCCCTCTATAACTGAGAGGTGGGACACCGCCAGGGGTCGCGGGTTGAGAGAGAAGATTTTCTAGGGGGGTTTCTGCAAAATTGCTGTCGTCGTCATCCTCACGCACACAGGCACATGTGTGCGTATCCTCGACGCTATCCATCGTCGTCATCAAAATTCGATTGCCATGATGCTCGCCGCTATTCCCGAGGGGTGTAGATAAGATCGCCGCATCCTCTTCTCTCTCCATACTCACCTTATCCTCTCCCGTGCTCTCTAGCACCATCTCCCTCTCTCACCTAAAACCCTAGCTCGTCGGTGGCCGTCGTTCCGGCCGTTCTCGATCACCTTGCCTCTCCGAAGCCACCGCTGGAAGCGCGTCGTGACCTCGTTCACCATGAACCAAGCACGAGGGCTAGAACACCGAGAATCGTGCGGAATCGAGGTTTTCATTCCGTCGGACACCATGGACATCATCATCGATTTGTCGTTGCTAGACCTCCACACGCCTACTCGACCTCTCCATCGTCACCAGGGTGAGCTCCTGAATCTTCCAGTACCCTCAAATCCCCTCCTCTCGCTGTAAATCGCCATCACACCGCGCACCACCGTTGGCCGCCGCAGTAGGTCATCGCCGGAACAACTCCGGTGACCATTCTCGAGCAGCACAACCACTATCACGCTGATGTCATATTCATGTTTTTATCATTTTACAAATTGTGTTAATATTTTCTATAATTAATAGAACTTTGGATATGACGTGGCATAGGCCCCACCAGTCAGTGACTAGGGCTAGGAATAGCCCCGCTGAGAAAAATTATCCCTCCATGTGCTGACATCAGCATTACATCATAAAATCATTTAGTTATTTATTTTTAATTCCAGAAAATGAGTAAATCTTATAATTCAATATCTTTTGTATTGTAATTTATAAAAATATGTCTAACATATGAAAATTTACTAAAAATAAAATCTATAATTTAGCTTTATCATCAAACATTATTATGTTAACCATTTAAATACTTAGTATGTAATAAAGATTTTATAATTAATAAAACTTAGAAAATCATATTTTAATAATGGAAAATGAGAACAATATAAATAATATACTAATTTTGTAGAAATATAAGAACTATAAACTAAAACAATAAACATAAAATATCATATCACTTAAGTAAATAGTTATTATTTAAGTGATAAAGCTTATAAAAATCATATTTTAATATTTAAAAATCATAAAAATACTTATAATATACCAAAATGATCACAAAAATAATATCTAAATTTTAAAAATAAAACATTCCACTTTTGAAGTAAGTAAACATTTAATACTCTAATACCTTGAAATTTAACCTATTTCCTTAATTCATAATTCATATAGGATAAATAAAAATTGCTAATATTTATAATATGATACACCTAAGGCCTAATAATAGTATTAGTCTTAAGTATTGATAATATGAAGTCAAAATAGTTCAAAACATGTTAAATATAATTTTATTAAATTATCATTCATCCATAAGTGTGTATTATTTTCTAAAAGGATTTTTATGAAATATACAATCCTCAAGATTATTATTTTGAAATTATTAAAACCTTTTACAATTAATTCAATAACAAGTTTATAAACATACTAAAAATCCAAAAGTAATTCATAAGTAGTTAAATAATATTGGTTCCTTGTTTACAAACCATAACCACTCATTTATAAGGAGATAAATGATTCTATTCAATCATAAAGTTAAGAAACCACTAATCAAATAAAAGTGTTACCAATCTTAATTAACCTTAAAGAAGCATTATGAAGTGAACAAATTATAATACCCTCTAATGACCAAGATATATAAGTCTCAACTACTAGTGTGGTCATTATTCAAATAAAGTAATTCTTCCTTGATAACTATAGTTAGTTAGAAACCCTAAGAATATTCAATAAAGGTTTAAATACGTTTGCTTAGTTAAGTAAACTTTTCTTCAAAAGTTATTCTTTTAAGATACATTATAAAGCAAGACATAAGCATTCCTATGAAAGCTCTAAATGATAAACAACCTTAAATACACAATCTTTGGATATATTCCACCCTTGGGTATTCTATTTTTGTGTGTACTTTATTATACTTACATGTTGTTTCACACACACACGCACAAGTGTGAAACACATTCCAAATAAACCATTTCCAATTTCCAAACCCTAGATCAACGCTTATTTCGGGACTCGAGTTTATCAAATTTCATTATATTACTTATGCATAATTTCATCCTGCTTCTTTAAACATTAGTCCTTACCGGACCAATGATGTTGTTTTTATATATTAGGTCTTTTATTGTCTCGAAGACCGTGAGTGCATAATCTTGCAATCACAAAAGGCAAGTTCACACTTGCTCATGTCATTTGGTTATTTTTTATCAAGTATTTTGCAAATCCAGTATTGTCATCACCTGCATTTTAAAAAGGATAGAAAACACTATTTTCATAATAATATGATTATAGGTTATTTACCAAGAGGTAATAACCTATGATGAAAGTTCTAGAGGTAAATGAACATATTATCTAGGACTTAACTGTAGGGGTTCGTAGCATGGAAAACAAAAAAATCGCATGAAACACACACAAGCTGATCTCAAGATCACGTAGGCGATCCTTCCGGCGCCGCGTTCCGGCAGCGCTCCCGTAGTCGGTCACATGTTCGGTACTCGATGAAGACCTTCCTCTCCCTTGTTCTATTAGGAAGCGGAGGTTGTAGATCTCTCCTCGCGACTCTGGCAGCACGACGACATGGTGTCGGAGATTACAGGGAAATCATTCAGGGCTTCGCCTAAGCCGGAGCGGGTATGGTGGACTAGAAGAGAGGCCTTGGCGATCTAGGTTTTAGAGGGCCAAGGGGGTGGTGGACGACAGCTAGTAGAGGGGCTAGGCACGGATACTTTAGAGGCTCTAAATCGGCTGCAACTTGTTTAGAGGCAACAACCAATCTAGGGTTTGAGGTGTGGGGCAAGGGGACGCCCTCTCCTATCTACTTATGAGAGGGAGAGGCGGCAATGGGAGGGGAGTTCTCCCTCAACTCCCCTTGCTTGGCCGGCGGCAAGGAGAGGGAGGAGTCCTCCCTTAGGTAGGATTCCTTCCCTCCCTCCACTAGGCAACCAATGTTGGGATTTGACTTTTCAAACTAGAATTTGATTTCTCTCTTCCCATTGCCCAGCCAAGTGATCTAGGACATGATGCAAAGATTCCACTTTATCATGACACATCCATGTACCCTTCCCACTCCGGATTGGTGGACCTTATAGACCCTTCTAGAACATTCCGGTGAAAACACCGAAACCATTTCCGAACTCCGGAATTGGACTTTCCTTATATGAATCTTATTCTCCGGACCATTCCGGATCTCCTCGTGATATCCGGATCCCATCCGAGACTCCGAACAACATTTAGTCTATTTGCTCACTTTCCATATCTACTAAACAACATCAAATCCTTAAGTGTGTCTCCATACGGTTCGTGAATTATGCAGACATGATCGAGACTCTTCTCCGATCAATAAGCAATAGAGGAATCTGGAAATTCATATGGCTCCCACATATTTCTATGATTACTTATTGATCGAATGAACCATTTACATACGATACCAATTTCCCTTTGTCTCGTGATACTTTTATTATCTGAGGTCCGGTCGTCGGTATCTCTGCATACCTAGTTCAACCTGGTTACCGATAAGTACTCTTTACTCGTTCCTGTGATATGTGATCCCTTGTGAGCCAGTCACATGCTTGCAAGATAATTGGATGACATTCCACCGAGAGGGCCCAGAGTATATCTATCCGTTATATGGATGAACAAATCCCACTCTTGATCCATGTGCCTCAACACATACTTTCCTAACACTCAATGCCACCTTTATAAACCACCCAGTTATGAAGCGAAGGATTAGGTTACTATGTATCTGAAAGCTAATAGGACGAACTATTGAATTGACTTGAGCTTATGCTATTCTTAACTATAGGAGTATGGCCATCACATCATTCTCCTAATTATATGATCTTGTTGTTAACAACATCTCAATGTTCATGATCAGGAAACCATGATCATCTATTAACCACCAAGCTAGTTTAACAAAGAGGCTATACTAGGGACTCTTACAAGTTTACAAATCACACAAGTATTAATGTTTCCATATAGTACTATTATAGCATGAATGTAAACATTTATCATAAACACAAAGATATAATAATAACTACTTATATTAATGCCTCTTGGGCATATCTCCAACATTAACAACCAATGTCGCCAGTGATTCTTGCATCGTATATTACTCGTTAACCATGAGATTTGGAACTGGATGGAGAAGTCATCTATATCCTCTTCCTTTCGTATGTAGGCAAGACGACCTTAACGTGACGCTGTGTTTCCTTGCGAGGATCCAACATATGGGTGGGCACCCTTAGGCCCCATGATTTTGGTGTCTAGATTATCTATGGGTGGCTGTCGGAGGTATAGTCGGACCAATATGGAGCTTCTCAGGGGCATCACCGGCTCATAGAGTCTTCGGGAACTCATCAGGGTTGTAGCTTGCCCGAAAGGGGGTTTAACGAAGATGTAGTCAGCCCCGAAGGATCATGCAGACATATGGGGTCGCGGAGAGGGCAGTGATTGGCTTGGATAATCTACTGGGCCCAACATCACGGAATTGTGTACGGGAAAGATCGCCCGGTTGTGCAACAAGGATTTGATCTCTCATGGGTAAAGTAACACATCTCTGAAGAGTGTAAGAACTGTAACTTGTTACTCCCTGTCCCGGGAAGGAGCTACGAACATGGCAGTAAAGGAACTCCATGAAAGTTCTGGTAAACCTGTGTAGGCTGATGGACATAGCTTTTCATAATAAAATCAATCTTTAAAATGTTTACGAAAACCTGCATTGCCTACAACCTATGGTATGTGGTTGTAGCTAATGCATCAAACAATCCTTTTTAGTGAACTTGCTGAGTATGCTCGTACTCAACGTATCTTCTTAACCCTTGCTAGATTCTGAAGCCAATACAAAGGACGTCTACATCAACTTATGCTCCAGGAATCATCATCAAAAGATCAAGCTATTAAATGAAGTCAAGGAATTCAACATACACATCAACTAAAGTGAAGACAAAGTTGCTGATTAGATAGAAGTATAATCTCTAGCCATAGAACCTATTTCTGTAGAGTATTGCAATAGGAGCAATGCAAGCCAAATAGTTAGATGTTAATCTTATTAGTATGATAGTTATGAGTTGATGATTTCTAGTTCTTCTTTGTAAGAAGTTTCTTTCTCTCTCTTTAACCTAGAGTGTTCTCTGGATCTTGTGTAAAGAGTCGAGTTGTAACCTATAGTCCTGTCTTGGACCTGTTGTGTTTCTGTTGTACCACTCTGAGGGATGTAATACTAGTGAACGGTGTTTCATTGGTGTTATGTCAACGACTATAGTATGCTACATCGTGCGGTGGTATGCTGGGTCACCGCAGCTGGTATCAGAGCATATGCTTTGACCTTAGGATTAAAACCCTTTTAGGAAGATCTATAGGTTGGATAGTGACCATAGGACCCATATTATCTAAACCAAATATTCTTATGATCTGTGATGAGTATCCACTTGAGGATACATTTATTATTTAGGGAAAATTTGATACAAATCTCACATATATTTTATTTATATTAATGAGACAAAATCTCTAATCCATTGTTCTAACCACTTAATCCATATGAGCATGGAATAAGTGTGGATACAATGTTATAAAGAACCCTATATATTACTATCTGGTGAAATATATAAGTAAACCCTATGGAATTTTAAAATTTCATTACTCCAAATAAAAGTGAAAATGATGCTATATAGAATTTTTAAGATCATAAACAAATCCTAAAACCCTAAGTGATAAATTATTGCAATCAATAAAATAGTTTCCTATTAGTTTAAATTTATGAAAATCATGAAAGATACCAACACCACTTAATTCCCGGGATTCTTTCAGTATTTAATGTGTTCCATAAAATTCTGGATACTTAAATCCTTATGAAGATTCATATTTAAAGAGGGTTACTAAAATAGAAAATAGAAAAAGAAAACATAAAGAAAAAGGGACCTGGACCGAGCCAGTAAGTCGGCCTAGATCTTCTCCTCTATCTATCAATAGCAGCTCAGTATCGGCCCAACAACCAGCCCGACTCGTCTCCCTCTGTAACTGACATGTGGGACACAGCTAGGGATCGCGGGTTGAGACAGAAGATTTTCTAGGGGGTTTTCTGCAAAACTGTTGTCGTCGTCATCCTCACGCACACAGGCACCTGTGTGCGTATCCTCGATGCCATCCGCCGTCGTCATCCAAATTAGACCGCTGTGATGCTCGCCGTCGTTCCCGAGGGGTGTAGATAAGATCGCCGCGTCCTCCTCTCTCTCCGTACTCACCTTATCCTCTCTCGTGCTCTCTAGCACCATCTCCCTCTCTCACCTAAAACCCTAGCTTGCCGATGGTCATCATTCCGGTCGTTCTCGACCACCCCTTGCCTCTCCGAAGCCACCACTGGAAGCGCCATCGTGACCTCGTTCACCACGGACCAAGCACAAGGGCTGGAACACCGAGAATCATGCAGAATCGAGGTTTTCATTCTGTTGGCCACCACGGCAATCATTGTCGATTCGCCGTTGCTAGACCTCCCCACGCCTACTCGACCTCTCCATCGTCACCAGGGTGAGCTCCTGAATCTTCCAGTACCCTCCAATCCCCTCCTCTCGCTGTAAATCGCCATCACACTGCGCACCCCCGTCGGCCGCCGCAGTAGGTCGTCATCAGAGCAACTCCGGTGACCATTCCCGAGCGGCGCAACCACTATCACGCTGATGTCATATTCTTGTTCTTATCATTTTACAAATTGTGTTAATATTTCCTATAATAAATAAAACTTTGGATATGACGTGGCATAGGCCCCACCAGTCACTGACTGGGGCTAGGAATAGCTCCGGTGAAAAAATCACCCCACCACGTGCTGACATCAGCATTACATCATAAAATCATTTAGTTATTTATTTTTAATTCCAGAAAATGAGTAAATTTTATAAATTCAATATCTTTTGTTTTGGAATTCAGAAAAATATGTTTAATATTTGAAAATTTACAGAAAAATAAAATCTATAATTTAACTTTATCATCAAACATTATTATGTTAACCATTTAAATACTTTGTATTTAATAAAGATTTTATAATTAATAAAACTTAGAAAAATCATATTTTAAAATGGAAAATGAGAAAAATATAAATAATATACTATTTTTTTAGAAATATAAGAACTATAAACTAAAACAATTAACATAAAATATCATATCACTTTACTAAATAGTTATTATTTAAGTGATCAAGCTTATAAAAATCATATTTTAATATTTAAAAATCATAAAATATTTATAATATACGAAAATGATCACAAAAATAATATCTAAATGTTAAAAATATAACATTCCACTGTTAAAAATCATAAAAAACTCAGTTAAAATATTAGTCCATAGGGATTGTCATTAATCACCAAAACCACACATAGGGGCAATTACCCTTTCAATCTCCCCCATTTTGGTAATTGATGACAATCACAACAAGAGGGTTTATATAATGAATATTAGAAACAAGTACACAACTTATCCAAAAATAAGTTGTATACAAGAGGTTGTATTTGATATGGTTAAGTAACACAAAGATACTAGCCCATATCAAAACCGAGTCTACTCACATAAACTACAACTAATGCATGAGATGCGAGTAGAACCAACATATATAGAGCAAACTCCCCCACAATATATGCACGTGTGATGATCTTGAATTTCATTGCATACATTGTTAAGCATAACCTTTGGGAGAGTTTCCACTATATATACAACCATGCAAAACATAATAAAGATGAAATGCATGAAAGATAAACACTTAAGAACAAACCAATCTTAAGTAGAAAACCATTTCCCTTAAAACCCTCTAAACTTCTCCCCCATTGGCAACAAGTGCCAAAATGGATAACAAGGTTAGAAGGACAATATAGTATGAGTTCCTACATAAGGTTTGCATTACTCGTAATATGAGTGAAATCACATGCACATATCCAATGTCGAACACTTGGAGGAAATCAAACTATATTGAGGATCAAGGATTGCTAAAAGGATAACAAGGTGAAGGAACTTCAACGGATGAAGCAAGCAATCAAAAGATCCAAATAATCAAATGGACAAATAGTGATCTAAGTGAAATAAGGAAGATCCCCAAGGTTCGTGCATAAATTGGTTGTTTCATTTGAATACAATATGGACAAACATGGAATCCTCACCCCCTCTATATTATTTAGAACACAACCAAGATACAAGGATTAGATATAAACCAATACACTTTTCAAGACAAGCTTAAGTCCAAAAGAAACCAAATATGAGATATGAGTGCATGAAGATGAAATAAAAGTAAACCAAACACTCATAAATCAAGACCTTACCAAAAACATTAAAAATCAAGAGGATAAGACTGATTGTCGAAAAAGAGCGAGCATATCAAGGGGAGAGATTAACACTCTCGTGTATATAAGTTTCTAAGGGGAAAACATGAGAATAATCCACAAAGAAACATCCGCACATAAGAGGTTAATAAAAAGAATACATGATATCCAAGCAGAAGTCATGAGATATACCAAAAATGATATTTTGCTTAAGTGCATATATAGCCCATGGCTCTATTTTATCTTATGGTGTATCAATGAACTTCTCCAAACAAAAAACAAAAAATCTCAAAACCATCACAACTAACACTAAGGGAACTAATGCTAGTTGGGATACTTTGAGAAAGGCAACAAGTATCAAAAGGAATGATTCAATGCAATTTCAACAATATTGCACATGAGAGTACCTTGAGGAGTTGATATGCAATAAATTGCTAGAAGGCATATTTGGAATTGGTGAATCATGAACATGATTTTGTATACTCCCCATTATATGCATCATCTCAAATTACTCACATAAGCAATAAGGATATAGAAGTATTTCAAAGATAATTGCAAGAATCGAACATTTACAACCAAATAAATTCATGCCAAGATGCAACCTACAAGAGATTGGATGGAAGAATAGTATGCATGAATAAGATAATTGTTACCAAGATAGCAATGGTATGATGTAGTAGATAAGAATTTTTAGATCATCCTAGCTTGGCTCCAATTATCATGTGGTGACAACTTTCTTTATAGACGAGATAAGCATCCATTGCATCTTCAATGTACCTAAAACAACATTCAAGTACATTTTGGTCCCCCAAACTTATTGGGTCCAAAGTGGTTAGAATAACCACAACACATAGGACACACTCCATAAAAATATGTGCATATTTAGAGATGAAATTTGAATTTCATGCACATATTAGCCGTTTAAGGATTTGATGGAGTATACCTTATATATTGGATCAAAGAAAGAAAAACATGACATAAGATATACATTTATTAAACATGCATGCGCAAGAATTTCAAGATCCAGCGAAGATATACTTTGGACAAATCACCAAAAATATTCAAGAAGGCATACAAGGTGTGACAAAACACATTTGTTGTCCAAACTATATCAAAGAATCAAGTCAACACAAGATTTGTTCAACAAAGTTCAACAAATTAACCGAGAAAAACTATTAAGCATGAAAGATTAATTAAAAACACAAATTCTCAAAGATTTATCTCATTCAAGAAAATAAAATAGAGAATAAATAATGAGATAACAAACTCCCAAAAGAGCAAGGTTTCAACAAATAAACCAAACCCTTAACACTTTTCATAATGGCACAAGGTTCCGAGAAGAAAAGATTTGTCTTCCACTAAAACACATTTGATAATAATCAAAAACATCATCAAAGATATGTTCAAAATCCAAGGAAGACAATGGGAGCCACACAATTTTTTTGGAAAGAAAGTAAGGCAATAAGAGGTTAACTCCAAAGTGAAGATGATCCACAAATGCTACCACACACAAGTATATCAATTGTCGAAGACAATGAGTGTATTGGAATAGATTTTCGGTGGTATATTGCACGGATATTAAAGATAAATCTTCACAATAAAAAGCATAGGATAGAAATAAAAAGATTAAGCACTATGCAAAGATAGAGATTCTTGGTAGCTTCAACTAGTCACACAATCATGCAAAACAATGATTAGAATAACTTGAAGCAAATGGTATCCCAAATAAGATATAGAGATATGTATTTGAGAAAGACCGCACCAAGAATTTCTTACTCGAACAAAGACCTAAAAGACGAGAAATAAAAGCTTCTAGCAAAAAATAGGACCATGTTTGAGCCAACATGCCACCTAGAAACAAGATAATCAACAATATCGAACCTAAGTGGCACTACCTCATATGTTCACATTTCCTAGGATTGTGATATTCAAAAGAAGCATAGCACTCCCCCATATTGTGATATTCACTTTTTTAATAAGAGGCAAAACAACCTCAACTAGAGATAATTAATGGACATTTAGAATTTGAATTTCTCATGAGTATGATACACCACATAGTGACTAGATAAACTTGCAATATCAATACTAAGTGGTAGTACTCATGTACACATATTTTAAGCTTTGAGATATGCGTGAGGCATGTCACTCCCCCAAAATGGGACGTTCCATTAACCACTCTAAAAGAGGCAAATAAGATATCATCAATATGCATTAGAGGCTCAAAATAAAACACACGAGTAAATGATGTGCCAAACACCTAGACATACTTGAATACACAAAATAATCAAGCATGAGGCACATCAAATACAAACACATACTTGGTACAAAACCAAAACATGTAAAGGGGCAAGTAACTTACAATATAAATGAGTTAAGTACAAGTTACCGTGAAGAGGCACATTGGATATAAGATAGGGAAATAATAATCCAAAGGACTTGGCTTGATCAAATATAACATATGAAGATCCCTTAATTCTTCATGAGTTAGCCAAGTCTCCAATGCCCTCCATAAACACCTATTGATCAAGTTTGAGCTAGTTGGTCCCCACCAAGTTGGTTCCTAAGAGGTTAGTCATAATAGGCTTCGCAACCCAAATGGTTCTTTTCTTGACACCACTTTGAGTTCCAACAAACTTGGTAAACACATTGCCATCCTTATCCTTCCTAAGAGAATAATCATCATCAACAATGATAGGGTTAGATAAGGTACCGTTTGAACATGAAGAGGCAAAGTGCCCCTTCACACGACATATGTAGCAATAAGTGCTCCCCTTTCTCTTCTTCATTGATTTCTTGGCTTGGGGAGCATTATCTTGATTTTTCTTCGGAAGTGGCCTAACTTCAACTTGGGCTTGAACATGAACTTGTGGCTGCTTCCCTTGTTGCTTCTCACTCAAGTGATTTTTCTTCAATGGAAAAGATCTTACATGATGTCCTTCAACCTTGCACTTGAAGCAAATAATCTTGGCCGAATTCTTGACTTGGTTTTGGCCCTTCTTCTTGTTTGTATTGTACTTGTTCTTGTTATTGGAGCTGAATCCAAGTCCACTTTATCATTAGGGGATTTTTTCACACTCAAGATATTATCGAGTGTGGATTTCCCTTCATGACTCTTTTCCAAGTCATTCCTTAAGGAAGTGACTTGGGCCTTGAGCTCTTTTATTTCCTCTATATGGTTAGTAGAAATACAAGTGCTAGAGGAAGTAAAAGCTTCATTGTTAGATCAACAAGGCAAAGCAATTAATCCAACACAAGGTTTATCAATAGTATGGCTAGATGGATTACTAGGACTAGCACATGGCAAAATAGCATTTTGAGTAGAAGTTGTGTTAATGTCCAAAAGAGGCTCATAAGATGTTATCTTAGTAATACTTGCCTCACAAGCTAACTTTAGCCCATCATGGGAGATTAGAAGATCATTATGAGAGCCCGAGAGCTTTTCATGACTTTCTTCCAATTTCCTATACTTGCTAGTTAGCAACTCAAGTTGAGCCTTTAGCTCAAAATTTTCCTTTAGGGTAGATGCTTCACAAGAAGTAGAGTTAGTAGCACAAGCATCATTAATGGAATTTTCCTTTTCAAGCTCATAAGATTCAATTTTTTGTGTGAGGAGACAATTAGTGTGCTTCTCCTCGGCAAGCTCTTGCTTGAGGAGATTGAATCTCCGACTCACATCATCAAGTTGGAAATCCAACTCCTCTATGGTTCCCGTTTGTTTAGTTATGGTGTCCATAACGTGTTTGAGACAAGCAATGGCTTTATTATTACCACGAAGAGAGGTACACAAAAAGTCAACTCAATCAAGAGAGCACTAGTATCCTCATCAATGCCATCATCACTATCATCATTATCATTGCTATTATATTTACAAGAGATATTGGGATCCAAAGTAGGAGATACCTTTGATCCTCTTGCCATAAGGCACATGTGAGCATGGGAGAATGAAGATGAGGATATTCTTGAATCTTCATTCATGGTCATGTCTTGCTCCATAGAATGTTTGATTTCCTCTACATTGTTAGATAAACAACTAGAGGAAATAGAAGCATTTTATTCATGGTAACAAGGAAAATCAAGCATATCATCTACACTAGTACTCAAATAATTTCTAGATGATATACAAGGACTAGCAACACAAGGGGATATAGCATTATTGTTGCAAGAAGTGCTTAAGTCCAAAGAAGAAACATTGCAATGGGATAGAGATGAAGGGTCATCATTAGCGAGCACAATATCAACATTGCAATTCCCAACACCACTCACCATATCTTTACCTTGTGTCTTGCCACACATTGGTGAAGTGGGTGAAGATGAGAACTCATCGCGGCCAGTGGTGGAAGCAACTTGGAGCTCTTCATGATGTGAAGGAAAAGAGATCTCCTCGGAGAAACCACCGACAATATTAGAAATGGAACCACCAAATATTTCTTTAAGCTTGGTCCACTTCTCATGAGACGACTTGCGCTTTACAATCGTCAAGAACAAATTAACTGTGGGGCTCAAAGAGAAAATAAGCTCATTAGATACTTGAGCTTTGAGATGTAAATTTTTCTCATCCTCTAAAGATAGATTTTGAGGATCCGTAGGAGGAGAAAAACCTACATCTAGAAATCGCTCAATATTTGGACACAAGGTCCGAAGATTACAAAGTAAGCAATTTCTCCACATAGAATAATTTGTGCCATCAAAGATAATTGTGTCATTGTGCACTATACTACTAGCCGACATCTTTACACTCTAGGCAGTGAAGCCTAAACAAGGAGAGACCTTGCTCTGATACCAATTGAAAGGATAGAGATGTCGCCTAGAGGGGGGTGAATAGGAAAATTCAAAACTATTACGGTTTTGGCTTGATAGAATGCAGAATTAAACTAATGTTTATTTTACAAGCACAAAACCTAAATACACTAGGCTCAAATAAGTGCACCAACAAAAAATCAAGCTAAGTAATAGCACACGATAAATATACCACAAGTGATAGGCAAGATATAATTACTTCAAGCTTGATGGCTATCACAAGGAAAGTAAGCTCGGGTATAGAGATAACCGAGGCACGCGGAGACGAAGATTTATTCCCGTGTTCCCTTACAAGTAAGGTACGTCACATTGGAGACGTGTGGGATTCCACGAAGGATTTCCCAACGCCACAAAGGCTCATCTTCTTCTCCGAGTCTATCCCACGAAGGAATAGTCCCTTTCCTTATGGCTAGCTTTTCCTCCACTCTAGAGATGGCAAGCTCCACAACCACTTCACAAGCTCCATGAAGGAGAAGCCCGGGTCTCTTCACAATCTTCCACGAAGAGGACACCGCGGCACCAACCGTCAAGCCAACTAGGAGGTCACCCTCCAAGAGTAACAAGCTCACGGTCTCTCACTCGAACAAATCGTAATGGAGAGCTCAACACTTATGCAAGAATGCAAAGCAAGACCACCAAGGGTGCTCAAATCCTTTCTCTCTCAAATCCCACCGAAGCAACAAGTGCTAGGGAGGAATTAGAGAGGAAGAACAATGGTGGAAGTCAACCAATGACTCCAAGATCTAGATCCAATAGGTTCCCCTCACTTAGAGGAGGAATTGATTGGTGGGGATTGTAGATCTAGATCTCCTCTTCCAAAGCCCTCGAAAATATGCAAGAATCATAGGAGGGAAGGGGGAGGAAGCAAGCTCAAGAGGTTCAACAATGGAGGTCAATTTCGTGGTCAAGAACACCCTAAAACGTTGGGGAAGAACCCCATTTTATAGCGGAAAGCAAATATGGCCGTTAGGAGAAAACGTGCGAATCTGGTTGAAAGTTCGGTTGGACCGGCTCCAGAACCGGATGGTTCGGTTCCTGGACCGGAAAACCGGATCTCAAACGGGATAAGGGTCAGTACATAGTCTCGGATAGACTCGGTATAGAAAAACCGAAAATTTCGATTGAATCTCGGTTGAAACCTGGTTGAATCTCGGTTTTTTGGTGCTGGCACCGGACCACCCGGTCTGGGAGCCGGTTGAACCGGATCCACAACCGGGATGAAACTGACTTCACGGAAAACGCAATAACTTTTGCATCCAGACTTCAATTTCGATGATCTTGGGCTTGTTTTGATGAGGACAACAAGCTCTACAAGATTGTACAGAGAAACATCATAGCCCAAGAAAGGAGGATAGAACCAAATGAAGAAAGGTAAGAAGCCTCCCTAAATAAGAACCGATAAAACCTTCAAACTCGAAAACGCCATAGAAGATGCATACGAATTCCGTTTTCGATGAACTTGGGCTTGTTGAAGAGCTAGAAAGAATATCAAGAACCTCACATGGAGAAACACCAATAAGCAACAGAATAGGAAGATGCAAAGTATGCAAACGATTGAGCTCCCTATGAAGATGTGATCAAGTTACACAACCAAGAGCCCCTATTGATAGTGTGGCTATCTATCCTATAACCCGGTCTCCCAACAACCACCTTGAGACCAGTAAAAGGAAAACCTATCAAGGCCATACCTTTGCCTTGCGCATACCGCTTGATCTTGATGACAACGCTTCAAGCTCCACCCAAGATGGAATGCAACACTTGATCATTGTTGCTTCGTGAAGACTCCTAATTTTCTCCCCCATACACCACTATGGGATAGCTTCATTAATACATGTCTTCACATTTCCATTAACACCAATATGGACGGCAAGCTTCAAGCAAATGATCTTCTCGAGATGCTTATCTTGAACTTTCCCTTCTCAACTTTGATGACGATCACCACTTGATGTCATCCTCTCATGGGCTATATAATATCTTCATTTTTGAAGCATGCCCATGGAAAGATACCTGTCCCATATAGAAAACGCAAAGGCAAATATATAATGGTTTAGTTCATGATGCATAATTGACAAGGCTTACCATACCACAAGACCATGTGGTACATTCTTTATGCTTCATGTGTTGACCAACTTGAAATCACTCTTCACTCTTTGTATTGGTCAACCAAGTATCTTCTCGTGCTCCATCTTAATATCTTGAGGTACATAAGGAACTCTTCATTTAATTACATGCTCTAAATCTTAGTCAACCATAGCTCAACTAATGAGGCTATCATGACACCGACTTAGAGCCATACCTTGAATTCTTCTATTGAGATCACACTCTCAAGATCTTGATCATATCATATTCTTCTCTTCAACTCGATGATTTTGATGCCAATACTAAAGGTAAATCTTTATCTTCATGGCATCCATACTTGAATCCAACACATGGACTACAAGCATGACCTATGGAATATACCTTCATATATAACTCAGTGAAAACATTAGTCCATAGGGATTGTCATTAATCACCAAAACCACACATAGGGGTAATTACCCTTTCAATAACTTATTACTCCCTGTTCCAGGAAGGAGCTACAAACAAGGCAGAAAAGGAACTCCATGAAAGTTCTGGTAAACCTGTGAAGACTGACGGACATAGATTTTCGGAATAAAAGCAATCTTTGAAGAAATGTTTATGAAAACCTGCATTGCCTACGACCTATGGTCTGTGGTTGTAGCTTGTGCATCAAACAATCATTTTTAGTGAACTTGTTGGGTACACTCGTAGTCAACGTATCTTCTTAACCCTTGGTAGATTCTGAAGCCAATACAGACGACGTCTACATCAACTTATGCTCCAGGAATCATTATCAAAAGCTCAAGCTCTTCAATGAAGTCAAGGAAGTTAACATACACATCAACTAAAGTGAAGACAAAGTTGCTGATTAGATAGAAGTATAATCTCAAGCCATAGAACCTATTTCTGTAGAGTATTGCAATAGCAACAATGCAAGACAAATAGTTAGATGCTAATCTTATTAGTATGATAGTTATGAGTTAATGATTTCTAGTTTTTCTTTGTAAGAAGTTTCTTTCTCTTTCTTTCACCTAGAGTGTTCTCTGGATCTTGTGTAAAGAGTCGAGTTGTAACCTATAGTACTGTCTTAGACCTGCTGTGTTTCTGTTGTACCACTCTAAGGGATGTAATACTAGTGAACGGTGTTTTATCGGTGTTATGTCAACGACTATAGTATACTACATCATGCAGTGGTATGCTGGGTCACCGCAGCCCCCCCCCCCCACACACCCTTCTCCCTTGGCGCCTAACCCTAGTCGTCCCCCTCTCTTCTCTATCGTCCACCGTCATGCTATGGCTTAGACGAAGCCCTACATAAATCTCTCCTCCTCCTCCACCACAACCACACCGTCGTGATATTTGGATGTCGAGGGGATCTACTGCCTTTGCTTCCTACTGGAATAAGGGAGAGGAAGGTCTTCATCGACTACCATACGTGTGACCGACTATGGAAGCGCTGCCGGGACATGGCGCCGGAAGGATCTTCTACACGATATTGAGATCGGCAAGTGATCGACTACATCAACCACAAGAATTCGATCTCATTAAACGCTTTGGATCCACGAGGGTTAGTTCTCTACAATCTCATTGCACCGATCTTTTAGATTAGATCTTGGCTTTTCTATAGATTAGATCTTGGTTTTGTGTGTTCATGCGATAGAATTTTTTTGTTTTCCATGCAACCGAACCCTACACACTATTGATGTCCTCTTTGTACCAGTTTTACGACTTTTTTTTGATTAATCTTCGGTCTACAGTTCTATAGGAGATCATACGCTATACATAGTTTATAACTAAAATATTGCAGGGAATACTCTATACACACTAGTTGAATCATAGCTAGAATATAAGCTATTCATGCAAAACTCCAACACCCAGTTTAGCTTGGGAGCTGCGTAGGTATTTTGAAGACCATATAAATTGATAGCTCAAACATGATACTAAAGTATAGTCATTCACATTTTGATATATTACTTTGAGATGGAGTGCTAAAATTTGAGTTTTCCAATTTGACAGGTTTTCTTAATGAATAAGCTTTGTTGATGTCCATTATCACTCTGATAAAATATGACTGTATTGCTGGAATTTTTCCTAAATAGGCCCAGCCCATTTATTATATGCCAATAATGAAGGAAATATGCCCGAGAGGCAATAATAAAGTGGTTATTATCTTATTCCTCATTTATGATAAATGTTTATTTTGCATGCTATAATTGTATTAATATAGAAACGTTAATACATGTGTGTATAATGAACAAAAATAAAGTTCCTAGTTATGCCTCTCTTATAAACTAGCTCGTTGATTAACAATATGATCAAAGGTTTCCTGATCATGGACATTGGATGTTGTTAATAACGAGGTCACAACATTGTTGGAATGATGTGATGAACATTCATCCAAAGTATTGCATTACGATCAAGGTCATTGTTTTTATATTGTTGTAACATCATATGAAGGAATCTAAATCCTTAGACCTTGATATCATGTCAATCACTAACACCGGAAGAGTATCTTGATAACATCAAACGTCACACCGTAACAAGGTGACTATAAAGATGGGTTCAATGATACGAAGGTGTTATGTTTAGGCTCATGGATCAAGAGTGGAATTTGTCCATCCCGATGACGGAGAGATATACTCTGGGCCCTCTCGCTGATATCACATTAGTTAGCTTGCAAGCAAGTGATTTGATCACTAGAATGTTATATCACGGGAACGAGAAAAGAGTACATGTCAGTAACGAGATCAAACTAGGTATGGAGATACCGATGATCGAATCTCGGACATGTAATATATCGCGAGACAAAGGGATTGAGTTACATGTGTATAAAGTTCACACGATCACAGAAGTCGTTGTTGAATATGTGGGAGTCAGTACAGATCTCCAGGTCCCGCTGCTAATTATTGATCGGAGAGGGGTCTCGATCATGTCTGCATTATTCGCGAACCATAGGGTGACATACCTAAGGGATACTGACACCATTTGGAGCAAATAATATGCCAGAGAAAGAATTACAAAGCGCAGGAATTTATTTCACTAGACACCGGAACTGTTTTGGTTGAAATTGCTGAAACTGGTTCTGCATGTAAAATTGAAATGTTGTAAGGGGTTTTATGTGAATGTTTGTTAATTCAAGTAATTAAAAAAATTCTGAATAAATAAATCAAAGAGTTTTATTTAAATGAGAGCTTGCATTAAATTTGGTGGAAATTTAATGCATGTGAGTGGATTTTTGTGTGGAGGCATGTTTATGTGAGTGGAGGCTTTTCATTTTGAGTGGGAGCTCCACCCACATGAATGTGGTAGAGGTGGGGGCAGCCACCATGGCTGGGTGCCATGCCCCTTGGCTGCCTCCCCTCTCCCTATAAAAGGCCCCCTCTCCTCCTCTCACAACACACCTCCTCGTGAAGGATCTCTCTCCCCCCTTTAGATTTTCTCCATGGTCTCGGATCAGTGAGATACATGTTCCCGGTGGCTTTTTTCGCTGGAACGAGGGCATGGAGGTTGTCGGGATACCCGGACGTGTGTGCGATCACGGATGCCCCACTGCTTTGCGGTGTTGGACCTGCTGGACCGGATGGACTTCTTCTCGATCTTGAGATCGGCAAGCGTTCAACTACATCATCCATGAGTACAACCTCGTTAACGCTATTCGGTCTTCAAGGGAAATTATTCTATGGATGTATATCCACCCATTGCTTGTATCTAGTAGATAGATCTTGGTACATAGTTGTTCCCATCGTAGGCATTTTTTGTTTTCTACGCTGCGAACCCTACAGTGGTATCAGAGCCGGATATATGCGTATATGCTTTGCACGGGTAGTACACATATGAATATGTGGGCCTTGATGATCATGTTATTACTTCTTCCTTGTACTTTGGATATTGGTGGCATAGTGGGATGAAGCGGTCCGGACAAACTTTACATGTCCTCGCACTTGAGACCTGTTCCACGCTTGGCATGCAACTAGTTTTTCCTAAGTGGCTTGTGGGTGTCTGTCTCTCCTATTATAGTCAATATCTGATTTACAACGAGTTGTCAATATTTTATTATCATCGTTGTGGTTCCATGTTCATAGGTAAGAACGGTTCTATCTCTGAAAGCCCTAAGCCACGTAGAACTTGCAATGGATAAATTAGAAGCGTCTAGTTTATACTGTTGCTGGGCTAGTGTCATGATATGGTGATGTTGTAAGTAAAAGTATAAGTCGATACTCTTACAACACACATAACATATAAGTTCCATAGACCTTGGCCTTACACATAAAGCAATGGTGGAGATCATACCACGATGCACATGATAACGATCAAGTGCAAGGACCATATCATTTCATTTTTCACATGTGATGTTTGTTGCATCTTATATTGCTTGTTTGGTGTTTTATTAGCATAATAAGATTATCCCTCATTTAGATATCAAGATAAAAATGTGTTCTTCCTTAAGTATGCACCGACAATTTTTCGCCGCTTCAAGACATCACGTGATGATCATGTGTACTCGAATCCACGAGCATATCTCGGGTGTAAGATAGTTTTACACACGCGAATACTAAGATCCTTACTTGGCGAGCCTAGCATGTGCAGACATGGCCTCGGAACATGGACCGAAAGGTTAAGCATGAGTCATATGTTTTGATATGATGACCATATGGATGCTCGCCTTTGAAGCTACACCGACTCACGTGATGATCGGACTTGGTGTACTGGATTTGGTTCATGTAATCACAAAAAGAGACGAGGGATGTCATTTTTGAGTGGGAATTCATTTCTAATTTGGATTAGTAGGACTCAATTTATCATAAATTAAATCAAAGTGAATTTGCATAATTTGTTGTAGTCATTGGCATTCGTTCACCACCTTATGCTTAGTTGTAATTGAGATAATAGAACTATAGAATTCTGGATATTTACTTTACAAAATGGTATCCTATTGTGTTGAGTGTCAATCTAAAGTTTAAAGTCCTATTGCAAACTTTCCGCAAACTCTTTTTACTCCGTGAAGTTTAATAATTAGTATTAAATCGAGAGTAACAATTCTAGTGTTAGTATCTTAAGTATCATGTTTGCCTCCATGATTCTTGATTTAAAAATCGAGATTATCTAGGAGCTAAAAGAATTGTTTCAGAAACCATAATGTGTGGCAGATATAACGATATCTGAAACAATGTTTTGGTTGCAATATGATTGAGTATAATATATGTTCTCATATTGGATGAGAATTTGCGAAGGTTGGAGATGCTAGACATCCTAATCATCCAAAAGGGTTTTGGAAAGTAATGTTAAACTCACGGTTCGCCTTTATAAGATACATTAGCTTGATCATGAAAGTCGTCATGATAAGGATGAATAGAATATATATGTAAAGTGTTTACTACACTAAAAGATTACTAAAGAATGGATTTTGAAAGAACGCCAAACATTTAATGATGGTGATCTACTTCAAAGTGCAAGTCGAAAGGTATTAGTATTTAAATATACACGCTTTGGACTATATGTCATGTATATGGCGCCACTTTTGATGTTGATAGATTCTTTTAAAAAGAAAAGGAAATGCTAAAAGAGAATCTATAAAATATATTTGGCAGAAAAGAAAAGACTGGAAATATCCAGTTTAGGTATATAGATGATATACATGTTATGGTTGTATTCTTTGCTTGTTAAACAATGTGGTTCTTGGGTATTGAATACCGAATTGGTTGGTATGAAATTTCATACAGAACAACACAATTCATGAATCACAATGGCCTATGTAACTAGCAAGAGAATATGTGATGATGTTCATCAAAAACAAACAAACCATTGTTTGTATTTATCATTGACATCAAAGCTTGCCTTCAAGATTTGTTTTAATAATAGTTATTTAAATCAGGTATTGTGAGAGCAAAGATTGTTCAAATAATTACCGTATTCCATATAAGATGGATGATTTACAAATCTAGTTAGAGAAATCACATCCATAAAACTAATGCTAAAATGTCGCAAGACAAATGATTGGAAGATCACTTACGAAGTGACACCGCCGATTAAATTATATTAGAAAGAAAACATGAAGAAACTCCATTTTCATGGATTTTTGGACTCTTTGATTTAATCAAATGACGCTGGTGAGACTTTCCTCGGGATAATTAAAACTTTGTTCAAAGGCCAAAGAAGAACGATCGACTAAATTATTCGAATTTATACATATCAATGTATGTAGTCCATTATGTGTAGTCGTAAGCGATGGATTTCAACTTCATCTGCTTTCTCCGGAAATTTGAGTGAATAATCACTTAATAAGAAAGAAGTATGAAATATTTGAAAACGTTCAAAGACTTTCAAGATGAAGTGCAAAATCATTGTAACAAGAAAATAAATAATTTATGATTTTATCATAAAGGGATTTATTTGAGTTGCAAGTTTAGCAAAACACCTAGAATTGCATCTCCCAAAACATCATAGGAATATGGAGTATTTGAGATTTGTAATGAAACCTTGTTTGACATGGTAGGATCAAAGGTGTTATTTATAAAACTGCCACTATGTTTTAAAAGATTAAAGCTTTAGAGACTACTGCTTTTATACTGAAAAGAGCTCCATCTTGATCCGTTGAAATGACACCATGTAAGTTATGGTTTGGGGTAAAACCCAAGTTGTCCTTTCTTAAAGTTTGGTATGCTAAGCATAAGTAAGATGTTTACAAGCAAAGTCGGATCAGCATGTCTTTGTAGGTTATTTCGAATAAAAATTGGGTATTCCTCCATAACACCGAGTACAAAAGGGTTTGTCGCTTGAAACATGAAGTTTCTTGAAAAAGGATTTTTTTCGCAAAAGTTAAGTGGGAGGACAATAGAACTTTGATAATGTTAATGAACCTTAGCCATATGTGATGAGTTGCGCAGCATCGGAAAACGTTCCGGAGGTAGCCACAATGCTCATGGCTCACGTGCCTCAAAGGTTGTGGTCACGGAGGTCTAAGTTCCTATTGAACCAAGTAGGTTGGATAAAGAATCAAATGCTGAGATTTGAGAGTAAATCATTGTTGTTTGACAATGATGAACCGACTACATGCAAAGAAGCGATGATGGGCCCTGACTCCGTCAAATGGCTTGAAGCCATAAAATCAGTGATAGTTCCATACACGAGAAATCAAGTTTTTTGAACTTGGAAGACCCTCCGAAAAGGTGTAAAAACCTATCGGCCGTATTTGGATCCATAAAGAAACATACATGGATGTTCCACATCTATGAAATAGTCGAAATGTCGATAAAGTTTTTACGACAATGTTCAAGTAGTTGACTATGACATGATTTGATCTTTCGTAGCGATATTTAGTCTGGACGGATTAATGTAGCAACCACTACATATAATTTTGGTATATGGTAGATGCATAAACAAAACAAAGTTCTTCTAATAGAATGGTTACCTAGGACGTGTACAAGACACGGTCCAAAGGGTTTTGTTAATTCAAAGGATGCTAAAAAGGGCATGCAAACTTCAATGGTTGAAGTAAGCATCACAGAGTTGGAATCTTCATCGTGATGAAACTGTTAAAGAAGTTTTCATCACGAGACGATGAAGATGCTTGCATTTGCAAGAAATTAAGTGAGAGCGCTGAGATATATTTCTAATACATTATGTGGAGGACATCTTGTTAATTGGAAATGATGTATCTTTTATTGACAAAGGTTAAGAATTTTATTTCGATGAAAGACTTAGGCAAAACCCGAATATTTAGCATGAATGTCTACATGAATAGACAGTGACGCTAATATGGTCGTGCCAAACGTACATATATGAGATATTGAAGGGGTTCAATATAGAAACGACGAGAAAAGGATCTTGTCACATGGAAAAGAATTGAATCAAGATTCAAGTGTATCGACAATTGAGAAGTGAAACGAGATTCAAGTGCTTTAACACTTGATGAGTGAAATCATAAGAATGTTTTGATCAATCATACCATGATATATACACATCCAGATATGTCCTATATAGTAAGGATATTCTTATAATCTTTTAGAAGAATTAAGAATATATTCCATTTGTATAAGAGACAAATAGTTCATTAAAAATGATACTAGTTTTGTCACAAGATACAAATTAAGTTCATCTCAATAAACTATGGGTGGCACAATGAAATGGAAAGAAAGTTTCCATGATGGATTTGGATGAATTCCAAAGTTAAGACATTGTGACGGATATTACAACAAAAGTCTAAGTATATGACTACTATAGTAGCAGCAAAAGAGGGAATTTGTGTCAAGTAGTTTGTTATCAAACTAAGGTGTGGTTCACCACGGGCTAACACTAAAGATATATTGTACGACAATAGTATCAAAATGATTTAACCCCAAGGAACTAAAGGTCTCACCAAAATACCAAATTTATATAATGCCATCTCATTGGAGAATGAGTGATGCGTGAAGACGCAAAGACATGCAAATACACACGGACCTGAAAGCGTCAGATCCGTATATTATGTTAACTACTTGCAATCGCGTATATGGAACACCAAAAAGCCATAGGTGTTCAATACGCAAAGTTTTCAAACTAGATTACTGTCTCTAGTGCAAGTGGGAGACTGGAGGGAATATGCCCGAGAGGCAATAATAAAGTGGTTATTATCTTATTCCTTGTTTATGATAAATGTTTATTTTGCATGCTATAATTGTATTAATACGGAAAAATTAATAAATGTGTGTTTAATAAACAAAAAGAAAGTTCCTAGTTATGCCTCTCTTATAAACTAGCTCGTTGATTAACAAGATGATCAAAGGTTTCCTGATCATGGACATTGGATGTTGTTAATAACGAGGTCACAACATTGTTGGAATGATGTGATGAACATTCATCCGAAGTATAGCATTACGATCAAGGGAAATGTGTTTATATTGCTATAACATCATATGAAGTAATCTTAATCCTGAGACCATGAGATCGTGTCAATCACTAACACCGGAAGAGTATCTTCATAACATCAAACGTCACACCATAACAGGGTGACTATAAAGATGGGTTCAGTGCTATGAAGGTGTTATGTTGAGGCTCATGGATCAAGAGTGGAATTTTTCCATCCCGATGATGGAGAGATATACTCTGGGCCCTCTCGGTGATATCACATTAGTTAGCTTGCAAGCAAGTGATTTGATCACTAGAATGTTATATCACGGGAACGAGAAAAGAGTACATGTCGGTAACGAGATCAAACTAGGTATGGAGATACCGATGATCGAATCTCGAACATGTAATATATCGCGAGCCAAAGGGATTGAGTTACATGCGTATAAGGTTCATACGATCACAGAAGTCATCGTTGAATATCTCGGAGTCGGTACGGATCTCCAGGTCCCGCTGCTGATTATTGATCGGAGAGGGGTCTCGATCATGTCTGCATTATTCGCGAACCGTAGGGTGACACACGTAAGGGATACCGACACCATTTGGAGCAAATAATATGCCAGATAAAGAATTACAAAGCGCATGAATTTATTTCACTAGACACCGAAACTGTTTCGGTTGAAATTGCTGAAAGTGGTTCTCCATGTGAAATTGAAATGTTGTAAGGGGTTTTATGTGAATGTTTGTTAATTCAAGTAATTAACAAAATTCTGAATAAATAAATAAAATAGTTTTATTTTAATGAGAGCTTGCATTAAATTTGGTGGAAATTTAATGCATGTGAGTGGATTTTTGAGTGGAGGCATGTTTATGTGAGTGGAGACTTTTCATTTTGAGTGGGAGCTCCACCCACATGAATGTGGAAGAGGTGGGAGCAGCCACCATGGCTGGGCGCCATGTGCCTTGGATGCCTTCCCTCTCCCTATAAAAGGACCCCCTCTCCTTCTCTCACAACACACCTCCTCGTGAAGGATCTCTCTCCCCCCTTTAGATTTTCCTCATGGTCTCGGATCAGCGAGATACATGTTCCCGGTGGATTTTTCTGAAAGGATTTGTTGCTTCCGCTGCTTTGTTGGAGCGAGGGCTTGGAGGTTGTTGGGATACCCGGACGTGTGTGCGATCACAGATGCACCACTACTTTGTGGTGCTAGACTAGATGGTGCTGGACCTGCTGGACCGGATGGACTTCTTCTTGATCTTGAGATCGGCAAGCGTTCGACTATATCATCCACGAGTACAACCGCGTTAACACTATTCGGTCTTCGAGGGTATGTATTCTATGGATGTATATCCACCCGTTGCTTGTATCTAGTAGATAGATTTTGGTACATAGTTGTTGCCATTGTAGGGTTTTTTTGTTTTCTATGTTGCAAACCCTTCAAATAAATTCCTGAAATCCTAGAGGCCCATTTGGCCCATTCAATGAAGGCAAGAGCTGGGACAAATGTTTAGTCCCACATTGCTAGTTGAGTGGAAGTTGGACCAGCTTATAAGAAGAGCTCCTCCACCACTTGTATGAGCTTGAGAAGAGAAGACATATACACGCGTGCTCCTCCTCCTCCTCGCTAGCCTTGCCACGCCATGCCTCGCCTCGTCACGACACGCGCGCGCCCCAGGTTGTGGGAATCTCGCCGATCCGAGCTTTATTTTGCCATGCATGAATGGTATATGAACAGTTGTACATAAGCTGAAACGTTTTGCTCGAGTGGACTTTTAATATGAACTGAGTGGAGCCTGTCCAGTGGGCTGCCGCATGTTCGATTCAACTTCCGTCCATTCGTTTCATCTCCTGCGCAGCATGTCTGCCTTCTCCTCTATGCCTATAAGAGAGAGGTCACGCCTCCTCTCAGACACAGTGCCACACATCCTTTGCGTCTCCAGTTCCAGAGCACTACGCTACCTAGCCTTCCCCATCCCGTCTTGCAGCGTGCACTGCGAGCTGGGACAGTAGGCCTCCGAGACCCCGCTGCTTCGAGTCCTGTACGGGAGAAGGGCGATAAGATTTTTGGGGAGTGCTGTTGGCGCGACTACTGGCTTCATCACGGACTCCTTCATGGATAGCGATTGCGTTGAAGTCTTCCCCAATGAGGACTTCTTCCCTGACATCAGCACCCTCTTCCTCGATGACATGGATGGCTATGGTGCCAACGCAAACGCCGGCGGTTCCTCTGCTGCTGTTGTCGTGTATATTTTCTTTCTTAACCTTGTTCTAATCGCATCCCAAGTTCTACACCTTGCAATCTGTTTGGTTATCTGCCTTAATATGTGTTCGCTATTTCACATGGTTAGTATACTTTCTATTATTCTAATCATGTTTTATCTAGCATTTATTATGGGCGATTCGCTTGGTAATTTGCTCTTTTATTCAAAAATCCAAAAACCTTATTTCAGGCAATTTGCCCCAAGTAGCTTTGTTGCTTTTATGAAGCCACCTATGTTTGAAGGTGTCAATTACAAATGATGGCGTGCGAGAGCAGTGCTCTGGTTTCAGACCATGAGCTGCTATAACACCATCTATGGCGCACCTGAGGGAGATCTTAATCCTGCTCAGGAAGAGGCGTTACAAAAACTTGATACCACTTTCAAGGCTGCCTTGATCAGCATTCTTGGCGAAAATATTGTCGATTCATATCTGTCATTTAGCAATGGCAAGGATATGTGGGATGCGCTCGAGAGAAAATTTAGAGTCTCCGATGCTGGCAGTGAACTGTATGTCATGGAACAATTCTATGACTATAAGATGGTTGATGACCGGCCCATTGTGGAGCAGGCTCATGAGATACAGTCACTTTCCAGGGAGCTTGAGCACTTCACTTGTGTACTACCGGACAAGTTTGTTGCCAGAGGCATTATTGCCAAACTTCCCCAGTCATGGAGGAATTTTGCTACTTCTCTGAAGCACAAGAGATAAGAGTTCTTCGTGACGGATCTCATTGGGACTCTTGATGTGGAAGAGAAGGCGAGAGAAAAATACACACGTGCTCGAGGTACCGAGGGAGGTTCTAATGCCAATCTGGTATAGAAAATGAACTTCCAGCCTCACAAGTTCAAGAACAAAGGCAAGTTTGATGGCAAAGGAAAGTTCGATGGAAATAACAAGGCCTCACAGTCTACCAGCTTCAAGATGAAGACTAATAAGAAGAAAGGTGCTTGTCATATATGCGGTGATCCTGATCACTAGGCTCCTGCTTGTCCCAACCGCTTTGACAAGCGCCAGCATGGGAAGGACAGCAAGACTGCTAATGTTTTCATGGGCGACGTTGAGATGAGAGATGTTGGGTATGGTATATTACCTACTATTCTTTCATTATGTCATTCTCCTGATTGGTGGATTGACATGGGCGCAAATGTACATGTCTGTTCTGATATTTCCATGTTTTCTTCATATCAGGTCAGAGGGACTCAAATCGTGCTGATGGAGAATGGCTCGCATGCTTTTGTTCATGGTGTTGGTACGGTCGATCTGAAGTTCACTTCAGGAAAGACCGTGCGCCTGAAGAACGTGCATCATGTTCCCTCAATAAATAAAAATCTTGTTAACAGATATCTTCTGTGTTGAGATGACTACAATATTGTATTCAAGTCCAATAAATTTGTAAATTCGAAGTGTGGAACCTTTGTTGGTAAAGGCTATGAGTGCGGAGGCTTGTTCCGCTTATCTCTGTCAGACATTTGTAATAAAGTTGTTAATCATATTTACACGAATTTTGAATCAAATGTGTGTCACTCTCGTCTTTGTCATATTAATTTTGGTTGTATGACGCGGCTAGCCAAAATGAATTTAATCCCTGATTTCACAACTGTTAAGGGATCTAAGTGCCAAGTCTGCGTGCAAGCTAAACAACCTCGCAAGTCAAATACGATGCAGAAGTGAGAAATTTAACACCACTAGAGCTCATACATTCTGATCTTTGTGAGATAAATGGTGTGTTGCCAAAAGGTGGAAAGAAATATTACATGACTTTGATCGATGACTCTACAAGATATTACTCTGAAATCAAAAGATGAGGCTTTGAGTTTCTTCAAAATCTATAAAGCCAAGGGAGAAAATCAACTTGGTCGAAATATTAAGAGGCTTAGGTCTGATCGTGGTGGAGAGTATTTTTCCAACGAGTTTGATTCTTTTTGTGTGGAACATGGCATAATTCATGAGAGGATGCCTCCCTACTCACCCCAGTCAAATGGAGTATCCAAAAGAAAGAACCGTACTCTAACAGATTTGGTTAATGCCATGTTAGACATACCGGGTCTCTCCAAGGAGTGGTGGGGGAGGCACTATTGAATGCGTGTCATGTCCTAAACCGAGTTCCCACAAAGAACAAAGAAATTACTCCATTCGAAGAATGGGAGAAGAAAAGATTAAAACTCTCTTACTTATGTACTTGGGGTTGTTTGGCAAAGGTTAATGTACCAATCCCCAAGAAGCGCAAGCTTGGACCAAAAACCATTGATTGTGTTTTTATGGGATATGCTTTCCATAGCATTGGTTATAGATTCTTGATAGTAAAAACTGAAGTACCTGACATTCATGTCGGTACAATCATGGAGTCGACTGATGCGACTTTCTTTGAGGATATCTTTCCTACGAAGGATAAACCTAACTCATCAAATACAGAGATACCTAGTTCATCTAATCAAGAATTTGTTACATTTTCTGAACCTACCATTCCAATTGAACACTCTGAAAGTCCTAAGGAGGATGATAACGAAATTCCTAAAAGGAGCAAGAGACAGAGGACTGCAAAGTCCTTTGGTGATGATTTCATTGTGTACCTTGTGGATGACACTCCCACTTCCTTTTCAGAAGCATATGCATCCCCTGATGCTGATTACTGGAAGGAAGCCGTCCATAGTGAGATGAATTCCATCTTACTAATGGAACATGGGAGGTCACTGATCGCCCTTATGGGTGCAAACCTGTAGGATGCAAGTGGATGTTTAAGAAAAAGCATAGACCTGATGGTACTATTGAGAAGTACAAGGCACGTCTTGTGGCCAAGGGATATACTCAAAAAGAAGGTGAAGACTTCTTTGATACTTACTCACATGTTTCTAGATTGACCACCATTCGAGTATTACTCTCATTGGCTGCCTCTCATGGTCTTCTCGTTCATCAAATGGATGTTAAGACAGCTTCCCTTAATGGAGAGTTGGATGAGGAAATTTACATGGATCAGCCAGATGGCTTTGTGGTAAATGGTCAAGAAGGAAAGGTGTGCAAGTTGTTGAAGTCTTTATATGGCCTAAAACAAGCCCCTGAGCAGTGGCATGAGAAGTTTGAAAGAATTTTAACTGCTGGAGGCTTTGTTGTAAATGAAGCTGATAAATGTGTGTACCATCGCCACGATGGGAGTGAGGGAGTCATCCTTTGTTTGTATGTTGATGACATACTGATTTTCGGAACCAACCTTAATGCAATTAAGGAGGTCAAAGATTTCTTATCTCGTTCCTTTGAGATGAAGGATCTAGGAGTAGCTGATGTCATATTGGACATCAAGCTATTGAGAGATGATGACGGTGGGATTACATTGCTTCAGTCCCACTATGTGGAAAAGGTCACGAGTCGTTTCGGGTATATCGACTTGAAGTCTTCTCCTACACCGTATGATCCTAGTGTGTTGCTTCGAAAGAATCGAGAAAATTCTAGAGACCAACTGAGATACTCTCAAATTATTGGTTCGCTTATGTATTTAGCTAGTGCCACGAGGCCTGACATCGCCTTTGCTGTAAGCAAACTAAGTCGATTTGTTCCAAATCCAGGAGATGATCACTGGCATGCTATTGAGAGAGTTATGCGTTATCTCAAAGGAACTGCGAGCTATGGAATTCACTATACCGGGTATCCGAGGGTACTAGAGGGTTATAGTGATTCAAATTGGATATGTGATGCTGACGAGATAAAGGCCACAAGTGGATATGTATTCACACTTGCTGGTGGCGCTGTTTCTTGGAAGTCTTGCAAGCAGACCATCTTAATGAGGGCAACTATGGAAGCAGAACTCACAGCATTAGACAAGCCACTGTTGAAGCAGAGTGGCTTTGTGAACTCTTGATGAACTTACCTGTGGTTGAAAAACTACCCGCTATGCTTATGAACTGCGATAATCAAACTGTAATTTTAAAGGTAAATAGTTCTAAGGATAATATGAATTCATCAAGACATGTGAAGAGGAGACTAAAATCTGTCAGGAAAATGAGAAACTCCGGAGTTATTGCATTGGATTATATCCAAATATCTAAAAACTTGGCAGATCCCTTCACAAAGGGTCTATCACGCAACGTGATAGAAAATGCATCGAAGGAGATGGGTATGAGCCACAATCTGAGCTTTCCACAATGGTAAACCACTCTATGTGATCGGAGATCCCGTGAATTAGAATTGGGAGACAAGGTGTAGGTTAGGTGAGAGGAAAGTATCCCTACTTTAATAAACACCACTCCATAAAAATGTAATACTTTCCTATTCTGCACTGCAGGTTGATTTATTATCTTAATGTGTTCTAACTGTCTTATCCTAAGCAAAGATGTTGTCCTGCAGAACATCTTTTAAAGAACACACCTATATGAGTCTGACTGTTAAAACGTCGCAGTCTATGAGAGTATGGTGCTCTCTAATAAACTCATGAAAGGTCATGGAGTATGACGCATAAGCTCCACCCGCGGGGAAGTCCCACGGTAGCCGAGTATCGGTCAAGACTTTTTGTGAAGCTAGGTTCGCAGCAAACTTGCAGTTCAAGGCATAGTTCACTGTACAAGTTGCAGCCTAGTATAACATAAAGCTTTAGGTGGAAGTTCAACTTAACAGTCTCCACTACAGTACCGATATATAAACAATGTTTTGTAACCAAAGGCAAACTTCATGTGCCTCTGGGATCTGGTGGGAGATTGTTGGAATTTTTGCCTAAATAAGTCCAGCCCATTTATTATATACCAATAAATTCCTAAAATTCTAGAGGCCCATTTGGCCCATTCATGCAAGGCAAGAGCTAGGACAAATGTTTAGTCTCACATTGCTAGTTGAGTGAAAGTTGGACCAGCTTATAAGGATAGCTCTTCCACCACTTGTACGAGCTTGAGAAGAGAATACATATACACGCGCGCTCCTCCTCCTCCTCGCTCGCCTCGCCACGTCGCGCGCGCGCGCCGCGGGTTGCGGGAATCTCGCCGAGCCGAGCTTTATTTTGCCATGCATGAATGGTATATGAACAGTTGTACAGAAGCTGAAACGTTTTGCTCGAGTGGACTTTTAATATGAGATAAATAAATACAAACTGAGTGGAGGTTGTCCGTTGGGCTGCCGCCTGTTCGATTCAACTTCCGTCCATTCGTTTCATCTCATGCGCAGCCTGTCTGCCTTCCCCTTTATGCCTATAAGAGAGATGTCGCGCCTCCTCTCAGACACACTGCCACACATCCTTTGCGTCTCCAGTTCCAGAGCATTGCGCTACCTAGTCTTCCCCATCCCGTCTTGCAGCGTGCACTGCAAGCTGGGACAGTAGGCCTCCAAGACCCCGCTGCTTCGAGTCTTGTACGGGAGAAGGGTGATAAGGTTTTTGAGGAGCGCTATTGGCGCGACTACTGGCTTCATCACGTACTCCTTCATGGATAGCGATTGCGCCGACGTCTTCCCCAACGAGGACTTCTTCCCTGACATCAGCACCCTTTTCCTCGACGACATGGATGGCGACGGTGCCAAAGCAAACGCCGGCGGTTCCTCCGCTGCTGCTGTCGTTCTGATCGCATCCCAAGTTCTACGCCTTGCAATATGTTTGGCTATCTGCCTTAATATGTATTCGTTATTTCAAATGGTTAGTATACTTTCTATTATTCTAATCATGTTTTATCTAGCGTTTATTATGGGTAATTCGCTTGGTAATTTGCTCTTTTATTCAACATGTATATCTTATCTATGATGGATGGCCCGTGCTACTAGGCATATGGGTAGGGGCATAAGTTTATCAGCAAGAATTTTTATTGACCATGATTAGCTCGATTGAAGTCGGGTAGTTATTTATGTACTTGCTCATTTTAAAAGAACTCAATGCTGAAACCAAAAGATGGTTGGCGCTTGATCAAATGTTCGTCGGAGGGGAATTTACTATGATGCAGTTTGGCAATAAGGCTCTGATCAGGCATAGAAGTGATTAATAAGTTTCTAAATTTGAGACAGATTGGCATGTTTTCACACAAGGATTTGAATAGATTGTGTTTCTCATGTATGTTTTCTTTTTGTTTGAAGAACTTTTGATAATATGTTAGGTATTTTCTTTTGGTTTCGACTGAAAATTTGTACCACCCGGATGTTAAATTTAAGGATTATTTTACCCAAGTTTTCATTGTTGGTGGGTAAAATGATTAGTTAAATGTGCTCAAGAGTTCCATATAGCGGATTGCATGTACTATGACACTACTCGGAATATACAAAATAAAGAGGGAATAGACAAAAACAATAATTTGGTGTTTGAACATCAAATACAAAATTTGGCCAATAAAATTCAGAAGAAATCTAGAGAGGTACTGCATTTAGAATGAGTTCTTTTTTTAGCTTCATAAGTTTCGCTGGCGACGAGTTGTTCCATTTTTTTACTGTCGACCGAGTCCCTTTCTTAATATCTGAACAACTAATGACAACAGTCCCTTTCTTAAAAACCTATTATTTATGATTTTGCATCGTTCATATATGTTCAAAACTTTTGTGTCTTAATATCGACGGCGCCGCAACGCGGGCCTATGTTATCGTACTCCACATAACTCCATGTCTCTAGTCCAGTTGGTAGTGCTGCCGTACTTGGTCGTACAACCACATGACACTAATGATAAGATATGCCTTCCAATATTTTGGCATCTCCTCTCGATCGAGCATCTATCTTTCTGCTCCAAGATATTGTGGAGATACTACATAAGCACAAGTCGCTGGGTGCCGTACATACACGGCGTCAACCTCAGAAGCGGCAAAGTTGGTGGTTGCATTATTGCATGGTGCGCATATGTGTGGCCGTAGCTTTTCCTGCCTATTTTCCCGCGGAGGCGACGGATCCACCTTAGAAAAGGGGAAAAAAAATCTGAGGCGACCATGGGAATTCGAAGCTCGGTCGTTTCCCCGCGGTCGATGTACGAAATCGGCACGATTTGAGCCAGGCGACGACTGATCGCGCGCCGCTGCTGACTGGAGTAGTATTTTGGATGGAAGTGTGATTGGATTTGCACAGGATGTCGTTAGGGCGCTTCTAGCTACGTACCCTGTGGTTTATCTGTGATGTGATAAGCCAGGTACTAGGTGTTAGCTGTGAGCCCCGAGGCTTATCTGTGACCGTGAGCTGGATCGGATGACACTATATATACATGGGTCATGGATGGACAGCAAGAAACCAAATACTGTTGTCTCTTGCGAGTGCCCACACTGTTGCTTGCACTGCATGCAGTGACTCCACGGACCACCCATCCATGTATGTCCATGGACCGGGAGCTAGCTACTAGCTACAGAGTACAGAGTATGAGCAGGACACATGCCTATAATCCCACTTCCCACACCATCTACTGCACATAGTATGTGGAAAGGTCAGTGGTTTGCGACATGCTTAGTGATCGCGTACTTTTGTGATTTCAGTTATTCAAATCTTTTTCTTGTAATGAATAAGACCACATATATAGAATCTCCGATATTACCTATGAAACTATGTATTCTAAAAAAAAACTCCATACAGTATCGCAACTGCATCGTCTTTCTCTCTCAGGAAATATATTAACATTAAGGGTGACACTAGTTACGTCTGCCCTTTACACCACACGTAATATCAAGAGCTAACTGAGACATCTAAGATGCACGAGACGAATAAAGAAACAACACAGAAAACAATAGAAACGGCATCGACCACCAAAGCGGTCAGCAAAACACAGCAGAAAACAACCACCTCTGGCAACACAAGGACCGCGAAAGAGCTTTTGCAACATCAACACCACCTTCTGGAATGGAACAGTCCACAATCACCACCGTTGCCTTACTCTATGTAATGGGCGCTTATTAATTCCTATGGAACATCGGATCAATTCGTTCCTGTAAAGTCATGTCCACTATTCCAGTTTAATGATTCCGTTTGAGAAGTTCGAGTCTGCTCGTTGCTTAACTATATTCATGAACACACTCTACACGAGTTCACTTATCACTTCTACGTACGTGGGTAGAAACCCCGTTCACATTCTTCTAGAACCATGTATTAGTTGTCCATCTGAGTAGAATGGGTAGACGAAATAACATGTGTTATCAATTCTTAGTTTTTTTCCTCTTTTTTTTCTTTTCGAAAAGGGGATGTATCCTGGCCCTCTGCATCAGTCGATACACACATTCTTTTATTAATAATTTAAACTCTAATAGTATTGTAAATCATGGATCGCTTAAGGTCGACACCAAAATCAACCAATGAAAAATAAGAAACGAGCGACTAAACAACATAATCCAATTTATTTGAATGCATCCAAACATACTGGATGAAGATGTGCCCACCGACCATCAGGAGACGGCTGCACCCAGTAGCAATAATATCCCGTTGGTCTGGTGGAGATAGGAATGCCCAAAGCTGCACCCAACGTTCCACCATGTGGATAACCTGCATAAGATTATTATTTTTTATTTTGTTAAAGATAATATCATTCATGCATCTTCAAATAGAGTAATATAAGGCTGAAGCACCAATGCGACTCCTAGCCTTAGATGACTTATCAAAACTATGTAACCAACTATCAAACATATTTGCTATATTAGTCGGAGGAGATAAATCATAAACAAAATGAATAATTCTCCACAAAAGACGAGGAAAAGGGCAAGATATAAATAAGTGTTCTATGGTTTTCTGTGACACTATTTTGGATATTATCTGAAGACGAATATCCGGCGACAACTGGGAAGAGTCTGTGTCTTCGATCCAAGTCGATAGAAGCGTGCATGTTGTAAGCTAGATGCTACTGACCTTTCCACATATATGTACAGTACATAGTACCAACCGGACACCTAGCTAGAATCCCACTTCCCACAGATGAAGGATGTGGCCCGTGTGGTCACCTGCACTGCACGCAACAGTGATGGGCAGTAGCAAGCAAGAGTCGCATGCTAAACAGATACGGAATCAGCTCACAGCTAAATCACGCACGCTAGCTTCCAAGAGGAGAGAGAGAGAGAGAGAGAGAGAGATCACGTTATCTGGTGCGTTGTGCTGCATAGGAAGCGGCAGCGACGAGTACTTGAAAGAATATCTTTCTGAAAGATCACGTCGTCGTACCGTCGTCTTGTTCAGTTGTACCGTCCTCAGATCGTACCATCTCGTGTACGTCGACGGCGACGTGTGGTCGATCACACTAGGAACATATAGACGAGGTCCCCTCGTCGCCTCTGGTTCTTCAAAGGCAAGCAAGCACGGCGACAGGATCTCCATCGGCTCTTCGGGGACACATACACCAGTGCACCACCAATCTTTTTTTTTAAGGGCCCGAAGGCAGAAGCTGCTTCATTAATTAAGACTGTGAGTACATCTTATAGAAAAGCCCACGAAAGAGGGGAACGGCGAAAGCAGTACCACAACATATGCAAAGAAGACCGTAAGACTAAAAGCAGATACGCGATCAGGTCCTCGGTCTTCTTCTCCGCCGCCGTCGGCATCGAGCACCTCTCGCCGGCCACCAGAGCCACGCCGGGGACGAAACTACTTGGCAACGCTTGGTAGGGGAATCCGACAGAGTGCTCCAGACAGGGCCTCCACACCGGAGGTTTGAACGAGCGCGTCCATGGCGCATCGAAGAGCTCGAGCGTGGAGAGGCCTCTCTGACCAGGGATAGCTCCGGCAACCACGCCTTCGCTTGGGATCTCCACAAAGTGTAGCTTCAGCAACCTGCAGAGCTCGAGAAGAAGGGAGAGTCCACCCACCAACCTCCGCTGCGTCGCCACCATCGCGACCTGGAAGAGGAAGCGGCCGACCCACCTACTCCATGGGCTCCACCAAAACCGTCCCCTTTGCAGGAGAACAGGACCACACAGTCGAGACGTTCGCCGCAAGGCTTCTCCACTCCTCCTCGCCACCACGGCCGGCCAGGAGAGAATCCGCCTTACCACAAGCTGCGACGCCGCTCCCTCCCCTCCCCCGCCTCCACGGCCGGCCAGGAACACGCAGCCACAACACGGAAGGTAGCCCACGAAGCTGATTTATTGCGAGAAGCGGCGGCGTCCCCTTCTTCTTCAGCACCGGCCATCGGGCCAGAAGAAGAAAGGGAAAGAAAAGAACCCTACAAGCTTCCAGATCCCGTCGCAAAGATCTACACCTCCGCTGCTCCAAACAAGCAAAACGCCCACTACAGGCATAAAGCCTAAACAACTACAACCTACATCTACCTCGGCGACTCTCCGCCGCCGCCTCCCACCGGCTAGTCCTCCGGCGAGAATGACGTGTAGGAGCCTCGACCTCCTGTGCACGACTCTTAAAGCAGCTCAAGGGGGAGGAGGAGAAGGAGAATGGGGACTGTATGTAGTGCACCACCAATCTTGACCGCGGTTATGCGGCCGCGCGCGGTCGTCCGTCGTGGTTTTGTTTCATGGATATGGGCGCCGCGCCAGACGCCAGCTAGCGGCTCGAGAAGGCTCGCACACCCAGTAGGCCGCGGCCTTTCAGGGTCTCGTTGGCCATCACCGATCGATCGATCGTGGACCCCAGCAGATACGGCCTCTACCTATACCGATATACCCAGATGCTTTTTCCAGTCGTCGCTGCAGCCATTTTAGCTAGGCCGCTTTCACGACCACTCATGCTCATACCTGATCCAATCCAACTGGCACCGCCCGTCCGGCGTCCTCAAGAGGCAGCAGGCGCGCGTACATACACGCTCACATGGCACATTGGCACGCCTGCATGCGTCCCTAGCCAAGAGAAGAGCCATACATACTCCCATACCCGAGGCCGAGGGCAATGTCGGTTCGGATCCATACCGGCAGATCGCACTCTGCACTTGGTTTCTTTCGTTGATGTGCATGCAGCCGTACACGCGTACGGCCGCCTCAGCAGCTACGGCCGCATGCCCGCATTGATCTTGCACTTAATTACAGGAAAACTGACCGGCTTCGTCCGTCCGAGTTGTTAGCATAAAACTACTATTCTACTCCCTTGGTTCGCAAACAAGTATACTATTAGCCTTGTCCTAAGTCAAACTTTACTATGTTTGACTAACGTTTTAGAATAACGTACCAACATTTATGACACTAAATTGTTATTATTAGATTTATTTTAAATCTAGTTTCATAATATGTCAATTTGATGTAATATATATTCCTATATTTTTCTATAAAATTGGTCAAATTTAGTTATGTTTGACTTAGGCAAAAGCTAGATGTACACTTATTTGCGGTCGAAGGGAGTACATATCAATTTTTCTAATGGTACCGGTTGGTGTTTTAATCACAAAAAACTACCACATCAGAACCAAGTTTTCATAAAAAGCACCGATCTGCGTTTGATTGCGAATTGACACCGAAACTGACCGAGGGACCAACCTTTAAGGGTCAAAGTTGGTAATGTGGATTGGGCCCCACCTATCAACCGTACTAAAAAAACAAAATATAAAATAAGAGGAAAAAAGAAAAGAAGTGGGAGTCCCCGCTTGCTTGTTGTCGTCGACCTGCTCGGGAGTGCCACACCGCGTCAACGCCTCATATGCTGCCCTCCTCGCAGGCCATTCCCCTGGCAGGGGGCCTCTCTGTCCACCGCCTCCACCGGACAGCCCCGCCACTGGCCAGCCCCACCACGTCCTGCCCGGTACAGCGTCGTCGTCGCCCTGACAAGCCCCGTCAAGCCCCATCGCCACCTTTGTCCGTCTCGTCCAGCCACACCATCACATCGATCTGACTGGTCCAGCCGCGCCACCGCCCACCGCCCACCGCCCCTGACCATCACCGACTCCCCTGCTCGCGGTCGTCCCTGCAGTGCTAGCGCCGCTCCTGCTCGTAGCCGGCGGCGAATCTACCCAGCCTTGCACCGCTGCCCGCCCTCGCACTTCCTCACCGGACAGCACGACTGTCGCCCTAGCCTCGTCCTGCCCCGTTGCCTACTACCGGCAGCTCCCAGGACAGCACGACCATCGCCCTTGCGTGCCTGCACAAGACGTGTATCAGTGACTGCCCTGGAGGTCGAACCCACTGGGGGTGGTTGCCGGCGGCGGTAGCAATGGTATCCAGCAGCGGAAAGCTGGTCTGCGGTGGGAGGCTCGTCGGACTGCGGTGGCGCAGTGAGCCGGCAATGGCACCGGTGGTGCTGCACGGACAAGGACGGTCAATGTTGTCCCACTTCTTTTTCCTTTATATTTTGATTTTTTTAATACGGCTGACATGTGGGGCCCAGTCCATCTCAGCAACCTTGATCCTTACTGGTGGATCCTGCTGTCAGATTCATTGTCAATTCGTGATCAGATGAAAATTAGTGTTTTTTACGAAAACTTGGTTCTGATGTACTCCCTTCGATCCATAATACTTATCATTAAAATAAATATATCTAACACTAAAATTTGTCTAAATATATCTATTTCAATAATAAGTAATATGAATCGAAGGGAGTAGTAGTTTTTACGATTAAAACACCAACCAATACCATTTGAAAAAAAATGACATGTAAAGTGGTACTTTTAGGTTAACAACTGGCTTCGCCCCACGTCCTGATGCTGATGCGATATATTGGAACCTGTGGGCGTGGGTGCAAGTGGATATTTTCGAACCTGCATCTTGCTCACTTTTCCATATATATGTGCCCTCCCTCAGATGCTACCGTTTCGCATGTCGAGTCACATCACATGTGCTTAATTACGGGAGTGCGCGCCTCTTATCCGGCAGCGGCGCCGTCACCGTCCGTCTGAGAGGCCAGAACGCTCTCACCGTTCGTACCCTCCAGCCTCCAGGACAGCAACTGCCCTCTGCCGGCTGCCGCCGCATGCATCTGCACGCTAGCTGCCGCCCGGTGACAAGGAAGGACGGCAAGCGAAACGGAGCAACAACTATCGATATTCGTAGTTTACAAGCAGCGAGATATGTTCTACCACATGCACCATCTCCGTCTCGCCAATCTTTGTCACTCTCAAATCATGAGTCTTGACCAATGCGCATACGGTCGATCGCTTAGATAGCACAGTCGATCGATTCATCGTCTCTCTCGTACACTTGCCGCTACTATTGACTCCACCGGATAGATATACTAGACGATACGCGGCGTGCTGAATAGTCAGTGTGATGACAGATAAGATTGCTTTTCCGAGATTCTCAAACCTTTTCATGCCTTGCTTTTGTTAGCGTCGTCCTATCTTGATTCTTTTTCGTACGTGTGACTGCTTTTGGTACACGTATTTGACTAACATTTTATCGAACGAGTTCGTCACAACAATATTGCCGTTAAGCAACTATAAACTGAAAATAACACACCCGGGTGCTACTAAAATAGTGCTCATAAAGTCAACATTTTTATTCTTTCTATATTCCATCTTCCCTACTTATTATATTATAGCAAGTTTATCAGCAATACACCATCAAATTTATTTCTCTCCGAAGCCATTGTAAGGAAAACTCCATACAAAGAGTCTTTGGATATCTTATTGTGTACCATGCATTTGAAATAGCCTGGAAAAACAAGTAGCAGGTATCTTTCAAAAGATTTTATGCCTTTCTCTACAATAGCATGTGGATATCTCCTTGATGTCGGAGGCGCATTCTCAGATTTTTCGAAAGCTGCATGCACGAACGCATAATGAGCACTCCCTAAAAGAAGAACCGAAGAACAGTTGGTCGCACAATTGTGTATTCTTGAAATCTCGATCCAATTATTTTAGACCGAGAACCGCATGTTTATGATGCTATAAAAAATCTAAAGCTGCCTTGTTATTCCCTGTTATTTCAATACATAGTTAGATGATATGATGTTCAAAGTACATGCATGGTACAAATTTACCAATTGCCATTTCTATACCATCTCCATTCTCCAAGTTAAAAAATTATACATAGGAAAATTTATCAGTTTCCATTTCCATACCATTTCCACTCTCCAAATTAGACAAAATTAATACAAATAAAAATATAAGTCAATCTATTTTCTTTAGAATTAAATCAAACTATATTGTGAATGGTTTTTCCGGAATATTAATGGTCTTTCTATATATCCAATTCTCTGCTTATATCTGAAACTTCACTTAGGTGATCCACTTAAATTTTCCTCTCTAGGCTCAGTAAAACCAAGTCTTGCATAGCTAATCTCTCCATGTGTTGTAGCAAATGTACTCAATAACAGAAATCATCTCCTTTCAACCAGCGGAAGCAGCAAATACAACCAGTGACGCAGATGAATTCTATCACAAATCCTAAAGAAGTAAGACTACCAGATATCAGGAAGCAATAAACCAACGAGCGTTGAAAAATGGATTGGTTCTTCCACATAACAGATCTTATCCACCTGTTCATCCTTATAACAAGACAACTTTATGGGAAGTTCAGAACCGAGGACATAACCTACTATTATCAATTACAAGATTGAGTAGTTTATGCAGTGAGAACTATGGATCATGAAGAGAATCGTCATTCAGAATTTGTGAAGGTGCAGATCTTTGCATGTGAGAGAGAATGGATTAATAGAGAAGGGAAAATGTGTACCTACAGGTTGCATTTGTCGCTGGCTAAAGCCTGCTCTGTTGGTACCCGTCCTCCATAGCATGGCAAATAAGATTGCTTCTCCGAGTTTCTCAAACCTTTTCATGCCTTGATTTTGTTAGCATACTATCTTGATTTTTTTTCATGTGAATGGTTTTGGTACACGTATTCGCTAACATTTTATTGAACGAGTTCATCACATTGCCGTTAAGCAAGTATAAACTGATCTTAACACTAGAGTGCTGCTAAAATAGAAATGCTCGTAAAGTCAGCATTTATTCTTTATGTATTCCTTATATCACATGGTTTGTTATAGTTTGACTTTTCCTATGTTCTGCTTCAAAAATCCAATCGAGAGTCCGGTGAATAAATTAGGTCCTGCAAGATTTTTTTAGATCACATCCATACTTAATGATAACAAACAATGTTAATACACAAGTGTATAGTTTTATAATTAAGTTCCCAGTACAAGTCTACTCACATTTCGTCATCATTGAAAGGGGACCATGCAGGATCTAGTGAATTTTTTATCTCTGGGTTACCAATTAAGAACTTGATAAACTATTCACGCAAGCTCCTTTTGGCTAACCCTATTGGATGTTGTCTTGCACAGCCACTAATATATTGACACATCAGCACAACATGTGATGATCTGGATTCCTCAAGAATGGCCTAAATTTAATTCAACCACTAAATCATTGACAAATCAGCAATACCATATGCCATGTCACATTACTTAAAGCAACATAGACTAATTTGTTCAACGGAGCTCAAGACATGTTACATTGTCTTAATTTAGAAAATTCCAACCTTAAGAAACACCTAAAATGTATGATTATTTTAGTAAAAGTTAATATAAATAGAAGTGGGTCGATTATAGAAGAAAAACCGATCAAATCTAGGTGTTGCCTTTGGACGTAGACTGACATATGAAAGAACATACATTTCCCCACAAGGTTAATGTACGTGTATACCCTTTAGGTAATAAAAGTATAAAATATTATAATTATATATAATTCATATACGACACTCCTAAGAATAGGACATAATCCCAGAACCATATGAAATTTCTATATACGAAATAGAACGATCCAACAAAAAATTAAAAAATTGCATGAAAAACTACATACTTTATATCTTGCGTGTACTCTCTCTCACCCTCTCTCTATCTCTCTAAATTCTCATAAAATATGTTATCTTTTTTTTGCTAATTTTTGTACTTCTGTTCTGCATGTTTTTTCTCAATAGATAAGATTGCAAAATCCATGGAATGGCAATCATATGCTTATCAATTTTTTTATGTTTTAGCATCCTATATATATATATATATTTCTAAAAGAGGCCCTAGAATAGTTTATTCTCTTTGAGCAAGAAACCATGCATGCTTCTCTCATAAGTTTGTCTACCTCATTCAAGTACATGAACCGCATATCACTAGTTTAGGTAAGGGTAATAACCACATCTAAAAATAACAATTTCTGCACAACCAATTCACAAACAGGTCTTACATGAACAAAAAACAATAGTCATTCTACATGCATGGAAAATGAAAATCCAATTTCATTTTATGCATGGTCAAATGAAATCACCGCATGATTTGAAACTAAATAGAATTTAAACTTCATTTATAGAATGGCACCATTGATGTTTTGAGCTAATTATTAACTTAACTAGTTTAGGTAAGGACTAATAACCGCATCTAATAAGAATTAACAACTTCCACACGACCAATTTCACAAGCAAACCGAAAATCAATTTCATGTTATGTGCAGTCAAAAGAAATCACCACACCATCTAAAACTAAATAAATTTTAAATTCATCTATAGCATGGCACCATTGATGTTCTGAGCTAATTATTAACTTCACATTGCTCTTCAATTTGAATGTTAATTACCCACGGTCGACCATGCCACTTTGTAGAACATATTAGACTACTCGAGTTTCTGATATAGTTTGCATTTCATCATATACCACTCATTCTTGTAACACATTGTTCCCAAGGGATATTCTTGTAGAGATAATGCCCCCTTGTTGAAGTGCCGCCGGCGTGTTAATATTTTACCTGATACACTTCATTTTTAACACATCTTGTTGGTCTTCATTTTGAAACCAGTCGCTTAATCAATATTTTATTAGGTTTTGCGCAACTACTTTCTAGTACTCCCTCCGACCCATATTAGTTGACTTGGATTTCTCAAAATTTGGATGAACCTATATAATAAATAGTGTCTAGATTCATCCAAATCTAGACAAATTTGAGTCAAGTAATATGGGTCAGAGGGAGTAACTTTTTTATAATACTATACATAATTTTTTACCTTGTCGAGAAACTAATTTTTGAGCACGAGGTTGAGTTATGCCATTCACTGTCTTCGGATAGTAATCACAAGTTATCTTCGCAAAACTATATAAACACTTTCTTGAACGATCACACAAATTCCATGTTTACCATGAAAACACCATAATTGGTCTTCTTAAAAGGATTATCATGGCTTGTCGTAAGGTTGAACATTTTTTGTCACATGGTGGGAAAAAGTAGATCGTGGTGGCTCGCGGAACATAGAGCACCATGAGTAAATGACGTTTTATGTGAAAAAACAATAAGAGGATAGTGAGCTTTTGTTGATTATTCAGTTCACCAACGCCGACCCTCATCGGGGCAAAGCTCCCACGGAGATAACCTTACACATCAACTTATACCGCCACATCCAACCAGGAAGGAAGGGATCCAGCCTCGTCAGTGACCATCCTTTCGGCCGGAGTATAAATTTTATTAAGAGAGTGCTGAGAAAAGAACCGAGTTTGCCTTGTCTACATGTCAATGGACCATGGTGCTAGCAGCTAGCCAGTAAGCCCCTTAGGTGACTTCTCCAACCTACAATAATAATCCAGGAGTTGTAAAAGCTGAACAAGCTAACAACTGTAACCTCAGTCAAACCATTGGATACTAATTAAACTGTACCTCCAAAACACACCAAGGGCCGATGGTACCTCCCCCATCCCCCCTTTTATAAACCCCCCATGTGCTTCATTTTCCGTCACCACTTTCTCCATTCTTGTTTGCTACCCTTTCCGGCTTGTTCTTGGCATGCATTTATCTTCTTTTCAACAAGCTTTCTGACGTTTGTAGTAGAAAAGATTTAGTTTCTGTGGTTTATATGCACACCATAGGCAACTGCCATCTGCTGTTTCTCTCTTCCCAATCCAGTTTCTTGCATCAGGCGCCGCCGGCATGTCAACGGCCCAGAGCCCAGCGACCGCGGCGACGGCGGCGGCGGTGGAGAAGAGCAAGCACTGGGCTCCGCACGGCCCGGCGCTGACGGCCTGCCTCGTCAGCATCAACCTGCTCATGATCCTCCTTATCTTCTTCTACTTCTGGCGGTTCTTCTCCGGGAAGAATGGGCCGTCCTCCCTCGGCGGCGTAGACGAGGAGGCGTCGTCGACATCGGCTGACACTTCCCCGGCGACCTCGCCTAGAGCGTCGAGGCGCCTGACCGACCCCGACCAGCTTCCCGTCTCCGTGTACGACTCGAGCAGCGACGACACTGCCGGCGGGAAGGCCGAGTGCGCGGTGTGCATCGTGGAGTTCCGCGACGGCGACCTGGCCCGCCTCCTCCCGCGCTGCGGGCACCGGTTCCACGCGGCGTGCGTCGACGCGTGGCTGCGGCTCCACTCCACGTGCCCGCTCTGCCGCGCCGACGTCGTCGCCCCGCCTCCGGCCGCTGCCGAGCCCAAGAACGAAGACCTCAAGGACGACGGCGGCGCGGAGTGCCCGGTGTGAGCTCGGCAGATTGAGATCCACTCCAATGCAGAGGAGAGGAGGAGCACGTAACGGCGAAAGGCGACAAGATTCCGTCTACGTCGCTGTCGCAAAAGTCGGCGAGGCACGGCTGGCTTGATCGTCGAGGTAGTAGTAGTATTACGACAAGAGAAGTACATATTTAGATCAGTCTTCTCTTACATTTGTTGATGGTATGATTGGAACGATAGGATTAGTAACATACAGCAAGCTGAGTGGATTTGTATATTAAAAAAGTCTAGATACATGGTGTTTTAGAAAAAGTTAAAAACATTTTATATTTGAAAATGGAGGAAATATATTTGGTGTAGCATTTTCGTCTATACACGCGACAAAATTTAGTACCCTGCGTAATGTAATTAAGATTGAATGTAAATTGGTACCGTAATAAAAATCTTCATTGTAGTTTTTCTTTGAACGGTTCATTGTAGTTTGTTGGGTGATTTTCAGGTCCCTGTGTATTGTAAGGAAAATCTGGATCATGTATCTCCGCACACAACGGAGAGTAAATTACCATACGCCAAGTCATGAGTCACTCTTTTCCCCCCAAACAAAAGTTACGCTATCTTTTTTCGTAAAATTCCGCCGTTTTATTAATAATCGTCAACAAATCACCGGAGTCTCGCAAAGCTTATCGTAATAGAGTTTATTGTGCTAAAACCTCAAACTACTAGTGCACCAGAATTGTAAACGTCATCAATAATGACAACCGTAGATTGGAAGAGACTGACCTAAAAACCGCATAAATGAACATAGAAACTAACGAGATCCCAAGAAATACGTCGGATATACGACTTCACGCGTCCTGTGCTAGCGCTAGAAGCGCCACCGGAGTAAGGATAGGACGAGGATAACATTATTCTGACTTCTGAATATAGTTGTCGCATCACCATCCCGAAGAAGACACCAAAAAACAAACTAAACTAAAAGTGAAAATCTCCTACCAGCAAAGGACCGTGGTCCGCCACACCTTCAAGGGCCTAAGGCCACTAGAGGCTCGACAACATCACTGACAAGGGGAACCATATCCTAGATGGATTTTGGGAGGGTCACCTCACAATTGCCTATCTCATGTTCACGTACCGGTCGGAAGTCACTCTATAGGTCCATCTTCCCAATCGATGTGTAACCAAGAGAGAGGGGATCGCGGCGGCGGCCAAAAAAGCGATCTAGGATTCCACTCACGGTGGCACCACTTGTCTGCTTCGCCTTTGTTGGCGTTAAAGCATTGGAGGTGTGGTGAACCGCGAGTCGGTTTTTCCGTTCTATGTTTGGTCTGCCTTTTCATGTCTTTTCAGGATGGTGAGGCGATGACCCATCGTGAAGTAAGAATAAAGGTCCTCCCGGTCTTATCCTCACTCTGGTGGTACATCTACCGCCGGCGAAGGACGCGTGGAGTCGTGTGTTCGTCGAATCTCTCGTGAGCCAGTCGATTTCGTGTTTGTTGGTGTGATTTTATGTCAGTTTCTTTCGATTTACGATTGTCATCATTGGTCATGGTTGCTGCTCTGGTGCGCTGTTTCTATGAGACCTTAGAACCGCGACTTATTGTTTGTCTACTACAAACTTTAATATAACAAGCTTTGGTTGGCTCTGGTAATGGAGGGGACGAGGACGACAACGCGCCTTTGGCTCGCGCTGGTGTTTGTAGTTGTCGTTCTCGGACCTATTTAAAATTTGTATTACTTTTAAGCCTCTTTGTACTGCTACTGATGATTATAAATACATCGCTGAAATTTTCAAAAAAAAGTCACAAGTCACTCTTCCCAGAATGGTCACATCTTAGGGCATCCCCAACACTGCGCCCCAAATAGGATACGAAATATGTCCATTTGAGACGCGCTCCTTCCTCGTCCGCGGGTGCGTCCAATAAGAGGAGCAAAAAAAATCTAAAAAATTCATTCATACAAAATAATTTACATTGGGACCATAGAATGGCAAAAAAAGCATCAAAATAAAAACAAACATGAACAGAAAGCATCTAAATTTAAATGATGGCCACGTTATTGGTGGCCCACTGTTCGTCCTCCTCATCGGCGGGGTCGATAAACTCCGGATGCGGCCATGGCCATTCTGGGTGCGGTGCCAGCTAGTGTGGTGGCTGCGGTGCCAGCTAGTGCGGAAACATCTGCGGCCATGACATGTATGGCATCTGAGGAGGCGGCATGTACGGCATTTGCGGTGGTGGCGAGGACATGTTTGCAGCGGCCAATCGTTGACGCGTGCAAGGCCTGAAACGTGCCTTCCCAGCCGGCCTCCTCCGCGACCGCTGCCTCCTCCTCTGACTAGCGCAGGGCGAGGGCCTCTTCATTGGAGAGGCCCAACGGCATGATGGTCGTCATCGTACGACAATAATAGCATCGTTGCCGCCATAGTGGACTAGGCATCATGGCTTAGAGCATCTCTAGTTGTTACTGTAAAATGCGAAACAGAAAAACACGAGTTCAGGTCACCAAAAACTATATTTACAGGTCCAAACCGGTCCGTGCAGAACAGATCCTGTAAACCCATATTGAACTATGTTGGGCCGACTTTTGGCCCATCATTTTCCTTTTTTCTTCCTTATCTTATTCCCTAGCTTGCCTCAGCCAAACGTGGCCAACGGGCCAGCCCGGCACGGCCCCAGCCTGGCACGCGGTAAACGGGCCGGCACGCGGCACGGCCCGCCATGGCCCGTCAGGCCACGTGCCGTGCCGGGCCGGCACATGTGCCCCGCCTGGCGGCCCGAGCCCGGCCCCGGCTCTATACGGGCCGGCCCGTGGCACGTGAGGCACGCGGGCATGTTGGCCTTTTTTCCTTGGCCCGTCCATTTAACATATAAAAGGGGGCGCGTCTCTCATATAACAGACAAATTTCCTTAGCGTGGTGGTTGAGGGACTGGTCCTGGGGGGTCAAGTCGTGAGTTTGACCCCCCGGTGGACATCTTTTTGCCTAATATTCCTATATACTCACCGCATGCGAGCTTGACGGGCCGTGCCGGGCTGGCCCGCGTGCCTGAGGCCGAGGCACGGGCACGGCCCCGGCTTCTCACGGGCCGGCACGGGCCCGGCACGTCGCGGGCCGGGCCGGGCTAGTGCCGGGCTTTCCTCGCGGGCTCATGTGTTGGCCTGCTAAAAGGCGGCGCGTTGGCCAGGATTGGCCTCAGCCAACCGCCACTTGCGCGCTCCCGCCACCCGGTCGCCAACATGCTCCCGCCGCCCTCTCGCGCCCTCCCTCTCCCCGCCTTGCCGCGGCGTGCCCCTCGCCGGCCGCCTGCGCACGTGCGCTGGCCGTCCGTGCTCGACGTGCCCCTGCGCCGGACGCCCCGTCGTTGCCCTACGCCCGGCCGCCCGCGCGTGCCACGGTGGTGCTCTGGCCAAAGCTGGCCCAAGCTCACGAAATTTATCCGTGACTTTTCGTGGTGGTGCCGCGCCACCCGCACCTGGCCATGGTGGTAGTCTGGCCGCGCCGTCCCGTCGATTGGACTATTTTTTGGAGGTGTTCTGGTAATTTTCTGCTGTAGTCCGGCAACATTTCGGCTATTTTCCGCGGTGGTCCGGCGATGCTATGGGGTTGACCAGTCTACTGGTGCCTACAAAAGAGACCACCCAGCCTGTATTTACACGGGTCGCGGGAACAAATTATGAGGCCCTGTAAAATGTTTTACAGGTCGACCTAATTTATGGGAACTGATCTACGTCAAATCTTAGACTGAATCCGAAAACGGACGGAATTTTATGGGTTTGACCGTTTTTACAGGCTCTGTTAGAGATGCACTTAGAGCAACTCCAATAAAGGCTGCAAAACTCCACGCGAAAAATGCTATACAGCAGCGCGATCCAGTTTTAGCGCGCGCTGTGATTATCCTCTGGCGGAAGTGTTAAAAGCGGCGCGTAAAAATGGAGCAAAAAAACACCTCCAGCAAACGCGCTGAAATGCAATGCGCAGGCGCCAGCGCAAACTACTTTTCACAGCTCAAACCACATCAACAAGATCAAATAAACCAAAATAAATAGAACAATAAATACTCTCAATAATTACCAAATGTTTGTTTCACATAACCAAGTTCAACACAAAATGGACATAGTTCAAATGCAAATGATAGTTTCACACACATGTTGACACATCATTTATCTATATCGTCATAGTCATTGTCATTGTCACTTCCATTTTGTGCTTCTTCTCCTTGGGAGTCTTGGACGATGGTGTTGGTGGTGTTGGTATGCGACGAATCTCCATAGCCATCAACGTTGATAGAAGGTGATGGATTCACCCCAAACCATAGCCATCAATATTGATAGAAGGTGATGGATTCACCAAGGAGGCCATCAATCCTCCCGGTGGTGCTCCCATGCCTCCCATGCTTCCGAGCCCCAATGCCACACATGCCACCATAGCCGCAAAAAGCCCCCGGTGTTGCTCCCATTCCTCCAAATGCACCTGGTGATGCTCCCATGCCTCCAAAGCCCCCGTGTTGCTCCCATGCCTCCAAATGCATTCATTATTTCACTTTGAACTTTCAAGTAGCTTGCCATCATCCGCCTTTTGGCCAACACTTTATCACGAGCAAGGTTTATGTACTATCTTTGCCTTTCATCCATGCTGGACGTGTCAATGGTAAAGAGGCTCCTCTCTTCCTCCAATAGGCGCGCTTGCTCGGCGGTGGCCACCTTCTTCTCCTCCAAAGCCAACTTGCTCTCCTCGGCGGCCACAATCCTCTCCTCCAAATCCACCCTCCGCGCCTCGGCCTCGGCCTCCATAGTACTTGCCAAATTTTTATCTTCGTTGTACTCTAGCCTTGCATTGGCCATCCTATCCATAGCTTTTGTTATGTCATCATCATCGACCTTCTTCCCCTTCATCAACTCCTTGGCGGCCTTCCTTCCAAGCACGGGCCTCTTTGTGAATGCAACCGAGTGAGGAGTGGATGTTCTCTTCTTGTTTTCATCACTTGATGCATCATCATCTATGATTGTGGCGGCTTCGGTGGCATTCATCCATAAGTTGTGCACATCCAATCCATCATGGTTTCTCCACTTATCCTTGTTTGCTAGCTCTTCATAGCAATGGTGGAGCACAAATGACTTGCCAAGAACCTTCCTTGATCCTTGAACAAATTTTAGGCAATGGTGTTCTACATGGTGAACATAAGAGAAGAATGATTCATGGATATCAACAAACATATGCGCATGAACATGAGATAGAAACATTCAATGAACAACTTATCCTATCATCCACCGCCGTGCCACTTGGATTGATTTTTTCGACCCACGCCAAAGCACCGGCCCATTTTTGACAATCGGTGTTTATGACCGACCACCGGGATCAAAGAGAACGATCGATGCGTTCATTGCCACTTGCGTTGCGTGCATCTAAGTACTCCTTCATCATCGCCCAATAGGTGCCTCTTGATTTGTTGGTGCCAACCACCGGGTCCATGGCAACCGTCAACCATGCTTGGCAAAGCAACATATCCTCCTCGGCGTTGTAGTTCACCGTCCTACCAACCGGTGGCCCAATCAAACCTTCACCATGCTCATCCACCACGTACTCTTCTTCTTCCCCATTTCCTTCATTTTCTTGCTCGGCAGCGAAAGAGGATCCAACATCCACATTCATGTGTGCCATGAAAGTCTCATCGTCAACACTACAATGTAAATAACCACATATGAATATGCCAACACTACCATATTAGAAAGATGAGTTATTTACCTTGTTGTCAAATCATCGAGCAGTTGGCGCGCGCTTATTTGCGGAGCAGGCGCCGGTTGCGGTAGCGGCTGGCGGGGAGCTGGCGCCTATGGACGCGCCGCTGCAGGAAGGAGCTTGAACTTCCGCGAGGCCACCTTCTTGGCCGGCTTTTGGGCACCGACGCCGGTCGGTGCGGCCGTGGCCGGGCGCTTGCCGGTGTTGCCCTTTCCTTTCTGCGCGGGCGACGATGGAGGCAGAGGCGGGGAGGTGGTCGGGCGCGGTGGTACGAAGCTCAGTTGGCGCGCGCTGGAGCTCGCGGCGGCGGTAGAGTTAGGGTTAGGGTTTGCCGCCGCCGGAACTCCCGCGCCGACGTCGGCGGTGCCTGGGATCGAGTACTGCGGTGAGGATGGCTCCATCGCCGGAAGGTCAAGGTGGCGGCATGCGCGGAGGCGAGGTGGGAACCGCGGCGCGGGCGCGGGGGGAGTTTTAGGTCGACAATTGGGCGTTCGCGCGCGAGCGAGAGAGATAGCGCGCCGGTGGCCGAGCACCAAATTTGGGGCGTGCACGGGGCAAACTTGGGCGCGTCGAGAAAAAATTCGCACGCGCGATTATAGCGGGTCTGCTAGAGGAGCAAAAGCGCTCACGCGCACGCTAAATCGATGGTTATTTTTCGCGCGCGGCGTTTTATAGTTTTTGTTGGAATTGCTCTTACCAGGTCTCGCAAAGGCACTCTCTAGCATCGTTGTCACTCACCACTGTTCTGTTCAGCATGCATTAATGATCAGATCGAGACCAGAAGCGAAAGATATTTCGTAGAAGAAGATCGTATGATCAGATCGAATGTGCCGTGTACCGGACTTACGTTGAGTCTCTCTCAGCTATCCTAGCTAGTACCTCCTTTTCCGTTGCCATCTCTGTCACCGACCGGCAGCTAGCGCAGCCGCAGATGCTCGTTGTGGTTATCCTGTGTAGTCCGTACTGCAGCGGCGCGAGGCCAAAGCAAGTCGTTGTTGTCATGCGGCGTACGAATGGTGAGAAAATCGTCTGGTCACCTTCATGCCACCGCTAGCTGCCTCCGCCGGGTTTGAAAAATCTAGGACTATGAGCATGCTTTCTTAGAGCATACATATATGTAGCGGGTCAATGACTTGAGGTACTACGAAATGGCAGGATCCGAGGGAGGCACACGTGAAGAAAAGAAAGTATGATAAGATAGTAGTACTGTACATCAACTTGGGAGAGCGCTGACATGTTGAGATTGTGAAGATTTGATCATCCGGTGGACGAAGAAGGATAGATTCATCCAAAGATCTCTGACGGGATATTTGGGTGGCACGCGTTGAGAAAGGATAAATACATCAACTTATGACCAAGGATTTTGCAACCGGGGAAAAATGTTTCCGGAGGGCTGGGATCTCCGGTGAATGTGGTTACCGAAATTACCAGCCAAATACTGGACGAGATTCTTAAACAAAAGTTTGAATTTAAGCTCGGTAATAGTGTTTAAACATTTCAAATCAGATTTTTGGACGAGGAGGAATCGAGAGCTTGGGACAGGAGAAGACATAGGGGGTTTTAACATTGATCTAATCATCTAGCCCAAATTGGGAATTCTGGTAGGGAAAAATATTGTATTACGCACGGTAGCCGAATTCCTGCCTATGACCAACTAAACCAAGATTTCGCGGGTGCGCTCCAAACCGATACTCTAAGATGCTAAATCAAATTTTGTACTAGCACTCGTACAGTCGTCGTACTACAAATTTGGTTTAGTTCTTGCATCATGGTCATGAACATCTCTTAAGATTGCACCAATTGCCCCTCTTCCATTCTTCTTCATTATGCACCACATCTTTTTTTTTTTTGCGGGGACATTATGCACCACGTCAACATTGAGTTTAGAAAACCCTGGTGCCAGATCCGACCGTTCGGCACTAGAAAGTATCAGCATTTTTTTCTTGATCATAGGCATGCTAGACACGTAGTCGAAAGCATGGAAAGAGAACAATGATGAATTAGCAGGACGTGAGTTGCTTGACGACACATCAACAATAAATACTTCCTTCGTCTCAAAATGAATATCTTAAATTTATCAAAATTTAGATAAATCTATCACTATTTAGTATATAGATTTGTCTAAATTTTAAAAACGGAGGAAGTACTAGCAACCCACGATGATACTTTTCTGCAAAGCGCAATCCCCAAATCCCGGTAAGATATTCATAGGAGGTTGAAATGGACGATAGACGTCTGAGGCATTCCCCGTCATCGTAGAAGCAGTTTTTATATTCAAGTTCCAAACTCTTGGCAGCAGCATTTCCAGGCCAGCCCCAGCCCAAGCATCTCAAAGAGGCCATCCATAAATTAAGGACCGTGCTATCCGGCAGGCGGTCTAGCTATTCGCAATCCTGACGGACGTCGTACAGCGCAGCTAGCACCAGCCCCGCGTATACGCGCGCCTGTCTAATCGCTAAAGGACAAAAGTTGATGATGCATTTCTTTCATGTCTAATCTAGGGTGTAACATGTAATATACTCATGCTATAACATGTAAGTTACCCACATATATAGAATGGTCTATACAGCCTTGCCTATATGCATGCAGAAAAAAAGACAAAATGATAACATTTTTGCCTGTGCTTGGGATCAATGTTTTGTATAAATGTTTCGTCGTATCATTAAGTATCCTTCTTTCGTTTTTTTCTATCTAGAATTGGAATGGAATAACCCGGTTAAAGATAGTACCGTGTTACCCGGCAGGCTGTCTACCGATTCGTAATCCTGACGGACGTGGACAGTAAGGACGAACACGGGTTTGTCTAACTGCTAAAGACAAAAAGTTGATGATACATCTTTTCCGTGCGCCACGATTGAGTCGTGATAATTCAGCTCAAAAACTAATCGGTAAACGACAAATTGAGTGGATTGAAAACAAAAATTCAAAATATTCTATAGGGTAAACCGTTTATTTGATTTGTGATCTGTTTTAACCGTTGAACAAGTCGTCGCTAGATCTTCGAAATTACTTTGCTAACTGGCAGGCGTTCTATGAATTATAAACTCTGGCGAATCGGATAACGATTGATACGACATATGCGCGTGAGGTTCCAATAACAAATAGACCGCATGGGTGAGCCATGAATACCGAGGATGCCAACAAATAACGCGAGTTGAGAACTCGCGCGAGAGTATATCTGCTAGCAAGTAAGTTATCCACCTATAATACATGAGTTATTCAGACTATACACAACTATCGTTCTATAGATAAGAAAAATTGGCGGGCGTCCGACCAAAAGCACGGCAAACAGGTCCCCATGTCGTGACAATGAACACCCCACACTGCCGCCGTCCGTCGTCCTATCACCTGAGTTAGCAAGTTTAATTCTCACATGGAGCCACACAAGCATATGAGTATAAGTTATCCACCCAGCTAACTCTATAGTTATCCAGGAATATGAGTACAATTTATCCACCAGCTAACGCTATAGTTATCCATACTCATCTGTAGAAGTTATCCCACAAATCATCAATAGACATATATCCAGGTGTGTTGTTGTGACTAGCCAACTGCATTAAAAACTTGACTGTAGAAAGAAAGTGGAAAATCATAAAAATAGGTAGGAAATCACACATGGGGATATAAAAATCAAGTTATCCATCAGTTTATATAGCAGTTATCCAGCCATATGAATACAAGTTATCCATTAGCTAACACTGCAGTTATCCAGGCATATGAGTATAAGTTATCCACTCAGCTAACACTATAGTTATCCAGGAATATGAGTACAAGTTATCCACCAGCTACCGCTATAGTTATCCATGCTTATATTAAAAGTTATCTCATAAATCATTAATAGACATATATTCAGGAGTGTTGTGTGTGACTACCCAACTACATTAAAAACTTGACAGTAGGAAGAAAGTGGAAAAGCACAAACATAGATAGGAAATCACACATGGGGGTATAAAAATCAATTTATCTATCAGTTTATATACCAGTTATCTAGCCATATGAGTACAAGTTATCTAGCAGCTAACACTGCAGTTATCTAGGCATATGTGTATAAGTTATCTACCCAGCTAATACTATAGTTATCCAGAAATATGAGTACAAGTTATCCACCAGCTACCGCTATAGTTATTCATACTTATATGTAAAAGTTATCCAATAAATCATCAATAGACATATACCCAGGAGTGTTGTGTGTGACTAGCCAGCTACGTTAAAAACTTAACGGTGGAAAGAAAGTAGAAAAGCACAAACATAGATAAGAAATCACACATGGGTATAAAAATCAATTTAACCATCAGTTTATATACCAGTTATCTAGCCATATGAGTACAAGTTATCCAACAGATAACACTGCAGTTATCTAGGCATATGAGTATAAATTATCTACCCAGCTAAACTATAGTTATCCAGAAATATGAGTACAGGTTATCCACCAGCTACCGCTATAGTTATCCATGCTTATATGTAAAAGTTATCTCATAAGTCATCAACAAACATATATCCAGGAGTGTTGTGTGTGACTAGCCAACTATATTAAAAACTTAACGGTAGGAAGAAAGTGGAAAAGCACAAACATAGGTAGAAAATCAGATATGGAGTATAAAAATCAAGTTATCCATCAGTTTATATAGAGGTTATCTAGTCATATGAGTATAAGTTATCCAGCAGCTAACACTGCAGTTATCTAGGCATATGAGTATAAGTTATCTACCCAGCTAACACTATAGTTATCCAGAAATATAAGTACAAGTTATCCACCAGCTACCGCTATAGTTATCCATGCTTATATGTAAAAGTTATCCCATAAATCATCAATAGACATATATCCAGGAGTGTTGTGTGTGACTAGCCAACTACATTAAAAACTTAACGGTAGGAAGAAAGTGGAAAAGCACAAACATAGGTAGGAAATCAGACATGGGGTATAAAAATCAAGTTATCCATCAGTTTATATAGAGGTTATCTAGTCATATGAGTACAAGTTATCCAGTAGCTAACACTGCAGTTATTCAGGCATATGACTATAAGTTATCCACCCAGCTAACACTATACACTTTCTTTGCCTCATTTCCATATGCACGGCTTTTTGATTCAAAAAGTACGGTAGCTAGTATTGTAAATCACAAAAAATCAATCACTCAACATTACTAATATTTGATTTAACTAGAAATAGACAAGTACGGTCACTACGAAGTAATAAGTGGTTAACACTATCACACTTGCTTTAAGAAACACACTAACATCATTCCAGTTAAAAAATAGAAGTGCGGATAAAAGACACAATCTTTCAGGGAGAAAACTCTGATTTGCTTGCAGTGGTTGAACCCCTGAATTCTCATATTAGCACACGAAACCATCGTTTTGAGATTGCATTTTAGGTTACATACAGAAACTTAGATCCACTCGTCAGTGATGTACACATATACAAGGCAATTCCCGATACACATACACATGGCAATTCCCGATAGAAAGCTGCGTTTGAAGGCAGTGACTCAGTGAGCATCCTAGATCCATGTATTCCTTTCTACTACATGCTAGCGAACATCTTCCCAGAAAGCAGCGTAAGACGTTGCTGAGCAGACAAAGCACGACAAGAGTGAGAGGAAGGGGACGCACCATTGCTAAGCTGGGCCTACTGCTCGAGCGCCTATCGACCTCCGGAATATGGGTACGGCCGCCCACCCCGCCTGGACGAAGCGCGGTGTAGAGGACGAGTACCGTAGATTCCTCTCCGTCTGCCGCTCGTGCTGCGCCATTGGAGGTCGGGGAGGTTGTTTCGTAGAGCCTGCGCCAGTGGAGGTCAGCTGAGGACACAACATCCCCGCGTTGGTATCTTGAAGACGCCAGCCAAACCACCACTGCGCAGGCACCGCAGATACGGCCTGGCACTAGTGGGGCGACGCAGTGGAGGTGGGATGCCGGGGGCAGCGCTATCAAGGCCAAGTCGCGGCATGCTGGGAGATCTCCTGGACAGTGTGCGGAGACCCGCGAGACAGCCTAGCACCGGTGGGGTGGTGCGGTGGAGGAGGGACGTCGGGGACGGTGCCATCAAGGCCAGGTCGCCGCGCTCGAGTAAGGAGAGAGGTCGGGGGCGGTGCGCCAGCCGCCAAAAGATCTCCTGGACGGCGCGCGGAGGGAGGAAGGAGGGGAGGTTGGGATCGAATGAGATGGGGACCTGCGAACGCGTACTGTGATGGATGGGATCCCGATCGCACAACTCTAATCGTACGATTCACATGAGTCCGCCGGGATTGACCAATTTTAGACCGCCCTGAACTTAGAATTCCCGTAAATTAAAGCATATATTTCAAAGTGTCCATCTTCGTACGCAGGTGGATTCAGCCTTAGGAGAGTTGATTTAGCCCAGGAGAGCTCGTGTTCAGCCCAAAATCAGTATTGTACCTGATAGGAAGGTCGTAGTCCAGCCCAGTAGAGCTTCACATGCTTCCCTCGAGAAAAAGAAGAGGTATTCCAAAAATTATACAGGTTCAGGTCTCGGGAATAGATATATGGTAAACAACCTTACTTCATCTTTAGCTTAGGCGTTTTTTACCGTACCTTTTACTGCTCCTAAAACATAACAAGTCTAATTTGATCTAATGGCTGAGAGAAATTAGGCCCAATAAGCCCAGCTTGTTCTTTTTCAAAAAAGATAATCATGAATTAATACCCGCCCTTTTTTTATCTGGAACTACTCATTCCATTAATCGGTAGGCATAGCAAGATCGCTAGCCACCATCGCCACAACACCGTCTGGCACTGCTGGCCACAATTGGCCACGGCCATGCGCCATCGAGGCACCGAACGCCGCCATCGCATGCGCTACCTTATTATAGTTTTGACGATAGAACTTAAAAGAACATGAAGTAAAATTCAGACTAGCTAGTAACTTAGCATCTCTAACTAGGACATCAACAGGGATCGGTTGTAGCCTTCATTCTTCACCGCATTCATCAGTACTTGACAGTCTGATTCGACCACGACTCGCGACATACCCCAATTCATAGCAGCTGTGAGCCCTTGAATGCATGCTTCAGCTTCGGCATGTAGGGCATTTTGTGGGAACATCATGTGTCCAGCGCCTAAACCTACCACTTGGCCTTCCCTGTCTCTGATCACCAAACCCCATCCTCCAGATCGCGTCTCGGCGAGAAAAGCACCATCCACATTAAATTTCAGCACCTGTTCCTTGTTAGCTTAATCTTAATTTAATTATCTGCATTAGTTATTTAGTTTTTGCATGTAGTAGTCAGTAGAGCTCCAGCCGAACGTGCGCGGTGAGATGCCAGGCTCCGTGCGATGCGGGTGCGCGGCGAGATGCCCATTTGCTGTGAGATGTAGCAGACCGTGAGAAGCGGCAGGAGCGTGAAGGTCTGGAGCTGATCCATTGAGATGGTTATGGACGATCGAGTGAATCGGTCCACCTAGTTAGCTGCATGTGTGTCAGATAGCTTTATGAGTGCATGCATAGTTAGTCGTGTGTTAGTGGATACATGCACGAGTTAGTGGCGAATGTGATGCCGTAGCTGTGCGTGTGTGTTAGTACTTAAAGCCATGTAATCATGTTTACTTTGTGTCAAGAGATTAAGAAGAAAAGGTGAGGGCTGTGTGAAACAGCCAGAGCCACAAAAATCCTTGTCTCTCTACCTTTCGTGCGAGAACATGAGTAGCAGAGAGAGAGGAAGCAGAGAGCTGAGCGACTCTGCTCTGTCATTCCTCACCCAGAGGCCTCCATCTTTTCCCCACGATTTGTGTCTTAGCTTTTGTAGGTTTCTATGCATAGAACTCTATAAACTCCATGGCCCATCTCCTGGATTGGAAAACCACCTCCTCCACTGAGCGACTCCCATCTCCAACATTCTTCTTATTCCTTGTTGTCCACCACTACCACATCAAAGCAATGACCAAGCATCGCTGCTCCTTCTACATGTTGAAAATATGCATCAACAAATCCTTTGCATTCTGACAGTTGCACAGTTGTAGTCTGGTTTCTTCTAGGTTGAGCATTCGCCAGCCGCCTTCACTTTCTTACAGTGTAGAAAGATATGGCCACCGTCTTCATCTAGTCGAGAACACATCGGACAGATAGTGTCAATCTCCATCCCTCTCCTCTCATAGTTTAATTTCCACGGCAAGATCTCATGCGCCAGCGTCCACAAGAAGTGTTTTGTCTTGGGCGCACAGGGCTATGACCAGAGCTGATGCCAATCAAACTCTTTCTCCTCTATGGCCACTCCTGACCCCTCAGTTCCATCAGCATCCTGAGGCATTTCCGCTGCCAACACCTTGTAAGCAGATTTGACTGTGAACAAGCCTTTAGGATCCGGATACCAAGCTGGAAAATCTTCATAATCCAGTAGAATAGGTGTTGAGAGGATAACGACAGCATCTTCCCCATTGAAAACGTCAGTCACAAGCTCCATATCCCACTGCCTCGTGGCTGGATTGATCAGTTCCGAGACCCGAGTAATAATGCTTTGGCCTCTCAGTGTAATCGGCCTTTTCGGTCCCTCTTTATTCAGCCATGGATCGCTCCAGATGTTGATGTCTTCCCTATTACCCACTCGCCAAATCAAACCCTTCTTGATGACCTCCACTCCCTTCAGTATGTTGTGCCAGGTATAAGACATATTCCGCACAATAGTCGCCTCTAGGATAGAAACATCAGGGAAGTACTTTGCTCGCAGCACCTATGCGCACAACGCCTCAGGATCAATAAGGATCAGCCACACTTGGCGTGCTAGCATAGCTAGGTTAAACAGGTGAAGATCCCTGAACCCTAGACCTCCCTCCTTCTTGGGTTATGACATTTTCTTCCAACTAATCCAATGAACTTTCTTCTCATCCTTCTGTTGTGCCCACCAGAAACGGCATAACATCACACTCATTTCGTCACAAAGGCTCATGATGTCGATATTGGAGATATGCCCAAGAGGCAATAATAAAAGTAGTTATTATTATATCTTTGTGTTTATGATAAACGTTTAAATTCATGCTATAATCGTATTAACAGAAAACATCAATACTTGTGTGATTTGTAAACTTGTAAGAGTCCCTAGTAAAGCATCTTTGTAATACTAGCTTCTTGGTTAATAGATGATCATGGTTTCCTGATCATGAACATTGAGATGTTATTAACAACAAGATCATATCATTAGGAGAATGATGTGATGGACATACTCATATAGTTAAGTGTAGCATAAGATCAAGTCATTTCAAAGTTTGTTTGTTATAAGCTTTCAGATACATAGTAACCTAAATCCTTTAACCATGAGATCATGTTAATCATCATCACCGGATGGATGCTTTGATGACATCAAACACCACTTCATAACTGGATGGTTATAAAGGTGGCATTGAGTATTCAGAAAGTATGTGTTGAGGCACATTGATCAAGAGTGGGATTTGTTTATCCATATGACGGATAGATATACTCTAGGCCCTCTCGATGGAATATCATCCAATTAGCTTGCAAGCATGTGACTGGATCACAAGGGATCATATATCACAGGAACGAGTAAAGAGTACTTATCGATAACGAGGTTGAACTAGGTATGCAGAGATACCGATGATCAAACCTTAGATAAGTAAAGTATCGTGAGACAAAGGGAAATTGGTATCGTATGTAAATGGTTCATTCGATCACGAAGTAATCGTAGAAATATGTGGGAGACATATGAATTTCCAGATTCGTCTATTGGTTATTGATCGGAGAAGAGTCTCGATCATGTCTGCATAATTCACGAACCGTAGGAAGACACACTTAAGGATTCGATGTTTTTTAGTAGATATGGAATGTGAGTAAGAGGACCGAATGTTGTTTGGAGTCTCAGATTGGATCCAGGACATCACGAGGACAACCGGAATGGTCCAGAGAATAAGATTCATATAAGGAAAGTCCAATTCCGGAATTCATGAATGGTTTCGGTGTTTTCACCGAAATGTTCTAGAAGGGTCTAGAAGGTCCACCGATCCGGAGTGGAAAGGGTACATGGATGTGTCATGACAAAGTGGAATGGATGCAGCAGGCGAGGAGGGTGTCCGGTTTTACCACCGGCAACAATGGGTTATGCTCAGGCAGGGCAACCAGTGGCAGCCTCACCGCAGGATCACGTGTGGCGGCAGCGCTCCACCTCCGATGGCATCGGCGGCGGCAGCGAGGACGGAGGGTGATGGCGGATCATGCGGTATTACAGGAAACATGGGTAGACGGGGAAGCGCTGATGTCGTAGTCCAGGAAGGCGGTGATGGCGGCGGCGAGGACATGGCAAGAGGCCGGATTCTGGGAGAGGTTATCGTGGGGATCAGTTTCTTTTTTACGCGTGCGTCAGACGCGGTGGGGGATAAGTACGTTTCGTCATAATTATTTGCTAAGTACACCAAAGAGAAATTTTAGGCAAATGCAAACCGTTAGATTGTGTTGAGTGGGCCTGATCATGAGGTTTGAGTAGATCCGTGTATGTTTTGTGGGGTGCGTTTAGAAAAAAAATCATATTTGCGCACGGTGTGTCGATATTTGTAAGCATGGTTATAATACTTTTATTTCGAGTTGATTATATCTTTAAGATAGACTAAGTCTACAGAAAATACGCTAACATATTTAGTCTTACCTATATAGGATGAAAATTTGTTCTTTAGTAGTATGAGGGGGTTATTGCAAATATTTAGTCTGCCTGACCAGTTTTAGTAAAAAAAAACTCCCGGTTGACCAATTTTGTTTCCATGGGTGCACGAGTTCATAAGTTACGTGATTTGTTAATTCAGTTAGTTGTATAACTTAGATGCGCCGGTGCTATTTACCCTTTTCCTCTACGCTCTATCCCCAGGCCCCCGACACACGAATCACGGATTGTCATCCATACAATTTGCAACCCGACCACTGTCTCGGTTTCCTTTGACTCTGAACAAAAAAGAACAGAAAAACCATATCGGTTGTCTCCCGTTTTAGCGGACACAGATCCCACTCACTTCAGGCAGTGCATTGCTAATACGTACTCCTCAGTGGGCTACAGATTACACTGCTCTGAAGCACTCATTGTTGGCACCATGATTATGCTGCTAAATCCGGTCACATGAGATGATCAAAGTAGATACTACTACTCGGTCTGCACATCAGCAAGCAGCAGCACTGCAGTAAGCTTGTGCCGGCTACCGGACAGTAAAAACCAGACTGTGCCAGCGACGCAGCGAGGATGGATAAGACGTGTTTTGCAGATCTGAAAAGGGAGCGAAAAGGCAGGGATGGAAAGTTGAAGGCACGCGCGCGTGGGAGCAGCGGCTGCAACGGTCACCTTTCACCTGCCCCCACTACTCATCGCCGGCCCAGCTCGACTGCAGGACCAGCTCCCTCCTCCTGTCTCGACACTCTCTGCACCATTTCTAATCGATCGAGCTCGGTCAGTTTTATTGCTCCCGAGAAGCGCACAGAGAGATACTCGCTGAAACCCAGAGCAATCTTGTCTTCCGTTTCATTCTTTCCCTGTCCACGACCCATATATTCCAGGCTTATTGTTGCTGATGGTGAAGAAGCGAGCGGTGGCCGCGATGACGACGACGACGACCACCACGCCCGTGTTCCCGTTCCCGGCGGCCGCCGCCGAGACATGGCCGCCGCACCACTTCAGCGACTACGGCTTCGACCCCCAGCTCATCTGCTTCTCTCAGCCGGTGAGTCTGTCTCCTGTTGATCAATTCCACATCAGTTTCTTGTTTTTAGCAGTTGCTGAACCGTACTGTGTGCTGCATTCTCAGCCCGAGACGAAGCGAGCGGCAGCTAGGCGCCACCAGCACGAGCAGCAGCCGCCGCCGCCGCTGGAGCCCGCGCGGTTCAACCTCCAGAAGCCCATCTCCAAGAAGAAACACCAACACACGCCGCAGCACCACAGCGACAAGCAGCAGCGCCGGCGCTGGTGGAGCTCTGCCGCCTCCGCGGCGCTCCTCTTCTTCAGGCGCCCCTCCTCCAAGTCCAGCCCCGCCGCCCGGACCGCCGGCACGGCCTCGTCGTCCTCCTCCTGCCGTACTGCCAGAACAGCGTTCGCGCCGTCCGTGCCACTGTATTTCGCCGACGACGGAGGCGACGACTCCACGCCGGGGTGCGCGTGCTGGTCGCCGGCCGTGCGGCCCGGTCACCTGACAGCCGCCGAGCTTGGAGTTGCCTCGTTCGCAGTTCCGTATGTCAGCCTCAGGAACGTCGACCTCGGGGGAGCAGGAGGGGTTGCTCCGTCGATGCCCATCTACCTCGTGACGTGACGTGTAAGCTGAAGCTCTCGTGCGTTCCTTAAAAGCTTGGACCGATGCCAGTCGATATTTTCTGATGATAGGCCGCTCAAATGTCAAGGTACAAGTGGTGGAATTCTTCTTCGTCTTCTCCCTTTTCTCGCAGCATGCTGTATTTTTTTCGGCTTCTTTTCTCTTCTGAGAATAAAAACGTGTGAACAGACAAATCTGATGACCTAAATAGCTCCGACTGACTTCCCTATACTCCCTCTGTTTCGGATTAATCGCATATAAAGTTTGGTTCAAGTTACAGTTCATAATATTTGACGAAGTATATATATGATAATAACTAGTAGGCTTTGGCGTGACAACATACCGATGGTCAACCTTCATCAGATATTCAGTTCTTGTCAGAGTTGTTGGTTGTTTCTTTTGTCATTATACTCTTCTTATTTATATGTCTGAATATTCAGTTCTTGTCAGGGTTGTTAGTTGTTTCTTTTGTCAACTGAAACTAAGGAAGAACTCTATTATTGCCATGAATCATGTCTTCGCAGGAAGTACTTGTATTTTCCTGTTCAAATTACACATTACAAAATATTTTTCCTGCACGAAATTAAAATTGCATGGAAAAAATTCATTATTTCAACTAAATCGCGACTTCAGAGACAATAAACAGTCCAGAGAGCAAATTGGAATAGCGCCCAACACGTTGGGAAGCGCCGCGTCTACCTAGTCCATCCATTGAGTCACTGTTGAGCCACCGTCGCATGACTCACATAGGGGCGGCACTGTTTGCCAAGTCTTAGTGAGTGCTTCCACGGGAGGCAGCGCAACGTCAGTTGATTCACCGTCATGTGGGTGCAACTTTGTGGTCGCCGATGTGTCATCACGTTGGGCAACACCTTGGTAGCCGATTCTCTGTCGTGTGGTGGCAGCTTCGTGGCCACCTAGGCGCCATCACGTTGGTGCAGCACCTTGGTTGTCAAGCCGCCATCTCATGGAGGCAGCACCGGCGGCACGTCCTGAGACCTTCTATCCATACCACAACTTTTCTATTTGCTCTACAACTAAGGTAGGCCACCACAAACTCAATTAAAAGCAATTGAAACTCCTCAAACAATAATCTCTGGAGCTCTCTACAAAGATATTTAAGAATATAAGATATACATGAGAACACACAATAATTCACATGCATAATGCATACAATTGGCACTCATAGAGTCATGTCGTTTTGTCCTTTTTTTCACTCATACATGGATTAGAAAATGTCTTTACAATGGCACTATTCCATAAAATAAAAAACTATGAATTTTTTTGTGAATTACGAGTAAACTTGGTTTGAATGTGTGTTACAATGATGCACGACAACACTTTGTGTTAACGCTATATCAAAATACTTAGCAACACTTAGATATGCTATATGACCATATATTAATGTAATAAGTTCTAAATAAATAAAAAAGTTTAGTACAAATAGATTGCATTTGTTGTCTTATATATATATATATATATATATATATATATCCAAAGTCCAAAACTAAAATATTTATTTATAGATGTTTCTCTAAACTTGAACATCATAATATATATAGGATGCAAAGTTCTCTTTTTTTTGTTTTTAGGGTTTTACTTTTTATTAAAAAAATTGGGTGAATAATATTTTTTTTGTCATAGTAAACATTTTAATGTGTACAAAAATATATCACATAAAACAATTTATCATAATATTAACCCCCTACACAGTTGCGTAGATAGATTATTTTATTATATATCGCTAGTATTAATTCATGGGTATCAACAATAAAAAAATATTCATTTAAAATCAATTACAAAAATATATTAAAAAAACATACATCTTGGGGTAACATGTTTTTGAGTATTCAAAAACTCTTCCCGCACTCTATTGATATGTCCTAAATGTATCTATTTTTCCAATCACTTACTTATGGTTTTGTCTAAAATCTTAAGGACTTGGAAAAAACTTCTGAACTGATGTTGTTTTAATAAAAATACCTTTTATGTATTTTTCTTGGAAGAAAGAAAGGGAATAAATAAATAGTCATAAAAATTTAATGGAAATAAGTCTAGAAGGCCAAAGAAGATAGCAAAGGGGCTACTGAGGCACTCAATTACACATACGAGGAAAAAAATCATTGTCCCAAGATCTGATTGATCTCTCTCCACGCGGAGAGGGGGATTTTAATGTTGTCTTCACCACCATAACAGTATCCACCGTCATGTCTTCATCCTTCTCCACCATGTGTGAGTAGTCCTTGTTGGAGATATGCCCTATAGGCAATAATAAAAGTGGTTATTATTATATCTTTGTGTTTATGATAAATGTTTACATTCATGCTATAATAGTATTAACCGAAAACATTAATACTTGTGTGATTTGTATACTAAATTAGAGTCCCTAGTAAAGCCTCTTTATAATACTAGCTTGTTGGTTAATAGATGATCGTGGTTTCCCGATCATGAACATTGAGATGTTGTTAACACAAGATCATGTCATTAGGAGAATGGTGTGATGGACATACTCCTATAGATAAGCATAGCATAAAGATCAAGTCATTTTAATAGTTCGTTTGCTATAAGCTTTCTGATACATAGTAACCTAATCCTTCGACCATGAGATCATGTTAATCGCCATCACTGGAAGGATGCTTTGATGAAATCAAACACCACACCGTAATTGGGTGGCTATAAAGGTGGCATTGAGTGTTCGAAAAGTATGGGTTGAGGCACATGGATCAAGAGTGGGATTTGTCCATCCATATGACATATAGATATACTCTGGGTCCTCTCGGTGGAATGTCATCCAATTAGCTTGCAAGCATGTGACTGGCTCACAAGGGATCACATATCACGGGAACGAGAAAAGAGTACTTATCAGTAACGAGGTTGAACTAGGTATGTAGAGATACCGACGATCAAAACCTCGGATAAGTAAACTATCGTGATACAAAGGGAAATTGGTATCGTATGTAAGTGGTTCATTCGATCGCAAAGTAATAGTAGAAATATGTGGGAGCCATATGAATTTCCAGATTCCTCTATTGGTTATTGATCGGAGAAGTGTCTCGGTCATGTCCACATAATTCACGAACCGTAGGGAGACACACTTAAGGATTCAATGTTGGTGTGTAGTTATGGAATGATGAGTAAGAGACCGAATGTTGTTCGGAGTATCGGATGGGATCCGGGATATCACGAGGATATCTGGAATAGTCCGGAGAATAAGATTCATATAAGGAAAGTCCTGTTTCGGAGTTCGGAAATGATTCCGGTGTTTTCACCTGGAATGTTCTAGAAGGGTCTGGAAGGTCCGGCACTCCGGAGGGGAAGGGTACATGGATGTGTCATGACAATGTGGAATGGTTGCATCATGTACTAGGTCACTTGGCTGGGCAATATGAAGAGAGAAATCAAATCCAAGTTTGAAAGTCAAACGCCAATTTGAAAAGTCAAATCCGAAGTTTGCTTGGTGGAGGGAGAGGAGGAAACCTACCTAGGGTAGGAGTCCCACTCCCTCCACCCGCCGACCAAGGAGGAGGAGTTGGAGGAGGACTCCCTCCTCCCAACCGCCTCCCTTCCACCTATATAAGGAGGGGTAGGGCACCCCCTACCCTCACACCCAAAACCCTAGCTCCTGGCGCCACCTTACATGGTTATACCCTACGGGTACACGACCTTAGCATACCTGGTCTAGCCCAAGAAAGTCCCATGACAAATATACGCCGGCCCATGAAGGCTTTCGGGTGGCCAGGGCCCATGACGCCTTCGGATCCTTGGAAAGCAAGACTAGAGTAGATAGAAAATTCAAAGGGGTAAACCCTAAAACCTGTAACCAACTCGATCTGTGCCTGGGACCTGCCTACCTCTATATAAAGGCCACGAGGGCACGACGAGGAGGCTCTCTTACAATCTCTCGCATACCACTGCATACACACCTCCACGCCAGATTGCATCTGCGCACCCCTGTAACTTTCGGTTCCACCATAATCAGAGCAGACAAGCAGGAGCAGGGTTTTCCCTCCGGGGACCTGAACCTGGGTAAACCTCGTGTCCCCGTGTTGCTTGTTTGCTAACCATTCCGCGATCTCCAGCATCCCCATCTTCTCCAAAACCCAAGTCCATAACAATGGGCATTGACGAGATTAAACCTCGTCAATTGACGCCGTTTGTGGGAATTGGGGGCGCTGATTGTGCGATCGTGACGGTCCCAACCAAAGAGATCTACAATTCTGCGGTGACGGAGAGTCATCTCCTCTTCGGCGCCTTCGACTTCACCGCCCACTCGCCGGCCACCTTGAAGGACTTCGAGCCCGTTGGCGACGGACTCGAGATCCTGTTCGGGAGCTTCTGCTTCCAAGTAGGGCAGATTGGCACTCTCCGCCTCCCGGAGCGGGTGCCCCTGCCATCGATCAGGCCTGCTTCATGGGCTCCACACCCCGTGCTACGCACATCACCATCGACAGATGAGTCCTATAACAGCAGCAGCTGCAACTCAGATCTGTGCAATCCACCATCGGATGAAGGGACCTACGGTTCCGGATCCGAAAGTTGCGGCAGCAGCAATCCGATCTACAAGCGCTACCAGTGCGCCGCGGTCATCCAGAGTGACGCGGATCAGGAGCAAACCCACCACCCAACCCGCAGGGTAGAAACGGTGGAAACAGAAGAAGCCAGTCCCCTCCACCCAACGGGGACAACAATAAACGGGTCATCCACCTCAGCGAGGAGGGATGGGCCCAAGCACGCGAAGCTGTAGCAGGCAACAAGATCCTGCCAGCAGATGCCTCACGGGACCTGTTGATGGCATACCACATGCTCCTCGTCGAGGAGCACAAGAAGCAACTGAGGATGCAAGAAGTGCTCAACAAGCGCAAGCAAACAGCCTCGGAGTCCAGTGCACGGCGAGCTGTGCTCTCCGCCATGGGCATTGGCTCCATCTCGCATGGAAACCATGGTAACAAGCACCGTTCTCGCACAGAGAACATGGATCCCAAAGCACGCCGCGAGGTGACTAGAGCCCTCAACGCGTCCTTTATGGAGATGGATGCCGACGGCAACATCATCCCGAAGACGCCGCAAGCTGCGATCATGGCAGCCACTGCGTACCTCGCGTCCCATACACCTCCGGAGGGGGACCCGAAGAGGTCCATGCACAAGTCCGCACTCATAGGACTCGGACTCGTTGGAGCCGCACTCCACGGAGAAGCTCCTACGGAGCCAAAGAAGAAGGCTGCGGTCAGGTTCAACCGCAGCCCCACACCCTCATCCGAGGATGAAGAGCACGACCCTCCTCGAAGGCATAAGAGCTCGCGTCGTCGCAGCCGCGACTACGACGCTCGAAACGAACTAACGCAGCGCAAGATCGGCAAAGCGCGCGCCAAGCGCGTATGCTCATCTGAATCCGAAGAGGACGACGATGAAGGAGAACTCTGCGGAGCCCGATGCTTCAGCAGATCCGTCCGGCGGACGCAGATGCCGCGAAACTTCAAGCTTCCTTCGGACACTCCGAAGGTCGATGGTACACAGGACCCCAAGGCATGGCTCAGCGACCACCTGTCGTCCGTCAAGTTACACGGCGGGAACAAGGAAACTGCCATGCAATGCCTTCAGCTGCAGCTGACGGGCGCAGCCCGGATCTGGCTCAGCAGCCTATCCTCGGGATCCATCCGAAGCTGGGAGGAGCTGACGTACAGTTTCGTCTGAAACTTCAGGGCACCAGCAAGAGGCCTGCCTCGATCGAGGAGCTGCGGGCCTGCACCCAACGAACGGGCGAATCCATTCGCTCGTACATACTGCGCTGGTCCAACACCAAGAACTCCGCGGCGCATATCTCCGAGGAGAGAGCTATCGATGCCTTCAAGGACGGCGTCAACGCCAGGACTTCAAAGAAGAACTTGGGCGCGTCAAGCCCAAGACACTCGACCACCTAATGGACATCGCCAACAGGTGGGCTGATGGCGAGGACTCTATCCACCGAGCGCACTCGGGGGAGGAAGACGATTATAGCCGGCGACGTGAACGCCGTAGCAAGAGAAGACCGCGCGTCTACGACGATCGCGATGGACCCGACATGGTCGCGGCTGGCTACGCCGACCGCCGCAGTGATGGCAACCGCAGCAACGGCGGATACCGCGGAAGCAACTTCCGCGATGGAGGACGCCTAGCACAGTCGTGGCAGCGCTGTGGTCGCGACGACGGACCCTCAGCATACAAAAAACTGTCGTGTCCATGCACCATCCACTTCTACATCGACAAGAAGGATGGTAAGAAGAAGGCAAGCCACATGCTTAAGGACTGCCGCGAGTTCCAGAAACTCAGCGAAAGCATGGCCCAGATGAGGCACCAAGCCCTGAACCCTGGATTCGGGAACGCACCCGCACCAGGCGAGATCGCGCATGGAGCTCCTCCACCGCCACCTGCAGGAGGCCCAAACCAACCAATCGCACCCGCACAGAATAACGGTGGGCACGGGTATCCCCCGTCGAAAGGAGCGCTGATGATCCAAAAAGGGCGCCCAACGAATAGGGTGCAGAAGAAAATCATCCGTCAGATCAACCTGGCTGTGACCGCTCCACCCGCTATCCTTGAGTACCTGGGAAAGATATGGCTCGACGTCATCTTCGGCAAGCCGGATAACTTCCAATGCGAGCGACTCGAGTTCAAAGTGGTGGAATGGCCATCACAATACCACGCCATCCTCGGGCGTGTAGCATTTGCAATGTTCCTGGAAGTACCACACTACGCGTACCTGCTACTCAAGATGCCAGGACCCAGGGGCGTCATCACGCTCCACGGGAGCTTCACCCGATCGGACCACTTCGACAGGGACTTCAACAGAATCTCCCAGTCATTCGGCATGCAAGAGGAGCTCGTAAGGCTCCGCGAGGTGACGGACAACGGGGCACCCCCAGTCGCACGACAGAACGCACCAGATATGTCCTTCGACTCCACCTTCAACACAAACAAGGTGCAGGTCCACCCGACGGATGCCTCCAAGATGGCGCTGATCGCCAATGATCTCAGCTCCGCATAGGAAAGCGCGCTCGTCGAATTCCTCCGTGAGCGCTAGGAAATCTTCGCCTGGTGTCCTGCGGACATGCCAGGAGTTCCCATGGAATTCGCCGAGCACGCACTCAACGTCTTTCCAGTCGCCAAGCCTGTCAAGCAGTCCATCCGACGACTGTCCGAACCACGGGCTGAAGCAATCGGAGTCGAAGTCAACAGACTACTCGACACAAACTTCATCAGGGAGATCAAGGAGAGCGAGTGGCTCGCCAACACCGTAATGGTCCCCCAAAAGGACACGGACATCCTGCGGATGTGCGTGGACTTCACATCGCTGAACAAGCACTGCCCGAAGGATCATTTCCCTCTCCCTCAGATCGACCAGATCATTAATTCGACGGCAGGATGCGAGAAGCTCTCCTTCCTCGACGCCTACTCAGGCTATAACCAGATTCGACTGAAGGTCGAATATCAGGAAAAAACGGCGTTCATCACGCCTATCAGAGTGTTCTGCTACAACACAATGCCCTTCGGGCTAAAGAACGCAGGTGCCACGTACCAACGGTGCATGCAGGCATGCCTGAAGGACCATATCGGTCGCAATATCCAAGTCTATGTCGACGACATAGTCATCAAAACCAGGGAGGCGAGAACGCTCATCAACGATGTCCGCGAGACGTTCGATAATCTCGACCGCAACAGGATCAAGCTCAACCCTGAAAAGTGCGCCTTCGACGTCCCATCTGGCCAGCTTCTTAGTTACTTCATCTCCCAGCGAGGGATCGAGGCGAACCCGAAGAAAATCCGGGACATAATGGCCATGGAGAAGCCAAAGAACCTCAAGGGTGTCCATCAGCTTGCAGGACGAATAGCGGCATTGAGCGGGTTCATCAGCCGCATGGGCGAGAAAGCCCTGCCATTCTACCAGCGGTTGCGCAAGGCTGGCAAATTCGAGTGGACGCCTGAGGCGGATGATGCATTCGAAGATCTAAAGCGGTTGTTCTCTGCCTCGCCCGTCTTGGTTACGCCAAAGGAGCGCGAGCCTCTACTACTGTACATAGCAGCTACACACCAGCTGGTGAGCATTGTACTGGTGGTCGAGCGACCCGAAGAAGGCAAGACCCATGGAGTCCAACGCCCAATCTACTACCTCGGCGAGGTATTGACGTCGACAAAGCAGAGGTACCCTCACTACCAAAAACTCGCCTACGGCGTGTTCATGACGGCTCGTCGGCTGAGCCACTACTTCCAGGAGCACCAGGTGATGGTCGTCAACGAGGCACCATTAAATAGCATCCTGAACAACCCGGAGGCCACATGACGCGTGGCCCTATGGGGCATTGAGTTGTCACCTCTAGACATCATCTACGAGAAGCGACTCGCGATCAAATCTCAGGTCCTCCCAAACTTCCTCGTCCACTGGATGGAGCTGCAGCTGCCAGACACGCCGGACATGACACAGTCATGGACGATGCACTTCGACGGCTCCAAACGCGAGGCTGGAGCAGGAGCTAGGGTCATACTGACCTCTCCGCAGGGCAACAAGATCAAGTACGTCCTTCGGATGAAATTTCGAGCTTCCAACAACGAGGCCGAATACGAAGCCCTCATCCACGGCATGAGGATGGCAAAGATCTGCGGCGCAACGCGCCTGGTCATCTACGGAGACTCGAACCTTGTCGTCCAGCAGACGATGAATGAGTGCGACGCACACGCCGAAAACATCATCGCGTACCGTGCACTCTATAACTCACTCGAGGGAGAATTCGACGGCTGCGAGCTTCAGCATGTTGGGATAGAAAGCAACGAGGAGGCCGACAGACTTGCCAACATTGGCTCCACCTGCGCATGATTACCACCAGGCGTGTTCCTCGAACAGATCTGCGTGCCATCCATCAAGCGGAAAATCCCAAAGGGATCACCCGAACAGGAAGAGCACTCGGGGGATGCGCTACCCGAAGGGCAGGAAGGACCCGAAAAGCTCGACACAGAGGTCACAGTGGTAAACCTAATGCAGGTCATGGCAGTCGAAGAAACTTGGACACGGCCATACCTCAGGTATCTGGTAGACGGGGAACTACCTGATAGCCCGACAGATGCCCGACGCATATCTCACCGGTCCAAGGCCTTTACAATCATCAATGGCGAGCTGTACAAGCGCAGCATTTCGGGTGTACTCCAAAGGTGCGTCACCATCGGTGACGGCAAAACCATACTCCAAGACATCCACGAGGGCATATGCGGCCATCATGCGGGCAGCCGTGCCCTTGTCGCCAAAGCTCTATGAGCCGGATTCTGCTGGCCAACGGCCATGAACGACGCCAAGGACATCGTCCGAAGATGCAACGGGTGTCAAAGGTTCGCTGATAAACCGCACGCACCCGGATCAGAGCTCAGGCCCATACCTTTGGCCTGGCCCTTCGCTCAATGGGGCCTTGACATGATCGGCAAACTGCCAAAGTCCTCAAAGGGAGGTCACGTTTACCTCCTGGTCGCAGTCGACAAATTCACCAAGTGGATCGAGGCCATGCCCGTCACTAACCAAACGGGCAAAACTGCCGTCAAGTTCTTTGAATCCATTGTCTACAGGTTCGGCGTGCCACACAGCATCATCACCGACAATGGGTCGAACTTCGTCTCCAAAGAATTTCAGGACTTCTGCGAAGACCTCGGAATCAACATCACATACGCCTCCATGGCGCACCCTTAAACAAACGGGCAGGTCGAGAAGGCCAACGGCCTCGTCGGTGCTGGCATCAAGAAGCGCTTAATGAGCCCACTCAAGCGACTTGCAGGTGCCTGGACACAAGAGCTACCTTCGGTCCTGTGGAGCCTGCGCACAACGCCAAACAGCTCAACCGGCTACACACCTTTCTTCATGGTGCACGGAGCCGAAGTCGTGCTGCCAGCAGAGGTACGTCATAAGGCCCCACGGGTCGTCGCCTACAGCGAAGCCGAATCGACGACCGCACTCGAAGACGCCGTCGACACACTCGACGAGGCACGTGACATAGCAGCATCTCGATCAACGGTGTACCAACAGAGTCTCCGCAACTACCACAGCCAACGGCTACGCCCAAGGTCCTTCGTCGAAGGAGACCTAGTTTTGCGACTCAAGCAAGAGCGACCGAAGAAATTCGAGTCACCATCGAAAGGACCCTACATCATCACGGAAGTCATCCCAGGTGGCGCCTATCGCCTCAAGCACGTGGAGTCTGGAGTCGCATACTCCAACCCATGGAACGTCGCGCAGCTGCGACGCTTCTACCCCTAGCTACCCCCTCTTTTACTTTCAATAAGGCTACTCAGCCGAACTATATACATCTCCCTTATGATATGAATAAAGCTAAGTGTCTCGCCCCAAACTTTTCGCTCCACATGTGCATTTTACTCCATATTACAGCACACTCGGGGGCTCCCCCTACCTCACGACTTCGTCGACTGAGAATAGCATGTGCATCCTGAGTAGCTGACCACGTCAGGCTAAAGAAAAGGACACGTAAACAAATAGAGCACCATGTGCTACACAATAATAAACCTTTACAATACTAAAGGGCACAACACGCCCAGTTGAATATATAAAAATTTTACATCTACCTTTTTTATAGGTTCTACCTATTCTGCACAATAGCCTGCGTACGCTGCTCAAACAGATCTACGATCTGTTCGGCATACTGTCTTACAGTCGCATAATGTGGCCGTATATCCCACTCACCACCATCTGGACGAAGAGGCGGCCCATCTGCTACAGCAGAAAGATCTACATCGGGACGATGCAACCGCACAAGGGAAAGTGCGGCCTTCACCCCCGCAACAAGCTGATGTCGCACCAGTTCCTTAACATGGTGAACGTTCCGAAACTTCGTCAGCAGGCCAGAAAGAGTCGATAGCGCCCCATCCAGCAGAAACATCACATGCAGAACTGACACCAACGAAGACTGCACCTGACGAAGCACCCGCGATACCTGGTGGACACGATCATGCATTGTCGCAAGGACCATGGCACTATCCCGGTCCATCCAGAAGAACCCGCCGGCCTCCAGTCCTGCTGGGTCAAGCAGTTAATCCGAACAGCAACACGTTCCTTTTCCTCCTTCGGAGAAAGGTTCGCACCTGCAATACTTGCAAAAGTAAGATGCAAGGCCAACAGGCGCATCCGAAACAATGAGCAACAGCTCGAAAAACTCACGTTCAAGCTGTTCGGCCAGACAATGCAACTCCCCCATCAAAATTCCTCTCGGGCAGCGCCTCGCTCCGCCTTCGACTTCCACACATCAGCATGGCCACGCACTCCAAGCAATTCCCTCTCAAGACTACGGATGCGGTCTCGAAGAAACATAAGCTGCGACGCACCATCCAAGGATGGTCGCAGCTGTGGTGCAGACGAAGTGTCATCGGGATCATCACCCGAAGGATCCTAGAGTAAAAGAATACAAAGATATGAACAAGCAGACGAATGAACTCAGAACTCGGACATTCATTATGTACAGCAAAAAGCCACTACGTGGCGCAGGGATTGTTCATAAACACAGTTTCAAAAGCTGGAAACAAAAGCTATCCTACGACTAGAAGATCTAAGAGGCTGCATCCTGAGTAGCCTCGGATCCGGACTGTCTCCCCTTGGCCTCTCCCTGCTGCTTCAACGCGTACTCATCTATCAGGTCAATCAATTTCGGCCCATAACACTTACAGCGAGCAGCATAGATGGCGAAGGCTACCTCGGATCCATCAGCAGCCGTCGACATCCGGGAGGTGATCTGAGGAAGATCCAGCTCAGCTCCAGACGCCAAGGCCATGGCTAGCCCGACGGACGCACCAATGCCCTTCTGCTTGCGCTTGTATGCCGCAGGTGCTTCGGCTGACAACGCCTCCGCCAAGGCATCGACATCTTCAAGGATGACGCCCTTGGGGACGAGCTCCTTGTAGAAGCGCCCGAGAACCTCCTTGGCCTTGGCAAGCGAGCCGACCACGGTACCGCAGCGGTCTTCGACCGCCGCAGCAGCATCATCCAGAGCACCGCGATCAAACTCGACGCCCGCGGCATCTAAAATAACACAGGAAGCAGCATAAATAAAAACACTACAAGGAAGACAAGGAAGCCGAAAGGGGAAGACGAAGAAACCCACCAACAGCCTTGGCAGCTGCCATCAGCCTACCGGCCACCTCTCTCTCGTGTGAAGCCGTGGTGGTGGCGATCCGCTCCTCGCGGTCCGTAGCTTCCTGCTGCAGGCGCTCCTTGGCCTCGGCCGCGTTGGCCAGCTCCAGCTCGAGGCGCTCCTTCGCACCAACGGCGACCTCGGCTTTCTTCTCCGCTTGCCCAAGGCTCTTTTTGAGAGCATCAAGCTCACGGAGAGAGGTATTGTGGTCCTCTGCAGTCAGCAATGCACCTATCAGATCAAAGGACAGAAATACAAGAAGAAGCAAAAAGACCATGTTGTAAACATACCTTGAAGCTGGCCTCCAATGCCAGGTGCTGCTGCACCAGCTGGTTGGCGCCTTGCACAAAAGGCTACAAAAAGAACTACTGGTCAAAAGAACGGCTCGGACGCCGCACCCAAAAGAACGCACAAAAACAAGGTACACATACAAAAAACGCTCGGGGGCTCCCCCCGAGACTCAAAGGAAAAACGAACAACAAAATACCCTACAGATGCTCGGGGGCTTCCCCCGAGGCGCAAAGAAAAAATGATCAACAAATCATCCGAAAAGGCTCGGGGGATCCCCCTGTGGCAGAGAACAGAATTACTTACATGGATAGACGGCGACTCCGAAGGTTCGCCTGCAGTCTTCTGAGGGAACACCACCAAAGCCTCCCGCGGAGAAGACCTCGGAGCAGCGCCCTTAGAGGTGGCCACCGTCTGAGGAGGAGGAGAAGGAATCTTCGACTCCCCCACCATCTCTCGAGCGCCATCGCTGGAGGAGCTGTCAGAGGAGTGACTGCAAAAGAAAAAATGTCAGCCAAGAACAATCAAGCAAAATCAAGAGACAACAAAAAGGAACTGAGGAAGCTTACGAGTCAAGGTCACTAAGGTCGAAAATAGGAGGGGTCTTCTTGCCCTTCTTCTCTTCCTTATTTTCTTCCTTCTTCTCTTCCTTCTTCGCTTCTCCAGCGGGTGCGGTGCCACAGCCCACACGGGAACGACAGGAATCGGAGAAGAAGAACCCCCATGCCCATCACTGTGACGCTCAAGGCACAGCGGGTTCCTAGGCGTTGGCGGGGTCGAGGCATCTGATGATTCGCTGGAGCTCCTCGTCCGCTTGTGAATGTGATCCTCGCTCGACTCGTTAGCCTCTTCAGCCAGAGATCGCGCCGACGGCAGCTCGGACATGGAGTCCACCACCTCATTGTCCGGAGCATCCGGAAATACTTCGGGTAATGGATGCGACATGCATGGCACCTTGAATTCCTGCGAAAAAAGATAGCAAAAATTTCAGCACATAGGTGGAAAACCAAACGCAGTAGAAAAATAGCGCTACGTGCACATCACAGTTCTACACCTGCGGAACCGGACGGGAAGCGGAGAACGGAGAAGTCAGCGACTTCCCCGGAAGATCCTCTCCAGCCTTGAACTTCAGCAGCGGACGAAGGATCCCGTCGAGATCCCCCTTGGAGAATTCCTCAGCCGAAACCCTAGTCGGATCACGGCGACGCAAATAAAGAAACATCGGGTGCGCCCTAGCCTAGAGCGGCTGCACCCGACATTTGAGAAAAGTGCGGATGATATCCACACCGTTCACCTCCTTATTCGGAATCAGCTGGAGATCCTCCACCCGATGATAGAGCCCCTCTATCTTCGCCACCTCGCCATCCAAGATCTGGTACTTCTAGGACCTCTTCGGCTCGATCTTTTGGGAGGGGTCGAAAGGAGCAAGACCAAAATCCTGCCCAACCACTGTGGAGTCGCGGATGTAAAACCATCACCTCCGCCAGTACTGGACAGATTCGGACATAGAAAAGGAGAAGAAAAGAAGATTGGATCGAAGGGAAATGATGCAACCCCCAATGGGATAGACACCATCAGAACCAGATTGCCTCTTCATGGGATAGAGCTTCCGGAAGAGGCCAAAGTGCGGCTCGATACCGAGCTAGCACTCGCAGAAAGTGACGAAACAAGCGATATGAAGAAGAGAGTTGGGAGAAAGATGATGCAGCTGAATGCCGTAAAGAAAAAGCAATCCACAAAGGAAATTGTGGACTGGGAAGGAAAAGCCCTGAAGAACAAAAGCGAGGAACATAACCCGAAACCCAGCGGGGGGACGGGGAATTACCTCGTTGCTAGGGAGTTTGACGGCCTCCCTATCCTGCGGGATCAAGCCCCGCTCACGGAGCTTGCAGAGATCACTCTCCCGCGCCTCTGATCGCCGCCAACCATCGTCGGTGACACGGGCAGCGGTAGAACCTTTCTTGCCACCAGCAGCGCTGGTGCCAAATGCAGAAGAGGACTTCTTCGGCTTCCCCATCGCGGTGCGGCGGCGCCGGCGGAGGGAACGTAGGATCAAAGAAGGAAACACTCGAGGATATTCCAGCGCAGCAAGAAAGCTCAGAGCAGATTGGAGCAGTGAAACAAGAATGGCTGCGGTGAAAACAAATTAACTTTTCCCCAATGATTATAAGGACGAAGACGATGCACGATGACCGTCCATCGGGAAGACCTAGAGCCAACAACAAGATCTGGTCGTCCACGTGTAAGAACAGCAGCGAACCGTTGCTCACACGCCGTCCACTACGCGCGGAAATCGAGGTGACGCCGTGATTATCTCCACGTCACGCGTGACCAGTCAACTCGAGGTCAGAAGGTGGGACCCATGTTCATCCAGTCAAGTCACCTCTGGCGCCGCATACGCGTGCGGTCACCGATCGTCAGCACTGATGTCATCAAAAGCTATACTAGCAACGGTTACAATTCTATGGCTACACAGCTAAGAGTACTCACTCGAATCTACAATTCGATTAATTACTCGGGGGCTACTCCTATCAGGAGCGCTGGCCGCGCACCCGAAGCATAATCAAAATATCACACTATAAAGCTATTCTTCGAGTCCTACGTCGAGTCTACGACTCCACTACGGACTCGGGGGCTACTCCCATAGGGAGGATGGATTCAAGCATCCGAAAATTTTGTGTCCTACAGACCTGGAGTCAAACAACGGCTAAGTTAAAGTCTCTGCTCGAGTCTATGACTCGAATAGACACTCGGAGGCTACTCCCATAGGGAGAGCTGACCGCGCACCCTATGAATTCTTCGACTGCGATCCTTCGGATAAGAATGCAAAAACTTTTCGGCAACTTTGCCCCGATCAACACTAAGTGAGGAGCATCCTCCTTGGCTACCCGAAATGCCTCCGCGGCGATAAAATTCGGATGCTGTGTCCGCGACACAAAGATAAGACCTACAGATATCATCTGATGGCCTGGCAACGCAAACGACTGCGCTCTGCTAGTGGAAACCCGTGCCAGCAGGCGCGATGAAAATCCCGACGGACGCGTTGGGTACATCATTTAAATTTACTGGAATTTCCACTCATGTAAGTCCTCCACGACCTAAGTCGAATTACGCCAGCATCTGTTCCGGATTCGAGTCAAGGGACTCGAATCTGATGAAGATCGTGTTGTTTTGTCCCATGACAGTTAGCTGACCCTGATCCGCCGGGAGAGTCAGGCACACGCATCAACAATACCTACACACTCAAATCATTTCTCAAGCAGTCAGAGATAGCCGCACCCGAAAGAATGAGGAGTCCTCAGCCGAATCTACGATTCGACTGAACACTCGGGGGCTACTGACATGGTTATACCCTACGGGTACACGACCTTAGCATACCTGGTCCAGCCCAAGTAAGGCCCATGACAAATATACGTCGGCCCATGAAGGCTTTCGGGTGGCCGAGGCCCATGACGCCTTCGGATCCTTGGAAAGCAAGACTAGAGTAGATAGAAAATTCAAAGAGGTAAACCCTAAAACCTGTAACTGACCCGATCTGTGCCTGGGACCTGCCTACCTCTATATAAAGGCCAGGAGGGCACGACGAGGAGGCTCTCTTACAATCTCTCGCATACCACCGCATACACACCTCCATGCCAGATTGCATCTGTGCACCCCTGTAACTTTCGGTTCCACCATAAGCAGAGCAGACAAGCAGGAGTAGGGTTTTCCCTCCGGGGGCCTGAACCTGGGTAAACCTCGTGTCCCCGTGTTGCTTGTTTGCTAACCGTTCCGCGATCTCTAGCTTCCCCATCTTCTCCAAAACCCAAGTCCATAACAATGGGCATTGACGAGATTAAACCTCGTCACCACCATCTCAAGTGTTGTCGCCGCCTAGGGCTCCTCCAAGTCGCCGACTAGGGTTTCCCCAAACCCTAGCCGCCGGCCAAGCCACCTCCCCTTGGTGCCTCTAAACCGTAGATCGCCAAGGCCCTCTCTTACTCCACCATACTCGCTTCGGCTTAGGCAAAGCCCTGCGAGATCTTCCCTCTACTTCCGACACCACGCCGTCATGCTGCCGAAATCACGAGGAGAGTGCTACAACCTCCGCTGCCTGTTGGAACAAGGGAGAGGAAGGTCTTCATCGAGTACCAAACGTGTGACTGACTGCGGAAGCGCTGCCGGAACGCAGCGCCGGAAGGATCGTCTACGCGATCTTGAGATCGGCAAGAGTACAACTACATCACTCACGAGAATCTGCTCTCGTTAACCGCTTTGGAATCTTCGAGGGTGAGTTCTTCTATCGGCTCGTTGCTACAATCTAGCAGATAGATCTTGGCTTGTTTGTGTGCATGTGTTAGAATTTTTTTGTTTTCTATGCTACGAACCCCTACATTGGTATCAGAGTCGTGTCTATATGTAGATCTGTTGCACGAGTAGAACACAATGGTCATTATGGGCGGTGGTGCTTTTATTATCAATTGATTTTTGTGTACTTTACATCTTGCGGTATGATGGGATGAAGCGGCCCGGGCTAACCTTACATGACATCGTTCATGAGACTTGCTCCACGCTCAACATGCAACTTGTATTGCATAAGTGGCTTTGCGGGTGTCTATCTCTCCCATCATAGTATAGATTCAATTTACAACGGGCACTTGATAGTTCAAACATCAACGTTGTGGTTCTTGTTCGTAAGTTAGAACGACACTTATTAAAAGCCCCAAACCACGTAAAATATGCAAAGAAAATTAGAGGCGTCTAACTTTGTTTTGCAGGGGTGTGCTGTGATGTGATATGGCCATGATTGTGATTATATATGATGTATGCAATGTTCCTTATTATAAGTTGGCAACTGGCAGGAGCCATATGGTTGTCTTTTAAATTCCGTTAAGACCTGCGTGTTTATTCAAAGTAGTTGTAATAGTTGAAGCTAGTGGACGACAACCATGAAACGGCGCAATTGACCTTGACGCCATACTGGTGATGATGGAGATCATGTTCGTGCTTGAAGATGGAGATCGGAAGCACGAGAAGAAAGGCCATATCATATCACATATTATGAATTGCATGTGATGTTAATCTTTTAAGCATCTTGTATTGCTTAGTTTGCGACGGTAGCATTATAAGATGATCCCTCAAGCACACAATTTCAAGTTTTAAAGTGTTCATCCTTAGCAAGCACCGTTGCTAAAGCTCGTTGTTTCGAAGCACCACGTGATGACCGGGTGTGTTAGATTCTGCGAGTGTATACAACGTGAGCAAGCCAGATTTGCTCATGCGGAAGCTAAGGTTTGATCTTGACGAGCCTAGCATGTACAGACATGGTCTCGGAACACGGATCACCAAAAGGTAAAGCATGAGCCATATAGTAGATATGATGAACATGTTGATTGTTCGCCATTGAAGCTACATCAACTCTCTCGTGATGATCGGTTTTGATGTGGTGGATTTGGTTCGTGTGATCACTAAAACAATTTGAGGGATATTGTTTTGAGTGGGAGTTCACCTAGATTAATTTAACTATTAATTAGAACTCAATTTGTCATAAACTTAGTCTAAACTATTGCAAATATGTTGTAGATCAATGGCGGCCCCTACCATCAATTTTAATGCGTTCCTAGAGAAAGAAAAGTTGAAAAACAATGGAAGCAACTTCGCGGATTGGTTCCGCAATTTGAGGATTGTCCTCAATGCTGGTAATTTGACCTATGTGCTGGATGCACCGCTAGGTGACCCGCCTGCAGCTACTGCTACCGATGAAGTAAAGAATGTTTACCTCGCACGGAAGAATCAGTACTCCATAGTTTAGTGTGCTATCTTGTATGGTTCGGAATCGGAGCTTCAGAAAAGGTTTGAGAACCATGACCCACATGATATTGTCCGTGAACTCAAAATGATATTTGAGGCTCACGCGGCAGTTGAGAGTTATGAGGCTTCTGAAAAGTTCTTTAACTGCAAGATGGAAGAGGGCAGCTCCGTCAGTGAGCTCGTGCTTAAGATGTCTAGGCACGCAAACAAACTCCAAAGCTTGGGTATAGTGATTCCTAATTCTTTGGGGATTCACCGTATCCTCCAATCACTACCACCAAGTTACAAGAACTTTGTGATGAACTACAATATGCAAAACATGGACAAGACGTTGCCAGAACTCTTCTCCATGTTGAAATCTGCAGAAGTGGAGATCAAGAAAGAGCACCAAGTGTTGTTGGTCAATAAGACCACCAAATTCAAGAAGCAAGGCAAGTCTAAGCAAAAGGGAAACTTCAAGAAGGGCGGTAAGAAAGTTGCCACGCCGGCAAAGAAGACCAAGGCTGGGCCTAAGCCTGATACTGAGTGCTTTTACTGCAAGGGAGAAGGTCACTGGAAGCGGAATTGCCCAAAGTACTTGGCGGATTTGAAGAACGGCAACATCAAGAAGAAAGGTATATCCGATATACATGTTATTGATGTGTATCTCACTAGTACTCATAGTAGTGTGTGGGTATTTGATACTGGTTCGGTTGCTCATATTTGTAACTCAAAACATGTGCTGCGGAATAAACGGAAGCTAGCGAAGAACGAGGTGACGATGCGCGTTGAAAATGGATCAAAGGTTGATGTGATCGCGGTCGGCACGCTACCTCTTCGTCTACCATCGGGATTAGTTTTATACTTAAATAATTGTTATTTGGTGCCTGTGTTGAGCATGAACATTATATCTGGATCGTGTTTATTGCGAGACGGTTACTTGTTTAACTCCGAGAATAATGGTTGTTCGATTTATAATTGTAATATGTTTTATGCACATGCACCTTTGATATATGGTCTATTTTTATTGAATCTCGATGGTGAAAATACACACATTGATAACATTGAAGCTAAACATTTGAAATTAAGCGATAACTCGACCTATACGTGGCACTGTCGTCTTGGTCACATTGGAGTGAAGCGTATGAAGAAACTCCATTCTAATAGACTTCTTGAATCACTTGAAAGATGCGAAGCATGTCTGATGGATAAAATGACTAAGACTCCATTTTCTGGTATGATGGAGCGAGCTACGGACTTATTGGAAATCATACATACCGATGTGTGTGGCCCAATGAGTGTAGCATCACGCGGTGGTTATCGTTATGTTCTTACCTTCACGGATGACTTGAGTAGATATGGGTCTATCTATTTCATGAAACATAAATCCGAAACTTTCGAGAAGTTTAAGGAATTTCAAAGTGAGGTAGAGAATCAACGTAACAAGAAGATTAAATTTCTGCAATCTGCAATCTAAGATATGGTTCGTTCTATGATGTCACTTACAGATTTACCGCTATCATTTTGGGGTTATGCATTAGAAACAGCCGCATGCACTTTAAATAGGGCACCATCTAAATCCGTTGAAACGACACCGTATGAATTATGGTTTGGGAAGAAACCTAAATTGTCGTTCCTTAAAGTTTGGGGTTATGAAGCTTATGTAAAGAAGTTACAACCGGACAAGCTTGAACCCAAAGCGGAAAAATGCATCTTCATAGGATACCCGAAGGAAACTATTGAGTATACCTTCTATCATAGATCCGAGGGCAAAATCTTCGTTGCCAAGAATGGATCCTTTCTAGAGAAGGAGTTTCTCTTGAAAGAAGTGACTGGAAGGAAAGTAGAACTCGACGAGATTGTTGAACCTTCTCTCGAACTTGCGAGTAGCGCAGCACCAGAGGTAGTTCCTGTGGCGCCTACACCAATAAGAGAGGAAGCTAATGATGTTGATCATGAAACTTTGGTTGAAGTTGCTACGGAACCTCGCAGGTCGACGAGAACTCGTACCACTCCTGATTGGTATGATCCCGTTATGAGTGTCATGTTGGTAGACAACACCGATGACCCTGCAACATATGAGGAAGCGATGATGAGCCCAGATTCCAATAAATGGCAAGAAGCCATGAAATCCGAGATTGGATCCATGTACGAAAACTAAGTATGGACTTTGGTGGACTTACCGGATGGCCGAAAGGCTGTCGAGAACAAATGGATTTTCAAGAAGAAAACAGATGCTGATGGTAATGTAACTGTCTATAAAGCTCGACTTGTCGCAAAAGGGTTTCGACAAATTCAAGGAGTTGACTACGATGAGACTTCCTCACCAGTAGCGAAGCTAAAGTCTGTGAGGATTATGTTAGCAATCGCTGCATATTATGATTATGAGATATGGTAGATGGATGTCAAAACGGCGTTCCTCAATGGAGACATTGATGAAGAGTTGTATATGATGCAACCCAAAGGTTTTGTCGATCCTAAAGATGCTAACAAGGTATGCAAACTTCAACGGTCCATATATGGATTGAAGCAAGCATCCCGAAGTTGGAATTAATGTTTTGATAAGGTAATCAAAAGTTTTGGTTTTATACAAACTTATGGAGAAGCTTGTATTTACAAGAAAGTGAGTGAGAGCTTTGTAGCATTCTTAATACTATATGTAGATGACATATTGTTGATTGGGAATGACGTAGACCTTCTTAATAGTGTCAAGAATTATTTGAATAATAGTTTTTCAATGAAAGATCTTGGCGAAGCAGCTTACATATTAGGCATAAAGATTTATAAAGATAGATCGAGACGCCTAATATCATTGTCACAGAGTACATATTTGGACAAAGTTCTAAAGAGGTTTGGAATGGAAGATAGCAAGAAAGGGTTCTTGCCCATGTTGCCCAATACGACCTTGAGTAAAACTCAAAGTCCAGCAACGGCAGAAGATAGAGAAAGGATGAGTAAGACTCCCTATGCCTCGGCCATAGGATCTCTAATGTATGCCATGCTATGTACTAGACCCGACATTGCATATGCTGTTAGTTTTACTAGCAGATATCAAAGTGATCCAGGAGTGGATCATTGGACAACGGTCAAAAACATCCTTAAGTACTTGAGACGAACTAAGGATATGGTTCTTTCTTATGGAGGTGATGAATAGCTCGTTGTTAATGGTTACACCTATGCTAGTTAGAACACCGATCCGGATGATTCTAAATCTCAATCTGGATACGTATTTACTTTGAATGGTGCAACAGTTAGCTGGAGGAGTGCAAAGCAAAGCATTGTGGCGAGATCTTCAACTGAATCAGAATACATAGCTGCTTCGGAGGCTTCACAAGAGGCGATATGGATGAAGGAGTTCATTACAGAGCTTGGTGTGGTTCCAAGTGCGCTGGACCCAATGTCTATCTATTGTGATAACATGGGCGCCATAGCTAATGCGCAAGAACCAAGGTCACACAAGAAGCTGAAGCACATCAAGCTACGTTTTCACGCTATTCGAGAGCATGTCCAAGATGGTGACATAAAGATTTGCAAAGTACACACAAATCTGAATGTGGCGGATCCGTTGACTAAACCTCTCCCGAGGGCAAAACATGACCAACACCAAACTGCCATGGGTGTTCGGTATATTACCATGTAATCTAGATTAGTTGACTCTAGTGCAAGTGGGAGACTGTTGGAGATATGCCCTAGAGGCAATAATAAAAGTGGTTATTATTATATCTTTGTGTTTATGATAAATGTTTACATTCATGCTATAATAGTATTAACCGGAACATTAATACTTGTGTGATTTGTATACTAAATTAGAGTCCCTAGTAAAGCCTCTTTATAATACTAGCTTGTTGGTTAATAGATGATCATGGTTTCCCGATCATGAACATTGAGATGTTGTTAACAACAAGATCATGTCATTAGGAGAATGGTGTGATGGACATACTCCTATAGATAAGCGTAGCATAAAGATCAAGTCATTTTAATAGTTCATTTGCTATAAGCTTTCTGATACATAGTAACCTAATTCCTTCGACCATGAGATCATGTTAATCACCATCACCGGAAGGATGCTTTGATGACATCAAACACCACACCGTAATTGGGTGGCTATAAAGGTGGCATTGAGTGTTCGAAAAGTATGGGTTGAGGCACATGGATCAAGAGTGGGATTTGTCCATCCATATGACAAATAGATATACTCTGGGCCCTCTCGGTGGAATGTCATCCAATTAGCTTGCAAGCATGTGACTGGCTCACAAGGGATCACATATCACGGGAATGAGAAAATAGTACTTATCGATAACGAGGTTGAACTAGGTATGCAGAGATACCGACGATCAAAACCTCGGATAAGTAAACTATCGTGAGACAAAGGGAAATTGGTATCGTATGTAAGTGGTTCATTCGATCGCAAAGTAATCGTAGAAATATATGGGAGCCATATGAATTTCCAGATTCCTCTATTGGTTATTGATCGGAGAAGTGTCTCGGTCATGTCCGCATAATTCACGAACCGTAGGGAGACACACTTAAGGATTCGATGTTGTTGTGTGGTTATGGAATGATGAGTAAGAGACCGAATGTTGTTCGGAGTCTCGGATGGGATCCGGGATATCACGAGGAGATCCGGAATGGTCCAGAGAATAAGATTCATATAAGGAAAATCCTGTTTCGGAGTTCGGAAATGATTCCGGTGTTTTCACCAGGAATGTTCTAGAAGGGTCTGGAAGGTCCGACACTCAGGAGGGGAAGGGTACATGGATGTGTCATGACAATGTGGAATGGTTGCATCATGTACTAGGTCACTTGGCTAGGCAATATGAAGAGAGAAATCAAATCCAAGTTTGAAAGTCAAACGCCAATTTGAAAAGTTAAATCCGAAGTTTGCTTGGTGGAGGGAGAGTAGGAAACCTACCTAGGGTAGGAGTCCCACTCCCTCCACCCGTCGGCCAAGGAGGAGGAGTTGGAGGAGGACTCCCTCCTCCCAACCACCTCCCTCCCACCTATATAAGGAGGGGTAGGGTGAGTTCTTTTATCAACTCGTTGCTACAATCTAGTAGATAGATCTTGGCTTGTTTGTGTGCATGCGGTAGATTTTTTTTGTTTTCCATGCTACGAACCCCTACAGTCCTCTATAGGCATATGGGGTGCCATGTGTGAGTAGTCCTCTATAGGCGTATGGGGTGGATGATAATTGGATGAGACTGATCATGTAATAACATTAGCCATCAGATTTTATGGTGTGTATTTTAAAGATGTTCTTGTATGAGTGTCAATGCACATTTGCCTTGCATAATGCTTGTTACTAGGACCTGATAACATGATTTCAATACTGAATTTTATTGCTTCACCATATATATGAGTTCACTACTTACTTGCAAAAATGTGTTACTTCTTATAATGTTAAACTTGTGACCCCGATAGCTGACAACTAGATATATCAAGGGGATCATGTTATAACTTGAGGAGCTCATGTGTTCATAAAGTGTTAATACATTGGTTCAAATGGCTAGAAAATGTCATTATTAAGCGGTCCGGTCTGGTGAAATAGATGGGTAGGACAACTGATGTTGTGCAAATTCTGTTGTTAGAATACATACCTACGTTCAACCGAAGTAGGGCTAGACACAATGAAATTTATCCTATTATTGTATGAGTGATCTCATGCAAGCAATATCCCATCGATCACCCCATCATACATTTTAAATCACAGAAAGTTCATAAACACAATCTTTCTGATGAACAACTAGAAACCTGTGTTTACTATTCCGCTATTGTTGTTGCAATTCGAGCTCTTTTTTAATAGATACATAAGTGTGGTTGAGATTGACACCTTAATTGCCAAAGTGTTTATTAATATTCGCGTGCTTCCATCGAGTCAAACCACAAATAAAGGTAAAATACTTCCTTTTGAAGACAGAAGCGAGATCCTCTAATTTTGTGGGTATCAATCATGCATTGACGATAAAACTTTAGTGTACCATCATTGTCCTAAGGAACATGGCCCGCTATGCAAAATCAAAGGCTTCAATACCAATTTTATATCTTTTTACTAATATTTTTTATGAAGTATTAAATATACTACCTCCATTTTCATAAAATAAGGCGATAAATTTAGTCAAAAGTCAAATGATGCAAAATTTGAGCAAGTTTTTAGAAAAAACTATCAAAAATTATGATACTATATAGATATAAGTATGAAAATATATTTCATGATGTATCCAGTAAGATTGATATGATAGTCTAGAAGTTTAATTTTTCTTCTGAAAAGTAGGTCAAATTTACACCGTTGCTCGAACCTTCTTCTTAGATCCACTTATTTTTTTGTATTTTATCCCCTCCCACAATTATATATTATTTGGGATTTTCTAAAATCTAAATATGGAGAGCTCCTGCTTATACCAACTTTTTTTTAAATGAACACATAGGAGAGGCCCTACGATAATATCGGTTGCTCCTTTTCAACGAATAAGGCTCATACATTTAGTCAAAAGTTAACGGCTTTCAAGTTTGACCCAATGTTTTAGAAAAAAAATATGAACAATCGCAAGATCAAATCAATGTCAGCAAATGTATCATAAAATATATTTTCATAATGTATTTATTTTATACCTTAGATGTTGATAATTTTTCTATATGTTTGGTTAACTTAGTAAGGTCTCACTTTTTTGACTAAATTTATAAGTTTCAGAGTGGATGTCGTATTTTTTTTAAAAGATTATTTAAATGAATACACTATCTTTTTGTTAATCAATGAGTGCAGTATCTGTTTTGTATACAAGATTTTACGTCGTGTACATATAATCTCGGGTGACCGTGCCTGCGTCGACGTATTGCGCCCATATACATGAGTGAGAGTGCGCGCGTGTACACGTCGATTGCCGACCTGCTGTCCTTTGCCATCGTCGGGGGTGCCAGTGCCATGCTTTCTCCCGGTGTCCGTGAACGAGTGAACGACCGACGCGTGCAGTCGCCCAATCTGGCCCCCACACACGGCGCTCCGTGATTCTCCGTCGGCCCCGAACCAAAATCCCTCCCATGTTCTTCTGGTCGCGTTCCTCCTACTAGAATTTGTCCCAAAATTCCAAGTCCAACCCGTAGAGATTTCCACGTCCTTGTCCCCGTTCCGCCCCGGGCGATTCCCGCAACTCGAAGGGAAGCCACCAAAAAAATCGATCGAGAGCGCGTGCGGCACGGCAGCTCGCGGAAGGAGGTTCGCCAATCCAACCAGATCAGACGAACCCCCGCCGCGCCAGCTGTTCCCCTCGTCCCGAGGCTTCCATGAACGTGGAGCGCCTGCCGGCGGAGCGCCACGGCCACCGGTACGCGCGGATGCATTCGGAGCCCGGCCCCGACCCCGACCCCGAGGGGGACGCCGCGTCCTCCTCCTCGTCGGTGGCGGCGCGCCGGCCGGAGGTCCTGGCGGCCTCGGCGTCGTTCCGCCTGTCCGAGGCCACGCGGGTCTTCGAGGAACTCCCGCGCGCCACCATCTTCTCCGTCTCCCGCCCCGACGCCGGCGACATCACCCCCATGCTGCTCTCCTACACCATCGAGATCAACTACAAGCAGGTCCGCCGGCCCTCCTGTCCCCTTCTCATGTTTATTACGATTCCGAACATTTCATATTTTTTCACGGGTGGTGTGGTGTCGAACTCAGCTCGGATTCCCAGAAATCCGTGCGAATTCGGTGCCCTGCGATGCTGATTAATAGTCCAAAATTCTGCCTGCTTTTCGTGGGCAAAATCTATGGTCAAGCTAGACGTTTCAGTCTAATTGGATGACACTTACTGTTGAATTTCACGTGCTCAGTTGGTTTTAGTGGCTAGCGATCCAGCATACTTTTGTGGGTGGGACACGAGCATTTTAATCGATACTTGACTTTCTCTGATTTGTAGTGATAGTGTGACTAGTGGGGTTCTCCTAAAGGTGTGTCTATTGTGCGGGGTTGGGTGATCGGCCTTAATACTTTGGTTTCACTTCTAATTTTAAACCAGTAGTGCAAGCAAATCACCAATGATGGGTTTCAGTTTAGCGTGTTCAGTCAGCAGGATCTCCGGTGCCTCATAACTGGACTTGTGTAGTATGAAATTTGGATAGTCAAGTGCAACGGTGTGCCGCTACTTTCTCATAAACTACCAAGTGGAACTTTGGTGGTTTCCTTCCTTAAACTTTGCTGCAAGTACTGGGTTACAAAAAGTTAGGAATGCATTTGTTTTATGAATTGATTTTTCAGATCAAATTTCTTGAATATGCATTGTTATATGCATTGAGTACATGACGTAGAGTGTGCCAAATTTGTATGACAAACTTTTTTAGTTCACCCAATAAATTCTAATGTTTCATGTCAGTGGCCAGTATGTGGTTCCTGGACAAAAATGATCAGGGGTTGTTTTGTTGGCTTATTTCTGGCTTTTGGACTTTGGCTTTTGACTAGACATTGTTGCATGATGGTATAAGCCAAAAGCAAAAACTAAAAGCATGCGCTTTTATGGATTATAAGCCAAAAGCCAAAATTAAGCCTAACCAAACATCCCATAAGATCAATCAATTTCAGACAGAGAACTTGCTTTTCTAGAAGATAATAAATGAATAAACTGGAGGGTGTGCATAGCTAAATAACTGATATTTGCATCAATTTGTATACAACATGAATGGATCCTGAATTAATGTTGCGATATTTTTCATTCAGTACATTACAAATTAACTCTGACTGCTGACCAGCCTGTCCTTACTCGGTAATTTGGTGCATGATTTAGTGGTCAACATGTTGTGAAAACAGTTTGTGTTACCTTCCGCATCGCACCGTAATGTGCGTTTGAGAACCGTGTAGTACACTTTGGCATCAGTTCAAAGGTAATACAACACATGACACACTGTATGTATAGGTGCACATGTTCATCCACACACAGACAAACTCTAAGCTACCAAAAGAGAAAGAACACATGTATAGTGTGTGACCTGTTGGTAGATAATTTTTGTGATACATATTCCTCCTAATACATTATCTGATGCTGTTATTCCATTAATTACATGTGTGTCACATGTCCACTGACTAAAGTTCACTACTTCTATCAGTTTAGGTGGCGGCTTTTTAAGAAAGCTTCACAGGTTCTCTATCTACACTTTGCATTGAAGCGACGTGAAATTCTTGAAGAATTCCATGAGAAGCAGGAACAGGTTGGTTACACCATCATGATTAATGTCGATCTTTTAGAACTAGAGTTCAGTGTGTCTTGGATAGTGCATGAGTTATGTATGATCACAATAGAGCTTGGGCAATGGACACTTGTAAGTGTACGCATGGAACTCATGAGAAAAAGTAACAAACTGTATCAGTATCGTGTTATTATGTTCTAAGTTGGTAATATTGTTTCACATTTGAACTGGACCCATTCTTCTACCATGCAAAAAAACTGTTGCAATCTCTTCACTAAGAGGACAAGCAACATAGATACAATCATACAAGAGTCTAGGGCTGAATAGTCCACTGTCACTGGAAGCGCAAAAACACATGCGAGACAACCAACGTTCAAAATGGCTCTAGGTGCTAGGCAGGTGTTTTGTCACCACCTAGCACCTAGCCTGCTTAAAGCGTTGCTTAAACGCGCCTAAGGGTCTGCCTAGAAATGCAGCAATAAGAGGTAATTGGTTGAACAAGACGTGAAAATGGGAAAAAATAGGAAGGGAAAAGGAAGAATAGGCTGACACGTCCGTTAAACAGCAGGACAGACCCATGTATGCTTCCTAATAATCTAGGAATCTAGGAGGGTTCCCAATCCAGCCATCTTTCTCCCTCCGCTTTTCTCCTTCAGTGATGGCCACGGGCTGGCAGAGCTCGTGTCTCACCAGAGAACCTCGATTCCTCGCTGGAGAAAACTACACTGCCTCTCTACCTCCGCCTCTCCCTCGTTCAGTGATGGCGACGAATTGGCAAGGCGTTCCTCGCTGTAGGAAGTCGCCGGCCAACTTTACCTCTGCTTTGGCGCCTAGACCTCCACTCATTCAAGGCATTTGGGCATTTAGTTTGCACAGGTTGCAATAGCATCCATATGAAATAATCAACAAGTGATAGAGGAACAAGCATGTGCTTGAAAATAGGAGGGAAGATATGGCATCCATTATGTATCCAGGGCAATGGATTAGTTTGTTTGGATTATTCAAGGTTCTATTGAGCGCTAGGTGCTGAGCAAGCGTTTTGCCTCTGCCTTTCCTTTTTCTAAAGGATTAAAGCGCTAAGCGCAATTAAGCGCTAGGCATTTTTCCTCTGTTCAGCGCATAAGCGTGCGCCTCGGAGATCTTAATTTAACATTGTGATTATTTCACGTTTCCCACATCAAGAGAATGGAGGGTTGACATTGGGCTTGTAAACTATGGAAAAGAGGAACAATTCAAAACTGGTCATTGTTTGCATGCTATGATTCCTAACCTGCGTAATGGATCCAGATATACATTTTTATCAGTTTTTTTACAGCTACATTTTTACCAGCTAATCAGGTTTTGTTTTCTCAAGTTTTATAATATGATTCTTAAGTTTTCTACTATGATACTCCAGACAAGGAAGTTATGGTTACTTACTCTCACAATAACTTATTTGTGACTACCCCTTCTTCCTCTCTTTAACTGAACTATGCCATTTTGAATTGTTTAACAGTTGGATAAGTGCTAGTAGTATGATGGAAAATATGGCTACTTCAGTCCTGTAGTACTGAGTTGATTTTTGTATACTGTGATTGAAGGTCAAAGAATGGCTCCAAAATTTGGGAATTGGTGATAATATGCCGGTAGTACATGATGAAGATGAAGCGGACGATGTAAATGTTCCCTCACAGCCTGATGAAAGCTCGATCAGAAATAGGTAAATATCTCTATATAGTGATGACGCTCTAGTGACTGATGTATACATGCTTTGTCAAACCGCAAATGTTGATTTAGAGCAGTTGAGTCTCCACATGTTATCCCATGCATGCAGTAAGCAAGACCTTGAACCTGTTGTGGCAGAAATGTTCCTTCAATTGCTGTTCTGCCCGTCATTCGACCAGCTATTGGACGCCAACACTCAATTTCGGATCGAGCAAAAGTTGCTATGCAAGAATATCTTAACCATTTTTTTGGAAACTTGGATATTGTTAACTCACGGGAGGTAAAATGCTTTCTACGTTCAGTTTATCAGTTCCAGCAGTTATAAAACATTAAGAAACTAGTCAGAATAACCAATCCCACGCTGTATCTTCTTAGTTTATGTCTGAGTCTAAAATCTTCCAAAACATACAGGTTTGCAAATTTTTGGAGGTATCATGTTTGTCATTTTTGCCTGAATATGGGCCTAAGCTAAAAGAAGACTATGTTTCAGTTGGCCATTTGCCAAAAATTCAGAAGGGTCGCAAGGAGAAATGTTGTTCATGTGGATTATTTAGCTGTTGCAAGAGCAGTTGGCAAAAGGTATTGTGCAGATATTTTGCTGTTGAGGTTTGCTATTTTGTAATCATTATATGCGAGCTGTTAATTCAAATAGTTTTTTCATTAGGTCTGGGTTGTCCTGAAGCCAGGATTCTTGGCTTTACTCAAAGATCCTTTTGATCCAAAGCTTTCTGATGTCATTATTTTTGATGCATTGCCACATATGGATATAAATGGAGAAGGTCAAATCTCTCTAGCAAAGGAGATCAAAGAACGCAACCCATTGCATTTTGGATTCCAGGTACTGATTCCATTTTATAATCTACTGCTTTCACTTAGCATATTTGTTTGACATGTACACCCGTAATTCCTGTAGAGTTCATATAAATTTTGAATCAATATATTCGAAATTTTAGCAGAAGCTACTTTACTAGGCTACAAATTCCAATATAAAATGTCTCAGTATCTCAGACCTACCAAATTTAAAGTTCTCTGCTCTCAAGTATGTCCAGGCAAGTTGCTGCAAAAATTAGAAGCGGTTGAAGAAGTTAAAATATGGGAATGGTCAGTTGTGGCCAGTTTGTGTCTGTTGTATCGTGTAGTTTTGCCTTGTGAAATCTAGTTACTTACAGAAATATTTACTAAATTATACTTACAATTTTCTGTTATGGGGCAAGTTGATAAGTTTGGTGAAGGCATGAGATTGTGCCATTGTCGCATAGAGACTGCAGAAACTTGTAGCTCTCTTACAGAGTACTTTTATACTCCTAAAAAGTACCACAAACTCCCAATCGACTTGGTTGTACAAATTTGATTCAGCATTCTCCTTTCTCCATTTATATTTCTATTCTGTCAAGTCTGAATCTGTTAGTGCTCTTCACTGGAAAAAGGTATCCTCTGGTGGCCGGACAATTAAATTACGAACAAGAAGCTCTTCTAAGGTTAAGGATTGGGTTACTGCAATTAATGCTGCTAGACAACCTCCGGAAGGCTGGTCTTACCCTCATCGTTTTGGTTCATTTGCACCACCAAGGGGCCTGTTGGAAGACGGGAGTATGGCACAGTGGTTTATAGATGGGCAAGCCGGATTTGAAGCAATTGCCTCCTCGATTGAGCATGCTAAATCTGAGGTTTGCTTTCGTTTTCCTACAGTTACTTGCAGGAAGTATCTGTCATTTTACATAGGTCTTAAAATAATTAAATTTTGGTTCAGATATTTATTACTGGCTGGTGGCTATGCCCAGAATTGTATCTCCGACGTCCCTTTGAACATCATGGGTCATCTAGGCTTGATGCTCTACTGGAAGAAAGAGCTAAGCAGGGTGTGCAGGTACTCGTTTTCCAGCCAGCAAATTCCAAGAACCTGTTACATGAACTTGTGAAGTGTGTGTTATTTGAACTATCATCCTCACCAATTGTAGTTATATGTGCCAATCACATGAGCTGTATGCTTCACAAGTTATCATAAGCATCTGAAGATGCCTCACTTCTCCTGTATCTTAAAAGTTAATTCTGACCTTATTACGAGGTCAAACAAGAGCACAAAAAAGCCCCTACATTGCATTTTATCTTGTTCGATTTCAGCTCATTCTCGTTCTTACTGTGCCATGCTGTAAATGATGAGCTACCTGATGCCTTTGATGTTGAGGCCACCGAAGAGGTGTTGCAATACATAGGGCAAAGGGATCATGTGAGACATGTTTTGATAGTTTTAACCTATATCTGACATGCAAAATAGTATGCTACCATGGGTGCTAGCTACCCATGCGTAACGACGTTTGATATCTGTTAGCACTGCGGTCCTCCCACACCCAAGCTCACCCTTTTTTTTGGGGTGGGGGGTGGGGGGGTGGGGGGGACGCAATGACATTGCGCTTCTTTTCATTGCATAGAAGGAGTTTAACAGTACATAAGCCACCCAGCAGGTGGATTTACAAGAGATGGCCAAAAAAAACTAATCAGTGAACATCCCAAAAGCTCACCCATTTTCCCCCGCTCTCTCTTTTCTCTCTCCTCTCTCGTATCAAACCCAACGGCATCGATCCAGATTCTAGAGCCATGTCCCTCCTGCATCTTTTTGATCTGCTGGCGAGGAGGCACAGAGGCACGCTCCACGCAGGGAGGAGGCATGGCATGATGGGGCGTCCATCTCCGGTCGTGATCGCCGTGGATGGGTTCATCTCCCCCGATCCTGGCCACCGGCAAAGAGTTCCATGAGCAGCCCCGGCTTCTCCGCCCTGATGCCCTCCGCCATCCCATCTCATCTCCTGATTCTGGCCGTTCCCTGTCCCCATCGGTCATCTGCCCTGAATTGAGCACGAGACTGAGGCGGTATCTCGGAGCAGCAGCCCGCCTCGGTGCGGTTCCAAGGTCGTCGTGACACTAAGGTTCGTCTGTGGCGATGCCCACGCCGGCTCGACGTGCTTGCACGATGGCTCGCTCTTGACGGCCTCGACATCCAGTGGTACGGCGACTCATCCCCGACCGCCCACACACCAGAGACGGGGTGGCCGCAGAGCCCTGTGTTGGCGTTGGTGAGTGCCCGTGTTGGCAGCTATGCGGAACAGGGCGGCGGTGGGGACCCGCAGGAGGACGGCCGCCTTGGTCTCCCGGAGGTGCGTGGAGAATGTGACCCACGCAGTGAAGATGAGTGCGGCTGGGGTTTGTGGCTCCCACGACCATAAAAAGGAATCGGTTTGGGCAAAAAATACAAAAGAAACGCCGTCATGGCCACTCTCCTCTGTTAAGTCTAGATGCAGACATGCAGTGCAAAAGGCCCTATAGGGCTGATCTAACGGCTGGTGGAGGGTGCGTAGCTAGCACCCATGGTAGCAAATCCGTGTTATATTTGACATTAGTACCATCTGTGTACAGGTCCCATATGTAGATCACTGATGTTCTTTTTTCTTAATGTGTCCTGTCGAATTGAACAACAAACTAACAGTCAGGGTGCTTTTAAGTCATAATATGGTTGGGTTCTTATGAATTATGTTGACATAATAATGACATATGTATAGCATTCCATATCGCGTGCCACAGGAAAATATGGTCATTGGATTTTCCTTGATAAGTGCTTTCTTGATGTATAATCATTTTTATTTTTACTAGTATATGATAATAAAAAGACAGTCAAAGACTTGCACTGCAGACTAAGAGTTATAAATTACTTGTATACTTAGACATGGAGTCCGTAGTGAGTATATTTTTCTACAAAAGGGTTGATTTTTCAGAGACAGTGGGATTACTTATTAAGAAGTCAACTATATACCTTCTTTTTTATAGCAGAAAGTAATATCTGATTCTTGATATAAACTGATAACTATTAATTGTTAATTTGGATTGTGTATTTGCAGATTTACATTCTAATGTACAAAGAAGTTGCTCTTGCCTTAAAAATTAACAGCTTGTACAGTAAAAATAGGCTACTTAACATTCATGAGAATGTTAAAGTTCTGCGCTATCCTGATCATTTCTCAAGTGGTGTATACTTGTGGTACGTCTCTTTTCAAAAACAATTTTTTCTATGTTTATCTGAAGTTTATTTAATTTTGACATTTTATCTGTTTTATTGACTTTAAGGTCGCATCATGAGAAAATTGTGATTGTTGATAATCAAGTATGCTTTATCGGAGGTCTCGATCTGTGCTTTGGTCGATATGATAGTCCTGATCACAAAGTTAACGATGCCCCCCCTGTGATATGGCCAGGGAAGGACTACTACAACCCTCGGTAACTACCATTCAATATTTTCTCTTTATCATAGGTTTAGATGTTCCCAACTTCTCACATGCTGTGTTTGTAAATTTACCTAAATTCATCTCCTTTTATAAGGGAATCTGAGCCAAATTCTTGGGAGGATACAACAAAAGATGAACTAGATCGTACTAAATATCCTCGTATGCCATGGCATGACGTCCAGTGTGCTCTTTATGGACCACCTTGTCGGGATGTAGCAAGGCATTTTGTCCAGCGCTGGAATTATGCAAAGGTTAGTTTTCTCTATTGGTCTGCTCAAGAGAAAGATATTGCCTGCTTTCATCATTGTAAATTAATTATCACTTTTCAGAGGAATAAAGCTCCAAATGAGCAGGCAATTCCCTTGCTGATGCCTCATCACCACATGGTAATTCCCCATTACAAGGGAAGAAGTAAAGAAACAAATGGTGAGGCTGAGGGTAAACAGAATCATGATGATAATGTTGAGGTTAAAAAGAAAGCCTCCCTTGCATCCTGTGCATCGTGTCAGGATGTCCCATTACTTCTACCTCAAGAGCTTGAACCTCAGTCCTTGCCTGGTGGAGATTTAGCGGTAACTGGCTTTGACATTGACCAGGCAGATAACATAAACAAAACAGGCTTCAAGCAGCCTTTACTCAACCGGAAGGCAAAAGTCGATGCTTCACGTCAGGATTTACCTATGAGAGGATTTGTAGACAATCTCAGTTCCATTGAATCTGCATCGATTAGGCGTTTTGATTCAGCGAAAGAAGATAGGCATCACATGGATAAGAAATGGTGGGAAAGGCAGGAGCAAGATCAAGTTGCTTCAGTACTTGACATTGGACAAGTTGGTCCGAGGGCAAGTTGTCGTTGTCAGGTCAGTACTTTGGTACTATGAAGTAAATATTCAATTATACATTATGCCGAGGAATGATGATCTATGTACTCCCTCCGTCCATAAATAAGTGACTTGGGTTTGTCTAAATTCGCATGTATCTAGACATGTTTTAGTGTATAGATTCATGCGAATCTACACAAATCCAAGTCACTTATTTCTGGACGGAGGGAGTATATCAATTGCATTGCATTTCTTAAGACATTAATTAATCTATGTTTTGGCTCAGGTTATTAGAAGTGTTGGTCAGTGGTCAGCTGGAACCACTCAAATTGAAGGAAGTATCCACAATGCATACTTTTCTCTAATTGAAAAGGCAGAACACTTCGTATACATTGAGGTCTGCATTCTTTGTCTTTACTTTTAACATCTAAACACAATAACTTTTAGTAGGTTTAACAAGATAATATTGTAGTGATATACTGATATTCACCATGTGTTTTTGTTTCTTTCTTATTTCACTGCACTTGTGGTGTTTAGTGTGATTTAAAGGATTCAGTTTCTGTAGCTATAACTTTTTTGCATATATTTTAAGCTTGAAATTTTTTTTTTTACATGGAAGCTTGTAATTAATTACCATGCGACTTGCCAGCAAATTATTTAAATATCCTTTGGTCGGCGTTTTGCAGAATCAGTTTTTCATATCGGGCCTTTCAGGAGATGACACAATTAAAAACCGTGTGTTGGAAGCATTGTACAGGCGTATACTTCGAGCAGAGAGAGAGAAAAAGCGCTTTAAGGCCATCATCGTTATACCCCTTTTACCGGGTTTTCAGGTATTTTTTTTGCTACTGTAATGAAAATTGCTTTGTTATTGTTTTACTTAATAATCTCATGGTAGGGAGGCATTGATGATGGTGGAGCTGCATCTGTGCGGGCAATTATGCATTGGCAGTACCGGACTATCTGTAGAGGCCCTAATTCGATATTTCAGAATCTCTATGATGTGATTGGTCTTAAGGCGCATGATTATATTTCCTTTCATGGTCTTAGAGCACATGGTAGGTTATCGGATGGAGGTCCCTTGGTTACTAGCCAGGTAATGTGAATCTTTTGAGTCTAGAGCACGCTTAGTTTCCCTCCAGGGTGCTGACTTATGTCCATTTGGCTTTCATAGATTTATCTGTGATAACACAGACCTATGACTAGTTGCCATGATGCTTTATTACTATTTGTCACCTATGTTTCTTTTAATAAATAATCAGGACACTCCTCTCCTCTAATGTGGTCTGCCTTAACAGATTTATGTACACAGCAAGTTGATGATCATTGATGACCGCATTGTAGTGATTGGCTCAGCTAACATAAATGATAGAAGCTTGCTTGGATCGAGGGATTCTGAGGTATGCACTTCTCAGATTCCTTTTCTCTAATACACACTGTATTTTGGCATGCTGCCCTACGGTCCTTATTCTGTAATGTAGAGCTGACGCAAGATTTAGAATGGCTATAAAAGTACACTTCATTTCAGCTCCCTATCAATTTAAAAGTAGTCTTAACTTCTAACCTGAGTTATATTTGCTTTCCTGGCAATTTTTTTATTTTGTTAACTGTAGCGATGCAACAGCAAATAGCTTATAACTAAGTAATGTACAAACCACTTATAACTAAGTAATGTACAAACCACTTAGAACTAAGTCATGTGTAAATCGCTTAATTAAGTCATGTTTTAGTGATAGAACTGGACTACATGACGCTTTTTTCTCCTGCTGCTTCTAGATTGCTGTGGTCATTGAAGATAAAGAAGTTGTTAATTCCAAAATGGATGGAAGACATTGGGAAGCTGGTAAATTCTCTCTTAGCCTACGTCTTTCACTCTGGGCGGAGCACCTTGGCCTTCATCGTGGAGAGGTTTGGACTGTGCTCCCTTAATCAGTTAGTGCTAAATAAATGCTTGGGCTATTAAAAATGGTCTCAAACACAGCCATTTGAGCAATATTTTTCTTCAAACATGTTAAGAAACTTACTCACGATAATAATACAGAAGTATATCATTTCCACGATACAAATCTAAATGTGTATATATTCTTGTTCAATTTATTTATCATACACATTCTGCAGTGACACCATTTTAGGAACAGATAGGGACATATAATATACTGATGTTAGACCAAAAACTCTGATTTATCTAGAAGTGATTAAGGATGTGTTTTGATCATGTTGTTTACCACTTCTGTTTCCGTGCCTCCTCGTATATCATGTGTACTCTCGTCACCTTCTAGGCTCTAACAGTCATTTTAAGTTGCAAGCTTGTTTCTCTAATGCTTACAGAACAAGGACGTGCCCGTTTGCTGGTGTTCGTGTACACATGTTTTTATAGAAACAAGTATAGGAAGCCTATACAGTACATGTATGGTGTATGTATAGAATAAAAAGGCAAAACTATCCTGCGCCTGACATCCTTCATGTGAGCCAAAATCCACCTACCATCTTGGTCAACACCTGGTCAAAGAAAATCCACTATCTCATGTTGGTCAACCATTGTTCTTTATTCCACTCCACTCCCATGTCTCTCCCCACATACTCCTGCGCCAGGACAGGTAGTAAATCTTGTGAAATAATGCAGTGAATTGGCACTTTTGGTGCAATAACCCAGTGACATTGTCAGATGCATTTAACTTGGATGATATCTGCTAAGCCCATTTTATTTTGGACTAAATGGTTTATACGGGTCATATTGCCATGTGAAGTTTGTAGGCAGCACATCTGCTCTACCCTCTATGTTTAGGCGTAGCATTTGTAAATCTCCAACAAACAAAACATGTGGTCTGGATGCGTCTTGTCGATATTCAGTATGCATGATCTGAACATGCTCCGAACAACTTCCAAGGCCTGAAGTCAAGGGCATTTGGCTTCATATCCTTGAACCTGTGCCAATATAGACTCAACCCCTATGACCCATCTAGGATGAGTTGGCTTATGCGGTGCAAAGCTTACCTTGTATATTTAGCATTCTAACCTCTGGGTAATGGAAGTAACTGGAAATTGGTTAAACCTTTTGATTTCTTCTTTTAAAGAGAAGAACTAATAACTGCAAGGAGTCGTCTTGGCATGAAAGCTTTCCCGGATCCCTGGAGGCATGAAACTTTTGCCCAATACTAGACCTATTGTCAGTGATCTTGTTGAGTTTGTTCTACCCATCCAGGGACCTTCAGAGTGGTTTACTAAAATTTGTGTTTATAAGAAGAATGGGGGTAATGGGAAAAATATTTCATATTGATACTCTTGCACAACTTAATCAATGGCAAAGTTTTATAAATTTAGTTGACAAAGTTTCATTTATTTATTGTTTGACCTAGATATGGAATTTTTTAAATCACAAGTATGCTTGATGAGGTTGTCTTCTCTTTACTGTAGCAGACATGAAAGTAATATGCATTACTCAAGTTGTTCATAAAATATAATTTTTGCTTCCAGGTTAGCCACATTATGGATCCTATGGATGATTCGACATTCAAAAATATCTGGATGGCCACTGCTAAGGTGAGAGAAACAGAAATTTGTGCCCTGAAACCATAGTTCACCCAAGCCTAGGCAGTAACACTCAATACTCAAATTCGTCCTCGAGACCATCTCAAAATGACTAATCTGATACCTCATTTTATATGAAGATGTTGCCTTTTCAATCGTCAATCATTTTATGGAGTACACAGTATTTGCAAATTATTTTGTTCATATGCTTCATATTGCAATTGAATTAACTGATCATGTCTGGCAGACAAATACCATGATTTACCAGGACGTATTCTCTTGTGTTCCGAACGATCTCATCCATTCAAGGTATTTAGTAGCTAGTATTCCATTCCAATATTGTTTCTGTTAAGTCGCTGTGCTCTCTGAAACATAATTTCGAGAAAACATTCGGGAGAGCTGCTATTCTTGCATTTTCTGAAACATAATGACCATGCAGGACCCAGTTTCGGCAAAGCATTGCTCACTGGAGGGAAAAAATTGGCCACACTACAATTGATCTAGGTGTTGCCCAAGAGAAGCTAGAAACCTACCAGGATGGCGAACTCAAAGGTACCGACCCTATGGACAGGTTGCAGTTGGTCAGGGGTCACCTTGTATCTTTCCCTTTGGATTTCATGTGCCAAGAGGACTTGAGACCATATTTCAGTGAAAGCGAGTATTACACATCTCCACAAGTTTTCCATTAGGTTGATTTTCATGGAGAAGTTGCTCTCGGACGCCTTAGTTGTACATAATACATGCGCCAGCTTGTAGATGTTTTACGGGAAATGAAGAAAATATACGGCCACGACAGGAAGTTTGCAAATATAGCTTAATTCGCCAGCCAGCTCTTTGCACTTGGGCAATTTACCCCTGCTCAAATTCGTTCTTCTTCAAAGGAAAGAATATAGGAATATAGTTAGCTCATTGGAGTCACCTTTGTTTTTCTAGGTGAGGAATACCCATGTTCGGTTCGTAGTTTCCCAATACAGAGATCAGACTTTTTCTCCAAAGCTGTCTCTGTATGTGTACATTATAAATTGTTTTGGACTGAATAAATACATTCAGACGGATTATCTATCATTGTAACTAGTTGGCCTTGCAATGTATTTACTGCCAGTTGCTGAATCTTCAATGTGCTGTCCTTGTATCTTACTGTACGTTGAGCATTACGAGTGACATTATTTAGACAAGAGTGGTTCCTCTTATGTCTGCTAACATCTTGTACATGCAAATACTGGAATTCATTAAGACAGAAAGGGTTAACAAATATTTATGTACTAACTAGACGAAGGCCTCCTTCACGAGTGTTTAGCATAAAACCATCACTTTTCATGTTAAATTTTGAAAAACCACCACTTTACCGATTTGTTGCAATGTGCGCTAAACACCGATTTGAGTCAAATTGACACTAACTCTGACGGGTTGGGTCCACGCATAAGACAACGCCTGTATGTTGCCGTTAGCATAGAACCGCTCAAATTACGAAAAATCACCGGTTTATGTTTGAATCATAAAAAACCACCACATTTAGACTGATTTTTGCAATTCACACTAAAATGAAATTAACATCGAATTAACACTGTTTCTGACATGTGGAACGGCGCCTGTAAGTTGCCGTTAGCATAGAACCGCTCAAATTACGAAAAATCACCGGTTTATGTTTGAATCACAAAAAACCACCACATTTAGACTGATTTTTGCAATTCGCACTAAAATGAAATTAACATCGAATTAACACTGTTTCTGACATGTGGAACCCAATTGTTACGGCCAATTTACTGGGATGGACTGGGTCCCACTTGCCATCTCATTTAAGAAAATCTGGATATTCTAAAAAAAGGAAAAAACTAGAGTACACGGGAGGTTTGACCCCGAGCCTCCAATCGGCAACGGCTCCGTTGCCGGGGCTCGGACTCCCGCCACCGGCCACCCTGCCCCCATTCCTGCGGCGAGCTGGCCATCCCCATCCCGCGGCAAGCTCAACCACCCTATCCTGCACCACTGCGGAGCTCGTCGGGGCTCGCCCGCTCGGTCCCGCTACTTGCCGGGGCACGCCACCTCGTGCCACAACATAGCCGGGGCTCACCCTCTCGATCCCGCTGCTCGCCGGAGCATGCCACGTCGTGCCACTACAGAGCTCGCCCGCTCGGTCTCGCACCACTGCTCACCGGAGCACGCCACCTCGTGCCACTGCAGAGCTCGCCCGCTCGGTCCCGCGCTGCTACTCGCCGGAGAGCGCCGCCTCGCGCCGCTGCAGAGCTCACCCGCTAGGTCTCGCGCCCCTACTCGCCGGAGAACGCCGCCTCGCGCCGCTGCAGAGCTCGATGGGGCTTCTGCCGCGCTGCAATTTGGGGCATAGTGGAGCTGCTGGGAGGGAGGCCGCGCGGGGCTCGGCGGGCAAGGTGGCGACGACGGTGGCGACGACCGATAGTGAGCAGCGGGAAAGGGGTGGATGAGGGATTTGGGGCAGAAGGACGGGTGCAGGCGGCGGCGGCCTGCCTTGCCGATGGCCCGGGGTGACGGCCGTGGTCAACGGGATGGACGGGATGGGAGACCAGGAGATGTGGTCTCGGGCTGCCTCCCAATTATTTTTTTACTGTTTAGATTTTCTTAATTGGGCTGACAAGTGGGTTCCAGTCAGTCCATGTCAGCAAATGGGCTCTGACAAATGGATCCAATCAGCAAGATTCATTTTTAATCCGCGATCAAAATTAGTATAAAATGTAGTGGTTTTTGCGATACAAACGTAAACTGGTGGTTTTTTGAAATTTGAGCGGAAAAGTGGTGGTTCTGTGCTAACGACAACAGACGGGCACCGTCTTCTATGTGGACCCAATCTGTCAGAGCTAGGGTCAATTCGACTCAAATCGGTGTTTAGCGCATATTGCAACAAATGGTGGTGGTTTTTTGCGATTCAAACATAAAATGGTGGTTTTTTAAAATTTAACGTGAAAAGTGGTGGTTTTATGCTAAACACTCCCTCCTTCACCTTCGTACTCGATGAACATTACTCAATGTATCTCGCCCATGGTTTCTCCCAGAATTCCTGGTCATCTTTTGAAGCAACCACTTTACCGGTTGGTATCATCTGGGCTAGTTGGCTAAATGCTTCTCCAACACAAACTCCAAGCAACTTTGTTGCTTCCTGCAAGCAAAACCACCAAAATTTCCAATTAGTCGAATGTCACTAGCTACTTAGCACTTAACTAACATATACTCCCTCCGTTTCAAAATATAAGATGTTTTACGTTTGTAAAGAGAATGTATCTAGACTTATTTTAATACATAGGTTCACTCATCTTTGGAGTGAATCTAAACACTAAAACAAGTCTAGATACATTTGTTTTATAAAACTAAAACATCTTATATTTTGAAACAGAGGGAGTCCGTGAGCAACATCACGCATGTGTAAAGCGAGATCCAACACAAAAGATAAGTGGTTAGGAAGGAACTGTACGTGTAAAATAGTTTTTCTCCCGTCAAGCACTAAAACTTGCAGCTCTGCTAAATGCATGTGCTAGCAGGCTTGTATAATGTGAGATGCCGTATCTTCTTTCTTAGGTGTTTCAAGCCATAATATATACAACCGCATCATCAGAAAAAACAGACACTCGTGTAAGTTTAATTTGCTTTGGTTTTTGGTACTCCCTCCATCCTAAAATAGATGTCTTAGATTTGTCAAAATTTGGATGAACCTATATATCAAATAATGTCTAGATTCATCCAAATTTTGCAAATCTGAGACATCTATTTTGGAACAGAGGGAGTACTAATTTTTGAATCTTAGTGGGAAGAATGTGCTTGTTTTGTGAAGCATTATTTTATAATCGCATACAGCCTTTGCCCCCCCCCCCCCCCCCACACACACCCACACACACACAACAAATAAAAACATAGTCGATTGTAGAACTGAAAATTTGCAGAATGTGTCACCTCGTTCCATGCATGCCATGTTTTCAACAAAGCAACCACTAATCTAGGACTCTGATGATTATATGTAGGTCCAGACACTGGCGGACCGTGACAAGCAACTTAGGACGGGCCAATGGGTTATAATAACAAGGAATCGTCATGAAAAAACCATATATTAACATACATATATCAGTTATTCACAAAATAGCTTGCATTAAGAAATATGTTCGTGTTTTAGCCTTTTAGGCTTATAGCCTGAAGCAACGAAATGATACCAAAATGTAAGTAAATCAACCCGTGGGTGATCAAAGAGTCACTCTTCTGTACTTCCGGATAGTGAAGGTGCTCCTTATGGGGATTTACATCAACTAAGTTTGAATAGGATTGAAGAAATCAAACAAAACACATCTTATTGGATCTACCGACGGGTGGTCAGGAGACTGGAGCTGCAACTTCACCAATCGCTTGATTTCTTGGCATTTATGGCTCGGATAGTAGCGGACATGGTACCTGATTTGGGGCAGAAGAGCAGCTAGCCAGCTTGGAGAATGGGATTGAGATTGGGAAGGAGAACAAGACCTAGCAATTTGAGGAACGGGAGAAGCAGGAGGACAGCGCTTCAGCTATTCCGCCTACAGGATGCCAGGACGTCGCCGATTCTAGACTGGAGCGACCAAATAACTGGGCTGGTTGACCTGCACGAGTAAGGTGGTTCTTATGGGCCATATACCTGGATATTATTTTTTTGCCATTTTGAAAGACCGGGCCAGGGCCCTGTATGGTCCCCAAGTAGTTCGGCCTGTGGGTCCAGATGATCTCATATCTAGGATGTTCGAACGGGACCTAGTGCTATCTTATCACCACTCATTGGCCTTGCCGTCGTTCTCACGGTTTAGTGGACTCACGCATGTTGACGATTCAGCAGGGGGGGTGTGCCTCGAGCAGAGAGGAGGCGAGGCGGCCAGGAGAAGTGGAGAATGAACTACCTCACTGGCACGTGGTACCCGCCTGTCGGTGACCAACGTTGCATCTAGAGCCTCCGTGGGGCGGGATCGGTCTGGGAGCACCGAACCTATTATTGGGCTGCGCTGGACGGAACGACCCTACGTGAGCCATGACTATGCGCGGTTTTTCTTTCAGGCGCGTCTATTATAGCCCTTTGGAGAGGGTTTTGGTGGGACGTGGCTAGAACTAGGATGTTCTTATAAACTCGGAGAGAGTACTCACTATAAAATCAATCCATGTGTTAAGGCGAAAACCGGTAACATGCATGAGACGCCAAATCTTAACCACATCCATATTTGCATCCCGTCTCCGGTTTGATCACATCCATATATACCCCGCCCATGCATGGTTTCTCCCAGAACTCATCCATATGGCTAGTTGGCCAGATGCTCTCCAACACAAGCTCCAAATAACTTTGTTGCATGCTTCCTGTAAGCAAAACAAACAAAATCTCCAATTAAGCAAACTTTCCGTACCTACGTACTTGAGCACTTAACAAACATGCATGCGCACGATCATACCGTGAACAACAACAGGACGCAGGTGTGAAGCGAGATCCAACACAAAGCACAAGTGCATACCATATAGTACTGTATATAGAAAGAAGCTGTACGTGTAGAATAGCCTTCCGATCCTACTCAGGCTTGGCATAGTCTTGGAGCTCGTCCAACGCGATTACTGCAAACCTCAACATCAGCCCCGTAAGTCGTGTTCTGTCAAAAAAAAAAAAAAGCCCTGTGAGGATAATGCCACCTACCGTACATACCACCATTCCCATCCACAGGGGCTGGACCCAGAAAGAAAATAATCGGGTCTCACACTATTGAGTCATACAAATTTTTACCTAGAATTAGAGGTGTCACACAATACAAATGGATGAAATATGTTAAAAAAAATCATTTTTACCCGGTGTCCTGTGACCCCGGGGCCTAGAACCTAGGTACGCCCCTGCCCATGCACGGAGAGAACACAAAGCAATGGGCACGAATTCATTTGTATTTAGCGTATAAGGTTTGAGTATATACATTCTATCCAGCAGATGAATTTTCAACAAAAAAAATTGAGATAACACACTGTAACCAGTGAATTTTAGTGGGAAAGACGGTGTATTTTTTTTCGAGCACATTTGTTTTGTCTGCGCGCTCTGAAATCTAGAACTTATTTTCCTGGATCCAGAAATTTCCAGAATGTGTCACCTCGTTCCCTGCCATGTTTTCACTTTTCAGCCAAGCAACCACTAATAATCTCATCTGATTGCTAGGCTGTCTGAACGGGACCTAGCTACTGCTATCGTATCATCACTCATTGCCTCATCGGCCTCGTCTGCCGGCCGTGTCCTTTCTTGGTTCTTGCTGTGCTATAGTGGGCTCGCGCGTACGTCCGTCTTGACGTGGATCCATAAATGGCATCCTGTTTAAACAAATTTGGAAGTACTACTGGATGCCATTTTTTGATAAACTTTTGCTCAAATGAGAGGGTAGTCTTAAGCCTATCGAAGCCTACACGGTAAATTCGCCACTGCTTGTGACGACATGCGCCGACCTAGATAGCTATCAATTGAAGCAGTACCAGCACGGATAGTGAGACGTCCAGGACACTGCATGCCGCCGTTGGTTTCGGTTTCAAAATGTAAGCTTTGTAGCAAGAAAATCACACATTTCTAGACGGAAATCACACATGGGCAAGTTGCGGATTACTAGTTTTAGCAGGGCATCCAAAAAAATATGCTACACTACTATCTCCTACCTCAAATTAGATGTCACACGTATTTGTCTACAATCCACCCGACGTCCTTTTACTTATGGGAGAGTATTAGAAATCCAAAACACCAGCTAGCTCAACTTTTTTGATGGAAAAAAAAGCCAAGAATGCACAAGCAAGATCACTAGCAGAGAAACACCTCAGAAGCGGAAGGGCCAATCTCGGGATCGGCTGGCCGGGGTTCACAAGTGATCCATGGCCTGGATATATAACACCAAGGACGGATGCAACGTGAGAAAGGGCGAAGAATGTTTTGCGCCGCCTGGCCATGCCTGGGGAAGAAAAAGGAGCAGAGCGCACCTGCATCATCAGCACGCATGTATTGATGCATGGTGGGTCTGGTGGATCTGGTTGGTAGAACCACACTTGCTCGACTAGAATCTTCCTTCCCTGCTAGCTAGTGGATACTCATCCACTATACTATCTGGCTGGATCTTCCTTTCGCAAGTTGCATGGTACTACTAGTAGGACATGCCTTTTGGAATTCAAGCCGCGAGTAAATCTAGTGGATCTAGACTTCACCGTTCCTGCGTGCACCGCCATTAATTGTTACAGGAAGCTGTTGGCGTAGAGACAGGCCTGCTGATGAGTTGATCTCGGTCTGTCAGTCAGTCAGTTCTTAGAATTAAATTAGCGAGCATACGATTCCTGACAGTGCTCTAAATCGATATGAAGCTGTGCTGCGGGCCGGCCGCCGGTTCGATCAGTGCAGCATTAATGCAAGGTGATCCGATCCAATGGCTGTAGCCTGTAGGTGAAGATCGATCGATAGATAGATCACTTGCTGCCATCCATCGCCAACAACTGGAGAGCCTGCACCCTGCGTGGGTACTTAATTTGGTCGGCATATGCATCGGCAGTGCGCGTCTTTATGACTCATACCACTGTCACAATGCAAAGTCGCTTACCTAATGCTCACATGTTCTTGGCATCTCTGTCTTTGTGTCGGGGCTGTTGTGCTGTACTCTCTCCGGTCCGCAAAATAAGTGTACTTTTAGCCTTGTCCTAAATCAAACCTAGTAAAGTTTGAGTAACTTTTTAGGACAATGTACCAACATTTATGACACTAAATTATTACCATTAGATTTATTTTTAAATCTAGTTTCATAATATGTCAATTTGATGAATTTGATTATGTTTGACTTAGGCAAAAGCTAGATGTACACTTAGGACGTGTTTGGTAGCCCGGTCAAACCCACATATTCTCACCTCAACTTAGCTCAGCTGCCTATTCGTTGTTCGGTAGCCCGGGTCGGGCCATACCGGCAGTGCCGGCATCGTGCGGTCGGGCCATACCGGCAGTGCCGGCATCGTGCGGAAAATGCCTTTCAGCCAGGCCGCGATGGGAAGCTGGAATCGAGGTTCGCAGGTGGGCAGTGCCGGACTCATCCCGCAAAGAACTGTTCACGTGCCGCAGCCGCGCGTGGTCGCCCGCCCCGGGCCTCGTACTGTTCACACGCCCCCTCCCCCCGCGCGTTCCACGACCTGGCGAGCTCAGCCCGCGCTTCCTCTGACCGACTCCCTCCTCAAGCCCCGCCCTGCCGCCCTCCTCAGACCGCCGCCCTCCTCAAGCCCCTCCCTGTCGCCCTCCTCCGGCCGCAGAGGGCCGCCGCCGACTCGGGAAGCTCCTCTGACCGCCGCCCTTCTCCCGCGCAAACGACCACCACCATGCTCCGTCTCTCATCACTTCTGGCCCGCCTGCGCCGACAAAAATCTCCCGGACCGCCCGACGCCCGTCGCCGCGTCGCTGAAGGACCACCGCCGGCGCCCCGCATCCCAGCGACGACGAGCATCTTCTCCCAGCGCGGCAGCGTGGTTACAAGGGCCCGATTGCTTTTTAGATGTTCTGTCTAGGGACCTCTGTGCAATAGTTTGGGCCTCTCTGTTATTTCTTAGTTTTTGGGCCAATCTGAACCCATAAGGGGCTACCAAACAAAGTATCAGTTCATCTTTTCCAAACACATACGGGCTAACAAACACACCCCAATATCTCAAGCCAGCTTGTATGAGTTCAGATATCTCAAGTGAGAGAGTGAATTCGAAGTGACACAGTCTACCAAACACACCCTTATTTGCGGACGGAGGGAGTAAGCCGGATGAAATTTGCAGGTGCCCGGATGGCGCAACATTAGGGCAGTGCACCTTTTTCCGCGCGTCCCAAGAGTTCTACAAGTAACGAAACTAAACCAAATCCTAGTCTCTCTCAACCACTCAACTATCAATTATACTAGAGTACATTATGTGATTTTTTTTGTCAGTGAATAAAATGATGAGTTGGCAAATCTAACCTATGTTACATTCTACATTTTACCAAACAAAGGTGCATTATTACATTCTAGATTTTGCTGGAGTACCAATTTCACCAATATAAATACACTTTTTCATGGTAATGTAGAGTACGCCATATGTTCCTCAATTTACCAGGTAGGTCATTCTTCGTTATATATAGTTACATTAGCAAAAGGTAAGCAATATCCACCCCCTCTCCATCTGTGTAGCGACGGCGCACGAAAAAGGAGACGAATTCGAGGAGAAGTACAATGCGGCATAATCTGAGACCAAGGCGATGATGATATGTTGAAGGGATCAAGGAGTAGCCATCATGGCGGAGGATAGTATCAAGTGTTAGAGTTTCACACATCCTCTCAAGTCATAGGAGACAATAAGATCCGGGCCGATCCAATGTTTACTTCCATACCCGGTTTAAGTAAAATCTTTCTGCTTTATACTCATAAATTTGGACGACTCTATATAACTAAAACAAGCACCCCCACCCCACCCGTGCTCTTTCTCCCTCTATTGTAATTAAGGTAGAAGGTGTAAGATAATGAGCAAAATTAGGACGACTTGTTCCACACCGGCCAGGCGTGAGACGCCACCGCGCTCTAGCCACTTGGCTATGCGCCCATCCACAAATAAAAACCATCCATGATGTTTTTAGACAGTCCCGGCCGATATCCGTTTGTCATAGTAAGTAACTAAACGTAGATGACTCTTAGAGGCAACTGTATATAAACTTATCTCTGACGATTCCAAACAAAAACGCCATTTGTTGTCATTTTCAGAAAGAGTTTTCATGAACTGAATGTCATAGCAACTCTCAGCTAACCCCTTTGTAGTTGCACGTTTGATATATCAATTCATCCAATCCATTACGAGTTGCTATCAACCTCAACTTTAATTATTACATGGAACAAGATATGTGCGTGATACGACAGAGCACATTCGCGCCTAGGTTCCCCCCAAAACCTTTCGCAGAGAAGAGGAAAAGATTACTCCAAAACCTACGTGATAAGACAGTGACAGAATTGATTAGTAGAGCTGCTTTGAGTGCTGTGAGCCGCCCGAGCGCTGACAGCCACGAACGAGATTGCGCAGCTAGATTTGGTGGTTAATGCACAAGAATTTTTTATAATTATTGGATCATTGGATGCCAGTTCAGGCTTGTTCAAGATTTTGGTCCACTAACCCTTTTAGGCCTTTTCTAAAGAAAATGTTATGTACAGTTCGTTAGAACATGAGTCGAGTTCACGAAAATTTGAACTCCAGATGAGATGATAAGACCATGCATTTCACTTCTTAACCAGATTAAATTTTTTCTGGCCGAGTCCCTTGATTCTGTGAAAGACTTGTGAATGGGACAAATGCAAGCATCCAGGAATGATTGTTTCTGTTTACTGCTAATTAGCTGAACCATTCATATTGGTGTGGACATTTGGGGATTGATGGTAGTTAAGGTCGTTGTTGTCATTCACCTAATTTTTTAACCTTGGAAGGAAAAATGTGTAAGCCAAGCATAAGCTAAGCTAGTTTTGTGGACAGGATTGAACGGGTTTCTTATCACGTACACATAGTAAATGTTATTAAATCTGGAATCGTCTAGACTGAGTGAGCGAGTGTTGTTGAAGTTGGTCATGGGTATCTCTGTGGCATTTTTTGCTAAGCAACCTCTAATAAGTAGGAGTACATTTTATATTAGTACGTAAGATTGATCTATTTTGGATTTTTTTATCCCGTGCAACCTATCCCCTTCTTCGGTAAAACCATAACCGCAAAACACTGTTTTCCCAGCCTCAACTAGAGTCCAAATGGAAAAAAATATTTTTTTACGACATCTTCAACCCGTACAGTACGTGTTTTACTATCCTTTTACTACATTCTACCATGGTTTTTACTGTGCAAGAAAAGCTCGAGACACCTGAGCAACTTGAGATCGACCCATGCCTTGATATCAACTAAAAAAGAAACTATGAGTGTCTTATATAGGTCAGTTGGAAAATAAGCTAACCTTGAGCCAACACTAGCTAGCTTGTCGGCTCAAAATGATATAATTATGTATGATGTTTATGATATATATTAAGAGGTGTGCTTCGGTCCCCACCCCTAAACTTAAGCTACATGGGCCGTCTTATTTTTTTGACCGGTCGAAACCCATATCGAGATCATGTCTATGTCTGTATATGTGTACTCGATCGAACTGGGTATAATCCACATTCCGACCGGCTGATCCCACCTCCTATTATCGCGATCTACGTCTTTGTATGTCATATTTTAATTTTTTTGTTGTTGTTATATAACTTCTGATTTTCGCCTTCCGCAGGCACATGAGCATACGTATATGGTGAGTATACGTCTAAGAGGACCATACGGAGTTTGGGTGGATTCGTACGATCCTCTAAACAATCGGAATCGAGTTTTTGTTTGTCAAAATTTGAAAGAGGGAGGAGGAGGGGGTGGGAGACCGAAGCAAAAGTGATATATTAAAGGAAATAGGATATTTTTATCTTAAAATGTGGATAGTATTTTCCTCCTTCTATTTAGGTGCTAACATGGTATGTGGTCCTACACAATGCTACATAATGTACTCGTGTCATTTTTGGTCAAAGTTAACCCGAAGATTTGGGCCAAAGTTTTTCAATGGAGAGACAATATGCAAATTGCTTTAAAAAATGTATATTATCATTGTTTTAACGGATAATATTTGCAATGTTTTGTTAAGATATTGTTACGGTTTAAATGGATGTAAAATATCATTGAAATATAGTAGTTTTTATTACCTTGCTTAGCTCGAGACTAGCTCCTGATCAACTAAAATTGTTACAAGCTAAGTGTGAACAATCTTTCAACTCAAAATTTAACTCGAGTGAGTGTGAGATCGCTGAATTTCATATAGAGTCAAGCTTAGTTTAGTCTAACCCGCTCGAACTTGACTTGCTTGAAGCCATATATAGTGGTACTATGATTTTCCATCTAAAAGGTCTTTTGTCTCAGTTATCAACAACACTCTTTGATGATTACATATCCATTGCATTTTTGTACTATAATTAGAAAATTAATACCTTTCCACATCTAAAATACAATATCTTGATTTTACTAGATTTAAATTGATGAAAATTCTAACAAGGAGGTCAGCTTGGCTGAATATGACCGAGAAGATGAACTTTTCAGGGTATACCATTGGGCTTGCATTCCGCATAATATAGAGTTGTTAGTTATTTTTATTCTTACACGGCACACCATTGTTGTAACACCGCGGTTCTGAAAAGACCGTGGCTTCTATGTGACATGCCAATCCCTGGATCGGTTCATCGGCCCACAATAGAATGAGATGAATAACATAGCAAATATCCGTGTATCATAAATAACAAAGATCCAGAGTACCATTATTACAATAAAAGCTTAGCTCAAGGCTAGCTCAAATTATTCAGGTAGCAACATAAATAAAGCAAATCCTCCATTCTTCAAATTGCCCACAAGTGAACAAGTGCCGAGTGGAGTACCGTGGCCTATATCGATTACTCGGAATCGGAATATCCTGCAACATGAAACGTAGCAGCCCCGAAGGGTCAATACATGGAATGTATGGCAAGTAGAGATAGTAAAGGAGACAATAGTACTAACATCTACATGCATATTTGGCAAGTGGAGCTGTGTCTGGCTTGCATTTGCAAATACATTTGTCCTACTTTCATAAACAGTTTTTGATTTTTCTTTGAAAAGATCCCAATTAAATTAACCCAACAATATTAAAGCAATTATGAAATTAGAATGAGCGAGAAACATGTCATGTAATCAATATCAAGCAACTCAGTTGTCCATAACCGGAGACACGGCTAATCGATTAGATTATACACCCTGCAGGGGTTAGTACACTTTACCCATGTGACTTGGCCAGCCCAACTCGTACCATCACTCTCATTTTGGGTGATGATAGGGAGAACTCCAAGAAAAGACTGTTCAGGAAGTAGCACCCCAATCCCGACGCGCACCGGTCCAACCTACCAAAATTCTACATCTTTGGATACGCGGGTTCGAGTTACCACAACCTACTAAGTCCAACCAACCGCCCATTTCATTATTGGCACATGGTTGTACACGTAAGCTACACAATAAAGAAGCCAATCAATTTCTCTCGATACCTGGGTGCCTTTCCGCAAGAAAACCACCAAAAATTATCAATACCATCACACCCAGGAGATTCATTGATTAAGTTGTTTTAGTTTTTGCAAACCATCTCATTTAGAAACAACTTTCAGTGATGTAACTCAGCCCTCGTTCATCATAGCATGGCTAAGCACATCTACCAACGGTGATTCATCTACAAGGAAAGCCCTACCACATAATAGGACATAGCATAGCGATAGTATCATCCTACACATGCAACTACAAAATACACGACAATGCATTGAAAAATAGTAGGACCATATCATGAACAAAGTAGCATCTACTTGCCTTGGTTGTAGCGGTCGGAAGAACAATCCACACACGAGCAAGCGTTGCACTCGTCACAATCTACACGTTACAATTGCAATCATAAACAAACAATCCACAAGCATATGCAACAAAGATGATGCATGAAGGCATACAAGGCAAGTGAATTGGTTCTACAGCTGCACCACATAATCCTATTCAATAATACTACTGATTGCATGCATGGAAAATAGTTTTAGCGCTAGGAAAACTATTAAGCAAAAAGTAATGCTCAAAACTAGAGCTAGAACTCAAATAATTCACTACCGGTAGTATACTGTTTGTAAAATCTTGGGAAAATTCTACCGCATAGGCTTTGCTATTTAGGAACAGTACCAACTAGAATTACTCAAAAAGGAATTATAAAACTCCCCGAGTAATTAAAATACTACAGAAATCCACTAGACAGTTTCTGCAGAAGTTTTCACTGTAAGCCTATCCTTTTAATTCACGATGAGATTCCCCTCGTTCCACTGAATCCAGGGACATATCATACGCAATTTTTGGAGCTACAGATCTTTTTCTACGAAATTTACAAGTTTCTACCGAAATCTGTCAACTAAAACGATTAACGAAAATACCCAGTCAACTGTGTCTGTTGACTGGTCAACGCGGCTGCTGACTGGACACTGACTGGGCGTCTGACTAGTCAACGCCTGGGGCTGACCGGTCAACGACCGATCTGGACCGTTGATCTGAGATTCAAAGGTGGCTGCGGACTCACCGGAGACGAACTGCGGCGAGCTCGGGACGGTGGCGGTGATCGGCTCCGGTGACGGTGACGGTGGTTCCTGCGTGGAGGGGAAAACAGTCAGCGCGCGGAACGGTGGCGGTCAACGCGACGACGGCGGCGAGCGGCACGCAGCGCGAGGCGGCGGCGTGCGACGCGGGTGCGGGGCCGAGGCGGGCGGCGCTGGCGGCGCGAGGCTGGCGCGCGGCGGCGCGCGTGCGGGCGCGGCACGGCGCGGGTGCGGAGCGGCGGCGCGCGCGCGATCGCGTGGTGGCGGAGGCGCGGCGCGGATGCGGGGCGAGCAGCGGCGGCCGGCATGGCGCGCGGGCGGCGGGGGAAGGCGCGGCGGCGGGGTGCGCTTACCGAGGCGGCGGCGGACGCGGTTCCCGAGAGACGGCGGCGCGGGGCTCGGAGATCGAGGCGCGTGGGGCGGGCGCGCGGGTCGAGGCGGTGGGAGAGGCAGCGGCGGCTGGGTGGGGTCCGCCCTTTTGTGGGCCCCATGCGGGGTCCTAGTTGGATACGGCACGCGGTTGGAGGCGAACACGGCGAAGTCGGGCCGATTTTTTGATCTTTTAGTAAAACGGCCGTAACTTTTCCGTACGAGCTTCGAATCAGGCGATTCTTGCTCCTAAGCTTTTGTAAAAACGAGGGGAACAACCTAGAGTCAAGGGTTGAGTGAAACCACTAGGCTACAGGGGTGGACAACGCAAGTCCTACTAAAGCCTCCCGCAGGAGCCTCGTAGTAAAATAGAATAGGGTTTTGAAAATAGCGTTTTGCCGAATCCTTTCAGTCGGTGGTTTTGCGTGGAAAAGTATGATGCAATGATATGAATGATATGCAGAACCAAATCTAAAATCTGGGATGTGACAAGACTAACCCCCTTAAGATGAATCTCGTCCTCGAGATTCGGCGCGGCTAGCAAATAGGTGTGGGTAGTCCTCTCGGATGTCATCCTCACGCTCCCAAGTGGCTTCCTCTTCGTTGTGGTGGCTCCACTGCACCTTGCAAAACCTGATTGTCTTGGTACGGGTAGTCCTCTCCACTGTCTCCAGAATCTTGACCGGTTTCTCCTCATAGGTCAAATCATTCTCAAGCTGAACCTCCTCTAGCGGTACAGTGTCTCTCAATGGTGTATCCACCATCTCCGGATGGCACTTCTTCAGCTGGGATACGTGGAACACATTATGAACAGCGGACAGAGTCTCTGGCAACTCCAACTGATAGGCAACTTCTCCTTTGCGTGCTAAGACCCGATACGGTCCAATAAACCGAGGTGCCAGCTTATCCTTAACTCCAAATCTCTTGATTCCACGAAGTGGCGACACTCTAAGGTATGCTCTATCACCTATCCCATAAACCACTTCTTTGCGCTTGGCGTCAGCGTAGCTCTTCTGCCTTGATTATGCTACCTTTAGCCTGTCCCTAATCAAGGCGACCTTCCCTCAGCGTCCTTGATCAAATCAGGCCCAAACAACTGACGTTCTCCTACTCCATCCCATAGCAATGGTGTCCGGCACCGTTTCCCATACAGGACATCGAACGGTGACGTCTTGATGCTGGTTTGATAGCTGTTGTTGTAGGTAAACTCAGCATAAGGCAAATTCTCATCCCAACTAGAGCCATGGGCCAAAGCGCAAGCTCTCAGCATGTCCTCCAAAATCTGATTCACCCTTTCGGTCTGTCCGTCAGTCTGGGGGTGAAGCGCTGTGCTAAACTCCAATCTAGTACCTAGTGACTCGTGCAGCTGGCGCCAGAAGTGTGAGGTGAATTGGGTGCCTCTATCAGATACGATACTCTTGGGAACTCCATGTAGGCACACAATTCTGTCCATGTAAATCTTGGCCAACTTTGCACTCGTATAGGTCGTCTTCACCGGTATAAAGTGGGCTACCTTGGTCAAATGGTCGACCACTACCCAAATGGAGTCATATCCTGACCTGGTCCTGGGCAATCCTGTGATAAAATCCATTCCCACTCTATCCCACTTCCAATCCGGCACGGGCAATGGCTGTAGCAATCCTGCTGGCTTCTGGTGTTCCGCCTTTACTCGGCTACATACATCACATAGGGCAATATGCTCTGCGATGTCTCCCTTCATGTTGTTCCACCAGAATCTGTCCTTTAGGTCCATATACATCTTCGTATTGCCCGGATGTATGGAATACGGCGAGTCATGAGCTTCCTGCAGAATCAACTTCCTTATCTCCGGATCGTTGGGAACGCACAAACGATCTCCATACCACAAGGTTCCTTGCTCATCCTCGCGGAATTCCCTTGCTCGACCCTCCTTCATCTTTTCCCTTATTTCATCCATCTCTTTGTCTCCCACTTGAGCCTTCCTGATTCTGTCCTGTAGCGTTGGTTGGACTTCCATTGCTGCCAAGTATCCTTCTGATATAACCTCCAGTCTTAGGTCCTTGAATTGCTTGCACAAATCCTCAGGAAATTCCCCAATTGTCAATCCATTGGCATAAACCTTCCGGCTCAGAGCATCTGCTACTACATTGGCCTTTCTTGGGTGGTATTGCAGATTCATATCATAGTCCTTGATAAGCTCCAACCATCTCCTCTGCCTCATGTTCAGTTCCTTCTGCGTGAATATGTACTTTAGGCTCTTGTGGTCGGTGTACACATCACAGTGTTTTCCCATTAAGTAATGCCTCCATACCTTGAGCACATGAACCACTAACGCTAACTCCAAGTCGTGTGTGGGGTAATTCCGCTCATGGTGTTTAAGTTGTCGCGAGGCATATGACACCACTCTCCCATCTTGCATCAGCACACTCCAAAGTCCCTGTCGAGAAGCGTCACAGTACACTTGGAAATCCTTCTAAAGGTCTGGCAAACACAGAACAGGGGCGGTCACTAGTCGACGCTTCAGTTCCTGAAAGCTAGCTTCACACACATCCGACCATTCAAACTTTCTCTCCTTCTTCAGAAGTTCAGTCATCGGCTTAGCAATCTGTAGCATCCCAATTGTCTAACAATTGCAATGCTACTAGCCTAGTCTATATATAATGCTACCTCCTACATATAATTGTTGCATCATCATTATATCATGCTCATGTCATCATGCCTCCTTGCATTTGAGCATCATATAAAACCCTTTTTGTTTTGGTTCTTCTCTCATATGCATCATTAATTGTATTTGCCTCTTGATATTGTATTTGGTTCTTGATATATTGTTTAATGCCCAAGTTGAGTTGGGGGCATATCTTTTATTAACTCCACCACCTTTCTTTGGCTTCATCTAAATTCCACCACCCTAGTCATATATGATCCATTGCTTTTCTTTTGCCATTTAAATCTAGCTCATATGTGTTGGGATGGATCCAATTCTATTTCCACATGCTCTCATCTTAGCATCATGTTGTTTTCACAACATTGAAACATGAGAGCCACATGGCCACCTTTGCATGCCTTGTGAGTGGAATCTTTTCCTAACTTCCATATGTGTGGTTTTGGGGTTATCATCATGTTGGGTTATTTTCGTGGGCTTATTAAATACCTAGTGGCATATACACACTAGCAAGTTCCAAATATAATCCAATATGATCATCTCCATATACTCCACTTGGAATTCTTTCTAAATTCCTTTGCTTGGGCCTTACTCCAATTTTGGGAATGCATAATAATAATGCCAGGTAATAACATTGTTTTCACAAGAATCAACATGGCATTAAATATTTGCATGGGCCATGCAAGTACCACCTTTTGCTTGTCATTTGGTTTTTACTTGTTTTTGGTTGGATCATGCCATCTCTCATCTATCTCTCACTCCTTTTAGCTTGATCTTAATTTGATCTAGCTTAAACCCTAGGCCACATCTCCCTCTCTCTCCTTTCCCCCATCCATGTTTGGTCTTGTGGGTTATATCTAACCCTAAACCCCACCACCCGAATCACCCACTCCATCTTCACCATACCACCCTCTCTAAACCCCTCTCCCTCTCTCTCACCTAAACCCTAAACCGACCCTAGCTACCACCTCCCCCTCTCTTTCGGCCCTTCCTTCTCCCTACCATGCGGGCCCCACCTGGCCCCTCTCCCTGGCCCACCTAGCTACCCCCAACCCTAATGCCAACCCTAGCCCGAGGCTACCACCACCCAACCCGAGCCTACCCTCTCTCCCTCTCTTCTCCCCCTGCCTTGTGGCCCCCTAGCCGAGCCTGGCCTGCCCTACCCCACCTGGCAGTCCCCCTACACCACCCTACCCTGCCCCTGCCCGTGCCTGCCCTGGCCAAGCCCCACCGAGCACGTGAGGAGAGGAGAGAAAGGTGGCCGAGGCCACCTTTTCCATCTACCTGCTACCCACGGCATCTCCCTATCCCCCTCTGCCTTATCTCCATCCTCCGACTCTCCTCTGCCCCAGATCTACCCAGGACCGAGCCTGCCGCTCCTCCCCTCCCTCTCCACCGACGTCTACCCCCAACACCGGCCATCGTCGGCTTCAGCGTCCACCTGCAGTACAAGGAGGCGGGAGTGGTGTTGTGGTCGTCGAGGAAGGACAGGAGATCCTCGGTGTCGCCCCTATACGCGCCGTCGCAGAGGAGGAGCACCGGAGCCGAAGAACACCGACGCCAAACCCTAGTCGCCCGGCCTCTGCCTCAACGACGATCGCCTGCTCCCCTGCCCGTTCCGGCCGCACCAACCTCTCCCCGGTGAGCTCCCTGACCTCCCTGACATGGTCCGCTTCGCCATGATGCCCTATCCTCGCCGGTCTTTTCGTCGATCACCCTCTGCGCGCCGCCGCTCGTTTCTGCTTGCTCGCTCCCGCTCCGCTTAGCCCATATCTAGGCCGCGCCGACCCTCCCTGACACCAAGCCCAGGCCAGCGCAGTGGCTCCGCCCCGCAGCGCGCACCCGCACGTCCCAGGTTCGAGCCCCGCCGCGGCGCCTATCCTCTGTCGCGCACGGACCGATCTGTCCGCAGAGAGGAAGATCCACAGTGCATCGCGAGGCTGTTTTGCAGTAAACCCCCCTAGTTTTTATTCTTAAACCCGCGGTACAAACGAGCCCACCCGTCAGCCTCTCTGATCGTTTTGCAAAACACCCCCCCGCAGAAGTATGCGCTCAACCCGCGCTCCCTCGCTGCGCCGCGTGGCACCCCCTGGGTCGCCCGCTGTCACGTGGGCCTGCGAGGTCGATGGCCCCACCTGTCGGCCTCCTGGGTTAGCCATCAGCGTAGTGAGAAAAGCCCTGTCCTGCCTCTGGGTCGTCCAGTCAGCATGGCCCTACCTGTAAGTGGTTGTGGCTAGCTGTTCCTGAGTACAAAAAGTATTTCGGTAATCTGTTTAAATTCAAATCTTTTCAAAATTAATTCAAATTCAAATTTAAATCTGTTTTTAAATAACTTATGATTTACAAATCCAAATAATACAAATAATATATGTTTTCAAATCAGAAAAATGTGAGGATTTCAACTATGTAATCCAAAATATATTTTGAACATTTAAAATTCCAAGTTTATTTAAATTACAATAAAATGCCCTTTAACCTTTATTAATTAACAACTTTTGTTTTACAACTCCAAATTTGACAAATAATATGTCTAAAATGATTAGCTCGACGAGACCTTTCTGTTTATGCATTCCTTGGTTTGTTTTGAAGCATGAATCATATAAATATAATGTGGACAGCAACTAAAATGGAAATAAAATGGGGCCAAAACTCAATTAAATGCTTTATTATTGCATTCCACACCTCACCCATGCCATGCTACGTTAATGCCATGCAAATTGTGCATCATTCATCATGGCATGATTGTTTGCTTGATGCATTTTAATCATATGCTTGTGCACGTTATTTATGTTAGCCTTGTTTGTTTGGTTCTTCTTCGAATAGACGCTGAGCAGGGGATATATCAAGAGAACCAGGAGCACTACCCAGATCCATCCTTTGCTTCAACTGAGCTGCCAGGCAAGCACTACCACATGCTTGCATACATATAGTACCTATTGCCTCTTTCTTATTCTTGCATCATTGAGTCGCGATTGCATTAAATTGAATCCCAAGTATTGCATAGCCTTTACTTTTTAAACCCCACCGAAGCTTGTTCCTCCATCCCATGAGCCATTACTACAGGAGTTGTTTGAGCCATGCGAGTCGTAGAACAGCATGTGTAGGGTATGTGAGTGTCTGATGGATAACGAGGTACCTAAACAACTTAACCTGAGTAGTAATGGGATAACTAATGAAAGTGGCATCGGTGAGCCCTATTTGCTATTTGGTTTTTCAGGCTCACTTGTGTCCCGTAAGACCCCGAGTACTTGATTCCTATTCCAAGAATATTCGCGCTATCCACATCCGGGAGGCTTATGAACCCCCCTGAGCCAGAGCTTGATTCATTCTTATTTCTTGGGGCCACAAACTAGTTTGAGGTTTTATTTACTATCCTGTACTTATGCCATGCTTTACTGCTTTATTTAAATTGTGCGAGGTATTGCACACTGTACTGTTTAGGTCCGTGACCCGTTTTCGCTGTATCGACAAGCCCACTCACACTTTCGGGTTCCCAGTCGTTTACAGCCGGCCACACAAACCTTGAGTCCGTCTCGTAGCCGGCCAGCTTCGTTGCGGGTAGCTTAATGGGGTGGCCCCCTGAAATATTTCTGAATCCTGTAATTGCTTTGTCGTGACTGCCTCGTTGGGTTTTGATTTGGTTTTTCCGAGGCATATCGAGTGTGTGTTGCTATTTGTGCACCCCTGCAGGGTAAAACTTTCTGAAAGCCGTGTCCGCGGTTATGGACGACTTGGAGCACAGTTTCTCGATCATAGACAAGCATAACTAAAGTACCGCTTTTAATTTGACTAGACTAGGTACCTGACTAGTAAATAGTGCAACACTCACGGAATGGATAATAAAACTGCCAACGGATGGGGGGTTGTTCGTCCGCTTCCTCGTCGGTAAGCGAGGAGGAGGATGGATCTGTGGAGATTACCATGATAACCGTTATAACTGTTGTTATTAATTCACGGACATCCGTCTATCTCTGGTTAGGCGGATGGTTAGCGAGTATCTATAGAATTGCTAGGGTTTATCTTTTGCTGCAATTGCGTCACCCCAGGTTGTGTCCCCTCTAGAGGCATAAAGACTTGCTGAGTACCCCTAGGGTCTCACACGATAAATTATTGGTTCAGATGGACAGGTACACTCGCAAGATGGATACTGGGTGGAAGAGACGGACGAAGTGGGCAACGATCATTCGGTGTAGAGATTCCGGGAACGGGGATCCGTGAGATCTGTGGGCGGGATGTGCTTATTTATGGGGCATCTTATGCCGATTTGCTTCTTATCCGTACTCGGATTTTGGCTTCCGCTTCCGCTTGATACTCTGATGTTTGATGTATGAAGAGATATCCTAAACTATTATATCTATCTAGGATATTTGGATCTTGCCGTATGGCGTTGCTATATTTCCTTTCTTTTTAGATGGAATGGCTCTGATGTACTATTGTATGGTGGCTTGCATACATACTCATTTGTGTATGTAGTTGATCCCTTCGCCTGCCGATTACGCCGCCCGTTCTTGTCTCGATGTTTGGAAATGGTTGGGACGGTCGAAAGGACTACCTGTGAGTGGCATTTGGGCCCCACCATACTATTTAAACCATTTCCGCTCATCCAGGCTTGTAACTAGGAGCGTAATTCACCGAGGTAGTTACGATTGGTATCAGAGCCATCCCGACCTTCAGGGTCTCAGCCAAATGGTCGTTGTCTGTCTAGCAAATATTTTTGGTAGCTATGTATACTAGGTAAAAACAAAACGCGAGAGTAGGACTGCTTCCACTTTTCTTCTTACCCACCCACCACCTTTTTCTGGTAAGGAAGTGTAACGTTTTCAATCCTCTTCTTAAAAATTCAAACTAGGATTCACGTGTTATGGGTTTCCGTAGTACCATAGAAGGTGTGTGTGTGTGTGTGTGTGTGTAATTCCTTGTCTATCTGTTGCATCCAACATGTTATCTTAATCTGCCTTTGGTTATCAACTGTTGGTACATTCCATACTGACAGGCTTTTGAAAAACGATGCGATCTATCTGACTCCTTGTTAACCGGTGCCATCTTCTTAAGGGTGTCCTTCCTTCTAGCAACTCCACATTCTGTGAAAGTATCTGTTGCTAATCTCTATCTGCTAAGTGATTTTGCGCATCTATTGGTATTTTAATGCCGAAAAATGCGGAAAATTTTTCTTTGATACATCTGTGTTTCCACACTCCTTTCCAGTCGTGGGTGAAACATTATCTATCTTCCTTTTATCAGCATGTCCATGCTAACTCATTCTTTTGTCACCGGCGCTTAATCCTGGAGTTCCTTTTCATCTCCTTTTCTCTTGGGCTAATTACATAACATGTGTCGATCCGATGCTGGTGATTGTAATTTGGTTCTCGGCATAGCTATATTCCACTCATGATAAGTGTCGATTGGAATATGGAAAAATGCTATCAACCGTCACCATCTGGAGGAGAAGGTTATCTCCTGTGATTTTGAGTACACCGTGACCATATCTATGCATATCCAAGCATCTCTGGCAATCCGGAGTTTCTCAAGCACTACGGCGGTCTATCATCTGGCCATCATGCTGCACATCTTTTTGAACCCCATATCTGTACAATTCTCCTGGATACGAGGGAATTGCATCTTTTCGCTTCTGATAGCTTTGCTTAAGGTATGAGCTATCATCGGTTCTTATCCAAGATCTCCTTATCTTTGTAACCGGTGATCCGATCAACAATGTGAACCAGGTGACATCTCTTTTTCTTCCGAAGGGCCAGATAATCTATTCTTCCAGTGCATCTTCTTCAACACGAACCCGTGCTCTTAACATTGATCTTTCTAAGAGCATTGAGCTCAGAAAGTGTTTCGAGCATTCATTCGTTTCTCCCGTCGCTTGAACTTGGTATTCTAGGAATATCTTGTTAATCCATGGTGGTATATGTTGATAATATGCTGCCTATTCGATATCAATGGAAGGACATGGAAGTTCATCTGTGTCTCTTTCTCTCAAGCTTCGAGAACACTGCATGTGTGCAAAGTTCTCAAAGTGTGAACTCTGACTTTTTGAAGTTTTCCTCAAGGCTGCTAAATCTCTCTCAATCATTTCAAGAACAACATGGAGTTCTTTCACCTCAGTCTCGTCAAGTAATCTTTTGAAACCCTCTCGTTCTATCATCTATGCTCAATCCACCGGAGGCCATGAAGACTTTTCAGATCTTTCGTAATCCTTCTGTGCAAGTGGTGCTATCTTTTTCTTTGTCTGTGGAATCTTGCAGTTGTCTCCGTAATCTTCCTTCATATCTTTCCGGTGGCTTGTTACTTATGATATGACGACAACATCATCATCTTTATCTATCTTGGATCCGGTGAATCGTTTGCATCTATCCTTGTTTTCTAACGGAGTTCCATGAGCTCTCCTTATCAATACCTTCAGTTTGTTCCGGTAGTTGGATTGCATGGTTTTCTTATTCATGTGCGGAGTAATGCTTTGAGTGCGGGATGGAGTAGCTACCATACCACTACTCTTATCATTCGCTCTTGTACATTGAATTGATGAATTAATGTGATTTCACTCATTCCACGGAAGTTAGAAGTGGCCTTTATCCCTCGATACTTTTACTTCCGTCCTTGTTTTTCCGGAGTGCTCTCTCGAAGAAAGTAATCAATAATCTCTTGTTGGTGATCTCGTCTTTTCCTACACGGAGCAAATCTTCAATTATCTGGTGGAAACAAGCGCAAACTCTTTTCTATCCTCGTCTTTCTACCGGTGCTCGACATCCCCAAACAAGATGAAAGGAAGCTATCTCTCTCTTTGTTTCATCAATCCTTTTCTGTGGTAAAGCCAGTTATGGTTGATGCCATCAGCCGCAAATCTATTGCGTTAGCCTCAAGGCTAAAGAAATCAATAACTATATCTACAATAAACTCCAGATCCTCCATATTCTTTGCTTCTCGGGATTCAACCATGATCTAGTTTCACATCCGTCTCTGGAAGTTATATCCGAGCACCTCAATGGCGTGATCCTTTGGGTTCTTACCGGCGCAAGAAGAATCTAATCTGACGATGTCTAGCTAAATCTTCCTGTTGATATCAAGGGACTCTATTGTTTGAAGGCAATATTGTTTCTGAACTTCATATCTCAATCCGAGAGAAGGTACGATGCTATTGTCATAGTGGTTCAAACCTCTCCAATCTAGCTCTTTTCTTCCGGCGAGACAAAGATTCATCCTCTCTCGTATTAGTAAATCTTTAATCTTAACGGTGTCTTTCTTTATCCAGGATACATCATCTTGTCCTTTCTCTCACAAGTGGTTCTATTCTTTTATCATGTTTCTTGAGAACACGGAGCTATGTCCATCCTATCCGTCTTGTCCCACGACAATCCTTCAACTCTTCTAACCCGTTGTTTCTCCAGCAAAACGCAAGACTCGCAACAAGTCTAGCAAGTTTTGCAAGGTGCAGTGGTCGCACCATTCCGTGGTTCATCATCTTGGGAACGCAAGGATCACCTTCGTTCCGAACACATGCCTCTCCTTGTGTGGTTTTCTTTTTCCTAGGAATCTCGGGGCGAGATTCTTGTTTAGTGGGGGAGAGTTGTAGCATCCCAATTGTCTAACAATTGCAATGCTACTAGCCTAGTCTATATATAATGCTACCTCCTACATATAATTGTTGCATCATCATTATATCATGCTCATGTCATCATGCCTCCTTGCATTTGAGCATCATATAAAACCCTTTTTGTTTTGGTTCTTCTCTCATATGCATCATTAATTGTATTTGCCTCTTGATATTGTATTTGGTTCTTGATATATTGTTTAATGCCCAAGTTGAGTTGGGGGCATATCTTTTATTAACTCCACCACCTTTCTTTGGCTTCATCTAAATTCCACCACCCTAGTCATATATGATCCATTGCTTTTCTTTTGCCATTTAAATCTAGCTCATATGTGTTGGGATGGATCCAATTCTATTTCCACATGCTCTCATCTTAGCATCATGTTGTTTTCACAACATTGAAACATGAGAGCCACATGGCCACCTTTGCATGCCTTGTGAGTGGAATCTTTTCCTAACTTCCATATGTGTGGTTTTGGGGTTATCATCATGTTGGGTTATTTTCGTGGGCTTATTAAATACCTAGTGGCATATACACACTAGCAAGTTCCAAATATAATCCAATATGATCATCTCCATATACTCCACTTGGAATTCTTTCTAAATTCCTTTGCTTGGGCCTTACTCCAATTTTGGGAATGCATAATAATAATGCCAGGTAATAACATTGTTTTCACAAGAATCAACATGGCATTAAATATTTGCATGGGCCATGCAAGTACCACCTTTTGCTTGTCATTTGGTTTTTACTTGTTTTTGGTTGGATCATGCCATCTCTCATCTATCTCTCACTCCTTTTAGCTTGATCTTAATTTGATCTAGCTTAAACCCTAGGCCACATCTCCCTCTCTCTCCTTTCCCCCATCCATGTTTGGTCTTGTGGGTTATATCTAACCCTAAACCCCACCACCCGAATCACCCACTCCATCTTCACCATACCACCCTCTCTAAACCCCTCTCCCTCTCTCTCACCTAAACCCTAAACCGACCCTAGCTACCACCTCCCCCTCTCTTTCGGCCCTTCCTTCTCCCTACCATGCGGGCCCCACCTGGCCCCTCTCCCTGGCCCACCTAGCTACCCCCAACCCTAATGCCAACCCTAGCCCGAGGCTACCACCACCCAACCCGAGCCTACCCTCTCTCCCTCTCTTCTCCCCCTGCCTTGTGGCCCCCTAGCCGAGCCTGGCCTGCCCTACCCCATCTGGCAGTCCCCCTACACCACCCTACCCTGCCCCTGCCCGTGCCTGCCCTGGCCAAGCCCCACCGAGCACGTGAGGAGAGGAGAGAAAGGTGGCCGAGGCCACCTTTTCCATCTACCTGCTACCCACGTCATCTCCCTATCCCCCTCTGCCTTATCTCCATCCCCCGGCTCTCCTCTGCCCTAGATCTACCCAGGACCGAGCCTGCCGCTCCTCCCCTCCCTCTCCACCGACGTCTACCCCCAACACCGGCCATCGTCGGCTTCAGCGTCCACCTGCAGTACAAGGAGGCGGGAGTGGTGTTGTGGTCGTCGAGGAAGGACAGGAGATCCTCGGCGTCGCCCCTGTACGCGCCGTCGCAGAGGAGGAGCACCGGAGCCGAAGAACACCGACGCCAAACCCTAGTCGCCCGGCCTCTGCCTCAACGACGATCGCCTGCTCCCCTGCCCGTTCCGGCCGCACCAACCTCTCCCCGGTGAGCTCCCTGACCTCCCTGACATGGTCCGCTTCGCCATGATGCCCTATCCTCGCCGGTCTTTTCGTCGATCACCCTCTGCGCGCCGCCGCTCGTTTCTGCTTGCTCGCTCCCGCTCCGCTTAGCCCATATCTAGGCCGCGCCGACCCTCCCAGACACCAAGCCCAGGCCAGCGCAGTGGCTCCGCCCCGCAGCGCGCACCCGCACGTCCCAGGTTCGAGCCCCGCCGCGGCGCCTATCCTCTGTCGCGCACGGACCGATCTGTCCGCAGAGAGGAAGATCCACAGTGCATCGCGAGGCCGTTTTGTAGTAAACCCCCCTAGTTTTTATTCTTAAACCCGCGGTACAAACGAGCCCACCCGTCAGCCTCTCTGATCGTTTTGCAAAACACCCCCCCGCAGAAGTATGCCCTCAACCCGCGCTCCCTCGCTGCGCCGCGTGGCACCCCCTGGGTCGCCCGCTGTCACGTGGGCCTGCGAGGTCGATGGCCCCACCTGTCGGCCTCCTGGGTTAGCCATCAGCGTAGTGAGAAAAGCCCTGTCCTGCCTCTGGGTCGTCCAGTCAGCATGGCCCTACCTGTAAGTGGTTGTGGCTAGCTGTTCCTGAGTACAAAAAGTATTTCGGAAATCTGTTTAAATTCAAATCTTTTCAAAATTAATTCAAATTCAAATTTAAATCTGTTTTTAAATAACTTATGATTTACAAATCCAAATAATACAAATAATATATGTTTTCAAATCAGAAAAATGTGAGGATTTCAACTATGTAATCCAAAATATATTTTGAACATTTAAAATTCCAAGTTTATTTAAATTACAATAAAATGCCCTTTAACCTTTATTAATTAACAACTTTTGTTTTACAACTCCAAATTTGACAAATAATATGTCTAAAATGATTAGCTCGACGAGACCTTTCTGTTTATGCATTCCTTGGTTTGTTTTGAAGCATGCATCATATAAATATAATGTGGACAGCAACTAAAATGGAAATAAAATGGGGCCAAAACTCAATTAAATGCTTTATTATTGCATTCCACACCTCACCCATGCCATGCTACGTTAATGCCATGCAAATTGTGCATCATTCATCATGGCATGATTGTTTGCTTGATGCATTTTAATCATATGCTTGTGCACGTTATTTATGTTGGCCTTGTTTGTTTGGTTCTTCTTCGAATAGACGCTGAGCAGGGGATATATCAAGAGAACCAGGAGCACTACCCAGATCCATCCTTTGCTTCAACTGAGCTGCCAGGCAAGCACTACCACATGCTTGCATACATATAGTACCTATTGCCTCTTTCTTATTCTTGCATCATTGAGTCGCGATTGCATTAAATTGAATCCCAAGTATTGCATAGCCTTTACTTTTTAAACCCCACCGAAGCTTGTTCCTCCATCCCATGAGCCATTACTACAGGAGTTGTTTGAGCCATGCGAGTCGTAGAACAGCATGTGTAGGGTATGTGAGTGTCTGATGGATAACGAGGTACCTAAACAACTTAACCTGAGTAGTAATGGGATAACTAATGAAAGTGGCATCGGTGAGCCCTATTTGCTATTTGGTTTTTCAGGCTCACTTGTGTCCCGTAAGACCCCGAGTACTTGATTCCTATTCCAAGAATATTCGCGCTATCCACATCCGGGAGGCTTATGAACCCCCCTGAGCCAGAGCTTGATTCATTCTTATTTCTTGGGGCCACAAACTAGTTTGAGGTTTTATTTACTATCCTGTACTTATGCCATGCTTTACTGCTTTATTTAAATTGTGCGAGGTATTGCACACTGTACTGTTTAGGTCCGTGACCCGTTTTCGCTGTATCGACAAGCCCACTCACACTTTCGGGTTCCCAGTCGTTTACAGCCGGCCACACAAACCTTGAGTCCGTCTCGTAGCCGGCCAGCTTCGTTGCGGGTAGCTTAATGGGGTGGCCCCCTGAAATATTTCTGAATCCTGTAATTGCTTTGTCGTGACTGCCTCGTTGGGTTTTGATTTGGTTTTTCCGAGGCATATCGAGTGTGTGTTGCTATTTGTGCACCCCTGCAGGGTAAAACTTTCTGAAAGCCGTGTCCGCGGTTATGGACGACTTGGAGCACAGTTTCTCGATCATAGACAAGCATAACTAAAGTACCGCTTTTAATTTGACTAGACTAGGTACCTGACTAGTAAATAGTGCAACACTCACGGAATGGATAATAAAACTGCCAACGGATGGGGGGTTGTTCGTCCGCTTCCTCGTCGGTAAGCGAGGAGGAGGATGGATCTGTGGAGATTACCATGATAACCGTTATAACTGTTGTTATTAATTCACGGACATCCGTCTATCTCTGGTTAGGCGGATGGTTAGCGAGTATCTATAGAATTGCTAGGGTTTATCTTTTGCTGCAATTGCGTCACCCCAGGTTGTGTCCCCTCTAGAGGCATAAAGACTTGCTGAGTACCCCCAGGGTCTCACACGATAAATTATTGGTTCAGATGGACAGGTACACTCGCAAGATGGATACTGGGTGGAAGAGACGGACGAAGTGGGCAACGATCATTCGGTGTAGAGATTCCGGGAACGGGGATCCGTGAGATCTGTGGGCGGGATGTGCTTATTTATGGGGCATCTTATGCCGATTTGCTTCTTATCCGTACTCGGATTTTGGCTTCCGCTTCCGCTTGATACTCTGATGTTTGATGTATGAAGAGATATCCTAAACTATTATATCTATCTAGGATATTTGGATCTTTCCGTATGGCGTTGCTATATTTCCTTTCTTTTCAGATGGAATGGCTCTGATGTACTATTGTATGGTGGCTTGCATACATACTTATTTGTGTATGTAGTTGATCCCTTCGCCTGCCGATTACGCCGCCCGTTCTTGTCTCGATGTTTGGAAATGGTTGGGACGGCCGAAAGGTCTACCTGTGAGTGGCATTTGGGCCCCACCGTACTATTTCAACCATTTCCGCTCATCCAGGCTTGTAACTAGGAGCATAATTCACCGAGGTAGTTACGATTGGTATCAGAGCCATCCCGACCTTCAGGGTCTCAGCCAAATGGTCGTTGTCTGTCTAGCAAATATTTTTGGTAGCTATGTATACTAGGGAAAAACAAAACGCGAGAGTAGGACTGCTTCCACTTTTCTTCTTACCCACCCACCACCTTTTTCTGGTAAGGAAGTGTAACGTTTTCAATCCTCTTCTTAAAAATTCAAACTAGGATTCACGTGTTATGGGTTTCCGTAGTACCATAGAAGGTGTGTGTGTGTGTGTAATTCCTTGTCTATCTGTTGCATCCAACATGTTATCTTAATCTGCCTTTGGTTATCAACTGTTGGTACATTCCATACTGACAGGCTTTTGAAAAACGGCGCGATCTATCTGACTCCTTGTTAACCGGTGCCATCTTCTTAAGGGTGTCCTTCCTTCTAGCAACTCCACATTCTGTGAAAGTATCTGTTGCTAATCTCTATCTGCTAAGTGATTTTGCGCATCTATTGGTATTTTAATGCCGAAAAATGCGGAAAATTTTTCTTTGATACATCTGTGTTTCCACACTCCTTTCCAGTCGTGGGTGAAACATTATCTATCTTCCTTTTATCAGCATGTCCATGCTAACTCATTCTTTTGTCACCGGCGCTTAATCCTGGAGTTCCTTTTCATCTCCTTTTCTCTTGGGCTAATTACATAACATGTGTCGATCCGATGTTGGTGATTGTAATTTGGTTCTCGGCATAGCTATATTCCACTCATGATAAGTGTCGATTGGAATATGGAAAAATGCTATCAACCGTCACCATCTGGAGGAGAAGGTTATCTCCTGTGATTTTGAGTACACCGTGACCATATCTATGCATATCCAAGCATCTTTGGCAATCCGGAGTTTCTCAAGCACTACGGCGGTCTATCATCTGGCCATCATGCTGCACATCTTTTTGAACCCCATATCTATACAATTCTCCTGGATACGAGGGAATTGCATCTTTTCGCTTCTGATAGCTTTGCTTAAGGTATGAGCTATCATCGGTTCTTATCCAAGATCTCCTTATCTTTGTAACCGGTGATCCGATCAACAATGTGAACCAGGTGACATCTCTTTTTCTTCCGAAGGGCCAGATAATCTATTCTTCCAGTGCATCTTCTTCAACACGAACCCGTGCTCTTAATATTGATCTTTCTAAGAGCGTTGAGCTCAGAAAGTGTTTCGAGCATTCATTCGTTTCTCCCGTCGCTTGAACTTGGTATTCTAGGAATATCTTGTTAATCCATGGTGGTATATGTTGATAATATGTTGCCTATTCGATATCAATGGAAGGACATGGAAGTTCATCTGTGTCTCTTTCTCTCAAGCTTCGAGAACACTGCCTGTGTGCAAAGTTCTCAAAGTGTGAACTCTGACTTTTTGAAGTTTTCCTCAAGGCTGCTAAATCTCTCTCAATCATTTCAAGAACAACATGGAGTTCTTTCACCTCAGTCTCGTCAAGTAATCTTTTGAAACCCTCTCGTTCTATCATCTATGCTCAATCCACCGGAGGCCATGAAGACTTTTCAGATCTTTCGTAATCCTTCTGTGCAAGTGGTGCTATCTTTTCTTTGTCTGTGGAATCTTGCAGTTGTCTCCGTAATCTTCCTTCATATCTTTCCGGTGGCTTGTTACTTATGATATGACGACAACATCATCATCTTTATCTATCTTGGATCCGGTGAATCGTTTGCATCTATCCTTGTTTTCTAACGGAGTTCCATGAGCTCTCCTTATCAATACCTTCAGTTTGTTCCGGTAGTTGGATTGCATGGTTTTCTTATTCATGTGCGGAGTAATGCTTTGAGTGCGGGATGGAGTAGCTACCATACCACTACTCTTATCATTCGCTCTTGTACATTGAATTGGTGAATTAATGTGATTTCACTCATTCCACGGAAGTTAGAAGTGGCCTTTATCCCTCGATACTTTTACTTCCGTCCTTGTTTTTCCGGAGTGCTCTCTCGAAGAAAGTAATCAATAATCTCTTGTTGGTGATCTCGTCTTTTCCTACACGGAGCAAATCTTCAATTATCTGGTGGAAACAAGCGCAAACTCTTTTCTATCCTCGTCTTTCTACCGGTGCTCGACATCCCCAAACAAGATGAAAGGAAGCTATCTCTCTCTTTGTTTCATCAATCCTTTTCTGTGGTAAAGCCAGTTATGGTTGATGCCATCAGCCGCAAATCTATTGCGTTAGCCTCAAGGCTAAAGAAATCAATAACTATATCTACAATAAACTCCAGATCCTCCATATTCTTTGCTTCTCGGGATTCAACCATGATCTAGTTTCACATCCGTCTCTGGAAGTTATATCCGAGCACCTCAATGGCGTGATCCTTTGGGTTCTTACCGGCGCAAGAAGAATCTAATCTGACGATGTCTAGCTAAATCTTCCTGTTGATATCAAGGGACTCTATTGTTTGAAGGCAATATTGTTTCTGAACTTCATATCTCAATCCGAGAGAAGGTACGATGCTATTGTCATAGTGGTTCAAACCTCTCCAATCTAGCTCTTTTCTTCCGGCGAGACAAAGATTCATCCTCTCTCGTATTAGTAAATCTTTAATCTTAACGGTGTCTTTCTTTATCCAGGATACATCATCTTGTCCTTTCTCTCACAAGTGGTTCTATTCTTTTATCATGTTTCTTGAGAACACGGAGCTATGTCCATCCTATCCGTCTTGTCCCACGACAATCCTTCAACTCTTCTAACCCGTTGTTTCTCCAGCAAAACGCAAGACTCGCAACAAGTCTAGCAAGTTTTGCAAGGTGCAGTGGTCGCACCATTCCGTGGTTCATCATCTTGGGAACGCAAGGATCACCTTCGTTCCGAACACATGCCTCTCCTTGTGTGGTTTTCTTTTTCCTAGGAATCTCGGGGCGAGATTCTTGTTTAGTGGGGGAGAGTTGTAGCATCCCAATTGTCTAACAATTGCAATGCTACTAGCCTAGTCTATATATAATGCTACCTCCTACATATAATTGTTGCATCATCATTATATCATGCTCATGTCATCATGCCTCCTTGCATTTGAGCATCATATAAAACCCTTTTTGTTTTGGTTCTTCTCTCATATGCATCATTAATTGTATTTGCCTCTTGATATTGTATTTGGTTCTTGATATATTGTTTAATGCCCAAGTTGAGTTGGGGGCATATCTTTTATTAACTCCACCACCTTTCTTTGGCTTCATCTAAATTCCACCACCCTAGTCATATATGATCCATTGCTTTTCTTTTGCCATTTAAATCTAGCTCATATGTGTTGGGATGGATCCAATTCTATTTCCACATGCTCTCATCTTAGCATCATGTTGTTTTCACAACATTGAAACATGAGAGCCACATGGCCACCTTTGCATGCCTTGTGAGTGGAATCTTTTCCTAACTTCCATATGTGTGGTTTTGGGGTTATCATCATGTTGGGTTATTTTCGTGGGCTTATTAAATACCTAGTGGCATATACACACTAGCAAGTTCCAAATATAATCCAATATGATCATCTCCATATACTCCACTTGGAATTCTTTCTAAATTCCTTTGCTTGGGCCTTACTCCAATTTTGGGAATGCATAATAATAATGCCAGGTAATAACATTGTTTTCACAAGAATCAACATGGCATTAAATATTTGCATGGGCCATGCAAGTACCACCTTTTGCTTGTCATTTGGTTTTTACTTGTTTTTGGTTGGATCATGCCATCTCTCATCTATCTCTCACTCCTTTTAGCTTGATCTTAATTTGATCTAGCTTAAACCCTAGGCCACATCTCCCTCTCTCTCCTTTCCCCCATCCATGTTTGGTCTTGTGGGTTATATCTAACCCTAAACCCCACCACCCGAATCACCCACTCCATCTTCACCATACCACCCTCTCTAAACCCCTCTCCCTCTCTCTCACCTAAACCCTAAACCGACCCTAGCTACCACCTCCCCCTCTCTTTCGGCCCTTCCTTCTCCCTACCATGCGGGCCCCACCTGGCCCCTCTCCCTGGCCCACCTAGCTACCCCCAACCCTAATGCCAACCCTAGCCCGAGGCTACCACCACCCAACCCGAGCCTACCCTCTCTCCCTCTCTTCTCCCCCTGCCTTGTGGCCCCCTAGCCGAGCCTGGCCTGCCCTACCCCACCTGGCAGTCCCCCTACACCACCCTACCCTGCCCCTGCCCGTGCCTGCCCTGGCCAAGCCCCACCGAGCACGTGAGGAGAGGAGAGAAAGGTGGCCGAGGCCACCTTTTCCATCTACCTGCTACCCACGGCATCTCCCTATCCCCCTCTGCCTTATCTCCATCCCCCGGCTCTCCTCTGCCCCAGATCTACCCAGGACCGAGCCTGCCGCTCCTCCCCTCCCTCTCCACCGACGTCTACCCCCAACACCGGCCATCGTCGGCTTCAGCGTCCACCTGCAGTACAAGGAGGCGGGAGTGGTGTTGTGGTCGTCGAGGAAGGACAGGAGATCCCCGGCGTCGCCCCTGTACGCGCCGTCGCAGAGGAGGAGCACCGGAGCCGAAGAACACCGACGCCAAACCCTAGTCGCCCGGCCTCTGCCTCAACGACGATCGCCTGCTCCCCTGCCCGTTCCGGCCGCACCAACCTCTCCCCGGTGAGCTCCCTGACCTCCCTGACATGGTCCGCTTCGCCATGATGCCCTATCCTCGCCGGTCTTTTCGTCGATAACCCTCTGCGCGCCGCCGCTCGTTTCTGCTTGCTCGCTCCCGCTCCACTTAGCCCATATCTAGGACGCGCCGACCCTCCCTGACACCAAGCCCAGGCCAGCGCAGTGGCTCCGCCCCGCAGCGCGCACCCGCACGTCCCAGGTTCGAGCCCCGCTGTGGCGCCTATCCTCTGTCGCGCACGGACCGATCTGTCCGCAGAGAGGAAGATCCACAGTGCATCGCGAGGCCGTTTTGCAGTAACCCCACCTAGTTTTTATTCTTAAACCCGCGGTACAAACGAGCCCACCCGTCAGCCTCTCTGATCATTTTGCAAAACACCCCCCCGCAGAAGTATGCCCTCAACCCGCGCTCCCTCGCTGCGCCGCGTGGCACCCCCTGGGTCGCCCGCTGTCACGTGGGCCTGCGAGGTCGATGGCCCCACCTGTCGGCCTCCTGGGTTAGCCATCAGCGTAGTGAGAAAAGCCCTGTCCTGCCTCTGGGTCGTCCAGTCAGCATGGCCCTACCTGTAAGTGGTTGTGGCTAGCTGTTCCTGAGTACAAAAAGTATTTCGGAAATCTGTTTAAATTCAAATCTTTTCAAAATTAATTCAAATTCAAATTTAAATCTGTTTTTAAATAACTTATGATTTACAAATCCAAATAATACAAATAATATATGTTTTCAAATCAGAAAAATGTGAGGATTTCAACTATGTAATCCAAAATATATTTTGAACATTTAAAATTCCAAGTTTATTTAAATTACAATAAAATGCCCTTTAACCTTTATTAATTAACAACTTTTGTTTTACAACTCCAAATTTGACAAATAATATGTATAAAATGATTAGCTCGACGAGACCTTTCTGTTTATGCATTCCTTGGTTTGTTTTGAAGCATGCATCATATAAATATAATGTGGACAGCAACTAAAATGGAAATAAAATGGGGCCAAAACTCAATTAAATGCTTTATTATTGCATTCCACACCTCACCCATGCCATGCTACGTTAATGCCATGCAAATTGTGCATCATTCATCATGGCATGATTGTTTGCTTGATGCATTTTAATCATATGCTTGTGCACGTTATTTATGTTGGCCTTGTTTGTTTGGTTCTTCTTCGAATAGACGCTGAGCAGGGGATATATCAAGAGAACCAGGAGCACTACCCAGATCCATCCTTTGCTTCAACTGAGCTGCCAGGCAAGCACTACCACATGCTTGCATACATATAGTACCTATTGCCTCTTTCTTATTCTTGCATCATTGAGTCGCGATTGCATTAAATTGAATCCCAAGTATTGCATAGCCTTTACTTTTTAAACCCCACCGAAGCTTGTTCCTCCATCCCATGAGCCATTACTACAGGAGTTGTTTGAGCCATGCGAGTCGTAGAACAGCATGTGTAGGGTATGTGAGTGTCTGATGGATAACGAGGTACCTAAACAACTTAACCTGAGTAGTAATGGGATAACTAATGAAAGTGGCATCGGTGAGCCCTATTTGCTATTTGGTTTTTCAGGCTCACTTGTGTCCCGTAAGACCCCGAGTACTTGATTCCTATTCCAAGAATATTCGCGCTATCCACATCCGGGAGGCTTATGAACCCCCCTGAGCCAGAGCTTGATTCATTCTTATTTCTTGGGGCCACAAACTAGTTTGAGGTTTTATTTACTATCCTGTACTTATGCCATGCTTTACTGCTTTATTTAAATTGTGCGAGGTATTGCACACTGTACTGTTTAGGTCCGTGACCCGTTTTCACTGTATCGACAAGCCCACTCACACTTTCGGGTTCCCAGTCGTTTACAGCCGGCCACACAAACCTTGAGTCCGTCTCGTAGCCGGCCAGCTTCGTTGCGGGTAGCTTAATGGGGTGGCCCCCTGAAATATTTCTGAATCCTGTAATTGCTTTGTCATGACTGCCTCGTTGGGTTTTGATTTGGTTTTTCCGAGGCATATCGAGTGTGTGTTGCTATTTGTGCACCCCTGCAGGGTAAAACTTTCTGAAAGCCGTGTCCGCGGTTATGGACGACTTGGAGCACAGTTTCTCGATCATAGACAAGCATAACTAAAGTACCGCTTTTAATTTGACTAGACTAGGTACCTGACTAGTAAATAGTGCAACACTCACGGAATGGATAATAAAACTGCCAACGGATGGGGGGTTGTTCGTCCGCTTCCTCGTCGGTAAGCGAGGAGGAGGATGGATCTGTGGAGATTACCATGATAACCGTTATAACTGTTGTTATTAATTCACGGACATCCGTCTATCTCTGGTTAGGCGGATGGTTAGCGAGTATCTATAGAATTGCTAGGGTTTATCTTTTGCTGCAATTGCGTCACCCCAGGTTGTGTCCCCTCTAGAGGCATAAAGACTTGCTGAGTACCCCTAGGGTCTCACACGATAAATTATTGGTTCAGATGGACAGGTACACTCGCAAGATGGATACTGGGTGGAAGAGACGGACGAAGTGGGCAACGATCATTCGGTGTAGAGATTCCGGGAACGGGGATCCGTGAGATCTGTGGGCGGGATGTGCTTATTTATGGGGCATCTTATGCCGATTTGCTTCTTATCCGTACTCGGATTTTGGCTTCCGCTTCCGCTTGATACTCTGATGTTTGATGTATGAAGAGATATCCTAAACTATTATATCTATCTAGGATATTTGGATCTTGCCGTATGGCGTTGCTATATTTCCTTTCTTTTTAGATGGAATGGCTCTGATGTACTATTGTATGGTGGCTTGCATACATACTCATTTGTGTATGTAGTTGATCCCTTCGCCTGCCGATTACGCCGCCCGTTCTTGTCTCGATGTTTGGAAATGGTTGGGACGGCCGAAAGGTCTACTTGTGAGTGGCATTTGGGCCCCACCGTACTATTTCAACCATTTCCGCTCATCCAGGCTTGTAACTAGGAGCGTAATTCACCGAGGTAGTTACACAATCTTGGAAAAGTTTTCAATGAACCTCCTATAATATCTAGCAAGTCCCAGAAAGCTGCAAATCTCTCCCGCATTCTTGGGTGCTTCCCACTCAGTTACTGCAGTCACTTTGCTTGGATCAACATCGACTCCTTCTCCTGACACTACGTGTCCAAGAAACCCAACAGTGTTAAGCCAGAATTCACACTTGCTGAATTTGGCATACAGCTTGTGTTCCCTCAGCTTCTCCATAATCAGTCGCAGATGTTTCTCATGCTCAGCATCATCCTTGGAATATATCAGTATGTCATCAATAAACACCACCACGAACTTGTCCAAGTACTCCATAAATACCTTGTTCATCATGGTCATGAAGTACGCCGGGGCATTCGTTAGTCCAAAAGACATAACTGTATACTCATATAAACCATACCTAGTGGTGAAGGCGGTTTTTGGTACGTCCTCCTCCCGGATCTTCAATTGGAAGTAGCCAGATCGCAGATCAATTTTGCTGAACACCTTTGCTCCTTCCAGTTGATCAAACAAATCATTTATGTTCGGCAGGGGGTATTTGTTCTTGATGGTCACTTCATTCAGCGAGCGATAGTCCACCACTAATCTCTTGGTGTCGTCTTTCTTCTCCACAAACAGAACAGGTGCTCCCCATGACGACGAACTAGGCTGAATGAATCCTTTGTCCAACTGCTCTTTCAGCTGCTTCTTCAATTCCTTCAGCTCATCCACATCCATCTTATATGGTCTCTTTGCTATAGGTTCTGTTCCCGGCATCAGGTCGATAAGAAACTCTACTTCCCGGTCAGGTGGCATCCCTGGCAGTTCTTCCGGAAACACATCGGGATAATCCTTGATCACTGGCACAGTATCCATGCTAACCCCCTTAAGAGAATTCAACTTACACCTTCCTGGTCGTACAGCCGACTTGAATCTAATCCTCTTACCATCCGGGGTTTTGAGTGAAACAGCTCGCTGTGCACAATCTATGTGTCCCTCATGCATAGACATCCAATCCATACCCAGAATAACGTCTAACCCCTGTGATTCCAACACTACCAAATGTGCACTGAAGTTGTGTGTTCCAATCCTCACAGTTAAATTGCGGCATCCCACGCTAGCTATCATATCTCCTCCAGGTGAACTCACTCTAATAGACCCTTTCATAGACTCATTAGGTAGCTTATACTTATCCACGAATGCCCTTGATATGAATGAATGCGATGCACCAGTATCGAAAAGTATAAGTGCAGGGTGAGTGTTGATTGGAAACTTACCAATCACAAGGTCAGGCTCATCTGGAATCTCCTCCACATTTATGTGGTTCACTGTGGCCTTCTCGTTGTTGGTTGGCTTCAGTCCTTTCCTCTCCGGACAGTTGTCAGCATAGTGTCCCTTCTGTTTACACTTGAAGCATGTCACCTCACTCAGATCCTTCTTCACAAAGCTGCGATCACGGTTGCGGTCATGTCCACCGTGTCCTCCTGAATGATGAGAGTGTCCTCCCTTGTGGCTGTGGTGGTTGCTCTTGTGGTTGTCATGATGATGCCCATCGCCTCCATGGTGGTGGCGGTCATGGCTCCCATGGTCACTCCCTCCATGCTTGGAGTATCCATCATATGAAGTGCGAGACTTGTGGTGTGAACCAGAGTGATGATTATTGCTCTTTCTCTTGCGGTTCTCCACCTGCTTGTGCTTTCCTTCCAAGATCCTGGCCTTGTCCATAAGCTCGTGGAAAGTGGGGCAGTAAACCACCAGTAGCTGCACTGAAATCTCATCACTGAGGCCATCTAGGAATCTCTCCCTCCTTTTTGCATTAGTGTCAACATCCTCAGGTGCATAACGGGACAGGTTGTTGAACTCCTCAATGTACTTAGCCACGGTGCGATTAGTTTGGCGCAAGTTGCGGAACTCCTTCCTCTTCAGGCTCAGAACTCCTGAAGACACGTGGTTGGTCCTGAATCCTTCCTCAAACATTGCCCAAGTCACAGTGTCCAGCGGGTGGGTGATCTGAAAAGTGTCCCACCAAGAAGCGGCTGGTCCCTCCAGTAGGTGAGCGGCAAACCTCACCTTCTCAGCATCAGTGCATCCAACAGTTACCAGATCCTTGTTGACTGAACGCAACCAGTCTAGGGCAACCATTGGCTCCGTTGCAGTAGAGAACTTAGCTGGCCTTAGCCTCAGAAATCTGGTGAGAGCATCTCCCTGAGGCTGATTGTTTCCATTGTTGTTGTTGTTCTGAGCTGCCATGAACTGAGTCATAACTTGGGCCAGCTGTGCCTGGGCTGCCATGAGTTGCTCCAACTCAGTGGGTTGACGGCGGGGAGGCATCTGCGGTTCAGCACAGGTAGGTTTAGAAAGAATCAACTACGATAATAGGACTCTACCCATGCATGTGATCAAACAACAACAAACAATAGCAGACAATCACAAGCAAGCAACACATCAACAAACAAGTGATCCAGCAACATCCCAGGGGTTATCCTAGCAGTATATACCTATTGAAATAGTTTTACAAGAGTTGGCAATGGTTAACTAAACAGTTGATCAACTAAACAACAAAAATAGCAATCTGCCAGAACAGTCCAGCAGCGTTCGCGAATTTTTCCGCCTGAGTTAAACTCGTCAGAAAATTTAGCTGATTTTTGCACATACAGTACAGAGAGTTTCGCATCAGCCCAATTTTTTTCAGATTTTCCCAGTTACCAGAAAAATATGAAAAATCGTACAGTACTGCTATATCAGCAGAAAAACTGCAGCGAAATTAACACAGATAGTAACCAAAATTGCCATAACTCTTTCATAAAATTTGCACAAATAATTCCTGGGATATTGGAGTACACAAATAAGCAACTAATCACTCTTAAACTAACAGCAACTAAGTTTCACATTAATCGAGACTAATCCTAACGATTTTACCTAACGAGGACTAATTGGTGGACTTCTATCTACTTCTTGAAGAGGTTGCGGTAGGTCCTTGCACTCATGCGTTGGCGCTTCGGTCCACGGTTCAACCATGGCGGTGGAGTGTACACTTCTTCTGAATCATCACTTGAGATCTCAAACTCCACCTCTTCTGGATCCTCCTCTTCTTCTTCACTCTCAGCTGCAACTGCAACAGCTTCATCTCCTCCACCATCATCGTCTCCATCATCATCATCCTCGTCCTCATCATCATCGTTCCCACTGTCATCCTCATCCCCATTGTTGCCATCATCTCCATTGTCATCATCAGAGGGTGGATTCAGCTGTGCTTGGAGAGCGGCAATCTGGGCTGTCATAGCTTCAATAGTTTGATCCCTTTCCTGGACGGTCCCTTGCAGCTGTTGTATGTTCTGGGTGTTCTCCTGCACAGTACCATGAAGATGAGCTATGGTTGCATCTCTGGCTATCAGGGCATTCTCCAGAACTCCCACAGCTTCATGCAGGGTGTCAATCTCCTGTCCTTGGACCACCATACCATTGCTAGCGAAGTCTGCAATCTCCTTTATCATCATCACTTTCTCAGCTAGAGCTCCATTCTCCCTTTCCATGTCCTCTATGTGACTCCGACGGGGCGGCATGTTGTTCCTGTCGCCCGGGGTAACCACAATGTGCCCATCTTCATCACGCCTCCCATAGTCACGGTAGGGTGAATCTACTGGCAGTAGGTGTCGGACATTATGGCACTGGCGAGACAGGGCTTCATGTATGGCCAAGTTGATTCCAAGTCCCCAGTTGCAGTATGTCTTGGTGTAGATCAAATGCACTGGATTTGGCAAGGCGGCATCCCTGAATATGAAGGTGGTGATCTCCCATGCATCCTCTCCATATCCATAGGTGTACAACCTTCTTCCCTTGAACATGGGCAGTGGCAATCCCAATGACTGCGAGAGCTGTGCTAACTGCCTTGCAAAGGGCCTTGGTGACTCCATGGTTGCATACTCAGTCCTGACTTCTCCCATCTATCAAGTAAAAGAGGAAAGTGTGAGAATAGCATATGGTAAGAATTTACGAGGGTGAAAGGCATAAGATGAAAGACACGGTTAATATAGGCTTTAATAGTTCTATGGCTTCCTAATCCAATCCTAGGTCACGATCCTACAGTCGACACACGGGCTCTGATACCATCTTGTAACACCGCGGTTCTGAAAAGACCGTGGCTTTTATGTGACATGCCAATCCCTGGATCGGTTCATTGGCCCACAATAGAATGAGATGAATAACATAGCAAATATCCGTGTATCATAAATAACAAAGATCCAGAGTACCATTATTACAATAAAAGCTTAGCTCAAGGCTAGCTCAAATTATTCAGGTAGCAACATAAATAAAGCAAATCCTCCATTCTTCAAATTGCCCACAAGTGAACAAGTGCCGAGTGGAGTACCGTGGCCTATATCGATTACTCGGAATCGGAATATCCTGCAACATGAAACGTAGCAGCCCCGAAGGGTCAATACATGGAATGTATGGCAAGTAGAGCTAGTAAAGGAGACAATAGTACTAACATCTACATGCATATTTGGCAAGTGGAGCTGTGTCTGGCTTGCATTTGCAAATACATTTGTCCTACTTTTATAAACAGTTTTGGATTTTTCTTTGAAAAGATCCCAATTAAGTTAACCCAACAATATTAAAGCAATTATGAAATTAGAATGAGCGAGAAACATGTCATGGAATCAATATCAAGCAACTCAGTTGTCCATAACCGGGGACACGGCTAATCGATTAGATTATACACCCTGCAGGGGTTAGTACACTTTACCCATGTGACTTGGCCAGCCCAACTCGTACCATCACTCTCATTTTGGGTGATGATAGGGAGAAGTCCAAGAAGAGACTGTTCGGGAAGTAGCACCCCAATCCCGACGCGCACCGGTCCAACCTACCAAAATTCTACATCTCTGGATACGCGGGTTCGAGTTACCACAACCTACTAAGTCCAACCAACCGCCCATTTCATTATTGGCACATGGTTGTACACGTAAGCTACACAATAAAGAAGCCAATCAATTTTCACTGTAAGCCTATCCTTTTAATTCACGATGAGATTCCCCTCGTTCCACTGAATCCAGGGACATATCATACGCAATTTTAGAGCTACAGATCTTTTTCTACGAAATTTACAAGTTTCTACCGAAATCTGTCAACTAAAACGATTAACGAAAATACCCAGTCAACTGTGTCTGTTGACTGGTCAACGCGGCTGCTGACTGGGCGTCTGACTAGTCAACGTCTGGGGCTGACCGGTCAACGACCGATCTGGACCGTTGATCTGAGATCCAAAGGTGGCTGCGGACTCACCGGAGACGAACAACGGCGAGCTCGGGACGGTGGCGGCGATCGGCTCCGGCGACGGCGGTTCCTGCGCGGAGGGGAAAACAGTCAGCGCGCGGAACGGTGGCGGTCAACGCGGCGGCGGCGCGAGCGACGGCGGCGGCGAGTGGCACGCAGCGCGAGGCGGCGGCGTGCGGCGTGGGGCGACGGCGGCGCAAGGCAGCGCGGGTGCAGGGCCGAGGCGGGCGGCGCTGGCAGCGCGAGGCTGGCGCGCGGCGCACGCGCGATTGCGTGGTGGCGGAGGCGCGGCGCGGGCGCGGGTTGGCGGCGCGGCGCGGACGCGGGGCGAGCAGCGGCGGGCGGCGTGGCGCGCGGGCGGCGCTGCAGGCGGCGGGGGAAGGCGCGATGGCGGGGTGCGCTTACCGAGGCGGCGGCGGACGCGGTTCCCGAGAGGCGGCGACGCGGGGCTCGGAGATCGAGACGCGTGGGGCGGGCGCGCGGGTCGAGGCGGTGGGAGAGGCGGCGGCGGCTGGGTGGGGTCCGCCCTTTTGTGGGCCCCACGCGGGGTCCTAGTTGGATACGGCGCACGGTTGGAGGCGAACACGGCGAAGTCGGGCCGATTTTTTTGATCTTTTAGTAAAACGGCTGTAACTTTTCCGTACGAGCTCCGAATCAGGCGATTCTTACTCCTAAGCTTTTGTAAAAACGAGGGGAACAACCTAGAGTCAATGGTTGAGTGAAACCACTAGGCTACAGGGGTGGACAACGCAAGTCCTACTAAAGCCTCTCGCAGGAGCCTCGTAGTAAAATAGAATAGGGTTTTGAAAATAGCGTTTTCCGAATCCTTTCAGTCGGTGGTTTTGCGTGAAAAAGTATGATGCAATGATATGAATGATATGCAGAACCAAATCTAAAATCTAAGATGTGACAATTGTCTTATTTCTTACCAAAATCTACAAAGATAAACTTTTATCAATACTTGTTTTCTAAAACCAAACTTTATGGCCTCCCTTTTATCTTTTCCGTAGCTTCACATAACTGGTAGGTATATAGACATAACTTGTACTACAAACTACTACAATTTATAGAAAATGGGATATTGTTATTGAGATAACAAAATGCTCTGTTGACTACCATAAATAAACTATGATTTTTTAGAAAAAATACATAATTTATGATTTTTTAGCTGAAGAGAGAACTTCTTGGCTTTGCTTTATGCAAATGAAACCAAAGTTTGGTTCATAGTCGTCCAAGCTGTGCACCTAATGTACCCAGGCTTTTGTGCCATTGGACGCAAAATGATGGAAAGGATATCGATGGAAGTTAGGATGTGGGTATTTAGAAATGTATTTCTTCAAAATGAACCCATACTCTAGAGGCGCCATATAAGTTTCAGGAGCTTATGGTGATGTTTGGTCTGATAAAAACTCCACTATAACTCTTACTGCGATAGAACACATATGGGAACCTCTATCAAATTATGAAATCATAGTACACATAAGAAAACATAACTGCAATTTTCATAAATAATCCAATCAAGGTTTAAAAAATCTAATTAAAAAAATTAACTTGTTTTTTTGCCGATCATGTCAAAATAAAGACAATAATGGTCAAATGGACCGGAAACGAAACATATGGCTCACTATGTATGCCATTTTATGTATGAAAAAAACAAAATGCATATAATTATTAATTAATTGCGCGAGAATCAAAGCTTGGCGATGGATTGATTTTGATAAAATGACAGGGTTGTTATACAACTGTGCCCGCATCCCTCCTTTTAGTACCTAACAATCCAAAGGCTAAGGCCTTTTTTGATCCAGAGTATTTGCACATATTTTTTTGGAAGACTTATATTTTTAGGATTTTTCTATGGTGGTTGTTTGATTTGTAGGATTAAATCGTATAGAATTTTTTTCTAAGAAATCATTTGCACTAGACTTCATATGAGATCTAACACCCACTTAAATATCTCTTTTTTGGAATTCTTTGGTTTTCCTGTGATAGAATCAAACGAATATTTATGCATACGAAATTCTATAGGATTAAGTTCACGAGTACTCTCTCCGTCTCATAATATCACATGTCATTACAAATAGGATGTCAAGTGGGATTTCACCTAGATCCCAATTCTAGTTTATTTTAGATTTTATAGTATAAAATTTTGTCAAAATTTTACACTCCTTGAAACATGCGTCAAAATTTTACACTAGAAATCTAAAAATAAACTAGAGGTGAAACTTTAGCGGAATCCTACTTGACACCCTAATTACAAACTAAAGCAGCTTGCAAAAACTAAAATATAAGATGTTTTTGCAAGCTAAAACAGCTCGTAGAAACATCTTATATTGTGGTAGGTTCCACTGAATCAATGTTTTGGCTCGGAGATCACGATCGATCATTCTGAACACTATTGTATTAGTACAAAAGTAGCTCCATAGATAGACGAAGTATAGCTACATATACAGGCTGGCACGTAGCGTCACAATTACGCGGGACATTATCAGCGTCTATCAGCTGCTTTCGATCAGCCGCGGGTGGTCCTGATGACGAAACGAGTTGCACATGAATGCAAAAAATAAAAATGGTATGGCTACGCACGTTGGTTCATCCATAGTTATCTGATCAAGTCATCTATCCCCGCAAAAAGAAAAGGTAAATACTATATATCTGAGTCCGATCAGAAGCAAATCTTCCGACCTCTCCAAAGCCGTCCATCTAGTATCTATCAAATGGCCTGGTTTTGCATTCAACTCCCCCTCTTAAATCACGCATGTCTTAATGACCTGAATTCCCGTAATTTCTGGTCCGTCTTAATCAAACCTGCCTTCCATCTTGCCTCCCCAAATCACTCCCCCAAACACCTACCTAATCGATTTGCGCCGCCCCCGACCATCCCCTCATCGTTGCTCTACCTCCCTGTCACCTTGCTTCCATGTTCTTTCCGTCTCTCCTCACCACCCTGCACAAGTGCACATCATCCTCACCAAAGCCGACGCATCCGCCTCCACCCGGTTCGTCTCGAGCGCCGACACGCTCGAAGCTCTTCCGCGGGAGGACGTTGTTGCGGCATCACTAACCGGTTACCCAGCGAAGTAGGTCTAAGTGGCGGCTCAGCCGGTCCAGCAAGCCTCAAACCTGGCCGAAGCTGCGGACACAACTCATGATCATAGTCTTGATTACTTCAACGAGTACATGATTCGGGGAGACAAGGTATAGCAAGACCTGGTTCCATGTGTGTGTTTGATACCTATACATGCTTGCTTTTCTTTTGATATTTTTTTCTATTATAATTGAACTTTGTTACAACCATATTACCATCTATACTTCGTTAGTTTTAATTTTGCATCAGACAATATTAGTTTCTGCTTCTTATATCTCTTGTTGTTTCAGACTAGCCGTGTTATCTTTCTTTGATTCATGCCAGCAATGCTTTAAATTTTATAATTGGTTTTGGATAATCATTGTGACTACTAACAGGTCATGTGTATCCCTTGGCTCCAACATGTCAGGTCCGTGATTCATCTGGCAACGACGGTGATGGCAACGACTGCTTCATCGTAGAAAGAAATGACTTGAATTTTTGTAACATATTGATAGTTATATATATATATGAAACTTGTAAGGAAGCATACTTGCTAGTTGATCAAAACATAGATGTAGCCTAATGAGAAGCATGTGTTGTGAACATATGAAGCTCTATATTTGCTGGGAATTGAAGGAATAAAATGTTTGGTTGTGGGAAACATGTAATATGGACAGATGAAGCATTGTGGCATCAATAATATACAGCTACATTCGACATTTTCATATTTTATACTGAAACACTTGTAAGAATCCCTTATGTGGAAGCAAATTTCTATTTTCGTTGGAAGCCATTCTAAGCCATGGTCTATGGACAAAACTGCAATGCTTTTGAAAACAATACCGTGTTACATATGTACTAGTTACGTTCAATTGAAGCAAACTTGGTGGCGAAGAAAGCAAGTTATCTGGTCGGCAGAAGCATGGTTTTGATATTTTCGAAACATGCCATTCCAACTGATTTCAAATCAAAGCAAACTTTGCTTCCATTAGAAGAAAATTTTAGTAGCACTGGAAACACAAATTTCAATCCCATCGAAAGCAAATATACGTAGTAGCATCATTTTAGAATTTCTGATCGAACCAAATTTTAGTAGCATTGGAAACGCAAACTTTGAGCCCATCGGAAGCAAATATACATAGTATTGGAAACACAATTAGCTATAAAAGGAAGTAAATCAAATGTCACAGAGACTTTTTTTGCTTAACTATTATTTTTATTAAAGGCTAAACAATTTTCCTAAAAATGAGGAAGGGAGGAGTGGTTACCGGGAGCAGCGACAATAAATGACATGCATTGATTAGAGGTCTGTTTTCAAAGGAAACATGCAAATTGGCCTTTGATTCGCCGGGATAGCCGTGCAGGCCTAGTTACAAATCAAACGCTCGAGATTGTTCCAATCATATGACCATGCACTGGTCCGATAGGAAGCCAATATCGACATCCGATTTCTAGTGGTGCCCAGGTCATTACTGGCCGGAAGGACGTGTATACCTGCTCCGATCCGTACGTATCTGAGATAATTAACCGCGTTTAAGCAGTCTGATCCGCCATTAGTGTATGATGGTGTCAACGACATTAGTTGAGTTCACGCATCCCTACGTACGTCTGCGTGACTAATCATCATTATATTAGCGGTTCCCGTGAACGGGAGTGTCTAGATATCAGGCGCCTGAGAATTAGTTATGTCTAAGTCGCTGATGTCATCCTAATATTTATGCAAATTCTCAGTTGCAACTCAATTCATAAGATTTGTACTAGTTCTCGGTTACAACCTAGTTGCAACTCATTAAATTCTCAGTAACATCCGAGTTGTAACTTATGTGTAGCACGCATCACGAGGTAAATCAAACGGTGAAAGAGGCGACTGAGACTTAAGAAGTTCTCGGGCGCCTGAGAACTAGCAAATCCGTTCTAATTACGGTACAATTCTTCAACCACCACCATCTGAGTCCACGCATGATACTGTAGAAAACTCGTTCAAATGTCGCTTTTTATGCATGTGGCCAGGCCTCGTTCTACTGCACTTCGATGCAGGTGGAAGGTCACCTGCTTTGAACGCTCGTGGTGGAGATCACCCGGAGGCAGCCGGCAGTAGGCAGGCTCATGGAGTCATGGCGGCCCGCCCCTCATGATCATGGGTGACATGGTAACGAAGACCATCATGGCTTCTCACACGTATAATATGTCTTCCAATCGCTGATATGTTGGAATCAGCCGGATAAACAAGTATATCGGCTGTTCAAAGATAGCTTTTAGTATTGCAGCAGCAGCTGCTGCTGCTGACGACGGTTACACATGTCAAATTGTGTAGAGTATATTTCTAGTTGGGGCTATGATTTGATCTGACCAACAAAAGATACGAACAATACTAGTCTAATCATGAACTGAACCGAAATCTAGCCATGGATGGAGAAACGGTTCTGAAGGTAACTATGCTTTTCAATTCTTTTAACATCCTATTACCTTATGGATAACCTCCTTGTTTCAGTATACTACCATAGCTTGATTATTATTAGTCACTATACTCTTTTTTGATAAAGTATTAGTCACCATACTATGATATGATTATGCTTTTTTAGGTTAGTAACATATTCTGATTGCTATGTGACAAATGACTGCACAAAACTATCTTTATCTCTCACAAAAGAGAGAGCACATCAAAGGGAAAAGCAATCAAAAGCTGCTTTACTCAAAAAAAAATTCTTGTGGCCACGATCTCATACACCTCAGAGAGATGCCATTGTTATAAACAAGGCGACTGCCCATGGGAGCAATGTGCTCAAATCAACATTAAGTTTACCTTATATTAGCTTTCAACAACTTTGTACATCCACATGTTCAGATGATATTTTAGCACGGTGTTTGGTAATCGTAGAATGAACCTTCTAAATATTATGCATAAAATTCAAAATTAAATAAACAACTCTATATAAAAAAGCACAAACTTCATTTTTTTTTCTGCAGGGGAACTTTCATTTTCACCAACCTGGTGTGTTAAGATTTTAGAAATAACATCAACACAAAAAAATCTTGCTTTCAAATTTCTAGCTACAATGAACCATAGTGCACCTTAGGCTTGTGATGGAACAACTTAGGTCAATACCGTGGACAAATACAAACGGTATAGGTCCTAGTATCATATCATCATGATATTTATAACTTATAAAAATCATATTCCTAACTTCTTAAAGTTATGAAAACATTTAGTTAGTGTGCTAAAATATACTACATGGAACGGAGGAGTACTTTTCACTAAGGGATGGTACTATGCGTCCTGCGGGGGATAATTCCATCAAATCCCCTGGCCCCCCTTGACGGCCACATGTTCCTAAAAATCCTAAATCCCTCTTTTGTTATAGCAAAAAAGTTCAACGCAAAAAATAGAACAAAAAGACTAGACCTTGTCGGAGATCCGCAGATATCGGAAACTTTGTAGAAAACAAAAGTCCTAATGTAGCAAAACCGACTTCGCCAGAGATATCGCGGGAGACTTTCGTCACAAACCTCGCTGGATACTTTGTAGCCAACATTTAAACAATTTTATCAAAATCAAAAAAATGTTGTAGAAAAAAATTGTCCTATTATAGCAAATACAACATTGCGGGAGACATCGCTGGAATTCGTAGCTCAAAATTTGTATAGAAAATAGTGTAGCATATAGAGAACACCAATATAGCAAAAACAAAACGAATACATAGCAAAACAAAAATAAGCATGTAGCAAAATAAGACCCCTCTTCGCCCAGGGTAGCACCCGGCCAGTCGCTCGTAGCGCCACCACAGGCCTTTTGTAGCAACACTACAAGATGTGAGAAGATTGACCATACTTGGGCCATTCCATTCCACGTCTATAAATAGACAAGATTACAATCCTAGCCATTACTATTAAAATCAATGTCATAACTTTACAATCAATACCATAACTATGAATTATTGGGAAGATCACAACAAATAGGAAAACACCACAATAGGAAGATATGTCACAGAGGCTGGACCAAAAGTCCAGAAACAGCGGTGATGGAAGACCCTTTGTCAGGATGTCGGCGAACTGGCGGGACGAGGGGACGTGGACCTGGCCTAGGGCAACACGATCGCGAACGAAGTGGAGGTCGATCTCGATGTGTTTGGTACGCTGATGTTGGACAGGGTTCGCGGACATGTAGACGGCGCTAACATTGTCGCAGAACACAACCGTGGTGGGAGGAGATGGTCGATGAAGCTTGTGGAGGAGTTGGCAAATCCAACTAGCCCCGGCGACGGTGTTAGACAGCATTGTACTCAGCCTCAGTGCTCGAATGAGATACCGTGTGTTGCCACTTTGAAGACCAGGAGACGAGGTTGTCACCAAGGTAGACGCAAAAGCCCGGCGTGGAGCGTCGAGTGTCGGGGCAGCTGGCCCAATCGGCGTCGATGTAGGTGACCATGGAGTCCGGCGATGAGGAGTGAAGTTGGAGTCCATGAGAGGTCATGCCCTTGACGTAGAGCAAGATGCGCTTGATGGCCGACAGGTGCTCCTCGTGAGGGTCGTGCATGTGAAGACACACCTGCTGAATGGCGTACGCGATGTCAGGGCGTGTGAAGGTGAGGTACTGGAGAGCCCCGACGAGACTCCAGTACTCATTCGGGTCGGTGAAGGGAGCACCAACGGTGGCGGCGAGCTTCGGTGACATGTCGACCAGTGTCGTCGCGGACTTGCAGGCAGTCATGTCGTCTTTGTCCAGAATCTTTGTGGCGTACTTGGCTTGCGAGATATGCATGCCGGAGGGGTCGCGGGTGGCCGCGATGCCGAGGAAGTAGTGAAGGTTGCCCATGTCCGTCATGGTGAACTCGGAACGGAGAGAGGCCATGATCCTGTCGAGTAGGCGCGACGAGGAAGCAGTAAGAACGATGTCGTCCACGTAGAGGAGGAGGAAGGTCGTGCCCTCCTTACATTGAAGAACGAACAGCAAGGTGTCCGAGCGCGGACACGTGAAGCCGATCGAGGTGATGAAGGTCGCGCAGCGCTGGTACCACACGCGAGGAGCCTGCTTGAGACTGTATAAAGAATGGTTCAGTCGATAGACATGCTGGGGCGGGTGGAGTCGATGAAGACCATGGGTTGTTGATAGTAGACGACCTCGGTGAGCTTGCCGTGGAGGAATGTGTTCTTGACGTCGAGCTGGCAAGGCTCCCACTTAAGGGAGAGCGCGAGGGAGAGGATGACGCAGACCATGGCCAGTTTGACAAACGATCTGAACATCTCGTCGAAGTCGACACCTTGCTCCTGGGAGAAGCCGCGAAGCATCCAACATGCTTTGTAGCGGTCGAGGGAGCCATCGGGCTTAAGCTTGTGGCGGAAGACCCACTTGCCGGAGACAATGTTGGCATTGTGGGGAGGAGGCAGGAGATCCCAAGTGTTGTTGCCGAGAAGAGCGTGGTACTCCACGGTCATGGTATTGAGCCAGTTGGGGTCCTTGAGAGCAGCACGAGTAGAGGTGGGAACCGGTAAATACCTATTGACAGAAGCAGACAAGTTAAGCCGCTCACAGGGTCCGACATGGATGCCGGAGGAGCTGCACATGCGGTGCACATGCAGTGGTGGTGGCGGCGGTGGTGGCGCATGGGGGCGGAGGAGGTGGGGAGGGGTGGTGAGGGGGCGCGCGACGCAGGAGGTGCCGGAGGGACGACGATAGGAGGAGATTCGGCGTCAAGGAAGACGTAGGTGGCAACAGAGGGTTGGTACGGTAATGCAAAGGGAAAAGTGGACTCATAAAAAATAACATGGCGAGAGATGATAATGCGATGAGTGGTGAGGTTCATGCAGTGATGACCTTTGTGGTGAGGAGAACGACCAAGGAAAATATAAGAACTAGACCGGGGGGGGCGAGTTTATGAGGCATGGTAGAGGCGGTGTTGGAATAACAAAGGCAACCAAAAACACGTAGAGACGAGTGATCGGGATGACTATGATGCAAAATAGGGAGATGGAGCGGTGATGATTTTGGTGGGGAGACAGTTAAGGACGTGAGTGGCGTAATTAAGATCTTCTACCCAAAGCGAGGCAGTAACTGGCCTGAAAAAGAAGAGAACACACTATATCGTTCACCGTACAAATAATACGTCCGGCTTACCGTTTTGTTGGGAGGTGTATGGACACAAGAAGAGAATATGTATGCCGTGTTCAGCGGTGAAGGAGTGAAGTTTGGTGTTGTCGAACTCATGACCTTTGTCACACTGTATGAATGCAAGAAGCAAATTAAACTAAGTGTGAGCGAAAGCGCGAAGAGAAGTAAGTGCGGCGTAAGCATCAGATTTTTGCCCTAAAGGAACAGTCCATAAAAAATGAGTAAAATCATCAAGAATTATTAGAAAATATTTATTACCAGATTACTAGAGATTGGTGATGTCCAAAGATCACAGTAACTCAAATGGGCAAGTAGTACTAGTGGTGGAAGAATAAAATGGCGAACGTACATGACGACCAATCTGACATGTGTGACACAAAGTACTATGAGTAATTTTATTGCACGACAAAGAAATATGCTACGACAGACGACGATAAGTGACATGACCAGAATGACCAAGGCAGCTATGCCAAACATCATGGGAGGAGGAATAAAGATCCCATGTACTATTGCATCGAAGCAGCTTACGCCAAGTGAGAAGGTCCTTCATAAAAAAACCAAAAGGGTCAAACACGACTATGCACTGATTATCTATAGTAAATTGACGTACAGAGATGAGGTTTTGAATAATGCAAGGTGTAACTAGGACATCACGAAGATTAAGAGGACAATTAGAGAAAAAGGGAAGGAAGAGAGGCATGCCCCGATGCGGAGACGAGGACGGAGGAGCCGTCTCCAATAGTGACATGACGATACATAGGATGTGGAGAGAGAGAGAGAGAGGAGAGGATACCGGCATCCTTGGAGAGGTGGGAGGTGGCACCGCTGTCCATGACCCACTCCGGAGCGGGATGCTGCAGTGTCATGTTGTTGAAGTGCTGGGCGAGGGCGGCAGGATCCCATGTGGGTGACGACAGAGGGTCAGTGGTGTAGTAGGCGGCGCCGTATCTAGCGCCGTGGGGGCGCCATAGCCAGCTCCATAGGGGGCTCCATATCCGGCGCTGTGACCGGCGTGGGGGGTCGCCACATAGGCCCGAGGACCTGCGCGATGGCCGAGCAGGCTGGGGCCAGGGGTAGACTGCTGCATAGGCCACATATGGATAGCGTCGGTACATGGGTTGAAGGGTGTAGTGAAGGGTTTCGCAACATAGTAAATCAAAATTTTCTACGGACGCGAATGAGAAAAGCCAAGATCTAATCTAGGAGATGCAAACAACGAGGGGGGATAGATGAGATCTTCATACCCTTGAAGAAATCGCACAGCAGAACGTTCTACGGAACATGGTTGGTGTAGTCGTACTAGCCTTCTCCTCCTCGCGATCCGATTCGATCCAACACCGCAAGTGGCAATGCCTCCGAGAGATGCACACGTACGACACCTCGACGTCTCCTCCTTAATCGGTCCAGCAAGTGGGGTGGAGAGATAGATTGGATCTACAACATGACGGCGTGGTGCAAAGCTGGAGAGTTTCTGCAGCAGGGCTTCGCCTACGCGCAGTCGAGAGAGAGAGAGGGAGAGGAGGGCAGCAGCTAGGCGGCTAGGGCTTGAGGAGGTGTGGGGGGGGGGAGCGTGCGCCCCTGCCCTATTTATATAGAGGGGTGGGCGGCTGCCCCTTGCCCCCTCCTCCAAGCCTAGGGCCGGCGGCCACAAGGGAGGAGTGGGGGGCAAGTTTCCCCCCCTTCTAGAAGCTCTCCCTAGGGTTTTCCCTAGGGCTTGGCCGGCTGGGCCTATGGGGCCTTGTGCCCCTGACCCAATGAGGCCAGGGCACTCCCTCGTAGGCCCACGCCCCCTCTCGACAAGTGGGTCCACGTTGGTCCCACTCCAGAAGCTTCTAGAACCTTCCGGTACAATACCGGACAATCCGAAACAATTCCGAAATCCAAAAACTGCTTTGCCTTACATGGATCTTATTCTCCGGACCATTCCGGAACCTCTCGTGATGTCCTGGATCTCATCCGAGACTCCTAACAAAAAAATCATAAACCAATTATCCATTCTATCCTAGCGTCGAGACACGTTAAGTGTGTGACCCTACGGGTTCGAGAATATGCAGACATGATCTTCTATCGATAATCAATAGCGGGGTCTAGAAACCCATATTGACTCCCACATACTCATCGATGATCATATCGGATGAACCACGATGCCAGGATTCAATCAATCCTATATATATATTCCCTTCGTCTCGCGATATTTTACTTGCCCGAGATTCGATCGTCGGTATCGGCATACCTAGTTCAATCTCGTTCACAGCAAGTACTTTACTCGTTCCGTAATCCGATATCACTTTGTGATTAACTCCTTAACCACATGCTTGCAAGCGGTGTTGATATCGATTACCGAGTGGGCCCGAAGTATATCTCTCCGACTTGGGAGGGACAAATCCCATCTCGATACATACAACCCAACAGGTACTTTTCGATCACCTGAGAGACACCTTTATGATCACCCTCTCATAGGATGACGTTTGATGACCTCAAAGCTTTCTTCCGATACCAGGGAGTTGCATTATCTCATGGTCTAAGGAATACAATATTTGACATAGGAAAAAGCTTCGCAAATATGAACACGATGACACGATCTAATTGCTCTGCTTAATTTGGGTCTATCCATCATATCATTCTCCCAATGATATGATCTCATTATTAATCGACAACTCATGTCTATGGTTAGGAAACCTTAACCATCATTAATCAATGAGCTAGTCCATAGAGGCGTACTAGGGACACGGTGTTGTTCATAAACCACACAAGTATTAAAGTTTCCGCTTAATACAATTCTAGCATGGAATATAAACTTTATCATGAACAAGAATTATAATAATAACATCTTTATTATTGCCTCTAGGGCATAATTCCAACAGTCTCCCACTTGCACTAGAGTCAATAGTCTAGTTTACATCTGGCAACAATCTAACACCCATGGCACTAAGGTGCTGATCATGTTTTGCTCGTGGAAGAGGTTTAGTCAACGGATCTGCCACATTCAGATCCGTATGTACTTTGTTAATCTTCAGATCTCTATCTGTTATATAATCTCGAATTATATGAAACTTGCGGTTGATGTGCTTGGTCTTTGGATGATATCTTGGTTCCTTAGCCAGTGCTATAGCGCCAGTGTTGTCACACAATATCTCCAGTGGGTCCAAGGCACTTGGAACCACACCAAGCTCAGTGATGAAGTTCCTGATCCAAACTCCTTCACTTGACGCTTCTGCAGCAGCCATGTATTCCGCTTGTACTGTAGATCCCGCGATCACGCTATGCTTGCAGCTTCTCCAGCTCACAGCTCCTCCATTCAAAATATAAACGTATCCTGTCTGAGATTTAGAATCATCCTTGTCGGTGTCGAAACTAGTATCGAAGTAACCTTTTACGACGAGCTGTTCATCACCTCCATAGACTAAGAATATTTCTTTAGTCCTATTTAGATACTTTAGGATGTTCTTTACGGCTGTCCAGTGTTCCACTCCTGGATCACTTTGGTATCTGCTCGTCAAACTAAGAGCATTGGACACATCCGGTCTAGTACACAGCATGTCATACATGATAGAACCTATGGCTGAGGCATAAGGCACTTTGCTCATAGCTTCTCTATCGTTTACCATAGCTGGACACTGAGCCCTGCTCAATATCTTACATGACAACATAGACACTGAACCTTTCTTTGCCTTATCCATTCTGAACCTTTTCAGAACTTTGTCTAGGTATGTACTTTGGCTTAAAGCTATCAGGCGTCTTTGTCTATCTCTATAGATTTTAATGCCCAATATATAAGCAGCTTCCCCTAGGTCTTTCATTGAAAAACATTTGTTCAAATAACTCTTCACATCGTTAAGCATATCAATGTCATTTCCAATAATCAATATGTCATCCACATATAGTACCAAATATGTCACTGAGCTCCCACTCACTTTCTTGTAGATACAAGCTTCGTAGCAATTTGGAACAAATCCAAAGCTCTTGATCACTTGATCAAAACGAAGGTTCCAACTCCGAGATGCTTGCTTCAGTCCATAAATGGAATGCTGAAGTTTGCACACTTTATCAGCATCCTTAGGATCGACAAAACCTTCGGGTTGCATCATATACAACTCTTCATAAGTGTTGCCATTGAGGAACGCAGTCTTAACATCCATCTGCCATATTTCATAATCATGAAATGCAGCAATTGCTAATAAAATCCGAATGGACTTAAACATCGCTACGGGAGAGAAAGTCTCATCGTAGTCAACACCTTGAACTTGTAGAAAACCTTTCGCGACAAGTCGTGCTTTATAGACAGTAACATTACCATCCGCGTCCGTTTTCTTCTTGAAAATCCATTTGCACTCAACGGCCTTTCGGTCGCTAGGAGGGTCCACCAAAGTCCATACTTGGTTTTCGCTCATGGATCCCAATTCGGATTTCATGGCCTCTAGCCATTTCTCAGAGTCTGGGCTCATCATTGCTTCCTCATAGTTCGCAGGTTCACTGTTGTCTACTAACAAGACAGTCAAGACAGGGTTACCGTACCACTCAGGAGGGGCACGTGACCTTGTCGACCTGCGACGTTCAGTAGTAGCATCGTCCGAAGCTTCATGATCCTTGTCATTAGCTTCCTCTATTGTTGGTGCAGACGGCACTGGAAGAATTTCAGGTGCTGCGCTACTCTCCAACTCAAGAGAAGGTTCAATAACCTCGTCTAGCTCTACTTTCCTCCCACTCACTTCTTTCGAGAGAAACTCCTTCTCAAGAAAGGATCCGTTCTTTGTGACAAACACTTTTCCTTCGGATCTGTGATAGAAGGTATACCCAATAGTTTCCTTAGGGTATCCTATGAAGACGCATTTCTCTGCTTTGGGTTCGAGCTTGTCCAGCATCAACTTTTTGACGTAAGCCTCGCATCCCCAAACTTTAAGAAACGACAACTTAGGTTTAGCACCAAACCACAGTTCATACGGTGTCATCTCAACGGATTTAGATGGTGACCTATTTAAAGTGAATGCAGCGGTTTCTAATGCATAACCCCAAAATGATAACGGCAAATCTGTAAGAGATATCATTGATCGCACCATATCTAATAGAGTTCGATTCTGGCGTTCAGACACACCATTGCGCTGTGGTGTTCCGGGTGGCGTGAGTTGCGTAACTATTCCGCTTGCTTTAAGATGCGTGAGAAAATCATAACTCAAATATTCACCTCCACGATCGGATCGTAGAAATTTAATTTTCCTGTTACGATGGTTTTCCACTTCATTCTGAAATTGTTTGAACTTTTCAAATGTTTCAGATTTATGTTTCATTAAATAGATATACCCATATCTACTTAAGTCATCAGTAAAAGTGAGAAAGTAGCGATAACCACCGCGCATCGAAACACTCATTGGTCCGCATACATCGGTATATATGATTTCCAACAAGTCCGTTGCTCGCTCCATTATACCGGAGAACGGGGTTTTGATCATCTTTCCCATGAGGCACGGCTCGCACGTGTCAAATGATTCAAAATCAAGAGACTCCAAAAGTCCATTAGAATGGAGTTTCTTCATGCGTTTTATACCAATATGACCTAGACGGCAGTGCCACAAATAAGTAGTATTATCACTATCTACCTTGCATCTCTTCGCCTCAATGTTATGGATGTGTGTTTCATCGCTTTCGAGATTCAGAAGAAATAAACCATTCTTAGCAGGTGCATGACCATAAAAGATGTTACTCATATAAATAGAACAACCATTATTCTCCGATTTAAATGAATAACCATCTTGCAATAAACACGATCCAGATATGATGTTCATGCTCAACGCAGGCACATAATAACATTTATTGAGGTTTAAAACTAATCCTAAAGGTAAAAATAAGGAGAGCATGCCGACGGCCATCACATCAACTCTTGATCCGTTGCCAACGCGCATCGTCACCTCATCCCTCGCTAGCCTCCGTATATTCCGTAGCTCCTGTTTCGAGTTACAAATATTAGCAACTGAACCAGTATCAAATACCCAGGCACTACAATGAGGGCTAGTAAGGAAAACATCAATAACATGTATATCAAATATACCTTTGATGGTGCCAGCCTTCTTGTCCGCTAAGTACTTCGGACAGTTGCGCTTCCAGTGACCCTTTTCCTTGCAATAGAAGCACTCAGTGTCCGGCTTAGGTCCGGACTTGAGCTTCTTCTCAGCAGGGGCAACGCGCTTGCCACTGCCTTTCCGGAAGGGCTTCTTTGCACCCTTACCTTTCTTAAAGCTGGTGGGCTTGTTGACCATCAACACATGATTATCTTTCTTGATGTCCACCTCCGCAGCTTTCAGCTTAGTGAAGAGCTTAGTGATCGTATCAGTGGAACCAATCTGATTATGAGTAACTACAAAACCTTTGTAGCTAGGAGGGAGTGATTGCAGAACTCTGTCAATCTTGAGCTCCTCTGGAATCTTGCAGTCCAGTTGCTCAAGGCGTTGAGTGTAGCCCGACATCTTAATGGCGTACTCACTAACGGAACTCCCTTCCTCCATCTTGTAGTTAAAGAATTTCTCAGAGATCTCATATCTCTCAGAACGGGCCTGAGTCTGAAACATAGTTTTCAGTTCCTCAAGAATCATCTTATAATGGGGAGAACACAGTTTTATCTTGATCTTTAAGTGAGGAATCATCTTATAATGCTACCGTCGCGATCTAAGCATAATAAGATACATAAAAGGATAAACATCACATGCATATAACTTTATGTGACATGGTATAGCCAATCTCCGCGCAATGATCTCCATCTTGTGCGTGCCAGCATGATCTCCATCACTCCACCATGATTGCCTCCACCATGAATATCAACTACAACTATTGCTAACTACTTAGCAATAAAGTAAAGCTATTACATGGCGTATAAGAAGTTGACACACAGGTCATACACAATTATAAAGACAACCATATGGCTCCTGCCGGTTGTGTACTCATCGACATGCAAGTCATGAAACATTACAAAACATGATCATTGCATACAACATACACATCACATCTTGGGCCATACCATATCACAGAAACACTCCCTGCAAAACCAAGTTAGACGCCTCTACTTTGTTGTTGTATGTTTTACGTGGCTTATGGGAGTAACAAGCTAAGAACGATTCTTACCTACGGAAAGCCACAACGGTGATATTATGGTTGCCAACATCCGGTGTAAATCCCATGACAACTATAGTGAGAGAAATTGGCATCCACCAGCCGCATGTGTGGAACAAGCCACACGTCAAGTGCGGAGCCGGTCTCGCGAACGAGGTCGCGTAAAGTTGGCCTGGACCGCTTCGATCTCACTATCCCGCGTTATAAGAAGTACACAAACAAGAGGCTTGCAATATAAAACATCAACGCCCACAACAAGCATGTTGCGTTCTACTCGTGAAACACATCTACGCATAAATCTAGCTCTGATACCACTGAAGGGTTTCGCAGCATAGTAAATCAAAATTTTCTACGGACGCGAACGGGAAAAGCCAAGATCTAATCTAGGATATGCAAACAACGAGGGGGGATAGATGAGATCTTCATACCCTTGAAGAAATCACACAGCGGAACGTTCGACGGAACATGGTTGGTGTAGTCGTACTAGCCTTCTCCTCCTCGCGATCCGATCCGATCCAACACCGCAAGTGGCGATGCCTCCGAGAGATGCACACGTACGGCACCTCGAAGTCTCCTCCTTACTCAGTCCAGCAAGTGGGGTGGAGAGATAGATTAGATCTACAACACGACGGCGTGGTGCAAAGGTGGAGAGTTTCTGCAGCAGGGCTTCGCCTACGCGCAGTCGAGAGAGAGAGGGAGAGGAGGGCAGCAGCTAGGCGGCTAGGGCTTGAGGAGGTGTGGGGGGGGGGGGGAGGGTGCGCCCCTGCCCTATTTATATAGAGGGGTGGGCGTCTGCCCCTTGCCCCCTCCTCTAAGCCTAGGGCCGACGGCCACAAGGGAGGAGTGGGGGGCAAGTTTCCCCCCTTCTAGAAGCTCTCCCTAGGGTTTTCCCTAGGGCTTGGCCGGCTGGGCCTATGGGGCCTTGTGCCCCTGGCCCAGTGCATCCAGGTCACTCCCTCGTAGGCCCACGCCCCCTCCCGACAAGTGGGTCCACGTTGGTCCCACTCCGGAAGCTTCTAGAACCTTCCGGTACAATACCGGATAATCCGAAACAATTCCGAAATCCATAAACTGCTTTGCCTTATATGAATCTTATTCTCCGGACCATTCCGGAACCTCTCGTGATGTCCTGGATCTCATCCAAGACTCCGAACAAAAAACTCATAAACCAATTATCCATTCTATCCTAGCGTCGAGACACGTTAAGTGTGTGACCCTACGGGTTTGAGAATATGCAGACATGATCTTCTATCAATAATCAACAACGGGGTCTGGAAACCCATATTGACTCCCACATAATCATCGATGATCATATCGGATGAACCACGATGCCAGGATTCCATCAATCCCATATATATTCCCTTCGTCTCGTGATATTTTACTTGCCCGAGATTCGATCGTCAGTACCGACATACCTAGTTCAATCTCGTTCACAGCAAGTACTTTACTCGTTCCGTAATCCGATATCACTTTGTGATTAACTCCTTAACCACGTGCTTGCAAGCGGTGTTGATATCGATTACCGAGTGGGCCCGAAGTATATCTCTCCGACTTGGGAGGGACAAATCCCATCTCGATACATACAATCCAACAGGTACTTTCCGATCACCTGAGAGACACCTTTATTATCACCCTCTCATAGGATGACGTTTGATGACCTCTGAAAGGACATTTATTGTCATAATCACTTTTGGTGTTCGTTAACAACAAGATGATCATTTTACAGTTTGTTATTGTCCACAGGTTGGTATTATCATAGATAAACATCACACACGCTCTTGGGAAAAGACCACATACTTTTGCCACTGTTCTGGAAACTCCAGACCGGAGTCTCCCGTCTGCCAAGACCGGAGTCTCCGGTGTGGTCCGGAGTTTCCGGTTCTGGCTCCGGTGGTGCCTCCCAGGACATGGCTGGGACATTCTGACTAGGGGTCCGGAGGCTGCACCGGAGTCTCCGGACCTTGGTCAGACCGGAGTCTCCGGTGTTGAAAGTCCGGAGTCTCTGGTGTTGCTGGTGAAGAACTGGGTTGGGTCAGTCAGAAGGGCAGTCCGGAGACTGGTCCGGAGATTGGCCGGAGTCTCCGGTGTTGAAGGGCCGGAGTCTCCGGTGTTGCTGATGAAGAACTGGGCTGGGTCAATCAGAAGGGCAGTCCGGAGACTGGTCCGGAGATTGACCGGAGTCTCCGGTGTAGACCAGAGTCTCCGGTCTGACTTTTCTACAACGGTCAGAAAACGGTTCGTGGAGGGGGCTGTCTATAAATAGGGACCCTTATCTTCTTCCTCCAGTTGCTCGAGCTGCTCAAGAACACCAACACCATTAGAGCCACCAAATCCACAAGATCTCTTCATCCAACCATCCAAAGTCATTGATCTTTGGAGAATCGAAGGAGGAGGCCTTGATCCACATCTTCACCAAGAGAGATCTTCATTTCCCCCTCATTCACTTGAGGTCCCCCAAGCTCTAGTGTTTCTTTGGAAACCCTAACCTTGATTTGGTTCTTACAAGCTTGTCTTTGATTTGTCTTGACAGCTTGCTTGTATTTGGGAGCCTCCAATTCAGTTGTGGATGTGTGCCCCGAACTTGTTGTAAAGGTGTCGGCTTCCACCTCGAAGGTTGCCGATATAGTAGAAGGTGAATCGAGCCCGTTGGGGTGAGGTTCATCGGAGAACAAGGGAGGCCTCTCGTGGCGTTGGTGGTTTGAAACCACCCCCTCTCCAAACGTAGACGTACTTCCCCTCAAAAGGAAGGAACTACGGGAAACAAATCCTTGTGTCTCCGCGTCCACTCCCTTGGTTACTTCTATCCTTTACCGCACTTTACTTACTTGTTCTTGCTTAGTGTTGTGTTAGTTTGTGCTTGTTTGACATATAGGTAAATTCACCATAGTTGCATATTCTAGAGAATTTACCTTTCTTGTCAAACCCTAATTTGAAAAAGAGTAAAATTTGAAGTAGCACCTATTCACCCCCCTCTAGGTGCCCATACGATCCTTTCAATTGGTATCAGAGCCTCGGCTCTTTATTCGGGCTTTACCGCCTAAGAGATTATGGGTAGCCAAGAAGGGAACGGTGGTAGTGATTCGACCCCGGTGACCATGGAAGATCTCAGAAACTTGGAAACAAGATTGAGCTCTTCCTTGGTCAACGAAGTCAAGAAGATGCTTGAGCAACTTCTTAAATATAAAGATGGATCATCACCCCCATCTCCTCAAGAGGAACTACCATCCGTTGTACCTAAAGGGAATACTCCGGTATCCCCCGAGGGTATGGTGGTAGGGGACAAACTAGACAATGCTAATTCCTCCACACGACTTGATAGGGGGAAGGGTGAGCACCGTGATTCTTGGTACTCTTCCGATCCTCCCATCCCTCACCCTCATGTGTACAATAGAGGTGACCCACCTAAGCTAGAAGAGTCTGCTACTTTTGCTCAATGGCAATCACTAATGAGAACTCATATGCGCAGCTCTTGCATTGAACTATGGAACATCATCGAGCATGGACTCTTTATTGGAGATCCAAACAACTTGATAAGAAGAGAGGTTGTCAATAGTCAACTCAATGCCACTGCTTTACATATGATTCAACAAGGATTGGGAACAAAGGATTACCCACACATTGAGCACTTTAGCATTGCCAAGGAAGCCTGGGATGCTCTCACTGTGTTGTTTGTTGGAAATGAGAGCATGAGGAGCAACAGATATGATGCTCTAAGCAATGAAGCCGAAGGTTTCTACATGAAAGAAAGTGAAGATCACGAAGACATGTATCAAAGGCTCAAGACCACCGCCACCGCTTTCAGAAATGTGGGTGCCTCGCATGTGGATGATGCATGGATAAAAAGGAAACATGTGAGTGCACTCATGCCTTTTGAGCCCACCGACTTGAAGAGCTTACAGGGAAGACACAACTATCATCTCATGACCTCAAATGAAGTTATGCAAGAGATGGCCGCTTTCAAGGTCGCCGCCAAGAATGCCAAAGATGCCCGTGCTCGTGCCCTCGGTATGAGCAATGTGGTCAATGTTGCTTTGAAGGCCAAAGTTGTGGACTTTGAAGATGAAGAAGTGATGAAGGCCTCTCCTTGGACCATCCCGATGACGTCAAGATTGCTCATAGTCAATATATGGCTTTGTATGCAAAGAACTTTTGGAAGAACCCCGCCAAGTCCAAGATGGAAATGCAACGAAGAAGCAATCCAAATGGGAAAAGAGAGAATACCACTAGGTTGAGAACTTGCTTCAATTGTGGTGACCGCTATCACTTTGTGGCAAGCTGCCCCTATGAGAAGAGAGAAGATAATGGTGGTAAGCTTGTGTTGAAGAAGACTCTCAAGGCACCTTACAAGAAACCCTTCATCAAGAAGAATCCCGTCAACAAGAAGTCGGGAGAAATTGTCTTGATCACTCATGAAGAATACTCCTCCGACAATGAAGATGATGAAGATGAGGAAGATGAAACTTCACATGGTGTGGCTGCTCTTGCTACCACCTCTACTCCGACACTCTCACTCTTCGATTCTCCAAATGAGAACTCTTCCACCAAGAACGCCACTTCCCTTATGGCAAGAGGAACGGAGGTATCCTCATCATCCCACTCTACTCAATTAGATAATGATGAATTTGATGATGAAGTGTCTCTTGATGTTAAAAAGGAATTAGTTGCCTTTGATGAGTTCATGACTAACCTAGAAGGTGATACTAAACTACATTTTGGGAACATCTTAGATCAACTCTCCCATACTCAAGAGCTTCTAGATGTTAGATGTAAACTTGGGCATGAACATATGATTGAACTAGAGGCTTTAAGCAATGCTCTAGAAGAAGAACAAGAGACTAGGTTGTCCCTTGAGTCAAAACTTGAAGGGCTTGATGAGGCCAATGACATCATTGTTAACAAACTCATCAAAGAGCGTGATCATGCTATTGCTGAATACAAAAGGGCTAAAAAGGACAAGATTGAGTTTGGTGTGGTTCATGAAAAACTTGCCGAGGACTTTAGCTTGCTCAACAAGGCCCACAAGGCCTTGGACAATGAACTCTTGTCACTCACAAAGTCCCATGAAACACTTCAAACTCAATTGGCCAATATTCCTTCACCTAGTAACTTCATTCCATCTGGTAGCACAACTATTCTTGAAGAGAATGCTAGGTTGAAGGGGGAGCTTGCTAAGGCCACATTTCCACAAGGCAACAAGTCTATTGATGATCTTTTGAGCAAGCAAAGGCATAGTGGTGATAAAGGGGGCATTGGTTTTGTCTCCAAAACAAAGAAGAAGAACAACAAGAAGAAGAAGGACATACCCGCACAAGAGACCAACAAGACCTTTGTGGAGAGTAAGACCACAAGTGGTAAAACCATGTCTCATGATGACTTTGCGGGTAGTGCTAACCCTCACTATGTTCTAATGCGTGATCATTATGGTGGTGTGTATGCACAATACATTGGCCCTTATGATGGTTATATTGCTTGGTCTATTTGGGTTCCCAAGACCCTTGTTGCTAACAAAAGAGGACCCATTGAAAAATGGGTACCTAAAAACTAGCTTGATCTTTTGTAGACTTATGCTTCCGGAGGGTCAAAATGGGTGATCGATAGTGGTTGCACAAATCATATGACCGGAAGCTCGTCTATGGTCAAGGACTTGGTGTCAAATGAAGATCAAATCACTGTCACATATGCCGACAAGTCAAAGTCTAAGGTAATGGGTTTCAGCAAGGTTGTGGTGGCTCACGACATTACACTCGTGAACGTCATGCTTGTTGAAACCCTTGGATACAATTTACTTTCTGTCCGTGCTCTTGGAAAGATGGGCTTTGCCGTCTTTATTGATGATGATATTGTGGTCCTCATGTGGAGCAAGTCTCTCAAGGTCGCTTTTGTTGGGTACGTCAAAAACGACTTGTATGTGGTGGACTTTTCGGGGCAAGCCACTACAGGTCCGATGTGCTTATACGGAAAGGCCGATATGGGTTGGCTATGGCACCGCCGACTAGCCCATGTCAATATGAGAACTTTGCAAAGTCTCCATAAAGTGGGCCATATTGTTGGACTAAAAGAAAATGTTTTCTTTGCCAAAGATCGTGTTTGCAGGGCATGTGTTCTAGGGAAGATGCATGATGCTCCTCACAAGCCCACGAACCAAATAAAGTCTAACAAGATCTTGGAACTCCTCCATGTGGACCTATTTGGTCCTCCATCTCATGCAAGTCTTGGAGGGAAGAAATATTGTTTGGTGATTGTTGACAACTTCTCAAGATACTCTTGGGTTTATTTCTTCAAGTTGAAGAGTGAAACTCAAAAGACTTTTATCAACTTCATCAACTTGGTTCAACGGCAACACAATGTCCCCGTGTTGATTATAAGAAGTGACAACGGCACCGAGTTCAAGAACTATACCTTGAATGATTTTCTTAGTGATGAGGGGATTAAACATCAATATTCCGCTGCATACACCCCTCAACAAAATGGTGTGGCCGAAAGGAAGAACCGGACTCTTATTGAGATGGCTAGGACCATGTTGGCGGAGTTTAAATCTCCATACAACTTCTGGGCCGAAGCTGTATCCATCGCTTGCCATGCTTCAAACCGGCTCTACCTCCGCAAGAAAATCAACAAGACTCCATATGAGATACTTACCGGTAACAAGCCCAACATATCTTATTTCCGGGTGTTCGGTTGTAAGTGTTTCTATCTCATCAAAGGTGTTCGTTTGTCTAAATTTGAGTCTAAAGCATTGGAGGGTATTTTTGTTGGCTATGGTCTCGAATCTCACACTTATAGAATCTATGACAAGCTCTTCGGAGCCGTCATAGAATCTTGTAGTGTGACCTTTGAAGAATATGATGGTCCCCAAGGGGGGCGTGTTGATGCTTGTGATGCAGATGATGAAATGCCTCAGGATGCCATAGGAAGAATGGGTGTGGGTTATATCCGCCCCGTTGAGGAACCCCTTATGGCGGATCGAGAAGAACTATGCTCCACTCGAGTGGAGCCCTCATCTTCACAACCTCAACATGCTCCAACTATCGAAGAGGACATTGACTCAAGCCAAAGACAAGATGTGGACCCTCAACATAGTGATCAATGTGTGAACTGTAATCAAAGGGAGCTTGGTCCATTCGATGGGTTGTCAAGTGGTGCCAAGTCAATTTGTCAAGGAAGATCCATCCAAACTGTGTTGAGACAAGCTCAAATTGATGCAAGAAGGGCACTTGATCAAGACCAAGGTCAACCCTTGCCTCCCAATGTAGAGGATGACTCCAATGATGATCAAGGTCAAGTTGATGGTCAAGACGAGGATCAAAATGATGAAGAGGGACCTCCAAGAAACAATGAGGAGATCCACGCTCGTCGCGAAGCTAGAAAAGAAAGAATGTTGGAAATAAGAGACCACACCCTCCAAAATGTTGTTGGAGATCTAAGGAAAGGAATATCCACAAGAGCACAATTGAAGAGGTTCAGTGAACATCAAGCACACATCTCCATGATTGAACCAAAGAAAGTGTGGGAAGCTCTTGAAGATTCAGATTGGTTAGAAGCTATGCACAAAGAGCTCAACAACTTAGAGAGAAACAAAGTGTGGAAGTTAGTTGAGAAGCCAAAAGAGTGCCGCAATGTTATTGGAACAAAGTGGATATTCAAGAACAAGCAAGATGAGCATGGGATTATTGTAAGGAACAAGGCTAGATTGGTTGCACAAGGGTATTCTCAAAATTGAAGGCATTGATTATGGAGAGACTTATGCACCTGTGGCTTGCCTTGAGTCCATCCGTATCCTTCTTGCTTATGCGGCACATCATAACTTTAAGTTGCAACAAATGGATGTAGAAAGTGCATTCCTTTATGGCCCCTTAAATGAATTGGTATATGTTAAGCAACCCCCGGGATTTGAGGACCCCAACTTCCCAAACCATGTCTACAAACTTGACAAGGCGCTCTATGGGCTCAAGCAAGCCCCACGTACGTGGTATGAGCACCTTAGAAAGTTATTGTTTGACCGTGGCTTTGAGGTTGGTAAAATCGATCTCACTCTTTTTACTAAGAGGGTCAATGGGGAGCTTTTTGTATGCCAAATATATGTTGATGATATTATCTTTGGCTCATCTAACAAAGCCTTTAATGATGAATTCTCAAAGCTTATGACTAGTAGGTTCCGGATGTCCTTGATGGGGGAGTTGAGAGTATTTCTTGGCTTTGAGATCAAGCAAGTTAGAGGAGGGACATTCTTCAATCAAGCCAAATATACTCAAGTTATGCTCAAGAGATTCAAAATGCAAGACTTGAATGGAGCTCCTACTCCCATGGCTACAAAGACTCATCTAGAACAAAATCCAAATGGTAAAGATGTGGATCAAAAGGTATACCGGTATATGATTGGTTCTTTGCTTTACCTATGTGCATCTAGACCCGATATTGTGTTGAGTGTAGGTGTGTGTGCAAGATATCAAGCGGCTCCTAAAGAAAGCCATTTAATGGCGGTCAAGAGAATCTTTCGATATTTGGTTCATACCCCATTTTATGGTCTTTGGTATCCTCGAGGCTCAACATTTGCTCTTTGTGGATACACGGACTCGGATTGGGCAGGTGACAAGGATGATAGAAAATCAACATCCGGGGCTTGCCAATTCCTTGGTAGGTCCTTGGTATGTTGGTCTTCTAAGAAGCAAAATTGTATATCTCTCTCCACCGCCGAAGCTGAGTATGTGGCAGCTGCTAGTGCGTGCACTCAATTGCTATGGATGAGGCAAACTTTAAAGGAATACGGTGTCCATTGTGACAAAGTACCTCTTCTATGTGACAATGAAAGTGCCATCAAGATTGCCTACAACCCGGTGGATCACACAAGGACAAAGCATATTGAGATTCGCCATCACTTCATTAGAGATCATGTTGCTCGAGGTGATATTGATCTATCATATGTACCAACCAAAGATCAACTTGCCGATATCTTCACGAAGCCACTTGATGAAGCAAGGTTTTTCTACTTGAGGAATGAACTAAATATCGTAGATTCAAGGAGCTTGACTTGATGTTATTGCGCTCTCACCTATGTTTCATCTCATATTTGGTCTAGGTGTAGGCATGGATATAGGGGAGTGCGGTCCTAATTGATTGGACCATCCCTCCCCCCATTATGCCCAAAGCAATCAAAATCATTCCTCTTAATATCATTTAGTGATATGTGAGCTTAATGATGAGTTTTGTTAATGGACCCAAGATATATCTTCGTGGTGCCAAGCCAAGTATACTCAAATATGGTGGCCTAGGCCACCGCCCTCTCTCGTTTGAGAGGTTGGCACTTACTCATGTTTGTCATTTGCTTGATTTTAGTCTCTTGGAGTTTTTCTGATTATTTTCGCACTTCTATGGCTCTTATTGGTTCTTCACAGTTTGATGTCTCAACCCAAGCCCTTCTCCTATCTTAAAAACCATCTATCTCTCATATATGTCCCCAAACACCTTTCCTGGAATTTTTGGTCGAGGGGGACCGGAGTCTCCGGTGTAGGCCGGAGTCTCCGGTGTAGACCGGAGTCTCCGGTCCGGACGGTTTCTGTCACTTAAAGAAGGGGCACGGGGTGAACTGGAACAGCAGTTCCTCATTCTTCACCCCATCCCCTACCTCCAAACTCGTCGCCTCCTCCTCCAAAAATCCTCCCCGGAGGTCAAGAAGCCCCTGGGATCCGCCGTGCAGCCGGCCAACCTTCCCCTCTCCTCCATTGGGTCATTCCCACCGAAGGAATCGATCCCATGGACAGATCTCGTACCTCTCCTCTCCTTTTCCCTCCTAGGGTTCATCCCTAGTTGTGTTTTTGAGGATTGTTGCTGATTTGTCCATTGGAATCACTTGTTTGCTTGCACTCTAGTACTTTAGCCTTGTTGCATTGCCCGATCTACTAGATTCACCCTCACCAGCATATCCCCATTGCATACCCGAGCCTCCTGACCGGAGACTCCGGACTTAAGTCCGGAGACTCCGGTCCAGGCCGGAGACTTCGGTCCCCAGGACCGGAGACTCCGGTCCGAACCAGACACTCCGGTGTCTGGTGCGGAGACTCCAGTGTTGGGTGAATCAAAGTAGTCCAGAAATGCATCAAAGCTCTTGTACTGCATCTTTGGGACATATATACTCATCTCCATGCTATCTCCCTCACTGCTGTTCATAGGTGATGGTTCTAGTCGTCCTCGTCGTACCAAGGCTAAGTCCCAAAGGGGAAATCCTCGCTATGATGAAGCTCAGGGTCAGTTTATCGTGCCTCCGTCCAACCAGAAACAGCGGGCACGTGATGCAACTTACATGAAGCGGGATCAAGAGAGAGCTGAAAGGGAGGAACGTGCAAAGAGAGCCAAGTATGACAACCTTATGCTGAGGATTTTCCGTCACACCATTGCCCCAAGTGCTGGTAATGATGATGCTCTCAGGGGAGGACTTGTCAACCTCCTGTACCATACTCATCGGACCTTCAATGCTGGACCAGAGGCTAAGGCTTCACCCATTGATGTGATGGACTTCATTTTCGAGGAGATGTTCCATGCCATTCTTTTCAAGAAATCTACTCCATATGCACCCTTGATTATGAGACTCATCAACTCCCAGCCGCATGATTCTCCACATGGCATACCACCACACCTCACGATGCACACTTTGGTCTCTCTGTAGCAGAAGGGGCACATGGGGCTAGCTCCAAGGCGCCGATATGTAAATGATGATGATGAGGAGATTGAGACGGAGAGGACTCCCTCTCCACCTAGAGTTCGGAGGAAGAATGCCTCCAATGTCCCTATGCCTACCATGACTAGAGACTATGAGCATGAGAGGGTCAATAAGGCCAGCTTCTGGGAGAGGACTCTTTGCTGTATGAACATTGACATTCGCAAGCAGCAGCATGCATCTTACCAAAGCAACCGCCGCATTGAGAAGCTCCTCAAAGAGATCAAGGACCAGGGTGCTGCTGATACTGAGGAAGGTGAAGATGAATACAATGATGAGCATGGGGCCTAGCAGTCCATAGAGTCTGATCACACACTCTCATTTGGGGCATGGAATGCCCAACAGGATAGTCTGGTGGACTGGACGACGTTTCCTGATGTCACCTCTGAGTTTGGATACCAGGGTACTTCCTCTTCTCGCCCTCATGGCAAAGGGCCTGCTATCCCTGAGGATGATGATGATGACTATGACCAGGATGAGGATGACCAGGATGAGGATGAGGATGCCGAGGATGATGAGGATGATGATGACTACTGAGTTATTGGGGCGCTAGTCTAGGTATTTTCCCTTTTCGGTGTTTCGATGCCAAAGGGGGAGAAGACATTCTCATCGCTTTGCATGGGACTTGGGATTTGTGACTATCTTCTTTTACTTGCCTTTTATTTGGATATCCAGACTTGAACTTTATGTGTGTTATCTACCGTTCTTATATGTGTGTGTGTCTATGACTATGTGCTTGTGTGCAACATCTATTGTTACTCATGTGAGATCTATGTGGGCTATCGTGGTATTATTTTCTCTACATGATTTACTTCATTATATTGTTGCACATAGTCAGGGGGGCAACATTTATATGTTATTCCATGCAAATCACTTGTTGTCATCGAACACCAAAAAGGGGGAGATTGAAAGGACATTTATTGTCATAATCACTTTTGGTGTTCGTTAACAACAAGACGATCATTTTACAATTTGTTATTGTCCACAGGTTGCTATTATCATAGATAAACATCACACATGCTCTTGGGAAAAGACCACATACTTTTGCCACTATTCTGGAAACTCCAGACCGGAGTCTCCCGTCTGCCAAGACCGGAGTCTCCGGTGTGGTCCGGAGTTTCCGGTTCTGGCTCCGGTGGTGCCTCCCAGGACATGGCTGGGACATTCTGACTAGGGGTCCGGAGGCTGCACCGGAGGCTACTCTGGAGTCTCCGGTGTTGAAAGGCCGGAGTCTCCAAAGTTGCTGGTGAAGAACTGGGCTGGGTCAGTCAGAAGGGCAGTCCGGAGACTGGTCCGGAGATTGGCCGGAGTCTCCGGTGTTGAAGGGCCGGAGTCTCCGGTGTTGCTGATGAAGAACTGGGCTGGGTCAATCAGAAGGGCAGTCCGGAGACTGGTCCGGAGATTGACCGGAGTCTCCGGTGTAGACCGGAGTCTCCGGTCTCCAGACCGGAGTCTCCGTCTGACTTTTCTACAACGGTCAGAAAACGGTTCGTGGAGGGGGCTGTCTATAAATAGGGACCCTTATCTTCTTCCTCCAGTTGCTCGAGCTGCTCAAGAACACCAACACCATTAGAGCCACCAAATCCACAAGATCTCTTCGTCCAACCATCCAAAGTCATTGATCTTTGGAGAATCGAAGGAGGAGGCCTTGATCCACATCTTTACCAAGAGAGATCTTCATTTCCCCCTCATTCACTTGAGGGCCCCCAAGCTCTAGTGTTTCTTTGGAAACCCTAACCTTGATTTGGTTCTTACAAGCTTGTCTTTGATTTGTCTTGACAGCTTGCTTGTATTTGGGAGCCTCCAATTCAGTTGTGGATGTGTGCCCCGAACTTGTTGTAAAGGTGCTGGCTTCCACCTCGAAGTTTGCCGATATAGTGGAAGGTGAATCGAGCCCGTTGGGGTGAGGTTCATCGGAGAACAAGGGAGGCCTCTCGTGGCGTTGGTGGTTTGAAACCACCCCCTCTCCAAACGTAGACGTACTTCCCCTCAAAAGGAAGGAACTACGGGAAACAAATCCTTGTGTCTCCGCGTCCACTCCCTTGGTTACTTCTATCCTTTACCGCACTTTACTTACTTGTTCTTGCTTAGTGTTGTGTTAGTTTGTGCTTGTTTGACATATAGGTAAATTCACCATAGTTGCATATTCTAGAGAATTTACCTTTCTTGTCAAACCCTAAATTGAAAAAGAGTAAAATTTGAAGTAGCACCTATTCATCCCCCCTCTAGGTGCCCATACGATCCTTTCAACCTCAAAGCTTTCTTCCGATACCAGGGAGTTGCACTATCTCATGGTCTAAGGAATACAATATTTGACATAGGAAAAAGCTTCGCAAAGATGAACACGATGACACGATCTAATTGCTCTGCTTAATTTGGGTTTGTCCATCATATCATTCTCCCAATGATATGATCTCATTATTAATTGACAACTCATGTCTATGGTTAGGAAACCTTAACCATCATTAATCAATGAGCTAGTCCATAGAGGCGTACTAGGGACACTGTGTTGTTCACAAACCACACAAGTATTAAAGTTTCCGCTTAATACAATTCTAGCATGGAATATAAACTTTATAATGAACAAGAATTATAATAATAACATATTTATTATTGCCTCTAGGGCATAATTCCAACATGTAGGCGCAATAGGAGCACCGTCGGGGAGACGGTATCCCTTGTTGCGGCCGTAACCTCCATGGTGCAGGTTGTGGGCCGCCGCGGAGGGCGCCATGGCTGGCCAGCACCCGACCCGGTAGGGGGACATCGCTAGGAAGAGGAGGGGCTAGCCCTCGGGCGATGAAGGCCGAGGCGGATGTGTTGGGGGAGCGACGCAACATATTCATCTCCTAGAGGAGCAGCCTGTTGCGAAAGTTGAGGAAGGTAGGAAACAACATGACGAGAGGGGCGATGTCGGCGACGCTATAGAAACAATGGCTGAGACCCTTGATGACGTTGGTGACGAGGTCCGAGTTGAAGACCGGGGCGCCAACCTCGTCGAGGGCGTCGGCTGCCGCCTTCTAGAGCTGTAGGTACTCGACAATGGAGCGGTCCTCTTGCTTGACGTTGCGGAATTCCTCGGCGAGCTATACCTCGTGGATCTTGTTGTTGTCGTTGAAGAGGTTATGGACAGCCGTCCAGACCGTGTACGCCGTAGCAGCAGGGGTGTCGTCCACGGTCAAGGTGGCCATGACGAGGTCGATGATGTGCATGGTCATGGAGCCATTGAGCCATCGAAGGACCGTGAAGTCAATGCGGAGCCACATGGCATCGCAGGTTGGAGGCCGCTTAGTGGTGAGGTGGTCCTCGAGGGCATAGGTGGTGACAGTGATGGTGAAGAAGGTGCACCACTTGGGGAAAACGCTGGTTTTGAAGTCGACGACGACCGAGACGAGTGAGCGAACGCTCTGGATGGCGGTCGCCTGCACCCAAAGGTGGGCGTTGGGGTGGGGTCCGGGCGGCACCATGAGAGGAGGGGAGAAGGAGGTGCGGCCAGCCAGGGGCTATAGGAGGCGGCGACTAGGGAGGAGAGCGGAAGCGTTGTCAGGATTTTTTGGCTGATATCATGTGAGAAGATTGACCACACTTGGGCCATTTCATTCCACGTCTATAAATAGACAAGATTAAGATCCTAGGCATTACTATTACAATCAATGTCATAACTATACAATCAATGCCATTGATATGCCCAATTTGCATCACCATTCTATATCATAATTTACCTCTATTCATTGATGTTTGTCTTATTATGAGGTATTACTTATGGCTTTTCATCTGTTTATGCATGTTGGATGATTCCTGAAGGATGGAATGCCGGAGTCTGGATTCTGATGGAAAAGAAGGCGTTTTAGTGCAATTTCGCGAAGATCAGAAAAATACCAGAAAAATATGGAAACATATTATTTTACCAGAAGACGAAGGAAGACAGAAGGAGGGACGGAGATGGGCCTCAGGGGCCCACACCCCCCTAGGCGCGTGCCCACCTGACCCCACGCCTAGGGCAGGTGTGACCCACCTGCCCGACCTCCGACTCCGCCCCTTCGCCTATATCTTCCCTTCGAAACCCTAAGCCCCGGGGAGCGACCAGAGATAGATTTCCGCCACCTCTGGGGGCGGAAAGCACCTAGAGAGAAATCTCTCTTCGGCAGACAGATTTCTGCCGGGGGAATTCCTTCCCGGAGAGGGGATCGCCATCAACACCGTCATCAAGCTAGGCTTCATTGGGATCATCATCACCATCATCCACACCATCATCTCCACCAGCACCATCATCACAACTCTGTCCTGCTGTAACTATTGTGTTGGATATTGCGTAGTTCATTAAGGGAAACTTTCCCGATGTTGATTACTATTGTAGTTGATGCTTGTGAGTGGAACCATTGGATTATTGTTTATGTTCAGATTGTTATCCATTATCATATCATCTTTGATCTTGATCCATATGATATCTTGTGAGTAGTTTGTTTAGTTCTTGAGGACGTGGGAGAAGTCATGTTGTTAGTAGTGAATCTGTGATGAGTTATTATTCAATGGTTTAGTACTTAAGTTGTGGTGCTATTCTTCTAGTGGTGTCATGTGAATGTCGACTACATGACACTTCACCGTTTATGGGCCTAGGGGAATGCATTGTGTATTCGGCTACTAATCATGGGGTTGCCGGAGTGACAGAAACCTGAACCCCCGTTAGGATACCTTTGCACAAGGGAGTGTAGGATCTCAGAGTTTAAGGTTGTGGTTAGATTTATATCTTAATTACTTTCCTATAGTTATGGATGTTTGCAGGGGCGTTAATCACAAGTATGTATTAGTCCTAGGAAGGGCGGTACGTTAGCATAGGTTCACCCACACAACACCTACAAACACCCGAGAAGAGTACTCAGCTATTTGAAGCGAAAGCACTTGACAGAATTCCCATGTGTCCTCGAGAACGTTTGGTCCTTATAAGTATTTCCACCGGCTTGTCCTTTGCTAAGAAAGGATTGGGCCACTTGCTCCGTTTGTTCGTTACTTCTGTTACTTGCTCTTTGTTTTGTTGCCTTCTCAGAAAACCACTAAAAATCCGTTTGCTAAGTATTCACAGAGATTTCCTGCTCCATACCACTGTTCAGCACCTTCTGCTCCTCGTTGGGATCGACACTCCTATTTATCGAAAGTATTACGATACACCCCTTATACTTGTGATCATCAAGACCATTTTCTGGTGCCGTTGCCGGGAAGTGAAGCGCTATTGAAGTGTGGAACTGGTAAAAGAAACTTTCACTGTGAGTATTGCTTTTGTTACTGCTTGTTACTTTGTTTCCAATATGGATAACCCACTTGGTTTTTTGTTTGGGAAAACTACTACCACTGCTAGGGTAGTAGATGAACCACCTCCTGTTGAGATAGATTCTTTTAAGATACCTACTAGTATTGTAAATCGTGTTATGGATAATTATTATTTTGGGGATGGAACTGTCCATCCTGGTGATCACTTGCTTTTTATCCATGAATTATGCGGGTTGTTTAAGTGTGCAGGTATCACAACTGAACAGGTGAAAAAGAAGTTACTCTCCATATCCTTGAAAGGGAGAGCTAGAGAATGGTATAAGCTGCTGAAGAATGGACAATCCATGGAATGGGAGGAGATGTCATCTCTCTTCTACTCTAAATTTTATCCTCCCAGTGAGATCCATAAGGATAGAAATCTTATATATATATCTTTTGGCCTCTTGATAGAGAGAGTACAACTCAAGCTTGGGGGAGATTGATGTTACTAATTCTTAAATGTCCTATTCATGAACTCCCTAACAATATTATTCTCAATAACTTTTATGCTAGGCTTTCCCTTCATGATAAAGATTTACTAGATGCTTCTTGTGCTGGATCATTCACACGTATGAAGGAAGAAGCTAAATGGGATCTTCTAGACCGTATTCAAAAGAACATTGAAGCTTGGGAGAATGACAAAGGAAGAAAGTCAGGTATAAACTATGATTATGAATGCATTAAATATTTTATGTGAACTGATAGCTTCCGTGATACTAGCAATAAGTTTGGTCTTGATCCTCAAGTTCTTGCGAAATGTTTTAAGGCCTTTGCCTCTTACATTGAAATTCGCAAGAAGAAGTGGAATAAGTACCATGCTTCTTATAAAGATGTTGTTAGTCATGCTCCTCTTAGAAGTACTCAAGTTTGTACTACTAATTATATTGTGCCTGAACCCCATGTTGAGAAAATGCCTTTTCCAGCTAAGGTAAAGAAGTATTCTATGATTATTAGTGCAAACAGCAAAAGTATGATGAAAACTGTGGAGCCTGGTAAGCATTTGAGTGATGAACCTGTGGTAGCTACTATGAAAGACACTATCACTATAAATATAGAGTATGAGCACATTGTTTTCTGTGAAGACGCTACTAATATTGTTTCTCATCCTAAGAAAGTTAGAAAAGCTAGTGTCAATGTGCTTTCTGTTAAAATTGGTAGTCATAGCTATTATGATTTATGTGATATTGGTGCTAGTTCCAGTGTTATTTCTTATGAGCTTTACAGGGAAATTATGCATGAGATTGGTCCTTTTGAGCTTGAGGACATTGATGTGGTCATTCACCTTGCTAATAGAGAGCAAGTGTAATGTCTAGAAAATATTAAAAATTAGAAATTGATTGTTATTTTATTTTAGGCATCATCATGATATCATCATGCATATTTTATTCGTAAAATTATTTTATCAAACCATATTTTGTTTTACTAAATATCCATGTGGTTTTATTAAACCCGTCTCTCGTTCTTATTTTAAAATTAAAACAAATAATATTTCTCGCAGTAAAAGGCTTATCTTGTTTTATAAATAAAACTAGGCCCAAAAGCCTGTCTAAAGTTTTGGTCCAAAACTAGCCCCGTCTAGTCTACTTTGGACTGGATAAATACCCAATTCACCTTCTTCCTTATCCAACCCTATCCCCCAACTCTGCCAAAATCGAGATCCCCTTGTCCTCCAAAAATTCTGACCGCTTGCTTCGAGATAAGATCTGAAAAATCTCCATGCATCTCCAACTCCACCGGATTCCATGATGCTACGCTCGCACTTCTCGTGTCTTTGTCAATCTTCGCGTGCAGCTCCATCAAATAGCTGGCCCCGTCAGCCTTGCCCCCATTCTGCCTGGCCACCTGCGCACACCAGAACCCCATCGCCGCAACAACAGCTTGGCTGCTCGCTGCTCCACATATCCCATACGCCTGCTCCCTTGTTTCTCTTGTTCGCGTGCAGGCCACCTGCTCCCCCATCAATCGCGGTGCGTGGCTCTTCTGTTTTCCCCCGTGCGCATGCACCCCTACCAGCTGATCAGCATCTTGGCCATCCTCAGGTCACCGCACACCCCTGTCCCGGTGCGTGGAGGCCACATAGAGCAGCCTCGCCGTTTGTATCCCGCGGGCCAGTGCCTTGCTGCTTCCCATGCGTGCGCGTATGTTGTTCCGGTCTTATTCCCAGTGCTTAGAGGCCACCAAACGAATCTCATCACCCCTCTTGCTGCGCCTGGCCGTAAGGTGTTCGAGCTAATGTTCGCTTGAGACATGTCCTCATCATAGAGCTCACATATCATGTTCTGTTTTGTCTCCTACTGCCCATCCTGGTGCTCTCCTCTATGCCGCGTTGGATCAGCTTCGCGTGCGTTTTGTTTGTTTGTCCATGGGCAGATGGATACAGCGTGCCGTCGTGTTTTGTCTTCAATCTGCCACCGGCAGTTTCTTTCGATGCAGTAATCCGTCAGCCCAACACCTCTGTATGTATCTTTCTTGTCTCCCATGTGTTCGACTAAATGACTACGAGAGTGTCGGTTCCGGTTTCTACTACATCAACATGTTTGATCCGTTGTTGTTCTGTGGGCCTTCTTTTTTATTAAGTTAGGCCCCATTTCAACACATCATCCGCCGCCGTCACTCTAGCAAGATCTAATTCCTTGTTTCTTCCACCACTTCGTCTACATTCCAAAGACTGTCTTCCTCGCCTCGATCCAAACCGTGAGACTTCGACCTATCCTTATTTTTATAAACTTTCCATGTATCTAGTTGTATATTAAACTATTCATGCTCGTATACATATCTTATAGTTTTGGGGTATTTAGTCGATTCACCTAATAATTAAATATGGAGTATATATGCAGGCTATATTTATCTTATCTTGACTTTATTTAAATTGGTGTAGAGAACCAATGCCATGATTTGCCTTGTTAATTCAACATTTAATTTGCGGTGTAGATAAACAACTCGAACCATAATATTTATTTTGTCGGAATCCTGATTCCGCTTAATATTGCTAAGTGGGGCTGCATATTACCATGACATGCATCATATTATAAACATGCCGGATCTTCCGCCCTAGTATTAAATATTGCATCCAACGTTTCTTTCTAGTGTTTGCTTCTTCACCGAATAGGACGATGAGTCGATGTGAGATACGACAAGCCTTCGGTCACCGACTTTGTCTCACAGGCGAGCATTCTCCCCTTCTACCTATTTTGTGTTTATAGTCTTTACTTCCTTCCTTTGATCTATTGCTATCCTTATTATCGATGATATAGTACCGTTCCTTTATTTACCTGCTCCACTATATTGTCTTGGCTATCCTATTGCCTTATTTGAGTAGCTAGTCTTGTCCTTGCGAGTCGTAGGCATGCTTAGTATTGCTCTCATACAGGTGGAACATGATACTTGGATATTGGTGGTGATAAGATAATTAAATTGGTGATGTGGATATGGTTATGGTTTCACCTAATGATAAGGCCCTGACAGGGGCCACCTTTGGGAACTGCTTGAGCCGACCTAGGACCTGTTCGTTCTACGATACCAGTTCTGAGTTGATCACGCTAACCAAACATGGGGCCTCTGGGATCCCCCCTCAACTACCGGCGCTATCCGTATATCCATAGGGTTACAAAATTGGTTTTCCATTTGGTGCATACGCATTATATTTCCTCGGACATGGGTGAGTTGATATGTCCTCGGACTTGATATTTTGGTGGATTGCCATAGCTTGCATACATAAATTGCGGTACACGGTGGCGGCACCCACAGTGTGTACAAGTTACCGCGCAGGGCCCGATCCACCAGTAGGCGCAAACGTTGTGCCTTCCTTGAGAATCGTCGTACCTCTTGGTTGGTTCCCCACAGTAGGTGATGCCTCTGGATATGTGCGTAGTTAAGGGACAGTTCTTGTTGTAAGATTCATATGGCACGCGTGATATGTTGCCTGATGGGTTGAGCATGCATTTGGGTACAGCAGTGCACCCCTGCAGGGTAAATCTTTTTGAGAAGCCGTGTGTCCACGGTTATGGACGCCTCAGGAGTACATTGTCATGATCATAGATAACGCCACTAATATTTTGCCTTCAATAATATGACTAATAATTATCCTTATCAACTAAACACCTGCTTAACTAAAATTTGCCACCCTGTGTGCATTCCACAAGGGGACTTCCTCGACTGGTCTTCGAGGGGGAATTCTTCGGATGGGTTATGTTTGGTGTTATATTATTGTTACCGCATAGCGCTCTCTTATTTCGCTCTAATAGCCGAAGTTGTAGCATGTCTCTATAAGTTAGATAGTGCAAGCTTTGCTGCCGCTGAACCCACCATGCCTATGTAGGCGAGGACCGCCGAATTCTAGTCTCGCCATGTACTGGCCTCAGTACTGACCGCTCTCTTTCTGTTTTCCTTTGCCCTTTGTCGGCACCCTTTTGGCTTGACAGGTATGTGATTGACGACGTTAGCAAGGTTACCCTTCCGTCTTGGCCTAGGCAGGGTTAAACACCGCTTGGTTATTCTTTAGGACTCTTAGTCCCATTTGGATTTTGTTCGTACTCGGATACTATCTTGCTTTCTTCTGAAGTTGTATCTTCGTATTATACCTTTGTATTCTTGACTCGTTGAGTCATTGTTGTATATACAAGTTCTTGTGGAATCTGTTGTAAACTACTGTGATGTAACTACTTGTAATGAAATCCCACCCTTGCGAAAGTGTCTGGTGGGCATCTTTGAATCGCTTCTATGCGGGTTTTGGCCGGACATGCTAAGATCTGCATAGATCCGATTCGGGGGCGTTACAGCAAGTTTGCCCCATTGACATTGTAAGAGATGTGGAGATCCTTTGTGGTAAGATTAAATATCCTGCTGATTTTCTAGTACTTGGTAAAGAAGCTAGTAAAACCTATCCTATTATCTTTGGTGGACCCTTTCTGAACACTTGTGGGGCTATCATAGATTGTAATAAGGAAAAGGTTTTAACTAAGTTTGATGGAGATTCTTATGAGTTTAACTTTTCCAAATTTGCTATAGCTCTTTGTGAAAATAGCTTGCCCAATGAAGATTTCAGGATGGAACAACTTGCTTCTATTGATCCAGTCTATGACCTCGGACCTCTTTTTGGTAACTGTAAGTATGCTTATTCTGATAATAAAGTTGTTACTAGTGACAATTATATTGTCAACTTTGTTCAAAGTGCTACTGAAAGTTATTTTGAGAGAGGGAAACATGGTTTTATGCATCTCAATGATGTTAAGTTTCCCCGTTTTATGTTGAAAGCTTTGAAGTTGCATCTGTTTTGTCTTCCTATGCTTGTGGCCTTTTGTTTCAACAATTCGTTTTCTCATGATACCCCTAATCATAGGAAGTGGGTTAGACTCAAGTATTTTGGTTATTTGCTCCTTGATGCTCCCTTTCACTCCAGATATATATATCCCATGTGAGCATCTTTGGAAGTTTCAAGCCTAACTTAAAGGCATTAAAGAAAAAGTACTTGTTGGGAGATAACCCAAGAGTTTTTGTCGAGTCTTGTAAGTTATTACCTCAGTAATAACCGCTCCTTATCCTTTTTGTTTTGGTTTTTGTGTCAAGTTCAACTACTTTTGTGAAGTAGAGGAGTTGTGAAAAGTGGCCGTCCTGGGACAGATTTGTGTGTTGTATTGTAAAAATTCGTGAGGAAGATCAGTACTTCGGATGGAGCTGCATTTTTATGATCTTGTTCTCCAAGTTGTTACCCAACTTTCATCAGTTCTGCACTTTTTTATTTGAGCAACAGAGGGTCTTAGAAAAAAACAATCTTTACCCGCTGGTCTGTTTTGATAGATTTCTGCCATCAGTTGCATTTGCCTCTTACAGAAGCTTTTTTTTTTGTTGGGTCTTCAGTTGAAGTGTTAATCAAAGGTTTATTGTTTTTGCTTATACTAATGTTGTCATTGAGTTTGTGCAAAATTTTTGTATGAAGTAAATTCTCAGGAAAAAGAGAGAAGGAATCTGCAGAGTTCGTCTTTGAATAGGTAAAGGTGGTAAAAACAGAAGGTTCGTGAAACCCCAATCTTTTTATATTTTTGATGTTTTTAATACATAAGGGAAGTTACTAGACGAAACTGAAGAGGAAATGGAGCCCGGGGTGGACAAACCCACCCCAGGCGTGGGCCTAGCCTGGCCGCGCCTGAGGGTGGTGTCTCCCCCCCCCCGAACCCCGTCTCCGCTTCGTTTTCGTGTCAAAACCTTCCTTATGCATTGAAACTTCATAATATATAACCCCCGGATCCCCCGAGGTTCGTGCATCGTGTTCTCATCGTGTTTTCGTTTCGATCTGTTTTTGTCAGGAAATCTTCTCAAGTTTAGAGCATCATGGCCTCCGCCAACGACAAAGGCAAGAAGCCCGTGGAGATAGAGTTATAAGAACAAACCTCCACAGGAACAAGGGGAAGGAAACCTACTTTTGTAGGAGCAATTAACACTGCGGATGCTTTTTCTCGTCACATGCAGGGAATCGTAGCCTTCGGTTTGGAACTCATATGCTACCCTGAGGCGGTGGAAGCCCTTTGAACCACCAATGAGTTCTGTGATAAGTACCATGCTTTGAGAGTGAAGGTGGATTTGCTTCAAGAGGAAAATAACAGGCTTCGTAAGTTGCTGGAAGATTTTCTGACCCATGACAAGAGAACACCACCACCATCGAAGGAGTAATTCGTCATCAGGTTTGGTATCCCCTTGGCTTGTTCCAAGCTTGGGGAGTGTCATGGTATCACCACCATTATCCTTTATCTTTTACCTTTTTAGTGGATTCATATATGTGGTAGAGAGGTTATCTTATAGTTTGGTTTGCATGTGGAAGTATCCCTCCTTTAGTTGATTATCGATGTATCCCTTGGTGTGAGTGCCTTTATTGGAATATTAATGAGAAGTCTCATCTTTTACTTTTTGCACTTCTTATTTTATTTTGCAATCTCTATTATATGATGGATCTTGTTGTTCAGTATTGGCACCACTTTGGGATCATCAAGTGGATCTAAATTGGTTTTGGCAAACAGAGTTCTGGTTAGTGGAATTAATTTGAAAGAAAAGGAAAGAAAGAAAAGGCTTACAGGTATTTGGTATCATTTGTTTTCTTTCTTGTTGGCTCATAAGCTTAGTATTCTTTATTTAAGATTCTTTTGTGTCTTCAAGGAAGATTGCATGTTTGGCTTTATTACTTATATGTTTTCTTGTTTCTTTCAACTCTCTCGCTTACTACCCAACCTTGCTAGCCAAAAACCTGTTTTGAGAAGGCATCCTTCTCATGTTTCCAAAATCCTTTAAACCCAAAACTTTTGCCACTTGTGTCCACCATATCTGCCTAGTAGATTTTGTTATTCCTAGCAAATTCTCAAGCTTCATCTACCTTTCAAATTAAAAAGTATTTTTTATGTAAACACTAGTTAGTAAAGCTCTCACGAACTTGATGGCACACTTTATTTACTTGCCCCTAATACACTTGAACCATTGTGAACATCGAAGTTGTATATGCTTGCATCTATACATTGGGATTAGCAGAACCGTGTTGTCACGGGGAACGTTTTCAACATTGCACTTGTACTCTGTACACAGTTGATATCATGCTCTTTTGTCTATGGATGTCAATGGTGTGAAATAAAGAGGGAACTTGTAAGTCCATGGAGTTTGTATTTTGTGTTAGAAACGCCTGGTCCGCTAGCCTAAGCCATGCTTAATCATGGTGGAAACTTGCAGCATCACCATAGTGAGTCATCTATGAAGCATCCTCAATAAAAAGCTATACACGTAGTAAATAAAAACATCGCTGAGATGCTCATTGTCTGCTTGCCTTGTCATTTTGGTTATGGGAAAGCTCCTGTACTATGCGCAAGGGGTACCCCATTGGCGGTTCTCAATAATATGCAAATACTTACAAAGAAAGAACTTACCTGGACCCAAAGTTGAGTATACACGAGGAGTGGCCCTCATATTTAAGGGACATGAGATTGCCAACTTATATTTCGTCAAGCATACTCTCCATCTTTGTTCACTTTAACCTTAATCATCTCAAGATGCTTATGATAGGGGCAATGAGGGCTCAAAGCTAGTAAGTACCATAATCTTTTAGAAGCTCTTTATGACTTGTAATACCTGCTACCCTCTAAGAAGGGACCTTTCTCCCACTTCCAAGTTGAGTCAGTAAACCTACTTCCTCTCTTTCTCCAGCAAGCTTTTGAGTTGTTATGTTTCAAGCATTCATATGATGATTTATTCAATCATGTTCTCTATCTTCCTTGTTTGCATAGAACTCTTATCTATTGAGTATTACTTTGAAAGCCTTCACTTGTGAAAAACCATTTTGAGCAAAGAGTGTTCCTGTTTTGAAACTTCTATAAAAAGCTTTTGTGAAACTGTTTGCCAGGTGTTCTCTGACCAAGAACAAGTTTGCCAATTCCAATTATGATTTATCTTTATGCATCTCTATTGTGATTGTTGTACTTGGTTGCAAGCTAAGTTATATAATGGTGATTTGCTTTCTTCTATGAGTTATGCAATGGTAAGTGTGATGCTTCTTGTTCGTATTCTTTTATCGACACTTCACTCCATAAACCTGTGGACATGTTTATTGAGTTCAGTATTCGCTTGGGGACAAGCGAAGTCTAAGCTTGGGGGAGTTTATACGCCCAATTTTCATCACCATTCTATATCATAATTTACCTCTATTCATTAATGTTTGTCTTATTATGAGGTATTACTTATGGCCTTTCATCTGTTTATGCATGTTGGATGATTCCTGAAGTATGGACTGCCGGAGTCTGGATTCTGATGGAAAAGAAGGCGTTTCGGTGCAATTTCGTGAAGATCATAAAAATACCAGAAAAATATAGAAACATATTATTTTACTAGAAGACGAAGAAAGCCAGAAGGAGGGACGGAGATGGGCCTCAGGGGGCCCACACCCCCTAGGCGCGGGCCCACCTGACCCCGTGCCTAGGGCAGGTGTGGCCCACCTTCCTGGCCTCCGACTCCGCCTCTTCGCCTATATCTTTCCTTCGAAACCCTAAGCCTTGGAGAGCGACCACAGATAGATTTCTGCCGCCTCTGGGGGGCGGAAAACACCGAGAGAGAAAGATCTCTCCGGCAGACAGATTTCTGCCGGGGGAATTCCTTCCCGGAGAGGGGAGACCGTCGACATCAACACCGTCATCAAGCTAGGCTTCATTGGGATCATCATCACCATCATCCACACCATCATCTCCACCAGCACCATCATCACCACTCCGTCCCGCTGTAACAATTGTGTTAAATATTTCTTAGTTCATTAGGGGGAAACTTTCCCGGTGTTGATTACTATTGTAGTTGATGCTTATGAGTGGAACCATTGGATTATTGTTTATGTTTAGATTGTTATCCATTATCATATAATCTTTGATCTTCATCCATATGATGTCTTATGAGTAGTTCGTTTAGTTCTTGAGGACACGGGAGAAGTCATGTTGTTAGTAGTGAATCTGTGATGAGTTATTATTCAATGGTTTAGTATTTAAGTTGTGGTGCTATTCTTCTAGTGGTGTCATGTGAACGTCGACTACATGACACTTTACCATTTATGGGTCTAGGGGAATGCATTGTGTATTTGGCTACTAATCATGGGGTTGCCGGAGTGATAGAAACCTGAACCCCCATTAGGACACCTTTGCACAAGGGAGTGTAGGATATCAGAGTTTAAGGTTGTGGTTAGATTTATATTTTAATTACTTTCTAGTAGTTACGGATGTTTGCAGGGGGGTTTAATCACAAGTATGTATTAGTTCTAGGAAGGGCGGTACGTTAGCACAGGTTCACCCATACAACACGTACAAACACCAGAGAAGAGTACTCAGCTATTTGAAGCGAAAGCACTTGACAGAATTCCCATGTGTCCTCGAGAACGTTTGGTCCTTATAAGTATTTCCACCGGCTTGTCCTTTGCTAAAAAAGGATTGAGCCACTTTCTCCGTTTGTTCGTTACTTCTGTTACTTGCTCTTTGTTTTGTTGTCTTGTCAGAAAACCACTAAAAATCCGTTTACTAAGTATTCACAGGGATTTCCTGCTCCATACCACTATTCAACACCTTCTGCTCCTCGTTAGGATCGACACTCCTATTTATCAAAAGTACTATGATACACCAACTATACTTGTAGGTCATCAGCCATAACTACGAATTATTGTGGAGATCACAACAAATAGAAAAACTCCATAATAGGAAGATACGTCACGTTATGTGACATATCAGTCTAACACAAGCCTATGCTAGCAGTTGGCGCTGCACTTGTAGCAACCGGTGTTGCGGCTGGTAGCAATACCGCCCGCCGTCCATAGCAACAGTAGAACCCGTCAGTAGCATCACCATTGCAGCAGCAGAACAACCATCATCTCCCACGTGGCAGGACCTCCGCCCTACATTCATGGCCTCCTCGCTCGTCCTCGTGCTCCAATATTGCCCCTACTACAGGACTGGGATAAGAACTCGCCGGAGATGGGAGGGCCGACGGCATGCGCGGGAGTAGGTGGCAGCGGAGATCCGGCGGCACCGCGGAGGACCTGCAGGGAGCTACATAGTGGCACGTCCTGGGGGTGGCACTCTGGTGAGGTGCAGGGAGGTGTGGCGCTCAGGCGAGGTACAGCCGGTGGCGCAGGGCTGCAAGGCGAGTCGACGAGGTACAGGCGGTGGTGAGACGGAGAGGGGTGGCGGTGCGGGATGTAATTGCGCGTGAGTGAAGCGTGCGGGCGAGCGGAGTGGCCGGGGGGAGATGTATCATTTTCCTTTCACTAAGTTACATCATTATCCAAAAAATGCAAGTTGGGATACGGTGGAGGAGAATTAGGCAAAAACGAGGAGGAGATGAGGCCATTCGAAAAAAAAAAGGAGGAGATGAGGCCGGTTGGCCGCGGCATCCCAAAGTTAGCCAGACACCTGTTCAGAAACAGGCAAAAAAGAATAGGTAGCCAGACACCCGTGCCCGTTTTTATTTGGCCTCGCACACGTACGCCATCTATGGTGACCTAAGCTGAAAATTCCAGAACGGTGGATGGATGCACTTATCCAGATCACCGGAAAGGCAGCGACGGAGTACGGCAGGTCCCTCCCCGATCGATCCAGGACCCGTCCCGTTCCCGTTCCAGTTCCCAAGTGCAGCCACGGACGGCCCGCGTGGCTGCCTCGGTCCGCTGCATGGCCGCGAGCTTCCCCTGCACCCACGGCCACGGCTCTTCCCCCCCCAACTCCTCTTCCTCCTCTCCTTTAAAAGCTCCCTCGCGAGCTTCCGCTCCACCACAACTCTCGCACCTCCTCTCTTCCAGTTTCTTCTTCCACACTTTCTTCCCCGCCGAAGCTCACACAATCCATCCTATCCTATCCATATACATATCCGGTCCAACGTCCAAGCTCGTGTCTTCAATCCAAAGAAACTCCCCGAGCCAAGAAAGATCCAGGAGAAACGACCGATCGGGACATCTCCCAAGCTAAGCTAAAGGAACCCTGCCACCCACCGTCCGGCCTATCTATCCGCTCGTCGCCATGGCCGGTCCGCGCTCGAAGAATTGACAGAGCAAGGGAGAGAGAGAGAGAAGGGAGCTCCTGCGCACGGAGCAGCCGAACCGACCGATCGAGGCGCGCGGGCGTTGCTCTTCGAAGGCAACGAGAATGCGGCACATCTCGTCGATGCTTCAGGGCCTGGCCCGTTCCATGTCTCTGGGGAAAGAGAGGAAGGGCGACGAGGAGGAGCAGGGCACGTTGCTGCGGACGTCGGGCACGCTCTGGGGCGAGGGCTCCGAGACATTCGCCGCCGTCTGCTCCCGCCGCGGCGAGAAGGGCACCAACCAGGACTGTTCCATCGTCTGGGAGGTGAGTCAGCTCTTTCGTTCCATCGATCGCAGATACTAGCTACTCTTTTTTTTCTTTCTCCCGTAAGCCTTGCCGGCGGCCGCCGAGATGATGTTGTCAAGCTTCATGCACTAGCCAATGCAATCAAAAATCCGAATTGATGGATAAGGCTAGTGCAATCCACTTATACACTTCAACACCCACTCTCACGTGTGACGGGAAGAAGTCAGCACGTACAACCGGAAGAAAGCGACGGCGCGCGAAACTCACGTATGACTCAAGAGGCCTATACGTGGACACAGAGAGATCAACAACAATTTTAGGATAAATTACGAAAGCCAGGACTAGAACTCAACACCTTAGGCTCTGTTACCATATCAAGCTTCATACACTAGCCAACGCAACCAAAAATCTGAACTGATGGAAAGAACTAGTGCAATCCAATTATACACTTCAACAGATATAACCGCCGTGACATGGTCGTAGGCATCGGGACTAGTTGCTGGCCCAATCTCATTTCTGACCACGGAAGAAATCAAACAGCTCTCTGTGCTCGCTTGCGTATGCACTAAAATATTGGCTTCTCTGTTTCGTTGTTACCTAACCATTTTTCTGATGTTTCAATTCGTTGTGTGGTCTTGGGTATTCGGTACAGCTGAAAATATATTAGGCCATTCGCTAGACCACGTATTGCCTCTTACGTGTCAAATTTACCTAGATAGGTTTTGGATTTTTTTACCAGCAAAAAAAAGTCTTATCTAAAAAGTGTCTAGATAAACTCCCTTCACAAATTTAAAACATCTTATATTTTAAGAGCGAGTAGGGGTTTTGGTCACTTAGTATCTGCCCAAAAAAGGGAGGCTACGTGTCTTGATTTGATGGAGCAAAAAAGGAGTTCGGTTTCGTGGTATCTGAATCCAAAGTGGCTTTGCTTAGTTAGACTCTTATACTGATTGCGATGGGAAAACATACACTTTTCCTAGTATTGTCTTCTAAGAATTTTTTTTGTTAGGTTTAAGCCGATAGGCTTGCATTGCACATACTATCATTTAGAGAAAGGTAGTTGTCCAGTTTGCATCGCATAAAAATGTGGGCACAACGATGACCTACCAGCACATGAGGGCCGGCCGGTTCAGTTGGTTGTCAATTCTATCATGTCACATCCAAACATTGTGATTTCCATTGTCATGCACACGAACAAGTCAATGAAAGTTGAATTTTTACAAAATGTCAGGCCAGATGTGGACTTAGAAAAACAAATCAGCAATTCAAAATAAAAAAATAACGTTTCATACTATAACACTTGCATTTCTCCATAATTACTAATTTTTGGTTTTTTTTACTCTCATCAGTATTTTTTTCCTTGCTGATTTTCCGTATGCAGGGATTCGGGTGCCAGGACGACTCCATCTTCTGCGGCATCTTCGACGGGCACGGCCAGTGGGGCCACTACGTCGCCAAGGCCGTCCGGGACTCCCTGCCTCCTTCGCTGCTCTGCCGCTGGCAGGAGGCCGTCGCGCTGGCGTCGCTCATAGACGGCGAGAAGATGCTCTGCGACCGCCAGTTCGACCTATGGAGGCAGTCCTACCTGGCCGCCGCCGCCGCGGTCGACGAAGAGCTCCGCCGAAGCCGCCGCCTCGCCGCATTCAACAGCGGGTGCACCGCGCTGTCCATCGTCAAGCGGGGCGACATGATGGTGGTGGCCAACGTCGGCGACTCGCGGGCAGTCCTTGGGACCACGTCGGACGACGGGGGCGTCGCCGCCGTCCAGCTCACCGTCGACTTCAAGCCCAACCTACCCCGTAAGTCGTCGTGAGAAGAAGGGCATCTTGTTTTCTGGCGTACATTCTTTGGCACGACCGACCGTCGCTCACGGTCAAAATCTGATTTGCAGAGGAGAAGGAGCGCATCAGGCAGTGCAAGGGCCGGGTGCACAGCCTGGACGACGAGCCCAGCGTGCACCGGGTGTGGCTGCCGGACCGGGACGCGCCGGGGCTCGCCATGTCGCGCGCGTTCGGCGACTACTGCGTCAAGGACTACGGCGTGATCTCGGCGCCGGAGGTGACGCAGAGGAGGGTCACCACCCGGGACCGGTTCGTCATCCTGGCCACCGACGGGGTCTGGGACGTGCTCTCCAACGAGGAGGCCGTGCGGATCGTGGCCGCGACGGCCGACAGAGAGAAGGCCGCGAAGCGCCTGGTCGAGTGCGCCGTGCGCGCCTGGAGGCGCCGGCGGAGGGGCGTCGCCGTCGACGACTGCTCCGCGATCTGCCTCTTCCTCCACTCGCCAGCGCCCTGAATTCCCTCCCGCATTGCCGTCTGGAAGAGGAAAACGCACGCACACATTCATTCAATTTCCTTGCCGATCGGTGCTGGTGCTCGACGTCCCCGTCGGAGACTCCTTTTAAGACCAGAAGGAGGTGAGGTCTGTCTCATGATCGGGACGTTTGCAGGATTGCCCTGGACAATGGCCGTACTGCTGCTGCTGGTGGATCGCCGGGAAGTCTCCGGGATTCACACACTTGCCACCACTAAAAAGGAGGACACACCAAATATTTGGAGAATGATGCCACTTGGGAGTTGGCGACATTGCCGGCTAGTCACTGCAGAAATGGTCAGATGCGCCGACGGCCGCTTGCTACGCCGACGGCCCCAACGGCCAAACGTCGGGGCCGTCGGCGTAGGACCGGACCAGGCCAGCCCAAGTCGCCAGCCTTTGGCGTAGCCAAGCCGTCGGCGTAGTATACTCTACGCCGACGGTCATCCTCGGCGTAGTGGAGGCCCTCGGCATAGCCAGAGGACGCGTGGCACATACCGGCCAGCACGGACGGCGCGCTAACGGTGCCGTCCGTTACGCCGACGGCGACCCTCGGCATACTCTACGCCGACGGCGACCCTCGGCGTACCCGCCACGTACGCCGACGGTCACCCTCGGTGTAGCCTTCTGCATTTTTCCTTTCTACTTGCACACTTATTTTATATTTGTCTCAATTATTTATGTTCTTTTTTTATTAATTGGATGATTTCGTACCCTCTGAATAGCAGTCTCCACGCCCACATGAAATGTCGTTGCGAATCTTCTCACAACCCGAGAAATTTCTATATGTTTGTAAGTGTTATTATTGCATGTGGTTCTCAATAGCACTCACCACGCCCACATGAAGTGTGTGTGAATTTTATGTATCACACATTTTGGAGAAGCTGTTCAAAGATTCAATGCTTTTATCGCAAGTGGTTCTGTCAACCCTACTGAGGAGCGGACGATAGTTTCTCTTGTAGATATAGCATGTTCCGGACCCGTATAAGGGGGAATCTCCCCGTCGGGGTGAAACCGGGTAGGATAGTGCCCCAACTTGTGAACCAACATGGTTTTACATCACCCTATGACCTAAACAAACACAAAACAAGAGAGAGCGTACGCCGGGCTACCCCTATCAGAGAAACGTCTAGGGGGTAGACGATCCGAGTGTGCACAGATTAGGGTTTCGCCGGAGGAAGACCACGAGAACATCAGAATCAGATAAAAACTTGCATGTGTCCCTAGCATATGTGTGTGAGTGTGGTGAGAGGTTGGTATAGGTGCTTGCATGTGTCCCCCCTCGCATGCATGCGCTCTAACCTAGAAGCGAAGGTTCCGGACCCGTATAAGGGGGAATCTCCCCGTTTAGGTGAAACCGGGTAGGATAGTGCCCCAACTTATGAACCAACATGGTTTTACATCACCCTATGACCTAAACAAACACAAAACAAGAGAGAGCTACGCCGGGCTACCCCTGTCAGAGGAACGTCTAGGGGGTAGACGATCCGAGTGTGCACAGATCAGGGTTTCGCCGGAGGAAGACCACGAGAACATCGGAATCAGATGAAAACTTGCATGTGCCCCTAGCATATGTGTGTGAGTGTGGTGAGAGGTTGGTATAGGTGCTTGCATGTGTCCCCCCTCGCATGCATGCGCTCTAACCTAGAAGCGAAGGTTCCGGACCCATATAAGGGGGAATCTCCCTGTTTAGGTGAAACCGGGTAGGATAGTGCCCCAACTTATGAACCAACATGGCTTTACATCACCCTATGACCTAAACAAACACAAAACAAGAGAGAGCTACGCCGGGCTACCCCTGTCAGAGGAACGTCTAGGGGGTAGACGATCCGAGTGTGCACAGATCAGGGTTTCGCCGGAGGAAGACCACGAGAACATCGGAATCAGATGAAAACTTGCATGTGCCCCTAGCATATGTGTGTGAGTGTGGTGAGAGGTTGGTATAGGTGCTTGCATGTGACCCCCTCGCATGCATGCGCTCTAACCTAGAAGCAAAGGTTTCGGACCCGTATAAGGGGGAATCTCCCCGTTTAGGTGAAACCGGGTAGGATAGTGCCCCAACTTGTGAACCAACATGGTTTTACATCACCCTATGACCTAAACAAACACAAAACAAGAGAGAGCTACGTCGGGCTACCCCTGTCAGAGGAACGTCTAGGGGGGTAGACGATCCGAGTGTGCACAGATCAGGGTTTCGCCGGAGGAAGGCCATGAGAACATCAGAATTAGATGAAAACTTGCATGTGTCCCTAGCATATGTGTGTGAGTGTGGTGATAGGTTGATATAGGTGCTTGCATGTGTCCCCCCTCGCATGCATGCGCTCTAACCTAGAAGCGAAGGTTCCGGACCCGTATAAGGGGGAATCTCCCCGTTTAGGTGAAACCGGGTAGGATAGTGCCCCAACTTGTGAACCAACATGGTTTTACATCACCCTATGACCTAAACAAATACAAAACAAGAGAGAGCGTACGCCGGGCTACCCCTATCAGAGGAACGTCTAGGGGGGTAGACGATCCGAGTGTGCACAGATCAGGGTTTCGCCGGAGGAAGACCACGGGAACATCGGAATCAGATGAACACTTGCATGTGCCCCTAGCATATGTGTGTGAGTGTGGTGAGAGGTTGGTATAGGTGCTTGCATGTGTCCCCCCTCGCATGCATGCGCTATAACCTAGAAGCGAAGGATCCGGACCCGTATAAGGGGGAATCTCCCCGTTTAGGTGAAACCGGGTAGGATAGTGCCCCAACTTGTGAACCAACATGGTTTTACATCGCCCTATGACCTAAACAAACACAAAACAAGAGAGAGCTACGTCGGGCTACCCCTGTCAGAGGAACGTCTAGGGGGGTAGACGATCCGAGTGTGCATAGATTAGGGTTTCGCCGGAGGAAGGCCACGAGAACATCGGAATCAGATGAAAACTTGCATGTGCCCCTAGCATATGTGTGTGAGTGTGGTGAGAGGTTGGTATAGGTGCTTGCATGTGTCCCCCCTCGCATGCATGCGCTCTAACCTAGAAGCAAAGGTTTTGGACCCGTATAAGGGGGAATCTCCCCGTTTAGGTGAAACCGGGTAGGATAGTGCCCCAACTTGTGAACCAACATGGTTTTACATCACCATATGACCTAAACAAACACAAAACAAGAGAGAGCTACGCTGGGCTACCCCTGTCAGAGGAACGTCTAGGGGGGTAGACGATCCGAGTTTGCACAGATCAGGGTTTCGCCGGAGGAAGGCCACGAGAACATCAGAATCAGATGAAAACTTGCATGTGTCCCTAGCATATGTGTGTGAGTGTGGTGAGAGGTTGGTATAGGTGCCATGTGTAAGTCCCAAGTGTGACCCCCTTTGTAGACATGCGTTAACACTTAGTAAAATCATGGATATTATTGTTTCTTCTATAATAGTAGACACCAAATAATATATTTTCATTTGTTATATTAGTAAACATCAAATAAAGTTTCTTGAATAATTTTTTATTAATAACAAAAATAAAAGCCCTAGCTACGCCGACGGCAGCCCTCGGCGTACGCCTGGCCGTCGCCGTAGCCCTATCCATTAAGGGGTGCCCGTGCGGCCCACCCGGGCCACTCCTTCCCAGTCGATCCCTATCTCCCCAACCTCCCGCGCGCCCGCCCTCGACCCCGCCGCCAGCCGCCGGTCCTCGAGCTCGTGTCCCCGCCACCGCTGGCCCCTCAGTCTCCCCGAGCCGCCGCCAGCCGTCGCCCCCCTCAGCCTCCCCGAGCCGCCGCCCCCTCAGCCTCCCAGGGCCGCCGCCGCCGCTGCCTCCCCGAGCCGCCGCCGCCAGCACCCGCTGCCTCCCCCGAGCCACCGCCGCCACCATCCCCTCCCTCCCCAAAATCCACCGCCGCCACCACCCCCTCCCTCCCCCAAGCCACCGCCGCCAGCCAGCACCCCCTCCCTCCCTCCCGCCAGCCACCCCCACTGCCCCACCCCTCCCCTACTACCCCCACTGCCCCCCACTGCCCCACCCCTCCCCCACTGCCCCGCCGCCACCCCCACTGCCCCGTCGCCTCCTCCACTGCCCACCCCTCCACCGAGCACACCCTCCCCCATTAGGTTAGTATTGGTAATTTAGGTGTAGTTAATTTAGGTGTAGTTATTTAGGTGTATTGTTAGTATTGTTAAATGTAGTTAATTTTAGGTGTATTTTTAGATGTACTTAGTTATATTTATTTAGGTGTATTGTTAGTATTATGTTAATATTTAGATTTAACTATTTTATATTGTAGATGACACAATAATGAAAATAGTGTTAGTGTTGGGCATATGTGCATTGTATATTGTAGATTAGACAATAATGGCATTTGTGCCTTTCTTTGTAGATGAGACAATAATGGCATTTGTTGGATATTTAACCATCTTCTCATGTTTTTTGCAGTTACCAGAGGGTGAGCGGGGGGAGTGTTTCGACGGCGGGGTCCCGGATCATCTTCGACGATTTGATCACGCTTCGAGGGTGAGAATCCGTTCGCTTCTCTTGTACCTAGGTTTATTTTCGTGTCTAGATCACCAAGTCTGTCGCGTCACCTAGGCGTCATCCCTTCCGTAAGCGTTACGCGACTTAATATGCATTAGTGGTCTCGCATATTTTGGACCGTAACGCTTATGGCTTTTATCGGGCAGTCGGCGGATTCGTAGTAGGGTTTGGTTCTCCCTGGCTCTACCTCGATTTGAGACAGGATTTCGGTGGCGCCTCCTTGTTGTTCTCCGGATGCACAACCTCTTGGCTTTTTGTCGAGACGTGTATCGGGAGAGCAGCGGGGAGGTGCTGCCGAAATTCTGCTTGGATCGGGGTAGAACCAGGGAGAACTTACCCAATCTACGGATCCGGCGGCTTGTTAGGACCCTCTTTTCCTATTGGACATGTAGGTTGATGAATGCATAAAAATATGAAGCATTTAATCTCCTGTTTGATATAAAATGTTATATTTGCTGTTTGTCTCCCAACAAAGCAGAAGAGGATGGCTGATAATGGGTGGATGTACAGTGGCCGTATTAGTGCGACTAATAAAACAGACGATTGGGTACGGAACACTCATTTGTTAGTGAATGAGTTAGCGTGTGGTTCGAAGGCAATGGTTCAGGCAGTTTGTCCCTGCGCTCATTGCACTAAGCATCATCGTCAGGGAAAGGATGACATGTATAAACACCTTCTGCAATATGGGTACATGTCTAACTATGTCACGCAAGTCGACTTTGCTCGGTACGAACGTGACAGAGGTGAGGTGATGCGTCAGCGGCTCAATGGCAATGAGCACGATGGGATTAGAAACATGCTAGATGATCTCATCGATGCCGACCAGCCGAATTCGCCACCTCCATGGGAGGAATCACCAGAACCGGAGGAACCGGAGCCAACCGCGAAGGCCTTCCTTGATATGATGGCCGCGGCTAAGAGGCATATGTACGAGGGTGCAAAGATTTCTCAGCTCGATGCCATCTCTCAGTGTTTAGCCGACAAGTGCCAGTACTCCGCCACCCGTTCTCACTTTGAAGCTAATCTGAGAACATGTGGTAACATGTTGCCCGAAGGGCATTGTCTGCCTAAAACCTTTCACGAAACGAAGAAACTCATGAAGGAGCTCAACATGGATTATGAAAAGATAGATTGCTGTCCAAAAGGCTGCCTTTTGTTTTGGAAACAGTTTGAGGGTGACAAATACTGCTCCATTTGTAAGGCCTCTAGATATGAAGAGATAAAGGGGAAGGATGGTCAGGTGAGGCAGTTGAAGGTCGCTAAGAAGATATTTCGGTATCTCCCATTCATAAAAAGAATCCAGCGGATTTACTTGAGCGAGGAGACTGCCAAACAGATGACGTGGCACAAGAAGGGGAAAAGATACGAGGACGAGCACGGACGGAAGAAGATGGGACATCCATCTGATGGTAAGGCATGGAAGAACTTCGATGACAAATACCCCCGGTGGGCAAAAGAGGCTCAGAATGTTAGAATTGCGATAGCAACAGATGGCTTCAACCCATATGGTATGTCGACGGCCTCATACAGCTGCTGGCCGATGTATGTTATTCCGCTCAATCTCCCTCCCGGAGTATTAATGCAACGGAAGACCATGTTTTTGTCGCTGATAATTCCAGGACCTGAGTATCCGGGGAAGAACTTGAGTGTCTACATGCAGCCGATTGTGGATGATTTGAACCACTCTTGGATACACGGGACGTTGACATACGACTGAGCATCAAAGAGAAACTTTTTGATGAAAGTTTGGTTGCAGTATACTATGCATGACATGCCCGAGTACGCCCTAACGTGCGGATGGTGTACAGCTGGTAAGTGGCCATGCCCAGTGTGCAGGCACCGACTTGAGTTCCTTTGGCTAATGTCGGGTCACAAATATGTTGCGTTTGACACGAATCGACAGTATATCAAAAGAAATCATTCATTCAGAGAAGATAGAAAGAACTTCATGAAGGGCAAAGTTGTGCATGAAGTAAAAGAGGTACCAAAGTTCGAGGGTGCAGCTGTTGATGCCGAGATACGTGCTCTCGTGCCCGCGGCGCCGGGAACTGGCCATCAATTTGCGGGATATGGTGTAACGCATAATTGGACTCACGTGGCAGCCTTAACGAATCTCGTGTATTACAAGGACCTCGAACTTCCCCATAACATCGATGTGATGCACACCGACAAGAATGTCAGGGAGTCCCTTTTTCACACAGTCCTGAACATTCCTGGGAAGTCAAAGGATAATGTCAGGCTAGAGTCGATGTTGAGAAGCTTTGTGATAGGAAGAGATTACACATGTAGCCTCCTACTGTCCGTCGAAAGAATTGGTTCAAGCCGCATGCCTACTACTGCCTTGATAATGTCCAAAAGAAGGAGTCATTTATGTGGCTCAAATACGTCGTGATGTTCCCTGACGGTTATTGTTCGAATATAAGTAAGGGAGTCAATCTTTTGACGGGACAAGTCAACGGGATCAAGAGTCACGACTATCATATATGGATTGAGCGGCTGATGCCGGTGATGGTTCGAGGGTATCTCCCCGAGAAAGTATGGCGAGTGCTTGCGGAGTTGAGCCATTTCTTCCGCACCGTCTGTGCTAAGCAGATATGTCCTCTGGTTATTGAGAAGCTGCAAGTTCAGGTGCCAGAGTTGCTATGCAATTTGGAGATGATCTTTCCGCCAGGCTTCTTTACTCCGATGGCACATCTCATTGTGCACCTCGCGAACGAGGCACTCTTGGGGGGGCCGGTGCAATTTCGTTGGCAATTTTGTATTGAGAGAGAGTTTAAGTATATTCGAAAGATAACTGAAAACAAAGCCAAGATTGAAGCATGCATAGCTGAAGCAACATGCCTTCGGGAGATGGCAGACGCCGCGACAACCTACTGGCCCGATGATGTTCCCACTATGTATAACCCAGTCTCTCGTTACAATGTCGACCTGCCCAAGAATGACCCCAAGCTCGAACTATTCCAATTTCCCGGTGGCAAGGCCGATAAAGGACTAAAATATAGGTTGCCGAAGGAAGAGAAGGATTGCATAATGCTCTATGTGCTTATGAACATGAAGGAAGTGGTCGATTTCATTAGGTAAAATGGTGAACACCCTATTTCTCTATGCATAATGCTCTATGCAGCTAGTAACTCGGTCTCCGTCTAATGCTTATTTTCTCCTTCTTAGCGATTTCACGGATGAACAGTGGCCGGGACCGATGGATCCCTCTCCCATGGAGTTGGACACTCTACTGAAAGAGGGTGCTCCCGGAAATAAAAAAAACTTTGTGTCCTGGTTTATGGAAAAAGTAATTTCTAACCTGTCTCTCTTACCTTGCAATATGTGACCTGTCCCTCTTATTCCACGTAACTACTGAATGCAACAAATTTGAACAGTACCTATAGGGAGCTGATCCCAACGTTGAGATGTCAGATGAGCTGAAATGTGTTTCCCAAGGTTGTAACAGTGTCGTCAGGAAGTATGAGAAGTATGATGTGAATGGGTTTCGCTTCCATACAGAGACGCACCAGAAAGGGCGACCGAATGCAAAACGGCAAATACTGGGGTGTTCACCAAAGGAGCCGATTCCCTTGATTACTACGGAAGGTTAGAGAATGTATACGAGCTGACCTTCAATCGTACGAATGTCGAACTCAATCTTGTTGTGTTCAAGTGCCACTGGTTTGACCCAAGGGGTGGACTGAGAAGTACCCCTTTCATTGGGTTAGTTGAAGTTAGGCCTTCAACCACCTATAGTGGAGCCGACGTCTTTGTTGTTGCCCACCAAGCCAACCAAGTTTATTATTTGCCCTACCCATGCCAGAAAGCAGAACTCCAGGGCTGGGAAGTCGTGTTCCAGGTATTACCACATGGTAACCTACCGATTCTCTCCAAGGACGATTACAACAACATTAACCCTGTAACGTACGAGGGAATTTTCTATCAAGAGCAAGAGGACTTCAGACACTTTGATTTAGAACCGGTTGATCTTGAGGACCTTGGGAATGATGTAGAAACTCGGGGTGAATCAGTGGTGAATCTACATGACATGAGTATGCTCGAGAAGCTCCATACCGAGAATGACAACGATGATGAGCCTACACCCTTCGATGAGAATCCAGATTTCTACTCAAAAGATAGTGATAGTGAGAATGAGAATGAGAATGAAAATGAAAATGAACATGAAAATGAAAATGATAGTGAGTATTTATTTTTTAATGCATTTTATTTTGTCTTTGTGCTTAACTGTTTTCTTAATTGCATTATGCCTTTATTCTTTGTGTATACATTTTATTATGTCTTTATGCTTAACTGTTTTCTCTTACTTAATGCAGGTGATTGAACAATATGAGCAGCAGCAAGGCAACCAGTTCGTCCTTGCTTAATGCGCTGAAGCAATGCAAGAAAAGAGTTACATGGAGTGGGAGACAGCCAAATCCCAATCCGCGTTACCCCGATCTTGCTCATGCTGGCGGAGGACAGGGTCGAGGCCGAGGTCGAGGAGGACGAGGTGCCACGGGAGGAGGCGTGGACTTTGACCCACCACCCTCTGCTTCTGGCGACGTGGCTCCTGAGTTGTTCCTGACAGACCAGCCTTTCAGGGCCGAGAGGGAGGCAGAGTCCGAGAGGGAGGCAGAGTCTGTGAGGGAGGCAGAGTCTGAGAGGGAGGCGAGGACCGAGAGGGAGGCGGGGACCGATACGGAGGCGGACACTAGCCACGAGTTGGTGGGGCCGAAGAAATTGCGGAATCGTGGGGAATCGGGAGTCCCTGACGAGAAGTTTGAGCCTAGGACTCAGGAGGCGAAAGCCCTTATTATTCCAGATGGCCTTGAGTAAGTGTACTAATTTGGCAATTTAAAACATTTTCTTTCATGTTGGTCATAAATAATTATTGTGTACTAATGTTTATTATTGTGCAGCAATTGGACATTTCCTCCGGGGCCCAAGGCTCGCCTTCCTAACAGCCTCGTTGGAGCTCTGATTAGGAAGTTCTGGCCGGGCTATCACATTACCCACGAGGGTGACAGGAAGCTAGCTACTACTTGGGCGGACTACCAGACTACCCGTGTCCCGGGCTTTCCGACAGCTGCTGATGCTATCATCACCAAGTTTTGGATAAGGCATATTTCTCGAGTTATGTTCATACTTGATGACCCCACCGTGCTAACTCATGACTCTTATGCATGATTGAAGTGCTTTTACCGTGTGGCCGAGGAGGACCAGGAGAAGGCGTAGAGGACTTTGCTTGTGTGAAGTTGACCCCCCAGGTGTGGTACAACCAGAAGGTCACGGCCGCTAGCCACTTCTGGGCTGACAGGAGCGTGAGGGTCAGGAAGGAAGACATTATTGGCAGGAACCCTAATCCTGAGTACTCGATGACGCCAGAAGAGTACATGTCGGTGAGTAAATGAGATTCTACATTGCTGCTAAGTTGCCATTGCATTGTCTGGAGTTGAGTATTGCATTTTCAGGTTATCCCCGATTGGGCCGAGCCGCATCGACTCGCATGGGAGGAGCTGGTTAGGACGAGGTGGCTCGGAGAAGACGAGGAGTTTGTAGCCTTGTCGAGGCGGAACGCGGATAACCGAGGCGATGGTGGAACGCACTACGCGGGAAACCGCAACTTTGACCGCTTCAAGCGGAAGGTGGTACGTATATACATGGAACGACCTGCGTGTATTTCTCGTCATGTTTGTACTTCATATGCATAATATTTCTTTTCGCGATACAGGTGGCCGAGGCGCAACCCGGGGAGGTGATTCATGACATCGCCGTCTATGAGATGATGCGGCGAAAGAAGCCCAATTACTCGGAGCCTCAACCCTCGTTGCCTGTGTACTTCGGCACTGCCCAGAACGACTTGGGGAACTACAGCACGATGGTGAAGGCTCGTCACCCCCATGTGGATGACCCCATTCACGCGGAGATCGACGAGGAGTCATTGGTCCTGTCGGGGCACGGATTGCAGCATGGATGCCTCAAGATTCTGAATAAGAAGGTCAAGCCTACCCTCAGCACGAGCTTCAGCCGTCTCAAGGCTACCTACCCCGCCGACGGCCCCCCTATCCCGCCTCCTGGCCAGCCTCGTCGATCCAGAGATGATGTAAGTTTTTCTTGTTTTCATCATCTTTATGACTTTTGTTCATGCATGGCTAACTGCTGACGAGATTCCTTGTATTTGAAATTGTAGCCTAAGTTAGACGCGGCCTACGATGCCGCTCATGAGGAATATCAGGTGGCCTTTCGGCAGCATCAGGAGGCGAATGCGATCTGCATGCAATACATAAATGTAAGTCCGAACCTTTATTTTTGCAAAAGATACAAGTCCCACTTCCCCCCGTTTGTTGTACTATGGCCTGACATCTAAACTATCTTGCAGGCCATGTTGGTGAATATTCAAACTGGCCAGAATAGAGATTTAGGGCCCGTGCCTCCCATGCCAGGGCCGGCGCCATTTTTTGCCATCGAAGGACAGCTTCGCTAGGACCTACTACGCATCGACACCGGTAAGTTCTTTGCTAACCCACCGGTTATCGCTTTACTTTGCCTCGCAAGTTGCTAACATGTAGGCAACATGTAGGGAACGGGAGATTCTGGGAACCGGCACTTTGGCCACGCCTCGCCGGATGGGCGTCAGATCACACCGCTTCATGACAATGGTCCATCTCCTGGCCATTCTGCAGGTGGTTCTCCCGAGCTTCACACTTCTACTCCCTCGCCAGGTGGCTCTTCTGCTGCTTCTACTGGACGCAACCCTCGGCAGAGGTCGCCACTTTTCACCAGGGGAGATCTCAGGTACACCCCGTCTCCTCCAGAGTTGTAGGGATGTGTGATGATGTATGAACGATGTATGGATGATGTATGAACAATGTGTGATATGACCATGTGTGATATGAACAATGTTTAATATGAGCATGTGTGATATGAACAATGTGTGATATGAGCAATGTTTGATATGAGCATGTGTGAAATAAAGGTGAGCATTGCTGTGAGCTGTGAGCTGAAACAAAAAAATTGGGGCTGGTCCTACGCCGATGGCCTTCTATGCCGAGGGCAAGGCCATCGGCGTAGGGCCAGGCCGCTGCTGCCAGGCCGCTCCGCTGCTTACACGTGGCGAGCGTACGCCGAGGGGGAGGCCGTCAGCGTAGCAGCTGCGCCAGGCTGCTCCGCTGCCTCCACGTGGCGAGCGTACGCCGAGGGGGAGGCCGTCGGCGTAGCATCTGCGCCAGGCCACCCGCCTGCCTCCACGTGGCGAGCGTACGCCGAGGGGGAGGCCGTCGGCGTAGCGGACGCGCCGTTAACTGGCCGTGTGACGGTGCTGTCGATGTTCGCCGACGGTCTCTACGCCGACAGGTCCTACGCCGACGGTCGTGCCTGCTCCGCCGAGGGAGAGGTCCGCCGAGGACGGTACGCCGAGGGCAGTTGTCGGCGTAGCTTACGCCAAGGGTTTTCCTGGCTACGCCGACGGCAATAAGCCCTCGGCATACCAAGTGTTTCCCGTAGTGAGTCACCGAACAATTGGCCTCAAATGGGTTTACAAGGTCAAACCCGATCCATGGGAGTAGGCATGCTTTTGTTTCCTCCCTTGTTAATCAAAAGGAGCAGTGGTGTTTTCTGCTTCCCCATAGTTTCTGTGTCTTCCCTGTTAATCAAGTGGAGCGGCGATGTTCGCTGTCATCTTAGTCTCTGTGTTTTAGGTGTCTCTAGGTGGAATGGATAGAGTAACCCAAAAGCTCTTCTCTTTTGCCTCCTGAAACCTACGGGGTTTAGGAGATGACGATAAATATACTTCGCTCGTGTTGCGTTATCCTATGCTAGTCCTCATGTTGCCTGTATTTAAGAAACTAAGTTGTTCTCTCTCGACGCCGCCAAAGCCAGGTCTTTCCCGCCTTCCCATCTCTCAGATTTCACCACTGTCGATGCCGTTGGTAGTCGTGGTGGCATCATCACTTCCTGGGACAGTCGCCTCCTCTCCGTCTCCACGGTCACCCGAGGGGATTTCCACCTCTCCACCCTCCTCGCCTCCACCACCTCTGACCTTGCCTTTACGCTCACAAACGTTTACGCTTCCTCCAATCACACCCTCACCACTGATTTCGTCGATGAGATGACTGAGCTCTCCCTCTCTGTCGTTGCCCCTGGCTTGTCGTCGGAGACTTCAACCTCATTCGGTATCCCAACGAGAAAAAATAACAACAATTTTAACCATGGGCTCACTCCCACTTTCAATTTTTTGGTCAGGGAGGTGGGTTGGTTCGAGCTTGACGTGCACGACCGTCGTTTTACTTGGACAAATAGTCAGGCTGTGCCTGTGCTTGCTCGCTTGGACCGTGCTTTCTTCAACCCTGAGTGGAATGTCTCCTTCCCAAATTCCTCCCTTAGCTCGCTCCCCCGCCCCACCTCCGACCACCACCCCCTTATCGTCACCGCCTCCACCTCTATCCCCAACTCCTCGCATTTACGCTTCGAGAACTCCTGGCTCCTTGACCCAACCTTCCGCCCCTCCACCCTGTGTCGATGGGTCTTCCATGTGCTCGCCCGGGATGCTGATCTTGACCTTGACGCCAGCATTAAGCGTTTCCGAGCGGCTGCCAAGGTTTGGAAAAAGGGTCATCGGTTCGTTCCTTTTCTTGACAATAACTGTTGTTTTGTTATTAATCTTATGGATGACCTTGGGGAGTTCCGTGTGCTTTCAGATCCTAAACGTGATCTGTGCCTGGAGGTCAGGGCGGAGCTAGAGAACACACGGTACTTCCACACCCGTTCCTCTCAGCGCTACCGTGCAACCTGTTTCGCGAGCTGGAGGTCGACGGTGTTGTTGTCGTTGCTCATGAAGCCAAGGTTGCGGCGCTGCACCGGTTCTATTACAACCTCCTGGGTTGGGCGTGGCCTGTCTGGTAGGATTTTGGCTGGGCCAGCCTCTACCATGGTGCCAACCGTGTTGATGGGTCGGCTCTCACATCCCCGTTCGAGGAGAAAGAGATTAAGGTCGCGGTGGATGGTATGGATCGGTCTAGTGACCCGGACCTAAAGGGTTGGACCCGTCTTTCCATCGGGCTGCCTGCTATGCTGAAGCTTTTCTCGGCGATCCATGCGAAAAATGCCAACTTGGCGCGAACAACAGAGCCCATGTGGTGCTGCTGCCCATAACTGACAGTCTGCTATCACCAAGTTTGTTTCGCCCCGTCTCTCTACAGAACTGCTCAATCAAGAATGTCTGCAAAGCGCTCACGACTAGGCTGCAGCTGCAGATTGGTTCCCTGGTGGATGAGAATCAGTCTGGTTTCCTCTCAGGAGGAGCATCTCTGAAATTTTCATGTTTGCAACAGAGCTGGTCCAGTGCTGCTTCCAAAGGAAAATGCCCATCCTTGTGATGAAACTAGAATTTTCAAAGGCCTTTGACTCGATCAATTGGGCGATCTTGCGCAAAATCTTGCAGGCTTGTGGTTTCCCCTCTCTTTGGTGTGACTGGATGGGCATGATTCTCACCACGTCGAAGTCTTCTATCCTACTGAATGGGATCCCAAGGCCTTGGAATGATTGCAAGCGCGGGCTTCGTGAGGGTGACCCACTTTCACCATACATGTTCCTGCTGGTTGCCGATGTTCTGCAGCAATTGACTCGACAGGATCCTCTGCTGCGCCACCCCCTGTGGGATGCCTTGCCTTGCCCTGTGCTTCAGTACACCGACAACATCCTGATTATCATGCGTGCAAACACGGCTATGGAGAGCCGCCTCAAAACTCTGCTGGGTCAGTTTGCCGCTTCTATTTGGGCTGACCATCAATTTTCACAAGAGCACTGTTGTCCCCATGCATGTCCCAGCCGTAGATTTAGTGAGCATCCGAACTGTTCTATGCTTCCAAATTGAGGGATTCCCACAAACATATCTCGGGCTGCCCCTTACTGTTGAGAAGCTCAGGATTGCTCACTTCGCGCCCCTGATTGCTAAAGCAGATAAATATCTCTCGGGCTGGAATGCTATCCTTCTGTCTGTGAGCGGTCGGATTGTGCTCCTCAATGCTATGTTGGATGCCCTGTCCACTTTTTCCATGGGCGCCGTCGAAATCTATCGTGATGGTGCCACGCAGATGCCATGGATAGGCTTAAGTTGGGACCGAATGAACGCAAGAGGAATCCGAGGAGGGAGTGAGCGGTGTAGCCGCACATGAAGAACTATGATGAACTGTATGAAACTTCCAATCTTATTTCTTCTTTCTATGTCTAAGTGCTCCTTGATTTGTTTGCCAAGTAGCTACAAGCTTGAAGAAGATGTGGCCAGCATAGAGGACCCTAGTTGCGCATGTCCCTAACCCTAGCTCTACCCCTCCTTATATAGAAGATGGAAATAGCTAGGTTACAATGTGGATCCTAGGGTTTTACTGTTTGGGCTTTGTCTTTACCCTATGGGCCGGGTCACAGGGCCAGCCCTTGGCCCTGGACCCAGTCGACAAAGCTACCTTGCCAATGGTCTTCCAGTACGTAGACGCCAGCTCTTTTGGCATCACCCCCTGATTTATGCATCACCCAGTACTTTAAGCATCACCCGACGCCTTTAGTTTTCACTCGGCGACGCCCTCTTCTTTTGACTCATCTTTAGTGTGGTCCTTCCCGGATTATACTCTGAAAGCAGCCTCTCGCCCTTCTTCACTCGGCCTCTCCTCATGAGACTCGGCATGTCGTTACCTGCAGAAAAAGATTCTCTATGTTGCACCTGCCGACATCCATCTTATGTCGGCCAAGCACATGCATTATGACCCAGCCGTTATAACCCGTCCCATGTCAACCAGACTCGGTTAGGACCAAGCCGGATCAGTGCTAACTTTTTGAAGGGAATATGCCCTGAGTGGCAATAATAAAGTTGTTTTTATGTATATTTCAAGTATATGATAGATATTTATTTTGCATACTATAATTGTATTAATACGAAAACGTTAATACATGTGTGTTTAATAAACGAATAGAAAGTTCCTAGTTATGCCTCTCTTATAAACTAGCTCGTTGATTAACAAGATGATCAAGATTTTCTGATCATGGACATTGGATGTTGTTAATAACGAGGTCACAACATTATTAGAATGGAGTGATGAACATTCATCCGAAGTATAGCATTACGATCAAAGTCATTGTTATAACATCATACGAAGTAATTCTAATCCTTAGACCATGAGATCATGTCAATCACTAACACTATAAGAGTATCTTGATAACATCAAACGTCACACCGTAACAGAGTGACTATAAAGGTGGGTCCAGTGCTACAAAGATGTTATGTAGAAGCTCATGGATCAAAAGTGGAATTTGTCCATTCCAATGACGGAGCGATATGCTCTGGCCTTCTCGGTGATATCACATTAGTTAGCTTGCAAGCAAGTGATGAGATCACTAGAATGTTATATCACGAGAACGAGAAAAGTGTACATGTCGGTAACGAGATCAAACTATGTATAGAGATACCGATTATCGAATCTCGGACATGTAATATATCGCGAGACAAAGGGATTAGTTGGCTGAATTGCTGCCACGCTAAGCGGTCGCTGATAGGTGGGTAAGTGACATGCGCGGGAGGGCACGCCCTCGGTCCGCCCGGTCCGCGCCCGACGCATCGGCAACGCAAATTAGGTGGGTCGAGCTGAATGCCTCGGTCTAGGAGGCCGCCCACATTCCACACGTTCGCACAAACGCGTTCGGATAGGTGGGATCGTGCCGATGAAAATGCTCTTATGATGCGAATATCCGGCGAGGCGCACTAATCTGGTCTCCCCTATATGAACTGGACACCAACGGTGTCACTGGTAAATTAATGGAGCAGCGTATAATGCACTAAGGATCGATACGCGGGATTAAAAGGTTGACGAGAAGTCGTCTCACAACTCACGTACTGGTGCGCAATATGGACCACTAGTTTCACTGCGAGTTGAAATTGATTAGCCTGATAGAGATAGGTTCGCACTCTCGACCGTCACCTTTAGTGCGGCAACAAGTTGATCGATGCCGTTCAAAGTTGTATCTGTCAACGAATACGGTCAAATTCTCTTCGCTTCAGTGCACTACCTATGTAGACTGCAATTTTCTTTTTATTCATACTGCTCTCTTTTTCATTGAGTTGCTGTAACAAGCTCTAGAGAACTAGAGATTGTGTATGAACCCCATGTTGCGTCTTTTTTGGGGGTATATGAATCGGTGGCGGCGCCAGAAATTTGCCTCTTGGTATTCATTTTGTTAATTTGATATTTATTTTGCTAAAACAACCACTATTTTACCAAAATCGTCGCTGCTTTTCCAAAATTTTAACTATTTTGCTAGAATCTTTGGTATTCACTTGAATACCTAGAAATACCCCTAGCGCCGCCTCTGATATAAACCCTTATGTTAGAGCGTATGCTCTCTAAATAGCAATTTGCTGTCCTAAACATTGTCTGCGGACAACAAAGTCCAAAAACGAGTCTAGCAGAGATGCAGACCATCTGCGGTTCTTGGACCGGTGCATTCACAGCCTAAATTGGGGCAGTGTTTGCATTCTTGCGTGTTCGCAAGGACAGGGCAAACGTCCTCTTCTCGTTCACGCCTGGCCACATGGCAGTCGTTGAACACCTATGTCGTCCGTATGCCTGCTTCCTCACTAACCATGTTGTGGCCGCTTCTCCTCGTTGACCACGCCCGGACAAGGGAAGGACATTGCGTCGCCACTGATGCCATACCAGCCTCTAACATCTCTCCCCCACAATTCACCATGTCCCCGCTCTGCTCCCTGCACCCCCTTCCCGCGCTTTGCGCCTACCGACCACACTCTCACCATCATGTACATCAGTCACTACTCTGGCTTCATGTTTGGGAGGCGCGTGCCTTGATGAGGCGAACTATCCGGTGCCTCCGGACTACTTCAGCCCTAGCGGGTGGGCGCTGAGCGCTAGTGGAATTCTGATCCCATCGATGCTGCATGGTGCGGAGCTGTAGGCGGTCAAACAAAATGAGTAATCCCTAAACTATTTTGGGGAGCCAGAAGTACTCTTCTAAAAGTTTTTTTTGGGTCTAAGACACACCATACAACTAAATTATGCATCTAAACAATTCTAACATTGCGATTACAATCGCAAATAGGATGGAGTCCACCTGCAAGTTTTTTCAGCAAATGCATCTCTATTTTGCGGAAGGGAAATCCGACGGCGGTTCGAGTTCGATAGCAGCACGGAAGAAGACGTTCTTGCTGAGCATGGAATGGCGCTTCCAGTCGAAGTACAAAGGCCGATTTTTCCTTAAATTTCTACAACTCGGAGCTAGTATTTAGTACAATGAAAGTGATGATGACAAAATATTTGTTTTGTCCTGCTTTTTGCTGGTGGCTGTCGTTGATTCTCGTGCATTTTGGCAAGTGTGTGGATCCGGGAGACTTTCCGGCGATCCACCAGCAGCAGCAGTACGGCCATTGTCCAGGGCAATCCTGCAACGTCCCGATCATGAGACAGACTGCACCTTCTTCTGGTCTTAAAAGGAGTCTCCGACGGGGACGTCACGCACCAATTGACAAGGAAATGATGACGGCAATGCGAGAGGGAATTCAGGACGCTGGCGCGTGGAGGAAGAGGCAGATCGCGGAGCAGTCGTCGACGGCGATGCCCCTCCGCCCGCGCCTCCACGCGCGCACGGCGCACTCGACCAGGCGCTTCGCCGCCTTCTCTCTGTCCGGCGTCGCGGCCACGATCCGCACGGCCTCCTCGTTGGAGAGCACGTCCCAGACCCCGTCGGTGGCCAGGATGACGAACCGGTCCCGGGCGGTGACCCTCCTCTGCGTCACCTCCGGCGCCGAGATCACGCCGTAGTCCTTGACGCAGAAGTCGCCGAACGCGCGCGACATGGCGAGCCCCGGCGCGTCCCGGTCCGGCAGCCACACCCGGTGCACGTCGGGCTCGTCGCCCAGGCTGTGCACCCGGCCCTTGCACTGCCTGATGCGCGCCTCCTCCTCTGCAAATCAGATTTTGACCGTCAGCGATGGTAGTGTCAAACAATGTACAGAACGTCTTCTCACAACGACTTACGGGGTAGGTTGGGCTTGAAGTCGACGGTGAGCTGGACGGCGGCGACGCCCCCGTCGTCCGACGTGGTCCCAAGGACTGCCCGCGAGTCGCCGACGTTGGCCACCACCATCATGTCGCCCCGCTTGACGATGGACAACCCTGTGCAGCCGCTGTTGAATGCATCGAGGCGGCGGCTTCGGCGGAGCTCTTCGTCGACCGCGGCGGCGGCGGCCAGGTAGGACTGCCTCCACAGGTCGAACTGGCGGTCGCAGAGCATCTTCTCGCCGTCTATGAGCGACGCCAGCGCCACGGCCTCCTGCCAGCGGCAGAGCAGGGAAGACGGCAGTGAATCCCGGACGGCCTTGGCGACGTAGTGGCCCCACTGGCCGTGCCCATCGAAGATGCCACAGAAGATGGAGTCGTCCTGGCACCCGAATCCCTGGCAAAATTTTGGAGATATCAGAAATAATTATGGTGAAATGCAAGTGCTATAGTATGAATAGTGATGTTTTTTAAAAATTGCTGATTTGTTTTTCTATGTCCACATCTGGCTGGCCTGACATTTTGTGAAAATTCAACTTTCATTGACTTGTTCGTGCAAGACAATGGAAATCACAATGTTTGGGTGTGACATGAGAGAATTGACAACCAACTGAACCGGCCGGCCCTCATGTGCTGGTAGGTCATCGTTGTGCCCACATTTTTATGCGATGCAAATTGGATAACTACCTTTCTCTAAATGATAGTATATGTGCAATGCAAGCCTATCGGCTTAAACCTAACACAAATTTTCTTACAAGAGAATACTAGGAAAAATGTATGTTTCCCCATCGCAATCAGTAAGTATAAGAGTCTAACTAAGCAAAGCCACTTTGGATTCAGATACCACGAAACCCAACACCTTTTTTGCCCCATGAAATCAAGACACGTAAACTCCCTTTTTTGGCAGATACTACTAAGTGACCAAAACCCCTACGTAGTAGATGTCAAAAGGAAGCACCATATCCAAGAACCTTGTTTTTAGTTTTTGTGGTTGGTAAGACTCCAAAAACTACCTAGGTTAATTTGACACGTAGTAAGATGCAACAAGCGAATGGCCTAAGGGCACCCACAATGTTGCCATTGCCAAATCTGACACAAAGGTAAATTTGGCTATGATATGAAATATAGCAAGGTTCCAAATATTTATAACGTGGGTCCCACCATCAAGCTAAAACAACACATGAAACAAATATAGAACTACCCTCACAGTATAGGGAACTAGTTCCAAAAGCCAAAAGAGAAATTTAGCATCGGAGCAACTACTTGCTCCGGTTCCCAGTTTTCTCCCATTTAGAACCACCTCCACAATGTAGGAAACTAGTTACAAAAGTTAAAAAACAAAAATGAAACCACTTTTGGTTATACATTGTAGGTGCCCTAATATTATTTCAGCTGTACCGAGCATCGAAGACCACACAAACGAACTGAAACGTCTGACAGAAACATCAGAAAATTGGTTAGGTAACTAACAGCGAAAGATAGAAGCCAATATTTTAGTTCACGCACCATCAGGAAAATTGTTTGATTTCTTCCATGGTCAGAAATGAGGTCAGTCGGGCCAGCAACTAGTCCCAATGCCTAACGACGTCTCCTCCTTTTTGGGTAAACGGAGAGGAGCAAAAGGCTAACGACCATGTCACCATGACATTATCTTGGCCGCAAGAAACAGAGCAGTTATCTATGATCGATCGAACTCAAGAACTCACTCACCTCCCATACGATGGAGCAGTCCTGGTTGGTTCCCTTCTCGCCGCGTCGGGAGCAGACGGCGGCGAATGTCTCGGAGCCCTCGCCCCAGAGCGTGCCCGACGTCCGCAGCACCGTGCCCTGCTCCTCCTCGTCGCCCTTCCTCTCCTTCCCCAGAGACATGGAACGGGCCAGGCCCTGCAGCATCGACGAGATCTGCCGCATTCTCACTGTCCTGTCGAAGACCAACGCCCGCGCGCCTTGATCGGTCGGTTCGGCTGCTCCCTTCCGTGCGCAGGAGCTCCCTTCTCTCTCTCCCTTGCTCTGCTAATTCTTCGAGCGCGGACCGGCCATGGCGACGGACTGATAGATAGGCCGGACGGTGGCAGCAGGGTTAACTTGGTTTAGGATCGAGATGTCCCGATGGATGGACCGGTCGTTTCGACTGGGTCTTTCTTGCCTCGGGGAGTTTCTTTGGATTGAAGAAACGAGCTTGGACGTTGGACCGGATATGTGTATATGGATAGGATAGGATGGATTGAGTGAGCTTCGGCGAGGAAGAAAGTGTGGAAGAAGAAACTGGAAGAGAGGATTGTCAGGGAGGAGGTCAAGAGAGGAGGAGCGAGAATTGTGGTGGAGCGGAAGCTCGGGAGGGAGCTTTTAAAGGAGAGGGAAGAAGAAGAGGTGAGGTGGGGGGAAGAGCCGTGGCCGTGGGTGCAGGGGAAGCTCGCGGCCATGCAGCGGACCGACGCAGCCACGCCCACGCGGGCCGTCCGTGGCTTGCACTTGGGAACGGGACGGGTCCTCGATCGATCGGGGTCGGACCTGGCGTATTCCGCCTCTGCCTTTCCGGTACTGTGGATAGGTTCATCCACCCACGGTGCTCCCCCGTTCTGGAATTTTCAGCTTAGGTCACCATAGATGGCGTACGTGTGCGAGGCCATCAAAAACAGGCACGGGTGGTGTCTGGCTACCTATTTTTTTTGCCTTATTCTCAACAGGTGTCTGGCTAACTTTGGGATGCCGCGGCCAACCGGCCTCATCTCCTCCTCGTTTTTGCCTAATTCTCCTCCACCATATATCACAACTTGCATTTTTCGGATAGTGATCGATAGTATAACTTAGTAAAAAGTACTCCTCTGGGCCATAACGATAGTATGTTTTAGAAGACTAATTAAATTTTTCGCGACTTGTTTGCGTAGGGTTGTACGCGGTTGGAGGATACGGCGCTGGATATCTTCTCCCGGCATGGATGGCAGCAAGCGCTGCGGATAGATCTTCCTTAGCTAGTTTGGAGAACTGTGTTTTCATTTACATTATTTTGTAATCCTGTTTTTATTGCCTTGGTCCGATACTGTGTGGTTGACCGGCGGTGTGCATTCTAGCTATGCAGAGGCCGGGTGTAAACTTATTGTTAAGTAATGAAACGCTCATTTTCAAAAAAAAATCCAAAACATAGTACATCATGGAACGAAGGTCGTACAAATTGAAAGTTTCAGAAAAAATTAAGAAAAAATCAAACATGTAAATGGTTCTTATATTAAGAAAAAAAATGAAAGTTTTAAATTTTTAAGAAAATTAAAAGGTTCAAAAAAATTAAGAAAAAATTAGAAGGAACTTTTGACTCAAGGTTGCTTATTTAATTAGAATTTTATGCCCAATATTTTGAAGGTTTCATGCTACGATTTTCAAAAGTCGTGCTAAAATATTAGGGATCTCAACTAAACATTCAAAATTGTTGAAATCTAATATAAAGTAAACTTAATGTTGATTTGAGCACATTGCCTCCATGAGCGGCTACCTGGTCTACAACAATGACATCTCGCAGTAGGAGGGGGTGTATCACATCGTGGCCACAAGAAATCGACCAATTGCATGCCTACTGCCTGGTCATCTCATATTTTATTGAGTAAAGCAACTTTTGATGGCTTTTCCTTTGATGTGCTCTCTCTTTTGTGAGAGAGAAAGATAGTTGTGTGCACTCCTTTGTCACATATCAATAAATATATATTATACCAATATAAAACAAATCATAATTGCATCATAATATAGTGAGTATAATAAGATATGTTAGTATACTGAAACAAAAGTTATCCATGAGGCATTAATAATAAATATAGAGTATAGCATATTAAAAGAATTAAAATGCATAGTTACCTTTAGAACCATTTCTCTATATATATGGCTAGATTTCAGTTTGGTTCAGTTCAGAATTAGACTAGTATTCTTCGCATCTTCCGTTGGTCAAATCAAATCACAGTCCCAACTTGCAATATACGCTATAGAATTTGACATGCGTAATCGTTGGCAGCAACAGGTGCTGCAATACTAAAAGCTCTCTGAACAGTTGATATGCTTGTTTATCTGGCTGATTCCAACATATCAGCGAGTGGAAGAGAGACATATGATATTTTAAACTCATGTATAGCTAACATAATGAGAAAAGACGTTAGCTACAGTAAGTGCCACAAATTACCAAAATTTGCTCGTGTGTATTCCCATCTATACTCTACACTTGTGATATTTTTTTACAACTTTAAGTAGCTAGGAATAATATTTTTGATAAGTTATAAATTTCATGACGATATGATACTAGGACCCATATCGTCTGCTATTTGCCCATGGTGCTGACCTAAGTTGTACCAACACAAGTCTAAGGTGCACTTTGGTTCATTGTAGCTAGAAAGTTCAAAGCATGATTTGTTTATGTTGATGTTATTTATAAATTCTTAACACGTCTGGTTGGACAAAATGAAAGTTCCCCTATAAGAGAAGGAAGTTTGTTCTTTTTTGATACATAGTTCTTTATTTAATTTTGAATTTTATGTACAATATTTAGAAGGCTCATTCTATGATTACCAAAGACCATGCTAAAATATTAGGAATATCATCTGAATATTTGTACGTGCAAAATTGTTGAAAGCTAATATAAGGTAAGTGTTGATATAAGCACATTGTCACCATGGACGGTCACCTTGTTTACAACAATGGCATCTCACTGTAGGATGACGTGTCTGAGATTGTGGCCACAAGAAATTGACCAATTGCGTGCCCACGGCCTAGTCAACTCATATTTTGCTGAGTAAAGTAACTTTTGATGGCTTTTCCCTTTGACGTGCTCTCACTTTTGTGAGGGAGAAAGATAGTTTTGTGCAGTCATTTGTCACATAGCAATCATAATATATCACTAACATAAATTAAATCATAATAATCACATCATAGTATAGTGACTAATACTTTATCAAAAAAATAGTGTAGTGAATAATAATAATAATCAAGGTATGATAGTAAATACCGAAACCCAAAAGTTATCCATAAGGTAATAGCATGTGAAAAGAATTAAAATGCATACTCACCTTCAGAACCGCTTCTCTCTATATATATGGCTAGATTTCAGTTCGGTTCAGTTCAGGATTAGACTAGTATTTTTCGCATCTTTTGCTGGTCAAATCAAATCATAGTCCCAACTAGAAATATACGCTACAAAATTCGACATGTCGCTAACCGCCAGTAGCAGCTGCTGCAATACTAAAAGCTATCCCTAAACAACCGATATGTTTGTTTATCCGGCCGATTCCAACAAATCAGCGATTGGAAGACATATTATACCTGTGAGAGGCCATGATGGTCTTGGTTACCATGTCACCCATGACCACCATGAGTATCCATGAGCTATCCTTCCACCCGCATCAAATGAAACTCAAAAGCGCAGGAGAAGAAGGCCTGGCCACATGCCCGCGGTAATTATTTCTCAAATTCGTTACCGCGTTTGATATTCCGATTGAACTGGCTAATTATTCACATATTTATCAGTGTTCAGTGGTCCTCGTGTGATCACAGGACATCGTGCATGCGTGATTGTACGCACATGCCTGTGACAACCGTGTATGCGCACATGAATCTTATTTGTAATAAGAAGAAATCATCACCTTCTCTAAAACAAAATCGCTAGAGATATGAAACACGATGGCCCAATATTCTGTTTTGCTCAATCGATCTTCAAATGCATACATCCAGTTGTCAAACGAAGACATATATATCGCTTGTTATTTTATTTTGTACAGCTCAGATTCGCTTAGTTCGTGAAAACAATTAATATAATAATTAATCACGCTAGGGCATTCGTATGGTCGTTAGAGCAATGCGTTATTGTAGAGGCTGTGTGTAATTGATATCTTCTGATATTAATATATACTTCTTTTAAAAAAATGATTAATCACGCAGAAGGTACGTAGGTATGCATGAACTCAACTAATGTTATTGACCACTATCATATGCTAATGGAGGATTAGGCTGCTTAAACGCGGTTAATTATTCCATCTCAGGTACGTAGTACCGAACAGGTACATGTACGTCCTTACGGCCAGTAATGATTTATTCATTCTTTTCCTTTTCATTTTTTCGGGGATAGATGACTTGATCAATAACTGAGCAACAATTTAAATACCTCAAATTCCAACAATAACTATGGATGAACCAACGTGCGTAGCCAGACTATACGATTCAATTATCGATCAAACACGTACAAAGAGCATATTTAAAGTTTCTACAACGAGGTTCTTCTTAAAAAAAGTTACTACGGTAGTATAAAGAAACAAAAGGAGAACACGTGAAACATCAAGCACTGTATGTGTACGCGTCTCCAACTTGGACGTGCAATTTCTTTATGGTTGGCCACGTACGACGCTGTGGGCTGCCTGATCCCTATCGATCGGCTTTAATTATATAAACTTAATAAGGAGATGGTTGCCACTGATACGAGTCTTAATATCCCGCATAATTGTAATGCCCGCATAATTGTAATGCTACGTGCCAGCCTGGATATGTACTACCTATACTTTGCAAGCTGCTTTAGTTTGTAAAAACATACGTATTATATTATGAGACGGAGGGAATATACTTGTGAACTTATTCCTATAGAATTTCGTATGCATAAATATTCGTTCGATTCCATCACAGGAAAACCAAAGAATATATTCCAAAAAAGAGATTTAGGTGGAGTTTTTATCAAACCTAACATCATTATAAGCTTCTAAAACTTGTATGGCACCTCTATTATACCATTCGTAGACCTGAACTCAACTGTAAAAAATAGGACATGAATAATGATTTTTCTGAAACCTAATAAAGGTTTTAAATATTTGTGAAAGCACAATGAAAATAAAATATGGTACATTACCCCCACAAGAAAACGTCTGGTGCTCTGAAACTGTGGCATAAACTAGAGTATGTGTTCATTTTGAAGAAAAAGCATGGTTCTTTTTGTAAATACCTATAGCCTAACTTCCAACTGGACATTTTCCATCAGTTTGCATCCAATGCCACAAAATCCTAGGTTGCATTAGGTGAACGGCTTGGACGACTATGAACCAAACTTTGGCTTCATTTCAATGAAGTGAGCCAAGAAGTTCATGAGTTATTTCTTTTTTTTTCTAAAACTCATAGTTTATTTATGGTAGCTGACATAGCATTTTGTTATCTAAATAATACTATCCCATTTCTATCACTTGTAACAGTTCATAATAAAAGTCATGTCTATATATCTAAAAGTTATGAATCTACAAAAGACACATAAGAGAGACGATAGAATTTTCTTTAAAAAATAAGTATTGATAAAAGTTTGTATTTGTAGATTTTGGTAAGAAAATAATACAATGGTGGGCCAGGTAAGAATAAAAGATAACAAACAACTCAATATTATCCGCAATACAAGTCTAGAGGGATAGCATTGAAAGTTCATCTTCACTTCATCTCACAAAGGGTAGTATTCAAACAAGATGGCCTAAGTGTTAGAATTTTCATCATATTAAATCTACTAAAATTGTGATATTGTGTTTTAGATGTGGCAAAGTATTTATTTTAAATTCTATTACAAAAAGCAATGGACGTGTAATCATCAACATATGTAGTTGATAGCTGAGGCAAAAGCTCTTTTAGATGGGAAATTATAGTACTACCATATATGGCTGCAAATAAGTCAAGTTCGAGCGGGTTAGACTAGACTAAGCTCGGATCATTATGAAATTCAGTTATCTAACAGTTACTCAATTTAAATTTCGAGTTGAAATATTGTTCACACTTAGCTTGTAACGATTTAGTTGATCACGAGGTAGTCTCGAGCTAAGCAAAGTAATAAAAACTACTATATTTCAAGGACATTTTTCATCCATTTAGACCATAACAATATCTTAACAAAACATTGTAATAAAACAACGATAATACGCAGCTTTTCAAAGTAATTTGGTATTATTCTCTCTCCATAGAAAGACTTTGGACCAAAACTTTGGCAAAAAAAATTATAGGAATAAATTAACACTGCCTAGGACCACATACCATATTAGTGCCTAAATAGGAGAGGAAAATCCCATCCAAATTTTAAGATAAAAAATATCATATTTCCTTTAATATATATCATAAACATCATACATAATCATATCATTTCCAGCCGACGAGCTAAAATCGAGCTAGCTAGTGTTGGCTCAAGCTTAGCTTGTTTTCCAGTGGACCTATATAAACTCTCATAGTTCGTTTTTTAGTTGATATCAAGGCATGAGTCGATCTCGAGTTGCTCAGGTATCTATAGTCATCACTAGGTGGTCTAAAAAGACATATTTGTAATTTTTATTACTTTTGCGTCTCATTGTACTGGCCGTTGATGATTAGTAATAGATTAGTGGAATTTTCGCAAAAGAAAACTATTATAGAATATAGTAAAAGACTTGTAAAACACATACTATATGGATTGGAGATCTCATGAAAAAAACATTTTTTTATTTGGACTCTAGTTGAGGAAGAGAGAACAGCGTTGCGAAGTTATGGTTTTATAGAAGAAGAGGGATAGGTTTGTATGTGATAAAAATAAACATCTGAAATAGTTCAATCTTACGTAATATAAACATGTACTCCTACTTATTAGCAGGTCGCTTCACTAAAAAAATGCCACGGTCGAGCTTGGTGGAACCTTTGAAGGGTCCGGGAGTGTGGTTTTTTTGAGGGGTCGGGAGAAATTCTTGTCGACTAGACACCGACACGGTGACGCCTGCGGATGTCACCTTCCTTCATGAAGGGCGTCGGGTGTACCTCTTTCCCACCTCTTGTAGCGTACCAGGGGAAACCCTAGGAGTAGTCCGGGCAGCAGCGTCGTCGTCGTCGCTTCCTTCTTGGAGGTGCTGCTTGGTGCGTGACACTTCGGAGTGCTAGGAGCGTGGTGGAAATTCTCTGGAGGGCGCAGCGGTTGCGGGTCATCCCTTGTCGTCAAGCCACTGTTGTCGGCTTTACTTTCTCTGCTTTTTTTATTTTTAGTCTTCTTTGTTTTTTCTTTTGGGCGATGTGCTGTCTGACCCAGCAGCGGTCTCAACTTGGTTGCTATATTTATATAGCTGGGTGTATGCCTGTTTCGATAAAAAAATGCCACAGACATACCCATGACCAACTTCAACCACACTCACTTACTCTAGACGATTCCAGATTTAATAACTTTTACTATGTGTACGTGATAAGAAACCCGTTCAATCCTGTCCACAGAACTAGGTTAGCTTAACCTTAGCTTGCACATTTTTCCTTCCAAGATTAAGAAATTATGTGAATGACAACGACATCATCTACTAACTAAATGTCCACACCAATATGAATGGTTCAGCTAATTAGTAGTAAACAGAAACAAGCATGTAGTATGCATGCATCTGTCCCATTTACAAGTCTTTCGCAAAATTAAGGGACTCAACCAAAAGGAATTCAATCTGGTTGAGAAGTGAAATGTACGATATCATCCTAGCTATGGAGTTCAAATATTCGTGAACTCGACTCTAGTTCTTACTGTACATAACATTTTCTTTAGAAAAGGCCAAAAAGGATTAGTGGACCAAAATCTTGAACAAGCCTGAACTGGCATCCAATGATCCAATAATTATAAAAAAATCTTGTGCCTTAACCACCAAATCTAGCTGCGCAATCTCGTTCGTGGCTGTCAGTGCTCGGGCGGCTCACTGCACTCGAACTAGGTCTACTAATCAATTATGTCACTTTCTTATCACGTAAGTTTTGGAGTAATCTTTTTCTCTTCTGCGAAAGGTTTTGGGGGTAACCTAGTCCTAGGCGCGAATGTGCTCTGGTATCACGCACATATCTTGTTCCATGTAATAATTAAAGTTGAGGTTGATAGCAACTCGCAAGCGATTGGATGAATTATAATATATCAAACGTGCAACTACAAAGGGGTTAGCTGAGAGTTGCTATGCCATTCAGTTCATGAAAACTCTTTCTGAAAATGACAACTAATGCGCTTTTGTTTGGAATCGCCCGAGATAGGTTTGTATACAGTTGTCTCCAAGAGTCATTTACGTTTAGTTACTTACTATGACAGACGACGGATATCTGCCGGAACTGTCTAAAAACATCATGGATGGTTTTTATTTGTGGACAGGCGCATAGCCAAGTGGCTAGAGCGCGGAGGCGTCTCACGCCTGGCCGGGGCAGAACAAGTCATCCTAATTTTGCTCATTCAGTTCATGAAAACTCTTTCTGAAAATGACAACAGATGGCGCTTTTGTTTGGAATTGTCGGAGATAAGTTTGTATACAGTTGTCTCCAAGGGTCATCTACGTTTAGTTACTTACTATGACAGACGAATATCGGCCGGAACTGTCTAAAAACATCATGGATGGTTTTTATTTGTGAATGGGCGCATAGCCAAGTGGCTAGAGCGCGGTGGCGTCTCACGACTGGCCGGGGCGGAACAAGTCATCCTAATTTTGCTCATTGTCACTTCTCCTTGAATTCGTCTCCTTTTTCGTGCGCCCGTCGCTACACAGATGGAGAGGGGGTGGATGTTGCTTGCCTTTTGCTAATGTAACTATATATAATGAAGAATGACCTACCTGGTAAATTGAGGAACATATGGCGTACTCTACATTACCATGAAAAGTGTATTTACATTGGTGAAATTGGTACTCCCGCAAAATCTAGAATGTAATGCACCTTTGTTTGGTAAAATGTAGAATGTAACATAGGTTAGATTTGCCAACTCATCATTTATTCACTGACGAAAAGAATCACATAATGTACTCTAGTATAATTGATAGTTGAGTGGTTGAGAGAGACTAGGATTTGGTTTAGTTTTGCTACTTGTAGAACTCTTGGATCGCGCGGAAAAAGGTGCATTGCCCTAATGTTGCGCCGTCGTCCGGGCACCTGCAAATTGCATCTGGCTTACAGCACAATAGCCACGACACACATACAGAGATGCCAAGAACATGTGAGCATTAGGTAAGCGACTTTGTGTGGCGAATGACAGTGGTATGAGTCATAAAGACGCGCACTGCCGATGCATATGCCGACCAAGCAGTTACACACGCAGGGTGCAGGCTCTCCAGTTGGCGATCGATGGCAGCAAGTGATCTATCGATCGATCTTCACCTACGTACATCTATTGGATCGGATCACCTCGCATTATTTGCCGCTGCACGCATCGGTCGGGACGCCATAGCTAGCCGGTGTTGCTAGTAATCCGTGACTATTTGTGCATCTTTCTGTCATCTCTGCTCTGCTGTTGCTGTACTGCATGCCATGACGATCCAGATCCAGTAGCACCTCGTCTTCACCTGCTGCAATGATCTAAATAATTGAAAGCTCCTTTTTAGCTTATGCACCGGATCGAGTAGGAGAGGTTGATCGGTTAGTGTCAGGAACGTTTGCAAGTTGGTTTATTTTAGGAACTAGCAGACCGAGAACTCATCAAACGGGTCTCCGTGTGACAACAGCTTTCGGTAACAATGTCGGTGAAAATACTGAAATCTAGATCCACTAAATTTACCAGCTGGGATTCGAAAAACATGTCCTATCATGCATGCAACTTGCGGGAAGATCCAGAGATATATAGTGGATGAGTCCACTAGCAGTAGCAGGGAAGAGACTAGACGAGCAAGTGTGGTTCTACCAACCAGATCGACCAGCCCCACCATGCATGCATCCGTGCGTGCTGATGATGCAGTGCAGGTGCTCTGCTCCTTTTTCTTCCCGGACGGACCAGGCGGCGCAAAACATTCTTCGCGCTTTCTGACGTTGCATCCGTCGTCCTTGGTGTTATCCATGTCACGGATCACGGGTGAACCCCGGCCAGCCGATCCCGAGATTGGCCCGTATCTCAGATGTTTCTCTGCTTGGTTGTATGGATTCATGTATGGATGTTGTTTTATTTATAAAGCTGGGCGTCAGCCTGTTTCGATGAATGATCTTGTGCATTCTTGGCTTTTTTCCATCAAAAAAATTCAGCTAGAGCTGGTGTTTTGGATTTCTAATACTCTCCATAAGTAAAAGGACGTCGGGTGGATTGTAAACAAATACGTGTGACATCTAATTTGAGGTAGGAGATGGTAGTGTAGCATATTTTTTTGGATGCCCTGTTAAAACTAGTAATCCGCAACTTGCCCATGTGTGATTTCCGTCTAGAAATGTGTGGTTTTCTTGCTACAAAGCTTACATTTTGAAACCGAGGGTAACAGAAACCAACGGGGGCGGCATGCATTGTCCTGGACGTCTCACTATCCTTGATGGCGTGCTTCAATTGATAACTAGGTCGGCGCATGTCGTCACAAGGGTGTAAGTATCAGTTGCGGGCAGCTCTCACGTATTTTTGACAAGCTGGGACGAAATGTGTCCGTCCAAGTTGAAGTTGTACAGTCGTATTCAGTGGTTACTCGTCTCTGATTCGTGTGAGCTCAGATTGGGGGGCTTTTTTTTAAAAAAAAAGAAGTATATATTAATATTACGGAGATACTAATTACATCCGGCACCTGCAACAACGCATGCTCTAGCAGCTTATGGATGCACACAGCTTAGAAAAAAAAAGGAGGGGCTTTGGACGCAGCGTTTTGCTTTCTAATAAAACCGGAGAGAGTGAATGGCTCTTTCATCAGATTTTCAGTTAGCTAACAACCATGAGCCTTGTTCGACTCTCAGCCATGACACAGACAGACAGACAGACAGAGATGCCAAGAACATGTGAGCATTAGGTGTGGCGAATGACAGTGGTATGAGTCATAAAGACGCGCACTGCCAATGCATATGCCGACCAAATTAAGTACCCACGCAGGGTGCAGGGCTCTCCAGTTGGCGATGGATGGCAGCAAGTGATCTAGTAGTACCGATCTTCACCTACAGGCTACAGCCATTGGATCGGATCACCTTGCATTAATGCTGCACTGATCGAACCGGCGGCCGGCCCGCAGCACAGCTTCATATCGATTTAGAGCACTGTCAGGAATCGTATGCTCGCTAATTTAATTCTAAGACTGACTGACTGACAGACCGAGATCAACTCATCAGCAGGGCCTGTCTCTACGCCAACAGCTTTCCGTAACAATTAATGCCGGTGCACGCAGGAACGGTGAAATCTACTACATCTATTCCAGTTTATAAGACTTACACCTATACTTAGGTCGTTCGCATGAGCTATATAATATAAAAATTATATTAATAGAAAATATAACATTTGAAGTTTCTAATAGTATAATTTTTATTTTATATACCTCATGCTAAGTTGGTTAATTTATCGATCTAGAAATACGCGTAGGTCTTATAAACCGAGACAGAGGGAGTAATCCACTAGATTTACTCGCGGCTTGAATTCCAAAATGCATGTCCTACCATCATGCAACTTGCGAAAGGAAGATCCAGAGATAGTGGATGAGTCCACTAGCATGGAAGAGACTAGACGACTGACGAGCAAGTGTGGTTCTACCAACCAGATCCACCAGACCCACCATACATGCATGCATGCGTGCTGATGATGCAGGTGCTCTGCTCCTTTTTTTTTCCCGGACGGACCAGGCGGCGCAAAACATTCTTCGCCCTTTGTGACGTTGCATCTGTCCTTGGTGTTATCCAGGTCAAGGATCACGGGTGAACCACGGCCAGCCGATCCCAGATTGCCCCTTCCGCTTCCGAGGTGTGTTGAATAATAGAGCAATTTACCAAGCGAATTATCCATAATAAACGCCAGATAAAATATGATTAAAATAATAGGCAATATACTAATCATGTGAAATAGCGAATATATAATAAGGCATATAACCAAACAAACTGCAAGACATAAAACTTTGGATATGATCAGAACAAGATTGAGACAGAAGATATACACGGCAGTAGCTGAAGAGGAACCGCCGGCGTTGGAACCGTCGTTGGCCATGTCGTCGAGGAAGAGGGTGCTGATGTCGGGGAAGAAGTCCTCGTCAGGGAAGACGTCGCCGCAGTCGCTATCTGTGAGGGAGTCCGTGACGAAGCCAGTAGTCGCGCTGATAGCGCTCTCCAAAAACCTTATCTCCCTTCTCCCGTACAGGACTCGAAGGAGCGGGATCTCGGAGGCCTACTGTCCCGGCTCGCGGTGCACGCCGCAAGACGGGATGGGGAAGATCTAGGTAGCGCAGTGCTCTGGAACTGGAGGCGCAAAGGATGTGTGGCAGTATAACTGAGAGGAGGCGCGACCTCTCTCTCTTATAGGCATAGAGGGGAAGGTAGACAGACTGCGCAGAAGATGAAATGAATGGACGGAAGATGAAGCGAACAGGCGGCAGCCCACCGGACAACCTCCACTCAATTCGTATTAAAAGTCCACTCAAAGCAAACGTTTCAGCTTCTGTACATCTGTTCATATACCATTCATGTGTGGCAAAATAAAGCTCGGCTCGGCGAGATTCCCGCAACCCGCGGCGCGCGCGCGCGTCATGGCGAGGCGTGGTAGGCGTGGCGAGGCGAGCGAGGAGGAGGAGCGCGCGTGTGGAACTCTCTCCTTCTCCTTCTCATCCTTTTACCAAGTGGTATAGGAGAGCTCACCTTATAAGCTGGTTCAACTTTCACTCAACTAGCAATGTGGGACTAAACATTTGTCCCAGCTCTTGCCTTGCATGAATGAGCCAAATGAGCCTCTAGGATTTCAGGAATTTATTGGCATATAATAAATGGGCTGGGCCTATTTTAGGCAAAAATTCCAACAATCCCCCACCAGATCCCAGAGGCATATGAAGTTTGCCTTTGGTTCCAAAACATTGTTTATATACCGGTACTATAGTGGAGACTGTTAAGTTGAACTTTCACCTAGAGCTTTATGTTATACTAGACCGCAACTTGTACAGTGGACTATGCCTTGAACTGCAAGTTTGCTGCGAACCTAGCTTCACAAAAAGTCTTTGACCGATACTAGGCTACCGTGGGACTTCTCCGCGGGTGGAGCTTATACGTCATACTCCATGACCTTTCATGAGTTTATTATAGAGCACCCTACTCTCATAGACTGCGACGTTTTAACAGTCAGACTCATATAGGTGTGTTCTTTAAAAGATGTTCTGCAGGACAACATCTTTGCTTAGGATAAGCCACTTAGAACACATTAAGATAATAAATCAACCTGCCGTGCAGAATAGGAAAGTATTGCATCTTTATGGAGTGGTGTTTATTAAAGTAGGGATACTTTCCTCTCAGCTAACCAACAGCTTGTCTCCCAATTCTAATTCACGGGATCTCCGATCACATAGAGTGGTTTACTACTGAGGAAAGCTCAAATTGTGGGTCTCATACCCATCTCCTTCGATGCATTTTCTATCACGTTGCGTGATAGACCCTTTGTGAAGGGATCTGCCAAGTTTTTAGATGTTTGGATATAATCCAATGCAATAACTCCGGAGTTTCTCATTTTTCTGACAGATTTCGGTCTCCTCTTCACATGTCTTGAGGACTTCATATTATCCTTAGAACTGTTCACCTTAATAATCACAGTTTGATTATCACAGTTCATTGGAATTGCGGGTATAGGTTTTTCAACCACAGGTAAGTCCATCAAGAGTTCATGAAGCCACTCTGCTTCAACAGTGGCCGTGTCTAGTGCTGTGAGTTCTGCTTTCATAGTTGACCTCGTTAAGATGGTCTGCTTGCAAGACTTCCAAGAAACAGCGCCACCACCAAGTGTGAAAACATATCCACTCGTGGCCTTTATCTCGTCAGCATCAGATATCCAATTTGAATCACTATAACCCTCTACTACCCTCGGCTACCCGGTATAGTGTATGCCATAGCTCGCAGTGCCTTTTAGATATCGCATAACTCTCTCAAGAGCATGCCAGTGATCATCTCCTGGATTTGAGACAAATCGACTGAGTTTGCTTATAGCAAAGGCGATGTCAGGTCTCGTGGCACTAGCTAAATACATAAGCGAGCCAATGATTTGAGAGTATCTTAGTTGGTCTCTAGCATTTCCTCGATTCTTTCGAAGCAACACACTAGGATCATACGGTGTAGGAGAAAAATTGACGTCGCTATACCCGAAACGACTCAAGATCTTTTCCACATAGTAGGACTGAAGCAGTGTAATCCCACCATCTTCATCTCTCAATATCTTGATGTTCAGGATGACATCAGCTACTCCCAGATCCTTCATCTCAAAGGAATGAGATAAGAAATCTTTGACCTCCTTAATTGCATTAAGGTTGGTTCCGAAAATCAGTATGTCATCAACATACAAACAAAGGATGACTCCCTCACCCCCACCATGGCGATAGTATACACACTTGTCAGCTTCGTTTACAACGAAGCCTGCAGCGGTTAAGGTTTTATCAAATTTTTCGTGCCACTGCTTAGGTGCTTGTTTAAGACCATACAAAGACTTCAGTAGCTTGCACACTTTTCTTTCTTGACCATTTACTACAAAACCATCTGGTTGATCCATATTGATTTCCTCATCCAACTCTCCATTTAGGAAAGCCGTCTTAACGTCCATTTGATGAACGAGAAGACCGTGTGAGGCAGCCAGAGAAAGTAGTACTCGAATGGTGGTCAACCTTGCTACAGGTGAGTAAGTGTCAACAAAGTCTTCACCTTCCTTTTGGGTATAACCCTTGGCCACAAGCCTTGCCTTGTACTTCTCAATAGTACCATCAGGCCTTAGTTTCTTCTTGAACGCCCATTTACATCCTAGAGGTTTGCATCCATAAGGACGATCAGTGATCTCCCATGTTTCATTAGCTAAGATGGAATTCATCTCACTATGAACAGCTTCCTTCCAGTAGTCAGCATCAGGAGATGCATAAGCTTCTGAAATGGAAGTGGGAGTGTCATCCACAAGGTACACAATGAAATCATCACCAAAAGACTTTGCAGTCCTTTGTCTCTTGCTCCTTTTAGGAATTTCATTATCATTTTCCTTAGGACTTTCAGAGTGTTCAATCGAAATGGTAGGTTCCGAGAATATAGCAAATTCCTGATTAGATGAACTAGGTATCTCCGGATTTGATGAGTTAGGTTTATCTTTCATTGGAAAGATATCCTCAAAGAAAGTCGCATCAGTCGACTCTATGATTGTACCGACATGAATGTCAGATACTTCAGATTTTACTATCAAGAATCTATAACCAATGCTATGAAAAGCATAGCCCAGAAAAACACAATCAATGGTTTTTGGTCCAAGCTTGCGCTTCTTGGGGATTGGTACATTAACCTTTGCCAAACAACCCCAAGTACGTAAGTAAGAGAGTTTTAATCTTTTCTTCTCCCATTCTTCGAATGGAGTAATTTCTTTGTTCTTTGTGGGAACTCGGTTTAGGACATGACACGCGGTCAATAGTGCCTTCCCCACCATTCCTTAGAAAGACCCGATGTGTCTAACATGGCGTTAACCAAATCTGTTAGAGTACGGTTCTTTCTTTCGGCTACTCCATTTGACTGGGGTGAGTAGGGAGGCGTCCTCTCATGAATTATGCCATGTTCCGCACAAAAGGAATCAAACTCGTTGGAAAAATACTCTCCACCACGATCAGACCTGAGCCTCTTAATCTTTCGATCAAGTTGATTTTCTGCCTCAGCTTTATAGATTTTGAAGAAACTCAAAGCCTCATCTTTTGATTTCAGAAGATACACATGACAATATCTCGTAGAGTCATCGATTAAAGTCATGAAATATTTCTTTCCACCTTTTGTCAACACACCATTCATCTCACAAAGATCAGAATGTATCAGCTCTAGTGGTGTTAAATTTCTCATTTCTGCAGTCGTATGTGACTTGCGAGGTTGTTTAGCTTGCACGCAGACTTGACACTTAGATCCTTTAACAGTTGAGAAATCAGGGATTAAATTCATTTTGGCTAGCCGTGTCATACAACCAAAATTAATATGACAAAGACGAGAGTGCCAGACATTTGATTCAAAATTCGTGTAAATATGATTAACAACTTTATTACAAATGTCTGACAGAGATAAACGGAACAAGCCTCCGCACTCATAGCCTTTACCAACAAAGGTTCCATACTTCGAAATTACAAATTTATTGGACTCGAATACAATCTTGTAACCATCTCGACACAGAAGAGATCCGCTAACAAGATTTTTATTTATTAAGGGAACATGATGCACGTTCTTCAGGCGCACGGTCTTTCCCGAAGTGAACTTCAGATCGACCGTACCAACACCATGAACAGAAGCATGCGAGCCGTTCCCCATCAGCACGGTTTGAGTCCCTCTGACCTGATATGAAGAAAACATAGAAATATCAGAACAGACATGTACATTAGCGCCTGTGTCAATCCACCAATCAGGAGAATGACATAATGAAAGAACAGTAGGTAATATACCATACCCAACATCTTTCATCTCAACGTCGCCCATGACAACATTAGCAGTCTTGCTGCCCTTCCCATGCTGGCGCTTGTCAAAGCGGTTGGGACAAGCAGGAGCCCAATGATTAGGATCACCGCACACATGACAAGCACCTTTCCTCTTATCAGTCTTCTTCTTGAAGCTGGTGGACTATGAGACCTTGTTCTTTCCGTCGAACTTTCCTTTATCGTCAAACTTGCCTTTGTTCTTGAACTTGTGAGGCTGGAAGTTCCTTTTATGTATCAGGTTGGCATTAGAACCTCCCTCGATACCTCGAGCACGTGAGTCTTTTGCTCTCGCCTTCTCTTCCACATCAAGAGTCCCAATGAGATCCGTCACGGAGAACTCTTGTCTCTTGTGCTTCAGAGAAGTAGCAAAATTCATCCATGACTGAGGAAGTTTGGCAATGATGCCTCCGGCAACAAACTTGTCCGGTAACACACAAGTGAAGTGCTCAAGCTCCCTGGCAAGTGACTGTATCTCATGAGCCTGTTCCACAATGGAGCGGTCATCAATCATCTTATAGTCATAGAATTGTTCCATGACATACAGTTCACTGCCAGCATCGAAGACTCCAAATTTTCTCTCGAGCGCATCCCACATATCTTTGTCATTGCTAAATGACAGATATGAATCGACAATATTGTCGCCAAGGATGCTGATCAAGGCAGCCTTGAAAGTGGTATCAAGTTTTTGGAACGCCTCTTCCTGAGCGGGATTAAGTTCCCCCTCAGGTGCGCCATAGATGACATTATAGCAGCTCATGGTCTGAAACCAGAGCACTGCTCTCGCGCGCCATCGTTTGTAATTCACACCTTCAAACACAGGTGGCTTCATAGAAGCAACAAAGCCACTTGGGGCAAATTGCCTGAAATAAGGTTTTTGGAATGTTGAATAATAGAGCAATTTACCAAGCGAATTATCCATAATAAACGCTAGATAAAACATGATTAGAATAATAGGCAATATACTAATCATGTGAAATAGCGAATACATAATAAGGCATATAACCAAACAAACTGCAAGGCATAAAACTTTGGATATGATCAGAACAAGATTGAGACAGAAGATATACACGGCAGTAGCTGAAGAGGAACCGCCGGCGTTGGAACCGTCGTTGGCCATGTCGTCGAGGAAGAGGGTGCTGATGTCGGGGAAGAAGTCCTCGTCAGGGAAGACGTCGCCGCAGTCGCTATCTGTGAGGGAGTCCGTGACGAAGCCAGTAGTCGCGCTGATAGCGCTCTCCAAAAACCTTATCGCCCTTCTCCCGTACAGGACTCGAAGCAGCGGGATCTCGGAGGCCTACTGTCCCGGCTCGCGGTGCACGCCGCAAGGCGGGATGGGGAAGATCTAGGTAGCGCAGTGCTCTGGAACTGGAGGCGCAAAGGATGTGTGGCAGTGTAACTGAGAGGAGGCGCGACCTCTCTCTCTTATAGGCATAGAGGGGAAGGTAGACAGACTGCGCAGAAGATGAAATGAATTGACGGAAGATGAAGCGAACAGGCGGCAGCCCACCGGACAACCTCCACTCAATTCGTATTAAAAGTCCACTCAAAGCAAATGTTTCAGCTTCTGTACATCTGTTCATATATCATTCATGCGTGGCAAAATAAAGCTCGGCTCGGCGAGATTCCCGCAACCCGCGGCGCGCGCGCGCGTCATGGCGAGGCGTGGTAGGCGTGGCGAGGCGAGCGAGGAGGAGGAGCGCGCGTGTGAAACTCTCTCCTTCTCCTTCTCATCCTTTTACCAAGTGGTATAGGAGAGCTCACCTTATAAGCTGGTTCAACTTTCACTCAACTAGCAATGTGGGACTAAACATTTGTCCCAGCTCTTGACTTGCATGAATGAGCCAAATGAGCCTCTAGGATTTCAGAAATTTATTGGCATATAATAAATGGGCTGGGCCTATTTTAGGCAAAAATTCCAACAAGGTGTTTCTCTGCTAGTGATCTTGTGCATTCCTGCCTTTTTTCCATCAAAAAAAATGTTCAGCTAGCTGGTGTTTTGTTTACTACAGTATATCCCTTTGTATTTTGTTGCTTTTTTTACCAATTGTGTTCTGTTACTATATATGTCCTCCAGTAATTATAACTTGAAACATTGTTGGCCAGAACAAATAATTAACTGCACCTAAGCAAAGCGGTTTTGCATCTACTAGTACGTACCTATGTTCATTAATGTACTACTCCTACAATAGTTCATTTTTTGGATGCTCTGTGGGAATTAGTAGTCTAGTCGTAGTAATCAGCAACTTGCCCGCCCAAGTGTGATTTCCTCGCAGTCTCTAGAATCTTCTGTCTAGCCACGCCGGGACTTTTGCTCGTAGCCGATCGGGGTGGCGCACCAAGAGCTCTATATCGGAATTAGTACTGCCTTCTTTATCATTAAAAATGGCATGTTAAAAAAAATATTAATTGAAACCAACGGCAGCATGCAGCAAGATACACGGGTTGTCTGCTGCAGTCCGGGACGTACTCTATAGTAGCTATCTAGGTAGGCGCATATCGTCACAAGTGTGTCAAGTTGTATAAGTTCCCGGCAGCTCACGTATTCTTGACATGGACGTACTCTATCGATCCTCACCTCTAGTTTTTTTTTCACGGGTACACCTCTAGTTACAAGTTGGGACGAAATGTGTCCGTCCAAGTGGGACAGTCGTTTTCAGTGGTTACTCCGGAAAGTTATTTTTAAATTTAGCTTCACATGAAGGAGTCATATCTATAGTCCCTTTCTGCTTTGAGATTAGTGTGTTTATCTACTAGAATTTTTCAGCCCACATATACATGACGTCATGCTGACATTACTAATTGAATTGGATTAAAACCGACTGAAATATCATCGAAATAGTCTGTAAATAGTATAAAAATATTTCATAAGTTTCACAAATATTTCTGTTTTTCCCGACAACACGTGGCTGACATCAGCACTCCTTTACATAAAGTTAACTTTAGAAAATCCTTGTTCGTGGTTAGTCGTGTTTCTCATCTGAATCATGTCGCTCAGCTCGGCCCGGGGGCGCCAATTTCACTCTCCTCTGGCCATCGGTCAGGCATTCGCCATTCGGTCACCGGCTCACCGCAATTTAGCGATCAATGCCCCTCCCCCTTTCTCCTTGTGTTGCTCCCCTTCGTCCTCCCATCCTCTCCCTCTCTCCCCTGCCACTTCCTTTTCAACCTCCACTCCACTTGCTTGGACGCAACGTTTTTGCTTTCTAAGAGCATCTCCACTCGTCCCCCTCCCCCACATGTCGCTCGGCGATGGCCCGTATGGGTGGACGCCGGATGGTTTTTAGTCATAGGGGGTAGATGCAGATGCTACCCAGTCACATATGCAATACTAAATATAGTGGGGAAGCCGCTGGGTGGGTCCTTGGGCCAAAAGTGGTAGCCGGCGCTCCCGGTTGACTTCCTATGGGTTGCAGGTGGGCTGGGGGACGCCGAATGTTTATTTAGCCTTCGCTGGTTGAAAATTTTATTTGGGGAGAGGGTGGCTGGAAGCGATTTTTTGTCCCGACACCCCCTAAAACCGTTTTGGAGGAGGAGGGGGGGGAGGGGGGATTGGAGATGCGCTAAAACCGGAGAGAGCAAACCGCTCACTCTTTCATTACATTTTCATTAACTCCCTCCGTCTATATTAATAGTCTCAATTTTTTCTAGATTTGTATATATCTAGTTGAATATTTAAATAGATGTATTTATATCTAGACAAAATTAAAACTATTAATATGGATCAGAAAGAGTAGCTAACTTTTCTATGAGCAGAAAGAAGAGCGTGCGTGCTAGCTGATGAAAATCGCAACAATTCCTTATGAAATTTTTGACCAGTCGTTCCTACTGCGCCTGTATCACGCCGACCAACCCTAGGTATAGCGTTCGTCCGTGCTTAATGCCCACCTCGTGTACATACCAAGAATTAGAAAATACTCTATTCGTTCAGAAATATAAAATATTTTAGTTCTATAAAATAAATATATGTAAACTTTTTTTTATTACAACGGAGAGAGTACTGTACAAAGGAAAAGCCAACAGGATGGCATGGATCCACGTCAACAGCGTACGCGCGACCCCACTATACCGTGAGAATGACTGCAAGAAAGGACGCGGCCAGCAGATGAGGCAATGAGTGATGATACGATAGCACTAGCTAGGTCCAGTTCAGACAGCCTAGCAATCAGATCTGGGCCTACGTATAATCATGCATGAGAGCTTGGCTGAAAACATGGCATGGAACGAGGTGACACGTTCTGGAAATTTCTGGATCCGGAAAATAAATTCCAGAGACTTCAGAGAATGCAAACAAAACAAAAATGCCCCCAAAACATGCACAGTCTCTGGTACTTTCTTCTACTCATATTAGTTAACTTAAATTTATCAATATACAGATGTATCTACACTAAAACTTTACTAGGTACATTTGTATTTAGATAAATCTAATTCAATTAATATGGGTCGAAATACTAAGATTCACTGGTTACCGTTTGTTATCCCAATTTTTTGGTTCAAAATACATCTGCCTGATAGAATGTAGTATATTCGAACCTTATACTCTAAATAAAGATGAACTCGTGTCCATTGCTATATGTGGTCTCTCCGTACGTGCATGGGAAAGGTGGCATACATGTGCGGTGGGTAGCATCCTCTCGCAACTCACGGGGCTGATGTTGAGGTTTGCGTCTAATCACGATGAACGAGCCTCAATACTATGCCAAGCCCGAGTAGGATCGGAAGGCGCTATTCTACACGTACAGCTTCTTGTGCTTTGTGTTGGATCTCGCTTTACACCTGTGGCGTCGTGTTGTTGTTCACGGTACGATCGTGCGCATGCATGTTTGTTAAGTGCTCAAGTAGCTACGGACAGTTTGCTTAATTCGAGATTTTGTTTGTTTTGCTTACAGGAAGCGTGCAACAAAGTTTATTTGGAGCTTGCGATCGAGAGCATCTGGCCGACTAGCTCAGATTATCATACTAACTGGTGAAGTGGTTGCTGATATATGGATGGGTTCTGGGAGAAACCATGGGCGAGGTATATATGGATGTGATCAAACCGGAGACGGGATGCAGATATGGACATGGTTAAGATTTGGCGTAGTAATGGCTACATGATCTATGACCTGAAAATCGCAAAGAACACGGATGCAACGTCATAATAAAGGCAAGGACTATTTGATATTTTTTGCCAAATCTGGAAAGCTCAACCAAATCTGGCCCTTTCCCAAAACCAATTCGGAATCTGACCCCTGGAATCGGCGCCATTTAAAATGGCGCTGAAGTTGTAAAGGCCGGCATGTACAACTTCGGCGCCATTTTAAACGGTGCCGATCCTAAGGGTCAGATTCCGAATTAGTTTCGAGAGGGGGTTAGATTCGGTTGAACTTTTTAGATTTGGGCGGACTTAGCAAAAAAAAAATTGGCATGGCGTGTGTGCGTGCGTGCGTGTTGGGGAAAGCAGTTAGAATCACACTAGCTAGCAGCTTGACGACTCATGTCTTGGCTAGTGGACTCATCCACCATTCGAATATTCTGGGCAGTGTCCTCTTTTGTGGCTATTGGATCTGACACAGATCGGCATCCATAAAGATGAGATCATCGTCGGACGCCGCGCGCCTCTCTAGTCTAGATCAGTACAACAACAACAGCAGAGCACAGCAATAGATACTAACATCTGCTACTGTAGGTTTAGGTCTTGGGCTCCTAGCTGGTGCGTCCATCGTGCCATCCAATCCAGTGGGCGATGGTTGTTGGTGATGATGAGGTACTATTGCCGACATTGCCAACTCGACGGCCTGCAACCTGACCCATTAGATCGGTCGGCTGTGCACTGCCCGTACGCTTTTCCGACTCGTATCCGAGTCACTCGCCACACAAGTACGTACATGCACCTCAGATCTGAGCCACGGAGCAGCTCGCCGATGTCTAATTTTTTGCATCTCGCCGGTGTCTTCCAAGTTCTTGAGTTCCTATGCCCTTTTTGATTCCCTTGTTTTAAAATCCTTCGCTCCGAACAGGGCTTTACTTCTTGTGTTCAATCCTACATCTATGCTACAACTACTAGTACTCTCCCTTCACGCGGTTTGCAGGACGCTCTACAAAAATCTCACGGACCAAGACGTGAACGCATTGTCTGAAAATTAGGCCTGTTAGTGAGCGGTCAAGGCGCATGCAGTGATGGGAGACTGTTGCATGCATAAGAAGTTGGGAGGAAAGCTGTCACATTAATCGATAATTAATTCTTATGCGTCTAGGAAAGTTACAGTTTTGGAAAAACTCAAATTTGAATAGACGCAGTACATACTACATACCGGACATAACTACACCTTCCATCACATTAATTGGACATGTTGGAAAAAAATTTACACGTGTACGATGACACACGCCGAACAAGACCGGCCATCGTGTAAAGATGACATTGTTGTGGTGCACGTCGCGTGTTGTGTACAATATTCTCGTTGTCGAGGCCGCGTTGTAAATGTGTTTATCATGACGTAAAATATGTATTGTTCTCTAAAATATGTATTGTAATATACTAATATGCATGAAATATTCTCGGTGTTGATGCCGTGTTGTAAATGTGCTTATCATGACATAAAATATGTTTCGTTTTCTAAAATATGTATTGTAATATACTAGGGTGCTCCTTGCAAATGGTCAAAACCATGAGTCTAAATAGCTCGAGTACAATGTGAGGTCTTGTCTCTCGTTGGAACGGGTATAAGGGTTTACTCTTTTGCTTAGTGGCACTGCCATACGTTGCCGATGTGCCTCCCAGATTAGTGACATGATTGTAGCTGGGACAAATTTTTGTTGCCGATGATAGTTTTCACCCATGTCCGATGCAGTATTCTACACTATCAAGATATTGGCCAGACCGGCCTTAACGTAGAAGAAAAGAAGAAACTCAATGAGATTAACTTCTACATGAAAGAAAATACAATGGACAATCCATTTACAGAAGTCAATCGACTAGCATTAAACCTGGTTCAAACCCTTCGGTGCATAGATCTGGTTCAACGAAGAGAAGTCTATTCTTGACCCCACCATGTTTTTTTTTGGCAACGTTGAAGTTTGGTACTACCATGAATTATTTGTCCTAAAAAAATCTCATCCAAGTTGCCGCAGTATATATACTCCGTTCCCAAAAATATATCGCGGTTTTGTCTAGATTCGCATGTACATAGACACGTTTCAGCATATAATGCGAAGCTAAACAAAATTCCCCGCGGCCTGTTTTGATATTCGTTATATGCATGATTTTAAGTGGAAGTTACTTTATATCAACCTATCCCGTCGATCCAGCTAGTACATTACAGCTGGAAATATCCCTAGGGCACGGGACTACTGCACTCAATTAATTCAATCACCGGGACCCTGTTTTGATATGAAAAGAGACCAATAGGGTAGATTGGCTGGAGTCTGTGGGCAAGACATGAAAACCACCAAGGACAGATGCAGCGTCAGAAAGGCGAGGAATGTTGGCGTCTCCTGAGGACGAAAGCAACCTGCTACATAGTGCCCGTAGCTAGATCGACACTTGCTTGTCTCGATTCTTCTCAAGTGGCATTCCCCATCTGGATCCATATATATGCATCCTCCTCCAAATTGTATGATATTATGTCTTTGGAATTCCAGCTCACGGCGCACCGACATTGCCACCGAAAGTGGTCGTCACGGATCTCTTGCTAAGTTTTCAGGCTATATTGGATCTTGTGACATGTCGGCATGGCTGGGTTAGCTAGCTGCATGCCGATCTTGTTTTGTTTATAATAACCCAAAAGGTAGCTTCCAATCATTCGAGACGGCGTATAGACGAAGACGATCGAGCGGCCGGCGGATCAGGGCCACGCGCGCGCGCACGCTGGATCTGGATGGATCATTCATGGCCGGGCCGCAGATAGAGTACATAGGCAGTGCTTTATCTCCTGTCTCGTGCGTCCACTCGAAGGTGTGACTGGTGCGGGGCATGTTTACTGTCTCCTGTCTCCTGTCTCGTGCTTTATCACACTTGCCATGCATACATTTACACAATGGACGTGTTTGCTAGCTTGCGATGACGTTTCACGCATCCAACAAGCAAGAAATGCTAGTTTGGTTATCCGTCTGAGAAAAGATTTCCCGCGTAGCACAACTTTTAAAGCAGCCAAAAGAAGAAGAAAAAATCTAAATCCAGCGTTTCTTTTGGCTGATTACTTGCCCTTGGTTGATCTGGATCAATATGTCGTTCTGGATCGGAATAGTCTATCCTAAAAGTCCGGACTAAAAGGAGAAATAAATCTCTCCCTTGGCGTGGCCTCCTCCCCGTAGGCAAGCTGAGACTAAGAGCCTGTTTGGTTGGATTTAAATCTGACTTTTGGAGTTTGGCTTATAAGTCACAAAAGCACCAAAATAGATGCTTTTGGCTTTAGATGTTTTTGTGGCTTATAAGCCAAGAGCGAAAAACCATAAATAAGCACAACCAAACAGCCCCTAAACCAAGCAGCCTTCACAGGTCAATATAGGGGTTCTAACAGATGTTAATCGTCACCGTATTAGTTATTTGGCAGACAGTAGTTAAGTTACTAATTACATGTGAGAAATCATATGTGCGTACATGAAGCAAACATGCACACTTTGCATCTTCCAGCGATAATCTGTCTTGGGCAACCAAACCAAGTGCATAAATGAGCGCTAAAATAAATGTTGGCAACTAAACGAGATCCGAAACGTGACTTTCGACTTTGCTCAGTAGATATCTCTACATATACCCAACAAAAAATGCGACGAACCAAATCACGCCCTATATCTGTACCGTTTCGAAATGCACAAGTAGTGCTAAAACGGAACATTGTCGATAATATTATTCATGCAACTGGTTTTTATCGTAGCAATCATCCATGGTGATTGTTGGAATACTTAGGTGTTCTTACTGTGAGGTTTGTCAGGTTTACTTAGCCTCTGCCAGTTAATTCCGTTAGAGTTAGCTCCAGGTAAGTACATGCATCTCCATTCGGTGGAGGAAGTGTACTTGTTCCAGATCGTGGGATGACGCACCACCCAAAAGCAGTCATTTGAGACTCATCTAAATTCAGTCTCACACTCCATTGTTTTGGCTGTCACTTAGCTTGAGCAAAACCCAAAACGGGTATTAGAGCCAAAGTATATTATAAAGAATATATGGTAAGAAATTTCTAAATACAAAATAATAGTGTGAAAATTTCTTGAGCTGGGGGGCCATCCCCCCCCCCCCCCCCCCCCCCTCTCCCCTCTTGGCCCCAACTAATGCCCGCCAGTGATGGTGATCGGTAATTGCCAAGCTCTCTTTGGCAGGCTCAAACCATCGAGGTTGGGTAAGCTCATCTCCAATAAATGCAGCTTAACGAAAATCTACATGGCCTGCTTGGATGATCTCAGTCATGTTTTATCTAATGGGATTGGGATTGAATGGTCGCTTTCTTGTAAATGGTCGTAATCCCAATCTCCCTTTCTCTATAGTTTTCTTTCCACTATTTAATAATGAAAATCGTGTAAATAAGCGCGGTGTGAAAATCAGATTCCTCTTATTCACTTCATTGACCATCTATTGGCGTGAGGAATGTGGAACCACACTCTTGAAAGAAATAAAAAGGAAATATATTCAACCATAATGCTATATGTAACAAAAACCCAAAGATACAATCCCATGTGACAAGTTTTCAGAAGAACTTTATGAAATCAGGTCCATCGACATCATCTGAAAATGTGGCATACATGAACCCAATCGAATACATGTTGCTATCATACTCAAGTTTCATTATTACTAATTAGAACAGAATATGTGGTCAACAGCTTATGCGCTCTTAGATTGCTCAAAACCTATGCGATAAGACAGTGACAGGATAAATTAGTAGCAATGCTAGTTGTTTTAGTAGTGCTGTGTGCCGCCCAAGCACTGAGAGCCACGAAGAAGATTGCGTAGCTACATTTGGTGATTAATGCAGATTTACACAAGGTACACATAGTTTTTTCTTGTTTTGATGTTTCGACGGGATGTGATGGGATCCAACTTTGCCGCACACTTTGAACGATCGCCATAATTTTGTGAGCCACGGCTTGTGAAAGGGACGTCCGATCCATACATGGACCGTAAGGTTGCATGAAGTGTTTCAGCTACATTCATTAGGTGAACCATCGGTGGCTGCTAGTTGGACAATCATGGGTTGATAAGGGTCGCCGTTATTCATGTGGTCTCTTAACCTTTGGATGGAATTAACCTGTCGGCAGAACTTATGCTAGCTTGTGGACAAGATTGAATGGGCTTGCCATACATATTTTAAAACATAGATGTGTTAGATATACGAACATGATATGCACTACGTGGCACATTTGGAAGATGGGAACCAACATGTTTCCAAGGGCACCATGTAAACTTACATAGAGTTAGCAAATGAAATTTTGGCGGACATCCGTCTATTTGTGACACATGTAATGTTTTTTTTTGTTAGCAATCCGTTTGCGAAATGTATTCGAAATGTTACTCCAGGAAACCTCTCATTCAGTTATATCTGGTATTAGAATACTTCACACATAGTGCAGTAGCCTTCTCGCAATTGATTGAGTTGCGTATATAGCTGCTGACGATTGGGCCGCCGTGGGATCATGGAGAATTGGCCGGTGGAAGTCGGGTGAGAAGTGACAAATTTGACTTCTATAGTAGTTAACCAAAAACAATCCGACGATACAAAATTAACGAATCTTGCTCCTTTCCTCGTTGTCATCTTTTAGGGCGCTTAACTTCAATATGTATCAATGCCGCATATCTTGGTACGTAAATAACCACATTCAGTCTTCTTTTGAAGGACGGAGTTGACGGCATTTTGGGGTTACCCTCCTGAGACCGGGAATGCAACATATTTTTTGCTAGCATTTGGCGGAGAGCGCAAAGATCGTGGAGTTGACCTTGGAATCTTTGTTCCGCTCGCGTGATTGGTAAGAAAATTGGAAAACCGAAATTTGTGATGATAGTATAACTAGACTAACTTTTTTTTAGGGCGGCATAGCTAAATTCAACACCTTTGATGTGATGATGTCTTTGAGCAGAGATAAGGGATTTTGTGAGATTTTTTAATACAAGTTAATTTTTTGTCCGAGGAGGATCAGATCTGCCGCTTGTCACGGGTTAGTAGGGAGGGAAGAAAATTAGGGGAAGGTGAAACATGGTAAACTGTACGTAGGGTGAGGTGGTGGACCGCGTGGACGGTGCACGCGGGGTCGAGAAGAGAAGCGTGTGGAATGCTGATGATGTCCGTGTCCAGACCGGTGCAACTAGCATAGTGGTCCTGACCGGTGCAACGAGTTACCCATGCAGCCATGCTCGTTGGCGCGTAGTGCAGTGTCTGTCGACAGGACCAGATGCATGCATGCGACTGTCGCTCGTGGCCAGCTGCTGCGGTCTGAATCGTCGGTCGGTCGGTCGGTCGGTCGTCCAAGAAAATATCTCATCAGCAGGCCAAGCCAAGACAGCTAGCGACTAGCGTACAGACTAGAGAGACAGGGCCAATGATGTGTGACATTATTCTCATCTATCGACGGAACGGGACGGATCGTACGTGGCACTTGCGCTCTGGCTAATCTCGCCCGGAATCTTGGAACAGGTAGTGGTGGGTACGGGCGTAGTATGGCGTGCAACACGCGCGTGGACTACGCACAGTTGGACGGTCAAACGTGAGATCGGGATGTATGTGATCGCGTGCATGTGCGTAACCCCCTGCCTTTGCAGAGTGTTTTTTGAGAGAGCCTTTGCCCTGTGTTAACCACTACAGAAAAAAAAAGTTTTAAAGCATCTCCACTCGTTGGACGAATCCAGACCGAAATTCAGACTTTTTCTGGTCGGACGGAGTTTGATTTCGGTTTGGGTACGTCTAGTTTCTCACTCGCGTACCAAGGCGAGTTCCCACGTTTTGGTAAAATTTAACAAATTTTGGGCGAACTTTGGGCGAATATAAGCGGTTTTGGGCGAATATGAGCGAACTTTGGGTGAATATGAGCGAACTACGGCCGAACTTTGGGCTAATATGGACGGACCGACGAACTTTGAGCAAATATGCCCGAATTTTGGGCGAACTTTGGGCCAATCTAGTCTATATGGGCGAATATGGTCAATATGGACTAACTTTGGGCAATATGCCTGAATTTTGGGCGAATTTTGGGCGAATCTGGTTTATATGGGCGAAATTTGGGCTAATATGGTTGATACGGACCAACTTTGGGCGAATATGCCCGAATTTTGGGCGAATATGCCCGAATTTTGGGCGAACTTTGGGCGAATCTGGTATATATAGACAACTTTGGGCGAAATTTAGACGAATATGGGCGACACGGACGAACTTTGGGCGGATATGCCCGAATTTTAGGCGAACTTGGGCGAATATGGTCTATATGGACGAACTTTGCGAATATGGTCTATTTGGGGAAACTTTGGGCAAATATGAGCAAAATTTGGACGAATATGGGCGAAATTTAGGCGAACTTTAGATAAATAAGGGCGAATATATGCTGACTAGGCGGGTCCATTCGTCGAATTTGCTTCGTTCGGCGTTTCCAGCCTGGATAGGCCGGACCAAAACACGCCAAAATTTGGACAAAAACAGGTCCTTAAATACACGACTGACGGATTTTCAGTGTTCGGATTGGCGTTGTAGGTAGACGAGTGCTCTTACGCATGGCACAACGTCCCCCGTGCTTATCATGTGACACGTAACACGTTGATAAGAAACAAACAAATCACCTTGCAGGCTGAAATGGACATATTATGCATGTAAATGCCTGACTACGTAGTAATGTCGTCTAGCGCACGTGCTGATCTTCCTTTCTCGAGATAGAAACTAAAAAAAACAGATTACGTACTCAGACCGTCAACATTGGGTGTATATACTCATACTCACTCCGATCCAAATTAATTGACTTGGATTTGTCTAGATTTAGATGTATCTAGCACTAAAACATGTCTAGATGTATCCGAATCTAGACAAATCCGAGTCAATTAATTTGGATCGGAGGGAGTACCTAATCACGTTTCGTTATCCTAATCACTACATGAATAGGAAGCTACACCGATACTGTTGTCGCTACGTTGACGGCCAAACATCGGGGCCGTCAACGTAGCCATCGTCCAGGCCAGCCCCGCCAAGCTACGCCGACGGCTGTTCTCGGCGTAGCTATTTTTTATTTTACCTCATTAAACTTTGAAAAATCATAACTAAATTATTCTAATTCGGAAAAATACAAATAATATATCAAAATTTGCAGAAAAATAAGATCTATCTATATACACTCAAATATTACACATTTGTAAATAAAAATTAAATGAAACATAAAACATTATATATAGTTTAGAACGGGTATAAAAAATTTAAAAACGATCGAAACAATGAGAAACCTTCGCTTGGTGTTATATTATGTGACATAGTTAGAAGAAAAAATATCAAACTTGGTATATTGATTATGTCTCAAAAAAACTTCACAAAATGACCTATCTCATTCGAGGTTTCTTGGCTTTCGGATCAAATGACCAATGTTATGGCTAGAATTAAGACATAGTTTGTGATAATGTGTCCATATTGTGCATACACGTGCATCATGAGATGGCGAATAATGTTGCAGGAAGAAGTTTTCCTTTTCATCGTACCAAAAAGCCATTTCCCATTTTCCGAGCATAAAAAATAGACGATTTTATGAAGCAACCACCAAATGGCTAATTCAAAATGCCACCACCACATTTTACAAAAAAATTAGACCACCTTTTATGGACAATTTCCCAACAGGGGGATCTGAAACCTTTGCGTACACCTCTGGTGAAAAAGACAAATTTCTGCCGAATCGGCAGGAAGTAGGTCAGATATGAACTATAGGTACATGATCCGATGCTCATGTTTTTTTATAAAAATCATTTTTAGGTTCACAATGTGCTATTTTATCAAAGATCCAATGCAAGTTTAGCGAGGCTCGGCCCCGAGCTAAGAATCTTCATGCCCGCCATTCGACAAAGTTTGACGATAGTTTAAAACGGGCATAAAATTTTCAAAAACGATCGAAACAATGTGAAACCTTCGCGTGGTGTTATATTATGTGACATAGTTATAAGGAAAAATATCAAACTTGGTATATTGATTATGTCTCAAAAAAAAACCTTCACAAAATGACCTATCTTATTCGAGGTTTCTTGGCTTTCGGGTCAAATGAACAATGTTATGGCTAGAATCAAGGCATAGTTTGTGATAATGTGTCCATATTATGAATACATGTGCATAATGGGATGGTGAACAATGTTGAAGGAGAAAGTTTTCCTTTTCATCGCACCAAAAAGCCATTTCCTATTTTCCGAGCATAAAAAACGGACGTTTTTGTGAAACAACCACCAAATGGCTAATTTAAAATTCTACTATCAAATTTTATAAAAATACTAGACCACCTTATATGGACAATGTCCCAACAAGGGGATCCAAAACCTTTCCGTCCACCTCTAGTAAAAAAGATAAATTCCTGCCGAATCGGTAGGAAGTGGGTCAGATATGAACTACATGTACATAATCCGATGTTCATGTTTTTTTACAAAAATCATTTTTAGGTTCACAATGTGATATTTTATCAAAGATACAATGCAAGTTTAGCGAGGCTCGGCCCCGAGCTAAGAATCTTCATGACCACCGTTCGATAAAGTTTGACGATAGTTTAAAACGGGCATAAAAAATTCAAAAATGATCGAAACAATGTGAAACCTTCGCGTGGTGTTATATTATGTGACATAGTTAGAAGGAAAGTATCAAACTTGGTATATTGATTATATCTAAAAAAACCTTCACAAAATGACCTATCTCATTCGAAATTTTATGGCTTTCGGGTCAAATGACCAATGTTATGGCTAAAATCAATGCATAGTTTGTGATAATGTGCCCATATTATGCATACACGTGCATCATGGGATGCCATACAATGTTGCAGGAGAAACTTTTCCTTTTAATCGCACCAAAAAGCCATTTCCTATTCTCCGAGCATAAAAACCGGATGATTTTGTGAATCAACCACCAAATGGCTAATTCAAAATGCTACCACCACATTTAAAAAAAATACTAGACCACCTTATATGGACAATGTCCCAACAGGGGGATCCGAAACCTTTCCGTCCACCTCTGGTAAAAAAGATAAATTCCTACCGAATCAGTAGGAAGTGGGTCAGATATGAACTACAGGTACATGATCTGATGCTCATGTTTTTTACAAAAATCATTTTTAGGTTCACAATATGATATTTTATCAAAGATACAATGCAATTTTTGTAGGGTTCGCAGCATAGAAAACAAAAAATTCCTACGATGTAAACTATGTACCAAGATCTATCTATTAGATACAAACAACGGGTGGATGTATATCCGTAGAGAACATACCCTTGAAGACCGACAAAGCTTAACGAGTTCAACTTGTGGTTGATGTAGACGATCTCTTGCCGATCTCAAGATCGAGAGGAAGTCCTAGCGCCGCAAATCAGCAGTGCATCCGTGCTCGCACACACGTTCGAGGCACCGAGAAACCTCCGCCTCCACGCTCCAGCGATGCAGCGTAAGCACAACTCTTTCTTGCCGAATAGCCACCGGGAACATGTATCTCGCTAGTCCGAGACCATGGGGGATAAATTCTAGAGGGGGAGAGAGATCCTTCACGAGGAGGTGTAAGTGAGAAGTGAGAGGAGGGGCTCCTTTTATAGGAGGAGGGGGCACCCAAGGGGGTGGCCGCCGGCCATGGGGGCTGCCCCCTCCCCTCCTTCATTCATGTGGGTGGACACTCCACTCACAAAAATCCATTCATATGCCTCCACTCAAAATCCCACTCCAACTTGCCATTAAATTTCCACCAAATTTAATGCAAACTCTCATTAAATAAAACTCTTTTATTTTATTCAGAATTTTGTAAATTACTTTAATGACAAACATTCACAAATAACCCCTTGCTAGAATTCTATTTCATATGCATAACCACTTTATGCAATTTCACCCGAAAACCTGTTTCGGTATCTAGTGAAATAAATTCATGCGCTTGTTCATTCTTTCGGCATGAAACTTTTGCTCCAATTGGATATCGGTGTCTCTTAAGTGTGTCACCCTAAGGTTCGTGAATAATGCGGACATGATCGAGACCCCTCTCGGATCAATAATCAGAAGCGGGATCTGGAGACCCATACTGACTCCCACACATTCAACGATGACTTTCTCGTGATCGTCGGAACCTTTTACGCTAGTATCTTAATCCCTTTGTTTCACGATATATTACATGTCCGAGATTCGATCATCGGTATCTCCATACCTATTTTGATCTCGTTACTGACATGCACTCTTTTCTCATTCCCGTGATATAACATTCTAGTGATCAAATCACTTGCTGCAAGCTAATCAATGTGATATCACCGAGAGGGCCCAGAGTATATCTATCCGTCATCGGGATGAACAAATTCCACTCTCGATCCATGAGCCTCAACATAACACTTTATTAGTTCTGAATCCATCTTTATAATCACCATGTTACAGTGTGACGTTTGATGTTATCAAGAAACTCTTCCGGTGTTAGTGATTGGCATGATCTCATGGTCTAAGGATTAGGATCACTTCGTAAGTTGTTATAGCAATATAAACTCAATGACTTTGATCGTAATGCTATACTTCGGATGAATGTTCATCACACCATTACACTAATGTTGTGATCCCGTTATTAACAACATCCAATGTCCATGATCAGGAAACCTTGATCATCTTGTTAATCAACGAGCTAGTTTATGAGAGAGGCATAACTAGGAACTTTCTGTTTGTTTATTAAACACACATGTATTAATGTTTCCGTATTAATACAATTATAGCATGCAAAATAAACATCTATCATATACTTGGAATACACATAATAAACACTTTATTATTGCCTCTCAGGGCATATTCCCTTCAGTCTCCCACTTGCACTAGAGACAATAATCTAGTTACATAGTGATAAATCTAACACCCATTGAGTTTTGGTGTTTATCATGTTTTGCTCTAGGGAGGGTTTTAGTCAACGGATCTGCTACATTGAGATCCGTATGTACTTTACAAATCTTTATATCTCCATCCTTGACATGCTCGCGGATGGAGTGAAACCGACGCTTAATATGCTTGGAATGCTTGTGAGACCTTGGCTCTTTGGCATTGGCAATGGCACCATTGTTGTCACAATAGATCACCATTGGGTCCAACGCGTTTGCAACCACTCCTAGTTCGGATATGAACTCCTTCATCCAAACTGCTTCCTGAGCCGCTTCTAAAGTAGCAACATATTCGGCCTCCGTTGTTGATCCCGCTACCACAGGTTGTTTGGAGCTCCTCCAACTAACCGCTCTGCCATTCATGAGAAATACGTATCCGGATTGAGACTTAGAGTCATCCGGATCGGTGTCAAAGCTAGCGTCAACATAACACTTAGCGAAGAGCTCTTCTTCACCTCCGTATACAAGAAACATATCCTTAGTTCTTCGTAAGTACTTAAGGATATTCTTGACTGCTATCCAGTGTTCCGAACCTGGATCCGATTGGTACCTACTAGTCAAACTAATAACATGTGCCACATCCGGTCTTGTACATAGCATGGCGTACATTATAGAGCCTATGGCTGAAGCATAGGGGACTTTGTCCATTATCTCTCTTTCTTCCGCCGAAGCCGGACTTTGAGTCTTACTCAATGTCTTGCCTTGCAACATAGGTAAGAACCCCTTCTTACTTCCGTCCATTTTAAACTTCTTTAAAATCTTATCAAGGTATGTACTTTGCGATAGTCCTATTAGGCGCCTAGATCTATATCTATAGATCTTTATGCCTAATATGTATGACGCTTCACCTAGGTCCTTCATTGAAAATTTGTTGTTTAGATAACTTTTAACACTGTTAAAAAAATCTATATCATTTCCGATCAATAATATGTCATCCGCATATAATATCAGAAATGCCACATTGCTCCCACTCACTTTCTTGTAAATACAAGCTTCTCCATAAGTTTGGACAAATCCAAACTCTTTGATCACCTCATCAAAGCGGAGATTCCAACTTCGTGATGCTTGCTTCAATCCATAGATGGATCGCTGAAGCTTGCACACCTTGTTAGCATCCTTAGGATCGACAAAACCCTTTGGTTGTATCATATACAACTCTTCTTCAATATTACCATTGAGAAACGCGGTTTTGACATCCATCTGCCATATCTCATAATCGAAATATGCAGCAATTTCTAACATAATCCTAACTGACTTTAGCATCGCTACGGGAGAGAATGTCTCATCGTAGTCAACTCCTTGAATTTGTCGAAACTCCTTTGCGACAAGTCGAGCTTTATAGACGGTCACATTACCATCAACATCAGTTTTCCTTTTGAAAATCCATTTGTTCTCCACGGCCTTTCGGTCGTGAGGTAATTCCACCAAGTTCCAAACTTGATTTTCATACATGGATTCCATCTCGGAATTCATGGCTTCTAACCATTTGTTGGAATCCAGGCTCATCATCGCTTCTTCATACGTCGCAGGGTCATCATTTTCATCAACCATGAAATTCATGACAGGATTTCCGTATAGCTCGGGAGCTGCACGCGTCCTGCTTGACCTGCGAGGTTCGGTAGTACTCTCTTTCGGAGTTTCATGATCATTATCATTAGTTCCCTCTTCAACAGGTGGAGCCAACTCCGGAACAACTTCCGGCGCTGCGCTACTCGCCATACTTTGAAGAGAAGGTTCAATAACCTCTTTGAGTTCTACCTTCTGACTACTCACACCTTTTGCGAGAAACTCTTTCTCTAGAAAGTATCCATTCTTGGCAACAAAAACCTTGCCCTCGGATCTGTGATAGAAGGAATACCCAATAGTTTCCTTAGGGTAACCTATGAAGACACATTTTTCCGCTTTGGGTTCGAGTTTATCCGGTTGAAGTTTCTTCACATAAACATCGCATCCCCAAACTTTAAGAAATGACAGCTTAGGTTTGTTTCCAAACCACAATTCATAAGGTGTCTTTTCAACGGATTTAGATGGTGCCCGATTTAAAGTGAATGCAGCAGTTTCTAGTGCATAACCCCAAAATGACAATGGCAAGTCCGTCAGAGACATCATAGATCGAACCATATCTAATAAAGTACGATTATGATGTTCCAACACACCATTTCGCTGTGGTGTTCCGGCAGGCGTGAGTTGTGAAACAATTCCACACTCTTTCATGTGAGTGCTAAACTCGTAACTTAGATACTCACCTCCACGGCCGGACCGTAGAAATTTGATCTTTCTATTACGATGATTTTCCACTTCATTCTGAAATTCCTTGAACTTTTCAAAGGTTTCAGACTTGTGTTTCATCAAGTAGATATAACCATACCTACTCAAATAATCCGTGAAAGTAACAAAATAATGATATCCACCTCGCGCCGACACACTCATTGGACCACATACATCAGAATGTATGATTTCCAATAAATCTTTCGCCCGTTCCATTGAACCGGAAAACGGCGTTCTAGTCATCTTGCCCATAAGGCATGGCTCACATGTATCAAATGATTCAAAATCAAGTGATTCCAAAAGTCCATCCGAATGGAGCTTCTTCATGCGTTTAACGCCAATATGACCTAGACGCCAGTGCCACATATATGCGGATATATCATCATTAAGTTTAATCCTTTTAGCATCAACATTATGAATGTGTGTAACATTATCATCGAGATCTAATAGAAATAAACCATTCATCATCGGTGCATGACCATAAAAGATTTCATTCATATAAATCGAACAACCATTGTTCTCAGATTTAAATGAATAACCACTTCGCATCAAACATGATCCAGATACAATGTTCATGCTCAGTGCAGGCACCAGATAACAATTATTCAAGTTTATAACTAATCCCGACGGCAAATGGAGAGGCAGCGTTCCAACGGCGATCACATCAACGCTTGATCCATTGCCGACACGCATCTTGACCTCACCCCTTGCTAGCGGACGCTTGTTCCGCAGCCCCTGATTCGAGTTACAAATATGAGCAACTGGACCGGTATCAAATACCTAGGTGCTACTGCGAGCACTAGTCAAGTACACATCAATAACATGTATATCATATATACCTTTGTTTGTCTTGCCGGCCTTCTTGTCTGCCAAATACTTGGGGCAGTTGCGCTTCAAGTGGCCAGTCCCCTTACAATAGTAGCACTTGGTATCAGACTTAGGTCCAACTCGGGGTTTCTTTTCAGGCACGGCAACAGGCTTGCCGCCCTTACTTCCCTTCCATTTTCCCTTCTTGTCTTTCTTGAAACCAGTGTTCCTATTGATCATCAACACTTGATGTTCCTTTTTGATCTCTACTTCTGCAGTTTTAAGCATTGACAGAACCTCGGGGAGAGACTTCTTCATGCCTTGCATATTATAGTTCATCACAAAGCTCTTATAGCTAGGTGGCAGAGACTGCAGAAAACGATGGATGCCTAAGTCAATGGGAATCGTTATTCCCAAGGACACAAGCTTATCAGCGTAACCCGACATCTTGAGTACATGCTCACTAACGGAGCTGTGCTCTTCCATCATGCAGCTAAAGAACTTTTCTGAAGCGTTGTAGCTCTCTACAGCAGCATGTGTGTCGAAAATCATTTTCAACTCACCCATTGTATCAAATGCATTGCCGTTTTCGAAACGCTTTCGAAGTTTCGGTTCTAGCCCATATAATGTGCCGCAATGAACTAAGTTGTGGTCCTCCTGACGAGTCTGATGGACATTCTTCTCCTTGTCAGGGGCATCCTCAAAAGGTGGGGGGCCTAGTGGCGCTTCTAGCACGTATTGCTTTTGTGCAGCAGAGAGGAGAATCCTCAAATTCATGGCCCATTCGGTAAAGTTGCTACCGTTCGTTGCTAGTTTCTCTTTCTCCATGAACACATTAAAATTAAAAGCAGGTGGTGCCATCTACAACAGAATTTTTAAAGTTTAGACTAAGTGTATGATAGATTGAGTTTAACTAATCTATATTACGAATGAACTCCCACTCAAAAACGATATCCCTCGTGCCTTTTTGGTGATTATATGAACCAAATCCACTATACCAAGTCCGATCATCACGTGAGTCGGTATACACGTGCATCATGGGATGACATACACTTGCATCGGTGATTACGTGCTTTCGGGTCAAATGACCAATGTTATGGCTAGAATCAATGCATAGTTTGTGATAATATGCACATATTGTGCATACACGTGCATCATGGGATGACATACAATGTTGCAGGAGAAACTTTTCCTTTTAATCGCACCAAAAATCCATTTCCTATTCTCCGAGCATAAAAACCGGACGATTTTGTGAATCAACCACCAAATGGCTAATTCAAAATGCTACCACCACATTTAAAAAAAATACTAGACCACCTTATATGGACAATGTCCCAACAGGGGGATCCGAAACCTTTCCGTCCACCTCTGGTAAAAAAGATAAATTCCTACCGAATCAGTAGGAAGTGGGTCAGATATGAACTACAGGTACATGATCTGATGCTCATGTTTTTTACAAAAATCATTTTTAGGTTCACAATATGATATTTTATCAAAGATACAATGCAATTTTTGTAGGGTTCGCAGCATAGAAAACAAAAAGTTTCCTACGATGTGAACTATGTACCAAGATCTATCTATTAGATACAAACAACAGGCGAATGTATATCCATAGAGAACATACCCTTGAAGACCGACAAAGCTTAACGAGTTCAACTCGTGGTTGATGTAGACGATCTCTTGCCGATCTCAAGATTGAGAGGAAGTCCTACGCAGCAAATCAGCAGCGCATCCGTGCTCGCACACACGTTCGAGGCACCGATCAACCTCTGCCTCCTCGCTCCAGCGATGCAGCGGAAGCACAACTCTTTCTTGCCGAATAGCCACCGGGAACATGTATCTCGCTAGTCCGAGACCATGGGGGATAAATTCTAGAGGGGGAGAGAGATCCTTCACGAGGAGGTGTAAGTGAGAAGTGAGAGGAGGGGCTCCTTTTATAGGAGGAGGGGGGCACCCAAGGGGGTGGCCGCCGGCCATGGGGGCTGCCCCCTCCCCTCTTCATTCATGTGGGTGGACACTCCACTCACAAAAATCCATTCATATGCCTCCACTCAAAATCCCACTCAAACTTGCCATTAAATTTCCACCAAATTTAATGCAAACTCTCATTAAATAAAACTCTTTTATTTTATTCAGAATTTTGTCAATTACTTTAATGACAAACATTCACAAATAACCCCTTGCTAGAATTATATTTCACATGCATAACCACTTTATGCAATTTCACCCGAAAACCTATTTCGGTATCTAGTGAAATAAATTCCTGCGCTTGTTCATTCTTTCAGCATGAAACTTTTGCTCCAATTGGATGTCGGTGTCTCTTAAGTGTGTCACCCTACGGTTCGTGAATAATGCGGACATGATCGAGACCCCTCTCGGATCAATAATCAGAAGCGGGATCTGAAGACCCATACTGACTCCCACACATTCAACGATGACTTTCTTGTGATCGTCGGAACCTTTTACGCTAGTATCTTAATCCCTTTGTTTCCCGATATATTACAATGTCCGAGATTCGATCATCGGTATCTCCATACCTAGTTTGATCTCGTTACTGACATGCACTCTTTTCTCATTCCCGTGATATAACATTCTAGTGATCAAATCACTTGCTTGCAAGCTAATCAATGTGATATCACCGAGAGGGCCCAGAGTATATCTATCTGTCATCGGGATGAACAAATTCCACTCTCGATCCATGAGCCTCAACATAACACTTTATTAGTTCTGAATCCATCTTTATAATCACCCTGTTACGGTGTGACGTTTGATGTTATCAAGAAACTCTTTCGGTGTTAGTGATTGACATGATCTCATGGTCTAAGGATTAGGATCACTTCGTAAGTTGTTATAGCAATATAAACTCAATGACTTTGATCGTAATGCTATACTTCGGATGAATGTTCATCACACCATTACACTAATGTTGTGATCCCGTTATTAACAACATCCAATGTCCATGATCAGGAAACCTTGATCATCTTGTTAATCAACGAGCTTGTTTATGAGAGAGGCATAACTAGGAACTTTCTGTTTGTTTATTAAACACACATGTATTAATGTTTCCGTATTAATACAATTATAGCATGCAAAATAAACATCTATCATATACTTGGAATACACATAATAAACACTTTATTATTGCCTCTCGGGACATATTCCCTTCAATTTTTCCTTTTCATCGCACCAAAAAGCCATTTTTCATTTTCCGAGCACAAAAGGGGGATTTTCTAAAGCAACAACCAAATAGCTAATTCAAAAATGAAGGGTTTATTATTAGTTGATATTAATATCATATTTGGATTCCTCTCATTTTTCTGATCAATTTATACATATTATTTGTCGAATTCCAATTTACGGATTTAAAGATATTAATTATTCCATATTAAATAGAAAATACAAAAAAGTAAAATTATTATATTTTTATTTGAATTCAATAATATTTTTACTTATTCATTAAGGTTTACTTAAATAATTGTTTGTAATTTCAAAAAATACAAACATGTGACTTGATGATATAAGAGTTAATAGGATTGATATCATAGTATTGACAACAATGTATGAATTAGTTCGCGCAAACAGATTCTGACAGAACGAGGAAGTTAAGCGTCCTGGAGCTATAGTAGTATTATTAGGATGGATGACCGGCTGGGAAGTTTGACCAAGACTGCAATTTAATCAAATATTAAGTATAATTAGTGTTAAAAATGTTCAAAGCGAGAGATTAATGAGTCAAACAATTCAAAGATTAAAAAAATTGAGAAAAAAATAAAATAATAAAAATATATATATATATTTTCAAAAAGTTTTTACAACCGGACGACAGGCTATGCCGACGGCCGCTACGCAAAGGGCAAAGCCGACGGCATTTCGATACGCCGGCGTGTGTGCTCCGCCGAGGGTAATCATCAGCGTACCATATTGCCGAGGGCATTTTGGCTTACGCCGACGGCTATTTACCCTCGGCGTAGCGCGCGCGTCATGTAGTGAATGATTAGCTACATAGCCGTACAGCCTAATCTCATAGCAATTTCACTACTAATTAGCAACTAACTTAAGGCTTGAAGTTTAAAGATTTTTCCTCAAGGATACGTCCTAGGAGGTGTATCTTTTTCATAGAAGGAGGGCCAAGCGGCCAATTTTTACAACACGCCGTGGCATAGGCGCCCCGAGCGCAACCACACTACCCCGAGGAAGCACACAAACACTAGGCAACTACTCGCGACATCTCCACCTATCTACCTGGCTCAAGCAGTCTCGAAAGAGCTGCACAGCTATCCACAAGCTTGCCTCCTTGGAGATCTTCCGGATGACCATTGCAGCCGAGGGAGAGACACCCTCGAAGACGACGTCATTCCGGTGCCGCTAGAGCGTCCAGCACACCAGAGAAACTCCTGTCCAGAGATCTCGTTCTCAGCCTTTTTCCCCACGCCTGCCCTGTAGCCAATCGACCAACTTCGTGTCAAGCTTGGGCAACCACTAGCTCTTTCCCCACCAACCAAGGCTGGTGTTCCACACCTCACGAGCAAGGACACAACCCATGAGGAGGTGGTCAATGGATTCACCACACTGGTCGTAGAAAGGACATGCCGCCGGGTGTTGGAGCCCGCGCCGGATCAACCTATCAGTAGTCCAGCATATGTTCCTCACAGCCAGCCAAAGAGTAACCTTGCAACTGGCTAGGGCTCGAGAGCGCCAGATCTGCAGCGCACCTGCCATCGAGGTCCGACCAACAAATAGATCCAGGTAGCAAGATGTTGGGGAGGTGACCCCGGATAGGGTCAAGACAGGGGAAGATAAAAAGAGCCTCCCTTGTCATATGCCGAGTTACTGTTGATATCAGCCGAGTCATATAAAGGTCGGCTGATATAAGCACGACCATGACACCTACGGAAGGAGCAATGCCTTACTCGGCCGACATACGAGTTAAGTCGGCCGAGTGAGCCCAAATAACTTGAATGCAGGTGAAGGCCGAGCCGGGTTATGCGAGACAGGGCCGAATAACGTGAAGCTTGCAGGAGAAGGAAGTGCCTATAGTCAAACCAAAGTCACGGGCTAGGAAGAATCTGAACAGAGCCAAGCACAAAGGACAAGGAGAAGAGCAGCAAAAGGGCAGAAGGAGGTCATGGAGGTGACAGTCATGGAGCCCGAGGCGCGCAGGTGGGGTTCTCTGGAACCTTGCCGTCATTAGAAGGGGGACACGGAAAGGAGGTCGCCGAGTTACTATATTGGGACAAGCATATTCCTCGAATATGCTTGCCACGTCAGCCCTAGAGGAGCCAAGGCACCCCTTTATAAGGGGAGGCGCGGGATCCATAGGGGGGATCGATTCATTCTATGCCGCAAGGCTCGTGTAGTTCTTCTCTTCCTGAAAATAGCTCGAGGAGCACTTGTAGCACAAGAGAAGATAAATAAAGATCTGCTTGTTAGTCATTTGAGTGTAGAAGTAACTACATCTTCCCTCCCCGGATCCCTCTAGCATCCATTGGCCCCATACTTTAGCCTACCCATGGCATCTGCCGTGCCACCACCATGACAGTTGGCGCCCACCGTGGGGCCAGCAGCGGTGCTAGCTAGAGTCAAGATCCGGACGGGAAACTTCATCCACACCGGCGAGCGCGTTGTCTCTGGCTTAGTCCAGAGATTTGATCTGTATGACTATGTCAGCGATAACGCAAGCAGCTTCAGGAGAAAAGCTCCACCGCGCAACGGCGTCTTCATCAACTTGGGTACGCACCAGATCTACGTCGGCGTCGACACCTCGTGTGTTTATCCTCACCTAGTTATTGATGCAGGAGAGCCTCCCCTCAGCGTTGCTAACGGTCCGCGTGGAGCGCGCCACGTCGGCAACGTCGAGTTGATGGTCGCAGCCGGGGCACAAACAGCAGCAGCAGGCGCCGGATCAAGCAAGGAGCCGGCGGCGGGAGGACAGATGATCACAAAGCAAACAGCTCCACAGCCTACCGAGGTAGATCCCTCAGCAGCCAAGCCAACCGAGGTGCAGGAGACAACCCCAAAGGCAGCAAGGGTAAGATGGCCACCTCTGGAAAGACCAGAAAATATTCTCCGGGCAACTATAGATAATCTGACCACGCCGGTAGCGCCGATACTTGATCCGGCTAATGCTCAGGCTGAGTTAGAAGAGACTAGGTAGAAAGTACTGGTAGAGGCAAAAAAGGTGTCGGCCTTGCGGGAGTCCTTAAACAGGACTCTGTGAGAGTATGCCAAGGCAAATAAACTAGATGTTGCCCCCGAGCGGGTAGATGAATTACGATTGAGAGGAAAAAACCTCATGAATGATATCAACAAAGAGCATGAGACTCATAAGGCAGATTCTGTTGATCTAGGCTTGCCGACGTATAGCACCCCGGCAAAGAACCTAAGGGCGGCAAATGCCGCAGCATTGGAGTTAGAAGGATTAACCGGCGAAGCCCGACAGAAACAACAAGAAAGAGTGAATGAGCTGGTACGCATTGCGAACCAGCAGAGTGAAGAAATGCTTAGGGCTGACCCGGCAAGACCGGGAGCCTCGCGTATGGTTCATTCGGCTGGAGCAGCGCCCGCCCTATCGGTGGCAGCCGCGTCCTCACCCGAAAACAACGCACGAAAAGATAGAGCAGTAACTTCAGGAAAAAGAAATAAGCAAATTGTTCCGTATGATCCAGCAGTAGCCGGAAAAGTCAATGAGAACAGAGGCAATGGGAGCCGAGGTAACAGTGGTGAGAGAAACCCCGGCCGTGCCAACAAAGGCAACGGAAGCCGAGGTAATGGAGACCACGGAAGGGGGAATCGTGAGAACGATATCCTGGCGGAAGGAAGGAGGGACCCGCCGCCCAATCCTCGGCCGAGGTATGAACCTCGGCGAGAACGAGAAGTAAGACCAGCTCACCAAAATCAGGCAAATGAGAGGTACAATGATGGTTACTCAGATATGGAATATGCAGGGAATGGTGGAAATAACCATGATGGAATGCATGAGAGAATCATGTACAGAAGCTTGCCATCAAATGATGCAAGATTAAAGCTGGACAGGTTTACCGGTCCGAATTGTTAGAGGAGCAGGGTCCGCCAGGTCCGGCATGTTTCAGACCTCGGATCATGGGCGAGCCACCAGTGCCGAACTTTCAGCTGGCGAGGGGCACGAAAACATACAATGGGAGCACCAAACCACATGATTGGTTAATTGACTATGCTACTGCAGTAAAGATAGCTGGTGGAAACTTGCGATGGGCGGTAAATGTCCCGCAGATGCTGGTTGGACCAGCCAGAGTATGGCTAAACAATCTGCCAGCAGGTAGTATCAACTGTTGGTTAGATTTTGAAGAGATGTTTGTCAGCAACTTCACCAGTACTTACAAAATACCAAATAGGCCACAACAGCTCGCTATGTTCAAGCAGAGGCCGAATGAGACAGATAGAGAATTCTTGACTCGGTGGTGTAACCTTAGAAACTCATGTGAAGGAGTTATAGAATCTCAAGCGATAGCTTGGTTTGCTCAAGGTTGTCGATACGCCAGTGTTTTGTGGCAGAGGCTGCAAAGAGATATGCCGACCACCTTGGCAGAAACCATCAGGATATCAGATTCATATGCTTTGGGGGATCCGACACAACCAGAACTGATGTCGGCAGAACATCGAGAGCATCAGGATCAATATGCAAGAGATGCAGTCGGATCATCGAGACGCAACGAGTTCAGAGGTAGAAGAAGAGAGGAACGACCGAATTACAGATATGCCTCCAATCAGGTGGCAGCGGTAGTGCAAGATCAGCCGAGTCACGGAAACAGTCAGTGGCAGAAAAATGGTCCTCAGCAATGGACACCAAGGAATGAAGGGAAAAGACTGTGGACACCGGAACAGAAGAAGCAGTGGCAGGAAAGGCCGAAGTACACATTTGAGTCCATGTTGGATCAACCGTGTAAATTTCACACTCCAAACCCGGCCAAGCCGGCTAATGAAACAACTCGGCAATGCGCCTGGATGAAAAATGCAATGGGAAACCCGGCGGGCATGCAAGTGCTTTCTCATCAAGTGCATCAGCAGCAACATCCACAACTGGGGCGAATGCACAGCAGTTAATGTTACCCCCTCCTCCCCCGAGGTATGATAACTCGGACCGGAGAGATGCAGTGCATCAAGTAATGAATCAAGGTCAGGATGGAAGGACAAACCCCGGAAATAATGGACGTAATGATTACAGGGAACATCATCAGTCATATTGTGTGTTCACAACTGAATAGCAAGACAGGCAAAGTGTACAGCGCCAGCATATGGAAGTAAATGCGGTTATGCCGGTAGTACCAAGATATGTGCCTTGGTCAGACCAGGAAATAACCTGGAGCATAAAGGATCACCCAAAAGAAATGCCGAATCCAGGGTCGTACGCACTCGTACTAGATCCGACATTTGTAGGACCCAACATTAATGTGAAATTCTCAAAAGTACGCATTGACAATGGGAGCAGTATCAATATCATATACAAAGATACGATGCATAAACTCGGAATATCGCAGAATATGCTACAGTCCACAAGAACCACATTCCATGGAATAGTGCCGGGACTTTCGTACGAACCCATTGGGAAAGTCAGAGTAGATGTATTATTCGGCACAAGGGATAATTGCAGAGCAGAAAATTTAGAGTTTGAAGTGGTGGACTTAGAAAGTTGTTATCATGCTTTACTCGGACGACCAGCGTTGGCCAAATTCATGAGCAGCTGCCACATCACGTATTTGAAAATGAAGTTACCCGGACCACAAGGGGTGATAACAGTAGCAGGAGATTATAGGAAGTCGATGGAATGTGCCTCGGCCGGATCAAACCTGGCCGAGTCATTGGTGATTGCAAGAGAAAAAAGAATGATTCAGGAGGTAGCCCTCGCTTAGTCAGCACAGCTGAATATGCCGGCATTAGCCAACCCAGATGTAAGTGTTTCGTTCCAGCCGACTAAGGAGACAAAAAAGGTCCAGATAGATGAGCAGTTCCCAGAGCGCACCATCACGATTGTTGCCGGCCTAGATGCCAAATAGGAAGGCGAGCTCACCAACTTCCTCCGTGAGAATCGGGACATCTTTGCCTGGTCCAGTCAAGACCTGCAAGGTGTGCCGAGGGAGTTGGCTGAGCACTCTTTGCATGTAAGGCCAGGAGAAAGGCCGGTGAAGCAACCTCTCCGCCGTTTCGCCGAAGACAGGAGAAAAATAATAGGGGATGAGATAGCTCGGCTCCTGGCGGCCGGGTTCATCATGGAAGTGTTTCATCCGGATTGGCTATCAAATCTTGTATTGGTAGAAAAGAAAAAGGATGACCCAAATATAGCCGTTGTATGACGAATGTGTATTGATTACACGAACCTAAACAAGGCGTGTACCAAAGATCATTTTCCTTTACCTAGGATATACCAAGTCATTGATTCGACTGCTGGTTGTGAGCTGTTGTCATTTGTAGACGCATATTCTGGTTTCCACCAGATACCGCTAAATCCGGCCGATTAAATAAAGACTGCGTTTATTACCCCGTACGGGGCTTATTGCTATCGCACCATGCCATTCGGCCTGCGTAATGCAGGAGAAACTTATCAGAGATGCATGCAAAAGTGTCTACATGACCAAATAGGAAAAAATGTACAAGTATATGTAGACGATGTAGTTATAAAAACCAAAGAGAGCAAAACACTACTGGACGATATTCGGCAGACGTTTGCAAACCTGAGAAGGTTCCAAATGAAGCTTAACCCAGAAAAATGTACCTTTGGCGTACCAGCTGGGAAATTACTCGGTTTTCTTGTATCCAGCCGAGGTATAGAGGCAAATCCAACTAAAATACGAGCAGTTGAAAAAATGGAATTGCCGAGGTGTTTAAATGATGTACAAAAATTCACGGGCTGTCTAGCTTTGCTGAGTCGATTTGTATGTCGGCTGGGGAAAAAAGCATTACCTCTCTATCAACTGATGAAAAAGTCCGATAAGTTCATTTGGACACCGCAAGCAGATAATGCATTTCATAAACTGAAAAATATGTTGGTAACAGCACCAATCCTGGCTTCTCCATTGTCAAAAGAGCCTATGTTGCTTTATGTATCTGCCACAAACAGAGTGGTAAGTGCGGTGGTTGTTGTGGAAAGGAATGAAGATGATAAATTAATACAAAGGCCGGTATATTACCTAAGCGAGGTATTATCAGCCTCCAAACAAAACTACCCACACTACCAGAAAATGGCCTATGGAGTGTACATGTTGGAGAAAAAACTTAAACATTATTTCAAAGAACATCCGATCAAAGTGATCTGTGAAGCGCCCATAGCCGAGATATTGAGCAACAAGGATGCAAGCGGCCGAATAGCAAAATGGGCAATCGAATTATCACCTTATGCTCCGCAGTTCGATAGGAGAGATGCAATCAAGTCTCAGGCAGTGGCCGACTTCTTTGTGGATTGGGACGAGATACAATATGAACCACCGTTACCAGATCCGAATTATTGGACAATGCACTTTGACGGTTCCAAGCTGAGGAATGGCTTGGGGGCAGGGATAGTGTTAACTTCGCCAAAAAGAGATCAACTGAAATATGTGCCACAAATACATTTTGCCGCGTCAAACAATGTAGCCGAGTACGAAGCACTCGTCCATGGATTAAAGAGTGGCAAAAGAGATTGGCATACGTCGGATCCTATGCTACGGGGATTTAGATCTAGTAGTACAGCAAGTATCAGGCAATTGGGACGCGCTAGATGCGAATATGGCCCTATATAGATTCCATGTGCAAAAAATCAGTGGATACTTCGATGGATGTGAGTTTCATCATATACCTCGGGCAGAAAATGACGCTGCAGACACGCTGTCAAAACTCGGATCAACTAGGCAATCAATTCCCCCGGGTATCGCCCTAGAGCACCTGAGAAAACCATCAATAGCACCATCACCAGAGTCCGAGTCCATTTATATCTCGGCAGAATCAAGAGAAGATAGTATGCCAATGGAAATTGACAAAGAATGTAACCCGGAATTTCCGAAAGTGAACCCGGCCATCGCACGAATGGATATGGAGAAATCCAAGGCTGTTATGTCGGCGGAAAATATGGAAATAGATAGTGAAATTATCCCAGAGGAAATCATGCCGACATGGGCGCAACCCATATTTTCCTTCCTTAAGGATGCAATTTTGCCGAGTAATGAGGTGCTGGCTAGACAGACAGTAAGAAGAGCAAAAGCTTATACAATCATAAACAATGAGTTGTATAAAAGAAGCGTCACAAGCGTGCTGCAAAGATGTGTTGACTCGGCAGAAGGCCGGGAAATACTCCTAGATATACATCAGGGAGAATGCGGGCATCACGCCTCGTCCAGAGCTTTAGTGGCCAAAGCATTCAGGCATGAATTTTATTGGCCGACGGCGTTGAAAGAGGCGAAACAATTGGTAGAAAAATGTAATGGTTGCTAGAGATACGCCAGCAAGACACATATGCCATCGTCCGAGTTAAAGGCGATACCAATTACTTGGCCATTTTCTGTATGGTGCTTGGATATGGTGGGACCATTCAAGCCAGCCCGAGGCAGAATGACTCACATTTTAGTCATGGTGGATAAGTTCACAAAGTGGATTGAAGTAAAACCAATAAAAAAACGTGATGGACCAACAGCAGTAAAATTCCTCAAAGATATTATCATGAGATATGGTTATCCACATAGTGTTATTACAGACAATGGCACAAACTTTGCTGAGGGGGCTTTTGCTAGATTCTGCCAAGAAAAACACATAAGACTAGATGTCGCCTCGGTGGATCACCCAACATCGAATGGGCAAGTAGAAAGATCAAATGGACTAGTATTACCGAAATTAAACCCCGACTCGTCGAACCTCTGCAAAGGTCGGCAGGATGCTGGATCAAAGAACTACCAGCAGTACTATGGAGCCTCAGAACTACCCCAAACAGGTCAATAGGGTATACCCCATTTTTTCTGGTGTATGGGGCAGAAGCCGTGTTTCCAGTCGACATAATACATGATTTGCCAAGAGTAACCCAGTATACAACCGCTGAGGTAAATGAGGTAGCTTGGCAAGACGATGTCGATTTGCTAGAAGAGGCCAGGGAATTGGCACTATCAATATCAGCTATTTATCAGCAAGACCTACGATGATATCACATCAAGAAAGTCAATCCAAGAGTGTTTAAAGAAGGAGATTTGGTTCTTCGGCTAGTGCAACGCACAGCCGGCATGCACAAACTATCACCCCCATGGGAGGGGCCATTCATCGTGAGTAAGGCATTGCACAATGATGCATATTACCTAATCGATGGTCAGTCACCAGAAAAGAACAAGGCAAACAAAGCCGACAAAGAATCGAAAAGACCATGGAACATAGCTCTACTTCGTCCATTTTACTCATAGGAGCCATCTATGGTGTGTTGTAATATGACGCTTCAAGTCGAAGTATAAACCGCGTATTAAACCTCGGCACCTCGAGCAGTGACTCGGGGACTGCCCTATGGTATTTCTTATTCTGAGTTATGTATTAAACCTCGGCACCTCGAGTAGTGACTCGGGGACTGCCCTATGTTATTGCTTATTCTGAGTTATGTATTAAACCTCGGCACCTCGAGCAGTGACTCGGGGACTGCCCTATGTTATTGCATATTCTAAGTTATGTATTAAACCTCGGCACCTCGAGGTGACTCGGGGACTGCACCATGTTATTCCTTATTCTGAGTTATATGTTAAACTTCGGCGCCTCGAGCAGTGACTCGGGGACTGCCCTATGATTATTTCTTATTTTGAGTTACGTATGGAACCTCGGTGCCTCGGGCAGGGACTCGGGGACTGTGCCGTGTTATCTCTTATTCACGAATTATATGTTAAGTTTCAAGACCTCGGGCAGGGACTCGCAGACTGTGCCGTATTCTCCCTTATCTGGGGTAATGCATTAAACCCCGGCGTCTTGAGCAATGACTCAGGGATTACCCGTAATATTCTCTGCATTCACCCATGAAATATATTTTGGCGACTCGGTTTGCAACTCGGAGACGACCACATGGTCCAAGGTAACTCTTTGAGTACACGCAAGAACTTGATAGCCCAAGTGATAACTCGGGGACTAGTGGGTATAATCGACTATTTGTCGCCAGACACATAAAAGTTCCATAGCTCGACAAATGAGGATCTCTCAGGATAATGCAAAAGTAATAATGATTACCATCATTCATGCCTTAGCGGCAAAAAGCAAAAAAGGTTCGCATCACAAGCCATACGATTGTTCCATAGACATCATACGCCCGACATACCGGGGACTGGAAATAACTTAAGAGGTTTTTTAAACATAAACAGCTAAAAGGACCAGAGCACCCTCAAGGGGCAACAGTATGATCTGGCGCACCAGGAACGGGTATCTCGGATGATGGCGGCGCGACCTCGGTCTCCCGTGCAGGGGCGCTGTCAGGAACTGGGCGCTCCGAGGTGGACAGCGCCTCGGCCGAAGTTACCTCGCCCTCAACAGAAATGACAGTAACCTCGGGGGAAATCCTGGGTTGCTGAGAAACATTAGTTTGAGCTTGAGAATGCCCAGTCCCCTTGGAGGATGATCGCGTGTCGTCATCCTCGTCCGAGCTTCCATTGGAATCATGGGAGTTGTCCGAGTCACCTTCTGCTTCATCCTGATCGGCCGAATCATCATCAGAGGCGTCTTCAATCTCGACGTCATCCGCTGGATTGGGAAGGAAACTCGGCCCTTCAATCCAATTATGCACATTAGCATACTCAACCAGCTGGAAAGCACGAGCTTGGCGGCGAGCGACGAATGCTGGATCCTCAACCCAACGAGAGCCAGTGCGCAAGTTTATCAAAGTATCGAGGGAAATGTCCTCGTACCAAGACAGAACGGCTGTAAGTGCCATGTCAGCACCGGCGCTCCCGGCAGATTCCCTCCAGAGATTTAGCTTTTTTTGAGATGCCATTAATCTCTCCACGAGTATCTTGACCTCATCAATATCAGGAGTTCCAGAAGTATTCGGCCAGAGAACATGGTAGGCCCGAATGGCTGCTTGCACCAAATCCCTACCCATAATATTCATTGGCCCAATAGCAGCGCCGACGGCAACCAAGAAGTCTTCCATTGAATATTCTGGACTTGAGTTTGCGGGGACACCTCGGTGCTGGCGAGCAGAAATCACTGCTTTAGAGCTCACGGGTCTAGCTTCCGGAAAATGATCTACGTGAAATACAAAGTATATCAGTTAAAGTAAGAAAGAGAAGAAAATAACTCGGCCACAATCAGAAACTTACAATGAATATAACTCAACATTTTCTGGAGATCCTGGGCCCAGTCAGTTTTAGTCTTCTCAAAGCGAGTGATTTCTTCGCTCATCATCCGATTCTTCAACTCGGCAGACTCAGGAGTTCTTTACCTTTCTGCAGTTGCAGACTCAGCCGATTTTTCTCTCCAGAGAACTCCTGGTCAACTTTGTCTAACTCGGATTTCTGAGAAAGCTTGAGAGACTCAACCTCGGAACGTAACCGGGTTATCTCGTCATCCTTCTCTTTCAGTTGCGCCGAATGAGTGGCGGCTTGTTCTAAAAAATGCAGCATCGTATCAGGCATGGGTATGCATTCTTGATGCGACGCTGCAAGTGTTTGTAACTCGGCTATACCACAGCCAGAAGGTTATAAGAAACCCAGGATAAGTCTCGAACGAAAATCAATAGAGAAAAAGAATAACTAACCTTCCAGAGCTTTGACTTTCTTGTTAAGACGAATATTAATATTATTGATATTAACTGTTTCCCAGCAAAGAAAGATGGGTTAACATCTCAAGTTGGAAATATTAAGAACCTATGGGACAATGCAAAGATTGGTTAAGTTACCAGTTTTCTTCACCACAGGAAGAACTTTCTCATATTTCTCTTCCAATTTCTTGTGCGCAAAAAGCAACCTTTGGAATTCGGCCGTCCGCCGGTCATGGGCAACCTAAGTACCAAAATAAATTACACAGTTAGATATTCAAAGCTAAGACAGATCCGAATCAAGTAAAACTTAATCCGGATCTAGGTGGCTGGATATTCGGAGCTAAGATAGATCCGAATCAAGTAAAACTTAACTCAGATCTAGGTGGTTGGATATTCGGAGCTAAGATAGATCCGAATCAAGTAAAACTTAACTCGGATCTAGGTGGCTGGATATTCGGAGCTAAGACAGATCCAAATCAAGTAAAACTTAACCCGGATCTAGGTGGTTGGATATTCAAAGTTAAGACAGATCCAAATCAAGTGAAACTTAACTCGGATCTAGGGGGCTGGATAACCAAAGCCGAAACAGATCCGGATTAAGTTACGCTTACTTAGAAATATGGATGAACAACGATTAATCCAAGGAATACAAGAAATAAACTTAGCAAAATAATGCATTTGAAGCCTAACAAAGCTTCCAAACGAACAACAAGTTATTCGGTTGCAAGCTTCGGGGACTAGTGTACATATACTATCACTTGAATAACAGACAAAATATCAACAGAAGCGCATACCTCGTTCATCTTATCACTTTCAAGAACAATCTTAGCAGCCATATGCAAACGACCGCTGATGTCAGAAAGCTGCAACGGCTGGTTACTCTGATTGCCCTCAAGCTGATCGGCGGCATTCCAATAGTTGGCATATTCCACCAAGGAGCCGAGGCTGTTCCCACTCTCAGTACGGGTCAGCACTTTACCTCCGACCCGTTGTGTAACCACCGACGCCGCGGGACTCTTGTGGAGAGTAAGCTGAGTATCAGCGGCCGGGGTGACAATGGGCTTAGCAGAGGAACCCCCTTACGGAATGCATCAGCGATGTTGGGTTGAGAAGAGCTAGTCAGCCCCTTCTGAGATGATGAAGGTTTGGTCACAACAACTTTCTTAGCCTTAGAAGATGCGTCGGCAGGGGCCGCAACCACGGCACTAGGAGTGGAATCTTTGGAGGCAGGAGGAACTATGGTTTCCGAGGGGGCCGAGATGGTGATATCCTCGGCTGTAGTTGGAGACACAGTTGGAATTGGGGGAGTCAAAGGAATTTCGGGGGAAACATCGGGGTTCGTAACAGAGGCAACAGGTTCGGTAGGAGGATCTACTGACGGAGTTATGTCGACGTCAGGAATGGAGGCTGTGGGTACATCTGGCCGAGGTGAGGTTTGAGTCGGCGCAGGAGGAGAGTCAACGCGAGCGGGACTAGGAGCTCGGGTATCTTCAGGCGGCGGAGGAGAAGGCAGCCGAGTTGTATGACTCGTCATACTCGGACCGCTTGGCTTGGCAGAGAGAGGAGCCCTGCAAAAGCACAAAAAGTCGAATCAAAAGACAGAAAGAGAGAAGCAAGAAATACTAATGAAAATGAACTCACCCAGTAACTCCGGGCATAGTTTTACGCTTCGGAAGATGCTGGGATGACTTCTTGGTTCGCTTCTTGGGAGCAGCTTCGGAGGGACCTGCCGAAGCAGTGCGCTTCCTCGAGGTAGCAGGAGGTTGAGAGGCGAGAGGCTCGGCGTCGTGCATGTGACCAACCTGATTAGCTGGGAAAGTAGAAGCCGGAAATGCATAAGAGATAGGCATTGCGGCGACTACCTCAAGAATTTGGACGTCGTCCGAGTCACCTTCCTCCCCGTGGGCCGAGGTCTTGCCACGGGCGCGAGCCGGAGCGACGTCCGACTTAGGAATGAACTCCTCCGAGTCAGGTTCCCCGCTGTCCCGGGTATTCCGATCTGCGTTCCACGGAAGAGCCAGAACCTCGGCATCCTCGATCTTTTGCTCCGCAAACCTCTGCAAGAAAAGAAACAAAGTGGAGTTAGCAAAAGAAGTCACAAATGAAATTTGTAAGCAAATGCACATGCGTAAATTTACCTCGGGAGGGGGATTCCCGCGAGTGAATGGCTTCAGCCCCCATGTCCAGTCCTCCGGCATATCAGTCTTGAAGATAGCCCGGACACGCCTGTAAATGAGATAGTTGTCGAGCTCAACCGCCGAAACTCGGTTGGGATCAAGAGGACCGCTCATGTAGCAGAGCTTGTGCGAGCGAAGCTAGAAAGGGCAAATCCGGCTGCTGACAAATGTGGTCATCAAATCCTCACCGCGGAGCCCGGCGTGGATCAATTCCTTCAGCCGAATCTCGAAGCCCTCGGCCAAAGCATGGCTCTTCCGGGGATTGTAATTCCAATTCGTCTTGGAAGGGGGGCCGATAGAAAAGGCAGGGAGCCGAATCTTGTCTTCCTTTCTAGTGTTTTTGACATAGAAAAACGATCTATGCCACTTCTTGCAAGACTCGAGGCCAGCAACACGAGGGAACTCAGATTTTCTCCGAGGCGTGATGGACGCGGCTCCATACTGGGTAAGCGATTTCTCAGAGGGATGAATGGATTTGTCTGGAACGACGCTAGATCGGATTTGGAAGAATTTGGACCAAACGGGCACAGAGGGCCAAAGGCCAAAGTATCCCTCCGAGGCCGAGATAAAAGACGATAGGGAGGCGATGGCATTAGACGGAAGATGATGCGGTTGTAGGCCGAAGTAATCAAGGAATGCCTTAGCAAAATCGCTAAGGGGAAGGCCGAACCCACGAGCCAAGTGGGACATGGAAACAACGTACTCGCCTTCGTTGAGTACGGGAGACGATTCGCTGCCGAGTAAGCGACAGCTTACCTCGGCAGGAATCCGGCGAGTCCTAATTAGCCACTCAATCTCATGACGAGTGACGGAGGAACCCTGCCAGGAGCCCCGCTCTGGACCAGACGCTACGTCGTCGTCTTCGACGAGCGCGCCACTAACTGAACTCGACATAGGGTCGCCGAAGGAATCAACGGAAGAAGAACTAACGGCGGAGAAAGGCTTAGAGGCGCAGGGCCCCGTCGTGGTTCTAAGCGAGGACGGCGGCGGAGCGGAAAAGAGCCGCCACGGGAAATCTAGAAACCAGTAGATGTGTCTAGGGAGGGAGCCTAGCGATGGGACAGTAGAGAAACTCACCGGCTACGGCGCCGGAGCAAGCGCACGGCGATGAGGTCGACGGAGCAGAGGAACTGTGGCCTCGCCATCGAAGATATCAACGATGGCGCAACCGCAAGAGCACGAGCAGATGCACGGGCGCAAGGAGGAAGAAGAGCAACGGTGAGCGAAGGGGAAAAGTGAACCCTCTAGCACCGTGCCCCTCTTTATAACCGCGCAGCCCTGGCGGTAGTGGGATCGTGCGTGCGAGCGCTAACCGTGTAGATCGTGTGTGTGGCGGAACCGCTAGCGGCTGAGTGGAGCCACACCGAAGACCACATGACGCAGGAGAGGATCAGGCCCCCTGACCGATGCGGTACGCGAGGCGTCGCAGCGCCGACGCGACAGGCGCAGTAATCACTGTAGCTTGTCAGTGGGCAATGTAGAGGAACAAAAAACTAGAGAAATAATGATGAGTGTTACACGTAGGACGAGGCGTGCACGAGAAGCTATGCGGATACCTCGAACAGGAAAAAGTAACTCGGAGATGAGGAGAAATGAATATTGGAAAACTGATATGGCCCGGCCGAGGTTACGAGCAGGACCACACCAACTTCGGGGACTAATGTTGGGGAGGTGACCCCGGATAGGGTCAAGACAGGGGAAGATAAAAGGAGCCTCCCTTGTAATATGCCGAGTTATTGTTGATATCGGCCGAGTCATGTAAAGGTCGGCCGAGATAAGTACGGCCTTGACACCTATGGAAGGAGCAATGCCTTACCCGGCCGACATACGAGTTAAGTCGGCCGAGTGAGCCCGAATAACTTGAATGCAGGTGAAGGCCGAGCCGGGTTATGCGAGACAGGGCCGAATAACGTGAAGCTTGCAGGAGAAGGAGGTGCCTATAGTCAAACCAAAGTCACGGGCTAGGAAGAATCTGAACATAGCCAAGCACAAAGGACAAGGAGCAGAGCAGCAGAAGGGCAGAAGGAGGTCACGGAGGTGACAGTCATGGAGCCCGAGGCGTGCAGGTGGGGTTCTCTGGAACCTTGCCGTCATTAGAAGGGGGACACGGAAAGGAGGTCGCCGAGTTACTATATTGGGACAAGCATATTCCTCTAATATGCTTGCCACGTCAGCCCTAGAGGAGCCAAGGCACCCCTTTATAAGGGGAGGCGCAGGATCCAGAGGGGGGATCGATTCATTCTACGTCGCAAGGCTCGTGTAGTTCTTCTCTTCTTCGTGAAAACAGCTCGAGGAGCACTTGTAGCACAAGAGAAGAGAAATAAAGATCTGCTTGTTAGTCATTTGAGTGTAGAAGTAACTACATCTTCCCTCCCCGGATCCCTCTAGCATCCATTGGCCCCATAATTTAGCCTACCCATGGCATCTGTCGTGCCACCACCACGACACAAGACTTTGCAGCGTAGCAGCCAGACGGGTCCCAGGTCCACTTGAGGATATCTTGCGTCACGTCTGTCAGGGTGACCTCCTCCAGGCGACCAGCCACCTCGAGCAGCTCTCAGATTGCCGCTGCATTAAGGTCAGGAGGGACATCATGGAGCCAGGCCCCGGCCAGACCCTCGCGTACCCTGCGAGTTGTGACTGCAGCCGTCGGCACCATCGCGAATAGGTGCGGCGCAGCGTCCCGGAGCCTTCCACACGGTAGCCATCTGTCTGTCCAGAAGAGGGTGCCGGCTCCATCTCCAAACACTGAGGTCGTAGCCGCATCAAAAATCTGTTCGGCGAGCGCTGGTACCCGGATACTGAGATCGTGCCAGGGCCTATCCAACTCCATCCGCCTCAACCATAGCCACCTTGCCCTGAGAGCAACGCTCAGGAGGCGCAGATTGGGGATGCCCAACCCCCCCCCCCCCCCCCCCCCCAACTCCTTGGGCATGCATACCCTGTCCCATGCCACCAGACAATGGCCGCCATGGACGTCCTTTCGCCCCTTCCAGAGGAATCCACGAATGATCTTCTCAATCGCCACGATGATCTCAATCAGAATATCCACAGACATCATGGCTAAAACAGGAATGGCTGAGAGCATGGTATTCACGAGCTCCATCCGCCCTCCTTTGTTGAGCATAGAGGCTTCCACGATGGCAACTTAGCGGCCACCTAATCCACAAGCGACTGGAGTTGCATTGCGGATGGTTTCCACGGGAAGAGTGGCAGCCCCAGGTAGTGAAGATGGAAGATAGGGCAACACAGCTCCCGGGAAACCAGGTCTCGGTCCACGGACAAGCATCGGATCATTTTTTCCGAGCATTTGCCTAGGCTTCCTAATTTTAGATATTAACCGTGTCTAGTGTTTGATTTGCCCTTTGTGCATGATCCCCGTCAACAACATTAGTTGAGAGTTGACGCAGCCCTGCGTGACAATTATAAGCTGGTATCTTACCCGCAAATAATATTATAATAAACTGTTTTCGCTAATCATTTCAGTAAGAGAAAAAATCTCAAAATATCAATTAAAGATTTCTTTTGTGTAATAAGAGGCTAACAGCTAACAGGTGCATGCTTACCTGTGCTGATTTGTTCAGCTCACAATCATTATTTATAGCTTAGCTCTATCCATAGCTTTAATCATTCGGTTGGCTTAACTGAAGCGGATCTTTAGATCATTATTGCGTGTTTTGGACGAAAATAATTAGGACAATGATCAATACTCTCGTTTGTTTGATGCCTATAAAATCACATTATATTTTTCTTAGGCCGTGACCGTGAGCGATGCGCGATGCGGTCTTCCTATGCCGGCATGGTGGTATGGTATGGTTGATATAGGGAGGCTAAGAAACAAAAACTAACAGCGTCCGCTTTCGGGTTCTCGCTTAGCCTTGAGACCCTGGTGCATAGGCAACATCATTTCTTCTTTTTTCTAGAGCTGGTCCCTAAACTTGAGCCGAGTCTAAGAAATTTTCTTAGATCTTGGCTGTTTCATGGGATAAACTTGAGACTATCTTTTCCAGCTCGTGGTTTTGGAGTTTCTTGCTACCGAGCTCTACTGAGTCCTTTGCTTTTAAAATTTTAGAAAGTTATATGTTTACAATTTTTTAAAATAAAAAATTCTGGATGTCATCAATTATGTATACAAAATGCAAATTTTATACAAAATGCAATTTTTTAATAAAAAAGTATGGATCTAACTATAGTTCAAAATCTTCAGAAAATTACATTTTGTTTTAGTTTTGTTGTTGTAGTCCAGAATTCAAAGAATTCAGCGTTGCAGTTTTTGCATGTTTGTATAATACATCGTTGAATATACTTTCTCTGTTTGGGATTATAAGTCACGTGCGGATAACTACGTTGCCAATTTGAACAACAAAATATAAATAATATATCATAAAAATTATACCATTGGAAATTAACTTTAGAGATTATATTTTCTAATGGTATAACTTTTATGATATATAAGTTATATTTTATTGATCAAATTAACAATCTAGATATACGTGTAGGACATATAATCCTAAACATAGGGAGTATCTAGAATATGTTCTAGACTTTCTTAAAACTTGTAATATGATTATTGAATTTTCTAAGTTAAAAGAGGTAGCTGGAACTTGGAAAACAAAGACATTTTTGGTTGGTTTTGACAATATTTCATGCGGCCTTGGTTCTTACAAAACACAGAAAGTATAAACAGAAAGAAGGGGTGTAGGAGACGGGAACTACTATGAGACATCGATCACCGTATTGAGATGTACTATCAGAGCACAAAACGTGAAAAGTAAAATGGAAGATGAATAATCCGGATGTAACTTCAAAGATCGCCTAATGCATGGGTCAGCTTCTGTAGGCGTCGACTTTTCAGTAGTGACAGACAAAATCGCTCGAATCGAAAGCTAAACATAAATCCATGGCATGTCTCAATCAACTCCTCGATCGAGGTTAAAAACGATCGGACCTAAAGAATGCGTTAAGACATCAAATAATTATTAAGCTGCAATATGCGAAGCAACGCGTGAACAGCAAGCTTAATTTCGAATGGACCGGCGAGCATTTTAATTTGTCAATCGTAATGTGTCTATCAGTCGGCATGTCGATGTGCTAATGGGGCCGGGTAGTTCTTCTCAAGCACTAGGGACAATCTAAACAGAAGTAGCGACAGCGACTGAGTGCTGAGGAATTACATTGCGACGACATCCTCTCCTCCCAGGCTCACAGTACGTGTCCTTTTGTTGTTACCTAGCATTAGAAGATTACTTCGCACATACTCCTACAAGAAGATCACTGTGCACCCTCCTACTTTCAGTACCAAACGAAGATCATCTGACCGACACACACAGATCTAAAAGGATTGGGCATGTGCGTACACAGTGCCAGATATAGTAACCCCATGGCCGTTGGCATCCTCTCGTCGGCGCAGGAAAGACGCGACGAGGAGGAATTATTGACAGTATTCGTTGACAGAAACAACTTTGGACAACTCGATCAACTTGCTGCCACACTAAATAGGTGACGGTCGTCAATCGAGAGCGCAAACCTATCTCTTTCAGGCTAATCAATTTCAACTAGCATTGAAACTAGTTGTACATATTGCGCATGAGTACGTGAGTCGTGAGACTGACTTCTCGTCGACCTTTTTATCTGTTGATCTCGCCGTGTGTTTGGATTGTGGCCAAAGTGTAACCTACCAATATTTTGATCATGATCAAAATGTTGTCTCTTGTTTGAATTGTTGCCAACTTTTTGGCATGTCAATGCTCCACTATCAACCCTAGTTTAATTTTTTAGTCAATATTGGCAACTTGTGGACAAGCAAAAGCTCAACTAAAATTTTGGCTAGCCAAATATTTGGTGGGCAATCTTGGGCACAAACAAACACACCCTAATTCACGACAGTTAGTGACGCCCAATACTGCAGATTTGATCCTTGGTGCAATATACGCGCTGCTCGATTAATTTACCAGTGACACTGTTGGTGCCCAGTTCATATAGGGTGGGGACTAGATTAGTGCGCTCCGGCCGGATATTCGCATCTTAAGTCTTGGTGACTTCTCATATTGAAGATTCTAGTTTGGGGCATATAGTAGCAATATGGACGAGTGGGTGGAATTAATTTGCTATTCTTTTTCGGAGACGCACATATGTTTAGACCTGAAAATCACAAAGAACAGATGCACCGTCATAATAAAGGCAAGGAATATTGGCGTGGCGTGGGGGGAGAAAAGCAGTTAGAATCACACTAGTAGCAGCTTGACTCATGTCTTGGCTATTGGATCTGACACAGATCGGCATCCATATGTTTCTCAGCCAATGATAAAGATGAGATGAAGTGCCAGGGCCCAGGGCCACTCACACGGCCACTGGATAGATCATTGTCGGACGGTGCTCCTGTCTAGATCAGTAGAGTACAACAATAACAGCAGAGCAGCAATAGCAGGTATACTACGCTAGAACATCTGCTAGTACTATAGGTTTAGGTCCTGGGCTACTAGCTGTACTACTATAGGTTTAGGTCCTGGGCTACTAGCTGATGCGTCCATCGTGCCATCCAATCCAGGTATTTTTTTGCCAAATCTGTCGAAATCTGAAAAGTTCAATCAAATCTGATCCTTTTTCAAAACTAATTCGGAATCTAATTCCTGGGATCACGCCATTTAAAATAGTGCCGAAGTTGTACATGTCGGCGCCAAGATGAAGCAGTGGACGGCAAACTGGGGAGTTCGGCGCTGTTTTAAACGGAGCCGACCTCTTTCGGTTTGGTTTTCTAATATGTGCGCGCTGGCCTATACAACTGTGGCGTCATTTTAAATGGCGCCGACCCCAGAAATTAGATTCCAAATTAGTTTCAAGAGGGGGTCAGATTCGATTGAACTTTTTAGATTTGGTCAGATTTGGCAAAAAATACCTAATCCAGTGGGCGATGGTCGTTTGTGATGATCACGTACTAATGCCGACATTGCCAACTCGACGGCCTGCAACTTAGACCCATTAGATCGGTCGGCTGTGCACTGCGGTACACCTTTCTGACTAGTATCCGACTCACTCGCCACACAAGTAGTACATGCACCTCATATCTGAGCTCCTATTTTTTTGCAACTCGCCGGTGTATTCCAAGTTCTTGAGTTACTTGTTGTGTTCTATCCTAATTCCTACATGTCACAACTAGTGCATACCGCCCATAACTACACCATCCATCACATTGGACAAGTTGGAAAAAAAACTACACGTGTACGATGACACAAGCCGAACTATTCTCGGTGACATTGCCGTGGTACACGTCGTGTTGTGTACAATATGCATGAAATATTCTCGGTGTCTATGCCGCATTGTAAATGTGTTTATCATGATGCAAAATATGTACTGTCTTGTAATATACTAGGATGCTCCTTCCAAATGGTCAAAAACATGAGTTGGAATAGCTTATGTACAATGTAGGGTCTTGTCTCTAGTTCGAACGGGTATAAGGCTTATTTACTCTTTTGCTTTAAGGTAATGCAATGGGGCGCAATATGTTGCCGATGTGCCTCCCGGATTAGTAACATGATTGTAGCCAGGGCAACGTTTTTGTTGCCCACGAGACTTTTCACCCATGTCCGATGTAGTATTCTACTCCCTCCGGTTTAAAATATAAGATGTTTTAGTTTTGTGAAGCAAATGTATCTAGACTACTTTTAGTGTGTAGGTTCATCCAAATTTAGAGTAAATCTACACACTAAAATAAGTCTAGATACATTTTCTTAACAATCTAAAACATCTTATATTTAAAAACGGAGGGAGTATATCATCAAGATATCGGCCACCCCTTAACCTATAAGAAAAGAATAAACTCAATGGGATTAACTTCTACGTGAACTAAAAAATTTAATGGAGAATCTACATGCTGAAGTCAAACAACTAGCAGAAAACCAGGTTCTAACTCGGCTTTGATGCATAGATCCGGTTCAATGAAGTGAAGTCTAGTCTAAGTCCTCCACTTCTATTCGAAACAATAACCCGGGGAGGGGGAGAGGTAATTGTGCCACAAACCGGCGTGCACCTTTAGAATTGAGTCCTTGCGATGGTTTGACCGTAGAGTGACGTCATCCACAATTTTGCAGATAGTTAGAGAAGAAGTTGCTGAACATCTTCCAGAACTTTAGCGTTTCTCGCGTCCCAATTTTTCCAAAGGATTGTGAGAGAAACCGGTCGCCAAAATGGAGGAGGGTAGCCCAGTGGGGACTGCGGACACCTATAGGTCGGAGAAGACAACATCAGAAGTTTAAATATTTTTTCCCAAACCTCCTTGGTGAGTGGGCAGCTGAAGAAGAGGTTGTCTCTAATCTCCGAGGGATGACCACATCCCGGATAGATGAAGGAGTCAATGATGGCCTTCTTGTGCAGGTTTTCCCTTGTATTCGACCTACCCAAGAAGATGAGCCAACCAAAGATTTTATTTTTGTGGGACGATGGAATTCCAAACCTCTTCAGGAGCTGCGATGACAAAGAGGTGTATGCCCTTCTGGTGGATAAACTTGATCCGTCGAGCATTGTATGCCGATCTAACAACACAACACCCCGCAACAACACACAGAGAGACAGTAAATCGTTGGCAGCAACCAAGGTTAGCGTGTTACGTAGGTCGGAATCGATACCGTCATGCAAAACCAAAAAAACTAGGATGTGTGGCTTAAGGTGGTGGGAGTAAATGGCAGGGAAAGCAGTAGATAAAGGCTCAAGGCGTAGCTATATATCGAGCCAAAAGAAGGTACATTGGCCGTTACTTATTTTGGCAACGTTGAAGTTTGGTACCATGATTTTTTTGGGAAAGCGAACCGACTTCCAGCCTTTGCATCAGTTGATGCATGCAGAATTCATTTAGATTTGGTCCTCTGCCACATTGAAGTTTTTTTGATTATAACTTAAGGGAAAGGATATTTAGTTTCGCATAATAAGAAAGATTGGAAAAATATGAAAAATGAGAAAGGATTAGTAAATTTACTTGAACTCGAATACTTTGAAGAAAAATTCAGGAACATATTTTTGTAAAAGTAAAAAAGAAAACAAACTCACATAAAACCTGATAAAGCTAAGAGTTTGAAATATATAAATATTGACCTAAATTTCACTAAATTGTCTTTCACTTCTTGAATTTTTCTACCGTTATTCATTTTCCCTAAAATTCCTGTACTTTTCTGGAATGTTTATGTGAGTACGCTACAGCTGGAAAAACCCCTAGGGCACGGGACTACCGCACTCCACTAATTCACCGGGACCTGTTTTCATATGAAAAAGGACCAATAAATAGGTGGATTGGCTGGAGTCTGTGGGCAAGACTTGAAAACCACCAAGGACAGACAGATGCAGCGTCAGAAAGGTGAAGAATGTTGGCGTTTCCTGAGGACGAAAGCAACCTGCTCCATAGTGCCGTGTAGGGGATCTGGTAGCTAGAACGAGACACTTGCTTGACTCGATTCTTCTCAAGTGGGCTCATGCATTCCCCATCTGGATCCATATGTATCCTCCTCCAAAATGTATGATAATAAGTACGTCTTGGAATTCCAGCTGTTAAGTGCGTGCACGCGCACCGACATTGCCACCGAAAGTTGTCGTCACGGATCACTTGCTAAGTTTTCAGGCTATCGGATCCTCTTGTAACATGTCGGCATGGCCGGGCTAGCTCCATGCCGATCTGCGTTTTGTTTAACCCAAAATGTAGCTTCCAATCATTCCAGACGGCGTACAGTACAGACGAAGACGATCGAGCGGCCGGCGGGTCCGGGGCCACGCGAGCGCGCCCACGCAAGCCCGCTGGATCTGGATGGATCATGGCCATCACCAGTACATCAAGCGAGCGAGCAGGCCGCAGACAGGACGACGTGGATAAATAGATAGAGTATACTAGGAGTAGATAGGTAGTGCCTTCTATCTCCTGTGTGATGCGTCCACTCCAAGACTGGAGACCCTTCAACCTGCATGCTTATTTGGTCTGCCTTTTGCCCTTCTTCTTCTTCTTGATTACTCACGTCAGTGTTACTTGCCACGCGTGCATTTACCTACGTACTCCGGAGAGACACTATACCTGTAACCGTTTCCAAATTCGCTAGTAGTACACTACAGGAAACAGGGAATAGGCCGACGGCTGTACCCCGTCGGCGTAGCCACCGAAAGCCGTCGGCGTAGGCTATGCCGACGGCTACCGTCGGCGTAACGGCGTCGGCCTATGTCCCCGTAGGCGTATACGGAAATCCCGTCGGCGTATCTGACCCCGTCGGCATACGTTGTAGGCCGACGGCTATACGATACCGTCGGTCTATACACCGTCGGCATAGCCTCTGTGGGTCCCACTTGCACCAGCTAACAGCCGTTAACGGCAGGCGATGTACGCCGACGGCAAGGCCGTCGGCCTAGAGTGCCACGTGTTGCCTTCTGCTGGCCCGCGTAGGTGTATACGCCGACGGCCACCCCGTCGGCCTAGCTAGCTGTACGCCGACGGCAACCCCGTCGGCCAAGACCAAGCCGTGCCATATGGTCATTATCTACGCCGACGGCAATGCCGTCGGCGTTAGCTCTGTCCAGTTTTTTTTTGTTTGTTTCTTCCCTGCATATTTTAAATTCCCACAAACAATTCACATATTAAATTCCCACAAACAACACATGCACATGGACACAAACATATAAGATCATCCATACATATATAGGTACATCATCATCCACACATAGATAGGTACATCATCATCCACACATAGGTGCATCCTAACACATGCACATGCCTACACCTCCGGAGAGCTACTCGAGAGACCCATGTCTCCCCGCGTGAAGAAAGGTGAAGCTTGACGTCGAGTAGCCGCCGTCGAACCAGCACCGGAAGAAGGAGAAGTACCGCCATGACCACCACCACCGGTAGAAGGAGAAGCACTGCCACCCTCAGCACGATGGAAAGAAGGAGAATCACCGCCACCGCCGCCACCACCACCACCACCAGCACCACCACCACCAGAAGCACCAGGAGAAGCACGGCCGGTATGAACCGGTGTCATCGCGCGCGAGATAGTCGGCGAGGCATCAGGACGACCAAAGTGTGTATTGCCGGAGCATCCCGGTCCCTACATGTTTGAGGCAGAGTTAGCAACCACCAAGACACAGGTTTGTTGTAACAACCGGTTTGGCAAAAAACTTACCGGGGTCCCTGAGTAGAAGGTCAAAGCATATTCGTCCTTTGATGGGAAGATTGGCTGCGGCCCTGGCCTAGGTGGCCGTGGCGGTAGAGTGGCTCGCTCTCCAGTGCCATAAAACCTCTCCAAAAGCTGCAAGATAGTTTAGATATGAGGCGTTGCAGAAATAAAGATTCGAACTAGGGAATGCGAGACTTTTCATATTTTGCAAAAATAAAGGTGGAAACTTACATCATCGCGTAACTCTGCCCACTGCTCGTAGGCCGCTCGGGTCTGGGACCACGTCTCGAGCGTCACCAAGTGTTCCGCAAAAGCGGCCTTGTAGGCCGCGTCCAAAACAGGCTACAATTTTAAAAACAATGAATCTCGTCAACTTAGCCACTCACGAATGATTTTCGGAAATATGATGGAAATGAGAAAAACTTACATCGTCGTTCGCTCGGGAAGGCCGTCGAGGCGGGATAGCGGGGTCGTCGGCGGTGAGGGTAGCCTTGATCCGCGTGAGGCTCAAAGCAGGAGTTCGCGGGATCACCCTATCGAGAATCTTGAAACGGTCATGCTCCCGGCCGCGCCCCGCCACGACCACCGCTCTCTCGTCGGTCTCCGCTGCTCTAGGATCTTCCACCTCCGGATGAAAACCAGTGAACGCCTCGAGGTAGTTAGCACCATCCTCCTTGGCAGTGCCATAGAACTCTGGAAGCGAGGGCTGAGGCTGGGACATATCAGGCTTCTTCTGCTTCATCATTTCCCATACTTCATAGTCAGAACAAGGCCTCTCTAGATGTGTCTCCTGCATGGACAAAAAAATGTTATGCGTATCAAGTAGGATCACGAAGGGAAATAAATACAGATTGTTCCATGTATACATGTATACCATATGGGCCTTGAAGCGACCATGGTTGCGGTTTCCCGCACAGTGTGTCCCTCCGGAGCCACGGTTTGCCTTGTTCCGCTCGCTCAAGGCGTTGAACTCGGCGTCTTCCCCACGCCACCTCGCCGACAACGCCAGCCATGCGTCCTCCTTACCATCGGCCCACGTGGGCATAAACTGAAAAAACAATACTCATTTGAAGAATGGATAATGCAATTAGCAACAACATAGAATCTGATTGACAATTTACTTACCCCGGCATAATCTTCCTCGGTCATCTTTGGTTGGGCCTTCACATTCAAATGCTTCGGCGCCCTCTTTCTCAACTTCTCGGAGCTGTATAGACTGGTGGTGGTATGCTTCTGATTGTAAAACTGCTGCCGTGTCAACCTCTGACAAGCCCCCCGCAAAGTCTTGTCCGCCTTCTCCTGGTCCTCCGGAAGCACCCTATAGAATCTCTGTAATCATACATACAAAATATTGTGAGGGTCATAAGTTAGCATGGTGGGGTCATCAACTATGAAAGAAACTCGAAAACTTTGCCTTACCCAAAACTTGGTGATCACGGCTTCAAAAGCTTTCCCAGCATAGCCCGAGTTTTCGGCGGCCTCATAGTGCGCCCAACTGGTGGCTAGCTTCCTCTCGCCATTGGGGATGGGAGTGTAAAAGCCTGGCCAAAATTTCCTAATCAGAGCTCCAACCAAGATGTTAGGCGCACGGGTACCTGGAGGAAATGTCCAGTTGCTGCACAATAGTAAAACATTAGTACATGCCAAATTCTTATGACCAAAATGAAATTACATGTTCAAAATTAGTATAGCCACTTACTCAATGTCGTTAGGCGTAATGATGGGTTTCTCCTCCTCAGAAGCAGGTTCGTCCACTGGGACACCCGATTCCCCACGAATCTTTGGCTTCTTCGGCCGTGTTGACGGCCCCGACTCCTGGTCTCGGGGCTCCCCCTCCGTGTCTCGAGACTCCCCCTCCTGGTCTCGAGAATCAAAGTTCTGGTCTCGAGACCCCCCCTCCTGGTATCGATACTCCCACTCCAAGTCTCGAGACTCCTCCTCCAAGTATCAAGACTCCTCCTCGTCAGGAGACTCCGAGTAAGCAGGCTCGAAAGCCACGTCGCCAGAAGCGGAGGGTAGGTCACTCAGAAGGCGTAAACCTCATACTCCAACTCGTCCTCGTCCTCCACCTCGTCCTGCGCCTCGTCCTCCGCCTCGTCCTGCCCTCGGGGGAAGTCCGCCTCCTCCCTCACCTCGTCCTGCACCTCGTCCTGCCCTCGGGGGAAGTCCGCCTCCTCCCTCACCTCGTCCTGCACCTCGTCCTGGCCTCGGAGGAAGTCCACCTCCTCCTCCCTCACCTCGTCCTCCTCCTCCCGCATTGTCGTCATTGTAACGCGAGTTGGGAATGGGTGCTCTTCCACTTTTGGTAACCTTCTTCTGCTTCCACTTAAGGATAGAGGACGGTGATTCCTTGCGTTGGCTCATATTGGTCAATCACCTACATTGAGAAGAGGTAAACAATTTAGTCAAGCATAATAAAAATACTAAGCATAATAAAGATATTAAACATAAATACTAAGCATAATAAAGATACTAAGCATAATAAAGATATTAAACATAAATACTAAGCATAATAAAGATACTAAGCATAATAAAGATACTAAACATAGTCGAGGCATAAAAGACATAAAATACCCTCACCACTCATCATCATCACTCTCATGTGTATGTCTTGGGTTCTCATCAGCACTATCAACATCACTATCACGTGAGAAGTAAGTTGGAGGTTCATCGCAGGGTGGAGGCTCATCGTTGCCATTGTCCGAATATAACTTGGTGAGCATATCAATGTCCTTTATATTCGTGACTACCTCACCACGAGTATGTGCATTGTTCTCGAGGTTCTCAAGATCTTGTAAGTCAAAGTCCCCAAAGTTCTCTTGTTCTTGATAGAAAACTCCCTCGTATGTTTTAGGGTTAATGTTGTTGTAATCATCGTCGGAGGGCATGGGTAGCTTACCACGTGGCGATACCTGGAACACGACTTCCCAGCCCTTGAGTTCCTCTTTCTGACATGGGTAGGGTAAATAATAAACTTGTTTGGCTTGGTGGGCCACAATAAAGACATCGGCTCCACTATAGGTGGTTGAAGGCCTAACTTCAACTAACCCAATGGAAGGGGTACTTCTATATCCACCGCGTGGGTCGAACCAGTGGCATTTGAACACAACAAGCTTGAGTTCTAGGGGCGTATTATTGAACGTCAGCCCGTATACGTTTTGTAACCTTCCATAGTAATCAAAGTCATCGGCTCATCTGGTGAAGACCTCGGTATTTACAGTTTTTGCATTTGGCCGACGGTTCTGGTAAGACTCTGTATGGAATCGATAACCATTCACATCATACTTCTCATACATCTCGACTTTACGGTTACAACCCTGGGAGACACATCTCAACTCATCCGACATCTCAACGTTGGGATCGGCTCCCTACAAGTTGCGTACAAATTGTGCATTAGTTACGTGTAATAAGAGGGACAAGTCACGGATTGCCAGGTAAGAGGGACAGGTTATAAATTACCTTTTCATAGAACCAAGACGTGAAATTTTTCTTTCCAGGGGCACCCACTTTCAGAAGGGTTTCCAACTCCGCGTCATCGGGATCCGTCGTTCTCGACCACATTTCATCCGTGAATTGGCTAAAAGGAGAAAATACGTATTAGATCGAAACCGAGTTACTAGTTGCAAATGAATTTGTTCACCATTTTACCTAAGGAAACTGGGCACTTGATTTTCTTCCTCATCTTCATTCTCACCGCGGACCACTTCCTTCATGTTCATAAGCACATAGAGCATTATGCAATCCTTCTCTTCCTTTTTCAAGGTATAACTTGTTGCGCCACCGGCCTTGCCACCGGGACACTGGAAGAGGAGGAGCTTGGGGTCATGCTTCGGCTCGTCGACATTGTACCGACAGACCTGGTTATGCATAGTGGGAACATCATCGCCATAGTATGTTGTCGTGGCGTCTGTTATCTCCTGGAGGAGAGTTGCCTCAGCTATGCATGCTTCAATCTTATTTTTGTTTCCACATTTGGTTCGAATATACTTAAACTCTCTCTCAATACAAAACTGCCAACAAAACTGCACCGGTCCACCCAAGAGTGCCTCGTTCGCGAGATGCACAATGAGATGTAACATCGGAGTAAAGAAGCCTGGCGGAAAGATCGTCTCTAACTTGCATAGCAACTCCGGCACTAGATCATGCAGCTTCTCAATCATCAAGGGACATATCTGCTTGGCACAGAGCGTGCGGAAAAAATGACTCAACTCCGCAAGCACTCGCCAGATATGCTCTGGGAGATACCCTCGAACCATCACCGGCATCAGCCGCTCAATCCATATATGATAGTCGTGACTCTTGAGCCTAGTGACTTTTCCAGTTGCCAAATTGACTCCCTTGCTCATATTCGAACAATAACCATTTGGGAACATCACGAAGAATTTGAGCCACCCCAATGACTGCTCCTTTTGGAGGCTATCAAGGCAGTAGTAGGCATGTGGCTTGACCCAATTTTTTCGATTGCGTTCAGGAGGTTGCATGCATAGTCTCTTCCTATCACATAGCTCCTCAACATCGACTCTAGCCTTGACATTATCCTTTGACTTTTCAGGAATGTTCAGAATTGTGTAAAAGAGAGACTCTGCGACATTCTTTTCAGTGTGCATCACATCGATGTTATGGGGAAGTTTGCAGTCCTTGTAATACTCGAGTTTCGTTATGCCTGCCTCGTGTGTCCAGTTGTGCGTTTTTCCATATCCCTCAAACTGTGGGAAACCAGACTTAGTACGCACGAGAGCACGTAACTCGGCATCAACAGCAACACCATCGAACATTGGTATCTCTTTTTCTTCAAGCACAAATTTGCCCTTGATGAAGTTCTTTTTGTCTTGTCTGAACGGATGGTCTCCTTTGAGGTATGGTCGATGCATGTCAAATGCGGAATACTTTTTACCCACCTTTAGCCAAAGGAACTCAAGTAGATGCCTGCACACTGGGCATGGCCACTTACCAGCTGTACACCATCCGCAGAATAGGGCGTACCCGGGCATGTCGTGCATGGAATAGTGGAACCAAACTTTCATGTAGAAGTTTGTCTTTGATGCACGGTCGTATGTCAACGTCCCGTGGTGCCAAGAGTGGTTCAGATCTTCCACAAGCGGTTGCATGTACACACTCAAATTCTTCCCCGGGTATTCAGGCCCTGGAATGATCAGCGACAGGAATATGGTCTTCCTTTGCATTAGGGCTCCGGGAGGGAGATTGAGCGGCATAACAAACACGGGCCAGCAGCTATACGAGGCGGTCGACATACCATATGGATTGAATCCATCTGTTGCTATAGCAATTCTAACGTTCCGAGCCTCTCCTGCCTCATCGGGATGGTCTCTATCAAAGTTCTTCCATGCCTTACCATCAGATGGATGTCCCATCTTTACCCGTCCTTGCTCATCCTCATATCTCTTCCCCGTATTGTGCCACGTCATCTGTGTGGCAGACTCCTTGGTCATGTAAAGCCGCTGGATTCTTTTTATGAATGGGAGATAACAAAGAATCTTCATGGCAACTTTTGTTTGCGTCTTCTGACCATCGTCTCCCACCTCATGATACCTAGAGGCCCCACACTTGCTACAGTAATTGTCATCCGCAAACTGTTTCCAGAACAAGAGGCAACCTTTTGGACAACAATCTATCTTTTGATATTCCATGCTGAGCGCTCGCAGGATTTTCTTTGCTTCGTACATGGTTTTAGGCAGACAATGCCCTTCAGGCAACATGTTACCATATGTTTGCAGATGGTCTTCAAAGCATGAACGGGTGTTGCCGTACTGGAGCTTTTTGGCTAGTGCTTGCGAGATGGCATCGAGCTGAGAAATCTTTGAACCCTCGTACAGAGGCCTCTTAGCCGAGGCCATCAAATCATAGAAGGCCTTCGCGCTTGGCTCCGGATCCTCTGGTTCACGAGGTTCCTCCAGTTCTGGCGGTTCATGTGAAGGTGGCGAATCTGGCATGTCGGCATCATGGAAATCATCTAGCAAATTTCTAATCCCATCGCCCTCATTGCCATTGATCCGTTGCCGCATCACCTCACCTCTATCACGTTCGTACTGAGTAAAGTCAACCGTCATGACGAAGTCCCGCATATAACCATATCTCCAAAGGTGTTTTTTCATTTCCTCCTTTGACTGACGATGACGCTTATTGCAATGAGCGCAAGGGCAAGTTGGACGAATGCCTGCCTTTGAACCACGCGCTAACTCCTTCACTAACAAATCAGTCTTCCATGTCCACTCATCTGTTCTATCAACAACACTAGTACGTCCACTGTATATCCACCCATTATCAGCCATCCTCTGTTTTTATTGGGAACCAAACAATAAACATAGCATTTCATATCAAATAATAGCATGAAACTAAATGCATCATATTTTCTATTTATCTACCGAGAAAAACGCATAACCTACATCTCTAATAGGTATAGAGGGTCCTAGCAGCCGCCGGATCCGTAGATTGAGTAGGTTCTCCATGATCTACCCTGTTCCAAGCCAGAATTTCGGTAGCACCTCCCCGCTGCTCTCCCGATACACGTCTCGGCAAAAAGCCAAGAGGATGTGCATCCGGAGAACAACGGGGAGGCGCAACCGAAATCCTGACTCGGACCAGGACAGAGCATGGAGAACGTACCCAACTACGCATCCGCCGACTGTCCCGTAAATGCCGCAAGCATTACGCTTCATAATATGCGACCTCTAATGCATATTTATCCGCGTAATGCTCGCAGACGGGATATGACACCTAGGTGACGCGACTTGACGTGGAAATGGAATCTACTGACATCAAATATGCGAGGGAGGAGACGGAGTTGTAGCTCACCCTCGGCGGTAGAGGTAGTAGGCGACCTCCGGGACGGTGACCTCCGGGACGGGGACCTCCGGGACAGCGACCTCTGGGACGGCGACCTCCGGGACAGCGACAGGACCTAGTGAATGTAAATAGAGTCATGATTATAGCACAACAAGTAATATACTAGAACAACTAATATACTAGAACTAATTATACTAGAACTAATATACAACAAGTAATATAGTAGTAACTAATTATATAACAACAAGTAATTACCCTAAAGGAGAGGCAGAGGGAGGAGGGAAGGAGGGGAGGGGAGGCAGAGGGAGGAGGGAAGGAGGGGAGGGGAGGCGGGGATGTAGGGAGGTGGGGAGGAGAGGAGGCAGAGGGAGGAGGGGAGGCAGGGAAGGAGGAAAGGAGGCAGGGAAGGAGAGGAGGCAGAGGGAGGAGGGGAGGCAGGGAAGGAGGGGAGGCAGAGGGAGGAGGGAAGGAGGGGAGGCAGGGAGGTGGGGAGGAGAGGAGGCAGAGGGAGGAGGGGAGCAGGGAGCTGCCGGCGGGGAGGAGATGTGGGGAGGTGGGGAGGAGAGGAGGCAGAGGGAGGAGGGGAGGTTATATAATAAAATATTTTTTTATTAAACTTCTAAAAAATATAATAATCTAAAAATATAATATTAAACTTCTATCTACAATTTTTTATGTAGTTATATAATGCAAGTTTTGGAGACATCCTCGTGCTCTCGTGCCCACGTAAACCCTAATCCGAAACCCTAATCGCGTGCATGTATCGCATGTGCCGACAGACGGTCACACCCGGGAGGTAGGTTTTCCGTCTAGGGGCAATCCACCACCCTTGTTCATGTATGCTAGGGCCACACGCATGTTCCCGTGGCATCCCGGCACTCGGGCGGTCCTTTTCCGACGAAACCCTAATCCGAGGGCCCCGCGGGTCTACCCCCGTAGCATTCTCCGTACGCGGGTTAAACAACGCACTCTCTCGGTGGTTTAGGTTTGTTTGGGTCATATCTACATGGAAAACCAAGGATAGGCCCAGGGTTCCACCGGTCTACCCTCGTTTGACCCGCGGCGGGAGCCTACTCCTACATGTCCAGCACGCTTCTATAGGTGTTATCGCATGCAACGTGGACGGTCACACCCGGGAGCTAGGTTTTCCGTCTAGGGGCAATCCACCACCCTTGTGCATGTATGCTAGGGCCACACGCATGTTCCCGTGGCATCCCGGCACTCGGGCGGTCGTTTTCCGACGAAACCCTAATCCGAGGGACCCGCGGGTCTACCCCCGTAGCATTCTCCGTACGCGGGTTGAACAACGCACTCTCTCGGTGGTTTAGGTTTGTTTAGGTCATATCTACATGGAAAACCAAGGATAGGCCCATGGTTCCACCGGTCTACCCTCGTTTGACCCGCGGCGGGAGCCTACTCCTACATGTCCAGCACGCTTCTATAGGTGTTATCGCATGCAACGTGGACGGTCACACCCGGGAGCTAGGTTTTCCGTCTAGGGGCAATCCACCACCCTTGTGCATGTATGCTAGGGCCACACGCATGTTCCTGTGGCATCCCGGCACTCGGGCGGTCCTTTTCTGACGAAACCCTAATCCGAGGGCCTCGCGGGTCTACCCCCTAGCATTCTCCGTACGCGGGTTGAACAACACACTCTCTCGGTGGTTTAGGTTTGTTTGGGTCATATCTACATGGAAAACCAAGGATAGGCCCAGGGTTCCACCGGTCTACCCTCGTTTGACCCGCGGCGGGAGCCTACTCCTACATGTCCAGCACGCTTCTATAGGTGTTATCGCATGCAACGTGGATGGTCACACCCGGGAGCTAGGTTTTCCGTCTAGGGGCAATCCACCACCCTTGTGCATGTATGCTATGGCCACACGCATGTTCCCGTGGCATCCCGGCACTCGGGCGGTCGTTTTCCGACGAAACCCTAATCCGAGGGACCCGCGGGTCTACCCCCGTAGCATTCTCCGTACGCGGGTTGAACAACGCACTCTCTCGGTGGTTTAGGTTTGTTTAGGTCATATCTACATGGAAAACCAAGGATAGGCCCATGGTTCAACCGGTCTACCCTCGTTTGACCCGCGGCGGGAGCCTACTCCTACATGTCCAGCACGCTTCTATAGGTGTTATCGCATGCAACGTGGACGGTCACACCCGGGAGATAGGTTTTCCGTCTAGGGGAAATCCACCACCCTTGTGCATGTATGCTAGGGCCACACGCATGTTCCCGTGGCATCCCGGCACTCGGGCGGTCCTTTTTCGACGAAACCCTAATCCGAGGGCCCCGCGGGTCTACCCCCGTAGCATTCTCCGTACGCGGGTTGAACAACAGACTCTCTCGGTGGTTTAGGTTTGTTTGGGTCATATCTACATGGAAAACCAAGGATAGGCCCGTGGTTCCACCGGTCTGCCCTCGTTTGACCCGCGGCGGGAGCCTACTCCTACATGTCCAGCATGCTTCTATAGGTGTTATCGCATGCAACATGGACGGTCACACCCGGGAGCTAGGTTTTCCATCTAGGGGCAATCCACCACCCTTGTGCATGTATTCTAGGGCCACACACATGTTCCCGTGGCATCCCGGCACTCGGGCAGTCGTTTTCTGACGAAACCCTAATCCGAGGGACCCGCGGGTCTACCCCCATAGCATTCTCCGTCCGCGGGTTGAACAACGCACTCTCTTGGTGGTTTAGGTTTGTTTAGGTCATATCTACATGGAAAACCAAGGATAGGCCCATGGTTACACCGGTCTACCCTCGTTTGACCCGCGGCGGGAGCCTACTCCTACATGTCCAGCACGCTTCTATAGGTGTTATCGCATGCAACGTGGACGGTCACACCCGGGAGCTAGGATTTCCTTCTAGGGGCAATCCACCACCCTTGTGAATGTATGCTAGGGCCACACGCATGTTCCCGTGGCATCCCGGCACTCGGGCGGTCCTTTTCTGACGAAACCCTAATCCGAGGGCCCCACGGGTCTACCCCCGTAGCATTCTCCGTACGCGGGTTGAACAACAGACTCTCTCGGTGGTTTAGGTTTGTTTGGGTCATATCTACATGGAAAACCAAGGATAGGCCCGTGGTTCCACCGGTCTGCCCTCGTTTGACCCGCGGCGGGAGCCTACTCCTACATGTCCAGCATGCTTCTATAGGTGTTATCGCATGCAACATGGACGGTCACACCCGGGAGCTAGGTTTTCCATCTAGGGGCAATCCACCACCCTTGTGCATGTATTCTAGGGCCACACACATGTTCCCGTGGCATCCCGGCACTCGGGCAGTCGTTTTCTGACGAAACCCTAATCCGAGGGACCCGCGGGTCTACCCCCGTAGCATTCTCCGTCCGCGGGTTGAACAACGCACTCTCTTGGTGGTTTAGGTTTGTTTAGGTCATATCTACATGGAAAACCAAGGATAGGCCCATGGTTCCACCGGTCTACCCTCGTTTGACCCGCGGCGGGAGCCTACTCCTACATGTCCAGCACGCTTCTATAGGTGTTATCGCATGCAACGTGGACGGTCACACCCGGGAGCTAGGTTTTCCGTCTAGGGGCAATCCACCACCCTTGTGCATGTATGATAGGGCCACACGCATGTTCCTGTGGCATCCCGGCACTCGGGCGGTCCTTTTCTGACGAAACCCTAATCCGAGGGCCTCGCGGGTCTACCCCCTAGCATTCTCCGTACGCGGGTTGAACAACACACTCTCTCGGTGGTTTAGGTTTGTTTGGGTCATATCTACATGGAAAACCAAGGATAGGCCCAGGGTTCCACCGGTCTACCCTCGTTTGACCCGCGGCGGGAGCCTACTCCTACATGTCCAGCACGCTTCTATAGGTGTTATCGCATGCAACGTGGATGGTCACACCCGGGAGCTAGGTTTTCCGTCTAGGGGCAATCCACCACCCTTGTGCATGTATGCTATGGCCACACGCATGTTCCCGTGGCATCCCGGCACTCGGGCGGTCGTTTTCCGACGAAACCCTAATCCGAGGGACCCGCGGGTCTACCCCCGTAGCATTCTCCGTACGCGGGTTGAACAACGCACTCTCTCGGTGGTTTAGGTTTGTTTAGGTCATATCTACATGGAAAACCAAGGATAGGCCCATGGTTCAACCGGTCTACCCTCGTTTGACCCGCGGCGGGAGCCTACTCCTACATGTCCAGCACGCTTCTATAGGTGTTATCGCATGCAACATGGACGGTCACACCCGGGAGATAGGTTTTCCGTCTAGGGGAAATCCACCACCCTTGTGCATGTATGCTAGGGCCACACGCATGTTCCCGTGGCATCCCGGCACTCGGGCGGTCCTTTTTCGACGAAACCCTAATCCGAGGGCCCCGCGGGTCTACCCCCGTAGCATTCTCCGTACGCGGGTTGAACAACAGACTCTCTCGGTGGTTTAGGTTTGTTTGGGTCATATCTACATGGAAAACCAAGGATAGGCCCGTGGTTCCACCGGTCTGCCCTCGTTTGACCCGCGGCGGGAGCCTACTCCTACATGTCCAGCATGCTTCTATAGGTGTTATCGCATGCAACATGGACGGTCACACCCGGGAGCTAGGTTTTCCATCTAGGGGCAATCCACCACCCTTGTGCATGTATTCTAGGGCCACACACATGTTCCCGTGGCATCCCGGCACTCGGGCAGTCGTTTTCTGACGAAACCCTAATCCGAGGGACCCGCGGGTCTACCCCCGTAGCATTCTCCGTCCGCGGGTTGAACAACGCACTCTCTTGGTGGTTTAGGTTTGTTTAGGTCATATCTACATGGAAAACCAAGGATAGGCCCATGGTTACACCGGTCTACCCTCGTTTGACCCGCGGCGGGAGCCTACTCCTACATGTCCAGCACGCTTCTATAGGTGTTATCGCATGCAACGTGGACGGTCACACCCGGGAGCTAGGATTTCCTTCTAGGGGCAATCCACCACCCTTGTGCATGTATGCTAGGGCCACACGCATGTTCCCGTGGCATCCCGGCACTCGGGCGGTCCTTTTCCGACGAAACCCTAATCCGAGGGCCCCACGGGTCTACCCCCGTAGCATTCTCCGTACGCGGGTTGAACAACAGACTCTCTCGGTGGTTTAGGTTTGTTTGGGTCATATCTACATGGAAAACCAAGGATAGGCCCGTGGTTCCACCGGTCTGCCCTCGTTTGACCCGCGGCGGGAGCCTACTCCTACATGTCCAGCATGCTTCTATAGGTGTTATCGCATGCAACATGGACGGTCACACCCGGGAGCTAGGTTTTCCATCTAGGGGCAATCCACCACCCTTGTGCATGTATTCTAGGGCCACACACATGTTCCCGTGGCATCCCGGCACTCGGGCAGTCGTTTTCTGACGAAACCCTAATCCGAGGGACCCGCGGGTCTACCCCCGTAGCATTCTCCGTACGCGGGTTGAACAACGCACTCTCTTGGTGGTTTAGGTTTGTTTAGGTCATATCTACATGGAAAACCAAGGATAGGCGCATGGTTACACCGGTCTACCCTCGTTTGACCCGCGGCGGGAGCCTACTCCTACATGTCCAGCACGCTTCTATAGGTGTTATCGCATGCAACGTGGACGGTCACACCCGGGAGCTAGGTTTTCCTTCTAGGGGCAATCCACCACCCTTGTGCATGTATGCTAGGGCCACACGCATGTTCCCGTGGCATCCCGGCACTCGGGCGGTCCTTTTCCGACGAAACCCTAATCCGAGGGCCCCGCGGGTCTACCCTCGTAGCATTCTCCGTACGCGGGTTGAACAACGCACTCTCTCGGTGGTTTAGGTTTGTTTGGGTCATATCTACATGGAAAACCAAGGATAAGCCCAGGGTTCCACCGGTCTACCCTCGTTTGACCCGCGGCGGGAGCCTACTCCTACATGTCCAGCACGCTTCTATAGGTGTTATCGCATGCAACGTGGACGGTCACACCCGGGAGCTAGGTTTTCCGTCTAGGGGCAATCCACCACCCTTGTGCATGTATGCTAGGGCCACACGCATGTTCCCGTGGCATCCCGGCACTCGGGCGGTCGTTTTCCGACGAAACCCTAATCCGAGGGACCCGCGGGTCTACCCCCGTAGCATTCTCCGTACGCGGGTTGAACAACACACTCTCTCGGTGGTTTAGGTTTGTTTAGGTCATATCTACATGGAAAACCAAGGATAGGCCCATGGTTCCACCGGTCTACCCTCGTTTGACCCGCGGCGGGAGCCTACTCCTACATGTCCAGCACGCTTCTATAGGTGTTATCGCATGCAATTTGGACGGTCACACCCGGGAGCTAGGTTTTCCGTCTAGGGGCAATCCACCACCCTTGTGTATGTATGCTAGGGCCACACGCATGTTCCCGTGTCATCCCGGCACTCGGGCGGTCCTTTTCTGACGAAACCCTAATCCGAGAGCCCCGCGGGTCTACCCCCTAGCATTCTCCGTACGCGGGTTGAACAACACACTCTCTCGGTGGTTTAGGTTTGTTTGGGTCATATCTACATGGAAAACCAAGGATAGGCCCAGGGTTCCACCGGTCTACCCTCGTTTGACCCGCGGCGGGAGCCTACTCCTACATGTCCAGCACGCTTCTATAGGTGTTATCGCATGCAACGTGGATGGTCACACCCGGGAGCTAGGTTTTCCGTCTAGGGGCAATCCACCACCCTTGTGCATGTATGCTATGGCCACACGCATGTTCCCGTGGCATCCCGGCACTCGGGCGGTCGTTTTCCGACGAAACCCTAATCTGAGGGACCCGCGGGTCTACCCCCGTAGCATTCTCCGTACGCGGGTTGAACAACGCACTCTCTCGGTGGTTTAGGTTTGTTTAGGTTATATCTACATGGAAAACCAAGGATAGGCCCATGGTTCAACCGGTCTACCCTCGTTTGACCCGCGGCGGGAGCCTACTCCTACATGTCCAGCACGCTTCTATAGGTGTTATCGCATGCAACGTGGACGGTCACACCCGGGAGCTAGGTTTTCCGTCTAGGGGAAATCCACCACCCTTGTGCATGTATTCTAGGGCCACACGCATGTTCCCGTGGCATCCCGGCACTCGGGCGGTCCTTTTCCGACGAAACCCTAATCCGAGGGCCCCGCGGGTCTACCCCCGTAGCATTCTCCGTACGCGGGTTGAACAACAGACTCTCTCGGTGGTTTAGGTTTGTTTGGGTCATATCTACATGGAAAACCAAGGATAGGCCCGTGGTTGCACCGGTCTGCCCTCGTTTGACCCGCGGCGGGAGCCTACTCCTACATGTCCAGCATGCTTCTATAGGTGTTATCACATGCAACATGGACGGTCACACCCGGGAGCTAGGTTTTCCATCTAGGGGCAATCCACCACCCTTGTGCATGTATTCTAGGGCCACACACATGTTCCTGTGGCATCCTGGCACTCGGGCGGTCGTTTTCCGACGAAACCCTAATCCGAGGGACCCGCGGGTCTACCCCCATAGCATTCTCCGTACGCGGGTTGAACAACGCACTCTCTTGGTGGTTTAGATTTGTTTAGGTCATATCTACATGGAAAACCAAGGATAGGCCCATGGTTCCACCGGTCTACCCTCGTTTGACCCGCGGCGGGAGCCTACTCCTACATGTCCAGCACGCTTCTATAGGTGTTATCGCATGCAACATGGACGGTCACACCCGGGAGCTAGGTTTTCCGTCTAGGGGCAATCCACCACCCTTGTGCATGTATGCTAGGGCCACACGCATGTTCCCGTGGCATCCCGGCACTCGGGCGGTCCTTTTCCGACGAAACCCTAATCCGAGGGCCCCGCGGGTCTACCCTCGTAGCATTCTCCGTACGCGGGTTGAACAACGCACTCTCTCGGTGGTTTAGGTTTGTTTAGGTCATATCTACATGTAAAACCAAGGATAGGCCCATGGTTCCACCGGTCTACCCTCGTTTGACCTGCGGCGGGAGCCTACTCCTACATGTCCAACACGCTTCTATAGGTGTTATCGCATGCAACGTGGACGGTCACACCCGGGAGCTAGGTTTTCCGTCTAGGGGCAATCCACCACCCTTGTGCATGTATGCTAGGGCCACACGCATGTTCCTGTGGCATCCCGGCACTCGGGCGGTCGTTTTCTGACGAAACCCTAATCCGAGGGACCCGCGGGTCTACCCCCGTAGCATTCTCCGTACGAGGGTTGAACAACACACTCTCTTGGTGGTTTAGGTTTGTTTAGGTCATATCTACATGGAAAACTAAGGATAGGCCCATGGTTCCACCGGTCTACCCTCGTTTGACCCGCGGCGGGAGCCTACTCCTACATGTCCAGCACACTTCTCTAAGTGTTATCGCATGCAACGTGGACGGTCACACCCCGGAGCTAGATTTTCCGTCTAGGGGCAATCCACCACCCTTGTGCATGTATGCTTGGGACACACGCATGTTCCCGTGGCATTCCGGCACTCGGGCGGTCGTTTTCCGACGAAACCCTAATCCGAGGGACCCGCGGGTCTACCCCCGTAACATTCTCCGTACGAGGGTTGAACAACGTACTCTCTCGGTGGTTTAGGTTTGTTTGGGTCATATATACGTGGAAAACCAAGGATAGGCCCAGGGTTCCACCGGTCTACCCTCGTTTGACCCGCGACGGGAGCCTACTCCTACATGTCCAGCACGCTACTATAGGTGTTATCGCATGTAACGTGGACGGTCACACCCGGGAGATAGGTTTTCCGTCTAGGGGCAATCCACCACCCTTGTGCATGTATGCTAGGGCCACACGCATGTTCCCGTGGCATCCCGGCACTCGGGCGGTCCTTTTCCGACGAAACCCTAATCCGAGGGACCCGCGGGTCTACCCCCGTAGCATTCTCCGTACGAGGGTTGAACAACGCACTCTCTCGGTGGTTTAGGTTTGTTTGGGTCATATCTACATGGAAAACCAAGTATAGGCCCAGGGTTCCACCGGTCTACCCTCGTTTGACCCGCGACGGGAGCCTACTCCTACATGTCCAGCACGCTTCTATAGGTGTTATCGCATGCAACGTGGACGGTCACACCCGGGAGCTAGGTTTTCCGTCTAGGGGCAATCCACCACCCTTGTGCATGTATGCTAGGGCCACACGCATGTTCCCGTGGCATCCCGGCACTCGGGCGGTCCTTTTCCGACGAAACCCTAATCCGAGGGACCCGCGGGTCTACCCCCGTAGCATTCTCCGTACGAGGGTTGAACAACGCACTCTCTCGGTGGTTTAGGTTTGTTTGGGTCATATCTACATGGAAAACCAAGGATAGGCCCAGGGTTCCACCGGTCTACCCTCGTTTGACCCGCGACGGGAGCCTACTCCTACATGTCCAGCACGCTTCTATAGGTGTTATCGCATGCAACGTGGACGGTCACACCCGGGAGCTAGGTTTTCCGTCTAGGGGCAATCCACCACCCTTGTGCATGTATGCTAGGGCCACACGCATGTTCCCGTGGCATCCCGGCACTCGGGCGGTCGTTTTCCGACGAAACCCTAATCCGAGGGACCCGCGGGTCTACCCCCGTAGCATTCTCCGTACGAGGGTTGAACAATGCACTCTCTTGGTGGTTTAGGTTTGTTTAGGTCATATCTACATGTAAAAATAAGGATAGGCCCATGGTTCCACCGGTCTACCCTCGTTTGACCCGCGACGGGAGCCTACTCCTACATGTCCAGCACACTTCTCTAAGTGTTATCGCATGCAACATGGACGGTCACACCCCGGAGCTAGATTTTCTGTCTAGGGGAAATCCACCACCCTTGTGCATGTATGCTAGGGCCACACGCATGTTCCCGTGGCATCCCGGCACTCGGGCGGTCGTTTTCCGACGAAACCCTAATCCGAGGGACCCGCGGGTCTACCCCCGTAGCATTCTCCGTACGAGGGTTGAACAACGCACTCTCTCGGTGGTTTAGGTTTGTTTGGGTCATATCTACATGGAAAACCAAGGATAGGCCCAGGGTTCCACCGGTCTACCCTCGTTTGACCCGCGACGGGAGCCTACTCCTATATGTCCAGCACGCTTCTATAGGTGTTATCGCATGCAACGTGGACGGTCACACCCGGGAGCTAGGTTTTCCGTCTAGGGGCAATCCACCACCCTTGTGCATGTATGCTAGGGCCACACGCATGTTCCCGTGGCATCCCGGCACTCGGGCGGTCCTTTTCCGACGAAACCCTAATCCGAGGGACCCGCGGGTCTACCCCCGTAGCATTCTCCGTACGAGGGTTGAACAACGCACTCTCTCGTTGGTTTAGGTTTGTTTGGGTCATATCTACATGGAAAACCAAGGATAGGCCCAGGGTTCCACCGGTCTACCCTCGTTTGACCCGCGACGGGAGCCTACTCCTACATGTCCAGCACGCTTCTATAGGTGTTATCGCATGCAACGTGGACGGTCACACCCGGGAGCTAGGTTTTCCGTCTAGGGGCAATCCACCACCCTTGTTAATGTATGCTAGGGCCACACGCATGTGCCCGTGGCATCCCGGCACTCGGGCGGTCGTTTTCCGACAAAACCCTAATCCGAGGGACCCGCGGGTCTACCCCCGTAGCATTCTCCGTACGAGGGTTGAACAACGCACTCTCTCGGTGGTTTAGGTTTGTTTGGGTCATATCTACATGGAAAACCAAGGATAGGCCCAGGGTTCCACCGGTCTACCCTCGTTTGACCCGCGACGGGAGCCTACTCCTACATGTCCAGCACGCTTCTATAGGTGTTATCGCATGCAACGTGGACGGTCACACCCGGGAGCTAGGTTTTCCGTCTAGGGGCAATCCACCACCCTTGTGCATGTATGCTAGGGCCACACGCATGTTCCCGTGGCATCCCGGCACTCGGGCGGTCGTTTTCCGACGAAACCCTAATCCGAGGGACCCGCGGGTCTACCCCCGTAGCATTCTCCGTACGAGGGTTGAACAACACACTCTCTTGGTGGTTTAGGTTTGTTTAGGTCATATCTACATGGAAAACTAAGGATAGGCCCATGGTTCCACCGGTCTACCCTCGTTTGACCCGCGGCGGGAGCCTACTCCTACATGTCCAGCACACTTCTCTAAGTGTTATCGCATGCAACATGGACGGTCACACCCCGGAGCTAGATTTTCCATCTAGGGGCAATCCACCACCCTTGTGCATGTATGCTAGGGCCACACGCATGTTCCCGTGGCATCCCGGCACTCGGGCGGTCCTTTTCCGACGAAACCCTAATCCGAGGGCCCCGCGGGTCTACCCTCGTAGCATTCTCCGTACGCGGGTTGAACAACGCACTCTCTCGGTGGTTTAGGTTTGTTTAGGTCATATCTACATGTAAAACCAAGGATAGGCCCATGGTTCCACCGGTCTACCCTCGTTTGACCTGCGGCGGGAGCCTACTCCTACATGTCCAACACGCTTCTATAGGTGTTATCGCATGCAACGTGGACGGTCACACCCGGGAGCTAGGTTTTCCGTCTAGGGGCAATCCACCACCCTTGTGCATGTATGCTAGGGCCACACGCATGTTCCTGTGGCATCCCGGCACTCGGGCGGTCGTTTTCTGACGAAACCCTAATCCGAGGGACCCGCGGGTCTACCCCCGTAGCATTCTCCGTACGAGGGTTGAACAACGCACTCTCTTGGTGGTTTAGGTTTGTTTAGGTCATATCTACATGGAAAACTAAGGATAGGCCCATGGTTCCACCGGTCTACCCTCGTTTGACCCGCGGCGGGAGCCTACTCCTACATGTCCAGCACACTTCTCTAAGTGTTATCGCATGCAACGTGGACGGTCACACCCCGGAGCTAGATTTTCCGTCTAGGGGAAATCCACCACCGTTGTGCATGTATGCTTGGGACACACGCATGTTCCCGTGGCATTCCGGCACTCGGGCGGTCGTTTTCCGACGAAACCCTAATCCGAGGGACCCGCGGGTCTACCCCCGTAACATTCTCCGTACGAGGGTTGAACAACGTACTCTCTCGGTGGTTTAGGTTTGTTTGGGTCATATATACGTGGAAAACCAAGGATAGGCCCAGGGTTCCACCGGTCTACCCTCGTTTGACCCGCGACGGGAGCCTACTCCTACATGTCCAGCACGCTACTATAGGTGTTATCGCATGTAACGTGGACGGTCACACCCGGGAGATAGGTTTTCCGTCTAGGGGCAATCCACCACCCTTGTGCATGTATGCTAGGGCCACACGCATGTTCCCGTGGCATCCCGGCACTCGGGCGGTCCTTTTCCGACGAAACCCTAATCCGAGGGACCCGCGGGTCTACCCCCGTAGCATTCTCCGTACGAGGGTTGAACAACGCACTCTCTCGGTGGTTTAGGTTTGTTTGGGTCATATCTACATGGAAAACCAAGTATAGGCCCAGGGTTCCACCGGTCTACCCTCGTTTGACCCGCGACGGGAGCCTACTCCTACATGTCCAGCACGCTTCTATAGGTGTTATCGCATGCAACGTGGACGGTCACACCCGGGAGCTAGGTTTTCCGTCTAGGGGCAATCCACCACCCTTGTGCATGTATGCTAGGGCCACACGCATGTTCTCGTGGCATCCCGGCACTCGGGCGGTCCTTTTCCGACGAAACCCTAATCCGAGGGACCCGCGGGTCTACCCCCGTAGCATTCTCCGTACGAGGGTTGAACAATGCACTCTCTCGGTGGTTTAGGTTTGTTTGGGTCATATCTACATGGAAAACCAAGGATAGGCCCAGGGTTCCACCGGTCTACCCTCGTTTGACCCGCGACGGGAGCCTACTCCTACATGTCCAGCACGCTTCTATAGGTGTTATCGCATGCAACGTGGACGGTCACACCCGGGAGCTAGGTTTTCCGTCTAGGGGCAATCCACCACCCTTGTGCATGTATGCTAGGGCCACACGCATGTTCCCGTGGCATCCCGGCACTCGGGCGGTCGTTTTCCGACGAAACCCTAATCCGAGGGACCCGCGGGTCTACCCCCGTAGCATTCTCCGTACGAGGGTTGAACAATGCACTCTCTTGGTGGTTTAGGTTTGTTTAGGTCATATCTACATGTAAAAATAAGGATAGGCCCATGGTTCCACCGGTCTACCCTCGTTTGACCCGCGACGGGAGCCTACTCCTACATGTCCAGCACACTTCTCTAAGTGTTATCGCATGCAACATGGACGGTCACACCCCGGAGCTAGATTTTCTGTCTAGGGGCAATCCACCACCCTTGTGCATGTATGCTAGGGCCACACGCATGTTCCCGTGGCATCCCGGCACTCGGGCGGTCGTTTTCCGACGAAACCCTAATCCGAGGGACCCGCGGGTCTACCCCCGTAGCATTCTCCGTACGAGGGTTGAACAACGCACTCTCTCGGTGGTTTAGGTTTGTTTGGGTCATATCTACATGGAAAACCAAGGATAGGCCCAGGGTTCCACCGGTCTACCCTCGTTTGACCCGCGACGGGAGCCTACTCCTATATGTCCAGCACGCTTCTATAGGTGTTATCGCATGCAACCTGGACGGTCACACCCGGGAGCTAGGTTTTCCGTCTAGGGGCAATCCACCACCCTTGTGCATGTATGCTAGGGCCACACGCATGTTCCCGTGGCATCCCGGCACTCGGGCGGTCCTTTTCCGACGAAACCCTAATCCGAGGGACCCGCGGGTCTATCCCCGTAGCATTCTCCGTACGAGGGTTGAACAACGCACTCTCTCGTTGGTTTAGGTTTGTTTGGGTCATATCTACATGGAAAACCAAGGATAGGCCCAGGGTTCCACCGGTCTACCCTCGTTTGACCCGCGACGGGAGCCTACTCCTACATGTCCAGCACGCTTCTATAGGTGTTATCGCATGCAACGTGGACGGTCACACCCGGGAGCTAGGTTTTCCGTCTAGGGGCAATCCACCACCCTTGTTAATGTATGCTAGGGCCACACGCATGTGCCCGTGGCATCCCGGCACTCGGGCGGTCGTTTTCCGACGAAACCCTAATCCGAGGGACCCGCGGGTCTACCCTCGTAGCATTCTCCGTACGAGGGTTGAACAACGCACTATCTCGGTGGTTTAGGTTTGTTTGGGTCATATCTACATGGAAAACCAAGGATAGGCCCAGGGTTCCACCGGTCTACCCTCGTTTGACCCGCGACGGGAGCCTACTCCTACATGTCCAGCACGCTTCTATAGGTGTTATCGCATGCAACGTGGACGGTCACACCCGGGAGCTAGGTTTTCCGTCTAGGGGCAATCCACCACCCTTGTGCATGTATGCTAGGGCCACACGCATGTTCCCGTGGCATCCCGGCACTCGGGCGGTCGTTTTCCGACGAAACCCTAATCCGAGGGACCCGCGGGTCTACCCCCGTAGCATTCTCCGTACGAGGGTTGAACAACACACTCTCTTGGTGGTTTAGGTTTGTTTAGGTCATATCTACATGGAAAACTAAGGATAGGCCCATGGTTCCACCGGTCTACCCTCGTTTGACCCGCGGCGGGAGCCTACTCCTACATGTCCAGCACACTTCTCTAAGTGTTATCGCATGCAACATGGACGGTCACACCCCGGAGCTAGATTTTCCATCTAGGGGCAATCCACCACCCTTGTGCATGTATGCTAGGGCCACACGCATGTTCCCGTGGCATCCCGGCACTCGGGCGGTCGTTTTCCGACGAAACCCTAATCCGAGGGACCCGCGGGTCTACCCCCGTAGCATTCTCTGTACGAGGGTTGAACAACGCACTCTCTTGGTGGTTTAGGTTTGTTTAGGTCATATATACATGGAAAACTAAGGATAGGCCCAAGGTTCCACCGGTCTACCCTCGTTTGACCCGCGGCGGGAGCCTACTCCTACATGTCCAGCACACTTCTCTAAGTGTTATCGCATGCAACGTGGACGGTCACACCCCGGAGCTAGATTTTCCGTCTAGGGGCAATCCACCACCCTTGTGCATGTATGCTAGGGCCACACGCATGTTCCCGTGGCATCCCGGCACTCGGGCGGTCGTTTTCCGACGAAACCCTAATCCGAGGGACCCGCGGGTCTACCCCCATAGCATTCTCCGTACGAGGGTTGAACAACGCACTCTATCGGTGGTTTAGGTTTGTTTGGGTCATATATACATGGAAAACCAAGGATAGGCCCAGGGTTCCACTGGTCTACCCTCGTTTGACCCGCGACGGGAGCCTACTCCTACATGTCCAGCACGCTACTATAGGTGTTATCGCATGTAACGTGGACGGTCACACCCGGGAGCTAGGTTTTCCGTCTAGGGGCAATCCACCACCCTTGTGCATGTATGCTAGGGCCACACGCATGTTCCCGTGGCATGCCGGCACTCGGGCGGTCCTTTTCCGACGAAACCCTAATCCGAGGGACCCGCGGGTCTACCCCCGTAGCACTCTCCGTACGAGGGTTGAACAACGCACTCTCTCGATGGTTTAGGTTTTTTTGGGTCATATCTACATGGAAAACCAAGGGTAGGCCCAGGGTTCCACCGGTCTACCCTCGTTTGACCCGCGGCGGGAGCCTACTCCTACATGTCCAGCACGCTCTATAGGTGTTATCGCATGCAACATGGACGGTCACACCCGGGAGCTAGGTTTTCCGTCTAGGGGCAATCCACCACCCTTGTGAATGTATGCTAGGGCCACACGCATGTTCCCGTGGCATCCCGGCACTTGGGCGGTCGTTTTCCGACGAAACCCTAATCTGAGGGACCCGCGGGTCTACCCCCGTAGCATTCTCCGTACGAGGGTTGAACAACGCACTCTCTCGGTGGTTTAGGTTTTTTTGGGTCAATCTACATGGAAAACCAAGGATAGGCCCAGGGTTCCACCGGTCTACCCTCGTTTGACCCGCGACGGGAGCCTACTCCTACATGTCCAGCACGCTTCTATAGGTGTTATCGCATGCAACGTGGACGGTCACACCCGGGAGCTAGGTTTTCCGTCTAGGGGCAATCCACCACCCTTGTGCATGTATGCTAGGGCCACACGCATGTTCCCGTGGCATCCCGGCACTCGGGCGGTCGTTTTCCGACGAAACCCTAATCCGAGGGACCCGCGGTTCTACCCCCGTAGCATTCTCCGTACGAGGGTTGAACAACACACTCTCTTGGTGGTTTAGGTTTGTTTAGGTCATATCTACATGGAAAACTAAGGATAGGCCCATGGTTCCACCGGTCTACCCTCGTTTGACCCGCGGCGGGAGCCTACTCCTACATGTCCAGCACACTTCTCTAAGTGTTATCGCATGCAACATGGACGGTCACACCCCGGAGCTAGATTTTCCATCTAGGGGCAATCCACCACCCTTGTGCATGTATGCTAGGGCCACACGCATGTTCCCGTGGCATCCCGGCACTCGGGCGGTCGTTTTCCGACGAAACCCTAATCCGAGGGACCCGCAGGTCTACCCCCGTAGCATTCTCTGTACGAGGGTTGAACAACGCACTCTCTTGGTGGTTTAGGTTTGTTTAGGTCATATATACATGGAAAACTAAGGATAGGCCCAAGGTTCCACCGGTCTACCCTCGTTTGACCCGCGGCGGGAGCCTACTCCTACATGTCCAGCACACTTCTCTAAGTGTTATCGCATGCAACGTGGACGGTCACACCCCGGAGCTAGATTTTCCGTCTAGGGGCAATCCACCACCCTTGTGCATGTATGCTAGGGCCACACGCATGTTCCCGTGGCATCCCGGCACTCGGGCGGTCGTTTTCCGACGAAACCCTAATCCGAGGGACCCGCGGGTCTACCCCCGTAGCATTCTCCGTACGAGGGTTGAACAACGCACTCTCTCGGTGGTTTAGGTTTGTTTGGGTCATATATACATGGAAAACCAAGGATAGGCCCAGGGTTCCACTGGTCTACCCTCGTTTGACCCGCGACGGGAGCCTACTCCTACATGTCCAGCACGCTACTATAGGTGTTATCGCATGTAACGTGGACGGTCACACCCGGGAGCTAGGTTTTCCGTCTAGGGGCAATCCACCACCCTTGTGCATGTATGCTAGGGCCACACGCATGTTCCCGTGGCATCCCGGCACTCGGGCGGTCCTTTTCCGACGAAACCCTAATCCGAGGGACCCGCGGGTCTACCCCCGTAGCATTCTCCGTACGAGGGTTGAACAACGCACTCTCTCGGTGGTTTAGGTTTTTTTGGGTCATATCTACATGGAAAACCAAGGGTAGGCCCAGGGTTCCACCGGTCTACCCTCGTTTGACCCGCAGCGGGAGCCTACTCCTACATGTCCAGCACGCTTCTATAGGTGTTATCGCATGCAACATGGACGGTCACACCCGGGAGCTAGGTTTTCCGTCTAGGGGCAATCCACCACCCTTGTGAATGTATGCTAGGGCCACACGCATGTTCCCGTGGCATCCCGGCACTTGGGCGGTCGTTTTCCGACGAAACCCTAATCTGAGGGACCCGCGGGTCTACCCCCGTAGCATTCTCCGTATGAGGGTTGAACAACGCACTCTCTCGGTGGTTTAGGTTTGTTTGGGTCATATCTACATGGAAAACCAAGGATAGGCCCAGGGTTCCACCGGTCTACCCTCGTTTGACCCGCGACGGGAGCCTACTCCTACATGTCCAGCACGCTTCTATAGGTGTTATCGCATGCAACATTGACGGTCACACCCGGGAGCTAGGTTTTCCGTCTAGGGGCAATCCACCACCCTTGTGCATGTATGCTAGGGCCACACGCATGTTCCCGTGGCATCCCGGCACTCGGGCGGTCGTTTTCCGACGAAACCCTAATCCGAGGGACCCGCGGGTCTACCCCCGTAGAATTCTCCGTACGAGGGTTGAACAACGCACTCTCTTGGTGGTTTAGGTTTGTTTAGGTCATATCTACATGGAAAACTAAGGATAGGCCCATGGTTCCACCGGTCTACCCTCGTTTGACCCGCGGCGGGAGCCTACTCCTACATGTCCAGCACACTTCTCTAAGTGTTATCGCATGCAACATGGACGGTCACACCCCGGAGCTAGATTTTCCGTCTAGGGACAATCCACCACCCTTGTGCATGTATGCTAGGGCCACACGCATGTTCCCGTGGCATCCCGGCACTCGGGCGGTCGTTTTCCGACGAAACCCTAATCCGAGGGACCCGCGGGTCTACCCCCGTAGCATTCTCTGTACGAGGGTTGAACAACGCACTCTCTTGGTGGTTTAGGTTTGTTTAGGTCATATATACATGGAAAACTAAGGATAGGCCCAAGGTTCCACCGGTCTACCCTCGTTTGACCCGCGGCGGGAGCCTACTCCTACATGTCCAGCACACTTCTCTAAGTGTTATGGCATGCAACGTGGACGGTCACACCCCGGAGCTAGATTTTCCGTCTAGGGGCAATCCACCACCCTTGTGCATGTATGCTAGGGACACACGCATGTTCCCGTGGCATTCCGGCACTCGGGCGGTCGTTTTCCGACGAAACCCTAATCCGAGGGACCCGCGGGTCTACCCCCGTAACATTCTCCGTACGAGGGTTGAACAACGCACTCTCTCGGTGGTTTAGGTTTGTTTGGGTCATATATACGTGGAAAACCAAGGATAGGCCCAGGTTCCACCGGTCTACCCTCGTTTGACCCGCGACGGGAGCCTACTCCTACATGTCCAGCACGCTACTATAGGTGTTATCGCATGTAACGTGGACGGTCACACCCGGGAGCTAGGTTTTCCGTCTAGGGGCAATCCACCACCCTTGTGCATGTATGCTAGGGCCACACGCATGTTCCCGTGGCATCCCGGCACTCGGGCGGTCCTTTTCCGACGATACCCTAATCCGAGGGACCCGCGGGTCTACCCCCGTAGCATTCTCCGTACGAGGTTGAACAACGCACTCTCTCGGTGGTTTAGGTTTGTTTGGGTCATATCTACATGGAAAACCAAGTATAGGCCCAGGGTTCCACCGGTCTACCCTCGTTTGACCCGCGACGGGAGCCTACTCCTACATGTCCAGCACGCTTCTATAGGTGTTATCGCATGCAACGTGGACGGTCACACCCGGGAGCTAGGTTTTCCGTCTAGGGGAAATCCACCACCCTTGTGCATGTATGCTAGGGCCACACGCATGTTCCCGTGGCATCCCGGCACTCGGGCGGTCCTTTTCCGACGAAACCCTAATCCGAGGGACCCGCGGGTCTACCCCCGTAGCATTCTCCGTACGAGGGTTGAACAACGCACTCTCTCGGTGGTTTAGGTTTGTTTGGGTCATATCTACATGGAAAACCAAGGATAGGCCCAGGGTTCCACCGGTCTACCCTCGTTTGACCCGCGACGGGAGCCTACTCCTACATGTCCAGCACGCTTCTATAGGTGTTATCGCATGCAACGTGGACGGTCACACCCGGGAGCTAGGTTTTCCGTCTAGGGGCAATCCACCACCCTTGTGCATGTATGCTAGGGCCACACGCATGTTCCCGTGGCATCCGGGCACTCGGGCGGTCGTTTTCCGACGAAACCCTAATCCGAGGGACCCGCGGGTCTACCCCCGTAGCATTCTCCGTACGAGGGTTGAACAACGCACTCTCTTGGTGGTTTAGGTTTGTTTAGGTCATATCTACATGGAAAAATAAGGATAGGCCCATGGTTCCACCGGTCTACCCTCGTTTGACCCGCGACGGGAGCCTACTCCTACATGTCCAGCACGCTTCTATAGGTGTTATCGCATGCAACGTGGACGGTCACACCCGGGAGCTAGGTTTTCCGTCTAGGGGCAATCCACCACCCTTGTGAATGTATGCTAGGGCCACACGCATGTTCCCGTGGCATCCCGGCACTCGGGCGGTCGTTTTCCGACGAAACCCTAATCCGAGGGACCCGCGGGTCTACCCCCGTAGCATTCTCCGTACGAGGGTTGAACAACGCACTCTCTCGGTGGTTTAGGTTTGTTTGGGTCATATCTACATGGAAAACCAAGGATAGGCCCAGGGTTCCACCGGTCTACCCTCGTTTGACCCGCGACGGGAGCCTACTCCTACATGTCCAGCACGCTTCTATAGGTGTTATCGCATGCAACGTGGACGGTCACACCCGGGAGCTAGGTTTTCCGTCTAGGGGCAATCCACCACCCTTGTGCATGTATGCTAGGGCCACACGCATGTTCCCGTGGCATCCCGGCACTCGGGCGGTCGTTTTCCGACGAAACCCTAATCCGAGGGACCCGCGGGTCTACCCCCGTAGCATTCTCCGTACGAGGGTTGAACAACGCACTCTCTCGGTGGTTTAGGTTTGTTTGGGTCATATCTACATGGAAAACCAAGGATAGGCCCAGGGTTCCACCGGTCTACCCTCGTTTGACCCGCGACGGGAGCCTACTCCTACATGTCCAGCACGCTTCTATAGGTGTTATCGCATGCAACGTGGACGGTCACACCCGGGAGCTAGGTTTTCCGTCTAGGGGCAATCCACCACCCTTGTGCATGTATGCTAGGGCCACACGCATGTTCCCGTGGCATCCCGGCACTCGGGCGGTCCTTTTCCGACGAAACCCTAATCCGAGGGACCCGCGGGTCTACCCCCGTAGCATTCTCCGTACGAGGGTTGAACAACGCACTCTCTCGTTGGTTTAGGTTTGTTTGGGTCATATCTACATGGAAAACCAAGGATAGGCCCAGGGTTCCACCGGTCTACCCTCGTTTGACCCGCGACGGGAGCCTACTCCTACATGTCCAGCACGCTTCTATAGGTGTTATCGCATGCAACATGGACGGTCACACCCGGGAGCTAGGTTTTCCGTCTAGGGGAAATCCACCACCCTTGTGAATGTATGCTAGGGCCACACGCATGTTCCCGTGGCATCCCGGCACTCGGGCGGTCGTTTTCCGATGAAACCCTAATCCGAGGGACCCGCGGGTCTACCCCTGTAGCATTCTCCGTACGAGGGTTGAAAAACGCACTCTCTCGGTGGTTTAGGTTTGTTTGGGTCATATCTACATGGAAAACCAAGGATAGGCCCAGGGTTCCACCGGTCTACCCTCGTTTGACCCGCGACGGGAGCCTACTCCTACATGTCCAGCACGCTTCTATAGGTGTTATCACATGCAACGTGGACGGTCACACCCGGGAGCTAGGTTTTCCGTCTAGGGGCAATCCACAACCCTTGTGCATGTATGCTAGGGCCACACGCATGTTCCCGTGGCATCCCGGCACTCGGGCGGTCGTTTTCCGACGAAACCCTAATCCGAGGGACCCGCGGGTCTACCCCCGTAGCATTCTCCGTACGAGGGTTGAACAACACACTCTCTTGGTGGTTTAGGTTTGTTTAGGTCATATCTACATGGAAAACTAAGGATAGGCCCATGGTTCCACCGGTCTACCCTCATTTGACCCGCGGCGGGAGCCTACTCCTACATGTCCAGCACACTTCTCTAAGTGTTATCGCATGCAACATGAACGGTCACACCCCGGAGCTAGATTTTCCATCTAGGGGCAATCCACCACCCTTGTGCATGTATGCTAGGGCCACACGCATGTTCCCGTGGCATCCCGGCACTCGGGCGGTCGTTTTCCGACGAAACCCTAATCCGAGGGACCCGCGGGTCTACCCCCGTAGCATTCTCCGTACGAGGGTTGAACAACACACTCTCTTGGTGGTTTAGGTTTGTTTAGGTCATATCTACATGGAAAACTAAGGATAGGCCCATGGTTCCACCGGTCTACCCTCGTTTGACCCGCGGCGGGAGCCTACTCCTACATGTCCAGCACACTTCTCTAAGTGTTATCGCATGCAACATGGACGGTCACACCCCGGAGCTAGATTTTCCATCTAGGGGCAATCCACCACCCTTGTGCATGTATGCTAGGGCCACACGCATGTTCCCGTGGCATCCCGGCACTCGGGCGGTCGTTTTCCGACGAAACCCTAATCCGAGGGACCCGCGGGTCTACCCCCGTAGCATTCTCTGTACGAGGGTTGAACAACGCACTCTCTTGGTGGTTTAGGTTTGTTTAGGTCATATATACATGGAAAACTAAGGATAGGCCCAAGGTTCCACCGGTTTACCCTCGTTTGACCCGCGGCGGGAGCCTACTCCTACATGTCCAGCACACTTCTCTAAGTGTTATCGCATGCAACGTGGACGGTCACACCCCGGAGCTAGATTTTCCGTCTAGGGGCAATCCACCACCCTTGTGCATGTATGCTAGGGCCACACGCATGTTCCCGTGGCATCCCGGCACTCGGGCGGTCGTTTTCCGACGAAACCCTAATCCGAGGGACCCGCGGGTCTACCCCCGTAGCATTCTCCGTACGAGGGTTGAACAACGCACTCTCTCGGTGGTTTAGGTTTGTTTGGGTCATATATACATGGAAAACCAAGGATAGGCCCAGGGTTCCACTGGTCTACCCTCGTTTGACCCGCGACGGGAGCCTACTCCTACATGTCCAGCACGCTACTATAGGTGTTATCGCATGTAACGTGGACGGTCACACCCGGGAGCTAGGTTTTCCGTCTAGGGGCAATCCACCACCCTTGTGCATGTATGCTAGGGCCACACGCATGTTCCCGTGGCATCCCGGCACTCGGGCGGTCCTTTTCCGACGAAACCCTAATCCGAGGGACCCGCGGGTCTACCCCCGTAGCATTCTCCGTACGAGGGTTGAACAACGCACTCTCTCGGTGGTTTAGGTTTTTTTGGGTCATATCTACATGGAAAACCAAGGGTAGGCCCAGGGTTCCACCGGTCTACCCTCGTTTGACCCGCAGCGGGAGCCTACTCCTACATGTCCAGCACGCTTCTATAGGTGTTATCGCATGCAACATGGACGGTCACACCCGGGAGCTAGGTTTTCCGTCTAGGGGCAATCCACCACCCTTGTGAATGTATGCTAGGGCCACACGCATGTTCCCGTGGCATCCCGGCACTTGGGCGGTCGTTTTCCGACGAAACCCTAATCTGAGGGACCCGCGGGTCTACCCCCGTAGCATTCTCCGTATGAGGGTTGAACAACGCACTCTCTCGGTGGTTTAGGTTTGTTTGGGTCATATCTACATGGAAAACCAAGGATAGGCCCAGGGTTCCACCGGTCTACCCTCGTTTGACCCGCGACGGGAGCCTACTCCTACATGTCCAGCACGCTTCTATAGGTGTTATCGCATGCAACATTGACGGTCACACCCGGGAGCTAGGTTTTCCGTCTAGGGGCAATCCACCACCCTTGTGCATGTATGCTAGGGCCACACGCATGTTCCCGTGGCATCCCGGCACTCGGGCGGTCGTTTTCCGACGAAACCCTAATCCGAGGGACCCGCGGGTCTACCCCCGTAGAATTCTCCGTACGAGGGTTGAACAACGCACTCTCTTGGTGGTTTAGGTTTGTTTAGGTCATATCTACATGGAAAACTAAGGATAGGCCCATGGTTCCACCGGTCTACCCTCGTTTGACCCGCGGCGGGAACCTACTCCTACATGTCCAGCACACTTCTCTAAGTGTTATCGCATGCAACATGGACGGTCACACCCCGGAGCTAGATTTTCCGTCTAGGGACAATCCACCACCCTTGTGCATGTATGCTAGGGCCACACGCATGTTCCCGTGGCATCCCGGCACTCGGGCGGTCGTTTTCCGACGAAACCCTAATCCGAGGGACCCGCGGGTCTACCCCCGTAGCATTCTCTGTACGAGGGTTGAACAACGCACTCTCTTGGTGGTTTAGGTTTGTTTAGGTCATATATACATGGAAAACTAAGGATAGGCCCAAGGTTCCACCGGTCTACCCTCGTTTGACCCGCGGCGGGAGCCTACTCCTACATGTCCAGCACACTTCTCTAAGTGTTATGGCATGCAACGTGGACGGTCACACCCCGGAGCTAGATTTTCCGTCTAGGGGCAATCCACCACCCTTGTGCATGTATGCTAGGGACACACGCATGTTCCCGTGGCATTCCGGCACTCGGGCGGTCGTTTTCCGACGAAACCCTAATCCGAGGGACCCGCGGGTCTACCCCCGTAACATTCTCCGTACGAGGGTTGAACAACGCACTCTCTCGGTGGTTTAGGTTTGTTTGGGTCATATATACGTGGAAAACCAAGGATAGGCCCAGGTTCCACCGGTCTACCCTCGTTTGACCCGCGACGGGAGCCTACTCCTACATGTCCAGCACGCTACTATAGGTGTTATCGCATGTAACGTGGACGGTCACACCCGGGAGCTAGGTTTTCCGTCTAGGGGCAATCCACCACCCTTGTGCATGTATGCTAGGGCCACACGCATGTTCCCGTGGCATCCCGGCACTCGGGCGGTCCTTTTCCGACGATACCCTAATCCGAGGGACCCGCGGGTCTACCCCCGTAGCATTCTCCGTACGAGGGTTGAACAACGCACTCTCTCGGTGGTTTAGGTTTGTTTGGGTCATATCTACATGGAAAACCAAGTATAGGCCCAGGGTTCCACCGGTCTACCCTCGTTTGACCCGCGACGGGAGCCTACTCCTACATGTCCAGCACGCTTCTATAGGTGTTATCGCATGCAACGTGGACGGTCACACCCGGGAGCTAGGTTTTCCGTCTAGGGGCAATCCACCACCCTTGTGCATGTATGCTAGGGCCACACGCATGTTCCCGTGGCATCCCGGCACTCGGGCGGTCCTTTTCCGACGAAACCCTAATCCGAGGGACCCGCGGGTCTACCCCCGTAGCATTCTCCGTACGAGGGTTGAACAACGCACTCTCTCGGTGGTTTAGGTTTGTTTGGGTCATATCTACATGGAAAACCAAGGATAGGCCCAGGGTTCCACCGGTCTACCCTCGTTTGACCCGCGACGGGAGCCTACTCCTACATGTCCAGCACGCTTCTATAGGTGTTATCGCATGCAACGTGGACGGTCACACCCGGGAGCTAGGTTTTCCGTCTAGGGGCAATCCACCACCCTTGTGCATGTATGCTAGGGCCACACGCATGTTCCCGTGGCATCCCGGCACTCGGGCGGTCGTTTTCCGACGAAACCCTAATCCGAGGGACCCGCGGGTCTACCCCCGTAGCATTCTCCGTACGAGGGTTGAACAACGCACTCTCTTGGTGGTTTAGGTTTGTTTAGGTCATATCTACATGGAAAAATAAGGATAGTCCCATGGTTCCACCGGTCTACCCTCGTTTGACCCGCGACGGGAGCCTACTCCTACATGTCCAGCACGCTTCTATAGGTGTTATCGCATGCAACGTGGACGGTCACACCCGGGAGCTAGGTTTTCCGTCTAGGGGCAATCCACCACCCTTGTGAATGTATGCTAGGGCCACACGCATGTTCCCGTGGCATCCCGGCACTCGGGCGGTCGTTTTCCGATGAAACCCTAATCCGAGGGACCCGCGGGTCTACCCCCGTAGCATTCTCCGTACGAGGGTTGAACAACGCACTCTCTCGGTGGTTTAGGTTTGTTTGGGTCATATCTACATGGAAAACCAAGGATAGGCCCAGGGTTCCACCGGTCTACCCTCGTTTGACCCGCGACGGGAGCCTACTCCTACATGTCCAGCACGCTTCTATAGGTGTTATCGCATGCAACGTGGACGGTCACACCCGGGAGCTAGGTTTTCCGTCTAGGGGCAATCCACCACCCTTGTGCATGTATGCTAGGACCACACGCATGTTCCCGTGGCATCCCGGCACTCGGGCGGTCGTTTTCCGACGAAACCCTAATCCGAGGGACCCGCGGGTCTACCCCCGTAGCATTCTCCGTACGAGGGTTGAACAACGCACTCTCTCGGTGGTTTAGGTTTGTTTGGGTCATATCTACATGGAAAACCAAGGATAGGCCCAGGGTTCCACCGGTCTACCCTCGTTTGACCCGCGACGGGAGCCTACTCCTACATGTCCAGCACGCTTCTATAGGTGTTATCGCATGCAACGTGGACGGTCACACCCGGGAGCTAGGTTTTCCGTCTAGGGGCAATCCACCACCCTTGTGCATGTATGCTAGGGCCACACGCATGTTCCCGTGGCATCCCGGCACTCGGGCGGTCCTTTTCCGACGAAACCCTAATCCGAGGGACCCGCGGGTCTACCCCCATAGCATTCTCCGTACGAGGGTTGAACAACGCACTCTCTCGTTGGTTTAGGTTTGTTTGGGTCATATCTACATGGAAAACCAAGGATAGGCCCAGGGTTCCACCGGTCTACCCTCGTTTGACCCGCGACGGGAGCCTACTCCTACATGTCCAGCACGCTTCTATAGGTGTTATCGCATGCAACATGGACGGTCACACCCGGGAGCTAGGTTTTCCGTCTAGGGGAAATCCACCACCCTTGTGAATGTATGCTAGGGCCACACGCATGTTCCCGTGGCATCCCGGCACTCGGGCGGTCGTTTTCCGATGAAACCCTAATCCGAGGGACCCGCGGGTCTACCCCTGTAGCATTCTCCGTACGAGGGTTGAAAAACGCACTCTCTCGGTGGTTTAGGTTTGTTTGGGTCATATCTACATGGAAAACCAAGGATAGGCCCAGGGTTCCACCGGTCTACCCTCGTTTGACCCGCGACGGGAGCCTACTCCTACATGTCCAGCACGCTTCTATAGGTGTTATCACATGCAACGTGGACGGTCACACCCGGGAGCTAGGTTTTCCGTCTAGGGGCAATCCACAACCCTTGTGCATGTATGCTAGGGCCACACGCATGTTCCCGTGGCATCCCGGCACTCGGGCGGTCGTTTTCCGACGAAACCCTAATCCGAGGGACCCGCGGGTCTACCCCCGTAGCATTCTCCGTACGAGGGTTGAACAACACACTCTCTTGGTGGTTTAGGTTTGTTTAGGTCATATCTACATGGAAAACTAAGGATAGGCCCATGGTTCCACCGGTCTACCCTCATTTGACCCGCGGCGGGAGCCTACTCCTACATGTCCAGCACACTTCTCTAAGTGTTATCGCATGCAACATGAACGGTCACACCCCGGAGCTAGATTTTCCATCTAGGGGCAATCCACCACCCTTGTGCATGTATGCTAGGGCCACACGCATGTTCCCGTGGCATCCCGGCACTCGGGCGGTCGTTTTCCGACGAAACCCTAATCCGAGGGACCCGCGGGTCTACCCCCGTAGCATTCTCCGTACGAGGGCTGAACAACGCACTCTCTCGGTGGTTTAGGTTTGTTTAGGTCATATCTACATGGAAAACCAAGGATAGGCCCAGGGTTCCACCGGTCTACCCTCGTTTGACCCGCGGCGGGAGCCTACTCCTACATGTCCAGCACGCTTCTATAGGTGTTATCGCATACAACGTGGACGGTCACACCCGGGAGCTAGGTTTTCCGTCTAGGGGCAATCCACCACCCTTGTGCATGTATGCTAGGGCCACACGCATGTTCCTGTGGCATCCCGGCACTCGGGCGGTCGTTTTCTGATGAAACCCTAATCCGAGGGACCTGCGGGTCTACCCCCGTAGCATTCTCCGTACGAGGGTTGAACAACGCACTCTCTTGGTGGTTTAGGTTTGTTTAGGTCATATCTACATGGAAAACTAAGTATAGGCCCATGGTTCCACCGGTCTACCCTCGTTTGACCCGCGGCGGGAGCCTACTCCTACATGTCCAGCACACTTCTCTAAGTGTTATCGCATGCAACGTGGACGGTCACACCCCGGAGCTAGATTTTCCGTCTAGGGGCAATCCACCACCCTTGTGCATGAATGCTAGGGCCACACGCATGTTACCGTGGCATCTCGGCACTCGGGCGGTCGTTTTCCGACGAAACCCTAATCCGGGGGACCCGCGGGTCTACCCCCATAGCATTCTCCGTACGAGGGTTGAACAACGCACTCTCTCGGTGGTTTAGGTTTGTTTGGGTCATATCTACATGGAAAACCAAGGATAGGCCCAAGGTTCCACCGGTCTACCCTCGTTTGACCCGCGACGGGAGCCTACTCCTACATGTCCAGCATGCTTCTATAGGTGTTATCGCATGCAACGTGGACGGTCACACCCGGGAGCTAGATTTTCTGTCTAGGGGCAATCCACCACCCTTGTGCATGTATGCTAGGGCCACACGCATGTTCCCGTGGCATCCTGGCACTCGGGCGGTCGTTTTCCGACGAAACCCTAATCCGAGGGACCCGCGGGTCTACCCCCGTACCATTCTCCGTACGAGGGTTGAACAACGCACTCTCTTGGTGGTTTAGGTTTGTTTAGGTCATATCTACATGGAAAACCAAGGATAGGCCCAGGGTTCCACCGGTCTACCCTCGTTTGACCCGCGACGGGAGCCTACTCCTACATGTCCAGCACAGTTCTATAGGTGTTATCGCATGCAACGTGGACGGTCACACCCCGGAGCTAGATTTTCCGTCTAGGGGCAATCCACCACCCTTGTGCATGTATGCTAGGGCCACACGCATGTTCCCGTGGCATCCCGGCACTCGGGCGGTCGTTTTCTGACGAAACCCTAATCCGAGGGACCCGCGGGTTTACCCCCGTAGAATTCTCCGTACGAGGGTTGAAAAATGCACTCTCTCGGTGGTTTAGGTTTGTTTGGGTCATATCTACATGGAAAACCAAGGATAGGCCCAGGGTTCCACCGGTCTACCCTCGTTTGACCCGCGACGGGAGCCTACTCCTACATGTCCAGCACGCTTCTATAGGTGTTATCGCATGCAACGTGGACGGTCACACCCGGGAGCTAGGTTTTCCGTCTAGGGGCAATCCACCACCCTTGTGCATGTATGCTAGGGCCACACGCATGTTCCCGTGTCATCCCGGCACTCGGGCGGTCCTTTTCCGACGAAACCCTAATCCGAGGGACCCGCGGGTCTACCCCCGTAGCATTCTCTGTACGAGGGTTGAACAACGCACTCTCTCGGTGGTTTAGGTTTGTTTGGGTCATATCTACATGGAAAACCAAGGATAGGCCCAGGGTTCCACCGGCCTACCCTCGTTTGACCCGCGACGGGAGCCTACTCCTACATGTCCAGCACGCTTCTATAGGTGTTATCGCATGCAACGTGGACGGTCACACCCGGGAGCTAGGTTTTCCGTCTAGGGGCAATCCACCACCCTTGTGCATGTATGCTAGGGCCACACGCATGTTCCCGTGGCATCCCGGCACTCGGGCGGTCGTTTTCCGACGAAACCCTAATCCGAGGGACCCGCGGGTCTACCCCCGTAGCATTCTCTGTACGAGGGTTGAACAACGCACTCTCTTGGTGGTTTAGGCTTGTTTAGGTCATATATACATGTAAAACTAAGGATAGGCCCAAGGTTCCACCGGTCTACCCTTGTTTGACCCGCGGCGGGAGCCTACTCCTACATGTCCAGCACACTTCTCTAAGTGTTATCGCATGCAACGTTGACGGTCACACCCCGGAGCTAGACTTTCCGTCTAGGGGCAATCCACCACCCTTGTGCATGTATGCTAGGGCCACACGCATGTTCCCGTGGCATCCCGGCACTCGGGCGGTCGTTTTCCGACGAAACCCTAATCCGAGGGACCCGCGGGTCTACCCCCGTAGCATTCTCCGTACGAGGGTTGAACAACGCACTCTCTCGGTGGTTTAGGTTTGTTTGGGTCATATATACATGGAAAACCAAGGATAGGCCCAGGGTTCCACCGGTCTACCCTCGTTTGACCCGCGACGGGAGCCTACTCCTACATGTCCAGCACGCTACTATAGGTGTTATCGCATGTAACATGGACGGTCACACCCGGGAGCTAGGTTTTCCGTCTAGGGGAAATCCACCACCCTTGTGCATGTATGCTAGGACCACACGCATGTTCCCGTGGCATCCCGGCACTCGGGCGGTCCTTTTCCGACGAAACCCTAATCCGAGGGACCCGCGGGTCTACCCCCGTAGCATTCTCCGTACGAGGGTTGAACAACGCACTCTCTCGGTGGTTTAGGTTTGTTTGGGTCATATCTACATGGAAACCCAAGGATAGGCCCAGGGTTCCACCGGTCTACACTCGTTTGACCCGCGACGGGAGCCTACTCCTACATGTCCAGCACGCTTCTATAGGTGTTATCGCATGCAACGTGGACGGTCACACCCGGGAGCTAGGATTTCCGTCTAGGGGCAATCCACCACCCTTGTGCATGTATGCTAGGGCCACACGCATGTTCCCGTGGCATCTCGGCACTCGGGCGGTCCTTTTCCGACGAAACCCTAATCCGAGGGACCCACGGGTCTACCCCCGTAGCATTCTCCGTACGAGGGTTGAACAACGCACTCTCTCGGTGTTTTAGGTTTGTTTGGGTCATATCTACATGGAAAACCAAGGATAGGCCCAGGGTTCCACCGGTCTACCCTCGTTTGACCCGCGACGGGAGCCTACTCCTACATGTCCAGCACGCTTCTATAGGTGTTATCGCATGCAACGTTGACGGTCACACCCGGGAGCTAGGTTTTCCGTCTAGGGGCAATCCACCACCCTTGTGCATGTATGCTAGGGCCACACGCATGTTCCCGTGGCATCCCGGCACTCGGGCGGTCGTTTTCCGACGAAACCCTAATCCGAGGGACCCGCGGGTCTACCCCCATAGCATTCTCCGTACGAGGGTTGAACAACGCACTCTCTTGGTGGTTTAGGTTTGTTTAGGTCATATCTACATGGAAAACTAAGGATAGGCCCATGGTTCCACCGGTCTACCCTCGTTTGACCCGCGGCGGGAGCCTACTCCTACATGTCCAGCACACTTCTCTAAGTGTTATCGCATGCAACATGGACGGTCACACCCCGGAGCTAGATTTTCCGTCTAGGGGCAATCCACCACCCTTGTGCATGTATGCTAGGGCCACACGCATGTTCCCGTGGCATCCCGGCACTCGGGCGGTCGTTTTCCGACGAAACCCTAATCCGAGGGACCCACGGGTCTACCCCCGTAGCATTCTCTGTACGAGGGTTGAACAACGCACTCTCTTGGTGGTTTAGGTTTGTTTAGGTCATATATACATGGAAAACCAAGGATAGGCCCAAGGTTCCACCGGTCTACCCTCGTTTGACCCGCGGCGGGAGCCTACTCCTACATGTCCAGCACACTACTATTGGTGTTATCGCATGTAACGTGGACGGTCACACCCGGGAGCTAGGTTTTCCGTCTAGGGGAAATCCACCACCCTTGTGCATGTATGCTAGGGCCACACGCATGTTCCCGTGGCATCCCGGCACTCGGGCGGTCCTTTTCCGACGAAACCCTAATCCGAGGGACCCGCGGGTCTACCCCCGTAGCATTCTCCGTACGAGGGTTGAACAACGCACTCTCTCGGTGGTTTAGGTTTGTTTGGGTCATATCTACATGGAAAACCAAGGATAGGCCCAGGGTTCCACCGGTCTACCCTCGTTTGACCCGCGACGGAGCCTACTCCTACATGTCCAGCACGCTTCTATAGGTGTTATCGCATGCAACGTGGACGGTCACACCCGGGAGCTAGGTTTTCCGTCTAGGGGCAATCCACCACCCTTGTGCATGTATGCTAGGGCCACACGCATGTTCCCGTGGCATCCCGGCACTCGGGCGGTCCTTTTCCGACGAAACCCTAATCCGAGGGCCCCGCGGGTCTACCTCGTAGCATTCTCCGTACGCGGGTTGAACAACGCACTCTCTCGGTGGTTTAGGTTTGTTTAGGTCATATCTACATGGAAAACCAAGGATAGGCCCATGGTTCCACCGGTCTACCCTCGTTTGACCCGCGGCGGGAGCCTACTCCTACATGTCCAGCACGCTTCTATAGGTGTTATCGCATACAACGTGGACGGTCACACCCGGGAGCTAGGTTTTCCGTCTAGGGGCAATCCACCACCCTTGTGCATGTATGCTAGGGCCACACGCATGTTCCTGTGGCATCCCGGCACTCGGGCGGTCGTTTTCTGATGAAACCCTAATCCGAGGGACCCGCGGGTCTACCCCCGTAGCATTCTCCGTACGAGGGTTGAACAACGCACTCTCTTGGTGGTTTAGGTTTGTTTAGGTCATATCTACATGGAAAACTAAGTATAGGCCCATGGTTCCACCGGTCTACCCTCGTTTGACCCGCGGCGGGAGCCTACTCCTACATGTCCAGCACACTTCTCTAAGTGTTATCGCATGCAACGTGGACGGTCACACCCCGGAGCTAGATTTTCCGTCTAGGGGCAATCCACCACCCTTGTGCATGAATGCTAGGGCCACACGCATGTTACCGTGGCATCCCGGCACTCGGGCGGTCGTTTTCCGACGAAACCCTAATCCGGGGGACCCGCGGGTCTACCCCCATAGCATTCTCCGTACGAGGGTTGAACAACGCACTCTCTCGGTGGTTTAGGTTTGTTTGGGTCATATCTACATGGAAAACCAAGGATAGGCCCAAGGTTCCACCGGTCTACCCTCGTTTGACCCGCGACGGGAGCCTACTCCTACATGTCCAGCACGCTTCTATAGGTGTTATCGCATGCAACGTGGACGGTCACACCCGGGAGCTAGATTTTCTGTCTAGGGGCAATCCACCACCCTTGTGCATGTATGCTAGGGCCACACGCATGTTCCCGTGGCATCCTGGCACTCGGGCGGTCGTTTTCCGACGAAACCCTAATCCGAGGGACCCGCGGGTCTACCCCCGTAACATTCTCCGTACGAGGGTTGAACAACGCACTCTCTTGGTGGTTTAGGTTTGTTTAGGTCATATCTACATGGAAAACCAAGGATAGGCCCAGGGTTCCACCGGTCTACCCTCGTTTGACCCGCGACGGGAGCCTACTCCTACATGTCCAGCACAGTTCTATAGGTGTTATCGCATGCAACGTGGACGGTCACACCCCGGAGCTAGATTTTCCGTCTAGGGGCAATCCACCACCCTTGTGCATGTATGCTAGGGCCACACGCATGTTCCCGTGGCATCCCGGCACTCGGGCGGTCGTTTTCTGACAAAACCCTAATCCGAGGGACCCGCGGGTTTACCCCCGTAGCATTCTCCGTACGAGGGTTGAAAAACGCACTCTCTCGGTGGTTTAGGTTTGTTTGGGTCATATCTACATGGAAAACCAAGGATAGGCCCAGGGTTCCACCGGTCTACCCTCGTTTGACCCGCGACGGGAGCCTACTCCTACATGTCCAGCACGCTTCTATAGGTGTTATCGCATGCAACGTGGACGGTCACACCCGGGAGCTAGGTTTTCCGTCTAGGGGCAATCCACCACCCTTGTGCATGTATGCTAGGGCCACACGCATGTTCCCGTGTCATCCCGGCACTCGGGCGGTCCTTTTCCGACGAAACCCTAATCCGAGGGACCCGCGGGTCTACCCCCGTAGCATTCTCTGTACGAGGGTTGAACAACGCACTCTCTCGGTGGTTTAGGTTTGTTTGGGTCATATCTACATGGAAAACCAAGGATAGGCCCAGGGTTCCACCGGTCTACCCTCGTTTGACCCGCGACGGGAGCCTACTCCTACATGTCCAGCACGCTTCTATAGGTGTTATCGCATGCAACGTGGACGGTCACACCCGGGAGCTAGGTTTTCTGTCTAGGGGCAATCCACCACCCTTGTGCATGTATGCTAGGGCCACACGCATGTTCCCGTGGCATCCCGGCACTCGGGCGGTCGTTTTCCGACGAAACCCTAATCCGAGGGACCCGCGGATCTACCCCCGTAGCATTCTCCGTACGAGGGTTGAACAACGCACTCTCTTGGTGGTTTAGGTTTGTTTAGGTCATATCTACATGGAAAACTAAGGATAGGCCCATGGTTCCACCGGTCTACCCTCGTTTGACCCGCGGCGGGAGCCTACTCCTACATGTCCAGCACACTTCTCTAAGTGTTATCGCATGCAACATGGACGGTCACACCCCGGAGCTAGATTTTCCGTCTAGGGGCAATCCACCACCCTTGTGCATGTATGCTAGGGCCACACACATGTTCCCGTGGCATCCCGGCACTCGGGCGGTCGTTTTCCGACGAAACCCTAATCCGAGGGACCCGCGGGTCTACCCCGTAGCATTCTCCGTACGAGGGTTGAACAACGCACTCTCTCGGTGGTTTAGGTTTGTTTGGGTCATATATACATGGAAAACCAAGGATAGGCCCAGGGTTCCACCGGTCTACCCTCGTTTGACCCGCGACGGGAGCCTACTCCTACATGTCCAGCACGCTACTATAGGTGTTATCGCATGTAACATGGACGGTCACACCCGGGAGCTAGGTTTTCCGTCTAGGGGCAATCCACCACCCTTGTGCATGTATGCTAGGGCCACACGCATGTTCCCGTGGCATCCCGGCACTCGGGCGGTCCTTTTCCGACGAAACCCTAATCCGAGGGACCCGCGGGTCTACCCCCGTAGCATTCTCCGTACGAGGGTTGAACAACGCACTCTCTCGGTGGTTTAGGTTTGTTTGGGTCATATATACATGGAAAACCAAGGATAGGCCCAGGGTTCCACCGGTCTACCCTCGTTTGACCCGCGACGGGAGCCTACTCCTACATGTCCAGCACGCTTCTATAGGTGTTATCGCATGCAACGTGGACGGTCACACCCGGGAGCTAGGTTTTCCGTCTAGGGGCAATCCACCACCCTTGTGCATGTATGCTAGGGCCACACGCATGTTCCCGTGGCATCCCGGCACTCGGGCGGTCCTTTTCCGACGAAACCCTAATCCGAGGGACCCGCGGGTCTACCCCCGTAGCATTCTCCGTACGAGGGTTGAACAACGCACTCTCTCGGTGGTTTAGGTTTGTTTGGGTCATATCTACATGGAAAACCAAGGATAGGCCCAGGGTTCCACCGGTCTACCCTCGTTTGACCCGCGACGGGAGCCTACTCCTACATGTCCAGCACGCTTCTATAGGTGTTATCGCATGCAACGTGGACGGTCACACCCGGGAGCTAGGTTTTCCGTCTAGGGGCAATACACCACCCTTGTGCATGTATGCTAGGGCCACACGCATGTTCCCGTGGCATCCCGGCACTCGGGCGGTCCTTTTCCGACGAAACCCTAATCCGAGGGACCCGCGGGTCTACCCCCGTAGCATTCTCCGTACGAGGGTTGAACAACGCACTCTCTCGGTGGTTTAGGTTTGTTCGGGTCATATCTACATGGAAAACCAAGGATAGGCCCAGGGTTCCACCGGTCTACCCTCGTTTGACCCGCGACGGGAGCCTACTCCTACATGTCCAGCACGCTTCTATAGGTGTTATCGCATGCAACGTGGACGGTCACACCCGGGAGCTAGGTTTTCCGTCTAGGGGCAATCCACCACCCTTGTGAATGTATGCTAGGGCCACACGCATGTTCCCGTGGCATCTCGGCACTCGGGCGGTCGTTTTCCGACGAAACCCTAATCCGAGGGACCCGCGGGTCTACCCCCGTAGCATTCTCCGTACGAGGGTTGAACAACGCACTCTCTCGGTGGTTTAGGTTTGTTTGGGTCATATCTACATGGAAAACCAAGGATAGGCCCAGGGTTCCACCGGTCTACCCTCGTTTGACCCGCGACGGGAGCCTACTCCTACATGTCCAGCACGCTTCTATAGGTGTTATCGCATGCAACGTGGACGGTCACACCCGGGAGCTAGGTTTTCCGTCTAGGGGCAATACACCACCCTTGTGCATGTATGATAGGGCCACACGCATGTTCCCGTGGCATCCCGGCACTCGGGCGGTCCTTTTCCGACGAAACCCTAATCCGAGGGACCCGCGGGTCTACCCTCGTAGCATTCTCCGTACGCGGGTTGAACAACGCACTCTCTCGGTGGTTTAGGTTTGTTTAGGTCATATCTACATGGAAAACCAAGGATAGGCCCATGGTTCCACCGGTCTACCCTCGTTTGACCCGCGGCGGGAGCCTACTCCTACATGTCCAGCACGCTTCTATAGGTGTTATCGCATACAACGTGGACGGTCACACCCGGGAGCTAGGTTTTCCGTCTAGGGGCAATCCACCACCCTTGTGCATGTATGCTAGGGCCACACGCATGTTCCTGTGGCATCCCGGCACTCGGGCGGTCGTTTTCTGATGAAACCCTAATTCGAGGGACCCGCGGGTCTACCCCCGTAGCATTCTCCGTACGAGGGTTGAACAACGCACTCTCTTGGTGGTTTAGGTTTGTTTAGGTCATATCTACATGGAAAACTAAGTATAGGCCCATGGTTCCACCGGTCTACCCTCGTTTGACCCGCGGCGGGAGCCTACTCCTACATGTCCAGCACACTTCTCTAAGTGTTATCGCATGCAACGTGGACGGTCACACCCCGGAGCTAGATTTTCCGTCTAGGGGCAATCCACCACCCTTGTGCATGAATGCTAGGGCCACACGCATGTTACCGTGGCATCCCGTTACTCGGGCGGTCGTTTTCCGACGAAACCCTAATCCGGGGGACCCGCGGGTCTACCCCCATAGCATTCTCCGTACGAGGGTTGAACAACGCACTCTCTCGGTGGTTTAGGTTTGTTTGGGTCATATCTACATGGAAAACCAAGGATAGGCCCAAGGTTCCACCGGTCTACCCTCGTTTGACCCGCGACGGGAGCCTACTCCTACATGTCCAGCACGCTTCTATAGGTGTTATCGCATGCAACGTGGACGGTCACACCCGGGAGCTAGATTTTCTGTCTAGGGGCAATCCACCACCCTTGTGCATGTATGCTAGGGCCACACGCATGTTCCCGTGGCATCCTGGCACTCGGGCGGTCGTTTTCCGACGAAACCCTAATCCGAGGGACCCGCGGGTCTACCCCCGTAACATTCTCCGTACGAGGGTTGAACAACGCACTCTCTTGGTGGTTTAGGTTTGTTTAGGTCATATCTACATGGAAAACCAAGGATAGGCCCAGGGTTCCACCGGTCTACCCTCGTTTGACCCGCGACGGGAGCCTACTCCTACATGTCCAGCACAGTTCTATAGGTGTTATCGCATGCAACGTGGACGGTCACACCCCGGAGCTAGATTTTCCGTCTAGGGGCAATCCACCACCCTTGTGCATGTATGCTAGGGCCACACGCATGTTCCCGTGGCATCCCGGCACTCGGGCGGTCGTTTTCTGACGAAACCCTAATCCGAGGGACCCGCGGGTTTACCCCCGTAGCATTCTCCGTACGAGGGTTGAAAAACGCACTCTCTCGGTGGTTTAGGTTTGTTTGGGTCATATCTACATGGAAAACCAAGGATAGGCCCAGGGTTCCACCGGTCTACCCTCGTTTGACCCGCGACGGGAGCCTACTCCTACATGTCCAGCACGCTTCTATAGGTGTTATCGCATGCAACGTGGACGGTCACACCCGGGAGCTAGGTTTTCCGTCTAGGGGCAATCCACCACCCTTGTGCATGTATGCTAGGGCCACACGCATGTTCCCGTGTCATCCCGGCACTCGGGCGGTCCTTTTCCGACGAAACCCTAATCCGAGGGACCCGCGGGTCTACCCCCGTAGCATTCTCTGTACGAGGGTTGAACAACGCACTCTCTCGGTGGTTTAGGTTTGTTTGGGTCATATCTACATGGAAAACCAAGGATAGGCCCAGGGTTCCACCGGTCTACCCTCGTTTGTCCCGCGACGGGAGCCTACTCCTACATGTCCAGCACGCTTCTATAGGTGTTATCGCATGCAACGTGGACGGTCACACCCGGGAGCTAGGTTTTCCGTCTAGGGGCAATCCACCACCCTTGTGCATGTATGCTAGGGCCACACGCATGTTCCCGTGGCATCCCGGCACTCGGGCGGTCGTTTTCCGACGAAACCCTAATCCGAGGGACCCGCGGATCTACCCCCGTAGCATTCTCCGTACGAGGGTTGAACAACGCACTCTCTTGGTGGTTTAGGTTTGTTTAGGTCATATCTACATGGAAAACTAAGGATAGGCCCATGGTTCCACCGGTCTACCCTCGTTTGACCCGCGGCGGGAGCCTACTCCTACATGTCCAGCACACTTCTCTAAGTGTTATCGCATGCAACATGGACGGTCACACCCCGGAGCTAGATTTTCCGTCTAGGGGCAATCCACCACCCTTGTGCATGTATGCTAGGGCCACACACATGTTCCCGTGGCATCCCGGCACTCGGGCGGTCGTTTTCCGACGAAACCCTAATCCGAGGGACCCGCGGGTCTACCCCGTAGCATTCTCCGTACGAGGGTTGAACAACGCACTCTCTCGGTGGTTTAGGTTTGTTTGGGTCATATATACATGGAAAACCAAGGATAGGCCCAGGGTTCCACCGGTCTACCCTCGTTTGACCCGCGACGGGAGCCTACTCCTACATGTCCAGCACGCTACTATAGGTGTTATCGCATGCAACGTGGACGGTCACACCCGGGAGCTAGGTTTTCCGTCTAGGGGCAATCCACCACCCTTGTGAATGTATGATAGGGCCACACGCATGTTCCCGTGGCATCCCGGCACTCGGGCGGTCATTTTCCGACGAAACCCTAATCCGAGGGACCCGCGGGTCTACCCCCGTAGCATTCTCCGTACGAGGGTTGAAAAACGCACTCTCTCGGTGGTTTAGGTTTGTTTGGGTCATATATACATGGAAAACCAAGGATAGGCCCAGGGTTCCACCGGTCTACCCTCGTTTGACCCGCGACGGGAGCCTACTCCTACATGTCCAGCACGCTTCTATAGGTGTTATCGCATGCAACGTGGACGGTCACACCCGGGAGCTAGGTTTTCCGTCTAGGGGCAATCCACCACCCTTGTGCATGTATGCTAGGGCCACACGCATGTTCCCGTGGCATCCCGGCACTCGGGCGGTCCTTTTCCGACGAAACCCTAATCCGAGGGACCCGCGGGTCTACCCCCGTAGCATTCTCCGTACGAGGGTTGAACAACGCACTCTCTCGGTGGTTTAGGTTTGTTTGGGTCATATCTACATGGAAAACCAAGGATAGGCCCAGGGTTCCACCGGTCTACCCTCGTTTGACCCGCGACGGGAGCCTACTCCTACATGTCCAGCACGCTTCTATAGGTGTTATCGCATGCAACGTGGACGGTCACACCCGGGAGCTAGGTTTTCCGTCTAGGGGCAATACACCACCCTTGTGCATGTATGCTAGGGCCACACGCATGTTCCCGTGGCATCCCGGCACTCGGGCGGTCCTTTTCCGACGAAACCCTAATCCGAGGGACCCGCGGGTCTACCCCCGTAGCATTCTCCGTACGAGGGTTGAACAACGCACTCTCTCGGTGGTTTAGGTTTGTTCGGGTCATATCTACATGGAAAACCAAGGATAGGCCCAGGGTTCCACCGGTCTACCCTCGTTTGACCCGCGACGGGAGCCTACTCCTACATGTCCAGCACGCTTCTATAGGTGTTATCGCATGCAACGTGGACGGTCACACCCGGGAGCTAGGTTTTCCGTCTAGGGGCAATCCACCACCCTTGTGAATGTATGCTAGGGCCACACGCATGTTCCCGTGGCATCTCGGCACTCGGGCGGTCGTTTTCCGACGAAACCCTAATCCGAGGGACCCGCGGGTCTACCCCCGTAGCATTCTCCGTACGAGGGTTGAACAACGCACTCTCTCGGTGGTTTAGGTTTGTTTGGGTCATATCTACATGGAAAACCAAGGATAGGCCCAGGGTTCCACCGGTCTACCCTCGTTTGACCCGCGACGGGAGCCTACTCCTACATGTCCAGCACGCTTCTATAGGTGTTATCGCATGCAACGTGGACGGTCACACCCGGGAGCTAGGTTTTCCGTCTAGGGGCAATACACCACCCTTGTGCATGTATGATAGGGCCACACGCATGTTCCCGTGGCATCCCGGCACTCGGGCGGTCCTTTTCCGACGAAACCCTAATCCGAGGGACCCGCGGGTCTACCCCCGTAGCATTCTCCGTACGAGGGTTGAACAACGCACTCTCTCGGTGGTTTAGGTTTCTTTGGGTCATATCTACATGGAAAACCAAGGATAGGCCCAGGGTTCCACCGGTCTACCCTCGTTTGACCCGCGACGGGAGCCTACTCCTACATGTCCATCACGCTTCTATAGGTGTTATCGCATGCAACGTGGACGGTCACACCCGGGAGCTAGGTTTTCCGTCTAGGGGCAATCCACCACCCTTGTGAATGTATGCTAGGGCCACACGCATGTTCCCGTGGCATCCCGGCACTCGGGCGGTCGTTTTCCGACGAAACCCTAATCCGAGGGACCCGCGGGTCTACCCCCGTAGCATTCTCCGTACGAGGGTTGAAAAACGCACTCTCTCGGTGGTTTAGGTTTGTTTGGGTCATATCTACATGGAAAACCAAGGATAGGCCCAGGGTTCCACCGGTCTACCCTCGTTTGACCCGCGACGGGAGCCTACTCCTACATGTCCAGCACGCTTCTATAGGTGTTATCGCATGCAACATGGACGGTCACACCCGGGAGCTAGGTTTTCCGTCTAGGGGCAATCCACCACCCTTGTGCATGTATGCTAGGGCCACACGCATGTTCCCGTGGCATCCCGGCACTCGGGCGGTCGTTTTCCGACGAAACCCTAATCCGAGGGACCCGCGGGTCTACCCCCGTAGCATTCTCCGTACGAGGGTTGAACAACACACTCTCTTGGTGGTTTAGGTTTGTTTAGGTCATATCTACATGGAAAACTAAGGATAGGCCCATGGTTCCACCGGTCTACCCTCGTTTGACCCGCGGCGGGAGCCTACTCCTACATGTCCAGCACACTTCTCTAAGTGTTATCGCATGCAACATGGACGGTCACACCCCGGAGCTAGATTTTCCGTCTAGGGGCAATCCACCACCCTTGTGCATGTATGCTAGGGCCACACGCATGTTCCCGTGGCATCCCGGCACTCGGGCGGTCGTTTTCCGACGAAACCCTAATCCGAGGGACCCGTGGGTCTACCCCCGTAGCATTCTCTGTACGAGGGTTGAACAACGCAATCTCTTGGTGGTTTAGGTTTGTTTAGGTCATATATACATGGAAAACTAAGGATAGGCCCAAGGTTCCACCGGTCTACCCTCGTTTGACCCGCGGCGGGAGCCTACTCCTACATGTCCAGCACACTTCTCTAAGTGTTATCGCATGCAACGTGGACGGTCACACCCCGGAGCTAGATTTTCCGTCTAGGGGCAATCCACCACCCTGGTGCATGTATGCTAGGGCCACACGCATGTTCCCGTGGCATCGCGGCACTCGGGCGGTCGTTTTCCGACAAAACCCTAATCCGAGGGACCCGCGGGTCTACCCCCGTAGCATTCTCCGTACGAGGGTTGAACAACGCACTCTCTCGGTGGTTTTGGTTTGTTTGGGTCATATATACATGGAAAACCAAGGATAGGCCCAGGGTTCCACCGGTCTACCCTCGTTTGACCCGCGACGGGAGCCTACTCCTACATGTCCAGCACGCTACTATAGGTGTTATCGCATGTAACGTGGACGGTCACACCCGGGAGCTAGGTTTTCCGTCTAGGGGCAATCCACCACCCTTGTGCATGTATGCTAGGGCCACACGCATGTTCCCGTGGCATCCCGGCACTCGGGCGGTCCTTTTCCGACGAAACCCTAATCCGAGGGACCCGCGGGTCTACCCCCGTAGCATTCTCCGTACGAGGGTTGAACAACGCACTCTCTCGGTGGTTTAGGTTTGTTTGGGTCATATATACATGGAAAACCAAGGATAGGCCCAGGGTTCCACCGGTCTACCCTCGTTTGACCCGCGACGGGAGCCTACTCCTACATGTCCAGCACGCTTCTATAGGTGTTATCGCATGCAACGTGGACGGTCACACCCGGGAGCTAGGTTTTCCGTCTAGGGGCAATCCACCACCCTTGTGCATGTATGCTAGGGCCACACGCATGTTCCCGTGGCATCCCGGCACTCGGGCGGTCCTTTTCCGACGAAACCCTAATCCGAGGGACCCGCGGGTCTACCCCCGTAGCATTCTCCGTACGAGGGTTGAACAACGCACTCTCTCGGTGGTTTAGGTTTGTTTGGGTCATATCTACATGGAAAACACAAGGATAGGCCCAGGGTTCCACCGGTCTACCCTCGTTTGACCCGCGACGGGAGCCTACTCCTACATGTCCAGCACGCTTCTATAGGTGTTATCGCATGCAACGTGGACGGTCACACCCGGGAGCTAGGTTTTCCGTCTAGGGGCAATACACCACCCTTGTGCATGTATGCTAGGGCCACACGCATGTTCCCGTGGCATCCCGGCACTCGGGCGGTCCTTTTCCGACGAAACCCTAATCCGAGGGACCCGCGAGTCTACCCCCGTAGCATTCTCCGTACGAGGGTTGAACAACGCACTCTCTCGGTGGTTTAGGTTTGTTCGGGTCATATCTACATGGAAAACCAAGGATAGGCCCAGGGTTCCACCGGTCTACCCTCGTTTGACCCGCGACGGGAGCCTACTCCTACATGTCCAGCACGCTTCTATAGGTGTTATCGCATGCAACGTGGACGGTCACACCCGGGAGCTAGGTTTTCCGTCTAGGGGCAATCCACCACCCTTGTGAATGTATGATAGGGCCACACGCATGTTCCTGTGGCATCCCGGCACTCGGGCGGTCATTTTCCGACGAAACCCTAATCCGAGGGACCCGCGGGTCTACCCCCGTAGCATTCTCCGTACGAGGGTTGAAAAACGCACTCTCTCGGTGGTTTAGGTTTGTTTGGGTCATATCTACATGGAAAACCAAGGATAGGCCCAGGGTTCCACCGGTCTACCCTCGTTTGACCCGCGACGGGAGCCTACTCCTACATGTCCAGCACGCTTCTATAGGTGTTATCGCATGCAACATGGACGGTCACACCCGGGAGCTAGGTTTTCCGTCTAGGGGCAATCCACCACCCTTGTGCATGTATGCTAGGGCCACACGCATGTTCCCGTGGCATCCCGGCACTCGGGCGGTCCTTTTCCGACGAAACCCTAATCCGAGGGACCCGCGGGTCTACCCCCGTAGCATTCTCCGTACGAGGGTTGAACAACGCACTCTCTCGGTGGTTTAGGTTTGTTTGGGTCATATCTACATGGAAAACCAAGGATAGGCCCAGGGTTCCACCGGTCTACCCTCGTTTGACCCGCGACGGGAGCCTACTCCTACATGTCCAGCACGCTTCTATAGGTGTTATCGCATGCAACGTGGACGGTCACACCCGGGAGCTAGGTTTTCCGTCTAGGGGCAATACACCACCCTTGTGCATGTATGCTAGGGCCACACGCATGTTCCCGTGGCATCCCGGCACTCGGGCGGTCCTTTTCCGACGAAACCCTAATCCGAGGGACCCGCGGGTCTACCCCCGTAGCATTCTCCGTACGAGGGTTGAACAACGCACTCTCTCGGTGGTTTAGGTTTGTTCGGGTCATATCTACATGGAAAACCAAGGATAGGCCCAGGGTTCCACCGGTCTACCCTCGTTTGACCCGCGACGGGAGCCTACTCCTACATGTCCAGCACGCTTCTATAGGTGTTATCGCATGCAACGTGGACGGTCACACCCGGGAGCTAGGTTTTTCGTCTAGGGGCAATCCACCACCCTTGTGAATGTATGCTAGGGCCACACGCATGTTCCCGTGGCATCTCGGCACTCGGGCGGTCGTTTTCCGACGAAACCCTAATCCGAGGGACCCGCGGGTCTACCCCGTAGCATTCTCCGTACGAGGGTTGAACAACGCACTCTCTCGGTGGTTTAGGTTTGTTTGGGTCATATCTACATGGAAAACCAAGGATAGGCCCAGGGTTCCACCGGTCTACCCTCGTTTGACCCGCGACGGGAGCCTACTCCTACATGTCCAGCACGCTTCTATAGGTGTTATCGCATGCAACGTGGACGGTCACACCCGGGAGCTAGGTTTTCCGTCTAGGGGCAATACACCACCCTTGTGCATGTATGATAGGGCCACACGCATGTTCCCGTGGCATCCCGGCACTCGGGCGGTCCTTTTCCGACGAAACCCTAATCCGAGGGACCCGCGGGTCTACCCCCGTAGCATTCTCCGTACGAGGGTTGAACAACGCACTCTCTCGGTGGTTTAGGTTTCTTTGGGTCATATCTACATGGAAAACCAAGGATAGGCCCAGGGTTCCACCGGTCTACCCTCGTTTGACCCGCGACGGGAGCCTACTCCTACATGTCCATCACGCTTCTATAGGTGTTATCGCATGCAACGTGGACGGTCACACCCGGGAGCTAGGTTTTCCGTCTAGGGGCAATCCACCACCCTTGTGAATGTATGCTAGGGCCACACGCATGTTCCCGTGGCATCCCGGCACTCGGGCGGTCGTTTTCCGACGAAACCCTAATCCGAGGGACCCGCGGGTCTACCCCCGTAGCATTCTCCGTACGAGGGTTGAAAAACGCACTCTCTCGGTGGTTTAGGTTTGTTTGGGTCATATCTACATGGAAAACCAAGGATAGGCCCAGGGTTCCACCGGTCTACCCTCGTTTGACCCGCGACGGGAGCCTACTCCTACATGTCCAGCACGCTTCTATAGGTGTTATCGCATGCAACATGGACGGTCACACCCGGGAGCTAGGTTTTCCGTCTAGGGGCAATCCACCACCCTTGTGCATGTATGCTAGGGCCACACGCATGTTCCCGTGGCATCCCGGCACTCGGGCGGTCGTTTTCCGACGAAACCCTAATCCGAGGGACCCGCGGGTCTACCCCCGTAGCATTCTCCGTACGAGGGTTGAACAACACACTCTCTTGGTGGTTTAGGTTTGTTTAGGTCATATCTACATGGAAAACTAAGGATAGGCCCATGGTTCCACCGGTCTACCCTCGTTTGACCCGCGGCGGGAGCCTACTCCTACATGTCCAGCACACTTCTCTAAGTGTTATCGCATGCAACATGGACGGTCACACCCCGGAGCTAGATTTTCCGTCTAGGGGCAATCCACCACCCTTGTGCATGTATGCTAGGGCCACACGCATGTTCCCGTGGCATCCCGGCACTCGGGCGGTCGTTTTCCGACGAAACCCTAATCCGAGGGACCCGTGGGTCTACCCCCGTAGCATTCTCTGTACGAGGGTTGAACAACGCACTCTCTTGGTGGTTTAGGTTTGTTTAGGTCATATATACATGGAAAACTAAGGATAGGCCCAAGGTTCCACCGGTCTACCCTCGTTTGACCCGCGGCGGGAGCCTACTCCTACATGTCCAGCACACTTCTCTAAGTGTTATCGCATGCAACGTGGACGGTCACACCCCGGAGCTAGATTTTCCGTCTAGGGGCAATCCACCACCCTTGTGCATGTATGCTAGGGCCACACGCATGTTCCCGTGGCATCCCGGCACTCGGGCGGTCGTTTTCCGACGAAACCCTAATCCGAGGGACCCGCGGGTCTACCCCCGTAGCATTCTCCGTACGAGGGTTGAACAACGCACTCTCTCGGTGGTTTAGGTTTGTTTGGGTCATATATACATGGAAAACCAAGGATAGGCCCAGGGTTCCACCGGTCTACCCTCGTTTGACCCGCGACGGGAGCCTACTCCTACATGTCCAGCACGCTACTATAGGTGTTATCGCATGTAACGTGGACGGTCACACCCGGGAGCTAGGTTTTCCGTCTAGGGGCAATCCACCACCCTTGTGCATGTATGCTAGGGCCACACGCATGTTCCCGTGGCATCCCGGCACTCGGGCGGTCCTTTTCCGACGAAACCCTAATCCGAGGGACCCGCGGGTCTACCCCCGTAGCATTCTCCGTACGAGGGTTGAACAACGCACTCTCTCGGTGGTTTAGGTTTGTTTGGGTCATATATACATGGAAAACCAAGGATAGGCCCAGGGTTCCACCGGTCTACCCTCGTTTGACCCGTGACGGGAGCCTACTCCTACATGTCCAGCACGCTTCTATAGGTGTTATCGCATGCAACGTGGACGGTCACACCCGGGAGCTAGGTTTTCCGTCTAGGGGCAATACACCACCCTTGTGCATGTATGCTAGGGCCACACGCATGTTCCCGTGGCATCCCGGCACTCGGGCGGTCCTTTTCCGACGAAACCCTAATCCGAGGGACCCGCGGGTCTACCCCCGTAGCATTCTCCGTACGAGGGTTGAACAACGCACTCTCTCGGTGGTTTAGGTTTGTTCGGGTCATATCTACATGGAAAACCAAGGATAGGCCCAGGGTTCCACCGGTCTACCCTCGTTTGACCCGCGACGGGAGCCTACTCCTACATGTCCAGCACGCTTCTATAGGTGTTATCGCATGCAACGTGGACGGTCACACCCGGGAGCTAGGTTTTCCGTCTAGGGGCAATCCACCACCCTTGTGAATGTATGCTAGGGCCACACGCATGTTCCCGTGGCATCCCGGCACTCGGGCGGTCATTTTCCGACGAAACCCTAATCCGAGGGACCCGCGGGTCTACCCCCGTAGCATTCTCCGTACGAGGGTTGAAAAACGCACTCTCTCGGTGGTTTAGGTTTGTTTGGGTCATATCTACATGGAAAACCAAGGATAGGCCCAGGGTTCCACCGGTCTACCCTCGTTTGACCCGCGACGGGAGCCTACTCCTACATGTCCAGCACGCTTCTATAGGTGTTATCGCATGCAACATGGACGGTCACACCCGGGAGCTAGGTTTTCCGTCTAGGGGCAATCCACCACCCTTGTGCATGTATGCTAGGGCCACACGCATGTTCCCGTGGCATCCCGGCACTCGGGCGGTCGTTTTCCGACGACACCCTAATCCGAGGGACCCGCGGGTCTACCCCCGTAGCATTCTCCGTACGAGAGTTGAACAACACACTCTCTTGGTGGTTTAGGTTTGTTTAGGTCATATCTACATGGAAAACTAAGGATAGGCCCATGGTTCCACCGGTCTACCCTCGTTTGACCCGCGGCGGGAGCCTACTCCTACATGTCCAGCACACTTCTCTAAGTGTTATCGCATGCAACATGGACGGTCACACCCCGGAGCTAGATTTTCCGTCTAGGGGCAATCCACCACCCTTGTGCATGTATGCTAGGGCCACACGCATGTTCCCGTGGCATCCCGGCACTCGGGCGGTCGTTTTCCGACGAAACCCTAATCCGAGGGACCCGTGGGTCTACCCCCGTAGCATTCTCTGTACGAGGGTTGAACAACGCACTCTCTTGGTGGTTTAGGTTTGTTTAGGTCATATATACATGGAAAACTAAGGATAGGCCCAAGGTTCCACTGGTCTACCCTCGTTTGACCCGCGGCGGGAGCCTACTCCTACATGTCCAGCACACTTCTCTAAGTGTTATCGCATGCAACGTGGACGGTCACACCCCGGAGCTAGATTTTCCGTCTAGGGGCAATCCACCACCCTTGTGCATGTATGCTAGGGCCACACGCATGTTCTTGTGGCATCCCGGCACTCGGGCGGTCGTTTTCCGACGAAACCCTAATCCGAGGGACCCGCGGGTCTACCCCCGTAGCATTCTCCGTACGAGGGTTGAACAACGCACTCTCTCGGTGGTTTAGGTTTGTTTGGGTCATATATACATGGAAAACCAAGGATAGGCCCAGGGTTCCACCGGTCTACCCTCGTTTGACCCGCGACGGGAGCCTACTCCTACATGTCCAGCACGCTACTATAGGTGTTATCGCATGTAACGTGGACGGTCACACCCGGGAGCTAGGTTTTCCGTCTAGGGGCAATCCACCACCCTTGTGCATGTATGCTAGGGCCACACGCATGTTCCCGTGGCATCCCGGCACTCGGGCGGTCCTTTTCCGACGAAACCCTAATCCGAGGGACCCGCGGGTCTACCCCCGTAGCATTCTCCGTACGAGGGTTGAACAACGCACTCTCTCGGTGGTTTAGGTTTGTTTGGGTCATATATACATGGAAAACCAAGGATAGGCCCAGGGTTCCACCGGTCTACCCTCGTTTGACCCGCGACGGGAGCCTACTCCTACATGTCCAGCACGCTTCTATAGGTGTTATCGCATGCAACGTGGACGGTCACACCCGGGAGCTAGGTTTTCCGTCTAGGGGCAATCCACCACCCTTGTGCATGTATGCTAGGGCCACACGCATGTTCCCGTGGCATCCCGGCACTCGGGCGGTCCTTTTCCGACGAAACCCTAATCCGAGGGACCCGCGGGTCTACCCCCGTAGCATTCTCCGTACGAGGGTTGAACAACGCACTCTCTCGGTGGTTTAGGTTTGTTTGGGTCATATCTACATGGAAAACACAAGGATAGGCCCAGGGTTCCACCGGTCTACCCTCGTTTGACCCGCGACGGGAGCCTACTCCTACATGTCCAGCACGCTTCTATAGGTGTTATCGCATGCAACGTGGACGGTCACACCCGGGAGCTAGGTTTTCCGTCTAGGGGCAATACACCACCCTTGTGCATGTATGCTAGGGCCACACGCATGTTCCCGTGGCATCCCGGCACTCGGGCGGTCCTTTTCCGACGAAACCCTAATCCGAGGGACCCGCGGGTCTACCCCCGTAGCATTCTCCGTACGAGGGTTGAACAACGCACTCTCTCGGTGGTTTAGGTTTGTTCGGGTCATATCTACATGGAAAACCAAGGATAGGCCCAGGGTTCCACCGGTCTACCCTCGTTTGACCCGCGACGGGAGCCTACTCCTACATGTCCAGCACGCTTCTATAGGTGTTATCGCATGCAACGTGGACGGTCACACCCGGGAGCTAGGTTTTCCGTCTAGGGGCAATCCACCACCCTTGTGAATGTATGCTAGGGCCACACGCATGTTCCCGTGGCATCCCGGCACTCGGGCGGTCATTTTCCGACGAAACCCTAATCCGAGGGACCCGCGGGTCTACCCCCGTAGCATTCTCCGTACGAGGGTTGAAAAACGCACTCTCTCGGTGGTTTAGGTTTGTTTGGGTCATATCTACATGGAAAACCAAGGATAGGCCCAGGGTTCCACCGGTCTACCCTCGTTTGACCCGCGACGGGAGCCTACTCCTACATGTCCAGCACGCTTCTATAGGTGTTATCGCATGCAACATGGACGGTCACACCCGGGAGCTAGGTTTTCCGTCTAGGGGCAATCCACCACCCTTGTGCATGTATGCTAGGGCCACACGCATGTTCCCGTGGCATCCCGGCACTCGGGCGGTCGTTTTCCGACGACACCCTAATCCGAGGGACCCGCGGGTCTACCCCCGTAGCATTCTCCGTACGAGGGTTGAACAACACACTCTCTTGGTGGTTTAGGTTTGTTTAGGTCATATCTACATGGAAAACTAAGGATAGGCCCATGGTTCCACCGGTCTACCCTCGTTTGACCCGCGGCGGGAGCCTACTCCTACATGTCCAGCACACTTCTCTAAGTGTTATCGCATGCAACATGGACGGTCACACCATGGGGCTAGATTTTCCGTCTAGGGGCAATCCACCACCCTTGTGCATGTATGCTAGGGCCACACGCATGTTCCCGTGGCATCCCGGCACTCGGGCGGTCGTTTTCCGACGAAACCCTAATCCGAGGGACCCGCGGGTCTACCCCCGTAGCATTCTCTGTACGAGGGTTGAACAACGCACTCTCTTGGTGGTTTAGGTTTGTTTAGGTCATATATACATGGAAAACTAAGGATAGGCCCAAGGTTCCACCGGTCTACCCTCGTTTGACCCGCGGCGGGAGCCTACTCCTACATGTCCAGCACACTTCTCTAAGTGTTATCGCATGCAACGTGGACGGTCACACCCCGGAGCTAGATTTTCCGTCTAGGGGCAATCCACCACCCTTGTGCATGTATGCTAGGGCCACACGCATGTTCCCGTGGCATCCCGGCACTCGGGCGGTCGTTTTCCGACGAAACCCTAATCCGAGGGACCCGCGGGTCTACCCCCGTAGCATTCTCCGTACGAGGGTTGAACAACGCACTCTCTCGGTGGTTTAGGTTTGTTTGGGTCATATATACATGGAAAACCAAGGATAGGCCCAGGGTTCCACCGGTCTACCCTCGTTTGACCCGCGACGGGAGCCTACTCCTACATGTCCAGCACGCTACTATAGGTGTTATCGCATGTAACGTGGACGGTCACACCCGGGAGCTAGGTTTTCCATCTAGGGGCAATCCACCACCCTTGTGCATGTATGCTAGGGCCACACGCATGTTCCCGTGGCATCCCGGCACTCGGGCGGTCCTTTTCCGACAAAACCCTAATCCGAGGGACCCGCGGGTCTACCCCCGTAGCATTCTCCGTACGAGGGTTGAACAACGCACTCTCTCGGTGGTTTAGGTTTGTTTGGGTCATATATACATGGAAAACCAAGGATAGGCCCAGGGTTCCACCGGTCTACCCTCGTTTGACCCGCGACGGGAGCCTACTCCTACATGTCCAGCACGCTTCTATAGGTGTTATCGCATGCAACGTGGACGGTCACACCCGGGAGCTAGGTTTTCCGTCTAGGGGCAATCCACCACCCTTGTGCATGTATGCTAGGGCCACACGCATGTTCCCGTGGCATCCCGGCACTCGGGCGGTCCTTTTCCGACGAAACCCTAATCCGAGGGACCCGCGGGTCTACCCCCGTAGCATTCTCCGTACGAGGGTTGAACAACGCACTCTCTCGGTGGTTTAGGTTTGTTTGGGTCATATCTACATGGAAAACCAAGGATAGGCCTAGGGTTCCACCGGTCTACCCTCGTTTGACCCGCGACGGGAGCCTACTCCTACATGTCCAGCACACTTCTATAGGTGTTATCGCATGCAACGTGGACGGTCACACCCCGGAGCTAGATTTTCCGTCTAGGGGCAATCCACCACCCTTGTGCATGTATGCTAGGGCCACACGCATGTTCCCGTGGCATCCCGGCACTCGGGCGGTCGTTTTCTGACGAAACCCTAATCCGAGGGACCCGCGGGTCTACCCCCGTAGCATTCTCCGTACGAGGGTTGAACAACGCACTCTCTCGGTGGTTTAGGTTTGTTTGGGTCATATCTACATGGAAAACCAAGTATAGGCCCAGGGTTCCACCGGTCTACCCTCGTTTGACCCGCGACGGGAGCCTACTCCTACATGTCCAGCACGCTTCTATAGGTGTTATCGCATGCAACGTGGACGGTCACACCCGGGAGCTAGGTTTTCCGTCTAGGGGCAATCCACCACCCTTGTGCATGTATGCTAGGGCCACACGCATGTTCCCGTGTCATCCCGGCACTCGGGCGGTCCTTTTCTGACGAAACCCTAATCCGAGGGACCCGCGGGTCTACCCCCGTAGCATTCTCTGTACGAGGGTTGAACAACGCACTCTCTCGGTGGTTTAGGTTTGTTTGGGTCATATCTACATGGAAAACCAAGGATAGGCCCAGGGTTCCACCGGTCTACCCTCGTTTGACCCGCGACGGGAGCCTACTCCTACATGTCCAGCACGCTTCTATAGGTGTTATCGCATGGAACGTGGACGGTCACACCCGGGAGCTAGGTTTTCCGTCTAGGGGCAATCCACCACCCTTGTGCTTGTATGCTAGGGCCACACGCATGTTCCCGTGGCATCCCGGCACTCGGGCGGTCGTTTTCCGACGAAACCCTAATCCGAGGGACCCGCGGGTCTACCCCCGTAGCATTCTCTGTACGAGGGTTGAACAACGCACTCTCTTGGTGGTTTAGGTCTGCTTAGGTCATATATACATGTAAAACTAAGGATAGGCCCAAGGTTCCACCGGTCTACCCTCGTTTGACCCGCGGCGGGAGCCTACTCCTACATGTCCAGCACACTTCTCAAAGTGTTATCGCATGCAACGTGGACGGTCACACCCCGGAGCTAGATTTTCCGTCTAGGGGCAATCCACCACCCTTGTGCATGTATGCTAGGGCCACACGCATGTTCCCGTGGCATCCCGGCACTCGGGCGGTCGTTTTCCGACGAAACCCTAATCCGAGGGACCCGCGGGTCTACCCCCGTAGCATTCTCCGTACGAGGGTTGAACAACGCACTCTGTCGGTGGTTTAGGTTTGTTTGGGTCATATATACATGGAAAACCAAGGATAGGCCCAGGGTTCCACCGGTCTACCCTCGTTTGACCCGCGACGGGAGCCTACTCCTACATGTCCAGCACGCTACTATAGGTGTTATCGCATGTAACGTGGACGGTCACACCCGGGAGCTAGGTTTTCCGTCTAGGGGCAATCCACCACCCTTGTGCATGTATGCTAGGGCCACACGCATGTTCCCGTGGCATCTCGGCACTCGGGCGGTCGTTTTTCGACGAAACCCTAATCCGAGGGACCCGCGGGTCTACCCCCGTAGCATTCTCCGTACGAGGGTTGAACAACGCACTCTCTCGGTGGTTTAGGTTTGTTTGTGTCATATCTACATGGAAAACCAAGGATAGGCCCAGGGTTCCACCGGTCTACCCTCGTTTGACCCGCGACGGGAGCCTACTCCTACATGTCCAGCACGCTTCTATAGGTGTTATCGCATGCAACGTGGACGGTCACACCCAGGAGCTAGGTTTTCCGTCTAGGGGCAATCCACCACCCTTGTGCATGTATGCTAGGGCCACACGCATGTTCCCGTGGCATCCCGGCACTCGGGCGGTCCTTTTCCGACGAAACCCTAATCCGAGGGACCCGCGGGTCTACCCCCGTAGCATTCTCCGTACGAGGGTTGAACAACGCACTCTCTCGATGGTTTAGGTTTGTTTGGGTCATATCTACATGGAAAACCAAGGATAGGCCCAGGGTTCCACCGGTCTACCCTCGTTTGACCCGCGACGGGAGCCTACTCCTACATGTCCAGCACGCTTCTATAGGTGTTATCGCATGCAACGTGGACGGTCACACCCCGGAGCTAGATTTTCCGTCTAGGGGCAATCCACCACCCTTGTGCATGTATGCTAGGGCCACACGCATGTTCCCGTGGCATCCCGGCACTCGGGCGGTCGTTTTCTGACGAAACCCTAATCCGAGGGACCCGCGGGTCTACCCCCGTAGCATTCTCCGTACGAGGGTTGAACAACGCACTCTCTCGGTGGTTTAGGTTTGTTTGGGTCATATCTACATGGAAAACCAAGTATAGGCCCAGGGTTCCACCGGTCTACCCTCGTTTGACCCGCGACGGGAGCCTACTCCTACATGTCCAGCACGCTTCTATAGGTGTTATCGCATGCAACGTGGACGGTCACACCCGGGAGCTAGGTTTTCCGTCTAGGGGCAATCCACCACCCTTGTGCATGTATGCTAGGGCCACACGCATGTTCCCGTGGCATCCCGGCACTCGGGCGGTCCTTTTCCGACGAAACCCTAATCCGAGGGACCCGCGGGTCTACCCCCGTAGCATTCTCCGTACGAGGGTTGAACAACGCACTCTCTCGGTGGTTTAGGTTTGTTTGGGTCATATCTACATGGAAAACCAAGGATAGGCCCAGGGTTCCACCGGTCTACCCTCGTTTGACCCGCGACGGGAGCCTACTCCTACATGTCCAGCACGCTTCTATAGGTGTTATCGCATGCAACGTGGACGGTCACACCCGGGAGCTAGGTTTTCCGTCTAGGGGCAATACACCACCCTTGTGCATGTATGATAGGGCCACACGCATGTTCCCGTGGCATCCCGGCACTCGGGCGGTCCTTTTCCGACGAAACCCTAATCCGAGGGACCCGCGGGTCTACCCCCGTAGCATTCTCCGTACGAGGGTTGAACAACGCACTCTCTCGGTGGTTTAGGTTTCTTTGGGTCATATCTACATGGAAAACCAAGGATAGGCCCAGGGTTCCACCGGTCTACCCTCGTTTGACCCGCGACGGGAGCCTACTCCTACATGTCCATCACGCTTCTATAGGTGTTATCGCATGCAATGTGGACGGTCACACCCGGGAGCTAGGTTTTCCGTCTAGGGGCAATCCACCACCCTTGTTAATGTATGCTAGGGCCACACGCATGTTCCCGTGGCATCCCGGCACTCGGGCGGTCGTTTTCCGACGAAACCCTAATCCGAGGGACCCGCGGGTCTACCCCCGTAGCATTCTCCGTACGAGGGTTGAAAAACGCACTCTCTCGGTGGTTTAGGTTTGTTTGGGTCATATCTACATGGAAAACCAAGGATAGGCCCAGGGTTCCACCGGTCTACCCTCGTTTGACCCGCGACGGGAGCCTACTCCTACATGTCCAGCACGCTTCTATAGGTGTTATCGCATGCAACATGGACGGTCACACCCGGGAGCTAGGTTTTCCGTCTAGGGGCAATCCACCACCCTTGTGCATGTATGCTAGGGCCACACGCATGTTCCCGTGGCATCCCGGCACTCGGGCGGTCGTTTTCCGACGAAACCCTAATCCGAGGGACCCGCGGGTCTACCCCCGTAGCATTCTCCGTACGAGGGTTGAACAACACACTCTCTTGGTGGTTTAGGTTTGTTTAGGTCATATCTACATGGAAAACTAAGGATAGGCCCATGGTTCCACCGGTCTACCCTCGTTTGACCCGTGGCGGGAGCCTACTCCTACATGTCCAGCACACTTCTCTAAGTGTTATCGCATGCAACATGGACGGTCACACCCCGGAGCTAGATTTTCCGTCTAGGGGCAATCCACCACCCTTGTGCATGTATGCTAGGGCCACACGCATGTTCCCGTGGCATCCCGGCACTCGGGCGGTCGTTTTCCGACGAAACCCTAATCCGAGGGACCCGTGGGTCTACCCCCGTAGCATTCTCTGTACGAGGGTTGAACAACGCACTCTCTTGGTGGTTTAGGTTTGTTTAGGTCATATATACATGGAAAACTAAGGATAGGCCCAAGGTTCCACCGGTCTACCCTCGTTTGACCCGCGGCGGGAGCCTACTCCTACATGTCCAGCACACTTCTCTAAGTGTTATCGCATGCAACGTGGACGGTCACACCCCGGAGCTAGATTTTCCGTCTAGGGGCAATCCACCACCCTTGTGCATGTATGCTAGGGCCACACGCATGTTCCCGTGGCATCCCGGCACTCGGGCGGTCGTTTTCCGACGAAACCCTAATCCGAGGGACCCGCGGGTCTACCCCCGTAGCATTCTCCGTACGAGGGTTGAACAACGCACTCTCTCGGTGGTTTAGGTTTGTTTGGGTCATATATACATGGAAAACCAAGGATAGGCCCAGGGTTCCACCGGTCTACCCTCGTTTGACCCGCGACGGGAGCCTACTCCTACATGTCCAGCACGCTACTATAGGTGTTATCGCATGTAACGTGGACGGTCACACCCGGGAGCTAGGTTTTCCGTCTAAGGGCAATCCACCACCCTTGTGCATGTATGCTAGGGCCACACGCATGTTCCCGTGGCATCCCGGCACTCGGGCGGTCCTTTTCCGACGAAACCCTAATCCGAGGGACCCGCGGGTCTACCCCCGTAGCATTCTCCGTACGAGGGTTGAACAACGCACTCTCTCGGTGGTTTAGGTTTGTTTGGGTCATATATACATGGAAAACCAAGGATAGGCCCAGGGTTCCACCGGTCTACCCTCGTTTGACCCGCGACGGGAGCCTACTCCTACATGTCCAGCACGCTTCTATAGGTGTTATCGCATGCAACGTGGACGGTCACACCCGGGAGCTAGGTTTTCCGTCTAGGGGCAATCCACCACCCTTGTGCATGTATGCTAGGGCCACACGCATGTTCCCGTGGCATCCCGGCACTCGGGCGGTCCTTTTCCGACGAAACCCTAATCCGAGGGACCCGCGGGTCTACCCCCGTAGCATTCTCCGTACGAGGGTTGAACAACGCACTCTCTCGGTGGTTTAGGTTTGTTTGGGTCATATCTACATGGAAAACACAAGGATAGGCCCAGGGTTCCACCGGTCTACCCTCGTTTGACCCGCGACGGGAGCCTACTCCTACATGTCCAGCACGCTTCTATAGGTGTTATCGCATGCAACGTGGACGGTCACACCCGGGAGCTAGGTTTTCCGTCTAGGGGCAATACACCACCCTTGTGCATGTATGCTAGGGCCACACGCATGTTCCCGTGGCATCCCGGCACTCGGGCGGTCCTTTTCCGACGAAACCCTAATCCGAGGGACCCGCGGGTCTACCCCCGTAGCATTCTCCGTACGAGGGTTGAACAACGCACTCTCTCGGTGGTTTAGGTTTGTTCGGGTCATATCTACATGGAAAACCAAGGATAGGCCCAGGGTTCCACCGGTCTACCCTCGTTTGACCCGCGACGGGAGCCTACTCCTACATGTCCAGCACGCTTCTATAGGTGTTATCGCATGCAACGTGGACGGTCACACCCGGGAGCTAGGTTTTCCGTCTAGGGGCAATCCACCACCCTTGTGAATGTATGCTAGGGCCACACGCATGTTCCCGTGGCATCCCGGCACTCGGGCGGTCATTTTCCGACGAAACCCTAATCCGAGGGACCCGCGGGTCTACCCCCGTAGCATTCTCCGTACGAGGGTTGAAAAACGCACTCTCTCGGTGGTTTAGGTTTGTTTGGGTCATATCTACATGGAAAACCAAGGATAGGCCTAGGGTTCCACCGGTCTACCCTCGTTTGACCCGCGACGGGAGCCTACTCCTACATGTCCAGCACGCTTCTATAGGTGTTATCGCATGCAACATGGACGGTCACACCCGGGAGCTAGGTTTTCCGTCTAGGGGCAATCCACCACCCTTGTGCATGTATGCTAGGGCCACACGCATGTTCCCGTGGCATCCCGGCACTCGGGCGGTCGTTTTCCGACGACACCCTAATCCGAGGGACCCGCGGGTCTACCCCCGTAGCATTCTCCGTACGAGGGTTGAACAACACACTCTCTTGGTGGTTTAGGTTTGTTTAGGTCATATCTACATGGAAAACTAAGGATAGGCCCATGGTTCCACCGGTCTACCCTCGTTTGACCCGCGGCGGGAGCCTACTCCTACATGTCCAGCACACTTCTCTAAGTGTTATCGCATGCAACATGGACGGTCACACCATGGGGCTAGATTTTCCGTCTAGGGGCAATCCACCACCCTTGTGCATGTATGCTAGGGCCACACGCATGTTCCCGTGGCATCCCGGCACTCGGGCGGTCGTTTTCCGATGAAACCCTAATCCGAGGGACCCGCGGGTCTACCCCCGTAGCATTCTCTGTACGAGGGTTGAACAACGCACTCTCTTGGTGGTTTAGGTTTGTTTAGGTCATATATACATGGAAAACTAAGGATAGGCCCAAGGTTCCACCGGTCTACCCTCGTTTGACCCGCGGCGGGAGCCTACTCCTACATGTCCAGCACACTTCTCTAAGTGTTATCGCATGCAACGTGGACGGTCACACCCCGGAGCTAGATTTTCCGTCTAGGGGCAATCCACCACCCTTGTGCATGTATGCTAGGGCCACACGCATGTTCCCGTGGCATCCCGGCACTCGGGCGGTCGTTTTCCGACGAAACCCTAATCCGAGGGACCCGCGGGTCTACCCCCGTAGCATTCTCCGTACGAGGGTTGAACAACGCACTCTCTCGGTGGTTTAGGTTTGTTTGGGTCATATATACATGGAAAACCAAGGATAGGCCCAGGGTTCCACCGGTCTACCCTCGTTTGACCCGCGACGGGAGCCTACTCCTACATGTCCAGCACGCTACTATAGGTGTTATCGCATGTAACGTGGACGGTCACACCCGGGAGCTAGGTTTTCCGTCTAGGGGCAATCCACCACCCTTGTGCATGTATGCTAGGGCCACACGCATGTTCCCGTGGCATCCCGGCACTCGGGCGGTCCTTTTCCGACGAAACCCTAATCCGAGGGACCCGCGGGTCTACCCCCGTAGCATTCTCCGTACGAGGGTTGAACAACGCACTCTCTCGGTGGTTTAGGTTTGTTTGGGTCATATATACATGGAAAACCAAGGATAGGCCCAGGGTTCCACCGGTCTACCCTCGTTTGACCCGCGACGGGAGCCTACTCCTACATGTCCAGCACGCTTCTATAGGTGTTATCGCATGCAACGTGGACGGTCACACCCGGGAGCTAGGTTTTCCGTCTAGGGGCAATCCACCACCCTTGTGCATGTATGCTAGGGCCACACGCATGTTCCCGTGGCATCCCGGCACTCGGGCGGTCCTTTTCCGACGAAACCCTAATCCGAGGGACCCGCGGGTCTACCCCCGTAGCATTCTCCGTACGAGGGTTGAACAACGCACTCTCTCGGTGGTTTAGGTTTGTTTGGGTCATATCTACATGGAAAACACAAGGATAGGCCCAGGGTTCCACCGGTCTACCCTCGTTTGACCCGCGACGGGAGCCTACTCCTACATGTCCAGCACGCTTCTATAGGTGTTATCGCATGCAACGTGGACGGTCACACCCGGGAGCTAGGTTTTCCGTCTAGGGGCAATACACCACCCTTGTGCATGTATGCTAGGGCCACACGCATGTTCCCGTGGCATCCCGGCACTCGGGCGGTCCTTTTCCGACGAAACCCTAATCCGAGGGACCCGCGGGTCTACCCCCGTAGCATTCTCCGTACGAGGGTTGAACAACGCACTCTCTCGGTGGTTTAGGTTTGTTCGGGTCATATCTACATGGAAAACCAAGGATAGGCCCAGGGTTCCACCGGTCTACCCTCGTTTGACCCGCGACGGGAGCCTACTCCTACATGTCCAGCACGCTTCTATAGGTGTTATCGCATGCAACGTGGACGGTCACACCCGGGAGCTAGGTTTTCCGTCTAGGGGCAATCCACCACCCTTGTGAATGTATGCTAGGGCCACACGCATGTTCCCGTGGCATCCCGGCACTCGGGCGGTCATTTTCCGACGAAACCCTAATCCGAGGGACCCGCGGGTCTACCCCCGTAGCATTCTCCGTACGAGGGTTGAAAAACGCACTCTCTCGGTGGTTTAGGTTTGTTTGGGTCATATCTACATGGAAAACCAAGGATAGGCCCAGGGTTCCACCGGTCTACCCTCGTTTGACCCGCGACGGGAGCCTACTCCTACATGTCCAGCACGCTTCTATAGGTGTTATCGCATGCAACATGGACGGTCACACCCGGGAGCTAGGTTTTCCGTCTAGGGGCAATCCACCACCCTTGTGCATGTATGCTAGGGCCACACGCATGTTCCCGTGGCATCCCGGCACTCGGGCGATCGTTTTCCGACGACACCCTAATCCGAGGGACCCGCGGGTCTACCCCCGTAGCATTCTCCGTACGAGGGTTGAACAACACACTCTCTTGGTGGTTTAGGTTTGTTTAGGTCATATCTACATGGAAAACTAAGGATAGGCCCATGGTTCCACCGGTCTACCCTCGTTTGACCCGCGGCGGGAGCCTACTCCTACATGTCCAGCACACTTCTCTAAGTGTTATCGCATGCAACATGGACGGTCACACCATGGGGCTAGATTTTCCGTCTAGGGGCAATCCACCACCCTTGTGCATGTATGCTAGGGCCACACGCATGTTCCCGTGGCATCCCGGCACTCGGGCGGTCGTTTTCCGACGAAACCCTAATCCGAGGGACCCGCGGGTCTACCCCCGTAGCATTCTCTGTACGAGGGTTGAACAACGCACTCTCTTGGTGGTTTAGGTTTGTTTAGGTCATATATACATGGAAAACTAAGGATAGGCCCAAGGTTCCACCGGTCTACCCTCGTTTGACCCGCGGCGGGAGCCTACTCCTACATGTCCAGCACACTTCTCTAAGTGTTATCGCATGCAACGTGGACGGTCACACCCCGGAGCTAGATTTTCCGTCTAGGGGCAATCCACCACCCTTGTGCATGTATGCTAGGGCCACACGCATGTTCCCGTGGCATCCCGGCACTCGGGCGGTCGTTTTCCGACGAAACCCTAATCCGAGGGACCCGCGGGTCTACCCCCGTAGCATTCTCCGTACGAGGGTTGAACAACGCACTCTCTCGGTGGTTTAGGTTTGTTTGGGTCATATATACATGGAAAACCAAGGATAGGCCCAGGGTTCCACCGGTCTACCCTCGTTTGACCCGCGACGGGAGCCTACTCCTACATGTCCAGCACGCTACTATAGGTGTTATCGCATGTAACGTGGACGGTCACACCCGGGAGCTAGGTTTTCCGTCTAGGGGCAATCCACCACCCTTGTGCATGTATGCTAGGGCCACACGCATGTTCCCGTGGCATCCCGGCACTCGGGCGGTCCTTTTCCGACGAAACCCTAATCCGAGGGACCCGCGGGTCTACCCCCGTAGCATTCTCCGTACGAGGGTTGAACAACGCACTCTCTCGGTGGTTTAGGTTTGTTTGGGTCATATATACATGGAAAACCAAGGATAGGCCCAGGGTTCCACCGGTCTACCCTCGTTTGACCCGCGACGGGAGCCTACTCCTACATGTCCAGCACGCTTCTATAGGTGTTATCGCATGCAACGTGGACGGTCACACCCGGGAGCTAGGTTTTCCGTCTAGGGGCAATCCACCACCCTTGTGCATGTATGCTAGGGCCACACGCATGTTCCCGTGGCATCCCGGCACTCGGGCGGTCCTTTTCCGACGAAACCCTAATCCGAGGGACCCGCGGGTCTACCCCCGTAGCATTCTCCGTACGAGGGTTGAACAACGCACTCTCTCGGTGGTTTAGGTTTGTTTGGGTCATATCTACATGGAAAACCAAGGATAGGCCCAGGGTTCCACCGGTCTACCCTCGTTTGACCCGCGACGGGAGCCTACTCCTACATGTCCAGCACACTTCTATAGGTGTTATCGCATGCAACGTGGACGGTCACACCCCGGAGCTAGATTTTCCGTCTAGGGGCAATCCACCACCCTTGTGCATGTATGCTAGGGCCACACGCATGTTCCCGTGGCATCCCGGCACTCGGGCGGTCGTTTTCTGACGAAACCCTAATCCGAGGGACCCGCGGGTCTACCCCCGTAGCATTCTCCGTACGAGGGTTGAACAACGCACTCTCTCGGTGGTTTAGGTTTGTTTGGGTCATATCTACATGGAAAACCAAGTATAGGCCCAGGGTTCCACCGGTCTACCCTCGTTTGACCCGCGACGGGAGCCTACTCCTACATGTCCAGGACGCTTCTATAGGTGTTATCGCATGCAACGTGGACGGTCACACCCGGGAGCTAGGTTTTCCGTCTAGGGGCAATCCACCACCCTTGTGCATGTATGCTAGGGCCACACGCATGTTCCCGTGTCATCTCGGCACTCGGGCGGTCCTTTTCTGACGAAACCCTAATCCGAGGGACCCGCGGGTCTACCCCCGTAGCATTCTCTGTACGAGGGTTGAACAACGCACTCTCTCGGTGGTTTAGGTTTGTTTGGGTCATATCTACATGGAAAACCAAGGATAGGCCCAGGGTTCCACCGGTCTACCCTCGTTTGACCCGCGACGGGAGCCTACTCCTACATGTCCAGCACGCTTCTATAGGTGTTATCGCATGGAACGTGGACTGTCACACCCGGGAGCTAGGTTTTCCGTCTAGGGGCAATCCACCACCCTTGTGCTTGTATGCTAGGGCCACACGCATGTTCCCGTGGCATCCCGGCACTCGGGCGGTCGTTTTCCGACGAAACCCTAATCCGAGGGACCCGCGGGTCTACCCCCGTAGCATTCTCTGTACGAGGGTTGAACAACGCACTCTCTTGGTGGTTTAGGTCTGCTTAGGTCATATATACATGTAAAACTAAGGATAGGCCCAAGGTTCCACCGGTCTACCCTCGTTTGACCCGCGGCGGGAGCCTACTCCTACATGTCCAGCACACTTCTCAAAGTGTTATCGCATGCAACGTGGACGGTCACACCCCGGAGCTAGATTTTCCGTCTAGGGGCAATCCACCACCCTTGTGCATGTATGCTAGGGCCACACGCATGTTCCCGTGGCATCCCGGCACTCGGGCGGTCGTTTTCCGACGAAACCCTAATCCGAGGGACCCGCGGGTCTACCCCCGTAGCATTCTCCGTACGAGGGTTGAACAACGCACTCTGTCGGTGGTTTAGGTTTGTTTGGGTCATATATACATGGAAAACCAAGGATAGGCCCAGGGTTCCACCGGTCTACCCTCGTTTGACCCGCGACGGGAGCCTACTCCTACATGTCCAGCACGCTACTATAGGTGTTATCGCATGTAACGTGGACGGTCACACCCGGGAGCTAGGTTTTCCGTCTAGGGGCAATCCACCACCCTTGTGCATGTATGCTAGGGCCACACGCATGTTCCCGTGGCATCTCGGCACTCGGGCGGTCGTTTTTCGACGAAACCCTAATCCGAGGGACCCGCGGGTCTACCCCCGTAGCATTCTCCGTACGAGGGTTGAACAACGCACTCTCTCGGTGGTTTAGGTTTGTTTGTGTCATATCTACATGGAAAACCAAGGATAGGCCCAGGGTTCCACCGGTCTACCCTCGTTTGACCCGCGACGGGAGCCTACTCCTACATGTCCAGCACGCTTCTATAGGTGTTATCGCATGCAACGTGGACGGTCACACCCAGGAGCTAGGTTTTCCGTCTAGGGGCAATCCACCACCCTTGTGCATGTATTCTAGGGCCACACGCATGTTCCCGTGGCATCCCGGCACTCGGGCGGTCGTTTTCCGACGAAACCCTAATCCGAGGGACCCGCGGGTCTACCCCCGTAGCATTCTCCGTACGAGGGTTGAACAACGCACTCTCTTTGTGGTTTAGGTTTGTTTAGGTCATATCTACATGGAAAAATAAGGATAGGCCCATGGTTCCACCGGTCTACCCTCGTTTGACCAGCGGCGGGAGCCTACTCCTACATGTCCAGCACACTTCTCTAAGTGTTATCGCATGCAACATGGACGGTCACACCCCGGAGCTAGATTTTCCGTCTAGGGGCAATCCACCACCCTTGTGCATGTATTCTAGGGCCACACGCATGTTCCCGTGGCATCTCGGCACTCGGGCGGTCGTTTTCCGACGAAACCCTAATCCGAGGGACCCGCGGGTCTACCCCCGTAGCATTCTCCGAACGAGGGTTGAACAACGCACTCTCTCGGTGGTTTAGGTTTTTTTGGGTCATATATACATGGAAAACCAAGGATAGGCCCAGGGTTCCACCGGTCTACCCTCGTTTGACCCGCGACGGGAGCCTACTCCTACATGTCCAGCACGCTTCTATAGGTGTTATCGCATGCAACGTGGACGGTCACACCCGGGAGCTAGGTTTTCCGTCTAGGGGCAATCCACCACCCTTGTGAATGTATGCTAGGGCCACACGCATGTTCCCGTGGCATCCCGGCACTCGGGCGGTCGTTTTCCGACGAAACCCTAATCCGAGGGACCCGCGGGTCTACCCCCGTAGCATTCTCCGTACGAGGGTTGAAAAACGCACTCTCTCGGTGGTTTAGGTTTGTTTGGGTCATATCTACATGGAAAACCAAGGATAGGCCCAGGGTTCCACCGGTCTACCCTCGTTTGACCCGCGACGGGAGCCTACTCCTACATGTCCAGCACGCTTCTATAGGTGTTATCGCATGCAACGTGGACGGTCACACCCGGGAGCTAGGTTTTCCGTCTAGGGGCAATCCACCACCCTTGTGCATGTATGCTAGGGCCACACGCATGTTCCCGTGGCATCCCGGCACTCGGGCGGTCGTTTTCCGACGAAACCCTAATCCGAGGGACCCGCGGGTCTACCCCCGTAGCATTCTCCGTACGAGGGTTGAACAACGCACTCTCTCGGTGGTTTAGGTTTGTTTGGGTCATATCTACATGGAAAACCAAGGATAGGCCCAGGGTTCCACCGGTCTACCCTCGTTTGACCCGCGACGGGAGCCTACTCCTACATGTCCAGCACACTTCTATAGGTGTTATCGCATGCAACGTGGACGGTCACACCCCGGAGCTAGATTTTCCGTCTAGGGGCAATCCACCACCCTTGTGCATGTATTCTAGGGCCACACGCATGTTCCCGTGGCATCCCGGCACTCGGGCGGTCGTTTTCTGACGAAACCCTAATCCGAGGGACCCGCGGGTCTACCCCCGTAGCATTCTCCGTACGAGGGTTGAACAACGCACTCTCTCGGTGGTTTAGGTTTGTTTGGGTCATATCTACATGGAAAACCAAGTATAGGCCCAGGGTTCCACCGGTCTACCCTCGTTTGACCCGCGACGGGAGCCTACTCCTACATGTCCAGCACGCTTCTATAGGTGTTATCGCATGCAACGTGGACGGTCACACCCGGGAGCTAGGTTTTCCGTCTAGGGGCAATCCACCACCCTTGTGCATGTATGCTAGGGCCACACGCATGTTCCCGTGGCATCCCGGCACTCGGGCGGTCGTTTTCCGACGAAACCCTAATCCGAGGGACCCGCGGGTCTACCCCCGTAGCATTCTCCGTACGAGGGTTGAACAACGCACTCTCTCGGTGGTTTAGGTTTGTTTGGGTCATATCTACATGGAAAACCAAGTATAGGCCCAGGGTTCCACCGGTCTACCCTCGTTTGACCCGCGACGGGAGCCTACTCCTACATGTCCAGCACGCTTCTATAGGTGTTATCGCATGCAACGTGGACGGTCACACCCGGGAGCTAGGTTTTCCGTCTAGGGGCAATCCACCACCCTTGTGCATGTATGCTAGGGCCACACGCATGTTCCCGTGTCATCCCGGCACTCGGGCGGTCCTTTTCTGACGAAACCCTAATCCGAGGGACCCGCGGGTCTACCCCCGTAGCATTCTCTGTACGAGGGTTGAACAACGCACTCTCTCGGTGGTTTAGGTTTGTTTGGGTCATATCTACATGGAAAACCAAGGATAGGCCCAGGGTTCCACCGGTCTACCCTCGTTTGACCCGCGACGGGAGCCTACTCCTACATGTCCAGCACGCTTCTATAGGTGTTATCGCATGGAACGTGGACGGTCACACCCGGGAGCTAGGTTTTCCGTCTAGGGGCAATCCACCACCCTTGTGCTTGTATGCTAGGGCCACACGCATGTTCCCGTGGCATCCCGGCACTCGGGCGGTCGTTTTCCGACGAAACCCTAATCCGAGGGACCCGCGGGTCTACCCCCGTAGCATTCTCTGTACGAGGGTTGAACAACGCACTCTCTTGGTGGTTTAGGTCTGCTTAGGTCATATATACATGTAAAACTAAGGATAGGCCCAAGGTTCCACCGGTCTACCCTCGTTTGACCCGCGGCGGGAGCCTACTCCTACATGTCCAGCACACTTCTCAAAGTGTTATCGCATGCAACGTGGACGGTCACACCCCGGAGCTAGATTTTCCGTCTAGGGGCAATCCACCACCCTTGTGCATGTATGCTAGGGCCACACGCATGTTCCCGTGGCATCCCGGCACTCGGGCGGTCGTTTTCCGACGAAACCCTAATCCGAGGGACCCGCGGGTCTACCCCCGTAGCATTCTCCGTACGAGGGTTGAACAACGCACTCTGTCGGTGGTTTAGGTTTGTTTGGGTCATATATACATGGAAAACCAAGGATAGGCCCAGGGTTCCACCGGTCTACCCTCGTTTGACCCGCGACGGGAGCCTACTCCTACATGTCCAGCACGCTACTATAGGTGTTATCGCATGTAACGTGGACGGTCACACCCGGGAGCTAGGTTTTCCGTCTAGGGGCAATCCACCACCCTTGTGCATGTATGCTAGGGCCACACGCATGTTCCCGTGGCATCTCGGCACTCGGGCGGTCGTTTTTCGACGAAACCCTAATCCGAGGGACCCGCGGGTCTACCCCCGTAGCATTCTCCGTACGAGGGTTGAACAACGCACTCTCTCGGTGGTTTAGGTTTGTTTGTGTCATATCTACATGGAAAACCAAGGATAGGCCCAGGGTTCCACCGGTCTACCCTCGTTTGACCCGCGACGGGAGCCTACTCCTACATGTCCAGCACGCTTCTATAGGTGTTATCGCATGCAACGTGGACGGTCACACCCAGGAGCTAGGTTTTCCGTCTAGGGGCAATCCACCACCCTTGTGCATGTATGCTAGGGCCACACGCATGTTCCCGTGGCATCCCGGCACTCGGGCGGTCGTTTTCCGACGAAACCCTAATCCGAGGGACCCGCGGGTCTACCCCCGTAGCATTCTCCGTACGAGGGTTGAACAACGCACTCTCTTGGTGGTTTAGGTTTGTTTAGGTCATATCTACATGGAAAAATAAGGATAGGCCCATGGTTCCACCGGTCTACCCTCGTTTGACCCGCGGCGGGAGCCTACTCCTACATGTCCAGCACACTTCTCTAAGTGTTATCGCATGCAACATGGACGGTCACACCCCGGAGCTAGATTTTCCGTCTAGGGGCAATCCACCACCCTTGTGCATGTATTCTAGGGCCACACGCATGTTCCCGTGGCATCTCGGCACTCGGGCGGTCGTTTTCCGACGAAACCCTAATCCGAGGGACCCGCGGGTCTACCCCCGTAGCATTCTCCGTACGAGGGTTGAACAACGCACTCTCTCGGTGGTTTAGGTTTTTTTGGGTCATATCTACATGGAAAACCAAGGATAGGCCCAGGGTTCCACCGGTCTACCCTCGTTTGACCCGCGACGGGAGCCTACTCCTACATGTCCAGCACGCTTCTATAGGTGTTATCGCATGCAACGTGGACGGTCACACCCGGGAGCTAGGTTTTCCGTCTAGGGGCAATCCACCACCCTTGTGAATGTATGCTAGGGCCACACGCATGTTCCCGTGGCATCCCGGCACTCGGGCGGTCGTTTTCCGACGAAACCCTAATCCAAGGGACCCGCGGGTCTACCCCCGTAGCATTCTCCGTACGAGGGTTGAAAAACGCACTCTCTCGGTGTTTTAGGTTTGTTTGGGTCATATCTACATGGAAAACCAAGGATAGGCCCAGGGTTCCACCGGTCTACCCTCGTTTGACCCGCGACGGGAGCCTACTCCTACATGTCCAGCACGCTTCTATAGGTGTTATCGCATGCAACGTGGACGGTCACACCCGGGAGCTAGGTTTTCCGTCTAGGGGCAATCCACCACCCTTGTGCATGTATGCTAGGGCCACACGCATGTTCCCGTGGCATCCCGGCACTCGGGCGGTCGTTTTCCGACGAAACCCTAATCCGAGGGACCCGCGGGTCTACCCCCGTAGCATTCTCCGTACGAGGGTTGAAAAACACACTCTCTTGGTGGTTTAGGTTTGTTTAGGTCATATATACATGGAAAACTAAGGATAGGCCCATGGTTCCACCGGTCTACCCTCGTTTGACCCGCGGCGGGAGCCTACTCCTACATGTCCAGCACACTTCTCTAAGTGTTATCGCATGCAACATGGACGGTCACACCCCGGAGCTAGATTTTCCGTCTAGGGGCAATCCACCACCCTTGTGCATGTATGCTAGGGCCACACGCATGTTCCCGTGGCATCCCGGCACTCGGGCGGTCGTTTTCCGACGAAACCCTAATCCGAGGGACCCGCGGGTCTACCCCCGTAGCATTCTCTGTACGAGGGTTGAACAACGCACTCTCTTGGTGGTTTAGGTTTGTTTAGGTCATATATACATGGAAAACTAAGGATAGGCCCAAGGTTCCACCGGTCTACCCTCGTTTGACCCGCGGCGGGAGCCTACTCCTACATGTCCAGCACACTTCTCTAAGTGTTATCGCATGCAACGTGGACGGTCACACCCCGGAGCTAGATTTTCCGTCTAGGGGCAATCCACCACCCTTGTGCATGTATGCTAGGGCCACACGCATGTTCCCGTGGCATCCCGGCACTCGGGCGGTCGTTTTCTGACGAAACCCTAATCCGAGGGACCCGCGGGTCTACCCCCGTAGCATTCTCTGTACGAGGGTTGAACAACGCACTCTCTTGGTGGTTTAGGTTTGTTTAGGTCATATATACATGGAAAACTAAGGATAGGCCCAAGGTTCCACCGGTCTACCCTCGTTTGACCCGCGGCGGGAGCCTACTCCTACATGTCCAGCACACTTCTCTAAGTGTTATCGCATGCAACGTGGACGGTCACACCCCGGAGCTAGATTTTCCGTCTAGGGGCAATCCACCACCCTTGTGCATGTATGCTAGGGCCACACGCATGTTCCCGTGGCATCCCGGCACTCGGGCGGTCCTTTTCTGACGAAACCCTAATCCGAGGGACCCGCGGGTCTACCCCCGTAGCATTCTCCGTACGAGGGTTGAACAACGCACTCTCTCGGTGGTTTAGGTTTGTTTGGGTCATATATACATGGAAAACCAAGGATAGGCCCAGGGTTCCACCGGTCTACCCTCGTTTGACCCGCGACGGGAGCCTACTCCTACATGTCCAGCACGCTTCTATAGGTGTTATCGCATGCAACATGGACGGTCACACCCGGGAGCTAGGTTTTCCGTCTAGGGGCAATCCACCACCCTTGTGCATGTATGCTAGGGCCACACGCATGTTCCCGTGGCATCCCGGCACTCGGGCGGTCCTTTTCCGACGAAACCCTAATCCGAGGGACCCGCGGGTCTACCCCCATAGCATTCTCCGTACGAGGGTTGAACAACGCACTCTCTCGGTGTTTTAGGTTTGTTTGGGTCATATCTACATGGAAAACCAAGGATAGGCCCAGGGTTCCACCGGTCTACCCTCGTTTGACAAGCGACGGGAGCCTACTCCTACATGTCCAGCACACTTCTATAGGTGTTATCGCATGCAACGTGGACGGTCACACCCCGGAGCTAGATTTTCCGTCTAGGGGCAATCCACCACCCTTGTGCATGTATGCTAGGGCCACACGCATGTTCCCGTGGCATCCCGGCACTCGGGCGGTCGTTTTCTGACGAAACCCTAATCCGAGGGACCCGCGGGTCTACCCCCGTAGCATTCTCCGTACGAGGGTTGAACAACGCACTCTCTCGGTGGTTTAGGTTTGTTTGGGTCATATCTACATGGAAAACCAAGTATAGGCCCAGGGTTCCACCGGTCTACCCTCGTTTGACCCGCGACAGGAGCCTACTGCTACATGTCCAGCACGCTTCTATAGGTGTTATCGCATGCAACGTGGACGGTCACACCCGGGAGCTAGGTTTTCCGTCTAGGGGCATTCCACCACCCTTGTGCATGTATGCTAGGGCCACACGCATGTTCCCGTGTCATCCCGGCACTCGGGCGGTCCTTTTCTGACGAAACCCTAATCCGAGGGACCCGCGGGTCTACCCCCGTAGCATTCTCCGTACGAGGGTTGAACAACGCACTCTCTCGGTGGTTTAGGTTTGTTTGGGTCATATCTACATGGAAAACCAAGGATAGGCCCAGGGTTCCACCGGTCTACCCTTGTTTGACCCGCGACGGGAGCCTACTCCTACATGTCCAGCACGCTTCTATAGGTGTTATCGCATGGAACGTGGACGGTCACACCCGGGAGCTAGGTTTTCCGTCTAGGGGGAATCCACCACCCTTGTGCATGTATGCTAGGACCACACGCATGTTCCCGTGGCATCCCGGCACTCGGGCGGTCGTTTTCTGACGAAACCCTAATCCGAGGGACCCGCGGGTCTACCCCCGTAGCATTCTCTGTACGAGGGTTGAACAACGCACTCTCTTGGTGGTTTAGGTCTGTTTAGGTCATATATACATGTAAAACTAAAGATAGACCCAAGGTTCCACCGGTCTACCCTCGTTTGACCCGCGACGGGAGCCTACTCCTACATGTCCAGCACACTTCTCTAAGTGTTATCGCATGCAACGTGGACGGTCACACCCCGGAGCTAGATTTTCCGTCTAGGGGCAATCCACCACCCTTGTGCATGTATGCTAGGGCCACACGCATGTTCCCGTGGCATCCCGGCACTCGGGCGGTCGTTTTCCGACGAAACCCTAATCCGAGGGACCCGCGGGTCTACCCCCGTAGCATTCTCCGTACGAGGGTTGAACAACGCACTCTCTCGGTGGTTTAGGTTTGTTTGGGTCATATCTACATGGAAAACCAAGGATAGGCCCAGGGTTCCACCGGTCTACCCTCGTTTGACCCGCGACGGGAGCCTACTCCTACATGTCCAGCACGCTTCTATAGGTGTTATCGCATGCAACGTGGACGGTCACACCCGGGAGCTAGGTTTTCCGTCTAGGGGCAATCCACCACCCTTGTGCATGTATGCTAGGGCCACACGCATGTTCCCGTGGCATCCCGGCACTCGGGCAGTCCTTTTCCGACGAAACCCTAATCCGAGGGACCCGCGGGTCTACCCCCGTAGCATTCTCCGTACGAGGGTTGAAAAACGCACTCTCTCTGTGGTTTAGGTTTGTTTGGGTCATATCTACATGGAAAACCAAGGATAGGCCCAGGGTTCCACCGGTCTACCCTCGTTTGACCCGCGACGGGAGCCTACTCCTACATGTCCAGCACGCTTCTATAGGTGTTATCGCATGCAACGTGGACGGTCACACCCGGGAGCTAGGTTTTCCGTCTAGGGGCAATCCACCACCCTTGTGCATGTATGCTAGGGCCATACACATGTTCCCGTGGCATCCCGGCACTCGGGCGGTCGTTTTCCGACAAAACCCTAATCAGAGGGACCCGCGGGTCTACCCCCGTAGCATTCTCCGTACGAGGGTTGAACAACGCACTCTCTTGGTGGTTTAGGTTTGTTTAGGTCATATCTACATGGAAAACTAAGGATAGGCCCATGGTTCCACCGGTCTACCCTCGTTTGACCCGCGGCGGGAGCCTACTCCTACATGTCCAGCACACTTCTCTAAGTGTTATCGCATGCAACATGGACGGTCACACCCCGGAGCTAGATTTTCTGTCTAGGGGCAATCCACCACCCTTGTGAATGTATGCTAGGGCCACACGCATGTTCCCGTGGCATCCCGGCACTCGGGCGGTCGTTTTCTGACGAAACCTTAATCCGAGGGACCCGCGGGTCTACCCCCGTAGCATTCTCTGTACGAGGGTTGAACAACGCACTCTCTTGGTGGTTTAGGTTTGTTTAGGTCATATATACATGGAAAACTAAGGATAGGCCCAAGGTTCCATCGGTCTACCCTCGTTTGACCCGCGGCGGGAGCCTACTCCTACATGTCCAGCACACTTCTCTAAGTGTTATCGCATGCAACGTGGACGGTCACACCCCGGAGCTAGATTTTCCGTCTAGGGGCAATCCACCACCCTTGTGCATGTATGGTAGGGCCACACGCATGTTCCCGTGGCATCCCGGCACTCGGGCGGTCGTTTTCCGACGAAACCCTAATCCGAGGGACCCGCGGGTCTACCCCCGTAGCATTCTCCGTACGAGGGTTGAACAACGCACTCTCTCGGTGGTTTAGGTTTGTTTGGGTCATATATACATGGAAAACCAAGGATAGGCCCAGGGTTCCACCGGTCTACCCTCGTTTGACCCGCGACGGGAGCCTACTCCTACATGTCCAGCACGCTACTATAGGTGTTATCGCATGTAACGTGGACGGTCACACCCGGGAGCTAGGTTTTCCGTCTAGGGGCAATCCACCACCCTTGTGCATGTATGCTAGGGCCACACGCATGTTCCCGTGGCATCCCGGCACTCGGGCGGTCCTTTTCCGACGAAACCCTAATCCGAGGGACCCGCGGGTCTACCTCCGTAGCATTCTCCGTACGAGGGTTGAACAACGCACTCTCTCGGTGGTTTAGGTTTGTTTGGGTCATATCTACATGGAAAACCAAGTATAGGCCCAGGGTTCCACCGGTCTACCCTCGTTTGACCCGCGACGGGAGCCTACTCCTACATGTCCAGCACGCTTCTATAGGTGTTATCGCATGCAACGTGGACGGTCACACCCGGGAGCTAGTTTTCCGTCTAGGGGCAATCCACCACCCTTGTGCATGTATGCTAGGGCCACACGCATGTTCCCGTGGCATCCCGGCACTCGGGCGGTCCTTTTCTGACGAAACCCTAATCCGAGGGACCCGCGGGTCTACCCCCGTAGCATTCTCCGTACGGGGGTTGAACAACGCACTCTCTCGGTGGTTTAGGTTTGTTTGGGTCATATCTACATGGAAAACCAAGGATAGGCCCAGGGTTCCACCGGTCTACCCTCGTTTGACCCGCGACGGGAGCCTACTCCTACATGTCCAGCACGCTTCTATAGGTGTTATCGCATGCAACGTGGACGGTCACACCCGGGAGCTAGGTTTTCCATCTAGGGGCAATCCACCACCCTTGTGCATGTATGCTAGGGCCACACGCATGTTCCCGTGGCATCCCGGCACTCGGGCGGTCGTTTTCCGACGAAACCCTAATCCGAGGGACCCGTGGGTCTACCCCCGTAGCATTCTCCGTATGAGGGTTGAACAACGCACTCTCTTGGTGGTTTAGGTTTGTTTAGGTCATATCTACATGGAAAACTAAGGATAGGCCCATGGTTCCACCGGTCTACCCTCGTTTGACCCGCGGCGGGAGCCTACTCCTACATGTCCAGCACACTTCTCTAAGTGTTATCGCATGCAACATGGACGGTCACACCCCGGAGCTAGATTTTCCGTCTAGGGGCAATCCACCACCCTTGTGCATGTATCCTAGGGCCACACGCATGTTCCCGTGGCATCCCGGCACTCGGGCGGTCGTTTTCCGACGAAACCCTAATCCGAGGGACCCGCGGGTCTACCCCCGTAGCATTCTCCGTACGAGGGTTGAACAACGCACTCTCTCGGTTGTTTACGTTTGTTTGGGTCATATCTACATGGAAAACCAAGGATAGGCCCACGGTTCCACCGGTCTACCCTCGTTTGACCCGCGACGGGAGCCTACTCCTACATGTCCAGCACGCTTCTATAGGTGTTATCGCATGCAACATGGACGGTCACACCCGGGAGCTAGGTTTTCCGTCTAGGGGCAATCCACCACCCTTGTGCATGTATTCTAGGGCCACACGCATGTTCCCGTGGCATCCCGGCACTCGGGCGGTCGTTTTCCGACGAAACCCTAATCCGAGGGACCCGCGGGTCTACCCCCGTAGCATTCTCCGTACGAGGGTTGAACAACGCACTTCTTGGTGGTTTAGGTTTGTTTAGGTCATATCTACATGGAAAACTAAGGATAGGCCCAAGGTTCCACCGGTCTACCCTCGTTTGACCCGCGGCGGGAGCCTACTCCTACATGTCCAGCACACTTCTCTAAGTGTTATCGCATGCAACGTGGACGGTCACACCCCGGAGCTAGATTTTCCGTCTAGGGGCAATCCACCACCCTTGTGCATGTATGCTAGGGCCACACGCATGTTCCCGTGGCATCCCGGCACTCGGGCGGTCGTTTTCCGACGAAACCCTAATCCGAGGGACCCGCGGGTCTACCCCCGTAGCATTCTTCGTACGAGGGTTGAGCAACGCACTCTCTTAGTGGTTTAGGTTTGTTTGGGTCATATATACATGGAAAACCAAGGATAGGCCCAGGGTTCCACCGGTCTACCCTCGTTTGACCCGCGACGGGAGCCTACTCCTACATGTCCAGCACGCTACTATAGGTGTTATCGCATGCAACGTGGACGGTCACACCCAGGAGCTAGGTTTTCCGTCTAGGGGCAATCCACCACCCTTGTGCATGTATGCTAGGGCCACACACATGTTCCCGTGGCATCCCGGCACTCGGGCGGTCCTTTTCCGACGAAACCCTAATCCGAGGGACCCGCGGGTCTACCCCCGTAGCATTCTCCGTACGAGGGTTGAACAACGCACTCTCTCGGTGGTTTAGATTTGTTTGGGTCATATCTACATGGAAAACCAAGGATAGGCCCACGGTTCCACCGGTCTACCCTCGTTTGACCCGCGACGGTAGCCTACTCCTACATGTCCAGCACGCTTCTATAGGTGTTATCGCATGCAACATGGACGGTCACACCCGGGAGCTAGGTTTTCCGTCTAGGGGCAATCCACCACCCTTGTGCATGTATGCTAGGGCCACACGCATGTTCCCGTGGCATCCCGGCACTCGGGCGGTCGTTTTCCGACGAAACCCTAATCCGAGGGACCCGCGGGTCTACTCCCGTAGCATTCTCCGTACGAGGGTTGAAAAACTCACTCTCTCGGTGGTTTAGGTTTGTTTGGGTCATATCTACATGGAAAACCAAGGATAGGCCCAGGGTTCCACCGGTCTACCCTCGTTTGACCCGCGACGGGAGCCTACTCCTACATGTCCAGCACGCTTCTATAGGTGTTATCGCATGCAACGTGGACGGTCACACCCAGGAGCTAGGTTTTCCGTCTAGGGGCAATCCACCACCCTTGTGCATGTATGCTAGGGCCACACGCATGTTCCCGTGGGAACCCGGCACTCGGGCGGTCGTTTTCTGACGAAACCCTAATCCGAGGGACCCGCGGGTCTACCCCCGTAGCATTCTCCGTACGAGGGTTGAACAACACACTCTCTTGGTGGTTTAGGTTTGTTTAGGTCATATCTACATGGAAAACTAAGGATAGGCCCATGGTTCCACCAGTCTACCCTCGTTTGACCCGCGGCGGGAGCCTACTCCTACATGTCCAGCACACTTCTCTAAGTGTTATCGCATGCAACATGGACGGTCACACCCCGGAGCTAGATTTTCCGTCTAGGGGCAATCCACCACCCTTGTGCATGTATGCTAGGGCCACACGCATGTTCCCGTGGCATCCCGGCACTCGGGCGGTCCTTTTCCGACGAAACCCTAATCCGAGGGACCCGCGGGTCTACCCCCGTAGCATTCTCCGTACGAGGGTCTAACAACGCACTCTCTCGGTGGTTTAGATTTGTTTGGGTCATATCTACATGGAAAACCAAGGATAGGCCCACGGTTCCACCGGTCTACCCTCGTTTGACCCGCGACGGTAGCCTACTCCTACATGTCCAGCACGCTTCTATAGGTGTTATCGCATGCAACGTGGACGGTCACACCCGGGAGCTAGGTTTTCCGTCTAGGGGCAATCCACCACCCTTGTGCATGTATGCTAGGGCCACACGCATGTTCTCGTGGCATCCCGGCACTCGGGCGGTCGTTTTCTGATGAAACCCTAATCCGAGGGACCCGCGGGTCTACCCCCGTAGCATTCTCCGTACGAGGGTTGAAAAACTCACTCTCTCGGTGGTTTAGGTTTGTTTGGGTCATATCTACATGGAAAACCAAGGATAGGCCCAGGGTTCCACCGGTCTACCCTCGTTTGACCCGCGACGGGAGCCTACTCCTACATGTCCAGCACGCTTCTATAGGTGTTATCGCATGCAACGTGGACGGTCACACCGAGGAGCTAGGTTTTCCGTCTAGGGGCAATCCACCACCCTTGTGCATGTATGCTAGGGCCACACGCATGTTCCCGTGGCATCCCGGCACTCGGGCGGTCGTTTTCCGACGAAACCCTAATCCGAGGGACCCGCGGGTCTACCCCCGTAGCATTCTCCGTACGAGGGTTGAACAACACACTCTCTTGGTGGTTTAGATTTGTTTGGGTCATATCTACATGGAAAACCAAGGATAGGCCCACGGTTCCACCGGTCTACCCTCGTTTGACCCGCGACGGTAGCCTACTCCTACATGTCCAGCACGCTTCTATAGGTGTTATCGCATGCAACGTGGACGGTCACACCCGGGAGCTAGGTTTTCCGTCTAGGGGCAATCCACCACCCTTGTGCATGTATCCTAGGGCCACACGCATGTTCCCGTGGCATCCCGGCACTCGGGCGGTCGTTTTCCGATGAAACCCTAATCCGAGGGACCCGCGGGTCTACCCCCGTAGCATTCTCTGTACGAGGGTTGAACAACGCACTCTCTCGGTGGTTTAGGTTTGTTTGGGTCATATCTACATGGAAAACCAAGGATAGGCCCAGGGTTCCACCGGTCTACCCTCGTTTGACCTGCGACGGGAGCCTACTCCTACATGTCCAGCACGCTTCTATAGGTGTTATCGCATGCAACGTGGACGGTCACACCCGGGAGCTAGATTTTCCGTCTAGGGGCAATCCACCACCCTTGTGCATGTATGATAGGGCCACACGCATGTTCCCGTGGCATCCCGGCACTCGGGCGGTCGTTTTCCGACGAAACCCTAATCCGAGGGACCCGCGGGTCTACCCTCGTAGCATTCTCCGTACGAGGGTTGAACAACGCACTCTCTCGGTGGTTTAGGTTTGTTTGGGTCATATATACATGGAAAACCAAGGATAGGCCCAGGGTTCCACCGGTCTACCCTCGTTTGACCCGCGACGGGAGCCTACTCCTACATGTCCAGCACGCTACTATAGGTGTTATCGCATGTAACGTGGACGGTCACACCCGGGAGCTAGGTTTTCCGTCTAGGGGCATTCCACCACCCTTGTGCATGTATGCTAGGGCCACACGCATGTTCCCGTGGCATCCCGGCACACGGGCGGTCCTTTTCTAACGAAACCCTAATCCGAGGGACCCGCGGGTCTACCCCCGTAGCATTCTCCGTACGAGGGTTGAACAACGCACTCTCTCGGTGGTTTAGGTTTGTTTGGGTCATATCTACATGGAAAACCAAGGATAGGCCCAGGGTTCCACCGGTCTACCCCCGTTTGACCCGCGACGGGAGTCTACTCCTACATGTCCAGCACGCTTCTATAGGTGTTATCGCATGCAACGTGGACGGTCACACCCGGGAGCTAGGTTTTCCGTCTAGGGGCAATCCACCACCCTTGTGCATGTATGCTAGGGCCACACGCATGTTCCCGTGGCATCCCGGCACTCGGGCGGTCCTTTTCCGACGAAACCCTAATCCGAGGGACCCGCGGGTCTACCCCCGTAGCATTCTCCGTACGAGGGTCTAACAACGCACTCTCTCGGTGGTTTAGATTTGTTTGGGTCATATCTACATGGAAAACCAAGGATAGGCCCACGGTTCCACCGGTCTACCCTCGTTTGACCCGCGACGGTAGCCTACTCCTACATGTCCAGCACGCTTCTATAGGTGTTATCGCATGCAACGTGGACGGTCACACCCGGGAGCTAGGTTTTCCGTCTAGGGGCAATCCACCACCCTTGTGCATGTATGCTAGGGCCACACGCATGTTCCCGTGGCATCCCGGCACTCGGGTGGTCGTTTTCCGATGAAACCCTAATCCGAGGGACCCGCGGGTCTACCCCCGTAGCATTCTCCGTACGAGGGTTGAAAAACTCACTCTCTCGGTGGTTTAGGTTTGTTTGGGTCATATCTACATGGAAAACCAAGGATAGGCCCAGGGTTCCACCGGTCTACCCTCGTTTGACCCGCGACGGCAGCCTACTCCTACATGTCCAGCACGCTTCTATAGGTGTTATCGCATGCAACGTGGACGGTCACACCGAGGAGCTAGGTTTTCCGTCTAGGGGCAATCCACCACCCTTGTGCATGTATGCTAGGGCCACACGCATGTTCCCGTGGCATCCCGGCACTCGGGCGGTCGTTTTCCGACGAAACCCTAATCCGAGGGACCCGCGGGTCTACCCCCGTAGCATTCTCCGTACGAGGGTTGAACAACACACTCTCTTGGTGGTTTAGGTTTGTTTAGGTCATATCTACATGGAAAACTAAGGATAGGCCCATGGTTCCACCGGTCTACCCTCGTTTGACCCGCGGCGGGAGCCTACTCCTACATGTCCAGCACACTTCTCTAAGTGTTATCGCATGCAACATGGACGGTCACACCCCGGAGCTAGATTTTCCGCTAGGGGCAATCCACCACCCTTGTGCATGTATGCTAGGGCCACACGCATGTTCCCGTGGCATCCCGGCACTCGGGCGGTCGTTTTCCGACGAAACCCTAATCCGAGGGACCCGCGGGTCTACCCCCGTAGCATTCTCTGTACGAGGGTTGAACAACGCACTCTCTTGGTGGTTTAGGTTTGTTTAGGTCATATATACATGGAAAACTAAGGATAGGCCCAAGGTTCCACCGGTCTACCCTCGTTTGACCCGCGGTGGGAGCCTACTCCTACATGTCCAGCACACTTCTCTAAGTGTTATCGCATGCAACGTGGACGGTCACACCCCGGAGCTAGATTTTCCGTCTAGGGGCAATCCACCACCCTTGTGCATGTATGATAGGGCCACACGCATGTTCCCGTGGCATCCCGGCACTCGGGCGGTCGTTTTCCGACGAAACCCTAATCCGAGGGACCCGCGGGTCTACCCTCGTAGCATTCTCCGTACGAGGGTTGAACAACGCACTCTCTCGGTGTTTTAGGTTTGTTTGGGTCATATATACATGGAAAACCAAGGATAGGCCCAGGGTTCCACCGGTCTACCCTCGTTTGACCCGCGACGGGAGCCTACTCCTACATGTCCAGCATGCTACTATAGGTGTTATCGCATGTAACGTGGACGGTCACACCCGGGAGCTAGGTTTTCCGTCTAGGGGCATTCCACCACCCTTGTGCATGTATGCTAGGGCCACACGCATGTTCCCGTGGCATCCCGGCACACGGGCGGTCCTTTTCTGACGAAACCCTAATCCGAGGGACCCGCGGGTCTACCCCCGTAGCATTCTCCGTACGAGGGTTGAACAACGCACTCTCTCGGTGGTTTAGGTTTGTTTGGGTCATATCTACATGGAAAACCAAGGATAGGCCCAGGGTTCCACCGGTCTACCCCCGTTTGACCCGCGACGGGAGCCTACTCCTACTTGTCCAGCACGCTTCTATAGGTGTTATCGCATGCAACGTGGACGGTCACACCCGGGAGCTAGGTTTTCCGTCTAGGGGCAATCCACCACCCTTGTGCATGTATGCTAGGGCCACACGCATGTTCCCGTGGCATCCCGGCACTCGGGCGGTCGTTTTCCGACGAAACCCTAATCCGAGGGACCCGCGGGTCTACCCCCGTAGCATTCTCTGTATGAGGGTTGAACAACGCACTCTCTTGGTGGTTTAGGTTTGTTTAGGTCATATCTACGTGGAAAACTAAGGATAGGCCCATGGTTCCACCGGTCTACCCTCGTTTGACCCGCGGCGGGAGCCTACTCCTACATGTCCAGCACACTTCTCTAAGTGTTATCGCATGCAACATGGACGGTCACACCCCGGAGCTAGATTTTCCGTCTAGGGGCAATCCACCACCCTTGTGCATGTATGCTAGGGCCACATGCATGTTCCCGTGGCATCCCGGCACTCGGGCGGTCGTTTTCCGACGAAACCCTAATCCGAGGGACCCGCGGGTCTACCCCCGTAGCATTCTCCGTACGAGGGTTGAACAACGCACTCTCTCGGTGGTTTAGGTTTGTTTGGGTCATATCTACATGGAAAACCAAGGATAGGCCCAGGGTTCCACCGGTCTACCCTCGTTTGACCCGCGACGGGAGCCTACTCCTACATGTCCAGCACGCTTCTATAGGTGTTATCGCATGCAACGTGGACGGTCACACCCGGGAGCTAGGTTTTCCGTCTAGGGGCAATCCACCACCCTTTTGCATGTATGCTAGGGCCACACGCATGTTCCCGTGGCATCCCGGCACTCGGGCGGTCGTTTTCCGACGAAACCCTAATCCGAGGGACCCGCGGGTCTACCCCCGTAGCATTCTCCGTACGAGGGTTGAACAACGCACTTCTTGGTGGTTTAGGTTTGTTTAGGTCATATCTACATGGAAAACTAAGGATAGGCCCAAGGTTCCACCGGTCTACCCTCGTTTGACCCGCGGCGGGAGCCTACTCCTACATGTCCAGCACACTTCTCTAAGTGTTATCGCATGCAACGTGGACGGTCACACCCCGGAGCTAGATTTTCTGTCTAGGGGCAATCCACCACCCTTGTGCATGTATGCTAGGGCCACACGCATGTTCCCGTGGCATCCCGGCACTCGGGCGGTCGTTTTCCGACGAAACCCTAATCCGAGGGACCCGCGGGTCTACCCCCGTAGCATTCTCCGTACGAGGGTGGAACAACGCACTCTCTCAGTGGTTTAGGTTTGTTTGGGTCATATATACATGGAAAACCAAGGATAGGCCCAGGGTTCCACCGGTCTACCCTCGTTTGACCCGCGACGGGAGCCTACTCCTACATGTCCAGCACGCTACTATATGTGTTATCGCATGCAACGTGGACGGTCACACCCGGGAGCTAGGTTTTCCGTCTAGGGGCAATCCACCACCCTTGTGCATGTATGCTAGGGCCACATGCATGTTCCCGTGGCATCCCGGCACTCGGGCGGTCCTTTTCCGACGAAACCCTAATCCGAGGGACCCGCGGGTCTACCCCCGTAGCATTCTCCGTACGAGGGTTGAACAACGCACTCTCTCGGTGGTTTAGGTTTGTTTGGGTCATATCTACATGGAAAACCAAGGATAGGCCCAGGGTTCCACCGGTCTACCCTCGTTTGACCCGCGACGGGAGCCTACTCCTACATGTCCAGCACGCTTCTATAGGTGTTATCGCATGCAACGTGGACGGTCACACCCGGGAGCTAGGTTTTCCGTCTAGGGGCAATCCACCACCCTTGTGCATGTATGCTAGGGCCACACGCATGTTCCCGTGGCATCCCGGCACTCGGGCGGTCCTTTTCCGACGAAACCCTAATCCGAGGGACCCGCGGGTCTACCCCCGTAGCATTCTCCGTACGAGGGTTGAAAAACGCACTCTCTCGGTGGTTTAGGTTTGTTTGGGTCATATCTACATGGAAAACCAAGGATAGGCCCAGGGTTCCACCGGTCTACCCTCGTTTGACCCGCGACGGGAGCCTACTCCTACATGTCCAGCACGCTTCTATAGGTGTTATCGCATGCAACGTGGACGGTCACACCCGGGAGCTAGGTTTTCCGTCTAGGGGCAATCCACCACCCTTGTGCATGTATGCTAGGGCCACACGCATGTTCCCGTGGCATCCCGGCACTCGGGCGGTCGTTTCCGACGAAACCCTAATCCGAGGGACCCGCGGGTCTACCCCCGTAGCATTCTCCGTACGAGGGTTGAACAACGCACTCTCTCGGTGGTTTAGGTTTGTTTGGGTCATATCTACATGGAAGACCAAGGATAGGCCGAGGGTTCCACCGGTCTACCCTCGTTTGACCCGCGACGGGAGCCTACTCCTACATGTCCAGCACGCTTCTATAGGTGTTATCGCATGCAACGTGGACGGTCACACCCGGGAGCTAGGTTTTCCGTCTAGGGGTAATCCACCACCCTTGTGCCTGTATGCTAGGGCCACACGCATGTTCCCGTGTCATCCCGGCACTCGGGCGGTCGTTTTCTGACGAAACCCTAATCCAAGGGACCCGCGGGTCTACCCCCGTAGCATTCTCCGTAGGAGGGTTGAACAATGCACTTCTTGGTGGTTTAGGTTTGTTTAGGTCATATCTACATGGAAAACTAAGGATAGGCCCAAGGTTCCACCGGTCTACCCTCGTTTGACCCGCGGCGGGAGCCTACTCCTACATGTCCAGCACACTTCTCTAAGTGTTATCACATGCAACGTGGACGGTCACACCCCGGAGCTAGATTTTCCGTCTAGGGACAATCCACCACCCTTGTGCATGTATGATAGGGCCACACGCATGTTCCCGTGGCATCCCGGCACTCGGGCGGTCGTTTTCCGACGAAACCCTAATCCGAGGGACCCGCGGGTCTACCCCCGTAGCATTCTCCGTACGAGGGTTGAACAACGCACTCTCTCGGTGGTTTAGGTTTGTTTGGGTCATATCTACATGGAAAACCAAGGATAGGCCCAGGGTTCCACCGGTCTACCCTCGTTTGACCTGCGACGGGAGCCTACTCCTACATGTCCAGCACGCTTCTATAGGTGTTATCGCATGCAACGTGGACGGTCACACCCGGGAGCTAGGTTTTCCGTCTAGGGGCAATCCACCACCCTTGTGCATGTATGCTAGGGCCACACTCATGTTCCCGTGGCATCCCGGCACTCGGGCGGTCGTTTTCCGACGAAACCCTAATCCGAGGGACCCGCGGGTCTACCCTCGTAGCATTCTCCGTACGAGGGTTGAACAACGCACTCTCTCGGTGGTTTAGGTTTGTTTGGGTCATATATACATGGAAAACCAAGGATAGGCCCAGGGTTCCACCGGTCTACCCTCGTTTGACCCGCGACGGGAGCCTACTCCTACATGTCCAGCACGCTACTATAGGTGTTATCGCATGTAACGTGGACGGTCACACCCGGGAGCTAGGTTTTCCGTCTAGGGGCATTCCACCACCCTTGTGCATGTATGCTAGGGCCACACGCATGTTCCCGTGGCATCCCGGCACACGGGCGGTCCTTTTCTAACGAAACCCTAATCCGAGGGACCCGCGGGTCTACCCCCGTAGCATTCTCCGTACGAGGGTTGAACAACGCACTCTCTCGGTGGTTTAGGTTTGTTTGGGTCATATCTACATGGAAAACCAAGGATAGGCCCAGGGTTCCACCGGTCTACCCCCGTTTGACCCGCGACGGGAGCCTACTCCTACATGTCCAGCACGCTTCTATAGGTGTTATCGCATGCAACGTGGACGGTCACACCCGGGAGCTAGGTTTTCCGTCTAGGGGCAATCCACCACCCTTGTGCATGTATGCTAGGGCCACACGCATGTTCCCGTGGCATCCCGGCACTCGGGCGGTCCTTTTCCGACGAAACCCTAATCCGAGGGACCCGCGGGTCTACCCCCGTAGCATTCTCCGTACGAGGGTCTAACAACGCACTCTCTCGGTGGTTTAGATTTGTTTGGGTCATATCTACATGGAAAACCAAGGATAGGCCCACGGTTCCACCGGTCTACCCTCGTTTGACCCGCGACGGTAGCCTACTCCTACATGTCCAGCACGCTTCTATAGGTGTTATCGCATGCAACGTGGACGGTCACACCCGGGAGCTAGGTTTTCCGTCTAGGGGCAATCCACCACCCTTGTGCATGTATGCTAGGGCCACACGCATGTTCCCGTGGCATCCCGGCACTCGGGCGGTCGTTTTCCGATGAAACCCTAATCCGAGGGACCCGCGGGTCTACCCCCGTAGCATTCTCCGTACGAGGGTTGAAAAACTCACTCTCTCGGTGGTTTAGGTTTGTTTGGGTCATATCTACATGGAAAACCAAGGATAGGCCCAGGGTTCCACCGGTCTACCCTCGTTTGACCCGCGACGGCAGCCTACTCCTACATGTCCAGCACGCTTCTATAGGTGTTATCGCATGCAACGTGGACGGTCACACCGAGGAGCTAGGTTTTCCGTCTAGGGGCAATCCACCACCCTTGTGCATGTATGCTAGGGCCACACGCATGTTCCCGTGGCATCCCGGCACTCGGGCGGTCCTTTTCCGACGAAACCCTAATCCGAGGGACCCGCGGGTCTACCCCCGTAGCATTCTCCGTACGAGGGTCTAACAACGCACTCTCTCGGTGGTTTAGATTTGTTTGGGTCATATCTACATGGAAAACCAAGGATAGGCCCACGGTTCCACCGGTCTACCCTCGTTTGACCCGCGACGGTAGCCTACTCCTACATGTCCAGCACGCTTCTATAGGTGTTATCGCATGCAACGTGGACGGTCACACCCGGGAGCTAGGTTTTCCGTCTAGGGGCAATCCACCACCCTTGTGCATGTATGCTAGGGCCACACGCATGTTCCCGTGGCATCCCGGCACTCGGGCGGTCGTTTTCCGATGAAACCCTAATCCGAGGGACCCGCGGGTCTACCCCCGTAGCATTCTCCGTACGAGGGTTGAACAACGCACTCTCTCGGTGGTTTAGGTTTGTTTGGGTCATATCTACATGGAAAACCAAGGATAGGCCCAGGGTTCCACCGGTCTACCCCCGTTTGACCCGCGACGGGAGCCTACTCCTACATGTCCAGCACGCTTCTATAGGTGTTATCGCATGCAACGTGGACGGTCACACCCGGGAGCTAGGTTTTCCGTCTAGGGGCAATCCACCACCCTTGTGCATGTATGCTAGGGCCACACGCATGTTCCCGTGGCATCCCGGCACTCGGGCGGTCCTTTTCCGACGAAACCCTAATCCGAGGGACCCGCGGGTCTACCCCCATAGCATTCTCCGTACGAGGGTCTAACAACGCACTCTCTCGGTGGTTTAGATTTGTTTGGGTCATATCTACATGGAAAACCAAGGATAGGCCCACGGTTCCACCGGTCTACCCTCGTTTGACCCGCGACGGTAGCCTACTCCTACATGTCCAGCACGCTTCTATAGGTGTTATCGCATGCAACGTGGACGGTCACACCCGGGAGCTAGGTTTTCCGTCTAGGGGCAATCCACCACCCTTGTGCATGTATGCTAGGGCCACACGCATGTTCCCGTGGCATCCCGGCACTCGGGCGGTCGTTTTCCGATGAAACCCTAATCCGAGGGACCCGCGGGTCTACCCCCGTAGCATTCTCCGTACGAGGGTTGAAAAACGCACTCTCTCGGTGGTTTAGGTTTGTTTGGGTCATATCTACATGGAAAACCAAGGATAGGCCCAGGGTTCCACCGGTCTACCCCCGTTTGACCCGCGACGGGAGCCTACTCCTACATGTCCAGCACGCTTCTATAGGTGTTATCGCATGCAACGTGGACGGTCACACCCGGGAGCTAGGTTTTCCGTCTAGGGGCAATCCACCACCCTTGTGCATGTATGCTAGGGCCACACGCATGTTCCCGTGGCATCCCGGCACTCGGGCGGTCCTTTTCCGACGAAACCCTAATCCGAGGGACCCGCGGGTCTACCCCCGTAGCATTCTCCGTACGAGGGTCTAACAACGCACTCTCTCGGTGGTTTAGATTTGTTTGGGTCATATCTACATGGAAAACCAAGGATAGGCCCACGGTTCCACCGGTCTACCCTCGTTTGACCCGCGACGGTAGCCTACTCCTACATGTCCAGCACGCTTCTATAGGTGTTATCGCATGCAACGTGGACGGTCACACCCGGGAGCTAGGTTTTCCGTCTAGGGGCAATCCACCACCCTTGTGCATGTATGCTAGGGCCACACGCATGTTCCCGTGGCATCCCGGCACTCGGGCGGTCGTTTTCTGATGAAACCCTAATCCGAGGGACCCGCGGGTCTACCCCCGTAGCATTCTCCGTACGAGGGTTGAAAAACGCACTCTCTCGGTGGTTTAGGTTTGTTTGGGTCATATCTACATGGAAAACCAAGGATAGGCCTAGGGTTCCACCGGTCTACCCTCGTTTGACCCGCGACGGGAGCCTACTCCTACATGTCCAGCACGCTTCTATAGGTGTTATCGCATGCAACGTGGACGGTCACACCCGGGAGCTAGGTTTTCCGTCTAGGGGCAATCCACCACCCTTGTGCATGTATGCTAGGGCCACACGCATGTTCCCGTGGCATCCCGGCACTCGGGCGGTCGTTTCCGACGAAACCCTAATCCGAGGGACCCGCGGGTCTACCCCCGTAGCATTCTCCGTACGAGGGTTGAACAACGCACTCTCTCGGTGGTTTAGGTTTGTTTGGGTCATATCTACATGGAAGACCAAGGATAGGCCCAGGGTTCCACCGGTCTACCCTCGTTTGACCCGCGACGGGAGCCTACTCCTACATGTCCAGCACGCTTCTATAGGTGTTATCGCATGCAACGTGGACGGTCACACCCGGGAGCTAGGTTTTCCGTCTAGGGGTAATCCACCACCCTTGTGCCTGTATGCTAGGGCCACACGCATGTTCCCGTGTCATCCCGGCACTCGGGCGGTCGTTTTCTGACGAAACCCTAATCCAAGGGACCCGCGGGTCTACCCCCGTAGCATTCTCCGTACGAGGGTTGAACAATGCACTTCTTGGTGGTTTAGGTTTGTTTAGGTCATATCTACATGGAAAACTAAGGATAGGCCCAAGGTTCCACCGGTCTACCCTCGTTTGACCCGCGGCGGGAGCCTACTCCTACATGTCCAGCACACTTCTCTAAGTGTTATCACATGCAACGTGGACGGTCACACCCCGGAGCTAGATTTTCCGTCTAGGGACAATCCACCACCCTTGTGCATGTATGATAGGGCCACACGCATGTTCCCGTGGCATCCCGGCACTCGGGCGGTCGTTTTCCGACGAAACCCTAATCCGAGGGACCCGCGGGTCTACCCCCGTAGCATTCTCCGTACGAGGGTTGAACAACGCACTCTCTCGGTGGTTTAGGTTTGTTTGGGTCATATCTACATGGAAAACCAAGGATAGGCCCAGGGTTCCACCGGTCTACCCTCGTTTGACCTGCGACGGGAGCCTACTCCTACATGTCCAGCACGCTTCTATAGGTGTTATCGCATGCAACGTGGACGGTCACACCCGGGAGCTAGGTTTTCCGTCTAGGGGCAATCCACCACCCTTGTGCATGTATGCTAGGGCCACACGCATGTTCCCGTGGCATCCCGGCACTCGGGCGGTCGTTTTCCGACGAAACCCTAATCCGAGGGACCCGCGGGTCTACCCCCGTAGCATTCTCCGTACGAGGGTTGAACAACACACTCTCTTGGTGGTTTAGGTTTGTTTAGGTCATATCTACATGGAAAACTAAGGATAGGCCCAAGGTTCCACCGGTCTACCCTCGTTTGACCCGCGGCGGGAGCCTACTCCTACATGTCCAGCACACTTCTCTAAGTGTTATCGCATGCAACGTGGACGGTAGTTTAGGTTTGTTTATGTCATGACAATATACTTTTTTGGCCTTTACAAGCGTACATATGCGATAACCTTCACTTGGTGGAGGGTTTCTCCAAATAGTGGGTTCGATGCCCGAGGGTCCCCAAAAGAGAGGGGTTTCTAGGGTTTCCCAATAGATAGGGTTCGGTTCCCCGTGGTCCATAAAAAATGAGATATCTTACAATCACCAAGTTATTTATAAATTATATCTACATTAAAATTACAGTGGGAAATAAATTATGCAACTATTTGAATATTATAATTTGGAGTAAAGTAGTAAAAGTACCTACCTAGGCCGACGGCATTGCCGTCGGCGTACATGTGCTGGCCAGATAGGCCGACGGCCTGGCCGTCGGCGTATCGACGCGCCTAACGTCGTTGCCCACGCCCGTCAGGTGGGACGGGTGGTAGGGACACGTGGCATCATACGCCGACGGTACCTGTACGCCGACGGTCGCCGTCAGAAGCAGGTAACTGGAGGCCGACGGTTTTATATACGCCGACGGCGGCCGTCGGGGGTTTCGCCCTACGCCGACGGCCACCTGGCCCAGCTGACGAGCCCGCTCGGTTATGCCGACGGGCCCGACCTTTAGCCGTCGGCGTAAAATAAGGCCGTCGGCGTTTCTTGTTATTCCTGTAGTGGTAGTGCTAAACGGAACACCCGTCAAGAAATATTATTCATATTCATGTGATTGGTTTTTGTTATCCAAGCAATCATCTATCATCTATGGTGATCACTGACGGAGCTTGACCAAAATCATGGAAGGGGCCAAAGAAGATCAAATAAAAGGTGACCCTTTCTGACCCCGAAGTATATTGGTCTTGTTCTCTGAAACATCGTTGCGGTGACCAGCCAATTAATTGATTGGAGAATTTAGAGGATAAGCACCTTGGCTGTGTTTGGTTTGGTTACCCGACTACACCGCGCTCCCGCCAACAAATTGGCTAACCGCCATTCTCTGGTTTATAGCCAAATTTTTGGCTGCCAATCGATGTCCACCCATCTCCCGCTTAAGATCTTTGCCATATAGTTGGCCAAATGCGGTCTGATTTTTTCTTGACCAAATTTTTTTGCATGACAATTCTTGCCAAATATTTTCTAGCACCAATGTAGACACCAACCAAACACACACCTTGTCTCGTCCTAGTTAAATAATTAATTTTATTATTCCTCAAACTGTACCGAGCTTTCTATTTCAGGTGTCGTCCTTTGTGCCGTGATCTAATTAAATTTTGATAGATGAGGTCACTTATTTTCTTCCTCACATAAACCATTATATTAAGCTCTTCTTTTACTCGGTTTTCTACTTACAGCTAGAGAGAGAGATCAGGGTATATTGTACAATTATTACTAATTTTGTCAAGCAAGTACAACTTATGTTGGTAAATGTCCTCCATTGTATATACATCTAGACCCTAGAGGAACACATCAATTCAACGATTCTAGGAGTATACTCATTGAATTGAATTATATTATCGAATGTATGGTAAGAAGTTTCTAAATACAAAGTAATAGTGTGGAAAAATTCTTGAGCTGGGGGGCCATTGCCCCCCCCCCCCCCCCCCCCCCCTCCTCCCCCCAAATAAGGCATGCCACTGATAGTGATCGACGATTGCCATGCTCTCTTTGTCAAGTTAAAACCATTGAGGGTGGATAAGGTCATCTCCAATGCAAAAAAATCTTACACAACTGCTTCATGAAAATCAACATGGCCTGCTTGGATGATCTTAGCAATGTTCCATGATTTGACACATCGGATTGAATGACCAGTTTCTTATCAATGGTTGTACTCTCAATTACACTTTCTCTATGGTTGTGTTCTCACTATTTAATAATAAAAATCAATAAAATAAGCGCGTGTGAAAATCACATCCATCTCATTCTTTCCTTGATCCATCTATCTAAGTTTTTTTTGAACGGGAAAAGGCCACGAAGGGCCTAGAAGCTGCTAGGATTAATCAGGCGGTTGCAGATTACAAAGAGGCCCCTAAACAACAAGGAGAACAAAGATAAGGCCTCCATGTTTGCAAACAGGACCTTGGAAAGAAAATAAGAAAAGCAATCGAGTCCACGGTCCATCTCGCCGCCGGTAGACCTCGAGGCACCGGAGTAAGCGCCACCGCCGGGGAACAAGCCACTTGGGGACGACGCCGACTGTGTTTCCGGCTCTGAGGTCGATGTAGATCTTCCCTGTAGGCATGTGCGTGCCCTCTTGCGCAAGCACAGCCATGGAAGAAGCAGGAGCTCGATCACCACCGAGCGAGGAGTGGCCGCACCGGCCAAAGATAGCTCCGGCAACATGCCTTCGCTTGGGGACTCCACCAGATGCAGCTTCGGGATCCACTTCACTGCACCACCACCAGGCGCCAGCGCCCAAGCTTGCTCTCCCTCGCCGCCACAGCCGGCCGAGAGCATCTGGGGCCACTGAAGCTTGACGAAGACGCAGAGAAGAACAACGGGCTTATCTTCCAAGCTGCCAACGCCGCCATTCCCAAACTTGGCTCTGACCATCAGAGCTCCGACGAGAAGGAAGAGTAGCAACCTCCCAGCGCTGCCCGAAGGCTCCAAGGAGTAGCTCGGGGCCGACTTATTTGCGGAGATCCTCCAGCTTCCCACCCCGACGGGAAGGTTGCTCGAGCTGTCCCAGATCCTGCTGGCGGGATCTAGAACCCTACTCCAAAACTGTACAAAGGCAACACGAAAACTAAAACCTAAACTACCTAAGCCGGCGCCGCCCCTCTGTCGCCTTCCGACGGCATCGCCGCCGGGAGGGACTTCGGTTTGGCCCGGCACCGCCGAGGAAGCTCTCAAGCTACTGTAGAGAAGAGAGAGAAGGGAAAGAAGAAAGTGAGCCCGGCCCATCTATCTAAGTGAAGAAATGTGGAACCCCACTCTCAAAATAAAACTCAAGTTACAATCCCATGTGACTAGCGAACAGTTTTCCGAAGATTAAAAAAAACAGTAAGTCTTGTCTGGTCGATCGACATCGTGTGAACATGTGGCATGCATCCAATCGATTACATGTTGCTGTCATACTCAAGTTTCATTATTAGGTTGAACCGTTGAACAGAATATGTGATCAACAGCTTATGCGCCCTCCTAGATTGCTCAAAACCTATGCGATAAGACAGTGATATGATAAATTAGTAGCAACGATGGTGGTTCTAGTGCTATGTGGTGTGTGCCGGCCAAGCACTAAGAGCCACGGACAAGATAGCGTACCAAGATTTTGTGGTCAATGCAGATTTACTTTAGCTAGGTATATATTGTTTCCTTTGTTTTGATGTTTCGACGGGATGTGATCAGATCCAACTTTGCCCCACAGTTTGTACGCCTAAATTCTGTGCGCCACATCTTGTGAAACAGTGAAAGGGACATGCATCCATCAACTCTAAGCTTTGCATGCAGTGTCCCCAGCCGCGTTCAATCAGGTGAACCATCGGTGTCTGCTAGTTGGACAGTTATGGGATGATTAGGGTCGCTGTTGTTCATGTAATCATGTGGTTTCTTAACCTCGGATGGAATTAACATGCCGGCGAAACTTAAGCTAGCTTGTGGACATGATTGAGTGGGTTTGCCATATAAAACATACTAAATGTAGATGTACGTGTCGTACATACTCTGCACTACGTCTACGTGGCACATTTGGAAGGTGGCAACCGTTATGTTTTCAAGAGAACTATGTAAACCTACACATGTAATTGTTTATTTTTTTGTTAGTAACCCGTTCGCGAAATGTTTCTTAAAGAAGCCTCTTATTCAGTTATATTTCGTATTAAAAGACTTCACACATATAATGTTCTTCGCTATTAGGAAAACGGCTATAGCTAATCCACACATCTATGGCATGTGGAAAATATTGAATTCCTAATATTTCGGTGTATTGATTTGACCCTCACGGGAAGTATATATAGACGTACACGGGGTAGGCGGAGACTTGGAGTACAAGATATAGAGTCCTAGTCTATCTCTAGCCTATACACGTATACGTACTCTAACATCCCCCCTAAATCTAGAGTCCTAGTCTACCTCTAGCCTATACACGTATACGTACTCTAACATCCCCCTCAGTCGGAGCGGAGTGAATCGGACGCTTGCGACTGGATTTGAAATCTTGCGGTTCCGTCGTCTTTACCTCCTTGTCATCATCACCTGCATGAACATGATCATGACTGGCACCTAGGGATGGTGACTGCATCCCCTTCTAGTGTCTCTCTTCTCCCCCGCAGTCAAAGCGGGAGTGGCGTGGACGCAAGTGACGACGCGGACGCTGTTGACTGGAGTTCTTGAGTTGCTGTAGACGTTGTTCTTGATGTCGATGTCGAGATAGCCGATCGTGATGTAGCCGTGGTCGATGTAGGTGTGGTCGATGTCATAGTCGTCGTAGTGGTGTGGCCGCCATTGCCGGAGGTGCAAAAAATTGCGCGGTTTTTTTGTTGTTGTTGATGAAGCTGCAGTTGTGGACGTTTTGCACCTTGTAGAGGTACCGTCGGGGCGTCTCTTGGACGCGGTCATAAGTGAGACCACCAGTTTTGCCAGAACTGGAGAAAGTCACCGAGCACACGCGGTTTTGCCAGAACCGTATGCGTGATCGTAGGGGCGTCACAATTGTGACGCCAGTTTTTGTAGATGCAGTCGTCGGTGTCGTGGACGCGGTCGATACCGTCGTCGGGGTCGTGGACGCGATGATGCCGTCGTCGTGCCTTGCAGTACGTATACTGTCAGAGGGCGTCGTAGTTGTATGTCCATCATGTGGACGGGTATAGCGGCGGCGGCGATGTGTTGACGAAGATGTTGATGAAGACCACGTTGATGTAGACCTTGGCGTTGATGTGTCGGCGATGATGGAGTATGCATGTCGGTGATGATCGTCGCTCGACGGCGTCCCTTGTGGCGCCGATGATGTCGAAGTCTTGATGTCGGAGAAGTCGGCGTAGTAGTGTTCCACACCGGCCTGGCGTATGGATGATGTTGATGTCGCTTCTCCATGGATGTGCTCGACGAAGATCTTGGCTTGTAGTCTGACGTAGTCGTACAGCTTGACGTAGATGTTCGGGTCGATGTAGTCTGACTTTATACAGTGTAGATGTTGGTGTAGATTCGTCGTTCATGTGAAGTTCTGATCTTGCCGTGTGCGGTGTTGTAGCAGACTTGAGATCGTGACCAAGAGTACACTCGCGATCTGATCAGCAGAAGCCCTGTGCAAGCACAACACGGACGACGCATGCATCTCCTTGTAGATTTTTCTTTATGCAGATACGTACCGTCCGCGTCCTTGGCCGAATCGATGACTTGGAGTTTTCGTATGGAATTGCGCATGAGGGCCAGAGTCCCATCGCGCTGCACGTGCGTGTCCTGTGCTGAACCGTGCTTCCGGCCGAGGATGTCGATGTAGACTCGAACGGCGAACAGCTCAGCGCAGAATTCTTCGCGTCTCCAATGCGTTGCCCACCTATTTCTACACTAATTTTCATCAGGCGATGAGAGGATCTTGGAAGACTAGGGTATTTTCTTGGACCTAATCTAGAAACTTGGAAATTTTGAAAATTGGATTTAATCTAAAAACTGGAATTGATCTAAAGAACCGATCCGATCTTTGATCAAAATCGGGTGCCGCGCCCCCGAGAAGATTGATCTCCCGGGGGCGGCGTGCGATGCGAAAGTGGTGGAAGGCTTAGGATCGGCGCCGTGAAGCTAACCGCTCTAATATCATATAGAAAATATTGAAGAGAGACACTAGAAGAGGATGCAGTCATCAGTGTCGTGGACGCGGTCGATACCGTCGTCGGGGTGGTGGATGCGGCGATGCCGTCGTCGTGCCTTGCAGTACGTGTACTGTCAGAGGGCGTCGTAGTTGTATGTCCATCATGTGGACGGGTATAGCGGCGGTGGCGGTGTGTTGACAAAGATGTTGATGAAGACCATGTTGATGTAGACCTTGGCGATGATGTGTCGGCGATGAAGGAGTAGGCGTGTCGGCGATGATCGTCGCTCGAAGGCGTCCCTTGTGGCGGCGATGATGTCGAAGCCGTGATGTTGGAGAAGTCGGCGTAGTAGTGTTCCACACCGGCCTGGCGTGTGGATGATATTGATGTCGCTTCTCCGTGGATGTGCTCGACGAAGATCTTGATGTAGTCGTACAGCTTGACGTAGATGTTCGGATCGATATAGTCAGAGTGTAGATGTTGGTGCAGCTTGGTAAGACTTGACATGTTGGCGTGTGGGGTTCGCGGAGCTGATGACATAGACCGATCTGCAGGAGATTGCGTGTATAGATCCTACCTGCAGTCCAATGCATATTGGAGAGTTTTTCACGCGCACATTGTTGGCTCCTAGTGCCCATACATGTCCTCGTGGTTGTCGTGTTTGTCTCCTACATGGAGTCCCGCTCATCTGTTGTTGTTGATGACGGGAAGTGTGCTGTGGATGGCTTTGACGCGATGGAAACGTGTTGAAGCAGCCGGTGCATAGACGTTCCCGCAGATTGGATCGAAGCCTGATGAAGTTTTTGCTGCGCGAGAGTTGCCGGCAGATCGGATTGCAGCAAGCCGTCCGTGACAGCCGCCGTTGTAGTTGCTCGCCGCCGTGTATCAATCTTCACTCGAATATCACCGGAAGTAGAGGGTCGTGGAGATTTAAGGAATTTATTTTGGCTAAACTAGATCTAATCTATGGAATCAGAAAATTTAAAATTTGTCTAAACTAATCTATGGAACCGATCCGATCTTTGATCGAGACCGGGTGCCGCGCCCCCGAGGAGAGGAGATTGATCTCCTCGGGGGCGGCGCGCGATGTAGAAGTGGTGAAAGGTCTAGGATCGGCGCCGTGAGGCTAACCGCTCTGATACCATGTGGGAAATATTGAATACCTAATATTTCGGTGTATTGATTTGACCCCCACGGGAAGTATATATAGGCGTACACGGGGTAGGCGAAGACTTGGAGTATAAGATGTAGAGTCTTAGTCTATCTCTAGCCTATACACGTATACGTACTCTAACATCTTCCTAGATGTAGAGTCCTAGTCTATCTCTAGCCTATACACGTATACGTACTCTAACATGGTACACGTGCTAGTGGTGCCACATGGATAAAATAGACATAGCGCACTGTCCACAGGTGCCTTACGGCTACCTGCAGTAATTATGGCGCACTGCCCATAGGTGCCTTACGGCTAACTGCCGTAATTGTGACGCGTATGGGAGTGGTGCGCCACGGCTATATGTGGGCACAGGTGGCCTCAAACCACATACGCCGTAGCGCATCATGACCTAATGCACTCCGGGTATGTGTGTTGCGGCCTGCTGCAGGAGCTGGGTCAACTTATCAGTAGGACACCCTGCCCTAGTGCCCTACGGCTAAGTGGCTTGCACTAACTCCACCCTTTCCATCGGATTGCCTTTTTAGCCTTGAAAAATAAAATAAAATGAAAAACATTTAAAAAAATAAAATTGTTTCATATGTAGGTAGGTAATGTGGTCTAGTTTCTAGAAAAATTAACAAACAAGAATTTCGACTTTTTCTGCAAAAAAAAGTCATGCCACGGTAAAAAGACTGTAACTTTTGCATACAATGTCGAAAAAAAGTTTAATATATCAAAATGACGAGAACTTGATTTCGTATCCGCTCGCAACCACCTCAAGTCGTTTAGCGATTTTTTAGATTTTCAAAATTCGAAAAGAGTAAACAGTTATGGTCAAAAGACCGTTTTTTCCTGCAGAAAAAAATAGAGACAACTTACCCATAGCGCACCACCACCTAGTGCGCCACGAGTAAGTGGGCGGGATTCAAAATTCGAGTCACCACCCCGCCGGCCACCTACCCTCCTTTTCCCTCCCCCTTCTCTCCTTTTCCTCCCTTCTCCTTTTCCTTTTCCTTCTCCTTCTCATTTTCCTTCACCTTCTTCTCCTTCCCCTTCTCTCTCTGGCCTCCTTGTTGCTCCGCCTCCTTGCTTTGGCCTCCTCCTCTCCTTGCAGTGATGACGGCGATAATGGCCTCCTCCTCCTTCCAATGAAGACGGTGATGATGGCCTCCTCCTCCTCCTCTTCCTCCCTGCAGTGACGACGGCGACGGTGGGATCCTTCTTCTTCTCCTCTGAGAGGAGGGAGTGAATAGGTGCTACTTCAAATTTTCTTCTTTTTCAAATTAGGGTTTGACAAGAAAGGTAAATTCTCTAGATTATGCAACTGATGGAGTGCTGACGTGGAGAACTTCGTTGGAAACCCCAAGAGCAAGGTGTAATGAGCACAGCAGCAAATCTTCCCTCAGTAGAGACCGAGGTTATAAAACCAGAAGGAGGAAGGAAACGTCACACAAGTGTTGCAAGCAACGCGGAGACCTGCACAACACAAACTCAAGACTTTGCCCCAACGAATCAGTGAGGTTGTCAAGCTCACCGGTTTGTTGTAATAAAGGATTAAACGTACTGTCAACACCCGGATTTTTAATCCCAGATGCCAGTTATGCCATACATCGCAATCCCATGATTACCATTTTTGCGAGACATAACAGAATTGGATACCACAGTACATCATCCATTACAAACCGTATATAAGTTCTTACACAAATAAGGATCTCATGATCCAGTTCTTAATACAACTTCAAGCAGCGGAATACGTAATAATAACGGTAGCGTAGGCGAAGCTCCATCTTCGGGGTCACAGGCAATGCTGACGATGGGAGATGATCCTAGTTGTCGTAACCTTCCTGGGGTCCATCCTCCAGGTACTCCTCTTCATAGTCTGGCAACGGGAATAGCCAGGGACAAAGCCATGAGTACTCTTTAAGTACTCGCAAACTAATACTAACAAGTGAAAGGGGGTTTTTGTAATAGGACACTAAGCTCTATGGTTGTTTTGCAAAAAGCCAGATTTATCTCTACTAATTTCAGAAGTAAGAGAGCTAATTGAAGTTTATAACACCTAAGTGGGAACTTGTATCTCATGCCACAACCCTGTTGTGGTCAAGTCAAAGTCTCAGTTTATTTCACAAGTCTTTTGAAAACATCTGACGGGGGAACAGTATGGCCACTCCAACTATCCATAACCGCGAACGCGGCTATTCGAATAGTTTAACACTCTGCAGAGATTGTACACTTTCACCACAACATTCGATACATCCGTCAGGAACAAATCCTGAATTCACCATACTCAGTATGCAGATAATCAATCCTAACCTTTCAATTACATGCCCTAGTATAATCACCTCTCCTGTGAGTTTGGCCTCCCAACCATGACCAACTATCATCTTGGGTACTGCACAGGTGGACAATCTTCACAAGGTAGCCTCAGCTCAGACCTTGGCCGTGAGGGAACTAATACTAAGGTATATAAGTTTCCAGTCAAGCCCTACCCAATCTTCAGGTATTGTGGTTGTATGATAAAATTGGAATGGTATCGCATCCAGACAACCATCAATTTTATAAAGGGCTAAGGCTCATGCCTCATCATTTTCATCACCAAAATCATCAAGTGTTTGGAAACACATGTCCAAAACATTTCAATAGAATGATCCATCATTCCAAGGTTTTCATAACCATTTTTCCACCAATTATTCCCATTTAAACGCGAAGCGGTACAGGGCAATATGGGACGTTCGATCTGGTTCTAATCCAACGGCTGAGAGTCATCGTCGATGTTGAGCAACGCCGGCGAGACAGAAACCTAGCACGGCCAGTGGGGGTTGCTGGGGGCTCACCGGGGTTCGGGCGAGGGTCGGCGAGGCGGGCGAACGACGAAGTCAACGACGGCGAACTCAGGGGTGGTCGCGGCAGCTCCTGGGGTGGACGAAATCGACGGTGCCCTTCTTCTCCAGAGGCGGCCTGCTCCGGCGCAATTCCGGCGATGCGCTGCTCGCCTTGCTCCGGGGCTGAGGTGGGATGGTTCTGGGTGAGAGAGGAGTGGAATGGTGTGAAGAATTTGAGCGAGGGAGGCCTCTATTTATAGTCGCGACGGTGAGACCGAACGGCATGGGCGGACGATGGTGGCGACATGGCTACGGGCTGCTAGAGGCATGGCCGGCGGTGGCGATCGCTTGGTGGTCTCCTGGCGATGCTCTACGGCTTTAATGCGCGTGTAGGGGCGGTGCGGTTTGGTCTGGAACACGCGACGCTCTGCGCGGCAGAGGCGGCGTCTTTGACGGCGAGCGGTGGCTACGGGGCACGGGCGGTGCAATGGGCATGTCTGGCGTGTTCCTGGGATGGTGGTGATCGTGTATGCACGCGGCAAGGGCGGCGCCCGGTCTGTGGGCTTCGGTCGAGCGTGGCGCTCTGGCGCATGCTCGGCACGGTTGGAAGAGGCACGGGCACGGTGTTCCTGGGTGTTGTGTTCGACGTCTTCGAGGCAGGGCTGGTCGAGAGGGGGCGGTGAAGCATGGGTGATCTCCCAGACAAGGTTGGCACAGCTAGTTTCCTCCCTAGCTTGTTGTCGACATGTGGGTGGAAATGGTGGCTTCGGCTATCACCATTGATGGTTTTGGCAAGCTCACAGTGGTTCTAGTTGTTGGGCCACGCAGAGATAAAACAAAAACTTTTCCTCTAACGCGGTGATCCCAAGATCTAGCTGAGGTAGAGGGCTACGAGGTTTACCACTAGACGCGCAGTTGCGGATTACTGATGAAGCGCGTCAGTTGATGCAGTGCAGTCCTCACGATCCGATCGTCCTGGTGCTGATCGCACAGCGCCTCTGCTGGTATCCACACGTACAAGGAGGAGCGCCGGCGGTGAACTGCTAGGTTCGTAACGACGGCTGGACTGCTGTGGAGCTAGGGTTTCCAACACATGGAATGACCTAACCAAACAACGATTAACCTTTCTGGGTTAAGGTGCTCCACTTTATATAGGGAGTGAACGTGGGCTCTGCTCGCGCGACCCATTAACTAAAGCCCATATAACACCATTCACCGTGAGTCCAACTCACTAACTCAGTCCTAATCCGGTTTATGTCCAACCCAACCAGATTACAGGTTCAGATCCAATCCGAACATTCTCCCTCTCTTAAGTGTGTGACCCCGCAGGCTCATAGCTACTTGGACACGATAGGAGTCTGACTCTCAATCGATCAGTCGGTAGCGGCTCCTAGCAGAACGTGCCGACTCCCAAGTACCAAAGAGTCATGACGACTTGCCTTTCCAATGCGACTTGCGTTCGAGTCCCTTTTGCCTCACGATATACCTTGTCAGACTATAGGCGAATATATGTCATCCCTTAAATAGTCCGACTCTCTTCTCGATCCGAGATAAGTGATTCGCTCGACTAACTCTTAGTCGATCGCCTCGGTTAACACTTAACCGAGTCGTGCATGGCCATGCTTTCCGAATCATATCTCACGAGAGGGCCCAGAGAATATCTCTCCGAGTGGAGGGGCAAAATCCCATCTTGGTTATTCACATCACGCAGCTTGATTCTCAATCGACCCGAACCCTGCCTTTATAACTGCCCAGTTACGGATCAGCGTTTGACAGAACCTAAGTCGGTGATCCTCAACTCGGACTATGCAACAACCTCAGGTCTAAGGATTACATTGATTGAGATATACAAATGACAGCTAGTTTGTTGTACCTCAATATGGGTCAATCCGACTCGCTAAACTCTTTAGCTGAGTCTGTGTAAGTTGGAATAGCATCTCCATGCCCATGACAAGTGGAATCGAGTCATCAAGCCAACTTTCACATTGTTCTAAGTTGTGTGTCCAGCACAACCTCAATGACCAAGGATATTTAGTACAAACAACATGAATGCATAGTTCCACAACCGAATCACATATTCAATGATACACATCAGATGTTTATACAAGGACTAATATATTTATGAATACAATGGGAAATATCATCATACATGATTGCCTCTAGGGCATATTCCCAACACTAGTGCTTGGTTAATCTTGCTAGATGATCTACTGAGCTGGTTGTGAGCTAGATTGGCTCAAAACACTGCACACTATAGTGTTTTGATTTTGTTTGATTTGTGGCTGCCAAGTGTTTGATGAAATGGCCGCATGAATTCAAGTTTTGAATTTTGAAAAGATTTTTGGTGTGTGTGCTAGGTTGGTGTTGGTGAGTCTGCTGATGCTTGGGTTTTGAAAGTTGAGCTTGTTTGAGTGGTTTTTGAAAAATTGGGATCTTCCCATATGATAAAGATTCAATTTTGAATTGTCATTTAAACTATGCATTTGAAAGTTTTTGGATGATCACAAGGTGGGCCTTGATACTTTGTTATGAGTACAATCAAGGGGTGCAAAGATCCAGAAAAGTTTCTGTTAGGTTTTGAAAGTTTGAGAAAGCCAAAATAGGCATGGGAGTTAAATTGGTCAAAATGACCATTCACTCATTTAGCTTTGTTTTGATTTATTTGTCTTTGGGAAAAGTTTATATGATGTTTATTTCACCTAAGAAACATTTTACAAGCAAGGAAACACACAAACATGGCAATTCAAAAGAATTCAAAATGGGATGCATACACACATGCATGCTTTTATATTTTTATTTAGAAAAGTTTTTGTTAACCCTAATTTTGATGATTAGAGTTTGATGATCCACGTTTAGTATTTTTGGGATGTTACAAACCTTCCCCCCTTAAACAAAATCTCGTCCCGAGATAAGAAAAAGGACGAAAAGATTACCTAGGATTTGAATAGATCGGGAAACTCTGTCCTGATGTGATCTTCGTGCTCCCAGGTAGCTTCCTCTTCTGTGTGGTTGCTCCACTGAATCTTGAGAAACTTGATGCTTCGGGTTCGGGTAGTCCTGAAAGCTTCTTCCAAAATACGGATGGGTACTTCGGGATAGGTCAGGTCATCATTGATCTCTATGGTCCGGTGGTCGATATTTTTGAACACTTCGGTCTTCTCGGGGACTTCGAGACACTTGCGAAGTAACGAGATATGGAACACATTGTGCACAGATGACATCTCTTCAGGTAGTTCCAATTGATATGACACTTCTGCTCGACGGTTCAGAATCTTGAAAGGTCCGATATATCTGGGGGCTAACTTTCCTTTGAGTTGGAAACGTTGCATTCCCTTCAATGGCGACACTTTCAGATAAACAAAATCTCCTATGTTGAAGGCGAGGTCTCTACGTCTCTTGTCGGCGTAACTCTTCTGTCTGGACTGGGCGGTCTTGAGGTGCTCACGAATCGTGTGAACCTTCTCTTCTGCTTCTCGTAGGATGTCGGGTCCAAAAATCTGACTCTCTCCTACTTCCGACCAGTTCAAAGGGGTGCGACACTTCCTTCCGCACATGAATTCAAATGGGGCCATTTGCAAACTGGCTTGATAACTGTTATTGTAGGAAAATTCTGCAAACGGCAGACAGTCTTCCCACTTGGATCCATATTCTAACACACATGCTCTCAGCATATCTTCGAGTATTTGATTTACTCGCTTCGTTTGTCCATCGGTCTGAGGGTGATACGCGGTGCTGAAATCTAGGCGGGTTCCTAAACCTTCTTGGACTTTCTTCCAGAACCCTGAGGTAAACTGAGTTCCTCGATCCGATACAATGTTCTTGGGGACTCCGTGCAAACTAACTATTTTAGCGATGTACAACTCCACTAGCTTCGAACTCTGATAGGTGGTTTTAACGGGCAAGAAATGCGCGACTTTGGACAATCTGTCCACTATGACCCAGATAGAGTCATTTCCCCTACTAGAGGTAGGCAGTCCAGTGATAAAGTCCATTCCAACGGAATCCCATTTCCATTCCGGAATCTGCAAGGGTTGCAACAATCCAGCGGGTCTTTGATGTCCTGCCTTGACTCGCAGACAAATATCACACTTGGCGATATAGCTTCCGATTTCTCTCTTCATCTTATGCCACCAAAATTGCTCTTTTAAATCTTGATACATCTTAGTTCCTCCGGGATGGATAGAATAAAGAGTATCATGAGCTTCCTTGAGAATAACTTCTTTCACAGAATCTGCTGGTACACAAAGGCGTCCTTTGTACCACAGAACTCCTTCTTCGTCTTCGGTGAATCCAGGTACTTTGCTTGTACCGATACGACGCTTGATTCCGTCGATACTAGCATTTCCTTTCTATGCCTCTTTAATCTGACTGATCCAAGTGGGCTGGAGTTCTATGCTAGCCAAAAATCCTTCACTTACTAATTCCATTCAAAAATCTTCCATCTCTTTGTGCAAACTTGGTTGCTCCTTCAAAATCATGGAGTTCAAGCGGCACGGCAATCTGCTAAGGGCATCGGCTACCACATTGGCTTTACCAGGGTGATAGTTAATGTCCAGATCGTAATCCTTGATTAGATCAATCCATCTTCTCTGTCTCATATTCAGCTCCTTCTGAGTGAATATATATTTCAGACTCTTGTGATCCGTATAGATCTCACAACGGTTTCCCATCAGGTAATGCCTCCATGTCTTCAGGGCTAGAACTACGGCTGCGAGTTCGAGGTCATGGGTTGGGTAATTTTTCTCATGTTGCTTTAGTTGTCGAGATAGATAAGATATAACTTTGCCTTCTTGCATTACCACACATCCGAGACCGATCTTGGATGCATCACAATACACATCGAAGGGCTTCGTGATATCTGGCATGATCAAGATTGGGGCTGAAATCAATCTCCTCTTGAGTTCTTGAAAACTCGCTTCACATTTGTCGGTCCATTCAAACTTCTTGTCTTTCTTCAGCAATTGGGTCATGGGTCTGGCAATACTCGAGAATCCTTCTACGAATTTGCGGTAATATCTCGCCAATCCGAGAAATGCACGAACTTGGGTTTGAGTGGTTGGGGCTTGCCAATCTTCTACATCTTTCACTTTGGCAGGGTCAACGGAAATTCCTCTGGCTGATACAATGTGACCGAGGAATCCGACCTCCTATAACCAGAATTCACATTTGCTAAACTTTGCATACAACTGATGCTCTCTAAGGGTTCCAAGAATGGTCCTTAGGTGTAGCTCATGTTCTTCTTCTGATTTGGAATAAATCAGAGTGTCATCGATGAAAACAACGACAAACTTATCCAGGAAGTCCATAAAAATCTTATTCATGAGATTCATGAAATAAGCGGGGGCATTGGTTAATCCAAAGGACATAACGGTATACTCGTATAATCCATATCTGGTGGTAAAGGCAGTCTTGGGAATATCCTCTGCCCGAATTTTGAGTTGATGATAGCCAGTCCTAAGATCAATCTTAGAAAACACTTTGGCACCGGTCAACTGATCAAACAAATCTTCTATCTTGGGCAAGGGGTACTTGTTCTTGATGGTGACGTCATTCAACTTCCTATAATCCGTACACAAACGGTTACCTCCATCCTTCTTGTCCACAAACAAGACAGGTGACCTCCATGGTGACGCACTTGGTTGAATCAATCCTATTTCCAGCATGGCATCCAGTTGCTTCTTCAGTTCTGATAGCTCTGACGGGTTCATACTATAGGGTCTCTGGGCTATGGGTCCGGTTCCGGGGATTAGTTCAATGATAAACTCGATATCCCGATCTGGGGGCATACCGGGCAAAACATTTGGAAATACATCAGGGTATTCACAGACTATCCGGACTTGGTCAATGGTAGGTTGGGCTATACTCTTGTTACACTTGAATTGGCGAGGTAAGGTTTCAGATATATGCTCGACTGATATTCTGGCTGTACTGGTCATGGTTATGGCTTTCTTGGCACAGTCAATCAATCCTTTATGTTTGGACATCCAATCCATTCCTAGTACTACTTCCAAACCTTTAGTTCCGAGTACTATCAGATTAGCATAAAAATCTATGCCATGGATTCGGATAGGGACGGCTTTGCAAATTTGCCTAGCCTTGGTGGTTGATCCGGGAATTTGAACGATCATAACATGCTTCAGTTTTGTTGGTTGAATTTTACTAGTGCATGCAAATTCTTCGGTGACAAATGAGTGCGATGCACCAGAATCAAACAACACTCGTGCAAGTACTAAATTAACAAAAAAAATACCCAGCACGACGTCTGGCGCTTCCTGAGCTTCTTCAGCATGCATGAGAAAAAGACGGCCATTGCGGTTGAGTGAATTCCCTGGGGCAAATATCCTTCCTGGCTGAACACGACGCTGCTGCTGAGCTGGGGCGTTGGCATTGGGTGCTGCGACATTCTTCTTGTTGGGGCACTCGTTGGAATAGTGGCCTTTATTTCCACAGTCATAACAGGTCACTTGCGACCTCTCCTTTGCTGCTACAGGCACAACATTGCTTCTAGTTCTCGGGGCAGTGTTGGTGTTGGCGGTAACATTGTTGTTGTTGAACTTGGGTGGGGCACGGTTGAAATTGCTAGATTTGCCGGGATTGTGGTGATTTCCTCCGGGCCTAGGGTTTCCACGGTTGGGATAGGTCGGACGGTTCATCGGGGGTCTGTTGGTTCTTGGGGCAAATCCTGGAGATGGGTTAGGGCAATACTTTGGGGTCTGATGGGTTCCTGGCTGATGCATCATACGACGCTTGCGGTTCTCATTGGCTTGGTTGATCTTTCCTTCCATCTGGATAGCAGAGTCGACAAGGGCTTCAATATCCGCAAAGGGGATATTGACTAACACTGTCTGCATCTCATCGTGCAGACCATTTAGGAATCTTTCTTTCTTCTTGGCTTCGGTGTCGATCTCATCTGGGGCATACCTAGCTAATGACAAGAATTTGTCACGGTATTCCACTATGGTCATCCGTCCTTGCTTCAGTTCTCTGAACTCGTCTCTTATTCTCTTAATCAAACCCGGTGGCACATGGGTTCTGCTAAACTTGACCTTGAATTCCTCCCAGGTCATCATCTGGCCTCCGGTCATTGCGCGGACACTGTTCCACCATGCCCTGGCATCTCCGGCTAGATAGTGGGTGGCGAAAAGAGCTTTCTCGTTGGCTTCCACTCCGGCAACTTCTAGGTTATTTTCCATGGTTTGCAACCAATCATCGGCGTCTAGGGGTTCTTCCGACTTAGTGAAAACAGGTGGGTTGGTATTCTGGAAATTCTTGAGTTTAGATCCATGGTTTTCCTGATTTCCGTGGCCTTGGTTGCTGTGGGATAGCTGGGCTATCTGTTGTAGGGTGGCTAGGTTGGCTTGACGTTCCGCTCTTTCAGCTTCGCGGTCCGAAGTCAACATTTGCAGAATCTGCAACATCGGGTCCGGGGATGAACCACTTGCTCCACGTGGCATCTGAAGATTGAGATAGATCGTGAGAAAAGAGGGAAATTTCTAAGGTCTTGGGTCTTTGAATAGTTTTTAAAGTTTGACTCAAATTTTCTAGCAACTTGCTTTTTCATTCATTCATTCATAGCACACAGTACAACACACACCACAACAAAGAAAAACAGATGGTTTTAAGAACCATTCTGGAAACTACGATACAGTGGGACCGAATACTACTCACTACGCTAGTGCTCAAGTGCTACTACTCCTTGGAATCTGTGGCTTCATCATCCTCATCATCATCGATGAAGGAGAAATCATCCTCATCGGTGAAGAAATCCATAGCCTGATCCTCCAGAAAATCATCGTCATCGCTGAGATAGGAGTAGGGGTCTCCACAAAGATCCTCTCCGGCATTCTCCCTTTCCTCTAACTGCATGTCCCTCTCGTGGATGGTCTCCTCCAAAGATGAGATATGATGGCGAAGACGGGCAATGATACGCTCCTTCTTGTCGAGCTGACGGCGGCGAGACTTGCGATCCTTTGCTAACATGGAGATGGTCTGATCCTTCGTCTTGATGATGGCAAACTTGTGGTTGGAGTAGTCACGGCAGTTATCCAACTCCTGCTGACGATCGTACATCATGAAGCTAAGGTGGTCCAATTAAGTCTTCAGTTCGGGGTGGTATGGTGCTTCCAGTGGTTGTCCATTTGCATCACGCCTCGGGCAAAACTCAAAACGAGTACCCTTGATCTAATTGATGCTCTTCCCACACAGACGGGAAAGAGCTTCCTGCATGGCCCTGGCAAGTCCATCGAGCCAGTTGTTCTCTCTTAAGGTAAACTGAATTCCTTCCGCAGTGGGAGGTTCAATCTTTCCTCGGAGACTTGCAACAATTAGCCACTGCAGATCTTCTCCTCCTTGATCATTGAGCTGAGCTCCGAAGAACTCGAGGTGCGGACGCTCCAGAAGTTCCGAAAGCTGGTCCAAATCCCTCTCAAAGATAAGGTCTCCTCCATTCCCCAACTGATAAAACTTGTTGTACTTCACGTCCATCTATAAGAATATAGGATGAGTAAGTTAGTAGAGTGATTAAGTGTGTCAATATTTTATGTATATTGCAAGAGTTTTTGAGGAACATGAATTTTCATGAAAGAATCAAAGGGATAAGAATAAGAATAAGTTTTTGGTAAATATTTGTTTTTCTTTGGTTTTGAAACTAAGTTTTTGATTCAACGTCCAATCTAACTAGGGTCTCATATGGTCAGGATGGCTCTGATACCAACTTGTCAACACCCGGATTTTTAATCCCAGATGCCTGTTATGCCATACATCGCAATCCCAGGATTACCATTTTTGCGAGACATAACAGAATTGGATACCACAGTACATCATCCATTACAAACCGTACATAAGTTCTTACACAAATAGTGATCTCATGATCCAGTTCTTAATACAACTTCAAGCAGCGGAATACGTAATAATAACGGTAGCGTAGGCGAAGCTCCATCTTTGGGGTCACAGGCAATGCTGACGATGGGAGATGATCCTAGTTGTCGTAACCTTCCTGGGGTCCATCCTCCAGGTACTCCTCTTCATAGTCTGGCCACGGGAATAGCCAGGGACATGTAGGGTTTGCAGCATAGAAAACAAAAAATTTCCTACGATGGGAACTATGTACCAAGATCTATCTACTAGATACAAACAACGGGCGGATGTATATCCGTAGAGAACATACCCTTGAAGACCGACAAAGCTTAACGAGTTCAACTCGTGGTTGATGTAGACGATCTCTTGCCGATCTCAAGATCGAGAGGAAGTCCTAGCGCCGCAAATCAGCAGCGCATCCGTGCTTGCACACACGTTCGAGGCACCGAGCAACCTCCGCCTCCTCGCTCCAGCGATGCAGCGGAAGCACAACTCTTTCTTGCCGAATAGCCACCAGGAACATGTATCTCGCTAGTCCGAGACCATGGGGAATAAATTCTAGAGGGGGAGAGAGATCCTTCACGAGGAGGTGTGAGAGACAAGTGAGGAGGGGGGCTCCTTTTATAGGAGGAGGGGCACCCAAGGGGGTGGCCACCGGCCATGGGGGCTGCCCCCTCCCCTCCTTCATTCATGTGGGTGGACACTCCACTCACAAAATGCCCTTTAAATTTCCTCCACTCAAAAGTCCACTCAAATTCCCATTAAATTTCCACCAAATTTAATGCAAACTCTCATTAAATAAAACTCTTTTATTTTATTCAGCATTTTGTTAATTACTTTAATGAAAAACATTCACAAATAACCCCTTGCTAGAATTCCATTTCACATGCATAACCACTTTATGCAATTTCACCCGAAAACCTGTTTCGGTATCTAGTGAAATAAATTCCTGCGCTTGTTCATTCTTTCGGCATGAAACATTTGCTCCAATTGGATGTCAGTGTCTCTTAAGTGTGTCACCCTACGGTTCGTGAATAATGCGGACATGATCGAGACCCTCTCGGATCAATAATCAGAAGCGGGATCTGGAGACCCATACTGACTCCCACACATTCAACGATGACTTTCTTGTGATTGTCGGAACCTTTTACGCTAGTATCTTAATCCCTTTGTTTCACGATATATTACATATCCGAGATTCGATCATCGGTATCTCCATACCTAGTTTGATCTCGTTACCGACATGCACTCTTTTCTCGTTCCTGTGATATAACATTCTAGTGATCAAATCACTTGCTTGCAAGCTAATCAATGTGATATCACCGAGAGGGCCCAGAGTATATCTATCCGTCATCGGGATGAACAAATTCCACTCTCGATCCATGAGCCTCAACATAACACTTTATTAGTTCTGAATCCATCTTTATAATCACCCTGTTACGGTGTGACGTTTGATGTTATCAAGAAACTCTTCCTGTGTTAGTGATTGACATGATCTCATGGTCTAAGGATTAGGATCACTTCGTAAGTTGTTATAGCAATATAAACTCAATGACTTTGATCGTAATGCTATACTTCGGATGAATGTTCATCACACCATTACACTAATGTTGTGATCCCGTTATTAACAACATCCAATGTCCATGATCAGGAAACCTTGATCATCTTGTTAATCAACGAGCTAGTTTATGAGAGAGGCATAACTAGGAACTTTCTGTTTGTTTATCAAACACACATGTATTAACGTTTCCGTATTAATACAATTATAGCATGCAAAATAAACATCTATCATATACTTGGAATACACATAATAAACACTTTATTATTGCCTCTCAGGGCATATTCCCTTCAGTCTCCCACTTGCACTAGAGACAATAATCTAGTTACATTGAGTTCTGGTGTTGATCATGTTTTGCTCTAGGGAGAGTTTTAGTCAACGGATCTGCTACATTGAGATCCGTATGTACTTTACAAATCTTTATATCTCCATCCTTGACATGCTCGCGGATGGAGTGAAACCAGCGCTTAATATGCTTGGAATGCTTGTGAGACCTTGGCTCTTTGGCATTGGCAATGGCACCATTGTTGTCACAATAGATCACCATTGGGTCCAACGCGTTTGCCACCACTCCTAGTTCGGATATGAACTCCTTCATCCAAACTGCTTCCTGAGCCGCTTCTGAAGCAGCAACATATTCGGCCTCCGTTGTTGATCCCGCTACCACAGGTTGTTTGGAGCTCCTCCAACTAACCGCTCCGCCATTCATGAGAAATATGTATCCGGATTGAGACTTAGAGTCATCCGGATCGGTGTCAAAGCTAGCGTCGACATAACACTTAGCGACGAGCTCTTCTTCACCTCCGTATACAAGAAACATATCCTTAGTTCTTCGTAAGTACTTAAGGATATTCTTGACCGCTATCCAGTGTTCTGAACCTGGATCCGATTGGTACCTACTAGTTAAACTAATAGCATGTGCCACATCCGGTCTTGTACATAGCATGGCGTACATTATAGAGCCTATGGCTGAAGCATAGGGGACTTTGTCCATTATCTCTCTTTCTTCCGCCGAAGCCGGACTTTGAGTCTTACTCAATGTCTTGCCTTGCAACATAGGTAAGAACCCCTTCTTACTTCCGTCCATTTTAAACTTCTTTAAAATCTTATCAAGGTATGTACTTTGCGATATCCCTATTAGGCGCCTAGATCTATCTCTATAGATCTTTATGCCTAATATGTATGACGCTTCACCTAGGTCCTTCATTGAAAATTTGCTGTTTAGTTAACTTTTAACACTATTTAAAAGATCTATATCATTTCCGATCAATAATATGTCATCCACATATAATATCAGAAATGCCCACTTTCTTGTAAATACAAGCTTCTCCATAAGTTTGGACAAATCCAAACTCTTTGATCACCTCATCAAAGCGGAGATTCCAACTTCGTGATGCTTGCTTCAATCCATAGATGGATCGCTGAAGCTTGCACACCTTGTTAGCATCCTTAGGATCGACAAAACCCTTTGGTTGTATCATATACAACTCTTCTTCAATATTACCATTGAGAAACGCGGTTTTGACATCCATCTGCCATATCTCATAATCGAAATATGCAGCAATTGCTAACATAATCCTAACTGACTTTAGCATCGCTACGGGAGAGAAAGTCTCATCGTAGTCAACTCCTTGAATTTGTCGAAACCCCTTTGCGACAAGTCGAGCTTTATAGACGGTCACATTACCATCAGCATCAGTTTTCCTTTTGCAAATCCATTTGTTCTCCACGGCCTTTCGGTCGTGAGGTAATTCCACCAAGTTCCAAACTTGATTTTCTTACATGGATTCCATCTCGGATTTCATGGCTTATAACCATTTGTTGGAATCCGGGCTCATCATCGCTTCTTCATACGTCGCAGGGTCATCATTTTCATAAACCATGAAATTCATGACAGGATTTCCGTACAGCTCGGGAGCTGCACGCGTCCTGTTTGACCTGCGAGGTTCGGTAGTACTCTCTTTCAGAGTTTCATGATCATTATCATTAGTTCCCTCTTCAACAGGTGGAGCCAACTCCGGAACAATTTCCGGTGCTGCGCTACTCGCCATACTTTGAAGAGAAGGTTCCACAACCTCTTCGAGTTCTACCTTCCGACTACTCACACCTTTCGCGAGAAACTCTTTCTCTAGAAAGGATCCATTCTTGGCAACAAAAACCTTGCCCTCGGATCTGTGATAGAAGGAATACCCAATAGTTTCTTTAGGGTATCCTATGAAGACGCATTTTTCCGCTTTGGGTTCGAGTTTATTCGGTTGAAGTTTCTTCATATAAACATCGCATCCTCAAACTTTAAGAAATGACAGCTTAGGTTTGTTTCCAAACCACAATTCATACGGTGTCTTTTCAATGGATTTAGATGGTGCCTGATTTAAAGTGAATGCAGCTGTTTCTAGTGCATAACCCCAAAATGACAACGGCAAGTCCGTCAGAGACATCATAGATCGAACCATATCTAATAAAGTACGATTATGACGTTCCGACACACCATTTCGCTGTGGTGTTCCGGCAGGTGTGAGTTGTGAAACAATTCCACACTCTTTCATGTGAGTGCTAAACTCGTAACTTAGATACTCACCTCCACGGTCGGACCGTAGAAATTTGATCTTTCTATTACGATGATTTTCCACTTCATTCTGAAATTCCTTGAACTTTTCAAAGGTTTCAGACTTGTGTTTCATCAAGTAGATATAACCGTATCTACTCAAATCATCCGTGAAAGTAACAAAATAACGATATCCACCTCGCGCTGACACACTCATTGGACCACATACATCAGAATGTATGATTTCCAATAAATCTGTCGCCCGTTCCATTGAACCGGAAAACGGCGTTCTAGTCATCTTGCCCATAAGGCATGGCTCACATGTATCAAATGATTCATAATCAAGTGATTCCAAAAGTCCATCCGAATGGAGCTTCTTCATGCGTTTAACGCCAATATGACCTAGACGGCAGTGCCACATATATGCGGATATATCATCATTAAGTTTAATCCTTTTAGCATCAACATTATGAATATGTGTAACATTATCATCGAGATTTAATAGAAATAAACCATTCATCATCGGTGCATGACCATAAAAGATTTCATTCATATAAATGGAACAACCATTGTTCTCGGATTTAAATGAATAACCACTTCGCATCAAACACGATCCAGATACAATGTTCATGCTCAGTGCAGGCACCAGATAACATTTATTCAAGTTTATAACTAATCCCGACGGCAAGTGGAGAGGCAGCGTTCCGACGGCGATCACATCAACGCTTGATCCATTGCCGACACGCATCTTGACCTCACCCCTTGCTAGCGGTCGCTTGTTCCGCAGCCCCTGATTCGAGTTACAAATATTAGCAACTGAACCGGTATCAAATACCCAGGTGCTACTGCGAGCACTAGTCAAGTACACATCAATAACATGTATATCATATATACCTTTGTTTGCCTTGCCGGCCTTCTTGTCTGCCAGATACTTGGGGCAATTGCGCTTCCAGTGGCCAGTCCCCTTACAATAGTAGCACTCGGAATCAGACTTAGGTCCAACTCGGGGTTTCTTTTCAGGCGCGGCAACAGGCTTGCCGCCCTTACTTCCCTTCCGTTTTCCCTTCTTGTCTTTCTTGAAACCAGTGTTCCTATTGATCATCAACACTTGATGTTCCTTTTTGATCTCCACTTCTGCAGTTTTAAGCATTGACAGAAGCTCGGGGAGAGACTTCTTCATGCCTTGCATATTATAGTTCATCACGAAGCTCTTATAGCTAGGTGGCAGAGACTGCAGAACACGATGGATGCCTAAGTCAATGGGAATCGATATTCCCAAGGACACAAGCTTATCGGCGTAACCCGACATCTTGAGTACATGCTCACTAACGGAGTTGTGCTCTTCCATCATGCAGCTAAAGAACTTTTCTGAAGCGTTGTAGCTCTCTACAGCAGCATGTGTGTCGAAAATCATTTTCAACTCACCCATTGTATCAAATGCATTGCCGTTTTCGAAACGCTTTCGAAGTTCCGGCTCTAGCCCATACAATATGCCGCAATGAACTAAGTTGTGGTCCTCCTGACGAGTCTGATAGACATTCTTCTCCTCGTCAGGGGCATCATCAAAAGGTGGGGGGCCTAACGGCGCTTCTAGCACATATTGCTTTTGTGCAGCAGAGAGGAGAATCCTCAAATTCATGGCCCATTCGGTAAAGTTGCTACCATTCGTTGCTAGTTTCTCTTTCTCCATGAACACATTGAAATTAAAAGCAGGTGGTGCCATCTACAACAGAATTTGTAAAGTTTAGACTAAGTGTATGATAGATTGAGTTCAACTAATCCATATTACGAATGAACTCCCACTCAAAAACGACATCCCTCGTGCCTTTTTGGTGATTACATGAACCAAATCCACTACACCAAGTCCGATCATCACGTGAGTCGGTATAGCCTCAAAGGCGAGCATCAAATGGGCATCATATCAACTATATGACTCATGCTTAACCTTTCGGTCCGTGTTCTGAGGCCATGTCTGTACATGCTAGGCTCGCCAAGTTAGAACCTTAGTATTCGCGTGTGTAACTGTTTTACACCCGAAATATGGTCGTGGATCCAAGAACACCCGATCATCACGTGATGTCTTGGAGCGACGAAAACATAATCGGTGCATACTAAAGGAAGAACACATTCTTATCTTGATATTTAAATGAGGGATCATCTTATTATGCTAACAAAGCGCTAAACAAGCAATATAAGATGCTATCAAACATCATATGTTTATTAGTGAAATGATATGGTTCCCGCAGATGGTCTCTATCATGTGCATCGTGGTATGATCACTATCATACCTATATGTGTAAATCCAAGGTCTATGGTTTTTACACGCTATGTGTGTTGTAAGAGTATCATCTCATACTTCTACTTACAACACTACCATATCATAACACTAGCCCAGCAACAATCTAAACTAGACGCCTCTAATTTATCCATTGCAAGTTTTACGTGGCTTAGGGCTTTCGAGATAGAACCGTTCTTACCTACGAACATGAACCACAACGAGGATAACCAAATTGTTGACAACTCGCTTGCAAAATAGATATTGACTATAGTAGGAGAGACAGACACCCGCTAGCCACTTATGCAAACTAGTTGCATGTCAAGCGTGGAACAGGTCTCATGTGCGAGGACATGTAAAGTTTGCCCGGGCCGCTTCATCCCACTATGCCACCAATATCCAAAATTACAACAAAGGAGCAACAACATGATCATCATCGCCCACATACTCATATGTGTACTACCCGTGTAAAGTATCTACGCATAGATCCGGCTCTGATACCACTGTAGGGTTCGCAGCATAGAAAACAAAAAAATTCCTACGATGGGAACTATGTACCAAGATCTATCTACTAGATACAAACAACGGGCGGATGTATATCCGTAGAGAACATACCCTTGAAGACCGACAAAGCTTAACGAGTTCAACTCGTGGTTGATGTAGACGATCTCTTGCCGATCTCAAGATCGAGAGGAAGTCCTAGCGCCGCAAATCAGCAGCGCATCCGTGCTCGCACACACGTTCGAGGCACCGAGCAACCTCCGCCTCCTCGCTCCAGCGATGCAGCGGAAGCACAACTCTTTCTTGCCGAATAGCCACCGGGAACATGTATCTCGCTAGTCCGAGACCATGGGGGATAAATTCTAGAGGGGGAGAGAGATCCTTCACGAGGAGGTGTGAGAGACAAGTGAGGAGGGGGGCTCCTTTTATAGGAGGAGGGGGGCACCCAAGGGGGTGGCCGCCGGCCATGGGGGCTGCCCCCTCCCCTCCTTCATTCATGTGGGTGGACACTCCACTCACAAAATGCCCTTTAAATTTCCTCCACTCAAAAGTCCACTCAAATTCCCATTAAATTTCCACCAAATTTAATGCAAACTCTCATTAAATAAAACTCTTTTATTTTATTCAGAATTTTGTCAATTACTTTAATGACAAACATTCACAAATAACCCCTTGCTAGAATTCCATTTCACATGCATAACCACTTTATGCAATTTCACCTGAAAACCTGTTTCGGTATCTAGTGAAATAAATTCCTGCGCTTGTTCATTCTTTCGGCATGAAACATTTGCTCCAATTGGATGTCGGTGTCTCTTAAGTGTGTCACCCTACGGTTCGTGAATAATGCGGACATGATCGAGACCCCTCTCGGATCAATAATCAGAAGCGGGATCTGGAGACCCATACTGACTCCCACACATTCAACGATGACTTTCTTGTGATCGTCGGAACCTTTTATGCTAGTATCTTAATCCCTTTGTTTCACGATATATTACATGTCCGAGATTCGATCATCGGTATCTCCATACCTAGTTTGATCTCGTTACCGACATGCACTCTTTTCTCGTTCCTGTGATATAACATTCTAGTGATCAAATCACTTGCTTGCAAGCTAATCAATGTGATATCACCGAGAGGGCCCAGAGTATATCTATCCGTCATCGGGATGAACAAATTCCACTCTCGATCCATGAGCCTCAACATAACACTTTATTAGTTCTGAATCCATCTTTATAATCACCCTGTTACGGTGTGACGTTTGATGTTATCAAGAAACTCTTCCGGTGTTAGTGATTGACATGATCTCATGGTCTAAGGATTAGGATCACTTCGTAAGTTGTTATAGCAATATAAACTCAATGACTTTGATCGTAATGCTATACTTCGGATGAATGTTCATCACACCATTACACTAATGTTGTGATCCCGTTATTAACAACATCCAATGTCCATGATCAGGAAACCTTGATCATCTTGTTAATCAACGAGCTAGTTTATGAGAGAGGCATAACTAGGAACTTTCTGTTTGTTTATCAAACACACATGTATTAACGTTTCCGTATTAATACAATTATAGCATGCAAAATAAACATCTATCATATACTTGGAATACACATAATAAACACTTTATTATTGCCTCTCAGGGCATATTCCCTTCAGGACAAAGCCATGAGTACTCTTTAAGTACTCGCAAACTAATACTAACAAGTGAAAGGGGGTTTTTGTAATAGGACACTAAGCTCTAGGGTTGTTTTGCAAAAAGCCAGATTTATCTCTACTAATTTCAGAAGTAAGAGAGCTAATTGAAGTTTATAACACCTAAGTGGGAACTTGTATCTCATGCCACAACCCTGTTGTGGTCAAGTCAAAGTCTCAGTTTATTTCACAAGTCTTTTGAAAACATCTGACGGGGGAACAGTATGGCCACTCCAACTATCCATAACCGCGAACGCGGCTATTCGAATAGTTTAACACTCTGCAGAGATTGTACACTTTCACCACAACATTCGATACATCCGTCAGGAACAAATCCTGAATTCACCATACTCAGTATGCAGATAATCAATCCTAACCTTTCAATTACACGCCCTAGTATAATCACCTCTCCTGTGAGTTTGGCCTCCCAACCATGACCAACTATCATCTTGGGTACTGACAGGTGGACAATCTTCACAAGGTAGCCTCAGCTCAGACCTTGGCCGTGAGGGAACTAATACTAAGGTATATAAGTTTCCAGTCAAGCCCTACCCAATCTTCGGGTATTGTGGTTGTACGATAAAATTGGAATGGCATCGCATCCAGACAACCATCAGTTTTATAAAGGGCTAAGGCTCATGCCTCATCATTTTCATCACCAAAATCATCAAGTGTTTGGAAACACATGTCCAAAACATTTCAATAGAATGATCCATCATTCCAAGGTTTTCATAACCATTTTTCCACCAAGTATTCCCATCTAAAGTTGATCAAGTTTTATGCTTAGCACTAGCATCTACAAGTGGGGGTAAGCACTAATGAGGGGTGGTACACTAGTGGAGTTTAACTAAGTTTAATCTTATGCCTTAGGATGACATCAAGTTTATCTAGCTTAGGCCAAGTTTTATGCTCTTTATGCAACCTTCAATTATCTTTCTAAATCTACAATTTACTTAAGGAATCTCTGAGTACTAGCTTTGATAAAGAAATAAAGTAATCAAGATTGTAAGTAAAACTAGGATTGGTTTATCAAGTGGATATGATCACATATTCTTAAGGCATATAGTGGGCATAGGACAAGCAAGTATTGGCTTGCATAGCTAAAGTGGTCTTGCAAGTGTTAGCTTGCACATTCAACTAGTAGTATTAGGCTTGCACAGTATTAGTACAAGCTTGCTAAATTGCAAGTGTTATCTTGCATTGGTCCACTTAGTTAATAAAGCTTGCCTTGTGCAGAGCAGTGGTTGAAGTTCTCCTCGGCTTCTTCTTCGTAGTATCCTCCTTCCTCCTCGTATCCTTGGTCGGTACTAGCGTCTATAAATAAATACGAGGTACACAATCACCAAACAATACTTAACTACTTGCAATCATCACACAAAAGGGTCCTATAGATGATCTAACATCATCACTAACATTACAAGATTATAGTTTGGTTTAATTCCTTTTATTTGTAGAAAAGTAATTTCTACTCATTGAAAAAAACTACTTAAGATTTAATATTCTCCAAACCAAAACATGGGATCATGTTGACACATGTCATCACCACATATTTTAGTCCATGGGAATGTGATTTAAAGTGGTGTCACAATTTAATAAGGTTTTACCCTTTTATTTTAATTAATTAAAGTGGCTAGAAATGCCTATGGGGCATTCTTTTATTACTTGAACATTATTTCTGTAAGTAAACCTATATATTTTTATATATTCTGAAAGGTATGGTCAAATGTGATTTTTGAGAGTTGGAATCAACTCAAAAGCTATTATGGTTTTAATTTGAAAAATGTTTGAATGCAGAAAAGCTTCTGCCTTGTTATTTTTACCATGAATGATCTATAGATCCAAATGACTTGAATCCAACGGGCTTGGATTCAGCATTCCCAGACCTTTCTAACAAAATTGGTTTCATTAAATTTGGTTCACTGAATCGACCTGGGTTGATTTTTGAAATTGGGTACAGAAGTGTGTTTGAAATAAAATGGAAGAGGTTAAATTCAAATAACTGGGCTGCGCGGGAAAGGTTAACGGGCCGGCCCAGTGACACTCCGCGGTGCGGGGCTCAGCTAACAGGGGGTTCCACCAGTCAGTGGCTCTTTAAACGCGAAGCGGTGCGGGGCAATATGGGACGTTCGATCTGGTTCTAATCCAACGGCTGAGAGTCATCGTCGACGTTGAGCAACGCCGGCGAGACAGAAACCTAGCGCGGCCAGTGGGGGTTGCTGGGGGATCACCGGGGTTCGGGCGAGGGTCGGCGAGGCAGGCGAACGACAAAGTCGACGACGGCGAACTCAGGGGTGGTCGCGGCAGCTCCTGGGGTGGACGAAATCGACGGCGCCCTTCTTCTCCAGAGGCGGCCTGCTCCGGCGCAATTCCGGCGATGCGCTGCTCGCCTTGTTCCGGGGCTGAGGTGGGATGGTTCTGGGTGAGAGAGGAGTGGAATGGTGTGAAGAATTCGAGCGGGTGAGGCCTCTATTTATAGTCGCGACGGTGAGACCGAATGGCATGGGCGGGCGACGGTGGCGACATGGCTACGGGCTGCTAGAGGCATGGCCGGCGGTGGCGATCGCTTGGTGGTCTCCTGGCGATGCTCTACGGCTTTAATGCGCGTGTAGGGGCGGTGCGGTTTGGTCTGGAACACGCGACGCTCTGCGCGGCAGAGGCGGCGTCTTCGACGGCGAGCGGTGGCTACGGGGCACGGGCGGTGCAATGGGCATGTCTGGCGTGTTCCTGGGATGGTGGTGATCGTGTATGCACGCGGCGAGGGCGGCGCGCGGTCTGTGGGCTTCGGTCGAGCGTGGCGCTCTGGCGCATGCTCGGCACGGTTGGCAGAGGCACGGGCGCGGTGTTCCTGGGTGTTGTGTTCGGTGTCTTTGAGGCAGGGCTGGTCGAGAAGGGGCGGTGAAGCATGGGTGATCTCCCAGACAAGGTTGGCACAGCTAGTTTCCTCCCTAGCTTGCTGTCGACATGTGGGTGGAAATGGTGGCTTCAGCTATCACCATTGATGGTTTTGGCAAGCTCACAGTGATTCTAGTGCTTGGTTAATCTTGCTAGATGATCTACTGAGCTGGTTGTGAGCTAGATAGGGAACCAGTTAGGCTCAAAACACTGCACACTATAGTGTTTTGATTTTGTTTGATTTGTGGCTGCCAAGTGTTTGATGAAATGGCCGCACGAATTCAAGTTTTGAATTTTGAAAAGATTTTTGGTGTGTGTGCTAGGTTGGTGCTGGTGAGTCTGCAGATGCTTGGGTTTTGAAAGTTGAGCTTGTTTGAGTGGTTTTTGAAAAAGTGGGATCTTCCCATATGATAAAGATTCAATTTTGAATTGTCATTTAAACTATGCATTTGAAAGTTTTTGGATGATCACAAGGTGGGCCTTGATACTTTGTTATGATTACAATCAAGGGGTGCAAAGATCCAGCAAAGTTTCTGTTAGGTTTTGAAAGTTTGAGACAGCCAAAGTAGGCATGGGAGTTAAATTGGTCAAAATGACCATTCACTCATTTAGCTTTGTTTTGATTTATTTGTCTTTGGAAAAAGTTTGGGAAAAGTTTAGATGATGTTTATTTCACCTAAGAAACATTTTACAAGCAAGGAAACACACAAACATGGCAATTCAAAAGAATTCAAAATGGGATGCATACACACATGCATGCTTTTATATTTTTATTTAGAAAAGTTTTTGTTAACCCTAATTTTGATGATTAGAGTTTGATGATCCAAGTTTAGTATTTTTGGTATGTTACACGTACCGTGTGGAAGGTAATGGTTTGCAGCAAGTAAACAAGTAACAGTTGGAAGATGTATCAATGGTAAAGATTGGACCGGGGTCCATAGTTCACTAGAGTTGCTCTCCTTAGATAAACAATATGGCATGAAGGGTAAACAAATTACAACAGGGAAATTGACAGGAACTGATCAAAGCATAACAATGCAATTACTAGTCAGAAAGATCCTATAAGATTCGATTGGGCAATACAACAATATACATAGACCGCCATCCAACTGCATCTATGACTAGACGTCCACCTTCAGGTTATCATCTGAACCCCCTCTAGTATTAAGTTGCAAGCAACAGACAACTGCTTTAAGCTAAGTGTGTAAGATAAACAGTCGACATGTTCCATGAACAAGAGACCATTGTTTTCTCCCTAGTAGCAACAACACATCTTCAACCGAAGATATTATTGTCACTTCCCTTGGAAACTAGAGGCATAAACCCACTATCGAGCATAAATACCCCCTCTTGGAGGCACTAGCAACTACTTGGCCAAGATAGCTACTAACAACGGAGAGCATGCAAGATCACAAACAACACAGACATGGTAGAATCATAAACACAAAACCGTTAATCAAACAAACATAATAATCTCAATATCCGTCGGATCCCCGCAAACACAACATGCATGATTACAAATAGATTAGATCTTGATCATGAACGGAGCTCACAAGATCTATACATGAAAGCACAAAGGAGGAGATACAACCATCTAGCTACTACATGGACCCATAGTCCAAGGTGGAACTACTCACGCATCATACCGGAGAGAAGGCCTCCGGGATGATCTCCCCTCTGGCAAGGTGCCGGGAAGAACTTTAGACCCCCCTGATCTAGGGACGATGGTGGTGGCGGATACAGACGGTTTCGTGGATATTTGATCGGGTCTTAGGGTTTCTGCATCGGGGGCTTTTATAGGCGAAGGGGGAGGCCGAGGCGGCGTCCAGGGGCCCCACACCCCTCCCAGGCGCCGGGAAGGGCCCACCCGCACCTAGGGGGTCTGGGCACCCTGGCCCGCCTCTCTGGCTCCCCTCTGGACTTCTTGTTCCCCACAGAAAGTAATTGACTTTGGCGTTTGTCCCGTCCAATTCCGAGAATATTTCTTTACTAACTTTTCTGAAACCAAAAACAACATAAAACAGGCATCTGGCACTGTGGCAACTTGTTAATAGGTTAGTACCAGAAAACATGTAAAAAACACCTCAAAGTGTAGACAAGCAAAACAAAGTAGATACTAAACAAGCATGGAACATCAAAAATTATAGATACATTTCCGACGTATCAACAACTAAGGTGAATTTACCTATATGTCAAACTAGCACCAACTAGCACAATACTAAGCAAGAACAAGTAAGGTAAAGTGCGGTAAAAGATAGAAGTAACCAAAGTGGTGGACGCAGAGACATAAAGATTTGTTCCCCGTAGTTTCTTCCTTTTGAGGGGAAGTACGTCTACGTTTGGAGAGGGGGTGGTTTCAAACCACCAACGCCATGAGAGGCCTCCCTTGTTCTCCAATGAACCTCACCCCAAAGGGTTCGATTCACCTCTTCCACTATATCGGCGACCTTCAAGGTGGAAACCGGCACCTTTACAAGAAGTTCGGGCACACATCCACAACCTAATTGGAGGATCCCAAATGCAAGCAAGCTATCAAACAATCAAAGACAAGCTTGTAAGAACCAAATCAAAAGCTAGGGTTTCCAAAGAAACACTAGAGCAAGGGGCCCTCAAGTGAATGAGGGGGAAATGAAGATCTCTCTTGGTAAAGCTATAGATCAAGGCCTCCTTCGATTATCTAAAGATCAAGGACTTTGGATGGGTGAGTGAAGAGACCTTGTGGGTGGCTCAAAATGTGCTGCTGTTCTTGAACTGGACGATAAGGTTCCAAGGTACAAGAAGGGGTCCTTTATAGGGCCCCAGAAATTAGAGCCGTTTCCGGTGAGCATAAGCCGGACACTCTAGCCTAGCCAAGTTTTTGGCCAGAGTCCGTGCAGTGTCCGGGTAGTGCCCGATGTGCCTCATAGAACATCCACACCAGGGGAGAAAAGCTGGCGAATTTCCACGTCCGGACATTCCGGCTGCTTCGGGGCGTAAACTCTGGTTCGATCGGATAGTCCGGCGCACATCAGCTGGACAGTCCGGCCAGAATAAGTTCTGCCCCCTCTTTTTGTTCCTGCCAACCCCCTTTTCCCATGTGTGTAAATTACCCACAAAGAATCTGATATCTCCTGAAACGTTCAACAATACATTAAACCAATCCAAGTGTTGTCAACAAACATCAAAATAATATGAAACGCATAAATGCCCTTTCAATCTCCCCCTTTTTGGTGTTTGATGACAACCTAAGGATTTGCATATGGGATAGATAAAAATTTCACAATAGATGATTTTACACAACATAGTAAGCCTCCCCCTAGATGTGTGACCAATTTAGTTTTGCATTTGAATACAGGATCACATATCCTAGGATCACATCCTCACTAGATTGGTAAAACAAGTTATGACAAGATATAATAAAGACTAGGTAGATAAGCTATATATAACATAGTCTTAAACATAACCGGGTACACATGTCATAACACATAAAATGAAATTCAACACAACATAGTTCTCAAACCAATAAGATAAAGACACGAAGCTTCAAAGAGGCAAATCGAAATAACGTGAAGCCCGTGTGTGCCCATGCAAATCCCGGTAGCAACCTAATATGGGGATACTTCTCCCCCTTTGGCATCGAGACGCCAAAAAGGGAAAATAGCACTACTAAAACGCCCCAAGACAGACTCTAGCCACTGAAGTCCTCATTGGAATCCTCATCCTCGTCACCATCCTCATCATCATAGTCATCCTGAGTCAAGCTCTGGCCGTGAGGGCGAGAAGAAGAGGACACATCCTCAAACATGGACCAGCCCACACGTCCCTGACTCCAATGTCCATAGGAGAGAGTGACATCAGACTCCTGCTGCTGAGAAGGATCAGCATCCATGGGCTTGTTGATCCGCTTGATCTCCTTCATGACATTCCTGTTTGCCTTGTATGCATCATACTGTCCATGGAGAATGTCAATGTTCTGGCATAGTAGGAGCTTCTTCCACCACGAAGCCTTCTTGACCTTCTTGCGCACTTCCTCCTTAGAGGTGTTGAAGCGATATACATTGCTAGCATGCTTCATCCTAGGGCCACGAGATGCTGGTGCCTACACCTCCTCAGAACTGTCATTGTCGGAGTCATCAGCATCTATCTCATCATCATCGAAAATGTCCTGAGCTGGAGGGTAGCCTCGAGGAACCTTGGTGGTAGGGGCGCCCTTCCTCTGAAGCTTGGCAACAATGTGAGGAACAAGCTCCTGATAGAGCAAGGGAGTGACTGGAGTGTGAGCAGCAATGAGCTTCATCACATAAGGGGCATACATAGGGCACTTCTTGTCTGTGATGCACTTGTACAAATCCTGATAGATGAAGTCCATAACATCAATAGCACCACCTGGATGAGCTGGACCATTAATATACACAGTGTGAGCATGAGCCATCAGGTTGATCTCAGCGCCTCTCATCTCATCCTTGTTGCTAGCCTTGGGAGTGAGAGTGTGGTGGAACATGCGAAGCAAAACGTTGTAGATGAGCTTGATATTGGTGGTTTGGCCAACCACACCATTCTGAGAGTAAATTGGGACCAGCTGATTCTTGGCATACGCCTGTCCATGCACGTGCATCCAGACACCACTGGGACCATTGGGATTGAAAGGCAATCCAAGAATGTGAGCAAACTGAACCATGTTGGAGCGAACCCTGGTAGTACCAGACATCCACTCAAGAGGAATGCCAGTAGTCTCCCCAAAGACCATAGTGACATAGAACTGCTAGACCAACTCAACATTGAAGTCTTCTTTTGCCAGAAAGATGGTGTGCAACCCCATCTTCTCGGTCACCCAAAGAGCATCCTCAAAGTACTTGTGAGAACAAAGCTTCTCAAGATCCAACCACTGCATGGGACAAGTAGGAGTGTTGAAGCCACCATATAGCTCAAAATATTATTCATGCGATTGCTTTTTTTATCGAAGCAATCATCTATTATCTATGGTGATCACTGGCGAAGCTTGACCAAAATCATGGAAGGGGGCAATCAAGATTAAATAAAAGATGACCCTTCCTGACCCTGAAGTATATTGGGATGTTCTCTGAAAAATCGTTGCAGTGATCAGCCAATTGATTGATTGGAGAATTAGAGGATAAGCACATTGGGTGTGTTTGGTTTGGTTCCCCGAGTACCCCCGTGCCCCCGCCAACAAATTGGCTAACCGCTAATGGACGTCCACCTCTCCCGAGATTCTTGCCATACAGTTGGCCAAATGAAGACTTTTTTTCTTGACCCTGAAATTTTGCATGCCAAATATTTTGTAGCGCTAGTGTAGACACCAACCAAACACACACATTGTGTCATCATAGTTAAATAATTAAATTTAATTATTTTTTCAACCTTACCGAGCTTTCTATTTCAGGTGTCCTTTGTGGTGTGATCTAATTAAATTGATAGATGAGGTCACTTATTTTCTTCCTCACATAAACCATTATATTAAGCTCTTCTTTTACTCGGTTTCTACTTTAGTTGAGTTCGTTTGCAAATACAGAGAGATCAGGGTATATTGTACAATTATTACTCATTTTGTCAAGCAAGTACAACTTACGTTGCTAATTGTTCTCCATTGTATATACATCTAGACTCTAGAGAAACACGTCCATTTAACTATAGAATTAAGTCAGGTGGAAAAGAAGCATTCTCATACCATGTGGGAATACTTGTCTATGACTTGTGGACTCAGAAAGAAAATGATCAAACATGGGCCAGCTTAAAGAAAATGAGGAATTAGCCAAGGCATGCTTGGAAAAAAACCAAATAAACGTAGTTAGAGGATCTCCATTTTGTTGGATGTACAAAAATCCGTGGTGCAAAAAGGCTATTATTGAGTGTGTTGGGGAAAAAATCGTGCTCCAGCAGCAGACAGACGCCCAAAAAAAGTTGTGCACAAAAATTTAGGGCACGCACACAAAAAACCTAATTCCGCGCTGCAAATTTGGTGTGCTGGCCCGCGTTGCCAACCACCAAACTAAAACTTCCGCGCTCAGCCTCCTTCATCCCTCCGCCGACGAAATCCTAGCCATGGAAGACTATTCCGCCACTCCCCCAACCGCCTTCTCCTCCGACCCATGTCTGCCGATGGAGCAGTTCCATCGCCGCTCGCAACAACCCCACCCCGCCCCCGCCGCCGCTACACCCAACCCTAATGTCAACATCGTTTGCGGCTACGTGTTTGCGCCACCATGGCCGGCAAATGTGCATGGTGTCATCCGTCACCCGCCTTGAAGCCAAGCAATGTCGTTCCTAAGCGGCTGACATCTGCGACAGCGCCTGGCCAGAAGAAGGGCAAGATCGGCGCAGATCTACACGATAAACCTCTAGAAGGCCATGCGGCCTGGCAATTTCGGCCACTGCAACCTCCACTAGAGCCACCCCATCCGCCAGTGACTGCGGAGGAGGTAGCGTCGTCCCTTGCGCCCAACATGTTCAACTGAATGACGACAAGGCACGTAATTGCTTTTTTTTATTGTTTTTAATTATGTAGATGAATAAAAATGATGAATTTTAATGTAGTTTGACATGTGTTAACTTCCATGCATTGTAGTATGGATGATGAAACATTTATGTCAACTATGAATGTTGGATCATAACATTTGCACGAGTATTGTTCTCAAGAATATGAAATTGAACAACATGGTGATGAAGTTGAGATGGAGAATGAGGGTGAGGGTTCCGTTGATGCACCAAAGGGGCGGGCGACCAACTACACCATGGAGTAAGACATTTTACTATGCAAACACATGGTGCAATGCGGACATGGATTCGGCCATAAGCATGGAGCAAACAAGAGACACTTATTGGGTTAGGATGAAGGAGTACTTCGGTACATACGACCAAAGTAAAATTGGATGGGCGGATATATCTTTTCGTTCATGTTCCGGTTGGTCTGCAATTTCGTCAAATTATCAAAGGTGGGCCGGAACATTGACAAATGTTGAACGAATGAACCCAAGTGGCACAAATGACAGAAATAGGGTATGTTGTATTATTTTGTGATATATTTTTTATCTTCAATGTGGCTACTTTGTTCAATTTATTATTGTCCATGACTAATTTTCTCTCTCTCTTTTGGTTCATGTAGCTCAACACTGCCCAAAATTTACTGAAGGTGTATCCAAAGAGGACCAAGAAGGGCAAGCTGGTTCAAGGAAGGACATTCATATTGACCCATTATTATAAGGAGCTAGAATGAAGAGAAGTAGAAGAACGGTATGTCATGGAAGTGCCAAAGAGAGAATAAGTAAATTATGGAGGCAATAATCATTGATGACAATGAAGCATCAAGAAAGGATGGAAAGAGAATCCCTACTCCAAACTCGGTTGCAAAAACAACAAGAAGACCCACCGGAAGGAAACAAGCAAAATAAAAGGGGAAGAAGACCGGAGATGATGACATAAAGAAGTCATTGGACGCTATTGTGAGTGCAAGAAAGGAAGCTTTTGAGGAGAGGAAGTTTTTGAGGAACAAAGAAACAGAGGATAGGTCGCGAGCGAGGAGAGAAAGGATGCAGCCAAGGATAGGAGGGCCGTCGTAGAGGAGAAGAAAATTGCCATCGAAGAAACTATCCGTCTCATGCAGCATGAGAAGAATATCTTCTTCATGGACACAACCAACCTCAATGAAAGGGAAAAAAGGAATGCATCAACCTTTGTTGTGATAAAGTCTTGGCTTGAAAAAATGATGAGAAGTTACATGAATGGATACATGGGAGTTGCTAACATGGGAGGATACATGGCTGGCATAGGAGCACCTACGGGAGGCACAGGTGGAATGAGTGCATCTATGGGAGGCATGGGCGAAATGAGTGCACCTATGGGAGGCATGTGACCACCTATAGGTGGCATCATAGGACCACCTAATTGGAAGGCATTGGTGATATGGATGCACCTATGGGAGGTATTGGAGGCATGGGTACACCCATGGGTGCTATAGTGGGTGGCATTGATGACATGTGAGCACCTCCGAGTGGCATTGGAGGCATGTGATCTACAATGGGTGGCATGCGAGCTAGAATAGGGTGGATTCATGGATATCATAATATCTCCCGTGCCTCTAATGAGCGGTTGTTTTGGAGCTTCCATGGGTGATTGCACGTGCTCCTAGAATACACCAACACCGTCCAAGTTTTCAATGATGATGAAGCACAAGATGGAGATGCCCATGGAAAGGACGAGGCATGATGATCGTAGGCATTGATGTTAATGTTTTATGTGTTTGTTTTAACTTCAATTGTGATGCACTTGGTTGTGTCAAATTATGCTATTATTTTGAACTATTCCATGGATTTAAACTATGCTATGATGATCAAGTCATGATCTTGAATTTATATGAGTATGTCGGGAATTAGATTTACGTCTTCATCACTTTTGTTTGATCTTGGTAAGTTGACATGTGTTTGATCTTGGCAAGCGTTAGCCAATGGCGGCTTATTTTAGTGCGCCTGGAAAACTGATGCCTGCAGCGTGTTGCATTTTAGTGCACCTGGAAATGCTACAGCATGCGGCGCACACTGAAATAGCTAAAATGGCGGCCAAAAACCAAAAAGTCATGCACTCTTTTAGTGCAAATGTTGGATATGCTCTTAAGATTGGTAGTTGACAGACCTGTTGCATGCGTTGCCTTTCCCTTTAGCAATCGCTATGGAATTGACCTAGGCGGCCACTATGTCATAGTTGACGATCTGGTGATATAGACGGAAGGTAGACACATGCGTGCTAGGGGTCGCGCGGTCACCTCTATTTATGACACCATTAGGTGCACCGCTGTGTGGGAGGTAGGAGAAAAGGTCTATCACAGGGTCAAGTTGGAAATAATTTCAAGCCCCGTGCCAAAATCTAGAATGGTTCTTAAGTTGCCCCTGTAGTTCTTGGAGTCTTGAAGACCTGATCGGTTAAATCGATTGTCTCCTCAAGTAAAGGACAACGTTATATGCTTCCGTCTGTACCCCAAAAAATCATGTCTTCTATGTTACACTAAACTCTAATATTTTGATATCCGACAATAAATAACAGAGAGGTGCTAAATAAGTTGTACTTTATTCTCCACACGGCTAACCGACCGCCTACGATAAGAAGCATGAAGAAATCGAAAAGGCTCAGACTGCTAAAGAAGGGATTGAGTGTCTCCATAGACAATAATACTAAAAACACATGCGTTTCTACCTAGCGGTGTCACAATTAAAGCGTCGGTTAGTGTGACGCAATGGTCATACTATGTGACAACGTCATACAGACGGCGCGGCGAAGCGCGCGTATCTATCTAGTTGGATGAAAGGATGAACTGAAGTATATTATCAAATTATGCTAAGAAATGTCTAAATACAAATTAGTAATAGAGTGAAAAGATTCTTCGGTTGGGGGGCCATTGCCCCCCCCCCCTTGGCCCCAGCTAAGGTCCTCCATTGATGGTGGTCGGCGATTCCCATGCTCTCCTTGCCAGGTTAAACTATCGAGGTTGGGTAAGGTCATCTCCAATGCAAATAAATCTTAAACACGTGCTTAACAAAAACCAACATGGCATGCTTGGATGATGGAGATCAACCATGCCAATGCATGTGCAGGGTCGGCCCTAGGGTGGGCAAGGTGTGCGGCCGCCTAGGGCCCCCAAAATCCAGGGGCCCAACCCCGGTATCAAAATATATATATATATATATCGACGCAGATTTGCTACTCACACGCGTAGCTACGCATAGGCAGAGCACCGTTGGATTTAGGGATCAAATGCATGCAGCCTCTAGATGGAAGTGGGGTGGAACATGGCTGAGATAACGGTGTTAGTTTTGTGCATGCATGCAAAAATCTAGGGTTTGGAATGGGTTCTAATTTAGCACATTGTTTTGGATACAAAAGTTTTAGCATCTAAAATGAGAAGGGATTGAGAACAAGGATTAAAACAGGTTTTGCATGCAGAAGCTTTAGACTATGTGCCATGCAAAAGAGTGCCCTAACAAAGGTTGTTTTGGTATGTGTTTGGTGGCCGCATGCATCCATGAGAATATGAAGAAAACGAAACAAAGTTGTTTTGCCTCACCCAAATGAAATTTGATAAGCTTTGTTTTGCTAGGGCTTCATGCATATAGTATATTAGGGTTTACCGTGTAGTATATTAGGGTTAGAATTTACCACATGTTGTATACTCCCTCTATCCCAAGGATTAAGGCGTTAAAAATTTTCTGGTTTTTACTCAAGGCATAAGGCGCAGGGTATGTTTTACCCAAGTCCTCCCAAAACTGCCCCTCCCAGCCATTTAAAGCTATCTTAATTATCGGGAGTGGAGCAGTCTTTTGTAAGACTTTTATTGGTCATCGATGGTGCATGCGTTCCGTTACACGGGAAATTAGGAGAGCAGAAGTTATTGGCGTACACCTATTGGCCATGTAAGTCCATGCGGGAAGCCAGGGGTAGTTATTGCTTTGCATGCATGAGAGAATCAAGGAAGCATCTCACGGTGACACACTTAGTCTGCATTAAAACATGTGATATTGATGTACAAACATTGTCAATTGTCACTAAGATGTAACTTTGAGTATTGTTCATGAATATATTCTAAAAAGTAAAATGAAAATAAAGAATTTTTTTTTCTCAAATTAATGCATCTAATCGCTTGTGATTGAGATCGTTTTCTATACTGAAAAATTTCATATTTTTATCCTGGTTTTATAACTCTCTGCCTTGATATCGTCCATTTTTCAATCCAGTCATCCTACATTCTCGCTCAAATGAGTCGTTGTGTCATGTAACATAACTACACAACATCCTACTATCCAACTACGAAGTTATACCGTATCAACACTCCTTTAGTAGTAGTGTATAACAATTGCATATAAGTTTCGTCCGGTCCGGTCGTTGTAGGATTCACATTTCTTGTTTTCTTTTTGCTCTGGGCTATTGTGTATGTGACATAAATATTTGTATCAAATCATTTCGCCGAGAAATTAGTTTAATTAGATCTTAGAGACGGTATAGCGGCGCAGTAATTTGGAATAGAATTGTCACTAAACTTTGGGTGTGCAGTACTCCCTTGGTAAATCTTGTAGAAGAACTTCATGCATTGTTCTACGCTACATCATCCTATGTGTGGGGACCTCATATTAATTTTTCTATTATTTTTATGATTGAAATTTTTATAGTATTTCTCCTTAGCTACTAGTTATTTTGGTTGACCTTTTTCCATAGACTGCTTTCTGGAGAGCGGAATATTTGGAAGAAACTAAGTGATCTCATTTTTAAAAGCCAACCTCTCTCGCGCACTATTGGAAGTTTAAAGTTTGTTTTGAGAGTGATATAAAACATCATTATTCTAGGTGAGTGTAGCTTCGGTTCAACCACTACTTAAATGGCTTCTTAGCTCTTCTATATAACACTAGCTGGGACCGGCGCGGCGTGGCACGCCGCGCCCTTGATGTAGCCATGAACAGGAAAACAAAAATATCATTTCTATTGCAAGATAGGGGAAATGTTAGGGTGTGCTAGAGACCAGAGGATAAGCATCTAAAATAGCTCTCATTTCCTTTGTTACCGAGATTTCTTGTGTTGTGCACATCTTTTATGGCGCTTAACATTAGTATATCAACGCCGCATATATATCTTGGTATGGAGAATACCATATTCAGTATTCTGCTGCTAGTATGTGATTGCTAAGAAACTTGGAAAACCGATACTATGTGTGATTCTAGTATAACTGAAGTACAGTAACTTTTTGCAGGGTGGCACAGCTAAATCCAACACCCTAGATGATGTCTGAGCGAGAGAATGGATTTTGTGAGATTTTTTAAGAGAGGTCAATTTTCGTTCAAGGAGGGTCAGATCATGTGCCGCTTGTCACGGGTTAGTAGGGAGGCAAGGTAAGAGATGGTACTGTACGTAGGTTGTGGACCGCGTGGACGGTGCGCGCGGGGGAGAAGAGAAGCGTGGACCGCTGACGAGATGCCCGTGTCCGGACCGGTGCAGTGCAGCACGGTGGTCCTGATCGGGAAACGAGTTACCCATGCTCGTTGGCGCGTGTAGTGCAGTGCCTGTCGACAGAACCAGATGCATGCGACTGTCGCTCGCGGCCAGCTGCTGCGGTGTGAATCGTCCGTCGGTCGGTCAGTCGTCCAAGAAAATATCTTCTCGTCAGGCCAAGGCAGCTGCTGTAGCGTACAGAGAGAACGCCAATGATTCTCATCTATCTATCGACGTGGCACGTAGCGCGCTCTGGCTAATCGCGCCCGGAATCTTGGAACGGATATTGGTGGGTACGGCCGTAGCATGGCGGCGTGCAACGCGTTATGGCCTTTCTTTTTTCTCCTTTCCAACGCGCGCTTGGACTACTCACGACTGGTCAAACGTGATCGGGACCTGACCGCGTGCATGTTCATGCACATGCATGCATGCATGCTGCATTTCCCATTTTTTCCAACCACGTACCCCCGTACATTCCCCTGTGCTCACCCTAAAGAAAAGGAAAAAAATGAGCTTTACACGCATGCATGGCACAACCACCGTGCTCATCATGTCACGTGTACACGTAACACGTCCATAAGAGACAAACAAATCGCCCTGCAGAATAAAATTGGACACATGCATGTTTCGTTTCTATGTGAGTTACAACTGTTGTTGCAAATGAGAATTTCAGTTACATTTTGAGTTGTAACTGAGATATTTAGTTGAGCGATGACCAAAGGTGGCGGGATACCCAATCAGAGACGACACGAAGACAAATTCCGATGGAACGATTAATATTCAGAATTTTATCGACCCAGATGCTTATAATCTGAATGAAGGTTTCTATTGTAAGACTTGTGTCCTTTTGGTTGGTTATCTAGCTATCATAATCATTTTAAAACCTGCGGCAACACACAATGCAAGCATATTGTAAGTGGATTTGCAATTAAGATTAAATGACACCTAATCAAGATCATTAAGCTAATTCCCAGTCGACTGGAAATTAGACATGACCATATCTAATCACGGTTCGTAGTCGTAGTCAATGATTAGGTCTAGCTACCGCTTGTCGTTGTTCATTCGTTGTTCTCGTTGATGCAACGTGCTATATATATTTCCCAAAAAAAAGTGCTATATTTACCAACTCCGAGATAATTATAGGTGATATAGACATGTTCCCGCCGATTCACCGCCTCTGCCTGTGCGTAATCCGTAGAGTCAACGACATTAATCATTTGTGCAAAAAAATCATCCCAAAAGAAGAATCAACAAATGATTTTTCGTGTAACAGGCTAACCGCTAGCAGCTGCGTGCTTCACGGTGCTGATTTGCTGTGCGCATAATCGTTATACAGCTCTACCCATATCTTTAATTATTCGGTTAAGCAGAATTGTCATATACTATATATAGCTCTACCTATATCTTTAATCGTTCGGTTGGCTTAACTGAAGGGCGTCTAGATCATTATTGTGTGTATATATTTTGGACCAAAATAATTAGCAACATGATTATTATCCTCTCATTGATTTGATGCCCCTAAAATCCACAACTAACTAACTGTGAGACAATTATGTTTTTGTTATTATTAGGCCGTTAGCAACATGGTCGCGGTTATGCCGCTATAGGTACGCTAGATATAGGGAGGCTAAGAGCATCTCCACTCATTCAACATTCTCAAGCCAAAATTCAGAGGAAAAAATCGCCGGATGGATGTATATTTTCGTTTAGGAATGGGCTTTTTTCCAACCGTGTTCCCGCTCAGCTCGCCTATGCATGGAGAAGGGGAGGAGTAGAGATGGGCGATTGGTAGGGGAAAAGGATGAGAGGTGGGTGGAGGAGAAAAGTAGGAGAGAGAGAGAGAGGGGGAGTGGCTGACAGTGGGCTTGTTTTATGCAAAAGTTACATCTGGCATTCCCAGGTGATTCTCGGCACGTTGGGTTTGGCTTGGGATCGCCAGATGAAAAAACTTCCAAAACCGAGCAAAATCGGCGTCTTGAGAACACAAGTGGGCAAAATTTGCCGAACCGGATAAAAAATCATAGTCTCCTGAGAACGCTAGTGGAGATGTTCTAAGAAAATGTGTTCTCGCTTAGCCTTGAGACCCTGATATGGAGGGAAAAAACTCATCATTTTTATCACTATTCACTCCCTAGGTTGAACCGAGTCTAAGATTTCTTCTTCTTGGCTCTTAGGCTGTGTAATGGGTTAAACTTGAGACTATCTTTTCTAGCCCGTGGTTTTGGAGTTGGGATGTCACCAATGATGTGTCTTGTGTTGAATACAATGATGGAACGGTGTAACCTCGTTGGAGGGCACCGGTTACGTGTAAATAGGTGAGAAAGAGCCTCTCACGTGGCGGTTATATAGAAAAAGAAGTGTATCCGGTTGGTATATTATACCATACGAGAATACACATATATTACATCTAATACTCCCCATTAATCTAAACCTGGGAGAGGTTTAGATTACGTTCAAATTCTGCTAACCTCTTGGAGCATATAGCCTTGGTGAAACCATCTGCAATCTGATCCTTACTAGAGATGAACCTAACATCAAGTTGCTTGTTAGCAACCCGTTCTCTGACAATAAAGAAATCAATTTCTATATGTCTAGTACGAGCATAAAAAAGTGGATTTGCAGATAGATATGTGGCGCCAAGATTGTCACACCACAGGCTAGGTTTATCCTTGAGAGAGACCCCAAGTTTACGAACGAGTGCTTCAGCCCAAATAAGCTCAGCAGCAGCATTTGCAAGAGTCTTGTATTCAGCTTTTGTACTTGACCTAGACACGGTTGGTTGTTTTCTGGCACTCCAAGAAACAAGGTTAGAGCCAAAAAATATAGCAAAACCACCAGTGGAGCGTCTATCATCAAGATCACCAGCCCAATCTGCATCTGAATAGGCACTAAGCAAGGTGGAATTGGACCTCTGAAAAGTAAGACCAACCTTGCTGGTACCATGTATATACCTCAAAATCCTCTTAACGGCAGTCCAATGTGCAGTGGTGGGAGCATGAAGATACTGACAAACCTTATTAACAGAGAAACAAATATCAGGCCTAGTCAGTGTTAAATATTGAAGTGCACCTACAATACTCCTGTAGCGACTCATATCCTCAGGACCAAGAGGAGAGCCATCTGTCAAGGATAGTGTATCAGTCGTCAAGAGATGTGTTGGACAAGATGTACAGTCCTTCATCCCAACACGTGCCAACAAATTTGTAGCATATTTTTCCTGAGTCAACAGTAAGCCATTGGAATGTTTATGAACTTCAATTCCCAAGAAAAAATGAAGAACACCAAGATCCTTGAGAGCAAATTCAGCATTTAAGTTGTGAAGAAGAGCTGAGATGGCTGAATCTGAAGAGCTCGTGACTATGATATCATCAACATAAATCAACAAGAAAACATTAATACCTGACTTGTTGTAAAGAAACAGAGAGGTATCAACCTTGGATGGAATAAAACCAAGAGTTTGTAACTTGTAACTAATACGAGAATACCAAGCTCGAGGTGCCTGCTTCGAGATTGCTTTATCAAGTTTGCATATATAATTTGGATTAGCGGAAGACTCAAAACCAGGGGGTTGTTTCATGTAAACCTCCTCTTCCAGAACACCATGTAAAAACGCATTCTTGACATCTAGCTGCCTTAAACTCCATCCTCGGGAAACTGATATGGACAGAATAATCATGATGGTTGCAATCTTAACAACAGTACTAAAAGTATCTTCATAGTCAATACCATATCTCTGTTTAAATCCTTTAGCTACAAGCCTGGCTTTATACCTGTCAACAGTGCCATCAGCATTTTTCTTAACGCGAAAAACTCACTTACAACCAATGACATTTTTGTTGGAACTTGGAGGCACAAGATGCCAAGTTTTATTTGAGAGAAGTGCAGCATACTCATCTTGCATTGCATGTTTCCACTTGTCATCTGTGAGTGCCTCAGCAACATTTTTTGTTCCCTTGTAGAAGTAAGCAGAGCATAGCAAACTGTACCATCGGTATATATTTTTGGTTGTCTTATACCTTTTTGCAATCGTGTTTGCACTCCAGGTGCAGCAGCAGGAGATGCTTCATGCGAGGAAGGCACAGAAGATCCAGAGGAGGGAATCTCACTTCCCTCCGTGTCTGTGCCTGCGTCATCAGGAGAAGCAGCCTCGGGCTCCTCCCCACGTGAGGAGGCAGAGGTGGAGGCCTGCCCACCGGCCGACAACGACCCAGCTGTCGGGGGTGACAGCGACCCGCACCCAGGAGATTGCGTCGAGGGGCATGCAGGGGACCGAGACGGGGACCGAGGAGCTGGCGACGTGGCATCCAGCGACCGGCCAGGCCGTGGACGTACCGGCAAAGACGCGGGAAACGGCTGACCCGAGGCCACCTGGGAACGCTCCAAGGCAGATTCTTGGACAGAATCAGGACGGAAATTTGTGATGTCTGCCTCTGTCGTTTCTGCATCAGATGAAGCATTATTTGATGCGCCATTGGACCCTGTTTCTTCAAAACTTTGAGCAGAATCTTGATCTGAATCATGAGGATGCTCATCAACAATAGCCTACAAAGGAACAATAGGTGGAACAACTTGCAAGTAATGTTCATTAGCATGCACACTCATATTGTTAGATTCCGAAGGTGAATTAAATGGTGGAAGAAGAAGAATTTCTTCTTGAAGACGACGACCGGCATTTGGATGAAGATCAGCAAACGGAAAAATATTTTCATCAAAAACAACATCACGAGAGATGTAAACACTGTTGGAGATATGCCCAAGAGGCAATAATAAAGTGGTTATTATCATATCTTCATACTTATGATAAATGTTTACATACCATGCTATAATTGTATTAACCGGAAACATTAATACTTGTGTGATTTGTAAACATAAAAGAGTCCCTAGTAAAGCCTCTTGTTAAACTAGCTTGTTGGTTAATATATGATCATGGTTTCCTGATCATGAACATAGAGATGTTATTAACAACAAGGTCATATCATTAGGAAAATAATGTGATGGACATACTCCTATAGTTAAGCGTAGCATAAAGATCAAGTCATTTAATATAGTTCATTTGCTATAGGCTTTATGATACATAGTAACCTAATTCCTTCGACCATGAGATCATGTTAACCACCATCACTGGAAGGATGCATTGATGACATCAAACACCACACCGTAACTGGGTGGCTATAAAGGTGGCATTGAGTGTTCGGAAAGTATGGGTTGAGGCACATGGATCAAGAGTGGGATTTGTCCATCCATATGACGGATAGATATACTCTGGGCCCTCTCGGTGGAATATCATCCAATTAGCTTGCAAGCGTGTGACTGGCTCACAAGGGATCACATATCACGGGAACGAGAAAAGAGTACTTGTCGGTAACGAGGTTGAACTAGGTATGCAGAGATACCGACGATCAAAACCTCGGATAAGTAAACTATCGTGAGACAAAGGGAAATTGGTATCGTATGTAAGTGGTTCATTCGATCGCAAAGTAATCGTAGAAATATGTGGGAGCCATATGAATTTACAGATTCCTCTATTGGTTATTGATCGGAGAAGTGTCTCGGTCATGTCCGCATAATTCACGAACCGTAGGGAGACACACTTAAGGATTCGATGTTGTTGAGTAGTTATGGAATGATGAGTAAGGGACCGAACGTTGTTCGGAGTCTCGGATGAGATCCGAGATATCACGAGGAGATCCGGAATGGTCCGGAGAATAAGATTCATATAAGGAAAGTCCTGTTTCAGGGTTGGAGAATGGTTCCGGTGTTTTCATCGGGAATGTTCTAGAAGGTTCCAGAATGTCCGGCACTCCGGAGGGGAAGGGTACATGAATGTTTCATATCAATTGGAATGATTGCATCATGTACTAGGTGTCATCGCTGAACAAAATAAAGGGTTTAATCAAATCCTAGTTTGAAAAGTCAAACGCCAATTTGAAAAGTCAAACGGCTATTTTGGAAGGTGGAGGGGAAGTAGGAAACCTACTTGGGGAGGAGTTCCCTCCCTCCACCGCCGGCCCAAGTGGGATCCGAGTTGGGGAGGGACTCCCCTCCCCTGGCGCGCCCCCTTGTTGGAATTATGCCCTAGAGGCAATAATAAAGATGTTATTATTATAATTCTTGTTCATGATAAAGTTTATATTCCATGCTAGAATTGTATTAAGCGGAAACTTTAATACTTGTGTGGTTTGTGAACAACACCGTGTCCCTAGTACGCCTCTATGGACTAGCTCATTGATCAATGATGGTTAAGGTTTCCTAACCATAGACATGAGTTGTCAATTGATAATGAGATCATATCATTGGGAGAATGATATGGTGGATAGACCCAAACTAAGCAAAGCTATTAGATCGTTTCATCGTGTTCGTCTTTGCGAAGCTTTTCTCATGTCAAATGTTGTATTCCTTAGACCATGAGATAATACAACTCCCTGGTATCGGAAGAAAGCTTTGAGGTCATCAAACGTCATCCTATGAGAGGGTGATCATAAAGGTGTCTCTTAGGTGATCGGAAAGTATCTGTTGGGTTGTATGTATCGAGATGGGATTTGTCCCTCCCAAGTCGGAGAGATATGCTTCGGGCCCACTCGGTAATCGATATCAACACCGCTTGCAAGCATGTGGTTAAGGAGTTAATCACAAAGTGATATCGGATTACGGAACGAGTAAAGTACTTGCTGTGAACGAGATTGAACTAGGTATGACGATACCGACGATCGAATCTCGGGCAAGTAAAATATCGCGAGACGAAGGGAATATATATATGGGATTGATTGAATCCTGGCATCGTGGTTCATCCGATATGATCATCGATGAATGTGTGGGAGTCAATATGGGTGCCCAGACCCCGCTGTTGATTATTGATAGAAGATCATGTCTGCATATTCTCGAACCCGCAGGGTCACACACTTAACGTGTCTCGACGCTAGGATAGATTGGATAATTGGTTTATGAATTTTTGTTCAGAGTCTCGGATGGGATCCGGGATATCACGAGAGGTTCCGGAATGGTCCGGAGAATAAGATTCATATAAGGCAGTGCAGTTTTTGGAGTTCGGAATAGTTCCGGGTTAATCGGTATTGTACCGGAAGCTTCTAGAACCTTCCGGAAGGGGACCAACGTGGCCCCACCTTCCGGGAGGGGGCATGGGCCTATGAGGGAGTGTCCTGGCCGCATTGGGCCAGGGGCACAAGGCCCCATAGGGCCTAGCCGATCCTAGATAAGTTTAAATCGTTTAAACTAGAGATAAGATAGGGTTTCTAGAAGGGAGAGTTTAAATCGTTTAAACTAGAGATATGCTTGGAGGATGGGCAAGGGCTGGCCGCACCCCCCCCTCTATATATAGAGGGCTGGTGCGCCCCCTTCCCCCCTTACACACACCTCCCTCCAAGCCCTAGTAGCCCTGCTGCCTTCCTCTCTCCCTCCCGACTATTTGTAGGCGAAGCCCTGCTGCAGAAATTCTCCACCATATACACCACGCCGTCGTGTTGTAGATCCAATCTATCTCTCCACCCTACTTGCTGGTCCGAGGAAGGAGGAGACGTCGAGGTGCTGCACGTGTGCATCTCACGGAGGCACCGCCACTTGTGGTGCTAGATCGGATCGGATCGCGAGGAGGAGAAGCGAGTACGGCTACATCACCCACGTTCTGACGAACGTTCCGCTGTGCGAATCTTCAAGGGTATGAAGATCTAATCCAATCTCTCTCGTTGTTTGCATCTCCTAGATTAGATCTTGGCTTTCCCTCTGTTCGCTTCCGTAGAAAATTTTGATTTACTATGCTGCGAAACCCATCAGTGGTATCAGAGCTAGATCTATGCGTAGATGTGATTCACGAGTAGAACGCAACATGGTTGTTGCGGGCGTTGATGTTTTCTGTTGCAAGCCTCTTGTTTGTGTTCTTCTTATGACACGGGATAGTGAGATTGAAGCGGTCCAGGCCAACCTTACGCGACGTCGTTCGCGAGACCGGCTCCGCACTTGACGTGTGGCTTGTACCACACATGCGGCTGGTGGATGTCAGTTTCTCTCACTATAGTTGTCATGGGATTAACACCGGAGTTTGGCAACCATAATATCACCGTTGTGGCTTTCCGTAGGTAAGAATCGTTCTTAGCATCTACTCCCATAAGCCACGTAAAACATGCAACAACAAAGTAGAGGCGTCTAACTTGTTTTTGCAGGGAGTGTTTTCTTTGATATGGTATGGCCCAAGATGTGATGTGTATATTGTATGCGATGATCATGTTTTGTAATGTTTCACGACTTGCATGTCGATGAGTACACAACCGGCAGGAGCCATATGGTTGTCTTTATAATTGTGTATGACCTGCGAGTCAACTTCTTATACGCCATGTAATAGCTTTACTTTATCGCTAAGTAGTTAGCAATAGTTGTAGTTGCTATTCGTGGTGGAGGCAATCATGGTGGAGTGATGGAGATCATGCCGGAACGCACAAGATGGAGATCATTGCGTGAAGATTGGCTATACCATGTCACATAAAGTTATATGCATGTGATGTTTATCCTTTTATGTATCTTATTATGCTTAGATCGCGACGGTAGCATTATAAGATGATTCCTCACTTAAAGATCAAGATAAAAACTGTGTTCTCCCCAAGTATGCACCGTTGCGAAAGTTCGTCGTGTCCAAGCATCACGTGATGATCGGGTGCTATAGACTCTACGCTCACATACAACGGGTGCAAGCCAGTTTTGCACACGCGGAAATACTTGGGTCTAACTTGACGAGCCTAGCATGTACATACATGGCCTCGGAACACAAGAACCGAAAGGTTAAGCATGAGTCATATGAATGATATGATCGACACTTCGTTGTCCACCATTGAAACCACATCTCTTCTCATGATGATCGGATTAGGTGTGGTGAATTTGGATCGTGTTCACTAAACAACTTGAGGGATGTTGAATTTAGTGGGAGTTCATCTAGTAATTTGATTAAGTTGAACTATTTATCATGAACATAGTCTAAATTGTACTTGCAAATACTGTAGATCACATGGCCAAGTCCAACTTCAACTTCAACGTTTTTGCTGAGAAAGAAAAGCTTAGAAACAATGGGTCTAACTTCACCAACTGGTTCCGCAATCTAAGAATCATTCTGTCTGGCGGACAAAAGGACTATGTCCTTGGGAAAGCGTTAGGTGACCCCCTGCTGCAACTGTGCCGGCTGATGAGAAAGTTGTCTATCAGTCGCGCAAAGATGATTATGGTGTGATTAAGAGCACCATGTTGTTTGCTGTGGAACCGGAACTTCAAAATCGTTTTGAAAACTATCCCGGTCCCTTTGAGATTATCGAGGAGCTGAAAACCATGTTTCAGACTCAGGCCCGTTCTGAGAGATATGAGATCTCCGAGAAGTTCTTTAACTGCAAGATGGAGGAAGGGAGTTCCGTTAGTGAGCACGCCATTAAGATGTCGGGCTACACTCAACGCCTTGAGCAACTGGACTGCAAGATTCCAGAGGAGCTCAAGATTGACAGGGTTCTGCAATCACTCCCTCCCAGCTACAAAAGTTTTGTAGTGACTCATAATCAGATTGGTTCCACTGATACGATCACCGAGCTCTTCGCAAAGCTGAAGGCTGCGGAGGTGGACATCAAGAAGGATAATCATGTGTTGATGGTCAACAAGCCCTCCTTTAAGAAAGGTAAAGGTGCAAAGAAGCCCTTCAAGAAAAGCGGCGGCAAGCGCGTTGCCCCTGCTGAGAAGAAGCTCAAGTCTGGACCTAAGCCGGACACTGAGTGCTTCTATTGCAAGGACAAGGGTCACTGGAAGCGCAACTGTCCGAAGTACTTAGCGGACAAGAAGGCTGGCACCATCAAAGGTATATTTGATATACATGTTATTGATGTTTTCCTTACTAGCCCTCGTTGTAGTGCCTGGGTATTTGATACTGGTTCAGTTGCTAATATTTGTAACACGAAACAGGAGCTACGGAATAGACGACGGCTTGCGAGGGATGAGGTGACGATGCGCGTTGGCAACGGATCAAGAGTTGATGTGATGGCCATCGGCACGCTCTCCTTAGTTTTACCTCGGATTAGTTTTAAACCTTAATAAATGTTATTATGTGCCTGTGTTGAGCATGAACATTATTTCTGGATCGTGTTTATTGCAAGACGGTTATTCATTTAAATCGGAGAATAATGGTTGTTCTATTTATATGAGTAACATCTTTTATGGTCATGCACCCCTTGTAAATGGTTTATTTCTTCTAAATCTCGAAAGGGATGAAACACACATCCATAACATTGAGGCTAAGAGATGCAAAGTAGATAGTGATAATACTACTTATTTGTGGCACTGTCGTCTAGGTCATATTGGTGTAAAGCGCATGAATAAACTCCATTCTGATGGACTTTTGGAGTCTCTTGATTTTGAATCATTTGACACATGCGAACCATGCCTCATGGGCAAGATGATCAAAACCCCGTTCTCCGGTATGATGGAGCGAGCAACGGACTTGTTGGAAATCATACATACCGATGTATGCGGACCGATGAGTGTTTCGACGCGCGGTGGATATCGCTATTTTCTCACTTTTACCGATGACTTAAGTAGATATGGGTATATCTATTTAATGAAACATAAATCTGAAACGTTTGAAAAGTTCAAAGAATTTCAGAATGAAGTGGAGAACCATCGTAACAGAAAGATTAAGTTTCTACGATCCGATCGTGGGGGCGAATATTTGAGTTATGATTTTCTCACGCATCTCAAGGCAAGTGGAATCATTTCACAACTCACGCCACCCGGAACACCACAGCGCAATGGTGTGTCTGAACGCCGGAATCGAACCCTATTAGATATGGTCCGATCGATGATGTCTCTTACTGATTTGCTGTTATCGTTTTGGGGTTATGCATTAGAAACCGCTGCATTCACTTTAAATAGGGCTCCATCTAAATCCGTTGAGACGACACCGTATGAACTGTGGTTTGGTGCTAAACCTAAGTTGTCGTTTCTTAAAGTTTGGGGATGCGAAGCTTACGTCAAGAAGTTGATGCCGGACAAGCTCGAACCCAAAGCGGAGAAATGCGTCTTCATAGGATACCCTAAGGAAACTATTGGGTATACCTTCTATCACAGAACCGAAGGCAAAGTGTTTGTCGCAAAGAACGGTTCCTTTCTTGAGAAGGAGTTTCTCTCGAAAGAAGTGAGTGGGAGGAAAGTAGAGCTAGACGAGGTTGTTGAACCTTCTCTTGAATTGGAGAGTAGCGCAGCACCTGAAATTGTTCCAGTGCCGCCTACGCCAACAATAGAGGAAGCTAATGACAAGGATCATGAAGCTTTGGACGATGCTGCTACTGAACGTCGCAGGTCGACAAGGTCGCGTGCCCCTCCTGAGTGGTACGACAACCCTGTCTTGACATTCTTGTTAGTAGAAGACAGTGAACCTACGAACTATGAGGAAGCGATGATGAGCCCAGATTCTGAGAAATGGCTAAAAGCCATGAAATCCGAATTGGGATCCATGAGCGAAAACCAAGTATGGACTTTGGTGGACCCTCCTAGCGACCGAAAGGCCGTTGAGTGCAAATGGATCTTCAAGAAGAAAACGGACGCGGATGGTAATGTTACCGTCTATAAAGCACGGCTTGTCGCGAAAGGTTTTCGACAAGTTCAAGGTGTTGACTACGATGAGACTTTCTCTCCCGTAGCGATGTTTAAGTCTATTCGGATTTTATTAGCAATTGCTGCGTTTCATGATTATGAAATATGGCAGATGGATGTCAAGACTGTGTTCCTCAATGGCAACATTGATGAAGAGTTGTATATGATGCAACCCGAAGGTTTTGTCGATCCTAAGGATGCTGATAAAGTATGCAAACTTCAGCGTTCCATTTATGGACTGAAGCAAGCATCTCGGAGTTGGAACCTTCGTTTTGATCAAGTGATCAAGAGCTTTAGATTTGTTCCAAAGTGCTACGAAGCTTGCATCTACAAGAAAGTGAGTGGGAGCTCGGTGACGTTTCTGGTACTATATGTGGATGACATATTGATTATTGGAAATGACATCAACATGCTTAACGATGTGAAGAGTTATTTGAACAAGTGTTTTTCAATGAAAGACCTAGGTGAAGCTGCTTATATATTGGGCATCAAGATCTATAGAGATAGACAAAGACGCCTGATAGCTTTAAGCCAGAGTACATACCTAGACAAAGTTCTGAAAAGGTTCAGAATGTATAAGGCATTGAAAGGTTCAGTGCCTATGTTGTCAGGGAAGATATTGAGCAAGGCTCAGTGTCCAGCTATGGTAAATGATAGGGAAGCTATGAGCAAAGTGCCTTATGCCTCGGCCATAGGTTCCATCATGTATGCCATGCTGTATACTAGACCGGATGTGTCCAATGCTCTTAGTTTGACGAGCAGATATCAAAGTGATCCAGGAGTGGAACACTGGACAGCCGTGAAGAACATCCTAAGGTACCTAAATAGGACTAAAGAAATGTTCTTAGTCTATGGGGGTGATGAACAGCTCGTCATAAAAGGTTACGTCGATGCTAGTTTCGACACCGACAAGGATGATTGTAAATCTCAGACAGGATACGTGTATATTTTGAATGGAGGAGCTGTGAGCTGGAGAAGCTGCAAGCAAAGCGTGATCGCGGGATCTACAGTAGAAGCGGAATACATGGCTGCTGCAGAAGCGTCAAGTGAAGGAGTTTGGATCAGGAACTTCATCACTGAGCTTGGCGTGGTTCCAAGTGCATTGGACCCACTGGAGATATTGTGTGACAACACTGGCGCCATAGCACTCGCTAAGGAACCAAGATATCATCCAAAGACCAAGCATATCAACCGCAAGTTTCATATAATCCGAGATTATATAGCAGATGGAGATCTGAAGATCAGCAAAGTACATACAGATCTGAATGTCGCAGATCCATTGACTAAACCTCTTCCACGTGTAAAACATGATCGGCACCTCAGTGCCATGGGTGTGAGGTTGTTGCCAAATGTAAACTAGATTATTGACTCTAGTGCAAGTGGGATACTGTTGGAATTATGCCCTAGAGGCAATAATAAAGATGTTATTATTATAATTCTTGTTCATGATAAAGTTTATATTCCATGCTAGAATTGTATTAAGCGGAAACTTTAATACTTGTGTGGTTTGTGAACAACACCGTGTCCCTAGTACGCCTCTATGGACTAGCTCATTGATCAATGATGGTTAAGGTTTCCTAACCATAGACATGAGTTGTCAATTGATAATGAGATCATATCATTGGGATAATGATATGGTGGACAGACCCAAACTAAGCAAAGCTATTAGATCGTTTCATCGTGTTCGTCTTTGCGAAGCTTTTCTCATGTCAAATGTTGTATTCCTTAGACCATGAGATAATACAACTCCCTGGTATCGGAAGAAAGCTTTGAGGTCATCAAACGTCATCCTATGAGAGGGTGATCATAAAGGTGTCTCTCAGGTGATCGGAAAGTATCTGTTGGGTTGTATGTATCGAGATGGGATTTGTCCCTCCCAAGTCGGAGAGATATGCTTCGGGCCCACTCGGTAATCGATATCAACACCGCTTGCAAGCATGTGGTTAAGGAGTTAATCACAAAGTGATATCGGATTACGCAACGAGTAAAGTACTTGCTGTGAACGAGATTGAACTAGGTATGACGATACCGACGATCGAATCTCGGGCAAGTAAAATATCGCGAGACGAAGGGAATATATATGTGGGATTGATTGAATCCTGGCATCGTGGTTCATCCGATATGATCATCGATGAATGTGTGGGAGTCAATATGGGTGCCCAGACCCCGCTGTTGATTATTGATAGAAGATCATGTCTGCATATTCTCGAACCCGCAGGGTCACACACTTAACGTGTCTCGACGCTAGGATAGATTGGATAATTGGTTTATGAATTTTTGTTCGGAGTCTCGGATGGGATCCGGGATATCACGAGAGGTTCCGGAATGGTCCGGAGAATAAGATTCATATAAGGCAGTGCAGTTTTTGGAGTTCGAAATAGTTCCGGGTTAATCGGTATTGTACCGGAAGCTTCTAGAACCTTCCGGAAGGGGACCAACGTGGCCCCACCTTCCGGGAGGGGGCATGGGCCTATGAGGGAGTGTCCTGGCCGCATTGGGCCAGGGGCACAAGGCCCCATAGGGCCCAGCCGATCCTAGATAAGTTTAAATCGTTTAAACTAGAGATAAGATAGGGTTTCTAGAAGGGAGAGTTTAAATCGTTTAAACTAGAGATATGCTTGGAGGATGGGCAAGGGCTGGACGCACCCCCCCTCTATATATAGAGGACTGGTGCGCCCCCTTCCCCCCTTACACACACCTCCCTCCAAGCCCTAGTAGCCATGCTGCCTTCCTCTCTCCCTCCCGACTGTTTGTAGGCGAAGCCCTGCTGCAGAAATTCTCCACCATATACACCACGCCGTCGTGTTGTAGATCCAATCTATCTCTCCACCCTACTTGCTGGTTCGAGGAAGGAGGAGACGTCGAGGTGCTGCACGTGTGCATCTCACGGAGGCACCGCCACTTGTGGTGCTAGATCGGATCGGATCGCGAGGAGGAGAAGCGAGTACGACTACATCACCCACGTTCCGACGAACGTTCCGCTGTGCGAATCTTCAAGGGTATGAAGATCTAATCCAATCTCTCTCGTTGTTTGCATCTCCTAGATTAGATCTTGGCTTTCCCTCTGTTCGCTTCCGTAGAAAAATTTGATTTACTATGCTGCGAAACCCATCACCCCTCCACCTATATAAGGAGGGGCAGGGCTGCCCCTCCAAGACCTACACCAAGCACCCCGCAAACCCTAGCTCCTAGTCGTCGGCGCCGCCACCTCCTGCTGCCGTCGCCGCCTAGGGAAACCCTAGCCGCCGACTTGGGCTGCTCCAAGCCCTAGCCGCCGGCTCTAGATCCTCCTCCTTGGTGTGTCTAAACCCTAGATCATCGAGGCTCTCTCATAGTCCACCATACTCGCTCCGGCTTAAGGCGAAGCCCTGCGAGATCTCCCCTCTACTTCCGGTACCACGCCGTCGTGCTGCCGGAATCTCGAGGAGAGTGCTACAACCTCCGCTGCCTGCTGGAACAAGGGAGAGGAAGGTCTTCATCGAGTACCGAACGTGTGATCGACTGCGGGAGCGCTGCCGGAACGCAGCGCCGGAAGGATCGTCTACGCGATCTTGAGATCGGCAAGAGTACGACTACATCACCCACGAGAATCTGCTCTCGTTAACCGCTTTGGAATCTTCGAGGGTGAGTTCCTATATCGACTCGTTGCTACAATCTAGTAGATAGATCTTGGCTTGTTTGTTTGCATGCGGTAGAAATTTTTTGTTTTCCATGCTACGAACCCCTACAAACACGTCCAGTGGTCACATCTAGACACTTGACTCCTTTGTGGCAAAAACTGTAGCCAGGAACACGCACTGTTTTGAACGAAAAGAAAGTTTGTGTTTGTTGTATGGACAAAGATTGGGCCAACAAGCACAACCAAAAACACGAAGAGACTCATAGTTTGGTTTGACATGAAGAAGTTTTTTAGTGGGAGTTTCCATGTTAAGGACTTTGGTAGGCAACAAATTGATAAGAAACGTAGCCGCAATGAAAGCATCATCCCAATATTTAAGTGGCATGGAAGAACCTGCAAGTAATGCAAGGCCAACCTCAACAATATGACGATGTTTTCTTTCAGCGGAGCCATTTTGTTGATGAGCATGGGGACATGAAACATGATGAACAATGCCTACACGTTGAAAAAAGATATTCAGCTTTTCATATTCACCATCCCAATCAGTTTGCATGGTGCGGATTTTTCTATCAAATTGGCGCTCAACATATTGTTGGAAGTCAAGAAAAACTTGATACACATCGGAACGTTTCTTAAGCAAATAGATCCAAGTATATTTGCTAAATCATCAATAAAACTTATATAGTATGCATGTTTGCCAACAGAGAGAGGTGCAGGACCCCATACATCAGAAAAATTTTGTTCCAAAGGGAAAGTGGAAACACTAGTGGAAACAGGATAAGGTAGATGATGGATTTTAGCCTGTTGACATGGATCACATATGTAAGGGTTTATTTCAGGAGTGTAACATAACTTATTCTTCCTAAGAACTTGTTGAACAATAAAAGACGATGGATGCCCTAAACGACGATGCCATGTGGATGATGAAGGCTTGACGGTGACAAGAGCATGCTTGGATGATGACCCCATGTACACAGGAACAAGGGGATAGAGACCACCATGACAGGGACCTTTAAATATGATTTGTTGCGTGTCCTTGTCCTTGATCAAGAAAAAGAATGGGTGAATTTCAATAAAATCATTGTTGTCTAGGGTAATTTTGTGAGCAGAACGCAAGTTCATGGAAGAAGAAGGAACATGAAGAATATTTTTAAGTTGTAAAGAACAATATGGAGTGTGCACAAGTGAATGACCAATATTAGCAATTTGCATACCTTGTCCACTAGCATTGTGAACTTGATCACGTCCTTGATATGTTTCATGAACTTGAAGCTTGTTGAGTTGTCCTGTTGTATGGTTTCTTGCTCCAGTGTCAATGACCCAGTTGCTATCAACTCCATAAGCACCCTTGTGATCATTAGGAGTGTTGTCCTACTCGTCATCATCATCCCCAAACCTCCACCAACAGTCACCTGCAGAGTGTCCCTCTTTTTTGCATATCTGACAAATCACTCCTTCCTGCCACGGTGTGGCCACCCGACCACGATCCTTGTTCTTCTCGCGCCCCCCTTTGGGCCGACGCTGCTGCTGTGGAGCCCGATTGGGAGGAGGTGGTGGCGGACGTGGGGCTGGCGGAGGAGGCGCCCGCATAGGAGGTGGCATGTAAGGCGCAGGATAAGGGGGCATGTACTGCTGGGGGTATGTATGGGGCATGTAGTATTGAGGCTGCGGCGGGTATGGAGGGGGCATATATGGCTGATGATATGGTGTAGGAGGAACATATGGTGGCGTGTACTGCTGCTGGTAGGTGGGTGTAGGGGGCATGTACTGCGATGAAGCTGGACGAGGTTGCGCCATCCCATGGGGGGAAGGAGGGTAACGAGCCGCAACATTAGCAGAGGAGACAAAACTTCCAGGAGCTTGACCCGTAGATGAGAGGATAGCATCATGATTCTCATAGGAGAGCAGTTGCGAACACATATCATTGAGAGTAGTAGTGGGTACAACATTGATAGCAGCAACAAGAGAATTAAAGGTACCATCAAGACCATTGAGAATATAGTCTTTCAGCTCATCATCATCAACAGTCTTGCCGGCAGCAGCGAGCTCGGAAGCAAAACCCTTCATCTTGGTAATATATTGTTGTGCAGTCATATCAAGCTTTTTTGTGTTGGTAAGGGCACCACGGAGAGTAGAGAACCTAGACTTGGATTGGGTGGAGTACATGGCATGAAGGGCACTCCATACATCATCAGCATGGTGCAACCCAAAAATTTGAGGCAGCACATCTTCGGAGAGAGAGTTGACAAGACAGCTCACAACTTGTTGATCTTTAGTGGCCCAAGCATCATAATCAGGATTGGGAATCATGATCTTCCTTTTATTTGCATCTTCAGCTTCAATCTGCTCCGCCGGTGCGATATCGGTCCCTTCAAGGAGGGGCATCACACGGGCACCACGAAGAGTGGGCAGCACCAACGCCTGCCAATAGAGAAAATTTTCTCTCGTGAGCTTCATGACCGGAGGAGCCCCAATGGAGGAGGAGCTGGCTGACGAGGAAGAGGGAGTCGCCATGGAGGAGAGAAAAAAAGAACAGGAGGATCGTCTGGAGATCGTGAGATCCTGAGAAAACAACGATCGACGTAGTCGTGAGAACAAGGCGATCAAGATCGGGTCCTGAGGTTTTGACCTAGATCGGATCCTGTAGAGAGAGAAGGGAAAGGAATTGGGGGAATTTGTCTGGTGGAATTGAATCAGAGAAGAAGGTCCCGTCGACAGGGAGGGTTGTATCCTGAAGAAGGTCCTTGCGGCGGCGGCTCAAAGAGGATCTCCGGCGGCGGCGGCTAGCTAGAAGGGAAGAGGTGTGCTCGTGATATCATGTTGAATACAATGATGGAACGGTGTAACCTCGTTGGAGGGCACCGGTTAGGTGTAAATAGGTGAGAAAGAGCCTCTCACGTGGCGGTTACAGAAAAGGAAGTATATCCGGTTGGTATACTATACCATACCGGAATACACATATATTACATCTAATATCTTGCAATTATGAAAAATACCAATTTGAAATACTTGTATTCAGGCTGCATAGAAATGAAAAAATAAGTATGGATTTGAGTATAGTTTAGAAAATATCAGAAATTGTCATTAATTTAATTTAATTTTTGTGTAGTCCAGAATTCAAAGAATTTAGCGATGTGATTTTTTTGCATGTTTGTAGAATACATCGTTGACTACATCTAGAATATGTTTTAAACTTTCTTAAAACTTGTAAATACGATTTATAAAAAAACAAAGGAGGTTACTGAAGCTCAGAACCCGAAGATTATTTTGGTAGGTTTTGACAATAATTCACGCAGCCTTAGTTCTTAAAAAAACTAAAGAAAGTATAAGGAGGTTTAAAAGAGGTGGTGTGTAGGAGATGTAAACTATGAGACATCGATCACCGTAGTGAGATGTACCCCTCCGTTCGCAAATAAGTGTACTTCTAGTCTTGTCCTAAGTCCAATTTTACTATGTTCAACTAACTTTTTAGGACAACATACCACTATTTATGATACTAAATTGATACCATTAGATTTATTTTAAATCTAGTTTCATAATATGCCAATTTGATGTAATATATTTTCCTATATTTCTTTATAAAGTTAGTCAAATTTGGTTATTTTTGACTTAGCCAAAAGCTAAATGCACACTAAAACCGGAAAAGTAAAATGGAAGATAAAGTATAAGGGTGTACTCCCTCCTACCCATATTAGTTGACTTGGATTTGTCCAGATTCGAATGTATCTAACACTAAAACATGTCTAAATAAAACCGAATGTAGACAAATTTAAGTCAACTAATATGGGTTGGAAGGAGTAATTTCTTTGAAAAGAAGTGGCAGCTTGTGAGATCGATGGATCGAAACATCGCCTGGGCACGGATCAGCGTGCGTGCGCGCGCATCGTCAAGGCGTCAGACTTTTCAGCGGCCGGTGAGAGATACCGGTTGAATGAATCGAAAGCTAAACGTAAATCCACCACGGTTATGTCTCAATCACCTTAATTCCCAGGATTAAGAGATCGAACCTAAAGAGTACGGTGATACATTGAATAAGCTGCAAGTTGCGAAGCACCCGCGTCACCAGCAAGCTTAATTTGGAATGGACCGGCGGGGCGAGCATTTTAATTTGTCAATCGAGATGTGTCTATCAGTCGGCATGTCGATGATGAGCTAATGGGGCCAGGAAGTTGATTAGATAAAGATTATCTATCAGGCACTACCGACGATCTAAACAGAAGTAGCGACAGCGACGAATGCCGAGAGGGATAATACTTACTATGCTCGCAGTACGTGTCCTTTTGTGAACTAACATTAAAAGATTATTACTTAGCACATAGTACGTGTAACCCAATTACTTAGCACCAAACTAAGCCAAGATCATCTGACCGACACCCACAGCAAAAAGATTGGGCATGTGCGTAAACAGTGGCATATATAGTAACCTTATGGCCATGTAGTTCAACACGTACGTACGCGGCGAAGAGGAATCATGCATGAGTCAAATCAACATCAGAGCTAGCGCGCGTGTGAAGCAAATCAATCAACTTACTGTATTATTAAGTGGCCCAATGCAAGTAACATCACGCCTCGATCGCTCCATCATCACGCCGCGCCGTGTGAAATATCTGCGAGACATGCGCACGCCGAGCCAAGGGTGTCGATCGTGTCGTCCGTCGGCGTCTCTCGGGCCCTCCCTCGTTCGCTCCATCTCTCATTGCCGCGCTGTGCAGACAGACGGTGCACCCTCGTTCGCTCGATCTCGTGAATACAATTAATGTTGAGAAATCATATTAATATATAGATAGATATATCAACATCTAGAATTAGAAAATATAATATCAAGTAATATCTTGTATATAATTTTGTATTAAAATTATACAGATCAATAAATATAATTAAATTATGATACTGCTACATCTACTACTCCCTCAGTCACGGTTTGGAGGGCGTCTTACAAAACCCATGTGTTTCCAAAGCTTCTTTCCTCTTAGGCACGTTAAACTTAATCATAGAATTAATGTCCTCTTTTTTCTCCCCACTTTCTATTCCATGCCGCCAAGGAATTAATTCTTGCATGCAACTTCACCATCTTCCCCAATGCATGCGCCTAAACTCTTCGTTTGTATTGAGTAATTACGTTTAATAGGACGCCGAATAATTAATAGGTCTATTTTCTCCTAGCGAATTTGCATGTTTTTGGCATAAATCTGGTCCAATCAGCGTACACCTAGGTCCCAACAATCTCTCTAAAACGCCATCCAAACCATGACGGAGGGAGTACATGATACCATACATTATTAAGATACTAGTATTATACATTAATGTCATATTAATGTATTATATGATATTACCCACTATGACTAGCTTTTTATATACTTCTGACATAGAAAGTTGTAATTTAGAAAGGGAATCCGCTACTAAATATTCTATCCGTTTCAAAATATAAGATGTTTTAGTTTTTTTAAACAACATGTATCTAGATGTCTTTTAGTGTGTAGTTTCGAAATACCCAAAATAAGTGAACGCACACACTAAAAAATGTCTATATAAATATGTTTTAGAAACATTCTAAACCATCTTATATTTTAAAACGGGGGGAGTAATTTCCATATAATACTGATGTGGGTTTACCATGATTTTCTCGAGAAATAACCATTGATATTTATGCATTGCCAAAAGAGCCATGATTGTAACCAAATAGAGAAAACAAGCCCACCACCATACGCCACCTATATCATTGGCCTCATCGACGACTAATACAACAACAAAAATGTCATCTTAAATATATCATATCTACTTCTCTACAAAAAAAAATCATATCTCCTTTTCTTGGATAAACAAACATATCAACATTTCATGGGTAGCTTTCAGTATTGCCACCAGTGGCGTTTATACAGATTCGATCTTTTGGTATGCTCAGCAAAGTAGGGAAGTACGATTTGACTTGACCAACAAAAGTAGGAGCAAAGAGCACCATATTAAAGTTTTGAACTGAGCTATAGTCTACGGTACTAAGGTATTTATAAGTTCTGAAACAACGTCATTGCACTACATAATCTGCCTTTTAGGATGCCATGATCATATTGTATTTCCATTTTGAGGCCAAATTATATGTACTTATTTTTTGTGTTTTTCTAAGAGAGAAAAGGGTTCATGTTCCTTTCAAGCCATGGTAGAGTAAGCGCCATCCATAGCTATGTATAATTACTCATGCATAGGAGACTAGGGTAACGACCACTTTGCCTCTCCCTCTGCCAGCGAGGCTACGGGTCCCTGCCTCTTCCGTCCGTCGTTCCGGCGACAGCAGGGGCGGGTACCTCGCCCCTTTGACTTTGCCGAGTAGTTAGGGGTGGCCGAGGTTTTTCTAGGGGCATCACTTTAGTGGCGGGGACTACACCGCATCGAAATAATTATGGTGCCCCTACTTCTGCCCCATCATGGTGGTGCTCTATTCGGTGGCGGCGTAGTGTAGGTGGCTTGGTCCTCTTGTCTTCCTATCTGGTGAGATTAGTTTCTCGATCTATCGTTGGCATTTGCCATGATCCGCAATTTTGTTGGCACCTAGGATGAGGTGGATGTTCTGGATTGGATATGTCGTCCTTCATTGACTTCGTTGATGGGAGGCAGTGGACCTAGGTCCAAGACAATGTGGGGATGTCCCCCAGTTGACGTGTCATAGAGATTGCTTGCAGCGGGTCTGTTCACCGACTCATAAAGCCTTGTTGATGATAGTGCTTCTATGGATTTGGAAATGGTGGAGGTTGGACATCTCTTTTGGCATGTGTCTAGGCGCCGTAGAAGTTGGGCAGTCGATCGCAAGGCTTCAGTGGGTACAGAAAACCTAAGGATCTTTTTGTATTTCCCTATATATCCTTTAGGATTCTATATGCATAGTTTTTAGGACAACCATTTTCTCCTAGTATGTCTTTTATTTTCCATAGGAATACAAGGTTGCTCTAAAAAAAGTTAGCAAGATCCTCCCTAAAATGGAACCCGTCCATTTTATGAGCCTCTTGCCAAGAAGTCGGATCTCAACCCATGTCCAACCGCAAGCATACACATCAAGATCTCTGCACAAGGTTGGTTGCCTTATTTGCAAGACAGAATCTAACATTTCATCCAAATTCAAACTGACCGGCTCGTCTAAATTCCATATACTTACTCCGTCCGGAATTAATTGTCTCATATTTGTCTAGATTCATGTGTGTACAAGACATACGAATCTAGAAAAATGTGAGTAGAGACCCTTTGGCGGCACGTTGTGTTCGAAGGGGCTACCCTCTGTGTGGAGGAGGCCACACGGAGGATCTCCTCGGAGGTAGAGTTGTGGAGGGTAGCGGGGCTCCTCCGCGACTGTCTTGGTGGTGTGGATAAGTGGAGATATCATGAGTAGTTGCTAGAGTGTGAGTGTCCTGGGTGGTTGCGCCCTGGACGGTTGTGTCCTGGCGCGTTGTAATACTTAGCCGTTTACACTTTTTTCTATAAAAACGACATGTCTTTTAAGACGTATAGTTGAAAAAAAAATATGAGTGGATGGTGAGGAAACTTAGATAAGAGTGTACCGCTGGCTGGGTATGAGAAAATACAAGAGCCGAATCGCAGATGTGTCAGCAATGGAATTTTTGTTTGAACAGTTTGCTTGGGTAGAGACGGAGTGCTGTTTGAGTTCGTTAAAGTACAAGGCTATTTTTTCCAAAGATAAATAAAGTCAGCCGATAGATCCGAAATGAACGGTCTAGACTAGATGTTGGGTATACCGCATACTTGGCTCAAAAAAAATACTTCTAGCCTCTCGCCATCGCCCATCATACGGTCGCACCGAGAAATGTAATTCTAGCATTCACGGAAGATCAAGTGCAATGTTTTACTATGTTTTATTACAATCCAATTTAATACAGATTTCTAAAACATGGTGAAACTTGACGAAACCGAGCAATACGAATCGTAAAGCAGTAAATCAGCATAAATCGACGGCAGATACATGCACGTTAGAATCACTGCTCACCGGTCGCACCCCCCATATTCCTGAACGGAACGGGGACACAACACAACAGGGGAAAAGACTTGGCCGCATCGCATCATCACAGAAAAGATGTTGACGGAATACGCCGAGTCGCCGAGGGCCTATCCGCCCCGTTCCCCACGCGAGAGAAGCATCTCTGTACATGTGTTGCTGTGCAAGCGACGGCCCGCGTGGCTGCCTGCTCGGCCTCGGTTTCCATGCTGTAGCTTCCGCTGAACCCACGGCACGGCTCCCTCCTCCTCCATCCTCCCACCGCTTCTTCTTCACTTCTCCAGGTCTCCTTCCATTCCATGTGCTCCCGTCTCCCCTCTCTCCTTTATAAGCTCCCTCCACAGCTTTCACTTCACACCAAGACTCGAGCTTCTTCCTTAGTACTAGTTCCCACCCAGTCCTTGCTTGCTTCTTCCCCCCTTTCTTCTACTAAGTACCACTCTTTCTTCCTCGGTGAAGCTCGTCCGATCCTATCCATATATCCGTTCCAAGCTCGTCTCTTCAATCCAAAGCAAGCGCCCCTGGAACAAGGAAGATATCCCAGGAGAAACCACTCATCGACCGAGACATCCCCTATACAAGATAAAGAAACCCCGCTTCTGGTTCTGGACCTGCCCATCGCCATGGCCGTCCTGTGCTCTGTTCTTGCCCGTGCACACCACCAGAGCAATTAGGAGAGGGAGGACAGAGTGACAGACAAGCTCTTCCGTGCAGTAGTAGCGGTAGGAGAATTTTCTTTGGGCAGCGAGAATGCGGCAGATCTCGTCGATGCTGCAGGGCCTGGCCCGTTCGATGGCTCCGGGGAAGGAGAGGAAGGCTTCCAGGGACGACGTCGACGGGAAGGTGCTGCGGACGTCGGGCACGCTGCGGGGCCAAGGCTCCGAGACCTTCGCCGCCGCCTACTCCCGCCGCGGCGAGAAGGGCACCAACCAGGATTGCTCCATCGTCTGGGAGGTGAGTGATTCTCTGCTCGATCGCCCCTGCTAGCTCTGTTTCTTGATTCTGTCGCCGCTACATGATAATTGTTCTGTTCTTTGTGAAAATATTCGCTCGTTGCAATCATTAGCGGCACACACACAGGAATATCCATACTCCTACAATCAGTTTTGGCTGCCGAACTACCCCGTGAAGCTCGTCAGTCAACACAACACAGAGTTGTCTCGATGAAAATTTCCAGGAATTTTGCAGAACGACGTTTCCTGTTCTTCTTTTGCTAACTAGCTAGCTGGTACTGGTATTAGTTATGAAGATGATGTTGTGCATGCCGTCATGGTTGGTTGGCCTTTGTACCCACCTTGATGCAGGGAAAAAGTCTAAAATTAATAGGAGGGTAGCAGTACCGTACTAGTACAGTACTGTCAGGACTAGTCGCTGGCTTGCTCTCGTTTCTGACCACGGAACAAATCAAACAGCTCCCTCTACCTCTTCCTCTATTAATTGGGCTTCTCCCCACCTAATCAATTTTCTGATATTTTTCTCGGGCTGTTCTAGTAGTTCGATTTGTGCTCTTCAGTGCAGAGTTTTCTGTTGCCGGAAGTCTTCGGTACTGCAGTTAGACTCAGTTTGCAAACTGCACTACGCCGAGATTACTAGTACTACTACAATAACCAGTGAGGAAAATAGGGCAAAGTTTGTTCAGAAAGTTCAGTAAAATAGGCCAAAGAAGGATTGCTAGATAAACGGGATTATCTACTAGTAGTAAATCTGAGGCTCATTATTGGTACTGGCCCTTAATTAAGCTGATGAACTGTTACAGTCGTATACTACTACTAGTCTTCAATGGGGGTGTAGGTTCTGTAGCATGTTGTTCACGAGGTTACTGGATATAGTGCTTTTGGCTTCTAGGCGATTCCCCTCTCCGTGCCAAAAAGGCATCGTACGAGTCTTGTGTGATTCGTTAGAGGAAAAAAGGTGTTCGGTTTGTTTGCATCTGAATCTTGGCCAAACTGTGTGACTGCGACGCAACAGAAAGGGCAAAATACGCTGCAGCACCTGCACATCCAGTTCTGCAAACTAGACTAACCAAAAGAGCAAGGACAGCCATGACCTCTTACCATCTCAACAATGCTGGTTGGTTCAAGTTTGTTATCGTTTATGACGTCACACTAAAACCTTAATATCATCCGTTTAATAGCACGCTAAAAGAAAACAAGTCCTGATGCCAAATCCGCTCTACCAGAAGAGCTCTATGTTATGATTTTGTTGCTTGAATTTTGCAGCCTCCATCTTCAAAATTTTTACTACTCCATCTGAATACAGAGGATTAGGATTTTTCAGTGTTCTCATGGCGTTTTTCGTTGCTGATAATTTTCTGAACGCAGGGATTCGGGTGCCAGGAGGACTCCATCCTGTGCGGCATCTTCGACGGGCACGGCCAGTGGGGCCACTACGTTGCCAAGGCTGTCCGGGACTCGCTGCCGCCGTCGCTGCTGCGCCGCCGGCAGGAGGCCGTCGCGCTAGCGTCGCTCATCGACGGCGGCGAGAAGAAGCTCTCCGACTGCCAGTTCGACCTCTGGAAGCAGGCCCACCTGGCCGCCGCGGCCACCGTCGACGAGGAGCTCCGCCGTAGCCGCCGCCTCGACGCGGTGGACAGCGGCTGCACCGCGCTGTCCGTCGTCAAGCAGGGGGAGACGATGGTGATCGCGAACGTGGGGGACTCGCGCGCCGTCCTGGCCACCACGTCGGACGACGGCCGCGTCGCCGCCGTCCAGCTCACCGTCGACTTCAAACCAGAATTGCCCCGTAAGAACTGCTCCTAAGCTTTGAGCATTCAAAGAATTGTCAGAGACGACCGTTACTCACACTCACAGTCAAATAATCCGAACTGCAGAGGAGCAGGAACGCATCAGGCAGTGCAACGGCCGCGTGTTCTGCCTCGGCGACGAGCCCGGCGTGCACAGGGTGTGGCTGCCGGACCAGGAGGCGCCGGGCCTAGCCATGTCGCGCGCCTTCGGCGACTACTGCGTCAAGGACTACGGCGTGATCTCGGCTCCGGAGGTGACGCAGAGGAGGATCACCGCCCGGGACAAGTTCGTCATCCTGGCAACCGACGGGGTAAGGATTCAGTGATTATTAGTTCTTGGTTTTATATTCCATGGCATTCGGCACAATATATCATGTACATCATCATCTGATGAATGGCAACTTCTCCGACAGGTCTGGGATGTGATCTCCAACCAGGAGGCGGTGCAGATCGTGGCTGGCACGCCAGACAGGGAGAAGGCGGCCAAGCGCCTGGTCCAGTGCGCCGTCCGTGCATGGGGACGCAAGCGGCGGGGCTACGCCGTCGACGACTGCTCGGCGGTCTGCCTCTTCTTCCACTCGCCGGCATCGTAGACAGATAGCTTCATCCTACATTGCCGTCAGTACATAGAAGAGAAAATCTGCCATCATTTTTCTCGGTCGCCGTCAGAGACCAAAATGGCAGGTCACTGTAAATCAGAACGTGCAGTCTGGCACATGACTGGGATGGTGGGCGAACTGCTGCTGGTGGAAGACTGAAAAATCTCCAGGCTTCACACGCCAAAACGTGTTTGAATCAACGACAGCCACCAGCAAAGAAAGCAAGGGGCGAAAAACTGCATTTTGTCCTCATTTCCTGCGTGTGTGGCTCCCGGTCTCTGTTATGACGGCAAGTTGTCACAATTATTGGTGTACATCAACCACGACAGGGTAGTAAACCACACATTCGGCGCCCAATAAGTGCGCCATAATCAGAGTCAGAGATCTTCGAACCGAAGCATCGAGCATTATTTGTTGGCACATCACCGCCCATATCAACGGTCGTATTTGTTAGGCAGCAACTCAGGTGAGAATTACAATTCATGGTGGCAGTCGCCGTCGGTCTACCCGTCGGTCTACCCACCGTAGCGGCTCTTTAGTGACTCCGGAGGCTCCTCTTCCATGATGCCGGCTCCAGTCGTGGCCAAGTATTCCCTTATCGTGGTCTTCCGGTCGCCCAGATAGGTGTGGTCTAAGAAGTTGCCATATGCCGGTTCTCCAAGATTTTTGGCAGCAAGAACACTGCAAGGCAATCAGAACTGTGAGAGGTGCTTGTAGTATCAGGACGATCAGGCTTCACACGTACGACCTAATGATAGAGTGGCGAAGATGGTGATAGTTGGATAGAAGCGCGTTGGAACAGGATAACTAGAATGTTCAAAGCAAAGAATTGTTTTTTGCTTTTGTCATGCATCTCTCACTTTCAGATGACACAAAGCAATGATACCATCTTGCTTGAGGAATGCACCTTGCTTTGAAATGTCACTGATGTGCTGTACCAGGATAACAAATATATCGCTACAATAATCGGTGCCTCGGTGGAGTTCATGGGCGTACAGTGGTTCTAATTTGCACAAGATACCATTTGTGATCTTAATTGTTGGTTCATCGAAGAACAGAAAAGGAAGAAGCAAACATGTGAATTGTGCAAGATGATTGAAGTGTAGATGCTTACCAATGCCTAAGATAGAGGCGACAAGGCAGAATATCATCCCTCCATATTTTATCAATGTTGTAGCGTCCGTAGTGCTGATTATATATCTCCTTGCTTCCTGCAGAAGGATTTGGTCAATGTTTCAGCATGCAGTGGATGTAGGAATGAGATCCCAATTCTGGGATATCTCGTGCAATTGTCTAAAAGTGAACATCTTTTAGACTTCATAAGAAGCCAACCTCGCCGTAAAGGGGGGGGGTAAAAGAAACATTATGCTTAAAGCTTCATTCATCATCATAAACTTTCACTATTTTAACAAGATTCGAACATGTCTAGCTTAATTGTATTGTTATCCCACGATTCCTTAGAATCCTGTTTCCCTAATTAAAGAATGGGACTTCTGATTCAAAGTATATTTGCGAGATGCCTAGCAAACATTTTTAATACCTCGTTATATTTGCATAGAGATGTGCCATGATAATTTTCTGTAATTTTACTCTAGCTAAATATGCTACAAAACCTAAACTAAACACAGAGCAAAAAATCACCTCGTAGTCATAAGTTATAATAAATTAACACAACCATGCATCTTTTCTATAATTTGTATATCAAATATTTTAAAAGACATTGATACGAGAAAATAGGTCACCGTACATAAAACAATAAACTGGAATGATAATTCAAATATAAAAGGGATGTCGACTCAGAAACAAAGTAGAATTTATATTAAAACAAGGAAATAAACTTCATCCTACATAATTCATCAATGTTCAAAAAGCAAACTGATATGTTGACAACAAAATATCTACAAAGTATCAAGTCATTAAAATGAAATGCAAGACTGAAAGAAATTTTATGATATAGATTCAACCTTTGCATCTCACTAGGAAATATTCTTCATCGCTATAGCGTGCGCAGACAACCTGAATCAATAAATTCCAGCAAGAAGACTTATATAGCATTGCAGGAAGCAGAAGCAAGAAATCAAACAAAAATCTAAGATAAGATTTTCTTTTTCAGTACAGAATGCAAGCACTTACTGCTGGATTTGGAAAAGGCACTCCATCCAGCCCTTCAGGAACCACCTGACAACAAATAACAAAAAAAAAACAAATTAAAATTCAGGCTGGACAATCTAAACTCCACAAAGCAGGTTCATGCTTGAGATGAAGAAACTGAAAACCTAACCAAATTGGTTAGTATGCAGTGAATTAACTAGTCACCCACCGCAAGAAATCTGAATTCAGTCTCCCTCTCAATGAATGCTGGCACCTGCAAGTACCCCAAATCAGTACTTCTCACTAAAAAGAAACCCAGAAACCTACGCTGGGTGCACATGAACAAAAAGCTGAAGGTTATCTTTGAGTAAAGTACAGTACCTCCTCCTCCTTGATTTCAAACACAGTGACAACTATCATTTCTCCCTCACATTGCTCCACGCTTAAGCTTGAGAACTCCTACAAGCCAACCCAATACTCTAATGAAAATACAATTTTATGGGAACAACAAAACAAAAATGCAACTTCCTGGTATAAGCAAAAACTGAACTGTACATCCTCAAACATACAGATCCTAAAACAATACTTTTGATATAAAAATAAATCACCATACTTTCCTTTCTTCCATGACCATAGACATCAAAGACAAGAGTGACAATTCAGAAAATTTGCTTCAGCTGAAATCAAATCCTCTTCTGCTTGTACAAGAGAAAGATAATTCTACATCCCTGAACCTGTTTCATTGCCTGAATTTTTTCTAATGCAACATGAGTTCCCTCCTTTATGGACTCCAAAAAAAATGCAAATCATTCTCAATGGACAAGGGGTGATATTGCTTGAATACTGGTTGGCTTCGTCAATGCAAAGTATGTAAGCTAGGAACCACAGCGAGTGGGAGAGGATGGGTATTACTTCTGCACACATAGTGCAGCTGAAATATGAGTGGCAATAGCCTGATCTAACAAAGTGTGCGTCCACACAGTCAAAGATCTCGCTAACTTATCACGAACCGATTGCCGTCCCAGCTCCTTGATGTGGTATCACTAGCGCACGACCATTCGAGGTCAGCTCATATGTATTCAAAGATTTCAAGTGTATGGCAATGTAGCTCCATGTATGATGGGCCAGGACACAGAAACACCTTCCCAATCTGCAAATGTATACAGCGGTTTCTAGTACATCATATGACCCCCAAAGCCTGAATACACAGAAATCATTTAGGACGAGCCTATAAAATTCAATCATGGCTTCATCCCATTATCTCGGGGTACCAGATCATCAAACTCAAAGTGAAATACATGTCATCCTCCAAATAGCTCGATATTGCAGTGATGGAATGGCGTTTGGAAGGGAACAACTTGGGAAAACCCAACGTCATGTTCTCCAAGACATGTTGAAAGTATTGAGGTGAAATGGAAGTAAAGAACTAGTACAAAGGAAATGTGAAACGCAACCAAACGGACCATGCGTACACAAAGATGAATTACATTTACTGACAAGTGTACAGGTAGGCTACTTGCCTTGGTTGCCTCGATGGCGATGCCGCGCTCGAAGAAGATGGGGGCGGCGTGGGCGAAGACGCGCCGGAACCCGCGCGGCGCCGCCACACGGAACCCCTCCAGCTCCGGGAACGTGCTCCTCGCACTCCTCTCTGCCGTTAGGGACCCCCGAAACTTAGGCCTAGGCGCTATGGCGTGGGTTCAGAGCTAATTACTGACGGGGGTGCTGTGGCGCTCACCGGAGAGAAGGGAGCCGAAGCCGATGACGGAGATGCGGCCGCCAGCAGAGGCGATGGCGGCGAAGTCGGCGGCGGAGGTCAGCTCGGTGAAGGAGCTGCCGCCGCTGGCGCTGGCGGCGGCCGCCGCAGTAAGATGAGGCATGGGGCGGCGTAGGATGGACGGCTGCGAGGGTTCCGGCGATCGCCGGAGGCGGAGGCGTGGATGGAGGAGGGGTCGTCGGTGGAGGGTGGGGTGGACTGCCGCGTTGGATTCTGATCGGACGGCTGGGGATGGCCCGTGGCGGAACGTTACGGCGGTGCCGCGCATTATTGGGGAGAACTGAAGGCAGACAGAAGCGAGCGTGCGGCCAGCAGTTGTGTTGCTGCTACTTGCGTACTTGGGCAGTCACCGTGCCTCCAACAGATGATTACAATACGGCATGCATACCGCGAAAAATCGCTTTGGAGGACGTCCTACAGGTCGGACTTTATCTCCGCCGTGCAGACTGCGTCGTGATCCACGCGCGCACCGTATTGCAGACCCTGTCCTCCTTAGTAAAGACCGTATATGTGTGTATTCAAGAACCACCGGGACCACCGCAGGAACAAGAATATACATGAGCCCAAACATGTTCCAGCTATCAATTCAGGACACCAGACTTTTAATTCTCAAAAAAAAAAAAAAAGGACACCAGACTTTTCACCGCTACCCGGTACACATGGGATCGAACTGGCCAGTGCAGTTATTGCTGTATCAATTCGATTTTGCAAACAGGTGACAGTAATACTAATTATATTCTAATCAAGGCACAAAGAAAGTAGTACCAACCAATTATTAGCTCCATTCCGGATTATAGGGCTAATATGTAGTTCGAGAAAATAGTTTGACCGTAAATTTGGTTAACAATATATGAATTATATGTCATAAAAATTGTATCATTGAAAGCGTATTTTAAATATGAATCTAATGGTATAATTTTTATTAAATATAATTTATATTTTGTTTGACCATATTTATGATCAAACTATTTTTTTAAAATACGTATTTGACTTATAAACCGGAATAGAGGTAGTACTAGTTATTTCTTAAGTTTTAGTTGCTCATATAAAAACGTGCTAAGATACAGCCCAATGCGAAAGGCCTTAATTACGCATAAGATGCCGGAAGTTTTTTTTTTCGATCAAGATGCCGGAAGGTTAACATGGGTATAATCGATCTATAGATCAGGGCCGGCTCTATGTTTTTGGAGGGCCCTAGGGCGAGGTCGACAACATGGGCCCTTACAATATATATTAATATATAAAAGATTATGAATGGCTATTTGTACTTGCAAAGTATTAAGAGTTAACATCTGACAACATATTCTTAGTTCAAGATATATAAACATTATTGTTAAGCACTTAAACCATGTCATATAATGACAGAAAAAATAAAAGAGTAGTTAAATAATCTGTTGTTGCAAAATCATCTTCTCCCGAATCAGATTCCTGCAATTGATTATCGGCGTTGATATTAAAACTAACTGAAAAATACTTATTTTAAAACACTTTTTTGTGATTCAATAAACCGACTCTTGGTTAAGGGCCTCATGCACAGTGTCCAGGCATCGAACAGTTACATGGGCCATTAAATTCGTGTCAGGATGATGTTCCAGGTACAGGTTCTTCCCTACCAATCTTGGGCCCAAACAAGACCAACATGACCAGGCTCACGTGTTCTAAACGCATACGGGCAACTATTCATGTCCATGTATATCGGCTTGTAATACGCATAGAGGCCCACACGGGACGAATCTTGAAGCCCAGCCCAACGACCGCGATTAAGTTCGACCTGTCGCTCGTCCGCCATTTCGACGCACTCATGCATACTGCTCATACTACTCCTTTGTCCAGAAATAAATAAATTGTCTATATTCGCACGAAATCTAGTGTATAGACACGTGTCACTTATTTTTAAACAGAGAGAGTAGTATATTATCTAATTTCTTAAGAGTTGCGACCAGTGGCTCTGCCGAGGGCACTTGCCGCACACGTTGTGGCTGGGTGTGGGTCTCCGGCACTGGTTGTCGCTGACTATGACCCATCTGTGCCCCTCCCCATTTGTTTCCGCATGTAGCACTTTCATATCGAGATGACCAATTCCAGGCATGAACCTGAGCTGCTCTATCTCTATCTCCTACCCCAGTTCTCCCCATAAAGATATACAGTCGGCTTCCCACAGCTGAAGTCGTGATGCCGTTGCTTCCTCATTGACTAAGGGTCGGAGGATGAACCACTTGCACCAAAGGCAACATTGTCGCTCGCTCTCGCCTCGAATCACTCTCCCTAACTCGTGGGTCGCCTCTTCCCTATCCTCCTCGGTCTAGGTTTCCACCACATCCATGGTATCGCCACCCCGGACATCGAGCCTCTCCTTGGGCTCGCCAATCTGTCGTCAGCGTCACTCCAACTACTTCAACCCCCGGTTTCTCTCTCATTCAAGCGTCGGACGCCCTCCGCGCTGATGCTGGTCTGGTGTTGTCTTCTATGCAGATATACTGGAGGCTGAGCTTGGTAAGACTCGATGGGCCCTCTTGACGTAGACCTCATTATGTTCCCAACACCCCCTATCCTTACAGATTTTGTCTTATATTTGGTTCATTGACACATGAGTAAGTCTACATAGCAGTTTGGCTTCTATTCTCTAGTTATATTGAGTAGGAAGGAAACCAAATTAAGACCCTTCACCACATATCATTCTTGCCATACCAATCCATTATCATTTCTATTGAATCATGTTCTAGTATCTGTTGATCATCAATATTGGGTGATCAATCCTTGATCTATCATATCTTAACCCTTCAACTCTTGACCTACTATATTGTTCATTCTCAAGTCTTTAAAGAAAGAAGTAACAAGAGGTAAGTAGTTATGCTAGTTTGAGTTGTCATCCTTAGGATGAGAGTGTTAGGAGAGAATCAAATCAACATGGTAGTTGGTGGAGTTAACTCACTCTTGAATGAAATAGAATAGTTATCTTAAATAAATATATGTATATGTGGTAATACTAGTGGAACGGTGTTTCATTGGTGTTATGTCAACGACTATAGTGTATTACATCATGCAGTGGTATGCTGGGTCACTGTACCAAATTTTCTAAATTTCTATAAATATAACAGTTTCATTAACTTGAGGACCAATCATACATAAGGTACACACATTCTAAGGACCGCTATTTAAGCCATAGATGAGCATTCTCCTTGCTTTCACTCTTGATGTCGCAAGACGGGTGGCTACCGGGCGTGGTGTCCATGAGGAGCCTCATGCCTCCTTCTCTCACTACAAGCTGGGATCGATGAGCCAGCAGCTAGCTGCATGAGTGGTAACCGTGGTTATGGATGACCTTCAGCTACTAGGTTCCCAACCTGCAAACACTGACCATGCGAGTGATGACTTCAAGTGCACATATCAATTGTATCTAGTTTCAGAATAAAAGTATCGAACCCACAGAGAGCTATTTGGTTAAGGTCTTGATGCCCCTCATCACTATCTACCAAAGAATACTTGGAAGTTACCTTTGATATCAAGTAAAGGGTTTTTGAAAGGTTTTAGTTTGTGTCAAGAAATTAATTAAACCAAGTAAAGTAAACAAGTAACAAAATCATTGGAATTGGTGTTGGAACTCAATAAGGCTTAAATGTTCTCGGGGATATAGGATACACCACTAGCATATGCAAATTATTCATGATTATATAACATATATCTTTCGTCATGATATGTGTGGAGAGAGCTCCATAATAAGATGTTCGCCAACACCTCTCGTGAGTAAGCCACTTCTACGATTCATGTGATGAGGCCATCTCTAAATAATCACAGTGATGTTTGTGAGAAAATCACTTCTACAGACCACCACAATTAAGGGTCTCCCCATGGATATCGTTATGAGCTTAGTGAATCTCCCTTAATCCCCTTTGATCATGTAGGTCATAATACAATGCTTGCAGTCACAGAGTAGCACCGAACATACTCCCGTACACGTCCAAGGGGTAGTTCTCTCTCTCTAGTCCCTAAGGCAGATGTTATATGGTCGACTTCACATACCATCTAGAGAGAGATCTAACGCAATATCATAAATCAATAGATCAAATACTAAAGTTATAGATCATCTTTATTTCATTTCATAGCAATGTTAGGGTTTTTTATCTCCCCACGAACAAAGGGAACTACTAACACATGGAGGCAATCAACAACAACATCATATTCATATGGATGGATTGAAAGTGCAAAGGTAAAATCAAGTGTAACCACAGTTGTATTGGAATTACAACAAGATCTAATGAATGAGAGAGTGGAATGGTGATGTTGCTCGAGATGCAGCGGTTGATGATGAAGGGGATAATGTGATATCCTCCAATGATCCGTGTAGCAGCAAGGATTTGCCCTTCTCCAAGTTCCTCCTTCAGATCCCTTTCTGGTGTAGTGTTTCTAGGCTAGAGGTGTCTGTGAATGTTAGATCTCAGATCCGACTTTGTATGGTAAGAGTACTTAACGAGGCGGACGTCCTAGAAGGTGGTACGGGCGGATCGTACGGGCGGGCTTCGCCCATACCGCAGGTCGTTAAACCTTCAGTAACTTTTCCTCGCGTCCTTTCTTTTCCCAGGTGCGTGGAAAACCATTTAAATGACATTTATCACTTAGAAATATCATATTATTACATAACATGATAGTCTCAATTGTTATGTTCACAAAAGACTTAATAAATCGGGATCTTGCTGAAACAAGGGAAAAAGGTGCGTGTGAGCATAGTAAAATACCAAAACTTAACTCTACTTATGCAAACACATAAGATAAAAATGTTTAAAAAATGGATTCATCAATTTCCCCAAGCTAGACTCTTGCTCATCCCGAGCAAGATGGTGGCTTATGGATAAGGTCATCATGTTAATGATTGCACGAGTCGTTACAATAAATAAGTCAATTGAAGCATAATTATAATATCATATATAGAACTGCATCGTGTGTTATATCACACTCTCACACATCACATGACTTAGAGGCTTCCACGCCTTTTATATCAATAATTTATATGAAGTTCAAAGTTTAGGCATATTATAAAATTAAGTTCAAATAGATGAACACTTGACTGACTAATCAATAGTTTATGATCATTGTTTGAGTACCTTTTATCAACTTGCACCTTTTTCTTTTCTTTTGATTCTTTGGTAGCATAGGTTTTTTTTACCAACAACATTGTATCATGTTAATACTATTATGAATACTTATGAATACTTTATTAGTGTGGAAGGCCCTAAAATTATTAATAGTGGTACAGGTATCATAGCACTTATCATAATTCATACATCTAATACAATAATCATAAATTAAAATCACTTCAAATATAATAAAGTCTCAAAACTCATCGGATATAATTCTTTCCTTAGACCAGAGAAGCTGATAATGTAACTAATGCAAACTTTGGAATTAAAACCCTATCATGCGTGCAAGAAGGTAAACATGTTAAAACTGAAAGATAGATTACAAGGTGTTATAGATCTCCCCAAGCTTGGAATCAAGCCGGTGGGATCGAATAATCCCTTGTGATTATTCGATACCATAATGTCCTTTAATTCGGATAATAAGCCCTTGCACTAAGAAGACTTGCACGTAGCGTCTTGTTTGTTTCTTCCAAGATCATGATGCAAATTCGGCACTGCTCGCTAACTGATTCTAGCTGAGCCACGCATGCTTTATACATCTCAATTTTTTGCTTATGTGTCTCAATGGCTCGAAGGCTAATGTCGAGGTTGGATTCTAGTCCTTTCATTATCTTCAGGTCCATCTAATCTAGATAACGACATAATAGTGCAATATGCTTAGAAGATCCCGAAGACTTTACCTCAATTTTCTTGATACGGTGATCAAGCTTGTCAAGAGAGGCTTATATCTCCTCTCCTTGATGCTTCAACTTTTCCAAATAAGACTCCCCTTTTTCCTTGGGATTGAGTTGGACTTCTTCAAAATCACCATCTTGACCTACCATGAAGCTAAACACTTTACGCACATCCTTGACCATCTCCATCAGCTTGAATCCGTCTTCAGCTCCCGGTTGATTGCACTAGGCTTCCTCCTATATCTTCTCTTTGTTGGCTATCTCCTTGTCATCTTCTGAGATCTTCGAGGAAGATCCTTGATAGTTTACCTTAGCTTGAGGGATGTTCCTGAAGGAAATATGCTCTAGATACAAATAATAATATTGATTATTAACATATTTCATAAAGTTTATGATTAAGTTTTATACCATGCTATAATTGTTTTGAATGGAACGTCAATGCACGTGTGATATACAAATAACCAAGAGTTCCCAGTGAAACTCTAGTCACTGGTTCATTGGTCAATGGATGATCAAGGTTTCCTGATCATGTTGGTGCCTTGGCATCAATTGACAATGGAGTCATCTCATTGGAGAATGAGATGGTGAACATACCCTAACTAATGCATCATGACACTATCATTTCATAGAGTTCAAGTTGCGATGATTAGGAAACGTAATGACTCATTCCTTAGACCGTGAGACCATATCTAATCACTATCTCCCGAGGATACTTTAATGGCACCTAACGTCACTCGGTGTAATGGTGATCATAAGGGTGACATTGGGTATTCGGAGGAACATGTAGAGGCGTATGTGTCAAGAGCGAGATTTGTCCATCGGCGTGACGAAAGATACTCTGGACCCACTTGGATAAGTTATATCCATAAGCTGTGTAGCGTGTGACTAGGTCACGAGGGATATTACTTATCGGATCGAGTAAAGTAGCTATTGTAGGTAACGAGGTTGAACCTGACATGGTGATGTCATTTATCAAGACTCGGACAATACTGGTATCACGGAGACAAAAGGAATAAGACACGGTGTTTATGGTTCAACGACAAGTTTCGTGGAATGCACAAGTGGTCATCATGGGCATCCAGGTCCCGTTGTTGATCATTGGTCAGATAGGAGTCTTGATCATGTCTGGAGTATTTCCGAACCGTTGGGTAGCATGCTTAAGGGCTTGACGAAGCTTATAGATCGTTAATGGCTCATTCGAAACCACTGAAGAAAGACAAGAGAGAAACCAGAATTGTTCTGGAGAGATCCGATGGAGTCCAGAGAAAGAATAAAGGAAAAGGGACCGCAAGGAGTTTCGAATAAATGGTGATTTAAATATAAATTTATTATATGTTGATTGTGAATTAATATATTCTAAATAATATTTAAATAAATATTTATAAAGGCATCTTTCTTGTTAGGCAAAAAACCTATAGGGATTCTCTCTAAAAAGAAAGTGCGAGAAAAAAAGGAAAAAAGAAATAGCAAAATGGGCTGGTTTGACCAGCCCATGTGGGCGGTGATGAGTGCATATTCGCATCATGTTTTATATTATTATTTTGCATTGTAGTGGTAGGATCTTGATATTTTACGGCGTTTGTGTGCACCTTTTATGTTTATTTTCACCAGGATCAGGTCAGGTGATGGATACGATGGACACAATTCTTGGACCAGTTATATTGGAGTGAAAAGGAGCCAAAAACAACGTAAATTGCTAAATTGGGAAATATCAATAATACCAGAAGAAAACCCAAAGCAGTTGGAGGATACAGTAGGTTTAACGACCAACTATACGGCGTGAGGAACTTTTTCGGTCGTATAATTCCCGCCGTACAGTTGGAGCCGACACCGCCTCCTCAAATAGTTTCACCCCGTGCAACTAGATCGGAGAGATGACATACAGAACACCCAGAAATCGCCAAAACCTCACATCCGGAAGACATCTGGAGGGGGAACTCATTCACCGAGGATCCATCTTCGCCCTGCAAGGCATCGATCTTCATCATCAACCGTTGCATCACCACCATCTACATCTTGTCTAAATCTTGTTGTAATTTCCATACTCGTTGTGGATTTATACAAGTACTATTCATCTATGATAGATTTAATTGTCTTTGCCATGATGTTGATTGCCTGCATGTCTGAGTAGATCATTAGTTCTTGGGGAGATGGAGAAACCCTATCATGAGATTGAAATAAGATAAAGTTTATTATGATATTCATCACTGTGACCATGTGTTAGATTATCTTCATCATGATGTTGGGAGAAGTCGACCTCTCAATATTTGCCTCTTATGGGGACTTGATGGAGGGAACTACGTGTTGGTAGAGAAAGGTGTGTTAGCACTTATAGTGACTATAAAGTTATTGGCACTCCTTATGTATCAACTTGGGAACCGCGCAAACTCACGAAACACTATCCATGCCATGGGTTACATCCTATGGGGTAAATTCTCTTAATAGCGCAGTAATTAGATTGATGTCTGTTGTGGTTATGAGGATGATGTGAGCGGTGATTGTTGCATATTTATCCAAATACAAAGTTCCTCCCACACATACACAGTTGAGAATGCTTATGATAATAATCTTTACCTTAGACCCTTTATAAATGCTAGAGGTGTATCGGCTACTCCCTGAGAACGCTTTTCTCCATTGCAGTTTCAAATCTCTTTTACATACGTGATACTTATTTTATATATTCAGTTTGTTTTACTTTACTTATTGTTCTCATATACAAAACCCCAAAAACACATTTTTACACAACACTCGTATTTTATCTTGTTACTTAGAACTTTATTTAGCATTTCTATTTTAATATTTATTTCAAGAGTTATTTGACTTCAGACTCCTACTTCCTGTGGGATCGATATCTTTATTTCAAAACTAGCTACAAACGATCTGTGCATTTGCAGTCATCAGGCGGCACATAGTGCGGTCTGCACAAGGCAGCGAGGCGCAGGGCCTGGCTGCTGCGCTCTGCTGCCGCTGTTGGGCCACGTGCCCGTGGATGTCGTCCCACCCGGCGCCTGCCTACTGTCGCGCCGGGCCGTTGCGCTCCGCGTGTGTGCCCAAGTGGGCCCCGTGGTTGGCCCACCCGGCCGAGGCCGCCTCACTCGCCCGCCTGGCCACTACCGCTGCTGGCTGTTGATACATGTAAAATGCATACATGAACTTTATAGTTTGTTAACATGTTTTCTCACATATTTGCATCATATATAATGGTATATCCATGTTTATTAATTTTTGGGGATTTACCAATGATCCCCTTTATTTTGGCTATAACCCGGCAGGGTAGAAAAACCTTGTTTTTATTGTTTCGGGACCTGATCAAAGTCAAATGGACCTGCTCTTTTGGGAATGCCAATATTTATCCACGAGAAGCATCTGGAGCAAAAGAATCCACCCAGGAGGGCCAGGAGGCCCAAATGATCATGGGTGGCGCGCCCAGCCCAGGTGGGCGCGCCACCTACCCTCGTTTGCTCCTTAGTCGTCCGATCGCCTCGATTCTTTCGCCCACGGAGTTCTCTTGACCTAAAATTCCTTATATAAGGACCCCCCGGGGAGTCTTCGAGACAGAGCACACCAGAGACAAAAACACCACCAAACAAAGTCAGATTCAACAAATATTGGAGGGGAGACTCTGCCGGAGCCACCTCCGGGGAGATCTCCACCCTCTCCAACATCTCCAGCATCATCCCATGATGAAAAGGGAGTAGTACACCTCCGTTCTATGGGTTTGTGGCAATAGCTTGATCTATTTCTCTCTCGTTCTTCATAGATCTAGTACCATATGAACTGCCCTACATAATTATGGTCACATTTGTAATTCCTATGTGGTGGATCTTTGTTCTATAATTTGATATTGAGATTGGAATCTATTTTGTGTAAGATGTTTCGATAGATGCATATCATGCACTCCATTCTTAATTGCTTGTTTTGATCCAACTTGTATGCAAGAACTTGTATGGGGAGAAGTGTGTGTTAGATGGAATAGCATGGTGGTAGAGATTAAATTGTGACACATAATATTCAAGATCTACTTTGTTTTTTAACTTTCTTTTGTTGTCTCACTAGGGATAAAGTGAAATCATGTGCTATAGTTATCATGTGACAGTTGATAACCTTGTTGGATCAAGGTAGCATATTTGTATTTCAAACATCATATAATATTGCTTAAAGCTATACTATGATTTGTTCTTAATTCAAGATTGCTTGGAAATTTATCTCTCTTGAGGAGTATAAGAGAGAGATGTATTCCATCCCATATTAATTCCTTTATCAAGCACATATAGAAAATTTTATAAAATATTTATCATTGATGAATTGTTTTGTGATCACCACAACTTAAAAACAGAGCAGACAAGTGAACCCATGAACTCCGGTCCGATTTTTATCATAAGAAACACCTTTCCATTGCATCTACTATCCTTTTTATTTTCTGCAATTTATTATTTCTAAAATACAAAAATACTCCTACTTGTAATCACTTATAAAACCCCCAAAAAAACTCTACTATCTTCCATATCATCCAGTTTGCATGTTTTTACTTTACTTTATTTTATATTTTATTTCATATTACTAATATGAAACCTTGTGCTTGACAACCACTTGGTGGAGTTGGGGACACACGACAAATTATTTTACTTTACAGGTTGCTTGAAGAGGAGAAGACAAATACCCTTTCACAACCAATTTCCCGAGAGTTCAATATAAACCCTCGAGTCACCCTTGTGAGAAAAAAAAGCTTGCTACAGGACTCTTTACTTGGAGTCCCAATAAAAAGTGGCCACGTTTGTGGCCATCAGCCGCTGCCTCCTGCTGAGCTGGGCCGGTGCCGGGATGGCCCACCCGGGTTGCCTCAAAGGGCCTAGACGGCTGGGATCTATTTTGCCCCTTTTTCCTATGGTTTTTAGTCCCACATGGGAAATCTAAGGTGGAGGTATCCCCTCTCTTCGCCTATATATAGAGGTTCCCATAGGAGGATTAAACACATAATAAAATAAAGAAAAGGCTTCTGTAGCCTATCTCTTCTCTCTCTTTCTCTTGCGATCATGGCTCCCTTGTCAGGGTTATGTGAGCGAGGAGTTCTTCACCGCAGAGCACTATCGTGGTGCGGGATTCAGAGCTGAGAGATCTACTTCTACAATCTCGGCTGGATCGGGGAGAAGTGGGAGTCGTCGTCAAGCATCATACGTGTGTGACTCCCTTGGATGGCGTCGTGCTTTCGGCGCTAGGAGTTATCATGGACGTTGGACTCGTGACCTCGAGGTCAGCATCGGAACGACTTCATCAAGCACGTTCCTCGTGGTATATTAACCACGCTCGGTCTTCAAAGGTATGAATACCGTATACCCTCCTGTTACTACACTACTAGTAGATAGATTCTGGCATTAGTATTTCGTTCGTACAATTTTTTTGTTTTCTGCCCTCGAACCTCAACTGTTCCATGGTCGAGACATAGTTGCGAGGTTCTTGAAGGATGGGAGTGACGTGGGTGAGATCTGTTGACAAGATAGGAAGAAGGACCTTTGGGGAGGCTTATGAAGGGTTAGTAGCAAGGAAGAACGCGTAGTAGAATTAAGAGGATCGGCCAAGAAAATAATCCCAAAAAATAGGAAAGAAATAAGAGAGAAATGAAGAATTTGAGACGGTAACGACTAGCGTACGACGCGCCCATACCGATATACTTCCAAAAATTGTGCCTACCAAAGTCGGTACAAATCTTTTCAAATAATCAGTACGGGCGGGAGTGGACCGTACTTCCCACCCGTACTAGCAGTTACCGACCTTTTCAAGACGGTAAAATTTTTTTTAGATATCAAAAACGAAAACTAAACAAAGGTTACATAAGGTTTATCTACCTGTCGTATGATACGTCGAAAACGTATCTATAATTTTTGATGCTCCATGCTTGTTTAGTATCTATTTTGCTTTGCTTTGTCTATACTTTGAGATGTTTTTATATCTTTTCTGGAACTAACCTATTAACAAGTTGTCACAGTGTCAGTTGCTTGTTTTTTTCTGTTTTTGGTTTCAGAAAGGCAGAAAATCAATATTCTCGGAATTGGACGGGACAAAAGCCAAAGTCAATATTTTGCCATGCGGGACAGGAATCCAGAAGACGAGACGGAGAGGTGCCAGAGGGCCACCACACCCCCTAGGCGCGGGCTAGGGTGGACCCACGCCTGGGCAGGGTGTGGCCCCCCTGGTCGTCTCCCGGCCTCGTCTCTTCGCCTATAAGAAGCCCCCGATGCAGAAACCCTAAGGACCAGATCAAAACTCCACGAAACCGTCTGTATCCACCGCCACCGTCGTCCCTATATCGGGGGGATCTGAAGTTCTTCCCGGCACCCTGTCGGAGGGGAGATCTTCCCGGAGGCCTTCTCTCCGGTATGATGCGTTAGTAGTTTCACCTTGGACTATGGGTCCATGTAGTAGCTAGATGGTTGTATCTCCTCCTTGTGCTTTCATGTATAGATCTTATGAGCTCTGTTCATGATCAAGATCTAATCTATTTGTAATCATGCATGTTGTGTTTGCGGGGATCCGATGGATATTGAGATTATTATGTTAGTTTGGTTAGTGGTTTTGTCTTTATGATTCTATCATGTCTGTGTTTTTTTGTGATCTTGCATGCTCTCCGTTGTTAGTAGCTATCTTGGCCGAGTAGTTGCTAGTGACTCCAAGTGGGGGTATTTATGCTGATAGTGGGTTCATGCCTCTAGTTTCCAAGGGAAGTGACAGAAATATCTTTGGTTGTAGATGTGTTGTTGCTACTAGGGAGAAAACAACGGTCTCTTGTTCATGGAACAAGTGGATTTTTTACCTTACACATTTTGCTTAAAGTAGTTGTCTGTTGCTTGCAACTTAATACTGGAGGGGGTTCGAATGATAACCTGAAGGTGGACTTCTAGTCATAGATGCAGTTGGATGGCGGTCTATGTATCTTGTTGTATTGCCCAATCGAATCTCATAGGATCTTTCTGACTAGTATTGCATTGTTATGCCTTGCTCAGTTCATGTCAATTCCCTGCTGTAATTTGTTTATCTTTCATGCCATGTTGTTTATCTAAGGAGAACACCTTTAGTGAACTATGGACCCCGGTCCAATCTTTACCATTGATACATCTTCCGTTGTTACTGTTTACTTGCTGCAAACCACCATTACCTTCCACACCATAGAGTTAATCCTTTGTTACAGCAAACCGGTGAGCTTGACAACCTCACTGATTCTTTGGGACAAAATCTTGAGTTTGTGTTATGCAGGTCTCCACGTTGTTTGCAACACCTGTGTGACGTTTCCTTCCTCCTTCTGGTTCGATAACCTCGGTCTCTACTGAGGGAAACTTGCTGTTGTGCTCATCACACCTTGCTCTTGGTGTTCCAACGAAGTGTCCCACGACAATATTGGGTGCACGCATCATCGTACAGCGGGAGCGACCCTACAGTCCGATCATACCGTTACGTAGAAATTTATCAGAAAAACAAGAAAAGTACTACAAGCTTAATGACCTCCGATACGTGCTGATGTCAGGTTCAAAAAACTGGCTGTGAACTCAGAAAAATGCAAGGAGTTCAAAAATCAAAAGAAAACATCAAAACATCGATTAAAAACACAGAAGAACAAGGTTGGGATTACCAAACATGGTCATTATATCTTCTTTAGTTGTCTCACCCATCTCATGCATGCTTCCTTGAATAATCTCTTCTATTTTTGCCTCTTCTTCAAGCTTCTTGCCAATCATTATTTCCTCTTCTAGTTGTTCTTTCAGTTGCTGAGCTACCATATATTTTCTCATCGTCCTTGGGAAAGGAAGGATGTCAGCATACGGTGCCCTTTTATTTAATGGCTCTATAGGGGCCACAATTTCCATATCAACATCTTCAACCTGCTTAGGTGGTGGAGTATATTGAAGCCATTCTTTCTTCGGAGCTTTAATGTGTTCTATAAAAGACTGAAGGATTTTCAAAATAATATCATCATCAAGTTGAAGCTCATTAGCAGTTTCTTTAACCTTATAGGATTCCTTGTAAGCATTGAGACAATCATATTCATATTCTGGGAGACAATCATATTCTTCCTTTAGTACAACGGTTTCTTCCTTGTTTCTTCCTTTAGTACAATCATATTTGGGGAGACAATCATATTCTTCCTTTAGCAGCTTCTCGCGTCCAAAAATCAGTAACTCCAAGGTTTCTTCCTTAAGTACAACGGTTTGAAGAGGGGTGTAGTAACACATGAAGCTTCTTTTCTTTGATTTGGATAATTTAGACAACAGTTGCTTAGAGATGAATTTTAGGAAATACCTCCGCTAGATCTTATTCATTCAACATACTTACCCATGCATTCAACATACTTACCCATGCAACTAAAAGAGGAAGAGGCTAGGTTTAGCTCACCGGAAAACTACCACACAACGTAGGGCAAGTGGTGGGGATCTTCATGTTCATCACAGGTAGCTCTTCGAGTTATAATAGGGACATTCCTTCATATAGATGTGATCCCGCTTCGTATTCTTCATGTTAGCAGTGCATAGGCAGAGTAGAACGTGACACCCTTTAATAACAAATTTTCTAATTGAACCTAAAATTTCTCCAAAGTTCTTTTCCCTTTCAGTTTATGCTTCGAAGTACCTAATATTTCTTACAATCAAAGTAGAAAAGTTATATATTATTGTATTTGCCGGTTTATGTACGACAGTGATGGTAGTTTAATTTTCTTATTGGTGACAACAATGCACATGATATTGCGCTACATGATATATTCCTCATGAGCAATATCTTTGGCGTTGGCATGACTCTTTTGTTTTGTAATATTTCACATCCATTATTTTGAAGGACATTAATTTAGTGTACAACAAGTATACTGAATATTATTATCTCATTTCCTTTGGAGGATACAATTGACAGTAGAGCAACAAGATGCTCGTAATTGTTCTTTTGCCTGAAAATACTAAAAATTGAATATTTTTGCCTTTGTTGGACAGGTTTATGGTGGACCAAATTCCTCAGGATTGGAAGATACTGAAGAATTTTACAGACAATGTTGATTAGGTAATGTCTTGCTTTCCTATAGAACTGCATTGAGCTATCTATGGTGGCCTAACAACTTCAATGGAGCAAAGTTAGCACATAACTAATTTTAGAAGATCAAAGTAATAAGTTGACTGGCTTGTGAGAAAAGCTAGGGAGCGGGCAACTTACTTTTTAAGCCGGCAAAAGAATTAGGCATGAGAAATGTCCTTATTGCAGATAACATGTATCATTGGGCGTGTTCAAAGAAAAAACATGTATCATTGTGCATGTTCGAAAAAAAATGTATCCTTGTGCTTCAGTTTATTAGCCGTATAGAAGCTATTGGGCCATCATATAAAATAAACAAGTCAAGAAATTGCACATCCATGATTATCAAGTAAGCATGTCATAAGAAAGTAAGGTCAAAGAGAAGTGAGGAGGTGGCAAAGTCCCGATGGTGAGCACGGGTATAGCGAAACGGTAAAGCAGAACCGGACTGAGGGAAGGCAGAAGGGTAATGATTTTGCATACAGGTAAAAATAGAAAAACAGGAACATGTCAGCACCCTGTTTCTAGGGATGGAAAAAATTACAATCCCGATTTTAGAAAACGGACTGAGTAGCTCCTGGTAATTCCATGAACATATGAAACAAGACAAACGATTGCGGCTCTATTAACATATGTGATGTGATTACTTGCAACACTGCACACGTTTGGATACAAGATACACCACGTTCATCGAAAAGAAGACGATACAACATGCCTACCAATGCATCGAAAATAAGACAATACAACATGCCTACCTATGTACACGGTATTTACAGTATGTACACGAGATTTGCTTAGAGTTCACCAAAAGGGGCACCACCTGCCAAACAGAATATGAAACAAACAAAGCAACAGTGAGCAGTGGCAAAATTCAATGGTCAACTAACATAAGTTGCTAAAACCAAATGGCCATGCAAATATAATCTTAGGTCCTTTCCTATGCACCCTATTATAATAACTGTCTTGTTTGCACATGTGGTTATCATCTCTCAACACCTATATTTGCTTGTTAATAACATTCTAACATGTTATGGTGTTATAATGCAAATTTTGGTAGTGTTTTGAAATAGCACTATTTCAAGAATAGGTGCATATTATCCTAAAATCCATGCCTAAGATTATCAATGGTAAAATAATAATACATACCCGACATAATTCTGACACAAATTTTCATGAGAAGTCGCTTGAAGTATAAGCTTCTGAACCTGAACCTTCACAGATAATCCAGGTTCTACCTCCCGAGCATCTACCGAGGCTAAATGTTCACTGCTATGTTGGCTGGAGCTGCCAGCTCCTGCTAATGCTGACCCAGAAGAAAAGTCACGCCCTGTTAGTTTGTGACTCATCCGAGCCATGACAGCTACAGCACGCTCGTTTAAAACCTCATTAGCATCACCGAGTTGATTGACCGCCTGCAAGGACAACATAAATAATCACCACTATGGGGACGTGGTCATGAAAGTATGATACAACCAAGCATGAATAGAGGAGGCAACCTGTAGCAGTTCCTTCTCGCGGGCTCCCCGAGGAGGTTGCATGAGTTCGTCATTAGGAGCAGCTTCTTCACTACTGACCACTGTGTGAGTATGAGCATTTCCAAAGTTTGAAACTTGAGGAACTTCATTAAAATTGAATAAACGCCAATTGATTAGCGGGTCATGTACAAACGCCTGAAAAAATAGATTAGAAATCATATAGCAATAAATATAACCAAACAAACTGGTTAGCTAAAAAAATGAAGCATAACAGAGCACAATAGGTTAGGGAAAAGAAGTGGTCATGGGCAGAGCCAGCACCCATTAACACTGGGCAGCTGCTGGGATCACTAAAGTATTGCCTTTGAGCAGCGATGACCCACTGAGCTAGACATGGCGCATGTGCAGTTGGCTTTACCCAGGTAAAGCTTCATGGCATCGGCTAATCCACGGGCATATCATTTCGTGAGCTTTCTCTATGGAATGTGCGTGCAATAAGTGGACCCTGAGCAATCTTCTTCTGCATTACTTTCACCGAGATGGAGAAGATAAAGCTAGAGAGGAAGACTTCGAAGTTTCAAAGTAGAGGTGGGCAACAAACCGAACACCAACCAGCCGAGATGTGCGGTTTAGTTTGTGGTGTCAAAACCGGTTGAGCAAAGCCCCAAGTCACCACTCTAGCGTGCATCTGTCCTGCCCTCTCGAGCGGCCGCCGCCCCTGCACCCACTTTTCTGTAGCCATGGTGCCACCTTTTCTTCCTCTCCCCTCCCTATGGTGCATCGTCCATGCCCCCCTCTCTACTCCCGTGGTGCTCTGCGACCTGATGCCCTGCTCTCATCCTGTGCTGTGTGCCACAGATCTCCTCTCCCCAGGCATGGTGCACCACCCTCTTCATTCCCACTTCCCGTGATGTGCCACCTCCCTCTTCTACCCCCGTGGTGCTCTGCCACCTGATGCCCTGCTCTCATCCTGTGCTGTGTGCCACAGATCTCCTCTCCCCAGCCATGGTGCACCACCCTCTTCGTTCCCACTTCCCGTGATGTGCCACCGCCGTCTTCTACACCCCCCCCCCTTAGGGCGTCGTCAGGCTCCTGCCGTCTTGCGGTCCTGCTTCCTCCAGGCTGCCATTGCGAGTCCTTCCCCTTCGAGAACTGCTGCATAGCTAACCATGACCACATTGGCAGAGATACACAGTTCCTTTTTGGAAAATGTCTATATAACCCCCAGAACTATCAGGTTTCAGACGCTAGACCCCCCAAACTTTGAAGCGGCATACTTAATCCCCTCAAGTTTCTAAAACCGGGCAATTGACCCCCTAGCCCCCGGTAAGCTGTTTTGCAGACCGGTTTTGCCACATGGCACTGTGTCATTCGTCCAGCGTGGCAATGGCTTGCCATAAAATAGTCAACGGAAGAGCTCCATGGGGTGCGAGCTGCCGAGCGCCGGCGCTCGATGGAGCCCACGCCGGAGAAAGCCGGAGGAAGAGAGGCCAACAAGTCGTGGCAGCTCGGTCTTCCTCACACGCTGCCATCCTCCGTCGCCATCTCATTTTTCTTCTCCACCTCGCCCCCACGAGCACCGAGCGCCACCGCCACATGAACTTCGTCGCGCCACCGGTGGAGGAAAAGCTTCGAATTCGGACACGTCGGTTCTCCCCAAGCCCGTCCGCTCCGCACAACTCCAGGGTGAGCCTGCAGCAAGGGAGGGGCGGGGCCACACACGGCGACCAGAGACCTCAGATAGGAGGCGCACGGGGCAGGGTGGAACAGTGCCCGCCGACAGGGATTCTAGAGGATTGGCGGCACGCGGGGCATGGGTGGGGCAGAGCACGCCGGCCGTGAAACCAGGGGAGGGGCGGCGCACTGGGCAGGGATGGAGCCACGCGTGCAGACCAGGAGGTCGTGGGGCGAGGTTAACTGGGGAAGATGGGATGTTGACTTTTACCAACCCACTGCCACGTTGGACTGCCACGTCACCAAACCGGTCTACAAAACAGTTTACCAGAGACTAGGTGGTCAATTGCACGGTTTTAGAAACTTTAGGGGTTTAAGTATGCCGTTTCAAAGTTTAGGGGCTCTAGTGTCCGAAAGCGGATAGTTCTGGGGGTTATATAGATTTTTTTCCTTTTCAATATAAGACGAAGTAAGCTTCTGTGATGCCATATTCTCCTCCTTTTACCTCATTTCTTAATCTTATTTGCTCATTTTAGTCTAACCAGAAACCGAACCAAAGTCTTCGGTTAACCGAGTTTCAGTTCCCATTAAGTTGTACGTCAATTTGGATGTTGATTTCAGAAAACAAAATAATTAAATAACCAAGAAACAAAACAAAAAAAAACACCTCTATTTTGAACTACGTTGATGTAACTTTTGGTTTTTTTACTCAGGTGTTCTTCCACCTGGCGCACTTTGTCTGGCTAATAAATAAAATAAGATCGTTCACTATAATAAAACTATTTGACACATGGGCGCCACATAGGATGAAAACCCTCCTAAAATGAGCTAAGTGGGAAAAGTGGACTGATTGGAAGTTCAGGGTTCATTTTAGACATTTTTAAGTTCTAAAACAAAATGTGGACTTGGGGCAAGCTTAGAGTCTAAAAAAGTGAAAAAATTATTTCTACAATCTATTTTCAAATATGCAATATTGGCCAGGTAAGGTGATATGTGTTATACAATGAGAATTACTTACCTCCATCATAGCCATGACACTGTCCTTGTTTGTTCGAAGAACTTGCATGACATTTTCACAAGTTGTTCTGAAAGTACCCTCAATACCACTAACTTCCATAGCTTTCACAAGCATTCTAGTCAAGCGGAATGGTACCTACACCATACATTAATAAATCTGTAAGTGCATCACAAAAAAGACGCGCATTCAACAAGTCTTACAATAAAAGATAAGACTGAGCAAAACTATAGCATCAAGTTTCAGGTAATTTGTAAGGAATAAAGCCCAGAACACAGCCCACTTACTTTTTCAGGAAACTTTTCTCGATTCATTGACGCCTCAAAGCAATCTCCAAAATCAATATGTAAAATTTTCCCACTGAAGCCAAAAACCATTTGCTTAGAATTCAAGACAGCAATACAAATTCACAATATGTATGGCTCCTTCAACAATAGCTTCGTTGACATACCTAAAGCGATCTAACATAAGATTGCTTGGATGCCGATCTCCTAAACCAAGCAAATAGCCAGCCTGGAAAGATTACCTTTTCAGCAACTTAAGTTGAAAGGAACATCTCATATGAATAACATTTTACTGCAGTAACTCATACCATGCTCATAACAGCCAGGCTTCTTGTATAATTTGTACGCCGCTCTAGCCATACTTCCGAAGTTCGACTTTTCAGCCAGAGAACCTATCACAATTTTGTTGAAGTAGATTAAACATCGTCTACAGAAAGCATCAAAATTGGCATGCTCTTCTTTATAGCGCAGAGACAGGAGACGGCATAGTACCTTTGCAAGGTCATTTCCTTCGGTGTTCTGCAGAGCATGCTGAAATACTTCCACCTTCGCGATGAGGGGTAAGTGGTCATAATCGGGTGCAAACGCCAACATAAGTCTGTGCTCTTGATTTAAAAAAATCTGGACAACAAGAAACAGGAAAATTAATTGCCAGATGACTGAAGTAGAGATGTTTATCTTCTTTCAGAACAAAACAAATTACTGAGGAAGACTAACCTTCCTTGCATCTCTGTATTCACGGATCAGAGCATGAAGTGTGTCACAATTTGGAACCCATCCAATTAATCCACTGTTAGGAGACAAAGGAATAACAGCATATCTTTGGATTGACAAATCTTTCTCTGATGTTTTCCTAGAGTTCTCCAGGAGAGTATTCACCAGACCAAAAAGCTAAATGAAGGGGAAAGCTATTTAGATACATACAAAAATTAAATTACACAAGAAGTAGGTACCTTGTAATATGTAAAGGCTATTTCTGCGTAGCTTGCAAGGACACCAGATTAACAGATTATGCAGGGTTTCAAACAACAGTTTAGTTAATTAAGCAATTGTTCATCCAAATTCAACCTGTGTATCACTATGTAAGATAAGGCTAGTTAACTAAGCATGGGCACGAGAATAGTTTTAGCTTTGGACCAGTGGTGTTTTCCAAGCTTCCTATTTCATATCATGATATGAAACAAAGAGCGATAGTGATGAGGAATTGGTCACTGTCAGATGGTAAACCACAAGGCCACGGGGAAAAAGAAATAGCTGGCCTCAGATGAAAGCCAATTCAGTGCGAAAAAAACATGTTATCATAATACAAACCTGCATAACACGTTCATCTTGCCTTAAATCTTCATGACCTTTAAGCAAGAATGCATAATCATTGCCATCACTTCCATGAATTGTCAGTTTCCTCGGCCTTTGTTTGGATGTTATAACAATCAATTGAGGAACAAAATACTCAATAGTCACAAGTGGTGAATCTGGGAGAGAAGTTTAGTTCTTAATATCAGAATTCTAAGTCAATATAACAATCAATTGAGATACAAAATACTTGATAGTCTCAAGGGGTCAATCTCGAACTGAAGTTAAATTCGCAAGGTCAGAATTGTAACTCAATCAAATGAAAGATGCATTCTTTAGAGAATCTAAACAAATTGACTTGTTGTTGCCATCACTTAACATTATTATTACATGGTTCCAGCAGGGACCTAACATATACACATAAGGGGTGTTGATGACATAGAATACAGCACAAACTAGTGGATAATCAAAATATTGGTACACCCATCCCACATTTGTGAAGATATTTTAGAGTTTTGAGGACTCGGCAAGGGAAAAGAAAAGAGTGCACGTTTCTGGAAGAACTAGATAACTTAAATAAATGGTATAACCCTGGTTGAATACCTGCAGAATAAGTTCCTGGTACAGCCAGCTCCAACTTTCGACATTTGAGTAGCTCAGGTGAAACAGACTGAAAGAAACATCACATGATCAATCAGGGAGCTAAAGGAAACAAACTGCAGGACAAATATAATATAACATGCTTACATGCAAATCAAGGGTTGTAAGACTTGGGAGCTGTTTGTCTATTCTTCTGAAAACATGGTAATACAAATCCCATGCCTAAAGAACATAGAAGTCAGCCTCAGCAGTATTCAAGAAGAAACAATACAAGAGTTAGTGTATTGATACTAGTATACCTTAGTTAGCTCAGCATCCTCTCCAGTAGCACGATATTTCAAGCAGCATTCATGGGCTTCAAGTAATTCATGTCCATAAGCCTGGATAAGTTTTCATAACATAAGCTATCAAACACTTAACAAAACAAATTCAAATCAAATGCGATACGGCTCTGCCAATCCAATGGGCCCAAGGCACCAAATGATCTACTCTTCAAGACAGACCAAGATGTAAGGACAAAATGAAATTTCTCATGAAAAGTAGTTCAAACATTAGGCAAGAGAAATAGATTTATATTAATATATACTTCGACGGGGACTGGAGAGTAAAGTTTTGGTGACGACACTACCTGAATGAAAGTATTCTCTTTTATTGTCTCAGCCCCCCTCTCAAGCATTGCATGCAATGGCTCAAGTACTGCAAGCATTCCATCAATATTGTGCTCACCAAAATACATCCTGCTAGCTTCCTCAAGAGCTTCATGCCACATCTCATGCCACAAAATGGCAACTCGTATCAGTTCCTTTGAAACAAGCTGTGCCTGGAGCAACAAACATCAACAGTCAGGAGTGCTATGTGTTTTCCACAGAAGAATAAAAGGTAATGATGCTAACCTGATCAACAAGGCCTCCACTATGCTGGCGGATCTTATCAACAACCTCCTGTGCTGCACGTTGCCTTAATATACTTATTGATTTGCAAGCAACCAAAAGAGGATACATCAATGCCTGGTTGAAATGTCAAAGGAGTGCCAAAATTAAAATTAGAATTATCCCAGCACACATTCTACGGGTCGATATAGCAATGCATAAAAATCATAACCACAATTTCTCAGGCTAAGAAGAAAACTGCAAACCTGTGGATGCCCCTTTCCAATTCGAACAAGCAATTCTTGTATCAGTTCTCTAACTATTCTATTATTTGAATGAATCCTTGCAATTATCTGGGGCAGCACAACCAACCACATTTCAATCTTGACAAGTGAAAAGCCTTTCTCCAATGCCATTTGAACCTCTGAGGTAGCCCCATGGTTGAACCAAAGAGTCAAGAGACGGAGAATATCCTACAATAGATAATCATTGGAATATATTATTCAAAAAGCAAGGTATTATAGAAAGAAAAAAATTATGCAGTGATCTTGTGGTGGCATAGTATTTTTTTTCATGCTAATACCAAGGAAATGTAGCAGAATAATTAAATAAATTACCTTTTAAGACTTCTAAATATAGTGCGAAAATGACTAACAGACCAAATACTGGAACTTCAGGTTTTGAGAGTTTCAACAGTGGAAAGGGTGTTAAAAAGCATTCAGAAATACGACGGATCAACTATTCTTTTAAGCCTTTGCTCAATATCTACTCTGCAGAACAAAAAAAAGAAAAAGGTAGTTTTACCTGTAAGCTATCATCGACACCTTTAGTTGTAGATGCACATGCAATAGAGTAGAAATATCCAGTTACTGCTGCAACAACATATTTCCCGGCTACATCTGGACGGCCTCGCAAAGTATATCGGGACATGACTTCAGTGTTGAACAAAGCCCATGAGTGCCATGCCTTCCCCCAGTCCTTGGCACTTAGTGTGGCATTTTTGTATGAAATCAATATTTCTGGGGAAAGAAATTCATAATTATTCGAAAGAAAAGGAAAGGCAAACTACGAGTGAAAAAACTGAAGTTTTTGGGACCTTGAATGGCATCATCATCCAACCCAGGAGACAGTGCTCTCTTCCAGCTAGCAAGTGTCAAATAGACACGAGCAATAAGTGGTACTCCAGCATTTGGTACAGCACCTTGGCTTACTAACATTCCAGGGTAACTATTCGTGGCAGTAGCAATCTGCATAGACAAATCCTATACCACCAAAAACAAGGGTGCGTCAGTATGCTGGGATGTATTGTCAGAGTACAAGGACAAGAACAAAGTTACCTGTAGCCTAGAAAATGCATCCTTTCGTTTAAGCTCGTCTCCAACAGCATACTGGTACTTCAGGTAAGCAAGGACTACTTGAGGATGCCCATGATACAGCGTCAATTCAGGAGAAGATTCAGGATCGAACTGCATGTGTCATAAGGAGGACCGCAGAGTTAAACAGGCACACACTGATTAACATTGAGCCATTGACTACTATTTTCACCTGTAAGAGTTTGATTAAAGTAGATTTAGCCTGACTAATACGCCCACTTTTCCAGCAAAGTTTTGCAAATTTTATCCAGGTATCTCTGTCTTCATTAGGAGGAAGAACCAACTCTCTAACAGCAAGTAGGGCTTGCCACACCTGAGAAACTTTCTGAAGTCAATATGGAGAATAAGAATCACACAGGACACAACACAGCATTCATTAGCAAAGACATCATATAACCTCAACATTCCGTTTTGTTCCTTTAATGCGCTCGTTCCACATGTTACGGATAAGTTCCCTTCGCCCATCAGCAATTGGACTTTCCATAGGAAGAGTACAGTAATCAATCACCTGAATACGCACCTTTTGTTAGTAAAAACAGTGACTAACTTTCTTCAGAATATAAACAAAAAATGGAATACCTCTTCCAGTTCTGAAAGCTGCTGAACCCGCACCATGTTATTATAAGCACGCTCATAACTCTCAAGTACCTAACAAATTGGAAACAGTTAAGTATTGGTATATGGAAGGGCAAAAGGGATTTGCAAACAGTTTTTGATGGAAAACGCAGTTAATAAACCAATTAAAGTGCAGATTTCATCACAAGAAGGCCTCCCATACAGTTTTTCAGTCAAGATGACGAAAATATCCAACCTTTTCTTTCATGTACAAGAGAGCACCACTAAAGTATGTAAAACAATTGAATTCTTGAGACAGAACTAGAGAAACACCTTCTGAGAACAGACAAACGCATTCTAAGTGCTAACGATAATTCACTGCAGTAAGTATAAGGACTGGTTATTGGGTCTATACTTGTATTTTATTGAAGGGAAATTCTATGTAGAGGCGCCGCATATCCATCCTCCAGTGCGGCGCGCAAAGATTCACGTGCTTTTCGACCCAGAGGCCATACATTCACGTGCATATGCCTGGCCACGCGCTTTCGGTCCTTTTGGAGCGTGCTGGACTGCCTGGTGCACCTGCCTGCGCGCAAAGTCTACTTCTACTCTACCTATAAGAGCAAGCTACTATTGAGAACACGCTACATAGGCTTACAGTGCACCTGCATGGATGCATTTTCACTCCATGCATGCGTCACTGCATGGCAGCACTAGGTGATACGAACGCACTCCCCTCTCGCTTGATTTTGTTTGGTACTCCCTTTTGAAAGTGAACAGGATTTTGATATAACTTCCTCCTATCTTCACCTAGAGACTAGAGACTATTACGAAACATCAACAGACATGTTTTCAATTTAAATAAGTAGATCAGAAAATTTAATAGATCCACAGAATGTTGTTTTAATTGGCCGGTAACTAAATATATATTGCACGAAACGGGGAACCAGACAGTTAATTGTAAACAAACAATATACTCTGAATCTAGATAAATCTGAGTCCATTAATTTGGATCGGAAGGAGTAGTTGTTTGTGAAAATCTAACAATTATTACAAAAAATCAACCCGGTAGCTAAATTTAGGAGCTTTGTATTCTTAAGAAAAAATGGGTAGTAGTTTGTAAACAACCTTGTAGTTGTGCGTGTATAACATGGTAGTTGTTCGTAAATAATCTGGTAATCGTTTGTAAACAACCTGGTAGTCTACATAATCTGATAGTTGTCCGTAGATAAACTCGTAGTCGTGTAAACAACCTCGTAGTTGTTCGTAGATAACCTGATAGTTCTTTGTACATAACCTGGTAGTCGTTTGTAAATGACCTGATAGTTGTTCGTACATAACCTGATTGTCATTTGTAAATAACTTGATAGTCTGATAGTTGTTCGTACATAACCTGGTCGTCGTTCGTAAACAACCTGATAGTCATTTGTAAACAACCTAGTAGTTGTTTTACATAATCTGGTAATTGTCCATAGATAAGTTTGTAGTCATTTGTAAACAACCTGATAGTTTACTAGATAAACTGGTAGTCATTTGTAAATAATCCGGTAGTCGTTTGTAAACAACCTGGTTGTTTAACCTGCTAACCTGAGATTTTTAAACGAACATGCTAGCTGCATCGGAGACATATTTTTCCAGAAAAAGCTAAACTATTTTTGAACCGTACCATACTAAATAATGGAAAAAGAGTCAAATACTATAGGTCACTGTAAAAACATAGCCAACATGCAACTATGGCCAGTCTATGGCCTTTTTAAAATCGTGGAGACATGCATACCTTTTTTATTGCGTTAAGGAGACATGCATACCTTGCCGGGTCAGAGTCGTGCGCTGTTTTTGAGACGAGGCAATCAGTCCTTTTTGGTTTGTTTGCCATGTGTTTGCATGCGAGACTGTCGAATTGGCCGTGGATAGAGAGCCACCGCACGGTTTGGGAAAAATGCGGTGCCGCCCGGTAGTCGCGTCCTTTATTGAATGCACGACTCCCAAAAGTTTCTCTCTAATTGATATAGATACCACTAGTCTTAGCCATACATCCACATTAAGATGTAACACAAGCCCTTTAGGGCCTGCTTGGAATGCGTAAAATTAGTGTGGCCATAGGTATTCAGCTCAACTTTGAACTAAACACCGGAAGCCACACTACTTTACACCCATTCCAAGCGGAGCCTTACTGTTTTGAATTTTTGATCAGAGTTCAGAATTGCCATGATCACCCAAACATGAATACAATTTGAGTAGGCCAAGGTGCTGTATCAAATGCTGGAGTAGTCAACGCACTCCCTATTTGAACTGTATATGACAATTTAATGGTCAAATTTGTATCCACTAGCAGATCCAACCCCTCTTATCTTGCATCTGTCTAACGCATAATAATTGTCTGTTTCCCAAATCAATGCCTGATCTCAAATAATACTACCTACAGTCTCTTAGGAGTACTATATTAGGAAGTTCCATTTGGGGCCTTAAAAGTGCAAATGATGCACCTTCAGTTCTTACATGTTCTTTGGCGCATGCAGCCATGATATAATCATCAAAATACATGCCTATGGGTTTCTATACAATATATGCAGCATTTCAATCAGTGTACTGTTAAACCCTTACATGGCTACTGTCATTAGGGACAGTCGGACAGAGAACATCAGCTTTGTCTATGTTTAGATGTACAGTTCCTTTGCCCAGCTAGGGAAGGGTAAAACTAGCCTACTCAAATTCCAATGATCAACTCTCCATTCATTAATGGACAAAAATAACCGAAATCAGTGCCCTTGACCAATTTGGATGTAGAACAAATGAACAATGAACTACACATGACTTGTATCAATTAATGGACCCAAGATGAATTCTGTGCAAGCTGGGTGGGCCCGCTCGAAGACGGGAACTCACGTGGAGGTGCAGGCATCAAGATAGGTAGACACAGAAGAAGCGACATGTGGCAATACAGTGGCACACTGGCACTACATAAGAGTTCAGGCCCCCTTGCAGACAATAGACTTGCTAGGCCAAGTTTTTTTTTTAGCAATTCAGCTATTAGCAACCAGGGCTCCCCTCCCCTCGCCTAAGATCCAAACACACTGTTTACTATTAGCAATTCAGCTGTATGAGGGTCAGTTAGTGGTTGCTTTGTTGCACAAAATCACAATATAATCATCAGTTAGCTTTGCAAGTATGGAAACTAAACTACTCAAAAAAAATAACATAATACAAAAGGAAATTCAGACAAATTTTAAATCATTGAAATCATATAAAAGAGTATATAATGGCTACGTGTCATACCAATGCCGCAAGTTCAGTTGCCAAACAACGCCGAGCCCTCTCAACATATACACGAGCTTCTTCATACTGTAAACAGAACACAAAATATGATCAAATTATGGAAAGAATGTAATCAGAGTTCAAAATAGGAAAATACTCTACCTTTTTGCAACGAACTGAAAGAACAGCCCTAAAGAAAGCACCATTACTGCTTCCATCACCACTAGCGGTTGTGTTACCCAACGAACGGAGCTTGTTCTCATCCCCATCATCCAGACGAGAAACATATTCAGACATCTGGTCCCACTCACCCATATGCCAAGCAGCATTTGCAGCCTATAGAAACAGAAACAAAGTGAAAAAACAATAAGTTTACATGTTAAAAGTTACCTATAAACAAATGGATAAGAAGATATATCCACAACCATTGGAGCCATTTCCAGCCGAGCAGATGGTTCTGAACCAGTCCATTGCTCCCTGCATAATGTGCTTAAATCTTCCCAGCGAGCCAAGGATGCTAGGCACCTCATCCGCCCTAACATAGGCATGATTTTCAGTTAGCTACATCTGTATAGCATACTAAAGAAAGATTTCTATATAAATTACTACACAATAATAACTCCCTAAATGATTTGCTTTGCTTTTTTTCCCACCGCATAATCATATTTTGCACAGGAATGACCAAAATGGTTTCCACAATAAGCTAATTACCAAAAGTTCATCAGTTTCTTAATCAATTCTTGTAGCTAATGAGGGTATTCTGGGAACTATTTCTCATGATTGGGAAGTAACAAGTCTTCGCAAATGGGGGGTATGACAAAAAAAAAGTAAAGAACCCTACCCAATGTAGCATCCAAGTTTTGCAATGGGCCAGATGCTTGAGATGACTTCATGGTATATGCCCTCAGAGCCTCATCCCAACGGTGCAATTTCTCATACCTACATTGCACATATTTTAATCAGATTTTAAAACAAGAAACTTGAAACATCACAAATAATCCAATCTCAGCAAGTTCTCAACCATGTTTATCATTACAAGCCATTAGTCGAAGAGCAGTAGTTATAAATGCTAGATAGGGACCATAATAAATGTGAAAGAAAGAATTCTTTGTCAACTAAGTAAACCAGCAATAGGATCATAGGTGTCATTGTAAGAGGAAATATACCAGGATTCCTTCAACTGAACTTCTAGATTCTGTTGTGAGTAAGTCAATATTCCAATAGCTGCCTGTATAAATAACAAAAAATATTTAAAAACCATAACAGATAACTCTTTCATCCTTTTACGTGACACAAGAACCAACCTCATGCTGGTGTAGTTGATTGTTAATATGAATAAGGGATTCAACCACTGTAACAGGATTTGCACCCATCTTCTTGGAGCATACAGCTTCAAACTCCATTTCTTTATAATGGAGGGCTTTTGCATATGCTCGACACTGACAAAATAATTCAGAAGTTTCAATAAAAACACACATGGTCATGAAGATCACCAAAATTTGCCAAAGACACAGGAACAACAACAATATAGCTAACCTTCTCAGCAAGTGCACCAAGTAGCCTAGTATCGATCGGAAGAGGCTTCTCGTCATGTTCCATAAACTCTGCCTACTTACAGAAGTGAACAATTAATAAAAGAAACAACATGACAGACAAAAATAGTAAAATTTGTAAGAATAATCCTAAGAGCATACTTACCAAGTTCAACAGTGTTGCAAGAATTTCTGGAGGTATGTTTTGAGATGAGAATGCTGTCTTGAGACTTCTCACTAGTTGCTCTTGTGATGATTCAGTCATTTGGGCCCAGCAACTTGCAAAACCAGCAGCAAACAACTCGCGTCCAACAGAGGGCTGGATATTTAATGTTAGAAAATACTTCACGGCATGATTAACACATTATGAAGAGCTACAACTGCTTCACCTGGAGCTGTGCTAGCCTTGCGCAAGTGCGAAGAGCTGGAGATGGTGACTCCTTGAGAAGTGCTATACTGAAGTGCCTCATCCATTCAGCCCAATCTTCTCTAGTACTTCTCTGAGAAGCCTCGCCAGCACTTCTCAACCGAACATCATTGACCTGCAGCAGCCAAATGTCTAAATTAAGTATAAGAAAGAAACAGAGTTCCATGAAGGAGACAAGCAGCTAAACACTATGAGGCTGTTCTTAAACATTTTTTAGAAGAGAAGCAAAACCTACAACAATCTACTACCTATTGGCTACAAACAGAGAAAGAAGAAAGAGAAACACACGGATGGCAGCTTGCTAAGACAAGCAGCACAGCCCTGAGATTAAAAAACTATCTAGAACAGCTATTTGAAACAAGCATCCCAAAAGCCCTCCAACAGACACTCCCACCGATTGCGAACTTAAGCAGTTTTAGCTGCGGGTACAGGAATTAAGGAGTAGCACAAAATAGCCTTGGTGCCCTTTATTCATTCTCATAATTTAAGAGAAACTCTCATAAATTAATGTTGGGAAGGAAAAAACTGAAAAAGACCAGGAAGGAGACCTGATATTTTGATGAGGATATGTTCAGCGAAGGTATAGTATATGAAGAATAAGCATCATCTCAACAAAGGTTACAGTGTTTTTTCTATATAATAGAAAGTGGTTAGCAAAGTGCTCATCACACCTTTAAGCGCATATGCTGGTTGGTTGCGTTGATATGTGTGGCTACCATGAATACTTAAGTGGGTGTGTATATGGTTGTTGCAGTTCCTACCGAGCAATACTGAACAAGAACACTAAGACTTTACAATATTAGCAAAAACCAAGGTCTTCCTAACTGTGATAACAGTCTTCAACAAAGTCAAAAAGTTTCAAAATGCAAGAGTGGGCTCAGGTGTCTTAAAACTAGGCGAAATGGTCAAATGAAAAACAATGAAAACAATTAGTAAGAAGCAGAATACAAGGAAATCTATAACATGTCATTTGAAGCAACAAAGAATATACTTGATGACTTCTTGGTTGTCGCTGTGTTTCATCAGCTTCCTCGGAAGGAACACCATCAAAGTCCTCAAGGGGGTCACTTATGACATCAGGTGGACACTGTGTGTACTTCTGTGCTGATAAGTTATCGGAGATGAACGGTTCTCGCCTTAGTAATCGATTTTCAATCTCGTCCCATTTTCTGTACTGTAAGAAGTAAAAATGAAAAATTAAGCCAAGACATCAGAAGGTACATGGATAAAATCAAAATAGGAGTACCCGCAAATGGTGCTTCACAAGAAGTTTATGAATTGATGGTATGAAAATTGTAAACTCCTCTCCAAGAGCATGTGCGAGCGAGCAGAGCGCCTCTGCAGCATCTTTGCGTAAATCATCATTGTTTCTACTCATTGAAGGGAAAAGAACAGCCAAGATAAGAAAAGTGATGCACAAAACGAGATTTATTAAATTGATAAAAAAGTAGAATTCAATTCAGAAAAGTAGAAATATTATGGTGATCATAAAAGCTCAAGAAATCAACAATGCAGTTATTTCTAACCATAAAATCTTACCCATCCAAGACGAGCTTCAGATGATGCACTAACGCCGATACATGAGTACCAACCTGGGCAAGTTATATCAAAGATGCATTAAGTGCAATACAAAAGCACATAAGCTTCTTTAATTTAGATCTTTTTGGTGCAAATCATATGATACATCAAACTGGATCAGAACATCAACCCACCTGCACCTTAGGTATAAGCTTAGTCAAAGTGACAATGGCATGCCGTCTAATATCAACTAGCTCCACTTTAAATAAACGAACAAGCACTGGAGCAACCAAGTGCATGTGCTCATCCAAATTTCCTAAAAGGTGACATTAAAGTTAACATATGTTAAACTTCACCAAACATAAATTACAGACATGAAAAGAAGAAGTGGATACATACCTCCAAACACTTCAAGTGTGTGTAATATGTCAGGAACATAGTAATAATCATTGCAACGCTCAGCATCACCCAAGACTTGAATACAACTTGGTAAAATATGGAGTAAATACACCCTGAACTCATCATTCAATGCTAAGCATAGTTGCTCGACAAGATGAAGAACCTGGAGAGGCAAGATAAGATAGTAATTACGAAAATCATGATATGAAACAGCAGAATCACAAAATTATTACTCAAAAAATTTGGTGGGCCATGGCATAGTTATAGACTCCTTTTACTGTGTAGGTTCACTCATTTTGTTCCGAACCTACATGCTAAAAGGCTACTAAAAGGCGTCTAGATACATGCGTTTCAGAAAAAGGCTAAAACAACTTATAGTTTGGAACAGAGGGAGTACTATAGGTGTGCAACAGTATTATACTGCCAACAGAATGTAACAACAAATAGCAGAGAAATTCAAATATTATTACTGGAGAACCCTGCGGACCCTGTATGGTCCGCTTTGGTGCAGGCAAGCTGAATGAGGAAGTCCATAATTCGGAGACGAGAGAGAGCATGTCTTGTAGATACTTCCGAATGTGCTGAAATAGGCAAATTTTGTGAGTCAGGATACCAACTGCAACAGAAAAAATCTTGGAAGAATGAAATGAAGCAAAAGGGCAACACTAGAAGGACCATCTTACCTGCCGAACAATAGATACTAATGTCCCGAGTTTCCAGGTTATGAACTCTTTCAAGCCACCATCCTCGCACATACGAACGGCGCGGAATAGCTCCGGGAGAACCTTCCAATCAAAAAAGGAAGTATTTCAGACATTTCTTCATGTACCATACTACCATTTACACCTACTATATTTTCCCAGAGATATACGCCTTATATCCAACCCGGATATATTTGAAAGCTTGGAACTACAAGAGTTTATCTTTGTGATTGTGATTCACTAAACCAAGGAAACTTTATCTGTTCAATGATAGATTTTGGGTTCCGTTAAGATTTTAGATAAATATAGAGATCACAGATAATCTTGGAAAATCAACCCATACTGTTTGAAGAAACTCGCTAGGTACAACGATTTCATGACATAAAAAAGGTTCTCCGGCACTTAAGCTTGAAACCACACATAGTTATTAAACCCTGTCACATAAATCATGAATTGGTTTCATAAAAAGGACTTCAGTTAATGCAAGAAACTGGTTGTTAACCCAAATCAGTCACAATTCAAAAAGTAGCATGTACTTGTATCAATTAGAAAGCTCCTGTTTGGTTGGGCTTAAATCTAGCTTTTGGAGTTTGGCTTATAAGTCACAAAAGCACCAAAATAGATGCTTTTGGCTTTGGCTTTTGGCTTTTAACTGGACATAGTAGTATGATGGTATAAGCCAAAAGCCAAAATTAAAAGCACCTATTTAGGTGCTTTTGTGGCTTATAAGCCAAAAGCGAAAAGCCATAAATAAGCACAACCAAACAGCCTTGCATGCCTCGAGTATCAGCTAGAATGTTTCATGCATCAGCATTGCAGTCAGTCAGAGATGGTGGATCACATCTCGGTTATATTGTGGTGAAACATGAGTAGAGTCTGAATGAAACATGAGTAGAGTCTGAATGAAACATGAGTGGAGTACTATAAATGCATAGGAGTTGTACTACAGTCAGGGAAATTGAGTATCTCACCTTTGGTAAATAAGGAACACAGCCAAGGCCCATTGACTAGATCCAAATGTATAACAAAGAAAACAAAGAAATATTAAAGTGAGTGCAAAAAATATATAGTTGAAGGAGAAATATGCAAAATAGAAATATTACCTTAAAAACAAATATAAGAGAGCCAACAACCATTTGATGATAACTTGCAAGGGAAGGATCTCGGAGAATTCGCATGAGGGAACTAATTGCAACCTAGTATTTGAGAACTAAGGTTAGAGGGGCTAACACAGGACCCATGTTTCAAATAAAAGTAACATAAAATCATACTGTCGAATAGTAGTCCTCAGATGCCGAAAAAGATGGCCAGAAATCAGTTGGTATCTCTTCCATGGAAACAATATGTTGTGCAGTCTCAATTGTTGGACGCAGAACCTCTCTATTTTGGCCAGGTTTATGTTGGTTACGCTTATGTGCATGAGGGTCCAATGCACCCATAATCCCCAAGACCTGGAAAATATATTGCCTTAATTCTTGACAGGGGCATTATATAAAATTTCATGAAACAGCAAAGCATCAGTCAAAGAAATACCTTCAGCACTTCCAGTCTAGTCGACCATTCCAATTCACCATTTAGCAATTTCAAGAGTAAGCCAAGCAGCGGGGGATACTCGTTATAGGGAGCAATAACATAGCTGATGACCATCCATGTAAAATCAGAGAACATTAGTGATGACCAGGCCAGGGCAATGCATACATATGGTAAAAAAAATAGTCTACGACATATATGAAAACAAGTAATTGGACGCTATAATGATGCTATCTTACACATAAGTAACTGGGTGGCGACCAGTTGGCTACAAGTAGAATGGAGTAGAAAATAATGCTAAACATGCTAACACCAATAAGAACAAAGAGATAACAAACTTTCACTGGCAGACAGATCAATTTAACAGCGATATTCCTTTTCTCAAAAAGTGACCAAATGTGTCTTTTGTATTAGGAGAACACCGAGATGGCACAAAAGTTACAGAGGAAGTTGACCAATGAACGAAGCCAAACAAAAACAGAACTAAGCTAACCGAGCCCCAAAACTATCAAAGCAAAAAAACAGAGAAAACCCCCAAAAAAAAACTACAACTACGGGGATACAGCATTGAAGCTGTGCTATGAATTTGATAAATGCAACTCAGTATGTACAGAGATGACAGAACAAATGTGCATGCTTTGTAATAGGAGAACACCGAGATGGCACAAAAGTTACAGAGGAAGTTGACCGATGAACGAAGCCAAACAAAAACAGAACTAAGCTAACCGAACCCCAAAACTATCAAAGCAAAAAAAAAGAGAAAACCTCAAAAAAAAACTACAACTACGGGGATACAGCATTGAAGCCGTGTTGTGAATTTGATAAATGCAACTCAGTATGAACAGAGATGACAGAACAAAAAGAGGCATGTACCCTGTGCTTTGAATAACTTGTCCAAGGGTTGCTACTGCAACCTCCCTTTTACTCACAGCACCTCCATCCAAAAGAGCATCCACAACCAGAGGCATTAGCTCAGGTAAATATTGCCTCATTGCAAAACCACCCTATCATTCAGAGCATAAATTATCACAAGTCAAGCAATGCAAAAGAAAATCAACCATAAACGTCAGGAGAAAGGTCCAATTATCCCCTCCACTTCTACTTTCAGAAAAGATCTGGTTGGACCCTCTGTAAAAGTAGAGGGGCTAAATGAAACAAGTATCACATGATAGATAAAGATATACCACTTTGGCCAGTTCTCCAACAGTTGCAAGCACTCCCGCAGCAAGCACAGTATTGGCCATTGGTCCTGTTCCTTCAACAAGCCTAGCCACCAGCGCCTGAAAGAAAACAACATGGAAGAAGTAAAACTATCACAAGAAACAGCAGCAACGATCTTAATTCTTACTAACCTTGTGAATTGGAGCAATATAAGGAAGTATTAGTCGTGGACAGCTCCTAATTAAGCAGCCCAACAATCTAGCACTTTCCTCTCTACATTTGCTATCCATACTGCAGACAACATAAAGATCTTCAGACCCATGATACTGGAGCACGATATGAATTTAAAACCAGCACCAGAATTTTAGTTGCTCCAAACCTTTGATCAAGATAGGTGAGCAACTGTATAAGATAGCGACGAAGGGCAGGCAGTACATATGCAGGATTTTTTTCAGACAATCTGCCTGCCACTAATATTGCCAGTTCTCTTACACCATACTCCTAAATCACAGAACCGAGAAGAAAATTGTCAATGATAGAAGGCCCATAATGATTAGAAACCTACTTGCTACCAAGAACTACATAACGGAACGTGAACAGGAATAGTGAGAAGAACAAAATGTCTGGGTTCTAATGCAGATATTTCCAAGCGTGGATAAAATAACCAGGGACTATTCCTTTTTTATTGCAAAGATGTTGTATTAAAACACTACTTTCCAAAAGGCCCTGTTCCAAAACAATACTTTCACAACTAAGTGGTTAAAGCATCTGGTAGCATATATTTCACAACTAAGTGGTTAAAGCATTGGTAGCATATATTTATTAAGTTTCTAATAGCCCACTCTATATGTTAATTGACAAACATGCCATAGCATACCTCATCGTTTAAGGCAACAAAAATGGAAGTCAGGATGTCGGCTTGAGCCAGAAAGTCATCAAAAGTCGGATTCCGGTACAGAGCCTTGAAGACTGAACTCCTAACACCAACATCAGCATCAGCAACTGCAGCAATAAGAAGTTTTTCCACTATCTGCAGATGGATACAAGAATGTCAACATGATTATATTGTGTCAACCAAAATATATCAGGGGAATTCTCATTACAGTGCCCACGATATAATATGGAGTGCAAAACTTCTAGGAACCAAGTGCAAGTATGAAAAATAACGTGCCTGTCAAAGATCAACAATTTAAGCATGATCGACTGTCACACAGATGGTCATTGGATGACAAGCTCCTGTTTGCAGGTCCTTTCTGAGTGTAGGTCCAAGCATTATGTATCAGACCGACAAACTCACCCTTGCCTCCATCAGACGCACTTACTCAACACCGTCATCTACACCAGCCATTGCGCCGCCTCCTGCTCTCCCAAGTCGAGCAGCTGCTCAACTCCACTCTTTGAGCCCACCGCCTCAACTAGTTAGGCCAGCTTCAATCGTCTGGTCCATTTAGGTTGCTAGTCCACTGATTTCCTTGTGGTTTTTCTAGTAAATTAAATGATTTTTTAATGATTTCCTGGTCTAGTGATTCTCTGTTGTTTAGTAAGGCAGTAGCTAACTATTTGGTGATCTGTTAATGAAGGCAGTAGCTAACTATTTGGTGATCTGTTAATGAAGGCAGTAAGCTGTTACCCTGTTAATAGGTTATATGCACTTCGAAGTAAAGCATGTACCAGTTGATGTGAGTCAATTGTCTCTAATATACAGCCTAAATCCCTAAAGACATTAGAGCACGGAGTAGCTAGTTAATGCAATTACTACATCCACAGTATGAAATTCGTGTTGATGGTACCACCCATGTCTTGATGAGAATGCACACCCCACATTTCACAATATAGGTCCCATGTGCTCTTAGAAATAGTCATTTCACCAATGTAAGTGTGCAAGTTCATCGCCAAAATAAATAGCTACGGCAATATTTTCCACTCTCTACACCTGCTTTAATGCTACATAATGATTCAGTGGTTGTACTCCACCATTTAACAGAAGTGCACATGGACCGGTCTTATTAACTATTCCTTACAGCCTGTGTCTCCTAACATTTGCATGGTAAGCTTGGACCTAAATCGTGAAAAAGAGAGAGGTGTCTCTTTGTCTTTGGACCATTCGTATGCAAGTTCATCACAGACAAGCTTGGACTCCCTACATGGGATTGGTTAAGATGTTCCAAGGTAAATACCATCAGAGAAGATTAATTCGCTTGATAGCATGGCAAAACATGTGTGGTAGGACTACGGGCCTCACATGATGAAGTTAATGAACACATGATGAAGTTTGAGAATTAATGAACACGTAATGAAGTTTGAGACAGACCTCTTCCACAAGGCGACGGCGTTTAGCTCCTCCCATACGATTTGACCGATTTGAACTGAACTGTGAAGTAGATGAAGCAGAAAGGGAGTGTGCGACTAATCTGCAACAGCATATCGCAGCAGCTTTTCGGGTACTGCTATCCTCGTCTTCCAGATAAAGGATGACACTCTCTCTTGCCAATTCCAGGAGCTCATGACCCTGAAACCACAGCATAATTTAAAGTCCGAAGATGATGACAATCACACAGCTCTGTGGAGCATTTCAAACCTTAAAATTGAAGTTTGCTAGAGTACGCAGAGCAAGTTGGACAAGCACTGGACCACTAGAATCCACAAACTGCTGCAAACTGCTGGATCTGGTCGCTCGATTAATAGTAGCACCCGGCCTCGTAGATGCCTTTGGAAGTGCTTGAGATATACAATCCAACAAGCGCTCTTGTATTGTTGGCAGTAGAGACGGGATGCTGTAGGAAACAGGGAAGTTGGCGTTTTCATGCCAAAGACATAATAAAGCAAGAGAATTAATATCAAGAAACAGTACCTAGTACTTATAGACTCAAGCGCATCTACAAGTTTATCAGAAAGACCAGCAGAAAACATTGCATCTAGCAGTCCACCACGGATATGTCGTTCCATTGCAAGACCCATAGCTTTTGCAAAGCTTCCAACACAAGTAATTGCCTCAAGAGATGGCCGTCCTCTCCGAGGAGCAATCTGCAAAGAGAAACACCATTAAGGAGGATAAAGATGAAGTAAAAACTAGAGACAAAAAGGGTTCTGAAGCATACCGCTTCATGCAGAAGTGGGGTAATTGAGGGCAAACTGGGCACAAGTTCTGCACCCAAAGCACCAGCCATCTCTCCAAGAGCAACAAACCCACTAGCACGTTCATCTGGGGTTTTTAGAACAAACAGGATATGCTCCATGCATATCTGGGAACAAGAACATATGTCACTATCTTTTTATTACAACTTCAAAGGTAAACAAAAGCTCTATGCAAGAAATGGAAACATATAAGGTGCAAAAGAGAAGGAAACGGTTTAGTTCAAGAATTGTGGTAGCGGGGAAACCTTTAGGTAGTTGGTCACAAATCTGTCCCGCAAGAAATGAGCAATCCGAGGAAGAAGAGATGTTATACTACGACGAACAAGCTGATCCCGGTGTTTTAAGTAAGTGAGGACTATATCAGCCACTTCTCTGTACCTAGACATCATAAATTCTCCAGTATTCCTGCAACATTTTCATGCAACAACGGAATCAGAGGATGGCAAGCTGTTATTGCTGCCACAAGAAAAAACGGTTGATGTTGTTTTGCTATATCAAAGTTCATAAATGACGAAGTTAGACATGTGTTCCATAGTAGAAGGAATACACAAAAATATGGTACAGGAGCAAACTGCCAAGATAAGAAAAATACTTGCAGCAGTATGAATATTGTGACAAACTTCTAGGGAAAAAATCACTGCAAACAGAACTTTATGTTACCTCAGCAATTCTCCAACAGCTAATAATGAGCCATGAATGCTATGAACAGAAGCATTTTTGCCAAGTCCAACTTGCGCTGCTTCACACATGCGGTAATACCTGGTCATGAAACAAAAATTATGAGATGGATAAATGGTAATGTTATTAGCTCAAATAGACGAGTTGAATCAATAGGGTACCGACATGCCAGTTAGCCGCGCGCGACTAGTGGTTGACTACTATTTGTACAAATACTACCCACAGCAAAGATACAATGGTACACATACTGAAATCAGTGGTAGTGGTACACAAACAAATTATAGTTGTGGGTACTTGCTTACTGCTGCAACACAAGGATAATGGCTCAGCTCATCACTAATCAGAGCAGTTGAGTCATCAACTCAAGAGACCAAGGCCCAACATGCAGATTAAATGCATTGCAAATTGCCATCCTAGATGTACATGGGCAGTGATTTGCAACAAAAAAAGACCAGGATGTGCTTTGGGCATTATTCCGAGTCCTAACAAACGAGCATAAATAGGTGCTGAAGAGCACAAGATGTGTATAGAACCAAATGCATATGCTTACCACTGTACACGCCACCGTGTTTCCCGCTTTTCAATAACATGAAGACAAGCACGCAAAGCTTCTACTGCTCGCTCGCGTACAGCCTGCTTGGGGTCTCTCAGTGCTACCCATATAGCATCAACAAATTCAGGAACATGAACATTAAAGGTTGTAGAAGCATTCTCAGCCATCTCCTACAGACATATAGGAAAAGGACACATTTTATACAAATCATACTGTAGCATCCTTCAAAAAAAAATGTACAAACCATACTGTAGCATCCTTCAAAAAAATATCATACAAATCATACTGTAGCATCCTTCAAAAAAATAACATACTTTAGAACTAGACAAAATTGCACCAAGTTAAAGTAATGCAATAACATGATAAACAATTTTCTAAAGTGCAACGCCCCAGGATGCTAGTGGTACTGGTACATGGGCTCCCTTCCTGGATACTTCGCAGTGCAATAAGAGAGCCACCGCCCAATCTTACAGATATCAGTGAGCCAACTCATTCACATCGTGTACGACTATATCAGTCTTCGGTCCAAAAGATTCAGAATACACTAAATGTAAAACTAGACAGGTTATTCCGCTAGATGATATGCAAGATGGAGCACACATATATCGCCCTAAGAGTAGTTACCAATCAGCTTAACTGAGAGCGATACCTAAGGTTACAGAATTGCTGAGTTTGTTACTAGTGAATCTTCTACTCCCTCCGTTCCATAATATAAGATGTTTTAGTTTTTGTGAAACGAATGTATCTAACATCTTTTAGTGTGTAGATTCGGAGTGAACTTACGCACTAAAAGACGTCTAGATACATTCGCTTCACAAAAGCTAAAACATCTTATATTTTGGAACGGAGGGAGTACACACTAATAACATACCATCAAAAGATTGTCACTGTATGCCATGGAGCAGGGTTTAAGATCCCAGTTCCTTCATTGCTATCAGCAAAGGGGGAACAGAGAAGGCATATGACTTATACTCATATTCACTGAAGTAGATAACATTAAACAATGTAACACGTTACCAAGCTTTGCATAATGAAAATTTTGCATAGTTAGCATTGCAGGGAGTTTGTCTACCATCATGACCTTGAATAAGAGATGAAACAACTATAGAAGCTGACAGGTTTGACTTACTTTGAGAATAAGAACAGCTGCAAAGCGACGATATTCTACTCGATCCCCACCAAGCCACCCCAAAGCAGTTTTAATCTGAAAAGAACAGCTTGTGAGCAAACTGAAAAGCATATATTCGAGAAAACTGGAATCGAATATAACTAACCTGTCGCTCAACTTCATCTGCAGTCATTGCTCCCCCGGCTTTTGCTAAATGACCAAGCACTGTGCTCGCTGGAACTAGGATTTCAGGGTCACGCTTTACTTCGAACACATTTCTCAAGAAACCAGCAAACTTAGAGACCTTTGAAGCACCTTCCCCGAAGGGCATATCGATCAATGCATCGATAGCACGAAGAGCCAACAAATTTTCAGAAACATCGCTGCTTTGCAATAAAGCATATATATGGTCATAGAGCTGATCCATAAACCTTAGAAAAGCTTCACCACTGAGATCTCGAGATTCCTCCTCAACATGCTTCCTTAGGGCAGCAGCAATAACATCCTATTGGAGATTTGAATAGTAAACATATCAATCTAGAAAATAATATTGCTCAATAATACAAAGATAAGGGTCAGCCAACATAAAGGATATAAAGTGTCAACTACCAGAGTCTTGTGGTTAACAACCCAATGAGCCAAACCTCAAAAACTCCAAAGGTGCCAAATTAGGAATGACATATATGGTGCATTACATCAACGTGAGAATCATATATGGCAACTACTAACTTGGCATTATTTTCACCGTATGAACAACATTCGTTCCAAGGCTTCATGCTACATCTGACTTTGTGGACGTGAAACACCAACTCAGCTTAGTGTATATATAATATATATTACAAGCTGTAGTATGATCACAGGCAACAACAAAACAATTGATCCAAGTAGCTTCTAGCAAGATGATAAGACATCATGACTGTTCATCCATCCCAGCCCAAAACCCTAGCTCCAGCCTGACCAGCCGAACAGCAACACGGAAATATCACACAATCTGAACAAAGAGAAGGTGAGGAACGAACCGCTCCAGATGAGATGTAGGCCGCGATGTTGAAACTGTGGTCCTTGGCCACCAAATCTGCAAGCCAAACGAAGCTTGAATTTTAGCCACGCCCAGAAGAGGAATCCCGGGCAAAATCGGCGTGGGGCAATCAGAGAGAGCGAGTGGGCGGGGGGAACAATGACTCTGGGGAAAGGAGGAGTACCTTTGGACTTCTTCCCGATCTCCGGGAAGTGCGGCGAGGGCTTCATGTCGACGGCGCCTCCAGAGCTGCCGCCGCGGCGGGAAGCCGAGAAGAGAGGACTGGGGTGGGCGAGGACCAGAGGATACAGGAGGGCTTGAGAGGCGGGCGGGGCAGGGGAAGGCGCGGCGCAGGGGGGGCGAATCCTAGAGCCGGGGCTTTAGAGCAGAAGGGAGAAGCGAGGGAGCACCACGCCGCCTGCCGCCGGGGAGCGCCCTGCGCGGGGTGCGGCGGCTGTGCTCGTAAGGCGATGCCGGCGAGGTGTAAGGCGACGTCGCGCAGCAGGAGGAGGCGGCGGCGAGTAGGACAGTAGGTGGAGGATGGGCCGGCGCGGAGCTTGGATGCGGCGTCGCGGGGAGGAGCAGGGGATTTCCCTTTTTTTCCTTTTTTTTCGAGTGTAAACTGTAAACACGGGGTGCGCGTCCGGCTAGACCGAACCGATCGGTTGGTTTTTCTTTTGGTACGTACTTCAATTCATTTACGCCTGGCTTGGTTCCCTGTATTCTAGCTAAAAACGGAGGTAAACATCACGGACTAATTTAGGTCCCACTAAAATCCAGGCATACGCCGTAACATTAGGATCTAGCCGATATATTATACGAGCGAGACTTTAGAGGTGGAAAAAAAGGGTTTGGGTTGCTTCAATTTTTGTACTAACCCAAGTCGTTTACAGACTGAAAGTTGGGATTTAGTTTATGAAAGAAAATGAGCTAGCATCATCGGCTGGGTTTGTACGGTTTGTCCGGTTTCAATTTTTGGCCACCCTTAACTTCAGTCTTCAAGCCAGTTGTGACCGATGGTCCTCCAAATAGATAGGAACCGAGACATCGGTCCATCGAACATATTAGTTCGGGTTTTTAACAGACGGAACGGACAGAATTAAAGAGGAAGAAACGCGTAAACACATGCAATGGCGATAAACCAAAGAAAAGGGCATAAGAGATGCGGATCATGTACTAATCATGAAAGAGATGTAGCTTGTCGTGATGGAGTAAACCAAAGAAGGACGGGTCAACGATGGTGCATGGGCGGCGCCGATTTGAGGTGCTATGCCAGAGAGAGGAGATGGGGTCGCTAGCCAGAGCTACGGAGGAGAGATGGTGGACCTTTTCTCACCCTAGTAAGTTTGCATATGCAAAACACAATCTTTATTAGTATTACTTAATGCTTGATTTTATATTTATTTTTTAAAAGTCAAAGGGCTCCGGGAGGTTTGACTTTTGCATTTTACTCAACATTTTTTGTAGATGTTTACTTAAGTCATGATAATTAATAGTTTATACCCTATATGAAGTAATTTTGTTAGGAGTTTTGGTACTTTAAAGATAGCGTCTCCTGATATAAGTAACAAGGAGCAACTTAATTTTGCTCAGAGTTTTGGTATAGTGTCTCTTGATGCAAGTAATAAGAATCAATGCTTTCACACCCCAAGGACCATCAAAAAGACGAAATAAAAGGTGATCTTCATGTGGGATTTTACTATACACATATATACCATGTAGCATATTTCAACAATAATCTTGGAAAAAAGAAGCTAAATCGAAGCCTAAAGATGTCCATGTTTTATTTAATCAAGTGTATTGTTTTACATTCTACAACTCTCATACTCATAAGCCACGATGACCCTAAACAATATGTGCACACATCTCTAACAGAGTACAAAAATGAAGTCCAATCGATCACTATGCAATCTCATTCAAACATGGAGGCATTATTTTGACATTGGAGTATAAAACATGCTTAAACATCTTAACCACGGCTATGTATCATCTACAGGATTCTTCCCTGCTATATGTTCCCTAAACAAAGGTTGATTTAGTTACACGGCGCAAGTGTTCTTGAAGATTATTATAAATGAAAAATATCAAGTGATCTCGTCTTTATAAAGCCAAAGTGACGCTTGCTTTATCGATCTAACACACCCAAAAAAATCTGTTGTTTCCTATCTTCTAGGTGCACCACGCTCGGTGGCCCAAAGTTCAATGTGAGAAGGGGTGCACGCCACATGTTGGCACAATCTTGCATCATAAATTAGTTTCTCATAAAGGTCTCAAGAGGCAAGCCATGTGCATATTGTGGCAGCAAGATCTAATAAAGGAGTCCAAAGAATAAGTGAACCAAACGGGTTCTTCCACTTGTAGATGACATAAAAGACACGATATATCACTAACAATACTATAATGTCATAGATGGAGCATATTGTGTATTTGATCCGTTTTGGTTGGTTAAAATATGAAGATATGTTAGAGGAGAGATGAAGAAACAAGAGAAATAGTAACAAAGCAAGTATGAAGATTTGCTTGATGTTTGACCTCGTTGATCTGGTTGGAGTGTCGAGTTTCGGAAGGCTCCGCCGGCGAACTCCCTTGGGCGCATCAGGCCTAGAGATTGCTGGATCGGAAGGTATTCGTGTTGGAGATATGCCCAAGAGGCAATAATAAAGTAGGTTATTATCATATCTTCATACTTATGATAAATGTTTACATACCATGCTATAATTGTATTAAAAGGAAACATTAATACTTGTGTGATTTGTAAACATAAAAGAGTCCCTAGTAAAGCCTCTTGTTAAACTAGCTTGTTGGTTAATATATGATCATGTTTCCTGATCATGAACATAGAGATGTTATTAACAACAGGGTCATATCATTAGGAGAATGATATGATGAACATACTCCTATAGTTAAGCTTAGCATGAAGATCAAGTCATTTAATATAGTTCATTTGCTATAAGCTTTCTGATACATAGTAACCTAATTCCTTCGACCATGTGATCATGTTAATCACCATCTCCGGAAGGATGCTTTGATGACATCAAACACCACACCGTAACTGTGTGGCTATAAAGGTGGCATTGGGTGTTCGGAAAGTATGGGTTGAGGCTCATGGATCAAGAGTGGGATTTGTCCATCCATATGACGGATAGATATACTCGGGCCCTCTCGGTGGAATGTCATCCAATTAGCTTGCAAGCATGTGACTGACTCACAAGGAATAACATACCACGGGAACGAGAAAAGAGTACTTATCGGTAACGAGGTTGAACTAGGTATGTAGAGATACCGACGATCAAAACCTCGGATAAGTAAACTATCGTGAGACAAAGGGAAATTGGTATCGTATGTAAGTGGTTTATTCGATCGCAAAAGTAATCGTAGAAATATGTGGGAGCCATATGAATTTCCAGATTCCTCTATTGGTTATCGATCGGAGAAGTGTCTCGGTCATGTCCGCATAATTCACGAACCGTAGGGAGACACACTTAAGGATTCGATGTTGTTGAGTAGTTATGGAATGATGAGTAAGAGACTGAATGTTGTTTGGAGTCTCGGATGGGATCCGGGATATCACGAGGAGATCCGGAATGGTCCGAAGAATAAGATTCATATAAGGAAAGTCCTGTTTCGGGGTTGGAGAATGGTTCCGGTGTTTTCATCGGGAATGTTCTAGAAGGTTCCGGAAGGTCCGGCACTCCGGAGGGGAAGGGTACATGAATGTGTCATAACAAGTTGGAACGATTGCATCATGTACTAGGTGTCATCGCTGAGCAAAATAAAGGGATAAATCAAATCCTAGTTTGAAAAGTCAAACGCCAATTTGAAAAGTCAAACGGCAAGTTTGCTTGGTGGAGGGAGAGTAGGAAACCTACTTAGGGAGGAAGTCCTACTCCCTCCACCCGCCGGCCAAGGAGGAGGAGTTGGAGGAGGACTCCCTCCTCCCAACCGCGCCTCCCTCCCACCTATAAAAGAAGGGGCAGGGGTGCCCCCTCTTTCCTACACCTCTCTCCTCTAAACCCTAGCCCTAGCCGCCGGCCTCCACCAAGTCGCCGTCGCCCCTAGGGTTTGCCTAGCCGCCGAGTTGGGGGCCTCCCCTTGCCCTAGCCGCCGGCCTAGCCATCTCACCTTGGTGCCTCTAAACCCTAGATCGCCAAGGCCTCTCTCATAGTCCAACATACTCGCTCTGGCTTAAGGCGAAGCCCTGCGAGATCTCCCCTCTACTTCCGGTACCACGCCGTCGTGCTGCCGGAATCGCGAGGAGAGTGCTACAACCTCCGCTGCCTGTTGGAACAAGGGAGAGGAAGGTCTTCATCGAGTACCGGATGTGTGACCGACTACGGAAGCGCTGCCGGAACGCAGCGCCGGAAGGATCGTCTACACGATCTTGAGATCGGAAGTGTTCGACTACATCACCCACGAGAATTTGCTCTCGTTAACCGCTTTGGATCTTCGAGGGTTAGTATTCTATCGACTCGTTGCTACAATATAGTAGATAGATCTTGGCTTGATCATATATTAGATCTTGATTGTGTGTTCATGCGGTAGAAATTTTTTGTTTTCCATGCTACGAACCCCTACAGTGGTATCAGAGCCGTGTCTATATGTAGATCTATTGCACGAGTAGAACACAATGGTCATTGTGGGCATTGATGCTTTTGTTGTCGATTGCTTCTTGTGTACTTTGCATCTTGCGGGATGGTGGGATGAAGCGGACCGGGCTAACCTTACATGACATCGTTCATGAGACTTGCTCCACGCTTGACATGCAACTTGTATTGGATAAGTGGCTTTGCGGGTGCCTGTTTCTTCCAACATAGTTAAGATTCAATTTATAACGGGTGATTGACAATACTAGTACCAATGTTGTGGTTCTTGTTCATAAGTTAGAGCGACACTTATTGAAAGCCCCAAACCACGTAAAATATGCAAAGAAAATTAGAGGCATCTAACTTTGTTTTGCAGGGGTGTGCTGTGATGTGATATGGCCATGATTGTAATTATATTTGATGTATGCAATGTTCCTTGTTGTAAGTTGGCAACCGGCAGGAGCCATATGGTTGTCTTTAAATTCTGTTAAGACCCGCGTGTCTATTCAAAGTAGTTGTAATAGTTGAAGCTGGTGGACGACAACCATGGAGCGGCGTCATTGACCTTGATGCAATGCCGGTGATGATGGAGATCATGTTCGTGCTTAAAGATGGAGATCGGAAGCACAAGAATAAAGGCCATATCATATCACATATTATGAATTGCATGTGATGTTAATCCTTTTATGCATCTTGTATTGCTTAGTTCACGACGGTAGCATTATAAGATGATCCCTCAAGCACACAATTTCAAGTTTTAAAGTGTTCATCCTTAGTAAGCACCGTTGCTAAAGCTCGTTGTTTCGAAGCACCACGTGATGATCGGGTGTGTTAGATTCTGCGAGTGTATACAACATGAGCAAGCCAGATTTGCTCATGCGGAAGCTAAGGTTTGATCTTGACGAGCCTAGCATGTACAGACATGGTCTCGGAACACGGATCACCGAAAGGTAAAGCATGAGTCATATAGTAGATATGATGAACATGTTGATTGTTCGCCATTAAAGCTACATTAACTCTCGTGATGATCGGTTTTGATGTGGTGGATTTGGTTCGTGTGATCACTAAAACAATGTGAGGGATATTGTTTTGAGTGGGAGTTCAACAGCAATATGATTAAAAATTGAACACTATTTATCATAAATTAAATCAAAGTGAATTTGCATAATTGTTGTAGTCATTGGCATCCGTTTACCACCTTGCGCTTAGTTATAATTGAGATGATAGAACTATAGAATTCTGGTTAGTTACTTTACGAACTGGTATCGTATTGTTTTGAAATGTTAATCTAAAGTTTAAAAGTCCTATTGCAAACTTTCAGTAAGTTCCGGTTACTCCATGAAGTTTAATAACTGGTATTAAATCGAGAGTGAAAATTCCAAGAGTTAGTGTATGAGTATCATGTTTGTCTCCATGATTCTTGATATTCAAAGAATTGTCTTAATATCAAGGTTATCTAGGATCTGAAAGAGTTGTTTCAGAAACCATGATGTGTGGAAGATATTGTGATATCTGAAACGAAGTTTTGGTTGCAACATGATAGAGTATAATATGGCAAAAGTCATGTTCTCATATTTGATGAGAATTTGCAAAGGGTTGGAGACACTAGTTGTCCTAATCCACCAAAAGGTTTTGGAGAGCAACATTATACTCGCGATTCATCTTTATAAGCTAAAAGTAGCTTGATCATGAATAATTCCATGATAAGGGTGAATATTTGATGTAGGTAAAATATTTACCACACCAAAAGATTACTAAAGAATGGAATTTGAAAGCACACCAAACATTTGATGATGGTGATCTACTTCAAAGTGCAAGTCCAAAGACATTGGTATTTAATTATACACGCTTTGGACTACGTGTCATATGTATGACTCCACTATTGATGTTGATAGATTCTTTCAAACAGTAAAAGAAATACTGAAAGAGAATCTCATAAATATATGGCAGAAAAGAAAAGACTAGAATTGTTCAGCTTAGGTATATAGAGGATATACGCGTTATGGCTGTATTCTTTGCTTGTTAAATAATGTGGTTCTTAAGTATTGGATACTGAATTTGTTGGTATGAATCGTCATACGAAACAACAGAATTCATGAACTACAATGGCCTAAGTAACTAGCAAAAGAATATGTGATGATGTTCATCGAGAACAAATAAAGGGTTATTGTGTTGCTCGTTAAACATTAAAAAAACTTGCCTTCAAGATTTGTTTTATCAGGTATTATGAGAACAAAAGGTTGTTCAAATAATTGTCGTAATCCATAAAAGATGGATAATTTACAAATCTCGTTGGAGAAATTACATCCATAAAACTAGTGCTAAAAATGTTGAAAGACAGATTGATTGAAAGATCACTTAGGAAGTGACATCGCCGTTTAAATTATATTGGAAAGAAAACATGAAGAAACTCCATGTGGATGGAATTTTGGAGTCCTTTTGATTTTTGATCAAACGACGCTTGTGAAACTTTCCTAGAGATAATTAAAACTTCGTTCATAGGCCAAAAGGGAACGAATGACTAGCTTATTGGAAGTTGTACATATTGTTGTACGAAGTCCATTATGTGTAGTCAAGAGCGATGGATTTCAACTTCATATGCTTTCTCCGAAAATTTGAGTGAATATATGAATATTTACTTAATAAGGATGAAGTATGAAACATTTGAAAAGTTCAAAGACTTTCAAGATGAAGTGCAAAATCATTGTAACAATAATATAAATAGTTTATGATAAGATCATAAAGGAAGATATTTGAGTTACAATTTTAGCATAATACCTAAGATTTAAGGAATCGTTCCGTGGATTTGCATGTCCCGAAACACCATAAGAGTATGGAGCGTTCGAGATATGTAATTAAATCTTGTTTGACATGGTAAGATCGAAGGTGTAATTCATAAAATTGCCATTATATTTTAAAGATTAAAAGCTTTAGAGACTACCGTTTTTCCACTGAAAAGATCTCCATCATAATCCATTGAAATGACGCCATATAAAGTTATGGTTTGGGATAAAACCCAAGTTGTCCTTTATTAAACATTGGTATGCTATGCATAAGAAAGATGTTTGCAACCAAAGTCGGATGAACCTGTCTTTGTATGTTATTTCGAATAACTGTTAAGTATTCCTCCATAACACCAAAGACAAAAGTGTTTGTCGCTTAGAACGTCAAGTTTCTTTGAGAATGAATTTTTCGTGAAAAGTTAAGTGAGAGGACAATAGAACTTTGATAAGGTTAAAAGAACCTTAGCTGTATGTGCAGAGTTGCGCAGCGCCGAAAAGTGTTCCGGAGGCAGCAACAATGCTCATGGCTTACATACCTCAAAGGTTGTGGTTACGAAGGTCAAAGTTTCTATTGAACCAAGTAGGTCGGGTAAACAATCAAATACCAAGATTTGAGGGTTGAATCATTATTTGAGAATAATGAACGGACTACATGCAAAGAAGCGATGATGGGCCCTGAGTCCATAAAATGGCTTGAAGCCATAAAATCTGTGATAGTTCCATACACGAGAAATCAAGCTTTGAACTTGAAGGACCCTCGAGAAAGGTGTAAGACCTTACAGTTGTGTTTGGATCTATAAAATAGACATGGATGTTTCACATCTATGAAATAGTCGACATGTTGGGAAAGAGTTCACAACAATATTCAAAGGTTGATCATGACAAGATTTGATCTTTCATAGCGATATTTAGTCTAGACGGATTAATGTAGCAACCACTACATATAATTTTGTTATGTGGTAGTTGAATAAACAAAACAAGTTCTTCTAATAGAATTGTTACCTAGGACATGTGCATAACGCGGTCCAAAGGGTTTTGTTAATTCAAAGGATGCTAAAAGCATATGCAAACTTCAATGGTTGAAGTAAGCATCGCAGAGTTGGAATCTTCACCATGATAAAACTGTTAAAGGAGTTTAATTTCATTGGAGACGATGAAGATGCTTGCATTTGCAAGAAATTAAATGGGAGCGCTAAGACATGTTTCTAATACATTATGTGGAAGACATATTGTTGATTGGAAATGATGTATCTTTTATTAACACAAGATAAGAACTTCATCTCGATGAAAGACTTAGGTAAAACCCAAATATTTGGCATCAATAGATGCTAATATGGTTGTGCCGAAAGTACATAGATGATATATTGAATAAGTTCAATATAGAAACTACAAGAAAGGTTCTTGTCGCACAGAAAGGATTGAATGAGTTCAATATTGATGATATATTCAAGTGTACTGACACTTGGTAAGTGAAACAAAGATTCAAGTATAGATTGATACTTGATGTATGAAATCACAAAGAGTGTTTATATCAATCATGTTGTGATATATACAAATCTAGATATGTCCTATGCTCTAAATGTTATGAGCAGATACCAGAATGATTCATAAGATGATTATTGGACGATAGTAAAGATATTCTTATGATCTTGTAAAAGAACTAAGAATATATTATTTTGTAGAAGTGACAAATAGATGGTTAGTTCATTGTAAATGAATTACATTGATACTAGTTTTGTCACAAAGTACAAATTAAATTTATATCAATCTAAACTAAGGGTGGCACAATATAATGGAAAGTAAGTTCCATAATAAATTTGGATGAGTTCCAAAGTTAATACATTGTGACAGATACTACAACAAAAGGTTAAGTATATGAATGTTATTATAGTAGCAAAAGAGGGCATTTGTGTCAAGTAGTTTATTATCAAACTAGGTGTAGTTCACAGCAGGGATAATACTATGAAGATATATTATACGACAATATTATCAACCTGTTTTAACCCCAAATAACTAAAGGTCTCACCATAGGACCAAATTTATACAAAGCCATCTCATTAGAGAATGAGTGATGCGTAGAGACGCAAAGACATGCAATTACACACGGACCTGGAAGTGTCAGATCCGGAGATCAGTTGACCACTAGCAATCGTGTACATACGACACCAGAAAGCCATAGGTGTTGAATACACAAAGGTTTGAAACTAGATTATTGACTCTAGTGCAAGTGGGAGACTGTTGGAGATATGCCCAAGAGGCAATAATAAAGTTGGTTATTATCATGTCTTCATACTTATGATAAATGTTTACATACCATGCTATAATTGTATTAAAAGAAACATTAATACTTGTGTGATTTGTAAACATAAAAGAGTCCCTAGTAAAGCCTCTTGTTAAACTAGCTTGTTGGTTAATATATGATCATGTTTCCTGATCATGAACATAGAGATGTTATTAACAACAGGGTCATATCATTAGAAGACTGATGTGATGGACATACTCCTATAGTTAAGCGTAGCATGAAGATCAAGTCATTTAATATAGTTCATTTGCTATAAGCTTTCTGATACATAGTAACCTAATTCCTTCGACCATGAGATCATGTTAATCACCATCTCCGGAAGGATGCTTTGATGACATCAAACACCACACCGTAACTGGGTGGCTATAAAGGTGGCATTGAGTGTTCGGAAAGTATGGGTTGAGGCTCATGGATCAAGAGTGGGATTTGTCCATCAATATGACGGATAGATATACTCTGGGCCCTCTCGGTGGAATGTCATCCAATTAGCTTGCAAGCATGTGACTGACTCACAAGGGATCACATACCACGGGAACAAGAAAAGAGTACTTACTAGTAACGAGGTTGAACTAGGTATGCAGAGATACCGACGATCAAAACCTCGGATAAGTAAACTATCGTGAGATAAAGGGAAATTGGTATCGTATATAAGTGGTTCATTCGATCGCAAAAGTAATCGTAGAAATATATGGGAGCCATATGAATTTCTAGATTCCTCTATTGGTCATCGATCGGAGAAGTGTCTCGGTCATGTCCGCATAATTCACGAACCGTAGGGAGACACACTTAAGGGTTCGATGTTGTTGAGTAGTTATGGAATGATGAGTAAGAGACCGAATGTTGTTTGGAGTCTCGAATGGGATCCGGGATATCACGAGGAGATCCGGAATGGTCCGGAGAATAAGATTCATATAAGGAAAGTCCTGTTTCGGGGTTGGAGAATGGTTCCGGTGTTTTCATCGGGAATGTTCTAGAAGGTTCCGGAAGGTCCGGCACTCCGGAGGGGAAGGGTACATGAATGTGTCATAACAAGTTGGAATGATTGCATCATGTACTGGGTGTCATCGCTGAGCAAAATAAAGGGATAAATCAAATCCTAGTTTGAAAAGTCAAACGCCAATTTGAAAAGTCAAACGGCAAGTTTGCTTGGTGGAGGGAGAGTAGGAAACCTACTTAGGGAGGAAGTCCTACTCCCTCCACCCGCCGGCCAAGGAGGAGGAGTTGGAGGAGGACTCCCTCCTCCCAACCGCGCCTCCCTCCTACCTATAAAAGAAGGGGCAGGGTGCCCCCTCTTCCCTACACCTCTATCCTCTAAACCCTAGCCCTAGCCGCCGGCCTCCACCAAGTCGCCGCCGCCCCTAGGGTTTGCCTAGCCGCCGAGTTGGGGCCCTCCCCTTGCCCTACCCGCCGGCCTAGCCATCCCACCTTGGTGCCTCTAAACCCTAGATCGCCAAGGCCTCTCTCATAGTCCACCATACTCGCTCCGGCTTAAGGCGAAGCCCTGCGAGATCTCCCCTCTACTTCCGGTACCACGCCGTCGTGCTGCCGGAATCACGAGGAGAGTGCTACAACCTCCACTGCCTGCTGGAACAAGGGAGAGGAAGGTCTTCATCGAGTACCGAACGTGTGACCGACTGCGGAAGCGCTGCCGGAACGTAGCGCCGGAAGGATCGTCTACACGATCTTGAGATCGGAAGTGTTCGACTACATCACCCACGAGAATCTGCTCTCGTTAACCGCTTTGGATCTTCGAGGGTTAGTATTCTATCGACTCGTTGCTACAATCTAGTAGATAGATCTTGGCTTGATCATAGATTAGATCTTGATTGTGTGTTCATGCGGTAGAATTTTTTTGTTTTCCATGCTACGAACCCCTACAATTCGGTCATGTGTACCCATGTTTTTCTGGCCGTTTGGTTTCAGCGGAGTGTTGCGAAGCTCTGCTGTTTGTTACCATCATGTGCCACCTTCAACGAGCCATGGTGAAGTCAGATAAGGAGAATGTCAGGAAAGCAGAAACATGAGGGTAGCGATGGTGATTTGGGTCTGTGTTGCAACGAGGAACTGGCTGCGTGATTCGTGACTCGCAACAACGACTGATTGTGGGGGGGACAACATAGGAGGAGTTACCAGTCTTACCTTGTAGGGTAAAAATCCAAGGTCTAGCATTAATTTGTTGTGTATGACAATGGCCTTGTTAAAGAATTGATCGAGCAATGACGACGCTTGTGCACTGCTTCCTTCTTGAAGGTGTTGTTATTGGAGTGGAGGACTGATGGTGTTGTTCTGGTGATGTCAGTGTCGTTGCTTTGACGAATAGTTCTCTGTAGTGTGACTTTTCTTTTTATATATTTTTTCTTTTTTCTGGGATGTGTGCATCCGTAAGCCGCTAGGACATGCATTGTTGTAGAGGCTGGATGTAATTGGTATCTCCGTGATATTAATATATACTCTTTTTCCCAAAAAAGATGTCTCGTTGCCACCTTCTTGAGTGGGTGGAGATGAGTCTAGGCAAAGTAGAATTTAGTTGCAGAGCGCTAAATGGTCTGTGTATGGTATCTACCTGCAAAATAAAAGTTGATGCCGTACTATGTTAGGACCATGTACATTTGAGTCAAATCAAATAAGATTCTCCCTCCGTCTAAAAAACGATGTCGCTGATTTTGTCTAGATTCGTATTTATCTAGATGTGTTTTAGTGTATAGATACACGTGAATCTAAAGAATCCAAGACATACTTTTTGGGATGGAGGGAGTATATATATAACTTCATAAATATTTTAAAATACTTTACGTATTACTGAATCAAAATTCCTAAAATGCACAAATATAATCTCATATTTACGGTTGGCACATATTTACGGTTGGCGGATAATTTTCAGATATTTACCTTTGAATCGCATATGGAAAAGTATTGCATGTTGTAAAAGTATTGTGCAACAACAATTGCATGAAATAGTTATACATGGAGGTATCATTGCCGCAATGCATGAATGGACAACGTGTTTCACATACCTTTTGCACTGGGCGCGTGAATAGGTCATATCAAAAAACTTAAGCCGGCAACAAGTATTGTTGATCCTAGCATATCGGAACTTAAAGTTTTTACTAAACCCTAGACCCGAACCTACCTGATCCTTACCAAAAATGGGAAAGGAGAATGGTGAGGAGGCTACCACTACATCAAAGATATCAATTTCGGCATGGAAGAGGAGCCATGGAGGTGAGTGTGCTCCTGTAGGTTCATGAACTGGAGCGGGCAGCGCAAGCAACCATAGTCCTCAGCTTCAGCAGCGTCCAAAAATCCATGGAGAAGGGGCACTAGAGAGGCAAGGATGTACGGAGGAGAGGCCCATGGTACAACACATCGCAACTCCTGATTAGGTAGGCGTGGTGGATGGAGACGACATTGGAGGAGCAAAGGCCACAAGCGAGGCTCGCCTGGTAGCAAACTGGAGCTCGTGTGGCAGCAACGTAGAGATGTCTGGTGCCTGGCAGCAGTAATCCTAGCGGAGACATTACGGTCCGGAATAGGAGAGGGAGATAATTGGCAATGACGTGCGGTTATGAGCCTCCGGGGCATGCGCATGTGCATGGAAAAAAATTTTGGAGCTAATTACGGGATGATAACACGATATAAGTAGAGTTTCCTCTTCTTAGGCAATGCAAATTACTAAGTGCACACTGACAATAATAATTAGAGTAATCCTAATTGTTAGGTTGAGTTTAGGGAGCTTGTGGTAATATGTCTGACGTATTGTGGGGTGCATTTAGAAAACATAATGTTTACTCTTTTATTAGTAGTAGAGATAAGGTGAGAAATGTGGCTACTGCCTACAGCGGATTGGGGGGTCATGAGCTTCATGGGCTTTACAAAGTGAGGTGTTGGGCTAGGATGCTTATCATATATTTTTGAGTTGTTGGGATGCTTATTACAGGTACATGTTTATTCACTCCATTTGGTCAACTAAGGTCTAAAACCGAGTGTTTAGTGCACTGATGTAAATTCGGTTTTTGAGACCTGAGAACTGTGTTTGTAACTGAATTTCTCAGTTTGGCTTCAGTTTTTGTTCCTCGGTTTATAAGCTCACCCCTAGTTCAAGGTATTTCACTTCTAATATAAAAATATGGACCAACTTTTTTTCTTTCGGTTTAACCGAACAGAGCCAAGAAATGTTTGCTAATCTATGTATTGTGTCTTTTGTTGTTGCTTGTGTAGCTTGGTTTTACAATAAGAATTTTCATATGTCTTGAGCAACTAAAAATGTTCGACATATGAATTGAAATTTCATGGTAGTTTTATGTGTCTACCTGTTGACGAGTTTGGACACATGCATGTTTATTGGACACTGAGTTTATGTATCCAACATATGTGTATCTGCGAATTTTTTGTTGAGACGTTTCTGTTTGGTCATAGGATCATGGGTAATTTAGCCATCCCTCATTTTTTGAGTTGTAGTCATGCTCGTTCATAACAAGTTTATTTGTCTATGTGTAGTGTTCTATTAGTATTGACTTCATATTCTCCGTAAGTCCAATTTGCCTCATAGGTGTAGACGACCTAATGCCCAAAAAACATATTGCAAAATGTTTGAAAACTCTGAAAAAATATCCGGGAGTACATCTAGAGAATGGGAAAAAAGAAATTTGTTGTGGCCTGTGCAAAAAGCCAATATTTTGTGCTCTAAAATATATTTTCACAAGACATCTTTTTTGGTATTTTTACAAAGGACAAAACAAATGTTCTTTTAACATAAAACTTTGTGGGAGAACATAGGATGTCTCGATGTATACCCAGGATTTTTATCCTTTTTCTAAAATTTCAAAACACATTTAAAATACATTTTTATAATTGGTGTCTTTAGACCCGCATGCCAAAATACTATGTCACATATTCTCGCTCTAGATATTTTTATTGATATACCATGCGTATGCATAGTATTTCGTAATAAGAGTTTATATCATTTCTGCCACTATGACCAACTCGAAACTTAGGTATGTCATTTGATCGATTGAGACTGCAATATTACCACCACTCTACCACAACACTTTTCAATTTTGCCATTTCATCATCTTTTTACCATTAGTTTATAATCATTTTTGCCAATCAGGTTCTTCATCCTTTTTTTATTTTGTATATTACTAATTGATTAGACCTACATGTTATTACTTTGACAAATCCAGATAAGTAGTTGACCATGTTGCCACAATGTGTCCTTATAAGATTTAGTTATAACAATTTGGATCATATGATTGGTAGATTACAATTAACTCATTATGTGCATGCGTGGAAGCTCCAGCGATTACACATTACACAAGAACACATGCAATCCCCTTCTCCAAAAATTACACATTACACAATATTCCACTATGAGAGAAGCAATCACTCAGGAAAGAAAAAATGTGACATGACTAGTTGTCATAGTAAATAGTCTACATTCAATATTCATGTTTATTTGTACGCATGGAATCTTCTTGATAAAAATAGTCATCCATAATATATGTGCATAAATTATGGCCTTCGGACCAGTTATTCGTGCAAATGCTTACGTGCTAGGATAACTAATGTGAAGACAACATCCTTCAAGTTGGATTTAGTCATGAGCATCAGTTGACCCATGATAATCACTATGTATAATCATTATGTTCACTTAGATTAGAAAAACAAATGACATTTTACCTAAAACCAACTGCTCATATGTTGCGGCACAAAGATGAAACCATCAGCACAGTGATGTAGAGGTGAGTAACCTAATAATCCAAATCCCTAGGCTCTATGATACGTCGAAAACGTATCTATAATTTTTGATGTTCCATGCTTGTTTAGTATCTACTTTGCTTTGCTTTGTCTACACTTTGAGGTGTTTTTATATGTTTTTCTGGACTAACCCATTAACAAGATGTCATAGTGCCAGTTGTCTGTTTTCTTCTGTTTTTGGTTCTAGAAAGACAGAAAATCAATATTCTCGGAATTGGACGGGACAAAAGCCAAAGTTAATATTTTACTGTGGGAAACACGAAGCCAGAGTACGAGACGAAGGAGAGCCACCAGGGGCCACACCCCCTGGCCGCACGGCTGGGCCCAGCCCGCGCCTGGGGGGTGCGGCCGCCCTGGCTGCCCCTGCCTCGCCTCTTTGCCTATAAAGACCCCCTCCCCGATACATAAACCCTAAGTACACGATCAATATTCCACGAAACCATCTGTAGCCGCCGCCACCATCGTCCCTAGATCGGGGGAATCTGAATCTCTTCCTGGCACCCTGCCGGAGGGAAGATCATCCCGAGGGCCTTCTTCTTCATCATGCCAGCCTTCGGTATAAAGCGTGAGTAGTTCCACCTTGTACTACGGGTCCATGTAGTAGCTAGATGGTTGTATCTCCTCCTTTGTGCTTTCATATCTAGATCTTGTGAGCTCCGTTCATGATCAGGGTCTCATCTATTTGTAATCATACATGTTGTGTTTGCGGGGATCGATGGATATTGAGATTATTATGTCAGATTGATTTATGGTTTTGTCTTATTGATTCTATCATGTCTGTGTTGTTTGTGATCTTGCATGCTCTCCGTTGTTAGTAGCTATCTTGGCCAAGTAGTTGCTAGTGACTCCAAGAGAGGTATTTATGCTCGATAGTGGGTTCATGCCTCTATTTAATCTAAGGGAAGTGACAGAAATCTCTAAGGTTATAGATGTGTTGTTGCCACTAGGGAGAAAACAAGGTTCTCTTGTTCATGGAAAAGTGGATTGTTTACCTTACATACTTTGCTTAAAGCAGTTGTCTGTTGCTTGCAACTTAATACTGGAGGGTGTTCGGATGATAACCCAAAGGTGGACTTCTAGTCATAGATGCAGTTGGTTGGCGGTCTATGTATCTTGTTGTATTTCCCAATCGAATCTCATATGATCATGATGTCTAGTATTGCATTGTTATGCCTTGCTCAGTCCTGTTAATTGCCCTGTTGTAATTTGTTTACCCAGCATGCCATGTTTGTTTATGTAAGGAGAACACCTCTAGTGAACTATGGACCCCGGTCCAATCTTTACCATTGATACATCTTCCACTGTTTACCGTTTACTTGTTGCAAACCACTATTACCTTCCACACCATACAGTTAATCCTTTGTTATAGAAAACCGGTGAGATTGATAACCTCACTGTTCGTTGGGGCAAAGTCTTGAGTTTGTGTTGTACATGTCTCCAAGTTGTTAGCAACACCTTTGAGTCGTTTCCTTCCTCCTACTGGTTCGATAACCTTTGTTTCTTACTGAGGGAAAACTTGTGTTGTGCTCATCATACCTTCCTCTTGGGGTCTCCCAACGAAGCTTCCACGCACCATCAAGACTTTTCTAGCGTCGTTGCCGGGGAGGCTAAGGACGTCTTCACAAGGGGAGTCCTTCACAACCTTTCTCTTTACTTTGTTTTTGTTTTGCTTAGTTCCTTTTGCTTGGTTTTTTTTCCTCTTTTTTATCAAAAACTCCAAAAAATAGATTAGTTTGGTTTGCTTTCTCTTATTAAAAATATAAAAAAATTAGTTACTGCTCTAGTTGCTACCATGTCTGGTTTTGGTCCAATCCATGTGTCACCTATGGAAAGTATCTTTACTTCGAAGCAAGAAAGTAAAGAGAGTTTCAAAGAAGTTTGGTCTAGAATCTCTGATTTACAAAGAAAAACTGAGCCTAACATGAGTCTTAGCTTGGTTATTAATAATTTCTATGGTGGCCTTGATCTTTGTTATCGATATGCTTTGGATGCTGTAGCTGGGAAAGATATTTTTTCGATGTACTGAGGATGAAGCTTTGGATGCCATAAATAAGTTGATTATAATTATAATATGCCCAGCAAGTCTGATTCTTCCTTTATAAACATCTATGCTAGGTTGAACACTCATGAGACCCATACAGTTGCTTTGAAAGATTGATATAACATGCTTAGAGAGCACCATGATTATGTTCCAATAAGTTCTGAACCTTCAAAATGGTTTCCTACAATAAAAGTTGCTATAAATAGTGAAACTTTTGATGCTCGTTGTGATATCATGGCTGAGTTTTGCCTTATGCCTAAAGATATCTATGAGTCTTTGAATCTTTGGGGACTTTCTGAAGGAGGACAAGAAATATATCTTACTAATAATACCACATTATTACCCATTGGAATAGCTGAAGGTGTGTTTATAAAAATCTCAGGGAAAGTGGTGTCTACTGATTATCTTGTTATTGAATGTGTAGGAAAAGGACAGATTACACTTGGAAGATCCCCGCTGAAACACCTTGGAGCAATAATAGATGTGGGAAAAGGCATTATGCATTTTGCTTCTCCAATAAGCAATCATATTTTCGCTAAAGAGAAGAAGAGAGGTAAGAAAGGTAGGAGCAAGAAAGTTGATGTTAATGCTTCTTCATTTGAAAATACTTAATTCTTGCTTCTTGTGCCTAACTTAAAGGCGTTAAAAAAAGTACTTATTGGGAGATAACCCAAAAGTTTATTGAGTCTTGGAAGTTATTACTTTATTAATGACCTCTTCTTATCCTTTTTGTTTGCTTTTTGTGCCAAAAATGACCTCTAATGAGAGGGAAGTAAGATTTGGGGAGTTACTGTCCCAAAATAGATTTTTGTGTTCCACCATAAAAATTCGTGTAAAATTGATGTAATTCGGATTGAGCTAATATTTTCTGAATAAATCCCCCAGTATCTTAGCTAACTTTCGTTAGTTCAACACTTTTTGATTTGAGCAACAGAAGGTCTTCGAAAAAATTGGTTTCTAACTACTGGTCTGTTTTGACAGATTTCTGCCATTATTTGCATTTGCTTCTTATTGATTCCTTTTTGGGTTCTTTTTGGGAAATTGAGTTTTTTGAAGAAGTTGCTACACTAGCTTGTGTTTTTAGTCAAATTTTTGTTGTTCTAAAGCTAAAGCCAAGGGTATATGATCTTTTGAATACACTAATGTTGCTAATGAAGATTGTGTGACGTTTTGTATGAAGGAAATTTTTCAGGTGTAGAGAGAGAATGATGTAATGAGATGAAGATTGGACAAAAGCTCAAACATGGGGATGACACCCCGGTGTCACCCCAAGAAATATCTAAGAGGTACAAGCGTCAAAGCTTGGGGATGCCCAAGGCATCCCCTTCTTCATCAATAAAAAGCTCAGGTCTTTCTAGACACTTCGTTTTTATTGTTTCATGCACTGCTGTGTTGTTCTTGAAGCGTCTTAGTTTACGTTTGTTTTGCTTAGTTTGTTTAGTTTACTTTAATAAAGTAGTTTGGACCCCCCCTCTCATTGTGTTGTTTAAAATAAGTTGATTGGTGTTGGAAAGGAGTAGAAAGTTCTTGCTTGAAAGTGCAAGAGGAGCTTGATTTGATTGTGACTTAGACTTTAACATGTCATGCTAGGTGTTATTTTGACCTTATGCTTAGTCATTATTGTTGTAGCATGACTTGTTCCAAACAATTGGGATTGCTTAGTGTGCCTTGAAGGAATCATGCGTTGTTTTAGCATACAAAAGCATAGTATTGTGGTATTCTCCTTTGATGTTTTGTTTGGGTTGACTTGGCACATGATTACACCATGTTATGACTATGAACAAGTCACCATATCCTCTATGATCATTTAGTCCTTGAATTGCAGTACCACTCTATGCTTTGATTAGTAATGTTTTGTCGCTCTCATGATTATGGCCATTATTGCTCTCTTAGTTATTTGCTCCCAGTCTTTTGATAGCCTCCACTTGTATGAGTAAGCTCTAATCATGATTCCAACTCCCAAGAAACCAAGTTATTCCAAAGTGTCCACTATAAATTCCTATGCATGGTGTGTTACACCATTCCAAGTATATTCTTGTTTTCAGCTATCTTCCAATTAAAAAGTATTTTGTTATGTGAAAACTTAGTGATTAAAGATCTCATGAACTTGATGGCAAACTTTATATTCCTTGCCCCTAATAAACTTGAACCATTGTGTCATCTATGGTGTATATGATTACACTTACACCTTGGAATTAGCAGAACCATGTTGTCATGGGGAACCCTTTCAACATTGCACTTGTACTTTGTACACAGTTGATATCATGCTCTTTTGTCTATGGATGTCGTCGGTGTGAAATGAAAGGGGATCTTGTAAGTACATGGAGTTATGTATTTTGTGTTAGAGAAATGCCTAGGCCGCTATCCTAAGCCATGCCTAATCATGGTGGAAACTTGTGGCATCACCATAATGAAATCTATGAAGCATTCTTCTTATAAAAAAAAGAGATCGAGAAAAAAGAGACATATGAGAAAAGAGGAAAGAGAGAAAAAAGCACCTTATTCCCATGGTAAATAAGAAGAATGCTGAGATGCTCATTGTCTGCTTGCCTTGTCATTTTGGTTATGGGAAAGCTCTTGTACCATGTGCAAGGGGTACCCCGTTGGCGGTTCTATATGATACACATGTACTTACTATGACAAGAACTTGCAAGTAACTAAACTTGAGTAGCATGAGGAGCGGCCCTTGTATTCAAGGGACATGAGATTGCCAACTTATACTTTGTCAAGCATATATACTTCATAGTTTGTTCACTTTAACCTTAATCACTTCAAGATGCTTATGATAGGGGCAATGAGGGCTGAAAGCTAACAGGTACCATAATTTTTGGAAGCTCTTTTTGAAACTTGAAATCTCTGCTTCCCTTTATGAAGGGCCTTTCTTCCACTACTATATTGAGTCTCCATCTTCTACCTTTAGGCACCAGTTAAGAGAGCATAGTTGCCATTCTTAGTTCTATGTGCAGTGTCCCAAAACTTATTGATTGAGGCATATTGTTGATATTGCTTGTTCTTGTGCTATTTATATCTAGTCACTCTTATGAACTTTGAAGGTGTCCTATGCATCTATTTTCTACTCCATGAGGGACAAGCTGAATGCCACTATGCCATGTTTTCTATGTGTGAAACAAACAAACGTTTTTCAATGCATGTTATTCATGATCTTTGTTTGTAGCCTTTCATGTTGCATGCATAGTTACTTTGTCTTATTGTTAGAACTCCATCTTTAATGCACATGTTTAGAGTTCTTTGATCTCAGCTTTCAATGCTTGCAAATGGTTTGATCTTGGTTCTGATGGTGCATGTCACCTCAAAAATTATTCTTTTTATCACTTACCTACTCGAGGACGAGCAGGAGTTAAGCTTGGGGATGCTTGATACGTCGGAAACGCATCTATAATTTTTGATGTTTCATGCTTGTTTAGTATCTACTTTGCTTTGCTTTGTCCACACTTTGAGGTGCTTTTCATATGTTTTCTGGTACTAACCTATTAACAAGTTGCCACAGTGTCAGTTGCCTGTTTTCTGCTGTTTTTGGTTCCAGAAAAGCTAGTAAAGAAATATTCTCGGAATTGGACGGGACAAAAGCCAAAGTTAATATTTCACAGAGGAGAACACGATGTCCAGAGGAGAGACGGAGGGGCGCCACAGGGCGGCTGCACCCCCAGGCGCGGCCTAGGGTGGGCCCGCGCCTGGGTAGGGTGTGGGCCTCCTGGCCGCCTCCCAGCCTCGCCTCTTCGCCTATAAGAAGCCCCCGATGCCTAAACCCTAAGCACTCGATCAATATTCCACGAAACAGTCTGTAGCCTCCGCCACAATCATCTCTAGATCCGGGGGATCTGAAGCTCTTCTCGGCACCCTTCCGGAGGGGAGATCATCCCGGAGGCCTTCTTCTTCATCATGCCAGCCTCCGGTATGAAGCGTGAGTAGTTACACCTTGGACTACGGGTCCATGTAGTAGCTAGATGATTGTATCTCCTCCTTTGTGCTTTCATGTCTAGATCTTGTGAGCTCCGTTCATGATCAAGATCTCATCTATTTGTAATCATGCATGTTGTGTTTGCGGGGATCCGATGGATATTGAGATTACTATGTCAGATTGATTAATGGTTTTGTCTTATTGATTCTATCATGTCTGTGTTGTTTATGATCTTGCATGCTCTCCGTTGTTAGTAGCTACCTTGGCCAAGTAGTTGCTAGTGACTCCAAGAGGGGGTATTTATGCTCGATAGTGGGTTCATGCCTCTATGAAAGAACATTTCATAATCCCTAGTGTTTCGTGTGTTAGATAACAATATCAAGGATTATTTAATGTGTGTTGAAGTGCTGCAGATCTTTACATTGAAAAATGAAATCTGCTTTTGGGGGGCGGATAATCCGCCCCACCCCATACCCAGAAGGGCGCAACCCCCATAGAGGGGCGGAGAATCAGCCAGATTTTCCGGCATGGGCGGATTGTCCGCCCCCCTGTAGGGGTTCGTAGCATGGAAAACAATTTTTTTCTACCGCATGAACACACAATCAAGATCTAATCTATGATCAAGCCAAGATCTATCTACTAGATTGTAGCAACGAGACAATAGAGTACTAACCCTCGAAGATCCAAAGCGGTTAACGAGAGCAGATTCTCGTGGATGATGTCGTCGTACACTTCCGATCTCAAGATCGCGTAGACGATCCTTCCGGCGCTGCGTTCCGGCAGCGCTTCCGCAGTCGATCACACATTCGGTACTTGATGAAGACCTTCCTCTCCCTTGTTCCAGCAGGCAGAGGAGGTTGTAGCACTCTCCTCGCGATTCCGGCAGCACGACGGCGTGGTACCGAAAGTAGAGGGGAGATCTCGCAGGGCTTCGCCTTAAGCCGGAGCGAGTATGGTGGACTATGAGAGAGGCCTTGGCGATCTAGGGTTTAGAGGCACCAAGGAGAGAGGGATAGGCCAGCGGCTAGGGCAAGGGGAGGGCCCCAACTCGGCGGCTAGGCAAACCCTAGGGGCGGCGGCGACTTGGTGGAGGCCGGCGGCTAGGGCTAGGGTTTAGAGGAGAGAGGTGTAAGGTAGAGGGGGCACCCCTGCCCCTTCTTTTATAGGTGGGAGGGAGGAGCCTAGGAGGAGGGAGTCCTCCTCCAACTCCTCCTACTTGGCGGCGGGTGGAGGGAGTGGGACTTCCTCCCCAAGTAGGTTTCCTACTCTCCCTCCACCAAGCAAACTTGCCGTTTGACTTTTCAAATTGGCGTTTGACTTTTCAAACTAGGATTTGATTTATCCCTTTATTTTGCTCAACGATGACACCTAATACATGATGCAACCGTTCCAACTTGTTATGACACATTCATGTACCCTTCCCCTCCGGAGTGCCGGACCTTCCGGACCCTTCTAGAACATTCCCGATGAAAACACCGGAATCATTCTCCAACTCCGAAACAGGACTTTCCTTATATGAATCTTATTCTTCGGACCATTACGGATCTCCTCGTGATATCCCGGATCCCATCCGAGACTCTGAACAACATTCGGTTTCTTTCTCATCATTCCATAACTACTCAACAACATCGAATCCTTAAGTGTGTCTCCCTACGGTTCGTGAATTATGCGGACATGACCGAGACACTTCTCCGACCAATAACCAATAGAGGAATCTGGAAATCCATATGGCTCCCACATATTTATACGATTACTTTGCGATCGAATGAACCACTTACATACGATACCAATTTCCCTTTGTCTCACGATAGTTTACTTATCCGAGGTTTTGATCGTCGGTATCTCTACATACCTAGTTCAACCTCGTTACCGATAAGTACTCTTTTCTCGTTCCCGTGGTATGTTATCCCTTGTGAGTCAGTCACATGCTTTCAAGCTAATTGGATGACATTCCACCGAGAGGGCCCAGAGTATATCTATCCGTCATATGGATGGACAAATCCCACTCTTGATCCATGAGCCTCAACCCATACTTTCCGAACACCCAATGCCACCTTTATAGCCACACAGTTACGGTGTGGTGTTTGATGTCATCAAAGCATCCTTCCGGAGATGGTGATTAACATGATCTCATGGTCGAAGGAATTAGGTTACTATGTATCAGAAAGCTTATAGCAAATGAACTATATTAAATGACTTGATCTTCATGCTACGCTTAACTATAGGAGTATGTTCATCATATCATTCTCCTAATGATATGACCCTGTTGTTAATAACATCTCTATGTTCATGATCAGCAAACCATGATCATATATTAACCAACAAGCTAGTTTAACAAGAGGCTTTACTAGGGACTCTTTTATGTTTACAAATCACACAAGTATTAATGTTTCCGGTTAATACAATTATAGCATGGTATGTAAACATTTATCATAAGTATGAAGATATGATAATAACCACTTTATTATTGCCTCTTGGGCATATCTCCAACACCCCCACCTCGTGGAAATTCACTAAGTCTGTCCCTGCGTCGCTCTCTGTATGGGGGGCAGATTTCCCCCCGAACTTTCCGGCTCAGGGGCGAAGTTTTCCCCTAGGCTGGATAGTCCGCCCCCTGAGGGGGCGGATAATCCGCCCCTCGAGGAATTTCGCCAAGTCTGGACCTACGTCGCTCTCTGTATGGGGGGCGGAATTTCCCCTGGAGTTTCCGTCCTGGGGGCGGAGTTTTTCCCCAAACTTCTTCAATGGCCAGATCTGGGCATAGGGTATTTAAGCCTGCCTTCCCCTCCTGCCAGATCTCTTGGTTCATTCGAAAAAGTCAAGATCTGATCTGCAACCTTCACCCAAGAGAGCTCCACCTAGATCCACCCAAAGTCCCCGTCCCTTGGGGAATCGAAGGAGGAGGACTCGATCTTCAATAACTGCAATCAAGCGCTTTATATCCTCTCCATTCGTTTGGAGAATCTCCGATCTAGTATTTCTTACAAATATCTAGATCATTGCTTTTGATTATATTGATAATCCTTGTTCTTGTGACAGCTTGTTGTCATTACGGGAGCCCCCAATTCAGTTGTGGGTGTGTGCGCCGGTAGAGTTGTAAAGGCACAGGTTCCCTCCTTGAAGGGTACCAATAGTGGAGAAGGTGGATCAGGCCTTTCGTGGCGAGATCCATCGGAGAATAGGGTGAGGCCTATTGTGGCGTGGTGGTCTTAGAACCGCCCACCCCTCCAACGCATATGTACTTCCCTTAACAAGGAAGGAACTGCAGTAAAACAAATCCCTGTGTCTCCGCGTGCTCCACTACGGTTCCCTCGATCCTCTCTTTACGTGCTTAGTAGCTAGGGTGGCATATAGGGAAATTCTCGTAGTTGCATATCTAGAGAATTTACTTTATGCTAAGACTAAAATTGAAAAAGAACTAAAAATTGCGTAGCACCTATTCACCCCCCCTCTAGGTGCCCATACGATCCATTTCACTCTATTTAATCAAGGGAAGTGACAGAAATCTCTAAGGTTGTAGATGTGTTGTTGCCATTAGGGAGAAAATAACGGTCTCTTGTTCATGAAACAAGTGGATTGTTTACCTTACACACTTTGCTTAAAGCAGTTGTCTATTGCTTGTAACTTAATACTGGAGGGGGTTCAGATGATAACCCAAAGGTGGACTTCTAGTCATAGATGCATTTGGATGGCGGTCTATGTATATTGTTGTATTGCCCAATCGAATCTCATAGGATCTTTGTGTCTAGTATTGCATTGTTATGCCTTGCTCAGTCCTGTCAATTGCCCTGCTGTAATTTGTTTACCCAGCATGCCATATTTGTTTATCTAAGGAGAACACCTCTAGTGAACTATGGACCCCGGTCCAATCTTTACCATTGATACATCTTCCACTGTTACTGTTTACTTGCTGCAAACCATCATCACCTTTCACACCACACAGTTAATACTTTGTTACAGCAACCGGTGAGATTGACAACCTCACTGTTAGTTGGGGCAAAGTCTTGAGTTTGTGTTGTGCAGGTTTCCACATTGCTTGCAACACCTTTGAGACGTTTCCTTCCTCCTACTGGTTTGATAACCTCGGTTTCTTACTGAGGGAAGACTTGCTGCTGTGCTGCATCATACCTTGCTCTTGGGGTTTCCCTACGAAGCGCTCCCACATCAATAACACGCCAACAAGTAGTTCCACCATGGACTACGGGTCCATGTAGTAGCTAGATGGTTGTATCTCCTCCTTTGTGCTTTCATGTCTAGATCTTGTGAGCTCCGTTCATGATCAAGATCTCATCTATTTGTAATCATGCATGTCGTGTTTGCGGGAATCCGATGGATATTGAGATTACTATGTCAGATTAATTAATGGTTTTGTCTTATTGATTCTATCATGTCTGTGTTGTTTGTGATCTTGCATGCTCACCGTTGTTAGTAGCTATCTTGGCCAAGTAGTTGCTAGTGACTCCAAGAGGGTATTTATGGTCGATAGTGGGTTCATGCCTCTATTTAATCTAAGGGAAGTGACAAAAATCTCTAAGGTTGTAGATGTGTTGTTGCCACTAGGGAGAAAACAACGGTCTCTTGTTCATGGAACAAGTGGATTGTTTACCTTACACACATTGCTTAAAGCAGTTGTCTGTTGCTTGCAACTTAATACTGGAGGGGGTTCGGATGATAACCCAAAGGTGGAATTTTAGTCATAGATGCAGTTGGATGGAGGCCTATGTATCTTATTGTATTGCCCAATCGAATCTCATAGGATCATGATGTCTAGTATTGCATTGTTATGCCTTTCTCAGTCCTGTTAATTGCCCTACTATAATTTGTTTATCCAACATGTCATGTTTGTTTATATAAGGAGAACACCTCTAGTGAACTATGGATTCTGGTCCAATCTTTACAATTTATATATCTTCCACTGTTTACCGTTTACTTGTTGTAAACCATCATTACCTTTTACACCATATAGTTAGTCCTTTATTACAGCAAATCGGTGAGATTGACAACCTCACTGTTCGTTGGGACAAAGTCTTGAGTTTGTGTTGTGCAGGTCTTCAAGTTGCTAGCAACACCTTTAAATCGTTTTCTTCCTCCTACTGGTTCGATAACCTTGGTTTCTTACTGAGGGAAAACTTGCTGCTGTGCTCATCATACCTTCCTCTTGGGGTTTCCCAACGAAATGTTCACGCACTCATCACTCTGTGACTTTGATTTCATGTATTTGTATGTTTTGCATGTGGCGTTCCTTAATTTGTTGTTAAAATATAGGGTTGATAAATTTATATCTTCCTTATGGTGAAAATTTCAACGATATGATAAGTAATCATACCATTGGTTTGTCATGTATCACAAGTGAGAAGAAAACTTCATTATCGTTGCCGATCATTTTATTTGGTTATTTTTGTTAGGGAACCATGATTTTTTTTAAATTCAGTGAGCTTGAGCGGGACAACAAAAATAAAAGTATATAATCATGTAGTGATATTGTACATTTGAAATGACTATAGATATTGCATTGGTTTGTATTAAGGAAGACGTGTGTTGCACATGCATACTAACTAGTAACATGATGGTCCAATCAATCCGTGAGATATAAAATAAAGAGGAAGGGATGGAGAACCTAGAATGGTAAAACTGATTATAGATTAATAGTGGAAGGATGACGGGATGGCAAAGTAAGGAGTGTTGTAACGAAGTAGTGGCAAGATTGGTAAAACTGAGTTTCGGGTTGGTCATAATGGCAGAAATGATAAATACCTTCATAATAATTGGTTCTTCATATGACTTGTCACTTTTTATATTTTGTCTTTTTGGGATGCATGTGTTTATTGTGTTTCTTCCTCACTTTTTATGCGGTGGTAATATCATTCTAAGTCTATCACCACTTGGGTCGTACCCGGCATTGTCATTCTAACTTTCTAAGTCTATGTATCACCATTGAGGTGCACAAGCTGACATATTTTTACATGGAGAACCCTCAGTCCAAAATTAGATGTCAGAGATTTGTCTAGATTCATATGTATATATACAATAAAACTCGTAGATACGTATGTATCTAGACAAATTCGAGATATCTATTTGAGATGGAGGGAGTACAATGAATTCTAAACAAGTTTCTAGCAGTGCTTTGTAGGATTTTGATACCACAATTATTTTCGTATTTTTACAGGTTCCTGTTTGGGAGAAAAGGTACAATAGCCAATTCTATAAAGATACTTAAATATAAAAGTGCACGTACAACTACATGACCATTGCACTTAGCAATTCTTGTTTTTATTCTATTCATTCATGAGATAAATTCTTCCATGGCGTTGATGTCATCTTCAAGACTAAGCTTGTTTTTTATTCTACACATGACATAAATTCTTCCAATCTCATGTCATGGTCGATACAAAAATGAAGGGCATGGCATCATTGTCCTTGCTTCGACCCATTCTACTTGTTGGGCTTGACTTTGTAATATCCAAAAAGAATTCCTAAAATAAGAATTTACATAGAACTAGTTGAAAAAGGAAAAGACGAAGTACCAACTTGCCGTCCTCAAAAGATTTGTGGATAAGTAAGTAAATGGATACCACGGTGAACTGATCGTAGGATAATGGTCACTAAATTGTACAGGCATCTCACCCCCTTATCTCTCGGGCTTCTGGCTATAATAACCGGCCTTTCGACCACATACAGTGCAAATCTTCTCCGGGATCCCTCGTTCTAGATGTTGGTGCGACCTAAGGATGACAAGCACTATGAAGTCCGGTGATTTAAGTACATGACCTGTTGGGGTCAAGAATTAAACCGAGGAGAAACCACATCAAGCCAAGGCTAAGCATATCATTTTCTTATAAAGCAAAACTTACGATAGTTGAACTCTACAATTAATGGGTACAACAAGCTTAATATTTGTGCATATATTGTATAAACACTAAGTTGATTAAGTACTATTTTACTAATGCTTATCCTTGTTATTTCATGACTTTAATCTTCAGCATGTCATGTCAAGTCCATTTCTATAAATACAGGTTAAATAGAGTAAAAAACTTGCATGGATACATTGACCCCTTTGAAACAACTCATGTGGACTTCGTTTGAACTATATGTCAAAGATCTAGCTGGCTGGCTACAACTAATGACACAACAAAATTACTCAAGGTCTTTTATGGCACCTTCAAATGAATAAGAGCAAATACCTAACAAATACTATATAAGATGTTTGATTGTACGTCACCATATCTTCCCAAGAAAAAAACACACACTGGTACTGATGTTGATTACAACGATCTCATTAGATGAGTTTTTTTCCAGGTAATCTCATTAGATGAGGTTGTCGTTGGGTAGTGTGTTGTTCAGCTGTTTTCTATGAAAACCAGCACATGTGAATGAAGCTTAAATGGTGTTTTGGTCCAAACTAGTTTGTACCCCAGAAAATGTACAGTACCAAGTCTTACCTATTCTTGGTAGATGCGGTTACTTTGATGTGTCTTTGTAAGACAGAAGAGAAAGAGAAGTACTACATGCCCCTTCCAACTCGAGGCAAAAGCCTAGTTAGTTCTTTTCTGAAATGGATGCTCCTTCGTTAGTTCGCTCCATTGCTGCATAGGAAATGTCAATGTATGTAGAGTGGGGGATGTGATACCATCTGACCTTCTACCACTGCCCTTATTCTGGATCTTCCAGCGGCTACAGTACGTCTGCGAACCCAACCCAAGCTACTCCGTACCTAGTTTCCTATCTTTCTGGCATCATTTTCCACTCCCACATGAAGAATGTGCTATAGACCCAGCTCTGTCGAGGATTCAACAGAAAATGCAAGACGAAATCAATTGCAGAGGAAGGATTCTAGAGCCCAGTCAGTTCATACCATCGCATGTGAGAAAGAGAGGAGTAGCTCATGCACCGCTCTAATGCACCAGATAGCACGGGCAACAGGCCCAAGCCGGTAGGAACTAGGAACAGTGCATGGAAGCATCACAAGTTCAAGCATCGCAGACAAAAAAAAGTAGCCGAAAATCATGGTGATTGACTATTCTTCGGAGGCCAGTCTCAGATGAAAACGAAAAGCCTCCGTTTCAGAAACACCCAATAGCTTCTGCACGACCAGAATAAGATCCAAACTCAAACTGAGCATTTTGAGAAGCCCTGCTATCAAACTGTAGCTGCTTGTACTGATTAGTTCTCCATTTCTGAGTGCACCCGTCCTCAACAACAAATTTCATTAACTCGAGCACCCTAGCATTCAGAACAAAGAACTTTGCAAAGTTGACATCTGGCTTCTTGCCCATGTAGCACTTCAACTCCACATAGCTGAGATGGTCAAGACATTCAATTGGATCTGTTGGGTCTAGATGGTGCACATTTTTCATATCCTTCTGTAGAGATGACTGAAAAGAGTATAAACGGTTCAAAAACATGTATTGCCAAGCGATATAATAAAACCTTCTACGTCACAAGTAAGAGGATGAAAAACAAGTGTACCCGAGAGAAAAAAAGATGAAAGATGTGAAATTGATTTTAACACTGCAAGTTATTGAAGAAGAGATTCACCAACTCACCATGATATATAGCTTCTCCAAGCAAGGAAACACTTTGAGGAAGGCAACAACTGCATCAAGATCAGGGCCAGTAGACCTGAGATGTAAAACCTTCACACTGTGCATTAACATTTTCATGTTGCCAACAACCATTTCATGCGAATAGAAAAGGCGTTAAAACAAGATAAGTGCAAGCTGCGTGGAATGTCAAACCTGGGATAGCCAGCCACAGCTACCTGTGAAACTGTGGTTCCAAGCTTGAGTTTATCAAAGTTGTCTGTCAGTGAGCCCAAGATCTCCAGTTTCGGTGCCCTGATGACCTGGATGACTGGTGTAGTATGATACAGATCAGATGTGACGCATCTTTCCAGGCAAGGGGCATTCTGGATGACCATTTCCTTCATGTAGTGATCATCACAGACACCAAGGAAGTGTCACTGAGTTGATCACCAAGCGGTTGAAGCCACCACAATTTTCAAGCAGTAGGCTCTCGAGGATAGGGCATCCTGAGAGAATGCTGTGGAGAGTGCTTTCACATATGGAAAGGTCACCCAGGGTGAGTGTTTTCAGGTGCAGGAAATTAAATACTAGGTCCTCATCCTCAAATAGAGTAAATTGCAAAAGGCTACGACAATTGAGGTTAGAGCTTAAAAAAACTACGACTTTTCGGGTTTGCTGCAAAAAACTACAACTTTTGTGCCTAATAGTCCCAAAAAACTACCAACTCCGTGTGAGCGTCGTTTTAACCCGAGTTGATTATGTTTCTGACATGGATGGCCCAATGTCAGGCTGATGTGGCATGTGTATTTTGCAAAATTGACCTTCATGCTATTCCAAATTCAATCTTAGAACTACTCATTTTATTTATTCTTTATTCTTTTATCTTTTATCATTTTTTTTTCTTTTTTTCCTTTCCTTTTCTTCGTGCGTTGACCAAACTGTGCTAGCTCCTAGACGCGCACGCGGGGCGTCGAGCACAACGGATGGCGGAAGCGCTCACCGGCGAGCACCCAAATCAGCAGCTCCTCGCGCCTCTCCGTGTGAACTCCAGCCTGCTCCTCTCCACGCGACCTCCGGCGACCTAAGACCTGCGCCTCTCCACGACCTCCGGTTGTAGCAGTTCGCTGGCCCTGCGCCCTCGCCGGCCTACAGTAGCTCGCCGCCTCGCGACCTGCGCCTCTCCGCGACCTCCAGCCCGCACAAGCTCGCTGGCGTCGCCGGCCGGGCAGCGGCTCGCCGCCTCGTCCCGCGCCCTTGCCAGCCCACAGCAGCTCGTTGCCCCGAGCAGGCTCGCCGGCCTACAGCAGTTCGCTGCCTCGCAACCTGCGCCTCTCCACGACCTCCAGCCCGCACAGGCTCGTTGGCGTCGACGGCCGGGCAGCAGCTCGCCGCCTCGTCCCGCGTCCTTGCCAGCCCACAGCAGTTCGCCGTCCCGCGCCCTTGACGCCCCGCAGCAGCTCGCCACCCCGTGCCCTTGCTGGCCCACGCAGGCTCGCTGGCCAGGAAGCAGCTCCCCGACCCGTCCCGCGCGCTCGCCGGTAGTGGCGGCGACAGATGGAGGCGGCGACCGGAGCAGCGGCGGCATATGGACGACAAGTGAAAAGGGGACCTGGTATTAGAAGATGCAATAGATGAAGGTGTTTTTTTAAAAATATGTGGGCCCATCCTGTCGAAATTGTGATTAAACCAGCTAATTGCCCTGTTACACAGAAGTTGTAGTTTTTTGTAGTCAGCTGCCCCAAAAGTTATATTTTTTTCAGCAAACCCAAAAATCGTAGTTTTTTGAAGCCCTAGCCTCAATTGTCATAGCTTTTTGCAATTTACTCTCCTCAAATAGGCAGCAATGGGCAATTATTGCCACACGGAGGGTCGGCGTGAAGCGGAGCACGAACAGCGGTAGAACACCATCAAATTTAGCAACATAGATGTCAATCTCCTGAAGATTATCAAGGGCCAGGGACATGAACCAGCCATCAAGATCAGCAAAGTACATGCTGTCGAGGTGGAGGCGGCGAATGGGGCCCTGGTGCTCAGAAAGGATCTTGGTTACAACCTCAATTTTGTCGGGACAATACCCACTAATATGGTCAGTGTCAAGGTTGAGCGGGACAGAGAGCCATAGGTGACGCCAGCGGCGAGAAAGAGCAGAGGTGCGCACAGCATCATCGGTTCGGAGGAAGGAGATGATGGTGCCGAGTATATCATCCGGGAGGAGACTGATCAGATCGATTTCCTCCAGTTTCATTCTCTTCGCTGTGTTCATGTTTTAATGAGAAAAGGCACGCAAGGCTTCAACTGCTCTTTCACGAGCATCAACAAATTCAGGGTTATAGTTCTTCAAAACCGTGAATGCATTTTCAGCCATCTCCTACACAAGAAAAGGAGAAAGTTAATACAAATTAAAGAGCATAGTTCGTCTGGAAAAAATACTGGCATAACGTCAAACTACTGTCATAGTAAACTAATTTGTAAACTGCAACATGTCAGGATGCTAGTTGTACACATGGTTCTTTTCAGGGCATCTTGGAGTGCAGGAAATGGTACTCATGGCCTAGTAAGATAGCCAGTGCTAACCAATATTATTGAAGTCGTACACCCGATTCAACTCACCACGGTAATGAATTGCAGATCAGTCACGACTAGTCATGATTAGTCGTCCACTGATAGGTGACCACTACTTGGTTGCACCAAATACTATGCAGAGAAAAATATCATACACATACTACAAATCCGTGGTTCAGACTCCACACGCTAAGAATCAGTGGTGCCATCATGATCTTGATTGTTAATTAAACACTCAAGAAGCGGATCGGTTCAACTTAATTTGAGAATAAGGAGGGCTGCAAAGGTACTGAAATTGCGAATGCTATTTATTCTGAATTCCAATCAACACAAGGCTTTGCATACATGTGAACTATCCACTTCACATTATTTTCTCGCATAACTCCATAAGATCAGCATCTGTTCCTAGACATCAATGCTATCTCTATCTGACAGGTCAGCAGCTTCATTAGTACCTTTCCCTCAAGTCTTCAACCGAACATATAGTGTGGCGGAAGATACAGAACTACAGACCCAAAACGTACTGATTCGTGGACTTGTACTGACACAAACAAAACACATGATAAAGCTCCCAAACCCCAATTACCAATACACACAAAAGGCACCAGCGCAAGCAACTACTTAAGCAATTGATCCCAAGCACATCCATTCCACACCGATGCAGTGCCCTAACGAGAAACGGCCAACTATTTTTAAACCATACTCGGCTGATTAGCCTAAACTTGCACACAAAATCGGCCAAATTAGCATCCCGTACATAAATCCAACCCGAAACCAAAAGCCATCCGAAGTTCCTAACCGCACCACAACGATGAGGACGACGAGATCTCATATTCTGAACAGAAGGCGAGACACATACCGCTCCGGATGAGATGTAGGCGGCGATGTTGAACGGCTGGTCCTTGGCGACCAAATCTGCGCGCCAAGCAATTCGACATTTTAGCCACGAGCACAAGAGAAAATCCCGTGCAAAATTAGCAGGGAACAGCCCGGTAGCGCGCGCGAGACCGCGAGGGAGACGAGGGAGCCGGGATCTGTGGAAGGGAAACGTACCTTCGGTGTTCTTCGCAATCTCCGGGCAGAGCCGCGAGGGTTTCATGTCGACGGCTCCTCCAGAGCCGGCGGGACGGCGGAGGCGGAGGAGGTTTGGCAGCCCCGCTAGAGCCCTTGCACCGGATCTCAGGAGGAAGGCTCGGAGTATTTGGGGCTGTTTAAGATTGCGTCCGCACTACCAAAACTGGGCGCGCGAATAATTTGGCCAACGCTTTCGCCGCCGCGGCCCGCGGGTTTGCCAGTTGTTGGCGGGAAAAACTGAACGGATAGCGTAGATATTTTGGCTTCCATCCAAACGGACGCCTACGCTATCAATCAACGGTGAAAAAATTGGCTGACCGGCAATAAATGGTTTACCGAGGAAACCTGTTCTTTCAAATAGGATACAAGAGCATCTCTAACAAATGATCTGTAATAGGATACCCAAAACAGTTAGATCACTAAAATAGCTATTTTACATCACCTATGCACTTTCTCATTTTTTAGATGATGTATTTTAGATCATCTGTGCCATAGCAGGTGATGTAAAATAGATCACCTATTTCAATCTCTCTCCCAACACTTTAAGTAACACTAGACCATCACAATCATATCAGCAACAATGCAAACTAAATTATCACCAAGAACATTAAATACTTCGCAAATCCACATAGCATAGCATAAAGTAGTTCACCACCGACATAGTTCATAATAGACAAGAACGAATGCATAGTTCAAAGCATAGTTCAAAGTATACGGAAATCCACTTTTGATCTCAGGTGCATCTGCTCCTGCTAGCTGATTTTTTTTTTCAAAATGTCAAAAAATTTGGATTTTTTTTTGGCACGTACATCTTGACATTCTATGTTCTCACAAAGTCATTTCGCGGAAAACCGATATGTTTTGTGTCCTGTATAAAAAGGACAAAGAAATGTCTGGTTACCCGCATTTTTTAAACGTCAAATTTTGTCTTTTTTACACACGTTACAAAACATATCGGTTTTCTGCAAAACAACTTTATGAGCACATAGAATATCAAGATGTAGGCGCCAAATTTTTTGTTGATTTTTTTAACATTTTAACTTGTATTTAAAATTTAATTCAAAAACCGGGAACATATGCTCCCAAGAGCCAAAACGCCTCGTCCGTAAGTATAGTCCATCACAAATAAAATAGCTCTCATGCATCGATGCCAACACTGGCATCTCCATATTACTCCATGTTGTTGTTGACAACGTTGGTGTTGTTGCTCACATGAGAGTTGGCTTCAGTGGCGATGCCACCACCTCCAATGTCGTCGGCACTGCCATCACCTCCCAAGTCCCGTGACGCCACCTTCCATAGCACCCCATGAATCCTTCGCCAAAACCTCCCATGCCCCACCTTCCATAGCATTGTAAATGAGAACGGGAGATGAGGGTAAGTGTAGCATCTCGGAAAAATTACTACTGGAAAATTGCTTGTTGTATACTACTTTATGCATCATCATGCATATTTTTGCCTCTCAAAATGTTTTGCTAAAAGCCTATGTTGTTTTCTAATTAGTTCCCTCCTTTTATTTAAATGAAAACACCGAACTTTTCGGCTATTTTATTTACCTAAAAACTATTTCCAAAAGATTTTATAAAATAAAATAAACATTTTATGAAAACCTGGGGAAGACCACCACCGGCCAGGCCCAAAGGCTTAGCTAGCAGCAGCCTACCACCCCCAGCTAACCAACCCAAACCTAGCCTAGACCTAAACCCTAATCTCACCCTGCCGCCAACCGCACAACACCGACACGCTAACTCGACACCACACCCAGTGACCAACACTACACCACGCGGCAGAATGGACGAAAATAACCCAAAAAAATAACAATTTCACGAAATGAACTCTGGCCAGAAGAAATTCACGGAACTAACCCTTTTTGCAACACTATACATCGTGGCGCCGCACCTTGAAGAGCGGCGCCATTACGCCTGGCGCCGCGCACCTGCCAGCGTGGAGCCCCGCGGGCCCGGTACCGATAGTGCGGCGCCTTGTAGCCTGGCGCCGCACTATGTAGTGCGGCGCCGTTGCGCCTGGCGCCGCACTTTAGGTCTTGTACCAGCGCGGCGCCAGCCCTCCCTAGACCCAGCCCATTTCCTCTCGCACACACAGGAGCTGCAGCGGCGGCGGCAGCGGCGGCTCTTCTCCCCCCTCCACCTTCTCCCTCCTAGTGTCCAAATCGGAAGCCTCTCTCCGTGGAGTTCGATCCCCCAAGTGCCTTGAGGTATTCTTCCCCTTCATCTTTGATTTGACCCATTAATTTCTTGTTTTGGTCCATATCTTGTAAACCCTAGTTTGCTTTGTAAGATGCATGGTAGAATGTTCTTGTATTGGCATATGGGTTGGTATTGTGTTAATGTTAGCATGGGTATCTATTGAGTGTGTTGACCATGGTATTGTTGTTGTGATTATGTTAGGCATGGCAAGAATTGTTCATGTTCATCATGTAGACAAGGATGCTTTTTTGAGAGGTAACATAGAACCGGACCCGGACGAGCTCGATTTGGTGTTTGAGCGTACTCCAACATATGCCGAGGTCTTGGAGCAATTGAGGATTGAATTGAAATGGATGGACCCAAAGGATGATATTGAGTTGGAGAGAAGACATAATGTTGGCTTGGGAATGCATGTCCGTTGGAAGACCATGCGTATCTTCTCCGAGGCCCGTTGGCTTGCATACAAGGAGGTGGTGGCCGAATCACTAGACAAGGCTCTTGAGCTATTTGCCACCAAGAAAGTTGGTAGTTCATTGTCTTTGGACTTAAACCGTATGGCATCCCCATTGCGTACTATGAGTCCTCCACCCGTAGACCAAGAGCTAAGGTGTGAACCTCCCTTGACCCAAACATTGAGCCCGATTTCAAGACACCAAGATGATGATTGTGGGGGTGAAGATGAAGATGACAATGATGATGTTGAACTCCACGACAACAATATTGGAGATTTAGAGAAATATATCACACAAGATGACATGGACCATGACCTCCCGTATTCTCGAGGCTATGCATCGGACTCGGATGATGATGGTCCCGAAGAAGAAGTTGACGAGGAGGGGTTCACGGCTAGAGAGGCCGAAATCCACCATACCGTATTGGGTCGGGACCATCGGGTGCCTTTGTTTCGTGATCTCAGTCTCGCGGATGAAGCCACGGTTGATGGTGGCAAAGGCATTGTGCTCGTACCAAGGACAAGTTCTTACCGGGATGGCAATGAAGTGAATAGTGGCTTTTGCAAAGGATCAAGGTTCAGGACCTTGTTGGAATTTAAGCAATGGATAAAGGACTTCTCGGTGAAGCATCATCGTCCTTACACGGTCGTGCACTCGGACATCAAGAAGCGTTACACGGTGAAGTGCGAGGAGGAAGGATGTCCTTGGATAGTGCGTGCAAGACCATTCAAGGGAGGTCCTGATTGGCACATATCTAGTTGCGTATCAACTCACATGTGCCGAGGCCCGGTGTTGGATGGGAAGGATGCGAAGAACGAGCACCGGCAACTCACCTCCGAGTTCCTCGCTTATAGGCTTTCCAATGACATCGCGTCGTTTCCAATAATGACCATCAAGCAGGTTATAGAGTTTGTGAAAGCCCTCTTTCACTACGAGGTGAAGTACGGGAAGGCATGGAAGGCTAAGCAATCCGCATTCAAGATGTTGTACCGTGATTGGGAGGAATCTTATAACCAAATCCCAAGGTTGTTGTTAGCGATGGCCAATGCTAACCCCGGCATGGTTCATGTGGTTGAACCTTATGGGAACAAGACAAGGGTTGTAAACGGGAAAACCGTGCGAGTATTTGGCCATGCATTTTGGGGTTTTGAGCAATGTGTCCGGGCTTTTGAACATTGTAGACCGGTCATCTCTGTTGATGGCACCTTTATGACCGGACAATTCAAAGGCACTATCTTGATTGCAATAGCCAATGACGCGAACAACCGGTTGATTCCTTTGGCGTTTGCTTTGGTGGAGGCAGAAAGCAATGATAATTGGGAGTGGTTCTTCTATCTTTTGAGAACCAAGATATTAACCCCTCAAAGGGAGATATGTGTCATCTCTGACCGTCATCAAAGAATTCTCAATGCTGTGATGATTGATATTCCCGGCCATGCTCCATTGCACCATCGTTGGTGCATGAGACACTTTTGTTCAAACTTCTATAGGGCATGCAAGAGCAAGGATTTGTCCGATGATCTACAGGATTGTTGCCTCGCTTTCACGGAATGTCGTTTCTCTAACTTGTACAACAAATTGCTAGTCAACAAAGAACTCAATGCCGGTGGTCGCGAGTGGCTCAATAGGAACATTGAACATATGGGAAAGTGGGCACGAGCTTTTGATGACGGTGGCCGGAGGTATGGCCAAATGACAAGCAACATGGCAGAGGCATTTAACAAGTTGCTAAAAGGTGTTCGTGCATTGCCCATCACGGCAATAGTCCGATATACATTCGACATGATGAATGGGTATTTTCTGAAATACTCACATGAAACGGACCGACATATTGCGGGGGACAACAAGAACAAGTACAAATACAAGTTCCCTCCGAAGGTTGACGATTGGATGCAATTTCAGACAAGGAAAGCGGATTCCCAAGTTGTCATGGAATATGACAATGATGAGCTAATTTACCAAGTTACGGAGCTCGGAGGTACAACGGCTGATGGTGTCCAACACGGAGGCCGAGCTTGACCTGTGAGTGCACATGTGGAAGGCCACCATTGCTTCATCTTGCGTGCTCGCACTTGCTCGTGGCGTCTTGCAGACGACATTTGGATTACAATAATCCCCTCACGGTGCGAGAGGCTGAGTTCTCTATTGAGACTACTAAGAAGACATGGGCTCCTAGATTTCATCCATACTTGGACCAATCACAATGGCCGGAGTACCATGGAATTCAACTATGGCCCGATCCGAAATGGAAGGTTGTTGGACGTGGAAGACGCAAGACAAAGCGTTTTAGGAGCGACATGGACGGATGGGGACGTGGTGGTGGTCGGGAAACGGGCAACGACCAATTCCAAGAGCCTCGTGAGAGAGCCCGGTGTGGAACATGCAATGGCGAAGGGCACAATGCAAGAAAGTGTTCTCAAAGGAAAAGAGCAAAAGGAAGTAGTAGCCAACCAAGTAGTAGCCAACAAGCTCCAAGTCAACCAAGTGGTAGCCAACAAGCTCCAAGCCAACCAAGGACTAGCCAACCAAGTGGTAGCCAACCAAGGACTAGCCAACATGCTCCAAGCCAACCAAGTGGTAGCCAACCAAGGACTAGCCAACATGCTCCAAGCCAACCAAGTGGTAGCCAACCAAGGACTAACCAACAAGCTCCTAGACAACAAAGAGGTCGACAACTTGGGCTACGAAGAGGAAGAGGGCGTGGTGGTTTTAATCCCGCTAGTATGATAGGTTACTTAGCCGGACCAAATCCGTATGCTCGTAGGTATGTTCACATTTATGCATATTTTACTATCATTCATGTTTATTGGGTTAAATGCATCCTTTACTAACTTGCCCCTTTTATTCTTATAATAGGTATGACGACTCAACCCAACAAGGCAAATGATGGGGAATGTGTGAACTACTCGAAGATCTGGGCGAATGCTATGGAGGTGGTGGCGAAGAGGAAGGAGGCTGAGGAAGAGAGGAAGAGGAAGGAGGCCGAGGAAGAGACGAAGAGGAAGGAAGTTGAGGAAGAGAAGCGGAGGAAGGCATTCGAAGAGGTAGTTCAACTTGCTCGTGACTTGGCAAAAAAGAAGGACGAAGAGGACGAGGTGAAGAAGAAGAAGGAAGAGGAAGAGAGGAATAGGAAGAAGAGGGAAAGGCTGCGTCAAGCGGCATGGCGTTCCATGGAGGAAGAGGAAGAGAAGAAGAGGAAGGGCAAAGGGCCTATGTTCTAGACTTTGAGTATGTAACCGGGAGTCATGGACTTGTATGTGTCAAGATTTGCTCGAGAACCTTGTTATTTCATGAACTCGTGTTATTTCATGAACTTGTATGTTCTAGACTTTAAGGGCAAGAAACTCGTGTTATTTCGTATGTGTCAACAAACTTGTATGTTCTAGGTTTTTTTGTACGATGTGTGATCATTTTCCCTCGAAATAAAAACCCTGAAATCTGGCTGTGGCAGCATCTTCAAAGTGCGGCGCCGTCCAGCGTGGCGCCGCACATGCGCTAGAAAGTAGACAGTAGCTTCTGTCTATTTTCTAGCGCATATGCGGCGCCACACGTAACGGCGCCGCACGTAACGGCGCCGCACGGTGCGGCGCCACCAGGCTGCGTGTTGGCACATTGACTTAGACGTTTCCTGGGCTGTCTTGCACCATGTGCGGCGCCAGACGTCATGGCGCCGCACCTTCCTGACTAGTGTCTGTCTGTTCCTGTTGTTCTGTTTGAGTTGGTTTTCGAGCAGGTTTGTTCGAGCAGGTTTGTTCGATGTTGTTCGAGCATGTTTGTTCTAAAAAGACAACAACCATTGAAGTTCACAACAACCATTGAAGTTCACAACAACCATTCAAGTTCACGATAACAACATCCAAGTTCACGACAACAACATCCAAGTTCACGACAACCATTCACGACAACATCCAAGTTCACGACAACAACCATAAGTACTGAGTTCACGACTACAACCATTCAAGACAAAGTGCAACATCTACTCTACTTCCCACGGGTGGTCTTCCCCCCTCGGCCCCTTCTCGTGGGCATCTTCCTCCTCCTCGGTTCCTCTTCATCCTCCACCTCTAAGCGATATGGATTCTTGGGCTTCTTTGTCTTGGTCATGGAAGGGTTGGGTGTGTAAGGCTTCTTGGGTTGCCTTGGCTTGAACATGTAGTCGGACCGCTCGTGTACCTTGTAGCGAGTGTAGTTGCCCAATGTCATCTCGTCGGGGACGCTTTCCTCATCTTGCGGCTGTCAACAAAAGAAGATTGGTAAGGACAAATTCAGGAGAAATGCAAGGGAGGGTGGGGGATGCAATGGTTGTACTACCTCGGGTGTGTTCGCCTCGTCCTCAGATGTGGAGTGATGATCGCCAGAATTGTCACCTTCGGGCGTGTTGGACCGTGACGCGGACGGTGTTGCCACCTCAGGGTCACGGCAACCTAGCAAGTTCGACAGCCTCCTTAACCGTTGGCCCTGCTTCTTAACGAACTCACGAAACAGACCCTCTCCCTTCTCTCCGCGAGGGTATGTGTCCGAAGCGTCCTCGCATGCATCGGCGGACTTCCTTACATGATCGCGCTGTCATAGACAAGAAACTAGTAAGTTATCCATGCAAGGTGTGAGAAGGACGAAAAAAATATTATTCGGCACACTTTACCACAAAGTTGACCAAGGGAGCAAACTCGGTTTGTCGCCCTTCTCTGACCATGATGTTGTATTGTTCGGTTGAAAGCTCATCAAACACCAATGGCTCCTCCAAGACCGAATCCCGAAATGCCCGTGGGTATATCTCCACCCGCGCGTTGTCAACGAACCATGCGATGTAGTTGTTGAAAGCATCCCGATTGAAGGGCCTATCCTGTGCTCCTTTTGCTTTCCTAGCCTCGGTCACACACCTCCTGAATTTCTCAAGGTGCTTCCTATGAAGCTTGGGCCAATCCTTCTCCTTCCTCTGCTTCTTCCTGTCCAAGCTGCACACAACAACAACAAGTCAAAAAGCGTTATTTGGCAAATGATAAGCACATCACATGGTAAGGCAGTTAATAGCTTATCTATGGAGCCCTATGTCCGTGTCCTTCCACTCAGGCGATACAATCTGAAATAACCCAAACTGGGTCATGAAACGGTGAGGCTGGTGATACTCAACAGCCCACATGCACACCATGGGGCAACGCATTAGCCACAGACGAGATTCTCTGAGGCAAATAGGGTTAAGGCGATAGTCCTCCAGGACAACAAAGCGGTCCCCTCGACCGTATGGCTCCCACGTCACCTGCATCATACCACACTCATGTCAGGGTCAAAGATTACAAGTTCAAGACATATAATTGACCGCCGTCGCTGAAATTACCTGATCCATGGTGATCGTGTCAAACTCATTGGTGTACCTCTTGTACGCCTCCAGTGGGTCCGTTGGCGGTTCGGAGACCACATCCCACTTGTAAGCCCACGTGGGGAGAAGGTAGTTGTTATCGTTATCAATGTAAGGATTGAATGACAACAATCTCGGTCGTCCAATGGAGAAGCGTTCCCAGCTCCACACCGAAAGAAGGAGCAAACAACCACCAATCCCTGAATCGGCGGAGCTCCTAAGGCAAGCGTCATCCAGCTGCAGATGAAGTGAACAACCATTTGGTAAGAACAATTTTTTTTGAGATAGTGCAGAAATATACAACAACATTTGTAAATAACTCATTACCTGACGGTACAACCAGGCCAACGCCGCAGAACCCCAACTGAAGGTAGAGTCGAAAAAACCCAGCAACTTGAGCCAATGCCACTGAGCACGATCCCCACTGCTGTCAGGAAACAGAGTCCTCGTGATAATGTACCACACATACACACAAGTGTATGTCTTGATCGTCTCCTCATCGGCATCCTCGGGGCAAATCTTGAAATTCTGGATGATCCAAGTAAAAGTAGCCCCGGCAGCGACCCTCAGTTTTTCCCCCTTCTTGTTTATAGCCTCGGGTGGTTCCTTCCCTATAAGGGAGACCATCTCCTCACGCCACCCGTCTGAATCCGAGGACATGCACACAGGGTTTCCCTCGATTGGGAGTGCCAGGATCATGCTCATGTCCTGCAAGGTGATCTTAGTCTCACAGGTCCTAAGGTGAAATGTGTGCGTCTCCGGCCTCCATCGGTCCACAAGCGCGGTGATCGCAGCAGGGTTGAAGGCCGGTGTGGACCGAGTGACCATGTGGATAAAGGGGAGGAGTACTAGCTGCTGGATGTACGGAGTGTACCGTGCATCATAAGGCATCTTGCCGGACGAGACCTCGTGGTACCTAAGTCGAAGGGGTTGAAGCTCCTGCAAACATACAATGGCAAAATATTAGATTTCCATCTAAACAAACATGGCATCTTGTTCGACTTGCATTGAAGTTTTTAGTACCTGTCTCTTCTCCGACATCTTGTAGGCACGGTGTTGAACATCATAGTGAGCATTGTTTAGAAGGGGGTTTAGAGCCATCCTATATATTCAAAACAATAGAGAGAATAAGAACAATTACAAAATGTCCATCTTATAGTTCTAGCATCTAGAATTGCAAGCTAAATCAACCATCTTATAGTTCTAGCATATAGTTCTAGCTTTTGTCCATCTTATAGAGACATCCTACATATTCATCCTACTCTACCTATAGTTCTAGCATCTAGAATTGCAAGCTAAATCAACCAACTAGAGTTCTACCATATAATTGTAAGATAAATCAAAACACCAACTAGAGTTCTACCATATCTCCATCTTACTCTAGCCATATGGAATTGCTAATATGAAAAAGCACCTAACATATACTTCAAAGATAAATAGACCAACTAGAGTTGTACCAAAGAGTACTATGCCATATCTAAACCTAAATATCAAATAAGCATTGCAATGGTTCATCTCAATCTCTACATCTAATTGAACCTAGGGTTTCACCGAAATTTGAACAAAAGGGGAAATTAGCAAGAAATTTTTGGACAAATAGCAAGGGATTTGAGAGGAGATACCTGGGGAAGGGATTGGGAGCAAGATCCTTGGACAAATCCAGCAAATCTTGGGTTTTTGGAGAGGGGAATCACCGGGGCCGAGAAACCCTAGCCGCCATGCGCTCCTGTGCGTCTGAGAGGAAATGGGCTGGGTCTGGGGAGGGCTGGCGCCGCGCTGGTACAATACCTAAAGTGCGGCGCCAGGCGCAACGGCGCCGCACTACACAGTGCGGCGCCAGGCTACAAGGCGCCGCACTATCGGTACCGGGCCCGCGGGGCTCCACGCTGGCAGGTGCGCGGCGCCAGGCGTAATGGCGCCGCTCTTCAAGGTGCGGCGCCACGATGTATGGCGTTGCAAAAAGGGTTAGTTCCGTGAATTTCTTTTGGCCAGAGTTCATTTCGTGAAATTGTTATTTTTTTTAGGTTATTTTCGTCCATTCTGCCACACCACGCACCACCGGACACAACACATACCACCCCTTCCTTGAACCCACACGACACGACACACACCTAACACGCACGCATGCGAGAACACACCCAATGCGGCACACCCCGAACCCGGCCCACCTCCTCGCACCGCACGCTCCCTGTAACCCCGTGTCCCCTTCCTCGTGATCCCTACTCCGTCTTCACCGCGATCCCCTTGCCCTCTTCCCACCAACTGCCGCCTACCCCGCCTCCCTGCGAGCGCCACGCCTCCCGTCTTCCGGCCTCTCCCCGCCATCCTCGCCTGGAGCCAGTGGCCTCCTCCTAAAGCTCCCCTTCCGCGTGGCCGCCTCCCGTGCGCTGCTCCGCCGCCGCCAGGGATGTCGTCTACCCGGGCAGAGCCCTGCCGCCTCCTCGCCTTGAGCCCCTGCTCGAGCTTGCCTCCGTACGCCGCCGTCCATCCGCGCCACCGCTCGCCTCCCCGTAGCCTCGCCTCCGTTGGCATGAGTTCCTAACGCCGCCGTCCTCCCTCGCCTAGTGGGCCACTGCCTGGCCTCTCCAGCGGCCCCCTGCCCTCATCCTCGCGCACGACGGCGCCCTCCTGCATCCTCCCTCAACGCGTGCAACCACGAGCCCAAGCTCTGTCTCCATCGGTTGATGTCCATCATTTCTGCTCACCTCTGCCACACGTGCGGGCGCGGTCCCACCTCCCATCGCCTCCCTGTCCTTCACCTCTGGCCGCCATCGCGGGTGTCCCTGCCCCATCCCAGGGAGGTGAGCCTTCGCCTCTGATCCAAGACGTCCCCTCTCTCGGCGTCTACCACCTGCTCCAGGACCTCCTTTGGTTGCTCTTGTGCATCCTGTACCCATGACCGTCGCCAAGTACCACCCTAGGGAACCCTTGTTGCCTTTCATGTGTGTATGTGTGTACCTGTCATGACTCTCGCCATCTCGTGCTGGTCCTGTATGCATTGGTCAAGGTCTCCAACAAGATCTTCGGGGGATGCCGATGAGGATTCGAAGACACCAAGTCTGACCTTACTTTGTCAAGTATTTCATCAACGGGCGCTCATCAACGAGACCTGCACCCTGCATATGTTTTGAAGCAGGAACATGGAATCGACCCAAAGATCTTCATCACGGAACACAGAGTACTCCCTCATGGACATTCGAAGATCCTCGAAGCCCGAACCCAAACCCCTCGGAACGCCAAGTTCTTCTTCCCGGATCCGAAGACCGAAGCCGAACTTCCTCAAACCAAAGACTTTCGGAACCAACATGTGACCCCTACCCGAGACCCCTATTTTTTATAATATGACATATATCTTGGTGCATATTAAATTGTTCATGCTTGCATACATATTTTGTAATTTGGGGGTATTTTATCGATTCACCTAATAATCATATATGGAGTGTATATGCGGGATTATCTAAATAACTTGAACCTTATAATTAATTGTCGGGATCTCGATTCCGTTTAATATTGCCTAGTTGCATCGCATCTTTGCCATGTCATGCATCATATCATGAACATGCCTGATCTTCTGTCGTGTTATTAAATAGTGCATCCGGTGTTTTTTTAGTGCTTTGCTTTTTCACAGTTTAAGGCGTTGAGTTGATGCGAGCTTCGAACCGTTCTTGCATGAACCTTCGGCAATATTTCCCATGAGAGCATTCTCTCCTTCTACCTATTTTGCATTTATAGTCTTTATTTCCTCATGTTTATTTGTTGCTATCCGTGCTGTGATGCTTTAGTTTTCGTACCATTTATATTCCTTGTAACCTATATTGCCTTGGTCACTTCCTATTGCCCGTTGTTTTGGTAGATAGTTGGCCTTGCGATTCGTAGTTGCTTGCTTAGGTGTTGGTTCGATTCGTCAAGTTCCATAGTTGTTGGGAGGTTATCACATGCTTAATGATGGAGATGATCATGGTTCTAATTACAACTTGATAATCAAAAATATTAGTAGTAGATATAACTAATAAAAAGGCACCGATGGATAATAGTTGAGATTTGGTTTTTATCTCGCCCACTTGTGTCTACCTAGGACCCGAGTACTTGATGTCAGTTCCTTGACTATCGCACTATCTGCATGGGGGACCATGAATCCCCTGGTATAATCTTGATTCACATCTTATTTCTTAGGGCCACAAACTAGTTTGGGTGTTATTACTATTATGTACTTATGCCATGTTTTACTGCTTTATTTACTATTGTTGCTCGAGGAGCGTTTAATAATGTACTATTTGGAACCCTGTGCCATGTTTTAGCGGTATCAACAAACCCAGTCACACTTTTGGGTTTCTACTCGTTTATAGCCGTCATCACAAACCCTAGGTCCATCTCGGAGCCGACCAACTTTGTTGCAGGTAGCTTAGTATGGTGGCCTCCTGAAATATTTTTTGAATCCTATGAAAGCTTTGTCGTGATGCCTCGTTGCTTTTATTTGGTTCTTCCTGAGGTTGATCGTGCATGTGTTGCTATTTGTGAATCCCTACAAGATAAATCTTTTCGAAAACCGTATCCGCGGTTATAGACTATTTAGAACACAGTGTCTCGACCATGGACAACTCGAACTAAAGTAGTGCTATAAATTTGACTTTGGCACGACTAGTAATTAGCTCTACTGCAACGGAATGGATAACTAAAAGTGATAACAACTAATGGAATTGGGATGTATTATGCTATCTATATCTAACTAATAATTATGTCAACTTAGATGGAATGGTTAATAAAATTGCCAACTGTGTGAGTTCCTCATAATGACTTCTTCGCTTCGTCTTGAGGGGGAAACTCCAGGATGGGTTATGTTGGTGTTAGTATCAGGTTGGTTACAAATAGGTCTCTCTTATCCCTATAGTTGATAGTTGTATTGAGTCTCTATAGAATATTTAGTACATACTTTGCTTCCTCTAAGCCCACCATATCTATGTAGGCGAGAGCCGCCGAATTCTAAGACTCGTTATGTACTGGTCTTAGTACTGACCGCTCCCTTTTTTCCTTCGCCCTTTATCAGCATCCCTTTTTATTTGGCAGGTATGAGTTTGACGATGTTAGCAAGGTTATCCTTCCGACTTGGCCTGGGCAGGACTATGGATGCCATTGGTTATTCTTCAGGACTCTTAGTCCAATTTGCATCTTATTCGTACTCGGATATTGTATCGTTTTTAATATGATTTGGATCTATGTAATGTATATCTGTATTTTTGACTCACTGGGTCGTTGTTATATATATATATGAGAAATAGTGGGCTATCTAGGATGCTACCTATGCATACTAATCCAACCATTGGATATTCTATAGAGAGCATGAAGTTGAGCAGCGGGAGCACAAAATAGCTAACGGAAAACATCACACCTCGTTACATCAAGAACATTTTTTGTATGCATTTGCTAGTACATGCAAGTACACATGCAAGCTAGCACATGCATGCAAACTAGCAACAGCTCACTCATGCATGGAGCTAGCAATACTAGTAAACCATTAAACTGGCTAAAATTTCAGCACGCATTCTAGCAATACATTCAGAACATTAAACCGGCCAAAATTTCAGCACGCATTCTAGCACTACATGTAGATCATTGAACAGATCATTTTTCGAGCATGTAAATTAGCACTATACATAGACCATTGAGTAGACCAATATTTGAGCACCCCATTGAGTAGACCAATATTTGAGCAACCCATATGTTGGTCTACTCTCACGTTGGTTTTATTGTAGAAATTTTATATGTTTTTATACTAGGATTCATGCTAACAGGCACACATCCCATCAACTAGTACAGCTAACAGGTCTAGTGCATACAAGTATAACTAGCATACCGCGTGCAGTTTGTAGAAATTTTTGTAACAATAGAGGTTGGTTGGTATGCTACAATACAGTCTGGTCTTGTCATTCTACGAACGGCAAATAACACCATCAATTGCATGCAAGGTTTTGACTCTCTCTCATCTTGGCAGCTAGTTCACGTACTCTCTGTATCCAACGTCAACGCTTGCGTGCATTGGTAGCATCCTAGATAGCAAATCCGCGTTGATATATATATATATATATATATATATATATATTCTATTGTGTAATGATATTACTTTATTTTCCACCCACACGCAAGTGTTTAGTGGGCATCATCGAATCGTCTTAATGCGGGTTTGGCGGGAATCGCAAAAATCTGCAGAGGGCGATTTAAAGGTGTCACGGCAAGCGACAACACGAGAATGAATCAACCCCTAACAATGCACGAACAATTTTCCTAGAATTATCGAAACTTCCAATAATGGTTCTCACATCTTGTAAAAATGTTGTTTCCGTGTACTCATAGCATATACTTCCGTGTTAAGTCTACGGTAGTCTGTTTCTCATTGGTTGGTAACTTGGTATGGCGCCAACATGGGGTCGAGATTGTAGACATGAGCGGGCCAAAGAGATCAATGATGTACATCTTGCGCAACACCAAGTAGACGTCTTCTAGTCGAGGTTGCTTTTTTCTCGATAGAGGACACTTTATAACTTAAAAAAATAAGCATTACATTCAGCTTCTGCATAGTTAGAATGCACACACCTGACAGAAGTCGACAAGTCTCAAAAATAAAAAATAGACAAATTACATATCAGAGCGAGAAACGTCGAGGTTGCTAGAGAGAAGATATCATTGTATGTAAAATGGAAAAGCAGCGTGGGATGTAATATTAGCCCACATTATGAGTACTCCCCAGTACACGACAACGAACCAAACCAAACTACTCCCTTATTTTAGCAATATAAGACATTCTACCATCTTTCTAAAAGCACATGTATGTGGATTTGTTTTATTGTGTAGGTTCGCGCATTTTGAAATGTGTCTAGTTTATACTATAAAATATCTAAAAGGTCTTACATTTGTAAACAGAGGGAGTAGATTTTTATCCTATCTTTCCGGCACAACTTTCCATCCAAATCCCACATGAAGTATATGCTACAGACCTAGCTCTAAATTGGGGATTCAAGAGAAGATGCAAAACGAACTCCACTGTAGATGAAGCGTTCTAGTCCTACTCATTCATCTCATATCATTTCAGTTTAGGTTGCTACTCTTCTAGAGGAGAGGAGTGGCCTATGTAGCCTGCACTAAGTCACAATATAAGCAACGCTCTACCTCTAATCCACCGGGGAAACACACTTGCCTGCAAGCACCCACTTGGCCTACAAAGAGCCACAATGCCCACCCCGATAGTAATAATTCGTGAAATCATCACAAGACAGAGTATTGCACATACAAAAATGACTTGCTACCCACATGGATAGCTACACACACACACACTGGCTGACACGTGGCATGTTGGTCAAACCTCATTACGCAAAATCAGACCCTCCAACCAGAGTTAGTACTTAAAATGCTCACATGCCCACCCGTGGCAATAGATTTGAATTCAAAAAAGAGACCCACTAGCCCTCTAACCTTTATATGCGGATGATTCAAAATTTTGAACAGTAGATAGCTTCAAAATTTTGAACAGTAGATAGCTAGCAGAGGGAGTGCATGGTCACCATAGGTTGCAAAACAAGCACAACATCTTATCCGGTTTATCATGAAAGCAGTTCTACCAACGCATGCAAGCAAGCTCAAGATACGCATGCAAGGAAGCGCAAGGTTTCAATCAGAGGTATGCATGCATGCAAGCTCCCCACGATTTTTCTCAAGTATAATTGCACGCACGAATATGTATTAACCTTCACTACTGGAACAACCCCCATAAAGCAATGTATAATCGGCAACGCTGTGAGTATTCATTGCAAAATTTTAACCTAGATACACATGCATACGTTGCGGGTCAATCTGTTGTCAAAAGCGTATGAGCCCAGCCCACCAAGTATGACTCCCTTGCATTATCCCCACCAGCCACAACACACGAACGCACCTGCATCCCACTCCTTAGACTCTCCCAAACCTAGCCGTCTCCCTAATACCTATGCTCTCCTAGGTCGCCTCTCGATCGGTGGGCAGGGCCTTCGGTGCCAGACCTGTATCTTACGATGAGATCCCCTGCCTATGGAAAACGCACATGAATGCAAGATGGATTTGGGATACTGCCTAACGTGGAGGTTTGCCGAAGAGCCACGGCGGAAAATCGAAGAACAGGGGCACGGCGGCGCAAGGGCTCACGATAGGTTCAGGCTCCAGCGCAATTTCTGAGTTCCCTGTCAGATTCCTATCTCCTTCCCTTTGGCTTGACCCGTTTTACAAGGAATTTAGTAATTTTGTGCATCCTTTACAGGTGTGATGGCACCGGAGACAGAGGCAGCATTGCAGGCGGCACTAGAACGAGATGACGCGACAAGACGCAGCAAGAAGTTTCAAGCAGGCGCGCATCAGCAGCAACAACCAGCAGTAGGAGGACGTGCAGGTATTAATTTCTCCCCTTTTGGCGCTTTATACACGTTCAATTTTGGTCCTTCTCATGCGATGTTTCATAGGAAAGTTACGTGGTCAATGGGTATGAGTTCAATTCAGGACGCTCAACTCAAAGAATGCATACTAAACATACCCCTGCTAGAACTGATTTTCATGATTTTAACTTTTAAAGGAAAAAATGCAAATGGGTGTTCATGTCCTTGTATCAGATCCAAGGGGACCAGAGAATATCTGTTAGATGTATGTGCATTTTTGTGTTAATTCTGTATTACTCCTTTCTGTTATCTCTAGAACATATTAGTACTCCCTTCGAATTATATTAGTTGACTCAAATTTGTCTAGATTTAGATGAATCTAGACATAATTTATATAGGTTCATCCAAATTTTAACAAATTCAAGTCAACTAATATGGGTCGAAGGGAGTACATGTTTTCTTCCCCATTTTTTGTGCTAGATCTTCTTGCCTTTGGTCCCATATTTTTCCAGGTCTCCAGTTAATTCCCCTGATAGAGAATCTGACATAACAAAACAGCAAATTGAGAAAGTTCTTAAGGACGGTGCTAACCTTTTATTTTGCCACAAAGAAAATTGTTGAAATCTTACCGAGGTAAGCTTTCAGTATTCAAGCAGAAGCTTCAACTGTTCCAATTTTTATTTTTATTTTGGATTTAGTTTCAGAGTTCTCAATACAGACTATTTATGTATTAATCTTAACCGGTTCATGCTTCTTCTGAAATATTCTACTTAGCTGCTGGTAGTCTGGTGGATGCTATGTACTAGAATCTATCGTATGACCCTTGACATAATTGACTCAAACTAGAAATTGTAGTTCGTTCCTTCTCATGACTAGCAAGTATTAATTTCTCTCTCGTGTTATTTTTACAAATATAGCTTAGAATAAGCTATGACTAGCATCACACTTATGATCAAATGTAGATTCCTAATTATTTTCTTCACATGATATACATCTTGCATGGAATTGAAATCACACTGTGGCAACCAATAATATATTCTTGCGACATGAGTCCTTGTTAGATGTTTATCTAAGAATTTTTTTATGGTCTTGTTGTTTTGTTAAGCACGCATGGACGATATAGTTTATTAAAAGATTTTGATCTTCTGTTTGCCGGATTTGGTTTTATTTTGTATAGTATATCCAGTTTTCGTTTTGTAGTTTCCCAATATATCAAGATTTCGTTATGTATTTCCATCTGTTTGGTAACCACTATGATTTGTGGCTCTGTTGAGCTGTTTTGAATGCACGTAATAGAAAAAATAGTTTTACATGCTTACTTAGTACAGTTCACTATACCCTACGATGTCTTATGGAACTTTAATACTAAGCATAATTTTTATTTGCAGGATCCATACATTAGCAAGACTTGCTATATTCAGATATCAGATGTCAAATATTAGAATGGATACAGACGACTTGGTGCAATATTCCCTTTTGATGCAAGATTGTAATTATCTACTCTATATATGTAGGACTATGTATAATATCCCATTTTGATGTAAGATTGTACATTGTCTACTATTTGGTTGATGTTCTTGTATGAGATGATGATATAAATAATACTAAATATTGAAGTCTTTGTCACGTAATACATTCATATTTTACGGTTTGTGTGATGTGGTATGAAGTATGTCCTCGCATTGAAAAATATATCATTTTCAAGAGCGCTTGAATGATCCAATAGTAAAAGTTGTATTTTTTTGAAATAGATTTTTCAATCCTAGGATCTCTCTACCAACGCATATGGTTGTTGCTTGAAATCTATAGCTATTTTGCAACGCATATACCACTGGTTACCAACACACATATATCTGTTGCATTGTATCCTAGCAACACCCAAAAACGCAACGTATTTTTATTCGTTGGTATAGTCGTTAGCAACGCCTATATGAGCATTTAGATACGCATAAGTACGTTGGTGTAGGGGGGTTTCTCTTGTAGTGCTTGTAGCTCAAGTAGTCAAGAATCACTCGAAGTTCTCAATTGGAGGTACTAATGCATGAAAACTGCCACGAATGTTCCAAGTACAATATCACCGCCGGATCTGCATTATCCTGTTTAGATCAATTGCACTGGATTTATGGAGCTCACCCAGACGCAGTAACAAAGGGGAAGCTTCGGGGGCAGCCAGACACTAGGCCATGTTTTCATGAAGAAAAGGAAAACAGAAAAGACGATGCACAGTAACACTTCATTTGTGAGATCACTCGACTATTTTTTTTATTTTCGTACGTCGGGCAACAGCGTGGCATTGAAAGATACTCGGTATCAAAAGATCCTCGGAGGTATCAAATGATGCTCGGTATTAAAAAATCTCGGGGTAATCAAAAGATGTTTGGTATTAAAAGATCCCTAGGGTATCAAAAGATGCTCGGTATTAAAAAATCCTAAAGGTATCAAAAGATGTTTGGTATTAAAAGATCCCGAGGGTATCAAAAGATGCTCAGTATTAAAAAATACTCGGTGTCAAAAAATCAAGGTATCAAAAGATGTTTGGCATCATGAAATACTCGGGGTATCAAAAGATGCTTCACATTAGCAACCGTGAGAGTGGAAACAGAAGATGCTCTTTTTTGCATTTGCAATATGAAAACAGATGGAATGCTATAGACCGACAAATTATCAGAGGAAACTATGTAGACATGACATCTAAGAAAAGATGTTGTTCAGTGTAAAAAGGATCTTTTGATGCCGAAGATTTTAATGCTTCGGATTATTTTAATGCTTTAAAGCGCGGGAAAGGAATCTTCTTTCGCGCCAATGTTTTTAGACGCCAGGCACAACTCTTTTTTAGATTGTGCGAGAAAGGCATCTTCTCTAGCTCACGTGCGCCACCGCTAGCGCAAAACTCCGAAGCAATAATTAGACAGATTCTCTTCCAAAGCAGGTCAACACACTAGATACCAAAACCACAGATCTTGTCGTGGGATAAACCCCGGGTGGGGAAAGCCAGACATAAGTAGGTCGGCTTTAGAAGATGCAGGTCGCCTGGCCTCCAAGAAATACAACTCTAACCGTCTGGCAAGCAAGCCTGACTGGGCTTATAACCTTTCCGGCCGGCCCGTCTAGCCGGTGGCCAGAAGAACCGTCCGGGTGGTCGTTCCCACCCGGCTCACCTCGGATTCGATGGAGAGCACAGAAGGACTGACGCTCCGTGCGGGCTACGCTTCTGGCTCTCTCTCGTCATCAAGGAAGCTGGCATGCCGTCATGCCCAGCGCTACCCGACGAAGATAAAGCGAGACGGTCGGCTGGACCAGCAAAAGCAGTCCGGGTGACCGTTAAAGCAGGGGTGACGCCCCAAAGGAAGCCCGGATGACCACTAAAGAGAAGGATGACGCTAAAAGAAGGGCGGACTGGGTCCCGGCCCACCGGCTGGGCCCTACAGCCGGCCCTGCCCTGTAAACCCATATCCAAACAGTAAACCCTAGGACCCGATCTGTAATCTGCCCCCCAGACAGGTATATAAGGGAGGGCAGAGCCAGGGTTCTAGGTAGAGGCAACAATAGAAGGAGAGAAGTGTTAGCATCTAGCTCCCATCTTCCTCTAGCCATCGATAGTAGCTAAGGAAACAACTCAAGGAGCATCTGTACTGAGCATCAAGCTCCCATACATAGTTCATCTTGCAGGAGTAGGGGTGTTACCTCGCCAAGAGGGCCCCGAACCTGGGTACGTCCCTGTGTTTGCAGTGCACCGTCCCCAACCCATTGCGTGAGCCACCGAATGCATCCGTGTGTCCCTTCTTTGCCATCCCCGATGGCTCTGCCGTGTTCCACACCACGACAGTTGGCGCCCACCGTGGGGCATAGCGCTTCGGCTGGGATCATCTTCCGCACGGGACTTCCGCTCGTTGCCGGCGAACGCGTGGCCTCTGGCCTCGTTCTCACGCTCGGTGCCTTCGACTGCATCATCGACAATGCAACATGCTTCGCTGGGAACACCTTCCCCGCCGGCGGCTCCATCATGCATTTTGGAGATGTTCGAGTCTATGTCGCCACTGTCGCTGAGGGTTTTCCCAGCGTGGTCACCCCCATCCTCGACGTGCCCCTCGCCCGCGTCCCAGCAGCAGGGGGAAGCTGCGTCGAAGTCATGATGGTGAACGCTCACGAAAACCATCGACAACCTCAAGAACGTCGGTCAGGAGGAGAAAACTCTGCACTCGAGCAAGAGCAAGACCCGCTCACCGCCTCCATCCAACATCTGTGCACTCCGGTTGTCGTCGAGATGGATCCAGCGGCTGCGGCGGCAGCGCTCGAAGCTACACGCCAAAAGCTCCTGGGGGAAGCCACCAAGGTCGCGGCTAACCAGCGTCGGCTGACCGCCACCGTGCACGAGTACAACGCCGCTCACGGCTTCGCCAGGAAGATCCAACACCGAGGGCGCGACCTGGCATCGGAACTGGACCGCGCCGCCGACTCACATGCAGGTGTGGCGCAGCCCGTCTACAGCACTCCCGCCAAGAACATGAGGGCAGCCGAAGCGACGGCCGCGGAGTTGAAGCACCTGGAGGGCGAGGAGCTTCGTCGCCAGCAGGAGCGTGTGTAGCTCCTCATGGCCACTGCTAACAAGCAACAAGCCAAGGGCGTCCCCAGCCAGGTGGGCAACTCCCGCGATATCGTCGTCCGCAAAGGCGCAGACCAGACGACGCATGGAGGAAGCAAACATCAGCAAGCCTCTTCTCTAGGAGGGGTTGGGCAAAACATCCGCCTGCATGGCGAATCTGGCAACCGCGGTCACCATAACCGGGACGCCGTTGCCTCCAGTGTCAGTCGCACAGGCGGAGCCTCCCAGGAGAAAACGACACGGGCGCTGGAGGAGGAGCAGGCAGACGCGAACAAGGACCCGCCTGCATCGCGTTTGAAGGGCCGGCTCAGTCCCCGAGAACCAGCCGATGCGCGGGAGCGCATTGACCTCCTGGTGCAGTCACGCACCTTGGAGGAGGAAAGTCCGGCTGGCCCAAAGTGTTTCGGCCCACGCATCCGGAACGAGCCGTTTCCGAAAGGATTTTCGCTCCCAAGAGACACGCCAAAGTACAACGGGACCGTCAAGCCTGAAGATTGGTTGGTTGATTACACCACCGTGGTGGGAATCGCCAATGGCAACCTCCGCCTGGCCATCCGCTATGTCCCCCTCATGCTCGTCGACTCAGCAAGGACGTGGCTCAACAGCCTCCCCGACAACAGCATCAACGCGTGGCTGGACTTCGAAGAGGCGTTCATCCGCAACTTCACCGGAACATACAAGCGGCCAGGTCGACCTCGCGAGCTCGCCCTCTGCGTACAAGGCAAGGACGAGTCGGATCACGCCTACCTCAACCGGTGGACCAACATGCACTATTCGTGTGAAGGGGTGTGTGAGCACCAAGCGATAGACTTCTTCACCAACGGTTGCCGAGACGGCACCATGCTGAAGCATAAACTCAGCCGGGCAGACCCACAAACCATGGCTTAGGTCATGGCCATCGCAGACAAGTACGCCACCATAGACGCGGCAATGAAGAAGCCCATCATGGTGGACGACCAGGGTCAAATCATCATGGACAAGCAGGCGGAGCGACGCCAGCCGGGCGACCATCATCCCAGGAAGCACGGTCACGACAACCGCCACGACAAGAGGAAGTATGACCAGCCGGATAGCTGGTACGGTGCCAAACAGGTAGCCGCAGTGCATGAGGATCCGGCTGCAGGAGGCAGTCGGAGGCAGAGGCCGGATGACAGGCCACCTCGGCCTAAGTACACCATGGAGTCCATGCTCGACGGGCCGTGCAAGTTTCACAGCGGCGGCAACAAGCCCGCGAACCACACGACGCGCCAATGCAGCTGGACAAAGAAAATGGCCAAAGCCGGTGGACTCCCACCACCACCTCCACCGCCAGCCGGAGGCCCACCGAATAACAGAGAACGACGAAACCACCGCGAGGATGATGAGGATGGTTAACCGCGACAGGTGGGTAACTACCACATATTCCTGGCGGAGCCGAAAACAAAGCACGCTAAGCGGAGACGTGAGGCGGAGGTGAACGCAATCGTCCCACCCGTCCCCCAGTACCTGCACTGGTCCGATCAAGCGATCACCTGGAGCAAGGAGGATCAGGCGGCCGTGTTACCAAGCCCTGGTAGCTACGCGTTGGTCTTGGACCCCATCATCATCTCCAAGAAGCATTCATGCCGCTTCTCTTGGGTACTGATCGATGGAGGGAGCAGCATCAACCTCCTTTACCGGAGCAGCCTCAAGAGGCTGGGCATCAGTGAATCCCAGCTGGAACCCTCAAGCACTTCGTTCCACAGAGCAATACCGGGGCCATCGCATTCCCCAATCGGCAAGATCCGGCTGGACGTCATCTTCGACAGCGAGAACAACTTCCGCCGCGAGCCAATTTGGTTCGAGGTCGTGAACCTCTCCAGCGCCTACCACACCATACTAGGGCGCCCAGCTCTGACCAAGTTTATGGGAGTGCCGCACTACGCATACCTCAAGATGAAGCTGCCAGGCCCAAAGCGAGTGATCACCGTTGATGGATGCTACAAGCGTTCGATCGAGTGCGCCTCAGACGGCTCCAAGCTGGCCAAAGCAATGATCATCGCTGAAGAGAAGCGCATCATAATGCAGAACGTGGCAGCTCTGCAGAAGGACACGTCGGCTGGAGAGTCCAAACCGGCTGAAGAATCGTAGTTCAAGCCCTCGCAGGGGACAAGGAAGATCCTGCTGAACGAGGAGGACCAAGCAAGTTCGTCCTGGTCGAAGACGGCCTGGACAGCAAATAGGAAACCGCGCTCGTCGATTTCCTCCGTGAGAATCGGGACATTTTCGCATGGTGCCCCAAAGACATGCCAGGTGTCCCGAGGGAACTCGCCGAGCACTCCCTTCATGTTCGACCGGACGCGAAGCCGGTCAAACAATCTTTACGCCGCTTTGCAGAAGAAAAAAGAAGAACCATTGGAGAGGAAATCACACGGTTGCTCACGGCCGGCTTCATCATGGAAGTTTTCCACCTGGAATGGCTCGCCAACCCGGTGCTGGTGCTGAAGAAGAACAAGACATGGCGCATGTGCGTCGACTATATCAGTCTCAACAAGGCTTGTCCCAAAGATCCTTTCGCCTTGCCGCGAATTGATCAGGTCATCGACTCCACCGCCGGGTGCGATTTGTTGTATTTTTTGGACGCTTACTCGGGCTACCACCAGATCAAGCTCAATGTAACCGATGAAATAAAGACACCGTTCATAACCCCGTCTGGAGCATACTGCTACACCACCATGCCCTTTGGATTAAAGAACGCAGGCGCAACCTATCAACGCTGCATGCAGAAATGCCTACAGACGCAGATCGGAAAGAACGTACACGCTTACGTCGACGACGTTGTCATCAAGACCAAGGAACGGCGCACGCTCCTTTAAGATCTAAAGGAAACGTTCGACAACCTCCGCCGTTTCCAGATCAAGCTGAACCCGAAAAAATGCGTGTTTGGCGTCCCAGCCAGCATGCTCCTGGGTTTTCTCGTCTCCGAGCGCGGAATCGAGGCGAACCCAGAAAAGATTGGAGCCATCGAGCGCATGGAGCTTCCACAGAACCTGCACGACGTATAGAAGTTCACCGGGTGCCTCGCTTCACTCAGCCGGTTCGTTAGCCGACTGGGAGAGAAGGCTCTTCCCCTGTACCAGCTGATGAAGAAGACAAACAAATTTGTCTGGACAACCCAGGCGAACGAAGCTTTTCGCGACCTCAAGCGCATGCTCACCTCGCCACCCGTCCTGGCAGCACCATCCACAAAGGAGCCCATGCTGATGTACATCACCGCCACAAACAGAGTGGTCAGCATGGTACTGGTCGTGGAGCGACCAGAGGAAGGAAAGGCTCAGATGGTCCAGCGCCCCGTATACTACCTGAGTGAGGTGCTTTCGCTATCCAAGCAGAACTACCCTCATTACCAGAAGCTGGTGTACGGCGTGTACATGGCCGCCAAGAAACTCAAGCACTACTTCCAGGAGCACTCCATCCGGGTGGTAGCATTGTCCCTACTCGCGGAGATCATTGGCAACAAAGACGCCACTGGCCGTGTGGCGAAATGGGCCATCGAGCTCGCTGCGCATAACATCCAGTATGAGCCACGCACAGCAATCAAGTCGCAAGCATTGGCTAATTTCATCGTCGATTGGGCGGAGACACAATACATGCCCCCAGTGCCAGACTCAACTTACTGGAAGCTACACTTCGACGGGTCAAAAATGAGAGGAGGACTCGGAGCCGGAATCGTGATAACCTCGCCCAAAGGCGACCGGCTGGAATACGTTCTCCAGATCCACTTGAAAGCTTCCAACAACGTCGCCGAATACGAGACACTCATCCATGGGCTCAAAATGGCCAAGCAGATAGGCATTCAGAGGGTGCTGTGTTTTGGAGATTCAGACTTGGTGGTGCAACAAGTATCTGTCGAATGGGACACCAGAGACACGAACATGGCCATTTACCGCTTCTTCGTCCAGCAGCTGTGCGCTTGCTTCGAAGGATGTGAGTTTCACCACGTACCCAGGGCCAACAATGAAGCCGTTGACGCTTTGGCCAGGGTCGTGTCAACGAGACAAGCCATACCGCCCGGAGTCTCCCTCGAGCACCTGCGCAAGCCCTCCATCACTCCATCACCAGAGTCTGACTCCATCGTACTCGACGCAGATCCAGGAACAGCCGGTGCCGCGCCACACCCGTCGACTGTTGCATCGCACCCGGGGACTGCCGCGCCGCACCCGGGGTCTGCCGCATCGCACCCGGGGACCGCTTCACCGCACCCGGGGACTGCCTCGCTGCACCTAGAAACTACATCGACACAGCCCGCGGTCGACATCGGCACCCCTCCACCCGGCAGACTTCCCAACGCTCCGGAGTCGGCCGTCCGCGAGGAGATCAAGGTCATCATACAGATGGTGCACACCATACGGGAGGCGCCTTACTGGGCAAAGCCGTTCATGAATTTCCTGGCCAAGGGTGAACTCCCAACAGAAGAGGTGGCAGCACGATAAGTGCGACGAAGGGCAAGCGCCTACACCATCATCAACAACGAGCTGTACAAGCGCAGCGTCGGAGGCATCTACCAGCGATGCGTTAGTCGGGAGGAAGGAGCCAAGCTTGTAACGGACATACACCAGGGCGAGTGTGGCCACCATGCCTCGTCAAGGGCGATAGCAGCCAAGGCCCTTCGGCATGGTTTCTATTGTCCGACGACGCTGAAGGACGCCGAAGAAATAGTCAAGACATGCAACGGCTGCCAGCGTTTCGGCCTTTGAAGCACACGCCGTCGGCGCTCAAGACAATACCGATCACCTGTCCGTTCGCGGTCTGGGGCCTGTACATGGTTGGGTCATTCAAGACAGCTAGATCCGACATGACGCACCTACTCGTGGTTGTGGACAAGTTCACCAAGTGGATTGAGGCGAAGCCAATCAAGAAGCTGGATGGAGCAACGGTGATCAAGTTCTTCACAAACATCATCATCCGGCTCGGCTACCCGCACAACATCATTACTGACAATGGAACCAACTTTGTGAAAGGAGTGTTCACTCGTTTCTGCGAGGAAAAAGGTATTCGCCTGGATTTGGCGTCAGTCGCACACCCACAGTCCAACCGACAATGCGAGCGCGCTAATGGATTGGTGCTAGCCGGAATCAAGCCGAGGCTCATCGAACCGCTCGTCAGGTCACCCGGATGCTGGATAGAGAAGCTGCCAGCAGTGCTTTGGAGCCTACGTACCACACCCAATCGTTCAACCGGCTTCACGCCGTTCTTCCTCGTCTATGGGGCAGAAGCCATTCTCCCCATAGACATCCAGTTCGACGCACCTCGCAAGCAGCTCTACACGGAGCAGGAAGCCAAGGAGGCAAGGTAGGACAGTGTGGACTTGCTCGAGGAGGCACGAGAGTTGGCTTTGTCTAGATCAGCAATTTACCAACAAGACCTGCGCTGATACCACGCCAGCCGGATCCGGCCCACCTCTTTCCGCGAGGGAGACCTGGTGCTGCGCCTGGTCCAGAGCACCAAAGGAATGCACAAGCTGTCCCCGCCATGGGAGGGACCATTCATCGTCAACCGAGCACTCCACAACAATTCGTACTATCCGATCAACGTACAGCAGCCGATGAAGAACAAGACAGATCGCTCGGACGAGGAGACAGAGCGCCCATGGAACGCCAGCCTACTCCGGCCATTTTACACTTAGAAAAGTGTATGTATCTTCCCTTTTTATGTAACAAGTGAACAAGAATGAAAGCCTTGGCGCAGCGCTAAGGACTTCGTCCCAATTCTGCGCGCCATCTACATTTTCGTAACCGGCTGGCCTAGGCCCCACGATTTCTACAGACGGCATAATATTACACGCGGCGCCTAGAGTAACATCTTCGGTTCCGGCTTCATTACGCACGTCGGCTGTCGATCCGGCAAGAGAAAAACTCAAAGCGAACGTGGCAAGAAGATGCCGGCATAGAAAGCAAGGGCGCCCAGGCGAACCAGTTGCGCCCCACAAAAGTTAAGCCAACAACAGCGAACCGAAGTATCGCGAGGCACGCCAACTTAGCAACTCCTTTGGCTCCGGCCGCAGACCACAAACCGGTGACGACCGGCAAGGAAAAATGCTCGAAGGGCCAATATTTGCTGAGAAAAGGGGAGTTGCTAGCGGCTTAACTCGAAGGGGCGCATGTCTATTTTCCACCTACGATAATTACCAACTAATGCATGAGCATATGCACAAGAAAATTAACCCAAATCAATGCTTTGTCTTGCACGACCCGAGTCACAAGTTGGTAGGAAACAAGGTGGCAAGAGAGCTTCGCCCCGGCTGGCTACCCCAGCCGGCCCGAACCTCGGGGACTACACCTAGTGGACGCGCTCCCGCGCACCCACAAACTCAAGTCAAGGTAGCCAAAAAAGCTTTGTCCCGGCTGGCTATCCCAGCCGGCCCAAACCTCGGGGACTACACCCAGTGGACCCGCTCCCGCGCACCCACAAGCTCAAGCAAAGGTAGCCAAAAGAGCTTCGCCCCGGCTGGCTACCCCAGCCGGCCCGAACCTCGGGGACTAAACCCAGTGGACGCGCTCCCGTGCACCCACAAACTCAAGTCAAAGTAGCCATAAGAGCTTCGCCCCGGCTGGCTACCCCAGCCGGCCCGAACCTCGGGGACTACACCCAGTTGACGCGCACCCACAAACTCAAGCAAAGGTAGCCAAAAGAGCTTCACCCCGGCTGGCTACCCCAGCCGGCCCGAACCTCGGGGACTACACCCAGTGGACGCGCTCCCACGCACCCACAAAACCAAGTCAGGATGGCAAAAGAGCTCGAACCCGGGTGGCTACCCCAGCCGGCGCGAGCATAAAAGACCGCAAATGACGAAGACACAAACAAAGATTAGCAAAAGGACCAAGCCATAAAATAGAGCACGAAGGCTCTAGACAGATCCAAAAGTCAGCGACAAAAGTTAGCCAAAGTGTAGCACATCAGAGTAGCAATTTTCACAAATACACCCGGCATCCCGGGGATCAAGATTCAGGAGCTTGCGAAGTGGAAGGAGCAGGAGCTGGATCAACAGGGGCGACACCAGCGTTGGTGGAAGGAGGCTGGCTGCTAGAGGCTACGTCAATGGGATTCCAAGGAGTCGGCTCCCAGTGCCCCTGTCGTGGCTCTCCGGGGGCACTGAAGTCACGCTCCAAGTCCACGTAGGTGCCAATCTTCACCCTGCAGTCCTGGAGCGCAGGAATACCCTCGCGAAGACCCTCGTAAGTCGTCCCAAGGCGGAAGCCACGGGCGACCACGCTCAGGTCGACACCAGGATACCATGACCTCACCATCGCAAGCGCCATCTCCGCCCCGCCTCGAGCAGCCCACTCCTTGTGCACGTCCAGCACGTCGATGCCCTTGGACAGCGCCACAGCCAGGCTAGCCATGTCGTGCACGTCGCCCGCGTCCGTCCAGATGTAGTGGAAGAGATCATTGCCAACGGCGCGCAAGCCGTTGCTCTCCTCCTCCACCACCTTGACCAAGTCGAGGGCAGTCAGGTCACGACCAACCTCTTCCATCGGTAGCTTCTCCATGGCCATCTCGGTCGCCTCAGGATAGTGAGCTGCAGCCAGACACAAAGCAGAATAAACCGACAAGATCGAGCAAGTCACGGCACAACGGAGGAGGGTAGCTGAAAAATTTACTGATGACCATCTCCGAGACGTTCTGGAGGTGCTGATTGAGCTCCTCCTCCCTGCGGCGAAGAACCTGAATTGTCTCCTCCTGCTGGGTGGAGATCTTCTCAAAGTTCTTCAGCGCCTCCGCCCGGATGTCATCCGTATTCTTGCCCTGCTCCATACTAACCTCAAGCTGGTGTTTGGCCGCGACAAGTTGATCGAACTATGCCTGCCGTGCCTTGTTCGATTCTTCTAGCTGGGCAACCTCAGCCTTGAGGCGTTCCAACTCCTTCTCCTTGTCCTGGATCATGGCTGTAGGAGGATACCTGATGGTCAACAAAAAAGGGGAAAAGGGAGCCAATCGCCAAGACATATCTGAAGAAGCAATCTTACGGCCAAGGTCCCGGGTGTTCTTCACAGACTCCATAAACGCTTTCTACGGCAAGAAAGCAAATGAGCAACACAGGAGCAAACCGGATGAAAGAGCGAAAAACGTATGAAGGGCAACGACTTACCTCCATCAAACAGACAATTTTTTGCCCTCGCCAAGGCCCTGTTCCATTCCCTCAACCAGGTGGCGAACCTGGCTGAGTGCGACGGGCGCCGAGCCGGAGAGCTGGGTAGGGATCGCAGCCGGTGTTAGCACAACCGGAGCTGGCCTCGCGCCGGTGACGATAACCTCGTCATCATCGGAAGCTACACCCGAAGGTGCAGCCACCACCAACTCCCTCCCAGCCGGTTGACCACCATCCGGCTGGTCGGCATCTGCCTGCGCGGCCCCCGCTCCCTCCGTCACCTCCGTAATGACGGGCCTGGCAGAGCTGCTTGGAGTAGCGCTCCAAGCCGGGTTCACGCCAGCCCCGGGGCGAAGGAGGGGGGTCTCCGGGTCCTGCGCAGCAGCAAACAGCTGGCCCAACCGCGAAGTCGCAGGGGCCTGGTGCAACAGCCCCGTGGTCGGAGAGCCCTTAGGCGCCCTAGGCGGAGATGGCATGGCTGACGCAGCCGGGCTGGCCGCAGCCGGGCCAGCCGCAGCCGGCGACCTCGCCACCTCTTCAACCGGCGGAGGAGGCGGAGGAGGAATGACGGCAGCACCTCCATCACCGAGCACCATGGCCTCGCTACACGGAACAAAGAGTCAAAGGAGAAACCAGCAAAACCGCAGAGTGGCAGGCAAGGGCAAGAGAGACACTAACCCGGCGACGGACGGTGGAGCAATAACCTGACGCCCTCGGCGCGTCTTTTTCTTCTCAACTGGAGCGGGAGCGGCAACAGGTGCCGCCCTCTTTCCCCGGGCTCTCGCCGCGGGTTTTTCTCGGGCACCCTCCTCGTCGGTGACATCGACTGCGACACAAGCACAGAGTAAAGACCATAACCTCAAGAACAAAGGTGAAAGAAAAAGCTGCGGACAGCAACCTACCATGAGGATCCGAGGGGCTATCGTCTGCCCGAACGGGAAACCCTTCGGGTTCCGTCTAGGGGTACTTCTTCGGCTTCCTGTCCTCCAAGAAGGACGGAAGCGGGAAGTCACCCATGCCATCTTCGGCCAGCTACGCCGTGAACAACTAATCAAAAAGGGGGGCATAAGGCACCCAAGGAAAGCTAGCAAATCCAAGAAGCGAGGCGCAAAGCAATCAGAGAAAAACTTACCGACGGCGGCAGGTGGCCGCGATGGTACGGGGGGCAGGAGTATGCCCAGTTGGCCTCGATGCGGAACTTGGAGATCATGGAGATCCAGTTCCGTAGGTCCTGGTAGGGCACATCCTTCCGTGACGTCCTCGTCGGATCGTTGGTGGTCGAAAGATGGCACATATTGTGCGACCGCTTCTGCAGCGGAAGCACGCGACGCACCATCAACGGCAATGTGATGTCCCAGGCGGTGAGCCTCTCCGTTCCCACCATCGTCTCCAGCCAGGCGGCCATCCGATCGAGGTCCGCTACCGCGCCCATGCCCTTCGTCGTCCAGGCCCTCTGCGATGAGGGCACGTCGGTGAAGGGCGGAAGGCAGATCCAGTCAATCTTCGTGGCATTGCTCACATAGAAATATGTGCGTTGCCACAACTTGACGGTGTGAGGGAGCTCGAACTGCGGCATCAACGAGGAGGACCGCGAGTAGATAGCGCAGCAGCCCGTCCGCGTTAGCGGACCACCCTTGGTGATGTTCTGGGCCTTGAAGTGGAAGAACTTGAGAAAGTTCGCCACCTCGGGCCACACCCCAAGATATAACTCGCAGCAGGCCGCAAAGTGCGACAGCTGCGCCATGGCATTGGCACCCAGGTGATGAAGCTGGAGGTCGAAGAAGCCAAAGAGTTGGAGGAGGAGCGGGCTGACGGGGAGGCCGAAGCCACGCGCGAAGTGCGCGAGGAATACGACCCGCTCCCCCGGCCGAGGGTTCGGCACCCGCTCCCCCTCCGGCACAAGCCGGTGCTTCACAAGCAACGACGAGGGAAGAAACCTCCCCCGCCGATACTTGTTTATGAGCTCGAGGTCACGAAGGACCCACACCAGCCACCGCGTTGCTCCGGCAGCATCTCGACGAAGGAGGAAGCCGTGGCAGGCGGAAAGAAAGTGGCTGGCAGCGGCAAGGAGAGGGTGCGCAAGAACAAGGAACGCTGGAGCACGAGGAGAAGATGCGACAGAGGATGGACAAGTGTGGGAACCAATCCCCCTCAGAGCCCTATTTATCCTCGCAAGCGGCATCGTCGCCCTTTCGGCTTCCGCGTGGCGCCACGAAACCACAGCCGCACGGCGCTTCGGCTCCAGATCCTCTGCGCCGTTGTGACTGCCACAGAAGATCCCCGGGCTTCAGCGGGAGGCGAGGCGTGCGCACTTGCCCCGAGGAAACGCTGCGGCAAGTTTGCGTGTGCAGTTGCCAAAAACTGACGCAGCGACGCGGAAGTCAAACTGACGCGACATGCGCCAGAGTTGCGCCAGAGCCACATGCGTGGGTGACTCCATCAATGACGTCACCTAGCCAAACATTTTGTCTCCAGCTCCGCCAGCCGGTACCTGCCTTCGATGTTTACACCCAGTGGACGGCCATCGACTCCGCAGCCGGTTGACTCCAGCCGAAAAGCAAAAGCAAAAGCCGCAACCGGAGAAAATAAAGCAACCTCTCAGAACAGGAAGGAGCACGGAAGATCTTGCCCACCGGCCAAGCCCATACGTGCTCGGGGACTAGTGTCGGGGGGATAACCCTCGGGTGGGGAAAGCCAGGCATAAGTAGGCCGAATCCAGAAGATGCAGGCCACCTGGCCTCCAAGAAATACAACTCTAACCGTCTGGCAAGCAAGCTCGGCTGGGGTTATATCCTTCCCGGCTGGCCCGTCTAGCCGGTGGCCAGAAGAACCGGCCGGGTGGCCGTTCCCACCTGGCTCACCTCGGATTCGATGGAGAGCACGGAAGGACCGACGCTCCGTGCGGGGTGCGCTTCTAGCTCTCCCTCGTCATCAAGGAAGCTGGCATGCTGTCATGCCCAGCGCTACCCGACGAAGATAAAGCGAGACGGTCGGCTGGACCGGCAAAAGCAGTCCGGGTGACCGTTAAAGTAGGGGTGACGCCCGAAAGGAAGCCCGGATGACCACTAAAGAGAAGGATGACGCTAAAAGAAGGGCGGACTGGATCCCGGCCCACCGGCTGGACCCTGCAGCCGGCCCTGCCCTGTAAACCTATATCCAAACAGTAAACCCTAGGACCCGATCTGTAATCTGCCCCCTAGACAGGTATATAAGGGAGGGCAGAGCCAGGGTTCTAGGTAGAGGCAACAATAGAAGGATAGAAGTGTTAGCATCTAGCTCCCATCTTCCTCTAGCCATCGATAGTAGCTAAGGAAACAACTCAAGGAGCATCTGTACTGAGCATCAAGCTCCTATACATAGTTCATCTTGCAGGAGTAGGTGTGTTACCTCACCAAGAGGGCCCCGAACCTGGGTACATCCCTGTGTTTGCAGTGCACCGTGCCCAACCCGTTGCGTGAGCCACCGAATGCATCCGTGTGTCCCTTCTTTGCCATTCCCGATGGCTCTGCCGTGTTCCACACCACGACAGATCTTACAACACATCCGACTGTGGCTGATGGGTGCGGACATACCCATATGGGGAGTGAATCCACACTCATTGGAGATATACACAATAACTACATGTCACCGCCAAGACCTAAAGAGCAAAGCCAGGTATTCTAGAAAAAGCTCTCGCTACCTATATATAATAAGTACTCCCTGCGGTCCATGTTAATATTCTTAATTTTGTTTAGATACAAATGCATCTAATGTAAATACTTAACATACTTAACTGAATATATATGAATTTAGATAAAGTTAAGACCATTAATATGAATCGGAGGAAGTATAATAAGAGCTTTTCCACATGTTTCAGAACGAGACGACAAAAACGGCAGCATCTTGCGAATGAGCTTCCAATTCCATCAGCCCACGTTTTGTGTTTCCGTAACGGAATATCTATTTTTTAATATAGAACATCTATAATTTTACCAGCAAAGAGCAATATCATTAAACCTAACACCAAACTGCCAATGTATTTTGATCGTACGTAACTTAAGTATTGACCCAAAACATTTAACATGGTCATCAACAGGTGTGAAACATTCACACGAGAGACGTACTGCAATGTGTGCACATACGAGAAGACATGAAGAGAGAGCTCCCGTTAGGGCATCAATCTGGTCAGTCTACTCTGCACAATCCACACGAAGAGCTATCGAAGGGATTGGCCATGGACAACACATGATCATTATGGTGACAGACATTTCTTCGGAAGCCAGTATCAGATCCAAACGAAAATCCACTGCTTCGGAAACACCCAATAGCTTCTGCACGACCAGAATAAGATCCAAACTCAAACTGAGCATTTTGAGAAGCCCTACTATCAAACTGTAGCTGCTTGAGTTGATCAGCTCTCCATTTCCGAGTGCATTTGCCCTCGACAACGAATTTCATTAACTCGAGCACCTTAGCATTCAGAACAAAGAACTTGGCGAAATCAACATCTGGCTTGTTACCCATGTAACACTTCAACTCTACATATCTGAGATGGTCAAGACATTCAATGGGTTCTGTTGGGTCAAGATGGTGCACATTTTCCATATCCATTTGCGGAGATGACTGAAAAGAGCATAAACGATTAAAAAATACAGTTATTACCAAGCTAAAAAACAAAGAAATAATACTACCTGGCAAGTAAAACAACTACTGATTGGATATAATATAGAAAAGAATGAAAATCAGTTTTAACTCTAGAATGCAACCAAATATGAGATTCACCAACTCACCATGATGTATAGCTTCTCCAAGAAAGGGAAGACTCTTAGAAAGCAAAGAACTGCATCAAGATTAGGGCCACTAGACTTTAGATGTAAAACCTTCACAGTGGGCATCAACATTTCCATGTTACCATCAACCTTTACCTGCTAAAAGAAAAAACATTACACAAAATATCGGTGTATGCCTCACGGGATGTCAGAGTCTAAGATAGCCAGCTGCAGCTACCTGTGAAATTGCGGTTCCAATACTGAGTTTATCGAAGTTATCTGACAGTGAGCCCAAGATCTCCAGTTTCGGTGCGCGAATTACTCGGATGACTGGTTTCGTACGAAATAAATCTGATCTGACGAATCTTTCCAGGCAAGGGGCATTCTCTATGACTATTTCCTTCATCTGGCCTTGAACATCAAGGACACCGATGCTCCGAATTGTCGGCGAGTTGATCACCAGACGACTGAAGCCATCACAACTGTTAATCAGCAGGTTTTTGAGGACAGGGCAGCCAGAGATCAAGTTTTGGAGGGTGCGTCCCCATACAGTAAGGAAGCCCAAGGCGAGTGTTTTGAGGTGTGGGAAATTAAATACTGGGTCCCCATCCTCAAAGAAGCTGCAGTGAGCAAAGAGGGCCACGCGAAGGGTCGGCGCAAAGCGGAGCACAGACAGCGGCAGTGGATCATGAAATTTAGCGACATAGATGTCAATCTCCTGAAGATTATCAAGGGCCGGGGACCTGAACCAGCCATCAAGGTCAGCAAAGTAGAGACTGTGGAGGCAGAGGCGGCGTATGGGGCCCTGGTGCTGGGAGAAAATCTTGGTTACAACCTCAATCTGCTCGGGACAGTACCCACGGATATGGGCAGTGTCGAGGTTAAGCGGAGCAGAGCGCCACAGGTGACGCCAGCGGCGAGAAAGAGCAGAAGTGCGCACAGCATCATCAGTGCGGAGGAAGGAGATGATGGTGCCGAGTATATCATCCGGGAGGAGGCTGATCAGATCGATTCCCTCCAATTTCACCTTCTTTGCTGCGCAAACAGCAGCCGCCTTCATGTTGGAATGCGAAAAGGCACGCAAGGCTTCAACTCCTCGTTCACGAATAACCAGTTTGGGGTCGTTTGATGCTATCAGTATAGCATCAAAGAATTCAGGGACATAATCCTTCAAAACTGTGAATGCATTTTCAGCCATCTCCTACACAAGAAACGAAAAACTTAATATGGAGAACAAATTATAGAGTATAGTTCATCTAGGAAAATATTGGCATGAAGTTAAACTACTGTCGTAATTAACAAATTGTAGAGGATGCTACTTGTACAATAGGGTTCTTTTCAGCGCGTCTTGGAGTGCAGGAAATGGTACCCATGGCATAATAAGACAGCCAGCGCTAACTAATAGTATTATTTAAGTTGTACACTCAGTAAAACTCACCAGGGTACCGAATTGCAGATCAGTCATGACTAGGCATGATTAGTCGTCCACTAATAGCTGACAATTACTTGCTTAAAATACTATGCAGAGAAAAAAAATCCTAAACCTAATACAAATCAGTGGTACAGACTACACACGAGCTTGATTGTTGATTAAACACTCAAGAAGCTGATCGGTTCAACTTACTTTGAGAATAAGGAGGGCTGCAAAGCGACGATATTCCACTCGATCCTCACCAAGCCACCCTAGCGCAGTAGTAATAATCTAAAAGAAGTGCTTGTTAGAGAACTGCAAAACACATATATGTTCATGGAAATTTTAACCAGCTATAACTTACCTGTCGCTCAACTTCGTGTGCAGTTAATGCTCCTCCAGCATTTGCTAAATGACCAAGCACTGTGCTGGCTGGAACTAGGATTTCAGGGTCACGCTTGACTTCATACACATTTTTTAAGAGATTAGCGAGCTTGGCAACCTTTGAAGCACCTCCAACGGGTAAATCAATCAAGGCATCCATAGCATGAAGAGCCAGTAAGTTTTTAGTGGCATCATTGCTTTGCAGTAACCAAGATATTTGCGCATAGAGCTGATCCATAACCCTTGGAAGACCTTCACCGCTGAGATCTCGAGCCGCTTCCTCTTCAACATGTTTCCGCAGGGCAGCAGCAATAACATCCTATTGTAGACATACGCCAACAAAGTATATCAACTACGAAAATATTATCGCTGTACATAGACAGAAGTACAGTTAACATAAAGAGTATGGGGGTTAACATCCATCCAGGAAGCTAAACTTTCAAATAAACCCCTAAGGTAAAAATTATGGATGTCATTTATTCTGAATTACCATCAAAACACAAGGTATACATGTTAAGTATCCACTTCATACTGTTTTCCCCTCTACTACATAACATCAGAAGTGTTACTAGACATTAATGCTATCTGACAAGCCGGCAGCTTCATGCACCCCAACAGTACGTCAAGTGTTCAACCAAACATATAGTGCGCGGGAAGCTACAGAACAACAGTTCTCCAGGCCCCAAACGCATTGATTCGACGAAAATAAAACAACGTGATAAATCTCGCAAACTCCAATTACCAACATCGATGAAAATCACCGACGCGAGCAACTGATCAACTGACGCAGTGTCTTAATGAGAAACAACCGACTATTTTCAATCCACGCTCTTGGCTGATTACCCTAAACTCGCACAGAAAACCAGCCAGATTAGCATCCTTTACAATCTACATGAATCAACACTGTCCAAAACTGAACCACATCCTAACCGCACCCCACAACGACGACGGTGAAACCTCACAATACGAACCATAGAAGGCGGGACACATACCGCTCCTGACGAGATGTAGGCGACGATGTTGAACGGCTGGTCCTTGGCGACCGAATCTGCGGGCAAACCAATTCGACGTTTTAGCCACGACCGGAAGAGAAACCCCCGCGCAAAAAGCGGCGGGAAACAGCCGGGGAGCGCGCGCGAGACGCGAGGGAGCCGGGATCTGAGGAATGGAGGCGTACCTTCATCGTTGCTCTTCGCGATCTCCGGGGAGAGCCGCGGGGGCTTCATGTCGACGTCTCCTCCGGAGCCGCCGGAGCGGAGGAGGGCGGAGGGGTTTCGCAACCACGGTAAACCCTGGAACGGCGGCTCGTGGGGTAGTGGGGTGGAGAGATTGGAATGGTTCCTTTATCATGGAAATGGATATATATATTGTGGCTCCACTACGCGGGAAGGTATGACCGCCGTAATTTGTTTTAAACATTATGGCTCCACTACGCGGGAAGAATTGTAAGTGCCATGCCGTGATAAAACAACGCGAAACATAATACATCCATTGCTCCCAACCCATGCCGATGTACCGCATTGCTACGGTTGATACAATATCGACCGGTATCGGTATCTATTTTTTGACTACTGTATGGCGGTGCCATATTTTACCTAAACACGGATTAGAAGCTTGGCCAACCTCCAAGAGACAGGTTTGATCAATCCCTAGATAAAATCAAACATCCATTATGAGCGAGAGTAGCATAAGAATCAATAACCAACTATGGTCGCAGCTCTCTCTCTCTGATTGTCCGCAAACGGTTTCATCATAAAATATAATGGACCGTGCTTTGCAAATGAAACATGGGTAGACCAATCCTGGGACATGCTTTCGGTGTGACGGCGTTTATGAACTCGAGTTGACGACGCATGTACCAAAGTAAGCGTCGTGTGCTCTCTTTACAAGATCGGACGGTAAGAATCATATGCGCATGTACCACCGTGAGCACCCCACTATTTTCGATATATATAGGCAGCCATCCATCAAGCCCTACAATGTGTTGTCCAGCTGGATTAATACAACGAAATTCAGATAAATCTAAGTCACATATTTCTGAACGGAGGTATTAAATGTGTTATTACAGTATACGAGCATTTCTACAAGTATACAAGCACACAAAATGTATTTTAGATCTTATTTTGCCTTGCGCGAACAGAGTCGTCAAACCGCACCTGTAAAACAGCCTCGCATGCAACAGATCCCTCATACCGCACACGTAAAATAGAATTTTTATGGGTGCTCTTTGAGGGATCTGTTTTTTCTGTTTTACAGGTGGGGTTTGAGGAATTTGTTCCGTGTGAGACAAAATAAGACTGTAAAACACATTGCAGATTTGAACACTATTTTCACACATAGTTCATATGACAACAACTTAGATCTAATTAATGAATGTTTAATAATGTAAATTACAATAATTGTTCAAATCAAATTACAATAAAATGTTAAAATAAAATAATTTAACAAATTACCAATTGTTCTAAGGGAAAGTAATTAGCTTGACTCAATGAAAGATGGGGAGATCAACGTCCATGCCGCAACCAACATTTTGTTTAGGTCTCAATAAAAGCTTGAATGCGATCGGGATTGCGATGTGGCCTCACTTGGCACCAACATTGTTATAGAAGAACTCCAAATTCATATCCTTCTCATCTTCGATGATCATATTATAGGGAGTGACACAACATGTCATGATGTTGTTGAGTGATTTCTTATCCCCAAATTGAGCACGACCTCAGACAATAGCAAACATAGCTTGCAACATCCTAAAAGCTGTCTCGATGTCCTTGTGGCATGCCTCTTGAGCCGCTGCATAAACAGTCTGGGCCTTAGTTTTTAGCTCCAAAAGGTCATCACAAATGTTGACCAAGTTGGATGTATGCCATCAGTAGGATAGTAGCCCAATGTGTAGTCATGGTCCATGACTTTGCAGTTGCAAGCCAGAGCGTCTCATTTAGCCAACCTAGCAAAAAGATAGGAGATCTATGCAAGATATTAATATCATTGAGTGATCCCGGCAAGCCAAAAAAATGCCAAATCCATAAGTCCTCCGACGCCACGGCCTCAAGAACAATGGTCGGATGACGACTTCTCCCAAAATATTGCACATTCTGAATCATCGGACGACGACGAATCCTCAAAGACAAACTTCTCGCTCGGAGTCATCTACAATCTTCGAAGATTAAAATCTACAAGAGGGACAAGATGAAATGAATGAACGGGAGGAACCAAACCTCATCCATGGCCGCCGCGACTGCGGCGACCTCGGCGACCCGTGCCACTCGATTCAGAGCGGACCCTTGTAGATTCTTGGAGGAGAGGCAGTTGCGGTTGCGGGACTGCCGAATCAAGCCTCCTAGGTCAACGACGTGACCCAATCGGCCAGCGTCGACGCATCCATGGCGGCAACCTCGGTAACCCGTGTCGGCAAAGAGGAACGGGTCAAATCGCCAGATCTAACCTCCCACCAATGCGGATTCAAAGATGTCGGCGGCGGAGAGGTCGGCCGTAGCTTTGCGTGGCTAGTAGCGGCCGAGACGGCGGCTGGAGTCGACAGTGGCAAGATGCGCGTGAGAAATTTCAGTTCGCCAAGTTTTCCACGCAGAAGCGGGGCACCCTCGGTTCGGCCGCGGAAACTGGCATATAGAGGTGCGGGGGAGGATTTCTCGGTGCCCCGAATTTTTTTCTAGTCCAAGACGGTTTAGGGATCTATTCATGTAAGTTTTTCTCGAAACCGCAAAAGAGAGGTTATTTCTCAGTTCCGGGTGTTTTACTGGATCTGCTAGAGATGTTCTCTAAGTTTGTTCAGATAAAGAAAAACCGAAGAACTAACATAAACTAAATATGTAATGAAGAATTTTTTTACTTCATATTATGTTGCTTTAAGATAGTACAACCTCGGTTCCTAGTTATAAGATGTTTTAGATATTTTAATATGAACTATTACAGACCAAAATGAGTGAAACCTACCCACTGGAAAGCGAGCCTAGGTACATTAGTTTCAAGGAAAAGATAAAACATCTCATAATTGTATACGGGTGGAATATTTTGTGTTCTAATTATATTTAGTTATATCCATTGTAAATTATACAGCTTAAAAACACTTGTATCATGTTCTCCTCTAATGATCTTTCCCCTTTTTAGCCACATTTTTTTGGGTAGCTCAAGAATTAGCAGATTCCTTGATAAAACTTTATGAATGTGCAAAGCATCCCTATATAACTGTGTGTTTTGTATTATTGTACTGTCCTAAATAAATTGTTTCGTACGGTTCAGTGAAATTCCGTGGAACTGCGAAAGGGAGATCCTTCTGTACCACTAAACGAAATGTGACCACATGTTGCGCACCGCTATTTACATCGTCCCGCACTGATAAAAACATTGTCAAGAAACGCACTGCCAATATCGCTGTTAGTTTTCCTTTAAAGAAGCTAGAAAGAAAGAGAAAATAAATTGTTGTTTCTGAAGCAGAACCACATTTGATTGAGCAGTTGCCCTCAGGATTTCCAACAGCCAACAACCACTTCTCCAAAAAATATAAACAGTTCATAAACCAAGCATATATTGCTGAATTAAAGCAGCACATAGGAGGTTGCCCTGAGGCCTTTTGCAGTTTCATACATAAAACAAGTGCCGCATTACATTATATACATGATAAAAGTAGCAAAGCTGCATAGAGAAACACTTGGAATTCCATGTGAAGGGAGATACGATCATTCAACATGGCCACACCCTCTTTTTCTTGAGATTTCCACAGATTCCACAAGAGGAACCAACGGGGTCGGCCATGTTCAAAACATGAGCGTGCTTGCTGCATGCAAATTTAGTAAACGGATAAGAATCTCCAAAGATAATCCGAGCATTTCTGGAAGCCCTGCTATCCAGTTGTAGCCGGCTACGCTGGTCAGCTTTCCATTTCTCACCGATCACTCTTGATGTGTTCAGGATACCAATTTCCATCAGCTCGAGCACTTTGGCATTCAGAACAAAAAACTTGACAAAGTTAACATCGGACCGCTTGCCTTCATAACCCTTCACCACAACTTCTTTGAGAGCAAGGTCGAGACATTCGATGCGATCTTGTGGGTTAAGACGGCGCACGTTTTTCTTTTTCAGATCAACTTCCAGAGATGACTGTAAAGAGCAGTAGAAGTTACTACCTATGTTTGCTAGTAAAGGACTAGCTTCTACCTGGTTACTATATGAACTGAATGAGGTTAATTCAGTGGTACAAGGTACCACCAAAAAAAGGGAAGTTACCGTGATGTAGATTTTCTCCAAGCAAGGAAGGCACCTGATGAAAACTATAACTGCATCAAGATCAGGGCCATAAGTATCAAGAACGAAAAGCTTCACACTCCGCATCGACATTGCCAAATTGTCATGAGATATTCCCTGAAAAACAGAGAAGCACCAAAAATGTAAACACGAGCTGCGGAATGAATGGGAATGATCAAGTAAGGAAGGCAGCAGTTACGCGAGAAACCATGGCTCCAGAACGTAGTGTAGTCTTGTAGCTATCCAGCAAGCCCACCATCTGCAGTCTAGGCGCCCTGTTCACCCTGATGTCCATCTGATCAAACGCGACCAATCTCTCCAGGCGAGGGGCGTCTTGTATGACTAGCTTGTCCAGGTTACCGTCGGCGCACACTCCGAAGCTCCGGAGCGTCGGCGAGTTGATGACTACTCGGTCGAAGCCGCCACACCAATCCAAGAGGAGGATCTCGAGGGCGGGACACGCGGAGATAAGACCGTGGAGGGCATCCTCCGAGAACAGGGCATCCGTGAGGATGAGCTGCTTCAGGTGCGGGAAAGCGAGGCCCGGGGGAGCGTCCTCGGGGAACCGAAAGGCGCCGAGGCTGGCCTCGCGGAGGGTCGGTGCAAAGCGGAACACGGAGGCAGGCAGCAGAAGCTCATAGTGGTAGTCAAGATGGATCACCTCGAGGCTGTCGAGGGCGGGAGATCTGAGCCACGCCGGGAGATCGGCGACGCTGTTCCGGCCGACGAGGTTGCGGAGGCAGAGGCGGCGGCCCGGGCCCCGGTGCTCGGAGAGGATCTTGGAGATGCATTCCCAGGACCATCTGGGGAGGTGGGCGTCGTCGAGGTTGAGCGGGGAGGTGCGCCAGAGGGGACGCCACCGGCTGGAGAGAACGGTGGTGCGCGCACCATCCTTGGTAGGGAGGAAGGAGACGACGGTGGAAAGAATTTCGTCGGGAAGGAGGCTGATAAGGTCGATCTCTTCGGTTTCAGCCTGCTTGGATGGGCGAACCTCCGCCGCCTCCATGGCCGGCAGGCTGCGCGGGGGCGGTTCCGCGGTGGGGGAAGGTGCGGCTGCAAGAACAGAGGAGACGGGCTCACGGATGAAGACGCCGTGCAGGCGGAACACTAAACTGGGCCATCATCAGGACTCAGTAAATCCTTCTTCCTCCTGAGAGATCTAGCCCAGATTGTAATACAGTCTCGGCAGTTGTACACGAAGAAATGCACGCTCTTGTTCTTTTTTTTTGTTCTTTTTTTTTTCATTTTTGGGTCCATAGCTCAGTGGTAGAGCAATTGACTGCACTCTCTTGAAAGCAGGTCCGTAAGAGATTTTACCAGAAGCCTCAAACTACAGCGCCATGTTGGTCCAGCCTACCTATATAGTCCACAAGTATTAACAACAAGATTTTTCATACTTCATATGTACAAAGGACAAGATGATAGTATCTATCTATCTATACTACTCTCTTCGATCCATAATAAGTATCGCCTACTTAGTATAAAGTTTATACTTGTTTAGTATAAAATAAATGACATTTATTATGGATTAGAGGAAGTATAATTTTGCTCAGCGTAGGTTGGTTGTCATAAAATTTCCGTCCGACATTTTTGAATGATTTTGCCCCTAGGGGTACATACATATTATTTGTCCTGCCACCGCCAAGTCACCTAGGCGGTTCGTTTCGTCTTCGTTCACTGGTCCAACGCCGCCGACTATTCCCCAATTCCTTGCATCGCGCGAGGTGGCCAAGCACAGCTGCACCTGGATCCCGGCCACCGGCGGCGCCATCTCCTCGCTTCCCACCTGCCTCGAGATCCGTTAGCGGCTCTGTTCCCATCTCGTGCATCACACGTAGCCGATGGCGCTACCCCCAATTCATAGCATAACACGGGGTGCGTAGCCACACCTGAATCCCGGCCACCGATGACGACATCTCCTCTGCCTCGAGACCAACCGGTGAAGCTTCCCCCTGCCTCAAGATCTGCCAGCACCGTCGTCCCCATCCCATGCATAGTGAGCGCGGTGCGCCATCTCCTCTACCTCGAGACCAACCGGCGATGCTTCCTCCTGCCTCGAGATTTGCCAGCGCTGCCTCCCCCATCCCCTGCATCATGAGCGCGACCGAGGGCGCTGCCTCATCCCTTGCATTGTGTGCGGTCGGCGGTGCCCCGCAATCCGGTCGTCCTGCGCTGGGAATTGATCTGAACCTGGCGTAGAGGGTCTGATGCGAGAAATCGGTTCGAGACGGCGCCGACTCGCTGGATTTTTGCTGGCGGCTGAGGTGATGTCCGCGGGAGAAGAGAGAAGATGGCGGCAGTTGAGGAAGGCAATAGACAAAGGTAAAGGCCTTGGTTCCTTTTTATTGACATGTATCTGTGTTTGTGACGCTGTATGATATCGTAGGCTTTAGTGATCAAATAAACTTGTCTATTTAGCTTGTAGACTATAGTTACGAAGCTTGCATTTCAGTGATGGTGGATCAGCTGATCGTTGAGCTTCGTTGGGAGACTCCAAGAGGAAGGTATGATGAGCACAGCAGCAAGTTCTTCTCTTAGTAAGAGCACGCGCCGTTCCCACGCAACCCGACCACCTCGAGCCCTCGCCGCCCGCCAGCATGCAACCCACCGTCCCAGGAGACCGCCAGACATGCCCACCCCGTAGCCACCGCTCGTCGTAGAGTTCGCCGCCTCTGCCTTGCAGAGCATCGCGTGTTCCCGACTGTTTGCCACCGCCCCTACAAACGCATTTAAACCTTAGAGCATCGCCAGGAGACCACCGATCGATCGCCACCCTCGGCCATGCCTCTAGCCGCCTGTAGCCGTGTCGCCACCGTCGCCTGCCCATCCCTCTCGGTCATGCCATCGAGCCTATAAAAGGAGGCCACCCCCAGCCGATTGAAGCACACCATCTCACTCCCCTCACCTCACTGATCGTTCCACCCCTTAGCCGGAGCAAGGCGAGCAGCGCATCGCCGGAATTTGGCCAGAGCTCGCCGCTGCAGAGGAGAAGAGGAGCCGTTGATTTTGTCCACCCCAGGAGCTGCCACGACCACCCCTGAGTTCGCCATTGTCGACTTCGTCGTTTGCCCGCCTCGCCATCGTCACTGGAGCCCCGGTATGCCCCCTATGCACCCCCACTGAGCCGCTAGGGTTCGAGCTCGCCGGTTACCTGTTCATCATCGACGACGACCCTCAGCCGTCGATCTTCATTCTAATCCAACGCACCACGTCGCTCCGTACCGCTTCACGTTTAAAGAGTCACTGACCAGTAGACCCCCCTGTCAGTTGCGCCCCGCGCTGTAGAGTGACACTGGGCCGGCCCAATAACCCTTCCCGCGCAGCCCACTCGTTTGAATTTAGCTTTTTCTATTTATATTCAAACTCAGTTCTGTACCTAGTTTCAAAAATCAACCCAGCTTGATTCAGTGAACCAAATTGCATGAAACCAATTTTGTTAGAAAGATATTGAAATGCTTAATCCAAGACCGTTGGATTCAAATCATTTGGATCTGTAGATCAACCTTGGTAAAAATAACAAGGCAGAAACTTTTCTGTATTCAAACATTTTTAAAATTTAAACCATAATAGCTTTTGAGTTGATTCCTGAAGGGATTCGCAGCATAGTAAATCAAAAAAATTCTACGGATGCGAACGGGAAAGCCAAGATCTAATCTAGAAGATGCAAACAACGAGGGGGGAATAGATGAGATCTTCATACCCTTGAAGATTCGCACAGCGGAACGTTCAACGAATGTGGTTGATGTAGTCATACTCGCTTCTCCTCCTCGCGACCCGATCTGATCCAACACCGCAAGTAGCGGTGCCTCCGAGAGATGCACACGTGCGGCACCTCGACGTCTCCTCCTTCCTCGGTCCAGCAAGTGGGGTGGAGAGATAAGTTGGATCTACAACACGACGGCGTGGTGCAAGCGGTGGAGAGTTTCTGCAGCAGGGCTTCGCCTACGCGCAGTCGGGAGGGAGAGAGAGAGAGAGGAGGGCAGCAGGGCGGCTAGGGCTTGAGGAGGAGGTGTAGGGAGGGTGCGCCCCCAACCCTCTTTATATAGAGGGGTGGGCGGCTGGCCCTTGCCCCTCCCCCAAGCCCTAGGCCGACGGCCAAAGGAGGAAGGAGTGGGGGGCAAGTTTCCCCCTTCTAGAAGCTCCCCTAGGGTTTCCCTAGGGTTTGGCCGGCTGGGCCCTATGGGGCCTTGTGACCCTGGCCCAAAGCGGCCAGGGCACTCCCTCATAGGCCCATGCCCCCTCCCGACAAGTGGGGCCACGTTGGTCCCACTCCGGAAGGTTCTAGAAGCTTCCGGTACAATACCGATTAACCCGAAACAATTCCGAACTCCAAAAACTGCATTGCCTTATATGAATCTTATTCTCCGGACCATTCTGGAACGTCTCGTGATGTCCTGGATATCATCCGAGACTCTGAACAAAAACTCATAAACCAATTATCCAACCTATCCTAGCGTCGAGACACGTTAAGTGTGTGACCCTTCGGGTTCGAGAATATGTAGACATGATCTTCTATCAATAATCAACAGCGGGGTCTGGAAACCCATATTTACTCCCACACATTCATCGATGATCATATCGGATGAACCACGATGCCAGGATTCAATCAATCCCATATATATATTCCCTTCGTCTCGCGATATTTTACTTGCCCGAGATTTGATCGTCGGTACCGTCATACCTAGTTCAATCTCGTTCACAGCAAGTACTTTACTCGGTCCATAATCCGATATCACTTTGTGATTAACTCCTTAACCACATGATTGCAAGCGGTGTTGATATCGATTACCGAGTGGGCCCAAGTATATCTCTCCGACTTGGGAGGGACAAATCCCATCTCGATACATACAACCCAACAGGTACTTTCCGATCACCTGAGAGACACCTTTATGATCACCCTCTCATAGGATGACGTTTGATGACCTCAAAGCTTTCTTCCGATACCAGGGAGTTGTATTATCTCATGGTCTAAGGAATACAATATTTGACATAAGAAAAGCTTCGCAAAGATGAACACGATGACACGATCTAATTGCTCCGCTTAGTTTGGGTCTGTCCATCATATCATTCTCCCAATGATATGATCTCATTATTAATCGACAACTCATGTCTATGGTTAGGAAACCTTAACCATCATTAATCAATGAGCTAGTCCATAGAGGCATACTAGGGACACGGTGTTGTTCACAAACCACTCAAGTATTAAAGTTTCCGCTTAATACAATTCTAGCATGGAATATAAACTTTATCATGAACAAGAATTATAATAATAACATCTTTATTATTGCCTCTAGGGCATAATTCCAACAATTCCAACTCTCAAAAATCATATTTGATCATACCTTTCAGAATATATAAAAATATATGGGTTTACTTACAGAAATAATGTTTAAGGAATAAAAGAATGCCACATAGGCATTTCTAGTCACTTATTTTATTTAAAATAAAAGGTTAAACCTTATTAAATTGTGACACCACTTTAAATCACATTCCCATGTACTGAAATATATGGTGATGACATGTGTCAACATGATCCCATGTTTGGTTTGGAGAATCTTAAATCCTAAGTAGTTTTTCAATGAGTAGAAATTACTTTTATAAAAATAAAATCAATAAGACAAATGCTTTAATCTTGTAATATTAGTGATGATGCTAAATCGTCTATAGAACCCTTTTGTGTGAGGATTGAAAGTAGTTAAGTATTGTTTGGTGATTGTGTACCTCGTATTTATTCATAGACGCTAGTACTGACCAAGGATACGAGGAGGAAGGAGGATACTACGAAGAAGAAGCCGAGGAGAACTTCAACCACTGCTCTGCACAAGGCAAGCCTAATACTACGAGTTGATTAATCAAGCTAACACTTGCAAGATACTGTACTTATGCAAGCCAATACTTGCAAGATATTAACTTAGCAAGGTTATACTGATACTGATGCAAGCAAATACTTGCTTGTTACCATGACCACTAGATGCCTTAAGCATATGTGATCATATCCACTTGATACCCTCTCCTAGTTTTACTTGCAAGCTTCTACTTTATTTCTTTATCAAAGCTATTACTTAGAGTCTACTTAAGTGATTTGTAGATTCTAGGAGGATAGTTGAAGGATGCATAAAGAGCATTAAATTTGGCCTAAGCTAGATAATCTTGATGTCATCCTAAGGCATGAGATTGAACTTAGTTAAAACTACACTTGTTACCACCCTTCATTAGTACTCACTCCCACTTGTAGATGCTAGTGCTAAGCATAAAACTTGATCAACTTTAGATGGGAATACTTGGTGGAAAAATGGTTATGAAAACCTTAGAATGATGGATCATTCTACTGAGATGTTTTGACATGTGTTTCCAAACACCAGATGATTTTGGTGATGAAAATGTTGAGGCATGAGCCTTAGACCTTTATAAAACTGATGGTTGTCTGGATGCGATACCATTCCAATTTTACCGTACAACCACAATACCCGAAAAGGTGGGTAGGGCTTGACTGGAAACTTATATACCTTAGTATGGGTTCCCTCACGGCCAAGGTTTGAGCTGAGGCTACCTTGTGAAGATTGTCCACCTGTGCAGTACCCAAGATGACAGTTGGTCATGGTTGGGAGGCCAAACTCACAGGAGAGGTGCTTATACTAGGGCGTGTAATTGAAAGGTTAGGATTGATTATCCGCATACTGAGTATGGTGAATTCAGGATTTGTTCCTGATGGATGTATCGAATGTTGTGGTGAAAGTGTACAATCTCTGCAGAGTGTCAAACTATTCGAATAGCCGCGTCCGCGGTTATGGATAGTTGGAGTGGCCATACTGTTTCCCCCGTCAGATGTTTTCAAAATTACTTGTGAAATGGATTGAGAATTTGACTTGACCACAACAGAGTTGTGATATGAAATTCAAGTTCCTACCTAGTTGTTATAAAACTTCAACTAGCTTTTCTTGCTTCTGAACTTAGTAGAGGTAAATCTGGCTTTTTGCAAAACAACCCTAGAGCTTAGTATCCTATCACAAAAACCCCCTTCACTTGTTAGTATTAGTTTGCGAGTACTTAAAGAGTACTCATGGCTTTGTCCCTGGCTATTACCGTGGCCAGACTATGAAGAGGAGTACCAGGATGATGGACCCTAGGAAGGTTACGATAACTAGGATCATCTCCCATCGTCAGCATTGCCTGTGATCCCGAAGATGGAGCTTCGCCTACGCTACCGTTATTATTACGTATTTCCGCTGCCTGAGTTGTATTAAGAACTGGATCATGAGATCATTATTTGTGTAAGACCTTATGTATGGTTTGTAATGGATGATGTACTGTGGTATCCAATTCTGTTATGTCTCGCAAAAATAGTAATCCTAGGATTGCGATGTATGGCATAACAGGCATCTGGGATTAAAAATCCGGGTGTTGACATATTGATTTTGTGCCTTTTCTGGAACCAAAAACAGAAGAAAAGAGGCAATTGACAATGTGGCATCTTGTTAATAGGTTAGTACCATAAAACATATAAAAACATCTCAAAGTGTAGACAAAGCAAAGCAAAGTAGATACTAAACAAACATGGAACATCAAAAATTATAGATACGTTTCTAACGTATCATCCAGTCATATACATTTTGCTCCTTTTACATGTTATAAAGACTACTGGTATTTTCTGTTTTGCTATTTGCCCCTGATGCGGCTCAGGTCACTGTAGAGCTTCGTTGGGATACCATATGAGTAAGGTGTGATGAGTACAGTAGTAAGTTTTCCCTTAGTTATGAAACCAAGGTTATTGAACCAGTAGGAGTAAGGAAACAACTCCAAGGTGTTGCTAACAACTTGGAACCTGCACAACACAAACTCAAGACATTGCTCCAATGTACAGTGAGGTTGTCAATCTCACCGGTTTGCTGAAAACAAAGGATTAAACGTATAGTGTGGAACATAGTAGTTGCTTGTAGAAAGTAAATGGTAACAGTAGATGATGTATCAATAATAAAGATTGGAACGGGGTCCACAGTTCACTAGAGGTGTTCTCCTTAAGATAGATAACATGCTGGGTGAACAAATTACAGTGGGGCAATTGACAGATTAAGGAAGCATAACAATGCAAATACTAGACATCTTGACTTCTATGAGATTTGATTGAGCATTACAACATGATACATAGACCGTAATCCAACTGCATCTATGACTAATAATCCACCTTTAGTTTATCATCTGAACCCCTTCCAGTATTAAGTTGCAAGCAATAGATAATTGCATTAAGCAATGTGTGTAAAGTAAACAATACAATTGTTCCATGAACAAAATATTGTTGTTTTCTCCCTAGTAGCAACATCACATCTACAACCTTAGAGATTTCTGTCACTTCCCTAGATTACTAGAGGCATGAACCAAATATCCAGCATAAATACTCCCTCTTGGAGTCACAAGCATCTACTTGGACAAGATAGCTACTAGCAACAAAGAGCATGCAAAGATCACAAATAACACAGACATGATAGATTCAATAATCAATCCGACATACTATCTCAATATCCGTCGGATCCCCACGAACACAACATGTATGATTACAAATAGATGATCTTAATCATGAACGGAGCTCACAAGATCTAAACATGATAGCACAAAGGAGGAGAAACAACCATCTAGCTACTGTATGGACCTATAGTCCAAGGGTGAACTACTCACGCATCATACAGGAGGCTGGCATGGTGATGATGAAGGCCTCCAGGGTGATCTCTCCCCTCTAGCAGGGTGCCGGGAAGAGCTTCAGATCCTCCTATCTAGGGACGTTGGTGGCGGCGGCTATGGACTATTTCGTGGAGATTTGATTAGGTACTTAGGGTTTCTGCATCAGGGTGCTTTTATAGGCAAGAGGGCAAGGTTGGAGGGCGCCCGAGGGGCCCACACCATAGGAAGGCGCGCCCTAGGGTGGACCCGCGTGGCCCTAGGGTGTGGCCACCTCGTGGCTCCCCTTCGGCTTCCCTTCGGACTCTGTGTTCCTTCTGGTAAAATATTGACTTTGGCTTTTGTTCAGTCCAATTTTGAGAATATTTCCTTACTAGCTTTTCTGAAACAAAAAACAGCAGAAAACAGGCAACTGGTACTACGGCATATTGTTAATAGGTTAGTCCCAGAAAATGTAAAAAAATACCTCAAAGTGTAGACAAAACATAACAAAGTTGATACTAAACAAGCATGGATCATCAAAAATTATAGATACGTTTACGACGTATCAAGTATCTCCAGGCTTAACTCCTGCTCGTCCTCGAGTAGGTAAGTGATAAAAAGAATAATTTTTTAGGTGACATGCACCATCACAATCTTGGTCAAACCATTTGCAAAGCATTGATAGCTGGGATCAAAGTACTCTAAACATGAGAATGAAAGATGTAGTTCTAACAATAATACATAGTAACTATGTTGTAACATGCAAGGTACAAACAAAGGATCATGAATAACAATGCATTGAAATACGTTTGTTTGTTTCACATATAGAAAACATAGCATGTGTGGTATTTAGCTTGTCCCTCATGGAGTAGCAAAACATAAATGCATAGGACACCTTCAAAGTTCATAAGGGTGACTAGATACAAATAGTTCAAGAACAAGCAATATCAACAATATGAATCATAATGCACATAAAACTAAGAATGACAACTATGCTATCTTAATTGGTGCATAAATATAGAAAGTGGAGAATCAACATAAAAGTAAGAAGAAAGGCCCTTCACAGAGGGAAGCAGGGATTTCAAGTTTCATAAAGAGCTTCCAAAAATTATGTTACTTGTTAGCTTTCAGCTCTCATTGCCCCTATCATAAGCATCTTGAAGTGATTAAGGTTAAACTGAAACAAATATGGAGTATATGCTTGACAAATCATAAGTTGACAATCTCATGTCCCTTGAGTACGAGGGTCGTTCCTCATGCTACTCAACTTTAGTCACCTGTAAGTTCTTATCATTGTAAGTATATGTGTATCATAGAGAACCGCCAACGGGGTACCCCTTGCCCCATGACACAGGAGCTATACCATATCAAAATGACAAGGCAACAGACAATGAGCATCTCAACGATCTTTTTATTTGCTATTTGCATAGTTTTTTATTGAGGATGATTTACAGATTGCTCACTATGGTTATGCTGCAAGTTTCTACCATGATTAGGCATGGCTTAGGCTAGCCTCCCAGGCGTTTCTCTAACACATATACAATAATCCATGGACTTACAAGCTCCCCTTTTATTTCACACCTCCGACATCCGCAAACAAAAGATCATGATATCAACTGGGTAGATATGTACAGGTGTTGAAAGTGTTCCCCATGACAGCATGGTTCTGCTAATTTCCAACTTATAAGTGCAAGCATATACAACATAGATGACACAACGGTTCAAGCTTATTAGGTGCAAGAAAGTAAAGTGTGCCATCAAGTTTGTGAGAGTTTTAATCACTAATTTTCTCATAACAAGTTTTATTTGGAAGATAGATAAAAACATGAATATACTTGGAATGGTGTAACACACCATGCATAGGAATTTATAGTGGACTATTTGGAATAACTTGGTTTCTTGGGAGTTGGATGCATGAGTAGAGCTTACTCAGTACAAGTGGAGGCTAGCAAAAGATTGGGAGCGACCAACTAAGAGAGCAATAATGGCCATAATCATGCAGAGCGACAAAACATTATCAATTAAAGCATAAAGTGGTATCACAAGTCGAAAACTAAATGGTCATAGAGGCTAGGGTGACTTGTTCTGCGGTGACCCAACATACCACTGCATGATGTAGTACACTATAGTCGTTGACATAACACCAATGGAACATCGTTCCATCCGCATTATATCCCTCATAGTGGTACAACAGAAACATCGCAGGTCCAAGACAACACTTTAGATTACATATAACATATTACAACAGATCCAGAGAACTTCCTCGAACAGTGAGGAATATTATACAGAAAGAACCAGAAAGATCCACTCGGAGTTACTTTATAAGTACTACTATTAGCATATGTATAAGTCTTGAAAGTACTACAATAGTATTGTTCTACAGAAGTAGGTTCTAGATTCTAGGAGTTTTATTTATATTCTATGCTTCAGCTTGTCTTCGATGGATTCTAGTAAGGTCTTCGACTCTGTTGATCTCCCTCAGATACCTTCAACTCTTCAAGTAACTTATTTCCTGGGAACTACATTGGTTTCTCCAAAATCTAGCAAGGGTTAAGAAGATACGTTGAGTATGAGCGTACTCAGCAAATTCACCAAAGAGGAGTGTTTGATGCACTATCTACATCCATACACCATAGGTCGTAGGCAATGCAAGTTTTCAAAAACATTTCTTCAAAGGTTGCTTTTATTCTGAAAAACTATGTCCATCAGCCTTCACGGTTTTACCAGAACTTTCATGGAGTTCCTTTCCCGCAGCGTTCGCAGCTCCTTCCCAGAACAGGGAGTAACAAGTTACAGTTCTTACACTCTGCAGAGGTGCGTTACTTTACCCATGAGAGATCTTAGATTTGTTGCACATCCGATTTATAGGCTCGTTCACACTTCCTTGGTGTGAGGCCCAGACTAAGATCCAAGCCAATCACTGTCCTTCTCCGCGACCCCGCATACTCAACGGATTGCACATCAGGCCTAGGATAAAACTTGTTTCCATTATCAACCTAAGGTGTACAACCCTCATAGATACCAGAAGTTGTGGGACGTTGAGGGATCCCACCCATAACCTGCTAACCCTCTACAAGATGAGTTGTAACAATGGCCCGGTCATCCGTTGGCACGCGAGAGAGAGCCGATCCAGCTGACTTCTCCGTCCCATTCCAAATCTCATGATTAACGCGTAATATACGGCGCAAGAATCACTGGCGACATTGGTTGTTAAGTCCTAGATAATATGTTCATTTACCACTAGAACTTTCATAGTAGGTTATTACCTCATGGTAAATAACCTATAATCATATTATTATGAAAATAGTGTTTTCTGACCTTTTTCAAATGCAGGTGATGACAACACTAGATTTACAAAATACTTTACAGAAAATAATCAAAGGACATGAGCAAGTGTGAACTTGCCTTTTGTGATTGCAAGATTATGCACTCACGGTCTTCGAGATAGTAGAAGATCCAATATCTGAAATCATCATCATTGGTCCGGTAAGGACTAAGGTTTAAAGAAGCAAGATGCCATTATGCATAAATAATGCTATGAAATTTTATAATTCCCAAAGTGAAACCCCTAGCATTTTAAATAAGTTGATCTTAGGTATCTTCTTTAAGATCGGGTTTATCTTTAAGTTTATTTCATAAGCGATGGCATTGATAAGGAACTTAAGTGTTAGCAATCCAAAATATACAAGTACGGATATAGTAATGTGATTATGATTAATTGTTATGTGGTGACTAGGATAAGAAGTCCTTGGGTTGAGTTCTTAAGAGCTGAAGGAACTATTATAGACTTGTTTGTGTGAAGTGAAAAAAAGAATAACATTTGAAGAAACTAGTATTTTGTTAATTTTAATTATTCTTAAGGGTTATTAGGTTTTACATTAGGGTTTGTGATGGTTATGAATGATGTTAAGTTATCATATTTTTAATTGATGGTACAAGGGACCAAAGTTAACTTTAAACAACATGAATAAACTTTAAATGAGATGTTTATGATTGTTTAGACCAAAGTTAACTATAAAAATAGAAGTGAATTTTAAGATATAATGAGTTTTAGAATATCATCTAGTTTTAGGGTTTTGACAAATATGATTATGGATGATCCCTTTTAATTTAAGTGAAAGATGAGTTTACAACATGCATCTTATTCATGGGAGCATAATTAGATGGTCTTATAAATTTGTTAGGGTTTAGAATCATTTTAAGAGTGATTAAGAGATGAAGATTATTCATTATCTTATACATGAGTGATATATAATATTTATTTGAAAGGAGTTTTATTTGAATTTAAGATTTAATAAGAGTATTTAAAAGTTAATAGTTATACTTAAGTTTTATTATGAATTATGATTATGGAATTTAGACTTAATAACTAAATTTAAAGGATTTAGTGTTTTTACTAAGAAATGTGATTATTTATTTTTTAGTAAAACAAGTAAATGAGTTTTATTATCTAATGTTATTTAAATGTTTTAGAATAATATATACAGTATTTTTCTAGTAAAATATATTTATTCAAGGTCTTAAAAATGAATTTTATTTATTTTTAAGTATTATATTTATTTCTATAAAATTCTTCAAAGAATGAAGTGTCTTTAAATATTGCTTTATATTTTATTTTGTAAAACTCTAAGGTAGTATTTTTATAAAATAGTAGAGTTACTTTTATAAACAAAAATGATTTTTATTTATCGCTGGCGACCGATGTTGCGCCGCCAGATTCCGGCGAGCTTGTCCACCCCGGCCGGTGCCGACGGCCCTGATCGACGCGCCTGTTAAAGCTTCACCAGCCTACCCAATTAGATTCGTGTCTTATTCCCCTACGTTCCCACCACCAGCCCCAAACCCTAATTACCCTTTTTGTCATTACTCCGGCGGGGCGAGGTTCTCGGCAACCCCGGTGATATGGCGAGGGCGTTTGGATGCTGGGCCTTGCTGGTGGTGTGGGCTGAGGCAGTGCAGCGCCATGGATCTCCTCGTGTGGCCGTGCCGCCGTGCTGAGCTTCTTCTCTCTGCCGTCGCCACAACTTCTACTTCGTCGGCGAGCTTAGACTCGTCCCAGGTAGGCAATCCTTCTCCCCTCTCTACATCTCTTACTCTACCCTCTTCTAGTGAAAATTTTGTAACCCTGGTAATATCTTCTATAGCATTATGTGGTTGGCATGCCCCTTCTTATTTGATATGTAAGATCCTTTAAAGGGGCCAATAATTATTCCCTAATGTCAAATGATTGTGGGTAGAGATGGTTTACTGTGGTGAGGATTAATGTCTATATGTTGTGATGAGTTTCAGTTAGAGAAATGTTTCCTATGACTGATTGGGATTCAGTAAACAATCCACTACTCTCAATACTAGACCTATTGGTATAGTAAGTGATGGTTTTGTTTGGGATTATTCATCCCAAATATTTCTTTTGAACATATTTGCTCAAATGGATAATTTACCCAGATTTATTTTGATGGATGTTGATGCATCTCTCATTAGATTATGGAATCAATCTGTTAATAGAATATTCCTATAAGATGTTGGTTACTATGGAATAAACTCAGTATATTAAATTCTGTAACTGTCTATTTGGACAGTTCACTATTTTGTTGATTCTAAAGAACTGTCCTAGTGCTCAATTAGAATGTTAACTTAATGGATTGAATAGATGTAACATTCTTATTCATATGGACAGTGAATCTAATTTATGATTTTGATTCCTGGGTTTCTACTAGGAAAATGATATGAACCTATATACTGCTTACTAGCAGATGATCAAGAAAACTGTAATGATTGCTTATATTGTTTCTCATGTATCCTATTGTGACCTTGCTTAGTAATGCTCTTACAGTTGTCAGCAGTATAGTAACTTTTACTGCCTTAGGGTTGCTACTGTGATGCCTCCCACTAGGAGTGAACACAATGGTGATTTAAGGTATGTGATAGGAGTTCAATTGTTGGATATAGTATGATTTCTAGCTATTTAGCTAGGAAAATGATTCTAAGTGGTTACCTACCTTGTGAACAATAAATTTAATGATGTGGCTTAAATAGTTGGCATTCCATCCCTTGGTATACTGAACTTTTGTTTCAGTGACACAATGAGATAACTTGATCTGCCATTTGGATTGACTGTCTAAGATTTATAATTTAAATGCCAATGATGCATGGTCTGAGGCTTAAATTTGATAAGAACAAATAAGATTGTCTTATAGATGATTCCTAGACTACTTGTCTAGGAAAATGATAAAATCATTTGCTTGCATAACTTGAGAGCTAGCTAATAAAGAAGAATTATTCTGGTGGCTTCTGCTGTCCTGGGCTGCTACTGTGGTACCTCCAACCTTGGAGAATGCACAATGGTAGCCCAGGTAGCATGACTTGCTGCTGGGAACATCTACGGTGATGTAGTTGATGTTGGTGTCAAAAGAAATTTAGCTCATGATGCAAAAAGGCTGAAGCTAGTTTAGTGGCTGAAATACAAATTCTTTCACTTGGCTTTATCTTAGCTCTAGGATGATACTAGAGTAGCACTTCTACCTAGTCTGAGATCTCTCTCTCTCTCCAACCTCATGCTCTAAACAAAATGATAAGAAAAGATACTTAAGCATGATCTTGGTGTTAAATAGTAACCTGATGCTGGACTTGAGGTTTATATGCTGGTACTAGCACTTGATTAGTTAGCCTACTTTGTCCTTGTGATGTAGTTGTTGCCTGCTCCTCCTGATGTGGATCTTGATAATCTTGCTTGTGCTCCTGGATCTGTCTTCCCCTGATTCTAGCTCTTGGATGGCTCTTGGGAGAAACCAGTTGCTGGTTGATGGTGATCTTGTGGTTGTTTATGTGTGGGATTGGGAGCTCTAGTGATAAGAAATGAGCTAGGGTGTGTGTTGATGTGCTATAGAGAGATATGGATCAGCTCTAGCTGAGCTGCTACGGCTATGTTATCCTTTTTATGTGCATTGGCTGCTGTTATGGTGTTGCCAACACACTAGTGCATGCTGGTGAGTGAGCAGCCTGCTTGCATGTTGTGGTTTGGGGATCAGATCAAGTAAAAGCTTGATATTTCCCGATGTTTTACCTCTTTACCTTCTTATCTGGCTTTGGTGAAACTTGCCCCTTTTAGACCCATGATGTTGTGTTGAGGTCATTGGATATAAAAAGAACATATCCTACACTTGTTCTATTTCTAAACACTCTATGATGAGCTTAAGCATATCATCAGTATGCTAAATCTGAGAGTAAGTTACTACACTAACCCCTTGTTTATTATTTATCTTGTTTGTCTCTTCCTGTTTATTGTTTTATGTTGCAGGGATCAAGAAGAGATGAAGATATTGGAAGTGACAAAATGTAGTTAGGAAATAGTTTTAGGTTTTCTTTTTTATACATATATGTAATTTATTTTCTGATTGAATAATGTGTTGGAGATATACCCAAGAGGCAATAATAAAGTGGTTATTATCATGTCTTCACACTTATGATAAATGTTTACATACCATGCTATAATTGTATTAACCGGAAACATTAATACTTGTGTGATTTGTAAACTAAAATAAGAGTCCCTAGTAAAGCCTCTTGTTAAACTAGCTTGTTGGTTAATATATGATCATGGTTTCCTGATCATGAACATAGAGATGTTATTAACAACAGGATCATATCATTAGGAGAATGATGTGATGGACATACTCCTATAGATAAGCGTAGCATAAAGATCAAGTCATTTCAATAGTTCAATTGCTATATGCTTTCTGATACATAGTAACCTAATTCCTTCGACCATGAGATCATGCATATTGCCTTTACTGGATGGATGCTTTGATGTCATCAAACACCACACCGTAACAGGGTGGCTATAAAAGTGGCATTGGGTGTTCAGAAAGTATTGGTTGAAACACATGGATCAAGAGTGGGATTTGTCCATCCACATGACGGATAGATATTCTCTGGGCCCTCTCGGTGAAATGTCATCCAATTAGCTTGCAAGCATGTGACTTGGTCACAAGGGATCACATATCACGGGAACGAGAAAAGAGTACTTATCAGTAACGAGGTTGAACTAGGTATGCAGAGATACCGACGATCATAACCTCGGATAAGTAACATATCGTGAGACAAAGGGAAATTGGTATCGTATGTAAGTGGTTCATTCGATCGCAAAGTAATCGTAGAAATATGTGGGAGCCATATGAATTTCCAGATTCCTCTATTGGTTATTGTTCGGAGAAGTGTCTCGATCATGTCCGCATAATTCACGAACCGTAGGGAGACACACTTAAGGATTCGACGTTGTTTGAGTAGTTATGGTATTATGAGAAAGAGACCGAATGTTGTTCGGAGTCTCGGATGGGATCCGGGATATCACGAGGTGATCCGGAATGGTCCGGAGAATAAGATTCATATAAGGAAAGTCCCGTTTCGGAGTTGGGGAATGGTTCCGGTGTTTTCATCGGGAACATTCTAGAAGGTCCCGGAATGTCCGGCACTCCGGAGGGGGGAAGGGTACATGAATGTGTCATTGCATGTTGGAATGATTGCATCATGTACTAGGTGTTCTTGCTGCCCAAAATAAAGGATTTATTTAAATCCTAAATTGAAAAGTCAAACGGCCAGTTTGAAAGTCAAACGGCGATTTTGGGAAGTGGGAAGAGAGGAGGATTGGTGGAGGCCGAGTTGGGGAGGGATTCCCTCCCTTGGCCAGCGCCCCACCAAGCCGACTTGGGGAGGAACTCTCCTCCCCTTGGCCGGCCAGCCCTCCCACCTATATAAGGAGGGGCAGGGCTCCCCTCCTAGCACACACTAGTTCCTATCCTCTAAACTAAACCCTAGATCTAGACCCCGGTTTAGAGCTATTCGGTTTAGAGCCTTCTAATTGGTTTAGAGCCCTCTAATTGGTGTGTCTAATTACTAGACCACTAATAGCCTCTCTCATAAGCTCCACCATACTCGCACCGGCTTAAGGCGAAGCCCTGCGGGATCTCCCCTCTACCTCCGGTACCACGCCGTTGTGCTGCCGGAATCGCGAGGAGAGTGCTACAACCTCCGCTGCCTGCTGGAACAAGGGAGAGGAAGGTCTTCGTCGAGTACCGAACGTGTGACCGACTGCGGGAGCGCTGCGGGAACGCGGCGCCGGAAGGATCGTCTACGCGATCTTGAGATCGGAAAGAGTACGACTACATCACCCACGAGAATCTGCTCTCGTTAAACACTTTGGAATCTTCGAGGGTGAGTTATTCCATCGACTCGTTGCTACAATCTAGTAGATAGATCTTGGCTTGTTTGTTTTTATGCGATAGAAAATTTTTGTTTTCCATGCTACGAACCCCTACAGTGGTATCAGAGCCGTGTCTATATGTAGATCTGTTGCACGAGTAGAACACAATGGTCATTGTGGGCGTTGATGCTTTTATTGTAGATTGCTTTTTGTGTACTTTGCATCTTGCGGTATGTTGGGATGAAGCGGCCCGGGCTAACCTTACATGACATCGTTCATGAGACTTGCTCCACGTTTGACATGCAACTTGTATTGCATAAGTGGCTTTGCGGGTGCCTGTTTCTCCTAGCATAGTTAAGATCCAATTTACAACGGGTAATCAACAATGCTAGTATCAATGTTGTGGTTCTTGTTCGTAAGTTAGAACGACACTTATGGAAAGCCCCAAACCACGTAAAATATGCAAAGAAAGTAGAAGCGTCTAACTTTGTTCTGCAGGGGTGTGCAGTGATGTGATATGGCCATGATTGTGATTATATTTGATGTATGCAATGTTCCTTATTGTAAGTTGGCAACCGGCAGGAGCCATATGGTTGTCTTTAATTTCTGTTAAGACCTGCGTGTCTATTCAAAATAGTTGTAATAGTTGATGCTGGTGGACGACAACCATGAAGAAGCATCATTGACCTTGATGCTATGCCGGTGATGATGGAGATCATGTTCGTGCTTGAAGATGGAGATCGAAAGCACAAAGAAGAAAGGCCATATCATATCACATATTATGAATTGCCTGCGATGTTAATCCTTTATGCATCTTGTATTGCTTAGTAGACGACGGTAGCATTATAAGATGATCCCTCATGCACATAAATTTCAAGTTCTAAAGTGTTCACCCTTAGTATGCACCGTTGCCAAAGCTTGCTGCTTCGAAGCACCACGTGATGATCGGGTGTCTTTGATTCCGCGGGTGAATACAACGTAAGCAAGCCAGATTTGCTTATGCGGTAGCTAAGGTTTGATCTTGACGAGCCTAGCATGTACAGACATGGCCTCAGGAACACGGATTACCGAAAGGTAGAGCATGAGTCATATAGTAGATATGATGAACATGTTGATTGTTCGCCATTGAAGCTATATCAATTCTCGTGATGATCGGTTTTGATGTGGTGAATTTGGTTCGTGTGATCACTAAAACAATGTGAGGGATATTGTTTTGAGTGGGAGTTCACCTAGATTAATTTAATTATTAATTAGAACTCAATTTATCATAAACTAAATCAAAGTGAAATTGCATAGTTGTTGTAGTCATTGGCATCCGTTTACCACCTTGCGCTTAGTTATAATTGAGATGATAGAACTATAGAATTCTGGTTAGTTACTTTACGAACTGGTATCGTATTGTTTTGAAGTGTTAATCTAAAGTTTAAAAGTCCTATTGCAAACTTTCAGTAAGTTCCGGTTACTCCATGAAGTTTAATAATTAGTATTAAATCAAGAGTAACAATTCCAAGTGTTAGTATATAAGTATCATGTTTGTATCCATGATTCTTGATATTCAAAGGATTCCCTTAATATCAAGGTTATCTAGGATCTGAAAGAGTTGTTTCAGAAACCATGATGTGTGGAAGATATTGTGATATCTGAAACGAAGTTTTGGTTGCAACATGATAGAGTATAATATGGCAAAAGTCATGTTCTCATATTTGATGAAAATTTGCAAAAAGGTTGGAGACACTTGTTGTCTTAATCCTCCAAAAGGTTTTGGATAGCAACATTATACTCATAATTCATTGTTATAAGCTAAAAGTAGCTTGATCATGGACAATTCCATGATAAGGGTGAATATTTGATGTAGGTAAAATGTTTACTACACCAAGAGATTACTAAAGAAAGGAATTTGAAAGAACACCAAATATTTGATGATGGTGATCTACTTCAAAGTGCAAGTCCAAAGACATTGGTATTTAATTATACACGCTTTGGACTATATGTCATATGTATGACTTCACTATTGATATTGATAGATTCTTTCAAATAGAAAAGGAAATATTGAAAGAGAATCTCATAAATATATGGCAGAAAAGAAAAGACTAGAATTGTTCAGTTTAAGTATATAGATGATATACATGTTGTGGCTATATTCTTTGCTTATTAAACAATGTGGTTCTTAAGTATTTGATACTGAATTTGTTGGTATGAATCGTCATACGAAACAACAGAATTCATGAACTACAATGGCCTAAGTAACTAGCAAAAGAATATGTGATGATGTTCATCGAGAACAAATAAAGGGTTATTATGTTGCTCGTTAAAACATCAAAGCTTGCCTTCAAGATTTGTTTTATCAGGTATTATGAGAACAAAAGGGTTGTTCAAATAATTGCCGTAATCCATAAAAGATGGATGATTCGCAAATCTCGTTAGAGAAATCACATCCATAAAACTAGTGCTAAAATGTCAAAAGACAAATTGATTGAAAGATCACTTAGGAAGTGACATCGCTGTTTGAATTATATTGGAAAGAAAACATGAAGAAACTCCATGTTGATGGAATTTTGGAGTCTTCTGATTTTTGATCATATGACGCTTGTGAAACTTTCCTAGAGATAATTAAAACTTCGTTCATAGGCCAAAAGGGAATGAATGACTAGTTTTTTGGAACTTGTACATATTGTTGTACGAAATCCATTATGTGTAGTCAAGAGCGATGGATTTCAACTTCATATGCTTTCTCCAAAAATTTGAGTGAATATATGAATATTTACTTAATAAGGATAAAGTATGAAACACTTGAAAAGTTCAAAGACTTTCAAGATGAAGTGCAAAATCATTGTAACAAGAATATAAACAGTTTATGATAAAGATCATAAAGGAAGATATTTGAGTTACAAGTTTAGCATAATACCTAAGATTTAAGGAATCGTTCCGTAGATTTGCATTTCCCGAAACACCATAAGAGTATGGAGCGTTCGAGATATGTAATTAAACCTTGTTTGACATGGTAAGATCAAAGGTATAATTCATAAAACTGCCATTGTATTTTAAAGATTAAAAGCTTTAGAGATTACCGTTTTTCCACTGAAAAGAGCTCCATCATAAACCGCTGAAATGACACCATATAAGGTTATGGTTTGGGATAAAACCCAAGTTGTCCTTTCTTAAACATTGGTATGCTATGCATAAGAAAGATGTGTGCAACCAAAGTCGGATGAACCTGTCTTTGTATAAACTGTTCCTCCATAAAACACCGGAGACAAAAGTGTTTGTTGCTTAGAACGTCAAGTTTCTTTGAGAAGAAATTTTTCGTGAAAAGTTAAGTGGGAGGACAATAGAAACTTTGATAAGGTTAAAAGAACCTTAGCTATATGTGCAGAGTTGCGCAGCGCCGAAAAGTGTTCCGGAGACAGCAACAATGCTCATGGCTCACGTACCTCAAATGTTGTGGTCACAAGAGATCTAAGTTCCTATTGAAACAAGTAGGTCGGATGAACAATCAAATACCAAGATTTGAGGGTTGAAACATTATTTGAGAATAATGAACCGACTACATGCAGAGAAGCGATGATGGGCCCTGACTCCGTAAAATGGCTTGAAGCCATAAAATCCGTGATAGTTCCATACACGAGAAATCAAGTTTTGAACTTGAAGGACCCTCGAGAAAGGTGTAAGACCTTACAGTTGTGTCTGGATCTATGAAAAAATAGACATGGATGTTTTACATCTATGAAATAGTCGACATGTTGGGAAAGAGTTCACAACAAGTTGTATATGACAAGATTTGATCTTTCATAACGATTTTTAGTCTAGACGGATTAATGTAGCAACCAATACATATAATTTGTTATGTGGTAGTAGAATAAACAAAACAAGTTCTTCTAATAGAATGGTTACCTAGGACGTGTGCATGACACGGTCCAAAGGGTTTTGTTAATTCAAAGGATGCTAAAAACATATGCAAACTTCAATGGTTGAAGTAAGCATAGCGGAGTTGGAATCTTCACTATGATGAAACTGTTAAAAGAGTTTAATTTCATCGGAGACAATGAAGATGCTTGCATTTGCAAGAAATTAAGTGGGAGCGCTAAGACATATTTCTAATACATTATGTGGAGGACATATTGTTGATTGGAAAAGATGTATCTTTTATTAACACATATTAAGAATTTCATCCTGATGAAAGACTTAGGCAAAACCCAAATATTTGGCATCAATAGACGCTAATATGGTTGTGCCAGAAGTACATAGACAAGATATTGAATGAGTTCAATATAGAAACTACAAGAGAGGTTCTTGTTGCACAGAAAGGATTGAAAGAGTTCAATGTTGATGATATATTCAAGTGTATTAGCACTTGGTAAGTGAAACAAAGATTCAAGTATAGATTGATACTTGATGTATGAAATCACAAAGAGTATTTATATCAATCATACTGTGATATGTACAAATCCAGATATGTCCTATGCTCTAAATGTTGTGAGCATATACCAGAATGATTTGTAAGATGATCATTGGACAATAGTAAGGATATTCTTATGATCTTTTGGAAGAACTAAGAGTATATTATTTGTAGAAGTGACAAATAGATGGTTAGTTCATTGTAAAAGTACTACATTGATACTAGCTTTGTCACAAAGTACAAATTAAGTTTATCTCAATCTAAACTAAGGGTGGCACAATATAATGGAAAGTGAGTTCCATAATGGATTTGGATGATTTCCAAAGTTAAGACATTGTGACAGATACTACAACAAAAGGCTAAGTATATGACTGCTATTATAACAGCAAAAGAGGGCATTTGTGTCAAGAAGTTTGTTATCAAACTAGGTGTAGTTCACAGTGGGATAATACTATGAAGATATATTGTGCGACAATATTATCAACATGTTTTAACCCCAAAGAACTAAAGGTCACACCGAAAGACCAAATTTATACAAAGCCATCTCATTAGAGAATGAGTGATGCGTACAGACGCAAAGACATGCAATTACACACGGACCTGGAAGTGTCAGATCCGGAGATCAGTTGACCACTAGCAATCGTGTACATACAAACACTGGAAAGCCATAGGTGTTATATACACAAAGGTTCGAAACTAGATTATTGACTCTAGTGCAAGTGGGAGACTGTTGGAGATATACCCAAGAGGCAATAATAAAGTGGTTATTATCATGTCTTCACACTTATGATAAATGTTTACATACCATGCTATAATTGTATTAACCGGAAACATTAATACTTGTGTGATTTGTAAACTAAAATAAGAGTCCCTAGTAAAGCCTCTTGTTAAACTAGCTTGTTGGTTAATATATGATCATGGTTTCCTGATCATGAACATAGAGATGTTATTAACAACAGGATCATATCATTAGGAGAATGATGTGATGGACATACTCCTATAGATAAGCGTAGCATAAAGATCAAGTCATTTCAATAGTTCAATTGCTATATGCTTTCTGATACATAGTAACCTAATTCCTTCGACCATGAGATCATGCATATTGCCTTTACTGGATGGATGCTTTGATGTCATCAAACACCACACCGTAACAGGGTGGCTATAAAAGTGGCATTGGGTGTTCAGAAAGTATTGGTTGAAACACATGGATCAAGAGTGGGATTTGTCCATCCACATGACGGATAGATATTCTCTGGGCCCTCTCGGTGAAATGTCATCCAATTAGCTTGCAAGCATGTGACTTGGTCACAAGGGATCACATATCACGGGAACGAGAAAAGAGTACTTATCAGTAACGAGGTTGAACTAGGTATGCAGAGATACCGACGATCATAACCTCGGATAAGTAACATATCGTGAGACAAAGGGAAATTGGTATCGTATGTAAGTGGTTCATTCGATCGCAAAGTAATCGTAGAAATATGTGGGAGCCATATGAATTTCCAGATTCCTCTATTGGTTATTGTTCGGAGAAGTGTCTCGATCATGTCCGCATAATTCACGAACCGTAGGGAGACACACTTAAGGATTCGACGTTGTTTGAGTAGTTATGGTATTATGAGAAAGAGACCGAATGTTGTTCGGAGTCTCGGATGGGATCCGGGATATCACGAGGTGATCCGGAATGGTCCGGAGAATAAGATTCATATAAGGAAAGTCCCGTTTCGGAGTTGGGGAATGGTTCCGGTGTTTTCATCGGGAACATTCTAGAAGGTCCCGGAATGTCCGGCACTCCGGAGGGGGGAAGGGTACATGAATGTGTCATTGCATGTTGGAATGATTGCATCATGTACTAGGTGTTCTTGCTGCCCAAAATAAAGGATTTATTTAAATCCTAAATTGAAAAGTCAAACGGCCAGTTTGAAAGTCAAACGGCGATTTTGGGAAGTGGGAAGAGAGGAGGATTGGTGGAGGCCGAGTTGGGGAGGGATTCCCTCCCTTGGCCAGCGCCCCACCAAGCCGACTTGGGGAGGAACTCTCCTCCCCTTGGCCGGCCAGCCCTCCCACCTATATAAGGAGGGGCAGGGCTCCCCTCCTAGCACACACTAGTTCCTATCCTCTAAACTAAACCCTAGATCTAGACCCCGGTTTAGAGCTATTCGGTTTAGAGCCTTCTAATTGGTTTAGAGCCCTCTAATTGGTGTGTCTAATTACTAGACCACTAATAGCCTCTCTCATAAGCTCCACCATACTCGCACCGGCTTAAGGCGAAGCCCTGCGGGATCTCCCCTCTACCTCCGGTACCACGCCGTTGTGCTGCCGGAATCGCGAGGAGAGTGCTACAACCTCCGCTGCCTGCTGGAACAAGGGAGAGGAAGGTCTTCGTCGAGTACCGAACGTGTGACCGACTGCGGGAGCGCTGCGGGAACGCGGCGCCGGAAGGATCGTCTACGCGATCTTGAGATCGGAAAGAGTACGACTACATCACCCACGAGAATCTGCTCTCGTTAAACACTTTGGAATCTTCGAGGGTGAGTTATTCCATCGACTCGTTGCTACAATCTAGTAGATAGATCTTGGCTTGTTTGTTTTTATGCGATAGAAAATTTTTGTTTTCCATGCTACGAACCCCTACATAATGTTGAGACATTGTAATTTATATTTTGTTTGAAAATTGTAAAAACATTATACTGTTGTATTAATTCAATAAAGTTTACTTAATTCTTTTTTTCTTTTACAATTCTTTTGTGAAGACAGTGTCATATATATTTTGTTGTAATAAAGAATTCTTTTAGTTCTTTCAAAAATGTAATTTTTTCTACTTATTTGTTTCCTGATACTTTACTTTTATTTATCTATTGTAAAAGATCAAAGTAATACTATATGTATATATATATTAATAAAGAAATCTTTTTATATCATTTTTTTGTAATCATTTCAATTCAAGTTATTAAATGTTTCTAATTTCCATTTGTGAATTGTATAAATTCATTTGAATTTAATATTCGAAATTCAAATACATGTTTGAACAAATTTCCCCCGAAACAAAGAATTCTACAAAGGTCATGTCGAAATCTATCACACTTGCTCCGAAGTTTCCTTCAGTACAAGAGAGATCCCGATCCCTCCATAGCTCTTTTAGTTTTGCGCGAAAATTTCCCGGATTTTCTTATGCTTGAATGCAATGCACAAACATGTGTTCTCTCTATTTCGAGGTGCTAATCCTGGGATGTTATAGACTCTCCCTCTTAAAATAAACTTTGTCCTCGAAGTTCGCACCCTCTTACATTTCGGAAGATAAGTTTGACTTCTTCAGATCTTGATAACTCTTTTAAATTCAAGATGAAGATAATTGTTGTATCTTCATTCAAGCTTTTCCTTGGATCCTCTTCTGATTTGAAATGAGCCAACTTCTAATCCCATTTGATATATAGACTTATTTTGAGTCTAGCACTTCTATTCTGATCAGATTCTTTTGAGTGTTTTCAGATTACGACATCTATTCAAGAAATGTCTAAGTTTTTTAGAAAGTCTCCTTAAGGTAGGATTCTGGTTTATATTCTGGCTAAATATAGCTTGACTCTAATATTAATCTATTTATGGTATACTTAGTCCTTATGGCTTATTTTCTAAGAATGTTTTGGCTTTCTCCTAAACCTTACTCGGTATATCAACTCTCGATGCTTTATTATTCACTCTCCCCCTTGAGATTTTCTAATGGTTTTTTGAGGAACAAATGGTACACCCACATACTTGGGAAATAGTGGTGCAAAAATCTCTAACTCCTTAAATGCATGTATAAGGTAACTTATATCATTAATAATGCCTTGACTTACCACTTGCTTTGTTGTGGTTGTTGCTGTTATTGACTTCATTTATGGTTTCATACTTACGTTTTCCTGAAGATGTAACTTCTTCACCTACACCCTCCTTTGATGGTGATTTGGTAGATGTTGTGTCTCCTCCCACTGATGTTCCATAAACCTTCTGATGATCCAGACAACATGATTTCTTGTGTCCTAGGATTCCACACTTGTTACATTTCCCTTGAAATGCTCCTACATTCCTTTCTCCGATTAGATTAGGCTGAAAATTTTGAGTAGATGATAACCCCATTATTGGTTCTATTACTCCTGCTATTGATCCATGAGTTAACTATGGTTTTAAGCAGTTCCTTTTCATGTGTCCTGGTTCTCCACATTGGTAACATACTATCTTAGGTTTTGGAAACTCCTTCAAAACGTGGCCCCGAATTCCACTGTTATGACATATCTTCTCTATTTTGTATGTCATATGTGGATCTGGACAATTCTTTGTCATATGTCCTCAGACCTGACATGTTGTGGTCTGTTTTTGAATTCTCTTTTTCTTTCCTTCAGGTGCATCAATCTCATCATCTCCTGATATATGTGCACTATCCACCAATTCCTGGAACTCCTTTGTACGCACAACCCTGAACTGCATCTTCATAACTGCTTGTAGTCCTTTCATGAACTTCTTTTGTCGTTTCACCTCCTTGTTTACTTTCTCACTAATGTACTTGGATAAATGATTAAACTCTCGTACATGTTTCATGACTGGAAGATTCCTTTTCTCTAAGTCTTCATTCTCCTTCCTTTTACCATTGTCCGGATGAACAAATTCTTCTCGAAACTTCTTTTTGAACTCAGCCCAGGTATTGACACCTCCTTCTGGGATCACAAACTTGGACTTCTCCCAACACGTGGCTGCGGTTTCGGTCAATAGATAAGTTGCATAGCGCACCTTTTCTTCATCCTTGCATCCCACACGTTTGAGCTTACGGGATGTATCCATTAACCAATTCTCCGCCTCCATAGGTTCTTCAACCATAGAAAAACTCCAGGGTTTGGTTTCTAAGAATTCCACCATTTTAACCCTAGGATGTAATTCCTTGAATTGATTCTCATGCCTAACCTTTAATGTTTCCTGATAAAACTGGTTCTGCCTCTCTGTTTCAACCTTTCTTCCTTCTTCCATACTCCTCATATACTGAAGAACCTCCTCTTTGGTGGTTAAATACGGCTTTTGATTTGATCCTTCCTTCAGAATGGCCAGGTTAGCCTCCTTTTGTTGTATCACCAACATCTCATGAGCCTTCATCTTTCCAACATTAAAGTGATAATTTGCCTCTCCCTCACGCGAACCCATTTTCCCTCTAGACCTGTACATAAAGTAAGGACTCCATGAAACATCATGCATATGCCCATAAAGTTCAAACTTCATGCACAGACCTAGTCACACAATAAAATCCAACAAATCCAAATATTATCTCTAGCAAACATACATCAAAAGCCTGTGGAAACAGTACTTCGAGTAAAACATCTCTTGTACTTAGGCTTTGATGTTATACACTACAATTTTTGGATACATATAGTGTATGGACTTCTACCGTTATATACCTATTTGTACAGCTCATAATGTTCTTTGTCTCTGAAATTACACCATCTGCCCATTTGCAAAGGAATAACTTTTGGTAAAATTTGATCCGACTCTAGTGGTAGTTGGTTAATCCACTCTATAACTAGTTATAATACAATTATCCTTGGAGTTATACTAAACAGCATCCTCACATTTCTACCATTTGTTTCTAATCTTATCTTTTGTAAGAACATTTACTATAACAACGAATAATTCTCAAGTTTTAACTAGTTTCATAACCTATATAGATCTACTTGTATTACAAGAATACTGCCTTGTCATTCATGCCATTATGGATTTGGCATATTACATGGGGTTAGATAAGCATAACCCTATTTATTACGCTTGATAAGATTCTATTCTTCATATAATAGCTTTTAGTTAAACAAAACATTAGTTACTTCCCCTACAATAACATGTTGTTTAAGGTTTTGGGGCATACACCCCTGGTATTTACCACTAGTATAAAGATAATAACAAAGTTTTACTTCATTTCATGGCTTCTCTTAGTAAGATAGCACCATGATTAACTACTCCTTTATGAGGTATTCTGACTTGGTGATATACTACTCTAGTTTAGTTATAGTATAGAATAGTCTAGTAGAAGATATATTGCCTTCTTACGAAATACTTGATAGGTACTTCCTACTACAAATAGTAGATAGGTAACCAAAAAAAATAACCCAAAAATTCCACTATGGTGTGACAAAGTTATTCTCAAGTGAATATTCACCACTTGTATAAGGAAATATGGTGTAGATAAGATGGCTTCCTATAGTCACTATCCAACCTACAGGTTCTACCCATTTACTAAGTTTTCAACCTAAGGTCAAAGCATATGCACTGATACCAACTGCGGTGACCCAGCATACCACTGCATGATGTAGTACACTATAGTCGTTGACATAACACCAATGGAACATTGTTCCATCCACATTATTGTAGGGTTTCGTAGCATGGAAAACAAAAAATTTCTACCGCATACAAACAAACAAGCCAAGATCTATCTACTAGATTGTAGCAACTAGTCGATGGAATAACTCACCCTCGAAGATTCCAAAGTGTTTAACGAGAGCGGATTCTCGTGGGTGATGTAGTCGTACTCTTCCCGATCTCAAGATCGCGTAGACGATCCTTCCGGTGCTGCGTTCCGGCAGCGCTCCCGCAGTCGGACACACGTTCGGTACTCGACGAAGACCTTCCTCTCCCTTGTTCCAGCAGGCAACAGAGGTTGTAGCACTCTCCTCGCGATTCCGGCAGCACAACGGCGTGGTACCGGAAATAGAGGTGAGATCTCGCAGGGCTTCGCCTTAAGCCGGAGCGAGTATGGTGGAGTATGAGAGAGTCCCTCGACGATCTAGGGTTTAGACAGGCCGAGGAGGAGCAAGCCGGCAGCTAGGGTTTAGCTAGGCGGCGGCGGCGGTTTGCCCTAGGGCCGGCGGCGGCTATGGAGGCAGCGGCGGCTTGGTACTAGGGTTTAGAGGTAGGAACTTGTGTGTCTAGGAGGGGAGCCTGCCCCTCCTTATATAGGTGGAGGGGGCCGGCCAAGGGGAGGGGAGTCCCTCCCCAACTCGGCTTGGTGGTGCGCCGGCGGTGGAAGGAGGAACTCCTCCCCCAAGTCGGTTTCCACCTCCCTCTCCACTTCCAAAAAATAGCCGTTTGACTTTCAAACTTGGCGTTTGACTTTTCAAACTAGGATTTGAATAAACCCTCTATTTTGTTCAGCAATGATACCGAGTACATAATGCAATCATACCAACTTGATATAACACATTCATGTACCCTTCCCCTCCGGAGTGCCGGACATTCCGGAACCTTCTAGAACATTCCCGATGAAAACACCGGAACCATTCTCCAACTCCGAAACAGGACTTTCCTTATATGAATCTTATTCTCCGGACCATTCCGGATCTCCTCGTGATATCCCGGATCCCATCCGAGACTCCGAACAACATTCGGTCTCTTTCTCATCATTCCATAACTACTCAAACAACGTCGAATCCTTAAGTGTGTCTCCCTACGGTTCGTGAATTATGCGGACATGATCGAGACACTTCTCCGAACAATAACCAATAGAGGAATCTGGAAATTCATATGGCTCCCACATGTTTCTACGATTACTTTGCGATCAAATGAACCAATTACATACGATACCAATTTCCCTTTGTCTCACGATAGTTTACTTATCCGAGGTTATGATCGTCGGTATCTCTGGATACCTAGTTCAACCTCGTTACCGATAAGTACTCTTTTCTTGTTCCTGTGATATGTGATCCCTTGTGATCCAGTCACATGCTTGCAAGCTAATTGGATGACATTTCACCGAGAGGGCCCAGAGTATATCTATCCGTCATATGGATGGTCAAATCCCACTCTTGATCCATGTGTCTCAACCAATACTTTCCGAACACTCAATGCCACCTTTATAGCCACCCAGTTACGGTGTGGTGTTTGATGTCATCAAAGCATCCATCCGGTAAAGGTGATATGCATGATCTCATGGTTGAAGGAATTAGGTTACTATGTATCAGAAAGCATATAGCAATTGAACTATTAAAATGACTTGATCTTTATGCTATGCTTATCTACAGGAGTATGTCCACCATATCATTCTCCTAACGATATGATCTTGTTGTTAATAACATCTCAATGTTCATGATAGGGAAACCACAATCATTTATTAACCAACAAGCTAGTATTATAAAGAGGCTTTACTAGGGACTTCAAATTAAGTTTACAAATCACACAAGTATTAACGTTTCCTTGTTAATACTATTATAGCATGAATGTAAACATTTATCATAAACACAAAGATATAATAATAACTATATTTATTATTGCCTCTAGGGCATATCTCCAACAGTCTCCCACTTGCACTAGAGTCATCTAATCTAGATTACATGGTAATATACCGAACACCCATGGCAGTTTGGTGTTGGTCATGTTTTGCCCTCGGGAGAGGTTTAGTCAACGGATCCGCCACATTCAGATTTGTGTGTACTTTGCAAATCTTTATATCCCCATCTTGGATATGTTCTCGAATAGCGAGAAAACGTAGCTTGATATGCTTCAGCTTCTTGTGTGACCTTGGTTCTTGCGCATTGGCTATGGCGCCCATGTTATCACAGTAGATAGACATTGGGTCCAGCGCACTAGGAACCACACCCAGCTATGTAATGAACTCTTTCATCCATATTGCTTCTTGTGAAGCCTCCGAAGCAGCCATGTATTCCGATTCAGTTGAAGATCTCGCCACAACGCTTTGCTTTGCACTCCTCCAGCTAACTGCTGCACCATTCAAAATAAATACGTATCCAGATTGTGATTTAGAATCATCCGGATCGGTGTTCCAACTAGCATCGGTGTAACCATTTACAACGAGTTGTTCATCACCTCCATAAGAAAGAACCATATCCTTAGTTATTCTCAAGTACTTAAGGATGTTTTTGACCGCTGTCCAATGATCCACTCCTGGATCACTTTGATATCTGCTAGTCAAACTAACAGCATATGCAATGTCGGGTCTAGTACATAGCATGGCATACATTAGAGATCCTATGGCTGAGGCATAGGGAGTCTTACTCATCCTTTCTCTATCTTCTGCCGTTGTCGGACTTTGAGTTTTACTCAAGGTCGTATTGGGCAACATGGGCAAGAACCCTTTCTTGCTATCTTCCATTCCAAACCTCTTTAGAACTTTGTCCAAATATGTACTTTGTGACAATGATATTAGGCGTCTCGATCTATCTCTATAAATCTTTATGCCTAATATGTAAGATGCTTCGCCAAGATCCTTCATTGAAAAACTATTATTCAAATATTCCTTGACACTATTAAGAAGGTCTACATCATTCCCAATCAACAATATGTCATCTACATATAGTATTAAGAATGCTACAGAGCTCCCACTCACTTTCTTGTAAATACAAGCTTCTCCATAAGTTTGTATAAAACCAAAACTTTTGATTACCTTATCAAAACGTTGATTCCAACTTCGGGATGCTTGCTTCAATCCATAGATGGACCGTTGAAGTTTGCATACCTTGTCAGCATCTTTAGGATCGACAAAACCTTTGGGTTGCATCATATACAACTCTTCATCAATGTCTCCATTGAGGAATGCTGTTTTGACATCCATCTGCCATATCTCATAATCATAATATGCAGCGATTGCTAACATAATCCTCACAGACTTTAGCTTCGCTACAGGTGAGAAAGTCTCATCGTAGTCAACTCCTTGAATTTGTCGAAACCCTTTTGCGACAAGTCGAGCTTTATAGACAGTCACATTACTATCAGCATCTGTTTTCTTCTTGAAGATCCATTTGTTCTCGACGGCCTTCCGGCCATCCGGTAAGTCCACCAAAGTCCATACTTGGTTTTCGTACATGGATCCAATCTCGGATTTCATGGCTTCTTGCCATTTATTGGAATCTGGGCTCATCATCGCTTCCTCATATGTCGCAGGGTCATCGGTGTTATCCACCAACATGACACTCATAACGGGATCATACCAATCTGGAGTGGTACGAGTTCTTGTTGACCTGCGAGGTTCTGTAGCAACTTCAACCGAAGTTTCATGATAATCATCATTAGCTTCCTCTCTTACTGGTGCAGGCATCACAGGAACTACTTCCGGTGCTGCGCTACTCGCAAGTTCGAGAGAAGGTTCGACAACCTCGTCGAGTTCTACTTTCCTTCCTGTCACTTCTTTCGAGAGAAATTCCTTCTCTAGAAAGGATCCATTCTTGGCAACGAAGATTTTGCCTTCGGATCTATGATAGAAGGTATACCCAATAGTTTCCTTCAGGTATCCTATGAAGACGCATTTTTCCGCTTTGGGTTCAAGCTTGTTCGGCTGTAACTTCTTTACATAAGCTTCACAACCCCAAACTTTAAGGAACGACAATCTAGGTTTCTTCCCAAACCATAATTCATACGGTGTCATTTCAACGGATTTAGACGGTGCCCTATTTAAAGTGAATGCGGCTGTTTCTAATGCATAACCCCAAAATGATAGCGGTAAATCTGTAAGTGACACCATAGAACAAACCATATCTAAGAGAGTTCGATTACGACGTTCGGACACACCATTACGCTGTGGTGTTCCCGGCGGTGTCAATTGTGAAAGTATTCCGCATTTCTTCAAATGATCGCCAAACTCGTAACTTAGATATTCACCTCCACGATCAGAACGTAGAAATTTAATCTTCTTGTTACGCTGATTCTCTACCTCACTTTGAAATTCCTTGAACTTCTCAAAAGTTTCGGACTTATGTTTCATGAAATAGATATACCCATATCTACTCAAGTCATCCGGGAAGGTAAGAACATAACGATAACCACCGCGCGATGCTACACTCATTGGACCACACACATCGGTATGTATGATTTCCAATAAGTCCGTAGCTCGCTCCATCATACCAGAAAATGGAGTCTTAGTCATTTTACCCATCAGACATGCTTCGCATCTTTCAAGTGATTCAAAATCAAGTGATTCAAGAAGTCCATCGGAATGTAGTTTATTCATGCGCTTCACTCCAATGTGACCAAGACGACAGTGCCACATATAGGTCGAGTTATCGCTCGATTTCAAACGTTTAGCCTCAATGTTATTAATATGTGTATTTCCACTATCGAGATTCAATAAGAATAGACCATCTATCAAAGGTGCATGTGCATAAAACATATTACTCATATAAATCGAACAACCATTATTCTCGGATTTAAACAAGTAACCGTCTCGCAATAAACAAGATCCCGATATAATGTTCATGCTTAACGCAGGCACCAAATAACAATTATTTAAGTATAAAACTAATCCTGATGGTAGATGAAGGGGTAGTGTGCCGACCGCGATCACATCAACCTTTGATCCGTTTCTAACGCGCATCATCACCTTGTTCTTCGCTAGCTTCCGTTTATTCTGCAGCACCTGATTCGAGTTACAAATATGAGCAACCGAACCAGTATCAAATACCCAGGAACTACTACGAGTACTAGTGAGATACACATCAATAACATGTATATCAGATATACCTTTCTTCTTGATGTTGCCCTTCTTCAAATCCGCCAAGTACTTTGGGCAATTCCGCTTCCAGTGACCTTCTCCCTTGCAGTAAAAGCACTCAGTATCAGGCTTAGGTCCAGCCTTGGTCTTCTTCGTCGGCGTGGCAACTTTCTTACCACCCTTCTTGAAGTTTCCCTTCTGCTTAGACTTGCCTTTCTTGAATTTGGTGGTCTTATTGACCAACAACACTTGGTGCTCTTTCTTGATCTCCACTTCTGCAGATTTCAACATGGCAAAGAGTTCTGGCAACGTCTTGTTCATGTTTTGCATGTTGTAGTTCATCACAAAGTTCTTGTAACTTGGTGGTAGTGATTGGAGGACGCGGTAAATCCCCAAAGCATTAGGAATCACTATACCCAAGCTTTGAAGTTTGTTTGCGTGCCCAGACATCTTAAGCACATGCTCACTGACGGAGCTGCCCTCTTCCATCTTGCAGTTAAAGAACTTTTCAGAAGCCTCATAGCTTTCAATTGCCGCATGAGTCTCAAAGATCAATTTGAGATCCTCGATAATATCATATGGGTCTGAATTCTCAAACCTTTTATGAAGCTCTGATTCTAAACCATACAAGATAGCACACTGAAATGTGGAGTACTGAGTCTTCCGAGTGAGGTAAACATTCTTTACTTCATCGGCTGCATCAGCTGCAGGTGGGTCACCTAGTGGTGCATCCAGCACATAGGTCAAATTACCAGCTGTGAGGACAATCCTCAAATTGCGGAACCAATCCGCGAAGTTGCTTCCATTGTTTTTCAACTTTTCTTTCTCTAGGAATGCATTAAAATTGATGGTAGGGGCTGCCATTGATCTACAACATATTTGCAATAGTTTAGACTAAGTTTATGACGAATTGAGTTCAAATTAATAATAAAATTAATCTAGGTGAACTCCCACTCAAAACAATATCCCTCATATTGTTTTAGTGATCACACGAACCAAATCCACCACATCAACACCGATCATCACGAGAGTTGATATAGTTTCAATGGCGAACAATCGACATGTTCATCATATCTACTATATGATTCATGCTTTACCTTTCGGTGATCCGTGTTCCGAGACCATGTCTGTACATGCTAGGCTCGTCAAGATCAAACCTTAGTTTCCGCATGAGCAAATCTGGCTTGCTCACGTTGTATGCACTTGCAGAATCTAACACACCCGATCATCACGTGGTGCTTCGAAACAACAAGCTTTAGCAACGGTGCTAACTAAGGGTGAACACTTTATGACTTGAAATTCATGTGCATGAGGGATCATCTTATAATGCTACCGTCGTCTACTAAGCAATACAAGATGCATAAAGGATTAACATCACATGCAATTCATAATATGTGATATGATATGGCCTTTTCTTCTTTGTGCTTCCGATCTCCATCTTCAAGCACGAACATGATCTCCATCATCACCGGCATTGCATCAAGGTCAATGATGCTTCTTCATGGTTGTCGTCCACCGGCTTCAACTATTACAACTACTTTGAATAGACACGCGGGTCTTAACATAAATTAAAGACAACCATATGGCTCCTGCCGGTTGCCAACTTACAATAAGGAACATTGCATACATCAAATATAATCACAATCATGGCCATATCACATCATTGCACACCCCTGCAAAACAAAGTTAGACGCCTCTACTTTCTTTGCATGTTTTACGTGGTTTGGGGCTTTCAATAAGTGTCGTTCTAACTTACGAACAAGAACCACAACATTGATACTAGCATTGTTAATCACCCGTTGTAAATTGAATCTTAACTATGCTAGGAGAAACAGGCACCCGCAAAGCCACTTATGCAATACAAGTTGCATGCCAAGCGTGGAGCAAGTCTCATGAACGATGTCATGTAAGGTTAGCCCGGGCCGCTTCATCCCAACATCCCGTAAGATGCAAAGTACACAAGAAGCAATCGACAATAAAAGCATCAACGCCCACAATGACCATTGTGTTCTACTCGTGCAACAAATCTACATATAGACACGGCTCTGATACCACGGTAGGGTTTCGTAGCATGGAAAACAAAAATTTTCTACCGCATACAAACAAACAAGCCAAGATCTATCTACTATATTGTAGCAACGAGTCGATGGAATAACTCACCCTCGAAGATTCCAAAGTGTTTAACGAGAGCAGATTCTCGTGGGTGATGTAGTCGTACTCTTCCCGATCTCAAGATCGCGTAGACGATCCTTCGGGCGCTGCGTTCCGGCAGCGCTCCCGCAGCCGGTCACACGTTTGGTACTCGACGAAGACCTTCCTCTCCCTTGTTCCAGCAGGCAGCAGAGGTTGTAGCACTCTCCTCGCGATTCCGGCAGCACAACGGCGTGGTACCGGAAGTAGAGGTGAGATCTCGCAGGGCTTCGCCTTAAGCCGGAGCGAGTATGGTGGAGTATGAGAGAGTCCCTCGACGATCTAGGGTTTAGACACGCTGAGGAGGAGCAAGCCGGCGGCTAGGGTTTAGCTAGGCGGCGGCGGTTTTCCCTAGGGCCGCCGGCGGCTATGGAGGCGGCGGCGGCTTGGTACTAGGGTTTAGAGGTAGGAACTTGTGTGTCTAGGAGGGGAGCCCTGCCCCTCCTTATATAGGTGGAGGGGGCCGGCCAAGGGGAGGGGAGTCCCTCCCCAACTCGTCTTGGTGGTGCGCCAGCGGTGGGAGGAGGAACTCCTCCCCCAAGTCGGTTTCCACCTCCCTCTCCACTTCCCAAAAATAGCCGTTTGACTTTCAAACTTGGCGTTTGACTTTTCAAACTAGGATTTGAATAAACCCTCTATTTTGTTCAGCGATGACACCGAGTACATAATGCAATCATACCAACTTGATATAACACATTCATGTACCCTTCCCCTCTGGAGTGCCGGACATTCCGGAACCTTCTAGAACATTCCTGATGAAAACACCGGAACCATTCTCCAACTCCGAAACGGGACTTTCCTTATATGAATCTTATTCTCCGGACCATTCCGGATCTCCTCGTGATATCCCGGATCCCATCCGAGACTCCGAACAACATTCGGTCTCTTTCTCATCATTCCATAACTACTCAAACAACGTCGAATCCTTAAGTGTGTCTCCCTACGGTTCGTGAATTATGCGGACATGATCGAGACACTTCTCCGAACAATAACCAATAGAGGAATCTGGAAATTCATATGGCTCCCACATATTTCTACGATTACTTTGCGATCGAATGAACCAATTACATACGATGCCAATTTCCCTTTGTCTCACGATAGTTTACTTATCCGAGGTTATGATCGTCGGTATCTCTGGATACCTAGTTCAACCTCGTTACCGATAAGTACTCTTTTCTCGTTCCCGTGATATGTGATCCCTTGTGAGCCAGTCACATGCTTGCAAGCTAATTGGATGACATTTCACCGAGAGGGCCCAGAGTATATCTATCCGTCATATGGATGGACAAATCCCACTCTTGATCCATGTGTCTCAACCAATACTTTCCGAACACTCAATGCCACCTTTATAGCCACCCAGTTACGGTGTGGTGTTTGATGTCATCAAAGCATCCATCCGGTAAAGGTGATATGCATGATCTCATGGTCGAAGGAATTAGGTTACTATGTATCAGAAAGCATATAGCAATTGAACTATTAAAATGACTTGATCTTTATGCTATGCTTATCTACAGGAGTATGTCCACCATATCATTCTCCTAACGATATGATCTTGTTGTTAATAACATCTCAATGTTCATGATAGGGAAACCATAATCATTTATTAACCAACAAGCTAGTATTATAAAGAGGCTTTACTAGGGACTTCAAATTAAGTTTACAAATCACACAAGTATTAATGTTTCCTTGTTAATACTATTATAGCATGAATGTAAACATTTATCATAAACACAAAGATATAATAATAACTATATTTATTATTGCCTCTAGGGCATATCTCCAACAATTATATCCCTCAGAGTGGTACAACGTAAACATCGCAGGTCCAAGACAACACTTTAGATTACATATAACATATTACAACAGATCCAGAGAACTTCCTCGAACAGTGATTAATATTATACAGAAAGAACCAGAAAGATCCACTCGGAGTTACTTTAGAAGTACTACTATTAATATATGTATAAGGCTTGAAATTAATACAATAGTATTGTTCTACAGAAGTAGGTTCTAGATTCTAGGAGTTTTATTTATATTCTACGCTTCAGCTTGTCTTCAATAGATTCTGGTAAGGTCTTCGACTTTGTTGATCTCCCTCAGATACCTTCAACTCTTCAAGTAACTTATTTCCTGGGAACGTCATTGGTTTCTCTGAGATCTAGCAAGGGTTAAGAAGATACGTTGAGTACGAGCGTACTCAGCAAATTCACTAAAGAGGAGTGTTTGATGCACTATCTACATCCATACACCATAGGTCGTAGGCAATGCAAGTTTTCAAAAACATTTCTTCAAAGGATGCTTTTATTCTGAAAAACTATGTCCATCAGCCTTCACGGGTTTACTAGAACTTTCATGGAGTTCCTTTCCCGCAGCGTTCGCAGCTCCTTCCTAGAACAGGGAGTAACAAGTTACAGTTCTTACACTCTGCAGTGGTGCGTTGCTTTACCCATGAGAGATCTTAGCTTTGTTGCATATCCAAGTTATAGGCTCGTTCACACTTCCTTGGTGTGAGGCCCAGACTAAGATCCAAGCCAATCACTGTCCTTCTCCGCGACCCCACGTACCCAACGGATTGCACATTAGGAATAGGATAAAACTTGTTTCCATTTTCAGCCTAAGGTGTACAACCCTCATAGATACCAGAAGCCGTGGGACGTTGAGGGATCCCACCCATAACCTGCTAACCCTCTACAAGATGAGTTGCAACAATGGCCTGGTCATCCATTGGCATGCGAGAGAGAGCCGATCCAGCTGACTTCTTCGTCCCGTTCCAAATCTCATGATTAACGCGTAATATACGGCGCAATAATCACTGGCGACATTGGTTGTTAAGTCCTAGATAATATGTTCCTTTACCACTGGAACTTTCATAGTAGGTTATTACCTCATGGTAAATAACCTATAATCATATTATTATGAAAATAGTGTTTTTTGACCTTTTTCAAATGCAGGTGATGACAACACTAGATTTACAAAATACTTTACAGAAAATAATCAAAGTACATGAGCAAGTGTGAACTTGCCTTTTGTGATTGCAAGATTATGCACTCACGGTCTTCGAGATAATAGAAGATCCAATATCTGAAATCATCATCATTGGTCGTGTAAGGACTAAGGTTTAAAGAAGCAAGATGCCATTATGCATAAATAATGCTATGCAATTTTATAATTCCCAAAGTGAAACCCCTAGCATTTTAAATAAGTTGATCTTAGGTATCTTCTTTAAGATCGGGTTTATCTTTAAGTTTATTTCATAAGCGATGGCATTGATAAGGAACTTAAGTGTTAGCAATCCAAAATATACAAGTATGTATATAGTAATGTGACTATGATTAATTGTTATCTGGTGACTAGGATAAGAAGTCCTTGGGTTGAGTTCTTAAGAGCTGAAGGAACTATTATAGACTTGTTTGTGTGAAGTGGAAAAAAGAATAACATTTGAAGAAACTAGTATTTTGTTAAGGTTAATTAGTCTTAAGGGTTATTAGGTTTTACATTAGGGTTTGTGATGGTTATGAATGATGTTAAGTTATCATATTTTTAATTGATGGTACAAGGGACCAAAGTTAACTTTAAAAAACATGAATAAACTTTAAATGAGATGTTTATGATTGTTTAGACCAAAGTTAACTATAAAAATAGAAGTGAATTTTAAGATATAATGAGTTTTAGAATATCATCTAGTTTTAGGGTTTTGACAAATATGATTATGGATGATCCCTTTTAATTTAAGTGAAAGATGAGTTTACAACATGCATCTTATTCATGGGAGCATAATTAGATGGTCTTATAAATTTGTTAGGGTTTAGAATCATTTTAAGAGTGATTAAGAGATGAAGATTATTCATTATCTTATACATGAGTGATATATAATATTTATTTGAAAGGAGTTTTATTTGAATTTAAGATTTAATAAGAGTATTTAAAAGTTAATAGTTATACTTAAGTTTTATTATGAATTATGATTATGGAATTTAGACTTAATAATTAAATTTAAAGGATTATTGTTTTTACTAAGAAATGTGATTATTTATTTCTTAGTAAATAATTTTAGAAAAATTACAAAGTTATTATTTTATTTTAGTAAAATAAGTAAATGAGTTTTATCATCTAATGTTATTTAAATGTTTTATAATAATATATACAGTATTTTTCTAGTAAAATATATTTATTCAAGGTCTTAAAATGAATTTTATTTATTTTTAAGTATTACCTTTATTTCTATAAAATTCTTCAAAGAATTAAGTGTCTTTAAATATTTGCTTTATATTTTATTTGTAAAACTCTAAGGTAGTATTTTTATAAAATAGTAGAGTTATTTTTATAAACAAAAATGATTTTCATTTATTTTTAGGGGTTCTTCTTATTTTATGAAATTTTACTCAGGATTTACTGATGTTAATATTTATGTGCTTTATATTTATTCTAAATAAATTAAGTTATATTTTTATTAGACAGATATTATTTTTGTGAACATTTTGATATATTATGTGTATTTTTAGAATTTTTATTTATTTTTCTACAATTAATATTATATTAATGCTATTTTGGTAATTATTATTTTTATTCTACTTTAAGGTGGGCCTGACATTTCAGCAAATTGGCTGAGTTAGACCAGCTGGGGTACTGGATCGGTCAAACCGACCCAGCCCGCAGCTCGCCCCATCACCCCGACGTTCCTTATCTCCTTTGCTCCTCTCGTTCTCACGCTGGCGACCGATGTTGCACCGCCAGATTCCGGCGAGCTTGGCCACCCCGGCCAGTGCCGACGGCCCTGCTCGACGTGCCTGTTAAAGCTTCACCAGCCTACGCAATTAGATTCATGTCTTATGCCCCTATGTGCCCACCACCAGCCCTAAACCCTAATTCCCTTTTTTTTCCATTACTCCGGCGGGACGGCGAGGTTCTCGGCAACCCCGGTGATATGGAGAGGGCGTTTGGATGCTGGGCCTTGCTGGTGGTGTGGGCTGAGGCAGTGCAGCGCCATGGCTCTCCTCGTGTGGCTGTGCCGCCGTGCTGAGCTTCGTCTCTCTGTCGTCGCCACAACTGCTACTTCGTCGGCGAGCTTAGACTCGTCCCAGGTAGGCACTCCTTCTCCCCTCTCTACATCTTTTACTCTACCCTCTTCTAGTGAAAATTTTGGAACCCTGGTAATATCTTCTATAGCTTTATGTGGTTGACATGCCCCTTCTTATTTGATCTGTAAGATCCTTTAAAGGGGCCAATAATGATTCCCTAATGTCAAATGATTGTGGGTAGAGCTGGTTTACTGTGGTGAGGATTAATGTCTATATGTTGTGATGAGTTTCAGTCAGAGAAATGTTTCCTCTGATTGATTGGGATTCAGTAAACAATCCACTACTCTTAATACTAGACCTATTGGTATAGTAAGTGATGGTTTTGTTTGGGATTATTCATCCCAAATATTTCTTTTGAACATATTTGCTCAAATGGCTAATTTACCCAGATTTATTTTGATGGATGTTGATGCATCTCTCATTAGATTTATGGAATCAATCTGTTAATAGAATATTCCTATAAGATATTGGTTACTGTGGAATAAACTCAGTATATTAAATTCTGTAACTGTCTATTTGGATAGTTCACTATTTTGTTGATTCAAAAGAACTGTCCTAGTGCTCAACTGCAATGTTGACTTAATGACTTGAATAGATGTAACATTCTTATGCATATGGATAGTGAATCTAATTTATGATTTTTATTCCTGGGTTTCTACTAGTAAAATGATATGAACCTATATACTGCTTACTAGCAGATGATCAGGAAAACTGTAATGATTGCTTATATTGTTGCTCCTATATTCTATTGTAACCTTGCTTAGTAATGCCCTTACAGTTGTCAGCAGTACAGTAACTTTTAATGCCTTAGGGTTGCTACTGTGATGCCTCCCACTGGGAGTGAACACAATGGTGATTTAAGGTATGTGATAGGAGTTCAATTGTTGGATATAGTATGATTTCTAGCTATTTAGCTAGGAAAATGATTCTAAGTGGTTACCTACCTTGTGAACAATAAATTTAATGATGTGGCTTAAATAGTTGGCATTCCATCCCTTGGTATACTGAACTTTTGTTTCAGTGACACAATGAGATAACTTGATCTGCCATTTGGATTGACTATCAGAGATTTATAATTTAAATGCCAATGATGCATGGTCTGAGGCTTAAATTTGATAAGAACAGATAATATTTCCTTATAGATGATTCCTAGACTACTCGTCTAGGAAAATGATAAAATCATTTGCTTGAATAACTTGAGAGCTAGCTAATAAAGAAGAATTATTCTAGTGGCTTCTACTGTCCTAGGCTGCTACTGTGGTACCTCCAACCTTGGAGAGTGCACAATGGTAGCCCAAGTAGCATGACTTGCTGCTGGGAACATCTACAGTGATGTAGTTGATGTTGGTGTCAAAAGAAATTTAGATCATGATGCAAAAAGGCTGAAGCTATTTTAGTGGCTGAAATACAGATTCTTTCACTTGGCTTTATCTTAGCTCTAGGATGATACTAGAGTAGCACTTCTACCCAGCTGAGAGCTCTCTCTCTCCAACCTCATGCTCTAAACAAAATGATAAGAACAGATACTTATGCATGATCTTGGTGTTAAGTAGTAACCTGATGCTGGACTTGAGGTTTCTATGCTGGTACTAGCACTTGATTAGTTAGCCTACTTTGTACTTGTGATGTAGTTGTTGCCTTCTCCTCCTGATGTGGATCTTGATAATCTTGCTTGTTCTCCTGGATCTGTCTTCCCCTGATTCTAGCTCTTGGATGGCTCTTGGAGAAACCAGTTGCTGGTTGATGGTGATCTTGTGGTTGTTTATGTGTGGGATTGGGAGCTCTAGTGCTAAGAAATGAGCTGGGGTGTGTGTTGATGTGATATAGAGAGATATGGATCATCTCTAGCTGAGCTTCTATGGCTATGTTACCCCTTTTATGTGCATTGGCTGCTGCTGTGGGGTTGACAGCACACTAGTGCATGCTGGTGAGTGAGCAGCCTGCTTGCATGTTGTGGTTTCGGGATCAGATCAAGTAAAAGCTTGATATTTCCTAATGTTTTACCTCCTTACCTTCTTATCTGGCTTTGGTGAAACTTGCCCCTTTTAGACCCATGATGCTGTGCTGAGGTCATTGGATATAAAAAGAACAGATCCTACACTTGTTCTATTTCTAAACACTCTATGATGAGCTTAAGCATATCATCAGTATGCTAAATCTGAGAGTAAGTTACTACACTAACCCCTTGTTTATTATTTATCTTGTTTGTCTCTTCCTATTTATTGTTTTATGTTGCAAGGATCAAGAAGAGATGAAGATATTGGAAGTGAAGAAATGTAGTTAGGAAATAGTTTTAGGTTTTATTTTTTATACATATATGTAATTTGTTTTCTGATTGAATAATGTTGAGACATTGTAATTTATATTATGTTTGAAAATTGTAAAAACATTGTACTGTTGTATTAATTCAATAAAGTTTACTTAATTCCTTTTTTCTTTTACAATTCTTTTGTGAAGACAATGTCATATATATTTTGTTGTAATAAAGAATTCTTTTATTTCTTTCAATAATGTAATTTTTTCTACTTATTTGTTTCCTGATACTTTACTTTTATTTATCTATTGTAAAAGATCAAAGTAATACTATATGTATATATATATTAATAAAGAAATCTTTTTATATCATTTTTTGTAATCATTTCAATTCAAGTTACTAAATGTTTCTAATTTCCATTTGTGAATTGTATAAATTCATTTGAATTTCATATTAGAAATTCAAATACATGTTTGAACAAATTTCCCCCGAAACCAAGAATTCTAAAAAGGTCATGTCGAAATATATCACACTTTCTCCGAAGTTTCCTTCAGTACAAGAGAGATCCCGATCCCTCCATAGCTCTTTTAGTTTTGCGCGAAAATTTCCCGGATTTTCTTATGCATGAATGCAATGCACAAACATGTGTTCTCTCTATTTCTAGGTGCTAATCCTAGGATGTTACAGGTTCATAGTCATAACATGGTGTAAGCATGTGCCAAGTCAACCCAAACAAAGCATCAAAGGAGAATACCACAATATTATGCTTTTGTATGCTAACATAACGCATGATTCTTTTAAGGCACATTAAGCAATATCAATTGTTTGGAACAAGTCATGCTGCATCAATAATCACTAAGCATAAGTTCAAAGCAACATCTAGCATGACATGGTAAAGTCTAAGCCACAGTCAAAACAAGCTCCCTTTTGTACCACTATAAGCATGAAACTTTCTACTCTTTTCCAACACCAATCAACTTATTTGAAACAAAATAATGCAAAAGCGGGGGTCCAACTAATTTATTCTAGCAAACTAAACAGACGAAAACCAAAAAACAAAAACTAAGACGCTCCAGGAACAACACAACAGTGCATGAAACAATAAAAATAAAGTGTCTAGAAAGAGACCTGAGATTTTTATTGATGAAGAAGGGGATGTCTTGGGAATCCCCAAGCTTTGACGCTTGTACCTCTTGAATATTTCTTAGGGAGACACGGGGTGGCATCCCTAAGCTTGAGCTTTTGTCCATTCTTCATCTCATTACATCATTCTTCCCCTACACTTGAAATTTTTCTTCATACAAAACTTCACACAATCTTCATTAGCAACATTAGTGTATTCAAGATAATAGGCCTTTGGTTTTAGTTTCAACACAAGAAAACTTTCATTAGAACACAATATACTGTAGCAATACCTTTTAAAATCTCAAGTGATCAAGGATAACTCAAAAAGAAACCGATCAAGAGGCAAATGAAAATAATGGCAGAAATCTGTCAAAATAGACCAGCAGGTAAAAACCGATTTTTTAGAAGGCCTTATGTTGCTCAAATCAAAAAGTGTTGAACTAACGAAAGTTATATAACAACCTGTTTCATAAGCTCATAAAATTACAGCTCAATCCGACATACAGAGATCTTTCACGAATTTTTACAGTGAAGCACAAAAATCTGTTTCAGGACAACAACTTCCCTAAATCTTACTTCTCTCTCATTAGAGGTTATTCTTGGCACAAAAACCACACAAAAAGGATAAGTAGAGGTTATTATAGAAGTAATAACTTTCAAGACTCAACAAAAGAAAAACCTGACTAAATTTGGGTTATCTCCCAATGAGTACTTTTCTTTAACGCCTTTAAGTTAGGCACAGGAAGCAAGTATCAAGTATTCTCAAATGAAGAAGCATTAACATCAAATTTTGATTTAATAGGAGGAGCAAAAGGTAGCTTCTATCTCCTTATAGGGAAGTGTTCTATACCTTTCTTGAATGGGAAATGATATTTAATGGTGTCTTCCTTCATATCAATAATGGCACCAATAGTTCTAAGAAAAGGTCTTCCCAAAGTAATAGGACAAGAAGTATTGCATTCAACATCCAAAACATAGAAATCAACAGGGACATAGGCATTGTTAACCATAATAAGGACATCATTAATACTCCCCATAAGTTTCTTTTTAGCGTTATCATTAAGTGGGACATCTAAATAGCAATCTTCCAAAGGTGGCAAATCAAGCATTTCATAAATCTTTCTAGGCATAATAGAGACACTGGGACCAAGGTCACATAAAGCTTTGAGACCAAAATCATTCATTTTCATATCAATTATGGGTTCCCAACCATCTTGTAATTTCCTAGGAATAAAAGCTTTATGTTTCAATTTTCTTATTTAATTTTAATGAGAGCATCTGTAATGTGTTTTGTAAAAGCCATATTCATAACACTAGCATTAGGACTCCTAGCAAGCTTTTGTAGGAACATAATCACTTCAGAAATATTGCAACCATCAAGATCAAAATCAAACTTAGCATCACAGGTAGTAGACTTATTTTTTCCCATATTTCGAAGAATTTCAGCATTCTTATTTGGTTTAGGCATTGTTGTAAAAGGAGTGGGGACTTCTTGTGGTTTGCTAGCATCAACATTAGTGGTGTTAATAGTACAAGTACTATTATTTCTAGCAATTTCATCTTCTCTTTCTCACTTAGCATGCAATTTAGCTAATAGTCTAACATTTTCATCAATTCTAACTTGTATGGCATGAGTGGCAGCAAAGTTATTTTCCATGGTTTCAGGTTTAGCAGACATTTTATTAATCAAAGAGGATTGTGCTTCAGACAAAGATGAAATATTTTTCTTAGCATTCAAAATTTTGTATTGTAAACCATGAATTTCCCTATTCAAATTCTCAAGTTGATGACTAATATTTTTCAAGATAACAGATTGTTCTTTCATAGTTTTAGTGAATAAGTTATTCTGCTCATATTGCATTTGTATGAAGTTTTTAGTGGATCTTTCAACTTCGAGAATCCTACCTTCACTAGGCATTCCAGATCTACCATGAACTATTGCTATTATTAGGAGGATAAGGACTATAGTTATTATTACCATAAGCATTGTTGCCAAAATTATTATTTCTAATGAAGTTCACATCAACTTGCTCTTCTTGAGCAACCAAAGAGGCTAAAGGAACATTATTTGGATAAATATGAGCTTTCCCAGTAACAAGCATAGACATAATAACATCAATTTTATCACTCAACGAGGAGGTTTCTTCAACATAATTTACCTTCTTACCTTGTGGATCTCTCTAAAGTGTTCCATTCAGAATAGTTAACCATCATATTATCAAGGAGCTTTGTTGCGGCACCCAAATTAATGGTCATAAAGGTACCTCCAGCAGCAGAATCTAACAGATTTTTTGAAGAAAAATTTAGCCCTGCATAAAAAGTTTGGATAATCATCCAAGTAGTCAGTCCATGAGTGGGACAATTCTTTACCAAAGATTTCATTCTTTCCTAAGCTTGAGCAACATGTTCATTATCAAGTTGTTTAGTTTTCATTATTTCACTTCTCATAGATATAATCTTAGCAGGAGGATAGTATTTTCCAATAAAAGCATCTTTGCATTTAATCCAAGAATCAATACTATTTCTAGACAAGGATAGCAACCATTCTTTAGCTTTTCCTCTCAAAGAAAAAGGAAACAATTTAAGCTTAATAATATCTCCATCCACATCCTTATATTTTTGCATCTCACAAAGTTCAACAAAATTATTAAGGTGAGCAGCAAGATCATCAGAACTAGCACCAGAAAAATTCTCTTTCATAACAAGATTCAACAAAGCAGGTTTAATTTCATAAAAGGTAGCATCAGGAGCAGGTGGAGCAATAGGTGTGCAAAGGAAATCATTATTGTTTGTGTTAGTGAAGTCACACAACTTGGTGTTCTCAGGAGTGTTCATTTTTGCAAAAGTGGAGCAAGCCAACAGCAGTAGCAACTAAAGTAGGAACTAATTTTTTGTGTTTTTGATAAGAAAAGACAAACAAACGAAACTATTTTTTTGTATTTTTGAAAGAAAGAAACAAGCAAAACAAAGCAAAAGAAATTAATGAAAACAAAAACAAAGTAAAGGGAATGGTTGTGAGAGACTCCCCTTGCGAGAATCTTGTTTCTCCCTAAAAGGTGAATGACGAGGAGGAAGAGATTGAAGCTGTCCTTAACTCCCCGGCAACGGCGCTAGAAACCGTCTTGATGCGGCTCAGATCATTGTAGAGCTTCGTTGGGATACCCCAAGAGGAAGGTGTGATGAACACAGCAGTAAGTTTTCCCTCAGTTATGAAACAAAGGTTATCAAACCGGTAGGAGTAAGGAAACAACGCCAAGGTGTTTCTAACTACTTTGAACCTGCACAACACAAACTCAAGACTTTGCCCCAACATACAGTGAGGTTGTCATTCTCACCGATTTGCTGAAAACGAAGGATTAAACGTATAGTGTAGAAGATAGTAGTTGCTTGTAGAAAGTAAACGGTAACAGTAGATGATGTATCAATGATAAAGATTGGACCGGGGTCCACAGTTCACTAGAGGTGTTCTCCTTAAGATAGACAACATGCTGGGTGAACAAATTACAACGGGGCAATTGACAGATTGAGGAAGCATCACAATGCAAATACTAGACATCTTGAATCCTATGAGATTGTATTGGGCATTACAACATGATACATAGACCGTAATCCAACTGCATATATGACTAATAATCTACCTTCAGGTTATCATCCGAACCCCTTCCAGTATTAAGTTGCAAGCAACAGATAATTGCATTTAGCAATGTGTGTAAAGTAAACAATACAATTGTTCCATGAACCAAAGATTGTTGTTTTCTACCTAGTAGCAACAACACATCTACAACCTTAGGGATTTCTGTCACTTCCCCAGATTACTAGAGGCATGAACCTACTATCGAGCATAAATACTCCCTCCTGGAGTCACAAGCATCTACTTGGCCAAGGTAGCTACTAGCAACGGAGAGCATGCAAGATCACAAATAACACAGACATGATAGAATCAATAATCAATCTGACATAGTATCTCAATATCCATTGGATCCCCGCAAACACAACATGTATGATTACAAATAGATGATCTTGATCATGAACGGAGCTCACAAGATCTAAACATGATAGCACAAAGGAGGAGAAACAACCATCTAGCTACTTTATGGACCCATAGTCCAAGGGTGAACTACTCACACATCATACCGGAGGCTGGCATGGTGATGAAGAAGGCCTCCGGGATGATCTCTCCCCCCTATCTAGGGACGATGGTGGCGGCGGCTACAGACTATTTCGTGGAGATTTGATCGGGTACTCAGGGTTTCTGCATCGGTGTGCTTTTATAGGCAAGAGGGCAAGGTCGGAGGGCGCCCGAGGGGCCCACACCATAGGGCGATGCGCCCTAGGGTGGAACCGCGTGGCCCTAGGGTGTGGTCGCCTCGTGGCTCCCCTTGGGCTGCCCTTCGGACTCCGTGTTCCTTCTGGTAAAATATTGACTTTGACTTTTGTCCCATCCAATTCCAAGAATATTTTCTTACTAGCTTTTCTGAAACCAAAAACAATAAAAAACAGGCAACTGGCACTGCGGCATATTGTTAATAGGTTAGTCCCAGAAAATGTATAAAAATACATCAAAGTGTAGACAAAACATAACAAAGTTGATACTAAACAAGCATGGACCATCAAAAATTATAGATACGTTTATGACGTATCAGCCCCCTAAGCAGGTTCAAAGCTATAGCAGACTAAGTGTTTGGTTAGCAGACACATGGGGTTGTCCCCGTGGTCTTTGCGTGGTCATATAGTTTTTTTTAAATGGCTACCTTGGTATCTAAAGAAGTTATATGTATTGATAGTTTATCACCTGAAATAGATGCATGTACTTGGTGGTATTTATTCTTTTCTCTCATGAAATTCTTCATGTATCATTTCTTTTGAGTTTGCTTGAACTTCAACACTAATATAGTGATACCAAAGCTAACTACTTTCAAGAGAAAAGTAAAAAATTATAGTGCTATTCACATCTCCTTTATCTGTATTCTTTATTAATCATAAGGTTGTTGCAGTTTTTATAATAACTTGTAACTAATACTATTTAGTTTATGTATGCTGCTGAATTGCTCACTCTTTCACCTTATGATATGAAAATTAATGTTGGGAATATGCCCTAGAGGCAATTATGTATGATGTAATTCCCATTGTATTCATAAAGTTATAAAGTTGTCCTTGCATGAACATTTGATGTATATCATTGAATATGTGATTCAGTTGTGAAACTATATATTCATGTTATTCATACTAAATATTCTTGGTCATTAAGTTTGTGGTGGACACATAACTTAGACCAATATGAAAGTCAGCTGATGACTCGGTTCCACTTATTATGGACATGATGATGTCATTCCGACTTACACAGATTCGTCTAAAGAGTTTAGCGAGTCGGATTAACCGATATTAAGATACAACAAACAAGTCGTCATTTATATATCTCAATCAATGTAATCCTTAGACCTGAGGTTATCGCACAATCCGAGTTGAGGATCACCGACTTAGGTTCTGTTAAACATTGTTCCGTAACAGGGAAGTTATAAAGGCAGAGTTCAGATCGACTGAGAATCAAGCTGCGTGATATGAATAACTAAGATGGGATTTTGCCCCTCCAACTGGAGAGATATTCTCTAGGCCCACTCGGATGATATGATTCAGAAAGCATGGCCATGTATACGATCCTTAGCCATGCATGACTCAGTTAAGTGTTAACCGAGGTGATTGACTAAGAGTTAGTCAGATGAATCACTTATCTCGGATCGAGAAGAGAGTCAGACTATTTAAGAGATGACGATTATTCGCCTATAGTTTGATAAGGTATATCGTGAGACAAAAGGAACTCGGACGCAAGTCCCATTGGAAAGACATGTTTTCATGACTCTTTGGTACTTGTTAGTCGGCATGTTCTGCTAGGAGTCGCTACCGATTGATCGATTGAGAGTCGGACTCCAATCGTGTCCAAGTTGCCATGAGCCTGCGGGGTCACACACTTAAGAGCGGAAACAAGTTCGGATCACCTCAGCTAGATCTTGGGTTAACTGCGTGGGGGAAAAGGTTTTGTTTTATGTCTACATGGGCCAACAATTAATCTTCCACCGGTTTTATCTGGCATTAACTCATGATGCTGATAAACTTAAATCATTGTTATTTTAGAGTCATGGCTACTATAGTCACATACTTCCGGTGTGTCTATACAAAGTATAATTCTCTGTTTAGTAAGGATGCACAATTAAGAGAGAAGAGTGCCCCTCTAGCCTCCAATATCGCTGCTTGAATTTGCCCACTTTATTGCTACCCAGGAAAATAAAAGCAAGCTTCCTTCTCTTTTAGAAGTAAAAACTATGCTTTCAGTCTCTATTTTGTGTAAGCTAGATTAAAAATTATGGTTTAGTGTGCTTTCAGGCTCTACTTTGTATAAGCTAGCTGCTATGCTAGGACACCTACACGAGCCAGTACAAAGAGAAATATAGACGAGCTTAAAATTTTAATTTGACTAATCTAAAGATTAAAATTGTAATTTGACTGATTTGAAGATATACTGTGATCTGTACCTCGGTAACAATTGTTTACAGTGCAAAATAAATCCACTACTTTTCATGCTAGTTGTTCAGTAATTTGTACATTTCCTTGAACTGCTATCGCCGTGTGTATCTCTGATCCTGTTGAAACTGCTTCTGGTTTTGAATGATTGTTTATTTCCTTCTTGAAAAATAAAGAAAGCTTATCAGTTTCATGTGTACAACACTTTTGAGCGGTCCCTGACTGCACTTTGGTGTGTTGTGCCGACTGAATGCAGTGGAGTGACGGGCATTTCTCACTGTACTACCGTCATGCTATCTTTGCTTTGCTCTTCTTTTTCACACACATTGGCATGGCGCTAAAACCTTATTCCAAGATGTTTTTGCTGGTATTAATTCAGAATTTGGCCGATTAGTCTAAACTTATAATGTTGTATTTGAAAATGATCGATCGAAACTTCACACAACCAATGAGCTATCGCCATCCTCTATGCAAATATTACATCTCACTGGTTACAAAGATCCATAACTTGGACTACCATGTGAAATCACGTGAACCTGTCTCAGATCGTCCACCGGTTGGGGCGAGATAAAAAAGATGCATGCCCCATGTGAAAAATCTAAAGATTGACGTGGTGACACCTCAGGGGCGAGATAAAATGATTCGTAGCAACGCATAGGTATTACGCTAGTATGAATTAAACAACCGTCATAGCCTAAGAATTCAGATACTTCAAAAAATTAAGAAATATTATTTAATAAAATAGGCACCTGGTCTCTAAGAGCCTCTCTAAAAGCGCTAAATTTTGGCATTGTAAAGCGCGTATGCCGGTTCACTTCGGCGTCATCGGACGCTGTATTTTGCAGCGCGCAACAATCACCGCTTCACCAGACGCTGGAAAATACATCACCACATCACAAACACCAAATCCACACAAATATACAACCAACAAGATTAAACATACAAAATAAATCACCAATAAATAGTCTAATTATTATTACAACACAAAGTGTTCATCATCAATACAACAATTTTTTATCAAAAATACAATAAAATACAATAAATTGTTCATCAACAATACAACAAACATACAATACACTAATTGTTTTGTTATTCATTTCATTTTCACCACTTCTTGATAAGATCATGTTGAAAATCATCATGCACCTCACCGCACCAAATAGAATGATACGAGACAATGAAACACGCCACCCTCTCTTCTCTTCTCCTCACTTGCATGGAAACCCCCATCAAGTCATAATAGGAGTAGTCTAAATCTTGGCTACACTTATCCTCTATGATCATGTTATGCATGATCACACAAGAATTCATGATATACCAAAGGATATCTTGATCCTAAAATCTAGCCGATCCTCTCACAACAATAAATTGAGATTACAAAATCCCAAATGCTCTCCACATCTTTCCCAGTCATCGCTTATGGTTTGTGAAACTGGACTTTTTTCTTACCTGTGGGTTCGTGAACTGGCTTCACAAATGTTTGTCAGCTTGGGTAGATGCCGTTAGCAAGATAGTATCCATAGTCATATGTGTGGTTGTTTGCTACAAACTCCACCGGTGAACTTTCACCCATTGCAATCCTTATCATAAGTGGTGAACGTTGAAGCAGATTGAGGTCATTACAAGAACTGGGAATCCCAAAAAATGCATGCCAAATACAAGTCTCGTAATCGGCCACGGCTTTAAGGATTATAGTGGAATCCTTTTTGTGGCCTTGGAATTATCCATGCCATGCCACAGGACAATTTTTCCAACTCCAATGCTTACAATCAATAGAGCCAAGCATACCTGGAACTAGAAACTCCCGAACCTTGTTCATCTCCAAAAGTCTAACATTGTCTTGTGCATTGGGGGATATCAAGTATGTTGCGCCAAAAACTTACACAATTACTATTGTAGAACACTTCGCACACTTGATTACTTGACTCTCACTCATTGCCAAGTGTTCATCCGGCGTGCTCCTAGCCGGCTGATACGTCGGAAACATATCTATAATTTTTGATGTCCCATGCTTGTTTACTATCTACTTTGCTCTACTTTGTCCACACTTTGAGGTGTTTTTATATATTTTCTGGTACTAACCTATTAACAAGTTGCCACAGTGCCAGTTGCCTGTTTTCTTCTGTTTTTTGTTCCAGAAAGGCAGAAAATCAATATTCTCGGAATTGTACGGGACAAAAGCTAAAGTCAATATTTTACCGTGGGGAACACGAAGCCAGAGTACAAGACGGAGGGGACCCACCAGGGGGACACACCCCTGGCCACGCGGGTGGGCCCACCCCGTGCCTGGGGGGTTGCAGCCGCCCTGGTGGCCCCCTGCCTTGCCTCTTCGCCTATAAGAATCCCCCGATAGAGAAACCCTAGGCACCCGATCAATATTTCACGAAACCGTATGTATCCGCCGCCACCATCGTCTCTAGAACAGGGGGATCTGAAGATCTTCCCGGCACCCTACCAGAGGGGAGATCATCCCGGAGGCCTTCTTCTTCATCATGCCAGCCTCCGGTATGAAGCGTGAGTAGTTCCACCTTGGACTACGGGTCCATGTAGTAGCTAGTTGGTTGTATCTTGTGAGCTCCGTTCATGATCAAGATCTAATCTATGAAGGGAATATGCCCGAGAGGCAATAATAAAGTGGTTATTATCGTATTCCTTGTTTATGATAAATGTTTATTTTACATGCTATAATTGTATTAATACGGAAACATTAATACATGTGTGTTTAATAAACAAAAAGGAAGTTCCTAGTTATGCCTCTCTCATAAACTAGCTCGTTGATTAACAAGATGATCAAGGTTTCCTGATCATGGACATTGGATGTTGTTAATAACGGGGTCACAACATTAGTGTAATGATGTGATGAACATTCATCTGAAGTATAGCATTACGATCAAAGTCATTGAGTTTATATTGCTATAACAACTTACGAAGTGATCCTAATCCTTAGACCATGAGATCATGTCAATCACTAACACCGAAAGAGTTTCTTGATAACATCAAACATCACACCGTAACAGGGTGATTATAAAGATGGATTCAGAACTAATAAAGTGTTATGTTGAGGCCCATGGATCGAGAGTGGAATTTGTTCATCCCGATGACGGATAGATATACTCTGGGCCCTCTCGGTGATATCACATTGGTTAGCTTGCAAGCAAGTGATTTGATCACTAGAATGTTATATCACGGGAACGAGAAAAGAGTGCATGTCAGTAACGAGATCAAACTAGGTATGGAGATACCGATGATCGAATCTCGGACATGTAATATATCACGAAACAAAAGGAAGATACTAGCATAAAAGGTTCCGACGATCACAAGAAAGTCATCGTTGAATGTCTGGGAGTGAGTATGGGTCTCCAGATCCCGCTTCTGATTATTGATCCGAGAGGGGTCTCGATCATGTCCGCATTATTTGCGAACCGTAGGGTGACACACTTAAGAGACACCGACATCCATTTGGAGCAAAAGTTTCATGCCGAAAAGAATAATAAGCGTAGGAATTTATTTCACTAGATACCGAAACGGGTTTTCGGGTGAAATTGCAGAAAGTGTTTCTGCATGTGAAATGAAATACTAGCAAGGGGTTATATGAGAATGTTTGTCATTAAAGTAATTGACAAAATTCTGAATAAATAAAAGGAGTTTTATTTAATGAGAGATTGCATTAAATTTGGTGGAAATTTAATGGGAATTTGAGTGGGTTTTTGAGTGGAGGGAATTGAAAGGAATTTGAGTGAGTGGAGTGTCCACCCACATGAATGTGGAAGAGGTGGGGGCAGCCCCATGGCTGGGCGCATGGCCCCTTGGGTGCCCCCCTCTCCCTATAAAAGGAGCCCCCTCCCTCTCTCTCACTCACACCTCCTCGTGAAGGATCTCTCTCCCCCTCTAGAATTTATCCCCCATGGTCTCGGACTAGCGAGATACATGTTCCCGGTGGCTATTCGGCAAGAAAGAGTTATGCTTTCGCTGCATCGCTGGAGCGAGGAGGCGGAGGTTGCTCGGTGCCTCAAACGTGTGTGCGAGCACGGATGCGCTGCTGTTTTGCGGCGCTAGGACTTCCTCTCGATCTTGAGATCGGCAAGAGATCGTCTACATCAACCACGAGTTTGGACTCGTTAAGCTTTGTCGGTCTTCAAGGGTATGTTCTCTACGGATATACATCTGCCTGTTGTTTGTATATAGTAGATAGATCTTGGTACATAGTTATTCCCATCGTAGGAAATTTTTTGTTTTCTATGCTGTGAACCCTACAATCTATTTGTAATCATGCATGTTGTGTTTGTGAGGATCCGTTGGATATTGAGATTACTATGTCATATTGATTAATGGTTTTGTCTTATTTATTCTATCATGTATGTGTTGTTTGTGATCTTGCATGCTCTCCATTGTTAGTAGCTATCTTGGCCAAGTATTTGCTAGTGACTCCAAGAGGGGGTATTTATGCTCGATAGTGGGTTCATGCCTCTACTTAATCAAGGGAAGTGACAGAAATCTCTACGGTTGTAGATGTGCTATTGCCACTAGGGAGAAAACAATGGTCTCTTGTTCATGTAACAAGTGGATTATTTACCTTACACACTTTGCTTAAAGAAGTTGTCTGTTGCTTGCAACTTAATACTGGAAGGGGTTCGGATGATAACCCAAAGGTGGACTTCTAGTCATAGATGCAGTTGGATGGCGATCTATGTATATTTTTATATTGCCCAATCGAATCTCATAGGATCTTTTTGTCTAGTATTGCATTGTTATGCCTTGCTCAGTCTTGTCAATTGCCCTGCTGTAATTTGTTTACCCAGCATGCCATGTTTGTTTATCTAAGGAGAACACCTCTAGTGAACTATGGACTCCGGTCCAATCTTTACCATTGATACATCTTCCGCTGTTACTGTTTACTTACTGCAAACCATCATCACCTTCCACACCATACAGTTAATCCTTTGTTATAGCAACCGGTGAGATTGACAACCTCACTATTCGTTGGGGCAAAGTCTTGAGTTTGTGGTGTCCAGGTTTCCGTGTTGCTTGCAACACCTTTGAGACGTTTCCTTCCTCCTACTGGTTCGATAACCTTGGTTTCTTACTGAGGGAAGACTTGCTGCTGTGCTGCATCACACCTTGCTCTTGGGGTTTCCCGACAAAGCGCTCCACGTCAACAAGGAGCCATCAACAAGTTTTCTAGCACCGTTGCCAGGGAGGCTAAGGACTTCTTCACAAGGGGAGTCCTCCTTATCCTTTCTCTTTACTTTGTTTTTAGTTTGCTTAGTTTATTTTGCTTGGTTTTGTTTGCCTCTTTTTATCAAAAACTCCAAAAAAATAGTTTAGTTTGGTTTGCTTTCTCTTATAAAAAACACAAAAAAAATTAGTTCCTGCCCTAGTTGCTACCATGTCTGGTTTTGGTCCTATCTCTCTGACACCTATGGAAGAGATCTTTGCTTTGAAGCAAAAAGGTGAGGAGAGTTTTAAAGAAGCTTGGTCTAAAATCTCTGCTTTACAAAGGGAAACTGAGCCTAAGATGAGTCTTAGCTTGGTTATTAATAGTTTCTACCACAGTATTTATCTTTGTTATAGATATGCTTTGGATGTTGTGGCTGAGAAAGATATTTTTCTATGTACTTAGGATGAAGCTTTTGATGCCATAAAGAAATTAATTATGATTTATAATACGCTTGGCAAGTCTGATTCCTCTTTTATAGATATTTTTTCTAGGTTGAACACTCTTGATTTCAGTACTGCTGCTTTGAACAGTTGCTATCACACACTTAGGGCATACCATGATTATGTTCCAATAAATTTTGAGCCTTCAAAGTGGTTTCCCACAATCAAAGTTTCTATAAATAGTGCCACTTTTGATGCTCGCTGTGATATCATGTCTGAATTTTTCCTTATGCCTAAAGATATTTATGAGTCTTCGAGTCTTTGGGGACTTTCTAAAGGAGGAGAAGAAATATCTCTTACCAATAATGCAACTTTATTACCCATTGGAATATCTTAAGGTGTGTTTACAAAAATCTCAGGGAAAATGGTGTCTACTGATTATCTTGTTATTGAATATGTCGGCAAAGGACAAATTACACTTGAAAGATCCCTACTGAAACACCTTGGAGAAATAATAGATGTGGGAAAAGGCATTATGCATTTTCTCCTCTAATAAGCAATCATATTTTTCCTAAAGAGAATAAGAAAGGTAAGAAAGGTAGGAGCAAGAGAGTTAATGCTTCTTCATTTGAAAATACTTGATTTCTTGCTTCTTGTGCCTAACTTAAAGGCGTTAAAGAAAAGTACTTGTTGGAAGATAAACCAAGAGTTTCCTTGAGTATTGTAAGTTATTACTTAATTAATGAACTCTCCTTATATTTTTTGTTTGCTTTTTTGTGCCAAGAATGACCTCTAATGAGAGGGAACTAAGATTTGGGGAGTTGCGGTCCCAAAACAGATATCTATCCTCCACCATAAATATTCTTGAGGAGTCTCTGTAAGTCGGATTGAGCTGAAAATTTACTAATAAATCCCCCAGTATGTTAGCTAACTTTAGTTAGTTCAACACTTTTTGATTTCAGCAACAGAAGATTTTCTAAAAAATCGTTTTCTACCTACTGGTCTGTTTTGACAGATTTCTACCATTATTTGCATTTGCTTCTTATTGGTTCCTTTTTGGGTTCTTTTTGGGGAAATTGAGCTTTTTAAAGGAGTGGATACAGTAGCTTGTGTTTTTAGTGAAATTTTTTGCTGTTATAAAGCTAAACCCAAAGTTCTATTATCTTTTGAATACACTAATGTTGCTAATGAAGATTGTGTAAAGTTTTATATGAAGGAAAAATTTCAGGTGTAGAGAGAGAATGATGTAATAAGATGAAGAATGGACAAAAGCTCAAGCTTGGGGATTCCACCCCGGTGTCACCCTAAGAAATATCCAAGAGGTAGAAGCGTCAAAGCTTGGGGATGTCCAAGGAATCCCCTTCTTCATCAATAAAAAGCTTAGGTCTTTCTAGATACTTCGTTTTTATTGTTTCATGCACTGTTGTGTTGTTCTTAGAGCGTCTTAGTTTTCTTTTTCTTTTCTTAGTTTGTTTAGTTTTCTTGAATAAAGTAGTTTGGACCCCCGTTCTCGCTGTGTTGTTTCAAATAAGTCGATTGGTGTTGGAAAGGAGTAGAAAGTTCTTGCTTGAAAGTGCAAGAGGAGCTTACATTGACTGTGACTTAGACTTTAGCATGACATGCTAGGTGTTGTTTTGACCTTATGCTTAGTGATTATTGCTATAGCATGACTTGTTCCAAGCAAATGGGATTGCTTAGTGTGTCTTGAAAGAATCATGCGTTGTTTTAGCATACAAAAGCATAGTATTGTGATATTCTCCTTTGATGCTTTGTTTGGGTTGACTTGGCACATACTCACACACCATGTTATGACTATGAACAAGTCACCATAGCCTTTATTATCATTTAGTCCTTCACTTGTAGTACCACTCTATGCTTTGATTAGTAATGTTTTGTCGCTCTGCATGATTATGGCCATTATTGCTCTCTTAGTTGGTTGCTCCCAGTCTTTTGCTAGTCTCCACTTGTATGAGTAGGCTATACTCATGCTTCCAACTCCAACCAAACCAAGTTATTCCAAAGTGTCCACTATAAATTCCTATGCATGGTGTGTTACACCATTCCAAGTATATTCTTGTTTTCATCTATCTTCTAATTAAAAAATATTTTGTTATGTGAAAACTTAGTGATTAAAGCCCTCACAAACTTGATGGCACAATTTATATTTCTTTCCCCTAATAAACTTGAACCATTGTGTCATCTATGTTGTATATGCTTGCACTTATACGTTGGAATTAGCAGAACCATGTTGTCATGGGGAACGTTTTCAACATTGCACATGTACTTTGTACACAGTTGATATCATGCTCTATTGTCTATGGATGTCGCTAGTGTGAAATAAAGAGGGAGCTTGTAAGTCCATGGAGTTATGTATTTTGTGTTAGAGAAACGCTTGAGCTGCTAGCCTAAGCCATGCCTAATCATGGTGGAAACTTGCAGCATCACCATAATGAGCAATATGTGAAGCATCCTCAATAAAAATCTATGCAAATAGTAAATAAAAAGATCACTGAGATGCTCATTGTCTGCTTGCCTTGTCATTTTGGTTATGGGATAGCTCTTGTACCATGTGCAAGGGGTACTCCATTGGCGGTTCTCTATGATATACATGTACTTACTATTACAAGAACTTATAGGTGACCAAAGTTGAGTAGCATGCGGTGCGGCCCTCGTATTCAAGGTACATGAGATTGCCAACTTATAATTTGTCAAGCATATACTTCATAGTTTGTTCACTTTAACCTTAATCACTTCAAGATGCTTATGATAGGGGCAATGAGGGCTGAAAGCTAACAAGTACCATAATTTTTGGAAGCTCTTTTTGAAACTTTAAATCACTGCTTCCCTTTATGAAGGGCCTTTCTTCCACTATTATATTGAGTCTCCACCTTCTACCTTTAGGCATCAGTTAAGAGAGCATAGTTGCCATTCTTAGTTCTATGTGCAGTGTCCCAAAACTTATTGATTGATGCATATTGTTGATATTGCTTGTTCTTGTGCTATTTGTATCTAGTCACTGTTATGAACTTTAAAGGTGTCCTATGCATCTATTTGCTACTCTATGAGGGACAAGCTGAATGCCACTATGCTATGTTTTCTGTATGTGAAACAAACAAACGTTTTTCAATGCATGTTATTAATGATCTTTGTTTGTAGCCTTTCATGTTTCATGCATAGTTGCTTTGTATTATTGTTAGAACTCCATCTTTCATGCACATGTTTAGAGTTCTTTGATCCCAGCTTTCAATGCTTGCAAATGGTTTGATCTTGGTTTTGATGGTGCATGTCACCTCAAAAATTATTCTTTTATCACTTACCTACTCAAGGACGAGCATGAGTTAAGCTTGGAGATGCTTGATACGTCGGAAACGTATCTATAATTTTTGATGTTCCATGCTTGTTTACTATCTACTTTGCTCAACTTTGTCCACACTTTGAGGTGTTTTTATATGTTTTCCGGTAATAACCTATTAACAAGTTGCCACAGTGCCAGTTGCATGTTTTCTCTTGTTTTTGGTTCCAGAAAGGCAGAAAATCAATATTCTCGGAATTGGACGGGACAAAAATCCAAAGTCAATATTTTACCGTGGGGAACACGAAGCCGGAGTATGAGACAGATGGGACCCACCAGGGGGCCACACCCCCTGGCCATGTGGGTGGGCCCACCCCGCGCCTGGGAGGGTGCAGCCGCCCTAGTGGCAACCCTGCCTCGCCTGTTCGCCTATAAGAAGCCCCCGATGCAGAAACCCTAGGCACCCGATCAATATTCCATGAAACCGTCTATAGCCGCCACCATAGTCCTTAGATCGGGGGATCTAAAGCTCTTCCCGGTACCCTGCCGGAGGGGAGATTATCCCGGAGGCCTTCTTCTTCATCATGCCAGCCTCCGGTATGAAGCGTGAGTAGTTCCACCTTGGACTACGGGTCCATGTAGTAGCTAGATGGTTGTATATCCTCCTTGTGCTTTCATGTCTAGATCTTGTGAGCTCCATTCATGATCAAGATCTAATCTATTTGTAATCATGCATGTTGTGTTTGCGGAGATCCAATGGTTATTGAGATTACTATGTCAGATTGATTAATGGCTTTGTCTTATTGATTCTATCATGTCTGTGTTGTTTGTGATCTTGCATGCTCTCCGTTGTTAGTAGCTATCTTGGCCAAGTAGTTGCTAGTGACTCCAAGAGGGGGTATTTATACTCGATAGTGTGTTCATGCCTCTACTTAATCAAGGGAAGTGACATAAATATCTACGGTTGTAGATGTGATGTTTCCACTAGGGAGAAAACAACAGTCTCTTGTTCATGGAACAAGTGGATTGTTTACCTTACACACTTTGCTTAAAGCAGTTGTCTGTTGCTTGCAACTTAATACTTGAGGGGGTTCGGATGATAGCCCAAAGGTGGACTTCTAGTCATAGATACAATTGGATGGCGGTCTATGTATATTGTTGTATTGCCTAATCGAATCTCATAGGATCTTTTTGTCTAGTATTGCATTGTTATGCCTTGCTCGGTCCTGTCAATTGCCATGCTGTAATTTGTTTACCCAGCATGCCATGTTTGTTTATCTAAGGAGAACACCTCTAGTGAACTATGGACCTCGGTCAAATCTTTACCATTGATAAATCTTCCACTGTTACTGTTTACTTACTGCAAACCATCATCACCTTCCACACCATACAGTTAATCCTTTGTTACAGCAACCGGTGAGATTGACAACCTCACTGTTCATTGGGGCAAAGTATTGAGTTTGTGTTGTGCAGGTTTTTGCGTTGCTTGCAACACCTTTGAGACGTTTCCTTCCTCCTACTGGTTCGATAACCTTGGTTTCTTTATTGATGGAAGACTTGCTACTGTGCTGCATCACACCTTGCTCTTGGGGTTTCCAGACGAAGCTCTCCATGTCAACAAAGAGCCATCACCAGCAGAGGTGCTCGCGAAGAGCCGAGCAGCGGACGTAGTCGAGGATCGGCGAGCTGCGTACCGGTAGCTTGATACCTTCGATCCGTATTTATGGATGTTATATAATAGTCTTTTTCCCTAGTAGACCTAGGTTTAATTGAACCTTGGGAAACGATTCTAACAGGAATTAAAAAGGACACGCCTAAAGGACTTTATTTTTTTGTTTTACCTTCGTTTACCAGACCAATCTAGTTTATTTTATATTGTGGGTTGATTCAATGGATGGAGATAGGCCAGGGTTAAAGATCCACCTACAGTTGCACATCATATGGGATAAAAGATAATAATAGACACAGTCATGTGTAATATTCTAATAGAGATAATCTCTTGTGGGCAGCACATCCTAATATACTAAAGCCCCTGCATGCTGATACGTTGGAAACATATCTATAATTTTTGATGCTCCATGCTTGTTTTGTATCTACTTTGCTTTGCTTATCCACACTTTGAGGTGCTTTTTACATGTTTTATGGTACTAACCTATTAACAAGTTGCAACAGTGTCAGATGCCTGTTTTCTGCTGTTTTTGGTTTCAGAAAAGTTAATAAAGAAATATTCTCGGAATTGGGCGGGACAAACGACAAAGTTAATAACTTTCCGTGGGGAACAAGAAGTCCAGAGGAGAGCCGGAGGGGCCATCCAGGGGGCCAGACCCACCCTAGGCGCGAGGCAGGTGGGCTCGCGCCTAGCTAGGGTTTCGTGGCCCTGGCCGCCTCCCGGTCTTGCCCCTTCTCCTATAAGAAGCCCCCGATGCAGAAACCCTGAGGACCCGATCAGAAATCCACGAAACCATCTATAGCCGCCGCCACCATTGTCCCTAGATGGGGGGATCTGAAGTTCTTCCCGGCACCTTGCTGGAGGGGAGATCATCCCGGAGGCCTTCTCTCCGGTATGATGCATGAGTAATTCCACCTTGGACTATGGGTCCATGTAGTAGCTAGATGGTTGTATCTCCTCCTTTGTGCTTTCATGTATAGATCTTGTGAGCTCCGTTCATGATCAAGATCTAATCTATTTGTAATCATGCATGTTGTGTTTGCGGGGATCCGATGGATATTGAGATTATTATGTTGGTTTGATTAATGGTTTTATCTTTATGATTCTATCTTGTCTGTGTTGTTTGTGATCTTGCATGCTCTCCGTTGTTAGTAGCTATCTTGGCCAAGTAGTTGCTAGTGACTCCAAGAGGGGGTATTTATGCTCGATAGTGGGTTCATGCATCTAGTTTCCAAGGGAAGTGACAGAAATCTCTTCGGTTGTAGATGTGTTGTTGCTACTAGGGAGAAAACAACGGTCTCTTGTTCATGGAACATGTGGACTGTTTACCTTACACACTTTGCTTAAAGCAGTTGTATGTTGCTTGCAACTTAATACTGGAGGGGGTCAGATGATAACCTGAAAGTGGACTTCTAGTCATAGATGTAGTTCGATGGCGGTCTATGTATATTGTTGTATTGCCCAATCAACCTCATAGGATCTTTCTGACTAGTAATTGCATTGTTATGCCTTGCTCAGTTCCTGTCAATTGCCCCGCTATAATTTGTTTACCCTTCATGCCATTTTGTTTTTCTAAGGAGAGCACCTCTAGTGAACTATGGGCCCCGGTCCAATCTTTACCATTGATACATCTTCCACTGTTACCTGTTTACTTGCTGCAAACCACCATTATCTTCCACACCATACGTTTAATTCTTTGTTACCGCAAACCGGTGAGCTTGACAACCTCACTGATTCGTTGGGGCAAAGTCTTGAGTTTGTGTTGTGCAGGTCTCCGCATTGCTTACAACACCTGTGTGACGTTTCCTTCCTCCTACTGGTTCGATAACCTCGGTTTCTTACTGAGGGAAACTTGCTGCTTTGCTGCTTCATACCTTGCTCTTGGGGTTTCCAACGAAGCGTCCCACGACAAGTACTGAGCTCCATCACATGCAACAGGTATAGTAATAGCCTTTTGATCCAACCAGTTGCACCGCGAAGCACCAGGATACAAATAGTTATTAAGTGATAAACACAAATCAAAGCCTTAAGGAGAGATGTTGCTGTTGATACCGAATGGGTCGCTAAGCGAAGACCCACAAACCTTTCTGTCACTGGGTTTCCTATGAGATGGCCGCTAGCCAAGTATCTCACCTTAAGCCTTGATCGATCTCGGGGGTCTTGGGTACATACAAGTCCAAAGATCGAGGCAAGATAAAAAGAAATAAAAGATACAAATCTCTTATTCAAACAATATACAATACTCCCATAGATTAGATGCACATAATTGCTACGAGGTTTCTCCCCAACCCACGGCCCAGGAGGATTACTCACTCATAACAATAAGATCAAGGATATAAAACGTTGTTAAAAATACTTAGGTTGAAATCAAATATTCTTATAATGGTCGTCGAATCATAAGGAGATCTCAAGTACAAAGTAATGGCTATGACTAATGGAGAGGATGGAAGATGGAGGGGTTGAACTATGGTGTGGAACTCCTTTGGTGGTGTTGTGATGCAATCTAAGAATGGCGTCCCTCTGCACGATGTCTAGGACCTCAAAATAGATAGGCGTCTTCACAAAAGTAGTAGGGTAGGACGAGCACCAGATATGGCGCGTGCGATAGAGAATTGCGGCGCCCTGAAATTTCTATACCGCATGTGCTAGTTTAGAGCGTGTGCTGGAGCGCCCGAATCCGCCTCTCGCACACTAAATCAGTAGTTTTTTTAGCGTGTGCATTTTAGCGTGTCTGTTAGAGATTCTCTAACAAGTGTTCTCCATCGCAGGAGTTAGGGAAATCCCAATGCCTTTATAAACGGACCGAGGCGATTTGAAATAGTTCGCACAGACAAATGGCAAGTGACGTGGGGTTAACACGTCAATATCCATAGTTAATGGATTTGGGTTTGAGGAAAACCGGGGGCTGGAGACTTTGTCAGCTAACACACATGCAAATCGGGACACGAAGTTTACCCAGGTTTGGGCCCCCCGAAGGGAAAACCCTACTCATGTTTGTCTATTCTTGATTGATGAAGGAACCAGGTTTACAATGGTTCCTTGAAGGCGATGGTGCGCAAATGTAATCTGGCAGTGTATGTGCTAGGGTTTGCGATGCCCTTGAAAGGATACAGATGTCGCCTAGAAGGGGGGTGAATAGGCGATTAAAACTTTTCCTAGAGTGTTTCAACAAAGGCGGAATAAAACTAGTGTTTACTTTGTTAAGCACAACCTAGAACAACTAAGGTTCACCTATGTGCACCAACAACTTATGCTAAGCAATACAAGCAACAAAGTGATAGCGAGATATATATTACTTCAAGCACGAAGGCTATCACAATGTAAAGTGCATAAGTAAAGAGCCCGGGTATAGAGATAACCGAGGCACGTGGGGACACCGATATTTTACCGAGTTCCTCCCAACATGGAGTACGTCCCGTTTGGAGAGGGGGTGGTATCAAACCACCAACGCCACAAAAGGCCTCCCTTATTCTCCGGTGAATCTCACCACGGGATCGATCCACGCTTCCACTATCGGTGCACTTGTCGGTGGCAACCGGAACCTCTCACAAGGTTGGGGCACTTCTCCACAACTTAATTGGAGGCTCCGAACAAATGCCACAAAAGGACACAGTGCCACCAAGGCCACAAAACTGTCTAGGGTTCCAAGAACCCAAGAGGGACAAGCTCCAATGAGTAACTCAAACCAAATCCTCCGAGGAGAAATCAAACCGATGCACCGAATGCAAATGGCAAGAACACCACAAAGATGCTCAAATCCCTCACTCTCAAGTTCCAACAAAGCTACTAAAGCTATTGGAGGAACAAGAGATGAGGAATCAAAGACAGACACAAAATCCCCCAAAATCTAGATCCCCAAAGATGCACTCACAAAGAGATGAATCGGTTAGGTCAAAACGTGGATCTAGATCTCCTCTCTCTTCCACTCAAATATGGGCAAGAATCATCGGAGGGAAAAGATTAGGCAAGCTTCAAGATTTAGAGCAAGTGTGGACAAAGCTTAGCCTAATAGATAAGAGAGAGACTGTCTAAACTGAAAACGGGCAAAGCTTAAATAGAAGGCCCAGAAAATCCGGCAATTGGGGCTATTTTTCTGAACGGTCCGGTAGTACCGGATGCGACCGGTACTGCCGCACCTGGACCAACCGAAGCAAATGGAATAAACCAAATCGGGTCAATGGGGCAGAGCAGCAGCATCAGGCAATGTACGGGCGCGCGCAGCGAGGCAGTCGGCAGTGGCGCGAGCCCAGCATGAGGCAGCAGCAGCATAGCACAGCGGCACCAGCAGCAGCTAGCGTAAGCGCACACAAGGCAGCAGCAGCGCAGCGGCAGTAGCAGCAGCGAAGCAGGCGCGGGTCAACGCGCGCATGCGCGTGCACGAGGCAGAATGGACAAAAATAACCCAAAATCAAAAGGATTTCACGAAATGACCTCTTTGGATAACAATTTCACTAGCACTAACCCTTTGGGTAACGTCCAACAGCTAGGCGCTACACTCTACAGTGTAGCGCCTTTCATCTAGGCGCTATGCCCCTGCCAGCATGGCACCGCCTGGCCCCTTCCTGGCCCCACCCGGCCGTGTGACGCCCAGGCGCTATGCCTGGGGCGACTAACGCCCAGGCGCTATGCCCAAGGTGTAGCGCCTATCTTCTAGGCACTATACTTTAATGTGTAGCGCCTAGCAGATAGGCGCTACACTTTGGGACATATTCAGTAGCCCGCAGCCCCTCTCCCCACCCCGACCCATTCGGTTGCCCAGCCATCAGAAGAAGAACAAGGAGGTGCCAGCGGTTCCTCCTCCCCTCTCTCTCAAATCCACTCCTCAAATCCATCAGATCTGAGAGATTTCACCGTGGATTTGCTCCCCCATCCCTCCCTCAAGGTAATCCCCTCCTTTTCCCTCTCTTTCATCCAATGAATCTTGCACACTATCCTCAAACCCTAGGTATAGTTGGATTCATAATATGGCCTATTTGTGCATGTTTTTAGTTACTTCGTAGTTATATATTAATTGTATTTGATGGGGAATGGAAGTGTGTTGTTGATTTGCATTGTGTATGATGGTTGTATATAGATTTGTATGGATGTGTGAATAATATGCTCCCATATTCTTTGTAGTTTATTGTATAAATTGAAACAATGGCCACATACCACACCCATTTTATTGATGTTTGGAATATATATGTAGGATGGTGTGGCTACTTGAGGATTACTATGATCATGAACACCGGGCATACTTGATGGCGGAGAAGCATATGGTAATAAAACCATGGTTGAACTTCTTTGTTTTTATTTTTCTATTGATTCAATTGTGTTGGAAAAAGCATAATGTTCGATCTTGTATGTATGCAGAGGCTTCGTCCCCTCAAGCTTCGGTCTCATGGCGCGTCTTCGAATGACATGTCGTACGACGAGCGGCACACCGAGTACATCAAGCGGCTAGGCCTCCTCCCTTTCATCACGCTTGTGAGCCGGTCGACGCCGAACCTCAACGCGGCTGCTATCACCGCACTTGTCGACCGGTGGAGGCCGGGGACGCACACTTTCCACCTCCGGACCGGCGAGACTACTCTTCAGGATGTTTCCATGATCTTTGGACTTCCTATCGTGGGAGAGCCTCTCTGTATGAGCACAGATTCCGATGGGTGGCACAATGTGATGCAGCTACTTATTGGCATGGCTCCTGAAGAACTTGAAGATAAGAGCAAAGATAGAGTCCCAGCAGGCGCGACATATGCATGGATCGTGGAGAACTTTGCGGAATGCCCAAACCCCGCCGAGGTTGAGGTGATCGAGACACATGCTCGTGTGTATGTGTGGTATGTCCTTTCTAGGACTCTGTTTGCGGACAGCGGAGGTAGGACCGCTCAGTGGATGTGGCTGAAGGCACTAGCAAACTGGGATAGCAATATCAGCTGGGGTTCGGTGGCTCTTGGCTACTTGTACCGGCAGGTAATCACCTGTGCACTACATTCATTTGTATATGTTGAGTCCACACATATGCTATACTGACCTCTTTTTTGTTCACTTGTAGTTGGACGATGCCTGTCGTAGGGCAGGCCAAAATGCCGGAATAGGTGGTGCTATGGTCCTTCTCTCGATATGGAGCTGGGAATGCTTACCAGTTGGGCGTCCCAAAGAGGTGGGCCACCATCCTTGGCCAGCGTATAATAGAAACCCTCTACGCCTCCCGACTTGGGCTTACAAGTGGGACGTGGTATCGGAGATGACAAGCGATGTCGATGCCATGTACCTCAAGTACACGAACGAGTTTGATGCGATTACGCCCGAGCAGGTAGATGTTTATCTATACGTCACTATCCATAATATTTACTTCACGAGTCAAAATCGATACCAAACATGTTCTTGTGATATGTTGCAGGTGGAGTGGGAGCCTTATGGTTGTGGGGACGAGTTTGGTATTGCTTCCGGGTTTGATATTAACCCGAAGTGCTTGGAGGAACAATCTCTCTGGCTCATGTGTTGCCCATTGATTTGCAATTGGGCGGTTGAGTTTCATATGCCACAACGAGTGATGAGGTAGTTCGGGTTGTTTCAGTGCAACCCTCCCGTGTGGAAGGACACCGACAAGGAGCTTCATCGGTTAGTTAGCATGAGAACTTGTGCTCAATTGCTTTGGATGGTACTAACATGGTTCTTTGTTGTTGTTCAGGTTGGACAGAAAGAGGCAGAGGAAGATCAAGAATTGGGATCACCATCATAGGAGGCACGTCATGGAGTTCCTCATTTGTGTGGAGAATGCTCGACGAACGGAATGGAATAGTGTAAGAGCTCATTGCCCAGTTGCATTTAACAACTACATCCATTGGTTTCTTGGTAGTACCTGTGTCTCCATTTTCCCACCGTCCTATGAGGAAGAAATATTGGACGAGCCAGTCCAGTTTGATGAACTTGCCTACACTCAGTATAACCGGCAAGTCAGGAAGGGGACCGACATCCCGCTTTCTTCCTCACTCAACTTTGCGGTAAAGTTATCGTTGCCTTTGCATTATTTTCCTTGCACTCTCATCTCTTTCTTGCCTAACATGTTCTTGTTCTTGACTCTGTAGAGAACGGAGGTAAAGAAATATGCCGACGATGCCGAGGCGATTCTTTTTTCTGCCCCTAAGGGGAAAAAGGGAGAAGGCATGATACGAAACTTCCTTAAGGTATCGATGCGAGACTTCCTCAAGATAGGCATGTTCTTGGTTTGACTTATGTTGTTATTTGTTACAGCGCTCGACCCAAAAGATGTGTCGGTTATCTAATGTGCTAGGTTGCCGCGATCCCGAGTACACAACCTCGTCCGGTTCTAGGTCCAAGTCGACTACTGATCCGTCGGCCCATCTTCAGGATGATGTTGAGGATGACACCACTTCGGCGATTCGTTCGGAATATGGGGTATGGGACAACCTTACATGCATTTAGTGCTTTCTGTTTCCCATGCATTTCTCATAGCCATACAATCTTACATGTAGCTGCCTCATATGGAGAATGAGACTGAGGAGGAGTACCGGATTCGTTCCGCATACCAGCTGAAGCCAAGGAAACAGTTCAATCGCTGGATGCCAGACGACTTCCGTAACAAGGGAAAGGCCAATGTTGTCGAGGACGAGCCGCCACGGAGGTCAAGAGCGACGAGGAGGACGAGAGGCCTACGGTATGATGATGAAGATGAGTCGCAAGAAGAGGAGGTGACAAAGAATATACCTCCAAGGAGGGGCTGAGGCCCAAGGACACGTGGACGGAAGTAGGTCATGTATGGCACAATGTTGATGACGATGCACTAGGTTTGAGACTATGTACGGGTTGATGTATGGCACTATGTTGATGTTGTTTAAGACTATGTTCATGTATGGCACTATGTTGATGTTGTTTAAGACTATGTTGATGTATGACAATATGTTGATGTTGTTTGAGACTATGTTGATGTTGTTTGAGTATATGTGCACTAGGTTTGAGTATATGTGCACTTGTGCTGCCAATCAGCTGAAACTAGTGCAGTTCAGGAGTGTAGCGCCTGTCTGATAGGCGCTACACCTCAGAGCATAGCGCCTAGAAGATAGGCGCTACACTCTGACTTGGAGTTTTCCCCCGCCAGCGACCACCCGGTTTGCTCTCAGTATGCTCCTGTTAGTTTTGGAGCAAACGAATTCTGCTAGCATAGCGCCTAGTTAGAGGATATGATATGAAATAGTTTGGGACACATGAAGAACTAAAAAGCTTTGAGCATACCCGTGGAGTGTCGTATGGGTTGCGGCTACGCTCGGGAGAGCGATTGTAGTTGGCACACATGAAGAACTTCTTTCCCCAACTATCGGAAAAGTAGTCTTCGGATTTCTTGACAGTGCAATCGGTTCCACACCAACAAATAGGAACCTCCTTCCCATGGGCATCAGAAGTACGATACGCCTTCTATGGCCTTTCCTCTTGGTCAGCACAAGGTGGCCTAGCATTGACCCTCCTCTTCTTCTCTTCCTCTTCCTTCTCCTTTTTCCTCTTCCTCTCTTCCTCTTCCTTCTCCCTTTTCTTCTTCCTCTCTTCCTCTTCCTTTTTCTTCTTTCCTCTCGTCCTCTTCGTCCTTCTTCTTCGCCAAGTCTCGAGCAAGTTGAACTACCTCTTCAAATGCCTTCCTCTTCTTCTCTTCCTCTTCCTCCTTCCTCTTCCTCTCTTCCTCAGCTTCCTTTCTCTTCCTCTCTTCCTCGGCTTCCTTCCTCTTCTCCACCACCTTCATACCATTCACCCAGATAGCCGAGTAGTTCACACCGTCCCCATCATTGCCCTTGTTGGGTTGAGTCTCCATACCTATTATAAGAACAAAAGCTACAAGTTAGTAAAAGATGCATGAATGTGAACAATAATTGATTCAATGAAATAAGCATAGTAGGTAGTAACATAAGCATGCAAGTATGAATATTTCATCCGTACCTATTAACATAAGGATTTGGTCCTGCCAAGTAACCTAACATACTAGACGGGTTAAAACCGCCACGCCCTCTTCCTCTTCTAAGCCCAAGTGATCGATCTCTTTGTTGTCTAGGACCTTGTTGTCTAGGAGCTTGTTGGCTAGTTCTTGGTTGGCTTTGGACTTGTTGGCTAGTTCTTGGTTGGCTTGGAGCTTGTTGGCTAGTTCTTGGTTGGCTTGGAGCTTGTTGGCTAGTTCTTGGTTGGCTTGGGACTTGTTGGCTAGTTCTTTGTTGGCTTGGGACTTGTTGGCTACCACTTGGTTGGATAGTGCTTGCTTCATTTCCTTTTGCTCTTTTCCTTTGAGAACACTTTCTTGCATTGTGTCCTTCACCATTGCATGTTCCACACCGGGCTCTCTCACGAGGCTCTTGGAATTGGTCATTGCCCGTTTCTCGAGCACCACCACGGGCCCATCCATCCATGTCGCTCCTAAAGCGTTTTGTCTTGCGTCTTCCACGTTTAATCACTTTCCATTTCGGATCGGGCCATAGTTGAATCTCATGGTACTCCGGCCATTTTGATTGGTCCAAATATGGATGAAATCTAGGAGCCCATGTCTTCTTAGTAGTCTCAATGGAGAACTCAGCCTCTCTCACCGTGAGCGGATTATTGTAATCCAAATGTTGCCGGCGAGATGCCACGAGCAAGTGCGAGTAGGCAAGATGAAGAAATGATGGCCTTCCGCATGTGCACTCACAAGTCTTGAGCAAGACCTTGAAAGCTCGGCCTCCGTGTTGGACACCATCAGCCGTTGTACCTCCGGGCTCCGTAACTTGGTAAATTAGCTCGTCATTGTCATACTCCGTGACAACTTGGGCATCCGCTTTCTTTGACTGAAATTGCATCCAATCATCAACCTTGGGTGGGTACTTGTATTTGTACTTGTTCTTGTAGTCCCCCGCAATCTACCGGTCTGTTTCCTCTAAGTATTTAAGAAAATACCCATTCATCATGTCGAGTGTATAACAGACTATTGCCATGACGGGTAATGCACAGACACCTTTGAGCAACTTGTTGAAGGCCTCTGCCATGTTGCTTGTCATTTGGCCGTACCTCCGGCCACCGTCATCGAAAGCTCGTGCCCACTTTGTTCTTTCTTCAATGCTCCTATCGAGAAACTCTCGACCACCCGCATTGAGCTCTTTGTTGAAGAGCAATTTGTTGTACAAGTTTGAGAAACGACGTTCCGTGAAAGCGAGGCAACAATCTTGTAGATCATCGGCCAAATCCTTGCTCTTGCATGCCCTATAGAAGTTTGAACAAAAGTGTCTCATGCACCAACGATGGTGCAACGGAGCATGCCCGGGAATATGTTGGTCCACCGCTTTAAGAATTCCTTGATGACGGTCCGAGATGACACATATTTCCCTATGAGGGGTTAATATCTTGGTTCTTAAAAGATGGAAGAACCACTCCCAATTATCATTGTTTTCCACCTCTACCAAAGCAAAGGCCAAAGGAATCAACCGGTTGTTGGCATCATTGGCTATTGCAATCAAGATAGTGCTCTTGAATTGACCGGTCAAAAAGGTGCCATCAACGGAGATGACCGGCCTACAATGTTCAAATGCCTGAACACATTGCTCAAAATCCCAAAATGCACGGCCAAAAACTCGAACGGTTCTTCCGTTTAGAATCCTTGTCTTGTTTCCCAAAGGTTCAACCACATGAACAATGCCCGGGTTAGCATCGGCCATCGCTCCCAACAACCTTGGGATTCGGTTATAAGATTCCTCCCAATCACTGTACAACATCTTGAATGCGGCTTGCTTAGCCTTCCATGCCTTCCCGTACTTCACCTCATAGTTAAAGAGGGATTTCACAAACTCCATGACCTGCTTGATGCTCATTATTGGAAACGACGCGATGTCATTGGAAAGCCTATAAGCTAGGAACTCGGAGGTGAGTTGTCGTTTCTCATGCTTTGCATCCTTGCCATCCACCATCGGGCCTTGGCACATGTAAGTTGATACGCAACTAGATATGTGCCAATCGGGACCTCCCTTGAATGGTCTAGCACGCACAATCCAAGGACATCCTTCCGCCTCGCACTTCACCGTCCAACGCTTCTTGATATCCGAGTGCACGACCGTGTAAGGACGATGATGCTTCACCGAGAAGTCCTTTATCCATTGCTTAAATTCCAACAAGGTCTTAAATCTTGATCCTTTGCAAAAGCCATTATTCACTTCATTGCCATCCCGATAAGAACTTGTCCTTGATCCAAGCACTATGCCTTTGCCACCATCAACTGTGGCTTCATCCGTGAGACTAAGGTCACGAAATAAAGGTACCCGATGGTCCCACCCTAATATGGTATGGTGGATTTCGGCCTCTCTAGCCGTGAACCCCTCCTCGTGAACTTCTTCTTCGGGACCATCATCATCCGAGTCCGAAGCATAGCCTCGAGAATACGGGAGTTGACGGTCCATGTCATGTTGAGTGATATATTTCTCCAAATCACCAACATTGTTGTCATGGAGTTCAACATCATCTTCACCCTCACAATCATCATTGTCCTCTTCCAACACTTCGTCTTGGTATCTTGAAATTGGGCTCAGTGTTTGGCTCAAAGGAGGTTCAATCCATAGCTCTTGCTCCACGGGTGGAGGACTCCTACTATCCAATGGGGAAGCACGACGGTTCAAGTCCAAAGGCAATGAACTATCAACCTTCTTGGTGGCAAATAACTCAAGAGCCTTGTCTAGTGATTCAGCCACCACCTCCTTGTATGCAAGCCAACGAGCCTCGGAGAAGATACGCATGGTATTCCAATGGATATGCATTCCAAAACCCACATTATGTCTTCCTTCCAACTCAACAACATCACATGGGTCCATCCATTTCAATTCAATCCTCACTTGCTCCAAGACCTCGGCATAGGTGGGACTACGCTCAAACACAATATCTAGCTCATCCGGGTCCGGTTCTATGTTGCCTTTCAAAAAGGCATCCTTGTCCACATGATGAACATGAACAATTCTTACCATCCATAACACATAGGAGAATATGTTCATTAACTAACCATGACAAGATAAACAAAACTATATACCAAATCATAAAGCTAACAAGAACACCCTCTCTTACATAAGCAAACCCTAACCTTAACCCTAGCCATAACATTCCAATATACCAAACAATGTCATTTCAACAACCCTAAACCTAACTAAATGCTTCATACACATCTTTATAACCAAAATTGGCCAATGAATCTAACAAATTTCCAAACATTTCTATCCAAATCAAATTTCTAGGGTTTCAAGCCAAGTCCAACCAAAATGAAAGATTTCAAGAGGTCAAAACGGAGGGGAATGAGGGAGGGTACCTCTAGCAGCTGGGGAGAGGCACAAATCCACCAAATAAAGCTTCCAATATGAGAGATTTGAGGAGGGAGAAGAGAGGGGAGAAGGGGGCGCCTCCTTGCTGTTCTTCTTGCTTGGGTCGAGCTGGGAGTGAATGGGGAGGGGTAGGGAGGGGGCTGGGCGCGACAGCTTAAGTCCCAAAGTGTAGCGCCTATCTGCTAGGCGCTACACATTAAAGCATAGCGCCTATCAGATAGGCGCTACACCTTGGGCATAGCGCCTGGGTGTTACTCGCCCCAGTCATAGTGCCTGGGCGTCACAGGCCGGGTGGGGCCAGGGAGGGGCCAGGCGGTGCCACGCTGGCAGGGGGCATAGCGCCTAGATGAAAGGCGCTACACTCTACAGTGTAGCGCCTAGCCGTTGGGCGTTACCCAAAGGGTTAGTCCAGTGAAATAGTTATCCAAAGAGGTCATTTCGTGAAATCCTTTTGATTTTGGGTTATTTTTGTCCATTCTGCCCGCGCACGATGCAAGCCAGCAGCGGCAAACGCGGTAGCAGCGATGCGGGGACAGCGGGCAGGCGCGGCAGGCCACAACGGGGCAGCCCGCGCGGGGTCGAGCGGGCGGCAGCGGCGCGGTGGGACCGGGGCCTGCCAGGCTGGGCGAGCGGCAGCGGGAGCAAACGGGGAGGCCAGCTGGGCTAAAAGAGGATTTCTTTCCAGGGCCGGTCGGTAGTATCGGCCCACCCGGGCGGTACTACCGGGCCGGCCGGTACTACCAGAAAAAGGTACCAGCCCAGGCAGAAGATAAGTTGGGAACGCTCAGATGCGAGCGGTAGTACCGGCCCGCACGGCGGTACTACCGCTCGGCCCAGAAAACAGGTTTTTCCTTTTTCTTTTTAAATAAGACCGGCAAATATTCAAACGAGTGTAACTTTTGATTGGTAGCTCCGATTGACCCGATTCCAATTGCGTTGGGAAGAGGACGACATAGGCTACCCTATAAAACGTGAAAATAATGGTTGTCACCAAGTGAGAAAGTATCAAGTAGAATAATGTGATATACCTCACTTGGTGAGAAACCGAAAAGCCGTATAAATCAAAATCGCAACCAGATACAAACGGAAGATCCGATTTTGATGCACAAGAACTTGTTATGGAGATTAACACAAGCTCTATAACCTCACATGAATAAGACCAAATAACAACCAAATACGATGATGCAAGTATACAAAGGTTTGAGCTCTCTTCGAACGATATGACCGAATTACTCATTCGAGAGCCCCTCTTGATAGTACGGTTATCTATCCTAAACCCGGTCTCCCACACACAACATGAGACCGGCAAAAGGGAAAACCTATCAAGATTATACCTTTGCCTTGAGCATTCCACTTGAGCTCGATGTAGACGATCTTGCCCTTCTTAAGATGGAACGCCTTTCTTAATTCCTCATCATCGATCCATGATCACCGAGGATGGCAAGCAACAAACGTGAGATCTTTTATAGATAGCGCATTTTGAGCTTGCACAACATATCTTCTTCTCATTTCATCGACCTTGAAGCCGACACAAGCTCCAAGCGATGCCAAGGGACAAATCCTACAAGTGCATCTTAATACACACATTAGTCCATAAAGATTGTCATTAATTACCAAAACTACACATGGGGGCACATATGTTCTTTCAATCTCCCCCATTTTGGTAATTGATGGCAATCCCTTTAAGAGGGTTTATATAAGGAATATTAAAGAATAAAATGGTACTACCAATATTAAATACTACATAAGTATGTGATATTGGTACCACCACCATATATAGAGAAAACTCTCCCACAATCTATGCATGTGTGATGAACTTGAATTTCATTGCATATATTGCCAATCATTATCATTGGTGGAGTTTCCTCTATATATATACCACATGCTAAGCAACAACAAAGATGCAAGAACATGAGAGGTAAATGCACAAGAACAAACTTAATGCATACACCAACTTCCCTTAAACCCTCTAAAACTTCTCACCCATTGGCATCGATTGCCGAAATGGGTGACAAGTTCTAGAAGGCAAATATAGTAGTAATTCCTCCAAAGGTGTGCCTTCGCACATATCCAATGATGAATACTTGAGAGGGAGTATGACTATGGCGAGGACCCGAAGATTGCCAAAATAAATCCAAATGATGCAAGCAATTACAAGGTCCGACAAACCAATTGAAAACAACAAATGAGTCCAAATGAAAACAACAAGATGTTATGATATGAGAAAAGGAGTGTTTTAAATAACAAAATAGAGAAGCTCCCCAAGATTTGTGTACAATTTTAAGATAAATGCATGAGAATACATAATGCACAAATATGGAATCCTTGCTCCCCCATAAGTATTTAAAACCAAACAAATGAAAGATCAAATAAATGCTTAAATAAAATAGAGAAGCTCCCCAAGATTTGTGCATACTTTAAAATCGGTGTATTTCAATACAAAAATGCACAAATATGGAATCCTCACTCCTCCATAAAAATTTAAGGCACAATAAATGAGAAAGAAGACAAATGAGCATTATTAAATGAATTAGATGAGCTCCCTAAAGATAATGCATCAATTATGATAATTGCATTTGGGAACACGGTACATAATCATGGAATCCTCACTCATCCAAGTTCATTTAACAATACAAGGCATGCGAGAATAAATATGAGTGACCAAAGATGCAAATAAGAGGAACACGCACTCATAGGCAATTAAATTTGGAAACCACCGAAGAATCAAAAGGAATAGAAAGGTGGTCTCCAAGGATTAAAAGTCAACTAAAATTATCTTCTCATATGTGTATAATGTCTCTAAGTGGAAAACATCACAAAGACATATGCCAACAAATAAATATGCACACATAAAGAAGATATACAAGAAGGCATATGAAAAGTATAATGAAGTCATAACATATACCAAGTAGATTTTTGCTTCAAAGCATAACCAAGGGCTCAAATATATCTCATTGTACATTAATAAACTTCAACCACCAACACACTTCATATATTACAACTATCACCAAGGGAAAAGGAGAAAGTTGGAATATATGGAGAAAGGCAATAAGTATCACAAGGAATAACCAACTGGAAAAAATCTCACTATTGCACATGAGAGAAGCTGAGGAAAAGATAGGCAATAAAATTGCTAGATTGACATATTTGGGATTGGTAGATCATACGCATGAAGTTTGGCAAAAATCTCACTATTGCACAATGAGAGAAGTTTGGCTGTACTGTGGCCTCGAAAGAGATGGACTGAAGCGCGGTGACGGCAGAGGATGAACCGTGGAGGTCGCCTGGTCCACGCCACCGTGGCCCGTCCCATAGTTCTTCGAGTTCATACGTTCAATAAGCCTCTCGTGAGTACTAAGAAACTCCTCCCTCCAGTCCATATTAATATTCTGAACTTTATTTAGATTCGTATATGTATCTAGTTAACTATTTAAACTAGATCTATTCGTATCTAGACAAAGTTAAGACTATTAACACGGCACTGAGAGGACAGTACGGGACAAGAGTAGCTCTCCAAGGCGGCGGCTAGAGCTCATCTAGGGCTTCCTCCCTCCGCCGGTGACGCTATCGATCCGTCCCGTCTCCGTTGGCCTTAGGTCCTTGGAGACGTGGCAGACCACAGACTCTCGCCGACGGGAGGTCTTTGTGTTTTGTTTAGACTGTTTTCGATGTCTTCTTCAGGATGTTAAGACGACGACTATGTCCTGAAGTCAGAATAAGATCCTTCCCGTCCTGTCCTCGCTCTGTTGGTGCGTCTAGCATCGATGGAGGGCGCGTGGAGTCGTGTGTTCGGCGGATCTTTTGGGATCCGGTCGTTTTTCGTATTCATTGGTGTAATTTGAGGTCATTCTCTATTGATCTACGTTTATCATCTTCAGCGATGGTTAATGTTCTGGTACGCTGGTCCTTTGGGATCTTAGCACGATAACTTTTCATTCGTCTACTACAACAAGCTCTACTCCGACAATCTTTGCCTGCTTCAGGTGGAGGGGCGAGGATGGCGGGACGTTTTCGTCTCATGCTAGTGTATGTAGCGCAATTATAATTTTTATTAATTTTAGGACTCTTTATAGTGTTGTTGATGATTGTTAATAAATTGTTGGAATTTTGAAAAAAAAAAGAGACACAAGGGAATAGGAATTCCTGGAGCGGCTTCTCGAGGAGAGATCTCTGCCGACGGTTCCAAACACTAAACAGACTGGTCCAAACGCCGGCCCGTTCCCAAATTTGACTATTATTTTCCGAAACAGTTTTCATCCAAAATACTTTGTCTGTAATTTTCTGACCGTATCCGTGGCGATCACGTATTCCTGTTACCAAGGCCTACTCTTATTCGTAGCGGCCGTGTTTCCGATCGTTATATATTCATGTCCACGGCGCTGCTCCGCGCTCACCGACCACACGGCACCACCGCGCGCGGCCCTCAACAATGCAGATCTTCGTGAAGACCATCACCGGTGAGACCCTCACGCTCGAGGTCGAGAGCAGCGACACGGTCCACAGCATCAAGGCCCAGATCAAGGACAAGGTAGGAATCATCGCCGCCACCTCCGACGTCGACGAGTATCAGCAACCGTCTCTGCTCTTCGCCGGGAAGCAGCTAGAGGCGGAGGCAGTGGCGGAGCCAGCTGGGTGGAAGGGTGGGGCCGCCCCACCCTAAGATTTGGCCTAGCCCATAATGCATATATAGAAAATAAGAAAAAAAATGAAAAAACCCGGCCCAAGTTAGGCCTGCCCCACCCTGACAAAATAGGTTGGATTCGCCACTGGGTGGAGGACGGTCGAACGCTGGCAGACTACGGCGTCTGCAAGGAGTCTACGCTGCACCTCGTGCTCGGCCTCTGCGGCGGCGGCGGCGGCGGCGGCTACAATGGCCGGGGCTGCCACCCCTGGATCGATCGCAACCTCCGAGATCTTGCGCTCAGCTACATGGTCTGCCGAAAGTATGTCCACATTACCACATATATATACGCCGCGCCGCCTATAGTACGCATGCTCGATTTCGTCCATCTCGGTCGGTCTTGACATATTACCTGACTCTTCTCCGCCATTGATTCGTGTAGGTGCTACGCACGCCTTCCTCTGAGGTCCACCAACTGCCGCAAGAAGAAGTGCGGCCACAGCAACGACGTAATTTTCTCTCTTCATCACATTACAAGTTTCTGTACCTGCCCATCATTCTGTGATCTGATGAAATTTCAGTGTTTCTTCAGCTAAGACAGAAGAAAACGTATCGATGCCGGTGAAGCAACTTTACCAGGGCAGCAGTGACATGCAAATACTCCCTCAGTGTCGTATTTTTTTTCAACTACAAAATTAGGTCCGTTCAAAAAAAAACTACAAAATTAGGGTTTGACAGCTCTTGGGCTTTTTTCTCTCGCGTAAAGGTGAGCGAGAGCAATTGGGCGGGCATTCGTTTAATTAGATAAACTAAGTCTGCGCGGACGGGTCAAGAAGCACACATCAAAGAATCAATTGGAGAGGTTTAATTGAAAACTGATCGAAATTGTGCAAGTGAAGTGCGTCGATCGGGATGGGCCGAGCCGTACGAAAAGTGGCAGCATACTCAGGATCTGTGCCGTGCATCACAGCTCCAAATGAACCGAGAGCTCGGGTGGCACACATACTTCCCGTATGTTATTCAGTTTTGTACGCCAGGTACAATTGTCAGTTGTGCCAACTGCCAACACGGCAAGCAGATGAGCTACTATGATCGACAGTGTCTCGTCGGGACTGTGCAAAGGAATAACTGTCAAAACGACACGTGGCGAGCTATAAATGCGATGGACCTCGAAACAGGCGTACTCCCAGCTATATCAATATAGCAACCATTCGAGACCGCTGTTGCGTCAGACAGCATAACGCACAAAAGAGAAAGACAAAGAAATCAAAAAAAGAGAGAAAAGAAAGCAAAGCCGATAGCAGTGGCTCGACGAAAACGAGGTGAAATCGCGACCGTTGCGTCCTCCAGCTAAGTACCACCACACGCCTAGCACTCCGACACGTTGCGCACCAAGCAGCACCTCCAGGAAGGAAGGCGACGATGACGACGCTGCTGCCCGGACAAGTCCCCTGGTTTCCTCCGGCACGCTCCGGGAGGTGGGAAAGAGGTACACCCGACGCCCTTCAACAAGGACAGTGGCACCCACAAGCGTCACCGCGTCGGTGTCAAAATGATAAGGATTTCTCCCGGCCCCTCAAAAAACCACACCCCAGACACTTCGCAGTGCTCCACCATGCTCGCCGCCCGCCAGCGCACGCCACTCCGGTCATGAATCCGCCACCGCCGTCTCACCATGACACGCGAAGTAGGGCCGAGAAACAACAAAGAGGTAGTGACGGCGAGGGTTGCCGGAACAACAGTTCGCGGGAGGGGACTACCTCCACCATCGAAAGGTGGTAGCCGACCGGATACAACCATAGGGCAAACCAGGCCCACCTGGCCTGGTCGAGCCCACCAGGGCTCGTGAAGCCCCGCCGACGTACTGCAGCAAGGGAACCGTTGTCTAGGCCAACCCCATGCAAGCCCCTACTTCGACATCCCTCAGGGGAACCACTGCCACCGTTGGTCCCTGCCGCCAAGAAGCAGCACCACCACCACCGCGCGCACCCGGTTTTACCGGACCACCACCGGTCTGAGGAACACCACCTGGGCCCGCACGGTTGAGATGGGACGAACATGACAAAGACGACGTCTCCATGCCGCCCACGGAGACACCCCGAGTGGATGCGCCGGGCGACCACCCGATCACGGCCGGAGTCAGATCAACATGTAGAGAGCAGAGATGCAACAAGCATGGTGAGCACGGCACCTTCGTGCCACCCTCAAGTCGCAACCGAGCAGAGCCCTAGACGGGGCTGCAGGTCGGTCACCGGTGCTAGGCCCGTCCGGCCCAAATCCGGTGCCCCATCCGCAAAGCAGTGGGGAAATGCGCAGGGATCCGAGACAAATGGCAACGGAGAAGCTCTGGCCAGGGCTTGCTGACCCAGATCGGCCCCAACATAGCCCAGATATGAGCCCGCCACCCGATGCCCCCAATCCCACGCAGCACCAACCCTCCCTCACCTCCATCCGCCCTGCACCGCCGGAGAACTCCGTCCATGACCAGGAGCCGCCGCCATGCCATGGCCGCGCCGTCCGCGAGCCCCCCCCCCCACTCGCGGGAAAAGGACGTCCCGCCGCCGGCGGCACCACCCGGACTTTGCTGCGGCGGCGAGGGAGAGAGAGGAGGACGGTAGAGGAGGGGCGGCTCGAGGGCGCCCCTGTCGTCGACGCAGGAGCGAGGCTCTTCTTTTTTCCGTGCCACGATCCCTTTGGTGCATCAAATGCGATGGACCAGGGAGCTGAGAAGTATCAGGTGAATCACATAGCTCAGTACACATCTTGAGCCCATGAACACTCATGCATTCTTCATCTTCTACATAAGAAAGTAAACCATGTCTGAAGGCTCTGTATCAGCTTCATCAGCTATCACGAGAACTCTGACGAATTAAGCAGCTATCAACACAACTACGAGAAATGCATTTTGTATGCTCTGCTTCTATTCCCTAAACTGCTCCTTCTAAGCAACGAACACGACAATTGTGAGAACAGGATCCGAAGGTTACCTGATGAGTTTCTAATCATGATCCTTGACAAGCTAGAATCGCGCAAGCACATCTCCGTTTATGAAATCCTCCCTCTACCTACCACAGGCTGAAACAAAGGCTGGTAGTGGTAGATGTTAAACAGAGTATGAAGCAGAGAATGTTAAAATTCACCTTAGGATCAACTAGTCTAAAATCATCACGGTAGATCTTTGTCTGTAAAGATCTAGTCGAAAACTGAGAGGGAGAGGGAGATCGGGGCGAGAGAGAGAGAGAGAGACAAACCTTCGGTGTGGCTCGAGGAGCCCGAGCCGGTGGCCATCGGGGAGGGCGACGGTGTGAGCGTGGGTGAGCGAGGCGGTGGCATCGGTGGTGCTTCCCGCCACACTGCGCGAGCCCTCGATCGGAAGGGCGTGGGGAGTGGCACACGACGAACCTCATTGATTGTGCCACCGGACCCCACCTCTCTATATATATATGCGCAGGTGGCAGGGGCCCACCAACCAGAGGGGTTGTTCGTCCCCGATCAGGACGTGGTCAAAGGTTCGATCGAGCCGTTGGGCTCGATCGTGTGGAGATCAACCTTACATTCTCCCCCTTGATCTCAACTTTACTTTATACTTTATTCTTTACTTATTTCATCACAGAATGACACATAGAGCATGTTTCATCGTCCCAGCTCAATGACCGATAGAATCAGACAGCTACTATATACCTTCATGTTCTGAAACAAATTCTGTTACTTTTGGGCCTCTATGGTCCAGGAATCATAGGCTTGCCATTAAACCCATGCCGGCTATGTGTTCCTTAAACACATTGGGTGGTAAACCTTTCGTTAGCGGATCCGCAAGCATATCCTTTGTCCTTATATGCTCGAAACTTATAGTTTGATCCTGGACTTTGTCCTTCACAACATAATACTTTATATCTATAGACTTTGAAGCATTACTCGACTTGTTGTTGTGAGCATAGAATACTGCGGGCTCGTTGTCACAGTACATCTTTAGTGGCCTGCTGATGCAGTCAACCACTTTCAAGTCGGGTAAGAATTTCTTTAACCATAACGCCTGTCCCATGGCCTCATAACAAGCTATAAATTCTGCATACATCGTAGATGATGCAACTATCGACTGTTCGGCGTTTCTCCACGAAATAGCACCTCCTGCGAGAGTAAAGACATACCCTGTCGTGGACTTTCGGTCGTCTTTATCTCCCGCAAAATCTGCATCTGAATACCCTTTTATCTCTAGGGAATCAGATCTTCTATATGTAAGCATGAGGCCTTTTGTGCCTTGCACATAACGCAAAGCTTTCTTTACCATCTTCCAGTGCTCTATGCCTGGATTCTCTTGATATCTACCGAGTACCTCGGTGATAAATGCTAAGTCAGGGCGAGTGCACACTCGTGCATACTGTAAGCTTCCAACAGCCGAAGCATATGGTACTGACTTCATTTGATCGATCTCAATATTGATTCTTTGGACATTGGGATTTCCCAAAACTGTCGCCCTTGACTATGGGAGCAGGTGTTGAATTACTCGCGTGCATATTATATTTCTTTAAAATCTTTTCACAATACGCTTTCTACGACAGTCCTAACACTCCATTCTTTCTGTTTCGGTGAATTTCTATGCCCAAAACATAAGAGGCTTCACCAAGGTATTTCATGTCAAAGTTATATGACAGGAACTTCTTTGTTTCTAGTAGTAGACTAACATCACTGCTGGCAAGCAGAATGTCATCCACATACAAAATTAGGAAAATGTATTTCCCACTTTTGAACTTTGCATAAATGCAGTTGTCCTCAATATTTTCTTTAAATCCAAATCTTTTAATGGTATTATTAAACTTTAAATACCACTTCCTAGAGGCTTGCTTTAACCCATAAATGGATTTCTTTAGGCGGCATCCCATATATTCCTTCCCCTCCATGAAAAAACCCTTGGGTTGTTTCATGTAAACATTTTCTTCTAAATCTCCATTTAGAAATGCCGTCTTGACATCCATTTGATGTAAGTCTAAATCAAAATGTGCAACTAGTGCCATGATGATTCTGAAAGAGTCCTTACATGAGACCGGAGAAAAAGTCTCATTGTAATCTACGCCTTCTCTTTGCGTAAAGCCTTTTGCCACGAGTCTAGCTTTGTACTTTTCTACATTCCCATTGGAGTCATATTTTGTTTTGTAGACCCACTTGCATCCTACTGTTTTGGCTCCTTTGGGAATTTCCTCTAAGTCCCAAACATTGTTGGAACTCATCGATATCATTTCATCTTCCATTGCCTCCACCCACTTGGCTGAGTGAGGGCTACTCATGGCTTCTTCATATGTGGTAGGATCGCCCTCCATATGAACTACATTATAAACTTTGTAGATTTCTTTGGAAATGGCTGGTCTTCGTTCTCTTTTAGACCGTCTGAGTTCATCAGACTCTTGCTCATTCCTTGCCTCGGGTTCAGGCACATTTACACTAGGTGGCTGTTCTGGCTCCCTTTCATGCTCAACAGTGGGTTCAGGTGGCTCCTGATGGATAGGTTCCGAACTTTCGCCCATTGTTGTCACGTGTGGAGTCACAACAGGTGCCGACACCACAACCTCAGGGGTTGTAGATGGTGGTACAACAGGTAGCGAGAAAAATGGCTCCTGAGTCATCGGATTAGGTGCATGCACCCTCTTCTCCTCAAGATCAATTTTCCTAGCTACCATGCTCCCCCTCATCAATTCGTCCTCCAAGAAGACTGCATGTCTCGTTTCTACAAACTTTGTGTATCTGTCAGGACAGTAGAAACGATAGCCTTTGGACTTATCTGGATAGCCAATAAAATGGCAAGATACTGTTTTGGGGTCTAACTTTGCGATGTTTGGATTGAAAACTTTTGCCTCAGCTGGGCTCCCCCAGACCCTCAAGTGGTGCAGAGAGGGGACTCTGCCTGTCCACAATTCATACGGTGTTTTGGGCACCGACTTACTTGGTACTCTGTTGAGAATATGAATGGCGGTTTTAAGCGCCTCCATCCATAATCCCAATGGGAGGGTGGAATAGCTCATCATGTTGCGCACCATATCCATAAGGGTACGGTTGCGCCTTTCAGCTACTCCGTTTTGCTGAGGTTCGCCCGGCATAGAATACTGGGCGACTATTCCGTTTTCTTGCAGGAACCTTGCAAAGGGTCCTGGTACTTGTCCATATGGAGTATGCCGACCGTAGTACTCCCCCCCACGATCGGACCGGACTATTTTGATTCTTTTATCGTGCTGATTTTCTACTTCAGCTTTGAAATTTTAAATTTATCCAACGCTTCAGATCTTTCTTTGATTGGATAAATATAACCATACCGGGAGTGGTCATCCGTGAATGTTATGAATGAATCATAGCCATCCACACTTTTCACCGGAAACGGTCCACAAATATCCGTGTGGATTATTTCTAGTGTAGCTATGCTTCGGTTTGCACCCTTTTTAATTTGTTTGACATACTTTCCTTTAATGCAATCTATGCATTGTTCTATGTCGGAGAACTCTAATGGAGGAAGAATGTCATTTTTAACAAGGTTTTCTATTCTTCCCCTCGAAATATGGCCTAGTCTGCAGTGCCATAGTTTCGATGAGTCAAGAGTTCGCTTTCTTTTCTTTTGTTCTTTGTTCGACAAGGAAACTTTTTCATTCACATCACACACAGAAAGAACTTTCTCATGCAGGGATAACAAATAAAACTTGTCATGTAGTGTAGCAACACCCACACAAGCATTTTTAAACCATATGGCACACTTGCCACATCACACTCATAATTATCTTTGTCCACACGGGATACTTATCAAGTTTCTGTGTAATGAAGGCTTTTAGTCTTTTCTATGTCCCATTTTTCTGGGAACATGCTATAATTGATAACAAAGGTGTCAAACTGTTGAGGCAGTGAAGCCATCACCAAGTGAACAAGGAGTGCAGCCTTTAGCTCCAAATCAGCATCCATGGGTTTAAGCTTAGCTGCCATGTTGCTCATCCGGAGTCTCTTATGCCATGTGCACCTCCATTGTACCTTTCTGTCACCGGCTCTTTCAGCAGGTGGGGCGTATGTCTTTTGAAGAACCAGTGAACTAGCTCTTTATCTTTTCTATAAACTCCCATGCGGAAGCACACTTTGCAATTGAGCCCGCATTAGCGTTCTCAATTGTGTTCTTAAAAAATAATGCAACTTTTGTTGGTATTAAACATCTTTTGGTTCTCTAAGGTATATGCCATATCCAATAGAGCATGGTCCTTTTCTTTTCATGCCATGCAACATCATCATCTTTTCTTCCTTTACACCACAATGATGTGTAACCATAACAACAATTGCATGCATTAATCCAACGTTGGTATAAATTAAAACATACAATTATTTATGCAATTAAATCTATATCACCGTTGGGCAGATAATGGAGATAAATGCACATATTATTGCAACAAAGCATGATCATGTTATTAATAACGTTGGTCATAAAATAACAGAACCATAATTATTTCAATAACTACTTTAACATTCTTTTGAAATTTAATTCACTTTAAACCTTTAATAAATACTTTTAACTATTTACATAACAAAACATGATCATGCTATTAATAACGTTGGTTATATAATAACATAATCACAATCATATTTTAATATCACTTTATTGTATTTAAGCAATTACCTTTGACTGTTTGCAGCGGAAAAATGAATAAAATTCATCAACTTTAATACTTTGTAGAAATATTTCTATCACTTTAATATTCTCTAAACAAAATTTCGTTGGAATGTTTTGAATAGAAAAAACTGTATGAAATTTGCTCAAAAAATGAACAAAAAACATTAAAACTGTGTTCTGTCACGGCCCAGCGGCCTGCCTTGCTATTTGTCGCGCAGCGCGGCGCTGTGCAGCCTTTTGGCCTGGCCCAACTCGCTGGTTTACGCGCCGCTCGGCGCGTTCCTTTGCGGCCTGGCGCTCGCCCGCGACCGTGCGGCCCAGCTCGGTAAGCCCGACGGCCCACAGCCCACCAGCTCCAGTCCCCGCTTGCTCCTGGCCGCACGATGAAGATCTGACGGTCGAGCGCCGTTTTCGCGAGATCAAAACCGACCCCGACCAGACTCCCTTCGAAACCCTAGCCTCACTCGCTCCCCCCCCCCCGCGCGCCTCTCCCCTCTGTCCCGCGACGGCGACGACCTGCGCCAGAGAAGGGAGGGAGTGCCGTCGAGCACCGCCGCCGCCGGCGAGCCGTTCCTTTTCCTCTCCCTCGCGAGCACACCCCCCCTCTGTATCCCCACCTCTCCATCTCTGTCACGCGTGGAGGAGCCGGAGCACCCGCTCGGTGCGGTGATGCAGAGGTGGCGGCGCCGTTGCTGGTCCCTTCGTCGGTCGCTCGTTCCCCTTGCGGTGAGCGTGCTGCCGTCGAACGGGCTAGCTGCGGTGCCGATTTGAGCACGGCGGCGTGAGGAAGGGAAGACTCGAGGGCCCCCTTTCGCCCCTGCACGCCGGCGTCCGCGTGGTCTGGTGGTGCCCCCGTTGGCCCAACGGCCGGCGGTGAGCCTTTGCCCCCGAAAGGGTCACTCCCTTCCCGAACGAGGACTTCTTTCCCGACATCAGCACCCTCTTCCTCGACGACATGGCTAACGATGGTGCCAACGTAAACACCGGCGGTTCCTCATCTGCTGCTGCCGTGTATGTTTTCCTTCTCAATCTTGTTCTGATCGCATCTCAAGATCTTCGTCTTGCAGTATGTTTGGTTACCTATCTTAATATGTTTTTGCTATTTCACATGATTAGTATTTTGTCTATTATTCTAATCATGTTTTATCTAGCGTTTATTATGGGTAATTCACTTGGTATATTACCTACTGTTCTTTCATTATGTCATTCTCCTGATTGGTGGATTGACACAGGCGCTAATGTACATGTATGTTCTGATATTTTTATGTTTTTCTTCATATCAGGTCAGAGGGACTCAAACTGTGCTGATGGGGAATGGTTCGCATGCTTCTTTACATGGTGTTGGTACGGTCAATCTGAAGTTCACTTTGGGAAAGACCGTACACCTGAAGAACGTGCATCATGTTCCCTCAATAAATAAAAATCGTGTTAGCGGATCTCTTCTGTGTCAAGATGGCTATAAGATTGTATTCGAGTCCAATAAATTTGTAATTTAAAAGTATGGAACCTTTGTTGGTAAAGGCTATGAGTACGGAGGCTTGTTTCGCTTATCTCTGTCAGACATTTATAATAAAGTTGTTAATCATATTTACACGAATTTTGAATCAAATGTGTGGCACTCTCGTCTTTGTTATATTAATTTTGGTTGTATGACGTGGCTAGCCAAAATGAATTTAATCCCTGATTTCACAACTGTTAAGGGATCTAAGTGCCAAGTCTGCGTGCAAACTAAACAACCTCGCAAGTCACATACGACTGCAGAAGTGAGAAATTTAACACCACTAGAGCTCATACATTCTGATCTTTGTGAGATGAATGGTGTGTTGACAAAAGGTGGAAAGAAGTATTTCATGACTTTGATCGATGATTTTACGAGATATTGTCATGTGTATCTTCTGAAATCAAAATATGAGGCTTTGCGTTTTTTCAAAATCTATAAAGCTGAGGCAGAAAAACAACTTGATCGAAAGATTAAGAGGCTTAGGTCTGATCGTGGTGGAGAGTATTTTTCCAACGAGTTTGATTTCTTTTGTGCGGAACCTGGCATAATTCATGATAGGACGCCTCCCTACTCACCCCAATCAAATGGAGTAGCCAAAAGAAAGAACCGTACTCTAACATATTTGGTTAACACCATGTTAGATACATCGAGTCTCTCTAAGGAATGGTGGGGAGGCACTATTGACCGCGTGTCATGTCCTAAACCGAGTTCCCACAAATAATAAATAAATTACTCCATTCGAAGAATGGGAGAAGAAAAGAATAAAATTCTCTTACTTACGTACTTGGGGTTGTTTGGCAAAGGTTAATGTACCAATCCCCAAGAAGCGCAAGCTTGGACCAGAAAACCATTGATTGTGTTTTTCTGGGTTATGCTTTCCATAGCATTGGTTATATATTCTTGATAGTAAAATCTGAAGTGCCTGACATTTATGTCGGTACAATCATGGATTCGACTGATGCGACTTTCTTTGAGGATATCTTTGCAATGAAGGATAAACCTAACTCATCAAATCCAGAGATACCTAGTTCATCTAATCAGGAATTTGCTACATTCTCTGAACCTACCATTCCAATTGAACACTCTGAAAGTCCTAAGGAGGATGATAATGAAATTCCTAAAAGGAGCAAGAGACAAAAGACTGCAGTCTTTTGGTGATGATTTTACTGTGTACCTTGTGGATGACACTCCCACTTCCATTTCAGAAGCCTGTGCATCTCCTGATGCTGACTACTGGAAGGAAGCCGTCCATAGTGAGATGAATTCCATCTTAACTAATGGAACATGGGAGATCACTGATCGCCCTTATGGGTGTAAACCTGTAGGATGCAAGTGGGTGTTTAAGAAAAAGCTTAGACCTGATGATACTATTGAGAAGTACAAGGCACGACTTGTGGCCAAGGGATATACTCAAAAATAAGGTGAAGACTTCTTTGATACTTACTCACCTGTTGCCAGATTGACCACCATTCGAGTATTACTCTCATTGGCTGCCTCTCATGGTCTTCTCGTTCATCAAATGGACGTTAAGACAGCTTTCCTTAATGGAGAGTTGGATGAGGAAATTTACATGGATCAGCCAGATGACTTTGTGGTAAATGGTTAAGAAGGAAAGGTGTGCAAGTTGTTGAAGTCTTTATATGGCCTAAAACAAGACCCTAAGCAATGGCATGAGAAGTTCGAAAGAACATTAACTGCTGCAGGCTTTGTTGTAAATGAAGCTAATAAATGTGTGTACCATCGCCATGGTGGGGGTGAGGGAGTCATCCTTTGTTTGTATGTTGATGACATACTGATTTTCGGAACCAACCTTAATGCAATTAAGGAGGTCAAAGATTTCTTATCTCGTTCCTTTGAGATGAAGGATCTGGGAGTAGCTGATGTCATCCTGAACATCAAGCTATTGAGAGATGATGGAGGTGGGATTACATTGCTCCAGTCCCACTATGTGGAGAAGGTCTTGAGTCGTTTCGGGTATAGCGACGTCAAGTTTTCTCCTACACCGTATGATCCTAGTGTGATGCTTCGAAAGAATCGAGGAAATGCTAGAGACCAACTGAGATACTCTTAAATTATTGGCTCGCTTATGTATTTAGCTAGTGCCACGAGGCCTAACATCGCATTTGCTGTAGGCAAACTCAACCGATTTGTTTCAAATCCAGGAGATGATCACTGACATGCTCTTGAGAGAGTCATGCGCTATCTAAAAGGCACTCGAGCTATGGCATTCACTATACCGGGTATATGAGGGTACTAGAGGGTTATAGTGATTCAAATTGGATATCTGATGCTGACGAGATAAAGGCCACGAGTGGATATGTATTCACACTTGCTGGTGGTGTTGTTTCTTGGAAGTCTTGCAAGCAGACCATCTTAACGAGGTCAACTATGGAAGCAGAACTCATAGCATTAGACACAGCCACTGTTGAAACAGAGTGCCTTCGTGAACTCTTGATGAACTTGCCTGTGGTTAAAAAACCAATACCCGCAATCCCTATGAACTGTGATAATCAAACTGTGATTTTCATGGTAAATAGTTCTAAAGATAATATGAAGTCATCAAGACATGTGAAGAGGAGACTGAAATCTCTAAGGAAAATGAGAAACTCCGGAGTTATTGCATTGGATTATATCCAAACATCTAAAAACTTGGCAGATCCCTTTACAAAGGGTCTATCACACAACGTGATAAAAAATCCATCGAAGGAGATGGGTATGAGACCCACAATTTGAGCTTTCCACAGTGGTAAACCACTCTATGTGATCGGAGATCCCGTAAATTAGAATTGGGAGACAAGTTGTTGGTTAGCTGAGAGGAAAGTATCTCTACTTTAATAAACACCACTCCTAAGCAAATATGTTGTCCTGCAGAACATCTTTTGAAAAACACACCTATATGAGTCTGATTGTTAAAACGTCGCAGTCTATGAGAGTAGGGTGCTCTCTAATAAACTCATGAAAGGTCATGGAGTATGATGTATACGCTCCACCCGCGGGAAAGTCCCACGGTAGCCTAGTATCGGTCAAGACTTTTTTATGAAGCTAGGTTCGCAGCAAACTTGCAGTTCAAGGCATAGTGCAGGGTACAAGTTACAGCCTAGTATAACATAAAGCTCTAGGTGGAAGTTCAACTTAACAGTCTCCACTATAGTACCGGTATATAAACAATGTTTTAGAACCAAAATCAAACTTCATGTGCCTCTGGGATCTGGTGGGGGATTGTTGGAATTTTTGCCTAAATAGACCCAACCCATTTATTATATGCCAATAAATTCCTAAAATCCTAGAGGCTCATTTGGCCCATTCATGCAAGACAAGAGCTGGGACAAATGTTTAGTCCCACATTGCTAGTTGAGTGGAAGTTGGACTAGCTTATAAGGTGAGCTCTTCCACCACTTGTACGAGCTTGAGAAGAGAAGACGTATACACGCGCTCTCCTCCTCCTCCTCGCTCGCCTCGCCTCGCCTCGCCTCGTCACGACGCACGTGCCTTGGGTTGCGGGAATCTCGCCGAGCCGAGCTTTATTTTGCCACGCATGAATGGTATATGAACAGTTGTACAGAAGCTGAAACGTTTTGCTCGAGTGGACTTTTAATACGAGCTAAATGAATACGAACTGAGTGGAGGCTGTCCGGTGGGCTGCCGCCTGTTCGCTTCAACTTCTGTCCATTCGTTTCATCTCCTACGCAGACTATCTGCCTTCCCCTCTGTGCCTATATAAGAGAGAGGTCGCGCCTCCTCTCAGATACACAGCTACACATCCTTTGCGCCTCCAGTTCCAGAGCACTACGCTACCTAGATCTTCCCCATCCCGTCTTGCGACGTGCACCGCCAGCCGGGACAGTGGGCCTCCGAGACCCCGCTGCTTCGAGTCCTGTACGGGAGAAGGGCGATAAGGTTCCTCATCTGCCGCTGTCGTGTGTGTTTTTTTTCTCAATCTTGTTCTGATCGTATCTCAAGATCTTCGTCTTGCAGTCTGTTTGGTTACATGTCTTAATATGTTTTTGCTATTTCATATGATTAGTATTTTGTCTATTATTCTAATCATGTTTTATCTAGTGTTTATTATGGATAATTCGCTTGGCAAATTGCTCTTTTATTCAACACAACAGATTCTACAAATAAATAAATGAAACTACCTACTATGATACTATACATATGATACTCCCCACTAGAGAAGTAGTATCATAGACTAATATCATATGTATGATACTAGACTATGGTACTCTCCACTAGGGCTAGCCTTAAGTGAGAGTATTTAAAATACATGAAACTTGCACTACCATCATGCTGTTGTTCTAGCCACACGTCACTGCCGTTCGTGCCCTTCCTATCCCATCCTCCGTTGTCGAGCCCCCTCCCTCTCTAAACACCAGGGCATGTTTGATTCAAAGGATTTTACAAGTACAGGAATAGGAAAACCGCAGGAATGGTATGTAATGACATGTGAAATTCTATAGGAACGAATAACGCAGGAATTAGCTGCAGAAGTCGTTTGATTGCACCACAGGAAAAATGCGGAAAAAATTGTATGTAGATTGAGTACATGGGTATTATTGTCATAGATGCATAGAAAACTTTTCAAGAGGTCTAACCTCTTGTTAGAAATCCTATAGAATTGTAGTATAGAAAAGGAATCCATAGGAATTTTGAAGGGTTCAATCCTTTGAATCAAATGGTCTCTAAAGGAAAAAAATTCTATGGGTAAGAATACTACAAAATTCCTTTATAAATCCTTTGAATCAAACATGCCCTGAAGTTCCCCTTCCCTCGGCCATCTCCCATATTGCATGCTGCATTTTTTTCAATAGCTAGTCGAGGTTATGTGACATAGATACCCTCCCAGATGTAAAACAGGGTCATCGGGGTAAGCCGAGGCCATCATAAAGACTCGTGTAGGGAGACCAAGATACCTCATCAACTTGGAGTCAAGATTAGTTGCTTCAAAATCTCTGAGATACCCCTATAACCGATCTCGATCGGATCTAAATGTATCTTTTCATATGTAACCGACTCGACATCTTGTAACCTTTGCTCCCCACAATGAAGTTGAGGCGGAAGCGGCTAGGTATCACCTGGAGCATGAACTTAATGGTTCTAGGTCAAGAGCCTCTGGCGTGCCCTTAGAGAGTTGGCTCAACTTCACCCTATCAAAGCGGACAACAACCCATTCAGGCAGAACCTTCTCAATGAACTCGATGCGAATATGTGCGATGTTGTGCACGCCCTCATGTCCGGCTAACAATGTCTCGAGAGCAGGTGTCCAATTATGAATCATCAAGGGGTTGGTAACATACTTGTGGGTCAACTTGACACCAGAAAGACAAGAGATAGTCCGTAAGCACAAGACCATCGTGTTCGCGTGACAAGGTACCAGACTCGACGACAAGTTGTCAGTCTCATCTCGGAAATCATGATCTACAATTACATACTCCACCAGTGAGCCGGGTTCACCCATGCAAGAGCCAAGAGAGTAGCGAGGGTGCCCGCGTTGCATCAACACCAGCTACTACGAGAGAATGGTTACATCTCTGGGTTTTTTCACAAAGATGGTTGCGATAACTTGGTTACACGTCGAACGTGTTTCGTTCGCTAGTTTGTAACGTAACCTATTTACAGCATAATTTGTGTTTGTTTCGTTTTGCCTGGAATCAGTTACCCCGTAAACAAATCCCACCCCAGTTTTAACACGATACCATCCACCCCCTGCAGAAACGGATCGTTACCGGAGTCCGGAGGAAGAGGCCTCTCCTCTCGCTCGCTATCGGCTCGCTATAGGAGTAATAAATTGTTGTTTCTGAAGAAAGCGCCATTGGTTTGAGTTGTTGCAGCCAGAATTTCCAAGAACCAAACAAAATCTTCTCAAAAAACACAAGGGCATGTTTCTAAATAGAAGACCATTTGCAGTTTCAAATAGAAAGCGAGTGCTGCATCGTAATACATGATAACTAGCAAAGTTGCATACAGAAGAACTTCAAGTTACGCCTGAAGGGAGATACCATCAATCAGCATGTCCACAGATTCCACAGGAGGAACCAACAGGGTCATCCATGGTCAAAATATGAGAGTGCTTTCTGCATGCAAATTTAGTATACGGGTAAGAATCTCCAAAATAAAACCGAGCATTTGTAGAAGCTCTGCTATCCATATTAGAATTAGTGTTCGTGCATGTTACATATTGTAGCCTAGATCGACTCAATAATAGAGTCCGTGTCATGTAAAGCTAGGTACCCTTTCTGATATATATATACGTGAACGTGAGGCTCGGAAGTTTATCCGAGTATGCACAATTGCTACCTGATCAAGTACGTACGTTTTATATGGTATCAGGCCGGCTCTTTCGCCGACTAATCTAGATTGCAGAATCCATCCCTGCCGCCATCGCTCCTGCGCCGCTCCGCCCGCCTCTATCGATGGCGACTTCGTCGACACTGTCGTTCATCAACCTTGGCGCGCCGACTACCGACAAACTCACGCGCCAGAACTACCCTGGGTGGCGCGCCCAGATACTGCCTCCAATTCGTGGCGCTCGCCTCTTCGGTCTTCTTGACAGAACCGATGCTGCTCCACTAGAGACACTGGTAGTTGAGCCAGCGGACAAAGCCACTGACAAAGCCGCGAAGACGGCACCAAATCCCGAGTACGATGCTTGGATCTCGAGGGATCAGATCGTCCTCGGCTACCTCCTTCAAGCGCTTTCTGCCGAGGTTCTTCCCCATGTTCAACGGATTGAGCATGCCGCCGGTGTATGGAAGGCGATCGAGGAGATGTTCGCTTCCCAGAGTGAAGCCAAGATCACAAATTTGCGTATTGCACTCGCAAGCACCAAGAAGAACAATATTTCTACATCAGCTTTTCTCACTCAGATGCAACAGATTGTCACTCGCTGCTGCCGGGTGTCCTGTCTCAGCTAGAGAACATGTCTCCTTCATCTTGGCTGGCCTCGGCGCTGGCTACAATTCCCTTGTTGCGGCTCTTGGGGTGGTGACGACTCCGATCTCAGTAAGCTCTCTCTATGCGCAGCTGCACGCATACGATCAGCGTCAGGAGATGTTGCAGGGATACTCCGACCCTGCCTTCGAGAGCTCGGCAAACGCTGCTTCGCGCCAACGCCAGGGCCGTTCCAACAACAGCAAATACCGTGGTGATCGTGGCGATCGGCGTGACGACCGACGCGATGATCGCTACAATGACCGGCGCGATGATCGCCGTGCAGACCGACGTGATGATCGTCGTGATGGCTATGGCCGCGGTGGTGGCCGCGTGATTTTGGGAGGAGGACGTGGCCGTGGCCGTGGCCGACGTCGTACCTCTCCCTGGATCGATACCACTTGTCAAATCTGCAACAAAGAAGGTCACCTAGCTAAGGATTATTGGTCACGTTATGATGAGGAGGATGACTATGGTGATAAAGAGGTTCACGCTGCCTATGGCATTGACACAAATTGGTACCCGAATACCGGTGCCACCCATCACATCACCGGTGAGCTCAATAACCTGACGGTCCGTGATACATACAGAGGCAATGACAGGGTCAACGCGGCTAATGGACAAGGTATGATTATTTCACATATTGGTCACTCAATGGTTCATACCCCTACTCAAGATTTTCGACTCCGCAATATTTTGCATGTCCCCACCGCATCCAAAAATTTACTTTCCGTCCATCGCTTTGCTTATGATAATAATGTGTTCATTGAGTTTCATCCCTTCTTCTTTTTGATAAAGGACCAGGTTACACGGAAAACAATTCATAGAGGACGTTGTGTTGGTGACCTTTACCCTCTTCCTCCTTGGAGTCATCCCAGTCCCTAAAACATGCCTTTGTCGCTGTCAAGCCGTCACAGTCAAAGTGGCATAGTCGTCTTGGCCATCCCTCATTTGATATTGTTAGGCAAATTATTAGCAAAAATAAACTTCCTTGTATTAGAGATTCTAGTCATTTATCTGTGTGTGATCCGTGTCAGCAAGCTAAGAGTCATCAGTTGCCATATTCTATTTCCACCAGTGTATCTACAGTTCCTCTTCAATTAGTTTTTTCTGATGTATGGGGCCCTGCACCTACCTCTATTGGTTGTCATGATTATTATGTAAGCTTTATTGATGATTATAGCAAGTTTACTTGGATCTATTTGCTTAAAAAAGTCAGATGCCTTAGCTGCCTTTGTTAATTTTCAAACTCTTGTTGAACGTAAGTTTGATAGAAAAATCCTTACAGTTCAATCTGATTGGGGGGGGGGGGAGAATATGTTAAACTCAACTCTCACTTCCAAACACAGGGAATCTCTCATCATGTTTCTTGTCCTCATGCCCACCAACAGAACGGCTCTGCTGAAAGAAAGCATCGCCACATTGTTGAGGTTGGACTTGCTCTTCTTGCCAATGCTGGTATGCCTCTTAAATTTTGGGATGAAGCTTTCCTTACTGCCATCTATCTCATAAACATGCTTCCTAGCAAAGTCATCAATAATGACACACCTGTGCATCGCCTTCTTGGTACTCGTCCAAAGTATTCCTCCCTTCGTGTTTTTGGTTGTGCATGTTGGCCCAACCTTCGTCCCTATAACAAGCGTAAATTAGCTTTTCGCTCCAAATAATGTGTCTTTTAGGCTATAGTCCGCGACACAAAGGAGTCAAGTGTCTCGAAGTTTCCACAGGTCGAGTCTATATATCCCGTGATGTTGTCTTTGACGAGGGTGTTTTTCCCTTTAAAAATTTGCATCCTAACGCTGATGCACTTCTTAGACAACAAATTCTTTTGTTAGATCCTTCACTTCGAAATTTTGAGAAAGAGGATGTGATTCTAATATGGAAAATAATTGTACTACTAATCCTCTAGTCCTGTTTGTACTGTTCTACAGGACACGGCTCGAAGACACAGAGTACCGGGAGAGAATTTGAGTCAAAACAATACATCTAGTAGCTCATACGAGCCAATTGAGTTTTCGGATGAAAATATCAGCAACGCACAGACCCTCTTGGATCCTATGTCTCCTGCCAGCGAGACGTCAGGCACACGTGAGACCCATGGTGGAGACTCTCCCGCGCGGTCACCTCCCAGTCCCAGGCCTGGCGCCCCAACCGATTCAGGTCCACCCCCGGCTAGAAGTACTAGCGATATTTCGGTCGGGTCGTCGCCTCGATCCCAGTCAGGCCGGTCCCATCCGGGATCCTCTGCGGAAAATCCCGCCACAGCCTCCAGCTCCTCTCGATCAGTCACACCAATGACCACAGGATCACCTGCACCCGAGTCAGATTTCCCGACAGCGACCAGAGACGCTGATTCCTCTGCCTCCCGCGGCGCTGGGTCGAGCGGATCGCCGGTGGCTGCCCCAATTGTGCAAGAACCTGTGCCTCATCCTACTACACGCGGTTCTAGAGGAATTTCTCAACCAAAACAGTACAAAGATGGCTCAATTCGCTGGTGTCTATCCGCGGCAACAGAAGAACCAGCAAATTTACAATCTGCGTTGTCTGATCCCAATTGGAGAGGGGCAATGAACAAGGAGTTTGATGCACTTCTGAAAATTAAAACTTGGAGATTGGTTCCACCAAGTGCAGACAAGAATATTATTGACTGCCGATGGATTTATAAAATCAAGCGCAAGGCAGATGGTTCTATTGACAGATACAAGGCTAGATTGGTAGCGAAAGGTTTTAAACAACGATATGGCATTGACTATGAGGATACTTTTAGTCCAGTCGTTAAGATTGCAATAGTTCGTCTTGTCTTGGCAATTTCTGTTTCTAGGGGATGGAGTTTGCGACAGTTAGATGTCAAGAATGCGTTTCTTCATGGTGTTCTAGAAGAGGAGGTCTATATGAGGCAACCACCAGGATATGAAAATGAAAACAAACCAAATTACATTTGCAAACTTGACAAGGCGTTGTATGGCCTAAAACAAGCCCCTCGAGCATGGTACTCTCGGCTGAGCTCGAAATTGGTTAAAATTGGTTTTGTTGCTTCCAAGTCTGATACGTCATTGTTCATATATCACAAGTCCAATATCACTATCTATATGCTTATCTATGTGGATGATATTATAGTTGCTAGTTCTTCCCAGGCTGCAACTGATGCTCTTTTAAAGGATTTGAGTAAAGAGTTTGCATTAAAGGATCTTGGTGATCTTAGCTTCTTCTTGGGCATTGAGGTACAACAAACAAATAGTGACATTGTATTGAGTCAGGCGAAATATGCTCAGGATATTCTGGAACGAGTTGGCATGATAAATTGCACAGGTATGCCCACTCCCTTGTCTTCCTCACAGAAGGTTACTGCACATGATGGAGACTTGTTGGGTCCTGAAGACAGCACCAATTACAGAAGCATGGTAGGTGCTCTACAGTATCTCACGTTGACAAGAACAGATATTTCCTATGCGGTTAATAAGGTTTGTCAATATCTATATGCTCCCACTACTGTTCATTGGACTGCTGCCAAACGAATTCTTCGATATGTGAAGCACACTATGACTGTTGTCCTGACGTTTATGAGATCTACCTCTACACTGGTGAGTGCCTACTCCGATGCAGACTGGGCTGGTTGTGTAGATGATCGTCGATTCACAGGAGGGTTTGCTGTATTTTTTGGACCGAACTTGATTTCTTGGAGTGCTAAAAAACAGGCTACTGTGTCTAGATCCAGTACAGAAGCAGAATACAAATCACTAGCTAATGCCACAGCAGAAGTCATATGGATACAGTCCTTACTAGCTGAACTAGGAGTTCAACTGAATCAGACACCTTGCTTATGGTGTGATAATCTGGGAGCAACATATTTGTCAGCAAATCCTGTCTTTCATGCACGAGCCAAACATATTGAGATTGATTTTTACTTTGTCAGAGAACGAGTGTTGAAGAAGCAATTGGAGATTCGGTTTATTCCCTCCAAAGATCAAGTTGCTGATGGCGTTACAAAGCCACTTCCACACCGAGCCTTTGAAGATTTCAAGCATAATCTCAACTTATCAAAGTTGTGATTAAGAGAGGGTATTAGAATTAGTGTTCGTACATGTTACATATTGTAGCCTAGACCGACTCAATAATAGAGTCCGTGTCATGTAAAGCTAGGTACCCTTCCCGACGTGAACGTGAGGCTCGGAAGTTTATCCGAGTATGCACAATTGCTACCTGATCAAGTACGTACGTTTTACAATCCAGTCGTAGCCGCCTACGCTGATCAGCTTTCCACTCCTCGATGGTCTCGGTGGATGTGTTCTTGACACCAATTTCCATTGCCTCCAAAACTTTGGCATTCAAAACAAAGAACTTCGCGAAGTTAACATCCGACCGCTTGCCTTCGTAACCCTTCAGCACTACTTCTCTAAGACTGCGGTCAAGACATCCGATGCGATCTTGTGGGTTAAGACGACGCACATTTTTCTTTTTCAGGTCAATTCGTAGACATGACTGAAAAGAGTTGAAGTCATTAACTATATTTGCTATAAAGGACTAGCTACAGACTGAATTGACTGGATGATGTATGAACTGAATGAAGACAAGCTAGCAAAAAATAAAGTTACCGTGATGTAGATTTTCTCCAAGCAAGGAAACACTTGATAAAGTTTATAACTGCATCAAGATCAGGGCCATAAGTATCAAGAATGAAAAGCTTCACGCTCCGCATCGACATTGCCAAGTTGCCTTCAGATATTCCCTGAGAAACAAACAAGTTCTGAACATATAAACACAAAAGTATTCCTTGAGGAGTAATGAATGTGACGAAATGATCAGGTAAGGCATCAGTTACGCGAGAAACCATGGCTCCAACATGGAGTGTAGTCTTGTAGCTATCCAGAAAGCCCAGCATCTGCAGTCTAGGCGCCCTGATCACCGTGATGTCCATATAATCAAATGCGACCAATCTCTCCAGACGAGGGGCGTCTCGTATGACTAGCCTGTCCAGGTAGCCGTCGGCGACCACCCCGAATCTCCGGAGAGTCGGCGAGTCGATGACCACTCGGTCGAAGCCGCTGCACCAATCCAGCTGGAGGATCTCGAGGGCGGGGCAGGCGGAGAGAAGGCCGTGCAGGGCGTCCTCCGATACCTCGACATCCTTGAGGATGAGATGCTTCAGCTGTGGGAATGCAAGACCCGGGGGAGCGTCCTCGGGGAAACGGCAGCCGCCGAGGCTGGCGTGGCGAAGGGTCGGCGCGAAGCGGAAGACGGAGACAGGCAGCAGGAGCTCGTAGTGGTAGTAGATTCTGATCACCTCGAGGTTGTCGAGGGCGGGAGAGCCGAGCCACCGGGCGAGATTGGGGGTGGTTTTCAGGTGGACGATGTGGCGGAGGGACAGGCGGCGTCCGGGGCCCCGGTGCTCGGAGAGGATCTTGGAGATGCATTTCCAGGCGAATCGAGGGAGGTGGCCGTCGTCGAGGTTGAGGGGGGAGGTGCGCCAGAGAGGACGCCAGCGGCGGGAGAGAACGGTGGTGCGGGCGGCGTCCTTGGTGGGGAGTAAGGAGATGACGGTGGAGAGGATTTCGTCGGGGAGGAGGCTAATAAGGTCGATCTCTTTGGTTTTCGCCGTCTTGGATGGGCGAACCTTCGTGGGAAGGGAGCGGCGGTGGCAGTGAGGTTTACGGGAAGGTGAGGTTTTCGCCTGCTTGGATGGGCGAGCCTCCGCCGCCTCCATGGCCGGCGTGCGGCGGCGGTGCGGTTGAGGGGAAGGTGCGGAATCTTCTATCGACAAAGGGCAGAGTGCTGAAGAGTGAAGACGCATGGAGAGCACCAGACTGGGCCACTAGGCCTGAATGGATCATTGTGCAACGATCTGGCTGGAGCCCAGGTTGTAAGAGAGTGTGGCGAGGACTGTGAGCCCAGATCCACTGAGCTCGACTGGAACCTACGTCAGCTTGAGGAGCCCAGGTTGCTGCATCGCCCCGGGTTTTTCTTGCCGGCTGCTTTTTTTTATTTTCGGTTTTTTATGAATAGGACTTTGGCATTAAAAGAAGCATCGAACAGTACAAAGCAGCTCAATAAAAATAATAATTAAATTGAAATTCTCGAGAAGCCCTTCATCTTCAACCTCCAGACCGTATCGACGACGCGCTGCCACTGCCGCTCCTTCCTGAGTCGGCATGACGTTGTTGGTTGCAGACGGAAAGTCGCCGAACGGGTCAAAAATACAACATCTGTCCCGGAGAAGAAGAAGAATGAATTGGCGATGAAGTTCCTTGATGATCTGAAGATCCCCATAGCCAAAATAAGTCCTCGAAGACCACACCACTCCCACAAGCTCATCGATGTTGCCGTCGAGACGGGGCTGAAGATGGGAAGACCTTATTAAAAGAGACGATGTCGCCACCATCCGAGCACCGCTCCACCAAACTTGAACCCTGAAAACAGGAAAACTAAGCCCTCCCGCTGGCGGGGGCCTAGATCCACCCCATCTCCATGGCCTGAAGGCCACAAAAGCAAGGCAGATCAGCGGCGGCGATGACGGGAGGCGAAGAAACCCTAGCCGCCTTGGCAAGGAGGATGAGAGGGAGAGGAACTATTCTTTAACATCCCAAGATTTCATAAATTGGGATTTCAAAAAAATTGCATTTTATTCCATCATGGCATCTCATGGAAACCCTCGTGCAAAAATCTTGTGTCAAAACCCTAATTCAAGTCTCTAAAGAAATTTAGTAGGGTTCTATTAAAAAATGTAATTGAAATTAAATTCGGCAAGGAAAGGTATTTCCTAGAGTCATAAAGATATAATATGGAATAACTCCATTTATAATGATACACAAAAAATCCTATTTTTAAATCCCTGATGCAGCACTCGACAGTGAGGAAGAGGTTGATGTAGGAGTGCTTCGTTGGGAACCCCAAGAGCAAGGTATGAAGAGAACAATAGCAAGTTTTCCCTCAGTTGAGACCGAGGTTATCGAACGAGGAGGAAGGAAACGTCACACAGGTGTTAGAAACAACATGGAGACCTTCACAACACAAACTCATGACTCTGTCCCAACGAATCAGTGAGGTTGTCAAGCTCACCGGTTTGCTGTAACAAAGGATTAAACGTATGGTGTACAAAGCAATGGTTTGCAGCAAGTAAACAAGTAACAGTGGAAGATGTATCAATGGTAAAGATTGGACCAGGGTCCATAGTTCACTAGAGGTGTTCTCCTTAGATAAACAACATGGCATGAAGGGTAAACAAATTACAGCAGGGCAATTGACATGAACTGAGCAAGGCATAACAATGCAATTACTAGCCAGAAAGATCCTATGAGGTTGATTCGGCAATACAACAATATACATAGACCGTCATCCAACTGTATCTATGACTAGAAGTCCACCTTCAGGTTATCATCCGAACCCCCTCCAGTATTAAGTTGCAAGCAACAGAAAACTGCTTTACGCAAAGTGTGTAAGGTAAACAGTCCACATGTTCCATGAACAAGAGACCGCTGTTTTCTCCCTAGTAGCAACAACACATCTACAACCGAAGATATTATTGTCACTTCCCTTGGAAACTAGAGGCATGAATCCACTATCGAGCATAAATACTCCCTCTTGGAGTCACTAGCAACTACTTGGCCAAGATAACCACTAGCAACAGAGAGCATGCAAGATCACAAACAACACATACATGATAGAATCATAAAGATAGAACAATTAATCAAACAAACATAATAATCTCAATATCCATCGGATCCCCGCAAACACAACATGCATGATTACAAATAGATTAGATCTTGATCATGAACGGAGCTCACAAGATCGATATATGAAAGCACAAAGGAGGAGATACAACCATCTAGCTACTACATGGACCCATAGTCCAAGGTGACGAGGTTTGATCTCATCAATGCCCATTGTTATGGACTTGGGTTTTGGAGAAGATGGGGATGCTGGAGATCGTGGAATGGTTAGCAAACAAGCAACACGGGGACACAAGGTTTACCCAGGTTTAGGCCCCCGGAGGGAAAACCCTACTCCTGCTTGTCTGCTCTTGATTATGGCGGAACCGAAGGTTATAGGGGTGCGCAGATGCAATCTGGCGTGGAGGTGTGTATGCGAAAGTATGAGGAGGAGATCTAGGTCGTTCCCTCCTAGCCTTTATATAGACTCAGGCAGGTCCCGGGCATAGACCTAGTCGGTTACAGGTTCTAGGGTTTTACCCCTTTAAATTTCCTATATACTCTAGTCTTGCTCTCCAAGGATCCGAAAGCGTCATGGGCCTTGGCCACCCGAAAATCTTCATGGGCCGGCGTATAATTGTCGTGGGCCTTCCTTGGGCTGGACCAGGTATTCTGAGATCATGTACCCGTGGGGTATAACAATGTCAGTAGCCCCTGAGTGTTCAGTCGAATCATAGATTCGGCTGAGGACTCTGCAATCTTTCGGGTGCAACTATGTATTTCAATAGTTCATGTGCAGGGATTGTTGATGCGTGTGCCTGACTCACCCGACGGATCAGGGTCAGTTAACTGTCTTAGGACGAAACAACACGATCTTCTTCAGGTTGGCGTCCCTCAACTCGAACCCGGAACATATGCTGGCGTAATTCGACTCAGGCCGCGGAGGACTTACAGGAGTGGAATTCTAGTGAATTTAATTGATGTACCCAACGCGTCTGTCGGGATTTTTCATCGCACCTATTAGCACGGGTTTTTACTAGCAGAGCACAGTCGTGTGCGTTGCCAGACCATCAGATGATATCTGTAGGTCTTATCTTTGTGTCGCAGACACAGCATCCGAATGTTTATCACCACGGAGGTGTTTCGGGTGGTCAAGGAGAATGTTGCTCACTTAACGTTTAGTTGGGGCAGAGTTGCCGAAAAGTTTTGGTATGCTGATCCGAAGGATCGCGGTCGAAGAATTCATAGGGTGCGCGACCAGCGCTCCCTATGGGAGTAGCCCCCGAGTGACTGTTCGAGTCGTAGACTCGAGCGGAGACTTTAATTCAGACATTATTCAGTTGTAAGTCCGTAGGACACAAAAAAATTCGGATGATTAAATCCGTCCTCCCTATGGGAGTAGCCCCCGAGTCCGTAGTGGAGTCGTAGAATCGACGGAGGACTCGAAGTAATAGTTCGCTTCTATTCATCTTTCGGGTGCGTGGCCAGCGCTCCCAATAGGAGTAACCCCCGAGTATTTGGTCGAATCATAGATTCGAGTGAGTACTCTTAGCTTTAAAGCCGAAGAAATTGTAGCTATTGCTAGTGTAGTTTTTGATGACATCAGTGCTGACGATCGATGACCTCAAGCATCTGCTGCGCCAGAGATGACTTGACTGGACGAACATGGGTCCCACTGTCTGACCTTGAATTGACCAGTCACGCGCGGCGTGGAGATAATTATGGTGTCGCCTCGATTTCCGCGCGTAGTGGACGGCGTGTTAGCGACGCTTCGTTGTGATGCTGACACGTGTATGGCCAGATCCTGCCGTTGGCGTTAGGTCTTCTTGATGGACGGTTGTCGTGCATCGTCTTCATCTTTATAATCATTGGGGAAAACTTCAGTTTGTTTTCACCGCATCTATTCTTGCTTTCACTGCTTCCTTGTGTTCTGAGAGCTCTTGCTGCGCGCTGGAATATTCCTTCACATTTCCTTCTTCCATCCTGCGCTCTCGCCGCCGGCGCTGCCGTACTGCGATGGGGAAGCCGAAGAAGTCGTCGTCTGCGGTTGGTACCAGCGCCGCTGGAGGGAAGAAAAGTGCCACCGCTATCCGTGTCACCGACGGTGGCTGGCGGCGATCGGAGACGCGGGAGAGTGATCTCCGCAAGCTTCGCGAGCGGGGCCTGATCCCGCAGGATAGGGAGGCCGTTAAACTCCCAGGCAATGAGGTAATCCCCCGTCCCCCCGTTGGGTATCGGGTTATGTTCCTTGCCTTTGTCATTCACGGATTTTCCTTCCTAGTCCACGACTTCCTTCGTGGACTGCTTTTTCTGTACGGTGTCCAGTTGCACCATCTTTCCCCCAATTATCTTCTTCACATTGCTTGTTTTATCACTTTCTGCGAGTGATGGCTCGGTATTGAGCCGCACTTTGGCCTCTTCCGGAAACTTTATTCTGTGAAGAGGCAATCTGGTTCGGATGGTGTTTATCCCATTGGGGGTTGCATCATTTCCCTCAAGCCCAATCTGCTTTTCTTTTCTTTTTCCATGTCCGAATATGTCCAGTACTGGCGGAGACGATGGTTTTATATCCGCGACTCCATAGTACCTGGGCAAGATTTTGGTCTTGTTCCTTTCGGCCCCTCCCAAAAGATTGAGCCGAAAAGGTCTTGGAAAAACAAGATCTTGGATGGCGAGGTGGCTGAGATAGAAGCTCTCTATCGTCGGGTGGAGGATCTCCAGTTGATTCCGGAGAAGGAAGTGAACGGTGTGGATATCATCCGCACCTTTCTCGAGCATCGGGTGCAGCCACTCCAGGCTAGGGCGCACCTGATGTTCCTTTATGCTGGCCGGCGTGATCCGATGAGAGTCTCGGCTGAGAAATTCTCCCAGGGAGATCTCGACAGGGCCCTTCGTTTGTTGTTGAAGTTCAAGGCTGGAGAGGATATCCCGGGGAAGTCGCTGACTCCTCCGTTTTCTTCTTCACTTCCTGTTCCACAGGTGTAGATCCGTGCGCGTAGAGCTATTTTTCAACTGCATTGTATTTGTGTTTGTTTGCTAACAAATTGTTCTTCTCTTGTGCAGAGCTTCAAAGTGCCGGGTATGTCGCCTTCGTTACCCGAAGTATATCCGGATGCTCCGGATAATGATGTGGTGGATTCCATGTCCGAGCTGCCATCGGCGCGATTTCCGGCTGAAGATGCTAACGAGTCGAGCGAGGACCACACTCGCAAACGATCGCGGAGCTCCAGCGAGTCTTCGGATGCTTCGACTCCTCCGACTCCTAGGAATCCTCTGTGTCTTGAGCGTCATAGTGATGGGCATGGAGGCTCTTCCTCTCCTATTCCTGCTCTTCCTGTGCGGGCTGTAGCGCCGCACCCGCCAGCGAAGCGGAAGAAGGAAGAGAAGAAAGAGGAGAAGAGGGTCCGAAGGACCCCTCCTGTCTTCAACCTGAGCGAGCTTGACTTGTAAGTTTCCTCTGCACTGCGTTTTCTTTACTGTTTACTTTGTTCTTGTACTAATTTTTTCGTGTGCAGGCACTCTTCCAATGACTCCTCTAGCGATGGTGCTCGGAAGATGATGGGGGAGTCGAAAGTCGCGTCTCCTCCTCCTTAGACGGTGGCAACTTCTGAGGGCGCTGCTCCGAACCCTCTTCTGCGGGAGGTTCAGGTGGTTGCGCCTCAGAATTTTGCTAGCGGACCTTCGACGTCGCCATTGGATCATGTAAGTCTCCTGCCACGGGGGGATCCCCCGAGCGTTTTCGTGTGTGTATTTTGCTTCTGTTCTTTTCTGTTGGGCGTAGCCCCCGAGTCCTTTTTCTGACTGGTAGGTCTTCTTCCTGCAGCCTTTTGTGCAGGATGACAAACGACTGGTGCAGGAGCACTTGGTGCTGGAGGCCAGCCTCAAACAACTTCAAGGTACTGTTATGCCTTTGATGTTTGCTTCTTCGTGTATTGTTATCTGACATTTGTATTTTTTGGATGCAGAGGAGCATAACACCTCTCTTCGTGAGATTGATGCTCTCAAAAAGAGCCTTGGTCAAGCAGAGAAGAAGGCCGAGGTTGCCGCTGGTGCGAAGGAGTGTCTCGATCTGGAACTGGCTACTGCAGCCGAGGCTAAGGAGCGCCTGCAGCGGGAGGCCACGGACCACGAGGAGCAGCTTGTCGCTGCTACGACTGCGCGTGAAAGAGAGGTGGCTGGCAAGCTCATGGAGGCTGCCAAGGCTATTTCGGGTGAGTATCTTCACATGCATTTTCTTGTCTTTCTTCTGCGGAGTTGTTGCTCATTGCTTCTCTTTATTGTCTCAGATGCCTCGGGCATCGAGTTTGACCGCGGTGCTCTAGAGAACGGGAGTGCTCTAGATGATGCTACTGTAGCGGTCGAAGATCGCTACAGCACCGTCATCAGCTCACTTGCCAAGGCCAAGGAGGTCCTTGGCCGCTTCTACAGGGAGCTTGTCCCCAAGGGCGCGGCCCTTGACGATGTTGACGCCCTGGCGGAGGCACTGTCAGCCGAAGCGCCTGCGGTGTACAAGCACGAGCAGAAGGGCATCGGTGCATCTGTCGGGCTGGCGATGGCTTTGGCGGCTGCAGCGGAGCTGGACCTTCCCCAGATCACCTCCCGGATGCCGACAACTGCGGATGGATCCGAGGTAGCCTTCGCTACCTATTCTGCTCGCTATAAGCGATATGGGCCAAAGCTGATTGATCTGCTGGCCGAGTACGCACTACGGCAGTAGGGGGAAGCCAAGGCGAGGCAGTCCGGCTCCGAGGCTACTCAGGGTGTCGCATCTTAGGTGTTGTAGCTGTAGGATAGCTTTAGTTTTCTTTTGTTGTAATTATGCTGATGATCAAATCCTTGTGCCACGTAGTGGCCTTTTATGCACTTAATGAATTCTGTTGAGATGTGTTCTCCTCTGTCTGAGTGTTCATGTCTTTTGCCTTTCTGCTGCTCTAGGGTCCTTTGGGTGCTGATCCCGTTGACGCCTCGCCTGCCGCGCGGCTGCGGCCATCCTTGGATGATTCGTTGCAGCTTGCTTTCCTTCGAGACCGTGTTCGTAGTCTCGAGAAGGAATTGCTTGGGGTGCGTGGCCATGCCGACGTTTGGAAGTCCAAGGAGGATCGCGGTTCGGCCAGAGAGGAGTACTTGATGGCGGAATTGCTTCGACTGTCTGAGCAGCTTCAATGTAAGTTTTTTTGAGCTGCTGCTCATTTCTTCGGATGCGTATGCTGGCCTTGCACCTTACTTTTGTGCGAGTATCGCAGGTGCTAACCTTGCTCCAAGGGAGGAGAAAGAGCGTGTTGCTGTTCGGGTCAATTGTTTGACTCAACAGGACATGGAAGCTGGCGGGTTCTTCTGGATGGATCGCGACCGTGCCGTGGCTCTGGCAACGGTGCAGGATCGCGTTCACCAAGTATCGCGGGTGCTTCGTCAAGTGCAGACTTCACCCTCGTCGGTTCTGCATGTGATGTTTCCTCTGGATGTTGTGCCAACAACCCTGTCCGGTCTTCTGTCTAGATTTCGGAGCGTGACTCGTGTCCAGGAATTGGTGAGGCAGCAGCTCGTCGCAGGGGTGAAGGCTGCGTTGTCCCTTGTTAGGCTGCATCGTCCTGATGTAGATCTGTCTGTTATAGCGGCTGGGTCACCTCTTCGGCCGGATGGTGGCGAGTGGGATATGCGTCCGCATTATGCGGCTGTAAGGCAGTATGCCGAGAAGATCGTAGATTTGTTTGAGCAGCATGCTCAAGTTATTCTTCAGAATAGATAGTACCTGTAAAAGAGATAGATGTAAAATTTGTATATTTCGACTGGGCATGTTGTGCCCTTTGTTATAAAGGTTTGTTTGAGCACGCAGTGCTTTTATTTGAGTACGTGTCCTTTTCGTTAGCCTGACGTTGTCAGCTACTCAGGTGTACACGTGTTATCCTCAGTCGATGAAATCATGAGGTGGGGGGAGCCCCCGAGTGCGTTTGTAGCATGAAGTAAAGTTGCAAATAGCGAACGGAATTTTGGGGTGAGACACTTAGCTTTATTTATATCGTAACGGAGGAAGTACATTGTTCGGCTGAATAGCCTTGGCTGAAAAGCCTTATTGAAAGTAAAGGGGTAGGTAGCTAGGGGTAGAATCGTCGCAAGTGTGCGATGTTCCATGGGTTGGAGTATGCGACTCCAGACTCCACGTGCTTGAGGCGATAGGTGCCACCTAGGATGACTTCGGTGATGATGTAGGACCCTTCCCATGGTGACTCGAATTTCTTCGGTCGCTCTTGCTTGCGTCGCAAGACGAGGTCTCCTTCGACGAAGGACCTTGGGCGCAACCGGCGGCTGTGGTAGTTGCGGAGACTCTGCTGGTACACCGCTAATCGAGCTGCTGCTACGTCTCTTGCCTCATCGAGTGTGTCGACGGCGTCTTCGAGTGCAGCCGTGGATTTGGCTTCGCTGTAAGCGACGACCCAGGGGGCCTGGTGGCGTACTTCGGCTGGTAGCATGGCTTCGGCTCCATGCACCATGAAGAACGGCGTGTAGCCGGTGGAGCTGTTTGGCGTAGTGCGCAAACTCCATAGGACGGATGGTAGCTCTTCCATCCAGGCTCCGGCCTTTCGTTCGAGTAGGCTCATGAGGCACTTCTTGATGCCAGCGCCGATTAGGCCGTTGGCCTTTTCGACCTGCCCATTCGTTTGCGAGTGAGCCACTGAGGCGTATGTGATGTTGATTCCTAGGCCTTCGCAGAAGTCTTGGAATTCTTTGGAGATGAAGTTCGATCCATTGTCGGTGATGATGTTGTGCGGTACGCCGAACCTGTAGACAATGGATTCGAAGAACTTGACGGCGGTCTTGCCCTTTTGGTTGGTAACCGACATGGCTTTGACCCACTTGGTGAATTTATCGACTGCGACCAGGAGGTAAACGTGCCCCCCTTTCGAGGACTTTGGCAGTTTGCCGATCATGTCGAGGCCCCGTTGAGCAAAAGTCCAGGCTATAGGTATGGGTCTGAGCTCTGACCCGGGTGCGTGCGGTTTGTCGGCGAACATTTGGAACCCGATGCATCTTCGGACGATGTCCTTTGCATCGCTCATGGCCGTTGGCCAGTAGAATCCAGCTCGTAGAGCTTTGGCGACAAGGGAGCGGCTGCCTACGTGATGGCCGCAGATGCCCTCGTGGATGTCTTGGAGGATGGTTTTCCCGTCACCGATGGTGACGCACCTTTGTAGTACACCCGTAATACTGCGCTTGTACAGCTCTCCATTGATGATGGTGAAAGCTTTTGACCGACGAGATATGCGCCGGGCATCCGTCGGGCTGTCAGACAGTTCTCCGTTTATCAAGAACTAGAGGTACGGTCGCGTCCAAGTTTCTTCGACTGCCATGACCTGCATCAGGTTGACCATAGCGACCTCTATGTCCAGTTTCTCGGGTCCTTCATGTCCTTCGGGCAGCATAGCCCCCGAGTGTTCTGCTTCTTCGGGTGATCCCTTGGGGAATTTCCGCTTGATGTATGGCACGCAGATCTGTTCGAGGAACACACCCGGTGGCACCTTTGCGCAGGTGGAGCCGATGTTGGCGAGTCTGTCGGCTTCCTCGTTGCTTTCTCTTCCAACATGCCGAAGCTCGCAGCCGTCGAATTCTCCTTCGAGTGCGTTGTAGAGTGCGCGGTACGCGATCATGTTTTCGGCGTGTGCGTCGCACTCATTCATCGTCTGCTGGACGACGAGGTTGGAGTCACCGTAGATGACCAGGCGCGTTGCGCCGCAGATCTTTGCCATCCTCATGCCGTGGATGAGGGCTTCGTATTCGGCCTCGTTGTTGGAAGCTCGGAATTTCATCTGGAGGAAGTACTTCATCTTGTCGCCCTGCGGGGAGGTCAGTATGACCCCGGCTCCTGCTCCAGCTTCACGCTTGGAGCCGTCGAAGTGCATCGTCCATGACTGTGACATGTCTGGGGTGTCTGGCAGCTGTAGCTCCATCCAATGTACAAGGAAGTCCGGGAGGACTTGAGATTTGATTGCGAGTCGCTTCTCGTAGACGATGTCCAGGGGTGACAACTCGATGCCCCACAGGGCCACACGTCCTGTGGCCTCTGGGTTATTCAGGATGCTGTTCAGGGGTGCTTCGTTGACGACCATCACCTGGTTCTCCTAGAAGTAATGGCTCAGCCGTCGAGCCATCATGAACACGCCATAGGCGAGTTTCTGGTAGTGAGGGTACCTCTGTTTTGTTGGCGTCAGTACCTCGCTGAGGTAGTAGATTGGGCGTTGGACCCCATGGGTCTTGCCTTCTTCGGGTCGTTCGACCACTAGCACGGTGCTGACCACCTGGTGTGTGGTGCTATGTACAGCAGCAGAGGCTCGCGCTCCTTTGGTGTGACCAAAACGGGCGAGGTAGAGAGTAGCTGTTTGAGGCTTTCGAACGCATCGTCGGCTTCGGGCGTCCACTCGAATTTATCTGCCTTACGTAGTAGCTGGTAGAATGGTAGGGCCTTCTCTCCCATGCGGCTGATGAATCTGCTCAACGCCGCTATTCGTCATGCGAGCTGCTGGACACCCTTGAGGTTTTTCGGCTTCTCCATTGACATGATGGCCCTGATTTTCTTCGGGTTCGCCTCGATCCCTCGCTGAGAGATGAAGTACCCAAGTAGCTGGCCCGATGGGACGCCGAAGGCGCACTTTTCGGGGTTGAGCCTGATCCTGTAGCGATCAAGGTTATCGAACGTCTCACGGAGATCGTCGATGAGCGTTCTTGCCTCCCTGGTTTTGATGACTATGTCGTCGACATAGACTTGGACGTTGCGACTGATCTGGTCCTTGAGGCATGCCTGCATGCATCGCTGGTACGTGGCACCTGCGTTCTTTAGCCCGAAGGGCATTGTGTTGTAGCAGAACACTCCGAACGGTGTAATAAACGCCGTTTTCTCTTGATCTTCGACCTTGAGTCGAATCTGGTTGTAGCCTGAGTAGGCGTCGAGGAAGGAGAGTTTCTCACATCCTGCGGTCGAATCGATGATCTGGTCGATCCGAGGAAGAGGGAAGTGGTCCTTTGGGCAGTGCTTGTTCAGCGACGTGAAGTCCACGCACATCCGCAGGATACCCGTGTCTTTCTTGGGAACCATCACTGTATTTGCAAGCCACTCACTTTCTTTGATCTCCCTGATGAAGTCTGCGGCGAGTAGCCTGTTTATTTCCTTCCCGATGGCTTCGGCCCGTGGCTCGGACAGTCTCCGGATGGACTGCTTGACGGGCTTGGTGTCTGGAAAGACGTTGAGTGCGTGCTCGGCAAATTCCCTGGGAACTTCTGGCATGTCCGCAGGACACCAGGCGAAGATTTCCCAGCGCTCACGGAGGAATTCGACGAGCACGGTTTCCTATGCGGGGCTGAGGTCGTTGGTGATCAGCGCCGTCTTGGAGGCATCCGTCGGATGGACCTGCACCTTCTTTGTGTTGACGGTGGAGTCGAAGGACATGTCAGGTGCGTTTTGTCGTGCGACTGGGGGTGCCCCATTGTCCATCACCTCGCGGAGCCTTATGAGCTCCTCCTGCATGCCGAATGATTGGGAGATTCTGTTGAAATCCCTGTCGCATTGGTACGATCGGGTGAAGCTCCCGTGGATTGTGATGACGCCCTTTGGTCCTGGCATCTTGAGTAGCAGGTATGCGTAGTGTGGGATAGCCAAGAACCTTGCGAATGCTACACGCCCGAGGATGGCGTGGTATTGTGATGGCCAGTCCACCACTTCGAATTCGAGTCGCTCGAGTCGGAAGTTGTCCGGCTTGCCGAAGATGACGTCGAGCCATATTTTGCCTAGGGGGAATATGCCTTTTCCTGGGACGATGCCGTGGAATGTTGTGTCTGACTATTCCAGGCTGCACTGCGGGATCCGCATTGCCGCTAGGGTACTTGCGAACATCAGTTTGATGCCGCTGCCGCCGTCCATGAAGACGCGGCTCATCTCGAAACCTCCGATCTGCGCCTCCAGCACCAGGGCAGCATGACCTGGGCGAGGGATCTGGCAAGGGTGATCCGAACGACTAAACGTGATGCAGGACTCCGATCCGCTGAGGTACTCAGGGATGGCGGGTGGAGTTGCCACAGCCAGGTTGATCTGACGGGTGATTTTCTTCTGCACCCTATTCGTGGGGTGCCCCTTCTGGATCATCAGTGCTCCTTTCGACGGGGGATACCCGTTCCTAGCGTTGTTCTGTGCTGGTGCGACTGGTTGGTTCGGGCCTCCTACAGGTGGCGGTGGAGGAGCTCCATGCGCTATCTCACCTGGCGCGGGTGCGTTCCCGAATCCCGGAAGTGGAGCTTGCTGCCTCATCTGGACCATGCTTTCGCTGAGTTTCTAGAACTCGCGGCAGTCCTTGAGCATGTGGCTTGCCTTCTTCTTGCCATCCTGCTTGTCGATGTAGAAGTGGATGGTGCATGGACCCGAAAGTTTTTCGTATGCTGAGGGTCCGTTGTCGCGGTCGCGACGCTGCCACGACTATGCTGGGCGCCCTCCATCGTGAAAGTTTCCTCCCCGGTATCCTCCGCTGTTGCGATTGGCATCGTTGCGGTGATCGGCGTAGCCAGCCGCGACCATGTCGGGTCCATCGCGATCGTCGTAGACGCGCGACCTTCTCTTGCTACGGCGCTCTCGTCGTCGGCCGTAGTCGTCCTCTTCTTCCGATTGTGCTCGGTGGATGGCGATATCCATGAGGTGGTCGAGTGTTTTGGGCTTGACGCGCCTGAGTTCCTCCTTGAAGTCTTGGCGCTTGACGCCGTCCCTGAAGGCGTCGATGGCCCTCTCTTCGAGGGTGTGAGCTGTGGAGTTCTTGGTGTTGGACCAGCGTAGTATGTACGAGCGAATGGATTCGCCCATTCGTTGGGTGCTTGCTCGCAATTCCTCGATTGAGGCGGGCCTCTTACTGGTTCCTTTGAAGTTTCTGATGAAGCTGTAAGCTAGATCATCCCAACTTCGGATGGACCCTGAAGATAGGCTGCTGAGCAAGATCCGGACTGCTCCTGTCAGCTGTAGCTGAAGGCATTGCATGGCGGTTTCCTTGTTTCCGCCGTGCAATTTGACGGATGACAGGTGGTCGCTTAGCCATGCCTTTGGGTCCTGTGTGCCGTCGAACTTCGGAGTATCCGAAGGAAGCTTGAAATTGCGCGGCATCTTTGTTCTTCGAACAGATCTGCTGAAGCATCGGACTCCGCAGAGTTCTCCTTCATCTTCGTCCATCTCGGATTCAGACGAGCATGCGCGCTTGGCTCGCGCTTTGTCGATTTTGCGCGGTGTGAGCGCGTCCCTGGCGTCGTAATCGCGGTTGCGGTGGCGCGAACTCTTGTTCCTTCGAGGAAGGTCATGGTCCTCTTCTTCGGATGAAGGGGTGGGGCTGCATTTGAACCTGACCGGAGCTTTCTTCTTCGGCTCCATAGGAGCTTCCTCGTGGAGCGCGGCTCCGACGAGTCCGAGTCCGGTAAGTGCGGATTTGTGCATGGCTCTTTTCGGGTCCCCCTCCGGTGGTGGGTGGGCCGCGAGGTACGCAGTGGCTGCCATGATCACAGCCTGCGGTGTTTTCGGGATGACGTTGCCGTCGGCGTCCATCTCCATGAAGGATGTGTGGAGGGTTCGGGTCACCTCATGGCGCTTCTTGGGATCCATGTTCTCCATCCGAGAGCGGTGCTTGTTGCCTAGGTTGCCGTTCGAGCTGGAGCCGATGCCCATGGCGGAGAGCGCGACTCGTCTCGCGCTGGACTCTGAGGCTGCTTGCTTGCGTTTGTCAAGCACCTCCTGCATCTTGACCTGCTTCTTGTGCTCCTCGATCAGGAGCAGATGGTAGGCCATCAGCAGATCCCGGGAGGAGTCTGCAGGCAGGACTATGTTGCCCGCCACGACGTTGCGGGCCTGGGCCCATCCTTCTTTGCTAAGGCGGATGACATGGCCGTTGTTGTCCCCTACGGGTGGGGGGGACTGGCTTCTTCTGTTTCCGCCGCTTCGATCTGGCGGGTTAGGTGTCGGGTTGGGCGGAGAGTTGGGCGCCTGCTGGTCCACGTTGCTCTGGATGACTACAGCGTATTGATAGCATTCGTAGATTGGTCTGCTGCTGCCGCAGCTTTCGGATCCAGAATCGTAGGTCCCTTCATCTGATGGTGGATCGCACAGATTGGAGTTGCAGCTGCTGCTGTCGTAGGAATCATCTGTTGATGATGTTGTGCATACCACAGGGTGTGGGGTCCATGAAGCGGGCCTGATTGATGGTAGGGGCACCCGCTCAGGGAGGCGGAGGGTGCCAGTTTGCCCCACCTGGAAGCAGAAGCTCCCGAACAGGATCTCGAGTCTGTCGCCTACGGGCTCGAAGTCCTTCATGGTGGCCGGTGAGTGGACGGTGAAGTCGAAAGCGCCGAAGAGGAGGTGACTCTCCGTTGCCGCAGAGTTTTAGATCGATCGGGTTGGGACCGTCACGATCGCACAATCAGCGCCCCCGATTCCCACAGACGGCGCCAATTGACGAGGTTTGATCTCATCAATGCCCATTGTTATGGACTTGGGTTTTGGATAAGATGGGGATGCTGGAGATCGTGGAACGGTTAGCAAACAAGCAACACGGGGACACAAGGTTTACCCAGGTTCAGGCCCCCGGAGGGAAAACCCTACTCCTGCTTGTCTGCTCTTGATTATGGCGGAACCGAAGGTTACAGGGGTGCGCAGATGCAATCTGGCGTGGAGGTGTGTATGTGAAAGTATGAGGAGGAGATCTAGGTCGTGCCCTCCTAACCTTTATATAGACTCAGGCAGGTCCCGGGCATAGACCTAGTCGGTTACAGGTTCTAGGGTTTTACCCCTTTGAATTTCCTATCTACTCTAGTCTTGCTCTCCAAGGATCTGAAAGCGTCATGGGCCTTGGCCACCCGAATATCTTCATGGGCTGGCGTATAATTGCCGTGGGCCTTCCTTGGGCTGGACCAGGTATGCTGAGATCATGTACCCGTGGGGTATAACAATGTCACAAGATGGAACTACTCACAAATCATACCAGAGAGAAGGCCTCCGGGATGATCTCCCCTCCGGCAGGGTGCTGGGAAGAGCTTCAGATCCCCCTCCCTGATCTAGGGACGATGGTGGCGGCACCTACAGACGGTTTCGTGGAATATTGATCGGGTGCTGAGAGTTTCTGCATCGAGGGCTTCTTATAGGCGAAGGGGGAGACCGAGGCAGCCGCCAAGGCGGCCAAATCCTAGCCAGGCGCGGGCTAGGGCCCACCCACGCCTGGGGGGGGGGTCTGGCCCCTCTGGCCGGCCCCTCGGGCTCTCCTCTGGACTTCTTGTTCCCCACGGAAAGTAATTGACTTTGGCGTTTGTCCTGTCCAATTCCGAGAATATTTCTTTACTAACTTTTCTAAAACCAAAAACTGCAGAAAACAGGCATCTGGCACTGTTGCAACTTGTTAATAGGTTAGTACGAGAAAACATGTAAAAAGTACCTCAAAGTGTAGACAAGTAAAGCAAAGTAGATACTAAACAAGTATGAAGCATCAAAAATTATAGATACGTTTCCAATGTATCAGCATCCCCAAGCTTAACTCCTGCTCGTCCTCGAGTAGGTAAGTGATAAACAGAATAATTTTTTAGGAGAACATGCACCCTCACAATAAAGATCCAACCATTTGCAAGCATTGAAAGCTGGGATCAAAGAACTCTAAACATGTGCATGAAAGAATGGAGTTCTAACAGTAGGATATAGTAACTATGCATGCAACATGGCAAGCTACAAACAAAGATCATGAATAACATGCATTGAAAAACATTTGTTTGTTTCATATACAGAAAACATAGCATAGTGGCAATCAGCTTGTCCCTCATAGAGTAGCAATATAGATGCATAGGACACATTCAAAGTTCACAAGGGTGACTAGAAACAAGTAGCACAAGAACAAGTAATATCACAATATGCATCAATTAATAAGCTTTGGAACACTGCACACAGAATGACAACTATACTCTCTTAATGGTGCCTAAAGGTAGAAGGTGGAGACTCAATAATGGTGGAAGAAAGGCCTTTTTGTAAAGGAAGTAGGGATTACAAGTTTCAAAAAGAGCTTCCAAAAATTATGGTACTTGTTAGCTTTCAGCCCTCATTGCCCCTATCATAAGCATCTTGAAGTGGTTAAGGTTAAAGTGGCAAAGCTGGAGTATATGCTTGACAAAGTATAATTTGGCAATCTCAAGTCCCTTTAATATGAGGGCTACACCTCATGGATACTCAACTTAGGGCCCAAGCAAGTTCTTGTCATTGTAAGTATTTGCATATCATTGAGAACCGCCAACAGGGCACCCCTTGCACATGGTACAAGAGCTTTCCCATAACCAAAATGACAAGGCAAGCAAACAATGAGCATCTCGGCAATTCTTCTTATGTACCATGGGAATATGGTGATTTTTCTCTCTTTCCTCTTTTCTCAATGTGTCTCTCTTTTTTTTTATAAGAAGAATGCTTCATAGATGTCACTATGGTGATGCTGCAAGTTTACACCATGATTAGGCATGGCTTAGGCTAGCGGCCCAGGCGTTTCTCTAACACAGAATACAAACTCCATGGACTTACAAATTCCCACTTTATTTCACACCGGTAACATCCATAGACAAAAGAGCATGATATCAACGAGTATAAAAAGTACTAGTGTAATGTTGAAAACGTTCCCCATGACAGCACAGTTCTGCTAATCCCAACTTATAAGTGCAAGCATATACAACAAAGTTGCCTCAATGGTTCAAGTTTATTAGGGGCAAAGAATAAAGTGTGTCATCAAGTTCGTGAGGGCTTTAATCACTAAGTTTTCACATAACAAAATAGTTTTAAATTGGAAGATAGTTGAAAACAAGAATATACTTGGAATGGTGTAACACACCATGCATAGGAGTTTATAGTGGACACTTTGGAAAAACTTGGTTTCTTGGGAGTTGGAAGCATGAGTAGAACTTACTCATACAAGTGGAGGCTAGCAAAAGACTGGGAGCAACCAACTAAGAGAGCAATAATGGCCATAATTATGCAATGCAACAAAGCAAACTAATCAAAGCAAAGAGTGGTACTACAAGTCAAGGACTAAATGATCATAGAGGCTAATGGTGACTTGTCATAGTCATAACATGGTGTAAGCATGTGCCAAGTCAACCCAAGCAAAACATCAAAGGAGAATACCACAATACTATGCTTTTGTATGCTAAAACAACGTATAATTTCTTCAAGGCACACTAAGCAATCCCAATTGTTTGGAACAAGACATGCTATAACAATAATCACTAAGCATAATGCTAAAACAACACTTAGCATGTCATGCTAAAGTCTAAGTCACAGTCAATGCAAGCTCCTCTTGCACTTCAAGCAAGAACTTACTACTCCTTTCCAAACACCAAGCAAACTTATTTGCAAAACAACACAGCGAGAGCGGGGGTCCAAACTACTAAAGCAAACAAAACAAACTAAGCAAAGCAAACAAAAATTAAGACGCTCCAAGAACAACACAACTATGCATGAAACAATAAAAGTGAAGTGTCTAGACAGACCTAAGCTTTTTATTGATGAAGAAGGGGATGCCTTGGGCATCCCCAAGCTTTGACGCTTGTACCTTTTGGATATTTCTTGGGGGTACACCATGGTGTCATTCCCAAGCTTGAGATTTTGTCCATTCTTCAACTCATTGCATCATTCCCTCTCTACACCTAAATTTTTTCCTTCATACAAAACTTCACACAACCTTCATTAGCAACATTAGTTTATTCAAAAGATATTAGACCGCTAGAAAAGCTTTGGAACAGCAAGGCATTTCACTAAAAACACAAGCTACTTAAGTAACTCCTTCAAAGAAACTCAATTTACCTGAAGAGAGCTCAAAAAGGAATCAATAAGAAGCAAATGCAAATAATGGCAGAAATCTGTCAAAACAGACCAGCAGGTAGAAATAAATTTTTCCGAACATCTTCTGTTGCTCAAATCAAATAGTTTTGAACTAACTAAAGTTAGATAACATACTGGGGGATTTATTCGTAAAATATCATCTAAATCTGAGTTACAGAGCTTCCTCACGAATTTGTTTGGTGGAGGACAGAAATCTGTTTCAGGATAGCAACTCCCCAAATCTTATTTCCCTCTCATTAGAGGTTATTCTTGGCACAAAAAGCAAACAAAAAGGATAAGGAGAGGTCATTACTGAAGTAATAACTTCCAAGACTCAAGTAAACTCTTTGGTTATCTCCCAACAAGTACTTTTCTTTAACACCTTTAAGTTAGGCACAAGAAGCAAGAAGAAGCAAGTATTTTCAAATGAAGAAGCATTAACATCCATACTTGAAAATTCTTCAACTACGAAGGGTATCTCATCCAAATGGGTTTTGGAGGATTCCTTATCATCTCTCTTTGGTCTACTACTTTCATCTAAAAGATTTTCAGGAGTAATCCAATCAAAATTCTTTTCAAAGGCCTCATGCATTCCAACAAGCTTAAAGGGTATGGGTATATTAAATTCTGCTTTAGGCTTAGTTTTATCAGACATACCCACAACATCTACATCTAAGCCTAGCATATTGAAACGCTCAAAGACCTTTTTGGCTTCCCTAACAACATTATGGAATTCATTAAATAAAGTTTCAAGGATGAATTCCCTCTTTTCAGCATTTTTTTCTTCTTTTAGTTTTAGGAACAAGAATTATGTGAAGGGGTTAAGGCTAACAAACCTAGCCTCCAATATATGAACTAAAGAAGCTGAAGCAATTTCATAATTAGGAGCAAGCTCTGCCATAGATTTATCCTCAATATCCTCATGCTTGCTAACATAATTAAAGAATTCTTCAATATTATCTTTCTCAATTATGGAGCCACTACCTATTACAAGATCTTTCTGGATGAACTTGGGGAGCAACATGGTGAGCTAGAGTAAGGTGGCAACTAGAACAGGAATTAATTTTTTTGTGTTTTTGAATAAGGCAAGCAAACCAAGCTAGACTAATTTTTTGGGTTATTTTTTAAAAGAGGCAAACAAAACCAAGCAAAAGAAACAAAGCAAACTAAAAACAAAGTAAAGAGAAAGGAAGTGAAGGACTCCCCTTGTGAAGACGTCCTTGGCCTCCCCGGCAACGGCGCCAGAAATACTTGATGCAACACTCGATATTGAGGAAGAGGTTGATGTAGGAGTGCTTCGTTGGGAATCCCAAGAGCAAGGTATGAAGAGCACAACAACAAGTTTTCCCTCAGTTGAGACCGAGGTTATCGAACCATAAGGAGGAAGGAAACGTCACACAGGCGTTGGAAGCAACGTGGAGACCTGCACAACACAAACTCAAGACTCTATCCCAACAAATCAGTGAGGTTGTCAAGCTCATCGGTTTGCTGTAATAAAGTATTAAACGTATGGTGTACAAAGCAATGGTTTGCAGCAAGTAAACAAGTAACAGTGGAAGATGTATCAATGGTAAAGATTGGACCAGGGTCCATAGTTCAATAGAGGTGCTCTCCTTAGATAAACAACATGGCATGAAGAGTAAACAAATTACAGTAGGGCAATTGACAGGAACTGAGCAAGGCATAACAATGCAATTACTAGCCAGAAAGATCCTATGAGATTGATTGGGCAATACAACAATATACATAGACCGTCATCCAACTTTATCTATGACTAGAAGTCCACCTTCAGGTTATCATCCGAACCCCCTCCAGTATTAAGTTGCAAGCAATAGACAACTGCTTTAAGCAAAGTGTGTAAGGTAAACAGTCCACATGTTCCATGAACAACAGACCGTTGTTTTGTCCCTAGTAGCAACAACACATCTACAACCGAAGAGGTTATTGTCACTTCCCTTGGAAACTAGAGGCATGAACCCACTATCGAGCATAAATACTCCCTCTTGGAGTCACTAGCAACTACTTGGCCAAGATAACCACTAGCAACAGAGAGCATGCAAGATCACAAACAACACAGACATGATAGAATCATAAAGATAGAACCATTAATCAAACCAACATAATAATCTCAATATCCATCGGATCCCCGCAAACACAACATGCATGATTACAAATAGATTAGATCTTGATCATGAATGGAGCTCACAAGATCTATACATGAAAGCACAAAGGAGGAGATACAACCATCTAGCTACTACATGGACCCATAGTCCAAGGTGGAACTACTCACAAATCATACCGGAGAGAAGGCCTCCGGGATGATCTCCCCTCCGGCAGGGTGTCGGGAAGAGCTTCAGATCCCCCTCCCCGATCTAGGGACGATGGTGGCGGCAGCTACAGACGGTTTCGTGGAATATTGATCGGGTGCTGAGAGTTTCTGCATCGGGGGGTTTTTATAGGCGAAGGGGGAGACTGAGGCGGCCGCCAGAGCGGCCAAACCCTAGCCAGGCGCGGGCTAGGGCCCACTCACGCCTGGGGGGTCTGGCCCCTCTGGCCGGCCCCTCGGGCTCTCCTCTGGGCTTCTTGTTCCCCACGGAAAGTAATTGACTTTGGCGTTTGTCCCGTCCAATTCCGAGAATATTTCTTTACTAACTTTTCTGAAACCAAAAACAGCAGAAAACAGGCATCTGGCACTGTTGCAAATTGTTAATAGGTTAGTACCATAAAACATGTAAAAAGCACCTCAAAGTGTAAACAAGTAAAGCAAAGTAGATACTAAACAAGCATGGAGCATCACAAATTATAGATACGTTTCCAACGTATCAATCCCTAAGCTAGCCATACATGCATCACATAAGCAATTAGGATTAATGGTATTTTAACTATGGTCAATATATTATTTATGCATCCTAAAAGGTGTAATTTGAATTTAGAAATTTTTAAAAATTGATTTGGAGTCATAAAACAAAAACTCAAAAAGAATTACAGAAAAAATGGAAAAGGAGAAAACCAAAGCAAACCTATCGGCCGAACCAACCTGCGGCTCGTCCCAACCTAACCCGCACCTAGCTAAACCGGCGATGTGAAAGAACATGTGGGCCCCCATGTGTGGTTTTGGTAACTAATGACAATCTCTATGGACTAATCCTTGTATCAAGTTGTACTTATAGGAATTGTCCATAGGCAATGCTTGAACCATATGTTGGCTTCAAGGTTTGGAGAAGAAGAGAGTGAAGAGGATCAAGTGATGACCAAGATGTTCAAAGAGTGATCCACAGATTGGTCATGTGAGAGTTGAACCTATTGCAAGGGTGTCTTAAAGAAGAAGATAGTGTTCATCACATGCATCTTCAAGACATAATCCAAATGATGCTAGATGTAATATCTAGAATATATCATGCTTGAAGCTTTCCATCCTCGGTGATCATGGATCGATGAAGACAAGGTCAAAGTAAAGGTTTCCCCATGTCATATGAGGGAGAAACTTGCAAGTCTTCATCAAGCGAGTGCGTGCAAGAGCAATCTAGAAAGGGGTTCCATCTTGAGAAGGACAAGATTGCATACATCAAGATCAAGTGGAATATGCTCAAGGCAAAGGTATGATCTTGATAGGGTTTCTTTCTTACCAGTCTCGTGGTGTTAGTTGGGGAGACCGGTTTATAGGATAGACAACTGTACTATCAAGAGGGGCTTTCAAGTGAGTAACTAGATCATATCTTTCAGAGAGAGCTCAAACCTTTGCATACTTAGCATCATCCTTTCTTGGTTGTTATTTGGATCTTATCCATGTGAGGTTCTAGAGCTTGTGGTAATATTCATAACAAGCTCTAGTTCATCAAAAACGGATTTCCCTTTTATATCATATTTCGTTTTTGATCTTTGAGGTTTCTCACCAAGAGAGGTATCTCACATTATAATACATGAAATGTTATCTCTTGGTGGTATCCAATATTTTCAACAAAATTGGTTTTGGGTCAATCAGAGTTTCCAAACTCTAGATATCGCCATTTGAAGTTTGCTTCTTATTTAGTCCAGACAGGAGTCTCCGGTCTGCATGGACCGGAGTCTCCGGTGTGGTCCGGAGTGTCCCCTGGAGTCCCCAGAGGGGGATCCAGAATTCAGCCTGGGACAGTCTGATAGGTGGTCCGGAGGCTAGTCCGGAGGTTGGGCCGGAATCTCCGGTGTAGACCGGAGTCTCCGGTCTGACTTTTCCCCAACGGGCAGAAAATGGTCAGAAATCTGTGGGCCTATAAAAAGGGGCCCTTCTTCCCCAATGACCAAGCTCGAGTTTTACAGGCTTTCTCCTCCATTCTTGACCCTCTTGAACTTGCTCCCCCTTCAATCCCTCCCTTGATTCTTGAATATACTTTAGGGATTTGAAAGAGGAGATCTAGATCTACAATCCCACCAATCCATCTCTCCTCTAAGTGAGGGGAACATCTTGGGATCTAGATCTTGGAGTCTTTTGTGGATTTCCTCCATTGTTCTTCCTCTCTTATTCCCCCACAAGCTTTTGTAGCTTTGGTGGAATTTGGGAGAGAAGGATTTAAGCACTACTTGTGTTCTTGCCATTGCATTTGGTGCATCGTTTTGAGTTCTCCCTGGAGGATTTGGTGAGTGAAAGTTGAGAAGCTTTTTACTCTTGGGTTCTTGGAACCCTAGACGGTGTGTTAGTGTTGTAGGTTGTGGCCTTGGTGGCATTTGTTGGGAGCCTCCAATTAAGTTGTGGAGAAGTGCCCCAACCTTGTGAGAGGTTCTGGTTTGCCACTGACAAGTGCACCGATAGTGGAAGTGTGGATCGATCCCATTGGGGTAATATTCACCGGAGAATAAGGGAGGCCTTTTTGTGGCATAGGTGGTTAGATACCACCCCCTCTCCAAATGAGACGTACTCCATGTTGGGAGGAACTCGGTAAAATATCGCCGTCCCCGCGTGCCTCGGTTATCTCTATACCCGAGCTCTTTACTTATGCACTTTACATTGTGATAGCCTTCGTGCTTGAAGTAATCTATATCTTGTTCTCACATTGTTGCTTGTATTGCTTAGCATAAGTTGTTGGCGAACATAGGTGAACCCTAGTTGTTCTAGGTTGTGCTTGACAAAGTAAACGCTAGTTTATTTCCACCTTTGTCGAGCCACTCTCGAAAAAGTTTTAACCCGCCTATTCACCCCCCTCTAGGCGGCATATGTATCCTTTCAATTGGTATTAGAGCCCGGTCTCTCATTTTAGGCTTCATCGCCTTGAGAGTAAAGATCTCGGCTAGGGGATTAGTGCATAATGACATGTTCATATTCGATGGCACAAATTATGATATATGGAAAACTCATATGCTTATTCATTTTCGGGACATGGACCCAAATTTAGAGCATATTGTAGATATAGGTTTTTCTCCTCCTATGGATTTCAAAAATCTATCTTGTGAGGATGAGAAAAACTTATATCTCGATGCTCAAGCTTCTAATGTCCTTGTTAATGCTTTGAGCTATGTAGTTACATCTTCAATCATTCCTTTTTGGAGCGCTCATGAGTTATGGACAAAACTTCAAGATAAATATGTTGTGTCCAACATTATTGAGGATGATTGTGTTTCTTACACTTCCGGTCGAGATGAGTTCTCTTCGTCTACCACCTCACCAACATGTGATTTTTCACAAGGTAATGATACGGTGAGTGGTGATAGAAATTACAATATGGATAGTGTGCTTACTATTTGTAATCCTTCATCCCTATCTAGTTGCAATGATCTATCTTCGAACATTAACACTTCTAGCACTCACAACTCCTTACATGCTAGTGTTGATAGTCCTTGCATATCATGTAGTAATGTTTTGAATAAATCTCATGATGATATGCTTGTGTTGTCTTGTTGCCATGATAAAAATGCTTCTATTTCCTCTAGTGCTTGTGTTGATAACCATGTAGAGGAAACCGAAGATTCTATGGACCAAGACAAGGTCTTGAATAGAGCTACAAGTGCAATCTCATCATCACCTTCCTCCGTTTCTCACATATGCCTTATGGCTAAGGGAACAAAGGTAACCTCCTTGGATCCCATTGTATCTCATGATGATGATGATGAGGTTGAGAATGATAATAATGATTATCGAGGTAAGTATGATATTACCTCTACTAAGAAAATGGGAGAGGTTGTCTATAGTGCTCTCTACAAAAATAAAATTGCTTCCTCCAACTTTCTTGAAATCTTGAATTATGCTACAGAAGGCAATGATCTTATTGAGGAGCAAGAAAACATAATTGATGAAAAGTTTGTTCTTGGGCGTGAGTATGCTAATGAACTTGCTCAACTAAAGGACTCCCTTTAAGAAGAACAAATCACCAAAGAATCTCTTAAGGAGACTTTTATTCTAGAATTATCTAGAGTAAAAGAATACCATGATAGAGAACTTACGGTGGCTAACTCCTTCAAGATTAAAAATGATGAACTTGAAGTTTCTTATGCTAAACTTGTTGAGGATTTTAAGCACCTCAAAAATGGCTCTCGGGTCGTTAAGAGGGAGCTCATCAAACTCACCGAGTCGCATGAGCAACTTAAAGCTTCATATTCGAAAGAGCTTGCCAAGTTGCCCTGGCCTCTTGCTAATAGTGACGATGCCAGCAGCCCAACCCGCCTAACCTAACTACCATGTCACGCGCGCGCAAATGACGCGTAGCTCGCAGCCGTGTGGGCCAGCTCAATGCTTCCAGCGCTACGGCCTGCCCGACCTATCTCGCCTCCCCGCTCCCTCTCGCTGATAACCGGGCCTCACCCTTCTCCTTCCACCTCGTGGTGTAGAGATCTGATCAAACAGGCCTTCGATCTAGACTCCGATCCCCACAGAAATCACACTGATTTCGTTGTCTCCTCCTCAAGAATCTATCCACATAAATACCCCCAAGCTCCCTCTTCCGAACCCCTTTGGTAACCCGAAAAAATATCCTCTCGTTGTCGAACCGATCCCTAGACCAATCTGCCGTCATTATTGAAGCTTCGAGATCAAGGTCAACCTCGGACCGACAATTAAGGTTGCCCCTCTCCCTCTTATTCCCCTAATTGAGTTCCACATGATCCTCCACCTCGCCCTATCCTTTTTCCCTTGAGACTCTTCCCTCTCCTCACTGTTTCGCCTTGACGCGTTCTCCTCATCGCAGGACCACCAGGACGACCGGGAGACACCGTCGTAGCTCTACCAAAGCCGAACCACTCCAGCCGCTCCTTGTTGTCGCCTCACGAAGCGAAGGACCACGTAAAGACCATCGAAGAACTTGTCTCGATCTTCCCCTTCACGTAGACTACTCGCCACCGTCGGGGACCATCATAGTAGCCTCCACCGTCGCTTTATGACCCATCCACCACCGTCGCCACGTCATCCTGCCGACGAGAGCACGTCGGGCTCGCCGTGGCCGCTCGATCGCCAGCGAACGACCAAGGTTTTCTTCCTATGGTGTGGATTTAATCATCTTAACTGAAGGGGTACCGTCCTATCAGCAGTATCCAAGCTTCATCCTCATCAGCGCAGACTCAGCGCCTCGTCAGCCAAACTCTCAGTTAGCAGGTCCAATCAGTAATCCATTTTTTATACAAATAAAATAGGCAGAAATTGCTGAAACCTTGTAAAATTCATAGAAAAACATATGTAAGTCCAAATTTAGCAAATAATATATCTATGGATTCATGGAAATATGATGAATATTAATACAGTATTATATCTAACATATACATTATATATTTACAAAAGTAATTTAATTAGTTTAATGGCCTATTTGGAGTAAATAAATCATAGTAAATAATTTATTGATCATAAAAATACAAATAATATGTCTATGAAATTATTGTTTCATGTAGGGCAATAATATGGCATTAGATATAATTTTTGTCGAAGGAAGTATTTTAGATGAATTAAACATTTTTAACTAGTATTTAAATCCCAGAAAATTAACCAAAACTCCAAAATTAGTGAAACCAATTGCTAATGTTTTGTATTGAGAATATCTATCCATATAAATTGCGTGCCAAATTAGTTTGTACTGTTAAAATTGAAATGCTTACAGAAAGCTTTAAACTAATTAAAATAGTAATTTAATCATAAGAAAAGATCTATAACACGTTTTTCGATGATTCGAATTGCTACTATCTCTAAATTGTATTACCTATCCATTACTATTTAAGTCATAACTTAATATGACAGAAACATCAGAAGTTAAACTAAAGTGAGATAAACCCTATTAAATCAATATAACCTTGATAATAAATACTTCAATGCATTAAATGATCTTTTACACATGCATCATATGATACATTAATGTCTAGAGAACTAATTACAATCATTGTGATATATTAATTCATCTTGCATGCATTTATTCATCATGGTTTTATTATATTGTTGCATTGTTGCATGTTTGCAATCTTTTAAATGGTGTGTTTGTTGTGCTTGCTTTAAACGTTAGATTGCAAGGAGTGCAACTACTGCGATTGTAACTACTATGATTGCAAGTGTTGTGAGTGTGACGAGCACAACCATTATATCTGTGAGGATTATCTGGACGACTGCATTTACAAAGGCAAGTGGTGCTATCTTGGTCATAAATGTCCTACTATTTTCCTATGCATTGTAGATGTTTTCATAGAATTGCATGTGTAGAGACGGATGTGTATATGATTAAGGATGACAATTTTCCCCATGGGTACGGGTACCCGCGGGTACCGTACCCACATGGGCAGGGTATGGATACACTTTTATACCCATGGGTAATACCATACCCTACCCATTAAGTCACGGGTACGAGTACAGGTATAGACTTATACCAATGGGTATACCCATACCCTTCCCATTTAAACTGACATGTTAAACTTACCTATAGAGTTTCAACCTATGAGGCCGAGAAGCCTAGGGACGAGTATGAGATTGCGACTCCTAGACTTTAATTTGATAATTTCATGTACTCGTCTACTATTATCAAGTAGAGATTATTGTCTTTTTTCAAATATTCTATTGATGAAAGTAAAATTTTGAATAACTTGTGTACTATTGGACATACCCGTCAGGTACCCAATGGGTACGGGTACCCGCCGAGTATGGGTATGGGTAAACTTTTATACCCGCGGGTACGGGTATGGGTAAGCTTTTGTATCCATTGACTACACGGGTATGGGTATGGTATTGATCTACCCTGCCCATACCCTGCCCATTGCCATCCTTATATATGATATGATATATCCCATATTATTCCTTAGTTATCCTTATTTATGAGCCATCGTATTGGTAGATTGCTTAGCCATACTATGAGCGGGTGGGATTACACCAGGATATGATAGCGTATATGTTTTGCTCAAACTAAAACAACATAATGTTAATGAACCACCTGGGCGAAATGGTTTGAGTGTCATCGGAGTGAAGATTTATGGTGGGAAATAATGTTGTCTAGGATACTAAGAAAGGATTGATTTCTTTGTTTGGTAGCTTACGTGTGCAACCATGTATCAGTGAGTTCTGAGTGGCTAGCTGGACTTAGTAGGTTGTGGCGACTCGAACCCTATATGTCGTGGGAATGACCACGGCAGATGCTGCAATCGGCAGCGAGTAGTAGAACATGGGGCAAGGGCGGCCAGCCATCTGCGGTGCGAGATGAGGGCGGAAACACAAGTTTTTACCCAGGTTCGCTCCCCGGAGGGTAAAGACCTACTCCTGCTAGATTGTATTAAGGAGAGAGTACAAGGGGCGATCTCGACGACTAGGCGGCGAGTCGCTTGGGTGTATGATGGAACGTATCCTCTATGCGTACCCTAGGGAGGTTTCTATAGGCTCACCTCGCTAGGATTTACAGATTACAACCGAATTAGTTAAGGATTCAGAGGGTCTTTGACCTAGTCCGACTGGGCCTAGCTACGCTTCTGGGCCTCCAGCTTCCAGTCGCCTGAGTCCTCACCAAGTTTCGATCCAGTTGCCGTCATGCATGCCCACTCGCTGGCGGCTTGGGCCAATAGGAAACGTCCTGCTGGGCATACCCCGATAGGCATATCCCCATCAGTAATCCCCGAGGCTGTCGTTGATTCGTTGCAGGCACTTGTTGGCATTCGGAGTATGCGGGTCCAATGCGGACGCCTAGTCGAATTGACGGCGGACTCCTGAACAAAGGAAAGAACTAGTCATTTTAGTCGCAATAACGGCGACCAATCATATCGCAGCTTGGCGAGTGCGTCGGCGAGTAATTAGTCACTGTCATAGTGATCGGGTCAGCGAATCGTCGAGTCGCTAGAGGCAGCGAGTCGAGTAGACAAAGTTGGACCGTCAGCTTGGTCAAACTAGCCGTTGGGTAATCCAACGGTAATATTGGCGTAATTACCGCGTAGTAACGGCTCCCGAAAATGGCGGGTAACAACCGCTATATAAGGAGAGTGACGGGCAAAGGGGAAAACGCTTCCCTCACTTCCTCCGATCTTGCGCATTCTCGTTTCCCCATTCCTCGCAACGACTAGAACGACTCAGAGCGATCCACATCCCACGATCCTCCAACCGAACCATGGGGCAGATCCAAGTGCACGAAGGCACTGCTAAAATCATTTGAGAAGGAGGGGATCCTCCGTGCCGGGAGATGGCGCATCCCCGTGGCTAGAGAAGTAATTCCAGATCCGCGCGAAGGGGAATTCATCTGCTTCACCAGTCACCTGGAGCGGGGGCTCGGCTTCCAAACCTCCCGCTTCTTCCGGCGTTTCTGCGCCTATTACGATATCCAGCCGTCGGACCTGGGTCCGCAAAGCATCGAGCAGCTCGCCATTTTCGTGGTGTTCTGCGAGTGCTACCTGGGCTGCAGGACCTACTTTCCCCTGTGGCAAGATCTATTCCACGAGAGAATCAACCGCGAAGAGACAGGCGGCCCAATGCTAGCCGCGGGCGGCTTGACCTTCCAGCTGAAGTCGAAGGCGTTGTTCTTCGATATGATGCTGCCTGCCAAAGCAGCGAACGAGTGGAAGAAAAACTGGTTCTACGTTACCGAGTCGACTCCAAGCGATGAAGTGGCGCTTCCAAGGTACTCCGTCGACCGGCCTGAGCCGCGCCGGCTCCAAGTTACCAAACTCCCGTTGGAGCAGCGGATGGTCGTCGACGAGATGCTGCAGAGCATCCGCAATTTGAAGACGAAAGGCCTTCAAACCATCAACCTCTACAACTGATGGCTCGGGCGACGGCTCGGGCCCCTGGCCAGCCACGCCCACTACATGTACGAGTATACGGGCAAGGATGACCCGACGAAGTCCTGCCTCGTTTACTGGAGACTCAACGACTACACCCTGGCCCTGAAAAAGATCACCCAGGCGGTGTATCTCGACGCGAAGGCCGGGGTCGCGCCTTACACCGCAAGGCGCCCAGCTCCAACGGTAAGCTATTATTCCCTTTGCACTCGTAGTCGTAGTTTGTGCATTCACGGTTGTGCTAATGTCGTTTGATTGGTGAAGTTGTTTCAAGTGGTGGAAGGGTGGCTTCCGCAATCAGACGATGAGAACTCGAGCTCGTCCGCCCAGGACGGGAGCGAGTCATTGCCCGACAAGGGCGATGTCGAGTGTGACGGGGGAGGTGACGGCGACGATGATGACGACAACCCCGTGGAGGTTTCTTCCCCCACGGTCCGCAAGACTCGTGGGTAGCACCAGCGCAAACTCGAGGCCAGCAAGAGCCTCGAGGCCCATGATGACGATGACGACGAGCTCCCTGAGCATACCTCACACCGTGAGGCTACACCATCGAAGAAGAAGAAGGCGCCGCCGAAGAAAAAGGTGAAGCCGACCAAGCCGGCGTCTCCGCCTCGGTTTGAAAGTAGCTCCGACGCTACCAGCTCGGCCGAGGAGACAGCAGCGCACGTGGCCGCGGCGATTGGAGCCGCCGCCATAGTGGACGAAGTGCTGTTGGCATCATTGCCGCCGCCATTCGCCCCAGTCGCCGGTTTGGCGGCCGCTCCAGCCGCAGGGGCCTCGCCGCCGAGGGGGGCTCCCGCAACAATAGCCATGGAGGCTCCCGCCACGGCTTCATCTTCAAAGAATGTTGGGCACACAATGTGTTCGAGACGGGCCTCAGTCGAAAACTGGGGCCAGAACTGGAGAATCCGGCCAGCATCCGCCCTGCCCTGCGATTTCTTCCGGTTGCCAAGTGAGTGTTCCTTGACCTTTTATCCGTCTTGCTTTGTGTTTTGATCAGAGAGTTATATTGACAGAGTTGTTTTGCAGGACTGGAATTAAGAAGATAGGTCACCCTTCAGTGGCCAAGGTTCCATCGGTCGCCACGGAGGCGCTAACTGACCCCTCGAAGAAGAGGAAGGGCGACGAAGTCGCTGCTCCCGCCAAAGGCGCCAAAAGAACAAATGGCGATGACATCGTCACGATCTCTGACAAGCCGGTGACTGTCCCAAGCGAACCTCCGACCGCAGCGGATGTAGCTCTGAAGGCCAAGGAGGACGCAGGGTCACAGCATACGGTGCCCGTGGGTTCGACCGAGGTGACCGAGCTGCCCTTGAGTGGCGCGGGGCCAGCGGTGGCAACGTTCCCTCGCTTTATGGCGAAGGCCGTTGCGGCGAGTGCCTCGGTGCCATCGAGCCAGTTTCCTGGTGCCACCGGCATGGAGGTTGAGCAGCGTCGCGGTCATACTCCGCTTGTGCTTGCGTCGGTGGACACGATGGAGCTTCACGGCAAGCTAGGTGCCGCCATCCAGGTATGTCCAGTCCCCGAGGACCTGGCCACTGAATTTCAGTGGTCGGATTCTTCATTTTTTGCGTTATCCAGTCCCCGAGTGCCTAGTCGCTGAATTTCAGTGGCTGGGTACTTAGGAATTTTTGTCATCAAGTCCCCCGAGTGTTCAGCGACTGGGCACTTTGGAATTTTGTCATCCAGTCCCCGATTGCCTAGTCGCTGAATTTCAGCGGCTAGGCACTTAGGAAGTTTGGGTTGCTAACGTTGTGATTGTTGCACAGGGCCTGCAACGCGAATCGGCCGAGCGGCTTGCTGCGAAGTTCCGCGTTGAGAAGGAACTTATCGCCGTCCAGGAGACGAACGAGGAGCTTCGAGCGGATGCAGGTGAGTATTTACCTTATTTGGCGCTTGTCGCTCACTTTTTGCGGTGTTAACCGTTTTGTTTTGGAAACAGAGAGTAGTGCGGCTGAGGTGAAGGAGGCTCACTAAGGCCTTGTCCCGGTGGGTGATTTGACAGCGGCTCAGTCCGCTTTGAGCGTGGCGGAGAAGCGAATCGCCGATCTGGAGCGTGAGCTCAAGGAGGCGAAGGCGGAAGCGAGCTCGGCGGAAGGACGTGCCAAGGCCGCCGTCACTTCTGCCGCTGAAGAACGGAAGGTGTATGATGCGCTCGTTGCCGGGTTGCAAAATGATTTCTCTTCTCTTCAAAGTTTCACCACGGACCTCTGCCGCCCGCTGATTGGTAAGCTTTCCTTCAGCCGACTTCCGATTGCACGTACTGCGTTGTGGTTTTGGTGCTTTGCTTACTGTTTGTTTGTGTGCTGCAGGCCAGATCACTGATAATGGGGAAGAGGCGCAGTCATACGACGCGCAGCAGTGTGTGACCACCCTAGTCGACTCAGCCGCGCTGTTAGCGACTTGCCTCTGGGCATACCTTCAGGAGATCTCGCCCACGGAGGTGATTCCCAGCGACCTCGTCGAGGTATGGCGCTACCTGGAGAAGGCCCCGTCGGTCGTGGAATTCATGACGCGGTCAGCCTTCCGTAGTGGAGCGGCGACGACGCTTAGCCTTGGGCTCACACACTTCCCGGACGATTTCGACCTCGACGACGTCACGAGCGGTTACCCCTCGTCGACAGGCTCAGTGGAGATTGCCGAGGTGTTGAAGCTGACGGACCAAGCCGCGATATACTCTGACCATGTTTGGGCGATGGGCGACCTTATCCTCTACCAGGAGGCGATGGGCGACCTTATCCCCTACCAGGAGCCGAAGCACCGTGACTTCAAGGTGGAGCAACCGTTCCGTGCGGCGATGGCGGGCGAGCTGACGACGTACCCGTCGAACCCTTATGTGCCTTTTATCCACAGTCGCAGGGACGATGGCACGTCTTCATCAAAGCCTGCGGAATAGAATGTTTTGCCATTAGGCGTTAGTATAGGATAACCATGTAACTCTCCTTGTATGCGAGACAAATTTTGCTGCTATGAAGGAATGGTTGGGTTATTTTGTCAGTCGTTTTGTGATTTGAATGTTGGTTGTGCGAGTCCCCGAGCACGTCCGCCCTTTTTATGGGGTTTACCTCGTTTTTATATGTTGTGTGAAATGTTAGTGAGTTAGGGTCGACTCGCCATGGCTCGGAAAGCCAGTCGCGTGGCGACTCCCAGGGGTGCTCTTTACATGGTCGTTTTCCCGGGCGCGAATGGGGTCGGGTCGCCGAGTCCCCGAGCGTGGTACTTGGCCGTTCTAGTCGCAAGCCCAAGGTAGGTGAGGACTAAGCGCGTTATGTTAGGCCCGTCACTCCTGCCTGATCCGTAAGATCAGTCGCATGGCGAGTCCTGGGCGCGTTCTCATACTTGGCGTTTTCCCTATCCGCTCGTCTTTGGTCTGGTGTCAGTCCCCGAGCGTGGTACTTTGCCGTTCGAGTCGCTGCGCCGATGATGCGGAGGACCTGGTCGCTGTGGGAAGCGAGTGCAGTCGTCTTGGCTCGGGGAGCCAGTCGAGCTGGGCGACTCCAATGGGGCTCCGGGTTAGCTTTTTTCGTGGACGGTACGAGGCCTGAGTTTTTCCAGTGCCCTCGTACCGCACTACTTGGCCATGCCGGTTGCTTTACCAAAGGTTGACTTCTGCGAATAGCGTAACGGTGTTATTACGAGTGCGAGTGGCACAATGCACGGAGAGTAGACGCAATTTGCGGTAACCAAGCTGTTTTATTTTATAGCGGGCAGGGGTACATGTCTGGAGTTCTAAGAGTAGAACTTCCATAGGAGGTTTACATTCCATGGCCGCTTGACGTTGAGTTTTCCGTCGCCTCGGACGTCGGTGAGGTAGTAGGCGTCGTTGCCCAGGACTCGCCCGATGGCGAATGGTCCCTCCCAAGGGGGTGAGAGCTTGTGCATGCCTTTGTTGTCCTAGATTAGGCGCAGCACCAGGTCGCCTTCCTGGAAAGTGCGAGTCCGTACTCGTCGGCTGTGGTAGCGGCGGAGCCCTTGCTGGTAGATGGCGGTGCGGGAGCGAGCTAGGTCGCGTGCTTCGTCGAGCTGGAAGACTCCGTCTTGGCGTGCGAGCTCGTTGTCGGCCTCCGTGTAGTTGACCATCCTAGGTGAATCGTGCTCGAGGTCGGTTGGCATGACTGCCTCGGCACCGTACACCATGAAGAAGGGGGTGAACCCTGTCGACCTATTGACGGAGGTGCGGATGCCCCAGATGACAGAGGGGAGTTCTTCGACCCAGCACCTAGCGGTACGCTCGAGTGGGACTTGTAGATGTGGCTTCAGGCCATGGAGGATGCTCGGCCATGGAGGATGCTCTAATTGGTGCGTTCTGCCTGGCCATTCGACTCCGGGTGGGCGACTGAGGCGAGGTCGAGTCGGATGTTGTGCTCCTCGCAGAACTCGGCCATGTCTCCCTTGGCGAAGTCGGTGCCGTCCGTGATGATGCTGTTTGGGAACCTGTAGCGATAGATGAGCTCGCGTAGGAACTTTGTAGCGGTCTTCCCGTCGCACTTGCGGACTGGCTTGGCCTCCACCCATTTTGTGAATTTGTCGACTGCGACTAGGAGGTGGGTCAAGACAGAGGGGGCCTTCTTGAAGGGGCCTACCATATCCATTCCCCACATGATGAACGGCCAGGTGATGGGGATTGTCTTGAGCGCCGAGCTCGGTACGTGAGTCTAGTTGGCGTATTTCTGGCATCCGACGCACCGCTGGACAATGTCGACTGCGTCTGCGTGTGCGGTGAGCCAGTAGAATCCGTGTCGCATGGCCTTTGCGACCAGAGAGCGGGCGCTAGCGTGGTGTCCGCAGTCGCCAGAGTGGATGTCTTGGAGGATTTTGCGTCCTTCAACGGGTTGGACGCAGCGTTGGAACACGCCGGTCACGCTGCGCTTGTGGAGCTCGCCGTTGATGATGACGAAGGATTTGCAGCGGCGTGCTATCATTCGGGCCTCCGTTTCATCTGCGGGTAGGGTGCCTCCCTCCAGGTAAGCGACGTATGGCGTGGCCCAGTCGCTTGGCTCGGCGATTAGTGCGACCAGGGCTGCTTCTGGTTGCAGCGGAATTCCGATGTCAATCTCCCTTGGGGGAGATACAGAGGGCTTGGTGATAGTGTCGAGGAAGACGTCGGCGGGTGGTGCGAGTTGAGCCGATGCGCGAGAGTGCGTCAGCCTCCTTGTTTTTCCGCCTGTCGATCCACTCGATGGAGTAGCCTGCGAAGTGTCCTCCCAGCTGGTCCACTGCTTGGCGGTATGCCGCCATGGTGGGGGAGACGACGTCGCAGGTGCCGGCGACTTGCCCGACGACGAGGTCGGAGTCTCCGTAGCAGCGCAGGCGATTGATGTTCATCTCCTTGGCTGCCCTCATGCCGTGGAGTAGCGCCTCATACTCGGCCATGTTGTTGGTGCAGGGGGTGAAGTCGAGGTAGAGGACGTAGTGGAGCTTGTCGCCCTTGGGAGATGTTAGCACAATCCCCGCTCATGCACCGTATGCGTTCTTGGAGCCGTCAAAGTGTAGGCTCCAGTAATGGAGGTATGGCTGATGGGCCTCCTCCCAGTCAGCGAGGAAATCTGCGAGGCCTGCGACTTGATCGCCTTGCGCGGCTCGTACTTGATGTTGTGGACGCCGATCTCGATGGCCCACTTGGCGACTCGCCCGGTCGCCTCGCGGTTGTGGATGATGTCCTGCAATGGTGCTGAGGAGACGACCGTTATTGGGTGCTCCTGGAAGTAGTGCGGCAGTCGCCGCTGTGCTCTGAAGACCGCTTATACCAATTTCTGGTATTGCGGGTAGCGTTGGCGCGACTCGGTAAGGACTTCGCTGATGTAGTATACGGGTCGCTGCACCGGGCGTTCCTTCCCTTCCTCTGGCCGTTTGACGACCATGACGGCGCTGACGATGCGCTCAGAAGCCGCGACATAGACCAGCATGGGCTCCTTGTCGACGGAGGCGGCAAGTAGCGGTGCTGCGAGCAGCACCTTCTTGAGAGCGTGGAGCGCGTCGTCTGCCTCCTTGTCCCACTGGAAGGTGGGGTTCTTGCGCATTAGGCGATAGAGAGGCATCGCCTTCTCGCCTAGCCGGGGGATGAAGCGCCTGAGAGCCGCGACTCGCCCGACCAGCTTCTGGACGTCGCGCAGGTACTCGGGTCTGCCGAGTCGGGCGATCGTGTTGATCTTGGCGGGGTTCGCCTTGATCCCGCGCTTGGAAACGACGTATCCCAGTAGTTGTCTAGTAGGTACACCGAAGGTGCAATTTCCTTGGTTTAGCTTTATCTTGTACCTTCGCAGGTTGGCGAAGGTTTCCGCCAGGTCGGCGAGTAGATCGCCCTGGCGAGTGGATTTCACCACCACGTCGTCGATGTAAACGTGGATATTGCGGCCAATTTGGCTCGCAAGGCACTCCTGCATGCACCTCTGGTAGGTCGCCCTGGCGTTTTTGAGGCCGAAGGTCATGGCAGTGTAGCATAAGGCTCCAAATGGCGTGATGAATGTCGTCTTCTCTTCGTCCTCGGCGGCCATTTTGATCTGGTTGTACCCAGAGTAGGCGTCGAGAAAGCATAGCGAATCCGAGCCCGCAGTTGAATCGATGATTTGGTCGATCCGCGGGAGGACGAATTGCTTCTTCGGGCAGGCGTTGTTTAAGTTTGTGTAATCGATACACATTCTCTAGGTCCCGTTTTTCTTCTCGACTAGGACTGGGATTGCCATCCACTTGGAGTAGTTGATTGGCCGGATGAAGCCTGCAGCGAGTAGACGCTGAACCTCCTCGGCGATTGCTCGGCGACACTCTTCATTGAAGGGCCGCAATGACTGCTTGACGGGTTGCACTTTGGGGTCGGCGTTGAGTTTGTGCTCAGCGAGTTCCCTCGGGACACCAGGCATGTCGGATGGCTTCCATGCGAAGATGTCCCAATTCTCAATAGGAACTCGATGAGCGCGCCTTCCTATGCTGGGCTCATGCACGTCCCGATCGTCACCGTCTGGCTGGAGTCCCCTCGGACCAGCTCGACGGTGCGGGTGTGTGTCGTTGCCTCGAAGGCGGCGGAGTTGCCACCCTCCGAATTGGGCTTCTTGAGTATGGTGGGGTCGTCATTGTTGACCCCGCTCACATACTTGGTGAGCTCCTCGGCGTGGTTGGCCTCCGCCGCGATGACGGCGTCAGCGAGTTTGGCGCCTTTGGCCTCGCATTCTGCAGCCATGTCGGGGTTGCCATGGACAGTGATGATGCCACATGGCCCGGGTAGCTTCATCGCGTTGTACGCGTAGTGGGGCGCTGCCATGAATTTGGCGAACGCCTGGCACCCCAGGACGCAGTGGTAGGGGTTGTTGAACGACACCAGCTCGAAGACGATCCGCTCGGTGCAGAAGTTTGCGGGTGTGCCGAAGGTGACTGATAGCATCACCTTGCCGATTGGGTACGCATTCTGACTGGGGACGATGCCGTGGAAGGTGGTGTAGGTCGTCTCGATCATCGACTGTGGGAGCCGCAGTCGCCTGAACGTGTCCAGGTACAGGATGTTGATGGAGCTGTCGCCGTCCATCAGCGTTTTGGGGAGCCAGTAGCCCCCCACCTTGGGCTTGACCACTAAGGCGACTCGGCCCGGATATTCGATCTGTGGCGAGTGGTCCTCGCGGCTCCAGGTGATTGGTTGCTCTGACCAGTTGAGGAACTAGGGGATGTCTATCTGGGACACCGCGTTGACGGCGACGGCACGTGTGATGAACTTTTTCTCGCGCTTCATGTTGAAGCCTGTGAAGGTGTGGAGCGAGCCAGCGACGCTGCTGAACTTTCCGCCGTTTGGCGGGTTGTTGTCGGGGTCTTCCCGCGCGCGTCGTGCCTTCTCGATCTCCTTGAGAGAGTGGCAGTCGGCGGTCGTGTGTGTGGGGGGCTTCCCTTCCCTGCTATGAAACACACAGGGTTGGTTGAGGAGAGCCGTAGGATCGAACCTTGGCTTTGCCTTGTAGTTGCCACCGTCGCGGCGCTGGCCTCCGTCACAGCGGAAGCTCTTGGGTTCGCGCGGCGCGTATCCGGCATTGGCGACGAAGTTGACTCGCCCGTCACCGCGGCGTTTGCCGGTGAGGCGAGTGTTGCTGTAGCATAGCTCGGGTCGCCTCCCATTGTCGTGGCCGCTTGTGCGGCGATTTCCTCCCGACTCGTCATCGGTTTCTTGGTTTGGGTCCTCCTCCGTGTACCGCTTTGCGATCTCCAGGAGGTCCGGTATGTTGTCGAGTGTTCTGTACACTCGCTTGAGCTTGGCGACCAGGGACTCGTAGCGGCACGTGGTCTTGAAGCAGTGGATCGCGGTGTCCGGGTGGATTCCGGACGCGTTATACCATAGGTCTTGCCACCATTGGACCCAACTGCGGGTCGACTCGCGGGGTCCTTGGATGCATCACTCCAGGTCCTCGATGGTGGTGGCGCGGGTGTAGGAACCCTCGAAGTGCCTGACAAAGGCGTCGCGCATTTCCTCCCAGGAGTCGATGCTATCCGCGGGGAGGGTGTTAATCCACTGCCTGCACGCTCCCTCCATCATCAGGGGAAGGTAGCGGGTGGCGAGTAGATCGGTGTGGCCAGCGATCCCCATCGCCATGAGGTAAGTGTCCAGCCACACGGACGGATCGTACGAGGGGTCGTACTTCTCGATCTCCTTTGGCGCTTTGAAGTTCGTCGGGTATCTTTTGCCTCGGATCATCGGTACAAAGCACTGGGGTCCAACTCGGCTCAGCGATCCCCTTGGTTCGCCGTCGCGGCGGTTGGTGAGGGTATGCCTTAGGTCGCCAGGCTGGCGTGCGCGCCAGCTCTGGTTTTTGATGATGTGGGTGCATGCGTCGACGGGCTGCCCGTTGGCAGCGACGAAGTTGTTCGCCGACTGTGGGTCGTTGGTGGAGAGTGCCGCGTTCGCGGGTCGGTGTTGGAGCTGCAGGGGCTCGGGTGGTGGGAAGTTGAGGGTATTCGCCGCCATTGGGCGGCCGCTCGAGGCCGTCCTGCTGCCTGATGAACGCGAGTACATTCGACCCTGTGAGTCGGCGCCTGCGTTTTGTTGCTCGACTGCTTTGGCGAGCAGAGCCTTGGCGTACTGGATCTGCAGGGCGCCTTCCCCGGTGACTTGGATGTTGTCGACTGCTGCGGCTTGCGACGACATTGTCCATTGGGGTGGAGAACAGCGGGAGGCCGTTCGCATCTCGCTCTCGTGAGGAGACCACGACCCTTGGTTGGTCCCTGGGGGCGCGCTGTTTGATTGGTGGTGGGGCGCTGTTGGTCGTCGTGCCTGGTGGGGGTCGGGTGCTCCCTCCTGGCGGTGCGTTCTCGCAGATCGCGCGCTCGGCCGCGCGAGCCGGGTCGTTTTCATCGTCGAAGTTCAGGGCGCGCCCCTGAATGGTGGGGTTCAGGCGCGACCTGATTCGGAGTTGGTGATAGCGCGAAAGCTCATGCGCTGTCACCTGCTCGAGGCAAAAAAAATTGCGCTCGGCTTGTTCCTTGTGGACCGCCTCCGCCAGCCGCACGCGGAGTTCCTCGAACTCCGCTGCTGTCGTGTTTGGTGGGATCGGCGTGGAGAAGGGGTCTTGCGGGGGGTCGGCGCCAGTCGCCATGTAGGTCGCGGCGTGGCGACCGGTTCTGTCGTGGAGGTCGGCGGAGTTCTCTGACCCGGAGTCGAAGTCGAAGATCCCAAGAATTGAGGGGTGCATTTATTTACCCTAATAAAGATCATAAATTTATTTATTTACGCGCCATTTTTATCGTGTACATTTGGCTCGGAAGGCATGGATGTGGGTGGATCAGTGCACTTTCCACCTGCACGATACTACAAGCGACAGTGGACTTAGCTGAAACTGAGTTCCTCCTCTGCACCAGCAATCTAGCACTGACCGAACCACCCACCGTCAGACAACGAAAAAAATCCACCGAGCAGAGCAGACCAGAACTGGTGATGCAGCACGGCGCGGCGTACCTCAACCCCGATCCCCCTGCTCTAGTGCTGTACCGACACGAGATCGGCAAGTCCACGCGCGGCACGCCATAGGTCGCGTGCGAATGAATACTACCAGCGCAGGTGCGGGCCGGCCCGTGCAGGCGCGTCGTGGCTTGCATTGATGGCGGTCTGATCGATCGATCGATCGCCGGTGGATCGATCGGTGACGGTGGGTGCGGTGACAGACTGGGCCCGGCCATCACGCCACGCCAGGATCCGATGGTGCCCCCCCAACCCGGCTCTCTCCCTCGTGACGCTCGTCGGCCCGGCCGCGGCGCCGGCGAGATTAGGATTAGGGAACGTTTATGCCGCTGCCACCGGGCGCAGCCAGCGACGACGAGATGCGCCGTTTGTCCTCCTGCAACTACAGATGTTCTTGTTCTCTTCCGTGTGTGCGTTCGTGCGTGACCATGGCTCTTGTTCTCTTGTGTGCGGACTCTTTTTTTAGATCGAGCGACGAGGCCAAGTGGAGTCATGGACGACGGGGAGTGGGGATCGCTGCCTGTAGTGCTTGTAGTGGTGGACTGCCACCTGGAAAATCACGGCGGCGATACGATATGATATGATATTTTTTTGTATCATTCGATCGCAGTAGTGCTCGATCTGGCCAAGTGATGGTCTCCACTACTACCAGCAGTCAAGCTGTTATGACGAAAGTTTGACTTTGGCCGCTAGCATGCTTACGACGAAGTAAGTTGGTTCTTATGATTAAAAAAAATGCTTCCACATGATAGCGGCAGAGTTAGGAAAGCAACGCGTGCGTGGGTAATGTACAGCCGAAGCATGTAGTACAGGGCGCCACACGCACACTACCACCAGAAAACCTATATGCATATCTGAATAGTGGCACGCTAGCAGTGGATGGATATATATAAGGAAAATGATAACGATCCTCCGGGGATCAAACTTACCGATCCCCCGGGGATCAAACTTACCGATCCCCCGGGTCGTCCCGCGCGTGGAGGCCTATGTGTTTTTTCCGTAAGGTTGTAACTGTCTCCACCTCACGCCTCTGTTTTTTCACGCGTCGCCGCCTCCTCCTGTTGCTGCAGCCGCTGCCCGCCGCCCGCCGCCACCAAGACCAGCACCTCCCCTCCTTCCACCGTCCAGGCTGAAGCCCTCGACGCCGCCTCGCTCCTCGCGCCGCCGCGCGCATCCGAGCTCCGGCCGTATCGCGTGATGTACAGGGGCGGACGAGGGTGGTCGCCGTGGAGGCGCCGTCGCTGCTGCTGGCCACTCGCCGTGGAGGCGCCGCTGCCCGCGCTGATGGTCGGCTGCACCGTGCAGGAGCTCGCCGGAAATCGTATGGGCCAGGTCGCGATCGTCGTCGACCTCCCCGGGTCGCAGCCATGGCAAAGTCGGGGTGATTTTGCTACCCGCACACCTTCGAGAGAACGGCGCCTTACTCACAGCGGCACCGACGTTGCTCCCCACGGAAGCCGGCTATGCTACCCATGGCGGACGGAGTTGCTCCCGGTGGCGATCGCCGTTGATACCCGCGGAGCCTCCCGTTGCTCTCCGAGACGTCTGTCTATAGGTTTTGCTATCTACTGTGTCTAGAGTTGCTACATATGATGACCGATAATGCTACATTAGGTCGACGATGTTGCTATCAATGATAAGGACTTTTGCTATCTTTTTTGGGACCAAGGGGGAAGTTGATTTTGCTACATATTCATTTATAATTTGCTATGTACTCAATTCGTTTTTGCTTCTCCAAATGCTATCATATTTTTTTATAAATTCTTGCTATAAATTCCGGTTGGTGCCCCGACGATGCTCCAGCGAACTCAGACTTTTTGCTACAGTAACATAAATTATTTGCTACAATTATTCTCCGGTTTTGCTATATTAGCACAATTCTTTTGCTACATAGTTTCTGACGAAACTTCGGCGAGAGTCTCCGGCGAGATCTACCAGCGAAAGTCTCCGGCGAGGTCGGATATGCTACATTAGCACAACATTTTTGCTACACGGTCGCCGGCGAGGTCTCCGGCGAAATCTCCGACGAGGTTCAGTCTGTTTTTCTATTTTCTGGACTGAACATTTTTTGCTACAATGTAGCAAAAGCGGGGCAAATGTAGCAAAAGCGGAGCAAATATAGCAAAAGCGGGATTTTAAATCCAAAAAGAGGACACGTGATTGGCCGGAGACCCGGAGGATAAAAATCACAGATCTCCGGAGGACGCGTAGGGCTGCCCTATATATAAGCCGCAACCAGCCATGTATATGACGTGTTAACGGAATAAGTGGCTACTTAATTACGATATTGACCACCATTAATTACGCTGATAACGAATAGGCTTACATTTTTAATAGAAAATGCTACATATATTAGGGATCAACTTCTTAAATTTACTCGCTTTAGACCTTCATAGAATCATAGCTAGGGTTCCCTCTCCCCATGTGCGCCGTGGTCGCCAAGCCCCCTCCCCCCTCCCCTTCCCCCATCCACCCCCCACACACAAACAAACAAACACCGCCACCACTCTCCTTGCAAGATCCCTATGTCGTCCCTCGGAACAGCCTGGGTCGGCCGACCCCAAGCGCCTCGACAGTCACAACAGGATTGTTCCGCCGTTGCCACCGTTGATGGCCATGGTGACCGCGGGCCCTGGATCCCTAAGGAAGGCATGGATCAAGGGCTGCAGCACGGGAAACCGAGGTTGGACACCGGGACAGCGTCAGTAGGCGGCCGGTGGCTCCTTCGGTAGTGAGTGGATGATGAAGATGGGCGTCTTCGTTGCCTCAAACGAAGGTGTGGCCCAACAAGATCTGGGTGTGTCATCTTGATCCTCCAGCGCGGTCGGCTTGAAGGTAGACGACTGTTGTGCCTCGATAGGAAGGTTTGCGGAGGCCTAGGCAACAAGAGGTTGCATCTCCCGTGGGTGTCACGAGCCTTGTTGAAGGCATCTTCGTGAAGTTGTGTTGGTCCTTCTATGGTCTTGGCTCCGGAGGGAAACCTCAGATCCGTGGGATCGGGCGGAGATGCTGATAGCATATTCCCCCCCGCCCCTTGGGGGCATCGTCTCGGGGCCAACATAAGCCAAGAAAGGGTGACGGAGGGTTGTTGCCGGAGCAGATGTCCGATGGCGTCGTGTGCATTTTGGCAACGATGATGCATCAAGCAAAGTTTGGGTTGTCGTTTGGGCTTGGGTATTCTTGCAGAGCTCATTGTCAAAGTCGAAGCTATATGCATGGTCAGCTCTTGGCATGAACCGACATGGGTTCTGTTTCTCTTCTTGGCTATGGCATCATCGGTGGTTGTTGACGGTGAAGTCTGAGTCGCTTGCTTAGTGAAAACTAATGGCTCAATAAAGGCGGAATTAAACTAGCGTTTACTTTGTTAAGCACAAAACCTAGAACAATCTAGGATTCACCTATGTGCACGAACAACTTATGCTAAGCAAGACAAACAACTATGTGATAGCAAGATATATACTTCAAGAACGAAGGCTATCACAAAGTAAAGTGCATAAGTAAGAGCTCGGGTATAGAGATAATCGAGGCACACGGGGACGACGATATTTTACCGAGTTCCTCCCAACATGGAGTACGTCTCGTTTGGAGAGGGGTGGTATCTAATCACCTACGCCACAAAAGGCCTCCCTTATTCTCCGGTGAATCTCACGCCAACGGGATCGATCCACACTTTCACTATCGGTGCACTTGTTGATGGCAAACCGGAACCTCTCACAAGGTTGGGGCACTTCTCCACAACTTAATTGGAGGCTCCCAACAAACGCCACCAAGGCCACAACCTGCAACACCAACAAACCGTCTAGGGTTCCAAGAAACCAAGAGTAAAAAGCTTCTCAACTTTCACTCACCAAATCCTCCGGGGAGAACTCAAACCGATGCACCAAATGCAATGGCAAGAACATAAGTAGTGCTCAAATCATTCTCTCCGAAATTCCACCAAAGCTACAAAAGCTTGTGGGGGAATAAGAGAGAAAGAGCAATGGAGAAAATCTACAAAAGACTCCAAGATCTAGATCCCAAGATGTTCCCCTCACTTAGAAGAGAGATGGATTGGTGGGATTGTAGATCTAGATATCCTCTTTCAAATCCCTAAAGTATATGCAAGAATCAAGGGAGGAATTGAAGGGGGAGCAAGCTCAAGAGGGTCAAGAATGGAGGATAAAGCCTGTAAAACTCGAGCAGTTTCATTGGGGAAGAAGGGTCCCTTTTTATAGGCCCACAGATTTCTGACTACTCCGGTCTACACCGGAGACTCCGGCCAACCTCCGGACCACCTATCAGACTGTCCTGGGCAAATTTTTGGCGGCCCCTCCGGGGAATTTTGGTGAAACTCCGGATCACACTAGAGACTCCGGTCCACTCAGACTGGAGACTCCGGTCTAGACCAAATAAGAGGCAAACTTCAAATGGCCATATCTATAGTTTGAAAGCTCTGATTGACCAAAAACCAATTTTGTTGGAAAGAGGACAACAAGAGCTTCCCAACAAAAAGTGAAAATATTGGATACCACCAAGTGAGAACATTTCATGTATTATAATGTGAGATACCTCCCTTGGTAAGAAACCGGAAAACCTCAAGGATCAAAAACGCAATATGATATAAAAGGGAAATCCGTTTTTGATGAACCAGAGCTTGTTATGAATATTACCACAAGCTTTAGAACCTCACATGGATAAGATCCAAATAACAACCAAGGAAGGATGATGCTAAGTATGCAAAGGTTTGAACTCTCTTTGAAAGATATGATCGAGTTACTTACTTGAGAGCCCCTCTTGATAGTACGGTTGTCTATCCTATAAACCGGTCTCCCCAACCCACGAGACCGGTAAGAAAGAAACCCTGTCAAGATTATGCCTTTGCCTTGCGCATATTCCACTTGATCTTGATGTATACGATCTTGTCCTTCTTAAGATGGAACACTTTTCTTGACTGCTCTTGCACACACTCGCTTGATGAATACTTGCAAGTTGCTCCCCCATACAACATGGGGAAACCTTTACTTTGACCTTGTCTTCATCGATCCATGATCACCGAGGATGGCAAGCTTCAAGCATGATATATTCTAGATATGGCGCATCTTTAGCTTGCACAACATTACATCTAGCATCATTTGGATTATGTCTTGAAGATGCATATGATGAACACTATCTTCTTCTTTAAGACACCCTTGCAATAGGTTTAACTCTCACATGACCAATCTGTGGATCACTCTTTGAACATCTTGGTCATCACTTGATCCTCTTCACTCTCTTCTTCTCCAAACCTTGAAGCCAACATATGGTTCAAGCATTGCCTATGGACAATTCCTACAAGTACAACTTGATATAAGCATTAGTCTATAGAGATTGTTATTAATTATTAAAACCACACATGGGGGCCCACATGTTCTTTCAACGCTCGACAATAGTCTCTATTTTTGACGACTTCACGTGGATGGTCATGTCGGCCGGGTGCCCAGTATAATTGTATTCCATGATGATATTGATCTATTTGTAACGATTTTTGATCGATTTTTACTAATTAACCAACAAGCTCTTTTCTTCTTATAACCAATAAAAATGGCAAGTCTTTTGACTTGTTTAAAATAACAACTTGGCAGCTCCGCACATCGAAAACTTCTTTTGGTAAGCATTGGTTTCGTTAGGATTAACTGTATTGTATTTGTGAAGCTAAAGCATGTGGTACCACAGAAATGGCTAATCTCAGTATCGTCCGCTGAAAACTAGTACGCCACCATGCACGCACGACGGGTCAACAAAACAGGGGCGGCTAATTAAATTATGAAAGTGACCGAGCTTTAGCTAGCACTGTAAACATAATACGATGTGCAGGAGCAGGACGGCTAAAACGCCAGTAAGCTAATTTGTTTTTTCAGGGGAGTAAGCTGCCACAGTAGGAGTATGTTTATGCTCTAAGAAAAATTAGCGAGTGTGTGTGACTTGACAGTTGACAGTCGACACGGATATAAGTACAGGCGTGCAGGGCCAGCAGCTAGCTAGCATTCCTCCTAGCCACAACATACCCCCTCCGCCATTGCTAACCAACCACCCTCCCCGTACATCCACGCGAGACCAGAGCACCCAAGCTACTAGCCAGCCTTCTCCCAAGAACCGAACAAGTTTCGAGCAGAGAGCCATGGCCGGCGCCACCGCCACGGGCACCCGCAAGGGCGGCATCAAGGCCTACCGGAAGCTCCGCGGCTACGACCGCCTCGACGCGGCCGCCGCGCAGCGCCGCCCGCCCCTCCCCACGGCCGAGCTCGGCGCCGGCGGCGGGGCAAAGGCGACGTCAGCTGCGGGCAGGCGTCGCGGGTGGCGCGTGCATCGCCGCGGCCTCGGGCGGCGGATCCTGCGCGCGCTCTCGCCGCGGCGGTGGCTGGCGCGGCTCCGCGACGCCTACGTGGACGCCATGCTCCGGCTGGCCTCCTCCGCCGCCGTCGGGTACGGCTCCACCCCCTACTGCTCCGCCCCCGAGCCCTTCGCGCGCCCGCGCCCGCCCAAGGAGTACGACGACAAGGTGCTCGTCGAGATGTACCGCTCCATCCTCGCGCGCGGCGGGGTCATCCCCATCTCCGCCGACACCTCGCTGGTCATCGGCGCCGCCCGGATGCCGGCGGCCGCCGTGGCCTGAGCTGAGACCCACCGAGAGCGATCTCTGTGCAGACGCTAGCTTGTCGCACGCCATTTCCCACTCCCCCTTTGTTGTCTCGCCGTGCAGGACTGGACCTGTAATCTACTCCTAAATTGTAGTAGTAGCACAAACCTGATCTTCCCTCGCACGGCTGCCGGTCGTGTCTGTTGGAGGAAGCTCTGTACGTCTTGCTGCAATTTCCAAAGTGATCTGATTACAGACTCGATCATGCTCTCTCCGGCTAATTATCTTTCTCGTATTGTATAGCAAGTGTTTTGGTCAGTAACAGCGACGAGAATGACCACAGACAGAAGCTAGCAACTTTACTGCATGAAAAGTTTTTAGGAATTTGCAGGATTCTATGCATAAATAGTTAAATTCCGTTCGTAGACTGAAATACGGAAGAAAAGAACACATTCCGTGAAATCTGTGGCTGAATTATTCAGTCGCACATAGGGAAGCATGGTGGACTGGGCCTGAATTATTAGTGTGCAGGAAACAAGATGCAGAGAATGCGCAACTTTTACAGAATTGTTTGCCGATGGTACACCATACAGAGTGGCGGCGGCGGGCAGCCAGTATTTAAAGTCAGTAGATTCCCTTAAATAATAAGATGTTTACGTGAGCTCGGCACGGCATCATAGCCGCCCCCTCGTGGTTTTTCTCGACTTAGTCATTTCCTCGTGCGTGCATGGCTTAAGGTTTGTCATGTGATTAGTGTTGAAAGTTGAAACAGTTGAAGATTACAATAGCTTTGGGAGAGTGTACCGTTTCAGCCGAATTTTACCAGTCAAGGTTTTTGTTTTCTTGACCCGAATCGCTTGGGTCTCTTGCGTTGGCAGCTATATAGTTTTTTTTTTACGGATTTGCTAGTTCTTAGTCGCCTAAAACTTCTTAGGTATCGGTCACCTTTCTCGTCATTGGATTTACCTCGCAATTCATGCAACGTGAGACTTCTACATCAGTTGCAACTAGGTTGTAACTGGGATTTCAATGAGTTACAACTAGGTTGCAACTGAGATTTAGTCCAAATTATATAAGTTGCAACTGAGAATTAGGACAAATAATAAGACGATGTCAGCGACTTAGACATAAGAAATTCTGTCTACCAACACAAATTGGACACATGCCACTAAAAACGAGAGTAGTCGTCGAGGTTGCCCACCATTGTAGTAGTCATCCTCTTTAGGACTCCGATTTCACACAGAAGCGTCCACCTAGGAAGACCTCGACGAAGTGGCCTCCTGAAACACACGGCAACCCATGCCAAACAGGTGACTCTTCGTGCAAAGAATGGCAGCTTGGATTCTGATGGGGACCTTCGAGGAAGAGATGTGTAGGACCAGTAAGGACGAAGATCTTCGCAACCGGACCGCCCCTCACATGTGACCGTCGCCACTCGGGACAGCTGCTCCGACTTTGAAGTGGAAGAAGATTGAGCAGAAGACGAGTCAGACACATCACACGAAGAACTCGACTAACATGGTCATTTCGTAACAAAACCCCATCAAAACTAACTTCATCATGGCCAAGCCGCCACACAGAACACACTCATCGCCAAAATGGTCACCTGACAATTTCGATATTGTGCATGTCTAACTCCATGAAAGGGTAAAGGCGATAGATAATCTTCAAGGCATCACCCTAGAGTGGGAAAATGACGTGGGATATGCCACTGTCGCCTGACCTAGCGCCAGGGTCTAGGCTTTCGCCCGAAGAACATGAACCGGGTTGTGGATGTCAAAGAACTCCGCAAAGGCCCCTCCAAAGAGGGCTACGACGTCCACAGACACAGCCGACGGCCGAAAAATCCTGGTAGACCTTCGCCTGGATCCAACAAACGACCATCACCCACACAGCTAACCAAGCATTGGCCTGCAAACCCAGTGTCCACATGCATATCCAGAGAGGCAACAACGCCATTGCAACTCTGCGTTGTAGGGGTTCATAGCATGGAAAACAAAAAATTTCTACCGCATGAACACACAATCAAGATCTAATCTATGATCAAGCCAAGATCTATCTACTAGATTGTAGCAACGAGTCGATAGAATACTAACCCTCGAAGATCCAAAGCGGTTAACGAGAGCAGATTCTCGTGGATGATGTAGTCGTACACTTGCCGATCTCAAGATCGCGTAGACGATCCTTCCGGCGCTGCGTTCCGGCAGCGCTTCCATAGTCGGTCACACGTTCGGTACTCGATGAAGACCTTCCTCTCCCTTGTTCCAGCAGGCAGCAGAGGTTGTAGCACTCTCCTCGTGATTCCGGCAGCACGACGGCGTGGTACCGAAAGTATAGGGGAGATCTCGCAGGGTTTCGCCTTAAGCCGGAGCGAGTATGGTGGACTATGAGAGAGGCCTTGGCGATCTAGGGTTTAGAGGCATCAAGGGAGGAAGCTTGGCCGGCGGCTAGGGCTTGGGGAGAGCCCCAACTCGCCGAGTTGGAGGGGAAACCCTAGGCGGCGACGGCGGCTGCACTTGGAGGTAGAGGCGCCAAAGCTAGGGTTTGAGGTGTGTGTAAGAGGGGCACCCCTACCCCTTCTTTTATAGGTGGGAAGGAGGCGCCTAGGAGGAGGGAGTCCTCCTCCAACTCCTCCTCCTTGGCCGGCAGGTGGAGGGAGTGGGACTTCCTCCCCAAGTAGGTTTCCTATTCTCCCTCCACCAAGCAAACTTGCCGTTTGACTTTTTCAAATTGGCGTTTGATTTTTCAAACTAGGATTTGATTCATCCCTTTATTTTGCTCAGCGATGACACCTAGTACATGATGCAACCATTCCAACTTGTTATGACACATTCATGTACCCTTCCCCTCCGGAGTGCCGGACATTCCGGAACCTTCTAGAACATTCCCGATGAAAACACCGGAATCATTCTCCAACCCCGAAACAGGACTTTCCTTATATGAATCTTATTCTCCGGACCATTATGGATCTCCTCGTGATATCCCGGATCCCATCCGAGACTCCGAACAACATTCGGTCTCTTACTCATCATTCCATAACTACTCAACAACATCGAATCCTTAAGTGTGTCTCCCTACGGTTCGTGAATTATGCGGACATGACCGAGACACTTCTCCGATCAATAACCAATAGAGGAATCTGGAAATTCATATGGCTCCCACATATTTCTACGATTACTTTGCGATCGAATGAACCACTTACATACGATACCAATTTCCCTTTGCCTCACGATAGTTTACTTATCCGAGGTTTTGATCGTCGGTATCTCTGCATACCTAGTTCAACCTCGTTACCGATAAGTACTCTTTTCTCGTTCCCGTGATATGTGATCCCTTGTGAGCCAGTCACATGCTTGCAAGCTAATTGGATGACATTCCACCGAGAGGGCCCAGAGTATATCTATCCGTCATATGGGTGGACAAATCTCACTCTTGATCCATGTGTTTCAACCCATACTTTCCGAACACTCAATGCCATCTTTATAGCCACCCAGTTACGGTGTGGTGTTTGATGTCATCAAAGCATCCTTCCGGTGATGGTGATAAGCATGATCTCATGGTCGAAGGAATTAGGTTACTATGTATCAGAAAGCTTATAGCAAATGAACTATTTAAATGACTTGATCTTTATGCTACGCTTAACTACAGGAGTATGTCCATCACATCATTCTCCTAATGATATGACCCTGCTGTTTAATAACATCTCTATGTTCATGATCAGGAAACCATGATCATATATTAACCAACAAGCTAGTTTAACAAGAGGCTTTACTAGGGACTCTTTTACGTTTACAAATCACACAAGTATTAATGTTTCCGGTTAATACAATTATAGCATGGTATGTAAACATTTATCATAAGTATGAAGATATGATAATAACCACTTTATTATTGCCTCTTGGGCATATCTCCAACAGTCTCCCACTTGCACTAGAGTCAATAATCTAGTTTCAAATCTTTGTGTATTCAACACCTATGGCTTTCTGGTGTCGTATGTACATGATTGCTAGTGGTCAACTGATCTCCGGATCTGACACTTCCAGGTCCGTGTGTAATTGTATGTCTTTGCGTCTCTACGCATCACTCATTCTCTAATGAGATGGCTTTGTACAAATTTGGTCCTTTGGTGTGACCTTTAGTTCTTTGGGGTTAAAACATGTTGATAATATTGTCGTACAATATATCTTCATAGTATTATCCTGCTGTAAACTACACCTAGTTTGATAACAAACTACTTGACACAAATGCCCTCTTTTGCTGCTATAACAACAGTTATATACTTAGCCTTCTGTTGTAGTATCTGTCACAATGTCTCAACTTTGGAACTCATCCAAATCCATTATGGAACTTACTTTCCATCATATTGTGCCACCCTTAGTTTAGATTGAGATAAACTTAATTTGTACTTTGTGACAAAACTAGTATCAATGTAATTCATTTACAATGAACTAACCATCTATTTGTCACTTCTACAAAATAATATATTCTTATTTCTTTTACAAGATCATAAGAATATCTTTACTATTGTCCAATAATCATCTTATGAATCATTCTGGTATACGCTTATAACATTTAGAGCATAGGACATATCTGGATTTGTACACACCACAACATGATTGATAAAATACTCTTTGTGATTTTATACATCAAGTATCAATCTATACTTGAATCTTTGTTTCACTTACCAAGTGTCAATACACTTGAATATATCATCAATATTGAAATCATTCAATCCTTTCTGTGCGACAAGAACCTTTCTTGTAGTTTCTATATTGAACTTATTCAATACATCATCTATGTACTTTCGGCACAACCATATTAGCGTCTATTGATGCCAAATATTTGGGTTCTGCCTAAGTCTTTCATCGGGATGAAATTCTTAATATGTGTTAATAAAAGATACATCATTTCTAATCAACAATATGTCTTCCACATAATGTATTAGAAACATGTCTTAGCGCTCCCACTTAATTTCTTGCAAATGCAAGCATCTTCATTGTCTCTGATGAAATTAAACTCTTTTAACAGTTTCATCATAGTGAAGATTCCAACTCCGCGATGCTCACTTCAACCATTGAAGTTTGCATATGCTTTAAGCATCCTTTGAAATTACAAAACCCTATGGACCGTGTTACGCACATGTCCTAGGTATCAATTCTATTAGAAGAACTTGTTTTGTTTATTCAACTACCACATAACAAAATTATATGTAGTGGCTGCTACATTAATCCGTATAGACTAAATATCGCTATGAAAGATCAAATCTTGTCATAGTCAACCTTTGAACATTGTTGTGAACTCTTTCCCAACATGTCGACTATTTTATAGATGTGAAACATCCATGTCTATTTCTTTATAGATCCAAACACAACTGTAAGGTCTTACACCTTTCTCGAGGGTCCTTCAAGTTCAAAACTTGATTTCTCATGTATGGAACTATCACGGATTTTATGGCTTCAAGCCATTTTATGGAGTTAGGGCCCATCATCGCTTATTTGTATGTAGTCCGTTCATTATTCTCAAATAATGATTCAACCCTCAAATCTTGGTATTTGATTGTTTACTCGACCTACTTGGTTCAATAGAAACTTTAACCTCCGTAACCACAACCTTTGAGGCACGTGAGCCATGAGCATTGTTGCTTCCTCCGGAACACTTTTCGGCGCTGCGCAACTCTGCACATATAGCTAAGGTTCTTTTAACCTTATCAAAGTTCTATTGTCCTCCCACTTAACTTTTCACGAAAAATTCCTTCTCAAAGAAACTTGACGTTCTAAGCGACAAACATTTTTGTCTTTGGTGTTATGGAGGAATACTTAACTATTATTCAAAATAACATACAAAGATATGTTCATCCGATTTTGGTTGCAAACATCTTTCTTATGCATAGCATACCAATTTTTAAGAAAGGACAACTTGGGTTTTATCCCAAACCATAACTTTATATGGTGTCAATTCAACGGATTATGATGGAGCTCTTTTAAGTGTAAAAACGGTAGTCTCTAAAGCTTTTAATCTTTAAAATATAATGGCAGTTTTATGAATTACACCTTTGATCTTACCATGTCAAACAAGGTTTAATTACATATCTCAAACTCTCCATACTCTTATGGTGTTTCGAAAAATGCAAATCCACGGAACGATTCCTTAAATCTTAGGTATTATGCTAAACTTGTAACTCAAATATCTTCCTTTATGATCTTATCATAAACTATTTATATTCTTGTTACAATGATTTTGCACTTCATCTTGAAAGTCTTTGAACTTTTCAAATGTTTCATACTTCATCCTTATTAAGTAAATATTCATATATTCACTCAAATTTTCGGAGAAAGCATATGAAGTTGAAATCCATCGCTCTTGACTACACATAATGGACTTCATACAACAATATGTACAAGTTCCAATAAGCTAGTCATTCGTTTCCTTTTGGCCTATGAACAAAGTTTTAATTATCTCCAGGAAAGTTTCACAAGCATCATTTGATTAAAAATCAAAAGACTCCAAAGTTCCATCCACATGGAGTTTCTTCATGTTTTCTTTCCAATATAATTTAAACTTCGATGTCACTTCCTAAATGTTATTTTAATCAATTTGTCTTTCGACATTTTTAGCATTAGTTTTATGGATGTGATTTCTCCAACGAGATTTGTGAATCATCCATCCTTTATGGATTACGGCAATTATTTGAACAACCCTTTTGTTCTCATAATACCTGGTAAAACAAATCTTGAAGGCAAACTTTGATGTTTAACAAGCAGCACAATAACCCTTTATTTGTTCTCGATGAACATCATCACATATTTTTTTGCTAGTTACTTAGGCCATTGTAGTTCATGAATTGTGTTGTTTCGTATGACGATTCACACCAACAAATTCAGTATCAAATACTTAAGAACCACATTGTTTAATAAGCAAAGAATATAGCCATAACATGTATATCATCTATATACTTAAGCTGAACAATTCTAGTCTTTTCTTTTCTGCCATATATTTATGAGATTCTCTTTCAGTATTTCCTTTTCTGTTTGAAAGAATCTATCAATATCAATAGTGGAGCCACATACATGACACATAGTCCAAAGCATGTATAGTTAAATACCAATGTCTTTGGACTTGCACTTTGAAGTAGATCACCATCATCAAATGTTTGGTGTTCTTTCAAATTCCTTTCTTTAGTAATCTCTTGGTGTAGTAAACATTTTACCTACATCAAATATTCACTCTTATCATGGATTTATCCATGATCAAGCTACTTTTAGCTTATAACGGTTAATCGCGAGTATAATGTTGCTCTCCAAAACCTTTTGGAGGATTAGGACAACTAGTGTCTCCAACCTTTTGCAAATTCTTATCAAATATGAGAACATGACTTTTGCCATATTATACTCTATCATGTTGCAACCAAAACTTTGTTTCAGATATCATAATATCTTCCACACATCATGGTTTCTGAAACAACTCTTTCAGATCTTAGATAACCTTGATATTAAGACAATTCTTTGAATATCAAGAATCATGGAGACAAACATGATACTCATATACTAACACTTGGAATTTTCACTCTTGATTTAATACCAATTATTAATCTTCATGGAGTAACCGGAACTTACTGAAAGTTTGCAATAGGACTTTTAAACTTTAGATTAACACTTCAAAAACAATACGATACCAGTTCGTAAAGTAACTAACCAGAATTCTATAGTTCTATCATCTCAATTATAACTAAGCGCAAGGTGGTAAACGGATGCCAATGACTACAACAATTATGCAAATTCACTTGATTTAATTTATGATAAATAGTGTTCAACTTTTATTTACATTGCCGTTGAACTCCCACTCAAAACAATATCCCTCACATTGTTTTAGTGATCACACGAACCAAATCCACCACATCAAAACCGATCATCACGAGAGTTGATGTAGCTTCAATGGCGAACAATCAACATGTTCATCATATCTACTATATGACTCATGCTTTACCTTTCGGTGATCCGTGTTCCGAGACCATGTATGTACATGCTAGGCTCGTCAAGATCAAACCTTAGCTTCCGCATGAGCAAATCTGGCTTGCTCACATTGTATACACTCGCAAAATCTAACACACCCGATCATCACCTGGTGCTTCGAAACAACGAGCTTTAGCAACGGTGCTTACTAAGGATGAACACTTTAAAACTTGAAATTTGTGTGCTTGAGGGATCATCTTATGATGATACCGTCGTGAACTAAGCAATACAAGATGCATAAAAGGATTAACATCACATGCAATTCATAATATGTGATATGATATGGCCTTTCTTCTTGTGCTTCTGATCTCCATCTTCAAGCACGAACATGATCTCCATCATCACCGGTGTGGCGTCAAGGTCAATGGCGCCGCTTCATGGTTGTCTTCCACCAACATCAACTATTACAACTACTTTAAATAATAGACACGAAGGACTTAACGGAAAACAACCATATGGCTCCTGCCGGTTGCCAACTTACAATAAGGAACATTGCATACATCATATATAATCACAATCATGGCCATATCACATCACAGCACACCCCTGCAAAACAAAGTTAGACGCCTCTAATTTTCTTTGCATGTTTTACGTGGCTTGGGGCTTTCAATAAGTGTCGTTCTAACTTACGAACAAGAACCACAACATTGATACTAGTATTGTCAATCACCCGTTGTAAATTGAATCTTAACTATGTTGGGAGAAACAGGCACCCGCAAAGCCACTTATGCAATACAAGTTGCATGTCAAGCGTGGAGCAAGTCTCATGAACGATGTCATGTAAGGTTAGCCCGGGCCGCTTCATCCCACCATCCCGCAAGATGCAAAGTACACAAGAAGCAATCGACAACAAAAGCATCAACGCCCACAATGACCATTGTGTTCTACTCGTGCAACAGATCTACATATAGACACGGCTCTCATACCACTGTAGGGGTTCATAGCATGGAAAACAAAAATTTTCTACCGCATGAACACACAATCAAGATCTAATCTATGATCAAGTCAAGATCTATCTACTAGATTGTAGCAACGAGTCGATAGAATACTAACCCTCGAAGATCCAAAGCGGTTAACGAGAGCAGATTCTCGTGGATGATGTAGTCGTACACTTGCCGATCTCAAGATCGCGTAGACGATCCTTCCGGCGTTGCGTTCCGGCAGCGCTTCCGTAGTCGGTCACACGTTCGGTACTCGATGAAGACCTTCCTCTCCCTTGTTCCAGCAGGCAGCGGAGGTTGTAGCACTCTCCTCGTGATTCCGACAGCACGACGGCGTGGTACCGGAAGTAGAGGGGAGATCTCGCAGGGCTTCGCCTTAAGCCGGAGCGAGTATGGTGGACTATGAGAGAGGCCTTGGCGATCTAGGGTTTAGAGGCATCAAGGGAGGAAGCTTGGCCGGTGGCTAGGGCTTGGGGAGAGCCCCAACTCGCCGAGTTGGAGGGGAAACCCTAGGCGGCGACGGCGGCTGCACTTGGAGGTAGAGGCGCCAAAGCTAGGGTTTGAGGTGTGTGTAAGAGGGGCACCCCTGCCCCTTCTTTTATAGGTGGGAGGGAGGCGCCTAGGAGGAGGGAGTCCTCCTCCAACTCCTCCTCCTTGGCCGGCGGGTGGAGGGAGTGGGACTTCCTCCCCAAGTAGGTTTCCTACTCTCCCTCCACCAAGCAAACTTGCTGTTTGACTTTTTCAAATTGGCGTTTGACTTTTCAAACTAGGATTTGATTCATCCCTTTATTTTGCTCAGCGATGACACCTAGTACATGATGCAACCATTCCAACTTGTTATGACACATTCATGTACCCTTTCCCTCCGGAGTGCCGGACATTCCGGAACCTTCTAGAACATTCCCGATGAAAACACCGGAACCATTCTCCAACCCCGAAACAGGACTTTCCTTATATGAATCTTATTCTCCGGACCATTCCAGATCTCCTCGTGATATCCCGGATCCCATCCGAGACTGCGAACAACATTCGGTCTCTTACTCATCATTCCATAACTACTCAACAACATCGAATCCTTAAGTGTGTCTCCCTACGGTTCGTGAATTATGTGGACATGACCGAGACACTTCTCCGATCAATAACCAATAGAGAAATCTGGAAATTCATATGGCTCCCACATATTTCTACGATTACTTTGCGATCAAATGAACCACTTACATACGATACCAATTTCCCTTTGTCTCACGATAGTTTACTTATCCGAGGTTTTGATCGTCGGTATCTCTGCATACCTAGTTCAACCTCGTTACCGATAAGTACTCTTTTCTCGTTCCCATGATATGTGATCCCTTGTGAGCCAGTCACATGCTTGCAAGCTAATTGGATGATATTCCACCGAGAGGGCCCAGAGTATATCTATCCGTCATATGGGTGGACAAATCCCACTCTTGATCCATGTGTTTCAACCCATACTTTCCGAACACTCAATGCCACCTTTATAGCCACCCAGTTACGGTGTGGTGTTTGATGTCATCAAAGCATCCTTCCGGTGATGGTGATAAGCATGATCTCATGGTCGAAGGAATTAGGTTACTATGTATCAGAAAGCTTATAGCAAATGAACTATTTAAATGACTTGATCTTTATGCTACGCTTAACTACAGGAGTATGTCCATCACATCATTCTCCTAATGATATGACCCTGTTGTTTAATAACATCTCTATGTTCATGATCAGGAAACCATGATCATATATTAACCAACAAGCTAGTTTAACAAGAGGCTTTACTAGGGACTCTTTTACGTTTACAAATCACACAAGTATTAATGTTTTCGGTTAATACAATTATAGCATGGTATGTAAACATTTATCATAAGTATGAAGATATGATAATAACCACTTTATTATTGCCTCTTGGGCGTATCTCCAACATGCGTATGCCACCAACCTGGTCTCCAACAGCTACTAGAGAGTCAGATCTGGGCGAGCTCGCGTAGATCTGACGACTACCAAGGTAGCATGGTCACCGTAGAAGTAGGAGCCTGTTACACCGCCACGGAGCATGCAAACCCTATGCTCACAGGGGAGACCACCATCCGCCCAGTGGAGGAGCCACAACTAAGATGTATAGACAATTGACCACACGTTTTTTTGCAATACAAGCAAAAGTATGCAAAAAAATATTTAAAAATACATATAAATACATGTATTTGACAACACAATTTTAAACTGACTACACATGGTTGATGTCCTGGGTCGGGCACTGCACCCTTCCCATATCTCTAGAAGCAAGACACATGCCAACGCATGTGTCAACTGCCACATTGGCGCCCCAAATGTCACGTGCCGAAGCACATGGCCAACGGAGCCATGAGCTGCACCAAGCTAGAGTTCCATCTCGCCACTAAGGCCACCGACATCCGCTCAAAGTTGACAGAGGCCATGCTGCATCGTGCGAGGAGGTCTGAACCTCCCCACTAATAGCTAACGGCCAACGCACAAGCTATAAGAAGGCTTCGTCGTCGCTCGTTGGTCTGTCTTGGCCCAACGACTTCCTTCAACCGGTGGGGGTGTGGGGGGAAGGGGGAGGGGTATGGGGCTAAATGGGAGCAATATGTAAATCTTAATTAGGGTTATCTTCATTTACATTACTCCTTTTGAGGGATTATAGGTCTTACGCATATTCTTGCCAATTTGACCACTAAAATATAAATTGTACTATAATATAATAAATTATATCTTTAAATTATCTATAGTTTCTGATGACATATCTTTTGAAACATCTACCTACCTTATATTAGGTTGGACAAATTGAAATTAGGGCAAAATCCGGAAGTCACTGTCCTGTTGAAGTGGTAGTAGGTGTTTCTTTTCTCTCCCGAAGAAATCAGCCTGAATTAATTGTGTACGATGTCCTCAATGCATTATGCCTACAACATAGGTCCTCGTCCTTGCTATGTTTCGACGGGCCTCTGTTGCGTGCATGGCAAGAACAACGGCGGTCGGTTGATGACGGAAAAGAAAAATATGCCTGCTAGCTAGCTCGTGCCTCTGCCGGTAGTTGCAAGTCAACTAGAATCGCAAAGTAGTGTTATACTTTGAGCTCCGGATCGATCGATGCACGTCGGCCGTGATGTCTTCTCTTGTGATCTTCTCCTCGCAATGTTTATTCTAGTGGTTCGAGGAGCACGGAAGTTGATCACGGTATGGCACGTGTGGACTGTTTTTCTTTGCCTCGACAGAGACGAAAACCAAAATGAAAGCATGGCTGCCTGTAATTCCCCCTAGCAAAAGCTGCCCTTCTTCTAGTAGGTCGTCGGAATCAAGTCGGCTGCTTTCTTTTTTTATTGAAGTCCGGTGCATGTACTGATTGGTTTTTTCTGGTACTAGAAGAAAAACGATCTATACAAGCTGCATGTTACTACTCCACCCAGGCTCAATCACGAACCATCTTTTCCCAAGCGACTTGACACGCGGACCACGTACCGTGTCTTTGGAAACGCTCCGATTATCTCCACTAGATCAACCATCTATCTACGCTCCCCACTAGATCAACCATACCTCGGAATCGCAAGCATGTGCCACTTCGATGTCACAACGTTTTCACACTCTTTGCACTTCAACATACCAGTTCTTCAAAGAAGAACATATTTCCGCTGAGTCAACGTGAGACCACCAACACGACGAGTTACTTTAATACCAAGAAAATAATAAAGCATATCAAGATCTTTAACTGCAAACTCCTGACGAAGTCCATAAAGAAGATGATCAAAAGCCTATGAAGAGCTGACATCAGAAGATATACTATAACATCTGATTGCTGAAGTATAAATAAAGATGTGTCAGCATAGACTCCACAAAACCATGCCATCTTAACACTGTAGCTAATCGTGCAAGTTAAGCACAAGGAGCCTATTTTATGCCATAGATAGCTTTAGACATGGGACACAAATGATGATGGCGGCCAGTATTCTCAAAACCAGGGGCTGACACATAAAATCTTTCTCCTCAAGAACGCCATTGAGAAAGGCATTCTAAATATCAAGGTGACGCATAACCATCCACGGGTAACTGCAAGTGAGATAAGCAAATGAATGGTTGTAGGCTTGACCACATGACTGAAGGTATCTTCATAGTCTAACTCATATCTCAGTTTGAACCCTTTAGCAACCAATCTAGCTTTATACCTTCCAATAGTGTCATTAGCATGCCGCTTAACCTTGAACAACCATTTTGAATCAATAATATTAATACCAGAACGAGGAGGAGTGGGCTGCCATGTATCATTTTTTATCAAGGCCTCAAATTCGGTCTCCATCGCTTCACGCCAATGAGGAATACCCAATGCGACACGAAAATAACGAGGCTCGGAATGAGGATCATGTTGGGTTCGCAACATAGAAAACAAAAATTTCCTACGATATGAACAACTAAGCACCAAGATCTTTCTATCTAGATACAAGCAACGGGTGGATATACATCCATAGAGAACTTACCCTCAAAGACTGACAAAGTGTTACGAGATTATTATTGTGGACGATGCAGTCGTTCGCTTGCCGATCTCAAGATCGTGATTATGTCCAGCAAGTCCAGCAGGTCCAGCACCAGCAAGTCCAGCCACAAATCAGCAGCGCATTCGTGATCGCACACATGTCCAGTACCCCGACAACCTCCATCCCTCGCTCTAGCAAACCAGTGGAAGCTACAGATCCTTCCAGAGAAACCACCAAGAACATGTACTTCGCTAGTCCAAAGCCATGGAGAATTTACTAGAGGAGGAGAGAGATTCTTCGAGAGGAGGTGTGAGAGGATAGGAGAGGAGGAGGCCTCCTTCTATAGGGGAGGGGGCTGCCCAAGGGTCATGGCTGCTGGCCATGGAGGTGCCCTCACATCTCCCTCCATAATGGTGAGTGGAGCTTCCACTAAGCCCATTACCATTAATTTCAACTCCACTCAAAGTTGCCCAAAATTAATGCAATCTCACAATAATAAAAACCATTTTTATTTATTTTATTCAGAATTTTATTAATTATTTTAATTAAAATAATCACATAAAACCCCTTACAACATTAAGATATCACATACAAAACCAATTTTAGCTATTTGACCCGAAACAATTCTGGTGTCTATCGAAATAATTTCAGCGCTTTCAAAACCTTTTTCCGGTATTATATCTACCCCATTTGTTGTCGGTATACCTTAAGTGTGTCACCCTACAGTTTATTAATAATGCAGACATGATCGAGACCCCTCTTCGATCAATAATAAGTAGCAGGACCTGGAGATCTATATTAACTCCCACACATTTAACGATGACTTAGTGATCGTGAGAACCTTTGACGTCATAACTAAATCCCATTGTCTCGCGATATATTACATATCCGAGATTCGATCATCGGTATCCCCATACATAGTTTAATATCGTTATCGACAAGTACTCTTTTTGAAGGGAATATGCCCGAGAGGCAATAATAAAGTGGTTATTATCGTATTCCTTATTTATGATAAATGTTTATTTTGCATGCTATAATTTATTAATATGGAAACGTTAATACATGTGTGTTTAATAAACAAAAAGAAAGTTCCTAGTTATGCCTCTCTTATAAACTAGCTCGTTGATTAACAAGACGATCAAAGGTTTCCTGATCATGGACATTGGATGTTGTTAATAACGAGATCACAACATTATTGGAATGGTGTGATGAACATTCATCTGAAGTATAGCATTACGATCAAGGTCATTATGTTTATATTGCTACAACATCATACAAAGTAATCTTAGTCCTTAGACCATGAGATCATGTCAATCACTAACACTGGAAGAGTATCTTGATAACATCAAACGTCACACCGTAATAGGATGACTATAAAGATGGGTTCAGTGCTAGGAAGGTATTATGTTGAGGCTCATGTATCAAGAGTGGAATTTGTCCATCCCGATGACGGAGAGATATACTCTGGGCCCTCTTGGTGATATCACATTAGTTAGCTTGCAAGCAAGTGATTTGATCACTAGAATGTTATATCACGGGAACAAGAAAAGAGTACATGTCGGTAACGAGATCAAACTAGGTGTGGAGATACCGATGATCGAATCTCGGGCATGTAATATATCGCGAGACAAAGTGACGAGGTTTGTTCTCGCCAATGCCTATTGTTATGAGCTTGGGTTTTGGAGAAGATGGGGGTGCTAGAGATCGCGGAACGGTTAACAGACAAGCAACCAGCGGATACGAGATTTACCCAGGTTCAGGCCCCGGAGGGAAAACCCTACTCCTGCTTGTCTGCTGTTGATTACGGCGGAATCGAAGGTTACAGGGGTGCGCAGATGCAATCTGGCGTGGAGGTGTGTATGCGGTGAAAAGGATTAGATCTGTAGATCTGTCTATTGCGTACGTGCCCTCCTCGTTGGACCCTCCTAGCCTTTATATATGGGGAGGCTAGGTCTCAGGTACCGATGCGAGTAGGTTACAAGTTGTATTCAAACTCTAGTCTTGAGGTTTCCTTGTCTTGTGCGCTTGGGAGTTCGTGTTCACATGAGCTTCATAGCAGCCGAAACGTCATGAGCATCATGGACCCTGACAGGTCGTCGAGTGAGCCTTCCGTCAGGCTGGACCAGGTAGGCTAACATCGGGTACCCGTAGGGCATATCCATGTCAGTATCCCTCGAGTGTCCATCCGAAACGTAGATTCGGGTGGAGACTTAGTTGTCTTGAACTTTGCATTTGGATGTCGGAGTCGAAAGTTGTGTCGAGTGTGAAGCACTTCACCCGAAAGTTCATCGGGTCAGCTGAATTTGTTCAGTTGTTGTAGAGGAGTCATCATTATGGACGTAGTCAACACAATGGACTATAGGGTGCGCGACCAGCGCTCCCTATGGGAGTAGCCCCAGAGTATCTGTTCGAGTCGTAGACTCGAGCAGAAACTTATAGTCGTCGGTTGTGTGATACGGTGATCCAAAAGTTCTTTGGATGACCTTGCAGATGTCCTGAATGCCTTCATTTTTTCGAGTGCGCGACCAGTGCTCCAGTTTGGAGTATCCCCCGAGTGTCTGGCGGACTTGTCGACTCGGGCAGAGACTCGAGTTTTGTGAAGTTGTAGTCGACAATCTTGTGGGCGTACCGCTCATCCGGAAGTACATCGGGTGCGCGACCAGCGCTCCTGATAGGAGTAGCCCCCGAGTGTCTAGTCGAGTCGCAGACTCGAGTGGAGACTCATGCGAGGAGAAACCACTGACCCGGAAGTGCATCGAGTCAGCGTCTCATGCATAAGGAGCCAGGAGTTGACGTAGTGGAGTCACACGACGTTTAGCCGGAAGGATTCGATGTTCTGAATGAAGTTTAAGTCGTTGCTTCTGTCAGGCATGCAACCAGCGTCGCGTCTGTGTAGCATCGAACGATGCAACCATCCGAGGAGAGACTCGACTCGGGTCTTGAGTTTATAGCGTGGCCAGTTGTTTTGTCGACTCCTATTGGAGGACCCAATAGAATAGCTCGGTGCAGTCGACGTCCTTGTAAGCTGCAGAAAACATGAAGAATTGTGAAGTACTTGTATCTCGTAAAGAATAGTTGCTTGTCGGCTTGTAAAGTAAGATTCTAGTGCCGATCGAGTCGATACTTTTGCACTATTTGCTAGACCTTTTCGTTAGCCTGATTACCCTTAGTCTCAGTACCTTGCCGAGGCACTCGGAAGTCAAGGATTCGACGATCAGGCAGAATCAGCTACTCAGGCTGTCGCGTTCGAGGTGTTCGAGTGCGTGGAGCCGATGGCACATTAGGTTACTCAAAGAGGGCGCAGCCCTCGAGTATTTCGAGTGCGAGTTAAAATTGAAAACAGCTCTAAGTAGAGGGAAACTTAGCTTTGTTTGTTGCCGTGGCGAAGTTGATGCGATAGCGGGTCACACGGCGGATGTAGTCGACGCGGCGGACCGTAGTCATAGCAACGACGGGTTCCTGGGGTCGATGGCGGCAACAAGCTCCGTATCCGAAGATTGTCGCACTCGAAGACCACATTGGGTCATCGCATCCGAACAACGCAGTGGGTCACCATATCCGAAGACACACAGTTCGTCGGAGTCGAAGACCGCAGCGGGTTGCTGGAGCCAAAGGTCGCGGCTGGTCGCCAAAATGGAGGGAGCCCCCGAGTCGTTGGACCCAAAGATCGTAGAGGATGATCGGAGTCGATGGGCCCCCTGATTCGCGGTTGCTGAAGCCGATGCGACCGGTCGCTGCAATCGAAGATCGCATCGGGTAGTCGCAGTCGGAAGCCGCAACAGGTCGATGGTCGCGAGTCATGTGGCCAAGTGGGCGTTGCCCCCGAGCGTGGAGTTGATGTGGTCGAGGCGGCGTCCGATAGCCGTTGCGGCTGACCGGAGTCAACGCGGCAGCAGGTCGCCAAGGCCGATGGTGACGGTAGTTTGCCGCAACCGAAGATTGCAAAGGGTCGACGTAGTACATGTCGTCAGGGTCGAAGACCACAACGGGTCACGCGGCGGAGTTGGCGCAGCCCCGGGTGTAGATTCAATGCGGTCGTGTAGTCGAGGTCGCATGTAGCGGACGTAGTCGATGTGGCGGATCAGAGTTGATGCGACAACGAGTTGCGCAGCACGCAAAGCCAACGTCATAGCAAGTCACATGCAATCGGAGATTGTAGTGGGGTAACCGCAGTCAAAAACTGAAGTGGACCGCTTGATTTTTATACGGAAGAGTCGATGCGCATACGTGAATTTGACACGGTGAACACTGAGCCATCTCCATGGTTTCGTGTATCTGTTCGCATCGATATATTTTATTTCTGGTATCCGATCCAGATTTCTCTTTTTTCATGAAACCGAGCAGTCAAATCCTGGCCGTGAAGTTGCAAAGCTGTTTTTGCTAGTAGCATCGAGTTTCCTTTTCTTCAATGAGGTACGGAGAATCTTTTTCCCTTTTTCTTTGACTAGGTCAGGTGAGAATCACACCTTCACGTGGATGAGCAGCCAAGGGGCACGTTTCACGAGGACAGCTTGGTCTTCACATGACTTGCTTTGCTTCAGCTTTCCTGTACTTGATTGTCTCGTAGCGATTTGCATCTTCAAAAATCAGACGAGTCGACGCGAAACAAGTCATGGACCGATCGGTGGCTTGTAGATTTTTCCAGATGCGATTTGGCTGGTGGCGGTGAGGGATCCCGCCAGGATCTTGATTTCACGCGCAACTTTTTCTCATGGATGAGTTGTAGATCGTAGGATGTCGTAGACCGTGGTGGATGGGAACGTCACGATCACAAAATCAGCGCCCCCGATCTCCACGGACGGAGCCAATTGACGAGGTTTGTTCTCGTCAATGCCCATTGTTATGAGCTTGGGTTTTGGAGAAGATGGGGGTACTGGTGATCGCGGAACGGTTAACAGACAAGCAACCAGAGGACACGAGATTTACCCAGGTTTAGGCCCTCGGAGGGGAAACCCTACTCCTGCTTGTCTTCTCTTGATTATGGTGGAACCGAAGGTTACAGAGGTGCAGATGCAATCTGGCATGGAGGTGTGTATGTGGTGAAAATGATTAGATATGTAGATCTATCTATTGCGTACGTGCCCTCCTTGTTGGACCCTCCTAGCCTTTATATATGGGGAGGCTAGGTCTCAAGTACCGATACGAGTAGGTTGCAAGTTGTATTCAAACTCTATTCTTGAGGTTTCCTTGTATTGTGCGCTTGGGAGTCCATGTTCACATGAGCTTCATAGCAGCCGAAACATCATGAGCGTCATGGACCCTGGCAGGTCGTCAAGTGGGCCTTCCGTCGGGCTGGACCAGGTAGGCTAACATCGGGTACCCGTAGGGCATATCCATGTCACAAAGGGATTGAGTTACAGGCGTATAAGGTTCACACGATCACAGAAGTCATCGTTGAATATGTGGGAGTCAGTACGGATCTCCAGGTCCCGCTGTTGATTATTGATCGGAGAGGGGTCTCGATCATGTCTACATTATTCGCGAACCGTAGGGTGACACACTTAAGGGATACCGACACCATTCGGAGCAAATGATATGCCAGAGAAAGAAAAAGGAAAGCGCAGGAATTTATTTCACTAAACATCGAAACTGTTTTAGTTGAAATTGCTGAAACTGGTTCTGGATGTGAAATTGAAATGTTATAAGGGGTTTTATGTAAATGTTTGTTAATTAGAGTAATTAACAAAATTTTGAATAAATAAATAAAAGAGTTTTATTTAAATGAGAGCTTGCATTAAATTTGGTGGGAATTTAATGCATGCGAGTGGATTTTTGAGCGGAGGCATGTTTATGTGAGTGAAGGCTTTTCATTTTGAGTGGGAGCTCCACCTACTTGAATATGGAAGAAGTGGGGGCAGCCACCATGGGCTGGGTGCCATGCCCCTTGGATGCTCCCCCTCTCCCTATAAAAGGCCTCCCTCTCCTCCTCTCAAAGTACATCTCCTGGCGAAGGATCTCTCTTCCCCTTTAGAATTCCCCCATGATCTCGGATTAGCGAGATACATGTTCCCGGTGGCTTTTTTGGAAGGATTTGTTGCTTCCGCTGCTTCGCTGGAGCGAGGGCGTGGAGGTTTTCGGGGTACCCGGACGTGTGTGCGATCACGGATGCACCACTGCTTTGCGGTGCTGGACTTGATGGTGCTGGACCGGCTAGACCAGATGGACTTCATCACGATCTTGAGATCAGCAAGCGTTCGACTACATCATTCACGAGTACAACCTCGTTAACGCTATTCGGTCTTCGAGGGTATGTATTCTATGGATGTATATCCACCCGTTGCTTGTATCTAGTAGATAGATCTTGGTACTTAGTTCCCATCATAGGAAATTTTTTGTTTTCTAGGCTGTGAGCCCTACAGTGGTATCAGAGCCAGATATATGCGTAGATGCTTTGCACCAGTAGTACACATATGTATATGTGGGCAATGATGATCATGTTATTGCTTCTTAGTTTTACTTTGGATATTGGTGGCATAGTGGGATGAAGCGGCCCGGACAAACTTTACATGTCCTCGCACATGAGATCTGTTTCACACTTGACATGCAACTAGTTTTGCATATGTGGCTAGCGGGTGTCTGTCTCTCCTACTATAGTCAATATCTAATTTGCACTGAGTTGTCAACAATTTGTTTATCCTCTTTGTGGTTCATGTTCATAGGTAAGAACGGTTCTATCTTCGAAAGCGCTAAGCCACGTAAAACTTGCAATGGATAAATTAGAGGCGTCTAATTTAGATTGTTGCTGGGCTAGTGTAGATATGGTGATGTTGTAAGTAAAAGTATAATTTGATACTCTTACAACACACATAACGTGTAAGTTCCATAGACCTTGGCCTTACACATAAAGGAATGATGAGGATCATACCACGATGCACAAGATGGATATCAAGTGCAAGAACCATATCATTTCACTTATTAACATGTGATGTTTGTTGCATCTTATATTGCTTGTTTGGCATTTTATTAGCATAATAAGATGATCCCTCATTTAGATATCAAGATAAAAAATGTGTTCTCCCTTAAGTATGCACCGATTATGTTTTGTCGCTCCAAGACATCACGTGATGATCGGGTGTTCTTGGATCCACGATCATATATCGGGTGTAAGACAGTTTATACACGCGAATATTAAGGTTCTTACTTGGCGAGCCTAGCATGTACAGACATGGCCTCGGAACACGGACCGAAAGGTTAAGCATGAGTCATATGAAAGATATGATGCCCATTTGATGCTCGCCTTTGAAGCTACACCGACTCACGTGATGATCGGACTTGGTGTCGTGGATTTGGTTCATGTAATCACCAAAAAGACACGAGGGATGTCGTTTTTGAGTGGGAGTTCATTTCTAAATTGGAGTAGTAGAACTCAATTTATCATAAATTAAATCAAAGTGAATTTGCATAATTTTTTGTAGTCATTGGCATTCGTTCACCACCTTATGCTTATTTGTAATTGAGATAATAGAACTATAGAATTCTGGATATTCACTTTACGAACTGGTATCGTATTGTGTTGAGTCTCAATCTAAAGTTTAAATTCCTATTGCAAACTTTTAGCAAACTTTGTTTACTTCGTGAAATTTGATAATTAGTATTAAATCGAGAGTAACAATTCCAGTGTTAGTATCTTAAGTATCATGTTTGCCTCCATGATTCTTGATTTAAATATCAAGATTATCTAGGAGCTAAAAGAATTGTTTTAGAAACCATCATGTGTAGCAGATATAACGATATATGAAACAATGTTTTGGGTGCAATATGATAGAGTATAATATATGTTCTCATATTGGATGAGAATTTGCAAAGGTTGGAGATGCTAGACATCCTAATCATCCAAAAGGGTTTTGGAAAGTAATATTATACTCACGATTCGCCTTTATTAGCTACATTAGCTTGATCATGAAAGTCATCATGATAAGGATGAATAGAAGATGTATGTAAAGTGTTTACTACACTAAAATATTACTAAAGAATGGTTTTTGAAAGAACGCCATTCATTTGATGATGGTGATCTACTTCAAAGTGCAAGTCCAAAGATATTAGTATTTAAATATACATGCTTTGGACTATGAGTCATGTATATGGCGCCACTTTTGATGTTGATAGATTCTTTTAAAAGGAAAAGAAAATGCTGAAACAGAATCTATAAAATATATTTGGCAGAAAAGAAAAGATTGGAAATATCCACTTTAGGTATATAGATGATATACATGTTATGGTTGTATTCTTTGCTTGTTAAACAATGTGGTTCTTGGGTATTGAATACCGAATTGGTTGGTATAAAATTTCAGACAGAACGACGCAATTCATGAACTACAATGGTCTAAGTAATTAGCAAGATAATATGCGATGATGTTCATTGAAAACAAACAAACCGTTGTTTTTATTTCTCGTTGATATCAAAGCTTGCCTTCAAGATTTGTTTTAATAATTGTTATTTAAATCAGGTATTATGAGAATAAAGATTGTTCAAATAATTACCGTATTCCATATAATATGGATGATTTATAAATCTAGTTGGAGAAATCACATCCATAAAAAAATAATGTTAAAATATCGCAAGACAAATGATTGGAAGATTACTTACGAAGTGACATCACCGTTTAAATTATATTGGAAAGAAAACATGAAGAAACTGCATATTCATGGATTTTTAGAGTCTTTGATTTGATCAAGTGACGCTTGTGAGACTTTCCTCGGGATAATTAAAACTTCGTTCAAAGGCCAAAGAAGAACGATCGACTAAATTATTGGAATTTATACATATCGATGTATGTAGTCCATTATGTGTAGTCGTAAGAGATGAATTTCAACTTCATATGCTTTCTTCGGAAATTTGAGTGAATATTCACTTAATGAGAAAGAAGTATGAAATATTTGAAAATGTTCAAAGACTTTCAAGATGAAGTGGAAAATCATTTTAACAAGAAAATAAATGATTTATGATTTTATCATAAAGGGATTTATTTGAGTTGCAAGTGTAACAAGAAAATAAATGATTTATGATTTTATCATAAAGGGATTTATTTGAGTTGCAAATTTAGCAAAACACCCATATTTACATCTCCCGAAACACCATAGGAATATGGAGTGTTTGAGATTTGTAATGAAACCTTGTTTGACATAGTTGGATCAAAGGTGTTATTTATAAAACTGCCATTATGTTTAAAAAAGATTAAAGCTTTAGAGACTACCGCTTTTACACTAAAAATAGCTCCATATTGATCCGTTGAAATGACACCATGTAAGTTATGGTTGGGGGTAAAACCCAAGTTGTCCTTTCTTAAATTTTGGTATACTAAGCATAAGTAAGATGTTTACAACCAAAGTCGGATGAGCATGTCTTTGTAGGTTATTTCGAATAACCATTGGGTATTCCTCCATAACACCGAGGACAAAAGGGTTTGTCGCTTGAAACGTGACGTTTCTTGAAAAAGAAAATTTTCACAAAAAGTTAAGTGGGAGTACAATATAACTTTGAGAAGGTTAATGAACCTTAGATATATGTGCTGAGTTGTGCAGCGTCGGAAATTGTTCCGAAGGCAGTCATAATGCTCATAGCTTATGTGCCTCAAAGGTTGTGGTCACGGAGATCTAAGTTCCTATTGAACCAAGTAGGTCGGATAAACAATCAAATGCTGAGATTTGAGAGTAAATCATTGTTGTTTGATAATGATGAACAACCTACATGCAAAGAAGCGATAATGAGCCCTAACGCCGTCAAATGGCTTGAAGCTATAAAATCCATGATAGTTCCATACACGAGAAATCAAGTTTTGAACTTGGAAGACCCTCTGGAAAGGAGTAAAAACCTATCGGTCGTATTTGGATCTATAAAGAAACAGACATATGGATGTTTCACATCTATGAAATAGTCGACATGTCGTAAATTATTTTATGACAATTTTCAAGGAGTTGACTATGACAAGATTTGATCTTTCGTAGAGATATTTAGTCTGGACGGATTAAAGTAACAACCACTACATATAATTTGGTATATGGTAGATGAATAAAGAAAACAAAGTTCTTCTAATAGAATGGTTACCTAGGACGTGTGCATGACACGATCCAAAGGGTTTTATTAATTCAATGGATTCTAAAAAGGGCATGCAAACTTCAATGGTTGAAGTAAGCATCGCGGAGTTGGAATCTTTACCGTGATGAAACTGTTAAAGGAGTTTTCATCAGGAGATAATGAAGATGCTTACATTTGCAAGAAATTAAGTGGGAGCACTGAGACATATTTCTAATACATTATATGGAGGACATCTTGTTGATTGAAAATGATGTATCTTTTATTGACAAAGGTTAAGAATTTCATTTCGATGAAAGACTTAGGCAAAACCCGAATATTTAGCATGAATGTCTACATAGATAGACTGTAACGCTAATATGGTTATGCCAAACGTACATATCTGAGATATTGAAGGGGTTCAATATAGAAATGACGAGAAAAGGATCCTGTCGCATGGAAAAAGGATTGAATCAAGATTGAAGTGTATCGACACTTGATAAGTGAAACAAGATTCAAGTGCTTTGACACTTGATGACTGCAATAACAAGAATGTTTTAATCAATCATACCATGATATGTACACATCCAAATATGTCCTATGATCTAAATGTTATGAGCATATACCAGAATGAATCATAAAATGATCATTGGACGATAGTAAGGATATTCTTATGATCTTTTGGAAGAACTAAGAATATATTTGTGTAGAGGTGACAAACAATTACAATAGTTCATTGTAAAGCGTTACATTGATACTAGTTTTATCACAAGATACAAAATTAAGTTTATCTCAATTTAAACTATGGGTGGAACAATGAAATGGAAAAAAGTTTCCATGACAGATTTGGATGAATTCCAAAGTTAAGACATTGTGACGGATACTACAACGAAAAGGCTAAGTATATGACTACTACAGTAGCAGCAAAGGAGGGCATTTGTGTCAAGTAGTTTGTTATCTAACTAAGGTATAGTTCGCAACGGGATAACACTAAAGATATATTGTACGACAATAGTATCGACATGATTTGACCTAAAGGAACTAAAGGTCTCACCAAAAGACCAAATTTATACAATGCCATCTCATTAGAGAATGAGTGATGCGTGGACACGCAAAGACATGCAAATACACACAGACCTAAAAGCGTCAGATTAGTAGATTATGTTAACCACTTGCAATCGTGTATATGGAACACCAAAAAGCCATAGGTGTTCAATACGCAAAGTTTCTAAACTAGATTATTGTCTCTAGTACAAGTGGGAGTCTGAAGGGAATATGCCCGAGAGGCAATAATAAAGTGGTTATTATCGTATTCCTTATTTATGATAAATGTTTATTTTGTATGATATAATTGTATTAATATGGAAACGTTAATACATGTGTGTTTAATGAACAAAAAGAAAGTTCCTAATTATGCCTCTCTTATAAACTAGCTCGTTGATTAACAAGATGATCAAAGGTTTCCTGATCATGGATATTGGATGTTGTTAATAACGAGGTCACAACATTATTGGAATGGTCAGGGGGATTGTATGGAAAAAAACATTATTGAAATGGTGTGATGAACATTCATCTGAAGTATAACATTACGATCAAGGTCATTGTGTTTATATTTCTATAACATCATACGAAGTAATCTTAGTCCATAGACCATGAGATCATGTCAATCACTAACACCGGAAGAGTATCTTGATAACATCAAACGTCACACCGTAATAGGGTGACTGTCACATCCCAAATTTTAGATTTGGTTCTGCATATCATTCATATCATTGCATCATACTTTTCCATGCAAAACCACCGATTAAAAAGAATTGGCGAAACGCTATTTCCAAAACCCTATTCTATTCTACTACGAGGCTCCTGCGGGAGGCATTAGTAGGACTAGTGTAGTCCACCCTTGTAGCCTAGTGGTTTCACTCAACCCTTGACCCAAGGTTGTTTCCCTCGTTTTTACAAAAAAAATTAGGAGCAAGAATCTCCCGATCCGGAGCTCGTATGGAAAAGTTACGGCCGTTTTATTAAAATATCAAAAATCGGCGCCGACTTCGCCGTGTTCGCCTCCAACCGCGCCGCCGTAGTCGACTAGGACCCTGCGTGGGGCCCACAAAAGGCGGACCCCACCCAGCCGCCGCCGCCTCTCCCACCGCCTCGACCCGCGCGCCCGCCCCCGCGCCTCGATCTCCGAGCCGCCACCGCCCTCGGCCTCCACGCCCGCCGCCGCCCAGGTAAGCCGCGCCGCCTGCCGCCTACCCCGCTGCCCGCGCCGCCGCACCTCGCCGCCCGCTCGCTCGCGCCGCGCAGCACCGCCGCCGCGGCTGCACGCGCGCCGCCCGCGCGCAGCTCCGCCGCCAGCCGCTCGCCGCGCAGCGCCGTCGCGCCGTCGCCCTCGCGCAGCCGCGCCGCCCCGCGCCGCCGCTGCATGCAGCCACCGCCGCCGCGCGCAGCGCTGCACGCCGCCTCGCGCCTGCCCGCGCCGCGCCGCCGCTCCGCAGCTGCCTCGTGCGCCGCGCCACCGCCCGTGCGCCGCCGCCGCCACCTCGCGCCGTTCCGCGCTAACCACTTTCCCCTTCCGCGCAGGAACCGCCGTCGCCGGAGCCGATCGCCGTCACCGTCCCGAGTTCGCCGCCGTTCGTCTCCGGTGAGTCCGCAGCCACCGTTGGATCTCAGATCAGCGGTCCAGATCGGTCGTTGACCGGTCAGTCCCCAGGCGTTGACTAGTCAGACGCCCGGTCAGCGCCCGGTCAGCGCCCAGTCAGCGCCCAGTCAGCAGCCGTGTTGACCAGTCAACAGACACAGTTGACTGGGTAATTAGTTTAATCGTTTTAGTTGGCAGATTTCGGTAGAAACTTGTAATTTGCGTAGAAATTAAACCGTTGGGCCAAAATTTGCAAATAAAATATGTGTAGATTCAGTGAGTCGTGTACAATCTTGCTGTACCATTGTTTCACACTTTTGCAGCAAGGTTTAGTACAGTTTAATCAATTGAATTAATGCCCTTTTGGGGGTAATTAATTCGTAGAAAAAGATCTGTAACTCCAAAAATTGCGTATGATATGTCCCTGGATTCAGTGGAACGAGGGAATCTCATCGTGAATTAAAAGGATAGGCCTAAAGTGAAATCTTCTGCAGAAACTGTCCAGTGGCTTTCTGCAGGGTTTAATTATTCGGGGAGTTTTATAATTCCTATTTGAGTAATTCCAGTTGGTACTGTTCCTAAATAGCAAGGCCTATGCGGTAGAATTTTTCCCAAGATTTTACAAACAGTATACTACCGGTAGTGAATTATTTGAGTTCTAGCTCTAGTTTTAGGCGTTATATTTTGCATAATAGTTTTCCTAGCGCTAAAACTATTTTTCATGCATGCAATCAGTAGTATTATTGAATAGGATTATGTGGTGCAGCTGTAGCACCAATTCACTTGCCTTGCATACCTTCATGCATCATCTTTGTTGCATATGCTTGTGGATTGTTTGTTTATGATTGCAATTGTATCGTGTAGATTGTGACGAGTGCAACGCTTGCTCGTGTGTGGATTGTTCTTCTGACCGCTACAACCAAGGCAAGTAGATGATACTTTGTTCATGATATCGTCCTACTATTTTCAATGCATTGTCGTGTATTTTGTAGATGCATGTGTAGGATGATACTATCGCTATGCTATGTCCTATTATGTAGATGAACCACCGTTGGTAGATGTGCTTAGCCATGCTATGTTGAACGAGGGCTGGGTTACATCATTGAGACTTGTTTCTAAAAGTATTGGTTTGTGAAAACTAAAACAACTTAATCAATGAATCTCCTGGGTGTGATGGTATTGATAATTTTTGGTGGTTTCATTGCGGAAAGGCACCCAGGTATCAAGAGAGAATGATTGGCTTCTTTATTGTGTAGCTTAAGTGTACAACCATGTGCCAAAAATGAAATGGGCGGTTGGTTGGACTTAGTAGGTTGAGGTAACTCGAACCCGCGTATCCAGAGATGTAGAATTTTGGTAGGTTGGACCGGTGCGCGTCGGGATTGGGGTGCTACTTCCCGAACAGTCTCTTCTTGGACTTCTCCCTATCATCACCCAAAATGAGACTGATGGTACGAGCCGGACTGGCCAAGTCACATGGGTAAAGTGTACTAACCCCTGCAGGGTGTATAATTTAATCGATTAGCCGTGTCCCTGGTTATGGACAACTGAGTTGCTTGATATTGATTCCATGACATGTCGCTCGCTCATTCTAATTTCTTAATTGTTTTAATGTTGTTGGGTTAACTTAATTGGGATCTTTTCAAAGAAAATCAAAAACTGTTTATGAGAGTAGGACAAATGTATTTGCAAATGCAAGCCAGACACAGCTCCACCTGCTAAATATGCATGTAGATGTTAGTATTATTGTCTCCTTTACTAGCTCTACTTGCCATACATTCCATGTATTGACCCTTCGAGGCTGCTACGTTTCATGTTGCAGGATATTCCGATTCTGAGTAATCTATATAGGCCACGGTACTCCACTCGGCACTTGTTCACTTGTGGGCAATTTGAAGAATGGAGGATTTGCTTTATTTTTGTTGCTACCTGAATAATTTGAGCTAGCTTTGGGCTAAGATTTTATTGTAATAATGGTACTCTGGATCTTCGTTATTTATGATACACGGATATTTGCTATGTTATTCATCTCATTCTATTGTGGGCCAATGAACCGATCCAGGGATTGGCATGTCACATAGAAGCCACGGTCTTTTCAGAACCGCGGTGTTACAAGATGGTATCAGAGCCAGGTTGTCGACTGTAGGATCGTGACCTAGGATTGGATTAGGAAGCCATAGAATTATTAAGTCTTATGTTAACTCTGTCTTTCATCTTATGCCTTTCACTCTCGTAAATCCTTATCATGTGCTATTCTCACACTTTCCTCTTTTAATTGATAGATGGGAGAAGTCAGGACTGAGTATGCCACCATGGAGTCACCAAGGCCCTTTGCAAGGCAGTTAGCACAGCTCTCGCAGTCATTGGGATTGCCACTGCCCATGTTCAAGGGAAGAAGGCTGTACACCTATGGATATGGTGAGGATGCATGGGAGATCACCACCTTCATCTTCAGGGATGCTGCCTTGCCAAACCCTGTTCGCCTGATCTACACCAAGACATACTGCAACTGTGGACTTGGAATCAACTTGGCCATACATGAAGCCCTGTCTCGCCAGTGCCATCATGTCCGACACCTGCTGCCAGCAGATTCACCCTACCGTGACTATGGGAGGCGTGATGAAGATGGGCACATTGTGGTTACCCCGGGCGACAGGAACAACATGCCGCCCCGTCGGAGGCACATAGAGGACATGGAAAGGGAGAATGGAGCTCTAGCTGAGAAAGTGATGATGATAAAGGAGATTGCAGATTTGGTAGCAATGGTATGGTGGTCCAAGGACAGGAGATTGACACCTTGCATGAAGCCGTGGGAGTTCTGGAGAATGCCCTGATAGCCAGAGATGCAACCATAGCACACCTCCATGGTACTGTGCAGGAGAACACCCAGAACATACAACAGCTGCAAGGGACTGTCTAGGAAAGGGATCAAACTATTGAAGATATGACAGCCCAGATTGCCGCTCTCCAAGCACAGCTAAATCCACCCTCTGATGATGATAATGGAGATGATGGCAACAATGGGGATGATGATGATGACAGTGGGAACGATGATGATGATGAGGACGAGGATGATGATGGAGACGATGATGGTGGAGGAGATGAAGCTGTTGCAGTTGCAGCTGAAAGTGAAGAAGAAGAGGAGGATCCAGAAGAGGTGGAGTTTGAGATCTCAAGTGATGGATCAGGAGAAGTGTACACTCCTCCGCCATGGTTGAACCGTGGACCGAAGCGCCAACGCATGACCGCAAGGACCTACCGCAACCTCTTCAAGGAGTAGATAGAAGTCCACCAACTAGTCCTCGTTAGGTAAATTCGTTAGGATTAGTCTCGATCGATGTGAAACTTAGTTGCTTTTAGTTTAAGAGTGTTTAGTTGCTAAATTGTGTACTCCAATATCCCAGGAATTATGTGTGCAAAATTTTATGAAAGAGTTATGACAAGTTTGGTTAATATCTGTGTTATTTTCGCTGCAGTTTTCTGCTGATACAACAGTACTGTACGATTTTTCATATTTTTCTGGTAACTGGGAAAAATCTGAAAAAAATTGGGCTGATGCGAAACTTTCTGTACTGTATGCGCAAAAATCAGCTAAATTTTCTGACGAGTTTAAGTCAGGCGGAAAAATTCGTGAACGCTGCTGGACTGTTCTGGCAGATTGCTGTTTTGTTGCTTAGTTGATCAACTGTTTAGTTAACCATTGCCAACTCTTGTAAAACTATTTCAGTAGGTATATACTGCTAGGATAACCCCTGGGATGTTGCTGGATCACTTGTTTGTTGATGTGTTGCTTGCTTGTGATTGTCTGCTATTGTTTGTTGTTGATTGATCATATGCATGGGTAGAATCCAATTGTCGTAGTTGATTCTTTCTAAACTTACCTGTGCTGAACCGCAGATGCCTCCCCGCCGTCAACCCACTGAGTTGGAGCAACTCATGGCAGCTCAGGCACAGCTGACCCAAGTAATGACTCAGTTCATGGCAACTCAGAACAACAACAACAATGGAAACAATCAGCCTCAGGGAGATGCTCTCACCAGATTTCTGAGGCTAAGACCAACTAAGTTCTCTACTGCAACGGAACCAATGGTTGCTCTCGACTGGTTGCATTCAGTCAACAAGGATTTGGTAACCGTTGGATGCACTGATGCTGAGAAGTTGAGGTTTGCCGCTCACCTACTGGAGGGACCAACCGCTTCTTGGTGGGACACTTTTCAGATCACCCACCCGCTGGACACTGTGACTTGGGCAATGTTTGAGGAAGGTTTCAGGACCAACCACGTGTCTTCAGGAGTTCTGAGCCTGAAGAGGAAGGAGTTCTGCAACTTGCGCCAAACCAATCGCACCGTGGCCGAGTACATTGAGGAGTTCAACAACCTGTCCCGTTATGCACCTGAGGATGTTGACACTGATGCAAAAAGGAGGGAGAGATTCCTGGATGGCCTCAGTGATGAGCTTTCAGTGCAACTACTGGTGGTTTATTGCCCACTTTCCAGGAGCTTATGGACAAGGCCAGGATCTTGGAAGGGAAGCACAAGCAGGTGGAAAACCGCAAGAGAAAGAGCAACAATCACCACTCTGGTTCACATCACAAGTCTCGCACTTCATATGATGGATACTCCAAACATGGAGGGAGTGACCATGGGAGCCATGACCGCCACCACCATGGAGGCGATGGGCATCATCATGACAACCATAGGAGCAGCCACCACAGCCACAAGGGAGGACACTCTCACCACTCTGGAGGACACGGTGGACATGACCGCAACCGTGATCGCAGCTTTGTGAAGAAGGATCTGAGTGAGGTAACATGCTTCAAGTGTAAACAGAAGGGACACTATGCTGACAACTGTCCGGAGAGGAAAGGACTGAAGCCAACTAACAACGAGAAGGCCACAGTGAACCACATGAATGTGGAGGAGATCCCAGATGAGCCTGACCTTGTGATTGGTAAGTTTCCAATCAACACTCACCCTGCACTTATACTATTCGATACTGGTGCATCGCATTCATTCATATCAAGGGCTTTTGTGGATAAGTATAAGCTACCTACTGAGTCTATGAAAGGGTCCATTAGAGTGAGTTCACCTGGAGGAGATATGATAGCTAGCGCGGGATGCCGCAACTTAACTGTGAGGATTGGAACACACAACTTCAGTGCACATTTGGTAGTGTTGGAATCACAGGGGTTAGACGTTATTCTGGGTATGGATTGGATGTCTATGCATGAGGGACACATAGATTGTGCACAGCGAGCTGTTTCACTCAAAACCCTGGATGGTAAGAGGATTAGATTCAAGTTGGCTGTACGACCAGGAAGGTGTAAGTTGAATTCTCTTAAGGGGGTTAGCATGGATACTGTGCCAGTGATTAGGGATTACCCCGACGTGTTTCCGGAAGAGTTGCCAGGGATGCCACCTGACAGGGAAGTAGAGTTTCTTATCGACCTGATGCTGGGAACATGACCAATAGCAAAGAAACCATATAAGATGGATGTGGATGAGCTGAAAGAATTGAAGAAGCAGTTGAAAGAGCAGCTAGAAAAGGGATTCATTCAACCTAGTTTGTCGTCATGGGGAGCACCTGTTCTGTTTGTGGAGAAGAAGGACAGCAGCAAGAGATTAGTGGTGGACTATCGCTCGCTGAATGAAGTAACCATCAAGAACAAGTACCCTCTGCCAAACATAAATGATTTGTTTGATCAACTGGAAGGAGCAAAGGTGTTCAGCAAGATTGATCTGCGATCAGGCTACTTCCAATTGAAGATCCGGGAGGAGGACGTACCAAAAACCGCCTTCACCACTAGGTATGGTTTATATGAGTATACGGTTATGTCTTTTGGACTAACGAATGCCCCGGCATATTTCATGACCATGATGAACAAGGTATTTATGGAGTACTTGGACAAGTTCGTGGTGGTGTTTATTGATGACATACTGATATATTCCAAGGATGATGCTGAGCATGAGAAACATCTGCGACTGATTATGGAGAAGCTGAGGGAACACAAGCTGTATGCCAAATTCAGCAAGTGTGAATTCTGGCTTAACACTGTTGGATTTCTTGGACACGTAGTGTCAGGAGAAGGAGTCGCTGTTGATCCAAGCAAAGTGACTGCAGTAACTGAGTGGGAAGCACCCAAGAATGCAGGAGAGATACAAAGCTTTTTGGGACTTGCTGGATATTACAGGAGGTTCATTGAAAACTTCTCCAAGATTGCCAAGCCGATGACTGAACTTCTGAAGAAGGAGAGAAAGTTTGAATGGTCAGACGTATGTGAAGCCAGCTTCCAGGAACTGAAGCGTCGATTAGTGACTGCACCTGTTCTGTGTTTACCAGACCTTCAGAAGGATTTCCAAGTGTACTGTGACGCTTCTCGACAGGGACTTGGGAGTGTGCTGATGCAAGATGGGAGAGTGGTGTCATATGCCTCGCGACAACTCAAGCACCATGAGCGGAATTACCCCACACACGACTTGGAGTTAGCGTCAGTGGTTCATGCGCTCAAGATATGGAGGCATTACTTAATGGGAAAACACTGTGATGTGTACACCGACCACAAGAGCCTGAAGTACATATTTACACAGAAGGAACTGAACATGAGGCAAAGGATATGGTTGGAACTTATCAAGGATTATGATATGAATCTGCAATACCACCCAGGAAAGTCCAACGTAGTAGCAGATGCTCTGAGCCGGAAGGTCTATGCCAACGGATTGACAATTGGGGAATTGCCTGAGGATTTGTGCAAGCAGTTCAAGGACCTTAGGCTGGAGGTAGTATCTGAAGGGTACTTGGCAACAATGGAAGTCCAACCAACGCTACAGGACAGAATCGGGAAGGCTCAAGTGGGAGACAAAGAGATAGATGAAGTTAAGGAAAAGATGAAGGAAGGTCGAGCAAGGGAATTCCGCAAGGATGAGCAAGGAACCTTGTGGTACGGAGATCGTTTGTGCGTCCCCAACGATTCGGAGTTAAGGAAGTTGATTTTGCAGGAAGCTCATGATTCACCGTACTCTATACATCCGGGCAATACGAAGATGTATATGGACCTAAAGGACAGATTCTGGTGGAACAACATGAAAGGAGACATCGTGGAGCATATTGCCCTATGTGATGTATGTAGCCGAGTGAAAGCGGAACACCAGAAACCAGCAGGTTTGCTACAGCCATTGCCCGTGCCGGATTGGAAGTGGGATAGAGTGGGGATGGATTTTATCACAGGATTACCCAGGACCAGGTCAGGATATGACTCCATTTGGGTAGTGGTCGACCATTTGACCAAGGTAGCCCACTTCATACCGGTGAAGACGACCTATACGAGTGCAAAGTTGGCCAAGATTTGCATGGACATGATTGTGTGCCTACATGGAGTTCCCAAGAGTATCGTATCTGATAGAGGCACCCAATTTACCTCACACTTCTGGCGCCAGCTGCACGAGTCACTCGGTACTAGATTGGAGTTTAGCACGACGTTTCACCCACAGACTGATGGACAGACCGAGAGGGTGAATCAGATTTTGGAGGACATGCTGAGAGCTTGCGCTTTGGCTCATGGTTCTAGTTGGGATGAGAATTTGCCATATGCTGAGTTTTCCTACAACAACAGCTATCAAACCGGCATCAAGACGTCACCGTTTGACGTACTGTATGGGAAACGGTGCCGAACACCATTGCTATGGGATGGAGTAGGAGAACGCCAGCTGTTTGGACCTGATTTGATCAAGGACGCTGAGGAGAAGGTCACCTTGATTAGGGACATGCTGAAGGTAGCACAATCAAGGCAGAAGAGCTACGCTGACGCCAAGCGCAAGGAAGTGGTGTATGAGATAGGCGATAGAGCATACCTCAGAGTATCGCCACTTCGTGGAATCAAGAGATTTGGAATTAAGGGTAAGCTGGCACCATGATTTATTGGACCGTATCGGGTCTTAGCACGCAAAGGAGAAGTTGCTTATCAGTTGGAGTTGCCAGAGGCTCTATCCGATGTTCACAATGTGTTCCACGTATCCCAGCTGAAGAAGTGCCATCCGGAGATGGTGGATACACCATTGAGAGACACTGTACCGCTAGAGGAGGTTCAGCTTGAGAATGATTTGACCTATGAGGAGAAGCCGGTCAAGATTCTGGAGACAGCGGAGAGGACTACCTGTACCAAGACAATCATCTTTTGCAAGGTGCAGTGGAGCCACCACACCGAAGAGGAAGCCACTTGGGAGCGTGAGGATGACATCCGAGAGGACTACCCACACCTATTTGCTAGCCGCGCCGAATCTCGAGGACGAGATTCATCTTAAGGGGGTTAGTCTTGTCACATCCCAAATTTTAGATTTGGTTCTGCATATCATTCATATCATTGCATCATACTTTTCCATGCAAAACCACCGATTAAAAAGAATCGGCGAAACGCTATTTCCAAAACCCTATTCTATTCTACTACGAGGCTCCTGCGGGAGGCATTAGTAGGACTAGTGTAGTCCACCCTTATAGCCTAGTGGTTTCACTCAACCCTTAACCCTAGGTTGTTTCCCTCGTTTTTACAAAAAAAATTAGGAGCAAGAATCGCCCGATTCGGAGCTCGTATGGAAAAGTTACGGCCGTTTTATTAAAATATCGAAAATTGGCGCCGACTTCGCCGTGTTCGCCTCCAACCGCGCCGCCGTAGCCGACTAGGACCCCGCGTGGGGCCCACAAAAGGCGGACCCCACCCAGCCGCCACCGCCACTCCCACCGCCTCGACCCACGCGCCCGCCCCCGCGCCTCGATCTCCGAGCCGCCGCCGCCCTCGGCCTCCGCGCCCGCTGCCGCCCAGGTAAGCCGCGCCGCCTGCCGCCTACCCCGCCGCCTGCGCCGCCGCACCTCGCCACCCGCTCGCTCGCGCCGCGCAGCACCGCCGCCGCCGCCGCTGCACGCGCGCAGCTCCGCCGCCGCCCCGCCTGCGCCGCCGCCTGCCGCTCGCCGCGCAGTGCCGCCGCGCCGTCGCCCTCGCGCAGCCGCGTTGCCCCGCGCCGCCGCTGCACGCAGCCACCGCCGCCGCGCTGCACGCCGCGCCACCGCTCCGCAGCCGCCTTGCGCGCCGCCCGTCGCCTCGCGCGCCGCGCCACCGCCCGTGCGCCGCCGCTGCCACCTCGCGCCGTTCCGCGCTAACCACTTTCCCCTTCCGCGCAGGAACCGCCGTCGCCGGAGCCGATCGCCGTCACCGTCCCGAGTTCGCCGCCGTTCGTCTCCGGTGAGTCCGCAGCCACCGTTGGATCTCAGATCAGCGGTCCAGATCGGTCGTTGACCTGTCAGTCCCCAGGCGTTGACTAGTCAGACGCCCGGTCAGGGCCCAGTCAGCAGCCGCGTTGACCAGTCAACAGACACAGTTGACTGGGTAATTACTTTAATCGTTTTAGTTGGCAGATTTCGGTAGAAACTTGTAATTTGCGTAGAAATTAAACCGCTGGGCCAAAATTTGCAAATAAAATATGTGTAGATTCAGTGAGTCGTCTAGAATCTTGCTGTACCATTGTTTCACACTTTTGCAGCAAGGTTTAGTACAGTTTAATCAATTGAGTTAATGCCCTTTTTGGGGTAATTAATTCGTAGAAAAAGATCTGTAACTCCAAAAATTGCGTATGATATGTCCCTAGATTCAGTGGAACGAGGGGAATCTCATCGTGAATTAAAAGGATAGGCCTACAGTGAAAACTTCTGCAGAAACTGTCTAGTGGCTTTCTGCAGGGATTTAATTATTCGGGGGGTTTTATAATTCCTTTTTGAGTAATTCCAGTTGGTACTGTTCCTAAATAGCAAGGCCTATGCGGTAGAATTTTTCCCAAGATTTTACAAACAGTATACTACCGGTAGTGAATTATTTGAGTTCTAGCTCTAGTTTTGGGCGTTATATTTTGCATAATAGTTTTCCTAGCGCTAAAACTATTTTCCATGCATGCAATCAGTAGTATTATTGAATAGGATTATGTGGTGCAGCTGTAGCACCAATTCACTTGCCTTGCATACCTTCATGCATCATCTTTGTTGCATATGCTTGTGGATTGTTTGTTTATGATTGCAATTGTATCGTGTAGATTGTGACGAGTGCAACGCTTGCTCGTGTGTGGATTGTTCTTCCGACCGGTACAACCAAGGCAAGTAGATGCTACTTTGTTAATGATATCGTCCTACTATTTTCAATGCATTGTCGTGTATTTTGTAGATGCATGTGTAGGATGATACTATCGCTATGCTATGTCCTATTATGTGGTAGGGCTTTCCTTGTAGATGAACCACCGTTGGTAGATATGCTTAGCCATGCTATATTGAACGAGGGCTGGGTTACATCATTGAGACTTGTTTCTAAAAGTATTGGTTTGTAAAAACTAAAACAACTTAATCAATGAATCTCCTGGATGTGATGGTATTGATAATTTTTGGTGGTTTCATTGCGGAAAGGCACCCAGGTATCAAGAGAGAATGATTGGCTTCTTTATTGTGTAGCTTACGTGTACAACCATGTGCCAATAATGAAATAGGCGGTTGGTTGGACTTAGTAGGTTGTGGTAACTCGAACCCGCGTATCCAGAGATGTAGAATTTTGGTAGGTTGGACCGGTGCGCGTCGGGATTGGGGTGCTACTTCCCGAACAGTCTCTTCTTGGACTTCTCCCTATCATCACCCAAAATGAGAGTGATGGTACAAGCCGGGCTGGCCAAGTCACATGGGTAAAGTGTACTAACCCCTGCAGAGTGTATAATTTAATCGATTAGCCGTGTCCCCGGTTATGGACAACTGAGTTGCTTGATATTGATTCCATGACATGTTTCTCGCTCATTCTAATTTCTTAATTGTTTTAATGTTGTTGGGTTAACTTAATTGGGATCTTTTCAAAGAAAATCAAAAACTGTTTATGAAAGTAGGACAAATGTATTTGCAAATGCAAGCCAGACACAGCTCCACCTGCCAAATATGCATGTAGATGTTAGTACTATTGTCTCCTTTACTAGCTCTACTTGCCATACATTCCATGTATTGACCCTTCGGGGCTGCTACGTTTCATGTTGCAGGATATTCCGATTCTGAGTAATCTATATAGGCCACGGTACTCCACTCGGCACTTGTTCACTTGTGGGCAATTTGAAGAATGGAGGATTTGCTTTATTTTTGTTGCTACCTGAATAATTTGAGCTAGCTTTGGGCTAAGATTTTATTGTAATAATGGTACTCTGGATCTTCGTTATTTATGATACACGGATATTTGTTATGTTATTCATCTCATTCTATTGTGGGCCAATGAACCGATCCAGGGATTGGCATGTCACATAGAAGCCACGGTCTTTTCAGAACCGCGGTGTTACAGTGACTATAAAGATGGGTTCAGTGCTAGGAAGGTATTATGTTGAGGCTCATGGATCAAGAGTGGATTTTTTCCATCCCGATGACGGAGAGATATACTCTGGGCCCTCTCGGTGATATCACATTAGTTAGGTTGCAAGCAAGTGATTTGATCACTAGAATGTTATATCACGGGAACAAGAAAAGATTACATGTCAGTAACAAGATAAAACTAGGTATGGAGATACCGATGATCGAATCTCGGACATGTAATATATCGCGAGACAAAGGGATTGAGTTACATGCGTATAAGGTTCACACGATCATAGAAGTCATCGTTGAATATGTGGGAGTAAGTACGGATCTCTAGGTCCCGCTGCTGATTATTGATCGGAGAGGGGTCTCGATCATGTCTACATTATTTGCGAATCGTAGGGTGACACACTTAAGGGATACCGACACCATTCGAAGCAAATGATATGCCAGAGAAAGAAAAAGGAAAGCGCGGGAATTTATTTCACTAGACACCAGAACTGTTGCGGTTGAAATTGCTAAAACTGGTTCTGCATGTGAAATTGAAATGTTATAAGGGGTTTTATATGAATGTTCGTTAATTAGAGTAATTAACAAATTTTTGAATAAATAAATAAAAGAGTTTTATTTAAATGAGAGCTTGCATTAAATTTGGTGGAAATTTAATGCATGTGAGTGGATTTTTGAGTGGAGGCATGTTTATGTGAGTGGAGGCTTTTCATTTTGAGTGGGAGCTCCACCCACATGAATGTGGAAGAGGTGGGGGCTGCCACCATGGGCTGGGCGCCATGTCCCTTGGGTGCTCCCCCTCTCCCTATAAAAGGCCTTCCTCTCCTCCTCTCAAAGTACACCACCTCGCGAAGGATCTCTCCCCCCTTTAGAATTCCCCCATGGTCTCGGATCAGCGAGATACATGTTCCCGATGGCTTTTTCTGGAAGGATTTGTTGCTTCCGCTGCTTCCCTGGAGCGAGGGCGCGGAGGTTTTCAGGGTACCCAGACGTGTGTGCGATCACGGATGCACCACTGCTTTGCGGTGCTGCACCGTCTTGACTAGATGGACTTCATCACGATCTTGAGATTGGCAAGCGTTCGACTACATCATCCACGAGTACAACCTCGTTAATGCTATTCGGTCTTCGAGGGTATGTATTCTATGGATGTATATCCACCTGTTGCTTGTATCTAGTAGATAGATCTTGGTACTTAGTTCCCATCATAGGAAAAAATTTGTTTTCTATGCTGGGAACCCTACACTTTTCTCGTTACCATGATATAACATTCTAGTGATCTTATCACTTGCTTGCAAGCTATGTCAATGTGACATCACCAAGAGGGCCCAAAGTACATCTCTCCATCATCAGGATGGACAAATCCCACTTTTGATCCATGAGCCTCTATGGTGTCTACGCATGCTTCTATTCTTGTAGACAATGTTGGGCCTCCAAGTGCAGAGGTTTGTAGAACAACAACAAGTTTCTCTTAAGTGGATAACCCAAGGTTTATCGAACTCAAGGAGGAAAAGGTCAAAGATATCCCTCTCGAGCAACCCTACAATTAAGATACAAGAAGTCTCTTGTGTCCCCAACACACCCAATACACTTGTCAGGTGTATAGGTGCACTAGTTCGGTGAAGAGATAGTGAAATACAAGTAATATGGATGATTATAAGTGGTAATTGCAATCTGAAATAAAAATGGCAGCAAGCAAACATGTAGCAGGACTGGTTGTAAATGGTGTTTTAATGCTTAGAAACAAGGCCTAGGGATCATACTTTCACTAGTGGACACTCTCAACAATGATAACATAATGGAACACATAAATATCTTCTCTTTACTATGCTACCCTGAACTACTCTCCGGTTGGATAACAAACACCAATTCACTGCGTAGGGCTATAAAAGCACACCTTAAAGTTCGCATTCCCCATCTAGATAACCCCACACTGTCACCTTGAGCGCTAGATGGTTCTAGACAAACACCACAATTTCATAGAGACGTCCAACTCAAATTATGACTCATGATAAGTATTTCTGTAATCTTTAGCCTAAGAGCCACACACGGTGCGCACACTGTCACCTTCACACACGTGGGACAAGGTGTCTCCGGAGATCAAATTAATAAAAGTAGTTGAGTAGCATAATAGATGAAGAGTAACATCTACTTATTCAACTAGATTACAAAGCTCGTGATCACAATAAGATCACACCATGGAGAGAGAGATGAACACATAGCTACTGGTAGAGCCCTTATCCTCGGGGGAGAACTACTCCCTCCTCATCATGGGAGTCAGCAACATCGATGAAGATGGCGGTGGATTCGATGGAGATGACTTCGGGGGAAATTCCCCATCCCGGCAGGGTGCTGGAATAGAGACTTCTGTCCCCCGAATCTCGCCTTTGTTGGCGGCGGCGCTGTGAAACTTTCCGTGGAATTCTGATCTTATGATTAGGGTTTTTGTCTCGGGGATTATATAGGCGAAGGGGCAAGGTCGATGGACGCCCAAGGGGCCCACACCATGGCCAGGCTCGGCCAGGGGGACCCACGCCACCCTATGGTGTGGCCGCCTCGGTGCCCTCCTCCGTCTCTGCTTTGGACTTCGTGTCATGCTGGGAAAATAGGAACTTCGGCTTTTATTTCGTCCAATTCCGAGAATATTTCTTTACTAGTTTTTCTAAAACCAAAAACAACAGAAAACAAGAAACTGGCTCTGTGGCACTTGTTAATATGTTAGTTCCAGAAAATTCATAAAAATGCCACAAAGTTTAGACAAAACATAAGATAGTTGGTGCAAAACAAGCATGGAGCATCACTCATGCTCGTCCTCGAGTAGGTAAGTGATAAAAAGAATAATTTTTTAGGTGACATGCACCATCATAATCTTGATCAAGGTATTGCAAAGCATTGATAGCTGGGATCAAAGTACCCTAAACATAAGCATGAAAGATATATTTCTAACAATAAGACATAACAAGTATGTTGCAATATGAAAGGCTACACAAACAAAAGATTATGAATAATTCTTTGAAAGACATTTGTTTGTTTCACATATAGAAAACATAACAAGAGTGATATTAATCTTATCCTTCATGGAATAGCAAAACATAAATGCATAGGACACCTTCAAAGTTCATAAGGGTGACTAGATAAATAATTTAAGAACAAGCAATACCATAATTATGAATCAATCAACAAGTTTTGGGACAATGCACATTGAACTCAGAATGACAACTATGATCTCTTAGATGGTGCATAAATATAGAAGATGGAGACTCAACAAAAAGTAAAAATAAAGGCCCTTCGAAGAGGGAAAGTAGGGATTAAATGGTTTTATAAAGCTTCCAAAAATTATGGTACTTATTATCTTTGAGCTCTCATTACTCATATCATAGGCATCTTGAAGTGATTAAGGTTAAAGTGAGGACAAATATGAGTTATATGCTTGACAAATCACAAGTTGAAAATCTCATGCCCCTTGAGTACGAGTACCGAGACGTCATGCTACTCAACTTTGGTCCCATGCAAGTTCTTGTCATTGTAAGCATATGTGTATCATAGATAACCACCAACGGGGTACCCCTTGCCCCATGACACAGGAGCTATCCCATATCAAAATGACAAGGCAGATGACAGTGGACATCTCATCAATCTTTTTATTTCCTATTTGCATAGTTTTTTATTGAGGATGCTTCATAGAATGCCACTATGGTTTTGCTGCAAGTTTTCACCATGATTAGGCATGGCTTAGGCTAGCCACCCAGGCGTTTCTCTAATACATATACAAACTCCATGGACTTACAAGCTCCCATGTTATTTCACACCAACGTCATCCATAAATAAAAGAACATGATATCAACTAAATAGAATAAGTGAAATGTTGAAAGTGTGCCCCATGACAACATGGTTTTGCTAACTCTCAACTTACAATTTGCAAGCATATAAGCATCATAAGATAGTCACAATGGTTCAGGTTTATTAAGTGCAAGAAATAAAATGTGCCTTCAAGTTTGTGAGAGCTTTAATCACTATTTTCACATAATAAAAATTTAATTTGGAAGATGGATAAAAACATGAATATACTTGAAATGGTGTAACACACCATGCATAGGAGTTTATAATGGACTCTTTGGAAAAACTTGGTTTCTTGGGAGTTGGATGCACGAGTAGAGCTCATATTCAGTAAATGTGGGGGCTAGTAAAAGACTAGGAGCGACCAACTAAGAGAGCAATAATGGTCATAATCATGCAAAGAGGCAAAACATTATTAATCAAAGCATAAAGTGATATCACAAGTCAAAAATTAAATGATCATAGAGGCTAAGGTGACTGGTTCATAGTCATAACATGGTGTAAGCATGTGCCAAGTCATCCCAAATAAAGTATCAAAGGAGAATACCACAATATTATGTTTTTGTATGCTAAAACAAAGCATGATTCTTTCATGGCACATTAAGAAATCACAATTGTTTGAAACAAGTCATGCTACAACAATAATCACTAAACATATGGTCAAAGCAACATCTAACATGACATGATAAAGTCTAAGTCACGGTCAAAACAAGCTTCTTTTTGTACCACCATAAGCATGAAACATTCTACTCTTTTCCAACACCAATCAACTTATTTCAAACAACTCACAAAGATAATAATCAATAAATACCAGCGAGCTTGTCTCACCTAATTACAAAGAAGAACTAAAAACTTCTAAGCAAAAATAAGAAGAAAACTAAAGCTAAACATAGTGCTAGCACAAGAGAACACTCACAGAACATTAAGAGTGAAAACTAGAGTGTTTTCAACAATGAAGAACGGGGTGTGACTTCTCCAAAAGAAGTGTACTGGGATCCAACCAATTTATTGTAGCAAACAAAATAAAATAAAACTAAAAACAAAAACAAAGACGCTCTAAGAACAACACATAGTGCATGAAGCAATAAAAGTATAGTATCTTGAAAGAAGACCTGAGATTTTTATTGATGAAGAAGAGGATGCCTTGGGCATCCCCCAGCTTTGACGCTTGTACTTCTTGAATATTCCTTCATCTCATCACATCATTCTCCTTTCCCTACACTTGAAAACTTCCTTCATACAAAACTTCGCACAATTCTCAGTAGCAACATTAGCGTATGCAAGATAGATCCACTTTTGGTTCAGTTTCAACTCAAGTACAACATCCATTAAAACATTAGCTACTGTACCAACTTCTTTTAAAAGCTCTTCCGAACAAAAGAACTCAAAGAGAAAGAGATCAAGAGGCAAATGCAAATAGTGGCAAAATTCTGTCAAAACATAACAACAGATAAAGATCGATTTTTTTGAAATTCTTCTGTTGCTCAAATTGAAACGTGCAAAACTGACAAAAGTTAGATAATAACCTAGGGATGCGCCCAAAAAATTGCAGATCAATACGATGTTCTAGGATTTTTTGTCTTCTGATTCAATAGGCCCCTGGAGGAAATGAAAAAAAGTTCAGGCGCGATCGAGGGCTGAGATGGGCGGATACCCCTTCGCGCCTGGGGATAGGATTGGCAAACAAAAAGGTTAGATCGCGCGCGTAGAGCCCGCCAAAGCCCGTACAGGCCCGAAGCGGATTAGTACGCGCGTATTCTGTGACGCGACGTGGATTCCCGTCGTGCAACTCAGCTGTCTGACGTGGCAACACCCAAAAAAACACCCCTACATGGTTTGTTGGGCCGCATTTCTGTTCCCGCTGGTGGGCCGTTTGTGTTGCACGCGCGGATAAGAGCGGGGGCTCGCGATACAGAAGGGAATGAAAAAAATAGCGATACATCGGGAAGGCGCACCCCCCTCACGTCGGCGCGGTGCACGTCTGACACCACCCGCAGGACTGTGTCATCATGACGCGTGCAGGGACGCGTGCACCGTTTTATCAGCGCCGAAGTGAATTGTCAATCGACTTAATGGACAATCCAATCGGTCGCATCGTTGTAGTTCTCTGCCTGCCACGTGTGAACAAAACTTCTTTGAGAAGGCAGGTCGCACAGTAGGGGAGAGTACGGTGGGGTTATAAGACTGGTCTGCCTAGCCTTTTTGACTATCTACCTTCACTAGTCACTAGCGCCCTCCTCCCATTCTTCTTCCTCCTGCTCATCCCGCTCCTGCTCCCTCCCTTTGCGCAGCCATGAATGCCTCTCGGAAGCGTGTCGCGGCGACAATGCGCGAGGAGAGAAAAGAGAGAGCTCGCTGCGCCGCTTTACGCACTGAAGAGTCACAACATATGCTCATGCCCGCAGGCGAGGGATCCTCCGGGTAGGTCATGTACTTCTTCTCCTTAATAGTGTTATCCGGCATTCTTCTTCTCCTTAATCATCACCTACTTCTCTTTCTTCAGAGCCGTTAGTTCACCGGCATACATGTCCCCCCAGATCCCCGGAACAGCGAGGTAAATAATATACACTGGGGTTTTTGCGACTAGGATTTGGGGGTTTTGCGACTAGGATTTGGGGTTTTTGCGACTAGGATTTGGGGTTTTTTCTCCTGGATCTTTTCCACATCACCCATTTCTGCATAAAGCTCGTGTGCTATAATGACACGTTACTGTTGTTCCCGTTCCGTGATAGGACTGAAACAACGTATTCTTTGTCCCAGGAAAAGAAGCCAACACTCAACAATAATGTGGATGCTTGGCTTAATGCTCGAATAAGCAGCCACAGGGAGAAAATGCAAACACAAGAGCTAGAATTACAACATCTCAAATTAGCTGTGAATACCCTTACTAAGGAGCGCGACGAGCTAAAAAGGGACAATGCTGCCTGGAAGAAACTGAATAAGAAGATCGAAGCCTCGAACCGACTGAATACATCCATCAACCAGGGGCTCTCGAAGGATAATGCGAGGCTAAAAGATGATAATGTCAATCTCCGTGTCGAGAACAAGATCCTGCTTCGGAAGCTCCAGGCTTCGCTCAGTGAGCAGGTCAAGATCAGGCGGGACATGCTCGTACGTCGCCTACAACTTGAAGAGATTGAGGACATAAACCAGCAGCTCCTCGCCAGGCTACGACTGTAATGTAGCAGACTTTCCTCGATGCTGCTCTGCTGAATTGAACTATGTGTTTCTATTTTACAACTGTAAACTGAACTATCCGAATAATGAGTTGTAACGGGAGACACCTTTTGCGCAGTTCGAAAACTATCTGCTTTCCTGTTGTTTCTATCTACTGTCACCGCCATGTTGGACAAGTGTCAATTTTGTTGTAAGAAAAACTTAAACTTAGATATTACACACACTCAACCGTGCATTAAAATTCAAATTAGGTATTCCAAACTCAACTTCAAATAGTTGCAAAAGGAGGTAGCCAAGATCGGAAAAGAGTGGATGGGCCACTGGCGGGGGTCCGCGGGGAGAGAGAGAGTGAGTTTCGTAAAAAAAAAGAGAGAGATTTTTTTGACACAGAAGAGAGAGAGATTGTTGGCGAATGGGGCCACCGGGCGCGTGAGAACCGTGCATGTACCATACTAGGCATGTCCGAGGCGCACCGTACGCGTGTGAACTGTGTAGTACCGTACTACCGAATGTCCGCGGTGCACTGTGCGAGCAGGTGCGCATGCGTATGCTGGTGAACCGTACACGTGTGAACTGCGGGAGCACGAAACGTCAGCGTCTCACCATATACAGCCCATCGCTCTGTCTCTCTCCGCCTCCCCTCATTCACTCCATCACGCCACCTCTTCCCAACTCCCCCTAGGCCCCTACCCACTACCCTTCCCCACTCCTCTCTCCGCCGACCAGGAAAAAACCATCTCCCCTTTCGCTTCCGCTGCACTTCCCATTCCGGCGATGGAGCACCCATCCGACGCTGTCGCCACAGCGAAGGATAAGGCCGCGACGCTGGCGTTAGCCACGGAGGAGACGGCCAGAGCCGCGACGGAGGCGGCCAGAGCCGCGGAGGAGGCACAAAATGCTGCAAGGGCTTTAATCACAGCCGCAGCGGATGCGAAAGATGAAGCGGAGGCCATTGCTGAAGGCCGGCCGATTGGTCCCTCATCGGCTCCCGCCGCTATCAGTACTTGTGCGTACAATCTTGGGAAGCAGCCGCAGGATGATGATGAGGAGGTCGAGCTCATCATGCCGCCGCCGCCGGCCTTTGACGAGAACATCATCGACGAGGAGGAGGAGGTAAGTTCCAATTAATGGATTATCTGCTTGGGGCCTAGGGTTTTCGGTTAGCGTCAGATTCGTTTGTTATCTGTTAAGATTGGGGCCTAGGGTTTTCACTTAGCGTCAGATTTGTTTGTTATCTGTTACGATTGATGTGTAATTAATGGATCTGTGGATTATTGCTAGCTAGGCTTCGATTATGGACAGAATCGATTAATATTTGTGGATCTGTGGATTATTGCTAGCTAGGGTTCGATTATGGACAAAATCGATTAATATTTGTGGATGTGTGGATTGTTGTTTTCATTTCTATGGATTAATGCTAGCTTATTGACCGACGAAAGTGGTTTATCTTCTTGATCCCTTGATTACTTTCTGTTATTGCTAGCTGGAGACTGTTATGCTTCCTTTGTTAAGCATTCAATTTTAGTTGCAGTTTCTACATATTTGCTTCACATGTGTATTTTGTATATTTCAGCTGGCTACTGATGATGTTGACAGCGATGTCGACTCGTGTCAAAGGAAGACCAGGGCCACTCTCAAAAAGCTTAAAGCGGGGGGAGGGGTTCGACCGGTTCTGGAGTGAACCCTGGACTGATGACATGAACAGCTGCCCCTTCTGCAAAAGGAGCATAAAGATGGACTTCCAAAGCGTCCTGCAGCATGCTGAAGGCTGTGGATCTGGCCGTGTCAAAGTTGGGGAAACTGTCAATGTCCACGGCTTCAGGGCCAATCACATGGCCTATGGCATCTTCCTCAGGAACAAACTGAACCGAGCTATCGAGGCCGGTCGTGTGCATGCTCCCAAGCCCAAGCCACCAAAGGTTCAGGGTATGGGCAACAGGAAGCAGAGGAAGCGGGACAGGGAGGAGCGGGACCGGGAGGAGGCGGCGAGGAGGCAGTGATTTAATGATGTGCCTGTTTGTGTGTGCTGCTGGTTTAAGCAGCATGCTTTTGTTTGAACTGTGTTTATGTTGGCTGCTTATCAGCGTTTGTGTTGAACCTCTGCCTTATCAAGTTTGTGTTGAACCTTGCTTAATTAGTTGCTTGTTATGTTTCTGCATTTTAGATGCTTAATTAGTTTGTGTTGAACCTTGCTTAATTAGTTGCTTGTAATGTTTCTACATTCTAGATGCTTACTATCTATATTTGTTTCTGTACATGCTGGTGTGTGGCGGAATTTTCTATTTCGGAAAGGTTCAAGGGAAATAGTTAAGGAATTGAGAAATAGATGCTGGTATAGATTTGCTACCAAATTGGGCAAAAAGGAATGAATGAGGTGAGCCTGGCAGAGGTAGACAAAGGAAGAAAGGAGGGAAGGGGAGAGGGAGAGGGAGGGTTCTTTGATTTGTTGCCAAATTAGGCTGGCTGGTTGCGTTGCCCTATTGTAGCCTTATTTTGCTCTTCTTTCCTTTTTCATATAGTTGTTGATTTACAAACTAGCCTATTTTGTCTCACCTGAACCTCTTTTTCCAAAAAATGACAAATCTACAAAAATCCTGTTTTGTCTCACCTGCCCCTCTTTCCTTCATGAAATAACCTCAAATTTTTTTACACATTCTAAAATACGCAGACTTAGCCTAGCCCAGCTCCTGTTCCTGTGCCCGTGTTATCGCTGCAGCGGCTGCTTTCTTATTTGGGCCGGCCCAACCGCGCCCAGCAAACGTGCGCGGGTATGACGGCATAGACGCGTTAGGTATTTACTATTTAGTCACTCCACGGTCGCCTCCACCCACGAATCGCCTCCTATCCCTCCTCACACGAGCGCCTCCACATGACAACAACCTCAAAAATTCCATCGAGGACCGCCTCCAGTATTCAACGCCTGCGACGACACAGGTTCATGGATCAGAGATTCAAGGATCAGGTATGTTTTCGCCAACTCCTATATGAAAATCTAGAACGAGTGATGTACAGAAATTTCGTCAGATCTAGAGAAAATACGATCAAATTTTAAAAATGCATTACGATCATAATTGTGTAGATCGGATCTACATATGAACTAGTACAATAACACTCTATTATATGTTAGCACTGAAAGCATGTCGTGTCAGATCTATATGTACTATTAAGAAAATTGTACTTCCTCTGTTTCAAAATATAAGATGTTTTAGTTTTGTGAACAAAATGTATCTAGATTTAATTTAGTGTGTAGATTCACTTCAAACTTGAGTGGACCTACATACTAAAAGAAGTCTACATACATTTGCTTTATAAAACTAAAACATCTTATATTTTAAAACGGAGGGAGTATTATCTAATGGACACTACTCGGTGCTTTGGAATATCACGTGTGTTTATAAACACGCAAACCATGTTCAAGTATCTAAAATAAGAGGTGGTAGAATATAGATTACTTTATTCTAAAAAGTTTGTGTACATGGCACTTTCTGGTTAGGTGGAGGAGTATGCTCGCACTCGTCATGCTCGTGCCGCTCTTAAGTTGCATAAACCTCTGCATATAAGAGGTATGTAATATAAAATTAAAAAATCAGTGCAGTTATAATATTGCTGCTTATGTATGTATTTGTTACATGCAGGTCCCGGAATAAAGTTCGAGAAAGAATTTGAATGTTTCTGCCATTATGGCAACCGTGTGGCGATGGATGATGCCGAAATTAATGTACTAAAGTATGGAGTTGATAAGAACCTCCCAAAAATACCATTTTATGTATGCACCATAAATAAATCAAACACCTTGAAAGGCAAAGCAAAAATGGTAAAACTTTTGAACTAGTAACAATTTTTCAAAATGTTACATCACTACTATTAGGTACTGACATTTGTATGTATATATTGGTGTAATCTATATGCAGTACTTTTCAAGGAGCTTCACCATGGAGCATATTGTTCCATATATTGAACTACCAGCAAACATTCAAGTATTTTGTAACAATATGGAAGTTGCAAAAGTTAAAATGGTGATGGCCAAGTCAAACACTAGAGGAAAACTGAAATGTGGAGGTGCCATGATAACATCAAAGTGGATGGAGGTCGTGAACAAGTTTGATATGAGAGCTGGTGACATCTTTGTGTTTTGGTTCCGTGGTAGCTCGGCTGGCCTCAAGCTCCTTATTAATCATCTGTGAAATCAACATGCAGACCATGCAATATTGTCATGTGTCCACAATTGGCACAAAGTGTTTCTAGCCAACTTAGTAATCACTAAGTTGATGAATTCAAAGTCCTTAGCCAAGCCTATAGATATCTATAGGTTGGCTAGAAAGTCCTTCATCAACTTAGTGCTTATGTGATGATAGAATAGTACTGTAATTTATAAGTCAGAACTGTCACAAGCATCATGGCTAGGTCAAATTTACGAGCATCATGGCTAGAAACACCATCATCAACTTAGTTCCACTATTTCTTGAATTTTTTTAATTTCTGGTGCTTCTTTCAAACTAAGGCAAAAACCACGACAGGTGAGACTCTGAATCAGCAATCACAACTTGAGTTCTAAGAGTAAAGCTGAAAGATAGTACTTACACATAATTATGAAAGCCGCCACACAGAATTCTGAAAGCTACCACACTGAATTCTGAAAGTACTAAAAATAAATACATTGCAATTTATTACGTCGAAAAGATCTGAACACGCTAGCGATTGAGCAAATAACCTAGGCTACTCAGCCCTATATATTTTATCGGCGTCCGCTCCCGAGTCCTGCAGGAGAAATTCATTGAACTCCCCCGTCTGCAATGTGCTGCCAGTATCTTGTCGAGACGGTAAGGCCTCGGTGAACGTTCCAGATCATGATGACCATAGCCATCTACAAGTCTTGGTACCCCATCCCAGGCCTTAAGATCATGATTATACTCTCTGATATAAGAAAGATCCGCGTAGTAGATGCAACCGGATAGGACTGTACTAGGGTGCACTCTAGCGTCGACGGAGATCGACCGGTTAAAATGAACGAAGAAGGCACGGCTGCCAATGTCACCTACAGCCTCGAGACAACGTTTCTCCGTGTCCATCCGGTAAAGCACCGGTTGACCTTCGGCGAAAACCCCACCCAACACAAGAAGCAGATCACCTTCTGACTCCACAAGGTAGAACTTGTAGGCTTTGCTTATCTTTTCAAAGACTGGACCTGAAATTATTCTGGCCATCTTGACTGTGCTTGCGCGCTGCTCCACCTAGATATTGGTCGACACGATGTCTCCATCATCCTGTACTGCATACACTTCACCACGAAATGGGGTAATGCATCGCACGTCGGACGGATAAATTCCTTCTCCAAATACTCCATTGAAATCCCCTGTCGGGGTGGCCTCATCGGCCCAAGCAATAGAATTCTCATAATTTGTGGAAACAAACACCATCATGGGGGACTTCGTGACGGCTACAGATGCCACAAGATTTGATGGTATCTGCGCCTGAAACTCAATGTTGAACTTACGGGTGAGTGGATTCAGAAGGCGAATCTTGTGCGGCTCTTCCCTCTGAGCAATAACGACGACGCCACAATAAACACCGATGAAGTAGAACCTTTTGATGAAGAGAACAGTTAGCCCTAAAATATATGTACAATGGAAAATACTCTCTTTGTTCACTAATATAAGACAGAGCTTCTAGATATTTCAAAATGTACTAGATATATATATCCTAAATGAGTGAACCTATACAATTAAACTTTGCTTAAGAATGTTCAAGAACATGCATGTTTAAGAACCTACTCCCTCCGTCCACAAATAAGTGTACATCTAGCTTTTGCCTAAGTCAAACATAACCAAATTTTGACCAACTTTATAGAGAAATATAGGAACATATATTACATTAAAGTGACATATTATAAAATAAGATTTAAAAATAAATCTAAAGATATCAATTTAGTATCATAAATGTTAGTACACTGTTCTAAAAAGTTAGTCAAACATAGTAAAATTTGACTTAGGACAAGCCTAGAAGTACACTTATTTGTGGACGGAAGGAGTACACAATTAAACATGCATGTTTAAGAATAACTTTGTATCATAATAACAAATGAATGTTGATCGAATGAATTGTGAATCTGCGCTGAACTTCCATTAGATTCGTCGTGAAGCAACGACCTGTGGCGAGGTTGAGGAACGTGAAGTCGCCGACGTCTGGAAGTGTGTGATATACCAGGATCCAGTTGTTGAGATGGAACTCGGGTTCTTTTAACGCGCAACACCAATCGCCGCAGACTCTCCGACAGGCAACGTAGGCATCGACGTACTCCTCGTTCTCTAGGAAGGATTCGCCGATCTTGGCAAGTGGTCCGTCAGCCGGGAGATCGGACCAGTTCACCTTCAGTCTGCTGCTCGCCATGCCTTCCTATCGAGGAATAAAGAAGACCAGGAGATGACGAGGATAAGAACAAGGATAGGAGGAGTCGAAGAGGGAAGCACTATGCCGGAACAAGGAGGCGAGGAGACGGCAGGAACTGCCACTATGCGGTCGAGGAACTGGCGATTTTCTTTTCTTGTAATGTATAAGGACGTCGGCTAACCGCGCTGACAGGTATGCAGGGCCGGCCCTTGGGGGGGACCGGAGGGGCAGCCACCCCGGGCCCAAAATTTTGGGGGCCCCTCCCCAGATATGTGTTGCATATATAGGCTATAATAGATCTTAAAAAGATAAAAAATAGAAATTTTAAGTTTTCTATTGGGCTAGATTGAGCGCTCTACTTTGCTGGACATACACATACGTTTAAAATTTGGAGTCCATCACGGCATCACGTACCTAACCTGCGATTAGATCAGCTATCCTCTTTGATTGTATCGTATGAAGGCACGCTGCACCCCGGTTCTTGCCTCAACCTCGACTCAACACTGGTAATTAAACTAACAGTGGTTAAGTAGTACATCAATGCTATTTATGCTGCATGCCATTAAATTACAAGGATTATGCAATTCTGTTAGATGTACATAATTGCACCATAATTATGCAACCTTTGTTCTATCATACATATAATCAAATTTTCCTATTACTACAACTTGCCAACATAACTGCTGCAATTCGACCATCTCACTATAACAACATCACTACTAGTTGATCCATAAAAAAAAGATTTCACAAAGGGCAACATCATTCAATATGATTAACTAATATAGCAAATATACTTATGCTAGATGACAATAAATAACAAGTATTATGCACTTATGTTACATAAAAATAAATACAACAAATGCAAACTTTCTTCTATCAAATATATGACCCAATCTTCTATTACTTAAACATGGCAACAACACATCAAAAATCCCAACATCACACCATGGAAGAATCACTACTACATGATCCATGAAAGAAATATTCCAAAACAGGAGACATCATTTAATAAAGAAACATTTAACTGCTGCAACATGTTTAAGGATTAGAACATTTAAAACTCTACAGACCTTTTCAAGATATAGCATTGCCTGCATCAACTAAATCTAAATCTGATGCCCATACATGTTATTGCCTTAGATAGTCAGGAACCAAAGTTTTAGTCAGGAACCAATGTTTAAAACCTGGAAAATTAAAGAGGCAGCTGACATAAGTCTACAAGTATTGCAGCCATAGAAACAAGGTAACCTAAAAGGCTAAGATTATTCTATTAATTGTCATAGAGTAGAGGTATAAACAACACAAACCACCAGGTAGTTCAATAACAGATCATGAAGACGATCTGACTGAACTTTCAGGACAACTCTCCAGTTCAAGTGTCCAAAAACAGCCGCCAAGGTCTACTCAGTATGCTAATACAGTTTAGAGCATGCATCCATTTACCATTTGATCACCGTGCAAAAATCAAGGAAAAATGATAAACTGATATTGCACTATACTAACTACTTAAACTACACTGAATATCATATCTTAGGGACATCCCTCTCGGAGCTAAGCATTTATTTAATAGAACTAGTCTAATATATGATCATACAAGTTCAGGAAAAAAACTACAACAAAAATATGCATGCACCATTGTGTAATTTCATAGTTAATCATCCTGAATAATCCGATGCACTGAACTATTTCCTAGGGCTAGATATATGTTGCAACAAATAACTTTCGTTGAAATATATAAATCCCAAAAAAATCTACACCAGGAATCTACAGAACCAAGCTTCCATCCAAAGAATCCCTAATAGATGTCAATCCCTAATACTGATATAGCTAAATCTACAGAACCGAGATTCCATCCAAACAATCAAAAGAGGGAACACGGAAGTTAGCATAAAAAACCTCTTACCTGCATCGCAGCAACCTCCTGAGGCTGCACCAGCGACAGATCCTCCCCGGTGCCGAGCACGACGTTCAGATCTAGCCGCTCCGCCTCGCCGACCTCCGCATCTAGCATCTCCTCCTCTCCCAGAGCCGCATAGGCCAAAGCGGCCGTACCACCACCGCCACCGCCATGGCGCTGGACCTCGTCGACTGCATCTGGGCGGGTCACGGCTCCCATCCCCACCCTAGCAGAACCGCCAGCATCGGCTCCGGAGCCCACTCCCGCCATCGCCGAAGTCGAAATCGCGCGGAGGAGGACGACACCCAGACCGGAAGCGGAGGAGACGACGACGTGAGGTAGGGTTTCTCACTCCTCACTCCTTTCAGTATCAGGTGAGACAAAAGGGAGGATGGGGAAAATGGTGGGGATCTAGCGACGCGGAGCGGCCGAGAGGGCTCTTATACGTCCCGTCGATTCGTTTCCGCTGACGTCACCGGCGCACGTGACGTCCACCTCATACTACCAACATTGCATGGACTCTAGACCAAGTGTTCACTTTCATCAACTTGTGCTTGTATGTGTGAACACTTGGTCACCGGCGCACGTGACGTCCACCTCATACTACCAACATTGCATGGACTCTAACCAAGTGTTCACTTTCATCAACTTGTGCTTGTATGTGTGAACACTTGGTCAACATGATCCCACCTAGTACTCTCGGTCCCAATTTAGGTTGCAATATAAGATTTTATCAAAGTCAAACTGTATAAGGTTTGACCAAATAGTTTGATACAACTATAAACTAATACGGTGCCAAAATAATATTATTAGAATTGTCTTGAATTATATTTTCATAATATATATATTTTATATCACACATATTTATATTATTTTGTATATTCTTGGTCAGACTTTGCAAAGTTTGACTTGCACGCAAAATTATGCGCAAGATAATATGGGATGGAGGGAGTAGATCAAAGTTGATGAAGGTGTTTCCACACAGCTCAAATAGGTCTATATTGCATAATATGTTGGCATAGTCCAGATCGACAACAAGCGCAGGCTTCGCCAAGGCACACGCTCCTCGTTGCAAAGAAAGGCTTCACTAGCAAATTCAGAGCAAGTGTGATTGTGAGAGAACGAACAGAGACAAGTACTTTGTGCTGCTAAAACTTCCTAGTCTAGGGTGACATTATAGACCTATATATATCTGAGTTAGTTAGAAACACCTTGATCACCTTCTGGTTGAATGAGTCAACGATTGGTCAACGTGTGATCCCAACTAGTTGTTAGATGTAATTATATCATTGCACTCTTATAGCTAGATCTATCAAGCAGGTGGGATCATGTTGGCCGGGTATAGTGACTCACACAACCACTAAGTTGATGTCGGTGGTTTTAGCCAGCCCAGAGAGGTCTAGACCCCATGCAATTTTGGTATGGCCCCACATTTGCCACAGGCTAGTGTGTGTCATGGCTTGGCAGACTCAAAATTATAGCTAGATCTAGCAAGTAGGTAGGATCATGTTGGCCAGGTGTGATTACACATACAACAACAAGTTGGTGAAGGTGTTTCTAGAGAGGTGTCTAGACCCCATGCATGCAATGTTGGAATGGCCCCACATTTTCCACAAGCTAGTATGTGTCATGCCTTGGCATAACACTTTTATAGCTAGATGTATCAAGTGGGTGAGATCATGTTGCTAGGTGTAGTGACTCACACAACCACTAAGTTGATGATGGTGGTTCTAGCCAGCCCAGATAGGTCTAGACCCCATGCACTGTTGGCATGGCCCCACATTTACCACAAGCTAGTGTGTGTCATGGCTTGGCATAGAAAAATTATAGCTAGATCTAGCAAGTAGGTAGGATCATGTTGGCCAGGTGTAGTGACTCACACAGCCACTAAGTTGATGATGGTGTCTCTAGCCAACCCAAATAGGTCTACATACCATGCAATGTTGGAATGGACCCACATCTTCCACAAGCTAGTGTGTGTCATGGCCTGGCATAACACTCTTATAGCTAGATCTATGAAGTGGGTGGGATCATGTTGGTCAGGTGTAGTGACTCAAACAGCCACTAAGTTGATGATGGTGTTTCTAGCCAACCCAGAGAGGTCTAGATCCCATGCAATGTTTGAATGGGCCCACATTTGCCACAAGCTAGTGTGTGTCATGGCTTGGCAAACTCAAATTTATAGCTAGATCTAGAAAGTAGGTAGGATCATGTTGGCCAGGTGTGATGACATATACAACAACAAGTTGGTGAAGGTGTTTCTATCCAGCCCAGAGAGGTGTCCCATGCATGCAATGTTGGCATGGCCCCACATTTTCCACAAGCTAGTGTGTGTCATGCCTTGGCATAACACTTCTATAGCTAGATATATCAAGTGGGTGGGATCATGTTGCTAGGTGTAGTGACTCACACAACCACTAAGTTGATGATGGTGGTTCTAGCCAGCCCAGATAGGTCTAGACCCCATGCACTGTTGGCATGGCCCCACATTTGCCACAAGCTAGTGTGTGTCATGGCTTGGCATAGAAAAATTATAGCTAGATCTAGCAAGTAGGTAGGATCATGTTGGCCAGGTGTAGTGACTCACACAGCCACTAAGTTGATGATGGTGTTTCTATCCAACCCAAATAGGTCTAGATACCATGCAATGTTGGAATGGACCCACATCTTCCACAAGCTAGTGTGTGTCATGGCCTGGCATAGCACTCTTATAGCTAGATCTATGAAGTGGGTGGGATCATGTTGGTCAGGTGTAGTGACTCACACAACCACTAAGTTGATGATGGTGTTTCTAGCCAACCCAGAGAGGTCTAGATCCCATGCAATATTTGCATGGGCCCACATTTGCCACAATCTAGTGTGTGTCATGGCTTGGCAAACTCAAATTTATAGCTAGATCTAGCAAGTAGGTAGGATCATGTTGGCCAGGTGTGATGACATATACAACAACAAGTTGGTGAAGGTGTTTCTATCCAGCCTAGAGAGGTGTCCCATGCATGCCATGTTGGCATGGCCCCACATTTTCCACAAGCTAGTGTGTGTCATGCCTTGGCATAACACTTTTATAGCTAGATCTATCAAGTGGGTGGGATCATGTTGCTAGGTGTAGTGACTCACACAACCACTAAGTTGATGATGGTGGTTCTAGCCAGCCCAGATAGGTCTAGACACCATGCACTGTTGGCATGGCCCCACATTTGCCACAAGCTAGTGTGTGTCATGGCTTGGCATAGAAAAATTATAGCTAGATCTAGCAAGTAGGTAGGATCACGTTGGCCAGGTGTAGTGACTCACACATCCACTAAGTTGATGATGGTGTTTCTAGCCAACCCAAATAGGTCTAGATACCATGCAATGTTGGAATGGACCCACATCTTCCACAAGCTAGTGTGTGTCATGGCATAACACTCTTATAGCTAGATCTATGAAGTGGGTGGGATCATGTTGGTCAGGTGTAGTGACTCACACAGACACTAAGTTGATGATGGTGTTTCTATCCAACCCAGAGAGGTCTAGATACCATGCAATGTTGGAATGCACCCACATCTTCCACAAGCTAGTGTGTGTCATGGCCTGGCATAGCACTCTTATAGCTAGATCTACGAAGTGGGTGGGATCATGTTGGTCAGGTGTAGTGACTCACACAGCCACTAAGTTGATGATGGTGTTTCTATCCATCCTAGAGAGGTCTAGACCATCATCAAGTTTGTCGGGGATTGACATAGCACTCTTATAGCTAGATCTAGCAAGTGGGAGAGATCATGTTGGTCAAGTGTAGTGACTCAAACAACCACTAAGTTGATGATGGTGTTTCTAGCCAGCCCAGAGAGGTCTAGACCCCATGCAATGTTAGCATGGCCCCACATCTACCACAAGTGTGTGGGATCTAGAGCCGAATGCAATGTTAGCATGGCCCCACATCTAGCATGGCCAACAAGTGTGTCATGGCTTGGCATAGCACTCTTACAGCTAGATCTATCAGGTGGGTGGGATCATGTTGGCCAGGTGTAGTGATTCACACAGCCTTGTTGATGATGGTGTTTCTAGCCAACCTAGAGAGGTATAGATCCCATGCAATGTTAGCAAAAGTATAGTTAGATCTATCAAGTAGGTAGGGTCATGTTGTTCAGGTGTGATGACTCGTACAACAAGTTGGTGAAGGTGTTTAATTTCTATCCAGCCCATAGAGGTCTAGAACCCATGCAATGTGGGCATGGCCCCACATCAGCCACAAGTTTGTTTCATGGCTTGGCATAACACTCTTATATATAGCTAGATCTATCAAGTGAGTGGGATCATGTTGGTCAGGTGTAGTGACTCACACAGCCACTAAGTTGATGATGGTGTTTCTAGCCAACTCGGAGAGGTGTAGATCCCATGCAATGTTGGCATGGGCCCACATCTACCACAGTTGTGTGTGTCATGGCTTGGCATAGCAAAATTATAGTTAGATCTATCAAGAGGGTGGGACAATGTTGTCCAAGCGATGACTCATACAACAACAAGTTGGTGAACGTGTTTCTATCCAGCCCATAGAGGTCTAGATCCCATGAAATGGTGGCATAGCCCCAAATTTGCCACAAGTGTGTCTCATGTCTTGGCATAGCACTCTTACAACTAGATCTATCAAGTGAGTGGGATCATGTTGGTCAGGTGTAGTGACTCACACAACCACTAAGTTGATGATGGTGTTTCTAACCTACTAGAAGAGGTGTAGATCCCATGCAATGTTGGCATGGGCCCAGAGAGGTGAGTCACACAACCACAAGTTGGTGAAGGTGTTTCTAGCCACCCCATAGAGAGGTCTCAAGCCCATGCGAAAATTCAAAATTTGACCAGGCCACCTATAATTCAAAAAAAAATCAAAATTGTGTGAAAGCTTGGACACATTTTAAATTGCTTCTAGGTAGAGGATGCCATGTTTCAGCATGGAGCATGTATCACATCACAAAGGCCTAACCCCTAGGCATCCTTACTAGACACCTTGATTTTTGGCCTAAATTTGACCGGGCCACCAAAAATTCAAAAACATTCAAATTTGTGTGAAACCTTGTACATGTGTCTTAGTTTGTGTATGTTAGCATGTGTAAAAAAATCCAGGTTGTTTCACGGAAGTCGAAAAAAACACATTGCTAGGAAAAGAGGCCTAGGTGAGACGAGAAGGGTTGTTCGTAAATTTCTCAATTTTTCGATGTTCATCAAATGATCCCAAAAATTTTGCACATGCTATACCAACGGTGCCTGTCAAGAATATGTAATTTATTTTATAAAATTCAAAATTGTAAAATAGCTATTTTGTTCAAATATTTAAATAGAAAATAAAAAAGGAATATAGGATCGAAGAAAAAAGTAAGACTTGGCGTGCAGGCAACAAGCCAGCCCAACTCCTACTCCCGCGCCCGCGTCACGGCTGCGTTCGGGCGTGAAGTAGTTTGGGGCGGCCCATCTTAATCCCGGGCATCAAAAAGTAATGGGCTCTTTCGGGCCCAACAGAAAACCGTAGCGGGAAGGACTGACGCGGGTTGGAGTTTTTTTTGAAACCTCATATATTATGCATGCAAGCCGCCTCATAGCCGAGCGAGAAACGATTAGACCTGCTTATATACCCTGCATTCATACGTGGCATGAGCTTCTCTCAACAAATCAACGATGACACGTACTGCTGTCAGTTGTCTTTTTTTTGGATTACACATGGGCCTGCATCCTGGTCCAACAATGGTCTTCTAGTCGTATGCAGGCCGTTGAGCTCGAAATGTGTACTAGCATTATTTTTCATTCCCTTTACAAGCTTGTTGTTTATTTCCTGAACATCTCCATAGTAGTTTTTTGTTTTAGATTCAAAATTCAACTAATTTTTAGAAACAATTCACAATTCATCATCTCTTGGTATAGCAGTGTTAATATATCAAGTGGGTGAGATCATGTTATCCCACCATTGCATTAGGCTCTAGACCCATATGAGTTGATTAGAAACACCATCATCAAGTTTGTCGTGGCTTGACATAGCACTCTTATAGCTAGATCTATCAAGTGGGAGGGATCATGTTGGTCAAGTGTAGTGACTCAAACAACCACTAAGTTGATGATGGTGTTTCTAGCCAGCCCAGAGAGGTCTAGACCCCATGCAATGTTAGCATGGCCCCACATATACCACAAGTGTGTGGGATCTAGAGCCTAAAGCAATGTTAGCATGGCCAACAAGTGTGTCATGGCTTGGCATAGCACTCTTACAGCTAGATCTATCAGGTGGGTGGGATCATGTTGGCCAGGTGTAGTGATTCACACAGCCTTGTTGATGATGATGTTTCTAGCCAACCTAGAGAGGTATAGATCCCATGCAATCTTAGCAAAAGTATAGTTAGATCTATCAAGTAGGTAGGGTCATGTTGGTCAGGTGTGATGACTCATACAACAAGTTGGTGAAGGTGTTTAATTTCTATCCAGCCCATAGAGGTCTAGACCCCATGCAATGTGGGCATGGCCCCACATCAGCCACAAGTTTGTGTCATGGCTTGGCATAACACTCTTATATATAGCTAGATCTATCAAGTGGGTGGGATCATGTTGGTCAGGTGTAGTGACTCACACAACTACTAAGTTGATGATGGTGTTTTTAGCCAACCCAGAGAGGTCTAGATCCCATGCAATGTTGGCATGGTGGCCCAACATCTACCACAGTTGTGTGTGTCATGGCTTGGCATAGCAAAAGAATAGTTAGATCTATCAAGAGGGAAGGATCATGTTGTCCAAGTGATGACTCATACAACAACACGTTGGTGAACGTGTTTCTATCCATCCCAGAGAGGTCTAGATCCCATGCAATGTTGGCATGGCCCCACATTTGCCACAAGTGTGTCTCATGTATTGGCATAGCACTCTTACATCTAGATCTATCAAGTGAGTGGGATCATGTTGGTCAGGTGTAGTGACTCACATAGCCACTAAGTTGATGATGGTGTTTCTAGCCAACTCGGAGAGGTGTAGATCCCATGCAATGTTGGCATGGGCCCACATCTACCACAGTTGTGTGTGTCATGGCTTGGCATAGCAAAATTATAGTTAGATCTATCAAGAGGGTGGGACAATGTTGTCCAAGCGATGACTCATACAACAACAAGTTGGTGAACGTGTTTCTATCCAGCCCATAGAGGTCTAGATCCCATGCAATGGTGGCATAGCCCCACATTTGCCACAAGTGTGTCTCATGTCTTGGCATAGCACTCTTACAACTAGATCTATCAAGTGAGTGGGATCATGTTGGTCAGGTGTAGTGACTCACACAACCACTAAGTTGATAATGGTGTTTCTAACCTACTAGAAGAGGTGTAGATCCCATGCAATGTTGGCATGGGCCCAGAGAGTTGAGTCACACAACCACAAGTTGGTGAAGGTGTTTCTAGCCACCCCAGAGAGAGGTCTCAAGCCCATGCAAAAATTCAAAATTTGACCGGGCCACCTAAAATTCAAAAAAAATATCAAAATTGTGTGAAAGCTTGGAAACATTTAAAATTGCTTCTAGGTAGAGGATGCCATGTTTCAGCATGGAGCATGTATCACATCACAAAGGCCTAACCCCTAGGCATCCTTACTAGACACCTTGATTTTTGGCCTAAATTTGACCGGGCCACCAAAAATTCAAAAACATTCAAATTTGTGTGAAACCTTGTACATGTGTCTTAGTTTGTGTATGTTAGCATGTGTAAAAAAATCCAGGTTGTTTCACGAAAGTCGAAAAAACACATTGCTAGGAAAAGAGGCCTAGGTGAGACTAAAAGGGCTGTTCGTAAATTTCTCAATTTTTCGATGTTCATCAAATGATCCCAAAATTTTTGCACATGCTATACCAACGGTGCATGTCAAGAATATGTAATTTATTTTATAAAATTTAAAATTGTAAAATAGCTATTTTGTTCAAATATTTAAATAGAAAATAAAAAGGAATATAGGATCGAAGAAAAAAGTAAGACTTGGCGTGCAGGCAACAAGCCAGCCCAACTCCTACTCCCGCGCCCGCGTCACGGCTGCGTCCGGGCGTGAAGTAGTTTGGGGCGGCCTATCTTAATCCCGGTCATCACAAAGTAATGGGATCTTTTGGGCCCAACGGAAAACCGTAGTGTAAGGACTGATGCGGGTTGGAGGTTAGTCCCACATCACCGAGTGAGAAACGATTAGACCTGCTTATATATCCTGCATTCATTAGTGCCATTTGCTTTTCTTAACAAATCAACGATGACACTTACTGCTGTGAGTTGTCCTCCTTTTGGACTAGTGGAGGTAGATAGTCAAAAAGGCTAGGCAGACCAGTCTTATTACCCCACTGTACTCTCCCCTACTGTGCGACCTGCCTTCTCAAAGAAGTTTTGTTCAAACGTGGCAGGCAGAGAACTGCAATGATGCGACCGATTGGATGCTCCATTAAGTCGATTGACAATTCAATTCGGCGCTGATAGAACGGTGCACGCGTCCCTGCACGCGTCATGATGACTGCGGGTGGTGTCAGACGTGCACCGCGTCGGAGGTGAGGGGGGTGCGCCTTCCCGATGTATCGCTATTTTTTTCATTTCCTTCTATACTACAATAATATTTGGCATTTTGAATAAGTTTGGACGAATTTAATTACTTACCATATCATATATACAAGCTTGTTGTTTGTTTGCTAAACATCTTTTTCAATATGTTTTACATGAAAAACCTTGCTTGTGTGTCTTGGTTTGGCATAACAAAATTGTAGTTAGAACTATCATCATAGGATCATATATACAGAAACACGATGATCAAGAATTTAGTAGACAGCTAAGATAGGTCAAGATTGCACGCACTGTTGGCATGGATTTTTACAAAGCTAGTACGTATCATAATTCTACATGTACATAGAAAACAGCGAAATTGAAATAGGTACAACACATGATCTTTTTGAAACATAGACCATCCATTGTATTACAGGCACACCATACAACTTACACTTGCATATAATTCACAGACGACAGATAATACAAGACCAGACCAACATGATCCATCAATCTAATCTGACGGGTAGCCGTCGTAGTAATCGTAGTGGGTGGTACCATATTCGCCATAAGGCGGCACCATCTGCACTTCAGAATGCTCGACGATTCTGCAATACTCCGCCAGCAATCGATCGAGTTCGAAAGGAAGGTCATTCATCCATAATCCTCCTACTCCATACCCATGGTCAACCCTTGGCTCCTCTTCCCACGCAAGAGCCTCAAAGTTGTAAGATCTAATCTGGGATAGGTCCGGAAAGTAGATGCTGTCGGCCTGCACCGTGGGTACCCTGGCGCTGTCGACGCAGATGCACTGATTGTTAGCAATGAAGAGAGCACGGCTGCCGATGCCTCTGACCGGCTGAAGGACACGGTTCTGTGTATCAACCCGGTAAACAACGGGCCTACCGCCGTAGACAGGTCCACTCACAACGAACAACAGCTCCCCGTCAGTATCGACGAGGTAAAAACGATTCTCCAGGTACCAGCAGCCCGGAACAGGGCCTTTGACGGTGGCATGCATCTTCAGGGTCCGTGCGGAGCGCTGCATCTGGACATCTCCATGGGCAGCATCAGCCAGAGTCGAGAAGACATACCCGTATCTGTCTGCGACGAAAACATCACCAGCGTAAGAAGTCATGCTCCGGAGTTTGGCGAAGTCATTCGGCGTGTACCACCCTTCACCAAATACAGGGCGACTGCCTTCCTCCATGCCCTCATCCGCCCACCGAATGACGTTGTTCCAAAGGTTTGATGTAAAGAGCATCAACGACGGGAACATCATCACAGCGACAGAAGCCACCTGCTCGGTCGGTATCTCCACCCTCAGGCGCTTGATAGCGCCCGAGAAGGGGTTGTACAACCGTGTCTTGTACGGCTGCACCCTCCGTCCAAGCCCAAGGAGGCCACCGGTTGTGCTACCGACATAAAAGTACCTTCCAGAGACATAGAGAGGTAAACAGAGAGAGATGAGAAGCAGAGATTCAGTCAAGGTAAACAAACAGAGATTCAATCAAGGTTAAAAAGGTAGATGGAGAAACAAAACTTGAAAAACATATCGTATAAGAGGTGAACACAAAAAAAGGATCGCACATATACAGATGAATATCAAGAAAGCACCTGCGAATAACCCGACTAATCTTCTTCTGAAGGAAGCGGCCGGTTCTCACGTTGAGCAACGAGATGGCGGCGTCTACCCCATACTCCGGCAACAACTGGTGCTCTAGAATAATCCAGTTGGCTGGTATAAAACGCTTCTCCGTGAAGCCGTGCCAGGAGCTGGAGACTGCCCGGAAGGCGGCGTAGTAGTCGAAGTCGTCCGTTGACAGGAAGATGTCACCTATCTTCTGCACGACTCCCTCAGGGAAATCAGCCCACGGCGAATCCTGCATCTTGTTGCTGACCATGGATGATGGTGTTCGTGTGGTCTCGATCCCGTCGAATGGAAGATGTAGCGGTTCCAGAGACAGACCACCGATTATTTATTGAAGAAGGCCTAGGAATGCCAAGGGGAGCATCTGAAAACGAAACGACCGCGTGCACACAGCAACCGCCGAATTGGCGCACGCGCGAACCCGCACGAACCTCTAGCGGACGCGCGAAAAACTTTTTGCCGCTCCCGCGCTTTTGCGCCATCCTGCGCGCCAAACTTGCCGCGTCGACTGCCGGACCCAAACTTGCCGCACCAAACTATCTAAAAGTTTCGCCGCCCCCGCCTCGCTTTGCCTCCCACCTCGTTCCGCCTCCTGACGAGATGCCGCCCCGCTGCCGCTCGACCTCCGGCTACCGAGGCGTCCGCGCGCGCCCGAGCGGCACGTTCTACGCCGAGATCCGCAGCGGCGCCGAGCGCATCGGGCTTGGCACGTTCGAGATAGCACACGAGGCGGCGCGCGCCTACGACGCGGTCGCCTGGTGCCTCGGCCGCTCCCACCAGACGATGAACTTCCACGACGTGTGGACGAGGGAACAGGCGGAATCGCTCGCGCCGCCGCCTCCGGCCGTCACACGTGAGCAGCAACAGCGCCAGCGTGAGATCGAGCAGCGGCTCGTCAAGGCGGAGCTCGACAAGCGCTTCCACCTTGAGTGGGCGTGGCAGTTCCCGGAGGACGTCGCCGTGATGGAGTCATTTTACGAGAAGAAGGCGGCGGCGAAGGCAGCGGCGAAGGCGACGAAGAAGGCGGATCACGAGGAGCAGAGGTCGAAGTCGGCAGCAAGGAAGAAGGAGAGGGAGGAGAAGGCCGCGAGGAAGGCGAAGGAGAAGAAAAACGGCGCTGGCCCGTCGATGATCGTCCTCTCCTCCTCCTCCTCCTTCGAGTGGACATCCACTCCGGTGTCGTCGACGACTCTGTGCTCATCGGATTTTGACTGGCATTCCGAGTAGTTTAGGGTTGTTTCGAAGTTTGTAATATATTTCGTATTTTCAGTTAATTTTCCATGTTTTGCTTGATCTATTCAGTACGGAAAATATGATCTATCAACTCGGTAGGATCATGCTATCAAGTGATGACTCATGCAACCATATCTTGAACTATGTCATCAAGTTTCCTTTTCTTCTTCTGTGTTGTCGCTTGACTTCCTTCTATAACAATTAACTAAAATGGCAAAGTGCTAACCTGACGACACTGAAAGTCTGTCAGACTAACACCTAAACTGAAGCCGAGCGCGTCGAGCGTGGCGTCCAACTTCGCGTTCCAGGCTCTAGCCTGTAGGTGCCTAACGGAGTTCATAGATTGGCTTGTGCAGGCGCATCGCCTAGCGCCCCTGGCCAGCGGACCCACCCGCGGTGCGCGGCGAGCGCCAGCAGGAGCCGCACGGACTCCAGCCGTGCAACAGGCCCAAAGGCGTCCGCGACGTCGATGCCCTGCTGCTTCACATATCTCTTTTGGCGACGAGGCGAGGCGGGTGTTCAGCTGCACGATGCCGTCCATGGTGCGCGCTTTTGGTCATCGGGTGCGCCTCGCGGCGAGGCAGATGTGATGGCGGCGCGGCTTTACCTTCGGGTGTCGGAGAGGCTAGCTCGGTGCGCGAGGATGACGCTGCCAGCGACGTGTGCTCTGCGCGAGCTGGTGTCGATGGAGAGCTGATGCCGGCGAGTCCTGGCCTGCCACCTCAGGTGTAGCGGTATGCAGTGGAGTCGAGTCGAGTGCACGTAGCAGTCCACCGTGAACGCCGTGCTCACAGGGTTGTCCTCGTGTGTGCTCCAGTCCAAGCTCGCGTCCTCGACAAAGACGGGATCGTAGACACGATAGCCCTTGGTGCCGCTCTCGTAGCCGATGAAGACCATTGGCGTGCTCCGGTCGTCTAGCTTCTTCAGGTGAGGACGCGCGCTCTTCACGTACGTGCGCGACGTAGCCGAAACTCCTCAGATACCAAGCCTCATATGGCGTCATGCCGGTGACGCTGCGCCTGAACGCCCGATTCAGGTTCAGCACGTAGACCGCTGTCAGCACGGTGTCACCCCAGAAGTAATTTGGCATGCCCTTCGGCTTCAGCATGCTTCTGGCCGCCGCTACGACCGTCTGGTTGCGCCGCGCGATCACCCCGTTCTTCTGGGGTGATTACGGCGCCGTGAGGTGGCGCTTGACGCCGGTGTCGGCGCACTGTGCACAGCGAACGTGGCCGACACGTGAACTCGCCGACGCGGTCCGTGTGCAGTACTCGGAGCCCGCTCTCCGCTCGCCGACGCTGGTGTCGGCGCAGTGTGCACAACTACTATGCCAAATCATGACATTGATTCTAAGTATAAAAGTGGTATGCCCATGGCATGATGCATATTCCATATTTCTGGCTAACTGTCTCTCCTTTTATTCTTTCTTACAGTGGAAAAACGTGGCTAAATCAACCAACTAAAACGGCTAAGTGCTAACCTGACGAAACTGAAACTCTGACAGACTAACACCTAAACTGAAGCCGAGCGCGTCGAGCGTGGCGTCCAACTTCGCGTTCCAGGCTCAGCCGCTAGGTGCCTGACGGAGTCCGTAGAGGGGCTAGTAAATTCTCAAGGTACATTGTTATTAATCACTGATCTAACTTTCCTTTTCATAGCCTCTAGCTTGTTTCTTCTAGACATAAGAATCGTTGCAACGGTAGGTCCTCTTGATTCTTCAATTGTTGTCTGCAGTACCATATAGAAGAGTTTATAAATTGAATTATAATCATTTTGATTTTTGCGACTATACAAAGGAATAGTGTACAGACCTGATCAATGTTCTTAGTCATACGATCTCCGTCCCAGTGCTCTAGACATTGCAAAACCCATAATCCACATGAGTTGCTGCCATACGATGAAACAAAATTCATTTACGATATCAGTAGTAAGAAAGTGATATGATTCACAAGTACTTACACATCATCTTGCTTTCCAATTTTATATTTTTTAATAGGCCAAGTCTCGACGTCAGGAAATTGATTGCGTGTAGTTTTGTTTGTCCAATATATGTCTAGTGCAATTTGTCCTTTCTGTAAAAGATTTAGAGTTACTGAAACGCCAAAAGATAACAGGGATTTGATGAGAAAAGTAGATAATACCAAGTCATCCACAACTACATGCGAATAGGTTAAGCTGTACTAAGGATCAAGGACTTGGAACTCCCGCTTGACGTTATGCATTACAACTGTCATATAATGTTCTCCGCGTATATTTAGAGGGAAATATGCCTACAAAATAAGATCACTAGCATGTACTATGTAGGATTCCAAATAGTTAACAACAAATCAACTTTATAAAAAACACTCTTTACCTTGTCACGCGCAAAATATTCATTCAAAACCCTTCCTACAACTCCTGGTCTTGGCACTTCTTCTACGTCAAAAGTTTTCAAGTTTTTTTTCGTTGTTGTACAATTTAATGGCTTCTTTGATAAGATAGCTTGACCTCAATGGTCCACATATGTGCCGATCATAGTCAAGACGGGGAGCCAGCTCTAGAATGTAGGCATCAAGTATCTGAAAATAATAATCGTACAATGATTGCATGTTCATACTTCTTTGTTGTAAAATAACAACATTAGGTTAGCGAATTACTTACAGCAGTACTAAGCCATTCTTTTATAAGAACATCGTTAAGATCTTTCGGCCTCATCTGAGTTTTTGTACGCCCTTTTTACAGCTTTTTTGGGGATCTTCGCCAAAGTTGAAACATATTTGACAGAAGCTTCTATTTTATCTGGTGTTAACATAGTGTAACATTCCCCAATATCATGATGTTCAAATAATATCGCTGCATAACATTTATGAAAACACACAATTTACCACACTGAACCATTTTGTTTGCTCAATAAAAATAAGTACTCCCTCTGGCCCATATTATAATTGACTCAAATTTGTCTAAATTTGAATGAATCTAGACACTATTTAGTATATAGGTTCATCCAAATTTAGACAAATCAAAGTCAATTAATATGGATCGGAGGGAGTAATGAAATCTATAAAACATTATAACTTTCGTATTTTTTGATTTATGTTTTAGTTGTTTCCGTCGCTCAAATAATAGGGAACCATAGTTACTATTACCCGCGGTAGAAGTCATATCATTGTCTGCATCGTTCTCCACGACACCACAAAATATCTCCCCATCTAAATCGTCCATGCTGCACGAATCATTTAGAGAATGTGTTAATGTTCGCTATCTAAATCTACACGAGTTCCCTAAAAACCTATGTGCTGAGCATCTTGTATGCACGACAAACAATCGATGAGACATGGAATCAGTACCTGGACGACAGATGAGTAGAGTCGGCGAAGGTGGCACCAATGAGAGACAGTGAAAGGGAGTCCTGCGAGGATGACGTGGTGAGAGGCGGCGTCGATCCCTGGAGGACACACGAGAGAGGGTGGAGAAGGGAGTCGGCAATGTGGGACGGCGAGGGCGGCTCGTAATGGAGGCAGCGGTGATTGGCGGCCTACCTAGGTTGAGTCGTGGGTTGTGGGACGATCGACGTGCCGATACGCCCTCCGTGATTAACTGCTGGCATTGGGCCTCGTTGTGGGTAGTTAATTGGGTCTATAGGGTTATTACATTTTAATGTCTTATTTTTCCTATTTTTTAATGCGTCTTTACGTATTTTAAATTTTTTTATTGTGCTGTTTAATGTCTTACCATATTTATGGTTTTTCCAAATTTGATATGCACAACATGATCTTTAATTAAATTTACACAGTATCAACATACGATGGGAGTGTTGCCCCTGTCTTTGGAGAAATTTTAGTACGTACAACGTAAAGGATGTGTATGGTGCACACGAATCCACCGAAGGATCACCAATATAAAGAAAGTTTTTGGATAAACCCAGATGCAAAACCAAAACATGTGTTCACGGCGAGAAACACAAATCATGACATTGATTCTATGAACACCTTCATCATCTTGACCTATGGGAGTTGTCTATGAACACCTTCATCATCTTTGTGGTTGTATGACTCAACACTTGGTCAACGTGATCTCACCTAGTTGTTACATCAAACTATACAACTACTATGCCAAATCATGACACTGATTCTAAGTATAAAAGTGGCATGCCCATGGCATGATGCACACTTGTGCCTCATATATCCAAACATTGCATTGGGCTCTAGACCTATGGCATGATGCATATTCCATATTTCTGGCTAAGTTTTTCCCCTTTTATTCTTTCTTACAGTGGGAAAACGTGGCCATGATCCTTGTGTTCGTGCCATCCCACGATCGGATCGTCATCCGCACGACTCGCTCCAGTTTGTAACAACAGAACCGGAGCTAGAACTGTGACTAAATCAACCAATTAACTAAAACGGCGAAGTGCTAACCTGACGACACTGAAATTCTGTCAGACTAACACCTAAACTGAAGCCGAGCGCGTCGAGCGTGGCGTCCAACTTCGCGTTCTAGGCTCTAGCCTGTAGGTGCCTGATGGAGTTCGTAGAGTGGCTTGTGCAGGCGCATCGCCTAGCGCCCCTGGCCAGCAGATCCACCCGCGGTGCGCGGCGAGCGCCAGCAGGAGCCGCACGGACTCTAGTTGTGCAACAGGACCAAAGGCGTCCGCGACGTTGATGCCCTGCTGCTTCACATATCCCTTTTGGTGACGAGGCGAGTGTTGGGCTACGCAGAGATAAAACAAAAAATTTCCTCTAACGTGGTGATCCCAAGATCTAGCTGAGGTAGAAGGCCATGAGGTTTACCACTAGACGCGCCGTTGCGGATTACTGATGTAGCGCGTCAGTTGATGCAGTGCAGTCCTCACGATCCGGTCGTCCTGGTGCAGATCGCACAACACCTCTGCTGGTATCCACACATACAAGGAGGAGCACCGGCGGCGAACTGCTAGGTTCGTATCGACAGCTGGACTGCTGTGGAGCTAGGGTTTCCAACACATGGAATGACCTAACCGAACAACGATTAACCTTTCTGGGTTACGGTGCTCCACTATATATAGGGAGTGAACGTGGGCTCTGCTCGCGCGACCCATTCACTAAAGCCCATATAACACTAGTCACCGTGAGTCCAACTCACTAACTCAGTCCTAATCCGGTTTAGGTCCAACCCAACCAGATTACAGGTTCAGATCCAATCCGAACATGCTCCCGCTCTTAAGTGTGTGACCCCGTAGGCTCATGGCTACTTGGACACGATTGGAGTCCGACTCTCAATCGATCAGTCGGTAGCGGCTCCTAGCAGAACGTGCTGACTCCCAAGTACCAAAGAGTCATGATGACTTGCCTTTCCAATGCGACTTACGTCCGAGGCCCTTTTGCCTCACGATATACCTTGTCAGACTATAGGCGAAATATATGTCATCCCTTAAATAGTCCGACTCTCTTCTCGATCCGAGATAAGTGATTCACCCGACTAACTCTTAGTCGATCGCCTCGGTTAACACTTAACCGAGTCGTGCATGGCCATGCTTTACGAACATATCTCACGAGAGGCCCCAGAGAATATCTCTCCAAGTGGAGGGGAAAAATCCCATCTTGGTTATTCACATCACGCAGCTTGATTCTCAGTCGACCCGAAATCTGCCTTTATAACTGTCCAGTTACGGATCAGCGTTTGACAGAACCTAAGTCGGTGATCCTCAACTCGGACTATGCAATAACCTCAGGTTAAAGGATTACATTGATTGAGATATACAAATGACAACTTGTTCGTTGTACCTCAATATGGGTCAATCCGACTCGCTAAACTCTTTAGCCGAATCTGTGTAAGTTGGAACAGCATCTCCATGCCCATGACAAGTAGAACCGAGTCATCAAGCCAACTTTCACATTGGTCTAAGTTGTGTGTCCAGCACAACCTCAATGACCAAGGATATTTAGTACAAACAACATGAATGCATAGTTCCACAACCGAATCACATATTCAATGATACACATCAGATGTTTATACAAGGACTACTTAATATCTTTATGAATACAATGGGAAATCTCATCATACATGATTTCCTCTAGGGCATATTCCCAACAGTCTCCCACTTGCACTAGAGTCAATCTTCCGACATCACATGTCTAAGCATCTAATGCCCATGGCTCTCAGGTGCGCCTCGTGCTTTGGCTGTGGTAACGGCTTTGTAAACGGATCCACAATATTTGCATCCGTGTGTACCTTGCATAACTTGATATCACCCTGATCCACGAACTGGCGAATCAGGTGGTACCGCATGAGTATGTGCTTGTTCTTCTGGTGTTGTCTAGGTTCCTTGGCTTGTGCAATAGCACCATTGTTGTCACAATACACGTCCAACGGATTGGACGAGCCCTAAACCACACCAAGATCCATGAGGAAATTCCTCATCCAAACAGCTTCCTTTGCTGCCTCCGAGGCGGCAATATACTCAGCCTCTGTTGTAGACGCAGACACAGTCTCTTGCTTGGAACTCTTCCAGCTCACAGCACCTCCGTTTATAATAAACACGTATCCGGATTGCGAACGAGAATCATCAGAGTCGGTAAGATAACTCACATCCGTGTAACCCTTTACACTGAGTTCATCTTCACCACTATAAACCAAGAACATATCCTTAGTCCTTCTCAAGTACTTTAGGATATTTTTAGCCGCTGTCCAGTGGATCTCACCAGGATCAGCCTGGTATCTTCTCACAACACTTAGAGCATAGGAAACATCCGGCCTAGTACAAATCATGGCGTACATGATGGATCCGACTGCAGAAGCATATGGAATCGCACTCATCCGACTTCGCTCATCAGTTGTCGAAGGACACTGAATCTTGCTAAGTTTTACACCATGGGACATCGGTAAGAACCCCTTCTTAAATGATTCCATGTTGAACTTCTTTAACACTTTGTCCAAATAAGTACTCTGACTCAATCCAATGAGCCTCCTTGATCTATCTCTATAGATCCGTATTCCGAGGATGTATGTTGCCTCACCCAAGTCTTTCATTGAGAAACTCCTTTCCAATGATTCCTTGGTTTCTTGCAACATCTGGCCATCATTTCCAATCAGTAATATGTCATCCACATATAAGATTAGAAAATTAACTTTGTTCCCACTAAACTTCTTGTACAAACAAGAATCATGATCACTCTTGATGAAGCCAAACGATTTGACTACCTCATCAAAGCGAATATTCCAACTCCGAGATGCTTGCTTCAACCCATAAATGGATTTCTGAAGTTTACATACTTTGTCAGCATTAGCCGGATCGACAAAACCCTTGGGCTGTATCATATACACGTCCTCGGTTAAATTTCCGTTAAGGAAAGCCGTTTTGACATCCATCTGCCATATCTCGTAGTCGAAATAGTCTGCTATAGCAAACATGATTCGAACTGATTTAAGCATCGCTACAGGCGAGAAAGTCTCGTTGTAATCAACTCCTTGAACTTTTCAGAACCCCTTCGCGACAATGCATGCTTTATAGATTGAAACATTTCCATCCATATCAGTTTTCTTCTTAAAGACCCATTTGCACTCGACGGGTCTTGCACCGTATGGCAGATCAACCAAGTTCCAAACTTGATTTTCATCCATGGACTTTATCTCGGATTTCATGGCTCCAAGCCATGACTCAGAATCAGATCCCACCATCGCTTCCGAATAATTTGCCGGCTCATCACTGTCTAACAGTAACACATCACGAACACTTCGTAATCTTGCCGATCTTCGTAGTACAGGTGCTGCTGCCGGCTCAGTTGCCATGACCGGATCAACCTCCAAGGTTTTTGCCGACTCGCTACTAGCCGGTTCCTCTTAAATTTCTTCGAGTTGCACCGTGCTCCCACTTACTCCCCGACTGAGAAACTCTTTCTCAAGGAAGACACTGTTCCGAGCGACAAACACTTTGCCCTCTTCTCGGTTGTAGAAGTAGTAACCCAAGGTTTCCCTCGGATACCCCACGAAAATACACTTATCCGACTTGGCTGTAAGCTTGTCCGACTGGAGTCGCTTGACAAATGCTTCACAACCCCAAATCTTAAGAAAAGACAAACTCGGCTTTTTGCCTCTCCACATCTCATGCCGTGTCTTCTCTACCGATTTTGATGGTACTCTGTTTAGTGTGAGCGCCGCTGTTTCTAGACAATAACCCCCAAATGATAAAGGCAGATCTGTCCGACTCATCATTGATCGTACCATGTCCAACAAGGTTCGATTCCGCCTTTCCGAAACACCATTCCTTTGTGGAGTTCCTGGCGGAGTAAGTTGAGGAACTATTCCACAACTTTTCATATGGTCATCAAACTCATGGCTCATGTACTCGCCTCCTCGGTCCGACCGAAGAAACTTTATTTTCTTGCCGAGTTGATTCTGTGCTTCATTCTGGAATTCTTTGAACTTTTCAAAGGCTTCCGACTTGTGTTTCATCAAGTAGATATATCCATACCTACTCAAATCATCAGTGAAGGTAATGAAGTACTCATAACCACCCCTGGCTGTCGTGCTCATTGGTCCACATACATCACTATGTACTAGTCCCAACAAGTCGGACGCCCTTTCGCAACTCTTTGCAAAAGGTGTCTTGGTCATTTTGCCGAGTAGGCAAGATTCGCATGTCTCGAACGACTCCAAGTCGAACGAAGTTAGGAGTCCATTATCATGGAGCTTATTCATGCGTTTCCAACTTATATGACCAAGCCGACAGTGCCAAAAGTAAGTCATATTCAGATCATTTGGTTTCAACCTTTTAACATTTATGTTATAAACCGACTCACCATCAAGATTCAAAATAAATAGCCCGTCCTGGACGGGTGCAAAGCCGTGAAACATATCATTCAAATACAAAGAACAACCATTATTCTTGATATTCGACTCATAGCCTTGCCTCATCAAACATGAAGCAGAAATAATGTTTCGACTGAGCACTGGAACATAATAACAATTATTTAGTTCCATAATGAATCCGAAAGGTAAATGAAGTTGCATCGTACCGACTTCCAATGCAGCAACTCTTGCTTTGTTGCCGACTCGAATATCAACCTCGCCTCTTGCTACGCTCCTATTTCTTACCAGTCCCTGCAACGAGTTGCAGACGTGAATAACTGATCCGGTATCATATACCCAAGAACTATTAGGTGCATCAGCAAGATATATGTCTATAACATTGCAAACAAGTGTACCTGAGTCGGAAGTCATACCTCCACTCTTGGCTTTGTCGGCCAAGTACTTGCTGCAGTTCCTCTTCCAGTGGCCATCCGCCTTGCAGTAGAAGCAAGTGGATCCGGCTGAAGGAGATGGTTTAGTCCCTGAGGAAGCGCTTGGGACCGGGTCCTGAGCCTGCTTTCCTCCTGACTTATCCTTCTTCTTAGTCCAAGAACTCTTCTTGAACTTAGCCTTATTCTGCACCATCAACACTTAACTGGTGCCCTTCTTGAGATCCACCTCTACCTGCTTGAGCATCCCATGCAATTCGGTGAGCTTCTTATCCATACCATGCATGTGGTAGTTCGAAATGAACTGCCCATATGCACTAGGAAGAGAGTTCAGAATTATATCCGTAGCGAACTCTTCGCTAATGGGGTAGCCAAGCCTCTCTAGCGACTGCACGTAACCAACCATTTTGATCACATGCGGACTCAGTGGATCACCATACTTAAGCTTGCAACTCAGGAAAGCCTGAAAGACTTGATACCTCTTAGTCTTCGCCTGAGCCTGGAACATACTTTTGAGGCTTTCGATCATATCGCAGGCCTCAACATGCTCGAACTGCTTTTGCAAGTCCGGTTCCATGTGAGCAAGAATAAGACAGCTAATATCCGTGGACTCATCCTTATTCCGACGGTAGGCATTGGTGGTAGCGATAGTCGCATTCTCATTCGGCTCATCTGGAAGTGGGTTGTCTAGGACATGGTCCTTCTTTTCTTGTTTGAGAATAATTCTCAGATATACCAGTTGGTAAAATTAGTGTCGTTCAGTTTATCTTTCTCAAGGATAGTTCTCAACGCAAAACCGGATATCTGAGAGTGACTGCTACTTGGTGCCATGATCTACAACAGAAAATATGCAAAACACTTAAGACATGTATTCATAAAAGAGAAAGCATATTAAACATTTTAATATTTTGTGCTCCCACTAGAACCAACACCCCTCCGATGGTTGCTTAGTGATCCAGGATCCTAAATAAGCAAGTCGGCTAGTGAGCTTTAGCATCACCGCTAGCCGCCAAGTGATCTAGGTAGACAACTCCTTGTCAATCGCATCTCATGCGACTCCTGTTGGACGGGTGGCATCACATGCCCCGGCTCCCATCCGACTTTTCCCCGAGCCCCACAACCGTTGTGATAGACCCGTCTAGCTTACCGAGTGTTTCCGCAGTCAGAGTCCGACTCGAACCCACCTAGTCGGAAAGAATTGGCAGCACCTCAATTTTATGAGCCCACTACCAAAAATGTCCGACTTGTGATGGTGCAAACACTAGCGGGAAAACCGACTAGACCTTCTTTGAGGGATTAAATTTTACCGACTATCTAATAGAGGTAAAACAGAGACATAACAATAACACAAAATAAAGCAATATAATGTGAAATGGTATGGCTCTCTTCATGGCGATCTCCATCTCCACAAAGCCTGTAATCCGACTCGTGCCAACTCTTGTCACTTGCTGTCTTACTCCATGTCGCCGACATGTACAACGCCTTGCATGCCTTCTGGGTTCTCCAAACAGCTACACTAGCTTAGAAAAGTAAATTACATAGAGAATCCGACACGCAGGTCGTTATACAATAAAATGACAGCACCTAGGCTCTAGCCGGCTGACAAAAAACCGTGATTCGCAGATCACGTATGGATTACACACATACATCACATGCACATGAACCATACCATTCACAACTTCCTGCAAAAACAAGTTATGCATAGATACAATATGTACCGGCGTTCTGAAACTCGCAACGACATCTAAGGCGCTACGATAGGGCGAAGCCGGCGGTCCCGAAAACGTAGATCTCATCTACGATCCGAACATGGATTCCGACCATCGTTCCGATTCGATCAAACTCTTTGATCTTCGATCACCGCTTCTGTATTTACGTGTCACAGTCTACACCGATGGCGGAAGCCGACCGGTAGGGGTATGTCGTTCCACGACCTCAGCAGTATCATCACGGAAATCAGATCTACCATTCCCCGAGCATAGTTGATCCAATCAACTTCGTACAAAACCGATCTATCTCATAGATCGACCACCAAACAAAAAATAGATCTCATCTACAGCCAACCGCATATCACATATGCGAGATCTCGAGCCTAAAACTAGAAGCTATCGCTCTGATACCACTGTTGGGCCACGCAGAGATAAAACAAAAAACTTCCTCTAACATGGTGATCCCAAGATCTAGCTGAGGTAGAAGGCCACGAGGTTTACCACTAGACGCGCAGTTGCGGATTACTGATGTAGTGCGTCAATTGATGCAGTGCAGTCCTCACGATACGATCGTCCTGGTGCTGATCGCACAACACCTCTGCTGGTATCCACACGTATAAGGAGGAGCATCGGCGGCGAACTGCTAGGTTCGTATCGACGGCTGGACTGCTGTGGAGCTAGGGTTTCCAACACATGGAATGACCTAACCGAACAACGATTAACCTTTCTGGGTTACAGTGCTCCACTATATATAGGGAGTGAACGTGGGGTCTGCTCACGCGACCCATTCACTAAAGCCCATATAACACTAGTCACCGTGAGTCCAACTCACTAACTCAGTCCTAATCCGGTTTAGGTCCAACCCAACCAGATTACAGGTTCAGATCCAATCCGAACATGCTCCCGCTCTTAAGTGTGTGATCCCGCAGGCTCATGGCTACTTGAACACGATTGGAGTCCGACTCTCAATCGATCAGTCGGTAGCGGCTCCTAGCAGAACGTGCCGACTCCCAAGTACCAAAGAGTCATGATGACTTGCCTTTCCAATGCGACTTACGTCCGAGTCCCTTTTGCCTCACGATATACCTTGTCAGACTATAGGCGAATATATGTCATCCCTTAAATAGTCCGACTCTCTTCTCGATCCGAGATAAGTGATTCACCCGACTAACTCTTAGTCGATCGCCTCGGTTAACACTTAACCGAGTCGTGCATGGCCATGCTTTCCGAATCATATCTCACGAGAGGCCCCAGAGAATATCTCTCCAAGTGGAGGGGTAAAATCCCATCTTGGTTATTCACATCATGCAGCTTGATTCTTAGTCGACCCGAAATCTGCCCAGTTACGGATCAGCGTTTGACAGAACCTAAGTCGGTGATCCTCAACTCGGACTATGCAATAACCTCAGGTCAAAGGATTACATTGATTGAGATATACAAATGACAACTTGTTCGTTGTACCTCAATATGGGTCAATCCGACTCGCTAAACTCTTTAGCCGAATGTGTGTAAGTTGGAACAGCATCTCCATGCCCATGACAAGTGGAACCGGGTCATCAAGCCAACTTTCACATTGGTCTAAGTTGTGTGTCCAGCACAACCTCAATGACCAAGGATATTTAGTACAAACAACATGAATGCATAGTTCCACAACCGTATCACATATTCAATGATACACATCAGATGTTTATACAAGGACTACTTAATATCTTTATGAATACAATGGGAAATCTCATCATACATGATTGCCTCTAGGGCATATTCCCAATAGCGAGGCGGGTGTTCGGATGCACGATGCCGTCCATGGTGCGTGCTTTTGGTCATCGGGTGCGCCTCGCGGCGAGGCAGATGTGATGGCGGCGCGGCTTCAGCTTCGGGTGTCGGAGAGGCTAGCTCGGTGCGCGAGGATGACGCTGCCGGCAACGTGTGCTCTGCGCGAGCTGGTGTCGATGGAGAGTTGATGCCGGCGAGTCCTGGCCTGCCACCTCAGGTGTAGCGGTACGCAGTGGAGTCGAGTCGAGTGCACATAGCAGTCCACCGTGAACGGCGTGCTCACAGGGTTGTCCTGGACTGCTCAAAGTTCTCTGTGTTGTGTGTGTGGTGCACTCTGTCTTTGGTATGAACAAAGTTTATGAATTAAGGGCAACGTCTAGTTTTCTGCTACCTCCACATACCTGCATGCATAATAGTAAGGCGTAGTTAGCTATTGACAATTTCAAAGAAAGTTTTGATAATGCTTTTTAGTTTTTTTTAACAGAGATAATGCTTTTTAGTTTACTCTAGGAAAGACTTACTGCGGATGTAGTTTGCATAATTTAGCGTTTCGTCTGTTATGACCAGCAGTATTGCATGCGCTGCACAGGTGGTTCCCCTTCTTCTTCTTCTTCTTCTTCTTATTTTGTTCATCGTATGATAGTGGTCTGCCATTTTTACTCATGGGTTGATTAGCACCGTCAGCTCCAACTCGTTTGTTTTTCTTAGGCGCGCCTTTGGATTTAAATTTTAGTGGATAGCCAACTTGAGGTGCTTTTTCCTTGCTGCTCTGTGCATCTGCCTCGAAGTAGCTTGTTTGAATATTGCTGAGCCCCTTTGTCCTTTCCATTAGTCGATCGATGAATTCATTGTATTCATGACGAGACTGTTCATCATGGCATAATGCTGCGAGAACTTCTTGAGATCGTACATTCAAGTCAGAAAAAATTGCCCTCTCGGTTGCACTTGACCATCCGTATCCGAACATATCGCTCTCGCGCTTCGCAGACAATCCAAATCTTGCGTTCTTTGAGAAGCGCCGAAGGACACAACAAGTTGGTATGTTTTCTAGTTGCAGGTAATCCAACATGTAGAGGATGTGCTTGCAAGGTAGCCCCTTCCTAGCCATTCTTCCACAAGAGCACTTTATAATTTCCTCACTGTTAGGCGTGTAGGTCACGTCAAACTTCCTAGTAGGTTTATCTGCCCATATCAGAGAGTACTTATTATCACTGGAATCACCTTGCGCACATTCAGCAATCTTGAGTCCATCAACTCTTTTCAGCTCCGATTGCATGAAATAGAATTTTGTTCCAGTGAATACTTTCGCTGCAGCAGACTCAATATCTTTGTATTTATTAACCGGCAAAGTTAATGTCTGTGAGTCCTCGCAGTCCTGTCGCGCATCTTCCTAACGGATATGGTTAATGGCATTCTCGTAGTGCACGATCAAATCCACCAGTGTCATTTTAGAGTCAAGATGAAGGTGTAGGCACGAGTTCAAACTCTCGCTTCTCTGATACGCGGCGGCCCACCATCTCTTCTTCTTGTACATTCTACTCAGCCACTCTTTGGTTCCCTTCGTCTGCCATTTCTTAATATAGGCGCTCCATCTCTACTCAAAGACCTCTTCTGAGGTGTTGTAGTATATCATTGACCTGAATTCATTCAGAGAATCGTGATTGAGGTGTTTTTTCATATTCTTTTCAACGTGCCACGTACATACATGGTGCCACAGATCCTTGAAGACAATGCCAATGGATTTCATCATTGAACCGTCTACATCAGTGATAACCCCTTTTGGCTTCTTTTGACACATAGCTTTCAAAAATGTTTGAAGGAGCCATACATATGTTTCTGTTTTCTCGTCGGAGACGATTGCGCATGCGAAAACAGTAGTTCTGCGGTGATGGTTCAACCCCACGAAAGGAATGAACGGCATTCTATACCGATTCATTTTGTACGTACTGTCAAACACCAAAAAATCACCGAAATCCTCATAGTCCCGACGTGACTGAGAGTCACACCAAAACATGCTTTTCAAATTTCCTCCATCATCTAGCTGGTAATCAAAAAAGAATTTAGGATCATGGGCCTGCCTGTTCTGCATAATTCGGATGGTTGTGTTAGCGTCACCTGATGCAATGAGCTTCCTCTTCTCCCGGGAACACATGTTGTAAAGATCCTTCGACACGAACCCAACCTTGCTCCACCTTCCACTTTTGCTGATAAAGGTTTTCATAATCTCGAACTTGCGCATCCCAGTTGCTGCTAGTGACATTATTTTAGCTTTCTGGTAAGACTTGATCCTCCGTTGGGACCGAAGAAACGGGACTTCATCGGGTCTAGCTAGCACATGGTTGTTGCTCGTCCTTAAATTGCAGAACTTTCCAAATCCCCTTGGATTTGCTATACGACACGCTGAGATAGGCTCGATAGTGGCATCGAGACAGAGCTTGTGGCCTCTTCTTGCGGTTCTCCATGTCCACATACTTCCCTCGCGTTCCCCTGCCCTGGAATAGAGAAACCGCATGTAATTAATAACTCCTTCCGAATTTCGCTTCACCCTCTGTTTCCTTATGCTGAAACCACATTCTCTGGCGTATGCGTTGTAGTAAGCGAATGCTGCCGCTTCGTTAGTGAAGGTCATCTCCTTTAGAATCCGACGCCTGTCACGCTCATCCTGAGCATGCTGAAAATCCTTCTCTAGCATCACTGGATGCTGTATGTGCCCATGTTGTGAACTGTCTGTAACCTACACAATTATAAGCAAAAAGAAATGTAAGTGGTGGTCATATGGTTGATCCTATATATGCCTTGTCATACAACAATAAGCAACTTACATCACTCTTGAATTCAGATTCTGAATTGTCTGTAACCTACACAATTAGAAGCAAAAAGAAATGTAAGTGGTGGTCATATGGTTGATCCTGTATATGCCTTGTCATACAACAATAAGCAACTTACATCACTCTTGAATTAAGATTTTGAACTGTCTGTAACCTACACAATTAGAAGCAAAAAAGAAATGTAAGTGGTGGTCATATGGTTGATCCTATATATGCCTTGGCATACAACAATAAGCAACTTACATCACTCTTGAATTCAGATTTTGATCCTTCAGGTTCTTGTGATTCTTCCGCCGTCTCTTCATCACAGTTTTCTAAGTCCGAATCCCCAAAATAATCATGGTCACTATGAGATAATAGTACAACCTGCAGCATTGTAGCACAAAGTCATATAACATGGCTATTCAATTCTTATAAAAATAATGTAGCACTACACATACATCACTAATGCTTTCCGAGATAGATTCTTTCCGATGGCGATCCTTGTTTACACAATCGATGTCCATCTGCACAAGTTAAAAAGTATGTGTATAAATTTGCATGCTCTAGGTGTGCAAATTAAAAAATAAAAAATAAACTTCACTTGACCTTATCATCCTCGGATTCGTTTTCTTCAAAGAGATCGTTCTCAGTAAGCTCATCATCATAGAAAAACATATCTTCATCATCCGAACTTGAATCACCGTTGAGCATAGTCACTCCCAGTTGGCATAGAGTCCTCCATCTATTCAAGCAAAGAAAACCAGAAACGCTAATCTAATCAGTGATGTATATGTGGAGGACTCGTAGATGCAAAGATGAACCCTAAGCCGCTATGCTAAAGGTGATGGAAAGAGTGTGGGTTAGAGAGGCAGCTACTCACATCTTCCGGGCGCCGGTGGCGAGATGGGACACGGGACTGGTTGATGCGGCCTGAGGATGAGAAGATCTGGCTCGCCTTTGATCTGGAGATGTAGGATTGGAACGGTTATCGTTGGCGTGGACGGACACTTCGCCACCGGAGCCGGGCAGATTCGCAGGTGGAGGATTAGATCTCGGTCGACGGCCGGAGCCGGGAAGGCTCGTGTGGTTGGAGGATTCGAAGGCTGGCCGCCAGATTCATGTAGGCGCACGTCACCGCCGGCGGCTAGGCAGGATGATCAAAAACCTAGGGTTAGAGCGGTGTCTGGGGAAATGGCGGCGCGTTAGGTTTTGTGATCAAACCGAGAGACCTAATAATGTCGTGGCGATGTGGCAATGGTTGACAACAAGGCGATGAATGGTCAAATCTAATGGCATGGTGACGTGGCAACGGTTGACATCGTGGCAGGCAATAGTACGTATGCGAATACGTGGGAATACGGGCCTGGACTTGGGCTTCAGGGGCTACCCTCGCACGCCCTCCTCTGAAAACGCGCGGGGACAATTCTACCCTTACAAACTCTGCAACTTTCGAGAGTCAGGGGGCCTATGGGATCAAGCCTCGGATTTTTTACCTTTTTTTACAGTGAAGCACATAAATCTGTTTCGGGACAGTAACTTCTCCAAATCTTACCTTCTTCCTATTAGAGCTACTCTTGGCACAAAAACAAAATAAAAAGGATAAGGAGAGGTTGCTACAGAGGTAAAAACTTCCAAGACTCAAAGAAACAAAAAGAAACTGAAAGCAAAAATATAATGGATTGTCTCCCAAAAGCTCTTTCTTTATAGCCATTAAGATAGACATGATAATTTTGATGATGCTCACATAAGAAATATGAATTGAAGTAAAAGGGAGCATCAAGAAGCAAATATAAAACAAATTTAAGTCTAACCCACTTCCTATGAAAAATAATCTTGTAAAGAAACAAGTCATGAAAGCACAAAGCAACAAGCATAGGAAAGCAAAACAAGTGCAACTTCAAAATTTTCAGCATAAAGAGGGGAAACTTAATATTGTTGAGATACATAAAACCATGTTTCCCTTTCTCATAATAACTTTCAGTAGCAACATGAATAAAATTAACAATATAACTATCACATAAAACAATCTTATTATGAGCCACATGCATATAGTAATTATTACTCTCCACATAAGAATAGTCATTCTTATTAATTCTAGTGGGAGCAAATTCAACAAAATAGCTATCATTATTATTCTCATCACCATAATCATCAAATATAGGAGGCATATTGTAATCATAGTTAATTTTCTCCTCAATAGTAGGTGGACTAAAAATATCATATTCATTAATGTAATCATCAAAGCAAATTTTCTCCTCTAAAGCTGGGGAACTAAAAAGATCATAAAAACTAGCTTCCCCAAGCTTAGACTTTTCCATAGCATTAGCAATAATGGTGTTCAAAGAATTCATACTAATAACATTGCTATTAGCATGAAAATAAAGTTCCATAGGTTTTTTAATTTTCTCTTCAAATACTTCATGTCCTAACTCAAGATAAATACTATAAAGCTCTCTATTGTTTTTGTATTTTTCCATTAAGCCTAACTAGTGAAAATAAAAACAAGAAACAAAAAGATATAATTGCAGAATCTAAAGGAAATAACTTCGAGCACTCACACACCAGCAACAGTACTAGAAGATAGCTTAGTAGCCAGAGGATGTGAGTACCTTTTACCTTACCTCCCCGACAACGGCGCCAGAAAAGAGCTTGATGTCTACGCACGCTTCTATTCTTGTAGACAATGTTGGGCCTCCAAGTGCAGAGGTTTGCAGAACAGCAGCAAGTTTCCCTTAAGTGGATCACCCAAGGTTTATCTAACTCAGGGAGGAAGAGGTCAAAGGTATCCCTCTCACGCAACCCTGAAATCGAGATACAAGAAGTCTATTGTGTCCCCAACACACCCAATATACTCGTCAGGTGTATAGGTGCACTAGTTCGGCGAAGGGATAGTGAAATACAAGTAATACAGATGATTATAAGTGGTAATTGCAATCTAAAATAAAAATGGCAGCAAGCAAACATGTAGCAGGACTGATTGTAAATGGTGTTTCAATGCTTAGAAACAAGGCCTAGGGATTATACTTTCACTAGTGGACACTCTCATATAAATATCTTATCTTCACTATGCTACTCTAAACTACTCTCTGGTTGGATGATATAGGGCTATAACAGCACACATCAAAGTTCGCATTCCCATCTAGATAACCCCATTGTCACCTCGAGCGCTAGATGGTTCCAACAAACACGACAATCTCATAGAGACATCCAACTCAAATTATACTCATGATAAGTATTTCTGTAATCTTTAGCCTAAGTGCCACACGGTGTGCATACTGTCAACTTCACACACGTGGGGATAAGCAGAGATTAATTAAAGCACTTGAGTAGCAGAGTAGATCTACTTATTCAACTAGATTACAAAGCTCATGATCTCAATAATATCCCGCATAGAGAGAGAGAGAGATGAACACATAGAAACTGGTAGATCCCTTAGCCTCGAGGGAGAACTACTCCCTCCTCATCATGAGAGTCAACAACAGCGATGGAGATGGCGGTGGAGTCGATGGAGATGGCTCCGGGGCCAATTCCCCGTCCCGGAAGGGTGCCGGAACAGAGACTTCTGTCCCCCGAATCTCCTCTTCGGTGGTGGCGACGCTACGGAACTTTTTGTGGATTTCTAATCTTCTAGGGTTTTCGTCTCAGGGAGACATATATATAGGCGAAAGGGCAAGGTCGGTGGAGCCTCGAGGGGCCCACACCATGGGCTGGCGTGGCCTAGGGTGGGCCTGCGCCACCCTATGGTGTGGCTGCCTCGTGGCTCCCCTTCGTATCCCCTTTGGTCTCCATGTCATGTCTGGTAAAATATTGACTTTGGCTTTTGTTCCGTCCAATTCCGAGAATATTTCCTTACTAGCTTTTTTGAAACCAAAAACAGCAGAAAACAGGCAACTGGCACTGTGGCATCTTGTTAATTGGTTAGTTCCAGAAAATGTATAAAAATACCTCAAAGTGTAAACAAAACATAAGAAAGTCGATACAAAACAAGCATGGAGCATAAAAAATTATAGATACGTTTACAACGTATCACCTAACTAGTGAAAATAAAAACAAGAAACAAAAAGATATAATTGCAGAATCTAAAGGAAATAACTTCGAGCACTCACACACCAGCAACAGTAATAGAAGATAGCTTAGTAGCCAGAGGATGTGAGTACCTTTTACCTTACCTCCCCGGCAATAGCGCCAGAAAAGAGCTTGATGTCTATGCATGGTTCTATTCTTGTAGACAGTGTTGGGCCTCCAAGTGCAGAGGTTTGTAGAATAGCAGCAAGTTTCCCTTAAGTGGATCACCCAAGGTTTATCGAACTCAGAGAGGTAGAGGTCAAAGATATCCCTCTCAAGCAACCCTGCAATTAAGATACAAGAAGTCTCTTGTGTCCCCAACACACCCAATACACTTGTCAGGTGTATAGGTGCACTAGTTCGCAAAGAGATAGTGAAATACAAGTAATATGGATGATTATAAGTGGTAATTGCAATCTGAAATAAAAATGGTAGCAAGTAAACATGTAGCAGGACAGGTTGTAAATGATGTTTTAATGCTTAGAAACAAGGCCTAGGTATCATACTTTCACTAGTGGACACTCTCAACAATGATAACATAATTGAACACATAAATATCTTCTTTTTACTATGCTATCCCGAACTACTTTCTGGTTGGATAACGAACACCAATTCACCGTGTAGGGCTATAAAAGCACACCATAAAATTCGCATTCCCCTCTACGTAACCCTACACTGTCACCTTGAGCTCTAGATGGTTCCAGAAAAACACCACAATTTCATAGAGACATCATGTAACACCCCAAAAATATTAATGAGGATCATTCCCTAATTAATCAAGATTAGGGTTAACAAAAGCTTTTATTAATTAAATTCAAATCTTAATGCTTGTGTGTATGAATGCTTGCAATGCCATGTATGATTGTAAATGATGAGACATAGTTTAAATATCAAAACCATATCATCTAGGTCACTATCAAACCAGATCAAAACAAAAGAAAATGAAAATATGAAGCCTAAGACCTAATGGTCATTTCTGCCCAAGTTAACCACTAGCTCACTTTGAGCATCTCTAGCAACTAATCTCAAACAGAAACTTTTCCATTTCTTTTCTCCCCTTGCTATACCTAGTGACACTAAACCCAATGGAGCTTTCCAACTTGGCAGAAACATTTTCAAACTCTTTTGAGAGGCAATTCAAATTTGAATCTATCTTATGTATCAAGATAGCCATTTTTGGAAAACCACACAAACCATCACCACTTAGCAAACCAGTGCACCTAGAGACTACCAAGATTAGTATCAGAACACCCACCGTTTGACCCATGCAAAGTTGTACCCGATCTCACCTTGCCAACCCGACATGCACACGATGCCACACACTACGCTGCCCTCTCCCACGATGTCTAGGAGGTATCCCTAACCTCACCGCTTTTGCCTGTGTATGCCCCAACCAAAGACAGCTCGAGGAAACGCCATCAAAGCCATGCCCATTTAACATCGAACCATGCTGGTCGCCGCGCCAGAGCACACATGCCGCGCCTCTCCTTCACCTTGTGCCACTACGTCCGCCATGACTCCATCAAGCTCCCAGACATGACCATTTGACCGCGCAATCGCCGTGACCACCGTACGCTATGATGAATGCCGCCGGTACAGCCGCAGGGCATGGATGATGTAGAACGATTTAGACCACGCCTTTTCATGCCACTGTGCGTATGACGTTCGCCCTGAAGCACCACGCTGACCTATGCCCTTGGCCATGCCTATAGCTCACAATAACTACGTCGCCGGCGATCCCGAGCCATGTCGACGTGCCTCCTTCGCCGCTGTATAAATAGAGCCCTTCCCCGACCCCAAAACGCACACCATTCCACTCCTCTCTCACCCAGGAACGACTCTGACCCAACCCTAGAGCAAGGCGAGCACCATCGCACTGGAATTTCACCGGAGTTCCCCGCTGCAGAGGAAGAAAGGAGCCAAAGCTAGGAGCCACCCCAGGAGCTGCCGCGACCACCGTTCGAACCGCCGTCGTCAACTCGTTCGTTCGCCCCCATCGCCGCACCTAGCTGGAGCCATGGTAATCCCCCGCCGACCCCCGCCGTAGCGCTAGGGTTCTGACTCGTGCGTGCCCTTTGACGGAGATGACGACGATCAGCCGTTGATCGAGCTCTAATTGTAAGACTTAGATTCACCGATACCGCTTCATGTTAGATGATCCACTGACAGGTAGGAGCAGCCCCGGAGCATCCCGCTGCGCGCGCGTTGCATAGTTGGGCCATCCCATTAGCGTTCCCGCGCACAACCCGTCGATTTAAACTTAGTTTTATCTTTTATTTGAAAATCTCATTCTGTAGTGAACTTTAAAAATCAATTCAGAGAGATTCACTGCACGAAATTGAATGAATCCATTTTTTTTTAAAGTAGATGAAAATTTCTAATCACTCCCACTGGATTTAAACAATTTGAAACTATGGATCACTCTTGGTAAAAATAACAAGACAGTAGCTTTTGCAAGTTCAAACATTTTTTTAAAATCAACCATAAGTGATTTTGAGTTGATTCCAACTCTCAAAAATCACATTTGACAAGAAATTTCTGGATATGTAAAAATCTACATACTTACATACAGTAGTCCTGGACCAAAACTAAAAGAATGGCTTTCTAGTCATTTTAAGCCACTTAAATATTATTAAATAATAGTGTTAAACTTTATAAATTAGGCCAACCACTATAAATTAGAATATGTGGTGATGACATGTGTCAATATGATCTCAAGTTTTTAATTTGTAGAATATTAAATCTTAAGTAACTTTTCAATAAGTAGAAATTACTTTTCTAAAAATAAGATAAATAAAATCTTATCGCCCTTTCTTGTAAGGATAGAGATGATGCTAGATCATCTAGTGTGACCCTTGTGTGATAAATATAAGTAGTTAAGTATTGTTTGTTGATTGTGTACCTCGTATTTATTTTTAGACGCTAGTATCAATCCGGGCTACGAGGAGGAAGAATTCTACGAAGATGAGGAAGAGAACTTCGACCACCTTACCAATCAAGGCAAGCTATACTAAGCATGCTAAACCATGCAATCCTTATTATGCATACCTTTAGGATACTATGTTGAGTATATCATTTTCCCAGTTTTACTTGCAAGCTTTGCCTTTCTTTCTTTTATTAAAGTTGTTCAAGTAGTAATTAATTGGTGATCCGTGGAAGATTAGGAAGGATGCCATCAAGAGCTTGGAACTTGATGTAGGTAGAAATACTAGTTGATACCCCTCAAATAGTCACACCCCCATTTGATAGATGCTAGTGCTAAATTAAACTTGATCACTAGATGAGGACAAATGATTATGAAAACCTTGGAATGATGAGTCATTCTATTGAAATGTTTTGACATGTGTTATGAACACAATGACTAGAAGATGATGGTGAAGGAAGTATGTGATTTGACTTTGATTAGAGTTTTTGTCCCTGGGGATTATATAGGCGAAGGGGCCAGGTCGGTGGATGCCCGAGGGGCCCGCACCAAGGCCAAGCGCGGCCAGGGGGACCCACACCACCCTATGGTGTGGCCGCCTTGGTGCCCTCCTACGTATCTGCTTTGGACTCCGTGTCATGCCGGGAAAATAGGAACTTCGGCTTTTATTTCATCTAGTTCCGAGAATATTTCTTTACTAGTTTTTCTGAAACCAAAAACAGCAGAAAACAGGAAACTGGCTCTATGGCACTTGTTAATATGTTAGTTCCAGAAAATTCATAAAAATGCCACAAAGTATAGACAAAACATAAGAGAGTTGGTGCAAAACAAGCATGGAGCATCAAATATTATAGATACTTTTGCAATGTATCATTCTACATAACATTTTCGGAGTACCTGATGACGAGGTTTAATCTCGTCAATGCCCATTGTTATGGACTTGGGTTTTGGAGAAGATGGGGATGTTGGAGATCATGGAACGGTTAGCAAACAAGCAACACGGGGACACGAAGTTTACCCAGGTTCAGGCCCCCAGAGGGAAAACCCTACTCCTGCTTGTCTGCTCTTGATTACGGCGGAACCAAAAGTTACAGGGGTGCGCAGATGCAATCTGGCGTGGAGGTGTATATGCGGTGGTGTGCGAGAGATTGTAAGAGAGCCCCATCGTCGTGCCCTTCTGGCCTTTATATAGAGATAGGCAGGTCACAGGCACAGATCGAGTCGGTTACAGGTTTTAGGGTTTACCCCTTTGAATTTTCTATCTACTCTAGTCTTGCTCTCCAAGGATCCGAAGGCGTCATGGGACCTGGCCACCCGAAAGTCTTCATGGGCCTATGTATATTTGTCGTGGGCCTTCCTTGGGCTGGACTAGGTATGCTAAGATCGTATACCCGCGGGGTATAACCATGTCAGTAGCCCCGAGTGTTCAGTCGAATCGTAGATTCGGCTGAGGACTCTTCAATTCTTCGGGTGCAACTCTGTCTTTCAAGAGAATGTGTAGGGATTGTTAATGCGTGTGCCTGACTCTCCCGACGGATCAGGGTCAGTTAACTGTTTTAGGTCAAAACAACACGATTTTCTTCAGGTTCGAGTCCCTCGACTCAAACCCGGAACGTATGCTAGTGTAATTCGACTCAGGCCGCGAAGGACTTATAGGAGTGGAGTTCCAGTGGATTTAAATGATGTATCCAACGCGTCCGTCAGGATTTTTCATCACGCCTATTGGCACAGATTCATACTAGCAGAGCGCAGTCGTGTGCGTTGCCAGGCCATCAGATGATATTTGTAGGTCTTATCTTTGCGTCGCAGACACATCATCTGAATGTTTATCACCGCGGAGGTGTTTCGGGTGGCCAAGGAGAATGTTTCTCACTTAGCGTTAATTGGGGCAGAGTTGCCGAAAAAAGTTTTACATGTTGATCCGTAGGATCGCAGTCGAAGAATTCATAGGGTGCGCGACCAGCGCTCCCTATGGGAGTAGCCCACGAGTGTCTGTTCGAGTCGTAGACTCGAGCAGAGACTTTAATTCAGCTGTTGTTCAGCTTCAGGTCCGTAGGACACAAATTTTTCGGATGCCTGAATTCATTCTCCCTATGGGAGTACCCCCAAGTCTGTAGTGGAGTCGTAGACTCGACGTAGGACTCGAAGAAATAATTCAGTGATGTAGTGTTTTTTCTCACTGTTCGGGTGCGCGGCCAGCGCTCCTGATAGAAATATCCCCCGAGAAGTTAGTCGAATCATAGATTCAAGTGAGTACTCTTAGTTGTGTAGCCGAAGAATTGTAACCATTGCTAGTATAGCTTGTGATGACGTCAGTGCTGACGATCGGTGACCTCAAGCGTCTGCTGTGCTAGAGATGACGTGACTGGACGAACATGGGTCCCACCTTCTGACCTTGAGTTGACCGATCACGTGTGGCGTAGAGATAATTACGGCGTCGCCTTGATTTCCACGCGTAGTGGACGGCGTGTGAGCGACGGTTCGCTGTTGTGCTGACACGTGGACGGCCAGATCTTGCCGTTGGCTCTAGGTCTTCCCGATGGACGGTCATCATGCGTCGTCTTCGTCCTTATAATCATTGGGGAAAAGTTATTTTATTTTCACCGCAGCCATTCTTTGTTTCACTGCTCCAATCTGCTCTGAGTTTTCTTGCTGCGCTGGAATATCCTCGAACATTTCCTTCTTTGATCCTACGTTCTCTCCGTCGACGCTGCCGCACCGCGATGGGGAAGCCGAAGAAGTCCTCATCTGCAGTTGGCGCCAGTGCTGCTGGTGGCAAGAAAGGTCTTACCGCTGCCCGTGTTACCGATGGTGGCTGGCGGCGATCGGAGACACGGGAGAGTGATCTCCGCAAGCTCCATGAGCGGGGCTTGATCCCGCAGGATAGGGAGGCCGTCAAACTCCCTGGCAATGAGGTAATTCCCCGTCCCCCCGCTGGGTTTCTGGTTATGTTCCTCGCTTTTGTTCTTCGGGGCTTTTCCTTCCCAGTCCAAAGTTTCCTTCATGGACTGCTTTTTCTTTACGGCATCCAGCTGCATCATCTTTCCCCCAACTCTCTTCTTCATATTGCTTGTTTCGTCACTTTCTACGAGTATTGGTTTGGTATCGAGCCGCACTTTGGCCTCTTCCGGAAACTCTATTCCGTGAAGAGGCAATCTGGTTCCGATGGTGTTTATCCCATTGGGGGTTGCATCATCTCCCTCAAATCCAACATTCTTTTCTTCTCCTTTTCTATGTCCGAGTCTGTCCAGTACTGGCGGAGGCGATGGTTTTACATCCGCGACTCCACGGTGACTGGGCAGGATTTTGGGCTTGCTCCTTTTGACCCCTCCCAGAAAATCGAGCTGAAAAGGTCCTGGAAAACCCAGATCTTGGATGGCGAGGTGGTTGAGATTGAAGGGCTCTATCGCCGGGTCGAGGATTTTCAATTGACTCCGGAGAAGGAGGTGAATGGTGTGGACATCATCCGCACCTTTCTCAAACGTCGGGTGCAGCCACTCCAGGCTAGGGCGCACCCGATGTTCCTTTATGCGGGTCGCCGTGATCCGACTAGGGTTTTGGCTGAGGAATTCTCCAAGGGGGATCTTGACGGGGTCCTTCACCCGCTGCTGAAGTACAAGGCTGGAAAGGACCTTCTGGGGAAGTCGCTGACTTCTTCATTCTCTACTTCTCGTCCGATTCCGCAGGTGTAGAGCTTGGATGTGCGCGTAGCGCTATTTTTCGACTGCGTTTGTCTTTCCGCCTTTTGTGCTAAAATTTTTGCTATCTTTTTGCGCAGGAGTTCAAGGTACCGGGCTGGTCGCCTCCATTGCCCGAAGTATTCCCGGATGCTCCGGATAATGAGGTGGTGGACTCCATGTCCGAGCTGCCGTCGGCACGATCTCCGGCTGAAGAGGCCAACGAGTCGAGCGAGGATCACACTCGCAAGCGGACGAGGAGCTCTAGCGAGTCGTCGGATGCCTCAACTCCGCCGACGCCTAGGAACCCGTTGTGCCTTGAGCGTCACAGTGATGGGCATGTGGGCTCTTCCTCTCCAATTCCTGCCGTTCCCGTGCGGGCTGTGGCACCACACCCGCCGGCGAAGCGGAAGAAGGAAGAAAAGAAGGAAGAGAAGAAAGAGGAGAAGAAGGTCCGGAAGACCCCTCCTGTCTTCGACTTAAGCGAGCTTGACTCGTAAGTTTCCTTAGTCCTTATTTTGCTTTCTCTTGTCTGTTTACCTTGTGCTCTGTTGATTTTTTCCTTTTGTAGCCATTCCTCCGACGGCTCCTCCAGTGACGGTGCTCGGGAGATGATGGGGGAGTCGAAAGTTGCTCTTCCTCCTCCTTAGACGGTGGCCACCTCTGAAGGCGCTGCTCCAAACCCTTCTCCGCGGGAGGTTCGGGTGGTTGTCTCTCAGAAGACTACGAGCGGACCTTCGGAGTCGCCGTCTAACCATGTAAGTAATTTTTGTTTTCTGCCGCAGGGGGAGCCCCCGAGCCTTTTCGGATGATCGGCTGATTTTTCTTTGAGTCTCAGGGGGAGCCCCCGAGCATTTTTCGTATGTGTAACTTGCTTCTGCTCGTTCTTTTGGGCGTAGCCCCCGAGCCGTTCTTCTGACTAGTAGTTCTTGTTGCAGCCTTTTGTGCAAAGTGCCAACTAGCTGGTGCAGCAGCACCTGGAGTTGGAGGCCAGTTTCAAACAGCTTCAAGGTATGTTTACGACTTGGTCTTTTGCTTCTTCTTGTATTTTTGTCCTTCGATCCGATAGGTGTGTTGCTAACTGCAGAGGACCACAACACCTCTCTCCGTGAGATTGATGCTCTCAAAAAGAGCCTTGGTCAAGCGGAGAAGAAAGCCGAGGTCGCCGTTGGTGCAAAGGAGCGCCTCGAGCTGGAGCTAGCCAACACGGCCGAGGCCAAGGAGCGCCTGCAGAAGGAGGCTACGGACCGCGAGGAGCAGATCGCCACCGCCACGGCTTCGCGCGAGAGAGAGGTAGCCGGCAAGCTTATGGCGGCTGCCAAGGCTGTTTCGGGTGAGTTTCTCCGCCTTCCTTGTCTTTCTTTTGCAGTGCTTTTATTCACGCTGCTTCCTTTGTTTCTTTAGATGCCGCAGGAATCGAGTTTGATTGCGGTGCTCTGGAGCATGGAAGTGCTTTGGATGATGCTGCTGCGGCGGTCGAAGATCGCTGCAGTACCGTCGTCAGCTCGCTTGCCAAGGCCAAGGAGGTCCTCGGGCGCTTCTACAAGGAGCTCGTCCCAAGGGTGTGGCCCTCGAGGATGTCGATGCCTTGGCGGATGCATTGTCAGCCGAAGCGCCTGTGGCATACAAGCGCAAGCAGAAAGGCATTGGCGCGTCCGTCGGGCTGGCAATGGCCTTGGCGGCTAGAGCGGAGCTGGATCTTCCTCAGGTCACCTCCCAGATGACGACGGCTGCCAACGGATCCGAGGTAGCCTTCGCCACCTATGCTGCTCGCTGTAAGCGTTATGGGCCGAAGTTGATTGATCTGCTGGCCGAGTACGCGCTAAGGCAGCAGGGGGAAGCCAAGGCGAGGTAGTCCGGCTCCGAGGCTACTCAGGGTGCAGCTTCGTAGGCGTTGTAGTTGTAGGATAGTTTTAGCTTCTTTTGTTGTAATTATTTTGATGAACGATCCTTGTGCCACGTAGTGGCTTTTGCTGCACGTAATGAATTTGCTGAGTTCTGTGCTCCTTCATCTGCTTGTTCATGTATTTGTCTTATGTTACTCTAGGGTCCTTTGGGTGATGATCCCGTTGACACTTTGTCTGTGGCGCAGCTGCGGCCATCCCTGGATGGTGCGTCGCAGCTTGTGTTTCTTCGAGACCGTATCCGTAGCCTCGAGAAAGAGTTGCTTGGGTTGCGTGGCCACGCTGATGTTTGGAAATCCAAAGCGGATCGAGGCGCTGCAAGAGAGGAGTACTTGATGGCGGAGCTGCTTCGTTTGTCCGAACAGCTTCAGTGTGAGTTTTTCGAGTTGTTGCCCGTTACTTCGGATGCTCCTGCTGGCCTTTCATCTTACTCTTTTGCAAGTATTGCAGGTGTTAACATTGCTCCAAGGGAGGAGAAGGAGCGTGTTGCTGTTCGGATCGACTGCTTGACTCAGCAGGACATGGAGGCCGGCGGGTTCTTCTGGATGGACCGTGATCGTGCCATGGTCCTTGCGACGGTGCAGGATCGCGTCCACCAGGTATCGCGGGTGCTTCGTCACGTGAAGTCTTTGCTCGTGTCGGTTATGCATGTAATGTTTCCGCTGGATGATGCGTCGTCGACTCTCTCTGGTCTGCTATCGAAGTTTCGGAATGTGCACCATGTCAGGGAACTGGTACGACATCAACTCGTCGCAGGGGTGAAGGCCGCACTCTCCCTTGTGCGGTTACATCGTCCTGATTTGGATCTATCTATTGTGGCGGCTGGGCCGCCTCTTTGGCCAGATGGTGGCGAGTGGGATATGCGCCCGCATTATGCGGCTGTAAGGCAGTATGCCGAACAGATCGTAGATCTGTTTGAGCAGCATGCTCAGGTTATTCTTCAGAATAGGTAGTACCTGTAAAAAAGATAGATGTAAAATATAGATGTAAAATATATATATTTGACCGGGCGTGTTTTTCCCTTTGTTGTAAGGGTTTGGTTGTTGTTTTAGCACGTAGTGCTTTGGTTGTATACGTGTCCTTTTCGTTAGCATGACGTGGTAAGCTACTCAGGTGTACACGTGTTATCCTCAGTCGACGAAGTCGTGAGGTGGGGGGGCGAGTGTGTTTGTAGCATGGAGTAAAATACGAATAGTAAACAAAATTTTGGGGCGAGACACTTAGCTTTATTCATATCGTAATGGAGGAGTTACATTGTTCGGCTGAGTAGCCTTGGTTGAATAGCCTTATTGAAAGTAAAAGAGGAAGGTAGCCAGGGGTAGAACCGTCGCAACTGTGCGACGTTCCATGGGTTGGAGTATGCGACTCCAGACTCCACGTGTTTGAGGCGATAGGCGCCACCTGGGATGACCTCGTAGAATCCTTCCCATGGTGACTCAAATTTCTTCGGTCGCTCTTGCTTAAGTCGCAAGACTAGGTCTCCTTCGATGAAGGACCTTGGACGCAGCCGTCGGCTATGGTAGTTGCGGAGACTCTGTTGGTACACCGCCGATCGAGCTGCTGCTATGTCGTGTGCTTCGTCAAGTGTGTCGACGGCGTCTTCGAGTGCAGCCGTCGATTCGGCTTCGCTGTAAGCGACGACCCGTGGGGCCTTGTGGCATACCTCTGCTGGTAGCACGGCTTTGGCTCTGTGCACCATGAAGAACGGCGTGTAGCCGTTTGAGCTGTTTGGCGTTGTACGCAGGCTCCACAGAACGGAGGGCAGCTCTTTTGTCCAAGCTCCGGCGAGCCGCTCGAGTGGGCTCGTTAGGCGCTTCTTGATGCCAGCGCCGACGAGGCCGTTGGCCCTCTCAACCTGCCCGTTCGTTTGCGGGTGCGACACTGAGGCGTATGTGATGTTGATTCCGAGGCCTTCGCAGAAGTCCTAGAATTCTTTGGAGATGAAGTTCGACTCATTGTCGGTGATGATGCTATGCGGCACGACGAACCTGTAGATAATGGATTCGAAGAACTTGACAGCAGTTTTGCCCTTTTGGTTAGTGACCGGCATGGCCTCAATCCACTTGGTGAATTTATCGACTACGACCAGGAGGTAGACGTGTCCTCCTTTTGAAGACCTTGGCAGCTTGCCGATCATGTCGAGGCCCCATTGGGCGAAGGGCCAGGCCAAGGGTATGGGCCTGAGCTCTGATCCGGGTGCGTGTGGTTTGTCGGCGAACCTTTGGCACCCGTTGCATCTTCGGACGATGTCCTTGGCATCGTTCATGGCCATTGGCCAGTAGAATCTAGCTCGTAGAGCTTTAGCGACAAGGGAGCGGCTGCCTGCACGATGGCCGCAGATGCCCTCGTGGATGTCTTGGAGGATGGTTTTTCCGTTGCCGATGGTGACGCACCTTTGTAGTACACCCGAAATGCTGCGCTTGTACAGCTCTCCATTGATGATGGTGAAGGCCTTGGACCGGCGAGATATGCGACCGGCATCTGTCGGGCTGTCAGGCAGTTCTCTGTCTATCAAGTACCGGAGGTATGGCCGTGTCCAAGCTTCTTCGACTGCCATGACCTGCATCAGGTTGACCACAGCGACCTCTGTGTCTAGCTTTTCCGGTCCTTCCTGTCCTTCGGGTAGCACAGACCCCGAGTGTTTTGCTTCTTCGGGTGATTCCTTTGGGAATTTACGCTTGATGGATGGCACGCAGATCTGTTCGAGGAACACACCTGGTGGCACCCGTGCACAGGTGGAGCCGATGTTGGCGAGTCTGTCGGCCTCTTCGTTGCTTTCTCTGCCAACGTGCCGAAGCTCGCAGTCGTCGAAGCCGATGTTGTAGAGTGCACGATACGTGATCATGTTGGTGGCGTGCACATCGCACTCGTTCATCGTCTGCTGGACGACGAGGTTGGAGTCACCGTAGATGACGAGGCGTGTTGCGCCGCAGATCTTGGCCATCCGCATGCCGTGGATGAGGGCCTCGTATTCTGCCTCGTTGTTGGAAGCTCGAAACTTCATCCGGAGGACGTACTTCATCTTGTCGCCATGCGGGGAGGTCAGTATGACCCCGGTTCCTGCTCCGGCCTCGCGCTTGGAGCCGTCGAAGTGCATCGTCCATGACTGTGTCATGTCTAGGGTGTCTAGCAGCTGCAGCTCCATCCAGTGTACGAGGAAGTCCGGGAGGACTTGAGACTTGATCGTGTGGCGATTCTCATAGACAATGTCTAGAGGTGACAGCTCGATGCCCCACAGCTCCACGCGTCCTGTGGCCTCTGGATTATTCAGGATGCTATTCAGTGGTGCCTCATTGACTACCATCACCTGGTGCTCCTGGAAGTAGTGGCTCAGCCGACGTGCCATCATGAACACGCCGTAGGCGAGTTTTTGGTAGTGAGGGTACCTCTGCTTTGTCGGCGTCAATACCTCGCTGAGGTAGTAGATTGGGCGTTGGACCCCATGGGTCTTGCCCTCCTCGGGTCGTTCGACCACCAGTACGGTGCTGACCACCTGGTGTGTGGCTGCTATGTATAGCAGTAGTGGCTCGCGTTCCTTTGGCATGACCAAGACCATAGAGGTAGAGAGCAGCCGCTTGAGATCTTCGAACGCATCGTCTGCCTGAGGCGTCCACTCGAATTTGTCTGCTTTGCGTAGCAGCTGGTAGAACGGCAGAGCCTTTTCGCCCATGCGGCTGATGAACCTGCTCAATGTCGCGATTCGCTCGGCAAGCTGTTGGACGCCCTTGAGGTTCTTTAGTTTTTCCATGGCCATTATGGCCCAAATTTTCTTCGGGTTCGCTTCGATCCCTCGCTGGGAGATGAAGTAGACGAGCAGCTGGCCAGATGGGATGCCGAAGGCGCACTTTTCAGGGTTGAGCTTGATCCTGTAGCGGTCGAGATTATCGAACGTCTCGTGGATATCGTCGATGAGTGTTCTTGCCTCCCTTGTTTTGATGACTATGTCGTCAACATAGACTTGTATATTGCGGCCTATCTGGTCCTTCAGGCATGCCTGCATGCACCGTTGGTACGTGGCGCCCGCGTTCTTCAGCCCGAAGGGCATTGTGTTGTAGCAGAATACTCCGAATGGTGTGATGAACGCCGTTTTCTCCTGATCTTCAACCTTCAGTCGAATCTGGTTGTAGCCTGAGTAGGCGTCGAGGAAGGAGAGTTTCTCGCATCCTGCAGTCGAATCGATGATCTGATCGATCCGAGGGAGAGGAAAGTGGTCCTTCGGGCAGTGCTTGTTCAGCGACGTGAAGTCCACGCACATCCGCAGGATGTCCGTGTACTTTTTGGGGACCATCACTATATTGGCGAGCCACTCTCTTTCTTTAATCTCCCTGATGAAGTTTGCAGCGAGTAGCCTATTGACTTCAACTCCTATGGCTTCGGCCCGGGGCTCCGACAGTCATCGGATGGACTGCTTGACAGGCTTGGCGTCTGGATGGACGTTGAGTGCGTGCTCGGCAAATTCCCTGGGAACTCCTGGCATGCCGCAGGACACCAGGCGAAGATTTCCCAGCTCTCACGGAGGAATTCGACGAGTGCGCTTTCCTATGCGGGACTGAGGTCGTTGGCGATCAGCGCCGTCTTGGAGGCATCCGTCGGGTGGACTTGCACCTTCTTTGTGTTGATCGTGGAGTCGAAGGACATGTCAGGTGCGTTCTGTCTTGCGACTAGGGGTGCCCTGTTGTCTGTCACCTCGCGGAGCCTTACGAGCTCCTCTTGCATGCCGAATGGCTGGGAGATTCCATTGAAGTCCCTGTCGCAGTGGTCCGATTGGGTGAAGCTTCTGTGGACTGTGATGACGCCCCTGGGTCCTGGCATCTTGAGTAGCAGGTACGCGTAGTGCGGTACTACCAGGAATCGTGCGAATGCCACGCACCCAAGGATGGCATGATATTGTGATTGCCAGCCCACCACTTCGAACGCGAGTCGCTCGCATCGGAAGTTGTCTGTCTTGCCGAAGATGACGTCGAGCCATATCTTTCCCAGGGGGAATATGCCCTTTCCTGGAACGATGCCATGGAACGTTGTGTCTGACTGTTCCAGGCTACACAGCGGGATCCGCATTGCTGCTAGGGTGCTTGCGAACATCAGGTTGATGCTGCTGCCACCGTCCATGAATACGCGGCTCATCTCGAAACCTCCGATCTGCGTCTCAAGCACCAGGGCATCATGACCTGGGCGAGGGACCTGGCAAGGGTGATCCGAACAGCTCAACGTGATGCAGGACTCCGATCCAATGAGGTACTCAGGGATGGCGGGTGGTGCTGTCACGGCCAGATTGATCTGACGGGTGATTTTCTTCTGCACCCTATTCGTTGGGCGCCCTTTTTGGATCATCAGCGCTCCTTTCGGCGGGGGATACCCGTGCCCACCGTTATTCTGTGCGGGTGCGACTGGGTGGTTCGGGCCTCCCGCAGGTGGTGGTGGAGGAGCTCCATGTGCGATCTCGCCTGGTGCGGATGCATTCCCGTATCCAGGGTTCGGGGCTTGCTGCCTCATCTGAGCCATGCTTTCGCTGAGTTTCTAGAACTCGCGGTAGTCCTTGAGCATGTGGTTCGCCTTCTTCTTACCATCATGTTTGTCGATGTAAAAGTGGATGGTGCATGGACCCGACAGTTTTTCGTATGCTGACGGTCCGTCATCGCGGCCGCGGCGCTGCCACGAATGCGTTGGGCGTCCTCCGTCATGGAAGTTGCTTCCGCGGTATCCGCTGTTGTTGCGGTTGTTGTTGCTGCGGCAGTTGGCGTAGCCAGCCGCGACCATATCAGGTCCGTTGCGATCGTCGTAGACGCGCGATCTTCTCTTGCTATGGCGTTCACGCCGCCGGCCGTAGTCTTCTTCTTCCTCCGAGTGCGCTCCGTGGACGGAGTCCTCGCCATCGGCCCACCTGTTGGCGATGTCCATGAGGTGGTCGAGTGTCTTGGGCTTGACGCGCCCGAGTTCCTCTTTGAAGTCCTGGCGTCTGACGTCGTCCTTGAAGGCGTCGATGGCCCTCTCCTCAGAGATGTGCGCTGTGGAGTTCTTGGTGTTGGACCAGCGCAGTATGTACGAGCGAATGGATTCGACCATTCGTTGAGTGCAGGCTCGCAACTCCTCGATCGAAGCAGGCCTCTTGCTGGTGCGTTTCATGTTTCGGACGAAACTGTACGCCAGCTCCTCCCAGCTTCGGATGGATCCTGAGGATAGGCTGCTAAGCCAGATCCGAGCTGCGCCTGTCAGCTACAGCTGAAGGCATTGCATGGCGGTCTCCTTGTTTCCATCGTGCAGCTTGACGGACGACAAGTGGTCGCTGAGCCACGCCTTAGGGTCATGTGTACCATCAAACTTCGGAGTGTCCGAAGGAAGCTTGAAGTTTCACGGCATCCTCGTTCGTCGAAAAGATCTGCTGAAGCATCGGGCTCCGTAGAGTTCTCCCTCGTCTTCATCCATCTCAGATTCAGACGAGCATGCGTGCTTGGCGCGCGCCTTGTCGATTTTTCGCTGGGTGAGCTCGCTTCGGGCGTCGTAATCGCGGTTGCGATGGCGTGAGCTCTTGTGCCTTCGAGGAAGGTCGTGCTCTTAATCTTCGGATGAAGGTGTGGGGCTGCGGTTGAATTTGACTGTAGCCTTCTTCTTCGGCTCTGCAGGAGCTTCTTCGTGGAGCGCAGCTCCGACGAGTCCGAGCCCGGTAAGCGCGGACTTATGCATGGCCCTTTTCGGGTCCCCCTCCGGAGGTGGGTGAGACGCGAGGTACGTGGTGGCCGCCATGATTGCGGCCTGGGGCGTTTTTGGGATGACGTTGCCGTCAGCATCCATCTCCATGAAGGACGCGTTGAGGGCCCGAGTCACTTCGCGACGCTCCTTGGGGTCCATGTTCTCCATCCGAGAACGGTGCTTGTTGCCGTTGTTGCCATGCGAGCTGGAGCCAATGCCCATGGCGGAGAGCGCAGCTCGTCGCGCACTGGACTCCGAGGCTGCTTGCTTGCATTTATCAAGCACCTCCTGCATCTTCACCTGTTTCTTGTGCTCCTCGATTAGGAGCAGGTGGTATGCCATTAGCAGATCTCGCGAGGCATCTGCGGGCAGGATCTTGTTGCCTGCTACGGCCTCACGTGCTTGGGCCCATCCCTCCTCACTGAGGTGGATGACCCGATCATTGTTTTCCCTGTTGGGTGGGGGGATTGGCTTCTCCTATTTCCACCTTTTCTACCCTGCGGGTTGGGCGGCGGATTGTGTTCCTGATCCTGGATGACCGCGGCGCACTGGTAGCGCTCATAGATCGGTTTGCTGCTGTCGCAGCTTTCGGATCTGGAACCGCAGGTCCCTTCGTCCGATGGTGGATCGCACAGATCGGAGTTGCAGCTGTTGCTGTCATAGGACTCATCTGTCGATGATGATGTGCGTAGCACAGGGTGTGGAGCCCACGAAGCGGGCCGGATCGATGGCAGGGGCACCCGCTCTGGGAGGCGGAGAGTGCCGGTCTGCCCCACCTGGAAGCAGAAGCTCCCGAACAGGATCTCGAGTCCGTCGCCAACGGGCTCGAAGTCCTTCATGGTGGCCGGTGAGTGGGCGGTGAAGTCGAAGGCGCCAAAGAGGAGATGACTCTCCATCGCCGCAGAGTTGTAGATAGTTCGGGTTGGGACCGTCACGATCGCACAATCAGCATCCCCAGTTCCCATAGACGGCGCCAATTGACGAGGTTTAATCTCGTCAATGCCCATTGTTATGGACTTGGGTTTTGGAGAAGATGGGGATGCTGGAGATCGCGGAACGGTTAGCAAACAAGCAACACGGGGACACGAGGTTTACCCAGGTTCAGGCCCCCAGAGGGAAAACCCTACTCCTGCTTGTCTGCTCTTGATTACGGCAGAACCGAAAGTTACAGGGGTGCGCAGATGCAATCTGGCGTGGAGGTGTGTATGCGGTGGTGTGCGAGAGATTGTAAGAGAGCCCCCTCGTCATGCCCTCCTAGCCTTTATATAGAGATAGGCAGGTCACAGGCACAGATCGAGTCGGTTACAGGTTTTAGGGTTTACCCCCTTTGAATTTTCTATCTACTCTAGTCTTGCTTTCCAAGGATCCGAAGGCGTCATAGGCCCTGGCCACCCGAAAGTCTTCATGGGCCTGCGTATATTTGTCGTGAGCCTTCCTTGGGCTGGACTAGGTATGCTAAGGTCGTATACCCGCGGGGTATAACCATGTCACCTGAAGCCACCATTATAGCCATAGTGTTATGGTGTGACGTTTGATGTTATCAAAGTACTCTTCCGGTGTTAGTGATTAAAATGATCTCATGGTCTAAGGATTAGGGTTACTTCATATGACTTATTATAGCAATGTAAACATAATAACTTTGATCGCATTACTATACTTCGGGTGAGTGTTCATCACATCATTCCATCAATATTGTGATCTCGTTATAAACAACATCCAATGTCCATGATCAGGAAACATTTGATCATCTTGTTAATCAACAAGCTAGTTTATCTGACATGCATAACTAGGAACTCTTATTTGTTTATTAAACACACATATATTAATATTTCAAATTAACACAATTATAGAATGAGAAATAAATATTTATCATAAACACGGAATAAGGTAATAACCACTTTATTATTGCCTTCTCGGGCATATTCCCTTCATATACGTAGCAGCTTGTGCCATACACGTAGTTCACCGAGCAATTGTCCCATCAGTCCATTGCTTCGGTTGACAAATACCTCAAAGACTGCGAGTAACGGGACAGAGAGCATCATCAAACAGAGGCATAAGAGGTGCAAGAGGCAGACCAGAATTGGGCGAGGGCGAGTTAGTAGACTCGCGCGACGTAGCCGATGGCGGGTCATCCGACACTGGTGGCAAATCCATCGCAACCGGGCCCGTGACACCAGGGGTCGTAGAAGATCATGTGGAGGCAGCTGGGGATGGAGTGGACGGGGAGTCAGGCTCCCGTGTACACGCTCATACTGGGGTGGCGAGGCAGCATCACGGTGGACTGAAGCTGGACCAAGTCCAGGCAGCGGCAACACAAGCGTATGCTGCTTCATGGAGGCAGCACTAACACGCCCTCCACAGTCGACATTAGTAGGCGGTGATGCTGAGTCATCAAGATGTTCAAGGCGGGCACCGCGACTAGTACCTGCACCATGGTTAGAGAGAAACGATGGTGCATGTGCATAATCTTGCAATTGGTCAAGCGAAAGAGGTAAAATAGAAGAAAGGGATGGTGACTCGATGGAGGGTAAGTTAGCAAATGGAAAAATAAGCTTATCGAAAACAACATCATGGCTAATATAGACGTGGTTAGATGGAACATTAAGTCACTTGTAGCCTTTATGGAGGCGACTATACCCTAAGAACACATATTTTTTTTGGAGCGAAACTCAAGTTTATGCTAATTGTATGGACAAAGGTTAGGTCAGCAAGCACACCTAAACACCTTAAATAAGGTATAGTCGGGTGTTTCACCAAGGAGATGATCAATTGGAGTTTCTATACTAATAACACGAGTAGGCATACGATTAATAATAAAATAAGAAGTAATGAATGCATCACTCCAAAACCGAAACAGAACAGAGCCATGTGCAAGCAAGGCAAGACCTGTATCAACTATGTGGCGATGTTTTCGTTTAGTGCTACCATTTTGTTGATGTGTGTGGGGACATGAGACACGATGACAAATGTCTATCTTCTGAAAGAAAGCATCGAGTTTAATATACTCGCCACCCTAGTCAGACTGAACATGCATAATCTTGTGATTAAGTAGACGCTCAACATGGGATTAAAATTGTAAGAAAACATCAAAGACATCACTCATACGTTTGATGAGATATAACCAAGTGAAACGACTATAAGCATCCACAAAACTGACATAATAATTATGACTACTGACTGAAGTTTGGGTAGGACCCCACACATCTGAATAAATAAGCTCTAAAGGAACAATTGTTATATGATGAGAAAGCGAAAAAGGTAGGATGACTCTTGTCTTGCTGACAGATACCACCAACTAAAGTATTTTTATTAGGACATGCTGAACAATCCGGGATGAAAGGTGGCCTAAGCGAGCATGCCACTATGTAGGCAAAGCTTTCACAACACTGAGCATCAAGCGCATACAGACGACCATGACAACAACCTCTAAGGATTATAGCCCGCGTGTCAAGGTCCTTAACAAAAACACTGTTAGGATGGAACTCAACAAGGACATTATTATCATGGGAAAGTTTATGAACATATAGAAAATTCCTAGTGATGGTAGGAACATGAAGGACATTACGGAGATAAAGTGGCCTAGAGGAGGAGTGGGAAGGATTGCTTGACCAACATGAAGTATGCACATACCTGTACCGTTGGCTGTGTGAACATGATCCTTGCCCTGATAAGCCTCCCTCATGTGAATCTTCTCCATCTCCTTAGCGAAGTAATCTGTGGCTCCAGACTCCATATACCAAGTAGGATCAACTGGAAACATGGACGTATGCCCATGATGCTGAGGCTAAGGTGGAGCTTGGGGACCATACACGTGATTTGCCATCGAGAGCTGGCAATCCAGAAATCTTCCATCGTTATGCATGCCCAAGAAGTTTTGTTGAACCGTTTAAAACAACGAGCAGGGGCGTGGCCTGCTTCATCGCAGAGCTGGCAAACAAAGGCACCAGTCCGTGCAGCCTTCAGGGCGACCACCGGTGGGTGCCGAGCCACCAGCGCCAGAATTGGGTCGTGACACTTACCCGCTAGTGGGCTTCAACGTGGATGAGTCGGGGCGGAAAGGGGATGTCGGTGCCCGGAGGAGTGCTGCTTGGACTGCTTGCTAAACCGAATGGCATTAGCCTGATGGGCGGTACCATGGCTTTTTTCAACCCGCTGCTCTGTCGAAAGGAGGCGGACATACAGATTATGCAACGACATAGGAGTGTCGCGATCACGAACAAGCTCGATGATGGAATCATACTCCTCATCGAGACCATCAATCACATAATTATTGAATTCCTCGGTGCGGAGCGGCTGCCCAATGGAAGAAAAGGTGTCCGGCAGGGTTTTGATCTTGTCATAGTAGACCACGATCGAGGAGTCGAGTTTCTCCCTGTTCCCATGCTCCGCACGGATATCAGAGGAGCGAGCATTAGACTGGGCACCGAACGTGCGGTTGAGGATGGACCATGCCTGATCAGACGACTCGGCAAACATGATCATGGCGCCGACAGACAGCGTCGAAGATGACATGAACGCTGATAGGATCACTTGATCCTACCGAGCCCAAGCCACAAAGGCGGGATTAGGGATAATCTCTAGAGTGCCTCTTTCCTTGGGGAAGGTGATGGTGGAGGCGGGGCACGGGAAGGTGTCGTCGACGTACCCATGGAGAAGATTTCTCCGGAGGTGGGTGACGATCTGCGCATGCCATAGGAGATGAGTCTCGGCGGGCGAGCTTGATGGTGATGTTCTGGCCAAAGTAGACTGGACCAGTTGTGGAGGCACCGATGGACATGACCGAAGAAGATAAGGAGGGCTAGAGCTTGGCAAAGTCGGTAGCAGATGGCGTCATCGAGAGAGCCGAAGAGGCAGAAGAGACGACGGCGACGGAAGTCATGTTGTAGATCGATTCTAGGCTTATACCATGTAATCGTACAAGAATTAGGGTAGAACGCACACCTCCAACAGGGCCGCCTCCGGGTTTATATTAGCCATATACAAGTTACAATTGGTTTATAACACGTACATTACAAAACACTAATACACATATTCTATCACACCCCCCTCCCTCCCCCCTCCCCCCGCGCTGACGACATAGGTTATCGGTGGTGAGGGGGGGCACTAGATCCATGCGTGTCGATAGTTTTAGGCCAAAGTAGATTCATTTTTAGGTTGTTCATCGTCTTGGTTTCGGGGACGGTGATGGCGGTGCTGAGTATTTTTTTCTTCGGATCATTCCCCAATGGATTTGGAGACCAGTCTATTCAAGCAAGGATGGTGCTACGGTGGCTGCATCCTTGTGGTGGATGTGTGTCCTCGGGCTTCACCGCTGTGGCGGCGTTTGCTCCAGCGCTGACGTGGAACCTGTGAGGTAGTCAAGGAGCGGATGCAGATGGTGCATCGCATGCTGGGTCCGCGGTTCGTGGATGGCAGGTATGATTTCCTCCTCCGATATTTTGGTCGTGCGGGGGTGCTAGATCTGGAGTTCAATGGCGTGTCTGAGGTGCTGCCCTGTTCTGATTCGTTCAACGACAATGGTTTCATCTTGCGTGAGGCACCTTGAAGGTCCGCAAAGCTGCATATCAGTGATGGAGCCACATCAAGCTCATGGTGAGAAGGTGATCCGTCATTTTTTTTCTTTGGTGGCTGTTGTTATGGTGCCAGATGTAGGTGACAGGCGTTGACACCAAGCTCAGAGGATTCTTCGGCATGGATTGTAATTTTTTTTTGGCTGGTAGTCCTTTGCACAGATGCTTGGCGTTCCGCTATTTTTTCAGTCTTATCATTTCAGTGTTTACAAGTACTATGACAATTATAATATGGATAATAAGACATATATTACTATAAAAAAACACAGAGACAAACTTGCGAGATACGTCTACGATCGTGGTACTCCGTTGGCGTTGTAGGTTGCCACAATAAGTAGTATGGCATTCCAATCGTTGTCACGTCCACGTCGGGCTCAGCGTCGGAGAGAACCGAAACTGAAATGATGTGTACACTGTGCCCAACTGTCCGATGGCCGGCGTGGATTAGTTATAGCTAGTCTCAATAATTGGTTCCCGGTCGATCGTCCCTCGCCGCAGCACGGCGCGGCCGGCCATCATGCATTCATTCATGACGTGACGCCTAACGATCGAGCTCGGAACTACAGGGGCAGTGGTATTTTCTTTTCTTAGAGCGAGGGGAATTCATGGTGCGGTTCGACAGGGGCTCGTACGATCGATAGGCACGCAGGACACGACGGACGCTGTTCGGTGACAAAGGCGGAGGCCACAGCTTTCGCGGCCGAATACCAGCTCAGCTCGCGCAAGCATCTTTCGGGAGAGCGATGTGCACGGAGGGTCGTGATCTGCTTCGGTAGGCTGCTACAGGCTCGGTTGGAGGTGGGATCACGGCGGATGAGGCCGAATCTTATCTGACCGTGCACGGTGCACGTGAAGTGAGGTATGCACGGCATCGACACATGCAGGGGGCAATTGGCGGGGATGGAAGGTGCACGGCGACGTCATGGAGTCATCAATATTCCGTGTAGGAATATAAGACGATTTAAGCAATATTCCAACAGCCATCAATTACAACATATGGATGAAAGTACCCAGGTCTTCGTCCGAAACATATGGATCGATCGTTTCAAATTTGAATTGAATCGTCTCCGAGCCCAGCCGGCCACGTCCGTCTCGCCCAGCTGGGGATCGATCCGATCGATCGCCCATCCCGGCCGGCCGTGTCCGCCTCGCATCGCGTAGCTGGGGATTGATCTGATTGATCTTCGCGTGTCAGGGGAGAAGGCCAGCAAGGTGCCGGCAACGTCGCCATGCCTTGCGGGTCGGGATAGAAGGCCAGCAAGGTGCCGGCAAGGTGCTCCGGACGCCGACAAGGTCCTCGAGTCCCGCTCCTCGGTTGTCGGCTCACTCTCCTCGTTGCTAAGTACCAGCAGCAGCTATGGTGTTGCCGGACCCGAGCCAGGCTACCTCTCACCTCGGTTTTGCTGGCCTTGTATTGATAGCTTCGATGATATGACGATGGCGGGTTTGTTTCTGGGCAGCAGGGTTGTTGCTTTGTTTTTTGAAGGTGTTACTTGGTACTTGCTGATCTGGTGCTAGGAGCTTGGTGAAACATCTTCAGGGGGCGCAACGGTTGTAGGTCTCCTTCGCTTAGTCAACCGGCTTTGTCTCCTTTGTTTTTATTTTATTTTATTTTTGGCACGTGTTTGCTTCATTTTTAATTGTTATATTAATATAGGAGGACGAAAGCCTGTTTCGAGGAGAGGACATGGTGTTGATGAGTGGTCGAGTTCTGGATGCGATATAAACTTGGCTATCTAATTTTCTTGTGTTTGATGATTCATTGCTACACGACACACATGCATGTTGTAGAGGATTAATTGTGTGCGAATCTTGCCAATTCAAGCCCAGCAGGCGATATGTATACTAGGCGAGAATTCTTTGGAACTCTCAGTACACATTCGATCTAGCACAACAAAGTCAAACGAAAAGAAGAAATAAGAATAACAAGGGGTTTGCACTAGTTGTTGGAAGAAAGAAATCGACACACAACATGACGTTTTGTAGTGACGTGGTAGAACACATGGACATTTCCTATGACGCATATATTCAACAAATAAATGTGATGTACAAATTCTTATTTTTATTTTGTAGCAATGCACGGAGATTTAACCGGTTACTCTCTCTGTTTATAAAAGAAATATTTTAAAATTTGACCGTGTTTGCACAAAACTATAACAATAATTATGAAACCAAATAGCTATATGGTCAAAATATATTTCATCATTAATCTAATAATATTAATTTTGTTGCATAAACATTTGCACCTTTTTATATCAGTAAGGTCGAACTTAAAAAATCTCTTTTGTGGACGAGGGAGTAGAGTATCCAGAAGTCACTCTCCTATTGAAGTGGTAGGTGTTTTTTCTCCCAAAGAAATTTGCCTAAATTAATCGTGTACGATGTCCCAAATGGCTTATGGCTTCAACATAGCACATTTTTTTTTCGAAAAGGGAGCTATGCCCCGGCCTCGCATCGAGTGATGCACACAGCCCTTTATTATATTATTTGAAAAGTATCAAGGTCTTACATTTAGGGATCAGATAGGGTCGATACATGTATCAACCATCTAAAAATGATAAACAAGAAGAAGCTATCCATTCGATAGTCTACTAGTGTGCCGCCACCCAGTGGCCAGGAAATAGAAGTCCTGAGCAGCCATCAGCAACCGGTTGCATCCAGTATCTATTGGCTCCCGCTGATCCACCGGGAGTAAGAAAGACCAACGATGAATCGCCATATGTCAAACTAATTGAAACAGTTTGTAGCTACCATATGCAGGTCGATCGATTAAAGGTGTAGTACGTCCTCGTCCTTGCTATATAATACGACGCGCCTCTCCCTTGTGTGCATGACAAGAACGGGTCTGTTGATGACGGAAAACAAAAACATGCCTGCTCGTGCCTCCGCCGGTAGTTGCAAGTCAACAAGCATCGCAAAATAATACTCGTACTCAGCTCTGTTGGATCGGTGCGCGTCGGCCGTGATGTCTTCTCTTCTTCTCTATGATCTTCTCCTCGCAATGTTTGTTTATTTCTAGTGGTTCGAGGAGAACGGAAGTTGATCATGGCTGCCTGCAATTCCCCTATACAAAAGCTGCCTCTTCTAGTAGGTCCTCGGAATCAAGTCTCGGCTGCTTTGTTTTGTTTTTTATAAAGTTCGGTGGATGCACTGATTAATTGGTTTCTTCTACTCCTCTACTACTTCACAAACGCGAAGAAAAACGATCTACAAGCTGCTGCATGTTACTGCTCCACTCAGTCTCAACCACGATTCACGAACCTTCTTTCTACTCGTACGCAATCAGACTTGACCCGCGTATGTATCGTGTCTTGGGAAACGCTCCCCACTACACTAGATCAACCATCTATGATCTATCTACGCTCTACCTTTCGCTAGAGCATGTGCCACTGCTTCGTTGTCACAGCGATTAGCTTCTGTGATATGTGGCATGCTTAATGCCACTGATAATACATAGTACTTGATTTGATCTGGTGTAAATTTGTGTGTAGGGCTGGATGTAGGTAGCGACGACAGGTCGTCATGCATTATGCAACCATCAGAACACTAATGGAAACTTGCGAGATACGTCTACGATCGTGGTACTCCGTTGGCGTTGTAGACTTGTAGGTTGCCACAATAAGTATGCACGACATGCAATCGTTGTCATGTCCATCCATGTCGAGCTCAGCGTCGGAGAGAACCCGAAACTGAAACGACGTGTGCACTGTGCCCAACTGCCCGATGGACATGATGCTGGCCGGCGTACGTGGATTAATTAGAGCTATAGCCTTAATAATTGGTTCCCGATCGATCATTCCTCGCCGCAGCTAGCACGGAACGGCGCGCGCGGCCATCATCATGCATTCATGCACACGACAATGACGGCTAACCATCTACAGTACTAGCTCGAAAACTACTGCCGCCCGTACGTAGACACGTACGTCGGCAGCCACACCCACACGGGAGAGAGACGACGACGAGGTTGTGCCGTGACAAAGGCGGAGGAGGCCAGCTTTCGCGGCGGAATATACCAGCGCGCGCATCTTTTTATCGGGAGAGCGACGACGTGCGGCACGGCACGGAGGGTCGTGATCTGCTTTGGTAGGCTGCTACAGGACGAGCCGAATATTTCTTCCGGAGGCTTTAATTTCCCTTGGAGGTATATATAGGATCACGGCGGATCAGGCCGAATCTTATATGACCGTGCACGGTGCACATGCAGGGATTGGGAGAGATCGAAGGTGCGCGGTGACGTCATCGACTCTTCTCGGCCAAGAACTCGATCGTAATGTCAAATTGTCAAAGTACTAGACTGTACTAACTAGGCCCTGATGTGTTACAACTTCGTTTACCATCTACTCTGTGTGTTTATCCCCTACATACACTGTTGTTTTTTATCCACATACTAATAATCTTAAAGAGTGAATTTCAGTTCCTCTATAGTACTTTTTTGGGGTGATAAACTGATAATACAATTTAACAATATTTTCTCATATGCCCCTATTTTGCGCGATTTACTACTTTTTAACCTTTGGCCTTTGAAAAGATTTGGATAGTTGGACTAAGACAGAAGCACGCAAAGCCATGAAAAAACCATCAACGCCGACTACTAGGCCATGGTGGCCTCAACTCGACATAGGCCATGTAGCAAACCAATTGAATCACTTTGCAGCTACCATAATTATGCAGGCCGATTATATTAAATTAAAGGCGTCGTCGTCCTTGCATGCTATCATATACGACGCGCCTCTCTTGCGTGCATGGCGAGAATGGGTGTCGGTTGATGACGGCAAACAAAAGCTACCTCGTGCCTCTGCTGGTAGTTGCAAGTCACCTAGCGCATCGCAAAATAATGTACTACTACAGGACAACTGAGCTCCGGATCGATGCTCCGGACAACTGAGCTCTTCTGATCTTCTTCCCTGATAGTAATGCTTATTTTAAGTTGTTCGAGTTGAACGGAGGTTGAATAGTTGATCACGCTATGACACACGTCTATACGACTATTTTTCCTGCATCGACAGAGATGAAACACAGAATTATATATAGCATGGCTGCTTGCGATTCTCCTACCAAAAGCTGCCGTCGGAATCAAGTCGGCTGCTTTCTTTTTAAAGTCCGGTGCATGCACTGATTGGGTTTCTTTCTTCTAGAAGAAAACCGATCGGCATGTTACAGCTTCACCCAAGGTAGAACTGTACATGCTCGCTTCATTCCAAATTATAGGACTAATGCGTATTTTAAAAAATAGTTTGATTGTAAATTTGGTCAATAAAATATAAATCATATGTTACAAAAATTATATTATCAGAAGTATATTTTAAATATGAATCTAATGGTATATTTTTTGTTAAATATAGTTTGTATTTTGTTGATCAAATTTATGATCATACTTTTTTCGAAATACGTATTTGCCTTATAAACCAGAATGGAGGTAGTAATAGGTATAATTAAACTAGTACAATACATTCCATGCATGTTAAAATCTAATGTATACTGTAACTAACAAATAGAGAGACGACAGCTCATATTTCCTCCTGTTTTTAAAGTTTAACATGTAGTTCAAAAAAATTTATTATCAATTTCTTCAACAAAGCATGATAAGAACAACAATCTGAGATTTTTTGTGTTAAACGTGGAAAGTTGAAAAGAAACAGCAGAAGAACAAAAGATTGTTCTAAGGCAGCTGCGTGCGTTGAAAGCTTGGCGCTATTTTCAGTACTCCCTCCATCCTAAAAAGGATGTCTCAAGTTTGTCTAAATTTAAATGTATCTAAACACTATTTAGTATATATATACATCCAAATTCAAACAAACTTGAGACGTCCTTTTTAGGACGGAGGGAGTACAAAATTAAGTCGACAAGCAAAAACACAAGGATAAAACAATAAATTGATCATGTCAACAAAAGGTAATTTATGTGTAATTATTCTTAATGTTATTGTAAGGGAATTTGTCCTGCGAAATTCAGAGCATCCACATTCTCAAAATTAGAAATTCCAACAATGTATTCATAGATAAAGAATACCAAAAGGCCCCTACGATCCTAGCGTGGCTGGATTGTAAGAATAAGCTAACAAACTATACAGTTATTCCAGACCACTACATGAAATTGCTATAAAAAAATTGCTACTTTTATACTAACCACCGACACCTTTGACAGTATATAGCAACATATAAGCTAGTGTATTTAAAAAACTAAAGATTACCGAAAAACAATCTTAATAACAAAGCTCTACAAGGAAAAAAAAATAAGTTTTCAGTTTTCTATAATATTTGAGTTATGCATATTTTAAATTAATTTGGGAGATCTTCCGAAACACTTAGAGTATTCATATTTCTCCCTGATTTTGTCTTCTAATTTTCACTCAGATTTTTCTGTTTTGTAATCTGTTTTGCCGACTATAGCTAGGATCATAGGTATACTCAAGTTGGCTGCCAAATCAAGATTGTTTTGAGCTTGAACGGCCAAGATTTTCTTATGTTTTAGACTTGATGGACTACTATGAACTTAATCCTCCGACAATAGTCAAGCGAAAACTAATAATCTGTGTCCTCCTGCTGATTAGTATTCTTAGGCCCTGCTTGCTTGGTTGTTTATCGTCCTAAAACCCGTGTGATTTCTAATTCGTTGAAAATTCCTGACGGAGATGCTTGTCTTGTTTTCGCAAAAAAAAATCCCCTGCTAAAATTTATGCTGAATTTTTTAGAACTCAGAAATATAATTTTTGTTTTTGTAGGGAGCACCCAGATGCACCAAATCTCTACTCGTGGCGGCGGCTATACTATGGCACGGCGCAGATAAAGGCAAAATGGAAATGCTACTAGTACAATTATTTTTGTGTGTGTATGGCTAGATGTAGGTAAAAAAATAGCAACAAACAGGTCGTCATGCATTATCCACAGAACGAGTGACGTTGCACTAATGAAAACTTGCGAGATACGTCTACGATCGTGGTAGTAGAGTCCGTTGTGGTTTGCCTGCAATAATAAGTACTCTCTGTTTCAAATTACTCCGTACGCATTCTTATCTAGGTGGACTAATATTTTTTTATTTTTTATTCAAAAAAATCATAGAATTTTTGAACTAGATAGTATGAAATGTGTACTAGGTATTTTAAAAATCTTAGAAATTTTTTGAACGAAAAATAAGAAAATACTAGTCCGTCTGGATAAACATGCGTGCGAAATAATTTGAAACAGAGGGAGTATGCCGATTTCGCTGTCACGTCCATGTGCCGCCCTCAACGTGGTCGGAGAGAACCGAAACTGAGATGATGTGCGCGCCCAACTGCCCCATGGCCCCCATGCTGGCCGGCGTAAATTAATTACGTACTAGCGTCGATGTCTCCGTAATGAATCCGCCGATCGATCGTCCATGGCCGCAGCGCGCCATCACGCGACGGCTAAGAGCATCTTCACTCGGACAAACCTAGGCTGAAATTCGGATTTTTTTTGGCTAGACGAAGCTTGATTTCGATCTGGGTACGTTCAGTTTCTCACTCGCGTATCCAGACGAGTTTCCGCGTTTGGCTAAAATTTATAAATTTTAGCAACTTTGGACGAACTTTGGGCGAATATAAGCGGTTTTGGACGAATATGGACGAACTTTAGACGAATATGGGGGATATGGACGAACTATGAGCGAATATGGGTGATACAGACGAACTTTGAGCAAATATACCCGAACTTTGGGCGAACTTTGGGCGAATCTGGTCTATATAAACAAAATTTGGGCGAATATGGTCGATACAGACCAACTTTGGGCGAATATGCTCGAATTTTGGGCGAACTTTGAGCGAATCTGGTCTATATGGACAACTTTAGGCGAAATTTGGAGGAATATGGGCGATATGGACGAACTTTGAGGGAATATGCCCGAATTTTTGGCGAACTTTGGACGAATATGGTCTATATGGACGAACTTTGGACGAATATAGTCTATATGGACGAACTTTAGGCGAACTTTGGACGAATATGTGCGAATATGGGCGAACTTTGGATGAATAAGGGCGAATATATGCTGACTAGGCGGGTCCACTCGTCGAATTCGCTTCGTCCGGCGTTCCCAGGATCCTGGGTTTGGCCTGGATAGGCCGGATCAAAACACGCCGAAATCCGGACGAAAATAGATCCTCGGATACGAAACTGGGCCAATTTTCGGCGTTCAGATCAGCCTACTGGTTAGACGAGTGGAGATACTCTAACGATCGAGCTCTCGTTCTGTCGAGGCTGCTACGAGCGACGACAAGGCTCTGTTTGTTTGGGCTGCAGTTATGGAAAATCAGCTGTTAAAAAACAGCTGTGAAAAATCAGCTGTAGAAAGCAGCTAGTGAAAGCTGAAATTTGGTGTTTGGCAAAACTGATTTTAATGACCGCCATTGTTGCCTTTAGGAGCGAAATGTCTTAAATGTCCCTGAGAGTAGAAATGTTGTATAAGTGTTGATTTGAAATAAATTTAGTTGTTTTAACCCTTTTTACTTAAATACAATGTTTAAGGACAAAATTACCTTAAAATGTCTTTTCAGGCTAAAATAATTGTAAACACATTTTTAGCATAATATTTAGGTTTTGGTTGGCTTTTTTTGCTAAACAAATTGTAAACAAGACTCTTTTTAGGAAGCAAATCATGACTTTTATGTACCATAATAATGACCTCAATTAACCCTTTTTTTAATCACAACACATGGACGTCTCTAGAAAACACACGAAAAAAACACTCGCACGATTATCTCGCCCAGAAACCTCGCGTTATCTCAACGCCCAGAAACCTCCGCCACCCACGTTCAGGAACCACCGCCCCACCGAACGCGCAGGAACCGCCGCCGCCGCCCCACGTCCAGGCGCCGCCACCCCACGCCCAGGAATCGCCGCCACCACCCCAGCCGTCGCCCCACACCCAGGCACCCCCGCCGCCACGGCCACGCCCAGGTGCCGCCCTTCCTAGGCCTCCCGTAGACCCCGCGCTGAAGGGTCGGCCGGACGCCGACGAGCTCGAGCTTCGGCCGAGGTGGAAGACGAGGGCGTCGTCCCTACGCCAAGGATTCGCCCAGGCACCGCCATCCCTACGCCAAGGATTCGCCGCCGCGCACGCGTGCGACTCGCGGCCGCCCCATGCCCAGGCGCCGGCGCCCCCAGACCTCTCCGCGGTCCCCGCAGTGCCCGCCACCCCTACCTCTGCCTCCCCTTGCGTCCCTTGACGCCCCAAACGCTGCAGCCCGCAGGGACGGCCGGCGAGCTCCAGGGTCGGCCGGCGAGCCCGCGCCTCCGCGCACTCCAGGGGACGGCCGACGAGCCCGGCCTCCGTGCTGCAGGGTACGACGACGACGACATGAACGGCGGCGGCGGCGGTGGAACCCTATCTTGCCTTCTCCTCCATTGCACGGGATATGAGAGATTGGGGGAATCGCTCGGGCGGGGGGCACGGTGGCAGTTTTCTGTTATTATCCCAAACTACGATGGGGTACTTCGGTCCGCTACACTCGGGAAGCGGCAAAAGCGCTCGGGAAGCTGCTCTCGGCCCGCTTCCGCCCGCCTGCGCTCGGTAGGCTATTTTCTTGGGCCGCTTCTCTACAGCGCATTCCAAAATTTGTGTGTTTGTTTCCTTTGCCGATTCCGAACCACAAAAGCTGCAGCCACAGCGGTAACAAACAGAGGGCCAGCTTTCGCGGCCGAATACCAGGCGCGCGCGTCGTTTGGGAAGGCGAGAAGGCGACGTCCCACGTGCGGCGGCCTTGTTTTCCCGGCACGAATCTTCATGCGTACGGGGTCGTTGAGATCTGCTTTGGCTGGCCAGCGAAACGGAATCGGCCGACCGGAACGGGGAAGAGATGTTCGCTCTTTCCGTTGGGCCTGGGATCAGGCCGAATCTTATCTGACCGTGCACGTGAAATGAGGTACCCACGGCATCGGCACATGCAGGGAACAAAAATGTCCACGGGCCGGGCTCTGACCCATGGCCACCATAAGCAACGGACTAGGGACCATGTCTGGAAGGGGCCATGAGTCCACCTCTATATCCACTAGATTTAATAGTGCGTCTCAGCGCACGATTCCGTTGATTTCATGATTAAAAAATATCATATTCGTACCAGGCATAGCTCAATCTCATCATCCGTAATTGTTCAAGTTTCGGACTTAAATGCTCTGCAAAATGCTATGTAAGCAAGCAGCAAGTGAAGAAAGACTGGTTCAGTCGTTTAGAGAAACGGGCACATAGATACACCCAGCGGAACTTAACCAGTAAATTACAAATCTCTGTTTCATGAATAAGTTACAGTGACCTAGTACAACTGAATCCACATAGGCTGAACATGGACATTGTTCGCAGCAGGAACTAAGGTCATATCTGCAGGCCAACCACAAAAGGGGTCACACGGTGTTCATAGGCCACTTCACACGGTCAACAGGAAGCGAGCACCTACTCACAGCCCGCATCACCAAAAACAACATTCCTGCAAAGGAAAACAGAAATCAACCAACCGGTAAAGCGAAAGGGGCGCCACCCACCTTTGGAACTCGTAAATGGTTCGTAAAACTACGTTAAGAACCAATAATATGACATGACATGTTTTCTATACAAACTGCCTATAAGTACTCAGCAAATGTGTATATGTAGAGAATGTAGGTAAATGATAAATGAGTAGTCTATCAGGCTTATACTATATATGGATTTGATCGTTATGTAGACAAAAAGATAAGAGGCTGCCATAGATAAAACCTCTCAAGAGCTATCCTTACATGTTAAGAGTATCTCATCAATGCACAATAAAACCATTTAATGCAGATCCAATAATTAAATATGAATTAGCATACAAACACACAAAGAAAAATAAGTCCCTCCGATAACAGGATGTTTTTATTACAAGGAAAAAAACATGGGCCAAGTTTTCTTCATTGGTAATAATGATGGTCCTGGTGTTTGGATAAATTGTGGTATCAACTCAGTTTGTTATTGCTGAACAGAGATGTGCTATGTGGTGCTGTATTTATCTGTTATAAGCTGCTGCAGATAAGAACCCACAAAAGGTCTGTACCTCTTCTTTATAAATCAAATTAAATGTAGATAATCAGGTGGACTAATGGTTGTCCTCTCACATTTTCATCGTACATGTTCTGCAACAAATCAATGAGTGCATTCGTAAATTGATGGAAATAAGCAGGTAGCCAAACCATGGATTATCTTGAGTCAACACAACATGATCCATAGTCTATGTCAATGCCAAACAGAGCCTAAATATGGGTAAAAACTGGTTTGTGTACCCATCAGTATAACAGATATATAAGCCTACTGCCTTTCTAAGTTTCATTCTGAGCTGCATCTTGTACAAGATCCATAATGTTACGTTGCGTTTATCGCCCCTCTGTGAACTATATATCTTCCAAGGTAAGGATATGTTCACTGAAGCTCATAGTATATTTTCCTAGGAACCACTTCACCATACTCATTTTTTACAGATAAGGGAAGTCAAAAGGATCAACAAAGAAGTCAGCTCCCTAAGAGGACTTTTATCTTGCCCCGCTCAAGAAAGAAGAGATAAATCTTGCTTCACTAAACAGACTTGTTGTGCATAAAGACTGAAAGCCATAACTAAGACCGATGTAGTGAACTATTGTCTGGTGTATCCTAGTTATTGGTCATGCAACAAAATTTCAAATGTACCTCATGTGAGGTGCCCAAAGTACCTAGCATTACAGAACCATGCAAACTGTGATTAGATTACTTGATTATTTTGAATGTCGGTGTTTTGTAAGGTTACTATTTCAAAAGAAGGTTTCTCACCAACCGTATAGTATAATAATTTAGATAAATATGGCTGATTGACTGAATTAAAATTTTATACTTGTCCATACAATAGATTGTTTATGCGCTATGCTAGAAATTAAGCAAACATAAATTTTACGAGCTGCTGTAGAGTAACATGTCAACAATGAAGGAATGCAGAGTATACTGACCTCTCTGGTAGGAGAAGTGAGTTAGCTACACAGTAGTGTAGTTCACTGTTCTAAGATCTTACATGTGAAACTCATATAGACCAAAGCACCATTTTACTGCAACTGAAAAGATTCAGGGAAATTGGGCAGATACTTTGGAAGGTGATGGCCGGCTGTGAAGATTCAGTAAAAGATGAGTCAATGGATCTAGCTGGGTAGTAACTATGGTTGAATTGTAGCCACCAAAGTGATATCACTGTTTGCTTTTATCTGTTGAACAGTCAGTATAGTTCTTCTGCTCTACAGATTAACTGAAATTGGTTCTTTTACTACATGCTCCTTCTCCAACATACCAACATCTCCTGGGTACTCCCTCCGTTTCAAAATATAAGATGTTTTAGGTTTGTGAAGAAAATATACTTCTTTTAGTGTGTAGATTCATCCCTAAGTTGAGTGAACCTATATACTAAAACAAGTCTAGATACATTTGCTTCACAAACCTAAAACATCTTATATTTTGAAACGGAGGGAGTACATAGCTAAACAAGTTTCTTCTATTTAATTTTTATCTACACAAAGCTGAAAAATGAGATTCTATATTTTCATCTTTTCTGGTATTTATTTAAACCATAGTAGTACGGAAGCAAAGGGCATGACTAAAAATCGTAGACTTCGTTTACTTACCAGCAATATGAATCGTGATGGATCCATCATTCAGCAGTGTGGCTGCCACACTTTATTTTCATGTTTTCAGTAGAAGAAGCAACCAATCCTGGTATGTATTCAACACCAACCCCTGTTAGGAACCCAGTGACCGTCCAATCTACCGAAAATAACTACAGTGAGTTTAGGACCAAGGTGTTAAGCATTTCAGCGACTAAAACAAGCTAGTATTATCACCACTCAGACAGAAATGATCTGATACATACCAGGATTGCTACTAAATCCTTCAAATCTAGGTGTTAGGAGGAGCAGATAACATGACAAATTGTGGTAATAAGAAAATATATCATCCAAATTGGTGATATTATGTAGTTTAAGCATTTATACAATAGCATTCTATAAATAGGAAAAAGACCTGAGTTTTTTATAGTGAGTATTGATCCAGAGTAGAAGTAAGCTAAGCAGTCAACACATGTTCTTTTGCGCTATTACATGAGAATTCTTCAAATGACCATAATTGTTGAGTTCAGGCTGAGATGTATAGTACTTGTATCTACAATGAGACTACCAGATTAGTAAATCAAGAAATAGCAAAACACATCTGTAGCCCATAGAACGTTTATGGGTTTGATCTGCAAGTGGGCTTGAACATAAACAACTGAAGGAAGATATTGTATCACATGATCACGGTAAGTAAAGCTCTGTTCCATAATATTCAGTAGATGAGTATTAGAATGAAACACTCTTGTTTCAAGTTAAGCTACACTTAAGCAAAGTTACAGATTTGTGGTGGTATATCTCATCTACAGAAATTTCATAATTTTCCAGCGCCTCTAATGCATGTGGTTTCTCATGTAGAGATCTAAAAAACTTACTGTTGTGTGTTAATAGATTTCATCTATTGACATGGTTCTCTCCAAAAATATCTTAGCCTCGGTAGATAGAAGGTCCAAATCCCACGATAATGTCCTCCCATCTTGGATTTCTTTGCTCACACTCCAATTTCTTTCATATTTTACTTTTTTCGATTTCCATCAGCACGTGTAGATATCTTTCTTCTCTTAGTGCGGCACCAAGTCAATAGTCATTTTGCAAAATCATGTATCTTCTACTTCTCTTTTAGACATAGCTAACTTATAACTATTCAAAATCCTATAGCATAAAATCTTCTGTTTTAGCAGATTGGATGCCCATAATGTTATAGTTATTGCCACTTTTTTCTCTTATCGGGAGGAAACTGAAGGAAAGAGCCAAATAACCTCTACAGTCTATGCTCTAATGTAATCAATTGTGTCCATGACTTGCTTCAGATTTATCTGCTCTTAGACAAAAGTACAGATCTAAATATACAATTAGCTTGTACTGACTATACACACTAATGCCCCTGAACTGGTAATAGTAATATATTCCAAATATGTCGCTTCATCTGATCTAGAGCGAGTAGCTATAATACATCTCAAATCCTACGCTTCTTCATAATAACATGCACTGAATAGAGAGCTTACATGTAGATACTGAAGCCTTGCTGATCAGCCTTCGAACTATTTCACGGTCTAAACAGTGAACACACAGAAAATTCCATTTCCTGAGAAAATAGACACCCAACTCTCCATCATCACAAAGCAAACCTGCTACGCTGAAATGGGAAAGCACATAAATCTAACATAAGCACGAGCATCAACCCACAGAGAACAAGCACTCAGCTTGGGCACTGCCCTTTGGGAGAATGGCGCCAATGTGTACACGGCCAGCCTGATTGTCATGCCTTGTAGAACTCAGACCAGGAGAAATCAGTGCAAGCATTACTCGAACAAAATTAGCAAGGATAATGGAAATGTCAGAAACTGAAAATCTAACTCACCTGAGAGCAGCCGATTTGCACTATAACCTAAAATAACTTTCTCTGTTTGACCAGATCAAAATGACCTGCATAATCAACGAAAGAATCCGTTTTAAATAGCAGAAAATAAATAACCTCAAGTATTATCTAGATGACTGGCTGCTGACAAAAAAAAGTAGGTTTAGCTCATCAAGGTAAACATAAACAAAAATCAAGGAGCAATGACACACATTCTACAAAAACAAATCTTGCTTCAATTGAGAAGCAAAAACTTAACAAAAGGAGGAGCTCATATGACCTTAGATAGCTTGTTCCTGACCAGTGAAGAGAAAAATAATCCTTGCCCTATAAAACAATAATTCCATCCAAAACAAAACGAAAGGAAAACCTGAAAACCACAGATAGTATGCACAAATATGAATATCCTAGCGAATCAAAGGTTCCAAAGCTGAATAGGATAATTCAACTCTTATGTACCCGCATCCTTGAATCGATCAACAAATAGTCCCTCATGGCGCACGCTTGTGTGAACAATTTTCTGTTCCAAACAGTGTTAACACTTTAAATAAATCAGCCTTGGGCGGGTTGTTTCTGCATCATCACACAAACCTAGTATTACCTTCTAGCATGACTAAGTTTCAGCTTAGTAGCATTATCTACCCTCAACAAATTCAACATAAATAATCAATCCTCTTACCATGTTTCATATAGTAAAGTTGCTCCCAAATCGCAATACAATGGTGAAAATCTACAAAGCATTGATACGGTAACACTTACAGCTAGTATATATATAGAGAGAGATGAATAATACAATCACATGTAATAAAGATAAACAGAGATAAAAAAATTGACCCATTTCTTGCCTCCATGCCTCTTTTCAAGTCCCCGATAACTGAATGCCTATCAATTTCTTAAAGTCTCATGGTACCTGCAAAATGGATCTGATAGTATTAGAATTTAAGATAGACATAGCACATAACCATGAAAATTTGGAAAAGGCAAAGAAGTGGGCTTGTAGCCCTACTTCCGATTCCATCTCTGAATCTAGTAACGCCAGCAACATCTGTAGGTCAACATTAGCATGAATCATCTACCCAACAGGCAGCAAGAAAATCAATACACCGACAAGGATTTCCATGACCCATAAGCATATCATCAAACAGTTGACCTGCAAAAATATCTCCATATGAGAACACATACACACAAAGAGGGAGAGCAGCTTGTGAGAAATCAAGACAAAGAGGGAGAGCAGCCCGTGAGAAATTAGAGACAAATGTAGCAGTAGCAATACCATGAAGGAGAGTAGCAAACAACAACTAAAGCAGTAATTGTCATTAGTAAGAGAGGTCCTGGTGGAATTCTCATCGAGCATTAGAATCTTGTTGAGCTGCACTGCCCATTCACTGTTACTGTTTTTATGAAGTGTCTACCCGTTAACTGGGCATCAATTAGTAGAATATACTACTTGAACAAAGAAGCATCATACCAACTATGGATGTGCCTGATTACATATAGACTTGTATACACGCAAAATTCATGGTTTCACAAAAAAAAATGGATATCAAAGGAGTTTGGGTTCACTGAAATATATGGGTAAAACACTCTTAACTGCCATCTGAACTACATAAGAACGGTGAGGAAAATAATATTAAATAAGCCGTCAATAAGCCAAATTAAGTATCAAAAACTCGGCACTGATGCCCCAAGTTCTAAGAGAAGGAAGAATGTTACCCTTTACTGACTGCATGAATTACTTCATCTTAGTAGTTAATTAACCTTCAAAAATTTGCTTCCTGGTGGCAAAGAAGAGAGCAGGAGCTCAATAAACAAATGGATCATTCAAAAACTTTCTTTTGCAGGGGAGAACGATCTACAACAGTTAATTTAACTTGTGTAACAACTTGGTACCCCAAACAAAACAAACTATATTTTCCTTACGTACCACTCTCAGTGCGACAAAGATCTCAACATTCCAGATTCCAGATTCAAGATTCAGTGAATATTTGGAAATTGCCAAAGAACACTTGCCCGAACTTCTGCACAACAAAGCAAAATCCATGATCAAAATAAATAGGCCAAGATGGGAGGTTTCAGCATCGTGTGCAGGTTCTCCACCTCCAGCAGCATGTACAGGACCATGTGTGATTCGCTCTCTAATTTTGGAAAAAACGTGTTCCTCATCCTAGACTACAAATCAAGCTTAAAATGAAGTCAATCAGCGGTACCTCATATCAAGAACACACGAGATCTGAAAATAAGAATTGCAGTAAGATATAGTACTTGATATAATCAGCTCATGCAAATATCGTTGTAGTGCATCAAAAGTTCAGGACAGATAATTGAAAACCAAAATAGCATTTCTAGAAGAACCTGAGTATCTCTGATCAGCAATAATATTGCATAAGACTTCTAATCATCTTGAATCGCTGGATCTTCCACAAACTTGTCGGCCAAAAGTAATATCTGCAAATGTTATATACAGGTCAGTCAGATGAAAGAACCAATCAATTGAGCTCAAAGAAAGCTACGTACTTTATTAAAAAAATCCTATTTTAGCCGAACTTACAGAATCAAACGGTTCTAAACTGAAGCTCTCCAAGTGACAGCATTTCCTTCACGATGAACTAACGTAATATTTTCTAGACGACTGAAGTCCAAACCTTTTAATTATTTTCCTCGGTCTATTTCCGACATGTGATTGAACATCCACAACTCTAACCATGGGGCTAGGAAAGCATCCAGTACATGAATATGTAAAATCAAGTTATGATATGCTCCTGACTTGTTTCATGCCAAAATAAAATAACTATGCCTAGAACTGAATTAAACAACAGGTATGTTGTGACAGCAACCCGACGCTTCCTCCTGCCTACCTGTAGGCTGCAGCTGCACTTCTTTATGGATGTTGGATGGTCACCAGCTGCTGCTGCGGACTATCGGATCTGGCCAAGAAAACCAAAAAACCCAACAATTCAGATTTTGATTCCAAGATTAGAGTGAGAAATTTTGATTTAGTGGTGGGGCTAGTGGGTTAAGGCTCAAAAAAACAGTGGAGTATTGAGGATGTCATCATGCAGGTAGGCGACACCTTCGCCGGGATTGCAGAAGACGACGCTCTAGGCAGCCGTCTTGCCATCTCATGCATGTGCAATCCATCTCCTTTCAGCCACGCCATTATCAAGACAGGGGCGGGTCCTTTAGTTGACGCTGCCTCGTCTAGCGTTGAATCCCATTGGCGCAGCACAGAAAGAGTATCTTGGCGAGAGGCTTCAGACCTTTTAAGAATCACGCGAACACCATCAAGGAAACTAATTTAACAATGAATCAAGTGCACATCCAGCGAATAAATTTCATGAGAAGTAGATGAAAAAAATTAGAAACAAAATAATTTCATCGGTGGAGATTGAACTTGGGCCTCGATGTACAGCTCCGGGAGGGCGTCGTCCGCTCGGCATGTCGCATAGCCGCTGCGCGCAGCAGACAACCACGACTGGCGGTGTTCCGCTGCACGAGGGTGCGGGGATCTGGTAACAAGACGTGCATCATGTAACAACGGGTCGACCCGCGCGCCACCCAACACGGCAAGGGGCGCAGCGGCCGTGCATCTGCTGGCGGTGACACCTCACGCCATGGCCCCCAGGCCCAATTTGCAGTTGCCGAACTATCAGAATCCCACAAAGAAACTTGAACCAACTATATTTAGTTCTTATGAGCATAAAATCAAACATGTAGAAGGCATGAGCTCACACACAAGTAGACACAAAAAGATAGAATCTATATGGGCTTATCCACCAACAGAGAGAGCAGGGAGAAACATATGGCAGGAGGAGCAATAGTAGAGAGAGGAGAGCAGCAGCGGCGCCAACCAGAGAGAGAGAGAGTAGCTAGCAGCAGCAGGCACATGCAGAGAAAGAAAGCAGGAGAAGTTGTGCAGGCGTACATTGTACTAAAGATCCAGCCGGCAGTACTTGCCTGTTCATTCCCTGGTGAAAGAACATAAAGAGAGCATTAGAACTATAAAAAAACACTACTGTTTCTTTTTACACTACTCATTCTTTGATCTTCTTCAACATCTAAGTATGCTCAGCCAAGATTCATTAACTCATGACAGCGGTAGTTCTAGCGCACACACTGGTCTTGTAAAATATACTGTTGACTGATCAATTAAATGGGTGAAATGGCAAACGTATCAGTAAATCACAATGGAGTCTCAGTTCATAGCCTCATTTACTAAACAACACATCAAACTTGTAAAAAAGAAATTGTATCTCACCATGGATAACAAGTAACAAGGAATAATATCTCACCATGGAAAAATTCTCTTCGAAGTTGAGACTTGAGACAGGTTATAAGTCCCTGTGCTCTTCACGTAGTGATTCTTAACCAGATTACCAGGTACTTTAACTTACCAATTAAGATATAAGAACTGTAGAGCTCTACTCAAGCCTTAGTGTGGAGTCCTGAACCGTGATTGTGCAGTCCTTCCACAAGGTAGCAAGGGGAAGCAACATTACAGCAGTTTGTAACTTAAACTGAGCACAATTAAGGCAATACAGAGAACTGAATACAACAACCAATATTTATACAACAGCCCAACGACAGTAAACATTTTAAACGGCTCATGCCAGCACTTTAGAAACTAACGAGACAACAATGATTCCTTTTTCTGCAAGTAGAAAGATAGAGTTCGATTGAAAAGAAATATTAAAGTTGCATTTGTGAGGAATCATACTTCTACCTCACTGGCATACAAACAAAAGTTTTACAGCAAAGCAAAACCATATATGACTAACTTGTGCATTTGCTTTTAGTTCTTGGGTTCTTGCAGCATGCTAATTAACAAAATAATGATTGTCTTTGCTGACATCGAAATGTTACAGGGTATAGAAATGTTTCCTTCTTTCATAAACACATGGATCAGAACAAATAATATCTGTTGGACTACAAATTTACATGGAAGGGGGAGAAGGCAGGTCAAACCCAAGTAATCGTCCATGGTGGGGATGGGCGCAGACAGATAAGGGAAGCCAGAGAGGGACATTGTACTCCAGCATGGCCATACATAACCATTTGATTAATATTCATCACAAACGTTAGCAGAATCAATTCATCAAAAAGAATCGGAATTGTTATTTTGGGATTCCATGAACTGATATTTTGGGGATATCCACCAAACAAGATTCCACTAACATTTCTCAAAAGGGGATAAAACAGAATAAAACTGGGCATACATGGACACTTCAACATATTGGACTTCTGGAATATCTGAACTCGCAAGAAAGTTCTGAATTCATAACTCATTCAAAGCAGCATCGTAAATCTTAGTTTAGGAAATTCGATAACATTAGTCTATGCAGCCTGGATCACTCCTTGGCATCAGAGTGTCTGGCACGAGACTATTTACTGTAATCTATAAAGCACGAATCACATTTTAACATCAAAATGTCTGCTAAGAGCGTATTTACTGTGATGGTAGGTTGCTGCTGCCACTTCCCAATCCCGCTTTCTGTCCCAATTCCATGAGTTGTTGAATAAACTCCATCCCGTTGAGAATCTCCGTTGCTCCATATATGACATTCTTGGAAGGCTGTGAGCGCTGCCCTAGCTCGATTAAGCTCCTGTACTCAATGTAATTTCCACCACCAATCATGAAAACAATTGCTTCTCTGAAGGGTCCTCTAAACTGCCCACCAGTGCCTGATCTAGGGGCCCGTGGATCAAACAAAAGGTAGTTATCCACCTCTGGGTTTGGTTTCCCTTCCATCAGGGCTTCAACTGTCCTAGTCAGAGCCATCTGCCTCCCATCAGATAAGAGATTCTTCATACCTGACGTCACAGCATTAAGGGACTGCCCGTAAATCTTCTCCGCCCAATCAACAATGTTGTTCCTGCTTGCTGTGCTTGATGCAGCAGCAAACTGCGTGTTCAACGACTTTATCCTCTTCACATACAGGAATGCAGACATATCTACTTCTGACTCCCGCAGCGCGGCCTCAACCTGCTCGAGTTCAGATGCCGGTGGCGCCTCAAATGAAAGCAGGTAGGTCACAGCCAGCCGGAGCTTATCCTCCTTGGTGCCCTTCCCATTGAGGAGGCCCAGCAGCATTTTCCAATCCACAATACCACTCCCAAGCATATTATTCTCAGTGTCATAGTATGCATCCAGAGACCTCTCCTTGATCTGCGCAAGCAATGCAGTTGCAATATTTGTGTGTTTATCGATCATCTTCTTCCGCTCTGTGAGCTCTGGGAGCGAGTTGACCGCATTCATCAGGTGCTTGGTGTTGCCAATAAGATCTGTTCCATCAAACTCAACCCCATCCCTACCACCACCCGTGCGCTGGTTCACCTCATCTACATCCTGCTTGTACTTGGCGAGCTGTGTCTCAATTTCAGTGGCCACATCAGGGAAATGCGACCAGCTGTTTGCCACCCAAAATGGGTCAGAGTCATCCAAATCATACTTCTCCGTTGGCAACTTCAACTTGTTGAGCTTCAAGCTAAGCACGTCATGGACCAATGGGCGGTAGCTCCAATCGTGTTGTATCCCCACGGACAACTCAAAATTCCTGTCAAACAGGCATAGGACCGGGCGCTGGAACGATGAGGCAGCGCTGGACGCGGCCTCCGTGAAAAGATTTGGCTTGGCTAGGAGGTGATCCCGGAGACGGGCATCCAGGGCAGCAGCAACCATCTCAGCAGGCCCGCCACGGGCGCACCTGATAATGGGCACGACGCCCAGTGTGGAGACGACACAAAACAGGCCGAGCGTAATGGCATCGACGAGAGCAGTGATGTCCGCATCAGCGGAAGCAGGGTCGTTGAGGGCGACGTAGGCGCGCGGCTGGGCGAGTGAGAAAAGGCCGTTCTCGAGGCAGACGAAGTCGAGGTACTGGTCCGCGACACGCGCCACCCGGTGCGCCGAGCGCGACGAGGCGGTGGCGGAGGCGAGGCGCTCAAGGACAGGCCGGGGGACGGATGTCGAGAAGTTGATGTGAAACGAGGCGTAGAGCCCCGCGGCAGCGTCGGCGGCGATGCGGTCAGCATTGGCGAGCGTGGGCCGGACAAGGTAGACCGCGGGCGCGTCAGCGACCTGCTGCCGCGCCTTGTCGATGTTGAGGTGGAGGGTAACGCCGTGCTTGCGGAGGTCACCAACGCGGAGCACCGGCGAGAGGAGCGAGATGCAGGGGCCGTCCATCACCAGGATCTTGTAGGCCTCCTCCTCCCCCTCGGCGCCGCCGTCCGGCGACGACTGCTGCTTGTTCAGGTGAAGCATCCGCGTGATCAAATCTGGATCAGAAACTAGAATTGTTACAGAAACCCATAGAGATCGACAGGGAGAAGTAAGGCGTGATGGGTTCGAGCTTACCGAGCTGCTTCTTGCGGAGGCTGAGCGCCATGGAGGTACTCTGGCGACCGTCGGGGGCGAGGGATCGGATCTGGGATGGGAGGGGGACGAAGAGGAAGTCGGGAACAGGGAAGAGAACTACCAGCAGTTGCCTTATACTCTGTCCCGTTTGCTTAGCACGCCGGCAAATCTTCTAGGGGCATTAGAGACAATGAACGTCCCAGATCTATTCGCAAAAAAACAACGTCCCAGATTTATTCCAAAAAAATCCCAGAACTGACTTTGCAATTACTTCTTCGGTTTCGAAATAAAAGATGTTTAACATGAAACTCATGTATTTAGACGTTTAGAAAAATCTAGACACTATTTAGTATATAAATTCATTTAAAATTTAAAAAACTTAAGACATCTATTCTTGGAGGGAGTACTAAAAGATTTAAGACAACTTATACTTTGAAACAGAGGGAATAGAAAATAGCTAGAGGTCTGAGATTTTTATGATTTGACTAGTAACATGCATGTATTGCAACGGAAGAGAAAATATTTGTGTAGACAAGTCGCTACTGCTTTATTTGCCCATCATTTCAGCTGGTCAAATTGTACATGTGTACCATTGCTAGAAAGCCATGCTGGCGCATGGCTACATCACCCCACTTTGTTAAGGTCTTGTATCCCTTAGGGCATCACCTATGTATGAGATGACCTTTAGCTATAAAGTGGGATTCATCTATCTTGTAAAATCTTTCACTATGTATAAGGTGAACTTTAACCTTAAGTTAGAACCTACTCATCATGTACACTCATGCATGAGAGGGAAGAGATGATAAATTATTTTTTATTCTTGTGGACAACCCATAAGCTTCAGGTCACCTATAAGCTTATGGACAACTCATATTTTCTCTATTATGTATAAGATAGACTATAAACATTGCCACATAGGACTTAAGGTGTGGTTTTTTGCACATAGTGGATGCCCTTAGGTATGGTAATGGAGAAAGTAGAAGAAGAATGATAAATTGGGGTTTGGGGAGGTGGGGAGAGTAGGAATGCAATACCTACGCATTTGACACAACCTTTCATAATAATAGGTATAGTGCAATTACTCGAATTGTGCGCATTTTATATCAAGGTATTATAAAAATTCCATAATTTGCAATACAAAACACAAAACTTGATTTGAGTTTTGGAGAAGTAGGTTATACCAAAACATTATTAGGAATATTTTAAAAATATTTCACTAGGGCGTGGCGTTGAAACATGAGTTCCTATGACAACTTACACATTTTTTGTTGAATTTTGAACCTCTAAATATTCAGATACATGATATGTTGATTTAAAATAGAAAAATAAAAATTAAAAAGGAAGAGACCAACAATTTGGCCAAAAATTTGTGAGAAACTTGGGAGCGCACCGAAGCGTGTCCATTCCAGTGTAAGTGCAACCACTATAAAGTAAATTCCCTCTGACTAATTAGATAGTTAAGTTTATTTATTTGTTTCACCAATTGACAATACAACATCCAAATTGATCCCAAGCACAATCTCAATAATGATACACATTTTATTCTGTCAACCTGTATCCACGTGTTCACATTAAAGATTCTGAGAGAAATGCTCCCATACAAATCGTGCAGACTAAGGAAAGACTAATGGATATATAAAAATAAAAGGGAAACCTGAATACTACCAATTTTTTGTTTTTAAACTGATGAATACTACTCCCTCTATTTCAAAATTTAAGATGTTTTAGGTTTCTAAAGAAAATGAATCTAGACTTCTTTTAGCGTCTAGATTCACCTCAAAGTTGAGTGAACCTAATTACTAAAACAAGTCTAGATACATTTGCTTCACAAAGCTAAAACATCTTATATTTTAAAACGGAGGGAGTACCAATTTGATGGGCCGTGAAGATGCGTAGACGATTTACCTACTCGTATGCCAGCTCTGAATCTCGGTTGACGGTTGGATGGGAGGACCGATCCACCCTGGGCAACCGTACTGGTTCGAGTGCATGAGCCATCACCGTGCACGAAGCTCTCAAGTGACGATCATCCTCATGACCTTCCTGGCAGCGGATGAGGTTTCAGGTTTCATCCCATGTCGCTCGCACCTTTCTTGTCCATGATTTGTGTGTAATATGGGATTTGGTGGAAGGAAAAAACCAAATAAAACCTGATAAATAAACTAAAAAAAATGTTCGATGAACAAGAAGCCTTTCTCCACTGGTTTCTTGAGTTTTTCCTTGTCAACATATGACATAATATATTTCAAAACAACAAGATTCTTTACATAAAATGCAAGTTGATAAAAATCTATAATTCAACATCATATATATAGAAAAGTAACAAAACGATAATTGTCTTTTATATACATGACCCTATAATGTGCAATCTCGTGTGGTGCCGCTAGGTCGAAGGAGTCGGTCCATTACGCTTCACACCGGTTACATGCGCCATTAGGCCTTATGGACCTTAGACAAAATTATGTTTTCCTACCGGTCTTAAACATAATAGTTATATTTCTAAAAATAAAGGACTCTGAGGAAAAGTAAGAAAGAACACGCATCTATTGCCTTAACTTCCTAAGAGCTCCAGGTGCAGGAAGATGATCAAAAGTCCCAAGCTAGGACGATGATGTATCACTAATTCACTACCTATTTTCAAGCCTACACAAGGTAAATCCCTTTTGGCTCACGGTTGTATTTGTACCCATTGTGAGAAAACATATTCAAAATATTTAAAAAATATAAAAAAATATCTACATGTATATTTGAACATTTTATGTTTGTTTACAAGTTTTGAGAATGAAAGAATATTTTATATTTATATGTCATGTATAAAAAGACAAAAATGGTCACATGAGTACGACTATTCACAGGACATTTTTTATCTTTTTACACAAGACACATAGAATGTTATTTTATCCCAAAAACTTGTGAACGAACATAAAATATTCTGATGTATATATAGATAATTGTTTTTGAATTTTTTGACATTTCAAAATATGTTTTATCATAATAGGTGCAAATGCACCCGTGAGCCGAATAGCCACCTCCCCTACACAATTGCTATATTTTTAAATATATTGGAAATTATTCGGAAATCTACCTTGTCTCCTAGGTGCATTTAGACCCGGGAGCCAAATCGTCATGTCCCTCTTTTATCTACATCTTTCTCTCTCTAGTCTCCACAAAGTGAAGAGTAGAGCTCACTCTGTTTTCTCCCCCACTTTGACTCGATCCAGATCGATAAAGACATCCCCGCACTCCATCTATGTGAAGAATTCTAGGGAGTTGGTACCCATCTTCTACCACAAGGTCTCTATCGAGTATTTCTCAAGATGCCATTGGCAATAAAATTGAGTCATCTTTCAAAGATTGCAAGTGGTGGCACAACCAGAAGAGGATATGAGACAACGAGGAGCGACGACCAGAATGGTGCATGCACTACTCAACATGATCGAAGGAGGAAGAAGGCGGAGATTGAGATGTCCAGCGTGTGCCTTCCGGCGCCCGGTTCGGCAACCTTAGTGAAAGGGCATGTATGCCCCCATGTGTGGTTTTGGTAATTAATGATAATCTCTGTGGACTAATGTCTAAATTGAGATTCACTTGTAGGTGTGTCCAATGGCATCGCTTGGGCCATGTGTTGGTCTCAAGGTTGAAAGTTGAAGAAATTAAGAAGGAGAATAAGAAATGTCCAAGGGATTTGTGCCATTGTAATCATGAAGAAAGAAAGTGCTTGAAGGTTGATCAAGACAAGTGCAAAGAGTTGCTTCAATATGGATCAACCTCGAGAAGGAATGAAGAAGGGAAAGCTCAAGATGCACCATCTCTAGAAGATCTCATGCTTGAAGCTTGCCATCCTCATGATCATGGAGTGATGAAAACAAGTTCAAGAAGAGGTTTCCCCATGGAGTATGGGGGAGCAATTTGCATGTATTCATCAAGCGAGAGCGAGCAAGAGAAAACAAGAAAGGTGTTTCCACTTGAGAAGAACAAGACAGTCTACATCAAGTTCAAGTGGAATGCTTAAGGTAAAGGTATGATCTTGATAGGGCTTTTCTTTTGCTGGTCTCGTGTTGTTAGTTGGGAGACTGGGTTTAGGATAGATAGTCGTACTATCAAGAGGGGCTCTCAAGCGGGTGTCTCGATCGCATCGTTTGGAGAGAGCTCAAACCTTTACATATATAACATCATCTTTCTTGGTTGTTATTTGGATCTTGTCCATGATAGGATCTATAGCTTGTGGTCATCATCATAACCAGCTCTAGTTCATCAAATAAGGATTTCCCTTGCATACCTTATTGTAGTTCTTGATCATGCGGTTTTTTTTGGCTCCACACCTTGGGACATATCTCACATATATATACTTGATTTTTTCTACCTTGGTGGTATCCAATATTTCACATTTTGTTGGGTTCTAGTTGGTTTTATCTTTCCAACAAAATTGGTTTCATCCCAATCAGAGTTTTCAAGCTCGACTTCTTGTATTTTGGGTTTTGGAGGTTTTACCGGTTCATCGATTCTAGAGAGGTAATACCTTTCTTCATTTTGTTTTATCCTTACATGTTGTAATATGATGTTTATTTATATAATCTTGTATATCTTGTAGTTCTCTTCAAAACGAGCCCAAGATCATCAAAAACAGAGTTCAGAATCAAAAGTTATTAAAGTTTTCGTGCAATGTTGTCTTGTGTTTTTGCTTGAGCGGAAGTTCCGGCCAAGTTCCAACCCAAGTTCTGGTCAGGTTCAGCAACTTGTGTTTTGATTTATAGGAAGTTCCGGTGTTTCACCGGAAGTTCCGATGGTGCGCGGATCTGGCCCAAACGATCAGTTTTTCCTTGTCCTATTTAAGGGGGGCTTGTTCCCCATCTTTTGAGCTTGTTTTTGCCCACCATTGTTGACCTATTTGAGCTTTCTTACTCCCTCTCCCTCCCATTATTCTTGATTATTTTTAGGGAAAAGTGATAGGATATCTAGATCTACAACTCTACAAAATCATATCTCTTCTTAGTGAAGGAAATCTTGAGATCTAGATCTTAGAGGAATTTGGTGTTCTTCTCTTGTGTTCTTCCTCTCTTATTCCCCCAATAGCTTTTGTAGCTTTGGTGGAATTTAAGAGTGAAGGACTTGCCCTTGCATTTGGTGCACAGGTTTGAGTTCTCCTCGGAGATTCGGTGAGTTCAAGCTCTTGGGCTTATTTCTCTTGGGTTCTTGGAACCCTAGACGGTTGTATGGATTTGTGGTAAGTTCTTGGGGACTTCAATTTAGTTGTGGAGATTACTCAAGATTGTGGCCTATTGTGGCATTGTTCTTGGGGGCTCCAATTGTTGTGGATATTCCTCAAGCTTGTGGCCTTTGTGGTGTTTCTTGGGAGCCCTCCAATTGAGTTGTGGAGATTATACCAAGCCTTGTACGGGTTTGGTGACTGCCCTCAAGTGTCCCTTAGTGGATCATGAGTAGGCCTTTGTGGCCAGCTCACGGGAGAATAGGGTGATCCTTTTGTGGCGTCGTTGAGTTGCATGCCTTCGCATCCGAGGTGAGGCCTTGTGTGGCGTTGGGTGTGCATCGAGCCACCACACCTCGAGGTGATCCACTTGTGGCGTTGGGAGAGCATTGCGCCATCGCACCTCTCCAACAGAGACGTAGCTTCTTCGAAAGTGAACTTCAGGATGAAAATCTTTATCTCCGCGTTCATCGGTTATCTCTCAACCGAGCCCTTTACTTATGAAATTTACATTATGATAGCCATCATGCTTGAAGTATTATATCTTGCTATTGCCTTGTTACTTGTCTTTCTTAGCATAAGTTGTTGTTGCACTTAGGTGAACCTAGTGTTTGTAGGTTTTGTGCTCTATAAATTAAATGTTAGTTTTATTCCGCATTTACTAGAGCCTAAACCATACTAATTTTTAAAAAACTATTCACCCCTTCCCCCTCTAGGCAACGTCCATTGCACTTTCAATTGGTATCAGAACGAGGTCTCTCGCTTCTTAGGCTTCACCGCCTCGAGAGTAAAGATGTCTCCTAGGGGTTTAGTGCACTCTCACACATTTACTTTTGTTGGCACTCATTATGATGTTTGGCGTACTCGCATGCTTAGTAATTTCCGGGCCATTGACCCAAATATTGAGCGAATTCCAGATATGGGCTTGTCTCCTCCTAAGGATCCCCGAAATCTATCTTTGGAGGAGGATATAAAATCTTATCTTGAATCTCAAGCATCTAAAGTGCTTGTTAATGTTGTGAGCTTTGTAGTTCTTTCCTCAATCATGCCTTTCCGGAATGCTCGTGATATTTGGACCAAGCTTCAAGCAAAATATGATGTGTCCAAGACTAATGAGGATGATTGTGTTCCCTCCACCTCCGGCCGTGATGAGTTCTCATATTCTTCCACTTCACCAACATATGAGTTGTCTCAAGGTAATGATATGGTGAGTGGTGATAGAACTTGCAATGAAGATAGTGAGCTTTCCATTCTTGATCTTTTGTCTCGATCTCATTGCAATGTTGTATTTTGGGGCATGAACACATGTAGGACCATATGTGATTTACATCCTAGTGTTGATTTCCCTTGCATATCATGTAGAAATGCCTTGAATATATCTCATGATGATATGATTGATTTTCTATGTTGCCATGATAAATGTGCGTCTATTTCCTCGAGTGCTTGTGTTGGTAACCATGTAGAGGAAATTGAAGAATGTGTGGTCCAAGGCAAGGTTGCGATTGGAGCTTCCTGTGTTCTGATACGTTGTAAATGTATCTATAATTTTTTATGTTCCATGCTTGTTTAGTATCAACTTTGCTATGCTTTGTCTACACTTTGAGGTATTTTTATACATTTTCTAGGACTAACCTATTAACAAATGTCGCAGTGCCAGTTGCCTGTTTTCTGTTGTTTTTTGTTTCAAAAACTCTAGTAAGGAAATATTCTCGGAATTGGATGGGACAAAAGCCAAAGTCAATATTTTACCGGAGAGAACACGACGTCCATAGGAGAGACGGAGGGGCGCCACAGGGTGGCCACACCCCTGGCACCGGTCCACCCTAGGCCACGCCAGGGAAAGGTGTGGGCCCCTGGACCTCAACCCGCCTCGCCTCTTCGCCTATAAAGTCACCCGATGCAGAAACCCTAGGCACCCGATCATATCTCCACGAAACATTCCGTAGCCATCGCCACCATCATACCTAGATCGGGGGGATCTGAAGCTCTTCCTAGCACCCTGCCTTAGGGGAGAGATCATCCTGTGGGCCTTCTTCATCACCATGCCAGATTACTAGAGTAGGGGGAAAACTTGTTGTTGTGTTGATCACACCTTGCTCTTAGGGTCTCCCAACGAGGCTCTACAGTCAACTGAGCCACCATCATGTTCCCCCATCATCACCTTCTCCCAGTGTTCACTTATGCCTCGTGGATAAGGGTTCAAAGGTAACCTCTCCTTTGGATCCCAATATATCTCATGATGATGTGAATGTTGTTCATGATGAATTAGATAATAATGTTGCTTCTTTAAAAGAGAAGGGGGGGCTAGTCCTTCGTGCTCTTCATCCAAATAAAAATGCTTGTTCTACTTTCATTGAAATATTAACATTTGCTATAGAAAGTAGGCAACTTATTGATGATCACGAAGACACAATTGACAAAATAAGTAGTCTTGAGTGTGAGTATGCTAATGACATTGCAAACCTAAATGAAGCTCTTGAAGAGGAACAAACTACTAAGGAATCTCTTGGGGAGACCTTTGCACTAGAGTTATCTAGAGTGAAGAAATCTAATGATAGAGATTTTGAGGTGGCAAGTGCCCTTCAAATTAAAGATGATGAACTTGAAGTTGCTTATGCTAAACTCCTTGAGGATTTTGAGAACCTCAACAATGGCTCTAGGGTCATAAAGGGTGAGCTCATCAAACTCACCGAGTCACGTGAGCAACTTAAAGCTTCATAATATAAAGATCTTTCCAAGTTGCCCTCACCTCTTGCATTAAACCATGATGATGCTGGTGTTATGATGTCTACGCACTTCTATTCTTATAGATAGTTGTTGGGCCTCCAAGTGCAGAGGTTTGTCGAATAGCAGCAAGTTTCCCTTAAGTGGATGATATATACACACTTCTATACTTATAGACAGTTGTTGGTCTTCCAAGTGCAGAGGTTTGTAGAACAACAACAAGTTTCCCTTAAGTGGATTACCCAAGGTTTATCGAACTCAGGGAGGAAGTGGTCAAAGGTATTCCCTCTCAAGCAACCCTGCAATCAAGATACAAGAATTCTCTTGTGTCCCCAACACACCCAATACACTTGTCAGGTGTATAGGTGCACTAGTTCGGCGAAGAGATAGTGAAATACAAGTGGTAACGGTGCCAGAAAATAGCTTCTGACTTGTTGTTGACGTGGGGTAACGTGTGTGAGTGAGGTAAAGACTAAAGCAAGCAAACATGCAGCAGATATAGATGCAAACTTTCACTAGTGAACACTCTCTCATATAAATATCCTCTCTTCATGATACTACTCTTAACTACTCTTCAGTTGGATACTCTAATCCATGGTAGGGCTATAACAGCACACCTTAAAGTCCGCCTTCCCCAAACTAGATAACCCCACACTGTCACCTTGAGCGCTAGATGGTTCCAACAAACACCACAATTTCATAGAGACAACCAACTCAAAATATAACTCATAACAAATATATATGTACTCTAGCTTAAGTGCCACACACGGCGTGCACGCTGTCACTTTCACACACATGGGGAAAATCATAGATCTATTAAAGCACGATGAGTATTTATGTAGACTCTAGCCTAAGTGCCACCATGGCATGCACGCTGTCACTTTCACACACATGGGGAGAGCAGATATCTATTGAAGCACTTGAGTAGCAGAGTAGATCTACTTGATTACAAAGCTCATGACCACAACAAGATCATGCATAGAGAGAGATGAACACATAGCTATCGGTAGAGCCCTTAGCCTCGAGGAAGAACTACTCCCTCCTCGTCATGGTAATCTGCAACGGTGATAAAGATGGTGGTGGAGATCGATGGATATGGCTCCAGGGGCAATTCCCTGTCCCAGCAGGGTGCCGGAACAGAGACTTTCTGTCCCCCGAATCTCCCCTTCGGCGGTGGCGGCGCTGCGGAGGTTTTCGTGTATTTCTTCTTGATTATTTAGGGTTTTCGGGTCAGAGGCTTCTTATAGGCGAAGGAGGCAAGGTCGATGGAGGGCCAGGGGGCCCTAACCCCCTGTAGGCGCCACCAGGGCTTGCCCGTGCCTGGGGGGTGCGGACACCCTGGTGCCCTACTCCGTATCTGCTTCGTGGTTCCATGTTGGTCCGGGAAAATAATGACTTTGGCTTTTGTCCCGTCCAATTTCGAGAATATTAATTTTCTGCCTTTCTGGAACCAAAAACAGAAGAAAACAGGCAACTGGCACTGTGGCATCTTGTTAATAGGTACCAGAAAACATATAAAAACACCTCAAAGTGAAGACAAAACAAAGCAAAGTAGATACTAAACAAGCATGGAGCATAAAAAATTATAGATACGTTTCCGACGTATCAGTGGATTACCCAAGGTTTATCGAACTCAGGGAGGAAGTGGTCAAAGGTATCCCTCTCAAGCAACCCCGCAATCAAGATACAAGAAGTCTCTTGTGTCCCCAACACACCCAATACACTTGTCAGGTGTATAGGTGCACTAGTTCGGCGAAGAGATAGTGAAATACAAGTGGTATGGATGATAAACGATGCCAGAAAAGAGCTTTTGACGGGGAGGAAAAGGTTGAAGCCCTCCTGTATATCCCCAACAATGGCCCCAGAAAAGACTTTGATGGCGTGGAAGAGACTAAAGCAAGCAAACATGTAACATATCTAATTGTGAACGGTGTTTCAATGTTTAGAAACAAGGCCTAGGGATCATACTTTCACTAGTGAACACTCTCAATAAATATATTCTCTTCATGATTCTACCCTGAACTACTCTCTGGTTGGACACTCTAATCCATGGTAGGGCTATAACAGCACTCCTTAAAGTTCGCCTTCCCTATCTAGATAACCCCACACTATCACCTTGAGCGCTAGACGGTTCCAACAAACACCACAATTTTATAGAGACATCCAACTCCAAATATAACTCATGATAAGTATTTGTAAACTCTAGCCTAAGTGCCACCACTGCATGCACGTTGTCACTTTCACACACGTGGGGAGAGCCGGAGATCTATGAAAGCACTTGAGTATTTATGTAGACTCTAGCCTAAGTGTCACCACGACGTGCACGTTGTCACTTTCACACGCGTGTGGAGAGCAGAGATCTATTAAAGCACTTGAGTAGCAGAGCAAATCTACTTGATTACAAAGCTCATGATCACAATAAGATCACGCATAGAGAGAGAGATGAACACATAGCTACCGGTAGAGCCCTTAGCCTCAAAGGAGAACTACTCCCTCCTCATCATGAGAATCAGCAACGGTGATGAAGATGGCGGTGGAGATCGATGGAGATGGTGGTGGAGATCGAAGGAGATGGCTCTGGGGGCACTTCCCCGACCCGGCAGGGTGCCGGAACAGAGACTTCTATCCCTCAAATCTCCTCTTCGGTGGCGGCGGCGCTGCGGAACTTTTTGTGGATGTATGCCAGATGATTTAGGGTTTCTGAGTCGGGAAGTTTCTTATAGGCGAAGATGCAAGGTCGATGGAGGGCCAGGGGCCACACCCCTGGTGGCGCCACTAGGGCTAGCCCACGCCACACTAGTGGGTGGCCACCCTGGTGTCCTCCTCCATATCTGCTTCGTGTTTCCTTATTGCTCCGGGAATAATAGGAAGATTGGCTTTTGTCTCGTCCAATTCCGAGAATATTCATTTTTTAGCTTTTCTGAAACCAAAATCAACAGAAAACAGGCAACTAGCACTGTGGCATCTTGTCAATAGGTTAGTTCTAGAAAGTGTATAAAAATACCTCAGAGTGTAGACAAAACATAAGACAAATGATATAAAACAAGCATAGGGCATCAAAAATTATAGATACATTTATGACGTATCAAGCATTCCCAAGCTTAACTCCTGATCGTCCTCGAGTAGGTAAGTGGTAAAAAGAATAATTTTTGAGGTGACATCCACAATCACAATGAAGATCAAGGTATTTGTAAAGCATTGAAAGCTGGGATCAAAGTACTCCAAACATGAGCATGAAAGATGTAGTTATAACAAGAAGTGATGTCTACGCACTTCTATTCTTGTAGACAGTTGTTGGGCCTCCAAGTGTAGAGGTTTGTAGAACAGCAGCAAGTTTCCCTTAAGTGGATTACCCAAGGTTTCTTGAACTCAGAGAGGAAGTGGTCAAAGTTATCCCTGTTAAACAACCCTGCAATCAAGATACAAGAAGTCTCTTGTGTCCCCAACACACCCAATACACTTGTCAGGTGTATAGGTGCACTAGTTCGGCGAAGAGATAGTGAAATACAAGTGGTAACGGTGCCAGAAAAGAGCTTCTGACTTGCGGTTGACGTGGGAGAGACTAATGGCAAACTGAAATAAAGATGAAAGCAAGCAAACATGCAACATATCTAGATGCAAACTGTGTTTCAATGCTTAGACACAAGGCCTAGGGATCATACTTTCACTAGTGAACACTCTTTCATATAAATATCTTCTCTTAATGATACTACTCTTAACTACTCTCCGGTTGGACACTCTAATCAATGGTAGGGCTATAATAGCACTCCTCAAAGTCCGCCTTTCCCAATCTAGATAACCCCACACTGTCACCTTGAGCGCTAGATGGTTCCAACAAACACCACAATTTCATAGAGACAACCAACTCAAAATATAACTCATGATAAATATATATGTAATCTAGCTTAAGTGCCACACACGGCATGCACGATGTCACTTTCACACACGTGGGGAAAAGCATAGATCTATTAAAGCACGATGAGTATTTATGTAGACTCTAGCCTAAGTGCCACCATGGCGTGCACGCCGTCACTTTCACACACATGGGGAGACAAGAGATCTATTGAAGCACTTGAGTAGCAAGGTAGATCTACCTGATTACAAAGCTCATGACCACAATATGATCATGCATAGAGAGAGATGAACACATAGCTACCGATAGAGCCCTTAGCCTCGAGGAAGAACTACTCCCTCCTCATCATGGGAATCAGCAACGGTGATGGAGATGGTGGTGGAGATCGAAGGAGATGGCTCCGGGGACACTTCCCCGTCCCGACAGGGTGCCGAAACAGAGACTTCTGTCCCCCGAATCTCCCGTTCAGTGGCGGCGGCTCTGTGGAACTTTTCGTGGTTTTTTGGTCGATTATTTAGGGTTTCTGAGTCGGGGGCTTCTTATAGGCGAAGGAGGCAAGGTCGATGGACGGCCAGCGGGCCCACACCTCCTATGGGTGCGGCCAGGGTGGGCCCACGCCCACCTAGGGTGTGGCCACCCTGGTGTCCTCCTTCGTCTCGTCTTCGATTTTCCGTATCGTTCATGGAAAAATATGAACTTTGGCTTTTGTACCGTCCAATTCCGAGAATATTCATTTTTTAGCTTTGTGAAACCAAAAACAGCAGAAAACAGGCAACTGGCACTATGGCATCTTGTTAATAGGTTAGTTCCAGAAAGTGTATAAAAATACCTCAAAGTGTAGACAAACCATAAGAAAAAGTAGATACTAAACAAGCATGGAACATCAAAAATTATAGATACGTTTCTGACGTATCAAGCATCCCCAAGCTTAACTCTTGCTCTTTCTCAAGTAGGTAAGTGATAAAAAGAATAATTTTTTAGGTGACATGCACCATCAAAATCAATATCAAATCATTTGCAAGCAATGAAAGCTGGGATCAAAGAACTCTAAACATGAGCATGAAAGATGAAGTTCTAACAATAAGACATAACAACTATGCTGCAACATGAAAGGATACAAACAAAGATTCATGAATAACAATGCATTGAAAGACATTTGTTTGTTTCACATATATTAAACATAGCATAGTGGCATTTAGCTTGTACTTCATGGAGTAGCAAATAGATGCATAAGACACCTTCAAAGTTCATAAGGGTGACTAGATACAAATAGTTCATGAGCAAGCAATATCAACAATATGAATCAATCAATAAGTTTTGGGACAATGCACATAGAACTAAGTATGGCAACTATGCTCTCTTAATTGGTGCCTGAGGATAGAAGGTGGAGACTCAATATAATGGTGGAAGGAAGGCCCTTCACAAAGGGGAGCAGGGATTTCAAGTCTCAAAAAGAGCTTCCAAAAATTATGGTACTTGTTAGCTTTCACCTCTCGTTGCCCCTATCATAAGCATCTTGAAGTGATTAAGGTTAAAGTGAACAAAATATGGAGTATATGCTTGACAAAGTATAAGTTGTCAATCTCATGTTCCTTGAATACGAGGGCCGCTCCTCATGCTACTCAACTTTAGTCACCTATAAGTTCTTGTCATAGTAAGTACATGTGTATCATAGAGAACTGCCAATGGGGAATGCGGTGACCCAGCATACCACTGCATGTGTAGTACACTATAGTCGTTGACATGACATCCACAGAACACCGTTCCATAAATATCACATCCCTCAGAGTGGTACAACAGAAACATTGCGGGTCCATATTACAAAAATACACACACTATTATTACAATACCGTAAGTTCAATACTTCCAAAAGATTCAACTTACAAACCAAAATATAAAGTGTTTCAGCGGAATTTAGAAGTAGCAACTCCGACTAGGAGTTGAGCTCACCAGCTTATTCTATAGAGTTCATGCTGCTCGACTCCATTGGTTACTACTAACTAGGGATACTTAGTTGGACTCGTTATCATCGACACCGTAGCGGATTTCGTAATCCACTCCTTCACCACCTCCGGACATATCGGGTTCCTCATAAAACACATCTTCTTGACATTCGGCTACATACATTGGCACGTCTTCGGGATCCTTAGAGTCTAAGCAAGGGATCAAAGGAAAGAATGAGTAACAGCGTTACCCAATAAGGTCATTATATGCAAGGTGGGAAGTTTGATGCTTTAACTACCACCTCGGATTATTAATCCTTGGCACTATGCAATTTTTGTAAATCTTTCTTCAAATATTGATTTTATTCTGAAAAAAACTATGACAATCAGCCTTCATAGGTTGACCAGAACTTTCATGGAGTTCCTTTCCTGCTGCGTTCGCAACTCCTTCCCAGAACAGGGAGTAACAAGTTACAATTCTTACACTCTGCAGAGGTGCGTTACTTTACCCATGAGAGATCAACTCTTTGTTGCACAACCGGGCATACTTTCCTGTCCACAATTCCATGATGTGGGGCCCAGTAGTTGGTCCAAGCCAATCACTGCCCCCTTCGCGACCTCGCATGCCTCCTTGGTGTATACCATGCCCACATAATGAATTACGGCAATGGTTTGTACAAACCGTTAGATGCCAGAACTATCGTGGGACGATGAGGGTTCCCACCCATATGCTGCATATCCTCTACGAATTACCAATTAATATGCACGCTATGAGGATAACAGCCACGACCTGCACATCCGGCTTCATGCGAGAGGAAGAAGATACAGCTGACTTCTCTGTCCCATTCCAAATCTCATGGTTAACGCGTAATATACGGTGCTAGAATCACTGATGTCAGGGGTTATTAAGTCCCTACCTAATCATCATTGTTGCAAATAGAACCCTAAGTTCTATTGCTCCATTATATCACCACTTAGGATGATATCTATGATTTCTTTATTTGTGAAAATAATATTTTCTTTCTTTTATAACATATATGATAACACACAATTTGCAAATACTTTGATAAAGACTCTTCAAAGGACATGAGCAAGTGATGAACTTTCCTTGTGATGGCAAGGTAGTGAAGTCTGATGCTTGCACTGGACCTTGAGCTTCTATGTCTACAAAAACATTATTATTGCCCGGTAAGGACAATATTTAAAGAAGCAAAATGATTATGCAATAATGTAATGCATCATTTAACTTGATATGCATTCACCCTATTATTATACAAAGTTCTTTTTAATAATAAAGGATTTATAAATATTATTTTTTAATATTTATAATATATATTGAATTATTTTATTTTATTTTTCCTTTTATTTGACTTTTATTGATTTAATAATTATTTTAGGAATTATCAATTAAACATTAAATTGTTATTAAATATTTATTTAGTACTTTTCAAAAATACTATAATATTAATATATAATGAAAGTGATTTTTATTTATTTTTATCATCTTTCAATAATTTTGTAAAATTTCATAAGGAATATATAAATTACAAAATTCTTACTAAAATTTAAATGTCTAAAAGTTTATATTTTATTTATTTGGATAGTGTAAGTTACTGTGAATCCAAAAATACTTTGTTTATAATTTTTGGACTTTTATTTTATTTTCTAGGATTTAATTAAGCTCAGGGGTATTTTGGTCTTTTCCTATTTATTAGAATAGGCCTTAAAAGATTTCTAGGCTAGCTTATTCTTATTGGGCCCTAGTGTCCCATTAGACATAGTCAAAATTGCCACCCCGAAGGGTCTGGCCCAAGTCAGCCCACTCCCCTGCTGCCTCTCTTCCTCGAGCTCATTCCTCTCCTCCTCTGACCTCGACCCCGTGGCCGGTGATTTCGTCGCCGACGATTCCCGCCGTCGTGGGCCGTTCTGGTCGCCGCCGTGGTGCGGTAGGAGGTTGTCGACTACGCCCATCCTTTCTATCCAATTAGATTTGCGTATGGGGCTCTCCTGCGACGGATCGATACCGTCCCGAACCCTAGGGTTTGGGGGTTGTCGTGGATCCTGGTGCTTCCGCTGCCGTCGTGCGTCGTGGTGATGCTCCTCGCCTCTATGCGTGTTCATAGTCGCCATCGTGGCGCCGTATGGGTTGTAGCGCCCCTCCTGGGGTGCTCCCCGTGTCGCCATGGACGTCGGCCACCTCTGCTTCCTCTTCTAGTCTTCAGCGAGGACCTTTGGTGAGTTCTGTTCCTCTCCCCTAGTGCTCTCTCTCCTTTAGATCATGTCTGGATGGTCTGCAAGCATGCTAAATGGTTATTGGCCCGAGGCTTGTTGCTTGATATGAACTATAATGGTTCTGGTGGCTTATTAGATGATTTTATGCTTGGTTTGCATATGATTCAGATGGTATAGTTGCTTTGGAATCCATGCTTGGTAAAGTCAGTGGCTTGATAACTTTCCACTGTCATTTCTTGGTTTATGATCATGATTATGGTGTGATGAAACCACTGTCTTAGTGCTGTTGGCTTGAGAATTAATGTGTGTCTCAAACAGTGAAGATTAACATATGAATATCCTAATTATGATTCCTGTATTAATAGGAAAATGATTAGTAAGTTAATTGTTTGAATATGGGATGATTAAATGTTTGTCTTGATTCATATAGAATTGTTCTTGTGACACCATCTTGGTATGGCACACAAGATTGATTCCAATCCATTGATTGGGTTGGTTTAAGCTTGAGACAAGCTTGACTTTGAAAGATAAACAGAGATGTTCTTTTCTGAAATCCCTAAGACCAATGATGTTGGTCTGAGGCTTAGGGTTTTAGGTCTTATCTAGTTGATTCATATAGATATCCTGGTAGTGGTACCAGCTATTGTTTCTTGAATCAAAGCTTGGAGAAAAATGATAGTAGGCTTGATCATTATATGGATCCAAAAGATTAGCTTCTAAGGTGCTACCCTTAGCTTAGGGATGTGCCTAGAATCTAAATCTTAGCTATATTTGTGTTTGAATTGAAATATATAGCTTGACAACCAAATCAATGATGTTGTTCTGAGTCTTGGTTGGATCCTTGTACTTTGCTATTTGCTTTTAAAGCTTAAAATCTCAATGATGGATTCATCCCACTTGGGTGTTTTCTGAGAGTTTGTTTCATAAAACAACACATGCTTCTGTCTAGATAATATGATTCGATCATGTGAGGGTTTTATGATTCTCACCATAAAAACTGATGATAATGGAGTTGGGTGATGATCTTGATCTTGTTTTGCTGAACTCCTATGCTTGACCTTGAGCTAGTCTGCTCCTCCTAGCTCCTGGACTTGATCTTGCTGTCCACCTGATCCTTCCCCCTCCTTATGTCACCATCCTGGTGATGATATCTTGGCTTTGGTTGGTTTGGTTGCTGGCTGTTGTGCTTGGTTAGCTACTGGCTGTTCTTGTGTGTAAGCAGTGAAGAGATGCACAAGTGCCTCTCCATGACCGTGCTGTGAAGCTGACAGCACACCACATGCATTTAATTGTGTGTCCTGCTTGTGTGCTTGCTATGCACTTGTGGATATGCTTTGGACATGAAAATTACTTTGATCAGATTACTTTTACCTGGCTGGTGAACTTACCCCTCCTTGTTGTCAATTTGACCCCCTTTTTGGCTTAAATTTTATGAAAGATAAATTCTTTCATATTGGTGAAACTTGCCCCTTTTATAATTTCTCAATGATGAACTTGTTCAGTGCACCTCACTGACATGTCTGAGAGAAAAACAATTCTAACTCTAACCTTATTATTGTTTTATTAGTGTTTATCTTGGAGGTACAAATTTGAAGATGAAGATTTTAGTTTGGGTTTTCTTTATAGAATAGTTAATGTAATCTTCTTATTCTTTTGTAATTTTCATTTTATTATTTTTTAATCTTCATTTTATTCCTCTGTAATAAAGATTATATTATTATTAATAAAGAAATATTCTTATTCTTTATTTAGTTGCTATTGTGAAATTGTTGAATAATTTCAATAAGTTATATTTTTTTGTAACTTATTTATTGAATGAAAATATGAAATAAGTTTTCATATTATTAATTGTTTTCTTTAGATAAAGTTTGAGTTAAAATAATTAACTCTTAATTTAATCAAGATTCAAATCTTATTCCTAATTCATTTGAATTATAATTCAAACACTCAAGATTAAAATTCGTATTCATTTTCCAAAACACATAATTCCTCAGAGATCATATCAAAGTCTATAGCAATCATCCTTTAAGACTAAACCTAATCTCAAAGTATGAAAGAAACCTTGATCACTTAAGGTTTTTATTTGGCGAAAATTTTACCCACATTTTCACAGATGAATGAATGCAACATTCCAAATTCCGAAATCTACCCTTCGTTAGTTCCTAAATGTTGGAATGTTACAGACTTCCCCCCTTAAATTAAACTTCGTCCCGAAGTTTGTGGAGATGTACATGAATAGTTCTGGATAGGCTTTTCTTAAATCCTCTTCTTTCTCCCATGTGGCTTCCCTTTCAGGGTGATGTTCCCACTGTACCTTGCAATATTTGATTGCTCTGTTCCTTAATCTTTTCCAGTTTTCTTCCAGAATCTTACAGGGCTTTTCCATATAGGTCAGGTCTGCTTGTAGTTCTATCTCCTGGTGTGTGATTGCATCATCCGGAACTTTCAAACATTTACGAAGTTGTGACACATGGAAAACATTATGCACTTGATCTAATCTTTATGGTAACTCTAAAGCATAAGCTATAGTTCTATTTTGAATCAGTATCTTGAATGGTCCGATGTATCTTGGACTTAATTTTCCTTTAACTCTGAACCTTTTCACCCCTTTCATTGGACTTACTTTCAAATAGACCATATCTCCCACTTCTGGATGCCATGATCTTCGACTTTGATCCGCATAACTTTTCTTGCTGCTCTGGGCTATTTTTAGTCTATCCTGATCTTATCAATGATATCTTGTCTTTCCTTGATATAATCTGGCGCAAATTCTTTGTTGCTTCGAGACTCATACCAACATATTGGTGATCTCACTTCCTTCCATACAAAACTTGGTATGGGGCTGCCTTCAGACTACTCTGATAGCTATTGTTATAAGAAAATTCTGCCAATGGTAGATGATCTTCCCATGTTCCTCCAAAATGTAATGCACAAGCTCTTAACATGTCTTCTAGTATTTGATTTGTTCTTTCAGTTTGACCTCCTGTCTCAGGATGATATGATGTGCTGAAATCTAACTTTGAACCAAGTGCCTCATGCAGTTGCTTCCAAAATGCTGAAGTAAACACTAATCCCCTATCAGTTACGATCTTTTTGGGTACTCCATGCTTACTTACTATCTCTTTGACATATACTTCAACTAATTTCTCGGCATTATCTTTTTGATTCACTGGAATAAAATGTGCACTCTTAGTGAGTCTGTCCATACCCATATCATATCCTTCCTTTTTGGTGTCATGGGCAATCCTGTGATGAAGTCCATACCTATTTCCTCCCACTTCCATTCAGGAATTTCCAAGGATTGTAATGGTCCTGCTGGACTTTGATGTTCATCCTGCACCCTTTGGCAAGTATGGCACTCAGATACATATTTAGCAATATCTCTTTTCATGTTATTCCACCATAATAGTTCTTTCAAATCCATATACATCTTAGTACTCCCTGGATGTATAGAATATGGTGTTTCATGTGCTTCTCTGAGTATAACATCTCTAATCTCAGTCATATCTAGAACACAAAGACGGTCTTGAAACCATAAAGACTCATAATCCCCAAGGTGAAAAACTGATTTTTCCCTTGAGATATCCTCCGAATTTCCTCAGCAATAAAAGGATCTTCTGCTTGATGTCTAAAAATTTCTTGCCTAAGATCACTGTCCTACTCTGCAACTACCTGCATAGTAGCTAATCCTCCAAGAACCTCTGTTCTAATGAATTGAAGTTCTAATCTTTTCAAGTCCATTTGTAACTCCTTAGGTAGCTCCCTATTGCTAGGCTGAATATCTGCACTCTTTCTGCTTAAAACATCCACTACAACATTTGCTTTCCCTGGAGTGTAGTTGATTGTTAAATCATAATCCTTGACTAGTTCCAACCAACGTTTCTATCTCATATTCAATTCCTTTTGAGTGAAGAAGTATTTGAGACTTTTTCGGTCAGTGTATAACTCACATCTGGCTCCATAAAGAAAATGCCTCCATCCTTTCAGCGCAAAAACTACTGTTGCTAACTCAAAGTCATGAGTTGGATAGTTGACTTCATGTGGTTTCAGTTGTCTTGAACCATAAGCAATCACTTTCCGATCTTGCATTAGTACACAACCCAAACCTTCTTTAGACGCATCACAGTATACGGTGAAGTCCTTCCCTGTTTCAGGAACTGCTAAGATTGGAGCTGTGGTTAATCTAGTCTTCAACTCTTGAAAACTTGTTTCACATTTCTCATCCCACTTGAATGATGTATTCTTCCTTAATAATTTGGTCATTGGTCCGTCTATTTTGGAGAAACCTTCAATGAATCTCCGATAATAACCAGCCATTCCTAAGAAACCTCGAATTTGCTTCACATTGGTCGGTGCAGTCCACTCTAGTACTGACTGAACTTTAGATGGATTCACAACAATTCCATCCTTACTGATCACATGCCCGAGGAATTCTACCTCATCAAGCCAAAATTCACACTTACTGAACTTAGCATAAAGTTTGTGTTCTCTTAAAGTCTGCAATGCTATTCTCAAATGATCGGCATGCTCTTCCTTATCCTTGGAATATATCATAATATCATCAATAAAGACTATGACGAACTTGTCCAAATATGGCATGAAGATCTTGTTCATCAGATTCATGAATATTGCCGGTGCATTGGTCAAACCAAATGGTACTACCAGATACTCATGGTGTCCATATCTTGAGACAAAATGCTGTCTTTGGAACATCTTCCGGTTTGATTTTTATTTGATGGTATCCAGATCTTAAATCGATCTTTGAAAATACCCCAGCTCCTTTCACTTGATCAAACAAATCTTGAATTCTTGGTAAAGGATACTTATTCTTGATAGTAATGTTGTTTAGGTTTCTATAATCACCACACATGCGTCTTCCACCATCTCTCTTATCCACAAAGATTACTGGTGTTCCCCATGGAGATACACTTTCCTGAATAAATCCTTTTCTGGCTAACTCATCAATTTGCTCCTTGAGTTCTTTTAACTCTTTGGGTCCCATTTTATATGGTGCTTGAGATATTGGTGTTGCACCAGGAATTAGGTCAATAGTAAACTCTATCTCCCGGTCTGGTAGCATTCCTGGTAGCTTTGCTGGAAAAACATCTTGAAATTCATTTACTATAGGAATATCTTCCAATTTGACCTCTTTCATTCAGTTCAACTGCAGATCCACCATGATATGACTGTGCTTATCTGCTTGGTATACTATCCTTGCTCCACTTGGAGTTTTGATTGAGACAGTTTTCTCCTCACAATTTATCTGAGCTCCGTGTTCCATCATACAATCCATTCCCAGCACTACTGCAATTCCCTTCAAAGGAATCACATAAAGGTCTGCGAAATATGTACAACCACGGATCGAGATAACCTGATCTTGTTTTATGTGGCGTACAATCACATTCCCTCCTGCCGTAACAACTGTCATAGGACTTTCTAACGTTGCCCTTCTAATCCCGAACTTATCACAAAATTCTTCAGAAATGAATGAAGTAGTTGCACCAGTATCAAATAGAACTTTGCCAGGATTGGTAAGGATATTGAGCGTACCTATCACTGCATGCTCCGAATTATCCACCTCCTCGAGGGTTGCACAGTTCAGTTTCCCGGTAGGTCGGTTCCTCTTGCCATTGTTGTTCTTGCCATTATTTCCTCCTTTATTGGGCTGTCCATTTCCTCCACTGGCTTGTCCTCCTCCCTTGGTAGGCCAACCTCCTGGTGGTTTGCTCGGACAATCGGGCTTGATATGCCCCTTCTGACCACAACCATAATAAATCACTACAGGCTTTTTGCATGCCCTCTGGAAATGCCCTGGAATTCCACAATTGTTACAAATAACATTCCTTCTCGGATTGGATTAATTTCCGCCACTGCCCTTGTTATTGTTATTGTTATTGTTATTGTTATTGTTGCCATAATTCCTATTCCGAGGTTTGAACTCCAGGTTGGGTTTAGGTTTGCTTGCCTGAATTCTCTTGGTTTCCTTCTTGGCTCTCTTCCTCCGGTCCTCTTGGACATTTTTATAATCATCTTCAAAAGTAATAGCTGCATCCAAAAACTGCTGACAAGTTTGCTTATTGGCTAACCTTAGCTGCATCTTCACAAATGGATTTAATCCATGCAGGAAACGCTTCTTCCGCTTCTCTTCAGTGTTGACATCCTCCTCAGCATAGCGAGACAGTTGACTAAAGTCATGGATGTACTTCATGGCACTAGTATATACTTGTTGAAGCTCCTCAAATTCTCTCCGCTTCAACTCCATAACACTTTCCGGAACATGGTATTCACAGAATCTCTGCTTGAACTCTTCCCAGGTAAACTCCCTTCCTGGTTGTTGCGTGGCTAACTGATTCTCCCACCATGATGCTGCAGGTCCAGTCAGAAGATGAGTTGCATACCTCAATTTCTCCTCATCATTGCAACCTACAGTTTTCAGCTTCCTTTCAGTATCTGCTAGCCAGTCTTCTGCATACATTGGTTCAGGAGCTGATGCAAAAGGTAACGGTCTTGCATTCTGAAAATCAGATAGACTCACTCCTCCACCTTCAGGTGCCCTCTGATTTGCACGCCCCAGCAACTCTTCCATGAACTTGTTCTGGGTCTCTTGCATCATTTGCATACACTGCATAAAATTCTGCTCCAATAACGGCCTCAATGGTGGTGGTGGTACTGCTCCTTGATTTGCTGCATCTGCATCGGCCTTCTCCTTGGCCTCTCGCTCCATCCGCTGCTGCTCAGTTTCCATTGCTACACCCGTATCCATGACCCTCTAGTCCTGCAACATAAAGAGAATACTCATAATTACATCATGCACATGTGTTCTGAGCTCGACTTTACACACAGAACTAGTCACACAATGAAGATTCAAAGAAAATCCAAATGTGCATTTCACATATGATACATACTATCATAATAATACAAATTCATTACAACATATACCATATAGGTATAATCAAAAAACTACCTTACTCATCTCACTATTTTATTTATTGGAGTACAATACACGATACTTGATAGCACTAACTAATTGCCTCCTTCTAGTAGTAACTACGCTCATCATACATGCCTGATGTCGAACCGTGATGACGTGTTGTTCGTCGTGCAGTTTGTGGAACATATGGCCTTCCAGAAGGAACATACTCTGTATCTGAACTCTGAAGTGTCAGGACTTGAGTCATTACTCAACCTGAGCGCATTGACTCCCTCCAGCTCAGCTGAAAAGTCTTCAGAAACATATTCAACATTATCTCCAGCCTGCATCTCCTGAGCTTCATTTCTTGAGTTGTCAACAGGATACGCAGATCCTGCTGCTTCCCATGTGCTCTCTTGGGCAAGATAATTAAACACTGGATAATGTATATTCCCTGGGTTTTGAGAAGATGTTGATGATTCAAACACTCTCTCCTCAGGATCTTCTTCTTCATCCTGATTATCTATTGACATGGTATTTCTACTACTATTATTAGGGTTCATCCTTGCACCCATACAACTAGAGTGTCCAACATTCCTGTCAGAACCATTTGTGGACATCTGGTGTTCATGAGATCCATTATATGATCCCATTCTCCAACCATCCGAATTCTCAATAGGAAGTTCTGAGTCAGAACCATCCTATAAGCCCTGTGGTACTGCATACCTCATATCCATAGTAGGATCATGTATAGGTTCAGGTCTTGGTGAATAAGGATATGGTATAAAAGATTCAGGATCTATAGGTATATCCTTAAAGATAGGTGTTGCACTACTACTTGCTTCCTTCTCTAACTAGAATGCTAACTGCTTCCTCCTTTCCGGATCAGTTAGATCCTCTAACATATCATTTTTGTCTTCAACAATCACTTGATGGCTCATATAAAAAGGCGCAACGAGTGTTCGATATCTATCCATAAACTTGGAAGCTAACTTAGGATGCTTCTTAACCAAAGTAAGATGATCCGGTATAGGCTCCGAGTCTATAGAATCATGAGGTATCACAGAGAATGTGCTACCTTCTAAATCCTTGGTTTTCTGCTCCCGGATATTAGCTATTGCCTCCACAACAGCAACATGATATGCTGCTAAATGGCTCCTACCTTCTCCTATAGGCAGATCGTGATATAATTCAAGCTTCTCTGGAAGTTGGATACTCACACGATACTTGGATAACATCCGGCCATCAAGGTAAGTGATAGTGTTCACTAGAATTCTAGTTGGACAACTAAAGAGCTTTAAAAGTTAACGAAGTTGGTCTGTGAATGATCCTTGATAATCATCAAGAGTCTCCTGTTTCCTTACCAAAGTCTGTTTTGGAAACTTTGGTGCCATATCTCTGTATGTCAGAAAAATAATTTTGATTAGTATCCAATAATATATTGCATCATAACAAAGAATTATCGCACTAAAATATATAACGGAATATTCTCATTTGAATACACATTATATTAATTTTAGAGAATTCTTTGTCGTTGCTAAACTTTCCTACAGGTAATACCCTTTACTAGGTTTCCAACCTAAGGTCAAAGCAATTTGCTCTGATACCAACTGCGGTGACCCAGCATACCACTGCATGTGTAGTACACTATAGTCGTTGACATGACATCCACAGAACACCGTTCCGTAAATATCACATCCCTCAGAGTGGTACAACAGAAACATTGCGGGTCCATATTACAACAATACTCACATTATTATTATTACAACACCGGAAGTTCAAGACTTCCAAAAGATTCAACTTACAAACCAAAATATAAAGTGTTTCAGCGGAATTTAAATGTATCAACTCCGACTAGGAGTTGAGCTCTACAGCTTATTCTATAGAGTTCATGTTGCTCGACTCCGTTGGTTACTACTAACTAGGGATACTTAGTTGGACTCGTTGTCATCGACACCGTAGCGGATTTCGTAATCCACTCCTTCAACACCTCCGGACAGATCGGGTTCCTCGTAAAACACATCTTCTTGACATTCGGCTGCATACGTTGGCACGTCTTCGGGATCCTCAGAGTCTAAGCAAGGGATCAAAGGAAAGAATGAGTAACAACGTTACCCAACAAGTTCATTATATGCAAGTGGGAAGTTTGATGCTTTAACTACCACCTCGGATTATAAATCCTTGGCACTATGCAATTTTTGTAAATCTTTCTTCAAAGATTGATTTTATTCTGAAAAAAACTATGACAATCAGCCTTCACGGGTTGACCAGAACTTTCATGGAGTTCCTTTCCTGCCGCGTTCGCAACTCCTTCCCGGAACAGGGAGTAACAAGTTACAATTCTTACACTCTGCAGAGGTGCGTTACTTTACCCATGAGAGATCAACTCTTTGTTGCACAACCGGGCGTACTTTCCCGTCCACAATTCCATGATGTGGGGCCCAGTAGTTGGTCCAAGCCAATCACTGCCCCCTTCGCGACCTCGCATGCCTCCTTGGTGTACACCATGCCCACATAATGAATTACAGCAATGGTTTGTACAAACCGTTAGATGCCAGAACTATCGTGGGACGATGAGGGTTCCCACCCATATGCTGCATATCCTCTACGAATTACCAATTAATATGCACGCTACGAGGATAACAGCCACGACCTGCACATCCGGCTTCATGCGAGAGGAAGAAGATACAGCCATGACCTGAACTTCTCTGTCCCATTCCAAATTTCATGGATAACGCGTAATATACGGTGCTAGAATCACTGATGTCAGGGGTTATTAAGTCCCTACTTGATCATCATTGTTGCAAATAGAACCCTAAGTTCTATTGCTCCATTATATCACCACTTAGGATGATATCTATGATTTTTTTATTTGTGAAAATAATATTTTCTTTCTTTTATAGCATATATGATAACACACAATTTGCAAATACTTTGATAAAGACTCTTCAAAGGACATGAGCAAGTGATGAACTTGCCTTGTGATGGTAAGGTAGTGAAGTCTGATGCTCACACTGGACCTTGAGCTTCTATGTCTACAAAAACATCATTATTGCCCGGTAAGGACAATATTTAAAGAAGCAAAATGATTATGCAATAATGTAATGCATCATTTAACTTGATATGCATTCACCCTATTATTATACAAAGTTCTTTTTAATAATAAAGGATTTATAAATATTTGTCGTGGGAATGGTCACGGCAGATGCTGCAATCGGCAGCGAGTAGTAGAACGAGGGGCAAGGGCGGCCAGCCATCTGCGGAGCGAGATGAGGGCGGAGACACAGGGTTTTACCCAGGTTCGGCCCCCCGGAGGGTAAAGACCTACTCCTGCTAGATTGTATTATGAAGGTGGTACAATGGGCGAGCTCGGCGGCTAGGCGGCGAGTCGCGTGGGGGTATGATGGAACGTATTGCTACATGCCCCGCAGGGAGGTTTATATAGGCTCACCTCCCCTAGGGTTTACATATCTCAACCGATTCAGTTAAAGCTTCGATACTCGTTTAACCTAATCCGACTGGGCCTATCTACTTGCCTGGGCCTTCAGCTTCCAGTCGCTTGGTTCCTCGCTGGGCTTCAATCCAGTCGCCGTCTTGCAGGCCCACTCGCCAAGTCTTGGGCCAGTCGGAAACATCCTGCTGGGTATACCCCGGTAGGCATATCCCCATCAGTAGTCCCCGAGGCCGTCGTCGATTTGGCGTAGGTGGCTGCTGGCAGTCGGAGCATACGGCTGCTGAGTAGACATCCAGTCGAATCAACGGCGGGCTCCTGTATAAAGGAAAAACTAATCACACTACTCGCAGCTTTGGCGAGTCGAGTCGGCGAAACACTGTCATAGTGGTTGGGTCGGCGAGCCGAGTGGCTGAAGTTGGACCGTTAAACATGGTCAAACTAGCCGTTGGAGTTAATCCAACGGTAACTTTTGGCGTAATCATCGCGCGGTAACGGTTCCCTGATTTGGCGGGTAGCAACCGCTATATAAGAGGAATGGCTAGCGATCAGAGGACCACCGTCTCACCATTTCCTCCGACTGCACGCACCTTTCGCCTCCCTCCGCACCGCGACCCAGCCAACCGGAAATCCTCCGATCCCCCACAAATCTTTCTGCCATGGCCCTCTCCACCGAACCTTGGGGCAGATCGAAATGCACTAGGGCACAACTGGCTTCCTTTGAGGAGGCCGGGATTCTGCAAGCCGGCTGCTGGCGCATCCCCGCGGCCAGAGAGGTGACTCCAATCCCGCGAGAGAGGGAGTTCATCTGCTTCACCAGTCATCTCGAACGGGGGCTAGGGTTCCCCACGTCCCTATTCTTCCGGCGCTTCTGCTCCTACTACGGGATCCAACCGTCGGATCTGGGCCCCCATAGCGTCGAGCAGCTCGCCATCTTTGTGGCGTTCTGCGAGTGCTACTTGGGCTGCCGGCCCTACTTCCCTCTTTGGCAAGATCTGTTCCATGGACGGATCAGCCGCGAGGAGGCGGGCGGCCCAATGCTCGCCGCGGGTGGCCTAACCTTCCAGCTAAAGTCGAAGGCCTCATTCTTTGACCTGATGCTGCCCGCCAAGGCAGCGAGCGACTAGAAAAAGTCGTGGTTCTACGTTGCCGAGGCGACTCCAGAAGGCGAGACGGCGATTCCGCGGTACTCCGCCGATCGGTCCGAGCCGCGCCGCCTTCAAATCGGCAAGCTTCCCGGCGACCGGCGGATGGTCGTCGACGAGATGCTTCAGACCATCCGCGGTCTGAAGAAGAAGGGCCTCCAGACGATAAACCTGTACAACTGCTGGCTCGGGCGGCGACTCGTCCCGCTGGCCCGGCGCGAGCACTACATGTACCAGTACACCGGCTGGGACGACCCGACAAAGGCTAGCCTGGCCGAGTGGAGGCTCGACGACTACACCGCGGCCCTGAAGAAAATCACCCAAGCGGTGTACTTGGACGCTCAAGCTAGGGTCGCCCCCTATACCGCGAAGCGCTCAGCCCCAACGGTAATCACTTCGTATCATTCGCAGTCGCAGTCCTTTTGCAGTCGCGGTCATACTAACTTCAACTTGCCTTTGTTGCAGCTGTTCCAAGTGGTGGAAGGGTGGCTCCCGCCCTCGGATGACGAGAATTCGAGCTCGTCCGTCCAAGACATGGGCGGGTCGCCCGCTAGGAGCGACGAAAGCGACAGCGATGACGAATCCGAGGAGGAAGCCGCCCCGCTGGCTCGCAAGACCCGCGGGCAACGTCACCGCGAGCTCGAGGCGAGCAAGAGCCTCGAGCGCCATGATGATGAAGAAGAACTTCCGGAGACGACCTCGCACTGCCAAGCTACTCCGTCAAAGAAGAAGAGGAAGGAGAAGGAGGCGAAGGCCCCTCCAAGAAGGAAGACGAAACCGACGAGGCCGGCCTCGCCACCACACTCGGCAAGCAGTTCCGACGCCCCCAGCCCGGCCAAGGATGAGGCGCCGCCGACGACGGCCGCGCTGGACACGGCCACCATCAAGGTGCCCCTGGCATCGATGCCTCCGCCATTCGCCCCGGTCTCGGGGCTGGGGGAGGCTCCTGCCGCAGCGACTTCGCCTCGCAGGGAAGCTCCTGTCAAAGAAGTTACAGAGGCTCCAGTCGCAGCTTCGACGACGAAGAAGCCGTCCGTGTCTTGGGCACGTGACGTCCTGGACATGGGGCTCAGCCGCTGACTGGGCCCTGAGCTGGAGAAGCCAGCCGGCCTCCGTACGGGGCGGCGCTTCATTCCGGTCGCCAAGTGAGTGCACTCGCCTTCCTTTGTCTCCCATAATCATTGAATTATCTTGCTTATATGATCGATGTACATGACCGGAGTGAAGAAGATGGGCCACCCAACCGTGGCTAAGGTGCCGTCCGTCGTCAGCGAGGAGGATTCTTCCCGCAAGAGGAAGGCGGACGAAGTCGTCGTCCCTACGGATGGCGGCAAGAAGGCCAAGGGTGACGCCGTCGTCACGATTTCTGACGACACGGCGGCCGCGCCGGCTGGTCCTGCAACGGAGGCGGCCGCGTCCATGAAGGAGGGCGCTCTGTTGCCTGGAACGGCCGAGCCGACCTCCTTTGGGGCGGGTGCCTCTATCGCCACCTTCCCGCGCTTCATGACCAAGGCGGCCGCGGCGAGTGGAACTTCGCCTTCGAGCCACGCTCCAGGGGTCTCCGACGCTGAAGTCGACCAGCGCCGTGGGCATACGCCAGCTCTCCTCGCGTCCGTGGACGCGATACAACTCCACGGCATGCTTGGCGCAGCCATCCAGGTACATCCAGTCCCCGAGGATCAGGTCGGTGCTTTGCAGCGGCCTGATTATTTTAGTGTCTTATATTCACTTTTCGCATCCAGTCCCTGAGTGCGCACTCGCTGAATTTCAGCGGGTGGGCACTTAGGAATTTCTTTGAGTACCAGTCCCCGAGTGCGCACTCGCTGAATTTCAGCGGGTGGGCACTTTAGGAGTTTCTTTGATTGCCAGTCCCCGAGTGCGCACTCGCTGAATTTAAGCGGGTGGGCACTTTAGGAGTTTCTTTGAGTACCAGTCCCCGAGTGCGCACTCGCTGAATTTCAGCGGGTGGGCACTTTAGGAGTTTCTTTGATTGACCTTTTGGTGATGTGCAGGGTCTGCAACTTGAATCGGCCGATCGATTGGCGGCGAAGCAGCACGCGGAAAAGGAACTGGCCATCGTCCAGGAGGCGAACGAAGGGCTTCGGGCTGTTGCCGCGAAGGCAGAGGAAGCTCGCCAGGGGCTTGTCCCCGCTAGTGAATTGGCGGCGGCGCAGTCGGCTTTGAGTTCGGCCGAACAACGGATCGCCGACCTCGAGCGCCAGCTGCAGGAGGCGAAGGAAGAAGCGAGCTCAGCCGATGGGCGAGCCAAGGCCTCCGTTGCAGCCGCCGAAGAGGATCGCAGAGTGTCGGAAGTCCTTATTGCTGGGCTTCAGGACGACCATACGTCGCTTCAATGCTTCATCACGGATCTCGCCCGCCCGTTGATTGGTAAGTGCGTCTGCCTCTTTCAGTAGTTGTGCCATTTGTGGTGTCCGTCGTATTCATTATTGTCTTCTACTCGCAGGTCGCATCATCGACAGCGTGGAAGAAGCAAGCACGTTCAACGCGCGGCAGAGTGTGAGCACGCTTGTCGATTCGGCAACGTTGTCGGCGACGTGCATCCGTGCCTATCTCCAGGAGATATCGCCCACGGAAGTGATTCCCAGCGACCTCGTTGAGGTGTGGAGGTATTTGGAGAAGGCGCCCGCGGTCGTTGAGTTCATGACGCGGTCGGCGTTTCGGCGCGGGGCGGCAACGGCGCTTAGTCTTGGACTTGCCCACTTCCCCGAGGACTTCGACATCGACGACGTGATGGGTGGCTACCCATCGTCGACCGGCGCGGTGGAGCTTTCCGAGGTCCTCAAGTTGCAAGACCGCGCCGCCAAGTACTCGGAGCGTGTCTTGGCGATGGGCGACCTCCTTCCGTACCAGGAGACAGTCGTCGTGTCTGGCGACCCTGAGCCGCCGCATCGTGATTTCAAGGTTGAGCAACCCTTCCGCGCGGCGATGGTGGGTGAACTGACGACGTATCCGTCGAACCCGTACACGCCGTTCATCCGCAATCGCCGTGGAGTTGGCGAGTCGTCATCTAAGCCAGCAGAATAGGATAGTTTGCCTTGTGGCGTTAGCAGCAGTTCTGCCATGCGGGCATATTTTGTAATGCGAGACAATGCAACATGCTATCGAATGAGATGTCGTGTCTATTTTGGTATTTGTCAAGTGTTTGTGATTGTTGTTTGAACGAGTCCCCGAGCGCGTCCGCCCTTTTATGGGGTTTACCTCGTATGTGATGTGTTTGTTGTCTTTGTGTGTTTTATTATTGTGGTCGACTCGCCCGGACTCGAAGAGCCAGTCGCTAGGCGACTCCCTTGAACGCGCTGTACTTCGCCGTTTTCCCGTGCGCGAACGAGGTCGGGTGGCCGAGTCCCCGAGCGTGGTACTTGGCTGTTCCAGGCACGACTCTAGGGTGAGTGAGGACTTGGCGCGTTAGTTTGTGCGCGTCACTCCTGCCTGGCCCGTGGGGTCAGTCGCGTGGCGAGTCCTGGGCATGCTCTCCTACTTGGCGTTTTCCCGGACCGCTCGAGGTGAACTGGTCCGCAGTCCCCGAGCGTGGTACTTAGCCGTTCGAGTCGCTATATCGAGGATGCGGAGGACCGTGGTCGCTGTAAGAAGCGTAGGCAGTAGTCTTGGTTCGTAGAACCAGTCGAGCTAGGCGACTCCAATGGGGCTCCGGGTAGGCGTTTTTCGTGGACGATGCAAGACCTGAGGTGACTCAGTGCTCTTGCACCGCACTACTTAGCCGTGCCGATCGCTGTACCAAAGGTTGACTTCTGCGGTTAGCGTGTTGCTGTTATTACGAGTGTGAGTGGCACAAGACACGGAGAGTAGGCGCAATTTGCGGTAACCGTTTCTTTTTATTTCGTAGCGACTGGAAAGTGGGGTTCTAGGTGTAGAACTTCCGTAGGAGGTTTACATTCCATGGTCGCTTGACGTCGAGTTCGCCGTCCTCGCGGACGTCGGTGAGGTAGTAGGCGTCGTTGCCGAGTACACGGCCGATGGCGAATGGTCCCTCCCATGGAGGGGAAAGCTTGTGCATGCCCTTCTTGTCCTGGATGAGACGCAGCACCAGGTCTTGGAAGGTGCGAGTTCTCACCCGCCGGCTGTGATAGCGGCGGAGTCCTTGTTGGTAGATGGCGGTGCGCGAGCGAGCTAGGTCGCGTGCCTCGTCGAGTTGATCGACTCCATCCTGTCGTGCGAGTTCGTTCGCAGCTTCCGTGTAGTGGACGACCCTTGGCGAGTCGTGCTAAAGGTCGGTGGGCATGACTGCCTCGACGCCGTACACCATGAAGAAGGGGGTGAATCCTGTTGACCTGTTGACCGAGGTGCGGATTCCCCAGATGACGGAGGGTAGCTCCTCGACCCAGCACCCGGCGGTGCGCTCGAGTGGTACTTGGAGTCGCGGCTTCAGGCCGTGGAGGATGCTTTGGTTGGCCCGTTCCGCCTGGCCGTTAGATTCCGGGTGGGCGACTGACGCGAGGTCGAGCCGAATGTGGTGCTCTTCGCAGAATTCGGCCATGGCTCCTTTGGCGAAGTTGGTGCCGTTGTCCGTGATGATGCTGTTGGGGAACCCGTAGCGATATATGAGTTCGCGTAGGAATTTCGTGGCGGTCTTCCCGTCGCATTTCCGGACTGGCTTGGCCTCCACCCACTTTGTGAATTTGTTGACTACGACTAGGAGGTGGGTGTAACCGGAGGGAGCCTTCTTGAAGGGGCCCACCATGTCCATGCCCCATACGGCGAATGGCCAGGTGATGGGGATTGTTTTGAGCACTGAGCTCGGCACGTGCGTCTGGTTGGCGTACTTCTGGCACCCGGCGCACCGCTGGACGATGTCGACAGCGTCGGCGTGTGTGGTGGGCCAGTAGAATCCATGTCGCATAGCCTTGGCGACGAGAGAGCGGGCGCTGGCGTGGTGGCCGCAGTCACCGGAGTGGATGTCGTGGAGGATCTTGCGTCCGTCGGCGGGTTGGACGCAGCGTTGGAACACGCCGGTGACACTGCGCTTGTGGAGCTCATCGTCGATGATGGCGTAGGACTTGCATCGACGGGCGATCATTCGAGCTTCCGTCTTGTCTGCCGGCAAGGTGCCGGCTTCCAGGTAGGCGATGTAGGGCTTGGTCCAGTCGTCTGGCTCAATGACGAGTGCGACCAGGGCTGCTTCTGGTTGGAGCGGGACTCCGATGTCGATCTCCCTTGGGGGAGAGACTGATGGCTTGGTGATCGTGTCGAGGAAGATGCCGGCGGGTGGTGCGAGTCGAGCCGACCCGATGCGAGAGAGGGCGTCGGCCTCCTCGTTCTTCCGCCTGTCGATCCACTCGACGGAGTAGCCTGTGAAGTGTCCGCCCAGATTGTCCACTGCTTGGCGGTACGCCGCCATGGTGGGGGAGACGGCGCCGCAGGTGCCAGCGACTTGTCCTGCGACGAGGTCGGAGTCGCCGTAGCAGCGTAGGCGGTTGACATTCATCTCCCTGGCGGCCCTCATGCCGTGTAGTAAGGCCTCGTACTCGGCCATGTTGTTTGTGCAGGGTGTGAAGTCCAGGCAGAGGACATAGCGGAGCTTGTCGCCCTTCGGAGAAGTTAACACGATCCCTGCGCCTGCGCCGTCCGCGTTCTTGGAGCCGTCAAAGTGCAGGCTCCAGTAGTGGAGGTATGGCAGCTTCTCTGGCTGCTGGGCTTCTTCCTAGTCGGCGATGAAGTCCGCTAGGGCTTGCGACTTGATCGCTCTTCGTGGCTCGTATTTGATGTTGTGGACGCCGATCTCGACGGCCCACTTGGCGACTCGCCCGGTCGCCTCACGGTTGCGGATGATGTCCTGCAACGGTGCGGAGGAGACGACCGTGATCGGGTGCTCCTGGAAGTAGTGAAGCAGGCGTCGCTGTGCCCTGAAGACCGCGTATACCAGCTTCTGGTACTGCGGGTACCGCTGGCGCGACTCGGTGAGGACCTCGCTGATGTAGTAGACCGGTCGCTGTACTGGGCGCTCCTTTCCTTCCTCTGGTCGCTCGACGATCATGACCGCGCTGACGACGCGCTCGGAAGCCGCGACGTAGACTAGCATGGGTTCTTTGTCGACCGGGGCGGCGAGTAGCGGTGCGGCGAGTAGCACCTTCTTGAGGTCGCGGAGGGCGTCGTCCGCCTCCTTGTCCCACTGGAATGTGGGGTTCTTGCGCATCAGGCGATATAGAGGTGTTGCCTTCTCGCCCAAGCGGGGGATGAAGCGACTGAGAGCCGCTACTCGCCCGGCCAGCTTCTGAACGTCACGCAAGCACTCGGGTTTGCCGAGTCGGGCGATCGTGTCGATCTTGGTGGGGTTCGCCTCGATCCCGCGCTTGGAGACGACGTAGCCCAGTAGCTGCCCTGCGGGTACACCGAAGGTGCATTTGCCTGGGTTGAGCTTTATCTTGTATTTTCTCAAGTTGGCGAACGTTTCCGCCAGGTCGGCGAGTAGGTCGCCCTGGCGAGCGGACTTTACGACCACGTCGTCGATGTAGACATGGATGTTGCGGCCAATTTGGCTCGCAAGGCATTCTTGCATGCACCGCTGGTAGGTTGCCCCAGCGTTCTTGAGGCCGAAGGTCATGGCGGTGTAGCAGAAGGCTCCGAATGGCGTGATGAACGCCGTCTTCTCCTCGTCCGCGACAGCCATTTTGATCTGGTCGTAGCCAGAGTAGGCGTCGAGGAAACACAGCGACTCCGAGCCCGCGGTGGAATCGATTATCTGGTCGATCCGTGGGAGGACAAACTGCTCCTTTGGGCAGGCGCTGTTCAGGTTTGTGTAGTCGATACACATCCTCCAGGTCCCGTTTTTCTTCTCGACCAGGACTGGGTTTGCCAGCCACTTGGAGTATTTGATCGTCCGGATGAAGCCTGCAGCGAGTAGACGCTGCACCTCTTCGGCGATTGCTCGGCGGCGCTCTTCATTGAAGGGTCACAGCGACTGCTTAACAGGTCGCACTTTGGGGTCGGCGTTTAGCTTGTGCTCAGCGAGCTCCCTGGGGACACCGGACATGTCAGAGGGCTTCCATGCGAAGATGTCCCTGTTCTCACGGAGGAACTCGATGAGCGCGCCTTCCTATGCCGGGCTCATGCCCGTCCCGATCGTCACCGTCTGGCTGGAGTCGCCTAGGACCAGCTCGACGGTACGGGTGTGCGTGGTGGCCTCAAAGGTTGAGGTGTTTGCGCCCTCCGAGTTGGGCTTATTGAGTATGGTGGGGTCATCGTTGTTGACCCCGCTCGCGTATTTGGCGAGTTCATCCGCGTGGTTGGTCTCCGCCGCGATGACGGCGTCAACGAGCTCGGCGCCTTTGGCCTCGCACTCGGCGGCCATGTCGGGGTCGCCGTTGATGGTGATGACGCCGCACGGCCCGGGGAGCTTCATCGTGTTGTACGCGTAGTGGGGCGCTGCCATGAACTTGGAGAACGCCTGGCGCCCCAGGACGCAATGGTAGGGGCTGTCGAATGGCACGAGCTCGAAGTCGATCCGCTCGGTGCGGAAGTTTGCTGGTGTGCCGAAGGTGACTGGCAGCGTGACCTTGCCGATCGGGTACGCCTTCCGACCGGGGACGATGCCGTGGAACGTGGTGTGGGTCGTCTCGATCATCGACTGCGGGAGCCGCAGCCGCCTGAAGGTGTCCAGGTACAGGATGTTGATGGAGCTTCCGCCGTCCATCAATGTCTTGGGGAGCCAGTAGTCGCCGACCTTGGGCTTGATCACCAGGGCGACTCGACCTGGGTACTCGATGCTTGGCGAGTGGTCTTGTCGACTCCAGGTGATGGGCTGCTCCGACCAGTTGAGGAACTGGGGGACGTCCACCTGGGCCACCGCGTTGACGGCGACGGCGCGGGCGATGACCTTCTTCTCGCACTTCGTGTTGAAGCCCGTGAAGGTGTGGAGCGAGCCGGCCACTTTGCCGAATTTTCCGCCGTTTGGCGGGTCATTGTCGGGGTCCTCCCGTGCTCGCCGTGCCTTCTCGATCTCCCTGAGGGTGTGGCAGTCGGTGGTGGTGTGCGTGGCGGGCTTTCCTTCCCTGCTATGAAACGCACATGGTTGGTTAAGGAGAGCCGCGGGGTCGAACCTTGGCTTGGCCTTGTAGTTGCCGCCGTCGCGGCGTTGTCCTCCGTCGCGGCGGAAGCTCTTGGGCTCGCGTTGCGCATGCCCAGTGTTGGCGACGAAGTCGACTCGCCCGTCACTGCGGCGCTTACCGGTGAGGCGAGTGTTGCTGTAGCGCAGGTCGGACCGTCGTCCGCTGTCGTTGCCGCTCATGCGGCGTTGACCTCCTGACTCGTCGTCAGTTTCCTGGTTTGGATCTTCCTCCGCGTACCGTTTGGTGATCTCGAGGAGGTCGGGGATGTTGTCGAGTGTGCGAGAGTGTCGCTTGAGCTTGGCGACCAGGGGCTCGTATCGGCACGAGGTCTTGAAGCAATGGATCGCGGTGTCCGGGTGGATGCCGACCGCGTTGTACCAGAGTTCTTTCCACCGTTGGACCCAGTTGCGGGTCGACTCGCGGGGTCCCTGGACGCATCGCTCCAGGTCCTCGATAGTGGTGGCGCGGGTGTAGGAGCACTCGAAGTGCCTGACGAAAGCATCGCGCATCTCCTCCCAGGAGTCTATACTGTCCTGAGGGAGGGTGTTGATCCACTGCCTGCACGTCCCCTTCATCATCAGGGGGAGGTAACGGGCGTCCAGTAGGTCGGTGTGGCCTGCGATCCCCATTGCCATGAGGTATGTGTCGAGCCAGACGGCGGGGTCGTACGAGGGATCATACTTTTCTATCTCCTTCGGCGCCTTAAAGTTTGGCGGGTACTTCTCGCCTCGGATCATCGGTCCGAAGAACTTGGGGCCGAGTCGACTGAGCGACCCCATGGGCTCGCCGTCGCGGCGATTGGTTAGGGTGTGCCGCAGGTCGTCGGGCTGGCGTGCGCGCCAGCTTTGGTTGTTGATGATGTGGGTGCGGGCGTCGATGGGCTGACCGTTGGCGGCGACGAGGTCGGTCGCCGGCCTGGGGTCGTTGGTGGAGAGTGCCGCGTTCGCGGGTCGGTGTTGGAGCTGCAGTGGCTCCGGTGGTGGGTAGTTGAGTGTGTTTGCCGCCATTGGGCGGCCGCTCGAGGCCGCCCTGCTTCCCGAAGAACGAGAGTATACTCGACCTTGCGAGTCGGCGCCCGCTCTTTGCTGCTCGACGGCCTTTGCGAGCAGGGCCCTGACGTATTGGATCTGTAGGGCGCCGTCGCCGGTGGCCGTGATGCTGTCGGCTGCTGCTCGGCCTGCCACGAGGTTGTCCATAGGGGTGGAGAACAGTGGGAGGCCGTTTGCGTCTCGCTCCCGTGAGGAGACTACTATCCGCGGCTGGTCCCTGGGGGGTGTGCGGTTGGGTGGAGGCGGGGCGCCCATCTCCGTCGACCCTGGCGGGGGTCGGGCGCTTCCTCCTGGTGGCGCGTTCTCGCAGATCGCGCGCTCGGCCACGCGGGCCGGGTCGTTTTCATCGTCGAAGTTCAGGGCACGCCCCTGAACGGTGGGGTTCAGGCGCGACCTGATCCGCTGTTGGTGGTAGCGCGATAGCTCCTGCGCCGTCACCTGCTCGAGGCGAAATTTCTCGCGCTCGGCTTGCTCCTTGCGCACTGCCTCCGCCAGTTTCAGGCGGAGTTCCTCGACCTCCGTCGTCGTGGCGTTAGGAGGGATTGGGGTGGAGAATGGATCCTCTGGCGGATCGGTGTCGGTCGCCATGTAGGTCGCAGCGTGGCGGCTGGTTCCGTCACGGAGGTCGGCGGAGTTCTCCGACCCGGAGTCGAATTTGAAGATCCCGAGGATGGAGGGGTCCTCGAAGTCTCCCACGTTGGAGACCTGAGTAATGGAGCCCGCGGGTGAAGCCGCGGTGATGGACCCGGCGAGTGACGCCGGGGTCGCCAAGTCGGCGTCGTCGTTGAGGGCCGCGTCTTCCGCGGCTGCTGAGTTTTCGGCCACGCCGCTATGGGCCGAATTGTACTCGGAGGCGAGGCGATGGATCGTGCGGATCTGGCTTTCGGAGAGCCGATCGCGTGGCGGCGACTCGCGGATGCGAGCCGAGTCCTCCGAGACGATGACGTTGGTGAGGCCGACGAAGAGGCTGATCGTGCTGATCGGCAGGATCACGCTGTGCGTGACGGGTCGCGCCGCCGGGACGTAGCTGCTCGGCAAGATTTGGAGCATCTCGCCGATCGCTATCATGCGGCCGGTGGCGACCGTCTCGTTGATGGGCAGATTGGATCTCGCCGCAGAACACCGGCCAGACCGGCCAGGCCCCACGGTGGGCGCCACTGTCGTGGGAATGGTCACGGCAGATGCTGCAATCGGCAGCGAGTAGTAGAATGAGGGACAAGGGCGGCCAGCCATCTGCGGAGCGAGATGAGGGCGGAGACACAGGGTTTTACCCAGGTTCGGCCCCCCGGAGGGTAAAGACCTACTCCTGCTAGATTGTATTATGAAGGTGGTACAATGGGCGAGCTCGGCGGCTAGGCGGCGAGTCGCGTGGGGGTATGATGGAACGTATTGCTACACGCCCCGCAGGGAGGTTTATATAGGCTCACCTCCCCTAGGGTTTACATATCTCAACCGATTCAGTTAAAGCTTCGATACTCGTTTAACCTAATCCGCCTGGGCCTATCTACTCGCCTGGGCCTTCAGCTTCCAGTCGCTTGGTTCCTCGCTGGGCTTCAATCCAGTCGCCGTCTTGCAGGCCCACTCGCCAAGTCTTGGGCCAGTCGTAAAACGTCCTGCTGGGTATACCCCGGTAGGCATATCCCCATCAATATTATTTTTTAATATTTATCATATATATTGAATTATTTTATTTTATTTTTCCTTTTATTTGACTTTTATTGATTTAATAATTACTTTAGGAATTATCAATTAAACATTAAATTTTTTATTAAATATTTATTTAGTATTTTTCAGAAATACTACAATATTAATATATAATGAAAGTGATTTTTATTTATTTTTATCATCTTTCAATAATTTTTTAAAATTTCATAAGGAATATATAAATTACAAAATTCTTACTAAAATTTAAATATCTAAAATTTTATATTTTATTTATTTGGATGGTGTAAGTTATTGTGAATCCAAAAATACTTTGTTTATAATTTTTGGACTTTTATTTTATTTTCTAGGATTTAATTAAGCTCAAGGGTATTTTGATCTTTTCCTATTTATTAGAATATGCCTTAAAAGATTTCTAGGGTGGCTTATTCTTATTGGGCCCTAGTGGCCCATTAGACATAGTCAAAATTGCCACCCCGAAGGGTCTGGCCCAACTCAGCGCACTCCCCCTGCTGCCTCTCTTCCTCGAGCTCATTCCTCTCCTCCTCTGACCTCGACCCCGTGGTCGATGATGTCGCTGCCGGCGATTCCCGCCATCATGGACTATTCTGGTCGCCGCCGTGGTGCTGTAGGAGGTTGTCGACTACGCCCATCCTTTCTATCTAATTAGATTTGAGTATGGGGATCTCCTGCGACGGATCGATGCCGTCCCGAAACCTAGGGTTTGGGGTTTGGCGTGGATCCTGGTGTTGCCGCTGCCGTCGTGCGTCGTGGTGATGCTCCTCGCCTCTATGCGTGTTCATAGTCGCCGTCGTGGCGCCGTATGGGTTGCAGCGCCCCTCCTGGGGTGCTCCCCGTGTCGCCATGGACATCGGCCACCTCTGCTTCCTCTTCTAGTCTTCAGCGAGGACCTTTGGTGAGTTCTGTTCCTCTCCCCTAGTGCTCTCTGTGCTTGCTGATCCTATGCTAGATGTTGGCAGTGACCTCTCTGGTTACTGTCTTGTTCTGATTAAGATGATTTATTCCATTTAGGGTTCTTATCCTGTGATTGATCATATACTGGATGAATTAGATCATGTCTGGATGGTCTGTAAGCATGCTAAATGGTTATTGGCCTGAGGCTTGTTGCTTGAGATGAACTATAATGGTTATGGTGGCTTATTAGATGATTTTATGCTTGGTTTGCATATGATTCAGATGGTATAGTTGCTTTGGAATCCATGCTTGGTAAAGTCAGTGGATTGATAACTTTCCACTGTCATTTCTTGGTTTATGATCATGATTATGGTGTGATGAAACCACTGTCTTAGTGATGTTGGCTTGAGAATTAATGTGTGGTTTGAGATCATCATGATCTCAAATAGTGAAGATTAACATAGGAATATCCTAATTATGATTCCTGTATTAATAGGAAAATGATTAGTAAGTTAATTGTTTGAATCTGTGATGATTAAATGTTGATCCTGATTCATATAGAATTGTTCTTGTGACACCATCTTGGTATGGCACACAGGATTGATTCTAATCCATTGATTGGGTTGGTTTAATCTTGAGACAAGCTTGACTTTGAAAGATAAACAGAGATGTTCTTTTCTGAAATCCCTAAGACCAATGATGTTGGTCTGAGGCTTAGGGTTTTAGGTCTTATCTAGTTGATTCATATAGATAGTCCTGGTAGTGGTACCAGCTATTGTTTCTTGAATCAAATCTTGGAGAAAAATGATAGTAGGCTTCATCATTATATGGATCCAAAAGATTAGCTTCTAAGGTGCTACCCTTAGCTTAGGGATGTGCCTAGAATCTAAATCTTAGCTATATTTGTGTTTGAATTGAAATATATAGCTTGACAACCAAATCAATGATGTTGTTCTGAGTCTTGGTTGGATCCTTGTACTTTGCTGTTTGCTTTTAAAGCTTAAAATCTCAATGATGGATTCACCCCACTTGGGTGTTTTTTGAGAGTTTGTTTCATAAAACAACACATGCTTCTGTCTAGATAATATGATTTGATCATGTGAGGGTTTTATGATTCTCACCATAAAAACTGATGATAATGGAGTTGGGTGATGATCTTGATCTTGTTTTGCTGAACTCCTGTGCTTGACCTTGAGCTAGCCTGCTCCTCCTAGCTCCTGGACTTGATCTTGTTGTCCACCTGATCCTTCCCCCTCCTTATGTCACCATCCTAGTGATGAGATCTTGGCTTTGGTTGGTTTGGTTGCTGGCTATTGTGCTTGGTTAGCTGCTGGCTGTTCTTGTGTGTAAGCAGTGAAGAGATGCACTAGTGCCTCTCCACGGCCGTGCTGATGGGTTTGTCTGTGCTGTGAAGCTGACAGCACACCACATGCATTTAATTGTGTGTCCTGCTTGTGTGCTTGTTGTGCACTTGTGGATATGCTTTGGACATGAAAATTACTTTGATCAGGTTACTTTTACCTGCTGGTGAACTTACCCCTCCTTGCTTTCAATTTGACCCCCTTTTGGCTTAAATTTTATGAAAGATAAATTCTTTCATATTGGTGAAACTTGCCCCTTTTATAATTTCTCAATGATGAACTTGTTCAGTGCACCTCACTGACATGTCTGAGAGAAAAACAATTCTAACTCTAACCTTATTATTGTTTTATTAGTGTTTATCTTGCCGGTACAAATTTGAAGATGAAGATTTTAGTTTAGGTTTTCTTTATAGAATAGTTAATGTAATCTTCTTATTCTTTTGTAATTTTCATTTTATTATTTTGTAATCTTCATTTTATTCCTCTGTAATAAAGATTATATTATTATTAATAAAGAAATATTCTTATTCTTTATTTCTTTGCTATTGTGAAATTGTTGAATAATTTCAATAAGTTATATTTTTTGTAACTTATTTATTGAATGAAAATATGAAATAAGTTTTCATATTCTTAATTGTTTTATTTAGATAAAGTTTGAGTTAAAATAATTAACTCTTAATTTAATCAAGATTCAAATCTTAGTCCTAATTCATTTGAATTATAATTCAAACACTCAAGTTTAAAATTCGAATTCATTTTCCAAAACACATAATTCCTCAGAGATCATATCAAAGTCTATAGCAATCATCCTTTAAGACTAAACCTAATCTCAAAGTATGAAAGAAACCTTGATCACTTAAGGTTTTTATTTGGCGAAAAATTTACCCACATTTTCACAGATGAATGCATGCAACATTCCAAATTCCTAAATCTACCCTTCGTTAGTTCCTAAATGTTGGGATGTTACAGGGTACCCCTTGCACATGATATAGGAGCTATCCCATAATCAAAATGACAAGGCAAGCAGACAATGAGCATCTCAGCAATCTTCTTATTTACCATGGGAAAATGGTGTTTTTTATCTCTTTCCTCTTTTTAATATGTCTCTATTTTTTATAAGAAGAAAGCTTCATAGATTGCTCACTATGGTGATGCTACAAGTTTCCACCATGATTAGGCATGGCTTAGGCTAGCGGCTCATGCGTTTCTCTAACACACATACATAACTCCATGGACTTACAAGATCCCCTTTTATTTCACACTGGCGACATCCATAGACAAAAGAGCATGATATCAACTGGGTAGATATTTACAGGTATTGAAAGCATTCCCGTGATAGCACGGTTCTGCTAATTCCCAACTTATAAGTGCAAGCATATACAACATAGATGACACAATGGTTCAAGTTTATTAGGGTCAAGAAAAATAAAGTGTGCCATCAAGTTTGTGAGAGCTTTAATCACTAAGTTTTCACATAACAAAATAACTTTTTAATTGGAAGATAGATAAAACAAGAATATACTTGGAATGGTGTAACACACCATGCATAGGAATTTATAGTGGACACTTTGGAATAACTTGGTTTCTTGGGAGTTGGATGAATGACTAGAGCTTACTCATACAAGTGGAGGCTAGCAAGGAGCAACCAACTAAGAGAGCAATAATGGCCACAATCATGCAGAGCAACAAAACATTACTAATCAAAGCATAAAGTGGTACCATAAGTCAAAACCTAAATGATCATAGAGGATATGGTGACTTGTTCATAGTCATAACATGGTGTGAGCATGTGCCAAGTCAACCCAAACAAAGCATCAAAGGAGAATACCACAATACTATGCTTTTGTATGCTAAAACAACGCATGATTCTTCCAAGGCACATTAAGCAATCCCAATTGTTTGGAACAAGTCATGCTACAACAATAATCACTAAGCATAAGGTTAAAACAACATCTATCATGACATGACAAAGTCTAATTCACAGTCAAAACAAGCTCCCTTTTGTACCACTTAAGCATGAAACTTTATACTCTTCTCCAACACCAATCAACTTATTTGAAAAAAATCACAAAGATAATAATCAATAAAGACCAGTGAGATTATCTCACAAATCCACAAAGAAGAACTAAAAAGTTCTAAGCTGAAAGCACAAGAAAACTAAGGCTAAACACAGTGCTAGCAAAAGAGAACACTCAGAGAACAATAAGAGTGAAAACTAGAGTGTTCTAGGCAATGAAAATAGAGTGTGCCTCTCTCCAAAAGAAGTGTGCTGTGATCCAACCAACTTACTCAAGCAAAATAAGTAAAATAAAATCAAAAATGAAAACTAAGACGCTCCAAGAACAACACAATTGTGCATGAAACAATTAAAACGAAGTGTCTAGAAAGACCTGAGATTTTTATTGATGAAGAAGGGGATGCCTTGGGAATCCCCAAGCTTTGACGCTTGTACATCTTAAATATTTCTTGGGGTGACACCGGGGTGGCATCCCCAAGATTGAGATTTTGTCCATTCTTCATATCATTACATCATTCTCTCGCTACACCTGAAAATTTTCCTTCATACAAAACTTCACACAATCTTCATTAGCAACATTAGTGTATTCAAAAGATAATAGACCTTTGGGTTTAGCTTTAGAACAGAAAAACTTTCACTAAAAACACAAGCTATTGTATCAATTCCCTTAAAAAGCTCAATTTCCCAAAAAGATCCCCAAAAGGAATCAATAAGAAGCAAATGCAAATAATGGTAGAAATCTGTCAAAACAGACCAGCAGGTAGAAACAGATTTTTCCGAAGACCTTATGTTGCTCAAAACAAAAAGTGTTGAACTAATGAAATTTAGCTAACATACTGGGGAATTTATTCACAAAATATCATATAAAGCCGACTTACATAGATTCCTCAAGAATGTTTACGGTGGAGCAAAAATATCTGTTTCGGGATAGCAACTCCCCAAATCTTACTTCCCTCTCATTAGAGGTCATTCTTGGCACAAAAAGCAAATAAAAAGGATAAGGAGAGTTCATTACTAAAGTATTAAATTCCAAGACTCAAGAAAACTTTTTGGTTATCTCCCAATAAGAACTTTTCTTTAACGCCTTTAAGTTATGCTTGATAGTTTGAGAAGATGCTCACATAAGAAATATGAATTGAAGTAAAAGAGAGCATCAAGAAGCAAATTCAAAACATATTTAAGTCTAACCCACTTCCTATGTATATAAATCTTGTAAAGAAACAAGTCATGAAAGCACAAAACAACAAGCATAGGGAAGCAAAACAAGTGCAACTTCAAGACTTTCAACATAAAGAGGGGAAACTTAATATTGTTGAGATACATAAGACCTTGTTTCCCTCTCTCATAATAACTTTCAGTAGCATCATGAATAAAATTAACAATATAACTATCACATAAAACATTCTTATCATGAGCCACATGCATAAAATGATTATTACTCTCCACATAAGCATGGTCATTCTTATTAATAGTAGTGGGAGCAAATTCAACAAAATAGATATTATTATTATTCTCATCACCATAATCATCAAATATAGGAGGCATAATATAATCATAATTGATTTTATCCTCAATAGTAGGTGGACTGAAAATATCATACTCAACATTGTAGTCATCATATATTGGAGGTTTGGTATCATCATAAGCAATAGAATAGCTATCTTCCAAGGCTGGGGAACTAAAAAGACCATTTTCATCAAAACTAGCTTCCCCAAGCTTAGACATTTCCATAGCATTAGAAATAATGGTGTCCAAAGAGTTCATACTAATAACATTGCTATTAGCATTAAAATAAAGCTCCATAGCTTTTTTAATTTTCTCTTCAAACACTTCATGTCCTAACTCAAGATAAACACTATAAAGCTCTCTAATTTTGTTGTTGTTTTCCATTAAGCCTAACTAGTGAAAACAAGAAACAAAAAGACAAAATTGCAGAATCTAAAGGAAATAACTTCGAGCACTCACACCGGAGGATGTGAGTACCTTTTACCTTACCTCCCCGGAAACGGCGCCAGAAAATAGCTTGATGTCTATGCACTTCTATTCTTGTAGACAATTGTCGAGACTCCAAGTGCATAGGTTTGTAGAACAACAACAAATTTCCCTTAAGTGGATTAACCAAGGTTTATCTAACTCAGGGAGGAAGTGTTCAAAGGTATACCTCTCAAACAACCCTGTAATCAAGATACACGAAGTCTCTTGTGTCCCCAACACACCCAATACACTTGTCAGGTGTATAGATGCACTAGTTCGGCGAAGAAATAGTGAAATACAAGTGGTAACGGTCCCAGAAAAGAGCTTCTGACTTGTTGTTGACATGGGAGAGACTAAAGGCAAACTGAAATAAAGATGGAAGCAAGCAAACATGCAACAGATCTAGATACAAACGGTGTTTCAATGCATAGAAACAAGGCCTAGGGATCATACTTTCACTAGTGAACATTCTCTCATATAAATATCTTCTCTTAATGATACTACTCTTAACTACTCTCTGGTTGGACACTCTAATCCATGGCAGGGCTATAACAACACTCCTCAAAGTCCACCTTTCCCAATCTAGATAACCCCACAGTGTCACCTTGAGCGCTAGATGGTTCCAACAAACACCACAATTTCATAGAGACAACCAACTCAAAATATAACTCATGATAAATATATATGTAATCTAGCTTAAGTGCCACACACGGCATGCACGCTATCACTTTCACACACATGGGGAAAATCATAGATCTATTAAAGCACGATGAGTATTTATGTATACTCTAGCCAAAGTGCCACCATGGCGTGCATGCTGTCACTTTCACACACATGGGGAGAGCAGAGATCTATTGAAGCACTTGAGTAGCAAGGTAGATCTACTTGATTATAAATCTCATGACCACAATATGATCATGCATAGAGAGAGATAAACACATAGCTACCGGTAGAGCCCTTAGCCTCGAGGAAAAACTACTCCCTCCTCATCATGGGAATCAGCAATGGTGATGGAGACAAAAGGAGATGGCTCCGGGGGCACTTCCCCGTCCCGACAGGGTGTCGAAACAGAGACTTCTGTCCCCCGAATCTCTCCTTCGGTGGCGGTTGCGCTATGAAACTTTTCATGGCTTTTTGGTCGATTATTTAGGGTTTATGAGTCGGGGCTTCTTATAGGCGAATGAGGCAAGGTCAGTGGAGGGCCAGGAGTCCCACACCCCCCTGTGGCCACCCTGGTGTCCTCCTCCATCTTTGATTTTCTGTATCGTTCAGGAAAAATATGAACTTTGGCTTTTGTCCCATCCAATTCCGAGAATATTCATTTTTTTAGCTTTCTGAAACCAAAAACAACAGAAAACAGGCAACTGGCACTGTGGCATCTTGTTAATAGGTTAGTTCCAGAAAGTGTATAAAAATACCTCAAAGTGTAGACAAAACATAAAACAAAGTAGATACTAAGCAAGCATGGAACATAAAAAATTATAGATATGTTTCCGGCGTATCAATAAGACATAATAACTATGTTGCAACATGATAGGATACAAACAAAGATCATGAATAACAATGCATTGAAAAACGTTTGTTTAACATATAGAAAACCTAGCATAGTGGCATTCAGCTTGTCCCTCATGGAGTAGCAAAACATAAATGCATAGGACACCTTCAAAGTTCATAAGGGTGACTAGATACAAATAGTTCAAGAGCAAGCAATATCAACAATATGAATGAATCAATAAGTTTTGGGACAATGCACATACAACTAAGAGTGACAACTATGCTCTTGATGACCCACAAGTGTAGGGATCGCAATAGTCTCCGCGGGTAGTATTACCCAATTTATTGATTCGACACAAGGGGAGCCAAAGAATACTTGCAAGCCTTAACAAAGGAGTTGTCAGTTCAGCTGCACCTGGAAATAGTTCTTGCTCACAGAATTTTATCAGTACCAATAGTTTGTAGTACCAACAGCAGCAGTAAAACATGAGAAATAGTAACAGTAACGATAACAGTAGGATTCGAGTGTGGTAGGCATAGGGATGGATGGACGGGCATTGCATGGACAAGTATAAACATGTAACTTCAAGATCTAGGGCATTGCAGATAAATAATAACAAGCATCCAAGTACTAAAAAATCCTAGGCATGTGCTCCAAATATAGTCATACGTGCTCGCAATGAGAACTTGCACAACATCTTATGTCCAGCCAGCCCGTGGCAACAGGGCCTCTAGGGAACTACTGGCAACTAAGGTGCTCCTTTTAATAGAGCACCGAAGCAAAGCATTAACACTCCATGAACACATGTGATCCTCACACCACAACCATCCCCTCCGGTTGTCCCAATTATTGTCACTTCGGGGCCTTTGGATCCGGACGATGATATGTGTACACAACTTGGAGATAAGACCACAAACAATACTATCATAATGATTCAATAATAAGTTCAGATCCGAGATAATGGAACTCAGGCCCTAGTGACAAGCATTAAGCACAACAAGTTGCAACAAAGTCAAATAGCACTAATAGAGATACTAGGCACTATGCCCTAACAGATCTTATTTGATTACATGATAGGACTCATCCAATCCCTACCATCCCCAAGCCTACATCGGGGGATTACTCACTCATGGATGAGGGAAACATCGATGGTTGATGTAGATGCGTTGGTGATGATGATGGCGATGATCCTCTCCAAATTCCCCGTCCCGACAGGGTGCTAGAATGGAGTTTCTGGATCCGAATCTTGGTTTTTGGTGGAGGCCACGGAGCGGAACTCTTTTTGGAAAACTATCGAACCCCCCCCTCGGATTTTAGGTCGAGAGGCAACTTATAGGCGCAGAGGGAGGCCAAGGGGTTCCTAGGGTGGCTGCACCCCCTAGGCGCGGCCAGATGTGGGCCCGCGCCTGGCAGGGGTGTGGGCCCCCCAGGTCCCTTCTTCGTCTCATCTTCTAGCTCCGTGGGTCTTCTGGTGAAATATTTATTTTTGCATATTTTCCGGGATTTTTCCTGATAGTTGATTTTTTGCACAAAAACAAGACACCAAGGTAATTCTGCTGAAAACAACGTCAGTCCGTGTTAGTTGTATCCAAATCACACAAGTTTAGAGGAGAAACAATAGCAAAAGTGTTCGGTAAAGTAGATACGTTTTGGACGTATCAACTCCCCAAGCTTAGCTTATTGCTTGTCCTCAAGCAATTCAGTTGAAAACTGAGTGCGATAAAAGAACTTTCACGAACACATTTGCTTCATATGATGTATATATTCTCAGCACAGGAGTAGATGCTTAAATCATTCATAATAAGAAGTATGCAACTAAGTCTACTCAATAGTCATTGCAAGCTATGAAGATAAACCAACTCAATAATAATAAGTAGCATGAAACATAAACATAAGCAACATTGCAATGCTCATAGTAAGGTATGATAGAGTGGTATCTCGCTTGCCTTTGTTTGTAGAACACAATATAAATGCCAAAGCACCTCTGAAGTTCAAGTGAAGACTAGAAGTAAAGATATCAGAGATACAAGCATCAAATTCATGACATAATTAACCAAGTTTTGGAACAAACATAAGAATGGCAACTATGCTCTCAAGAAGGTGCTCATAGAATAAGTGGTGACTCAACAAGGTTGTGAAAAGTTTTTGAAAAGTTTGAAAGGCTTCCAAATGCTGAAAGGTAGGTACTCACTAGCTTTGAGCTCTCATTGCCCCTATCATAGGCATCTTCATGTGGTTAAGGTGAAAGTGAGGTCCAGTATGAGTTATATGCTTGCAGACCATAAACTGGAAATCCCAAGTCCCTTGAGTATGAGGGTCGCTCCGCATGCTACTCAACTTTGGTTACCTATAAGTTCTTGTCATTGTTCATACATGCATATCAACCCCTTGCACATGATATAGGAGCTATCCCGTGATCAAAATGACAAGGCAAGCAGACAATGAGCATCTCAGCGATCTTTTTATTTACTATATGCATAGATTTTTAATGAGGATGCTTCATAAATGCTCATTATGGTGATGCTGGAAGTTTCCACCATGATTATGCATGGCTTAGGCTAGCGGCCCAGGCGTTTCTCTAACACAATGTATAAACTCCATGAACTCACAAGCTCCCCTTTTATTTCACATCGTTGACATCCGTAAACAAAAGAGCAAAGTATCAACTAGATAGGATATCCAAAAAGTGTTGAAAGCGTTCCCCGTGGCAGCACGGTTCCGCTGACTCCCAGCATATAATTTGCAAGCATATAACTTTCATGGACAAGTCACAATGGTTCAGGATTATTAAGTGCAAGGAATAAAGTGTGCCATCAAGTTTGTGACAGCTTTACTAACTAACTTTCTCAAAACAGACAAACATTTTATTTGGAAGAAAACAAGGCATATTGAATATGCACTGAAATAGCAAATGATGCTAATAGGTAGGTATCGTGGAAACAGCTGGCAATAATGGTTTTGGGGAGTTGGAAGCACAGGTAGAGCTCATACTCAGTGCAAGTTAAGGCTAGCAAAAGAGAGGGAACGACAAACGAGAGAGCAATAATTGTCATAACCATGCTTGCAACAAAACATGACTAACTATGGCATGAAAGTGATACTAGAAATCTGAGCCAAAATAAATCATCGAGGCTAACTGACTATTGTTTAGTCATATGCATGCGTGAGCATGTGCCAAGTAGATTCACATGAAACTTTCAAAGGAGGATACCACAATATCATACCAAAATATGAATAGAACAATGCAAGCAAACATTCATATGACATGCTACAAACTATTAGCAAGCTGGAGCTAATCATAGACAAGCAAGAACTACAAAGCATCCATCAGTAACACACTCCTTACAATGAACAGACTAAGCATGCTCACAATGATGAGTATATATACAAAAATGAAAACAAAATAGAGTTCGTTACCAGCCTCTTACCACTCCTCAAGTTGTCTTAATATTCATTATTGCCCTTTACTTGTGTGACTTGAATAATAACATGAAACCAAGATCCACTGAAGACGGCTGAACCCTGCAAAGAACTCACAAAACCAAAGAGGAACAACAAATATTTTTGGTGTTTTCGATTCTTTAGAAACAAGCAAACAAATAAAAACCAAACAAAGAAAAATCAAACCAAACAAAGCAAAATCTTTTTGGATTTTTCCTTTAAGGCAAACCAAAGCAAAGGAAAAAAGAAACAAACCAAGAGAAACAACGAAAATATGTTTGGTAATTTTGTGTTTTTGAGAAAGAAGCAACAAGAACCAAAAATAAAGTGAAACAATGGATATACAAAGAACCGACCGAACATGATATATATATGAGTGTGATGTCGGTATACCTCCCCCAAGCTTAGGCTTTTGGCCTAAGTGGGGCTCAATCCCATGGTGCCCAAGTAGGTGCACCTCTGTAGTACGACAAGGTGGCTCCCTCGTCCTGGTACGAGCTCGAGGACTCCCTTGTGTAGTATACAGTGGGGTCGTAAGAGGGTGCTTCCTCCTGATAGTGCCCATGGAAGGTAAGAGAGCGCAACATCACATCCATCTCCTCCTTGGAGTGTGACAAAGGTCCCTGACAAATACTGAACAAAGTGGTTTGGGGGAGAGGGATCTCTCTCTCTCTTCCCCGTCAATAAACAGCATTCTATAAACCAAGTTCTCAAGGGTAGAGCTAGTGGTGACAAAGTGATGCGCCTTCATGGCAGCAAGATCAATCCTCTCAAGAGCCAAGACTGTATCATTTGGATCAACATCAATGTCCAAGGCAGCAGCAACACGCGTAACAATAATTCCCCCATAAATGGGTCCCTTAGCAGTTAAGCGACGAGCAATGAGAGAACCAAGATTGTACTTGGTCTCATTGTTGAGCGCAGCAGCTAAGAAAGCCAAATGATAACTGGAAATATTACTAGTGTTCTCCCTATCAAGAACACTAGTGGCAAGATAGTAAGCGAAGTACCCGATGGCTGGAAGCTGAATGTTTCTTATCTTTCCCTGTTGAGCTCTACGGTTATCATCATTGGTTATTCCGCAATAGAGCTCCAACAAATCAGTGGGTCGAGATAGAATCTTCTTTGCTGACCCAGTTGTACCAATTCCTAGAGCTTCACAAAATTTCTTCAATGTCATATGGTAAGACCTGCGATAAACTTTGAAAGAAACATCTGGATGGAACAAGCTGTTAGTGAAGGAGAAGCTCTCCACAAATGTTTTAGCGAGCGTAGCATATTGCACGCTCTCATCCTGCATAAGACTTGTTAGACCAGCCCTCCGAACCAAGGCCATAAAATCATCAAGAATCCCATCAGCCCACAAGAAGGTTTGGCAAGGAAAGGCGGAGGGATGCGCATCCCCCTCATCTCCCTCGTCACCAAATCACGGAGTGATGAGATTCTCATTGTATGAGGTCCTGACACTGGTGGATGATCTTGGAAGCCTTGCCCTTCTAGGTGCATCACCCTCAAATATTTCACCAAATGTGTGGTGGTCCAAGACCTCTCTTTTCTGAAATTTTAGACAAGAATCAAACCAAGTGATTTCTAAGTTGATAAATAACGATCAACTACTATAGGAACTTGCTAGAGGGCTACACATGCATCAAAATGAAGTCTCTAAGCATAGCACAAGCATGCAAGCTCAAACAACCTATCACCTATAGTAGCAAAATACTCAAGATATAATCTACCAATCACAAATCTAATTGGACAAGTGGAGGAGGCACATACCAAGGAGCAATCTCTCCAAAAATCAGCAGCAAAGATGGGCTGAGCAAGGAGATCGAAAATTGCGAGCAAGAACAGCAAAAACTCGAGCTTGAGCAAGTTTTCCGGTGTTTTTCGGGAGAGAGAAAGAAGATGGCTGTGATGGGGCACCTTGAAAGGACCCAGGTGGGCCAGACCCCCCGTAGGCGCCACCCACAGGTAGGTCGCGCCTACCATGGGTTTGGTGGCCTATGGTGGCCCCCTGGGTCACTTCAGGTGTCCCTCTGCCCCTTTTTTCGAGGAAAAAATTATTTTGAATTTTCTGGGATTTTTCGGGAAACTTTATTTTTGGCCAATTTTCGGGGTATGAAAATTGATTTTCTCGCAGAAACAGTTTTTTTCAGAAGAAGAAAAAGCAAACCAAAAGCCAAAGTACAGGATCTCTAAGACAAACTAACAAGCAAACAACTAGCAAAACTAAAGATAAAAGCAAAGACTAGAAAGGAGAAAAGTAAAAGAAAGAAAGTATAACCATAGTGAAAACATTATTTTGTTCATTAAAATCCTTTTGTTAACAAGGTTGATCAAGTCTTGTTACCAAAACAATCTTATATGAAACAAAAATTTGCATTCCATAAGGTGATTATGTTACCTCATACTTGATAGCAATGGTCCCAATCATAATAGTTTCAAAATTTTCTTGTGGAATGGGACAATATATTTCTCCAACCTTGATCCTCTCAATATTTTCAATAGAATTCAGGCAATAGCTCTTAACAACCTTCTTGGGGAAATAAACAGTATGCTCTTTGTCATCAATATTGAATGTTACTTTTCCTTGATTACAATTAATGACAACACCTGTAGTATTAAGAAAAGGTCTCCCAAGAATAATGGACATATTATCATCTTCAGGCATTTCAAGCACAACAAAATCAGTCAAAACCAAGCAATTATGAGCCACTTGAACAGGAACATCCTCATATATACCAACAGAAATAGTAGTTGACTTATCAGCCATTTGCAATGATATATCAGTTGGTATCAACTTTTCTCGCTGGAGTCTCTTGTAGAGAGAAAAAGGCATAACACTAACTCCAGCTCCCAAATCACATAAAGCAATTCTAACATAATTATTCTTAATAGAGCAAGGAATAGTTGGTATACCTGGATCACTGAGTTTCTTTGGAACCTTACCATTGAAGGAATAATTAGCAAGCAAAGTAGAAATCTCCTCATTAGGAATCTTCCTTTTATTAGAGACAATATCCTTCATATACTTTGAATAAGGAGGCAATTTAATAGCATTAGTCAAAGGAATTTGCAAAAATAAAAGTTTCATCCACTCACAAAACTTGTTGTAGTGTTCTTCCTCCTTTGACTTGTGTTTCTTACGTGGAAAAGGCATAGGTTTCTGCACCCAAGGTTCTCTCTCTTTACCATGTTTATTAGCAATAAAATCTTCCTTAGTGTACCTAGTGTTCTTAGTGTGCTTCTTAGGTTCTTCCTCACGTTCCTCCTTATCAGGAGCATCATTTTTATCATTACCACTCTCAGTTTCAGCATCAGAGACATATATACTATTATGATCTACAACAGGTTCAAGTGGTTCCTCAACTACCTTGTGTTTCTTTTTCTTTCTCTTATGAGGACTACCACTATTCTCACCTTGTTGAGAATCCTGCTCAATTCTTTTAGAGTGTTGTTTAGAATATAAAGGATCTTGAGTAGCTATACCACTCCTGGTTCTAATTCCATAAGCATGTTTATCTCCTGAGGCATTAACTAGCATATCTTTTTGTACCTTAGCAAGTTGATCATGTTGGGTTTGAACCATTTGTAAGTGTTTGCAAAGCATTTTAATATCATTAGAAGTTCTTTCCACAATATCTTTCAAATCGTTGATAGATCTAGAGTTTTCCAATAAATGATTTTGAACTTGTTTATTAAAATTATCTTGTTTAACAATAAAAATCTCAAGTTCCTCTAAACATTGATCAGGAGGCTTACCATAAGGAATATCTCCTTCATCAAATGAAGGAGAGAGTGTACCTCAATAGTAGATGAGTGGGGAATTGGCTTACATAATTCTTCTATAGGAGGTAGATTCTTCACATCTTCAGCTCTAATACCTTTCTCCTTTAGACACTTCTTAGCTTCCTTCATCACTTCATCATTTAATGCAATACCTCCCCTCTTCTTTGGTGTTGGTGTTAGAACTGGTTCAGGCACATCTGGTTTAGGAGTAATAGGCTCATGTGTATTTATCTCAGTTGAAGTCCAATCATCATAATTCTTGCTTATGTTAGCCATTAATTCTTCAGCATCTGTAGGAGTTATTTTCCTGAAAACACAATCAGCAAAGCTATCTAGGTAGGTCCTGAATCATCAGTTAGTCCATTATAATAAATATCAACAAGCTCATTCTTAGGTAATGGACATCCAGGATGTGCATGAATCAAGGCACAGAACCTTGTCCATGACTCCGGTAATTTCTGTTCTTCTCCCTGTTTAAAATCAAAAAGTCTCTACAAAGCAACATGTCTAGCACTGGGAGGAAAATATTTCTGGAAGAAAGAAGCAATCAAGCAATCAGGGCTATCAATGGAACCAGGAGGTAATCTATTAAACCAAGCCCTAGCTTCTCCTTTTAGTGAAAAAGGGAAGATCTTAGTAACAAAGTACTTGCGCATCTTAAAATATTCAGAGAATAAAGCACTCATAGTAGAAAGCTCATTGATATGATCCACAACACTCTCATTTGAAGGGAACATGCCCTGAGAGGCAATAATAAAATGTTTATTATGTGTATTCCAAGTATATGATAGATGTTTATTTTGCATGCTATAATTGTATTAATACGGAAACGTTAATACATGTGTGTTTAATAAACAAACAGAAAGTTCCTAGTTATGCCTCTCTCATAAACTAGTTCGTTGATTAACAAGATGATCACGGTTTCCTGATCATAGACATTGGATGTTGTTAATAACGAGATCACAACATTAGTGTAATGGTGTGATGAACATTCATCCGAAGTATAGCATTACGATCAAAGTCACTGAGTTTATATTGCTATAAACAAACTACGAAGTAGTCCTAATCCTTAGACCATGAGATCATGCCAATCACTAACACCGGAAGAGTTTCTTGTTGACATCAAACGTCACTCCATAACTGGGTGATTATAAAGATGGCTTCAAAGCTACTAAAGTGTTATGTTGAGAATCATGGATCAAGAGTGGAATTTGTTCATCCCGATGACGGATAGATATGCTCTGGGCCCTCTCGGTGATATCACATTGGTTAGCTTGCAAGCAAGTGATTTGATCACTAGAATGTTATATCACGGGAATGAGAAAAGAGTGCATGTCAGTAACGAGATCAAACTAGGTATGGAGATACCGATGATCGAATCTCGGACATGTAATATATCGTGAAACAAAGGGATTAAGATACAAGCGTAAAAGGTTCCGACGATCACAGGAAAAGTCATCGTTGAATGTGTGGGAGTCAGTATGGATCTCCAGGTCCCGCTACTGATTATTGATCGGAGAAGGGTCTCGATCATGTCCGCATTATTCGCGAACCGTAGGGTGACACACTTAAGGGACACTGGCATCCAGTTGGAGCAAATGTTTCATGCCGAAAGAATAAACAAGCGCAGGAATTTATTTCACTAGATACCGAAACAGGTTTTCGGGTGAAATTGTATAAAGTGGTTATGCATGTGAAATGGAATTCTAGCAAGGGGTTATTTGTGAATGTTTGTCATTAAAGTAATTTACAAAATTCTGAATAAAATAAAAGAGTTTTATTTAATGAGAGTTTGCATTAAATTTGGTGGAAATTTAATGGGAATTTGAGTGGACTTTTGAGTGGAGGGAATTTAAAGGAATTTTGTGAGTGGAGTGTCCACCCACATGAAGAGGGGAGGGCAAGGGGGCAGCCCCATGCGCCGGCCACCCCCTTGGGGTTCCCCCTCCTCCTATAAAAGGAGCCCCCCTCCTCACTTGTCTCACACACCTCCTCGTGAAGGATCTCTCTCCCCCTCTAGAATTTATCCCCCATGGTCTCGGACTAGCGAGATACATGTTCCCGGTGGCTATTCAGCAAGAAAGGGTTGTGCTTCCGCTGCATCGCTGGAGCGAGGAGGCGGAGGTTGCCCGGTGTCTTGTACGTGTGTGCGAGCACGGATGCGCTGCTGCTTTGCGGCGCTAGGATTTCCTCTCGATCTTGAGATCGGCAAGAGATCGTCTACATCAACCACGAGTTGAACTCGTTAAGATTTGTCGGTCTTCAAGGGTATGTTCTCTACGGATATACATCCGCCCGTTGTTTGTATCTAGTAGATAGATCTTGGTACATAGTTCCCATCGTAGGAAATTTTTTGTTTTCTATGCTACGAACCCTACATCATTTTCAGTCCCACAAAAAGGTTCTTCCTCAACAATATCTAAATAGGACAAATCTAGAGAGAAATCATAATCTTTATCTTTAATATCTATGGGAGAGGTGGCAAACTTAGGATGAGAGGACAGTTTAGGCATAATAGTACGTCTAGCAAGGAGACTCTTAATAGCACTAGTACCATGTGTGTTTCGGCACTCTTCAACAAATTCATCAGTGAACTCAATGTAACCATCATTAATAACATAACTCTCACTAGACTCAGGTGAGCTAACAGGTGTAACAGTGTCTTCACTAGGAGTTTCGGTATTTCCTAGACTAGTCATAGTAGCATCTAGAAAAGGACCTAATGAACCACTCGCATCAAGCACAGTAGAAGTAACATCATGAGCATCAAAAGCAGTTTCAGATCCAGCAGTAGTATTAGTGTGTGTAGCATGAGTATGTGGTGGTGGTGTGACAAGCTTACTTATAACACACGGTGAATCAAGAGCAACAGAGGTGTTTAGGACTATACATCTTCTTGTAGTTTCCGGTAAAATAGGAAACTTTCCATCACGAGACTTCCTCATGATGAAAGGAGTAGCAGTGAACAATACTAGATCCAAGTGAACTTACAAATAAAGCTATGCTCCCCGGCAACAATGCCAGAAAATAGTATTGATGACCCACAAGTGTAGGGGACCGCAACAGTCTCCGTGGGTAGTATTACCCAATTTATTGATTCGACACAAGGGGAGCCAAAGAATACTTGCAAGCCTTAACAACTGAGTTGTCAGTTCAGCTGCACCTGGAAATAGTTCTTTCTCACAGAAGTTTATCAGTAGCAACAGTTTGTAGTAGCAACAGCAGCAGTAAAATAGGAGCAATAGTAGCAGTAACAGTAGTATTCGAGTGTGGTAGGCATAGAGATGGATGGACGGGTGTTGCATGGACGAGTCTAAACATGTAACTTCAAGATCTAGGGCATTGAAGATAAATAATAACAAGCATCCAAGTACTAAACAATCCTAGGCATGTGCTCCAAATATAGTCATACGTGCTCGCAATGATAACTTGCACAACATCTTCTGTCCAGCCAGCCATGGCAGCGGGGCTTCTAGGGAACTACTGGCAATTAAGGTGCTCCTTTTAATAGAGCACCGAAGCAAAGCATTAACACTCAGTTAACACATGTGATCCTCACACCACAGCCATCCCCTCCAGTTGTCCGAATTATTGTCACTTCGGGGCCTTTGGATCCGGACAATGATATGTGTACACAACTTGCAGATAAAACCACAAACAATACTATCATAATGATTCAATAATAAGTTCAGATCTGAGATCATGGCACTCGGGCCCTAGTGACAAGCATTAAGCACAACAAGTTGCAACAAGGTCAAATAGCACTAATAGAGATACTAGGCACTATGTCCTAATAGATCTTATTTGATTACATGATAGAACTCATCCAATCCCTATCATCCCCAAGCCTACAGCGGGGGATTACTCACTCATGGATGAGGGAAACATCGATGGTTGATGGAGATGCGTTGGTGATGATGATGGCGATGATCCTCTCCAAATTCCCCGTCCCGGCAGGGTGCAAGAACGGAGTTTCTGGATCCGAATCTTGGTTTCTGGTGGCGGCGGAGGAGCGGAACTCTTTCTGGAAAACTATTGCCTCCCTCGGTTTTTAGGTCGAGAGGCAACTTATAGGCATAGAGGGAGGTCGAGGGGATGCCTAGGGTGGCTGCACCCCCCTAGGCGCGGCCAGAGGTGGGCCCGCGCCTGGCAGGGGTGTGGCCCCCCCAGGCCCCTTCTCCGTCTCGTCTTCTGGCTCCATGGGTCTTCTGGTGAAATATAATTTTTGCCTTATTTTCCGGGATTTTTCCTGATAGTTGATTTTCTGCACAAAAACAAGACACCAAGGTAATTCTGCTGAAAACAGTGTTAGTCCGTGTTAGTTGTATCCAAATCACACAAGTTTAGAGGAGAAACAATAGCAAAAGTGTTCGAGAATGTAGATACGTTTTGGACGTATCAACTCCCCCCAAGCTTAGATTATTGCTTGTCCTCAAGCAATTCAGTTGAAAACTGAGTGCTATAAAAGAACTTTCACGAACACATTTGCTTCATATGATGTATATATTCTCAGCACAAGAGTAGATGCTTAAAACATTCATAATAAGAAGTATGCAACTAAGTCTACTCAATAGTGATTGCAAGCTATGAAGAGAAATCAACTCAATAATAATAAGTAGCATGAAACATAAACATAAGCAACATTGCAATACTCATAAGAACCTGTGATAGCACGGTTCTGCTAATCCCCAACGTATAAGTGCAAGCATATACAACATAGATGACACAATGGTTCAAGTCTATTAGGGGCAAGAAAAATAAAGTGTGTCATCAAGTTTGTGTGAGCTTTAATCACTAATTTTCACATAACAAGTTTAATTTGGAAGATAGATAAAACAAGAATATACTTGGAATGGTGTAACACACCATGCATAGGAATTTATAGTGGACACTTTGTAATAACTTGGTTTCTTGGTAGTAGGATGCATGAGTAGAGCTTAATCAGTACAAGTGGAGGCTAGCAAAAGACTGGGAGCGACCAACTAAGAGGGCAATAATGGCCATAATCATGCAGAGCGACAAAACATTATCAATTAAAGCATAAAGTGGTATCACAAGTCAAAACTAAATGATCATAGAGGCTAGGGTGACTAGTTCATAGTCTTAACATGGCGTAAGCATGTGCCAAGTCAACCCCAACAAAGCATCAAAGGAGAATACCACAATATTATTCTTTTGTATGCTAAAACAACGCATGATTCTTTCAAGGCACATTAAGAAATCTCAATTGTTTGGAATAAGTCATGCTACAACAATAATTACTAAGCATATGGTCAAAGAAACATCTATCATGACATGATAAAGTCTAAACCACAGTCAAAACAAGCTCCCTTTTGTAGCATTATAAGCAAGAAATTTTGTACTCTTTTCCAACACTAATCAACTTATTTGAAACAACTCACAAAGATAATAATCAGTAAAGATCAATGAGAAAGTCTCACAAATCCACAAAGAAGAACTAAAAAGTTCTAAGCTAAAAGCATAAGAAAACTAAGGCTAAACGCATTGCTAGCAAAAGTGAACACTCACAAAACAATCAGAGTGCAAACTAGAGTGTTCTAAACAATGAAAAACGGAGCGTGTCTCTCTCCAAAAGAAGTGTGTTGTGATCCAACCAACTTATTAAAACAAACTAAGCAAATGAAAACCAAAAACGAAAACTAAGACGCTCCAAGAACAACACAACTGTGCATGAAACAATAAAAACGAAGTGTCTAGAAAGACCTGAGATTTGTATTGATGAAGAAGGGGATGCCTTGGGCATCCCCAAGCTTTGACGCTTATACCTCTTGAATATTTCTTGGGTGACACGGGGTGGCATCCCCAAGCTTGAGCTTTTGTCCATTCTTCATCTCATTACATCATTCTTCCCTTACACCTGAAAATTTTCCTTCATACAAAACTTCACACAATCTTTATTAGCAACATTAGTGTATTCAAAATAATAGGCCTTTGGGTTTAGTTTCAAAACATAAAAACTTTCATTAAAAACACAAGCTATTGTAGCAATTCCCTTAAAAAGCTCAATTTACCAAAGAGAACCCAAAAAGAAATCGATAAAGAGGCAAATGCAAATAATGGCAGAAATCTGTCAAAACAAACCAGCAGGTAAAAACTATTTTTTTCGAAGACCTTCTGTTGCTCAAATAAAAAATTATTAAACTAACGAAAGTTAGCTAACAACCTGGGGGGATTTATTTAGAGAATTACGTCTCAATCCAACATACAGAGATTTTTCACGGATTTTTACAGTGAAGCAAAAAAATCTGTTTCTAGACAACAACTTCCCCAAATCTTACTTCTCTCTCGTTAGAGGTTATTCTTGGCACAAAAACCACACAAAAATGATAAGGAGAGGTTATTACATAAGTAATAACTTCCAAGACTCAACAAAAGAAAAACCTAATGAAATTTGGGCTATCTCCCAATAAGTACTTTTCTTTAACGCCTTTAAGTTAGGCTTGATAGTTTGAGAAGATGCTCACATAAGAAATATGAATTGAAGTAAAAGAGAGTCTCAAGAAGCAAATTCAAAAGACATTTAAGTCTAACCCACTTCCTATGCATAGGAATCTTGTAAAGAAACAAGTCACGAAAACAGAAAGCAACAAGCATAGGAAAGCAAAACAAATGCAACTTAAAAAATTTCAACATAAAAAGAGGAAACTTAATATTATTGAGATGCATAAAACCATGTTTCCCTCTCTCATAATAAGTTTCAGTAGCAACATGAATAAAATTAACAATATAACTACCACATAAAACACTCTTATCATGAGCTACATGCATAAAATACTAATTACTCTCCACATAAGCATAGTCATTATTATTAATTGTAGCGGGAGCAAATTCAAAAAAATAGCTATCATTATTATTCTGACTACCATAATCATCAAATATAGGAGGCATATTGTAATCATGATTAATTTTCCCCTCAATAGTAGGTGGACTAAAAATATCATATTCATCATTGTAATCATCATATATTGGAGGTTTGGTTTCATCATAAGCAATAGAATAGATATCTTCCAAAGCCGGGGGGCTAAAAAGATCATTTTCATAAAAACTAGATTCCCCAAGCTTAGACTTTTCCATAGCATTAGAAATAATGGTGCTCAAAGAATTCATACTAATAACATTGCTATTAGCATGCAAATAAAGCTCCATAGGTTTTTTAATTTTCTCTTAAAACACTTCATGATCTAACTCAAGATAAATACTATAAAGCTCTCTAATTTTCTTGTTGTTTTCCATTAAGCCTAACTAGTGAAAACAAGAAACAAAAAGACAAAATTGTAGAATCTAAAGAAAATAACTTCGAGCACTCACACACCAGCAGGATGTGAGTACCTTTTACCTTACCTCCCCAACAATGGCGCTATAAAAGATCTTGATGTCTACGCACTTCTATTCTTGTAGACAGTTGTTGGGCCTCCAAGTGCAGATGTTTGTAGAACAGCAGCAAGTTTCCCTTCAGTGGATTACCCAAGGTTTATCGAACTCAGGGAGGAAGTGGTCAAAGGTATCCCTCTCAAGCAACCCTGCAATCAAGATATAAGAAGTCTCTTGTGTCCCCAACACACCCAATACACTTGTCAGGTGTATAAGTGCACTAGTTCGGCGAAGAGATAGTGAAATACAAGTGGTATGTATGATAAACGATGCCAGATAAGAGCTTTTGACAGGGAGGAAAAGTATGTAGCCCTCCTGTATATCACCGGCAACAACGCCAGAAAAGACTTTGATGGCGTGGAAGAGACTAAAGCAAGCAAACATGTAACAGATCTAATTGTGAACGGTGTTTCAATGTTTAGAAACAAGGCCTAGGGATCATACTTTCACCAGTGAACATTCTCAATAAATATATTCTCTTCATGATTATACCCTAAACTACTCTCCGGTTGGACACTCTAATCCATGGTAGGGCTATAGCAGCACTCCTTAAAGTTCGCCTTCCCTATCTAGATAACCCCACACTATCACCTTGAGCGCTAGACAGTTCCAACAAATACCACAATTTCATAGAGACATCCAACTCCAGCCTATTAAAGCACTTGAGTATTTATGTAGACTCTAGCCTAAGTGCCACCACGGCGTGCACGCTGTCACTTTCACACACGTGGGGAGAGCGGAGATCTATTAAAGCATTTGAGTAGCAAAGCAGATCTACTTGATTACAAAGCTCATGATTACAATAAGATCACGCATAGAGATAGAGATGAACACATAGCTACCGATAGAGCCCTTAGCCTCGAAGGAGAACTACTCCCTCCTCATCATGAGAATCAACAATGGTGATGAAGATGGCAGTGGAGATCGATGGAGATGGTGGTGGAGATCGAAGGAGATGGCTCTAGGGGCACTTCCCCGTCCCGGCAGGGTGCTAGAATAGAGACTTCTGTCCCCGAATCTCCTCTTTGGTGGAGGCGGCAGTGCGGAACTTTTCGTGGATGTATGCCAGATGATTTAGGGTTTCTGAGTCAGGAGGCTTCTGATAGGCAAAGAGGCAAGGTCGATGGAGGGCCAGGGGGCCACACCCTTGGTGGATCCACCAGGGCTGCCCCGCGCCACCCTAGGGTGTGGCCACCCTGGTGTCCTCCTCCATATCTGCTTTGTGTTTCCGTATTGCTCTAGGAAAAATAGGAAGATTGGCTTTTGTCCCGTCCAATTATGAGAATATTCATTTTTTAGCCTTTGCAACTGACAATGTGGCATCTTGTCAATAGGTTAGTTCCAGAAAGTGTATAAAAATACCTCAAAGTGTAGACAAAACATAAGACATATGATATAAAACAAGCATGGAGCATCAAAATTTATAGATACGTTTATGACGTATCATGCTACTAACTCCTTTTCTTGTGAAGCATCTATATTGAAGGAGAATGTTGAGCTAAAATCTCAACTTGCTTTTCTATCTATCGACTATGAGAAATTAGAAGAAATTCATGTTAAGCTCTCAAGCTCACATGAGGATCTTCTACTCTCCCATGGTAGGATAAATTTAGCTCATGAGGCCATCGTGTCAAAGGTAACATCTAGTGGGCCTCATGTGGACATTAGAACTATATCTACTCCAAATGTTATATTGCCATGTGCTAGTCCTTGTAATTCATCCTCTCACAACCATTCCATATCTTGTGATGAATTGCATTCCTTGCCTTTTTGCTCTAACAATGAAGCTTCTACTTCCTTTAGTATTATTTTTGATACTAACCATGTAAAGGAAATAAAAGAGCTCAAGGCTCAAGTCACTTCTTTGAAGAATGACTTGAAAAGTTGTCATGAAGGGAAGACCATCAAGAACATTTTGAGTGTGCGAAGACCCCCAAGTGACAAGAGTGGGCTTGTATTCAACTCCAAAATCAATAACAAGCCCACTAACAAGTTGAAGCACAAGAGTGATAAGAAGAATGGCCAAGGTCAAGTGAAGAATCTGGGCAACATTGTGTGCTTCAAGTGCAAGGAAGAAGGGCATCATGTGAGATCTTGCCCATTGAAGAAGAAGACGCTTAGTGACAAGCAACAAGGGAAGCAGACTCAATCTCCCCCTCAAGCTCGAGATGGGCCTCGTCCCAAGAAGACTCAAGATCTTCTTCATGGTGTGGCATCTCTGAAGCAGAAATATAGCAAGAGAAGAACTTGCTACATATGTCGTGAGAAGGGGCACCTTTCTTCCTCATGCACCATGGGTAACCCCTAATCTCATCCTATCTTGATTGATGATGCTTATTTTCTTCGTAAGGATGATATGGGCAATTTGTTTGCCAAATTTGTTGGTGCCCAAAGTGGTGTCAAGAGAAGAACCATTTGGGTGGCCAAACCCATTGTGACTAACTTCTTAGGACCCAACTTTGTTGGTGACCAACAAGCTAAAACTTGATCAATAGGTATTTTTGGAGGGATTTGGAGACTTGGCTACATCATGAAGAACTGAGGGATCTTCATAATTTATTTTTGTCAAAGTCAAGTCATTTGGATTATCTTGTTTGTATCATATATCCAATGTTCCTCCATGTGGTAACATGTGCTTAACTCATTTACATAGAAAGTTACTTGCTCCCTTGTGCATGTGTTGGTTTTGTACCTTGCATGTTTTTGTACATGTTGTGCTTCCCACTTACTTATATTGACCTATGAAGTATATTTGTGTATGTTGGTTGGCACACCATGTATTTGTGTTTCTTAGTTTGGAGCCTTTTTTTTGTTTCTAGTTGGTATCTTATTTGGCTCTTTTGAGGGGTTAATGGACTATTACATTTTAGGTCAGTGTCTTGCTTGGGCATTCCACAATCCTAAAATGTGTGTACATGAGGAAAACCACTTAGTAGTTATGTTGAATGTTTATCTATTCTGTATGTGGTATGTCTTTCTCATGAGAAACTCAAGTTCCATAATGTCCATTAGTACCTCTATTTTGATCTTTTTGCCTCTTGTTGAGATTTCTTGGTTTATCACATTATGGGGGAGTCATATTCTTTGTGCATATTAAAAACCTACAAAATGTGTACATTTGAGGTAGTGCCACTTATAATTGAGATTGAAAATTATCTAGCTCCTATGTGGCACATTTGCTCACAAGTTCCAATTTGTTTAAATGTTTTTATTGCTCATCTTTTGGATATTGTTTGTGAGAGTGATTCTTGGTATGTGTTTCCTAATATTTGTACCTAAATATCCTCATGGGAACCATTTGCTTCAAGTTACTCTAATCACTAGTGACTGTGTGACTATTTGAAGCTATCAAGAATCTCTTTCGAATCATCAAGCTTAATTCTCATATCTTGTTATATGCTTCTTTGTGTGAATATGATCTTGGATATCCTTGCAAACTACCTCGGGGGAATTATCCCTATTACTTCTTTTCCTTGGACAATTCGTACTTGATATATGGGAGAATTCATTGATCATATTCATTTTGGCCTTTGCTTATTTGCCTTATCTTTGGCCAAGAAAATTGTTTTATTTTCTTCCAATGTCTTCCTTGCCTCTTGTGGTTCCTTTTAGTTTATTGGTATCTCCTTGTGTTTTATTTAGTGTAGGTAGTAGTGATGATCTCATTTGTGGGCATTTTGCATTCAAAAGATAAAATTCTATATAATGCTCTACTTATGGGGGAGCTCTCCTATATTATCTAAGACAATTTTTTTATGCTTCTTGATTTGATCCTTATTTTTCTTAGTGCTTGGGAGCTCGATCATTTTGTGTTGGTACTTTGTGTGCCATCATGAAAAGTGTGAATAGTTTGTTTTGGTTGTTGGAACCTTGCTCTCTTTGGGAGTTGGTTTTGTCTCATTCTTTGTTACATGTTTTGATCTTTTAGAATGACATAGATCCTTAAGCAATTTCATTTTTCTCTATCTTTTCTCTCTTTGGATCTTTCTAGTTCATTTGTTGATCTTGTGTTCTTTCATGTGTTGATTTGGCTCTATGATACAATTTGGACACCTTTTGTCGAGTCACACTTTTGTGTGTGTCTTATTAGTTTTCTTGGTTTTCTGTTCAATTTGTATCTCCTTTTTGTTCTTGAAAGTCTTATGCATGCATATTTACTACATGTATATATTATGATATGCTTGCTTTCGTTGATCCAATATATAGGGGAATCTCCACCAAATCCTAATGGGCTAAGATGTGCATGAAATTCAATTTCATATCAATATGCGCATATTTGTGTGGAGGATATCCTATGTATTGTAGTTTCACTAACTAATTTGGACCCAATTTGTTTGGGGACCATAGTGTACTTAATTGTGTTTTAGGTACATTGGATATATATATTGGGTGCTTGTATCTTGAACAAGGAAGAAGTGGTGTATACATGTCAATTGGATGCAAGCTTGGATGATCAACGAATTCATATCTTCTTCATCGTACCAATTATATCTCGGTAACAAGTATCTCTCTCATGCATACATATCTTGTTTCCAACCTTTTGTAGGTTTCTTGTTGGCATGAATTTGTGTACTTGCATATGTTGGGTTTGTTGCTTTGGCTTTGAAGAGTTCTCTATATTGCAAATGTATGTATGTTGAGATGAGTGCATATAATGGGGACTATATAAAATCATGCTCATGATTCACCAATCCCAAATATGTCAATCTAGCAATTTTGTTGCATATCGTTTCCTCAATATATCTCATGTGCAATAGTGAGTAGTTTTACAAAGTTGATTTCTATTTTGTGATACTTCTTGCTTTTCTCCATATATTCCTTCTATCCCCTTCTTCCCTTGGTAATAGTTGTAATGTATGGAGTATGTTGGTGTTTGAAGCTCATCGATGTACAATAAGATATATTTGAGCCCTTGGGCATGCTTTCAAGCAAACATCTTATTTGTATATTCTATGACTTCCTTTTGTTCTTCATGTGCTTTCTTGCGTATCTATTTTGTTTGTGCATATTTCTTTGTGGACATTTGTCTTTGTGATATTTTCCACCTAGAAATTTACACACACAAGAGATCTTTCTTTGGTTGTTTTTGCATTTCTTGGAAACCACCTCTTATTTCTTTGTGATTCTTCGGTGGCTTACAAATTTATTGACCTTTGAGTGCATTGTTAGTGTTGGAATTATGCCCTAGAGGCAATAATAAAGATGTTATTATTATAATTCTTGTTCATGATAAAGTTTATATTCCATGCTAGAATTGTATTAAGCGGAAACTTTGATACTTGTGTGGTTTATGAACAACACTGTGTCCCTAGTACGCCTCTATGGACTAGCTCATTGATTAATGATGGTTAAGGTTTCCTAACCATAGACATGAGTTGTCAATTAATAATGAGATCATGTCATTGGGAGAATGATATGATGGACAGACCCAAATCAAGCAGAGCAATTAGATCGTGTCATCGTGTTCATCTTTGCGAAGCTTTTTCTTATGTCAAATATTGTATTCCTTAGACCATGAGATAATGCAACTCCCTGGTATCGGAAGAAAGCTTTGAGGTCATCAAACGTCATCCTATGAGAGGGTGATCATAAAGGTGTCTCTCAGGTGATCGGAAAGTACTTGTTGGGATGTATGTATCGAGATGGGATTTGTCCCTCCCAAGTCGGAGAGATATACTTCGGGCCCACTCGGTAATCGATATCAACACCGCTTGCAAGCAAGTGGTTAAGGAGTTAATCACAAAGTGATATCGGATTACGGAACAAGTAAAGTACTTGCTGTGAACGAGATTGAACTAGGTATGCCGATGCCAACGATCGAATCTCGGGCAAGTAAAATATCGCGTGACGAAGGGAATATATATGGGATTAATTGAATCCTGGCATCGTGGTTCATCTGATATGATCATCGATGAATATGTGGGAGTCAATATGGGTTTCCAGATCCCGCTGTTGATTATTGATAGAAGATCATGTATGCATATTCTCGAACCCATAGGGTCACACACTTAACGTGTCTCGATGCTAGGATAGAATGGATAATTGGTTTATGAGTTTTTGTTCGGAGTCTCGGATGAGATCCAGGACATCACGAGAGGTTCCGGAATGGTCCAGAGAATAAGATTCATATAAGGGAAAGCAGTTTTTGGATTTCGGAATTGTTTCGGATTGTTCGGTATTGTAACGGAAGCTTCTAGAACCTTCCGGAGTGGGACCAACGTGGCCCCACTTGTCGGGAGGGGGCGTGGGCCTACGAGGGAGTGCCCTGGCCGCATTGGGCCAGGGGCACAAGGCCCCATAGTCCCTGCCGGCCAAGCCCTAGAGGAAACCCTAGGGAGAGCTTCTAGAAGGGAGGGGACTTGCCCCCCACTCCTCCCATGTGGCCACCGGCCCTAGGCTTGTAGGAGGGGCAAGGGGGCAGCCGGCAAGCCCTCTATATAAAGAGGGCAGGGGCGCACCCTCCCCCCACACCTCCTCAAACCCTAGCCGCCTAGTTGCTGCCCTCCTCTCTCTCTCTCTCTCTCTCTCTCTCTCTCTCCCGACTGCGCGTAGGCGAAGCCCTGCCACAGAAACTCTCCACCTTTGCACCACGCCGTCGTGTTGTAGATCCAATCTATCTCTCCACCCCACTTTCTGGACCGAGGAAGGAGGAGGCGTCGAGGTGCCGTACGTGTGAATCTCTCGGAGGCATCGCCACTTGAGGTGTTGGATCGGATCGGATCGGATCGCGAGGAGGAGAAGGCTAGTACGACTAAATCAACCACGTTCCGTCGAACTTTCCGCTGTGCGAATCTTCAAGGGTATGAAGATCTCATCTATCCCCCCTCGTTGTTTGCATCTCCTAGATTAGATCTTGGCTTTCCCGTTCGCATCCGTAGAATTTTTTTGATTTACTATGCTGCGAAACCCTTCAGTGGTATCAGAGCTAGATCTATGCGTAGATGTGTTTCACGAGTAGAACGCAATATGCTTGTTGTGGGTGTTGATGTTTTATGTTGCAAGCCTCTTGTTGTGTACTTCTTATGACGCGGGATAGTGAGATCGAAGCGGTCCAAGCCAACTTTACGCGACCTCGTTCGCGAGACCGGCTCCGCACTTGACGTGTGGCTTGTTCCACACATGCGGCTGGTGGATGCCAGTTTCTCTCATTATAGTTGTCATGGGATTTACACCGGATGTTGGCAACCATAATATCACCGTTGTGGCTTTCCGTAGGTAAGAATCGTTCTTAGCTTGTTACTCCCATAAGCCACGTAAAACATGCAACAACAAAGTACAGGCGTCTAAATTGTTTTTGCAGGGAGTGGTTTTGTGATATGGTATGGCCTAAGATGTGATGTGTATGTTGTATGCAATGATCATGTTTTGTAATGTTTCATGACTTGCATGTCGATGAGTACACAACCGGCAGGAGCCGTATGGTTGTCTTTATAATTGTGTATGACCTGTGTGTCAACTTCTTATACGCCATGTAATAGCTTTACTTTATCGCTAAGTAGTTAGCAATAGTTGTAGTTGCTATTCGCGGTGGAGGCAATCATGGTGGAGTGATGGAGATCATGTTGGCACGCACAAGATGGAGATCATTGCGCGGAGATTGGCTATACCATGTCACATAAAATTATATGCATGTGATGTTTATCCTTTTATGCTTAGATCGTGACGGTAGCATTATAAGATGATTCCTCACTTAAAGATCAAGATAAAACCGTGTTCTCCCCATGTATGCACCGTTGCAAAAGTTCGTCGTGTTCAAGCATCATGTGATGATCGGGTGCTATAAACTCTACGTTCACATACAACGGGTGCAAGCCAGTTTTGCACACGCGGAAATACTTGGGTTTGACTTGACGAGCCTAGCATGTACAGACATGGCCTCGGAACACACGAACCGAAAGGTTAAGCATGAGTCATATGAATGATATGATCGACACTTTGTTGTCCACCATTGAAACCACATCTCTTCTCGTGAAGATCGGAATAGGTGTGGTGAATTTGGATCATGCTCACTAAACAACTTGAGGGATGTTGAATTTAGTGGGAGTTCATCTAGTAATTTGATTAAGTTGAACTAGTTATCATGAACATAGTCTAAATTGTACTTGCAAATTTTGTAGATCAAATGGCTAAGTCCAACTTCAACTTCAACGTTTTTGCTGAGAAAGAAAAGCTTAAGAACAATGGGTCTAACTTCACCAACTAGTTCCGCAATCTGAGAATCATTCTCTCTGGTGGACAAAAGGACTATGTCCTTGAGAAAGCGCTAGGTGACGCCCCTGCTGTAGATGCGTCGGCTGATGAGAAAGATGTTTATCAGTCACGCAAGGATGATTATGGTGTGATTAAGAGCACCATGTTGTTTGCTATGGAATCGGACCTTCAAAATCGTTTTGAGGAGTTCCCCGGGCCCTTTGAGATTTTTGAGGAACTGAAAACTATGTTTGAGACTCAGGCCCGTTCTAAGAGATATGAGATCTCTGAGAAATTCTTTAACTGCAAGATGGCGAAAGGGAGTTCCGTTAGTGAGCACGCCATTAAGATGTCGGGCTACACTCAACGCCTTGAGCAACTGGACTGCAAGATTCCAGAGGAGCTCAAGATTGACAGAGTTCTGCAATCACCCCCTCCTAGCAACAAAGGTTTTGTAGTTACTCATAATCAGATTGGTTCCATTGATACGATCACTGAGATCATCGCTAAGCTGAAAGCTGCGTAGGTGGACATCAAGAAAGATAATCATGTGTTGATGGTCAACAAGCCCCCCAGCTTTAAGAAAGGTAAGGGTGCAAAGAAGTCCTTCAAGAAGGGCAGCGATAAGCGCGTTGCCCTTGCTGAGAAGAAGCTCAAGTCTAGACCTAAGCCGGACACTGAGTGCTTCTATTGCAAGGACAAGGGTCACTGGTGGCGCAACTGTCCGAAGTACTTAGCAGACAAGAAGGCTGGCATCATCAAAGGTATATTTGATATACATGTTATTGATATTTTCCTTACTATCCCTCGTTGTAGTGCCTGGGTATTTGATACTGGTTCAGTTGCTAATATTTGTAACTCGAAACAGGAGCTACGGAATAGACGACGGCTAGCGAGGGATGAGGTGACGATGCGCGTTGGCAACGGATCAAGAGTTGATGTGATGTCCGTCGACACGCTCTCCTTAGTTTTACCTTCAGGATTAGTTTTAAACCTCAATAAATGTTATTATGTGCCTGCGTTGAGCATGAACATCATATCTGGATCGTGTTTATTGCAAGACGGTTATTCATTTAAATCGGAGAATAATGGTTGTTCTATTTATATGAGTAACATCTTTTATGGTCATGCACCTGCTATGAATGGTTTATTTCTTCTAAATCTCGAAAGCAATGAAACACACATCCATAACATTGAGGCTAAGAGATGCAAGGTAGATAGTGATAATACAACTTATTTGTGGCACTGCCGTCAAGGTCATATTGGTGTAAAATGCATGAAGAAACTCCATTCTGATGGACTTTTGGAGTCTCTTGATTTTGAATCATTTGACACGTGCGAACCATGCCTCATGGGCAAGATGATCAAAACCCCGTTCTCCGGAATTATGGAGCGAGCAACAGACTTGTTGAAAATCATACATACCGATGTATGCAGACCAATGAGTGTTTCGACGCGCGGTGGTTATCGCTATTTTCTCACTTTTACTGATGACTTAAGTAGATATGGGTATATCTATTTAATGAAACATAAATCTGAAACATTTGAAAAGTTCAAAGAATTTCAGAACGAAGTGGAAAACCATCGTAACAGTAAAATTAAATTTCTACGATCCGATCGTGGAGGTGAATATTTGAGTTATGATTTGCTCACGCATCTTAAAGCAAGCAGAATCATTTCGCAACTCACGCCACCCGGAACACCACAGCGCAATGGTGTGTCTGAACGCCGGAATCGAACTCTATTAGATATGGTGCGATCAATGATGTCTCTTACAGATTTGCCGTTATCATTTTGGGGTTATGCATTAGAAACCGCTGCATTCACTTTAAATAGGGCACCATCTAAATCCGTTGAGACGACACCGTATGAACTGTGGTTTGGTGCTAAACCAAAGTTGTCGTTTCTTAAAGTTTGGGGATGCGAAGCTTACGTCAAGAAGTTGATGCCTGACAAGCTCGAACCCAAAGCGGAGAAATGCATCTTCATAGGATACCCTAAGGAAACGATTGGGTATACCTTCTATCACAAACCCGAAGGCAAAGTGTTTGTCGCAAAGAACGGATCCTTTCTTGAGAAGGAGTTTCTCTCGAAAGAAGTGAGTGGGAGGAAAGTAGAGCTAGACGAGGTTATTGAACCTTCTCTTGAGTTGGAGAGTAGCGCAGCACCTGAAATTGTTCCAGTGCTGTCTGCACCAACAATAGAGGAAGCTAATGACAAGGATCATGAAGCTTCGGACGATGCTACTACTGAACGTTGCAGGTCGACAAGGTCACGTGCCCCTCCTGAGTGGTACGGTAACTCTGTCTTGACTGTCTTGTTAGTAGACAATAGTGAACCTACGAACTATGAGGAAGCAATGATGATCCCAGACTCTGAGAAATGGCTAGAGGCCATGAAATCCGAATTGGGATCCATGAGCGAAAACCAAGTATGGACTTTGGTGGACCCTCCTAGCTACCGAAAGGCCGTTGAGTGCAAATGGATTTTCAAGAAGAAAATGGACGCGGATGGTAATGTTACTGTCTATAAAGCTCGACTTGTCGCAAAAGTTTTTCGACAAGTTCAAGGTGTTGACTATGATGAGACTTTCTCTCCCGTAGCGATGTTTAAGTCCATTCGGATTTTATTAGCAATTGCTGCATTTCATGATTATGAAATATGGCAGATGTATGTTAAGACTGCGTTCCTCAATGGCAACATTGATGAAGAGTTGTATATGATGCAACCCGAAGGTTTTGTCGATCCTAAGGATGCTGATAAGGTGTGCAAACTTCAGCGTTCCATTTATGGACTGAAGCAAGCATCTCGGAGTTGGAACCTTCATTTTGATCAAGTGATCAAGAGCTTTGGATTTGTTCCAAATTGCTACGAAGCTTGTATCTACAAGAAAGTGAGTGGGATCTCAGTGACATTTTTAGTACTATATGTGGATGACATATTGATTATTGTAAATGACATTGATATGCTTAACGATGTGAAGAGTTATTTGAACAAATGTTTTTCAATGAAATACCTAGGAGAAGCTACTTACATATTAGGCATCAAAATCTATAGAAATAGACAAAGATGCCTAATAGCTTTAAGCCAAAGTACATACCTAGACAAAGTTCTGAAAAGGTTTAGAATGGATAAGGCAAAGAAAGGTTCAGTGCCTATGTTGTCAGGTAAGATATTGAGCAAGGCTCAGTGTCCAGCTACGGTAAACGATAGAGAAGCTATGAGCAAAGTGCCTTATGCCTCGGCCATAGGTTCTATCATGTATGCCATGCTGTGTACTAGACCAGATGTGTCCAATTCTCTTAGTTTGACGAGCAGATACCAAAGTGATCCAGGAGTGGAACACTGGACAGCCGTAAAGAACATCCTAAAGTATCTAAATAGGACTAAATAAATGTTCTTGGTCTATGGAGGTGATGAGCAGCTCGTCGTAAAAGGTTACGTCGATGCTAGTTTCGACACCGACAAGGATGATTCTAAATCTCAGACAGGATACGTTTATATTTTGAATGGAGGAGCTATGAGCTGGAGAAGCCACAAGCAAAGCGTGATCACGGGATCTACAGTAGAAGCGGAATACATGGCTGCTGCAGAAGCGTCAAGTGAAGGAGTTTGGATCAGGAACTTCATCACTGAGCTTGGTGTGGTTCCAAGTGCCTTGGACCCACTGGAGATATTGTGTGACAACACTGGCGCCATAGCACTGGCTAAGGAACCAAGATATCATCCAAAGACCAAGCATATCAACCGCAAGTTTCATATAATTCGAGATTATATAACAGATGGAGATCTGAAGATTAGCAAAGTACATACAGATTTGAATGTCGCAGATCCGTTGACTAAACCTCTTCCACGAGCAAAACATGATCAGCACCTTAGTGCCATGGGTGTTAGATTGTTGCCGGATGTAAACTAGATTATTGACTCTAGTGCAAGTGGGAGACTGTTGGAATTATGCCCTAGAGGCAATAATAAAGATGTTATTATTATAATTCTTGTTCATGATAAAGTTTATATTCCATGCTAGAATTGTATTAAGCGGAAACTTTGATACTTGTGTGGTTTATGAACAACACCGTGTCCCTAGTACGCCTCTATGGACTAGCTCATTGATTAATGATGGTTAAGGTTTCCTAACCATAGACATGAGTTGTCAATTAATAATGAGATCATGTCATTGGGAGAATGATATGATGGACAGACCCAAATCAAGCAGAGCAATTAGATCGTGTCATCGTGTTCATCTTTGTGAAGCTTTTTCTTTTGTCAAATATTGTATTCCTTAGACCATGAGATAATGCAACTCCCTGGTATCGGAAGAAAGCTTTGAGGTCATCAAACGTCATCCTATGAGAGGGTGATCATAAAGGTGTCTCTCAGGTGATCGGAAAGTACTTGTTGGGTTGTATGTATCGAGATGGGATTTGTCCCTCCCAAGTCGGAGAGATATACTTCGGGCCCACTCGGTAATCGATATCAACACCGCTTGCAAGCAAGTGGTTAAGGAGTTAATCACAAAGTGATATCGGATTACGGAACAAGTAACGTACTTGCTGTGAACGATATTGAACTAGGTATGCCGATGCCAACGATCGAATCTCGGGCAAGTAAAATATCGCGTGACCGAAGGGAATATATATGGGATTAATTGAATCCTGGCATCGTGGTTCATCCGATATGATCATCGATGAATATGTGGGAGTCAATATGGGTTTCCAGATCCCGCTGTTGATTATTGATAGAAGATCATGTCTGCATATTCTCGAACCCGTAGGGTCACACACTTAACGTGTCTCGACGCTAGGATAGAATGGATAATTGGTTTATGAGTTTTTGTTCGGAGTCTCGGATGAGATCCAGGACATCACGAGAGGTTCCGGAATGGTCTGAAGAATAAGATTCATATAAGGGAAAGCAGTTTTTGGATTTCGAAATTGTTTCGGATTGTTCGGTATTATACCGGAAGCTTCTAGAACCTTCTGGAGTGGGACCAACGTGGCCCCACTTGTTGGGAGGGGCGTGGGCCTACGAGGGAGTGCCCTGGCCACATTGGGCTAGGGGCACAAGGCCCCATAGGCCCAGCCAGCCAAGCCCTAGGGAAACCCTAGGGAGAGCTTCTAGAAGGGGGGAGGGAACTTGCCCCCCACTCCTCCCATGTGGCCGCCGGCCCTAGGCTTGTAGGAGGGGCAAGGGGGCAGCCGGCCAGCCCTCTATATAAATAGGGCAGGGGCGCACCCTCCCCCCACACCTCCTCAAACCCTAGCCGCCTAGTTGCTGCCCTCCTCTCTCTCTCTCTCCCGACTGCGCGTAGGCGAAGCCTTGCCGCAGAAACTCTCCACCTTTGCACCACGCCGTCGTGTTGTAGATCCAATCTATCTCTCCATCCCACTTGCTGGACCGAGGAAGGAGGAGACGTCGAGGTGCCGTACATGTGAATCTATCGGAGGCATCGCCACTTGCGGTGTTGGATCGGATCAGATCGCGAGGAGGAGAAGGCTAGTACGACTACATCAACCACGTTCCGTCGAACGTTCCGCTGTGTTAATCTTCAAGGGTATGAAGATCTCATCTATCCCCCCTCGTTGTTTGCATCTCCTAGATTAGATCTTGGCTTTCCCGTTCGCATCCGTAGATTTTTTTTGATTTACTATGCTGCAAAACCCTTCAGTTAGATGAGTTTGGAGGAGTGAGGATTCCATGGTTGTGCACTTTGTTTCCAAATACAATTACTATAATTGGTGCACAATCTTTGGGGATCTTATCTCATTCATTTAAGAGTGCAAAATTTCCTTCTTTCTCATTTCTTGTGGTTTATATGCTTATGGGGGAGCAAGGATTCCCTATTTTTTCATATTGTATTCAAATACAAGTATTCTAAACTTTGCACAAAGTTTGGGGAGCTTCTCTATTTTCATTTAAACATTCATTTTTGTTGTTACCATTTGATATCATTTGTTGGTTTTTCTATTGGTTCGTGTGGATCTCTCATTTGCTTGCTTCATTTGTTGAAGCTTATTTGTTTTCTTTCCTTTTTGCAATGTTTGGGTCCTCAATATAGTTTTACTTCCTCCCAAGTACTCATCAATTGACATGTGCATTTGCACACCTTTGGAGGAATTATCACTATATTGGTCGTCTAGGACTTTTCACCCATTTTGGCAATCGATGCCAATGGGGGAGAAGTTTTGGAGGGTTTAAGGGAAGTTGGCCTTTGCTTTGAGTGTGTTCTTAAGCATTTTCCTCTCATACTCTTTCATCTTTGTGGTTGCTTTGGATGTTGAATATATAGAGGAAACTCAACCAACGGTAATGGTTGGCAATATATGCAATAAAATTCAAGTTCATCACACATGCATATATTGTGGGGGGAGTTTTCTCTATATATGGTGGTTGTACCAATATCACATACTTGCGTAGTATTTGATGTTGGGGCAACCGCTTTGTTCGTTAAATTCCATATTTAAACCCTCTCAAAAGGGATTGTCATCAATTACCAAAATGGGGGAGATTGAAAGGGCATGTATGCCCCATGTGTGGTTTTGGTAATTAATGACAATCTCTATGGACTAATGTGTAAATTGAGATTCACTTGTAGGTGTGTCCATTGAAATCGCTTGGGCCATGTGTGTAACACCCTCACGTGATAAGGCTGAGTTCATGTATATAGTTCCAATCCCTGGATCGGTTCACTGGCAAGCACAGTACAAAATAATACCAAATATAACTGTGCATCATAAATACAACGAATATGATCCAGAATTTACATGATATCACAGCGGAAAGCAATTCCAAGGTAGATCTCCATCCTTCAAATGTGCCACAGGCGAACAATTGTTGAGTGTAGTCTCGCAACCTATGAACGATCACTTAGATACGTTATAACTTGCAACATAAAATGTAGCAGCCCCGAAGGGTCATTACATGGAATGTATGGCAAATAGGCTAAAGTGGTTAACAACAGATCTATTAACTACATGCTTATTTGGCTGGTGGAGCTGTGGCTAGCTTGCATTTTCCAAACATTTTGTCCTACTTTATTAAACCAATTTGATTCACAACAACCCATTAAGTTCACCCATCAAGTTTTAGAAATCAGGAAATAAGGATGGGCGAAAATATGTCATAGCATCGATATCAAGCAACTCATTTGTCCGTAACCGGGGACACGGCTAAGCACTTAGTTTATACAGCCTGCAGGGATTTGTACACTTTACTCATGTGACTTGGACAGCCCAGATCGTACCACCACATGCATATTGTGGGAAGATAGAGAGAAGTCCAAGAAGAGACCATTCGGAAAGTAGATCCCCAAACCCCATTGCGCACCAGTCCCAACCTACTATTCACTACATCTCTGGCTACGCTGGATTCGGGTCACCACGACCTACTAAGTCCAACCAGCCACCAATTTCTTACTGGCACATGGTTGCACAGGTAAGCTACTGGAATAAAGACAGCTAATCCTTCTCAGTACCCTGGGCGGCATTCTCCACCAGTATTCACACTCCGATGACTAATCTAGCCACTCCGCTCAGGTAGTTCATTAACATTATGTTGTTTCAGTAGAACAAAACATTTACTTTACCAAAGCATGATCCCTACCATACGGGAGCTCAACTACAAAGTATTTACCTACCACAATACATAGGACATAGCATAACTTAGTAATACCTACACATGTAGCTACAAAAATACACTACAAATGCACAGGGGAAAATAGTAAGACAATTTATGAACAAAATAGGAACTGCTTGCCTTTAGTTGTAGTCGTTCAGATAATCCTCACAATCCTCATAGATATAATGGTTGCACTCGTCATAACCACAATACTTGCAATCATAGTAGTTGCACTTATCGCAATCTAACGATTAAAACAAGTGCACAACAAACACAACATTCAGAACATTGCAAACATGCAACAGTGCAACAATATAAGAAAACAATGATGAAAAAAATGCATGCATGATGATTTAATAAGCCATAATAGTTGTATTTAGTTCTTTAAACATTACTATATCACATGATGCATGTAGAAATCCATTTAATGCACTAAATCTTTTATTACTAAAGTTATATCGATTTAATATGGTTTATCTCAATTTAATTGAACTATTGATGTTTCTATCGTATTAAATTGTGAACTGAATGCTACTAAATAGGTAATGCAATTTAGAGATAGTAGCAATTTGAATCACCTAAAAAGGAGTTATAGATATTTTCTTATGATTAAAACACTATTTCAATGGGTTTAAAGCTTTCTACAAGAATTTATGTTTACCAGTACCAAATAATTTGGCACGCAATTTCTTTGGATATATATTCTCAATACAAAACATAAGAATTTGGTTTCACTTATTTTGGAGTTCTGGTTAATTTGCTATGATTTAAATACTAGTTAGAAGGGTTTAAACCAATTAAATTATTTCCTTTGTCAAAAGTTATATATAATGCCAGATTAATGTTCTACATGAAACAGGGATTTCATAGATATATTATTTGCATTTTTATGATCTATAATTAATTTATCACGATTTGTTTACTCCAAATAGGACATTAAATCATTTAAATTACTACAGTAAATATATACTATAAAATTTGTACCTGACAACACATTAATATTATTCATACTTTTCTGAATCCATGTACATAAAATTTGCTAAATTTGGAGCTGTATATTAATTTTTATGAATTTTACAAGGTCGATACATTTTGTCTTTTAGTTATTTTCTGATAATACGGGAGAATATTCCCGGAATATTACGCTTACGTGGCGTTGACCAGTTAGTTGATTAGGCGCTAGCGTCCTGCCATACAACAAGATTACACTGGACCATACACAATCTAATATATGCCGTTGGATCTGGATCGGATGAACAAAGTGAGCTGGCCATTACCGAAGGAGGGCGGGCGGACGAACGACGACGACGAAAGACGATCGGTGGTCGGCAGAGACAACGGTCCTGGCGATCTTCGGGCTTGGCAAAGTAGTCAACGAGCAGCACCTGATTGCAACGCTCCTCCTCGCCTCCTTGACGTCAGCCCTCCTTCCCTTGGATGTCGGCGAAGAGCGGCTGGTCGTCTCGAACTCCGGCGAGATTCCGATGGCTCCGTGCAGCTTCACCCATGCTCTGATGGATGGGGAAAAAGGTCAAACAAAGAGAGGAAAGAGGTGGTCGTAAATAACGGTGACTTCAACCTCCCAAGCTCAGCAATGGCGTCGGCGACAAGATTTAATTGATTCCAAAATTTGGCAGCCTGGCGGCGGAATTTTAGGGGGATTTTTGCGGCAAAAAGGTGCTGAGTTGTGGTCTATTTATACCCGAAATTTCATAGCAAAGGGTAACAAATTTGACCGGAATCGGCGATTTGTTGGGATAGTTTTTTAGTCGGGCACGAACCGTATTCATCTTGGATTCCCGCTCGAGTTAGGTGACGATGAGGTGGGCTCCACCTGAAAGCGGGGCTGTTTTTGTTTCTTTTGGCAAGACAGCGGGGCTGCTGAGCGCTGGGTTTGGGCCATGCTGTTGCGCGCTCGCGTGCTCGCTGGCCCTAGCTGCACACGCTCGCCTATATAGAAGTTGCGCTGCTGCTGAACGCACATAGGTTAGTTTGTTTTTATTTTCTTTTCTCGTTTTCTTATTTGTTTTCTAGATTTTGATTTTGAACTTAGATTTGAATAAAATCAAATTCTATAGGTTTTTATAAATAATGTGCACATGTGTAGAACATTAGGGAACCTTTTTATTTCAAACAAAAATATAAAATAAGGTCTATGCAATTGGGCTTTTATGATTACTATGCAAAATTTATAAATAGCTCCTGGTTTTATCTTAGACAATCAATTCACTCAATTCCAACTACCACAAAAATCTAGAACAACACATAGGTAAAGTAGAACATGGATACTGCATATTAATATCAAATCAAAATGAAGAAGTCATATTATCTCCTCTCTTATGAACACATGTCTGAATAATATAAAAAGGGTCCAAAAATTAAGGACTTCAATAGTAAAATGGAACATAATACTACTCCACCATAATTTGGGAAAATCATATTATTCCTTCTCTTTAATAATTATTGCATGGTTTGATAAATATTTTAGATGCTACTAAAGAATCCCTATAGTTGAGGTAGAATGCAGTCTATTGGATAGTCATGTTAATCCACTCATACAAAAATGTTTTTCAACCATGGTTGAGAGAAGTTCAAACCAGTTCTCCAAAGTTTTTCTTTTCACTCAGAATTTTCAACAAAATCAAACAATCATGCAACTTATATAATTTATTTCACATTCCAAAATTAGGAAAAATTTGGGATGTGACAAACTACCACCCTTAAAAGAAATCTCGTCCCGAGATTTGGGAAGGCTAGAAAGAAAGAAAGGTTTGGGATCCATTAGGATGCTACCACCCTTAAAAGAAAATTGACTAGATTTCTTCTTGAGGGTTCGCTTGGCTCATATTGATTCCTCCTCTAGATATTTATTGGCACAATGTCTCTTGCATATTCTGAACTCCAAGAATGACAGTTTATGAGAAAGCACTACTTGAACTAGCAAAACTCTCATGGTGGGTAAAATAGGGAACGTTTGCTGCACGATGCCCATTAATAATGGCTGAGATTCATCTTTACCGTACATTCCTACGCTTATCAATGAATGCTTCTATAAAGGTGCAAAATCATACCATTCTAAGGTTTAGGCTCAACGCCGGCTCTCTGCTATGGTTGAGAGGCACTCAAGATTCGCAAAGCTAACAATACAAGAGCGAATAACAAGAGTAGTAGCAATGGTGATCAATCCATCCTGCACCCAAATTATTACCCTGTATGAGGATAGGTGAATAGCGTAACTTATCACTCGGGCATCCTCACTTTCCTTGAAGAAGGTTTCCATGGGCATGAACTAATGCTCGATGTAGACTCCCATGTATTCAATCAACAAAGCTAGTACTAAAACTAAACTATCGATACTTCAACTTTTAGGTTGTGTAATCTACTACATAACATCATTGCAACACTTCGTACGTCCACATCCTTCTGTTGCATTAGATGAACTATTCTCCTTTGTCGATGCATTATGTTGTAAAACTTTCCACTTAATCCTTCTCCGTGTATTCAACACATCATTATAGCTCCATGGGTTTGAGATAGGGAAGAACTGATTGTAGGGAAAAGAAACTTCTAAGGAAGTAAGCCTACCCATAACTATACGAAGCAATCAATGTCACAAACAAACAAACAATCATATGCAATCAACACACAAGCAAACACTTGCATAACAATAATACAGAGGACTAAACTTAGTAGTATATAACCACAAAATAGTTTGAAAGCATTGGGCACAATACTTGAGTAAAATAGAGCAATATATAAGCAACAAACAAAAACTGTCAAAACGGTACCAGGTTTTACGAATTTTTCTGACCGACTTAAACTCGTCAGGAATTTTAGCCAATTTTTGTGCATGTAGTACAGGTAATTAATCTCAAGATCCTATTTTTTAGATTTTTCTGAGTTACTAATAAAATATAAAAAATCGCACGGTACAACAGGTCACGCAGAAAACTGCAGCAGTAATCTCACGAATTTCAATCAAATCACACCATTAAAATAATTTTAAAATCACATGAAAACTCCAGCAACTTTAGAGTTTCAAAATAACAGATTCTAAACAAGGCATCACACAATATGGTTCAGTACAAACAAGCAAGTAACCTATATTGTTATACCACATAAGTTGGTAAGAACAATATGCTAACACGATAGCGTTGATCTTCTAAAGAGATAAATTATGGTGGTCCAGACCTACTCAAACTTGGTGAGATATTTATTTATGTCATATTATTTGTAGTTTTACTTAGCTAATTCTCATATAGGTATCAAAAGAATGGAGAACTACAAATTTGAACAAGAGAAGATTGTAGAAAAGATAGACAAGGAATATAATATTTCTAATAAGTATAAATATGATAGTTCTTCTAATAGAGGTCTCCAATTTCTAATCCATTTCTAAGGTCACGATCCTACAGTCAACACACAGCTCAGATACCATCCTATAACACCCTCGCCTGATAAGGCTGAGTTCATGTGTATAGTGTCAATCCCTGGATCGGTTCACTGGCACACACAGTACAAAATGATACCAAATATAACTGTGCATCATAAATACAATGAATATGATCCAGAATTTATATTATATCACAGTGGAAATCAATTCCAAGATAGATCTCCATCCTTCAAATGTGCCACAGGCGAACAATTGTTAAGTGGAGTCTCGCGACCTATGAACGACCACTCAGATACGATATAACCTGCAACATAAAACGTAGCAGCCCCGAAGGGTCAATACATGAAATGTATGGCAAGTAGGCTAAAGTGGTTATCAACAGATCTATCAACTACATGCTTAATTGGCTGGTGGAGCTGTGGCTAGCTTGCATTTTCCAAATACTTTGTCCTACTTTATTAAACCAATTTGATTCACAACAATCCATTAAGTTCACCCATCAAGTTTTAGAAATCAGGAAATAAGGATGACGAGAATATGTCATAGCATCGATATCAAGCAACTCATTTGTCCGTAACCAGGGACACGACTAAGCACTTACTACCTCCGTTTCAAGGCTTAAGGCGCACATGCTTTCCAAAGCAAAGTTTGACCAAAAGAATTGAGGAACAAAATCTTGATTATATTATACATAATTAGTACCATTGGATTCGTATTGAAAAATACTTTCTAGTGATACTAGTTTTATACCAAAGCTCTTTACGTATTTAGAGTAATTCTTGGTCAAAGAAAAATACGCAAAACGAGGACGCCTTAAGCCCTGAAACCGAGGGAGTAGTTTATACACCCTGCAGGGATTTCTACACTTTACCCATATGACTTGGACAACCCAGCTCGTACCACCACACGCATATTGTGTGACGATAGGGAGAAGTCCAAGAAAATACTATTCGGGAAGTAGATACCCAAACCCCACTGCTCACCAGTCCCAACGTACCATTCACTACATCTCTGGCTATGCTGGGTTCGGGTCACCATGACCTACTAAGTCTAACCAGCCACAAATTTCTTACTAGCACATGGTCGCACACGTAAGCTACTGGAATAAAGACAGCTAATCCTTCTCAGTACCCTGGGCGGCATTCCCCACCAGTATTCACACTCCGATGAATAATCCAGCCACTCCGCCCAGGTAGTTTATTAACATTATATTGTTTTAGTAGAACAAAACCTTTACTTTACCAAAGCATGATCCCTTCCTCGTATCTATGGCAATGCTAAGCACATCTACCATACGGGAGCTCAACTACAAAGGATTTCCCTACCACAATACATAGGACATAGCATAGCTTAGTAATACCTACACATGTAGCTACAAAAATACACTACAAATGCACAGGGGGAAATAGTAGGACAATTCATGAACAAAGTAGCAACTACTTGCCTTTAGTTGTAGTCGTTCAGATAATCCGCATAATCCTCATAGATATAATGGTTGCACTCGTCATAACCACAATACTTGCAATCATAGTAGTTGCACTCCTCGCAATCTAACGATTAAAACAAGTGCACAAGAAATATGACATTCAGAACATTGCAAACATGCAACAATATAAGAAAACAATGATGAAAAAATACATGCATGGCGATTTAACAAGCCATAATAGTTGTATTTAGATCTTTAAACATTACTAGATCACATGATGCATGTGGAAAGCCATTTAATACACTAAAGTTTTATTACTAAAGTTATATCGATTTAATATGGTTTATCTCAATTTAATTGAACTACTGATGTTTCTATCGTATTGAATTGTGAACTAAATGCTACTAGATAGGTAATGCAATTTAGAGACAGTAGCAATTTGAATCACCTAAAAAGGAGTTATAGATATTTTCTTATGATTAAAACACTATTTCAATGGGTTTAAAGCTTTCTGCAAAAATTTATGTTTACCAGTACCAATAATTTGGCACACAATTTTTTGGATATATATTCTCAATACAAAACATAAGAATTTGGTTTCACTAATTTTGGAGTTCTGGTTAAGTTTCTATGATTTAAATACTAGTTAGAAGGGTTTAAACCAATTAAATTATTTCCCTCGTCAAAAGTGATATATAATGCCAGATTAATGTTCTACATGAAACATGGATTCCATAGATATATTATTTGCATTTTTATGATCTATAATTAATTTATCACGATTTGTTTACTCCAAATAGGACATTAAATCATTTAAATTACTACAGTAAATATATACTATAAAAGTTGTACCTGACAACATATTAATATTATTCATACTTTTCTGAATCCATGTACATAAAATTTGCTAAATTTAGAGCTGTAGGGTCGATACATTTTCTGTCTTTTAGTCATTTTCTGATAATACAGGAGAATATTCCCGGAATATTACGCTTACCTGGTGTTGACCAGTTAGTTGATTAGGCGCTAGCGGCCTGCCATACAGCAAGATTACACTGGACCATACACGATCTAATATATGTCGTTGGATCTGGATCGGATGAACAGAGTGAGCTGGCCATTACCGAAGGCGGGCGGACGAACGACTACGGCGAAAGACGATCGGTGGTCGGCAGAGACAACGGTCCTGGCGATCTTCGGGCTTGGCGAAGTAGTCAACAAGCAGCACCTGATTGCCACGCTCCTCCTCGCCTCCTTGACGTCAGCCCTCCTTCCCTTGGATGGTGGCGAAGAGCGGCTGGTCGTCTCGAACTCCGACGAGATTTCGATGGCTCCGTGCAGCTTCACCCATGCTCTGATGGATGGGGAAAAAGGTCAAACAAAGTGCACGACCAAGGGGAGGGAGAAAATAGAGGAAAGAGGTGGTCGTAAATGACGGTGACTTCAACCTCCCGAGCTTAGCAATGGCATCGGCGACAAGATTTAATTGATTCTAAAATTTGGCTGCCTGGCGGCGGAATTTTAGGGGGATTTTTGGGGCAAAAAGGTACTGAGTTATGGGTTATTTATACCCGAAATTTCGTAGCAAAGGGGTAACAAATTTGACTGAAATCGATGATTTTTTGGGGTTGTTTTTTAGTCGGGCACGAATCGTATTCATCTTGGATTCTCGCTCGAGGTAGGTGACGATGAGGTGGGCTCCACCTAACAGCGGGGCTGTTTTTTTTGTCAAGGCAGCGGGGCTGCTGAGCAATGGGTTTGGGCCACGCTGATGCGTGCTCGCGTGCTCGCTAGGCCTAGGTGCGCACATAGGTTAGTTTGTTTTTGTTTTCCTTTCTCGTTTTCTTATTTGTTTTCTAGATTTTGATTTTCAACTCAGATTTGAATAAAATCAAATTCTACAGGTTTGTATAAATAATGTACACTTGTGTAGAATATTAGGAAACCTTTTTATGTCAAACAAAAATATAAAATAAGGTCTATTCAATTGGCCTTATATGACTACTATGCAAAATTTATAAATAGCTCCTGGTTTTATCTTAGACAATCAATTCACTCAATTCCAACTAGCACAAAAATCTAGAACAACACATAGGTAAAGTAGAACATGGATACTACATATTAATATCAAATCAAAATAAAGAAGTCATATTATCTCCTCTCTGATGAACACATGTCTGAATAATATAAAAAGGATCCAAAAAAATAAGGACTTCAATAGTAAAATGGAACATAATACTACTCCACCATAATTTTTGAAAATCATATTATTCCTTCTCTATAATAATTATTGCATGGTTTGATAAATATTTAGATGCTACTAAATAATCCCAATAGTTGAGGTAGAATGCAATCAATTGGATAGTCATGTTAATCCACTCATACAAAAATGTTTTTAAACCATGGTTGAGAGAAGTTCAAACCAGTTCTCCAAAGTTTTTCTTTTCACTCAGAATTTTCAACAAAATCAAACAATCATGCAACTTATATAATTTATTTCACATTCCAAAATTAGGAAAAATTTGGGATGTGACAATGTGTTGGTCTCAAGGTTGAAAGTTGAAGAAATTAAGAAGGAGAAGAAGAAATGTTCAAGGGATTTGTGCCATTGGAATCATGAAGAATGAAAGTGCTTGAAGGTTGATCAATACACGTGCAAAGAGTTATGTAACATCCCAAAAATCATGAATTGTAAAAGCATGCATTGCATTCATATTGTCATAGCATTTAGGCTTGGCACAAAAAATTCAAAGTTTGAAATCAAACAAAACCATTTATAATGCCCATTTTAATCATATGAGGCATGGTTTTGTTTTATTTTCAAAGGGCCAAAGTGATTCTGAGTGAATTTATGTGTTTGAAACACCCTTGGACACTAGAATAGTCTCACAAAATTTTGGTGGAAATTTGACTTGATTTGAATTTGATTTGAGATTTCAAACCTCATTTAGAAAATCAAATCAGAAAAAGAAAACAAGAAAAGAATAAAAAATGGAAGCAGATCAGCCAACTGGCTCAGCCCACCCTCACGGCCCAACTTGCAGCCCAGCACAGCCCACCCGGCTCCCCCGCATCCCCTGCCTTTCTTTTCTCACTACGCGCGCCGCACCCCCCTCGCTGACCTCCTGGTCCCACCGCCACGTCAACTCCATCTTCCTCAATCAGCGCCCGCGGACTTCGCCGTCGCCGCCTGTTACTCGCTGATTGATTTTGAATCAATTTGCGTTACTGCCATAGTAATCCCGCGCCCGAACCCCTTCTACTTAACCTCTCCCCCTTCCGCTCTTTTCCCCTCACTCACCACCCTCTAAGCGCTGCTAGGCTGTCCACACGCGAGCTCGCACCGCCGATGTCCCGAGCGTCTCCGGCGAGCAAATACGGTAACCCTAGCCTCCCCGTTCTCACTGGTTGATGCTCGTACACTCATCGTCCTCTTGCGCGTCTAACGCCACCCTCTTCTTGTCTTCCCGTGCCCTGTAGCGCCGCCAGCGACCACACCCGAGCACACCCGAAGCCGACCTCATCTCCCGCGAGAAATCCCTGACGACCCCGCACGCCCGCGCCTCCACTTCATCGACCATCGTCACCACCTCGTCTCCGTGCTTCGGTAACGACCCGTGCCATCCCCTCTCACCCCTAGCGCCGCCAGTACACCGTCGGCAGGAGCGTCGCCGCCGCTCTGGCCATTTGCGCCGCCCCACTATGGTCAAAGCAACCATCACCGTTAGATCTAGATCTAGTGGATCAGATTAGATCACTTACTCGAATCGGTATTGATCAATCTGGCCCGTGCGATTTCATTTAGATCATGTGGCTCTCGTTGATCGACCCAGCCAAATCGGTACGGGCCAATCAGAAGCGCCCAAGTGTCTGGAAATTCGATTTAAAATCTATTTTTGAATCTATTAGAATTGCAAACTTATAAAATTCATATATTTTGTTCTGTTTATCCAAAAAAATGCAAATATTATATCATTGGATTCAAAAAAATAAGCCCTACATTACTGTGGGCTTGAATTTGTATTTTGCTTCTGAAAAAATGGGTTTATTTGTAGAACACTTTATAGGCTTAATTTGATTATATAAAATGTTTATAAATTTATTTTGAGGCAAATTTAAGTTTGTTTAGACTTTAAATAAATGGATTTGTGTTCAGTACTGTTTAGTTGACTTGTTTAGTATAGAAAAGTCATTTCATTGCATTTGCATGCATTCATATTATTTTTGGCTTGAATATTTGAATGTGAATTTGGTGTTATCATTTTATGTGTAGATTTTGGTGCTAGTGGTGATTGTGAGTGTGAGGATTGTTGCTACTCCCCAAACTACCAAGGCAAGTGGTGCTTCACGTATTTTGTCCTATTATTTTGACTATGCACTAGTGATATTTTTGAATAGGGCTTGCATGGGATTTTTGCTAAGTATATATATGCTATGCCTTGGGAAATCCTAGTTGTTGTAGTCTTGGTAGAATTTTCTCTAGGTTAAGATACTTGTTATGTTATCATGCTTAGCCTAGCTAGTAGCAAAGAAGGGTGGATTATATTCATGCTATGAAATTTCTAAGTCTTTGACTTGTGTTTTTGCTTAATAAAACAACTAAGTGAATGAATCACCTGGGTGGACTGGTATGATGGTTGGTGTTGAGTGGTTACACAAGACCCATGTCTGTGGTTTACCTTGCGTATCACACTTGTGGAAATCCACCCAGGAATAAAGGGATTTGAGATACTTAGTGTTTAGAAGCTTCTAGTGCAGCCACATGGCATATGGGCTCTGCCTTGATCATATAGGTTGCAATAACTTAGCTAGATGGATAGTTGGTCGTAGGGTGATAGGATGGAATGCGTCCATGGTGGTCTAAGGGAAGGGTTCTGAAAGGTCTCGTCTTGATTCATGTCGAGTCTTGTGGGGAAATTGCACCACCTCTCGAGAGGGTAAAACCTAAGTACTTAGTCATGTCCCCGGCAATAGACAATTTGAGCATCAAAGACATTGAAGCTATCAAGGATCTCCTCATCCCAATTTCTAAGTTAAAAACTTGTGGTTGAACAAGGATAAAGGTTCACCAATGTCTATTGGTGGTTCCTTGGGTGATTTGTCAAACAAAACTTAGTGTTTTCAACTGATAAGAAAAACCTATTTTGAGCAAAGCAAGCCTAAGCTACACTTAGCCAAATTCATATAGATGTTAGAAACTACTATTCTACTATGGTATCACTTGCCAATACAATTCCAAATGTATTGACCCACTGTGGCTGTAACTTATGATGTTGTAGGTTACTCTGATGGAGAATAGGGTTATAAGTCTACGCTCAACATGCTTGCCTATGGTACATGAAGATGAAGACTTCACTTTATTTACTTATGATTTGAACTCTTGTACTAGCCTTTGGCTAATGAGTTGTAAAAGACTATGTTATCTCTGGAATGACGATGTAATAACGACCTTTGTATCTGTGTACTTCATCTTAAACTGTGGATGCTAGCATTTGATCCACGGACTAGCATTGCAATCACAAGGACCTTTACCTTATAAAGGTGGGGTCTTACAAGTTGCTTCAATATGGATCAACCTCAAGAAGGGAAAGCTCAAGATGCACCATCTCTATAAGATCTCATGATTGAAGCTTGCTATCCTCGTGATCATGGAGTGATGAAGACAAGTTCAAGAAGAGTTTTCCCCATGGAGGATGGGGGAGCAATTTGCAAGTTTTCATCAAGCGAGAGCGAGCAAGAGCAAACAAGAAAGGTGTTTCCACTTGAGAAGAACAAGACGGTCTACATAAAGTTCAAGTGGAATGCTAAAGGCAAAGGTATGATCTTGATAGGGCTTCTCTTTTGTCGGTCTCGTGTTGTTAGTTGAGAGACCTAGTTTAGGATAGATAGCCCTACTATCAAGAGGGGCTCTCAAGCGGGTGTCTCGATTGCATCGTTCAGAGAGAGCTCAAACCTTTACATACATAACATCATATTTTTTGGTTGTTATTTGGATCTTGTCCATGATAGGATCTAGAGCTTGTGGTCATCATCATAACATGCTCTAGTTCATCAAATAAGGATTTCCCTTGCATACCTTATTGTGGTTCTTGATCATGCGGGTTTTTCTGGCTCCACACCTTGGGACATATCTCACATATATATACTTAATTTTTTATCCCTTGGTGGTATCCAGTATTTCACATTTTGATGGGTTCTAGTTGGTTTTATCTTTCCAACAAATTTGGTTTCATCCCAATCAGAGTTTTCAAGCTCAACTTCTTGTATTTTGGGTTTTGGAGGTTTTACCGGTTCATCGATTCTAGAGAGGTCATACCACTCTCCATTTTGTTTTATCCTTACATGTTGGACTATGATGTTTCTTTGCATAATCTTGTAGAGCTTGTCGTTCTCTTCAAAAGAGTCCAAGATCATCAAAAACAGAGTCCGAAATCAAAAGTTATTAAACTTTTCGTGCAATGTTGTCCTGCGTTTTTGCTTGAGCGGAAGTTCTGGCCCAAGCTCCGACCCAAGTTCCGGTAAGGTTCAGTAACTTGTGTTTTTGATTTACCGAAAGTTCTGGTGGTGCGCGGATCTGGCCCAAATGATTAGTTTTTTCTTGTCCTATTTAAAGGGGGCTTCTTCCCCAATGGTTCCTCATCTTTTGAGCTTGTTTTTTCCCACCATTGTTGACCTATTTGAGCTTTCTTACCCCCTTTCCCTCCTATTATTCTTGAGGGAAAAGTGAGAGGAGATCTAGATCTACAACTCTACCAAATCATATCTCTTCTTAGTGAAGGAAATCTTGAGATATAGATTTTGGAGGAATTTGGGGTTCTTCTCTTGTGTTCTTCCTCTCTTATTCCCCCAATAGTTTTTGTATCTTTGGTGGAATTTAAGAGTGAAGGACTTTCCCTTGCATTTGGTGTATAGGTTTGAGTTCTCCTCGGAGATTCGGTGAGTTCAAGCTCTTGGGCTTGTTTCTCTTGGGTTCTTGGAACCCTAGACGGTTGTGTGGATTTGTGGTGAGTTCTTGGGGCATCCAATTGAGTTATGGAGATTCCTCAAGCTTGTGGCCTGTTGTGGATTGTTCTTGGGGGCTCCAATTGCTGTGGAGATTCCTCAAGTTTGTGGACTTTGTGGTGTTTCTTGGGAGCCCTCCAATTGAGTTTTGGAGATTACCCCAAGCCTTGTACGGGTTTGGTGACCGCCCTCAAGTGTTCCTTAGTGGATCGTGAGTAGGCCTTTGTGGAGAGGTCACGGGAGAATAGGATGAGCCTTTTGTGGCGTCGTTTATTTGCGTGCTTTCGCATCTGGGGTGAGGCCTTGTGTGGCGTTGGGTGTGCATCGGGCCACCACACCTCGAGGTGAGCCACTTGTGGCGTTGGAAGAGCATTGCGCCATCGCACCTCTCCAACGGAGGCGTAGCTTCTTTGGAAGTGAACTTCAGGATAAAAATCTTTGTCTCCGCATTCATCGGTTATCTCTCAACCGAGCCCTTTACTTATGCAATTTACATTATGATAGCCATCGTGCTTGAAGTATTATATCTTGCTATTTCCTTGTTACTTGTCTTGCTTAGCATAAGTTGTTGTTGCACTTAGGTGAACCTAGTGTTTGTAGGTTTTGTGCTCTATAAATTAAACATTAGTTTTATTCCGCATTTACTAGAGCCTAAACTGTAATAATTTTAAAAAGCCTATTCACTCCCCCTCTAGGCGACGTCCGTTGCACTTTCACTTAGTTTTCCCGCACAACGGCGGGGATGGAGAAGGCGCACAGATCTATGGGTACATGCAAGGTGGAAGAAGGAGGTCGAGCGATATAAGGGACTTTCTGATCGTGTGCATATGTTGGTGTCTGATGTTTTCTCTCCACTACATAGAAACTTATTTATATGTATGAGATTTGTTGGGTGGAAATAGAAGGTTTCATGATTTTGTGAAAAATGTTGGGGCGAAGGAACTTAGTGCAAGCGTGACATTGACAATTGGCAAGAGAAAGCTAGAAGATTGAGAAGAAAACTCAAATGGTGGCACATGCACACGGACATAGAAGGTGTTCACACGAGAGATAAAATTGGATTTTTTAACTAAGCTTGTCTGTTGGATAAAGTAGTGTGAAATAACTTCTTTTTGTTAGTATAAATACACTTAAAGTATATTTTGATGGTAGTTTGAAAATTTTGTTGAGAGATGAGGAAGTTAAGTGGAGACATGACAAAAAAATTAAAAAAATCACCTTAGGGTCATTTGAAAGAAAATGAAGAATCATAGTAGTGTCGTGTTGAATAATGGTGTTGAGATCCATAGTCAATCCTATTTTTGATAGGACGGATTGAAAATCGAGTCCAATTTACATGTTTGAAGAAGGAAGGCGTGTTTATGACCCATGGACGGTCTAAGTGTTGATATGAAGATTTCCTCAAACAACTATTTGGACTTTCTGAGGTGACAACTTTGAGACTGAATTGAATTGAATTTGAATATATTAATGAAGAGGACAAAAATTTCTTGAATAAATCTCTAGAATGATTTAAGGAAGTGATTTTGATATGAAACATAATGAAGTTGTTGGTCTAGATGGCATGACAACTGATTTCTGTCGGGTCTTCTAGGAGGGAATTAATCATGATTTAAAAGAGGTCTTTGGTGCTTTCCATGCTATAATGCTACATGTTGTGATATTAAATCATGGGATTGTTGCTCTGACTCTCAAAGTCCTTAACGATGAAGTTATCCATGGAATATACCTATAGTTTACTAAATGTTATTTATAGAATACTAACAAAAGTATTGACAAACATGTTAGGATCAAATATTCACGAAGTGTTTGCGAGCATTCTCTTAGTGTAAGTGATAATGCACGAAATTCACCAGATGAAAATGTAATGAGTGCTTCTCATAACTTATTTTGACATAGTATATGAGAAAGTTAACTGGGCCTTTCTATATTAGAGGATGCAAGCAAAAGGTTATGCATTCATATGGTGTATTTGGGAAATCTTATTAATGCAAAGAGGTTCGCAAATTCATAGTGGTAGAGATGCAAAACAAACCAGAGGGGTGGAGAGATACTTTATATCCATAGGTGATAGGGCTATACTCATTAATGCATGTTTAAGTAGTGTGCCTTTGTACATGCTATTTTTTATAGAGACCCCCAAACACAATCCTAAGAGAATAAATTATGATAGCCATCATTTGTGATGATAACAAAAATCATTTAGGTAACAACATGATATGTGGTTTGTGTGCCTAAATATTGTGGTGAAATCGATATTCAGAAACTACCTATAATGAATCTGAGTTTGCTATGTAAATTGTTGTGGAAACTGAAGAACATTGAAGGTGCATGGAAGTAAGTTTTGTCAAACAAATATCTGAAGAAACATTGTCCTTTACTTATGTGAATAGAGGACTTGTTTCTTCTCATTTATGGCAAAGTTTAATGGAGATGAACCATGTCTTCTACTAGTAGTTTGCATCTAGGGCGATGAAAGATGGAGCTAAAACACTTGATCTATTTATGGTGATGGTTCACCCTTGACATCTTAGTTTCCCATATTTTATAGTATCTCCTTATCGAAATGACTATCAATGAAGAATGTGTAAGGCATGTGATGATCGTGTATCGGGTTTAGAAGAGCTTTATGTGGTGAAACTGTAAAACTACTAGGCAAGCTTAGATATTGATGTCTACGCACTTCTATTCTTGTAGACAGTTGTTGGGCCTCCAAATGCAGAGGTTTGTAGAACAACAACAAGTTTCCCTTAAGTGGATTACCCAAGGTTTATCGAACTCAGGGAGAAAGTGGTCAAAGGCATCCCTCTCAAGCAACCCTACAATCAAGATACAAGAAGTCTCTTGTGTCCCCAACACACCCAATACACTTGTCAGGTGTATAGGTGCACTAGTTCGGCGAAGAGATAGTGAAATACAAGCGGTAATGGTGCCATAAAATAGCTTGACGGTGAGGTAAAGACTAAAGGAAACAAGAAGAAAGCAAGCAAACATGCAACAAATCTAGTAGCAAACGGTGTTTCAATATTTAGAAACAAGGCATAGGGATCATACTTTCACTAGTGAACACTCTCTCATATAAATATCTTCTCTTAATGATATTATCCTGAACTACTCTTCGGTTGGACACTCTAATCCATGGTAGGGCTATAACAGCACACCTCAAAGTCCGTCTTCTCCATCTAGATAGCCCCACACTATCACCTTGAGCGCTAGATGGTTCCAACAAACACCACAATTTCATAAAGACATCCAACTCCAAATATAATCATGATAAATATTTATGAACTCTAGCCTAAGTGCCACCATGGCGTGCACGTTGTCACTTTCACACACGTGGGGAAAATCATAGATCTATTAAAGCTAGATGATTATTTATGTAGACTCTAGCCTAAGTGCCACCATGGCGTGCATGCTGTCACTTTCACACACATGGGGAGAGCAGAGATCTATTGAAGGACTTGAGTAGCAAGGTAGATCTACTTGATTACAAAGCTCATGACCACAACAAGATCATGCATAGAGAGAGATGAACACATAGCTACCGGTAGAGCCCTTAGCCTCGAAGGAGAACTACTCCCTCCTCATCATGGGAATCAACAACGGTGATGGAGATAGCGATGGACATCGATGGAGATGGTAGTGGAGATCGAAGGAGATGGCTCCGGGGGCACTTCCCCGTCCCGGCAGGGTGCCGAAACAGAGACTTTCTGTCCCCCGAATCTCCCCTTCGATGGCGACGGCACTGCAGAAATTTTCATGGCTTTCTGGTTGATGATTTAGGGTTTCTAAGTCGGGGGCTTCTTATAGGCGAAGGAGGCAAGATCAGTGGAGGGCCAGGGGGCCACACCCCCTGTGGGCGTGGCCAGGGTGGGACCCGCGCCCACCTAGGGTGTGGCCACCCTGGTGTCCTCCTCCATCTCGTCTTCGATTTCCGTATCGTTCAGGAAAAAATATGAAGTTTGGCTTTTGTCCCGTCCAATTCCGAGAATATTCATTTTTTAGCTTTCTGAAACCAAAACAGCAGAAAACATGCAACTAGCACTATGGAATCTTGTCAATATGTTAGTTCTAGAAAGTGTATAAAAATACCTCAAAGTGTAGACATAACATAGCAAAGTAGATACTAAACAAGCATGGAACATAAAAAATTATAGATACGTTTACGACGTATCAAGCATCCTCAAGCTTAACTCCTGCTCATCCTCGAGTAGGTAGGTGATAAAAAGAATAATTTTTGAGGTGACATGCACCATCAAAATCAAGAGCAAACCATTTGCAAGCAATGAAAGCTTGGATCAAAGAACTCTAAACATGAGCATGAAAGATGGAGTTCTAACAGTAAGACAAAGTAACTATGCATGCAAAATGAAAGGTTACAAACAAAGATCATGAATAACAATGCATTAAAAGACGTTTGTTTGTTTCACATATAGAAAACATAGCATAGTGGCATTCAGCTTGTCCCTCATAGAGTAGCAAATATATGATAGGACACCTTCAAAGTTCATAAGAGTGACTAGATACAAATAGTTCATGAGCAAGCAATATCAACAATATGAATCAATCAATAAGTTTTGGAACAATGCACATAGAAATAATAATGGCAACTATGCCCTCATAACTGGTAGCTAAAGGATAAAAGGTGGATACTCAATATAATAGTGGAAGAAAGGCCCTTCACAGAGGGAAGCAGGGATTTCAAATTTCATAAAGAGCTTCCAAAAATTATGGTACTTGTTAGCTTTCAGCTCTCATTGCCCCTATCATAAGCATCTTGAAGTGATTAAGGTTAAAGTGAACAAAATATGGAGTATATGCTTGACAAAGTATAAGTTGGCAATCTCATGTCCCTTGAATACGAGGGTCGCACCTCATGCTACTCAACTTTAGTCACCTGTAAGTTCTTGTCATAGTAAGTATATGTGTATCATAGAGAACCGCCAACGGGGTACCCCTTGCACATGATATAAGAGCTATCCCATAATCAAAATGACAAGGCAAGCAGGCAATGAGTGTAAGATCCCTCCTTTGTAAAGGAAAGGATCCCTGTGATTGCAATGCTAGTCCCTGGATCAATGCTAGCATCCACAGTTTAAGATGAAGTACACAGAAACAAAGGTCATTATTACATATCATTCTAGAGACAAACATAGTCTTTTACAACTCCATGGCCACAGGCCTAATACAAGAGTTCAAATATATAATAAGATAAATAAGTCTTCATCTTCATGTGCCACAGGCAAGCATGTTGAGTGTAGACTCATGACTCCTAATCATCATCAGAATATCCTGCAACATCACAAGTTACAGCCACAGTGGGTCAATACATTGGAATAGTATTGGCAAGTGATACCTTAGTAGAATATTGGTGGACTAAATACTATATGCATTTTGGCTAAGTGTAGCTTAGGCTTGCTTTGCTCAAAATAGGTTTTGCCTATCAGTTGAAAACACTAAGTTTTTCTTTGTCAAAAACTTTCCCAAGGAACCACCAATAGACATTGGGGTCCTTCACCCTTGTTCAACCACAAGTTTTACTTAGAAATTGGGATGAGGAGATTCTTGATAGCTTCCATGTCTTGATGCTCAAGTTGTCTAATACCAGGGACATGGCTAAATACTTAGATTCTTCCATCTGCAGAGGTTGTGCACTTTCCCCACGAGACTTGATTTTCACCAAGACAGGACCTTTCAGAAGCCTTCCCTTAGACCAAATGGACGCGCTCCAACCTATCATCCCACTACCACCAAATGTCCAAATGGCTAAGTTATTGCAACCTATATGATCCAGGCAGAGCCCATATTGCCAAGTGGCTGCACTAGAAGCTTCTTAACATTTGGCCTCTCAAATCCCTTTGTTCCTGGGTGGCTTTCCACAAGTGAGATACACAAGGTAAACCATAGAAATGGGCCTTGTGTAACCACTCAACATAAACCATTCCTTCCATTCTACCCAGGTGTTTCATTCACTTAGTTGTTTTATTAAGAAAACACATAGTCCAAAGACTTAGAAATATTTATTCATAGCATGAATATAACCACCCTTGGTTGCTACTAGCTAGGCTAAGCATGGCATTGATAATACTTAGAAATAATTCTAGCAATTCTACAACTACTAGGATTTCCCAAGCATAGCATATAGATCAAAATTATCCATGCAAGACTAGCAAAATATTTCTAATGCATATTTGAAAACATAGGAATAAATCATTAAGCACCACTTGCCTTGGTAGTTTGGAGAGTAGCTACAATCCTCACAATCACAATCACTATTTGCACCAAAATCTACACATAAAATGGTAGCACCAAATCACATACAAAATAAATACAAGCAAAAATATATGGATGCATGCAATATGATATGTGATGATTTTCTATACTCAACAAGACAAGTGCACAGTACTGATTCATAAACAAGTTCAAAACTTGCCAAACAACCTTTATTTGAACATTAAAATATTTTTCAAATAATTGTTATTCACAAAATAGGCCTACACATGTTTCTGTAAAAATAACCATTTTAACAGAAACAAAACATTAAACACATTGCATATATGGAAAGGGATTTCTCCCCTGATTCCATTGATATAAAATTTGTCAAATTTGGACGTGGGAATCAAAAGTTATGAATTTATCAAGTTTAAACATCTAATAGATATAAAATCTGATTTTAAATCAAAGAACTGGCCACGCGGCAGCGTCTGATTGGACGATACCGCTTCGCACCGGATCACGCTCGGCTACCGTTGGATCTAACTAAACATGCACGGCTCAGATTTAAACTTACCTCTTCGTCGCAGATCTAATCTTACACGTTAGATCTAAATCCTACGGTGCTCGATCAAACTGCCAAAGACTGGCGGCGCGGTGGCTACAGGGGGGTTTGGGGTCGTCGGATATGCTTACCAGGCTCGCGGTGGTGTGCTGAAGCTCAACATGGCGGTGGCTTGTCAAGGGGCGCACAGATGCAGTGGCAGGGTCTCATCGGAGTTGCTGGCGGAGCCGGGTTCGTGTGGACAGCGACGTTGACGACGTTCGGGATCGTCCTAGCACAAGTCAGTGGTGTCAGCAGCTACGCAAGGACACGGCGGACCTAATAGCATGAATGAGGGGTCAAGGGGCGCACGAGTTTTACCTAAATCGTTGGTCGGAGTTGAGCGGCGGCTCTGGCGTTCGCGGGCGTGAATGAAGACGGTGACCTGGGTCATGAGCAGACAAACTAGAGGTGTCAGCAGATGCGTAAGGACACGAGGGTCATGCTCGTTTGAACCAAAAGCAGAGGGGCGGTCGGAGCTCACCGTAATCGCTTGCCGGAGTTCGTCGGGCAGCGGCGGTGCAGTTCGAAATACTGGCAGCCTGGTGGCGAGGTGAGCGTGCTGTGTGGGGGGAAATGACCGTGGTGGCGAGGTGATTAAGTAGCCAGGAGGGGCGAGGGAATTACGCAGCAGATCAATGCCAATTAAGCGAGGAATCAACGTGGTGTTTCTGGAGGAAACGGCGGTGGCGACGGGATCTGCGCGCGCGGGGGTGGAGAAGAAGGTGCTGACCTGGCTCGGGCCCAGTGGCAGTGTCTGCGGGGTAGTGCGGGTGCGGGTGAGAGAGAGAGAAGGGGGAAACCCGGGTGGGCTGGCTTTTGGGCCATTTCTGCTATTGGGCTAGAATAGTGGCACCGGCCTTTTTCCTTTTCTTTACTCCTTTTCTATTTCTGTTTGATTTTCCAGGAATCAATTTCAAATGATTTTAAATATGTTTGAATTCAAACTCTTTTTGGATTTTTATAAAATGTATCGTGCACATTTTTAAGAATAGAACCATGCTGTTTCACTTAAACTTGCATTGGTCCTTTGGGGTTTTAAAATAAACAGAGCCTTTACTAATGTTTTATTAATGATATAAAAATTGTTTTAAAGACATATATTTTTTTTAAAAATTGTTCAAGCCTTGGAACACTTCATACTACCATAGGATCAAATATAGCTGGTTTAAACAGACCATCTCATGAAAGAGAGTATCAATGGGTTAAAAGTTTTGTTCACATAAAATAATGAGAACATTTGCTCCTGTTCTTGGAATGGTTTAGAAAATGGAACCCTGTATGATCATGAATGCATGGATGATATGCATGAGTTTTGAAACATGATTTTAGGGATGTTACAAATCTAACCCCCTTAAGGTGAATCTCGCCCTCGAGATTCGGGTTGGCTAGCAAATAGGTGAGGGTGGTCTTTCCGAAGATCATCTTCTCTTTCCCATGTTGCTTCTTCTTCGGAATGATGGTTCCATTGAACTTTGCAGAATTTGATAGTCTTAGTCCGTGTAACTCTTTCTGCAGTCTCAAGAATCTTGATAGGTTTCTCTTCATAAGTGAGGTCGCTCTCCAATTGAACCTCTTCCAAAGGTATAGTATCCTTCAAAGAAGTCTCTTCCATTTCCGGATGGCATTTCTTAAGCTGACTCACATGAAACACATTATGAACAGCTGACAAAGACTCTGGCAATTTAATCTCATAAGCCACTTCTCCTTTACGACTCAGAATCTTGAATAGTCCAACATATCTTGGGGCCAATTTACCTTTGACACCAAACCTCTTCACTCCACGAAGTGGTGACACTCTAAGATAAGCTCTGTCACCTACTTCATAGGTGACTGTTGGAATTATGCCCTAGAGGCAATAATAAAGATGTTATTATTATAATTATTGTTCATGATAAAGTTTATATTCCATGCTAGAATTGTATTAAGCGGAAACTTTAATACTTGTGTGGTTTGTGAACAACACCGTGTCCCTAGTACGCCTCTATGGACTAGCTCATTGATCAATGATGGTTAAGGTTTCCTAACCATAGACATGAGTTGTCAATTGATAATGAGATCATATCATTGGGAGAATGATATGGTGGACAGACCCAAACTAAGCGAAGCAATTAGATCGTGTCATTGTGTTCATCTTTGCGAAGCTTTTCTTATGTCAAATATTGTATTCCTTAGACCATGAGATAATGCAACTCCCTGGTATCGGAAGAAATCTTTGAGGTCATCAAACGTCATCCTATGAGAGGGTGATCATAAAGGTGTCTCTCAGGTGATCGGAAAGTATCTGTTGGGTTGTATGTATCGAGATGGAATTTGTCCCTCCCAAGTCGGAGAGATATACTTCGGGCCCACTCGGTAATCGATATCAACACCGCTTGCAAGCATGTGGTTAAGGAGTTAATCACAAAGTGATATCGGATTACGGAACGAGTAAAGTACTTGCTGTGAACGAGATTGAACTAGGTATGACGATACCGACGATCGAATCTCGGGCAAGTAAAATATCGCGAGACGAAGGGAATATATATATGGGAATGATTGAATCCTGGCATCGTGGTTCATCCGATATGATCATCGATGAATGTGTGGGAGTCAATATGGGTGCCCAGACCCCGCTGTTGATTATTGATAGAAGATCATGTCTGCATATTCTCGAACCCGCAGGGTCACACACTTAACGTGTCTCGACGCTAGGATAGATTGGATAATTGGTTTGTGAATTTTTGTTCGGAGTCTCGAATGGGATCCGGGACATCACTAGAGGTTCCGGAATGGTCCGGAGAATAAGATTCATATAAGGCAGTGCAGTTTTTGGAGTTCGGAATTGTTCCGGGTTAATCAGTATTGTACCGGAAGCTTCTAGAAACTTCCGGAAGGGGGCCAACATGGTCCCACCTTCCGGGAGGGGGCATGGGCCTATGAGGGAGTGTCCTGGCCGCATTGGGCCAGGGGCACAAGGCCCCATAGGGCCCAGCCGATTCTAGATAGATTTAACTCGTTTAAATCTAGGGATAGAATTTCTAGATAAGGGGAGAGTTTAAATCGTTTAAACTAGAGATAGGCTTGGAGGAGGGGCTAGGGCTGGCCGCCGCCACCCCCTCTATATATAGAGGGCTGGTGCGCCCCCTCCCCCCTACACACATCTCCCTCCAAGCCCTAGTAGCCCTGCTGCCTTCCTCTCTCCCTCCCGACTGTTTGTAGGCGAAGCCCTGCAGCAGAAATTCTCCACCATATACACCACGCCGTCGTGCTGTAGATCCAATCCATCTCTCCACCATACTTGCTGGTCCGAGGAAGGAGGAGACGTCGAGGTGCTGCATGTGTGCATCTCACGGAGGCACCGCCACTTGTGGTGCTAGATCGGATCGGATCGCGAGGAGGAGAAGCGAGTACGACTACATCACCCATGTTCCGACGAACGTTCCGCTGTGCAAATCTTCAAGGGTATGAAGATCTAACCCAATCTCTCTCGTTGTTTGCATCTCCTAGATTAGATCTTGGCTTTCCCTCTGTTCGCTTCCGTAGAAAATTTTGATTTACTATGTTGCGAAACCCTTCAGTGGTATCAGAGCTAGATCTATGCGTAGATGTGTTTCACGAGTAGAACGCAACATGGTTGTTGCGGGCGTTGATGTTTTCTGTTGCAAGCCTCTTGTTTGTGTTCTTCTTATGACGCGGGATAGTGAGATTGAAGCGGTCCAGGCCAACCTTACGCGACGTCGTTCGCGAGACCGGCTCCGCACTTGACGTGTGGCTTGTACCACACATGCGGCTGGTGGATGTCAGTTTCTCTCACTATAGTTGTCATGGGATTAACACCGGAGTTTGGCAACCATAATATCACCGTTGTGTCTTTCCGTAGGTAAGAATCGTTCTTAGCATCTACTCCCATAAGCCACGTAAAACGTGCAACAACAAAGTAGAGGCGTCTAACTTGTTTTTGCAGGGAGTGTTTTCTGTGATATGGTATGGCCCAAGATGTGATGTGTATAATGTATGCGATGATCATGTTTTGTAATGTTTCATGACTTGCATGTCGATGAGTACACAACCGGCAGGAGCCATATGGTTGTCTTTATAATTGTGTATGACCTGCGAGTCAACTTCTTATACGCCATGTAATAGCTTTACTTTATCGCTAAGTAGTTAGCAATAGTTGTAGTTGCTATTCGTGGTGGAGGCAATCATGGTGGAGTGATGGAGATCATGCCGGAACGCACAAGATGGAGATCATTGCGCGAAGATTGGCTATACCATGTCACATAAAGTTATATGCATGTGATGTTTATCCTTTTATGTATCTTATCATGCTTAGATCGCGACGGTAGCATTATAAGATGATTCCTCACTTAAAGATCAAGATAAAACTGTGTTCTCCCCAAGTATGCACCGTTGCGAAAGTTCGTCGTGTCCAAGCATCACGTGATGATCGGGTGCTATAGACTCTACGCTCACATACAACGGGTGCAAGCCAGTTTTGCACACGCGGAAATACTCGGGTTTGACTTGACGAGCCTAGCATGTACAGACATGGCCTCGGAACACATGAACCGAAAGGTTAAGCATGAGTCATATGAATGATATGATCGACACTTCGTTGTCCACCATTGAAGCCACATCTCTTCTCGTGAAGATCGGATTAGGTGTGGTGAATTTGGATCATGTTCACTAAACAACTTGAGGGATGTTGAATTTAGTGGGAGTTCATCTAGTAATTTGATTAAGTTGAACTATTTATCATGAACATAGTCTAAATTGTACTTGCAAATACTGTAGATCACATGGCCAAGTCCAACTTCAACTTCAACGTTTTTGCTGAGAAAGAAAACCTTAGAAACAATGGGTCTAACTTCACCAACTGGTTCCGCAATCTAAGAATCATTCTGTCTGGAGGACAAAAGGACTATGTCCTTGAGAAAGCGTTAGGTAACCCCCCTGCTGCAACTGTGCCGACTGATGAGAAAGCTGTCTATCAGTCGCGCAAAGATGATTATGGTGTGATTAAGAGCACCATGTTGTTTGCTATGGAACCGGAACTTCAAAATCGTTTTGAAAACTATCCCGGGCCCTTTGAGATTCTCGAAGAGTTGAAAACCATGTTTCAGACTCAGGCTCGTTCTGAGAGATATGAGATCTCTGAGAAGTTCTTTAACTGCAAGATGGAGGAAGGGAGTTCCGTTAGTGAGCACGCCATTAAGATGTCGGGCTACACTCAACGCCTTGAGCAACTGGACTGCAAGATTCCAGAGGAGCTCAAGATTGACAGGGTTCTGCAATCACTCCCTCCCAGCTACAAGAGTTTTGTAGTGACTCATAATCAGATTGGTTCCACTGATACGATCACCGAGCTCTTCGCAAAGCTGAAGGCTGCGCAGGTGGACATCAAGAAGGATAATCATGTGTTGATAGTCAACAAGCCCTCCTTTAATAAAGGTAAAGGTGCAAAGAAGCCCTTCAAGAAAGGCGGCGGCAAACGCGTTGCCCCTGCTGAGAAGAAGCTCAAGTCTGGTCCCAAGCCGGACACTGAGTGCTTCTATTGCAAGGACAAGGGTCACTGGAAGCGCAACTGTCCGAAGTACTTAGCGGACAAGAAGGCTGGCACCATCAAAGGTATATTTGATATACATGTTATTGATGTTTTCCTTACTAGCCCTCGTTGTAGTGCCTGGGTATTTGATACCGGTTCAGTTGCTAATATTTGTAACTCGAAACAGGAGCTGCGGAATAGACGGCGGCTTGCGAGGGATGAGGTGACGATGCGCGTTGGCAACGGATCAAGAGTTGATGTGATGTCCGTCGGCACGCTCTCCTTAGTTTTACCTTCGGGATTAGTTTTAAACCTTAATAAATGTTATTATGTGCCTGCGTTGAGCATGAACATTATTTCTGGATCGTGTTTATTGCAAGACGGTTATTCATTTAAATCGGAGAATAATGGTTGTTCTATTTATATGAGTAACATCTTTTATGGTCATGCACCTCTTGTGAGTGGTTTATTTCTTCTAAATCTCGAAAGGGATGAAACACACACATCCATAACATTGAGGCTAAGAGATGCAAAGTAGATAGTGATAATACTACTTATTTGTGGCACTGTCGTCTAGGTCATATTGGAGTAAAGCGCATGAAGAAACTCCATTCTGATGGACTTTTGGAGTCTCTTGATTTTGAATCATTTGACACATGCGAACCATGCCTCATGGGCAAGATGATCAAAACCCCGTTCTCCGGTATGATGGAGCGAGCAACGGACTTGTTGGAAATCATACATACCGATGTATGCGGACCGATGAGTGTTTCGACGCGCGGTGGATATCGCTATTTTCTCACTTTTACCGATGACTTAAGTAGATATGGGTATATCTATTTAATGAAACATAAATCTGAAACGTTTGAAAAGTTCAAAGAATTTCAGAATGAAGTGGAGAACCATCGTAACAGAAAGATTAAGTTTCTACGATCCGATCGTGGGGGCAAATATTTGAGTTATGATTTTCTCACGCATCTCAAAGCAAGTGGAATCGTTTCACAACTCACGCCACCCGGAACACCACAGCGCAATGGTGTGTCTGAACGCCGGAATCGAACCCTATTAGATATGGTCCGATCGATGATGTCTCTTACTGATTTGCCGTTATCATTTTGGGGTTATGCATTAGAAACCGCTACATTCACTTTAAATAGGGCTCCATCTAAATCGGTTGAGACGACACCGTATGAACTGTGGTTTGGTGCTAAACCTAAGTTGTCGTTTCTTAAAGTTTGGGGATGCGAAGCTTACGTCAAGAAGTTGATGCCGGACAAGCTCGAACCCAAAGCGGAGAAATGCGTCTTCATAGGATACCCTAAGGAAACTATTGGGTATACCTTCTATCACAGAACCGAAGGCAAAGTGTTTGTCGCAAAGAACGGTTCCTTTCTTGAGAAGGAGTTTCTCTCGAAAGAAGTGAGTGGGAGGAAAGTAGAGCTAGACGAGGTTATTGAACCTTCTCTTGAATTGGAGAGTAGCACAGCACCTGAAATTGTTCCAGTGCCGCCTGCACCAACAATAGAGGAAGCTAATGACAAGGATCATAAAGCTTCAGACGATGCTGCTACTGAACGTCGCAGGTCGACAAGGTCGCGTGCCCCTCCTGAGTGGTACGGCAACCCTGTCTTGACTGTCTTGTTAGTAGAAGACAGTGAACCTACGAACTATGAGGAAGCGATGATGAGCCCAGACTCTGAGAAATGGCTAGAAGCCATGAAATCCGAATTGGGATCCATGAGCGAAAACCAAGTATGGACTTTGGTGGACCCTCCTAGCGACCGAAAGGCCGTTGAGTGCAAATGGATCTTCAAAAGGAAAACGGACGTGGATGGTAATGTTACCGTCTATAAAGCACGGCTTGTTGCGAAAGGTTTTCGACAAGTTCAAGGTGTTGACTACGATGAGACTTTCTCTCCCGTAGCGATGTTTAAGTCCATTCGGATTTTATTAGCAATTGCTGCGTTTCATGATTATGAAATATGGCAAATGGATGTCAAGACTGCTTTCCTCAATGGCAACATTGATGAAGAGTTGTATATGATGCAACCCGAAGGTTTTGTCGATCCTAAGGATGCTAATAAAGTATGCAAACTTCAGCGTTCCATTTATGGACTGAAGCAAGCATCTCGGAGTTGGAACCTTCGTTTTGATCAAGTGATCAAGAGCTTTGGATTTGTTCCAAATTGCTACGAAGCTTGCATCTACAAGAAAGTGAGTGGGAGCTCGGTGACGTTTCTGGTACTATATGTGGATGACATATTGATTATTGGAAATGACATCAACATGCTTAACGATGTGAAGAGTTATTTGAACAAGTGTTTTTCAATGAAAGACCTAGGTGAAGCTGCTTATATATTGGGCATCAAAATCTATAGAGATAGACAAAGACGCCTGATAGCTTTAAGCCAGAGTACATACCTAGACAAAGTTCTGAAAAGGTTCAGAATGGATAAGGCATTGAAAGGTTCAGTGCCTATGTTGTCAGGTAAGATATTGAGCAAGGCTCAGTGTCCAGCTACGGTAAATGATAGGGAAGCTATGAGCAAAGTGCCTTATGCCTCGGCCATAGGTTCCATCATGTATGCCATGCTGTGTACGAGACCGGATGTGTCCAATGCTCTTAGTTTGACGAGCAGATATCAAAGTGATCCAGGAGTGGAACACTGGACAGCCGTGAAGAACATCCTAAGGTACCTAAATAGGACTAAAGAAATGTTCTTAGTCTATGGGGGTGATGAACAGCTCGTCGTAAAAGGTTACGTCGATGCTAGTTTCGACACCGACAAGGATGATCATAAATCTCAGACAGGATACATGTATATTTTGAATGGAGGAGCTGTGAGCTGGAGAAGCTGCAAGCAAAGCGTGATCGCGGGATCTACAGTAGAAGCGGAATACATGGCTGCTGCAGAAGCGTCAAGTGAAGGAGTTTGGATCAGAAACTTCATCACTGAGCTTGGCGTGGTTCCAAGTGCATTGGACCCACTAGAGATATTGTGTGACAACACTGGCGCCATAGCACTCGCTAAGGAACCAAGATATCATCCAAAGACCAAGCATATCAACCGCAAGTTTCATATAATCCGAGATTATATAGCAGATGGAGATCTGAAGATCAGCAAAGTACATACAGATCTGAATGTCGCAGATCCATTGACTAAACCTCTTCCACGTGTAAAACATGATCAGCACCTCAGTGCCATGGGTGTGAGATTGTTGCCAAATGTAAACTAGATTATTGACTCTAGTGCAAGTGGGAGACTGTTGGAATTATGCCCTAGAGGCAATAATAAAGATGTTATTATTATAATTCTTGTTCATGATAAAGTTTATATTCCATGCTAGAATTGTATTAAGCGGAAACTTTAATACTTATGTCGTTTGTGAGAACACCGTGTCCCTAGTACGCCTCTATGGACTAGCTCATTGATCAATGATGGTTAAGGTTTCCTAACCATAGACATGAGTTGTCAATTGATAATGAGATCATATCATTGGGAGAATGATATGGTGGACAGACCCAAACTAAGCGAAGCAATTAGATCGTGTCATTGTGTTCATCTTTGCGAAGCTTTTCTTATGTCAAATATTGTATTCCTTAGACCATGAGATAATGCAACTCCCTGGTATCGGAAGAAAGCTTTGAGGTCATCAAACGTCATCCTATGAGAGGGTGATCATAAAGGTGTCTCTCAGGTGATCGGAAAGTATCTGTTGGGTTGTATGTATCGAGATGGAATTTGTCCCTCCCAAGTCGGAGAGATATACTTCGGGCCCACTCGGTAATCGATATCAACACCGCTTGCAAGCATGTGGTTAAGGAGTTAATCACAAAGTGATATCGGATTACAGAACGAGTAAAGTACTTGCTGTGAACGAGATTGAACTAGGTATGACGATACCGACGATCGAATCTCGGGCAAGTAAAATATCGCGAGACGAAGGGAATATATATATGGGATTGATTGAATCCTGGCATCGTGGTTCATCCGATATGATCATCGATGAATGTGTGGGAGTCAATATGGGTGCCCAGACCCCGCTGTTGATTATTGATAGAAGATCATGTCTGCATATTCTCGAACCCGCAGGGTCACACACTTAACGTGTCTCGACGCTAGGATAGATTGGATAATTGGTTTGTGAATTTTTGTTCGGAGTCTCGGATGGGATCCGGGACATCACGAGAGGTTCCGGAATGGTCCGGAGAATAAGATTCATATAAGGCAGTGCAGTTTTTGGAGTTCGGAATTGTTCTGGGTTAATCGGTATTGTACCGAAAGCTTCTAGAAACTTCCGGAAGGGGGCCAACGTGGTCCCACCTTCCGGGAGGGGGAATGGGCCTATGAGGGAGTGTCCTGGCCGCATTGGGCCAGGGGCACAAGGCCCCATAGGGCCCAGCCGATTCTAGATAGATTTAACTCGTTTAAATCTAGGGATAGAATTTCTAGATAAGGGGAGAGTTTAAATCGTTTAAACTAGAGATAGGCTTGGAGGAGGGGCTAGGGCTGGCCGCCGCCACCCCCTCTATATATAGAGAGCTGGTGCGCCCCCTCCCCCTACACACATCTCCCTCCAAGCCCTAGTAGCCCTGCTGCCTTCCTCTCTCCCTCCCGACTGTTTGTAGGCAAAGCCCTGCAGCAGAACTTCTCCACCATATACACCATGCCGTCGTGCTGTAGATCCAATCCATCTCTCCACCATACTTGCTGGTCCGAGGAAGGAGGAGACGTCGAGGTGCTGCACGTGTGCATCTCACGGAGGCACCGCCACTTGTGGTGCTAGATCGGATCGGATCACGAGGAGGAGAAGCGAGTACGACTACATCACCCACGTTCCGACGAACGTTCCGCTGTGCGAATCTTCAAGGGTATGAAGATCTAATCCAATCTCTCTCGTTGTTTGCATCTCCTAGATTAGATCTTGGCTTTCCCTCTGTTCGCTTTCGTAGAAAATTTTGATTTACTATGCTGCGAAACCCTTCAGTGACCTCTCTACGCTTTGGATCTGCGTAGCTCTTTTGTCGGGACTATGCTACCTTCAATCTGTCCTTAACTAGCTTGACTTTCTCTTCAGCCTCTTTGATGAGTTCTGGTCCAAACAAACTTATTTCTCCCACACCATTCCATAGCAATGGGGTGGTACACTTTCTCCCATAGAGAAACTCAAATGGTGCCATCTCAATACTGGCTTGATAGCTGTTATTGTAAGAAAATTCTGCGTAAGGCAGACTTTCATCCCAACTGGCTCCATAGTCTAGAGCACATGCTCTCAACATATCTTCAAGAATATGATTAGTCCTTTCTGTCTGTCCATTAGTCTGAGGATGAAATGCAGTGCTGAATTCCAACCTCGTTCCCAATGACTCATGTAGCTGCCTCCAAAAATGAGAAGTGAATTGGGTTCCCCTATCAGACACAATACTCTTGGGTACTCCATGTAGACATACAATTCTGCTCATATAGATCTTGGCTAACTTAGCACTTGTATAAGTTGTCTTCATGGGTATAAAATGAGACACTTTAGTTAAGCGATCCACTACTACCCAAATAGAATCATATCCTGACCTGGTCCTTGGTAATCCGGTAATGAAATCCATACCAATCTTGTCCCACTTCCAATCAGGAATAGGTAGTGGTTGTAACAATCCTGCTGGTTTCTGATGTTCCGCTTTCACTCTACTACATACATCACACAAAGCAATATGTTCGGCGATGTCCTTCTTGAGATTATTCCACCAAAATATTTCCTTCATATCCATGTACATTTTGGTGTTACCCGGATGAATGAAATATGGTGAGTTGTGTGCTTCTTGTAAAATCAGTTTCCGTAGCTCCGGATCTTGCGGAACACAGATACGTTTTCCATGCCATAAAGTACCCTGCTCGTCTTCATGGAATCCTTTGGCTTTTCCCTTGCCAATCTTCTCCTTAATCTCTTCAATTTCCTTATCCGTCTTTTGGGCTTCTTTGATCTTGTCCAACAAAGTAGGTTGAACATCCAAAGACATGAGATGTCCTTTAGGCACAATCTCCAATCTAAGATCTCTAAATTGGGCACACAGATCATCTGGCAATTCTCCCTTTGTAAGGCCATTCACAAAAACCTTACGGCTTAGAGCATCCGCTACAACATTTGCTTTACCGGGGTGGTATTGCAAACTCAAGTCATAGTCCTTGATGAGTTCTAGCCATCTTCTTTGTCTCATGTTAATTTCCTTCTGGGTGAAGATATACTTCAAACTCTTGTGATCTGTGAACACTTCACAACGCTTTCCCAAAAGATAATGTCTCCATGTTTTGAGTGCATGGACAACAGAGGCTAACTCTAAATCATGAGTAGGATAGTTCACTTCATGAGTTTTGAGTTGTCTCGAGGCATAAGCCACAACTTTCCCTTCTTGCATAAGTACTGCACCTAATCCATGATGAGATGCATCACAATATACTTGGAAATCTTTCTCCAAATCTGGCAGACATAAGACTGGTGCTGTCACTAGTCTCTTCTTTAATTCTTGAAAACTGAGTTCACAACCTTCAGACCAAGCAAACTTCTTGTCTTTATTTAGCAATTATGTCATAGGTTTTGCTATCTTGGAGAAATTCTCAATAAATCTTCTGTAATATCCTACCAAGCCAAGGAAACTACAAACCTCCTTTACTGACTTAGGAGATTCCCATTCAGTTACAGCTGAAACTTTATCAGGATCAATTGCTACACCATCTCCTGACACAACGTGTCCAAGAAATCCAACCTCATTTAACCAAAATTCACACTTGCTGAATTTGGCATACAACTTATGCTCTCTAAGCTTCTCAAGTATCAAACACAAATGTCCTTCATGCTCCTCTTTGCTCTTGGAGTAGATTAGAATGTCATCGATGAATACGACAACAAACTTGTCAAGGAACTCCATGAACACTTTGTTCATCATATTCATGAAGTATGCTGGTGCATTGGTCAAACCAGATGGCATCACGGTATACTCATACAATCCATACCTTGTGGTGAAAGCTATCTTAGGTATGTCTTGTTCTCTTATCTTGAGCTGGAAATAACCTGACCGGAGATCAATCTTTGAGAACACACAAGCTCCTTCTAGCTGATCAAACAAGTCATTGATTCTAGGCAAAGGGTATTTGTTCTTGATAGTCACCTCATTGAGTGAACGGTAATCTATGCATAACCTTTGACTTCTATCTTTCTTTTCCACAAACAAAACTAGTGCTCCCCAAGATGAAGAACTTGGTTGGATAAATCCTTTTTGCAACTGTTCTCCAGGTTGCTTCTTGAGTTCTTTCAACTCATCAACTGACATCTTATACGGTCTTTTTGCTATTGGTCCAGATCCTGGTAGCAAATCAATAAGAAACTCCACATCTCTATCTGGTGGCATTCCCGACAATTCTTCCGGAAACACATATGGATACTCACTCACAATAGGCACACTGTCAATGCTAACCCCCTTAAGAGAATTTAGCTTACTCCCTTTTGATTCAAAGTTAGACTTGAATCTTATCCGTTTCTTTTCCGGGGTTGTGAGTGCAATAGTACGATTAGCACAATCTAAAACTCCTTCATATTTGGTCATCCAATCCATTCCCAAAATTACATCCAGTCCTTGGGAATCTAGGATTATCATACTCACTAGAAACTTATGCTTTCCAAATTCTATTACTATATCCCGGCATCCAAGACTTACTATCATATCTCCACGTGGAGAACTTACTTTTATTGGACACCCAATGTTTTCAGTTGGAAACCCATTTCTATCAACAAATGCTTTTGATATGAATGAATGCAATGCTCCAGTATAAAAAAGAACAAGTGCTGGAATAGAATTGAGTTTGAACTTACCAGCAACAACATCTGGTTCTTCATAGATTTCCTCCACATTGATGTGGTTCACTTGCCCTTTCTGGAAAGGGTTGGGCTTGTTGGGTCCCTCAACTTTCTTTTCTGGGCATTCATTTGCATAATGCCCCATCTTCTTGCACTTGAAGCACTCAACCTGACTAAGATCCTTCTTGACAGGCTGGCTTCCACTGCCACTTCCACTTCCATTGTGGTGGCTCTTATATCCACCCTTGTGATTCTTATACTTATCATTGTCATGGCTACGATTGTGCTTGTTGTCATGATAACGGTTGTGGTTGTGGTGCTTGTTTAATTTCCCATGCTTGTGGTATCCAGAACTCCCACTGTCATCATAATGGGAACACTTGTGAGACGATCCCGAGCTGTGCTTGTTAGAGTGTTTTCTCTTCCTGCTTTCCACTTGTTTCATTTTGTTCTCCAAAATAGCAGCCTTGTCACAAAGAGACTGGAATGAGATGTGAGCAGTACGGAAACCATCTTCAAAGATAGCCCATGTCACATCCTCAATGGGAGTGGTGATTTGGAAGTTATCCCACCAAGTGGCTGCTGGTCCTTCCAACAAGTGAGCTGCAAATCTGACTTTCTCTTCATCAGTACAGCCAACTGTTACCAAGTCCTTGTTCACAGAGCGTAGCCAATCATTGGCCACCATGGGATCAGTAGTTCCTGAGAACTTTGCTGGCCTCAGTCTTAAGAACCTGGTAAGCATGTCAAACCCTGGTGGGTTGTTCTGATTGTTGTTATTGTTATTGTTGTTATTGTTGTTGTTCTGGTTCTGGATGAACGTAGTCATCATTTGCATCAGCTGAGTCTGAGCTGTCATCATTTGCTGCATCTCAGGGGTGATGTTGTTGTTGTTGGGGTTGGGATTGGCACGTCGGGGAGGCATCTGTCGTTTGTTCAATAGAGGTAAGAATGAGATACCCATAGATGCTAACATGCACAATACATCACATAAACATTCACCAAACATGCATCACAATAATAATAGTTCAACAACATAAACGACAAGTTTGCAAAGTAAACACACCAATAGAAAGCCATCCACATGTTGGATGGTCATTGCAACTCAATAATCGAAGACACGATAAATAAAGGTAAATGAGTAGTCATCACTACTCCTCGGCATCAACCTCCTCCTCGACAAATGTAAGACCTGCATTCTCCATAGCGGTCTTGTATTCCTCGACATTGGTGGTCAAGGTCTCTACTTTGTCTTTGAGAGCCCTCTTCATGAACAAAGCCTCTCAATCACAGTCTGCTGATGCTCGAGCTTGAAGTCCTTGGCCTCCAATTCTGCAGTCATGTCTCAAATTCTCTTGTTCCTATCTTGGACTCGCTTCTCTTGACTCTTGAACTTTCTGTCCTGACTCTCAAACTTGGCCTCCATCTCCTTGACTATCTCATCTTGCTCCGCGAAGAGCTTGTCCTTCTCACGAAGCTGCACCTGGAGTTCATCATTGCTGAGCATGACGTTGGTCCTATCAGTGTCCACGTGTCTAAGAAGAACCTCTAAGTCCTGGAGGTATAGACGAATCGGCTCTGCTGTCTCCCTCGAAGTATCCTCGAAGTCAATGGCCTCACCATCCTCATCACGTCTACCGAAGGTGTGGAAGTGAGTACCTCTAACCTGTCGAGAGTGTCTCCCTAATAGACGTCCAATCAAGTCCTGCATGACTACCTCTAGGCCTCTCTCCTTGTCATCGTGCATGAGCTTGAAGATGATTGCCTCCGTGGTAGGCTCAGTCTGGCGTTCGGGATGATTAACGTTGAAGCCCCAAAGGTCTTTCCTCTCAAAATTGGTGAGGGGAAGTACCATGATGGTAGGAAGAGGGAGATTGAGCAAACTAGTGAGCTCAATAATGCGAGGGCCAAAACGAGTTCCGTTGAACTCTTCAACCGTGCTGATAGTAACATTAGGCATCTATTTAATAAGATAGAAAAAGTTAGAATCAACACAATTCAAGACAATTCACAATACAAGGCATCACATGCATAACTTTGGAAATCAAAACACACAAGTCATGGCATACATGGATCCATTACAAACAACCAAGGTTCAATTTTATTTTAAACAACATTTGGAAAATAAAATGATAAGTGTGGTGGTCCAACTAATGTGGTGCATTACAATCCCATCTCACTTGCCAAGTTGGTTAACAGGGCATCCCTAGAGGCAATTTGTTTGTCTAGATCACAAGACTCCATTGCTAAGTCTATGATGTCCTTCCTTAGGCTTTGGTTGGTAGCCTCTAACTCTTGGGTATGCTTCTTTTCTTCCCTAAGGTCATTCTGGGTGTTAAGCATTCTGCACTTGATTCTGTCACGAAGTTCTTTGATGGCCCTCCAAGCTGCATCCTTTGCTGAATCAAAGAATGTGGTGTGCATCATTGTGTTGGTGACCATGCAGAATCCTGAGTCCTTGTGGTTGTCTTCCTTGTTTTTATACAAGTGAAGTTGCACCCACCAGTACTCAACTCCTTCATCCATCACAGGGAAACCTTTGTACACAGCTGCACCATGTATTCCCATGGCAACCATGAGGTCCTTGAGAGCCTTGGGGAACTCTGTCTCACATTCCAAGGTCATAGTCACGAGTGGTCCCTTCTTCACGGCTTCGTTGATGGAGTTCATCTACAAATAGAGATGAGAAAGAAGATTAGAAAAGTTTACGAGAAGAATAGACAAGTGTGGAAGTTGTTGAAATTTTTTCCTTAGTGGTTTCCAATCCTAGGGTCATAATCCTACCGGCAACACAGTGCTCTGATACCATCTGTAAGATCCCTCCTTTGTAAAGGAAAGGATCCCTGTGATTGCAATGCTAGTCCCTGGATCAATGCTAGCATCCACAGTTTAAGATGAAGTACACAGAAACAAAGGTCATTATTACATATCATTCCAGAGACAAACATAGTCTTTTACAACTCCATCGCCACAGGCCTAATACAAGAGTTCAAATATATAATAAGATAAATAAGTCTTCATCTTCATGTGCCACAGGCAAGCATGTTGAGTGTAGACTCATGACTCCTAATCATCAGAATATCCTGCAACATCACAAGTTACAACCACAGTGGGTCAATGCATTGGAATAGTATTGGCAAGTGATACCTTAGTAGAATATTGGTGGACTAAATACTATATGCATTTTGGCTAAGTGTAGCTTAGGCTTGCTTTGCTCAAAATAGGTTTTGCCTATCAGTTGAAAACACTAAGTTTTTCTTTGTCAAAAACTTCCCCAAGGAACCACCAATAGACATTGGGGTCCTTCACCCTTGTTCAACCACAAGTTTTACTTAGAAATTGGGATGAGGAGATTCTTGATAGCTTCCATGTCTTGATGCTCAAGTTGTCCAATACCAGGGACATGGCTAAGTACTTAGATTCTTCCATATGCAGAGGTTGTGCACTTTCCCCACAAGACTTGATTTTCACCAAGAAAGGACCTTTCAGAAGCCTTCCCTTAGACCAAATGGACGTGCTCCAACCTATCATCCCACTACCACCAACTGTCCAAATGGCTAAGTTATTGCAACCTATATGATCCAGGCAGAGCCCATATTGCCAAGTGGCTGCACTAGAAGCTTCTTAACATTTGGCCTCTCAAATCCCTTTGTTCCTGGGTGGCTTTCCACAAGTGATATACACAAGGTAAACCATAGAAATGGGCCTTGTGTAACCACTCAACATAAACCATTCCTTCCATTCCACCCAGGTGTTTCATTCACTTAGTTGTTTTATTAAGAAAACACATAGTCCAAAGACTTAGAAATATTTATTCATAGCATGAATATAACCACCCTTGGTTGCTACAAGCTAGGCTAATCATGGCATTGATAAGACTTAGAAATAATTCTAGCAATTCTACAACTACTAGGATTTCCCAAGCATAGCATATAGATCAAAATTATCCATGCAAGACTAGCAAAATATTTCTAATGCATATTTGAAAACATAGGAATAAATCATGAAGCACCACTTGCCTTGGTAGTTTGGAGAGTAGCTACAATCCTCACAATCACAATCACTATTTGCACCAAAATCTACACATAAAATGATAGCACCAAATCACATACAAAATAAATACAAGCAAAAATATATGGACGCATGCAATATGATATGTGATGATTTTCTATACTCAACAAGACAAGTGCACAGTACTGATTCATAAACAAGTTCAAAACTTGCCAAACAACCTTTATTTGAACATTAAAACATTTTTCAAATAATTGTTATACACAAAATAGGCCTACACATGTTTCTGTAAAAATAACCATTTTAACAGAAACAAAACATTAAACACATTGAATATATGGAAAGGGATTTCTCCCCTTACTCCACTGATATAAAATTTGTCAAATTTGGACGTGGGAATCAAAAGTTATGAATTTATCAAGTTTAAACATCTAATAGATATAAAATCTGATTTTAAATCAAAGAACTGGCCACGCGGCAGCGTCTGATTGGACGATACCGCTTCGCACCGGATCACGCTCGGCTACCGTTGGATCTAACTAAACATGCACGGCTCAGATCTAAACTTACCTCTTCATCGCAGATCTAATCTTACACGTTAGATCTAAATCCTACGGTGCTCGATCAAACTGCCAAAGACTGGCGGCGCGCGGCGACGGCTGGCGGCGGTGCGCTCTGTCTACGGCGGCGCGGTGGCTACAGGGGGGTTTGGGGTCATAGGATATGCTTACCAGGATCGCGGTGGTGTGCTGAAGCTCAACGTGGCGGTGGCTTGTCAAGGGGCACACAGATGCAGCGCCAGGGTCTCGTCGGAGTTGCTGGCGGCGTCGGGTTCGTGTGGAAAGCGACGTTGACGATGTTCGGGATCGTCCTAGCACAAGTCAGTGGTGTCAGCAGCTGCGCAAGGACATGGCAGACCTGATAGCATGAATGAGGGGTCAAGGGGCGCACGGGTTTTACCTAAATCGTTCGTCGGAGTTGAGCGGCGGCTCTGGCGTTCACGAGCGTGAATGAAGACGGCGACCTGGGTCACGAGCAGACAAACTAGAGGTGTCAGCAGATGCGTAAGGACACGAGGGTCATGCTCGTTTGAACCAAAAGCAGAGGGGCGGTCGGAGCTCACCGTAATCGCTTGTCGGAGTTCGTCGGGCAGCAGCGGTGCAGTTCGAAATACTGGCAGCCTGGTGGCGAGGTGAGCGTGCTATGTGGGGGGAAATGACCATGATGGCTAGGAGATTAAGTAGCCAGGAGGGGCGAGGGTATTACACAGCGGATCAATGCCAATTAAGCGAGGAATCAACGTGGCGTTTCTGGAGGAAACAGCGGTGGCGACGGGGTCTGCGCGCGCGGGGGTGGAGAAGAAGGTGCTGACCTGGCTCGGGCCCAGTGGCAGTGTCTGCGGGGTAGTGCGGGTGCGGGTGAGAGAGAGAGAAGGGGGAAACCCGGGTGGGCTGGCTTTTGGGCCGTTTCTGCTATTGGGCTAGAATAGTGGCGCCGGCCTTTTTCCTTTTCTTTACTCCTTTTCTATTTCTATTTGATTTTCTAGGAATCAATTTCAAATGATTTTAAATATGTTTGAATTCAAACTCTTTTTGGATTTTTATAAAATGTATCCTGCACATTTTTAAGCATAGAACCATGCTATTGCACTTAAACTTGCATTGGTCCTTTGGGGTTTTAAAATAAACAGAGCCTTTACTAATGTTTTATTAATGATATAAAAGTTGTTTTAAAGACATATATTTTTTTTAAAAATTGTTCAAGCCTTGGAACACTTCATACTACCATAGGATCAAATATAGCTGGTTTAAACAGACCATCTCATGAAAGAGAGTATCAATGGGTTAAAAGTTTTGTTCACATAAAATAATGAGCACATTTGCTCCTGTTCTTGGAATGGTTTAGAAAATGGAACCTTGTATGATCATGAATGCATGGATGATATGCATGAGTTTTGAAACATGATTTTAGGGATGTTACAATGAGCATCGCAGCAATCTTATTATTTACCATGGGAAAATGGTGCTTTTTTCTCTCTTTACTCTTTTTAATAAGTCTCTCTTTTTTTATAAGAAGAAAGCTTCATAGATTGCTCAGTATGGTGATGCTCCAAGTTTCCACCATGATTAGGCATGGCTTAGGCTAGCGGCCCAGGCGTTTCTCTAACACACATACATAACTCCATGGACTTACAAGTTCCCTCTTTATTTCACACCGGCGACATCCATAGACAAAAGAGCATGATATTAACTGTGTACAAAGTACAAGTGCAATGTTGAAAGTGTTCCCCGTGACAGCACGGTTCTGCTAATTCCAACGTATAAGTGCAAGCATATACAACATAGATGACACAATGGTTCAAGTTTATTAGGGACAAGAAATATAAAGTGTGCCATCAAGTTCATGAGAGCTTTAATCACTAAGTTTTCACATAACAAAATACTTTGTAATTGGAAGATAGATGAAAACAAGAATATACTTGGAATAGTGTAACACACCATGCATAGGAACTTATAGTGAAAAATTTGGAATAACTTGGTTTCTTGGGAGTTGGATGCATGAGTATAGCTTACTCAATACAAGTGGAGGCTAGCAAAAGACTGGGAGCGACCAACTAAGAGAGTGTCAACACCCGGATTTTTAATCCCAGATGCCTGTTATGCCATACATCGCAATCCCAGGATTACCATTTTTGCGAGACATAACAGATTTGGATATCACAGTACATCATCCATTACAAACCATACATAAGGTCTTACACAAATAAGGATCTCATGATCCAGTTCTTAATACAACTCAAGCAGCGGAATAACGTAATAATAAAGGTAGCGTAGGCGAAGCTCCATCTTCGGGGTCACAGGCAATGCTGACGATGGGAGATGATCCTAGTTGTCGAAACCTTCCTGGGTTCCATCTTCCTGGTACTCCTCTTCATAGTCTGGCGACGGGAATAGCCAGGGACAAAGCCATGAGTACTCTTTAAGTACTCGCAAACTAATACTAACAAGTGAAGGGGGTTTTTGTAGTAGGTCACTAAGCTTTAGGGTTGTTTTGCAAAAAGCCAGATTTACCTCTACTAAGTTTAGAAACAAAGAAAGACTAGTTGAAGTTTTGTAACACATAAGTGGGAACTTGTATTTCATATCACAACTCTATTGTGGTCAAGTCAAAATCTCAATTCATTTCACAAGTCATTTTGAAAACATCTGACGGGGGAACAGTATGGCCACTCCAACTGTACATAACCGCGGACGCGGCTATTCGAATAGTTTGACACTCTGCAGAGATTGTACACTTTCACCACAACATTCGATACATCCGTCAGGAACAAATCCTGAATTCACCATACTCAGTATGCGGATAATCAATCCTAACCTTTCGATTACACGCCCTAGTATAGGCACCTCTCCTGTGAGTTTGGCCTCCCAACCATGACCAACTGTCATCTTGGGTACTGCACAGGTGGACAATCTTCACAAGGTAGTCTCAGCTCAGACCTTGGCCATGAGGGAACCAATACTAAGGTATATAAGTTTCTAGTCAAGCCCTACCCAATTTTCGGATATTGTGGTTGTACGGTAAAATTGGAATGGTATCGCATCCAGACAACCATCAGTTTTATAAAGGGATAAGGCTCATGCCTCAACATTTTCATCACCAAACTCATCTGATGTTCGGAAACACATGTCAAAACATTTCAATAGAATGACTCATCATTCCAAGGTTTTCATAACCATTTTCACCAAGTATTCCCATCTAATGTTGATCAAGTTTTATGCTTAGCACTAGCATCTACAAGTGGGGGTGAGTACTAATGAGGGGTGGTACACAAGTGGAGTTTAACTAAGTTCAATCTTATGCCTTAGGATGACATAAAGATTATCTAGCTTAGGCCAAATTTTATGCTCTTTATGCAACCTTCAATTATCTTTCTAGAATCTACAAGTCACTTAAGTAAACTCTAAGAGAAAGCTTTGATAACGAAATAAAGTAGAAAGCTTGCAAGTAAAACTAGGATTGGGGTTATCAAGTGGGTATGATCACATATGCTTAGGGCATATAGTTGGCATGGTAACAAGCAAGTATTTGCTTGCATAGGTATCAGTATAAGCTTGCTAAGTTAATAGCTTGCAAGTATTGGCTTGCATAGGTAAAGTATCTTGCAAGTGTTAGCTTGCATTGGTCCACTTGGTTAGTAAGGCTTGCCTTGTGCAGAGCAGTGGTTGAAGTTCTCCTCGGCTTCTTCTTCGTAGTATCCTCCTTCCTCCTTGTATCCTTGGTCGGTACTAGCGTCTATGAATAAATACGAGGTACACAATCACCAAACAATACTTAACTATTTTCAATCATCACACACAAGGGTTCTATAGATGATCTAGCATCATCACTAATATTACAAGATTAAAGCTTTGCCCTATTTATTTTATTTTGAGAAAAGTAATTTCTACTCATTGAAAAACTACTTAAGATGTAATATTCTCCAACTCAAACATGGGATCATGTTGACACATGTCATCACCACATATTTCATTCCATGGGAATGTGATTTAAAGTGGTGTCACAATTTGTAGGGTCCCCAACCTTTAATAAGGTAGAGCCCCCTGTGTTTACAATGCTAGTCCCTGGATCAATAGCTAGCATCCACAGTTTAGATGTAATATCAAGAAACAAAGGTCATAATATAACTTTATAACCAGGAATAACATAATTTTATTACATCTTTACATAGCTCATTTGGCTATTACATTACATTGCAGCGGAATAACGATAAGCATTGGGTCCTTCATCTTCAAAGTGCCACAGGCAGATGTTGGTTGTAGACTTTGTAATCCTAATCAATCAATCTTCACTAAATACAATCAAACCTGCAACATTACAAGTTACAACCACAAGGGTCAATACAATTGAATTGTATTGGCAAGTGATACTATGGTAGTATAGTGGAGTCTATCATCTATATGCATTTGGCTAAGTGGAGTTGAGGCTTGCATTGCTCAAAATAGATTTTTCCTTAACATTTGAAAATACTAAGTTTTGTTTGGAAAAAACATTTTTCCTCAATCAAAGATTTCAAGATCCTTGTACCAAGCCATCTCTCCATCAAAGATTGAAGATTTCAAACAACCCTTGTTCAAACCACAAGTTTTAACTTAGAAATTTGAATGATGAGATTCTTGATTGCTTCCATGTCTTGATGCTCAAATTGTCCTTTACCAGGGACATGGCTAAGTACTTAGATTTTACACTCTGCAGAGGTGGTGCACTTTCCCCACAAGACTTGGTTTCCCAAGACAAGATCTTTCAGAAGCCTTCCCTTAGACCAACATGGACGCGCTCCAACCTATCAAACACTACCACCCACTGTCCATTTGGCTAAGTTCTTGCAACCTATATGATCATGGCAGAGCCCATATTGCCAAGTGGCTGCACTTGAAGCTTCTCAACATTTGACATCTCAAATCTCTTTGTTCCTGGGTGGCCATCCACAAGTGAGATACCAAGTTTTCCCTAGTATACTGGACTTGGTGATGCCCAAGTTTTCCCCAGCATACTGGACTTGCGTAACCACTCAACACAAACCATTCTTTCCATTCCACCCAGGTGATTCATTTACTTAGTTGTTTTATTAAATAAAACACAAGTCCTCAGACTTAGATTATTTTTCCATAGTGTGAATATATATTCCACCCATGTTTTCTATTAGCTAGGATAAGCTTGATAGTAATAGGATTCTTAACTTAGGAAAATCCTACTAAGGATTCATCTACTAGGTTTTCCTATAGCAAGGTCTATACTTAGCTAAATAAAATCCATGCAAGTTTTACTTAGCAAAATCACTAATGCATAGAGAAAGTAATGGGACAAAAGTATGAAGCATCACTTGCCTTTTTGGTAAGTATAGGTTCACTCCTTGTCCTTGCAACAATCACACTCTTCAAGTCACTACAAATTAATCAAGCAAGGCACAAACTCAATCTACCAATCAAGCAAAACAACACACATAAAATGACAAAGTCAAAGTAATGCATGCAAGCATGCCAAGCTTTGTTTTGTTTGAAAAAGTGGTCCCTAATGGGTCATAGACATTTGGGTACATCTAATGGTCATTTTGTAAGGTGGCAAAGTCATTTGTAAAAGGTTTCACTACAAAAACCATTTTCAAAACAAAGTATCATTTTATGTGGTGTAGAAATATTTTTTACTAAGGCATTAATCTCTAGGGTTCACAAAATATGTTTTCAAACCACAAAACTTGGTTTTTGGGGTTAGGGAGTTTAAAACAAAACATTTCCCAAAAGTTTTCTTCCAAAATCATTTTTAATAAATAAACCTCATTTCTATTTGACTAGAAATGGTTTTAAATCAAAGATTCCTTATTTTGTTTCACCAAATGAGTTGCTATTGCAAAACTTGGTGTTTGGGTCAGTAAGTTTGGTCTAAAACATTTTCCCAAAGTTTTTTACTCACTTAACCGTGGGACATACCCCTTTGGTTAAGTTTGGGCGAGGACATACCCCTTTGGTTAAGTTCGGGGTAGATGTTGCCGACGCTCAAGGACACGCGCGAGCGAGCTGCGACCGCAGAAAGTTCCGCTGGGGGATGCTGATCACAGCAGCGTGCTCGAGGAGGCAGAAGGGGGCGTGTATTGGCTAGAATCGGCGAGAAGGGTCGTCGGAGACAGCGGGAGTGTCTGGCGAAATACTGCAGCCTGGGGGCGAGTCGAGGTGTGGTGACAGAGGGGAAACGGAGGAGAGAGCGAGGCGATTAAGACAGCGTGGTTGCAGGAGGGATTAACTACGGCGTTAACTCGAATTGATGCTCGCGAATTCATCGCAGAAACGGAAGAGAGGAACTGGTCTGTGGGGGGGGAGGGGTGAAGGAGACGATGATGTGGCGTGGGGCCGTCTTGTCAGCGTCAGAGGAGGAAAGGGAGTTGGGTCCACCGATCAGTTTCTGTGTGGGTAAGTTTCTGAGTGAGAAAAGAAACGCTTCGGGGGAGGGGGAGCTGGGCTAGGTGGGCTGTTGGGCTGGGGCAGCTGGGCCAGTTTCTATTTTTTTCTGTCTAAATTCTTTTTCCTTTTCTAATTCTATTTTTCTGTTTTGAATTTCAAACAATTATTCAAGCATTCAACCAAATCAATTCAAACAAACACCACACTTCACAACTTTGAACTTGGTTCTGTTTATCAACATAAACCAACATTCCAAAATAAAAATAATATTTTTATTCATTTTAGGATCCATTCAATAATTAAATAAAATGGATCTTTAGTTATTTAATAAAATAGGGTTTGATTTAATTAATAAAATCTCCATTTAAAAACCAAATATTTTCAGAACCAAAACAGTAGGTTTTATTTGAAAATAAAGAATATTTGGAAAACCTGTTTAAAATAAAATAACCTTTTATTTTGGGTTCCATTAATAATTATAGAATGGACCTTAGTTATTAAATCAAATAGGATTTGTTTTAACAAAAACTTTATTTTGAAATCTAAATAAAACCAAAAACACTTCAGTAGGTTTTATTTGAGAATATAAAACACTTGGAAAACTTATTTAAAAAGAATAAATAAGTTTTGATGTTTTGAAAATAGTAAAACCTTTATTAATAAAACTTGGATATCTAAATCCTTTTTATTTTAAATAAACCTCTACTATTTTTAATCAAAGCAAAACCTTTTGTTTCAAAGTCTTGGCCAAGGTTTAATTTGGCTTTATAAAATAATCTTTATTTAAAATATTTCTTTTCATTTTGAAAACCAAAACCTTTTATAAAAAGATTTCAAAGTAGTAATAAAATACTTGGAAAACTTATTTAAAATAAATAAATAAGTTTTAGTGTTTATTTAAAATGGGAAAAGCCTTTACTTAAATAAAATTGGATATTTAAATCCTTATTATTTTATTTAAATAAACCTTTACTCATTTTATCAAAACAAAATGTTTTATTATAAAAGCTTGGCCAAAATTAATTTGGCTCCTTAAAATATAATCTTTATTTATAAATCCACCTTTTCTTTTGAAAACAAAATCTTTTATTTAAAGATTCCAAATAGTAATTCCAAAACATTTTATTTGCCTTTATTAAATGTTTATTTTTATAAATCCCTTTAGGATTTAATTGTTCAAAATAGGTTTGAAGATTCCCAATTGGAATCAAAAGTTTCTTCTGGCCTTGAAAATCAAACAAAGTTTTATTTTATTCAATTATTTTTCACATTACAAGATTTGGAAAATCTTGGGATGTGACACAATTTAATAAGGTTTAACCTTTTATTTCAATTAAATAAAGTGACTAGCAATACCTATGTGGCATTCTTTTATTACTTGAACATTATTTCTGTAAGTAAACTCCTATGTTTTTATATATTCTGAAAGGTATGATCAAATGTGATTTTTGAGAGTTGGAATCAACTCAAAAGCTATTATGGTTGAAATTTGAAAAATGTTTGAATGCAGAAAAGCTTCTGACTTGTTATTTTTACCAAGGGTGATCTACAGATCCAAATGATTTGAATCCAGTGGGCTTGGATTAAGAATTTCAGTACCTTTCTAACAAAACTGGTTTCATTCAATTTGGTTCACTGAATCAAGCTGGGTTGATTTTTGAAATTAGGTACAGAACTATGTTTGAATTAAAATGGAAAAATCTAAATTCAAACGAGTGGGCTGCGCGGGAAAGGTTAACGGGCCGGCCCAGTGTCACTCCGCAGCGCGGGGAGCAACTGACAGGGAGGGTCTACTGGTCAGTGGATCTTTAAACACGAAGCGGTACGGGGCAATCTCATCCGCACGATCTAAGTCTAATCGAACGGCTGCTACTCATCGTCCACGTCGGGCGGCGCCAGCGAGACAGAAACCTAACGCGGCAGGTGGGGGTCATGGGAGGCTCACCGGGGCTCAGGAGAGGGTCGGCGATGCGGGCGAACGACGAAGTCGACGACGCCGATCCTCCTGGTACAGGCAGCTCTTCCGGGGGTGGACAAAATCAACGGCTCCTCTTCTCCTCTGCAGCGGCGAGCTCCGGCCAAATTCCGGCGATGCGCTGCTCGCCTTGCTCCGGCTATGGGGTGGAGTGATTAGTGAGGGAAGGGGAGTGAAATGGTGTGCTTCAATCGGCTGGTTATCGCCTACTTTTATAGGCCCGACGGTGAGACCGATAGGGATGGGCAGGCGATGGTGGCAACACGGCTACGAGCGGCTAGAGGCATTGCCGAGGCTGGCGATCGACGGGGGGTCTCCTGGCGATGATCTATGGTTTAAATGCGCGTGTAGGGGCGGTGGAAAACTGTCAGGAACGTGCGGTGCCCTGCGAGGAAAAGGCGGCGTCTTCGACGGCGAGCGGTGGCTGTGAGGCATGGGGCGGCGAACGGGGGTGTCCGCGGCGTTGCTGGGACGGTGGTGATCACGCGTGCATGCGGCGAGGGCGGCGCGCGGTCTGTGGGCATGTGTTGAGGGTGGCGCTCTGGCGCTCTCTCGCCACGCTTGCAGAGCAGCTTGGCATGGCTTGGGCGTGTGGTTCAGTGGCTGGCAGGGTTCGAGCGCTGGACAGGGGGTGGCGGTGGATGGTGGCCTGTGTCCTAGACATGGTGTTTAGGCTTGGTGCTTGCTCTGGCATGTGCATTTGCACACCTTTGGAGGAATTATCACTATATTGGTCGTCTAGAACTTTTCACCCATTTTGGCAATCGATGCCAATGGGGGAGAAGTTTTGGAGGCTTTAAGGGAAGTTGGCCTTTGCTTTGAGTGTGTTCTTAAGCATTTTCCTCTCATGCTCTTGAATCTTTGTGGTTGCTTTGGATGTTGAATATATAGAGGAAACTCAACCAACGGTAATGGTTGGCAATATATGCAATGAAATTCAAGTTCATCACACATGCATATATTGTGGGGGAGTTTGCTCTATATATGGTGGTTGTACCAATATCACATACTTGCGTAGTATTTGATGTTGGGACAACCGCTTTGTTCGTTAAATTCCATATTTAAACCCTCTCAAAGGGGATTGTCATCAATTACTAAAATGGGGGAGATTGAAAGGGCATGTATGCCCCATGTGTGGTTTTGGTAATTAATGACAATCTCTATGGACTAATGTGTAAATTGAGATTCACTTGTAGGTTTGTCCATTGAAATCGCTTGGGCCATGTGTGTAACACCCTCGCGTGATAAGGCTGAGTTCATGTGTATAGTTCCAATCCCTGGATCGGTTCACTGGCACACACAGTACAAAATGATACCAAATATAACTGTGCATCATAAATACAATGAATATGATCTAGAATTTACATTATATCACAACGGAAAGCAATTCGAAGGTAGATCTCCATCCTTCAAATGTGCCACAGGTGAACAATTGTTGAGTGTAGTCTCGCGACCTATGAACGATCACTCAGATACGATATAACCTGCAACATAAAATGTAGCAGCCCCGAAGGGTCAATACATGAAATGTAATGCAAATAGGCTAAAGTGGTTAACAACAGATCTATTAACTACATGCTTATTTGGCTGGTGGAGCTATGTCTAGCTTGCATTTTCTAAACACTTTGTCCTACTTTATTAAACCAATTTGATTCACAACAACCCATTAAGTTTACCCATCAAGTTTTAGAAATCAGGAAATAAGGATGGGCGAGAATATGTCATAGCATCGATATCAAGCAACTCATTTATCTGTAACCAGGGACACGGCTAAGCACTTAGTTTATACATCCTGCAGGGATTTGTACACTTTACCCATGTGACTTGGACAGCCCAGATCGTACCACCACATGAATATTGTGTGACGATAGAGAGAAGTCCAAGAAGAGACCATTCGGGAAGTAGATCCCCAAACCCCACTGCGCACCGGTCCCAACCTACCATTCACTACATCTCTGTCTACGCTGGATTCGGGTCACCACGACCTACTAAGTCCAAACAGCCACCCATTTCTTACTGGCACATGGTTGCACACGTAAGCTACTAGAATAAAGACAGCTAATCCTTCTCAGTACCCTGGGCGGCATTCTCCACCAGTATTCACACTCCGATGACTAATCCAGCCACTCCGCTCAGGTAGTTCATTAACATTATGTTTTTTTAGTAGAACAAAACCTTTACTTTACCAAAGCATGATCCCTACCATAGGGGAGCTCAACTACAAAGGATTTCCCTACCACAATACATAGAACATAGCATAACTTAGTAATACCTACACATGTAGCTACAAAAATACACTACAAATGCACAGGGAAAAATAGTAAGACAATTCATGAACAAAATAGGAACTGCTTGCCTTTAGTTGTAGTCGTTCAGATAATCCTCACAATCCTCATAGATATAATGGTTTCACTCGTCATAACCACAATACTTGCAATCATACTAGTTGCACTGCTCGCAATCTAACGATTAAAACAAGTGCACAACAAACACAACATTCAGAACATTGCAAACATGCAACAGTGCAACAATATAAGAAAACAATGATGAAAAAAATACATGCATGATGATTTAATAAGCCATAATAGTTGTATTTAGTTCTTTAAACATTACTAGATCACATGATGCATGTAGAAATCCATTTAATGCACTAAAGCTTTTATTACTAAAGTTATATCGATTTAATATGGTTTATCTCAATTTAATTGAACTACTGATGTTTCTATCGTATTAAATTGTGAACTGAATGCTACTAGATAGGTAATGCAATTTAGAGACAGTAGCAATTTGAATCACCTAAAAAGGAGTTATAGATATTTTCTTATGATTAAAACACTATTTCAATGGGTTTAAAGCTTTCTGCAAGAATTTATGTTTACCAGTACCAAATAATTTGGCACGCAATTTCTTTGGATATATATTCTCAATACAAAACATAAGAATTTGGTTTCACTTATATTGGAGTTCTGGTTAATTTGCTATGATTTAAATACTAGTTAGAAGGGTTTAAACCAATTAAATTATTTCCTTTGTCAAAAGTTATATATAATGCCAGATTAATGTTCTACATGAAACAGGGATTTCATATATATATTATTTGCATTTTTATGATCTATAATTAATTTATCACGATGTGTTTACTCCAAATAGGACATTAAAACATTTAAATTACTACAGTAAATATATAATATAAAAGTTGTACCTGACAACACATTAATAATATTCATACTTTTCTGAATCCATGTACATAAAATTTGCTAAATTTGGAGCTGTATATTAATTTTTATGAATTTTGCAAGGTCGATACATTTTTTGTCTTTTAGTCATTTTCTGATAATACGGGAGAATATTCCCGGAATATTACGCTTACGTGGCGTTGACCAGTTAGTTGATTAGGCGCTAGCGTCCTGCCATACAGCAAGATTACACTGGACCATACACGATCTAATATATGTCGTTGGATCTGGATCGGATGAACAGAGTGAGCTGGCCATTACCCAAGGCGGGCGGGCGGACGAACGATGACGGCGAAAGACGATCAGTGGTCGGCAAAGACAACGGTCCTGGTGATCTTCGGGCTTGGCGAAGTAGTCAACGAGCAGCACCTGATTGCAACGCTCCTCCTCGCCTCCTTGACATCATCCCTCCTTCCCTTGGATGGCGGCGAAGAGCGGCTAGTCGTCTCGAACTCCGGCGAGATTCCGATGGCTTCGTGCAGCTTCACCCATGCTCTGATGGATGGGGAAAAAGGTCAAACAAAGTGCGCGACCAAGGGGTACGTAATAGAGAGAGAAAATAGAGGAAAGAGGTGGTCGTAAATAACGGTGACTTCAACCTCCCGAGCTCAGCAATGGCATCGGCGACAAGATTTAATTGATTCCGAAATTTGGCAGCCTGGCGGCGAAATTTTAGGGGGATTTTTGGGGCAAAAAGGTGCTGAGTTGTGGTCTATTTATACCCGAAATTTTATAGCAAAGGGTAACAAATTTGACCGGAATCGGCGATTTGTTGGGGTCGTTTTTTAGTCGGACACGAACCGTATTCATCTTGGATTCTTGCTCGAGTTAGGTGACGATGAGGTGGGCTCCACCTGACAACGAGGTTGTTTTTGTTTTTTTGGCAAGACAGCGTGGCTGCTGAGCGCTGGGTTTGGGCCATGCTGTTGCGCGCTCGCGTGCTCGTTGGCCCTAGCTGCACACACTCGCCTATATAGAAGCTGCGCTGCTGCTGCACGCACATAGGTTAGTTTGTTTTCATTTTCTTTTCTCGTTTTCTTATTTGTTTTCTAGATTTTGATTTTGAACTCATATTTGAATAAAATCAAATTCTACAGGTTTTTATAAATAATGTGCACATGCGTAGAACATTAGGGAACCTTTTTATGTCAAACAAAAATATAAAATAAGGTCTATGCAATTGGCCTTATATGACTACTATGCAAAATTTATAAATAGCTCCTGGTTTTATCTTAGACAATCAATTCACTCAATTCCAACTAGCACAAAAATCTAGAACAACACATAGGTAAAGTAGAACATGGATACTACATATTAATATCAAATCAAAATGAAGAAGTCATATTATATCCTCTCTTACGAACACATGTCTGAATAATATAAAAAGGGTCCAAAAAATAAGGACTTCAATAGTAAAATGGAACATAATACTACTCCACCATAATTTGGGAAAATCATATTATTCCTTCTCTTTAATAATTATTGCATGGTTTGATAAATATTTTAGATGCTACTAAAGAATCCCAATAGTTGAGGTAGAATGCAATCAATTGGATAGTCATGTTAATCCACTCATACAAAAATGTTTTTAAACCATGGTTGAGAGAAGTTCAAACCAGTTCTCCAAAGTTTTTCTTTTCACTCAGAATTTTCAACAAAATCAAACAATCATGCAACTTATATAATTTATTTCACATTCCAAAATTAGGAAAAATTTGGGATGTGACAAACTACCACCCTTAAAAGAAATCTCGTCCCGAGATTTGGGAAGGCTAGAAATAAAGAAATGTTTGGAATCCATTAGGATGCTACCACCTTAAAAGAAAATTGACCAGATTGCTTCTTGAGGGTTCGCTTGGCTCATATTGATTCCTCCTCTAGATATTTATTGGCACAATGTCTCTTGCATATTCTGAACTCCAAGAATGTCAGTTTCTGAGAAAGCACTACTTGAACTAGCGAACCACTCATGGTGGGTAAAATAGGGAACGTTTGCTGCACGATGCCCATTAATAATGGTTGAGATTCATCTTTACCGTACATTCCTACGTTTAGCAATGAATGCTTCTATAAAGGTGCAAAATCATACCATTCTAAGGTTTAGGCTCAACGCCGGCTCTCTGCTATGGTTGAGAGGCACTCAAGATTCGCAAAGCCAACAATACAAGAGCGAATAACAAGAGTAATATCAATGGTGATCAATCCATCCTGCACCCAAATCATTACCCTGTATGAGGATAGGTGAATAGCGTAACTTATCACTCGGGCATCCTCACTTTCCTTGAAGAAGGTTTCCATGGGCATGAACTAATGCTCGATGTAGACTCCCATGTATTCAATCAACAAAGCTAGTACTAAAACTAAACTATTGATACTTCAACTTTTAGGTTGTGTAATCTACTACATAACATCATTGCAACACTTCGTACGTCCACAACCTTCATTAGATGAACTATTCTCCTTTGTCGATGCATTATGTTGTAAAACTTTCCACTTAATCCTTCTCCGTGTATTCAACACATCATTATAGCTCCATGGGTTTGATATAGGGAAGAATTGATTGTAGGGAAAATAAACTTCTAAGGAAGTAATTCTACCCATAACTATACGAAGCAATCAATGTCACAACCAAACAAACAAACAATCATAAGCAATCAACACACAAGCAAACACTTTCATAACAATAATACAAAGGACTAAAATTATTAGTACATAACCACAAAATAGTTTGAAAGCATTGGAAACAATACTAGAGTAAAATAGAGCAACATATAAGCAACAAACAAAAACTGTCAAAACGGTACCAGGTTTTACGAATTTATCTGACCGACTTAAACTCGTCAGGAATTTTAGCCAATTTTTGTGCATGTAGTACAGGTAATTACGATCAAGATCCTATTTTTTAGATTTTTCTGAGTTACTAATAAAATATAAAAAATCGCACGATACAACAGGTCACGCAGAAAACTGCAGTAGTAATCTCACGAATTTCAATCAAATCACACCATTAAAATAATTTTAAAACCACACGAAAACTCCAGCAACTTTAGAGTTTCAAAATAACAGAGCCTAAACAAGGCATCACACAATATGGTTTAGTACAAACAAGCAAGTAACCTATATTGTCATACCACATAAATTGGCAAGAACAATATGCTAACACGATAGCGTTGATCTTCTAAAGAGATAAAATATGGTGGTCCAGACCTACTCAAACTTGGTGAGATATTTATTTATGTCATATTATTTGTAGTTTTACTTAGCTAATTCTCATATAGGTATCAAAAGAATGGACAACTAAAAATTTGAACAAGAGGAGATTGTAGAAAAGATAGACAAGGAATATAAGATTTCTAATAAGTATAAAATATGATAGTTCTTATAATAGAGGTCTCCTATTTCTAATCCATTTCTAAGGTCACGATCCTACAGCCAACACACAGCTCAGATACCATCCTGTAACACCCTCGTCTGATAAGGCTGAGTTCATGTGTATAGTGCCAATCCCTAGATCGGTTCAATGACATACATAGTACAAAATGATACCAAATATAACTGTGCATCATAAATACAACGAATATGATCCAGAATTTACATTATATCACAGCGGAAAGCAATTCCAAGATAGATCTCCATCCTTCAAATGTGCCACAGGCAAACAATTGTTAAGTAGAGTCTCGCGACCTATGAACGACCACTCAGATACGATATAACCTACAACATAAAACGTAGCAGCCCCGAAGGGTCAATACATAAAATGTATGCCAAGTAGGCTAAAGTGGTTAACAACAGATCTATCAACTACATGCTTATTTGGCTGGTGGAGCTGTGGCTAGCTTGAATTTTCCAAATATTTTGTCCTACTTTATTAAACCAATTTGATTCACAACAATCCATTAAGTTCACCCATCAAGTTTTAGAAATCAGGAAATAAGGATGACAAGAATATGTCATAGCATCGATATCAAGCAACTCATTTGTCCGTAACCGGGGACACGGCTAAGCACTTAGTTTATACACCCTGCAAGGATTTGTACACTTTACCCATATGACTTGGACAGTCCAGCTCGTACCACCACACGCATATTGTGTGACGATAGGGAGAAGTCCAAGAAAAGACTATTCAAGAAGTAGATCCCCAAACCCCACTGCGCATCGGTCCCAACCTACCATTCACTACATCTTTGGCTACGCTGGGTTCGGGTCACCACGACCTACTAAGTCCATCTAGCCACAAATTTCTTACTAGCACATGGTTGCACACGTAAGCTATTGGAATAAAGACAGCTAATCCTTCTCAGTACCCTGGGCGGCATTCCCCACCAGTATTCACACTCCGATGAATAATCCAGCCACTCCGTCCAGGTAGTTCATTAACATTATGTTGTTTTAGTAGAACAAAACCTTTACTTTACCAAAACATGATCCCTTCCTCGTATCTACGGCAATGCTAAGCACATCTACCATATGGGAGCTCAACTACAAAATATTTCCCTACCACAATACATAGGACATAGCATAGCTTAGTAATACCTACACATGTAGCTACAAAAATACACTACAAATGCACAGGGGAAAATAGTAGGACAATTCATGAACAAAATAGCAACTACTTTCCTTTAGTTGTAGTCGTTCCGCACAATCCTCATAGATATAATGGTTGCACTCGTCATAACCACTATACTTGCAATCATAGTAGTTGCACTCCTCGCAATCTAACGATTAAAACAAGTGCAGAAGAAACATGACATTCAGAACATTGCAAACATGCAACAATGCAACAATATAAGAAAACAATGATGAAAAAAATACATGCATGACGATTTAATAAGCCATAATAGTTGTATTTAGTTCTTTAAACATTACTAGATCACATGATGCATGTGGAAAGCCATTTAATACACTAAAGCTTTTATTACTAAAGTTATATCGATTTAATATGGTTTATCTCAATTTAATTGAACTACTGATGTTTCTATCGTATTGAATTGTGAACTGAATGCTACTAGATAGGTAATGCAATTTAGATACAGTAGCACTTTGAATCACCTAAAAATGAGTTATAGATATTTTCTTATGATTAAAACACTATTCAATGGGTTTAAAGCTTTCTGCAAAAATTTATGTTTACCAATACCAAATAATTTGGCACGCAATTTATTTGGATATATATTCTCAATACAAAACATAAGAATTTGGTTTCACTAATTTTGGAGTTCTGGTTAATTTGCTATGATTTAAATACTAGTTAGAAGGGTTTAAACCAATTAAATTATTTCCTTCGTCAAAAGTGATATATAATGCCAGATTAATGTTCTACATGAAACAGGAATTCCATAGATATATTATTTGTACTTTTATGATCTATAATTAATTTATCACGATTTGTTTACTCCAAATAGGACATTAAATCATTTAAATTACTACAGTAAATATATACTATAAAAGTTGTACCTGACAACATATTAATATTATTCATACTTTTCTGAATCCATGTACATAAAATTTGCTAAATTTAGAGCTGTAGGTTCGATACATTTTCTGTCTTTTAGTCATTTTCTGATAATACGGAAGAATATTTCCGGAATATTACGCTTACGTGGTGTTGACCAGTTAGTTGATTAGACGCTAGCGGCCTGCCTTACAGCAAGATTACACTGGACCATACACGATCTAATATATGTCGTTGGATCTGGATCGGATGAACAGAGTGAGCTGGCCATTACCGAAGGCGGGCGGACGAACGACGACGGCGAAAGACGATTGGTGGTCGGCAGAGACAACGGTCCTGGCGATCTTCAGGCTTGGCGAAGTAGTCAACGAGCAGCACCTGATTGCAACGCTCCTCCTCGCCTCCTTGACGACAACCCTCCTTCCCTCGGATGGTGGCGAAGAGCGGCTGATCGTCTCGATCTCCGGCGAGATTTCGATGGCTCCGTGCAACTTCACCCATGCTCTGATGGATGGGGAAAAAGGTCAAACAAAGTGCGTGACCAAGGGGTATGTAATAGAGAGAGAAAAGAGAGGAAAGAGGTGGTCGTAAATGATGGTGACTTCAACCTCTCGAGCTCAGCAATGGCGTCGGCGACAAGATTTAATTGATTCCAAAATTTGGCAGCCTGGCGGCGGAATTTTAGGGGGATTTTTGGGGCAAAAGGTACTGAGTTATGGGCTATTTATACCCGAAATTTCGTAGCAAAGGGGTAACAAATTTGACCGAAATCAACGATTTGTTGGGGTCGTTTTTTAGTCGGACACGAATCGTATTCATCTTGGATTCTCGCTCGAGGTAGGTGACGATGAGGTGGGCTCCACCTAACAGCGGGGCTGTTTTTTTTTGGCAAGGCAGCGGGGCTACTGAGCACTGGGTTTGGGCCACGCTGATGCGCGCTCACGTGCTCGCTGGGCCTAGGTGCGCACGCTCCTCTAGATAGAAGCTGCGCTGCTGCTGTACGCACATAGGTTAGTTTGTTTTTCTTTTCCTTTTCTGTTTTCTTATTTGTTTTCTAGATTTTGATTTTCAACTCAAATTTGAATAAAATCAAATTCTACAGGTTTGTATAAATAATGTACACTTGTGTAGAATATTAGGAAACCTTTTAATGTCAAACAAAAATATAAAATAAGGTCTATGCAATTGGCCTTATATGACTACTATGCAAAATTTATAAATAGCTCCTGGTTTTATCTTAGACAATCAATTCACTCAATTCCAACTAGCACAAAAATCTAGAACAACACATAGGCAAAGTAGAACATGGATACTACATATTAATATCAAATCAAAATAAAGAAGTCATATTATCTCCTCTCTTATGAACATATGTCTGAATAATATAAAAAGGATCCAAAAAAAATAAGGACTTCAATAGTAAAATGGAACATAATACTACTCCACCATAATTTGGGAAAATCATATTATTCCTTCTCTATAATAATTATTGCATGGTTTGATAAATATTTAGATGCTACTAAATAATCCCAATAGTTGAGGTATAATGCAATCAATTGGATAGTCATGTTAATCCACTCATACAAAAATGTTTTTAAACCATGGTTGAGAGAAGTTCAAACCAGTTCTCCAAAGTTTTTCTTTTCACTCAGAATTTTCAACAAAATCAAACAATCATGCAACTTATATAATTTATTTCACATTCCAAAATTAGGAAAAATTTGAGATGTGACAATGTGTTGGTCTCAAGTTTGAAAGTTGAAGAAATTAAGAAGGAGAAGAAGAAATGTTCAAGGGATTTGTGCCATTGGAATCATGAAGAATGAAAGTGCTTGAAGGTTGATCAATACAAGTGCAAATACTTATGTAACATCCCAAAAATCATGAATTGTAAAAGCATGCATTGCATTCATATTGTCATAGCATTTAGGATTGGCACAAAAAAAATTCAAAGTTTGAAATAAAAAAAACCATTTATAATGCCCATTTTAATCATATGAGGCATGGTTTTGTTTTATTTTCAAAGGGCCAAAGTGATTCTGAGTGAATTTATGTGTTTGAAACACCCTTGGACACTAGAATAGTCTCACAAAATTTTGGTGGAAATTTGACTTGATTTGGATATTATTTGAGATTTCAAACCTCATTTAGAAAATCAAATCAGAGAAAGAAAACAAGAAAAGAATAAAAAAATGGAAGCAGACCAGCCAACTGGCTCAGCCCACCCTCACGACCCAACTTGCAGCCCAGCACAGCCCACCCGGCTCCCCTGTATCCCCCTGCCTTTCTTTTCTCACTACGCGCGCCGCACCCCCCTCGCTGACCTCCTGGTCCCACCGCCACGTCAACTCCATCTTCCTCAATCAGCGCCCGCGGACTTCGCCGTTGCCGCCTGTTACTCGCTGATTGATTCTGAATCAATTTGCATTACTGCCATAGTAATCCCGCGCCCGAACCCCCTCTACTTAACCCCTCCCCCTTCCGCTCTTTTCCCCTCACTCACCACCCTATAAGAGCCGCTAGGCTATCCACACGCGAGCTCGCACCGCCAATGTACCGAGCGTCTCCGGCGAGCAAATACGGTAACCCTAGACTCCCCCTTCTCTCTGGTTGATGCTCGTACACTCACCTTCCTCTTGCGCGTCTAACGCCACCCTCTTCTTGTCTTCCCGTGCCCTGTAGCGCCGCCAGCGACCACACCCAAGCACACCCGAAGCCGACCTCATCTCCGACGAGAAATCCCTGACGACCCCGCACGCCCGCGCCTCCACTTCATCGAACATCGTCACCACCTCGTCTTCGTGCTTCAGTAACGACCCGTGCCATCCCCTCTCACCCCTAGCGCCGCCAGTACACCGTCGGCAGGAGCGTCGCCGCCGCTCTGGCCATTCGCGCCGCCCCACTATGGTCAAAGCAACCATCACCGTTAGATCTAGATCTAGTGGATCAGATTAGATCACTTACTCGAATCGGTATTGATCAATCTGGCCCGTGCGATTTCATTTAGATCATGTGGCTCTCGTTGATCGACCCAGCCAAATCGGTACGGGGCAATTAGAAGCGCCCAAGTGTCTGGAAATTCGATTTAAAATCTGTTTTTGAATCTATTAGAATTGTAGACTTGTAAAATTCATATCTTTTGTTCTGTTTATCCAAAAAAATGCAAATATTATATCATTGGATTCAAAAAATAAGCCCTACATTACTGTGGGCTTGAATTTGTATTTTGCTTCTGAAAAATGGGTTTATTTGTAGAACACTTTATAGGCTTAATTTGATTATATAAAATGTTTATAAATTTATTTTGAGGCAAATTTAAGTTTTTTTAGACTTTAAATAGATGGATTTGTGTTTAGTACTGTTTAGTTGACTTGTTTAGTATAGAAAAGTCATTTCATTGCATTTGCATGCATTCATATTATTTTTTGCTTGAATATTTGAATGTGAATTTGGTGTTATCATTTTATGTGTAGATTTTGGTGCTAGTGGTGATTGTGAGTGTGAGGATTGTTGCTACTCCCAAAACTACCAAGGCAAGTGGTGCTTCACGTATTTTGTCCTATTATTTTGACTATGCACTAGTGATATTTTTGAATAGGGCTTGCATGGGATTTTTGCTAAGTATATATATGCTATGCCTTGGGAAATCCTAGTTGTTGTAGTCTTGGTAGAATTTTTTCTTGGTTAAGATACTTGTTATGTTATCATGCTTAGCCTAGCTAGTAGCAAACAAGGGTGGATTATATTCATGCTATGAAATTTCTAAGTCTTTGACTTGTGTTTTTGCTTAATAAAACAACTAAGTGAATGAATCACCTAGGTGGAATGGTATGATGGTTCGTGTTGAGTGGTTACACAAGGCCCATGTCTGTGGTTTACCTTGTGTATCACACTTGTGGAAATCCACCCAGGAATAAAGGGATTTGGGATACTTAGTGTTTAGAAGCTTCTAGTGCAGCCACATGGCATATGGGCTCTGCCTTGATCATATAGGTTGCAATAACTTAGCTAGATGGACAGTTGGTGGTAGGGTGATAGGATGGAATGTGTCCATGGTGGTCTAAGGGAAGGGTTCTGAAAGGTCTCGTCTCGATGCATGTCGAGTCTTGTGGGGAAATTGCACCACCTCTCGAGAGGGTAAAACCTAAGTACTTAGTCATGTCCCCGGCAACAGACAATTTGAGCATCAAAGACATTGAAGCTATCAAGGATCTCCTCATCCTAATTTCTAAGTTAAAAACTTGTGGTTGAACAAGGATAAAGGTTCACCAATGTCTATTGGTGGTTCCTTGGGTGATTTGTCAAACAAAACTTAGTGTTTTCAACTGATAAGAAAAACCTATTTTGAGCAAAGCAAGCCAAAGCTACACTTAGCCAAATTCATATAGATGTTAGAAGCTACTATTCTACTATGGTATCATTTTCCAATACAATTCCAAATGTATTGACCCACTGTGGTTGTAACTTATGATGTTGCAGGTTACTCTGATGGAGAATAGGGTTATAAGTATACGCTCAACATGCTTGCCTGTGGCACATGAAGATGAAGACTTTACTTTATTTACTTATGATATGAACTCTTGTACTAGCCTTTGGCTAATGAGTTGTAAAAGACTATGTTATCTCTGGAATGACGATGTAATAACGACCTTTGTATCTGTGTACTTCATCTTAAACTGTGGATGCTAGCATTTGATCCACATACTAGCATTGCAATCACAAGGACCTTTACCTTATAAAGGTGGGGTCTTACAAGTTGCTTCAATATGGATCAACCTCAAGAAGGGATGAAGAAGGGAAAGCTCAAGATGCACCATCTCTATAAGATCTCATGCTTGAAGCTTGCTATCCTCGTGATCATGGAGTGATGAAGACAAGTTCAAGAAGAGTTTTCCCCATGGAGTATGGGGGAGCAATTTGCAAGTTTTCATCAAGCGATAGCGAGCAAGAGCAAACAAGAAAGGTGTTTCCACTTGAGAAGAACAAGACGGTCTACATAAAGTTCAAGTGGAATGCTCAAGGCAAAGGTATGATCTTGATGGGGCTTCTCTTTTGTCGGTCTCGTGTTGTTAGTTGGGATACCTAGTTTAGGATATATAGCCGTACTATCAAGAGGGGCTCTCAAGCAGGTGTCTCGATTGCATCGTTCGGAGAGAGCTCAAACCTTTACATACATAACATCATATTTTTTGGTTGTTATTTGGATCTTGTCCATGATAGGATCTAGATCTTGTGGTCATCATCATAACATGCTCTAGTTCATCAAATAAGGATTTCCCTTGCATACCTTATTGTGGTTCTTGATCATGCGGGTTTTTCTGGCTCCACACCTTGGGACATATCTCACATATATATACTTCATTTTTTATCCCTTGGTGGTATCCAGTATTTCACATTTTTATGGGTTCTAGTTGGTTTTATCTTTCCAACAAATTTGGTTTCATCCCAATCAGAGTTTTCAAGCTCAACTTATTGTATTTTGGGTTTTGGAGGTTTTAGCGGTTCATCGATTCTAGAGAGGTCATACCTTTCTCCATTGTGTTTTATCCTTACATGTTGGACTATGATGTTTCTTTGCATAATCTTGTAGAGCTTGTCGTTCTCTTCAAAAAAGTCCAAGATCATCAAAAACAGAGTCCGGAATCAAAAGTTATTAAAATTTTCGTGCAATGTTGTCCTGCGTTTTTGCTTGAGCGGAAGTTCCGGACCAAGCTCCGACCCAAGTTCCGGTAAGGTTCAGTAACCTGTGTTTTTGATTTACCGAAAGTTCCGGTGGTGCGCGGATCTGGCCCAAATGATTAGTTTTTCCTTGTCCTATTTAAGGGGGGCTTCTTCCCCAATGGTTCCTCATCTTTTGAGCTTGTTTTTTCCCACCATTGTTGACCTATTTGAGCTTTCTTACTCCCTTTCCCTCCTATTATTCTTGAGGGAAAAGTGAGAGGAGATCTAGATCTACAACTCTACCAAATCATATCTCTTCTTAGTGAAGGAAATCTTGAGATCTAGATTTTGGAGGAATTTGGGGTTCTTCTCTTGTGTTCTTCCTCTCTTATTCCCCCAATAGTTTTTGTATCTTTGGTGGAATTTAAGAGTGAAGGACTTTCCCTTGCATTTGGTGTATAGGTTTGAGTTCTCCTCGGAGATTCGGTGAGTTCAAGCTCTTGGGCTTGTTTCTCTTGGGTTCTTGGAACCCTAGACGGTTGTGTGGATTTGTGGTGAGTTCTTGGGGCATCCAATTGAGTTATGGAGATTCCTCAAGCTTGTGGCCTGTTTTGGATTGTTCTTGGGGGCTCCAATTGTTGTGGAGATTCCTCAAGTTTGTGGACTTTGTGGTGTTTCTTGGGAGCCCTCCAATTGAGTTGTGGAGATTACCCCAAGCCTTGTACGCGTTTGGTGACCACCCTCAAGTGTTCCTTAGTGGATCGTGAGTAGGCCTTTGTGGCGAGCTCACGGGAGAATAGGATGAGCCTTTTATGGCGTCGTTTAGTTGCGTGCCTTCGCATCTGGGGTGAGGCCTTGTGTGGCGTTGGGTGTGCATCGAGCCACCACACCTCGAGGTGAGCCACTTGTGGCGTTGGGAGAGCATTGCGCCATCGCACCTCTCCAACGGAGGCGTATCTTCTTTGGAAGTGAACTTCAGGATAAAAATCTTTGTCTCCGCGTTCATCGGTTATCTCTCAACCGAGCCCTTTACTTATGCAATTTACATTATGATAGACATCGTGCTTGAAGTATTATATCTTGCTATTTCCTTGTTACTTGTCTTGCTTAGCATAAGTTGTTGTTGCACTTAGGTGAACCTAGTGTTTGTAGGTTTTGTGCTCTATAAATTAAACGTTAGTTTTATTCCGCATTTACTAGAGCCTAAACCGTAATAATTTTAAAAAGCCTATTCACTCCCCCTCTAGGCGACGTCCATTGCACTTTCACTTAGTTTTCCCACACAACGGCAAGGATGGAGAAGGCGCACAGATCTAGGGGTACATGCAAGGTCGAAGAAGGAGGCCGAGCAATACAAGGGACTTTCTGATCGTGTGCATATGTTGGTGTCTGATGTTTTCTCTCCACTACATAGAAACTTATTTATATGTATGAGATTTGTTGGGTGGAAATAGAAGGTTTCATGATTTTGTGAAAAACGTTGGGGTGAAGGAACTTAGTGCAAGCGTGACATTGACAATTGGCAAGAGAAAGCTAGAAGATTGAGAAGAAAACTCAAATGGTGGCACATGCACACGGACATAGAAGGTGTTCACACGAGAGATAAAATTGGATTTTTTAACTAAGCTTGTCTGTTGGATAAAGTAGTGTGAAATAACTTCTTTTTGTTAGTATAAAGACACTTAAAGTATATTTTGATGGTAGTTTGAAAATTTTGTTGAGAGATGAGGAAGTTAAGTGGAGACATGACAAAAAAAATAAAAAAATCACCTTAGGGTCATTTGAAAGAAAATGAAGAATCATAGTAGTGTCGTGTTGAATAATGGTGTTGAGATCCATAGTCAATCCTATTTTTGATAGGCCGGATTGACAATCGAGTCCAATTTACATGTTTGAAGAAGGAAGGCATGTTTATGACCCATGGACGGTCTAAGTGTTGAGATGAATATTTCCTCAAACAACTATTTGGACTTTCTGAGGTGACAACTTTGAGACTGAATCGAATTGAATTTGAATAGATTAATGAAGAGGACACAAATTTCTTGAATAAATCTCTAGAATGATTTAAGGAAGTGATTTTGATATGAAACATAATGAAGTTGTTGGTCTAGATGGCATGACAACTGATTTCTGTCGGGTCTTCTAGGAGGGAATTAATCATGATTTAAAAGAGGTCTTTGGTGCTTTCCATGCTATAATGCTACATGTTGTGATATTAAATCATGGGTTTGTTGCTCTGACTCTCAAAGTCCTTAACGATGAAGTTATCCATGGAATATACCTATAGTTTACTAAATGTTATTTATAGAATACTAACAAAAGTACTGACAAACATGTTAGGATCAAATATTCACGAAGTGGTTGCGAGCATTCTCTTAGTGTAAGTGACAATGCACGAAATTTACCAGATGAAAATGTAAGGAGTGCTTCTCATAAATTATTTTGACATAGTATATGAGAAAGTTAACTGGGCCTTTCTATATTAGAGGATGCAAGCAAAAGGTTATGCATTCATATGGTGTATTTGGGAAATCTTATTAATGCAAAGAGGTTCGCAAATTCATAGTGGTAGAGATGCAAAACAAACCAGAGGGGTGGAGAGATACTTTATATCCATAGGTGATAGGGCTATACTTATTAATGCATGTTTAAGTAGTGTGCCTTTGTACATGCTATTTTTTCTAGAGACCCCCAAACACAATCCTAAGAGAATAAACTATGATAGCCATCATTTGTGATGATAACAAAAATCATTTAGGTAACGACATGATATGTGGTTTGTGTGCCAAAATATTGTGGTGAAATCGATATTCAGAAACTACCTATAATGAATCTGATTTTGTTATTTAAATTGTTGTGGAAACTGAAGAACATTGAAGGTGCATGGAAGGAAGTTTTGTCAAACAAATATCTGAAGAAACATTGTCCTTTACTTATGTGAATAGAGGACTTGTTTCTTCTCATTTATGGCAAAGTTTAATGGAGATGAACCATGTCTTCTACTAGTAGTTTGCATCTAGGGCGATGAAAGATGGAGCTAAAACACTTGATCTATTTATGGTGATGGTTCACCCTTGACATCTTAGTTTCCCATATTTTATAGTATCTCCTTATCGAAATGACTATCAATGAAGAATGTGTAAGACATGTGATGATCGTGTATCGGGTTTAGAAGAGCTTTATGTGGTGAAACTGTAAAACTACTAGGCAAGCTTAGATATTGATGTCTACGCACTTCTATTCTTGTAGATAGTTGTTGGGCCTCCAAATGCAGAGGTTTGTAGAACAACAGCAAGTTTCCCTTAAGTGGATTACCCAAGGTTTATCGAACTCAGGGAGGAAGTGGTCAAAGGCATCCCTCTCAAGCAAACCTACAATCAAGATATAAGAAGTCTCTTATGTCCCCAACACACCCAATACACTTGTCAGGTGTATAGGTGCACTAGTTCGGCAAAGAGATAGTGAAATACAAGCGGTAATGGTCCCAGAAAATAGCTTGACGGTGAGGTAAAGACTAAAGGAAACAATAAGAAAGCAAGCAAACATGCAAAAAATCTAGTAGCAAACGGTGTTTCAATGTTTAGAAACAAGGCATAGGGATCATACTTTCACTAGTGAACACTCTCTCATAAAAATATCTTATCTTAATGATATTACCCTGAACTACTCTTCGGTTGGACACTCTAATCCATGGTAGGGCTATAACAGCACACCTCAAAGTCCGTCTTCTCCATCTAGATAGCCCCACACTATCACCTTGAGCGCTAGATGGTTCCAACAAACACCACAATTTCATAAAGACATCCAACTCCAAATATAATCATGATAAATATTTATGAACTCTAGCCTAAGTGCCACCATGGCGTGCACGTTGTCACTTTCACACACGTGGGGAAAATCATAGATCTATTAAAGCTAGATGAGTATTTATGTAGACTCTAGCCTAAGTGCCACCATGGCGTGCATGCTGTCACTTTCACACACATGGGGAGAGCAGAGATCTATTGAAGCACTTGAGTAGCAAGGTAGATCTACTTGATTACAAAGCTCATGACCACAACAAGATCATGCATAGAGAGAGAGATGAACACATAGCTACCGGTAGAGCCCTTAGCCTCGAAGGAGAACTACTCCCTCCTCATCATGGGAATCAGCAACGGTGATGGAGATAGCGATGGACATCGATGGAGATGGTAGTGGAGATCAAAGAAGATGGCTCCGGGGACACTTCCCCGTCCCGGCAGGGTGCTGAAACAGAGACTTTCTGTCCCCCGAATCTCCCCTTCGGTGGCGACGGTGCTACAGAAATTTTCATGGCTTTCTGGTCGATGATTTAGGGTTTCTGAGTCAGGGGCTTCTTATAGGCGAAGGAGGCAAGATCAGTGGAGGGCCAGGGGGCCCACACCCCCTGTGGGTGCGACCAGGGTGGGACCCGTGCCCACCTAGGGTGTGGCCACCCTGGTGTCCTCCTCTGTCTCGTCTTCGATTTTCTGTATCGTTCAGGAAAAAATATGAACTTTGGCTTTTGTCCCGTCCAATTCCGAGAATATTCATTTTTTAGCATTCTGAAACCAAAACAGCAGAAAACATGCAACCGGCACTATGGAATCTTGTCAATATGTTAGTTCTAGAAAGTGTATAAAAATACCTCAAAGTGAAGACAGAACATAGCATAGTGGCATTCAACTTGTCCCTCATAGAGTAGCAAATATATGCATAGGACACCTTCAAAGTTCATAAGAGTGACTAGATACAAATAGTTCATGAGCAAGCAATATCAACAATATGAATCAATCAATAAGTTTTGGAACAATGCACATAGAACTAATAATGGCAACTATGCTCTCTTAACTGGTACCTAAAGGATAGAAGGTGGAGACTCAATATAATAGTGGAAAAAAGGCCCTTCACAGAGGGAAGCAGGGATTTCAAATTTCATAAAGAGCTTCCAAAAATTATGGTACTTGTTAGCTTTCAGCTCTCATTGCCCCTATCATAAGCATCTTGAAGTGATTAAGGTTAAAGTGAATAAAATATGGAGTATATGCTTGACAAAGTATAAGTTGGCAATCTCATGTCCCTTGAATACGAGGGTCGCACCTCATGCTACTCAACTTTAGTCACCTGTAATTTCTTGTCATAGTAAGTATATGTGTATCATAGAGAACCGCCAACGGGGTACCCCTTGCACATGATACAGGAGCTATCCCATAATCAAAATGACAAGGCAAGCAGGCAATGAGCATCTCAGCAATCTTATTATTTACCATGGGAAAATGGTGCTTTTTTTCTCTCTTTACTCTTTTCAATAAGTCTCTCTTTTTTTATAAGAAGAAAGCTTCATAGATTGCTCAGTATGGTGATGCTCCAAGTTTCCACCATGATTAGGCATGGCTTAGGCTAGCGGCCCGGGCGTTTCTCTAACACACATACATAACTCCTTGGACTTACAAGCCCCCTCTTTATTTCACACCGGCGACATCCATAGACAAAAGAGCATGATATTAACTGTGTACAAAGTACAAGTGCAATGTTGAAAGTGTTCCCCGTGACAGCACGGTTCTGCTAATTCCAACGTATAAGTGCAAGCATATACAACATAGATGACACAATGGTTCAAGTTTATTAGGGACAAGAAATATGAAGTGTGCCATCAAGTTCATGAGAGATTTAATCACTAAGTTTTCACATAACAAAATACTTTTTAATTGTAAGATAGATGAAAACAAGAATATACTTGGAATAGTGTAACACACCATGCATAGGAACTTATAGTGAAAAATTTGGAATAACTTGGTTTCTTGGGAGTTGGATGCATGAGTAGAGCTTACTCAATACAAGTGGAGGCTACCAAAAGACTGGGAGCGACCAACTAAGAGAGTGTTAACACCTGGATTTTTAATCCCAGATGCCTGTTATGCCATACATCACAAATCCCAGGATTACCATTTTTGCGAGACATAACAGATTTATATATCACAGTACATCATCCATTACAAACCATACATAAGGTCTTACACAAATAAGGATCTCATGATCCAGTTCTTAATACAACTCAAGCAGCGGAATAACGTAATAATAAAGGTAGCATAGGCGAAGCTCCATCTACGGGGTCACAGGCAATGCTGACGATGGGAGATGATCCTAGTTGTCGTAACCTTCATGGGTTCCATCTTCCTGGTACTCCTCTTCATAGTCTGACGACGGGAATAGCCAGGGACAAAGCCATGAGTACTCTTTAAGTACTCGCAAACTAATACTAACAAGTGAAGGGGGCTTTTGTAGTAGGACACTAAGCTCTAGGGTTGTTTTGCAAAAAGCCAGATTTACCTCTACTAAGTTTAGAAACAAATAAATACTAGTTGAAGTTTTGTAACACCGAAGTGGGAACTTGTATTTCATATCACAACTCTATTGTGGTCAAGTCAAAATCTCAATTCATTTCACAAGTCATTTTGAAAACATCTGACGGGGGAACAGTATGGCCACTCCAACTGTCCATAACCGCGGACGCGGATATTCGAATAGTTTGACACTCTACAGAGATTGTACACTTTCACCACAACATTCGATACATCCGTCAAGAACAAATCCTGAATTCACCATACTCAGTATGCGGATAATCAATCCCAAACTTTCGATTACACGCCCTCGTATAGGCACCTCTCCTGTGAGTTTGGCCTCCCAACCATGACCAACTGTCATCTTGGGTACTGCACAGGTGGACAATCTTCACAAGGTAGCCTCAGCTCAGACCTTGGATGTGAGGGAACCAATACTAAGGTATATAAGTTTCCAGTCAAGCCCTACCCAATTTTCGGGTATTGTGGTTGTACGGTAAAATTGGAATGGTATCGCATCTAGACAACCATCAGTTTTATAAAGGGCTAAGGCTCATGCCTCAACATTTTCATCACCAAACTCATCTGATGTTCGGAAACACATGTCAAAACATTTCAATAGAATGACTCATCATTCCAAGGTTTTCATAACCATTTTCACCAAGTATTCCCATCTAATGCTGATCAAGTTTTATGCTTAGCACTAGCATCTACAAGTGGGGGTGAGTACTAATGAGGGGTAGTACACAAGTGGAGTTTAACTAAGTTCAATCTTATGCCTTAGGATGACATAAAGATTATCTAGCTTAGGCCAAATTTTATGCTCTTTATGCAACCTTCAATTATCTTCCTAGAATCTACAAGTCACTTAAGTAAACTCTAAGAGAAAGCTTTGATAACGAAATAAAGTAGAAAGCTTGCAAGTAAAACTAGGATTGGGGTTATCAAGTGGGTATGATCACATATGCTTAGGGCATATAGTTGGCATGGTAACAAGCAAGTATTTGCTTGCATAGGTATCAGTATAAGCTTGCTAAGTTAATAGCTTGCAAGTATTGGCTTTCATAGGTAAAGTATCTTGCAAGTGTTAGCTTGCATTGGTCCACTTGGTTAGTAAGGCTTGCCTTGTGCAGAGCAGTGGTTGAAGTTCTCCTCGGCTTCTTCTTCGTAGTATCCTCCTTCCTCCTCGTATCCTTGGTCGGTACTAGCGTCTATGAATAAATACGAGGTACACAATCACCAAACAATACTTAACTATTTTCAATCATCACACACAAGGGTTCTATAGATGATCTAGCATCATCACTAATATTACAAGATTAAAGCTTTGCCCTATTTATTTTAATTTGAGAAAAGTAATTTCTACTCATTGAAAAACTACTTAAGATGTAATATTCTCCAACTCAGACATGGGATCATGTAGATACATGTCATCACCACATATTTCAGTCCATGGGAATGTGATTTAAAGTGGTGTCATAATTTAATAAGGTTTAACCTTTTATTTCAATTAAATAAAGTGACTAGAAATGCCTATGTGGCATTCTTTTATTACTTGAACATTATTTCTGTAAGTAAACTCCTATGTTTTTATATATTCTGAAAGGTATGATCAAATGTGATTTTTGAGAGTTGAAATCAACTCAAAAGCTATTATGGTTGAAATTTGAAAAATGTTTGAATGCAGAAAAGCTTCTGACTTGTTATTTTTACCAAGGGTGATCTACAAATCCAAATGATTTGAATCCAACGGGCTTGGATTAAGAATTTCAGTACCTTTCTAACAAAATTGGTTTCATTCAATTTGGTTCACTGAATCAAGCTGGGTTGATTTTTGAAATTAGGTACAGAACTATGTTTGAATTAAAATGGAAAAAGCTAAATTCAAACGAGTGGGTTGCGCGGGAAAGGTTAACGGGCCGGCTCAGTGTCACTCCACAGCGCGGGGCGCAACTGACAGGGGGGGTCTTCTGGTCAGTGGCTCTTTAAACGCGAAGCGGTACGGGGCAATCTCATTCTCACGATCTAAGTCTAATCGAACGGCTGCTACTCATTGTCCATGTCGGGCGGCGCCGGCGAGACAGAAATCTAACGCGACAGGTGGGGGTCGTGGGAGGCTCACCGGGGCTCAGGCGAGGATCGGCGATGCGGGCGAACGGCAAAGTCGACGACGGCGATCCTCCTGGTACCGGCAGCTCTTCCGGGGGTGGACGAAATCAACGGCTCCTCTTCTCCTCTGCAGCGCCGAGCTCCGGCCAAATTCCGGCGATGCGCTGCTCGCCTTGCTCCGGCTAAGGGGTGGAGTGATTAGTGAGGGGAGGGGGGGGGGTGAAATGGTGTGCTTCAATCAGCTAGGGGTCGCCTCCTTTTATAGGCCCGACGGTGAGACCGAGAGGGATGGGCAGGTGATGGTGGCAACACGGCTACGGGCGGCTAGAGGCATGGCCGAGGCTGGCGATCGACGGGCGGTCTCCTGGCGATGCTCTATGGTTTAAATGCGCATGTAGGGGCGGTGGCAAACTGTCGGGAACGTGCGGTGCTCTGCGAGGCAGAGGCGGCGTCTTCGATGGCGAGCGGTGGCTGTGAGGCATGGGGCGGCGAACGGGGGTGTCTGCGGGGTTGCTGGGACGGTGGTGATCACGCGTGCAAGCGGCGAGGGCGGCGCGCGGTCTATGGGCGTGTGTCGAGGGTGGCGCTCTGGCGCGCTCTCGGCATGCTTGCAGAGCAGCTTGGAATGGATTGGGCATGTGGTCCAGTGGCTGGCAGGGTTCAAGCGCTGGACAGGGGGTGGCGATGGACGGTGGCCTGTGTCCTAGACATGGTGTTTAGGCTTGGTGCTTGCTCTGGCTAGCTAGCCATGGTCGGCTGGCAAGGGTTCCTTCGGGTTGGCATGGCATGGTGCAAGGGGTAGGGGCTAGGGGTGGTCAAGGCACTGGTTGGCACTGGGGGATACAAGGGTGATCAATGGTGAACATTGCTTAGCCAAATTACTGCCCAAAACAGTGAAGTTTGGCCAGTTTGATTTGTTGTCTCCAAGTGTTTGATGAAATGGCCGCAAGAACTTGAGTTTTGAATTTTGAAAAGATTTTTGGTGGGTGTGCTAGGCATGTGTTGAGGATTCTGTGGATGCTTGGGTTTTGAAAATTGAACTTGTTTGAGTGGTTTTTGAAATAGTGGGATCTTCCCATATGAAATAGATTCAATTTTAAACAGTCATTTAAACTATGCATTCAAATGTTTTTGGATGATCACAAAGTGGGCCTTGGTACCTTGTTATGAGTACTATCAAGGGGTGCAAAGATCCATACATGTTTCTGTTAAGTTATGAAAGTTAGAGATAGCCAAAGTAGGCATGGGAGTTAAATTGACCAAAGTGACCATTCACTTAATTTGTTTGTTTTGACTTGTTTGTCTTTGGGAAAAGTTTGGGGATTGTTTAGATGATGTTTATTTCACCTAAGAATCATTTTACAAGCAAAGAAACACATAATCGTGGCAATTCAGAGTAATCCAAATTTTAATGCACACACATATGAATGCTTTCATATTTTAATTGTACAAGTTTTTGTTAACCCTAAATTTGGTGATTAGAGTTTGATGATCCAAGTTTAATATTTTTGGGATGTTATAAACCTTCCCCCCTTAAACAAAATGTCGTCCCGAGATTTGAAAAAGGACGAAAAAGATTACCTAGGATTTGAAGAGATCGGGAAACTCTGTCCTGATGTGATCTTCGCGCTCCCAGGTAGCTTCTTCTTTCGTGTGGTTGCTCCACTGAATCTTGAGAAACTTGATGCTCCGGGTTCTGGTAGTTCTAAAGGCTTCTTCGAAAATACGGATGGGCACTTTGGGATAGGTCAGGTCATCGTTGATCTCTATGGTCCGGTGATCAATATTCTTGAACACTTCAGTCTTCTCCGGAACTTCGAGGCACTTGCGAAGTAATGAGATATGGAACACATTGTGCACGGCTGACATCTCTTCGGGCAGTTCCAATTGATACGACACTTCTCCTCGACGGTTCAGAATCTTGAAGGGGCCGATATATCTAGGGGCTAACTTTCCCTTGAGTTGGAAATGCTACATTCCTTTTCAATGGCGACACTTTCAGATACACAAAATCTCTGATATTAAAGGCGAGGTCTCTACGTCTCTTATCGGCGTAACTCTTCTATCTGGACTGAGCGGTCCTGAGGTGCTCACAAATCTTGTGAACCTTCTCATCTGCTTCTCGTAGGATATCAGGTCCGAAAATCTGACTCTCTCCTACTTCCGACCAGTTCAAAGGGGTGCAACACTTTCTTCCATACATGAATTCAAATGGGGCCATTTGAAAACTAGCTTGATAACTGTTGTTGTATGAAAATTCTGCGAACGGCAGACAGTCTTCCCACTTGGATCCATATTCTAACACACATGCTCTCAGCATATCTTCGAGTATTTGATTTACTCGCTCCGTTTGTCCGTCGGTCTGAGGGTGATAAGCTGTACTAAAATCTAGTCGGGTTCCTAAAACTTCTTGGACTTTCTTCCAGAATCTCGAGGTAAACTGAGTTTCTCGATCCGATACGATGTTCTTGGGGACTCCGTGCAAACTGACGATTCTAGCGATGTATAACTCCGCTAGCTTCGAACTCTGATATGTGGTCTTGACTGGTAAGAAATGGGCGAATTTGGACAACCTGTCAACTATGACCCATATAGAGTCATTTCCCCTACTATAAGTAGGCAATCCGGTGATAAAGTCCATTCCAACGAAATCCCATTTCCATTCCGGAATCTGCAATGGTTGCAACAATCCAGCGGGTCTTTGATGTCCCGCCTTGACTCGCTGACATATATCACACTTATAGTGATTTATAGTGATTTATAGCAGGAGTAGGATTCCGCCACCATTGTGGGATCTGAACCTGGGTAAGCTCTGTTACCTCGTACCCGTCAACCGTCCACCTTACCCCACGTCTCTAAACACGCACTATGAGGACCCCTCCATGGCGTACTCGTCGGCAATACCACGACAGTTGGCGCCCACCATGGGCAAGAGGCGCTTCAGGATCTTTAGCGGGCGAGGACCAAGATCTTCGCGGGAATCGGCGAAACCGTAGCCATCGGTCGCGTTCTCTTCTCCGGCAACATTCCGATCGTCCCCCTGACGAGTTCTGGATCCCAGCGAGGACGAACCCTACGCGGTGTTCGATCGTTCCTATCAGAGACATCCACCTCTTCATAGGCGAAACCGACTCGGGCACTAGTTCCCTGGGAGTCGGAGGAGCATCAAGGCCCGCACGGACCGCCTACGGGCAGGATACGTTCGCGGAAGGATCAATGTCGGATCTCCCCTCGGAGTTTGCCGGCAAAGATCGGAAATCACCAAGACCCGCACGGACCGCCTACGGGCAGGATACGTTCACGGAAGGATCAATGTCGGATCTCTCCTCGGAGTTTGCCGGCAAAGATCGGAAAAATTCAAGGCCCACCCAAACCGCTCTTGTGCAGGATATAAAGGTGGAAGATCACTGCAAATTCGCCGGCTTTGTCTGTGCGTCTGGACAGTAGAGATCCAAGTTCGTTGGCGTGGTTACCATCTTCGATCTGGCGCGCTGCGTTCAGAGAGAGGGCGAAAACTCCCGCGATTACCTGGCCAGGTGGCTCCGTATACGAGCCGATCTGGCCCACTACCCCAATGAAGATGCTATGTATCACTTTGTGGAAGGACTGGACCATGGCACGCTTCTCCGACATTCTCTAAGACGGCAGCAGGCGTCAGGACGCCTTACCTTCGAAGGCATGGTGAACACCGTCAACAACTACGCGGAGGCCGAAGCGGCAGCTCAGACAGCGCTTGCGCTCATTGACAGAGCCCCTCCGATTCAGCCACCGCCACCACCGCCTCCAGCCGCCATCATCGCAGCTACGCCACCACCTCCAGTCATCGTCGATGCTGTTGCACCTCCACCACCCGTCATCGACGAAGTCCTGGCACCCTCCGACTCTGTCATTGATGCGCTTTATGCTGATTTAAGTGCAGACTCAAAGGAGATAGATTTCAGTCCAGAGGAACTAGACTCCGCCATGCAGGAGATGGAGGAGGAGTACACACGCGACGAGCAAGCCAACAATGCCGTCACGTCCCGAGAAGTGTTCTTCACCATTGGGACATCGATGGATGAAGATCAACCCAGACGAGCTTCGCCTACGGCGCTGGAAAAGGGGAAGGGGCCACTTTTTGCTGCTGACGATGATCACGCAAAAGTCATGCCTCCTCCGCCTAACCCAGTGCAGCAGCCACAGGAACTCGGCACCGGCCCGAGCAACAACAACACCGCAAACTTGCCGCCTCCAGCATCTACGTCTACAGCATCCCAAGTTACTCCAGCTGATAGAGTGATGTACGGCAATCTCCTCGTCGAGCCACTGACCGTTGCTCATATCTGGAACGTGACCCAACTTGATGAGAAGCGCCAGCAGCTGCTGGAGGAAGCGCAAGCCATCGCGGAGCAAGGCGCTAAACTAGATCGAGATCTGGTCAACGCGCAGAAGTCCATAGAGAAAGCTAGAGCAATGGAGGCCAAGTACAAGACATTACTGCAGCAGCAGAAGGCTAGGCTCGCGTCATCAACGATCCTGGTGTATGGTGCAACCTAGGCTGGGCTCCCTCGAAGCCGGCATAGGCCAAACCATACATTGATAGTGAAGGAAAGCAGGTGATGCCCACCCTACTCCTTAACATCGTCGTCGCCAAGACCCTTCTGGAGCAGGATAGATCGCCTGAGGCAGTGGAACGGGTCTATGACCTAGTGGCCAAGGCGGTGAAGCAGCAGGAAAAGGCCACCTCTCAGAGGCTTGAGTCTGACCCAGCGCTCTGCCAATCTAGCAAGTACAAGCCACCAAGGGACAGATCTCCTCTTGATGTCGGGTCCTAGACGGGTTCATCAGAACGAAGACAGAGGGATGCACGCAACAGGAAGGATGCCATCCCCATATCCTCCGACCATGGAGAAAAGGCCCGACCTCATCGCCCATCGCCACCGCCCCGATCTCCCCGACATCGCGAAGATTACAAGGCTCACCATCGTACGGATACGCTCCCACCAAAGCAGTGCGGCATCATCATCCGCGACAATGCGGAGCAGACCCATCATGACGGAGAGTGCAACCAAGGACACAAGAGCAGGTCACGCCATGACCCTCCGCGTCCAACAAGCAACCGTGGCAGGCGTGAGGCGTCGCAGAAGGGTAATAGCAAGAAGGCTAACCCACCGCCACCTCCACCTCCGTCACCACCAAGTAGTCACCATGGCGGAGGGGGCCCGCGTCGTTCACGCAGCCCATCCCCTGTTGACAAAAAGAAGAAGAACCCGGAGCCGTACTATGCACGTTCGCGGATCGATAAGATCCACGAGGCCCGGGAAGGACCATACCTGGGACCACATTGCTTTGGACCTGCAACACGGTCAGCAACTTACCCCAAAGGTTTTCGGATTGACAAGACCATCAATCCCTATGACGGCACCGCCAAACCAGCCACTTGGTTGCAAGACTATGGCACCGCTGTGGAGATTTCCGGAGGCAACCCCAACGTCGTCGTCAAGTACCTCCCATTAATGTTGGCAGGCACGACCTGTCAATGGATCGACGACTTGCTAGAGAAATCTATCTACAACTGGCTGGACATGCAAGAAGCGTTCACCAAGAACTTTGAGGGTACATACAAGCGTCCCTGCACCATGGGAGATCTACAGCGGTGCATGCAAGAGAAAGACGAGACATCTTGCGCCTACCTCTCCCGCTGACTGGACATGAAGAATTCCTGCGCAGGAGTGCACGCTCAGACCGCCATGGACGCCTTCATCGATGGGTTGGAAAGGGGCACGCTGCTCCGACATAAGCTGAAGCGCTTGTAGGACAATCACCAGCTTGACTTGAACCAGATGATTCAGTTGACTAGTGAGTTCGCAGTTGCCGACGACGATGCTCGTGGCTCCTTGCCGGCAACGGCCGTTCCAACTCAAGCTCGGAGGAACAGTAGTACAAAGCGGAAAACCGCTCCAGAAGAAAAGCAATCTACCGACATGGTCGCTATGACTTTTGCAGGACGAGGAGAAGGCGGACAACGTGGCCGAGGAAGGGGAGCTAGTCGTGGGCAGCAGCGAGGAAGTGAAACCACCTCGGCGCCGCTCCGCGTTCCCAAACCTACGAGGAGTACCGCGATATGCCGTGCCTCGTACACCTCGACGCCAACGGCAAGGCCACCCATACCAATCGACACTGCAAGTTCGTCAACGACCTCAAGGAAGACCCGGAGTCCGGCTACAAGCAAAGTCGGAAGAACAGACCACGAGGCAAGGGCAAAGGGAAGAGGAAGGAGGAGGAGTCCAAGGATTCAAGTGACATGGACGAAGACGTTGATCCCAAGCACGCCGCCAAGAGCGACGACAAGGGCAAGAACCCCTTCGCAAAGAAGGCTCCAGTCTACCACACTTTCCTTGGCACCCCCACTGTCAGACAACAGAAGACCTCTTTGAGGATCCTGATGGACACTCTCCCCCCAGTCCCCCAGTACTTGCGCTGGTCGGAAGTTCTAATAACCTGGGACAGGACGGACCACCTAGACCTTGTGCCCACGGAGAACCAGTACACCATGGTCATCAACCCCTTGATTGACGGCGTGGAGTTCACCAAGTGCATGGTGGATAGTGGAAGCAGCATCAACATCATGTACCTAGATACACTGCAGAAGATGAACTTGACGGAGGAAAACCTAAGGCGGACCAACACCATCTTCCACGGCGTAGTTCCTGGTCGGGAGGCTCGGTCCCTTGGGTGCATTACACTTCAGGTTGCCTTTGGCGATGTTAATAATTACCATCAAGAGCGCATGACCTTCGAGGTGGTCCCCTTCAAGAGCGTGTACCACGTCATATTCGGCCGTGACATATTCCACACGTTCATGGCCAAGCCATGCTTCGTCTACAACAAACTCAAGATACCCAGACCAAACGGCATCATCACCGTATCCGGAAGCTTTACCAAGGCAAGGGACTGCGAGATCAACGAAGCAGCCGTTGCAGAAGTTGTCCTCTACAGCGAAGAATTCAAGGAGATCCAGAGCAAGGTAGATGACTCAGAGATTCCCGCGTCGAAGAAGCAGATCTCCGACTCCGCTCTTGCGTTCAAGGCCGCCATCGAGACCAAGCCGGTGGAACTTGTGGTAAGCGATGCCTCCAAGACCGTCACCATTGGGACGAACCTGGATCCCAAATAGGAAAGCGCACTCGTCGAGTTCCTCCGTGAGAATAGGGACATCTTTGCCTGGCAACCTGCCGACATGAAAGGTGTACCAAGGGAACTTTCCGAGCACAGCTTAAACATTGATCCAAAATGCAAACTAGTGAAACAACCTCTACGACGCTTCGTAGATGAGAAGAGACGCGCCATTGGCAAAGAGATAGCTAGGTTACTTAAAGCTAGATTTATCCGAGAAGTCCTTCACACCCGATGGGTGGCCAATCCTATACTTGTCCCCAAAAAGGGAACCAATGAATTAAGAATGTGGGTTGATTACACCGGCTTGAACAAAGCATGTCCCAAAGATCCGTTTGCTTTGCCTCGCATTGACCAAGTCATTGACTCGATGGCTGGCTCGGAGATTTTGTGTTTTCTCGATGCATACTCAGGATACCACCAGATCAAGATGAGGAAGTCGGACCAATTGGCCACTTCGTTCACTACCCCATACGGCACATTTTGCTATGTCACGATGCCCTTTGGGCTGAAAAACGTAGGTGCTACTTACCAGCGGACAATGCAACATTGCCTCCACGACCAAATTGGTCGGAACGTTCATGCTTATGTGGACGATATCGCGGTGATGTCTAAAAAGTCAAACGACTTAATCTCCGACTTAAAAGAAACCTTTGATAATTTCCGGAAATACAACATGATGCTTAACCCTAAGAAGTGCGTCTTCGGGGTTCCAGATGGCAAATTGTTGGGTTTCATCGTTTCCCAACGTGGAATCGAGGTCAACCCGGAGAAAATCAAGGCCATCTTAAACATAAACCGTCTGACATGCCTAAAAGACATTTCAATGACTATCAGGTTGTGTTGCAGTAGTTAGTCGATTCGTCAGCCGACTTGGAGAGAAGGCTCTGCCGCTGTACAAGTTGCTGAAGAAGGCGGACAAATTCAGGTGGACGGACGAAGCAGATGCAGCATTGAAGCAGCTCAAGGAGTTTCTTTCCTCAGCGCCTATCCTTGCAGCGCCCGAGCCTGGTGAGCCCCTGTTAATTTACATGGCGGCAACCAACCGGGTTATCAGCATCGTCGTCGTGGTAGAGCGGAAGGAACCATGCTATGAGCACGGAGTTCAACGACCAGTTTACTATGTGAGCGAGGTCTTGACGGAGTCCAAGCAGCGTTACCCGCACTACCAAAAGATAGCTTATGGAGTATTCCTTGCTTCTTGGAAGCTGAGGCATTACTTTCAGGAGCACCCAATCACAGTGGTGAGCAAGACTCCACTGTCCGACATCATCAATAACAGCGACGCTACAGGAAGGGTCACGAAGTGGGGCATTGAACTCACCGCCTTCGAGATCACCTACAAGAGACGCGACGCTATCAAGTCACAAGCCTTGGCGGATTTTGTTGCAGATTGGACGGAGATGCCAGATGCTACTCCGTTGCCAGAACTAGAGTACTCGGTGATGCACTTTGACGGATCAAAGCTGCTCAACGGCTCGGGGGCTGGTGTATTGCTACAGTCATCAACAGGAGACAAGCTACACTATGTTTTGCAGATCCACTTCGAGGCTACAAACAACATGGCGGAGTATGAAGCACTCATTCATGGGCTGCGTGTAGCCAAGGATATTGGCATCAAGCGCATAGTTTGCTGTGGAGATTCCGACTTGGTTGCCCAGCAAGTGGATGGCACCTGGAATGCGCGGAACCCTATGATGGCAGCATATCGAGATGAAGTGGACGAGATAGCCAAGAGCTTCTTGGGCTACAAAGTCAAGTATGTACCTAGGGAACAAAACAAGGCGGCTGATCTGCTGTCTAAGCTTGGATCAGGGCGCAAGAGAATTCCTCCAGGAGTTTTCCTAGAGCACCTACGCACACCATCCGTGAAGGGAGCCAACATTGACAACCTGGATAGAGCTGACTCTTTTGTCAACATGGTGACTAAGGTCCCTCCGGCTTGGACAAAACCGTTCATGGAATACCTAGAACACGGAACTTTGCCCGACGACGAAGTCGAAAGACGACAAATAGTACGGCGAGCAAAGGGTTATACCATAATCAATGGGCTACTCTACAAAAGGAGCACTACTGGTGTATACCTAATGTGTGTTTCCCAGCTAGAAGGTATGGAAATCCTACGCGAAATCCATCTCGGAGATTGCGGGCATCACGCCGCTCCTCGATCGTTGGTCGCGAAAGCCTTCCGGCAAGGATTCTACTGGCTGACCGCGAAGGAGGACGCCGACAAGCTGGTTGAGACATGCATGGGATGCCAGTATTATGCCCGACAACCACATGTTCCTGCTGAAGAACTGCGAACAATACCAATAACTTGGCCATTTGCGGTCTGGGGGATGGACATGGTGGGACCGTTATAGACGGCACCTTGTGGGTTTACGCATCTGCTTGTAGCAGTTGACAAATTCACTAAATGGATAGAAGCTAAACCCATTAGAAAGCTTTATGGAGCAAATTCCCTCAGGTTTGTCCGAGATCTAGTGGTGAGATTTGGTCTCCCACATAGCATTATCACCGACAACGGCAATAATTTATCACTCGGAGAAGTGGAGGCATATTGCTGGGAGAAAGGCATCCGACTTGACCTTGCATCTGTGGCACACCCACAATCCAATGGTCAGGTTGAGCGAGCCAACAGATTAATTCTGCAGGGAATCAAGCCACGTCTTGAGGCACCGCTACATAGAGCAGCTGGAGCCTGGGCGGAAGAATTGCCATCTGTGTTGTGGAGTTTACGAACTACACCCAACAGATCTACCGGCTACACCCCTTACTTCATGGTATATGGAGCAGAAGCCATCCTGCCCTCCGACATCCTCCACGATGCACCAAGAGTTGCCGCCTACGACGAACATGACGCTGAAGAATCCAGACGCCTAGATGTGGATCTTCTCGAGGAGGAGCGTGTTTTGGCATGCCAAAGATCCGCCATCTACCAGCAGAAGCTACACAGCTACCATAGTCGCCACGTTCGGCATCGCTCGTTTAAAGAGGGGGATTTGGTAACTCCGACTTAAGCAGAAGAAATGATGCAGCCCGTCCTATGGACGCACCTCCATCTACAACACCTAGTCCCCCAAGTGGACCAATGACTCGCACCCGTGCCAAGCTCCTATAAGCCAAGGTTAACTCGCTCCTTTCCTCATGTGATTTTGGACTACCTTTGGATGGCTTGCTACTTCATGCATCTACGTTGTGTATCCTCAGATATGAAGCAACACCACCACACCAAGCCACCAAGGAAGCAGGACCAGGAAAAGAAGCCGCTGGAGCGCTGCACACCGGAGTCTCCGGTGTAGACCGGAGTCTCCGGTATCCTACACCGGAGTCTCCGGACCTTCCTCTGGTCCAGACCGGAGACTCAAGCCCGGGATAGTCTGATACCCCCTCCGAAGACGGGTCCGGAGATTGACCGGAGTCTCTGGCCCAGACCGGAGTCTCCGGACCCCAGACCGGAGTCTCCGGACCGACCGACGCCGGGCATGTTAAAGCCTTTTGGGCCTGGCCCATGTAACCCCCAATTTCGCCAAACTTCCAGTTTTATTCCAGAACTACCCCTGTTTATGTGGTTGGCCTATATATAGCCCCACCCTTCATATGTAAACCCTAGACTTGGATAATGATAGATTAAGACACCCCTTGTGGATCTTTTAATCTATTGGTCTCATGCTCCTTGATAAGGAGCACCTATTGTCCACCCTCCTCTTGGATCTTGCCTAGTGCGTTCAAGTTGTACAAGGCCTTGGGTTCTCGGTTTCTCGCCCCCAAGTCGTCAAGATCTCACCAAGCACCTCATCCCCCGTTGTTGGCGTGGAGAGCGAGCTTCGCCCAACACCGATCCTAGGGATTATGTTGGACCGGTTGCCACCGGTGTGAGGGATAGGCGTGTATCGTGTTTTGGTTTGCGTGTGTTCGTGGTTTTCATCTCCTCCCTCGACTTCATCCTCCGACCACCGCTTTCCCCCTCGTTCCTCGTGGAATTCGTGAAAGATCGGGCCAACCCCAGGGTTACCCCATAACATCTTGGTATCAAGAGCAAGGTTGATCACGAATTTCCCCCCATTTTTTCTTCTATCCACCATAAATTCGAAATTTTTCCAAAAAACAGCCCCAATTTGCCTTTGGATCGATCTATCGTTTTGGAGTGTTATTTGTGGTTTTGATCCGACCAAATCTTGTCTAAGGTGTTGGTTCAGCTTTTGCCTGCGTTTCCCAGCCCAATTTTGGCCAAATTTTCGCGGATTTGAGGACTCTAGGCGTGGATTTCCGCTCAAGAACACGAGCAGTCATCCCACACCGGAGTCTCCGGCCTGCACACCGGAGTCTTCGGTCTACACCGGAGTCTCCGGCCTGAGACCGGAGTCTCCGGCCCTGGACGCCAGTTTTGCCCATTTCTCCTCTTTTCCTGCATTGGCTAATCTGTTCACTTGTTGTTTGTGTTCCGTGTGCGTGTCACCAACTAACAGATATCTTCCGCAACATCGCCGCGCTCTTCGACACCACGGACCCCAAACTCTTCCCCGCTCCATCGACACAAGATCATCACCATCAACTAAGGTATAACTTGTGTCAACCCTTGTAGCCATATCTTCCTTTGTGTGTACCTATCCTATGAGAGCAACTCATTTTGTGTTTGTCTAAGCATTGTGCACTTGCCATTGGAAAGTGAGAGTGTGAGGGCAAATACAAAAGTTAACATAGTAGCATAGCAAGGGAGAAAAAGAAAAAGAATAAAAAAAAGAGAAAAAGCAAAAGAAAAATAGAAAGATACATAGTCTCCCAATACAAAGAGAGAATCAAGCTTGTAAGCAAAAGAGAGAGGAAGAAGCGCGCCAAGGCAAGTGCACGAATCCGTTGCTTACCCTCTTTTGGCAAACGAGTTGTGGTCTCTCCTTGCGTTGGCACGACACCCGAGCGTAGTCTTCGTTAGGCCATTTCGTGCTCACTTTCATAGTCGTGCTAACCCCATTTTTCTCCACGCGTGTGTGTAGTCGTAGGTTCTCGTCACCTTTTGAGTTGACCATTTCCTTTTGACTTGCGTTTTGTTGGATTTTCTCCACTTTTGACTCTCCTTTGCGTTCGGTTGGTTCTTTGGCTTTCCCACAATCCTACCCATCCACCAAAAGTTTTTGAGAGTTGTAGCTCCGTTGTGTGTGAGTTTCTTTACCATTTCACTTTCCACGCCGTTCGCTCCTTTGTGTGGCAATTGGTTTGATATAATCTCCAAGGTGAGGTAAAAGGCTAACTCTACGCACCTTTACTCTCCATATACAACCCTTGTTGGCTTTGCATCATGGACAGGAATGGCGAGCCGTCCCAACCACCACCACCACCTCCGGAGGACGACAATCCATACATGACAAGATGGGACCATTGGAAGGTTCGAGGAGAATTCAACTACCATTGTGAAGCCCTTGAGCGGCGCCAAGATGAACAATTTAGCGAAGCCCGAGTGGAGTTCAAGAACATCGACAACCGCTTCGAGGAAGTCCGAGGCCAAATGCATGCCATGCAACACAACCTCGGTCATCAAAATGAAGCTCTTGGTCGTGCCCTCGCCTCAACGGATGAGAAGCTTCAACGCCTCATTGATGGGTTGGCAAGGCCACGCTCGCGAGACTCAAGATCATCACGGCACTCCTCAAGTGAATCAAGTGCTCCCTGCCGTCACGCTTCAAGGCACCGGGATGGACCCGTCCTTCACTCCATGAGCTCTTCTCAAGCGGTACCATCGCCGCGACATGCCGCAACGTCAAGCTATGATGGTGACCTCTCCGCAAGACCTCCAAGACGTGAAGCGGACCGGCCACAACAAAGGGCACTTGTGCTTCAACAAGAACAACCTCACATGGACCACCAAGCCCATCGCCATCGACACGTTCTTTCCACAACAAGTGAAGCATCCGAAGTGGAAGAACAAGTTTGCCGGCGGCGTGAAGCACTCGAAGACCCACCAAGGTGTCCTCCTCGACATGAACGTCATCACCGTCAACATGATTTAAACGACGAGCCTCCTCCACATCAAGAAGAAAGAGAACAGCCCATTGCGCATGCGGCTCGACGTCCTCCTTGCCACATGGCGCAAGATAATGCTCCTCGGCATCAACCACGACAAGAACAAGAGCAAGCTCCCCAAGCTCACCGTGAGGACCAACAACCTCCTCGTCCTCAACCGCGACAACAACAAGAGCAAGCTCCCCAAGCTCGTCGTCCAAACCAAGTTCCACCACCAAACGCGGCACCTCAACAACCACACAAGCAACGCCACCATCAACAAGCAAGACATGAGAGCTCGGATGATGAAGATGGCCGCCACAATCATGGCAACCGTCGCAACCGGAACCGCAATGAGGAAGAAACTTTCGGCAAGCTCAAGTTCACCATGCCCAAGTTCACCGGTTCCAATGATCCCGAAGAATACCTCTCATGGGAACTCAAGGTTGACAAGATCTTCCGCATGCACAATTTTAGCAATGAGAAGATGATGGCCATGGCATCCCTCGAGTTTGATGAATATGCCAACCTTTGGTGGGAACAAGTCCAACTCGCTCGTAAATCAAAAGAAGAGCCTCCAATCTCAACTTGGCAAGATATGAAGGCTCATATGAGATCCTGCTTTGTTCCTTCACACTACACGCGTGACCTCTTCAACAAGCTTCAAACGCTTAGTCAAGGAACAAAGACCATGGAAGAGTACTTCAAGCAAATGGAGCTCAACATGATCCGTGCCAACATTGAAGAGCGTGATGAACAAACAATGGCACGTTTCGTCAATGGCTTGAACCATCCTATCAAGCGCATCACCGAGTTCCAACGGTACAACAACATGGTTGAGCTTGTGCACATTGCATCAAAGGCCGAACGTCAAGTGCAAGAGGACATCAAGTTCAACAAGCCAAAGACATACTTCACATACAAGCAAGCTCCAACCACTACTTCGACAACACCAAGTGGAAGCTCCTCAAATACCACCAAGCTTCCCTTCAAGCCAACCCTTCCTCAAGGAAAACCGCCCCCAAGTGGAAAGTACACAAGAGATGAACAACCATTCAATGGTGAGTGATACAAGTGTGGAGGCAAAGGACACAAGTCGGCCGCATGTGGGAACAAGAAAGTTTTGTTCATCCATGACAACGGCGATGAAGAATACTTGAGTTTGATGAGTTTGATGCAAGGGTCAAGGAAGCCATGGCAAGGCAACATTTGGAAGAGGACCAAGAGCTACTCATGTGTGAGCATGACGCAAGTCCATCGCTTGTGGTCACAAGGGTCTTAACTACTCAAGCCAATGAGAATGAAGACCAACGATCAAACATCTTCCAAACTCGTGCCGGTATCAATGGGAGGTCCATCAAAGTTGTCATCGATGGAGGGAGTTGCCACAATCTTGCAAGCACGGAATTGTGTGAGAAACTCAACCTCACCCTCCATCCGCATAAACACCCCTACCATATCCAATGGCTAAGTGACCAAGGATCCGTCAAGATCAAGCACACCGTCTCGGTAACGTTCTCAATTGGGCCCTACAAAGACACGGTGGAATGTGACGTGGTCCCAATGACGGTTTGCCACATGTTGCTCGGAAGGCCGTGGCAATATGACAAGCGTGCTTTGCATAATGGTCACTCAAACACTTATACCTTCAAATGGATTGACAAAACTTGTGTGTTGCAACCAATGACTCCTAGCCAAATAATTGCGGACAATGCAAAGGCTTTAGCGAGGGCGCAATACACAAAACCATCTTGTGAGAAGAGTGGTGAGAGAGAGAACCACACTATAGTGAGTGAGTGCCACAAGCCAAACTCGAGTGGAAAAACTAAGAGTGTTCTTCTTGCCACCAAAAGTGAGATGAGAGAAGTGCGGAACAACCCATCCATTTTGCACTATGTCCTTGTATGCAAGGGACTAGCGCAAGGAACTAATGACTTGACAAATGTTCCTCCTTCTTTGATGGCTGTTTTGCAGGAATTCCAAGATGTATTTCCCGAAGAGCTTCCTCATGGACTACCCCCTCTTCGTGGAATCGAGCACCGCATCGACCTCATACCCGGCGCCCCACTCCCAAACCGCGCCGCGTATCGCACGAACCCGGAAGAGACAAAGGAGATAGAACGAAAAATCAACCAACTCGTCTCCAAAGGTTTGATCCAAGTAAGCACTAGTCCAAGCGTGGTTCCCGTGATTCTAGTCCCAAAAACGGATGATACGTTGCGGTTATGCATGGACTGCCGTCCAATCAATGCTATCACCATGCGTTATCGACATCCTATACCGCGTCTTGATGACATGCTTGATGAGTTATGTGGAGCCACTATATTTTCGAAAATTGATCTTCGTAGTGGTTACCATCAAATTCGCATGGCCGAAGGTGATGAGTGGAAAACCGCCTTCAAGACCAAGCTTGGTCTCTATGAATGGTTGGTTATGTCTTTTGGCTTATCAAATGCTCCATCTACCTTCATGCGCCTCATGAACCATATTTTGCGATCTCTCATTGGGAAGAGTGTAGTTGTTTACTTTGATGACATCCTTGTCTATAGCAAGTCACTAGAGGAGCATGTTACTCATGTTAAGGAGGTCCTTCAAATCCTTCGCCATGAAAAGCTTTACGCTAATCTCCCGAAGTGCACTTTTGGAAAAGACAAGCTGATTTTCCTTGGTTTTGTTGTGTCTTCCAATGGCATTGAAGTTGATGTCTCAAAAGTCAAAGACATACCAGATTGGCCCATACCTACAAATGTTAGTGAACTTCGAAGTTTTCATGGGTTGGCTGGCTTTTACCGTCGCTTTGTGAAAGACTTTTCTACCATTGCTTGCCCCCTCAACGAATTGACCAAGAAAAATGTCACGTTCGTTTGGGGAAAAGCACAACAAAAGGCTTTTGATGAGCTCAAAAAGAGGCTCACCGAAGCACCACTTCTTGCATTACCAGATTTCACGAAAACCTTTGAGATTGAATGTGACGCTAGTGGTATTGGCATTGGTGGCGTCCTTATGCAAAATGGGCGTCCTATTGCTTACCATAGTGAGAAACTTGATGGCGCACGCCTCAACTATCCCATTTATGACAAAGAACTTTTTGCCTTGGTTCGAGTCCTTCAAGTGTGGCAACACTATCTTTGGCCCAAAGAATTTATCATCCATTCCGACCATGAGTCGTTGAAGTATCTTAAGGGCCAAGCCAACTTGAGTAAAAGGCATGCAAAATGGGTTGAGTTCATGGAGTCTTTTCCTTACATTGTCAAATACAAGAAGGGCAAAGAAAATGTGGTAGCGGACGCCTTGTCTCGCAAAAACACAAGCCTTCTTACACGACTCGAAGTAAATGTCTTGGGTCTTGATGACATCAAATCTTTGTACGCGTCCGACCCTTTCTTTGGACCAATTTTTGCAACATGTTCAATAGACAAAGGGATTGATGATTTCTATTTGCATAAGGGTTTTCTTTTCAAACAAAACAAGCTTTGCATTCCGAAATCGTCTCTCCAACTTTTGCTTCTTCAAGAGTCCCATGGTGGAGGCCTTATGGGTCACTTTGGCCGTGACAAGACTTATGACATGCTCTCTACTCACTACTTTTGGCCAAAGATGAAGCGCGACGTGGAGCGCCACGTCCAACGATGCACTACATGTATCCAAGCTAAGTCTAAGTCCAACCCCTTTGGTCTTTATATGCCATTGCCTATTCCTCATGCACCTTGGTCGTACATTAGCATGGACTTTGTGTTAGGCTTGCCTAGATCTAAACATGGTCATGATTCTATATTTGTAGTAGTGGATCGCTTTTCAAAAATGGCACATTTCATTCCGTGCCATAAGACCGATGATGCTTCACATGTAGCAAAATTTTTTTTCAGGTAAATAATTCGGCTACACGGTGTACCAAGAACAATCATCTCCGACCGCGACGTAAAATTCATGAGCTACTTCTGGAAGACTCTCATGGCCAAGCTCGGCATCAAGCTCCTCTTCTCGTCCGCCTCGCATCCTCAAACCGATGGACAAACCGAGGTTGTCAATCGAAGTCTTGGCACACTCCTCCGGGTGTTGATAAAGAAGAACCTTAAAGACTGGGAGGAATGTATTCCACATGCCGAGTTCGCCTACAACCGCGCCAAGCACTCCACCACCATGAGGAGCCCGTTCATGATCGTCTATGGCTTCGAACCCCTCACCGCGCTCGATATTCTTCCTCTACCTCTTCATGAACGTGCCAATATGGACGTGGTAAAGCGTGCCCAAACAATGAAGAAACTCCATGAAGACACAAGAGCTACGATCGAGAAACAAGTCCTTCGCCAAGCATCAAAGCTAAACAAGAACAAGAAAGAGATGATCTTCGAAGAAGGCGACCTTGTGTGGATACACTTGAGTAAAGACCGCTTCCCCAAGGACCGCGACTCAAAACTAAAGCCAAGAGGTGATGGACCCTTCAAAGTGCTAAAAAGGATCAACAACAATGCCTACATCATAGATATCCCAACTTCCAAGTATCTTGTGAGCCCGACATTCAATGTCAAGGACCTTTCACCCTACCATGGCGAAGATGAAGTTGAGATGGTTGAAGAGTCGAGGACGACTCTTTCCCAAGGGGGGGGGGAGCTGATGCAGCCCGTCCTATGGACGCACCTCCATCTACAACACCTAGTCCCCCAAGTGGACCAATGACTCGCACCCGTGCCAAGCTCCTACAAGCCAAGGTTAACTCGCTCCTTTCCTCATGTGATTTTGGACTACCTTTGGATGGCTTGCTACTTCATGCATCTATGTTGTGTATCCTCAGATATGAAGCAACACCACCACACCAAGCCACCAAGGAAGCAGGACCAGGAAAAGAAGCCGCTGGAGCGCTGCACACCGGAGTCTCCGGTGTAGACCGGAGTCTCCGGTCTCCTACACCGGAGTCTCCGGACCTTCCTCGGGTCCAGACCGGAGACTCAAGCCCGGGACAGTCTGATACCCCCTCCGGAGACGGGTCCGGAGATTGACCGGAGTCTCCGGCCTAGACCGGAGTCTCCGGACCCCAGACCGGAGTCTCCGGACCCCAGACCGGAGTCTCCGGACCGACCGACGCCGGGCATGTTAAAGCCTTTTGGGCCTGGCCCATGTAACCCCCAATTTCGCCCAAACTTCCAGTTTTATTCCAGAACTACCCCTGTTTATGTGGTTGGCCTATATATAGCCCCACCCCTCATATGTAAACCCTAGACTTGGATAATGATAGATTAAGACACCCCTTATGGATCTTTTAATCTATTGGTCTCATGCTCCTTGATAAGGAGCACCTATTGTCCACCCTCCTCTTGGATCTTGCCTAGTGCGTTCAAGTTGTACAAGGCCTTGGGTTCTCGGTTTCTCGCCCCCAAGTCGTCAAGATCTCACAGAGCACCTCATCCCCCGTTGTTGGCGTGGAGAGCGAGCTTCGCCCAACACCGATCCTAGGGATTATGTTGGACCGGTTGCCACCGGTGTGAGGGATAGGCGTGTATCGTGTTTTGGTTTGCGTGTGTTCGTGGTTTTCATCTCCTCCCTCGACTTCATCCTCCGACCACCGCTTTCCCCCTCGTTCCTCGTGGAATTCGTGAAAGATCGGGCCAACCCCGGGGTTACCCCATAACAAGAAGTCACACAAATTATCCCCGCCATGGGAAGGACTGTTCATCATAAGCAAGGCGCTACTCAATGGGTCTTACTACCTTGTTGACAATCGTGAACTAAAGGATAGACCCAACGAGGATCATAAGCGTAAGCGACGTGACCCGGATGATGACTACCCGGAGCTTGATCGGCCATGGATCATAGCACAGCTACGTCCTTTCTACACTTAGCATTTTTTATCTAATTGTGTATCTCTTATATGATCAATGAAATAAAGCTCTTTGGTTCACTCATATTTATGAGTCTTTTACTTCCTTTAGTGTTCATTTTTGGATCATGTAAAACCTTTATGCACAAGTATTGCGTTTGCACTTGTGAAAATTCCGCCAAAGGCGTTAGCTTAAGTTTTCTGGTTTACACGTTCTTTGTTGTTTTTATGTGGATTCTGGAGTAGTGACTTTCGGCACTTATGGTCGGCGATTTTATGCTCAGGTTATTGACGGTGCCATTGGGCATCATCACCTAAGCGCATGGTTCCGAGAACGAGTCTTACGACTCACGAAAAGTCAAGCATAAGAACCAAAGTAATGGATAAGCCAGCACTTGCTTAAAAAATATATACATGCTGGAAATTAGTTCTTAAGTGGTAGGACATAACAACCATTGTTTTCCGCCTTAAGTTACATCACCAAGTTTTTTCCGCGCATACACCAAAGGTGAAACAAATATTACAATGTTGTTTTTCATTCCTTTGGCGCAGGAGACTTGGAAGCAGCATCGTCACCAGCCGGAGAATCACCTTCAACGTCGGAACTGTGGTGGGACTCGGAGGAGTCTTGGTTGACGCTGTCGATGGTGTTCATGGGCACGAAGACGTCGATGTCCACCAACTCGGCAACTCTGGTGTCATAACCCGCGATTGATGACAAGATGGCTTCGTGATCAATCTCTTTGCCGTCATCGTCAACGTCGGGGATACCAGAGGTCACCGTATCGATGTCGGCACCTTCGTAGTGTGCCTTCACCATTGACAGCGCCATCCTTGCGCCAGCCCGTGCACATGAAGCTTTCCATATTGTGATACGCTCGGGGGCTCGGCGCAGAATCTCTGAGTACTTCGCCACAGAGTCCGATGCCTTGATGTGTATCAGGAGGGGCTTGGCAATATCTTTGGCTTGGGTGATGGCGGTGTTGATGAAGTTGCCAGCAAGAACCATGCATTCCTTGGCTAGAGGAGGCGATCTGGTTAAACCCATAGGAGCTGCAAATTCCGACAAGGAACGCATGAGTTCAACAATTCAAAGTATCCAGACTACAGAAATACAAGGTGGAGAAATCTTACTGAAGATGCTGGCCTCAGCTTGCCAGAGGGTGTCGGCCAAGGATTGTTTCTCTTGTTGGAGGAGCTTGTACGCCTCGCCATGGTGGTGCTTCTGCTCATCGACAGCTCGCTTTTGATCTTTCAAGATCACGATCTCCTCCTTCAAGCAGTTGATTTCCTCGGCGGTGGAGTCCTGCAAGGCCTTCATTGAGTCTTCATGCATTTTTAGCATGTCTTCTCTCTCCTTTTTAAGGATCTTGTTCTCGCTGTCCAGCTGCTGGATGTGCTTGGACTGCTCGACAATGTCCTTGGCCTTGGCAACATGTTCTGCAAAGTCGGATAAAGCAAAGTACACAGTGAGTACTCGGAGAATATAGGCATAAAACCAAGACGGAATGCGCAAAAATAAAACAGACTCTTGTTTTTGATGATCTGTTCCTTCAAGATGGCAGTTTTACCCTTTTCGGCTTCAAGATCTGCGCGCATCTTCTGGTACTTGTCATTGGCCATGCCCCTCCGAGCATTCTTGTTCTATGGAAAAAATAAAAAGTTAAACCGTTGTTTAGTCTACTTGGAGCATATAGTCGGAAGCTTTCCACCTAGACGCTCGGGGGCTACAGTATAAAGTTTTTAACTCGGAATCTGCTTAGCTTTCTTTAAGCATCTAGTTGGAACAAATTCAGTTACAACTAGAGGCTTGGGGGCTACAGTATTGAAAAATTATAAACAGTGCGTATGCTACTCTTAAAAAGCATCTAGTCGGAATATTTCATTCCATCTAAATGCTTGGGGGCTACAGTGAGAGTTTTTTCTAACTTAGTCACTCTTAGAGCATATAGATGCAAAACCTATGGTTTTCCATCTACATCTTCGGGGGCTACAGTGGGATACTCATAAGAAATGCAAAAGGCAAAGTAAACTTACAAGTGCGATGATCTTGAGGTTTGTAGCGCTCTCGGCTAGCATCTTGCCAAAGGAAATGCTATTTCCTCGCAATATTTCTGCTTGTCGGAGGATCTCCTCAAGACCACACGTCGGAGATGTCGGTGCTGCTCCAGGAACCACAGATGTGCTACACGGCGTAAGCGCGGGGTAGACTATCTTTGGGAACTCAAAGGGTTTCTGGGGAGCAAGGGCACCGCCTGCGGTAGAAGTACCAGCTTCCATAACCGCCTTGCCGCCACCGATGGCATCCTTAGCCGAAGCTTCAGCCATTTGTTGAGCGGTGCCCTCCTGCGGTGCCTGCTCGCCGACAACCGCGAGTTCGGTAGAGGCGCAAGAGTCCACTTCCATGGCGGAAGGGCCTGATGCCTCCTTAGCTTGTGAGCTTGTCGGGGCAGATGAGGGCTTGACGACAGGAGTAGTAGGGGCGATGGCGGGGGAGGCGTCGCGATGCAGGATGTCTTTGATATTTCGAGAAGCCCTTGATGTTTTGGAGGTCTTCTTGAGGCTGGTCGTGGCTTTCTTCCTGAAACGTGCAAAATGCATAAGTACAGGAGCAAGACAGATAAATAGACAATGTCGGAGAATAAGAAGCTTACTCTAATGGGGGTGCTTTGGCAAAAATCCCGGTGGTTCTTCTCTTTTCCGCCTCCAGGGCGGCGGTAGTCTTTTTGGAGGATCCACCCTCCGTCTTCTTCTTCTTGCCTCCGTCGGTAGCGTCAGAGGTGGAGCTCTTCCGCTTTCGCGCCAACGGGACTTCGTCGTCGGACACGACCGTGACTTCCTTCATCTTTGGATCGTAGATTTGGGCAGCCAGGTTGCCCTCCTCTAGATCGCTAAGCTGTCAAGTAAGAAGTCACCGCGTTAGATAAAAAGATATTTGCAAGACGGAAGAACTGGAGTATATGTCATACACGGAAAATAAAAACCTACCTTTGGGCACTTGCCGTCTATGAACATGTCGTAGGTGATGGTGAAGCCACGCTTCTTATCCTTCACCTTGACGATGTCCTTAAGGCGGAGCTTGACGGAGTCGCTCGAGAAGTTGTCCACGGAGATGCGGAGACTATCCCTTCTATCGCTGGTATATTCGTGCATGTACTTCGCGTGGTGCTGCAGAGGTTGGATTCGCCTGATGAACCAGCACATGGCTAGGTCCAAGCCGGTCAAACCCGTCTCTACAAACCATTCGGTTCGCCTTATAGCACGAGAAGCGTCGAGGTCGGAGGGAAGGGAGGCTTGGGATCTCCATGTGGAAACTTCGGTGGCGGCTCCGTCCACAAAGTCCGGGTACGTTACTTCTCGGCCCGCCAGAGGAATGTCGGGGCCGTAAAAGTACGTCTGCTGCCAATTCTTGCAGGACTCGTGGCCGACGATGTCGGGGAACCGCCGGCCAGGTCGAATCTTGAAGCTTATGGTGTCGCATTTCCTAAGCTCCTCCTTACTATGTCTGGCTTCACGTTTGATGGTGAAGAAGTACACAAAAAGGTCTAACCTAGGCCTTATCCCTAGATATCCCTCCCAAAGTGCCGTGAAGTTGCTAAGCACTAATATACTATTGGGGGAAGGTTATGGGGCTGGACCCTATAGTGGTTTAAGACGGAGAGGAAGAAGTGGGAGATAGGCAGGGAAACACCACGTACCAGCTAAGCTTTTAGGTACACCTTTTCTCCGGCTTGGGGAGAAGGTGTCACCTCGCCGGCCGGCGCCGCCCGCCAGGCAAGCCCCTCTGTCGCGAGGAGGTAGCCTTCGGCGACCGTCTCTTGGATATCGCGGTCGGTGATGTCCGAGCCGCGCCAGTCGCCCTTGTGCGAATCTGGCCCCTCCTCCAGTGGCTCTAGCGCCGCCAAATTTTGGTCGCCGCCGGTGGACTCGATCATCGCTGATGCGGGGATGACCAAGCCCTCTAGGGGCACGACGACGGAGCTCGCCGGCTTCGCCGCGGCTTCGCTCGACGCCGCCATTGATGGGGAGGTGCTGCTGCTAGCCATAGGGTGAAGGTTGGGTGCGACTGGTGCAGATGGGAGCTAGGGTTTTTTCGAGGTTTCTCGCGGAGAGCTCGAGGAGACGCGCGGCTGGAGGAAGAAGATGATGCGAGAAGAATGAGGTAAAAAGTGGAGATTTCCGCACGGTTACTATTTATCATCCTCGGCGTCAAGATTCGTGCAGCTTGATCGGACGGTTGCCGCGTAGACGACGTGTTAGCGAACGTGCGCGGAAATTTCGCCTTATCTCCAACCGTCGCCGCCAACGGTTCGTATCGCTCGCGCGGGGAAATCAGATATGATTGCATTCTCTGCATGTGTGAGTTACGAGGCATCGCTGACCTAAGCCTACGTCGTCCTAGCTGACATGGGTAGATGAGCCGTCACATCGAAGATTCCGACATAGACGGATTCAATCCGACTATGGAAGAGTACAATGGAAGACTCAACATTTTTCCGGCTTACAAGTTTAAGACGGAGAAAGTTTTGCAGGGTTCTTTGGGAGGACTACAAGATATTTCTTGACGATTTGCCGACATCCAACTAGATGGAGCATTCATCTGAAGAGGCAAGACGGCGCAAGATCTCGGAGTTCTCCGGGGGCTACTATTGGGGATATGCTATATGGGTATCCTCATAGCATGTCACTTATCCGGATAACCCGGGTGGCCCATAGTCGGTAGCATGGCCTATGGCTTGCTGGGTGGCCCAATTAGATGGATCCAGAAGGGAGGCCCATGCCGGATAAAGGAAGGCTATGGTGGAGTCACCAACGTACCTGGAGCCTTGGAGTGCAAGATACACAAGACTAGTTATAGACGGTGTAGGACTCTGTAACCTGTCCGGCTAGGACTTTTCCCTGTAACCCTAGGACATGGCGACTATATAAGTCGGGCCTATGGGAGCCTTTAGGGCACGTTCATAGATCAACTTCAGACAACCTCGCACAGCAAACCAATCCATGTAACTCGGCGTATTGCCCTTATAGTGATTTATAGCAAGAGTAGGATTCCGCCACCGTTGTGGGATCTGAACCTGGGTAAGCTGTGTTACCTCGTAATCGTCAACCGTCCGCCTTACCCCACGTCTCTAAACACGCACTGTGAGAACCCCTCCATGGTGTACTCGTCGGCAATACCACGACACCTGCACTCACTAATTCCATTCGAAAATCTTCCATCTCTTTGTGCAAGCTTGGTTGCTCCTTCAAAATCATGGAGTTCAAGCGGCACGGCAATCTGCTAAGGGCATCTGCTACCACGTTGGCTTTACCGGGGTGATAGTGAATGTCCAGGTCGTAATCCTTGATTAGCTCAATCCATCTTCTTTGTCTCATATTCAGCTCCTTCTGAGTGAATATATACTTCAGGCTCTTGTGATCTGAGTAGATCTCACAACGGTTTCCCATCAGGTGATGCCTCCATGTCTTCAGGGCTAAAACTATGGCTGCGAGTTCGAGGTCATGGGTTGGGTAATTTTGCTCATGTTGTTTCAATTGTCGAGATAAATAAGATATAACTTTGCCTTCTTGCATTAGCACACATCCGGGACCGATCTTGGATGCGTCACAATACACGTCGAAGGGCTTCGTGATATCCGGCATGATTAAGATTGGGGCTGAGATCAATCTTCTCTTGAGTTCTTGAAAACTCGCTTCTCATTTGTCTGTCCATTCAAACTTCTTGTCCTTCTTCAGCAATTGGGTCATGGGTCTGGCGATACTCGAGAATCCTTCTACAAACTTGCGGTAGTATCCCGCCAATCCGAGAAATGCACGAACTTGGGTTTGAGTGGTTGGGGCTTGCCAATCTTTGACATCTTTCACCTTGGCAGGGTCAACGGCAATTCCTCCGGCTGATACAATGTGGCCGAGGAATCCTACCTCCTGTAACCAGAATTCACATTTGCTAAACTTGGCATACAACAGATGCTCTCTAAGGGGTCCAAGAATGGTCCTTAGGTGTAGCTCATGCGCTTCTTCTGATTTGGAATAAATTAGAATGTCGTCGATGAAAACAATGACAAACTTATCCAGGAAATCCATAAAAAACTTATTCATGAGATTCATGAAATAAGCGGGGGCATTGGTTAATCCAAAAAACATGACGGTATACTCGTATAATCCATATCTGGTGGTAGAGGCAGTCTTGGGAATATCCTCTGCGTGAATCTTGAGTTGATGATAGCCTATTCTAAGATCAATCTTAGAAAACCCTTTGGCACCGGTCAACTGATCAAACAAATCTTCTATCTTGGGCAATGGGTACTTGTTCTTGATAGTGACATCATTCAACTTCCGATAATCCGTACACAAACGGTTACCTCCATCCTTATTGTCCACAAACAAGACATGTTGTAAGATCCCTCCTTTGTAAAGGAAAAGGATCCCTGTGATTGCAATGCTAGTCCCTGGATCATTGCTAGCATCCACAGTTTAAGATGAAGTACACAGATACAAAGGTCATTTATTACATCCATTCCAGAGATAACATAGTCTTTACAACTCAAAGGCCACAGGCCTATTACAAGAGTTTGAATAAGTAAATAAATATAAATCTTCATCTTCATGTGCCACAGGCAAACATGTTGAGTGTAGACTCATGCCACCTAATCTTCATTAGAGTAACCTACAACATCACAAGTTACAGCCACAGTGGGTCAATACTTTGGAATAGTATTGGCAAGTGATACCTTAGTAAAATTTAGGTGGACTATATTACTATATGCAATTTGGCTAAGTGTAGCTTGGCTTGCTTTGCTCAAAATAGGTTTTGCCTATTAGTTGAAATCACTAAGTTTTTCTTTGTCAAAACTTTACCCAAGGAACCATTAATAGACATTGAGGTCCTTCACCCTTGTTCACCCACAAGTTTTTACTCAGAAGTTGGAATGATGAGATTCTTGATAGCTTCCATGTCTTGATGCTCAAGTTGTCCATTGCCATGGACTTGGCTAAGTACTTAGATTTTTCCATATGCAGAGGTTGTGCACTTTCCCCACCAGACTTGGTTTCACCAAGACAGGACCTTTCAGAAGCCTTCCCTTAGACCAAATGGACGCGCTCCAACCTATCATTCCCACTACCACCAACTGTCCAAATGGCTAAGTTCTAGCAACCTATGCGATCCAGGCAGAGCCCATATTGCCAAGTGGCTGCACTAGAAGCTTCTCAACACTTGGCCTCTAAAATCCCTTTGTTCCTGGGTGGCTTTCCACAAGTGAGATACACAAGGTAACCATAGCCATGGGCCTTGTGTAACCACTCAACCAAAACCACCAATCAAGTCCCTTTCCACCCAGGTGATTCATTGACTTAGTTGTTTTATTAGGCAAAACAAAAGTCTAAAGACTTAGAAATATTTTCATCATAGCATGTATATTTCACCAACCCTTGTTTGCTACTAGCTAGGTTAAGCATGGCATAGATAGTAACTTAACTTAGAAATTTCCTAGCAATTCTACAACTACTTAGGATTTCCCAACATGGCATATAGGCAAAATAATAACATGCAAGACTTAGCAAAATACTTCTAATGCTTAGTATAAAATATAGGGATAGAATTATTCATGAAGTACCACTTTCCTTGGTAGTTGGGAGAGTAGCACTCTTCACAATCACAATCACTAGCACCAAAATCTACACATAGAATATAGCCACAATCACATACAAAACATATACAATCAAAAAATATATATGCATGCATGCAAGATGCTAAGTGATGATTTTTTTTAAACTCAACCAAGCAAGTGCATAGTACCGAATTCTAAACAAGTCAAAACTTTGCCAAACCAAATTTTATTTAACACTAAAACAATTCCTAAACAATTCATATGACTAAATAAGCCCTACACATGTTTTTGCAAAAGAAACCATTTTAACAGAAGCTAAACATTAAACACATTGCATAATTAGAAAGGGCTTGTCTTCCTGATTCCAACGGTATAAAATTTGCCAAAATCTAACATGGTAAACAAAAGTTACAAACAAATCAAATTTGAACTAAAATCTGATTCAAAATCTGTTTTTAAACCAAACCCTAGCCACGCGGTGCTATCCTATTGGCCGATACCGTTTCACTCAGGACCACCCTTCCGCGCTGTTAGATCAAGTCAGATCCAACGCGCCAGAATCAAAGAAAACGTTTCGCTCAGATCTAATCTGGTCCTTACGATACAGATCTAACGGCTACTGTTGCTCTGACCATAGCCTAGCGGCGCTAGCGGCGGCGACTGGCGGCGGCGCGTCTGTCAGTGGCGGCACTGGCGTTCTAGGTCGTCCGGGGAGGGGAGAGGGTGCTTACCAGAACCGCAGAGAGTTGCTGAAGCTCAAGGTGGCGGTGGCTTTGCAAGGGGCGCACGGTATGGGCTGCTGGAGCTCGTCGGAGTCATGCACGGCGTCAGGTGGTTGCTGTCGAGGTCGTTGCCGAGGTTCTGCGTCGCCCTAGAACGAACCAGATGGTTTAGAAGATGCGCAAGACGGTGGCGAACAACCTCGTATGCGTGAGAGATCAAGGGGCGCGCTATGTTTACCGTAATTGGTCGCCGGAGTTGAGTGGCGGCTCGGTCGGTTGCGGGCACGAACGGGGACAGCGTCCTGGGTCACAAGCAGGCAAGCAAAGGGCATCAGAAGATGCACGAGATCATGCTGGACACACTCGTTTGAATTAGAGACTCAGGGGCGGTCGGAACTCACCGGAATTTGCTGCCGGAGGTCGTCGGAGTTGCGGCGGTGTTTGGCGAGTTGCGGGCAGCCTGGTGGCGTGGAGAGAAAATTGAGTGAGGGGAATGGAGCGGAGTGGGGAGGGGCTTAAGTAGGCAGAGGCTCGACAAGAAACGCTCGGAGAATCAATGGCAATTACGCCACGGAATCAACGCAGCAACGGCTAGCGGCGACGGCGTCTGCGCGCGAGATTTGGGGAAGGAGTCGACGTGGAGAGGGCCCGCTTGTCACCGAATAGAACAGAGGGGGAGTGGGGTCCGAGTGTCAGCGGCTCGCTGGGTGCGTCTGCGCGTGCGAGAGAGAGAGGGGACCCGGGTGGGCTAGCTGGGCTCGTTTCGCTGTTGGGCCAGAATAGCAGCGCCGGCCCTTTTCCTTTTCTTTATCCCTTTTCTTTTCTAATTTGATTTTCTGGAATGATTTTCAAATGAATTCAAACTCTATTTGAATTCAAATCTTTTCAGGATTTTTGCAGTGTGCAATAGTCACAAATCTAGGCATAAAACCATGTGGTCACCTTGAGTGGGCTTGGTCATTTTTTGAAAGACAAAATAACAGTGACATTGCACTGGGTTTGCAAATGTTTGAAAATGGTTTTGAAACCATTTTTATTTTGTAAAATTTTGTTCAAACTCTACACTCAAACCAATCAACAAGGAAGCAAACAAACTTGGTTTTAAAACACTAAGCTCTCAAATGAAAATGGTCATTTGATTTAAGTTTGCTCACATAAAATGATAGCACTATGTGCTTCCGTTTTCTTGAAATTGGTTTGAAATTGATCTCAAAACTATATGCATGCATGAATGACATGCAATATTTGAAATCATGAATTTAGGGATGTTACAAATCTAACCCCCTTAAGGTGAATCTCTCCCTCGAGATTCGGATCGGCTAGCAAATAGGTGAGGGTGGTCTTTCCGAAGATCATCTTCTCTTTCCCATGTTGCTTCCTCTTCGGAATGATGATTCCACTACACTTTGCAAAACTTGATAGTCTTAGTTCTTGTGACCCTTTCTGCGGTTTCAAGAATCCTGATAGGTTTCTATTCATAAGTGAGATCACTTTCTAGTTGAATTTCTTCCAAAGGTATAGTATCCTTCAAAGAAGTTTCTTCCATTTCTGGATGACATTTCTTAAGCTGACTCACATGAAATACATTATGAACTGCTAACAAAGATTCTGGGAGTTCAATTTCATAGGCAACTTATCCTTTGCGACTCAGAATCCTAAATGGCCCAACATATCTTGGTGCCAATTTTCCTTTGACTCCGAATCTTTTCACTCCACGAAGTGGTGACACTCTAAGATAAGCTCTATCACCGACTTCATAGGTGACTTCTCTACGCTTAGGATCTGCGTAGCTTTTCTGTCGGGACTGTGCTATCTTCAACCTGTCCTTAACCAACTTGACCTTCTCTTCGGCTTCTTTGATAAGATCTGGCCCGAATAAACTTCTTTCTCCCACACCATTCCATAACAATGGGGTGGTACACTTTCTTCCGTAGAGAAACTCAAACGGTGCCATCTCAATGCTGGCTTGATAGTTTTTATTATAAGAAAATTCTGCGTAAGGCAGACTTTCATCCCAACTGGCTCCATAGTCTAAGGCACATGCCCTCAACATGTCTTCAAGAATCTGATTAGTCCTTTCTGTTTGTCCATCGGTTTGAGGATGAAAAGCAGTACTGAATTCCAACCTCGTTCCCAATGACTTATGTAGCTGCCTCCAAAAATGGGAAGTGAACTGAGTTCCCCTATCAGACACAATACTCTTGGGCACTCCATGTAGACATACAATTCTACTCATGTAGATTCTGGCTAACTTAGCACTTGTATAGGTTGTCTTCACGGGTATGAAATGAGCCACTTTAGTTAGGCGATCCACTACAACCCAAATAGAGTCGTAACCTGACCGGGTCCTTGGTAATCCGGTAATGAAATCCATACCAATCTTGTCCCACTTCCAGTCAGGAATAGGTAGTGGTTGAAGCAACCATGCTGGTTTCTGATGCTCCGCTTTCACTCTACTACACACATCACACAAAGCAATATGTTCGGCGATGTCCTTCTTGAGATTATTCCACCAAAATCTTTCTTTCATGTCCATGTACATTTTGGTGTTACCCGGGTGAATAGAATACGGAGAGTTGTGTGCTTCCTGCAAAATCAGTTTCCGCAACTCCGAGTCTTGTGGAACACAGATACGTTTCCCATGCCATAAAGTACCCTGTTCGTCTTCATGAAATTCTTTGGCTTTTCCTTTGCCAATATTTTCCTTAATCTCTTCAATTTCCTTATCAGTCTTCTGGGCTTCTCTGATCTTGTCCAACAAAGTGGGTTGAACATCCAAAGACATGAGATGTCCTTCAGGCACAATCTCTAATATGAGTTTCCTAAATTGGGTACATAGATCATCTGGCAATTCTCCTTTGGTAAGGCCATTCACAAATACCTTACGACTTAGAGCATCTGCTACAACATTTGCTTTACCGGGGTGGTATTGCAAACTTAAGTCATAGTCCTTGATAAGTTCTAGCCATCTTCTTTGTCTCATATTAATTTCCTTCTGGGTGAAGATATACTTCAAACTCTTGTGATTCGTGAACACCTCACAATGTTTTCCCAAAAGATAGTGTCTCCATGTTTTTAGTGCATGGACAACAGAGGCTAACTCTAAATCATGAGTAGGATAGTTTACTTCATGAGTTTTGAGTTGTCTCGAGGCATAAGCCACAACTTTACCGTCTTGCATAAGTACTGCACCCAAACCTTGATGAGATGCATCACAATATACTTGGAAATCTTTTTCCAAATCTGGCAGACACAAGACTGGTGCTGTCACAAGTCTCTTCTTTAATTCCTGAAAGCTGAGTTCACAACCTTCATACCAAGCAAACTTCTTGTCTTTCTTTAACAATTCTGTCATAGGCTTAGCTACCTTGGAGAAATTCTCAATGAACCTCCTGTAGTAACCTGCTAAGCCAAGGAAACTACGAACTTCTTTCACTGACTTGGGAGATTCCCATTCAGTTACCGCTGAAACTTTAGCAGGATCAACTGCTACACCATCCTTTGTCATAACATGACCAAGAAAACCAACTTCCTCCAACCAGAACTCACACTTGCTGAATTTGGCATAAAGTTTATGCTCTCTTAATTTCTCAAGTATCAAACGCAAGTGTCCTTCATGTTCTTCTTTGCTCTTGGAATAGACTAAGATGTCATCGATGAAAACGACAACAAACTTGTCAAGGAATTCCATGAACACCTTTTTCATCATATTCATGAAGTATGCTGGAGCATTGGTCAACCCAAAAGGCATTACGGTATACTCATACAATCCATACCTTGTAGTGAACGTTGTCTTAGGTATGTCTTGTTCTCTTATCTTGAGTTGAAAATAGCCTGACCGGAGATCAATCTTTGAAAACACACATGCTCCTTCTAGCTGATCAAACAAGTCATTGATTCTAGGCAAAGGATATTTGTTCTTGATAGTTACCTCGTTGAGTGAACGGTAATCTATGCATAACCTTTGACTTCTATCTTTCTTCTCCACAAACAAGACTGGGGCTCCCCAAGAAGAAGAACTTGGTTGAATAAATCCTTTCTGTAGCTGTTCTCCAAGTTGTTTCTTGAGTTCTTTCAGTTCATCAACTGACATTTTATAAGGTCTCTTTGCTATTGGTCCAGACCCTGGTACCAAATCTATAAGAAAATCCACATCTCTATCTGGTGGCATTCCCGGCAATTCTTCCGGAAACACATCTGGATACTCACTCACAATTGGCAAACTGTCCATGCTAACCCCCTTAAGAGAATTTAGCTTACTTCCTTTAGATTCAAAGTTGGACTTGAATTTAATCTGCTTTCTTTCCGGGTTGTGAGTGCAACAGTACGATTAGCACAATCTAGTACTCCTTCATACTTCGCCATCCAATCCATTCCCAATATTACGTCCAGTCCTTGGGAATCTAGGATTATCAGACTCACTGGAAATTTTTGTTTTCCAAACTCTATTACTAGATCCCGGCATCCAAGACTTACTATCATATCTCCACCCGGAGAACTAACTTTTATTGGACACCCAATGTTTTCAGTTGGAAACCCATTTCTATCAACAAATGCTTTTGATATGAATGAATGCGATGCTCCAGTATCAAAAATAACAAATGCTGGAATAGAATTGAGTCTGAACTTACCAGCAACAGCATCAGGCTCCTCATAGACCTCCTCCACACTGATGTGGTTCACCTATCCCTTCTGAAAAGGGTTGGGCTTTGTTGGGTCCTTCAACCTTCTTTTCTGGGCATTCATTTGCATAATGCCCCATCTTCTTGCATTTGAAGCATTCAACCTGACTGATGTCTCTCTTAACAGGCTGACTTCCACTTCCACCTCCATTACCACTGTGGTGGCTCTTATGTCCACTCTTGTGGTTCTTGTACTTGTCATTTTCATGACTACGGTGATGCTTGTTGTCATGATGGTTGTGGTTGTGGTGCTTGTTGAATTTCCCATGCTTGTGGGATCCTGAGCTTCCACTGTCATCATAATGAGATCGTTTGTGAGACGATCCCGAGCTGTGCTTGTCAGAGTGCTTCCTCTTTCTACTCTCAACTTGCTTCATTTTGTTCTCCAAAATAGCAGCCTTGTCACGGAGCGACTGATAAGTGGGAACATATGCCACAGCCAACTGCAGATTCAGCTCATCATTCAAGCCTTCAAGAAATTTTTCCTTTCTCTTGGCATCGGTGTCAACTTCATCCGGTGCATAACGCGCCAGATTGTTGAACTCCTCAATGTATTCAGCCACGCTGCAGTGGCGCTGCTTCAGATTGTGGAACTCTTTCTTTTTCAAACTCACCACTCCTGATGAGATATGAGCAGTGTGAAAGCCATCCTCAAAGATAGCCCATGTCACTTCATCTATGGGAGTGGTAATCTGGAAGTTGTCCCACCAAGTGGCGGCTGGTCCTTCCAGCAGATGTGCTGCAAATCTGACCTTTTCAGCATCAGTATAGCGCACGGTTACCAAGTCCTTGTTCACTGAGCGTAGCCAATCATTGGCCACCATGGGATCAGTCGTTCCTGAGAACTTTGCTGGCCTCAATCTCAAGAATCTGGTAAGCATATCAAAGCCCGGAGGGTTGTTGTTGTTATTGTTGTTGTTGTTATTGTTGTTGTTATTGTTTTGGTTCTGGATGAACGTTGTCATCATCATCGGTTGTGTTTGAGCAGTCATCATTTGCTGCATTTCTGGAGTGATGTTGTTGTTGTTGGGGTTGGGGTTTGCACGACGGGGAGGCATCTGTGGTTTGTTCAAATAGAGATAAGAATGAGATACCCATAGATGCTTTCATGCACATTACATCACATAAGCAAACACAAGAATGCAACACAAAGATAAAAGTTCAACAACAAGATAACAAGTCCACAAAGTAAAACACACAAGTAGCAAGCCATCCACATGTCGGATGGTTAAATAACAAGTACTATAATGAAAGATAAATGAGTAGTCAAATCTACTCATTAGCATCAATCTCCTCCTCAACAAAGGTAAGACCTGCGTTCTCCATTGCGGTCTTGTTTTCCTCGATGCTAGTGGTCAAAGTCTCTATCTTGGCCTTGAGAGCCCTCTTCTGGGAACGAAGCCTCTCAATCACCGTCTGCTGCTGCTCTAGCTCGAAGTCCTTGGACTGCAGTTCTTCAGTCATGTCCCGGATCTTCTTGTTCCTATCCTGGACACGCTTCTCCTGACTCTTGAACATCCTGTCCTGGGTCTCGAACTTCGCCTCCATTTCCTTGACTATCTCGTCTTGCTGCGCGAAGAGCTTGTCCTTCTCGCGAAGCTGCACCTGGAGCTCGTCATTGCTGAGCATGACATTGGTCATGTCAGTGTCCACGTGCCTAATGAGAGACTCTAAGTCCTGGAGATACAGGCGTATCGGCTCTGCTGCGTCCCTCGAATCATCCTCGAAGTCGATGGACTCTCCATCCTCATCACGTCTTCCGAAGACGTGAAAGTGGGTACCTCTAACCTGTCGGGAGTGTCGCCCTAGCAGACGTCCTATCAGATCCTGCATAACTACCTCAATGCCTCTCTCCCTGTCATCGTGCATGAGCTTGAATACGATGGCCTCCGTAGTCGGCTCTGTCTGGCGTCCGGGCTGGTTCACCTTGAAGCCCTAGAGGTCCTTCCTCTCAAACTTAGTGAGGGGATGCACCATGATGGTGGGAAGAGGGAGATTGAGCAAAGTGGTAAGCTCAACGATACGAGGACCAAAGCGGGTAACCTGGGACTCCTCAACAGTGCTGATGGTAATAGGCATCTATTTATAAGATAGAAAAGTTAGAACAACACAAATCAAGATAAAACAAAAGACAAAACATTACATACATATCCTTGGAAAGCAAAACACACAAGTCATGCATACATGAAACCATTACAACAACCAAGGTTCAATCTTTATTTAAGGCAACATTTTGGAAAATAAGGTGATAGGTGGTGGTCCAACTAACGAAGTACGTTTACAATCCTATCTCACTGGATCTGTTGGCTAACACAATGTTTCTAGAAGCAATCAGCCTATCTTGCTCACATGATTCCATCACTAAGTCTATAATGTCTCCTCTTAAGGTTTGGTTGGTAGCTTCCAACTCTTGGGTATGTTCCTTCTCTTTCCTTAGATCATTTTGGAGGTTGAGCATCCTGCACTTGACTCTATCACCAAGTTCTTTGATGGTCTTCCAAGCTGCATCCCTTGCCGATTCAAAGAATGTAGGGTGCACCACTGAATTGGTGAACATGCAGAATCCTTTTTCCTGATGGTTGTCTTCCTTGTTTTTATACAAGTGAAGTTGCACCCACCAGTATTCCACTCCTTCATCCATCACTGGAAAACCTTTGTACACAGCTGCACCTTGTATCTCTAATGCAACCATGAGGTCCTTGAGAGCCTTGGGGAATTCTGTCTCACACTCCAAAGTCATTGTCATGAGTGGTCCTTTCCTCACGGCTTCGTTGATGGAGTTCATCTACAAATAGAGATGAGAGAGAAGATTAGAAAAGTTTACGAGAAGAATAGACAAGTGTAGAAGTGGCTGAAATTTTTTCCTTAGTGGTTTCCAATCCTAGGGTCATAATCCTACAGGCAACACAGTGCTCTGATACCATCTGTAAGATCCCTCCTTTGTAAAGGAAAAGGATCCCTGTGATTGCAATGCTAGTCCCTGGATCATTGCTAGCATCCACAGTTTAAGATGAAGTACACAGATACAAAGGTCATTTATTACATCCATTCCAGAGATAACATAGTCTTTACAACTCAAAGGCCACAGGCCTATTACAAGAGTTTGAATAAGTAAATAAATATAAGTCTTCGTCTTCATGTGCCACAGGCAAACATGTTGAGTGTAGACTCATGACACCTAATCTTCATCAGAGTAACCTGCAACATCACAAGTTACAGCCACAGTGGGTCAATACTTTGGAATAGTATTGGCAAGTGATACCTTAGTAAAATTTAGGTGGACTATATTACTATATGCAATTTGGCTAAGTGTAGCTTGGCTTGCTTTGCTCAAAATAGGTTTTGCCTATTAGTTGAAATCACTAAGTTTTTCTTTGTCAAAACTTTACCCAAGGAACCATCAATAGACATTGAGGTCCTTCACCCTTGTTCACCCACAAGTTTTTACTCAGAAGTTGGAATGATGAGATTCTTGATAGCTTCCATGTCTTGATGCTCAAGTTGTCCATTGCCATGGACTTGGCTAAGTACTTAGATTTTTCCATATGCAGAGGTTGTGCACTTTCCCCACCAGACTTGGTTTCACCAAGACAGGACCTTTTAGAAGCCTTCCCTTAGACCAAATGGACGCGCTCCAACCTATCATTCCCACTACCACCAACTGTCCAAATGGCTAAGTTCTAGCAACCTATGTGATCCAGGCAGAGCCCATATTGCCAAGTGGCTGCACTAGAAGCTTCTCAACACTTGGCCTCTAAAATCCCTTTGTTCCTGGGTGGCTTTCCACAAGTGAGATACACAAGGTAAACCATAGCCATGGGCCTTGTGTAACCACTCAACCAAAACCACCAATCAAGTCCCTTTCCACCCAGGTGATTCATTGACTTAGTTGTTTTATTAGGCAAAACAAAAGTCTAAAGACTTAGAAATATTTTCATCATAGCATGTATATTTCACCAACCCTTGTTTGCTACTAGCTAGGCTAAGCATGGCATAGATAGTAACTTAACTTAGAAATTTCCTAGCAATTCTACAACTACTTAGGATTTCCCAACGTGGCATATAGGCAAAATAATAACATGCAAGACTTAGCAAAATACTTCTAATGCTTAGTATAAAATATAGGGATAGAATTATTCATGAAGTACCACTTGCCTTGGTAGTTGGGAGAGTAGCACTCTTCACAATCACAATCACTAGCACCAAAATCTACACATAGAATATAGCCACAATCACATACAAAACATATACAATCAAAAAATATATATGCATGCATGCAAGATGCTAAGTGATGATTTTTTTAACTCAACCAAGCAAGTGCATAGTACTGAATTCTAACCAAGTCAAAACTTTGCCAAACCAAATTTTATTTAACACTAAAACAATTCCTAAACAATTCATATGACTAAATAAGCCCTACACATATTTTTGCAAAAGAAACCATTTTAACAGAAGCTAAACATTAAATACATTGCATAATTAGAAAGGGCTTGTCTTCCTGATTCCAACGGTATAAAATTTGCCAAAATATAACGTGGGAAACAAAAGTTACAAACAAATCAAATTTGAACTAAAATCTGATTCAAAATCTGTTTTTAAACCAAACCCTAGCCACGCGGCGCTATCCTATTGGCCGATACCGTTTCACTCAGGATCACCCTTCCGCGCCGTTAGATCAAGTTAGATCCAATGAGCCAGAATCAAAGAAAACATTTCGCTCAGATCTAATCTGGTCCTTACGGTACAGATCTAACGGCTACCGTTGCTCTGACCATAGCCTAGCGGCGCTAGCGGCGGCGACTGGCGGCGGCGCGTCTGTCAGTGGCGGCGCTGGCATTCTAGGTCGTCCGGGGAGGGGAGAGGGTGCTTACCAGAACCGCAGAGAGTTGCTGAAGCTCAAGGTGGCGGTGGCTTTGCAAGGGGCGCACGGTATGGGCTGCTGGAGCTCGTCGGAGTCGTGCACGGCGTCAGGTGGTTGCTGTCGAGGTCGTTGCCAAGGTTCCGCGTCGCCCTAGCACGAGCCAGATGGTTTAGAAGATGCGCAAGACGGTGGCGAACAACCTCGTATGCGTGAGAGATCAAGGGCGCGCTATGTTTACCGTAATTGGTCGTCGTAGTTGAGTGGCGGCTCGGTCGGTTGCGGGCACGAACGGGGACGGCGTCCTGGGTCACAAGCAGGCAAGCAAAGGGCATCAGAAGATGCACGAGATCATTCTGGACACACTCGTTTGAATCAGAGGCTCAGGGGCGGTCGGAACTCACCGGAATTTGCTGCCGGAGGTCGTCGGAGCTGCGGCGGTGTTTGGCGAGTTGCGAGTAGCCTGGTGGCGTGGAGAGAAAATTGAGTGAGGGGAATGGAGCGGAGTGGGGAGGGGCTTAAGTAGGTAGAGGCTCGACAAGAAACGCTCGGCGAATCAATGGCAATTACGCCGCGGAATCAACGCAGCAACGGCCAGCGGCGACGGCGTCTGCGCGCGAGATTTGGGGAAGAAGGAGTCGACGTGGAGAGGGCCCGCTTGTCAGCGAATAGAACAGAGGGGGAGTAGGGTCCGAGTGTCAGCGGCTCGCTGGGTGCGTCTGCGCGTGCGAGATAGAGAGAGGGGACCCGGGTGGGCTAGCTGGGCTGGTTTCGCTGTTGGGCCAGAATAGCAGCGTCGACCCTTTTCCTTTTCTTTATCCCTTTCCTTTTTCTAATTTGATTTTCTAGAATGATTTTCAAATGAATTCAAACTCTATTTGAATTCAAATCTTTTCAGGATTTTTGCAGTGTGCAACAGTCACAAATCTAGGCATAAAACCATGTGGTCACCTTGAGTGGGCTTGGTCATTTTTGGAAAGACAAAATAACAGTGACATTGCACTGGGTTTGCAAATGTTTGAAAATGGTTTTGAAACCATTTTTATTTTGTAAAATTTTGTTCAAACTCTACACTCAAACCAATCAACAAGGAAGCAAACAAACTTGGTTTTAAAACACTAAGCTCTCAAATGAAAATGGTCATTTGATTTAAGTTTGCTCACATAAAATGATAGCACTATGTGCTTCTATTTTCTTGAAATTGGTTTGAAATTGATCTCAAAACTATATGCATGCATGAATGATATGCAATCTTTGAAATCATGAATTTAGGGATGTTACACATGTGATCTCCATGGTGCTGCACTTGGTTGAATCAATCCAATTTCCAACATGGCATCTAGTTGCTTCTTCAGTTCTGCTAGTTCAGACGGGTTCATGCTATATGGTCTCTGGGCTATGGGTTCGGTTCCGGGGATTAGTTCAATGATAAACTCGATATCCCGATGTGGGGGCATACCGGGCAAAACATCTGGAAATACATCAGGGTATTCACAGACTATCCGGACTTGGTCAATGGTAGGTTGGGCTATACTCTTGTTGCACTTGAATTGACGACGTAAGGTTTCAGATACATGCTCGACTGATATTCCGGCTGTACTGGTCATGGTTATGGCTTTCTTGGCACAGTCGATTAATCCTTTATGTTTGGCCATCCAATCCATTCCTAGTACTACTTCCAAACCTTTAGTTCCGAGTACTATAAGATTAGCATAAAAATCTATGCCATGGATTCAGATAGGGACGGCTTTGCAATTTTTCCTAGCCTTGGTGGTTGAACCGGGGATTTGAACAATCATAACATGCTTCAGTTTGGTTGGTTGAATCTTAGTAGTGCAGGCAAATTCTTCGGTGACAAATGAATGCGATGCACCAGAATCAAACAACACTCTAGCAAGTACTGAATTAACAGAAAACATACCCACCACGACATCTGGCGCTTCCTGAGCTTCTTCAGCATGCATGAGAAAAAGACGGCCGTTGTGGTTGAGCGAGTTCCCTGGGGCAAACCTTCTTCCAGGCTGAACATGATGCTGCTGCTGAGCTGGGGCATTTGCATTGGGGGTTGCGGCATTCTTCTTTTTGGGGCACTCGTTGGAGTAGTGACCCTTATTTCCACAGTCATAACAAGTCACTTGCGACTTGTCCTTTGCTGCAATAGGCACAACATTGCTTCCAGTCCTCGGGGCAGTGTTGGTGTTGGCGGCGGCATTGTTGTTGTTGAACTTGGGTGGGGCACGGTTGAAATTGTTGGAGTTGCCGGGGTTGTTGTGATTTCCTCCGGGCCTTGGGTTTCCACGGTTGGGATAGGTCGGACAGTTCATCGGGGGTCTGTTGTTTCTCGGGGCAAATCCTGGAGATGGGTTAGGGCGATACTTTGGGGTCTGATGGGTTCCTGGCTGATGCATCATGCGACGCTTGCGGTTCTCGTTGTCTTGGTTGATCTTTCCTTCCATCTGGATAGCAGAGTCGACTAGGGCTTCAATATCAGCAAAAGGGATATTTACTAACACCGTCTGCATCTCATCGTGCAGACCATTCAAGAATCTTTCTTTCTTCTTGTCTTCAGTGTCGATCTCATCCGGGGCATACCTAGCTAATGACAAGAATTTGTCACGGTATTCCACTACGGTCATCCTTGCTTGCTTCAGCTCTCTGAACTCATCTCTCATTCTCTTGATCAAACCTAGTGGCACATGGGTTCTGCTGAACTTGACCTTGAATTCCTCCCAGGTCATCATCTGTCCTCCGGTCATTGCACGAACGCTGTTCCACCATGCTCTTGCATCTCCGGCTAGATAGTGGGTGGCGAACATGACTTTCTCGTTAGCTTCCACTCCGGCGACTTCCAGGTTGTTTTCCATGGTTTGCAGCCAATCATCGGCATCTAGGGGCTCTTCTGACTTAGTGAAAACAGGTGGGTTGGTGTTCTGGAAATTCTTGAGCTTAGATCCATGGTTGTCCTGATTTCCGTGGCCTTGATTGTTGTTGGCCATCTGAGCTATGTGCTGAAGGGTGGCTAAGTTGGCTTGACGTTCGGCTCTTTCAGCTTCGCGGTCAGAAACCAACATTTGCAGGATCTGCAACATCGGATCTGGGGCAAGAAATATAAAGTGTGCCATCAAGTTCATGAGAGCTTTAATCACTAAGTTTTCACATAACAAAATACTTTTTAATTGGAAGATAGATGAAAACAAGAATATACTTGGAATAGTGTAACACACCATGCATTGGCACTTATAGTGAAAAATTTGGAATAACTTGGTTTCTTGGGAGTTGGATGCATGAGTAGAGCTTACTCAATACAAGTGGAGGCTAGCAAAAGACTCGGAGCGACCAACTAAGAGAGTGTCAACACCCAGATTTTTAATCCCAGATGCCTGTTATGCCATTCATCGCAATCCTAGGATTACCATTTTTGCGAGATGTAACAGATTTGGATATCACAGTACATCATCCATTACAAACCATACATAAGGTCTTACACAAATAAGGATCTCATGATCCAGTTCTTAATACAACTCAAGCAGCAGAATAACATAATAATAAAGGTAGCGTAGGCGAAGCTCCATCTTCGGGGTCACAGGCAATGCTGACGATGGGAGATGATCCTAGTTGTCGTAACCCTCCTGGGTTCCATCTTCCTGGTACTCCTCTTCATAGTCTGGCAACGGGAATAGCCAAGGACAAAGCCATGAGTACTCTTTAAGTACTCGCAAACTAATACTAACAAGTGAAGGGGGTTTTTGTAGTAGGACACTACGCTCTAGGGTTGTTTTGCAAAAAGCCAGATTTACCTCTACTAAGTTTAGAAACAAAGAAAGACTAGTTGAAGTTTTGTAACACCTAAGTGGGAACTTGTATTTCATATCACAACTCTGTTGTGGTCAAGTCAAAATCTCAATTCATTTCACAAGTCATTTTGAAAACATATGACGGGGGAACAGTATGGCCACTCCAACTGTCCATAACCGTGGACGCGGCTATTCGAATAGTTTGACACTCTGCAGAGATTGTACACTTTCACCACAACATTCGATACATCCGTCAGGAACAAATCCTAAATTCACCATACTCAGTATGCGGATAATCAATCCTAACTTTTCGATTACACGCCCTAGTATAGGCACCTCTCCTGTGAGTTTGGCCTCCCAACCATGACCAACTGTCATCTTGGGTACTGCACAGGTGGACAATCTTCACAAGGTATCCTCATCTCAGACCTTGGCCGTGAGGGAACCAATACTAAGGTATATAAGTTTCCAGTCAAGCCCTACCCAATTTTCGGGTATTGTGGTTGTACGGTAAAATTGGAATGATATCGCATCCAGAGAACCATCAGTTTTATAAAGGGCTAAGGCTCATGCCTCAACATTTTCATCACCAAACTCATCTGATTTTCGGAAACACATGTCAAAATATTTCAATAGAATGACTCATCATTCCAAGGTTTTCATAACCATTTTCACCAAGTATTCCCATCTAATGTTGATCAAGTTTTATGCTTAGCACTAGCATCTACAAGTGGGGGTGAGTATTAATGAGGGGTGGTACACAAGTGGAGTTTAACTAAGTTCAATCTTATGCCTTAGGATGACATAAAGATTATCTAGCTTAGGCCAAATTTTATGCTCTTTATGCAACCTTCAATTATCTTCCTAGAATCTACAAGTCACTTAAGTAAACTCTAAGAGAAAGCTTTGATAACAAAATAAAGTAGAAAGCTTGCAAGTAAAACTAGGATTGGGGTTATCAAGTGGGTATGATCACATATGCTTAGGGCATATAGTTGGCATGGTAACAAGCAAGTATTTGCTTGCATAGGTATCAGTATAAGCTTGCTAAGTTAATAGCTTGCAAGTATTGGCTTGCATAGGTAAAGTATCTTGCAAGTGTTAGCTTGCATTGGTCCACTTGGTTAGTAAGGCTTGCCTTGTGCAGAGCAGTGGTTGAAGTTCTCCTCGGCTTCTTCTTCGTAGTATCCTCCATCCTCCTCGTATCCTTGGTCGGTACTAGCGTCTATGAATAAATACGAGGTACACAATCACCAAACAATACTTAACTATTTTCAATCATCACACACAAGGTTCTATAGATGATCTAGCATCATCACTAATATTACAAGATTAAAGCTTTGCCCTATTTATTTTAATTTGAAAAAAGTAATTTCTACTCATTGAAAAACTACTTAAGATGTAATATTCTCCAACTCAAACATGGGATCATGTTGACACATGTCATCACCACATATTTCAGTCCATGGGAATGTGATTTAAAGAGGTGTCACAATTTAATAAGGTTTAACCTTTTATTTCAATTAAATAAAGTGACTAGAAATGCCTATGTGGCATTCTTTTATTACTTGAACATTATTTCTGTAAGTAAACTCCTATGTTTTTATTTATTCTGAAAGGTATGATCAAATGTGATTTTTGAGAGTTGGAATCAACTCAAAACCTATTATGGTTGAAATTTGAAAAATGTTTGAATGCAAAAAAGCTTCTGACTTGTTATTTTTACCAAGGGTGATCTACAGATCCAAATGGTTTGAATCCAACGGGCTTGGATTAAGAATTTCAGTACCTTTCTAACAAAATTGGTTTCATTCAATTTGGTTCACTGAATCGAGCTGGGTTGATTTTTGAAATTAGGTACAGAACTATGTTTGAATTAAAATGGAAAAAGCTAAATTCAAACGAGTGGGCTGCGCGGGAAAGGTTAACGGGCCAGCCCAGTGTCACTCCGCAGCGCGGGGCGCAACTGACAGGGGGGTCTACTGGTCAGTGGCTCTTTAAACATGAAACGGTACGGGGCAATCTCATCCGCACGATCTAAGTCTAATCGAACGACTGCTACTCATCGTCCACGTCGGGCGGCGCCGGCGAGACAGAAACCTAACGTGGCAGATGGGGGTCGTGGGAGGATCACCGGAGCTCAGGCGAGGGTCGGCGATGCGGGCGAACGACGAAGTCGACGACGGTGATCCTCCTGGTACCGGTAGCTCTTCCGGGGTGGACGAAATCAACGGCTCCTCTTCTCCTTTGTAGCGGCGAGCTCCGGCCAAATTCCGGCGATGCGCTGCTCGCCTTGCTCCGGCTAAGGGGTGGAATGATCAGTGAGGGGAGGGGAGTGAAATGGTGTGCTTCAATCGGCTGGGGGTCGCCTCCTTTTATATACCTGACGGTGAGACCGAGAGGGATGGGCAAGCGATGGTGGCGACACGGCTACGGGCGGCTAGAGGCATGGCCGAGGCTGGCGATCGATGGGCGGTCTCCTGGCGATGCTCTATGGTTTAAATGCGCGTGTAGGGGCGGTGGAAAATGGTTGGGAACGTGCGGTGCTCTGCGAGGCAGAGGCGGCATCTTCGACGGCGAGCGGTGGCTGTGAGGCATGGGGCGGCGAACGGGGGTGTCCACGGGGTTGCTGGGTCGGTGGTGATCACGCGTGCACACGACGAGGGCGGCGCGCGGTCTATGGGCGTGTGTCGAGGGTGGCGCTTTGGCGCGCTCTCGGCACGCTTGCAGAGAATCTTGGCATGGCTTGGGTGTGTGGTCCAGTGGCTGGCAGGGTTCGAGCGCTGGACAGGGGGTGGCGGTGGACGGTGGCCTATGTCCTAGACATGGTGTTTAGGCTTGGTGCTTGCTCTGGCTAGCTAGCCATGGTCGGCTGGCAAGGGTTCCTTCGGGTTGGCATGGCATGGTGCAAGGGGTAGGGGCTAGGGGTGGTCAAGGCACTGGTTGGCACTGGGGGAGATAAGGGTGATCAATGGTGAACATTGCTTAGCCAAATTACTGCTCAAAACAGTGAAGTATGGCCAGTTTGATTTGTTGTCTCCAAGTGTTTGATGAAATGGCCGCAAGAACTTGAGTTTTGAATTTTGAAAATATTTTTGGTGGGTGTGCTAGGCATGTGTTGAGGATTCTGTGGATTCTTGGGTTTTGAAAATTGAGCTTGTTTGAGTGGTTTTTGAAATAGTGGGATCTTCCCATATGAAATAGATTCAATTTTAAACAGTCATTTAAACTATACATTCAAATGTTTTTGGATGATCACAAAGTGGGCCTTGGTACCTTGTTATGAGTACTATCAAGGGGTGCAAAGATCCATACATGTTTCTGTTAAGTTCTGAAAGTTAGAGATAGCCAAAGTAGGCATGGGAGTTAAATTGGCCAAAGTGACCATTCACTTAATTTGTTTGTTTTGACTTGTTTGTCTTTGGGAAAAGTTTGGGGATTGTTTAGATGATGTTTATTTCACCTAAGAATCATTTTACAAGCAAAGAAACACATAATCATGGCAATTCAAAGTAATCCAAATTTTAATGCACACACATATGAATGCTTTCATATTTTAATTGGACAAGTTTTTGTTAACCCTAAATTTGGTGATTAGAGTTTGATGATCCAAGATTAATATTTTTGGAATGTTACAGAGAGCAATAATAGACATAATCATGCAGAGCGACAAAACATTATCAATCAAAGCATAAAGTGGTACCACAAGTCAAAAACTAAATGACCATATAGGCTAAGGTGACTGTTTCATAGTCATAACATGGTGTGAGGATGTGCCAAGTCAACCCAAACAAAGCATCAAAGGAGAATACCACAATACTATGCTTTTGTATGCTAAAACAACGCATGATTATTTCAAGGCACACTAAGCAATCCCAATTGTTTGGAACAAGTCATGCTACAGCAATAATCACTAAGCATAAGGTCAAAACAACACCTAGCATGACATGATAAAGTCTAAGTCACAGTCAAAACAAGCTCCTTTTTGTACCACTAAAGCATGAAGCTTCCTACTTTTTTCCAACACCACTTATTTGAAACAATTCACAAGGATAATAATCATTAAATATCAGTGAGCTTGTCTCGCAAATCCACAAAGAAGAACTAAAAAGTTTTAAGCTGAAAGCACAAGAAAACTAAGGCTAAACACAGTGCTAGCAAAAAGAGAACACTCACAAGACAATAAGAATGAAAACTAGAGTGTTCTAGGCAATGAAAACAGAGTGTGTGTCTCTCCAAAAGAAGTGTGATATAATCAAACCAACTTACTCAAGCAAAATAAGCAAAAGAAAACCAAAAACAAAAACTAAGACGTTCCAAGAACAACACAACTGTGCATGAAACAATAAAAACGAAGGATCTAGAAAGAGACCTGAGATTTTTATTGATAAAGAAGGGGATGCCTTGGTTCAAGGTCAAAATTCTTTATTTGCAACTTGGAGTTGTGGGGTTGGTTGTTTTCAAGTTCTCGTGGAAAACCAAAATTCCATCAAACATGAAGATATGATCAGGAACAATATCCTTACCAAAGATATTCTTAGAAGAGGGTGGGGTAGAAAATGACCAGTGTCACATTTGTAGTTAGAAAGATTCTATTAATCATCTCATGTTTGATCTCAGAAGTTTCCTTTTGTGTCTTTGGTATAGTGAGACCATCTGACATCATACAAGGTTTAATGGGGGCATGGATAACTTGTTTCCTTCGTCGCAACACAAGCTAACGCTTTATGGTAGAGCCGCAGTATGTTGGACGATTTGGAAAACAAGAAGTGTGACATGTCTCAAACTTCGATATCCTAATGATCATGCCTCTATGATCCTTAACTCGCGTAACTATTTTAATGACTAGGCCATCTTGAAGAAAACACAAGAAAAGGAGATATTTGAAGCCATAATCGAGAAGATCAAGAAGGTTTTAGCGTACTCTCTGCTCTTGTGTTGTAAGATTGATAGAATTATTTTGGTTGGGCTATAATTTTTTGTTGTGTTAGTGTTGTGCTTTCAGAGAATGTTTATGGGTGTCTTTGAACACTACCGCTACGGAAAACTATACTAAGTAGCTTATATATTTGTGTTGTGTACAACATGGTTGTTTCCCTTTTTTCATATTCCTTTCGGTTGTTTACGGAAAACTATACCAAGTAGCTTATATATTTGTGTTGTGTATAACATGGTTGTTTCCTTTTTTCATCTTCTTTTGTGTAAAAAGGGTTAGAACGGCGGCAGCATAGGAGCGGTGCAGGTCGAAACGAACGGGTCCGATTGAAACGCGGGACTCAGTACACGTCCACTATTTTGCAATAAAACCCTCCCAAGCTACATATCACTCGGTGACCATGGCTGGCACTCTCGTGAAAGTTCGGTGACCATCAATTCAAGTGTGACGCTGACAGTGGGTCCCACTGAGCGCCTAGTCATCACATACACCGCTACGTATCGCTCGGTGATCGTGGCTGAAGCTCTCGTGCGAGTTCGGTGACCGTAAACTCGTATTTCATGTGTACGGTGATAGTATTGACTTTGCTAAGCAAATTCAGTTACTAATCATGGATTTAACTCATTGAATATTTTAGAACAAACTTGTGGTAACTTTAATGGAAGCCAACCAAGAGGCTCGTTGTTCAAAAATAAAGTTTGGGTCTTACCTATGGTGAATATTATTTATTCAGACAACGAGGAAAGTATGTGTGCACGATAATATTATTTGATTTTACTATATTATTGTACAAGAAACAAGTTTATGATAAACGTGTGTGCATACCAATGAGACGAGAAACCGTGACTCCTCAACTGCGTCAGAAAAACATATGACGCTTGTGACTTTGTGTACTTGCTTGAATATTGGTAAGCTCCAAAAAAATGCTGAAAAGATCACGTGTCATAGATACGGCATTTATGTCAACCCTAAAAAATTCAAATTCGATATTACACTCAAAAATGACAAAATTAGGCCTATTAATAGTGGGAGGCGAATTACTTATCCTATAACTAGGTACATTTTATAGTAAGATTTTTTCTCGACATGTAGATTTAATATATCGATTTGAAGTTCCATGATATGGTATATTTGCGGTGCATCTACTTTTTTCATTTTTAGAGGGAGTAAAACTTTCGAGTGTTAGAGCACCTCCAATCGTTTGGCGTTCCCAGACCGAAATCTGGAGCTAAATACGTCGGACGGATGTAACTTTCAATCCGGGAACAGTCAATTTTTCAGTCGTATTATGATGATCCACAAGTATATGAGGTGTATCGTAGTACTTTCGATAAATAGGGGTGTCGATCCCAACGAGGAGTAAAAGGTGTTGACTAGTGGTTTGGAGTAGAAAATCTCTGTAAATACTTAGCAAACAGATTTTTAGGGTTTTTCTATAAAGCAAAGAAATAAAGTGCACGTAAATAAATATAGCAAATAATTGCAGCAAGTGGCCCAATCCTTTTTTAGCAAAGGACAAGCCATTGGTAATACTAATGAGAACCAAACGTTCTCGAGGACATATGGGAATACTGTCAAGTGCTTTCATTTCATATAGTTGATTAATCTTCTTTGGTTTGATAAGTGTTGTGTGGGTGAACCTATGCTAATGTACTGACCTTACTTGGACTAAAACATACTTGTGATTAAACCTATTGCAAGCATCCACAACTATAAGAAAGCAATTAAGATAAAAAAACTAACCATAGCCTTAAACTCTGAGATCCTACACTCCCTTGTGCAAAGGTTTTCTAATGGGGGTTCAGGTTTCTGTCACTCCGGCAACCCCACAATTAGTAGCCAAATACACAATGCATTCCCCTAGGCCATAAATGGTGAAGTATCATGTAGTCGACGTTCACCTGACACCACTAGAAAAATAGCATCACAACTTAAATACTAAAGCATTGAATAATACCTCAACACAAATCCACTACTAACAACACGACTTCTCCCATGTCCTCAAGAACTAAACGAACTACTCACGTAACATCATATGGATCGAGATCAGAGATGATATAATGATGGATAACAATCTGAACATAAACAATAATTCAATGGTTCCACTCACAAGCATCAACTACAATAGTAATCAACACCGGGAAAATTTCCTTAAGAACTATGCAAGATTCAACACAATTGTTACAGCGGCATGGAGTGGTGATGATGGTGTTGGTGGAGATGATGGTGTTGGTGGAGATGATGGTGTGGAGGATGATGATGATCCCGATGAAGTCTATCTTGATGACGGTGTTGATGGTGACGATCTCCCCTCTTCGGGAAGGAATTTCCCTGATAGAAATCTGTCTGCCGGAGAGCTCTTTCTCTCTCTGTAGTTTCTGCCATGCAGAGGCGGTGGAATCTTTCTGTGGTTGCTCCCCGAACTTTAGGATTTACGAAGGAAGATATAGGTGAAGGGGTAGAGCCAGAGGTGGGCCAGGGTGGCCACACCCCCTGTAGGTGCAGCCCAGGGTGGCCCGTGCCTGGGGGGTGTGGGCCCCCTGTGGCCCAACTCCGCCTCCCCTTCTGGCTTCCTTCTTCTTCTGGAAAAATAGAATTTTCCATAGTTTTTCTGGTATTTTTCTGATCTTCACGAAAATTGCATCTAGACGCCGTTTTTTCCATCAGAATCCTGACTCCGGCAGTTCATCCTCCAAGAATCATCCAACATGCAAAAACAGATGAAAAGACATAAGTATCACCTCTTAATAAGGAATATATCAATGAATAGAAGCAAATTATGATATAGAATACTGATGCAAATTGGACGTATCAACTCCCCCTAAGTGAAAACTAAGCTCAGTAAACATGTCCACATGTTTATGGAGTGAAGTGTCGTAAAAAGAATATGGACAAGAAGCATCACACTTTACCAATACACAACTCATAGAAGAAAGCAACTCACCATTATATAACTTAACTTGCAATGAGTATAGGAGTCACAATAAAATGCATAAAGATAAATCATAGTTGGGAATGGCAAACTTTGTTCTTGGTCAGAGAACAGTTGGAAAACAGTTTTCAAGCAAAGCTTTTGTAAATAAGTTTATAAAAGGAGTCCTTTTGCTCAAACACAAAAAGATTTTCACAATGATGGCTTTCAAAGTAATACTCATTCGGATAAGAGTTTTGTGCAAACAAGGAAGATAAGGAACATGATTGAATAAATCACCATATGAATGATTGAAACACAACAACTCAAATGCTTGCTGAAGATAGAGAGGAATAGGTTTAATGACTCAACTTAGAAGTAGAAGAAAGGCTCTTCACAGAGGGAAGCAAGGATTTGAAGTTAATAAAGAGCTTTCAAAAGATTATGGTACTTACTAGCTTTGAGCTCTCATTGCCCCTATCATGAGCATCTTGAGGTGATTAAGGTTAAAGTGAACAAAGATGGAGTATATGCTTGACGAAGTATAAGTTGGAAGTTTCATGTCCCTTGAGTATGAGGGTCGCTCCTCATGTTACTCAACTTTAGTCACCGGTAAGTTATTGTCGTAGTAAGTACATGTGTATCATAGAGAACCGCCAACGAGGTACCACTTGCACATGATACAGGAGCTATCACATATCAAAATGACAAGGCAAGTAGATAGTGAGCATCTCAGCGATCTTTTTATTTACTATTTGCATAGGTTTTAATTGAGGATGCTTCACAGATTGCTCACTATGGTTACACTGCAAGTTTCCACCATGATTAGGCATGGCTTAGACTAGCGGCCCAGGCTTTTCTCTAACACACATACATAACTCCATGGACTTACAAGCTCCCTTTTACACACCAACGACATCCATAAACAAAAGAGCATGATATCAACTGGGTATAATGTACAAGTGTTGAAAGCGTTCCCCGTGACAGCACGGTTCTGCTAATTCCAACGTATAAGTGCAAGCATATACAACTTCGATGACACAATGGTTCAAGTTTATTAGGGGCAAGAAAAATAAGGTGTGCTATCAAGTTCATGATAGCTTTACTAACTAGTTTTCACATAACAAAAGAATTTTAATTTGAAAGATAGATGAAGCTTGAGAATTTACTTGGAATAGCAATAATGCTAATAGGTAGATATGGTGGACACAAATGACACAGGTTTTGGTTTAAAGGATTGGATGCATGACAAGTATTCCTTCTCAGTACAGGGTTTTGGCTAGCAAGGCTGGGTAGCAAGCAAAAGAGTTGAAGGAAACAAACAAACATACAAGTGATAAAGTCAAACATGCAATCTTCCTTGAAGAGACAAAAGATCTTAAATAAAGAATACTAAGCTTATCAGTCAATCAAGAATGAAAATAACTGATACAAAATACGTGTAAGTGCTTTTCTCTTTTCCTTTCAAACCTCAAAAAGTGTTGCTACTGACCAGAGCTCGGTTTGCCAAAACCAATTTAGGTCTACTTGATGCTCCCAAAGTGATACCAATACTAATCAACAAGATAAATGATATAATAGAGATTGCAAACTCAAATCAAAAGTGCAAAAAGTAAAAGACAAAACTTCTTATTAATATTCCAAAAAGGCACTCACACCAAGGGATACATAGATAACCAACTAAAGGATAGATACTTCCACAATGCAAACCAACCTATATGATAACTTCTCTATCCAAGATATGAATCTACTAAAAAGGTAAAAAGATAAAAGATAATGATTTGATACCGCGGCACTCCCCCAAGCTTGGAACAAACCAACGGGATGCCAAAACCTGATGACGAATTACTCCTTCGGTGGTGGTGGTGTTCCCTTGATGAGCTTTTCAATCAGCTTCCTCAAATGCTCAATATCAAAGGTTAGTGTACAAATCAACTCCATATTATGCTCAATGAAGTTCATGATCATGTCGGACCGAGAATTTCAGTCCTTGTTATTATTTCCCCACTCTTCCTCCTTAGAGTGTTCCTTCCCTGCATGGTTAGAACGAGGTATATCCCAACTAGAGGGCAACTTTACTTTGGGCAACTTTTGATATTGCTGCTCATGTATAAGAGTATGGAAGAGGTTCTTGGTGCATGGAGGAAGTGACCGTGGAGCGAGGCAATGACGCGGAGGTTTCCCTCCTGTGGACATCCATGCTGTCCTCCTGAGCTTGATAGGGTTTGCCACCACTCCAATGCTTGCGACGGTAGCGCGGGTGTCCGGGTGCTCGTCCTCCTTCATGTCCTCTTCATCACCAACCAAGATCTCCTCCTCCTTGGGGTTTTGAGGATCATCTTCCACGGGCTTCTTGCCCTTGTCGTTGGCGGAGACCATGGTTCCTCTAAACTTGAGAAAATTTCCTGACAGAAACATATCGAAACGAAAACAAGACGAGAACATGATATACGAACCTCGGGGCATCCGGGGGTTATATATTACGAAGTTTTACTACATAAGGAAGGTACTGTGCAAAAACAAGGCGGAGACAGACTCCAGGGGGCTCACACCCCTGGTGGCGCGGCCAGCTGGGGCCCGCGCCACTGGTGGGTGTGGCCCACCCGGGCTCCGTTTCCTCCTTTTTTTCATCTCGTAACTTTCCATATGGAAAAAAACGTCAAAAATATAAAAAAGGGTTTTCCCGAACCTTCTATTTTCACCACTTTTACCTATTCAGAAACGGACTCTGCAGATTCCTTCTCTCCAACATTTGAAAGTTCCTAACATACAAAGCCTCACACAAACTTTATTAGCAACATTAGTGTAAGAAAAAACAATAAACTTTTGGGTTCACATTTCAATTGAAAACCAACAAAACAAAAGCTACTAAAACAACTCCTTTCAAAAACCCAAAAGAATTTAAAAGGAAGTCGATTTAAGAGGCAAATGCAAATGAAGGCAGAAATCTGTCAAAACAGACCAGCAGGTAAAGATTGATTTTTTCGAAAATCTTCTGTTGCTAAAATCAAAAAGTTCAAAACTAATTAAAGTTGGATAACAACTTGGGGCACACGCACAGAAAATTACATCTCCATCCGAAGTACTGAGCTCCTTCACGAATTTTTACAATGCAGCATAAAAATCTGTCCCAGGACAGCAACTTTTCACAACTCCTCTACTTCTCAAAAGTGATTGATCTTGACAAAAAACAAAACAAAATGATAAGGAGAGGTTATTACGAGTAATAAATTCCAAGACTCAATAAAACTATTGGGTTATCTCCCAAGAAGTATTTTTCTTTAATGCCTTTAAGTTAGGCTTGACAATTTGAAAGATGGTCACATAGGAGATATGGATTTGAAGTGAAAGAGAGCATCAAGAAGCAAATATCCAACACATTTGAGTCTAACCCATTCCCTATGCAAGAGAGTCTCATTAGAAAACAAATTAATGAAACAAAAGGCTGCTAGCAAAGGAAGACAAAATAAGTACAACTTCAAAGCTTTCAACATAAAGCGGAGAAACTTAATATTATTGAGATGCATAAAACCATGTTTCCCTCTATCATAATAACTTCCAGTAGCACTTTGAATAAAGTTGACAATATAACTGTCACGAGAAACAACTTTATCAGAATGAGCATACTCACAATCATCAAAAAGAGGTCTAAGGTCATAAACTAGATCAATAGAAGCAAGTTGTTCAACCGTGAAATTCACATTAGGCAATTCATTTTCATAAGGAGTTTTAGCAAATTTGGAAAAGTTAAACTCATAAGATTCTCCATCAAACTTGGTTAAAACTTTCTCCTTCTTACAATCTATAGTAGCATCGCAAGTGTTCAAGAAAGGTCTACCAAAGATAATAGGATAAGTTTTACTAGCTTTTGAACCAAGCACTAGAAAATCAGCAGGATATTTAAAGTTACCACAAAGAAATTCCACATCTCTTAGAATACCAATAGGACAGACTATCTCTCTATTAGTAAGGTGAATAACCACATCAATGTCCTCAAGCTCACAAGGACCAATTTCATTCATAATTTCTTTGTAAAGCTCATAAGGAATAGCACAAGAACTAGCACCAATATCACATAAACCATAATAGCAATGATCACCAATTCTAACAGACAGCACAGGAACACTAGTTTTCTTAGCTTTACTAGGATGAGAAACAATATTAGAAGCGTCTTCACATAAGACAATGTGCTCATCTTCTATATTTTTAGTGACGAGATCTTTCACAATGGCTACTACAGGTTCAATATTTATTTGCTCATCAGGTTCCAGAGTTTTCTTTGTACTTTTGCTACCACATTAGCTATGTTAGAATGTTCCTTTACCTTAGCAGGAAAGGGATTTTCTCAATATAAGGTTCAGGCAAAATAGGATCAATAGTACAAACTTCAGTGCTTCTTAAAGGAACATGATTAACAATATCTTTATAAGGTGCATGATACTTGTCCCACTCCTTTTTGGAAAAATTTCAATATAAGAGGCAAAGGCCTTAAAACAATTGGCAATACTTTGATAATCAAGACCATACTTAGTACTAATATCATGAAAGTCATCAGTTCCCATAAAAGATTTAATGCATTCATAATCATAATTTATACCTGACTTTCTTCCTTTGTCATTCTCCCATGCTTCAGTGTTCTCTTGAATATGGTCTAGGAGATCCCATTTAGCTCTTCCTTCATACGTGTGAATGATCCAGCACAATAAGCATCTATTAAATCTTTATCATGAAGAGAAAGCCTTGCATAAAAGTTATTAATAATATTATTATTAGGGAATTCATGAATAGGACATTTAAGCATTAGTAACTTCAGTCTCCCCCAAGCTTTGGTTGTACTCTCTCCATCACGAGGCCAAAAGTTATATATTTGATTCTTATCCTTATGAATCTCACTGGGAGGATAGAATTTAGAATAAAAGAGAGGTACTATTTCCTCCCATTCCATGGATTGTCCATTCTTTTGCAGCTTATACCATTCTTAAGCTCTTCCTTTCAATGATATAGAGAGTAAATTCTTCTTCACCTGTTCAATTGTGATACCTGCACACTTAAACAACCCGCATAATTCATGGATAAAAAAGAAATAATCACCAGGATGGACAGTTCCATCCCCAAGATAATAATTATCCATAACACGATCAACAATTCTTGTAGGTATCTTAAAAGGATCTATCTCAATAGGTGGTGGTTCATCTACTACCCTAACAGTGGTAGTAGATTTCCCAACTAGGGAACCAAGTGGGTTATCCATATTGGAAACAAAGTAACAAACAGAAATAAAAAACAATACTCATAGTTGAAGTTTCCTTTACCAGTTCCACTCTTTAATAGCGCTTCACTCCCTGGCAACGGCGCTAGAAAATAGTCTTGATGACCCACAAGTATAGGGGGTGTATCATAGTACTTTCGAGAAATAGGAGTGTCGATCCCAACGAGAAGCAGAAGGTGTTGACTAGTGGTTTGGAGCAGGAAATCTCTGTAAATACTTAGCAAACGGATTTTTAGGGTTTTTGATAAAGCAAGGAAATAAAGTGCATGTAAATAAAGATAGAAAATAATTGCAGCAAATGGCCCAATACTTTCTTAGCAAAGGACAAGCCGGTGGTAATACTAATGAGGACCAAACGTTCTCGAGCACACATGGGAATACTGTCAAGTGCTTTCATTTCATATAGTTGATTAATCTTCTTTGATTTGATAAGTGTTATGTGGGTGAACATGTGATAATGTACCGACCTTACTTGGACTAATACATACTTGTGATTAAACCCCTTGCAAGCATCCGCAACTACAAAAAAGTAATTAAGATAAAAACCTAACCATAGCCTTAAACTCTGAGATCCTACACTTCCTTGTGCAAAGGTTTTCTAACGGGGGTTCAGGTTTCTCTCACTCCATCAACCCCACAATTAGTAGCCCAATACACAATGCATTCCCCTAGACCCATATATGGTGAAGTATCATGCAGTCGAAGTTCACATGACACCACTACAAGAATAGCACCACAACTTAAATATTAAACCATTGAATAATACCTCAACACAATTCCACTACTAACAACATGACTTCTCCCATGTCCTCAAGAACTAAACGAACTACTCACGAGACATCATATGGATCAAGATCAGAGATGATATAATGATGGATAACAATCTGAACATAAACAATAATTCAATGGTTCCACTCACAAGCATCAACTACAATAGGAATCAACACCGGGAAAGTCCCCCTAAGAACTATGCAAGATTCAACACAATTGTTATAGCAGGATGGAGTGGTGATGATGGTGCTGGTGGAGATGATGGGGTGGATGATGATGATCCCGATGAAGTCTAGCTTGATGACAGTGCTGATGGCGATGATCTCCCCTCTCCGGGGAGGAATTTCCCCGACAAAAATCTGTCTGCCGGAGAGCTCTTTCTCTCTTTGTAGTTTCCGCCCCGTAGAGGCGGCGAAATATTTTTGTGGTTGCTCCGCGAACTTTAGGGTTTCGGGAGGAAGATATAGGCGAACGGGCGGAGCCAGAGGTGGGCCAAGGTGGCCACACCCCCTGTAGGCGTGGCCCAGGGTGGCCCGTGCCTGGGGGGTGTGGGCCCCCTGTGGCCAAACTCCGCCTTCCCTTCTGGCTTCCTTAGTCTTCTGGAAAAATAGAATTTTCTGTAGTTTTTCTGGTATTTTTCTGATCTTCGCGAAAATTGCATCTAGACACCGCTTTTTCCATCAGAATCCTAACTCCGGCAGTTCATCCTCCAAGAATCATTCAACATGCAAAAACAGATGAAAAAACATAAATATCACCTTAATAAGGAATATATTAATGAATAGAAGCAAATTATGATATATAATAGTGATGCAAATTGGACATATCATGTTCCCAGGCCGAGTTCCTGAGTTTGGCAAAATTTCATTCAAATTCGGCAAATTTTGCGCGAATATAGGCGATTTTCATTAATAATAGGCGAGTATATACATATTACATCAAATTCGGGCGAACAACCGAATTTGAACTTTGTTAGGATAAAAAACTAAAGAAACGACTGATGCCGATGCCGGTGGATGCCGCTATATGCCGAAGTTACGGTAGAACAACATGTAGTCGGGGTTCGCCTTGCCGTCGTCGTCTTCGACGCTCGGCGGCTGTAGGGGCACGAGCTGCCCTAGCCAGCATCGCCATACCGCCACAGCTAGGGCGAGGGGCCGGCATTGTCGTCGTCGAGGACAACGAGCGGTGTGCCCTGGTAGGCGAGCTGGCGGCAAGCCCTGGCCTGGCGCTTGGCCTCCTCCTGCTAGTGCCAAACTATGATGGACTCCTCATGCTCCCAGTCCGCCTTTGACCAGGCGAGGAGGTCCGGCTCCGGCATTGGCGGCAGCGACACCACGTCATGTAGAGAGCGCTCCATCGCCGTCTTGATGGCGAAGGAGTCCTCGTCGATGGGCACCGCCTAGTCCACTGGCTCCGGCTGCTGGCGCAAGCGAAGCCGGCTGGTCGGCGGTGACGGCACGAGGGCCTCATTGATGGCGATCCCCCGCGATCTCGACCTCCGCGATGAGCGCACTGGCATGTCGGCCTCCCGCTACACGGGTCGAAGCGCCTCGCTGCTTGCACGCGGTGATTATGCCGACACGGAGCTGGACGAGCGCGAGGCCGAGGCGGTGGAGGATGAGTAACTGAGGCTTCCCATCCTCCTGGGCATCCAGTTCGCCGGAGGTGTGCGCCTCGCCGTCGCCGCGGGCGCCGGCAAGCGCGAAGCGCAGCCTCGGGCGGTTGCACACATGGATATGCTCCATGATGGCGGTGAGAGTCCGTCCCGGTGCACTCCACCATCAAAGGATCCCCTCCGTGTTGTTGCGCTTTGGCAGCGAGCCAGGAGGTCCTTCGTGGGCGCCGAGCTCCCGGTTCTGGCACTCGACAAAGAGCTGCTCCCAGTAAACGAAGTTACCAAGATCTTAGGCGAGCTCCGGGTCCTCCGTCGTTGCGATGGCGTCCTGGATATCCTCCACCATCACATCATCCTACGGCACCAGCGGCATCGGCATGCCGCCGATGCTGAGCTTCCAGTTGGGCGGGCACAGGAAGTCCAGCGGCTCCATGTAGACCGGCGTCATGGAGCATCCTGGCCTTCCTAGGCTAGAGCGTATGCCGACCGAAACCATTCGCCGCCACAGGGTCGCCGAGGTACCTCTTCGCCATGACTTTCCTCGAGTGCTTCTGCTCGCCGACTTAGGAGTTCATGGGAGAGGGGAGTGGATAGGCTAAGAGTGTTTGCTGTGAGCCAGCGAAGGCGCTAACTTTTATAGGCCAAAATTGGCGGCGAAGGCGGGAGGGGTGTAGCGACATGGGCAGGAAAGAGGGAAACGGCGGGAAGCCGAGGCTGGCGGTGGCGGCCATTACGGTGACACGTGGCCGACACGATGGACAATCATTGCCTGACGGTCCGTCGCGGGAGCCGAGGCGAAGGGATGACAACGACTCGGCTTCCAGCCGCTGATAGGACGGGGCCACGCTCGGAGCCATTTTTTCCACCGATTTTGCTTCGTCTGACATTCCCATCGCCCCAGGATTGGCCTGGGATCTCCGTTCGAAAGTTGGGACAAATCCGGACAAAACCGGCATCCTGAGAACGCGACTGGGCCATTTTTCAGCGTCCAGACAAAAAATCGCCCTGGGAACAGCCTGCTGGGAACCCGAGTAGAGATGCTCTTAGAGCACCTCCACTCGTTCGACATTCTCAGGCCGAAATCCGGTGCTAAATTGCGTCGAATGGATGTAACTTTCGGCCTAGAAACGGCCAGTTTCCCACATGCATTTCTAGGACGAGTTCCCGGGTTTGGCCAAATTTCATTCAAACTCGGCATTTTTTGGGTGAATATAGGCGATTTTCATTCATAGAGGGTGAGATCTGTTGGCGCTTTGTCAACATGGGAGTGCTTCGTCGGGAAACCCCAAGAGCAAGGTGTGATGCAGCACAGCAGTAAGTATTCCCTTAGTAAGAAACCGAGGTTATTGAACCAGTAGGAGGAAGGAAACGTCTCAAAGGTGTTACAAGCAACTTGGAAACCTGCACAACACAAACTCAAGACTTTGCCCCAACGAACAGTGAGGTTGTCAATCTCACCGGTTGTCGTAACAAAGGATTAACTGTATGGTGTGGAAGGTCATAGTGGTTTGCAGAAAGCAGTAATAGTGGAAGATGTATCAATGGTAAAGATTGGACCGGGGTCCATAGTTCACTAGAGGTTCTCTCCTTAGATAAAAAACATGGCATGAAGGGTAAACAAATTACAGCAGGGCAATTGACAGGAACTGAGCAAGGCATAACAATGCAATTACTAGTCAGAAAGATCCTATGAGATTCGACTGGGCAATACAACAAGATACATAGACCGCCATCCAACTGCATCTATGACTAGAAGTCCATCTTTGGGTTATCATCCGATCCCCATCCAGTATTAAGTTGCAAGCAATAGACAACTGCTTTAAGCAAAGTGTGTAAGGTAAACAATCCACTTGTTCCATGAACAAGGGACCGTTGTTTTCACCCTAGTAGCAACAACACATCTACAACCTTAGAGATTTCTTTCACTTCCCTTAGATTAAATAGAGGCATGAACCCACTACCGATCATAAATACCCCCTCTTGGAGTCACTAGCAACTACTTGGCCAAGATAGCTACTAATAACAGAGAGCATACAAGATCATAAACAACACAGACATGATAGAATCAATAAGACAAAACCATTAATCAATCTGACATAGTGATCTCAATATCCATCGGATCCCCACAAACACAACATGCATGATTACAAATAGATGCAATCTTGATCATGAACGGAGCTCACAAGATCTGGACATGAAAGCACAAAGGAGGAGATACAACCATCTAGCTACTTGATACGTCCAAAACATAGCTACTTTCCCAAACACTTTTGCTATTGTTTCTCCTCTAAACTTGTGTGATTTGGATACAACTAACACAGACTGACGCTGTTTTCAGCGGAATTACCTTGGTGGAAGAAAATCAACTATCAGGAAAAATCCCAAAAAATATGCCAAAAATCTTATTTCACCAGAAGACTCACGGAGCTAGAGTACGAGACGAAGGGGAGGCCTGAGGGCCCCACATCCCCCTGCCGTGCGGGTGGGCCCAGCCCACGCCTGGAGGGGGTGTGGCTGCCCCAGGCACCCCCTCGGCCTCGCTCTTCGCCTATAAGATGCCTCTTGACCTAAAAATGAGGGGGTTCGATGTTTTTCCAGAAAGAGTTCCGCTGCACCGCCACCACCAGAAACCGCGATTCGGAACCAGAAACTCCGTTCTGGCACCCTGCCGAGACGAGGAATTTGGGGAGGATCATCGCTATCGTCATCACCAATGCCTCTCCATCAACCATCCATGTTTCCCTCATCCATGAGTTAGTAATCCCCCGTTGTGGGCTATGGGAATGATAGGGATTGGATGAGTTCTATCATGTAATCGAATAAGATTGTTAGGGCATGGTGCCTAGTATCTCTATTAGTGCTATTTGACTTTGTTGCAACTTTTTGTGCTTAATGCTTGTCACTAGGGCCCGAGTGCCATGATCTCATATCTGAACTTATTATTGAATCATTATGATAGTATTGTTTGTGATCTTATCTGCAAGTTGTGTACACATATCATTGTCCGGATCCAAAGGCCCCAAAGTGACAGAAATTGGGAAAACCTAAGGGGATGGCTGTGATATGAGGATCACATGTGTTCACGGAGTGTTAATGCTTTGCTCTGGTGCTCTATTAAAAGGAGCACCTTAATTTCCAGTAGTTCCCTTGAGGCCCCGCTGCAACGGGCTGGCATGACAAAAGATGTTGTGCAAGTTCTCATTGCGAGCACGTATGACTATATATGGAGTACATGCCTATGATTGTTTAGTACTTGGATGCTTATTCTTATTTATCTACAATTGTCCTAGATCTTGAAGTTACATGTTTAGACTCATCCATGCAACGCCCGTCCATCCATCCCTATGCCTACCGCGCTCAGATCCTACTATTTTCTACTACTGTTACTATTGCTCTTGTTTTGCTGCTGCTGTTGCTTTTCTATTGCTACTACAAACTATTGCTACTGATAAACTTCTGTGAGCAAGAACTATTTCCAGGTGCAGCTGAATTGACAACTCAGTTGTTAAGGCTTATAAGTATTCTTTGGCTCCCCTTGTGTCGAATCAATAAATTGGGTAATAGTACCCTCGAAGGCTATTGCGATCCCCTATACTTGTGGGTTATCAAGACTATTTTCTGGCGCCGTTGCCGGGAGCATAACTTTATTTATAAGTTCTTGGATCTACTATTGTTCACTGCTACTACTTTCATCATGGGGAAGTGTCGTGATGGAAAGTTTCCTATTTTACCATCCACTACAAGAAGAGGTACAGTCCTAAACACCTCTGTTGCTCTTGATTCACCGTCTGTTATAAGTAAGCTTGTTACACCACCACCACATACTCATGCTACACACACTGCTAATACTGCTGAATCTGAAACTTCTTCTGATACTCATGAGGTTACTTCTACTATGCTTGATTCTAGGGGTTCATTAGGTCCTTTCCTAGATGCTAGTATGGCTAATCTAGGAAATACTGAAACTCCTAGTGAAGACATTGTTACACATGTTAGCTCACCTAAGTCTAGAGACAGATACGATATTAATGATGGATACATTGAGTTTACTGATGAATTTATTGAGGAGTGCCAAAACACACATGGTGCTAGTGCTATTAAGAGTCTCCTTGAGAGACGTACCATTATTCCTAAACTTTCCTCTGATCCTAACTCTGCCACCTCTCCTATAGATATTAAAGATAAAGATTATGATTTCTCTCTTGATTTATCCTATTTAGACATTGTTGAGAAAGAACCTTTTTGTGGGACTGAAAATGAGAGTGTTGTAGCTCATATGAATGAGCTTTCCACTATGAGTGCTTTATTCTCTGATGATTTTAAGATGCGCAAGTACTTTGTTACTAAGATCTTCCCTTTTTCACTAAAAGGAGAAGCTAAGGCTTGGTTTAATAAATTTCCTCTTGGATCCATTGATAGTCCTGATTGTTTGATTGCTTCTTTCTTCCAGAAATATTTTCCTCCCAATGCTAGACATGCTGCTTTGCAGAAACTTTTTGATTTTAAACAGGGAGAAGAAGAGAAATTGCCTGAGTCATGGACGAGGTTATGTGCCTTGATTCATGCACATCCTGGATGTCCATTACCTAAAAATGAGCTTCTTGATATTTATTATAATGGACTAACTGATGATTTTAGGACATACCTAGATAGCTTTGCTGATTGTGTTTTCAGGAAAAGAACTCCTACAGATGCTGAAGAATTAATGGCTAAAATAAGAAAGAATTATGATGATTGGACTTCAATTGAGCTAAATACACCTGATCCTATTACTCCTGAACCAGTTGTGCCTGAACCAGTTCCAACACCAACACCAAAGAAGAGGGGAATGATTGCATTAAATGATGAAGTGATGAAAGAAGCTAAGAAATGTCTTAAGGAGAAAGGTATTAGAGCTGAAGATGTGAAGAATATACCTCCTATAGAAGAATTATGTAAGCCAATTCCCCACTCATCTACTATTGATGTACACTCTCTCCACTTTGATGAAGGTGATATTCCTTATGGTAAGCCTCCAGATCAATGCTTAAAGGAACTTAACACATTTATTGTTAAACAAGGTAATTTTAATAAACAAGTTCAGAATCATTTATTGGAAAACTCTAGAGCTATTAATGAGTTGAAAGATATTGTGGAAAGAACTACTAATGATATTAAAATGCTTTGTAAACACTTTCAAATGGTTCAAACCCAAATTTATCAACTTACTAGGGCACAAAAGATATGCTAGTTAATGCCTCAGGAGATAAACATGCTTATGGAATTAGAACTAGGAGTGGTATAGCTACTCAAGATCCTTTATATCCTGAAGGACACCCAAAAAGAATTGAGCAAGATTCTCAACAAGGTGAAAGTAGTGGTAGTCCTCGTAAGAGAAAGAAAAATAAACATAAAATAGTTGAGGAACCACTTGAACCTGCTGTAGATCCTAATAGTATATCTGTCTCTAATGCTGAAACTGAGAGTGATAATGATAAAAATGATGCTCCTGATAAGGAGGAAGTTGAGGAATAACCTGATAAGCACACTAAGAATACTAGGTACACTAAGGAAGATTTTATTGCTAAAAAACATGGTAGTGAGAGAGAACCTTGGGTGCAGAAACCTATGCCTTTTCCAAATAAGAAACACAAGTCAAAGGAGGAAGAACACTACAACAAGTTTTGTGAGTGGATGAAACCTTTATTTTTGCAAATTCCTTTGACTGATGCTATTAAGTTGCTGTTGGGGAGATAACCCCGGATAGGGTAAAGACGGGGAAAGACGAAAGGATGTTCCCCGTCTAGTTTCCGAGTTACAGTCTGAGTCGGCCGAATCATGTAGAGGTCGGCCAAGATAGGAAAGGGAAGGACCCTTATAGTAATGGCAAGGCATTACCCGGCCGAGATACTTCGTAAGTTGGCTTGGTTAGCCCGAGTAATCTTAATGCAGATAAAGGACAAGCCGAGCTACGGGAGGCAAGGTCAAATGATACGAAGCTTGCAGGAGAAGGAGAAGCCTGAAATCAAACCCTAGCCGCAGGCTAGGGAGAATCTGAGCGAAGCCAAGCACTATGGACAAAGACGCAGAGCGACAGAGAGGCAGAAGGAGGTCACGGAGGTGACAGTCCTGAAGCCCGAGGCGCACAGGAGGGGCCCTCTGGAACCTTGCCGTCATTAGGGGAGCGACAGGGAAAGGGGGGCGCCGAACTACTATATTGGGACAAGCATATTCCTCGAATATGCTTGCCACATCAGCCCTAAAGGAACCCAAGGCTCTCCTTTATAAGGAGAAGCTTGGACCCTGAGGAAGGGATCGACTCATTTTTTAGGACCGTTAGGCTGGAATAGTTCTTCCTTCTCAAACACAGCTCAAGGAGCACTTGTAGCCCAAGGAAGCAGAAATAAGATCTTTACCTTTGTCTTCTGTGTGCAGAATCAACTGCATCTTCCCTCCCCAGATCCCTCTAGCATCCATTGGCCCCATACTTTAGCCTACCCATGGCATCTGCCGTGCCACCACCACGACAGTTGGCGCCCACCGTGGGGCCAGCAGCGGTGCTAGCTGGAGTTATGATCCGGACGGGAAACTTCATCAACACTGGCGAGCGCGTTGTTTCTGGCTTGGTCCAGAGGTTTGATCTCTGTGACTACGTCAGCGACAATGCGGGCAGCTTCAGGGGAAAAACTCCCCCGCGCAACGGTGTCTTCATCAGCCTGGGCGGGCACAGGTTCTACGTCGGCGTCAACATCTCCGGCATTTATCCTCACCAAGTTGTTGTTGCAGGAGAGCCACCTCTTAGCGCTGCGAGCCGTCCACGCGGAACGCGTCCTGTAGGCAGCGTCGAGGTGATGGTCGCGGCTGGAGTGCAAGCGGGAGTAGCGGCTGCCGGATCGACCAGAGACCCCGCCATAGGCGTACAGGGCGCACCCAGGCAGACAACACCACTACCCACCGAGGTAATCCCTCCAGTGACCAACCAGACCGAGGTGCAGGACACTACCCCAAAGGCACCAAGAGTAAGAGGGCCACCTCTGGAAAGGCCAGAGAACATTCTTCAGACAACCATAGAAAACTTGACTACACCTGTAGCGCCGATACTTGATCCGGCGAATGCTCAGGCAGAGTTAGAAGAAACCAGGCAAAAGGTGCTGGTAGAGGCCAAAAAAGTGTCGGCCTTGCGGGAGTCCTTAAACAGGACCCTGCGAGAGTATGTCAAAGCTAATAAGCTTGACGTCGCGCCCGAACGGGTGGACGAGTTAAGATTGAGAGGGAAAAATCTCATAGATGATATCAACAAGGAGCATGATGCTCATAAGGCGGAATCAGTTGATTTGGGCTTGCCGAGGTACAGTACCCCGGCAAAGAACCTAAGAGCGGCAAATGCCGTAGCATTAGAGTTAGAGGGGTTGACCGGCGAAGCCCGGCAGAAATAGCAAGAAAGAGTGAATGAGCTGGTGCGCATCGCGAACCAGCAAAACAAAGAAATGCTCAGGGCAGACCCGGCGAGGCCGGGGGCCTCGCGAATGGTTCACTCAGCAGGAGCAGCACCTGCCTTGTCCGTGGCAGCAGCATCTTCACCCGGAAATAATGCACGAAAGGACAAAGCAGTAACCTCAGGAAAGAGAAACAAGCAAATTGTTCCGTATGATCCGGCAATAGCCGGGAAGGCAAACGAGAACAGAGGCAATGGAAGCCGAGGTAACAGTGGTGAGAGGAATCCCGGCCGTATTGAGAAAGACGGCGGAAGCCGAGGCAATGGAGACCTCGGCAGAAGAGAACTCGGAAGAGGCAATCATGAGAACAATACCCCGGTCGAAGTAAGGAGAGAACCGCCGCTCAACACACAACCAAGACATGAACCCCGGCAGGAAAGAGAAGCGAGGCCAGCTCGCCACAATCAAGTGAATGAAAGGTACAATGATGGTTATTCTAAGATGGAATATGCGATCCATGGTGGAAACAACCACTATGGAATGCAAGACAGAGTTCTGTACAGAGATTTGCCATCAAATGATGCGAGAGTGAAACTGGACCGGCTATACCGGTCCGAATTGTTGGAAGAACAGGGTCCACCAAGTCCGACATGCTTTGGACCACGGATCATGGGCGAACCACCTGTGCCGAACTTTCAGCTAGCGAGAGGCACGAAAACATATAATGGGAGTATCAAACCGCAAGACTGGTTGATTGACTATGCCACTACTGTGAAAATAGCGGGTGGGAACTTACGATGGGCAGTACGGTATGTTCCACAAATGTTAGAAGGACCAGCTAGGGTATGGCTGAATAATCTGCTGGCAGGCAGTATCAATTGTTGGTTAGATTTTGAAGAAATGTTCGTCAGCAACTTTACCAGCACCTACAAGAGGCCAAACAGGCCGCAACAATTAGCCATGTGCAAGCAGAGGCCGAATGAAACAGATAGAGAGTTTTTAACTCGATGGTGTAACTTGAGACTCATGTGAAGGAGTCATAGAGTCTCAAGCAATAGCTTGGTTCGCTCAAGGATGCCGTTATGCGAGTGTATTGTGGCAACGACTGCAAAGAGATATGCCAACCACATTGGCAGAAACTATCAGAATAGCGGACTCCTATGCGTTAGGAGATCCAACGCAACCAGAATTGATGTCGGCGGATCATCGGGAGCAACAAGACCAATATGCAAGAGATTTGGCCGGGTCATCCAGGCGCAATGACTTTAGAGGAAGAAGAAGAGAAGAAAGGCCGGATTATAGATATAATTCGGCCCAAGTGGCAGCGGTAGCGCAGGATCAGCCGAGTCACGGAGCGACTCAACGGCAGAAGAATGGTCATCAGCAGTGGACACCAAGGAATGAGGGAAAGAGACAGTGGACCCCAGAGCAAAAGAAGCAGTGGCAGGAGAGGCCGAAGTACACGTTCGAGTCTATGTTAGATCATCCGTGTAAATTTCACACGTCAAACCCATCCAGGCCAGCCAACCATACGACCCGTCAATGTGCATGGATGAAAAATGCAATGGGAAACCCTGCAGGCATTCAGGCAGGGCCCCATCAAGTACATCAACAGCATCAACCACAGTTGACTGGAGCAAATGCACAGCAACTGATGTTACCGCCTCCTCCCCCGAGATACTATAACTTGGACCGGAGAGATGCGGTACATCAAGTGATGAACCAAGTCCAGGATGGAAGGACAAATCCAGCGAATACTGGACGCAATGATTACAGAGAACATCATCAGTCTTATTGCGTGTTCACAACAGAACAGCAAGACAAGCAGAGTGTGCAGCGCCGGCATATGGAAGTAAATGCAGTTATGCCGGCAGTACCAAGATATGTGCCTTGGTCAGATCAGGAGGTAACTTGGAGCATAAAGGATCACCCCAAGATAATGCCGAATCCGGGGTCGTATGCACTCGTGTTGGATCCGACATTTGTTGGACCAAATATCAATGTGAAATTTTCAAAAGTACTCATTGACAATGGAAGCAGTATCAACATCATGTACAAAGATACCATGCATAAACTCGGAATATCGCAGAACATGCTGCAGTCCACGAGGACCACTTTCCATGGGATAGTGCCAGGACTTTCATGCGAACCCATTGGTAAAGTCTGAGTGGATGTGTTATTAGGCACAAGAGATAACTGCAGAGCAGAAAACTTAGAGTTTGAAGTGGTGGATCTAGAAAGTTTTTATCATGCTCTACTTGGACGGCCGGCGCTGGCCAAATTCATGGGCAGCTGTCATGTAAGTTATCTGAAAATGAAGCTACCCGGACCACAAGGAGTGATAACAGTAGCAGGGGATTACAAGAAGTCAATGGAATGTGCTTCAGCCGGGTCAAATTTGGCCGAATCATTGGTTATAGCAAGAGAAAAAAGAAGGATTCAGGAGGTAGCAGCCCTCGCTCAGTCGGCACAGCTGAATATGCCGGCACTGGCCAATCCACATGGGAGTGTCTCCTTTCAGCCGACTAAAGAAACGAAGAAGTTTCAGATAGACGACCAATTCCCAGAACGCACCGTTACTATTGGTGCCGGCCTAGATGCTAAATAGGAAAGCGAGCTCACCAACTTCCTCCGTGAGAATCGGGACATCTTTGCATGGTCAACTCAGGATTTGCAGGGTGTTCCGAGGGAGTTGGCTGAGCACTCTCTAAATGTAAGGCCAGGAGCAAGGCCGGTGAAGCAACCTCTCCGCCGCTTCGCCGAAGACAGGAGAAAAATAATAGGGGATGAAATAGCTCGGCTCCTCGCAGCCGGGTTCATCATGGAGGTGTTGTATCCGGATTGGTTGTCAAACCCGGTGCTAGTAGAAAAGAAGAAAGATGATCCGAATGTGGCCATTGTATGGCGAATGTGTATCGACTACACGAACCTGAACAAGGCGTGTCCAAAAGATCCTTTTCCCTTACCTAGAATAGACCAAGTCATTGATTTGACCGCTGGTTGTGAGTTATTGTCATTTCTGGACGCATATTCTGGTTTTCACCAGATACCGTTGAATCCGGCCGATCAAATAAAGACTGCGTTTATTACCCCGTATGGGGCTTATTGCTATCGCACAATGCCATTTGGCCTGCGAAACGTAGGAGCAACGTATCAGAGATGCATGCAAAAATGTCTACACGACCAGATAGGAAAAAAATGTACAAGTATATGTAGATGACGTGGTCATCAAAACCAAGGAAAGCAAAACGCTACTGGATGATATACGGTAGACTCTCGCGAACCTGAGAAGGTTCCGAATGAAGCTTAATCCGGAAAAATGCACATTTGGCGTGCCGGCAGGAAAATTACTTGGCTTTCTCGTATCTAGCCGAGGTATAGAGGCCAACCCAACAAAGATAAAGGCAGTAGAAAGAATGGAATTGCCAAGGTGTCTAAATGACGTACAAAAGTTCACGGGATGTCTAGCCTCGCTCAGCCGGTTTGTATGTCGGCTGGGAGAGAAGGCACTACCACTCTATCAACTAATGAAGAAATCAGATAAGTTCATTTGGACTCCACAAGCAGACAGTGCATTTCATGAGTTGAAAAAGATGTTGGTCACAGCACCCATTTTGGCTTCTCCATTATCAAAAGATCCAATGTTACTCTATATAGCGGCTACCAACAGAGTAGTGAGTGCTGTAGTCGTCGTAGAACGACTCGAAGATGATAAGTCGGTACAGAGGCCGGTGTATTATTTGAGCGAGGTGTTATCCGCTTCAAAGCAAAATTACCCACATTATCAGAAGATGGCTTATGGAGTGTACATGTCGGCAAAGAAGCTTAAACATTACTTCGAAGAGCATCCCATCAAAGTGATCTGTGAAGCGCCCATAGCCGACATATTGAGCAACAAAGATGCAAGTGGCCGAATAGAAAAATGGGCAATCGAGTTGTCACCGTACGCTTCACAATTCGATAGGAGGGGCCCTTTTCCACTAGATTCGTGATATTTCACAAAATGGAATAAATGAAATTATTAACGATTTCTAGAGTTCCGGGATTACTTCACTGATATCTATTTTCGCCTAAGCACGGCCTCTAGGTTAGTTCAAATTGTAGTACAACGAATTATTGATACACCGAAAACGAGTCAAGATGGATACATAAAATGAAGACATCGTGGATTACCCGGGACGACGATAGGACATTTCACTTTCTTTCGCAATATTTCTGATCATGACTCAACCACTAGCAAAGGGGATTGCTTACTCTCAGCCGCGTTTTCGCTTATGCTTAGTCAAGTGAGGATTCCATTCGAAGTAACGTAACAGGAGCACCATCTTCAAAACTTATCGGGATCCGGAGTTTTTCGATAAAAGGTCCCATCCTTCAATATCATGATTGGGTCAACCAGGCCAGATCATAAGTGAAATAGTTTGATCGGGTCGACCAGGTCAGGCCCGATCATGAGTGAATAGAAAATCGAAAACGTACATAGCTGTTCCAGCGGAAATACTTTGTTTAATTCTACCACTTCTACCAGGAGTAGCCTTTTTAGTGCTAGCTGAACGTAAAGTAATGGCTTTTGTGCAACGTCGAAAGGGTCCTGATGTAGTGGGATCGTTCGGATTGTTACAACCTCTAGCAGATGGTTTGAAATTGATTATAAAAGAACCTATTTCACCAAGTAGTGCTAATTTCAAATCTCAGGCGGTCGCCGACTTCTTCGTAGATTGGGCCGAGGTGCAGTATGAGCCACCATTACCAGACCCAAATTATTGGAAACGATGCATTTCGATGGTTCCAAACTAAGAAATGGTTTGGGAGCAGGAATAGTGTTAACCTCGCCCAAAAGAGATCAGCTGAAGTATGTGCTACAAATACATTTTGCCGCATCAAACAACGTAGCCGAATATGAAGCACTGGTCCATGGATTGAAAGTAGCAAAAGAGATTGGCATACGCCGAATCTTATGCTATGGGGACTTGGATTTAGTAGTACAACAAGTATCAGGCAATTGGGATGCATTAGATGATAATATGGCTTTGTATAGATTTCATGTGCAAAAGATCAGTGGATACTTTGAAGGGTGTGAATTTCACCACATACCTCGGGCAGAAAATGATGTCGCAGACACGTTGTCAAGACTAGGATCAACCAGGCAGTCTATTCCACCGGGTATTGCCCTGGAACACCTCAGAAAACCATCAATAACCCCATCACCAGAATCCAAATCTATCTTTATTCCGGCAAATTCAGCAGAAGATAATGTGCCAATGGAAGTAGACCAGCAATATAACTCGGAACTCCCTAAGAAAAGGACAGCAGAGGTAAGCATAATTATGGAGAAGGCCGAGGTAGCTATGTCGGCGGAAAACATGGAAATAGACAGTGAGACCACACCAGAAAAAATCACACTGGTGTGGGCGCAACCCATATTCTTTTTCCTTAAAGATGAGATGTTGTCGAATAATGAAGTGTTAGCAAGACAGACTGTAAGGAGAGCAAAAGCTTATACAATCATAAACAATGAGTTATATAAAAGAAGCGTCACAAGTGTATTGCAAAGGTGTGTGAGTTTGGCAGAAGGCCAGGAGATCCTCCTAGATATACATCAAGGAGAATGTGGACACCATGCCTCATCTCGTGCCTTGGTAGCCAAATCATTCAGGCATGGGTTTTATTGGCCAGCAGCGTTGAAGGAAGCCAAAGAGCTGGTTGAAAAATGCAATGGCTGTCAGAGATATGCAACCAAGATACACATGCCGTCGTCCGAGTTAAAAACGATACCCATTACTTGGCCGTTTTCTGTGTGGTGCCTAGATATGGTGGGACCGTTTAAGCCGGCCCGAGGGGGGATGACCCACATATTGGTCATGGTGGACAAGTTCACAAAATGGATTGAAGTAAAACCAATAAAAAAATGTGACGGGCTCACAGCAGTGAAATTCCTCAAAGATATTACCTTAAGATATGGGTACCCGCACAGTGTTATTACAGATAACGGCACAAACTTTGCAGAAGGAGCTTTCGCTAGGTTTTTCCAAGAGAAATACATAAGGTTAGATGTTGCTTCTGTTGCTCATCCAGCATCTAATGGGCAAGTGGAAAGGTCTAATGGACTAGTGTTGTCTGGAATAAAACCAAGACTCGTCGAACCATTGCAAAGGTCGGCAGGATGTTGGATTGAGGAATTACCAGCAGTATTATGGAGCCTCAGGACTACTCCAAATAGATCAACATGTTATACACCATTCTTTCTGGTATACGGGGCAGAGGCCGTGCTTCCAGCCGACATACTATATGACTCGCCACGAGTTACTCAATATACAACTTCAGAGATAAATGAAGTAGCTCGGCAAGATACTGTTGACCTGCTAGAAGAAGCCAGAGAGCTGGCGCTATCACGGTCAGCTATTTATCAGCAGAACTTGCAACGATATCACAGCAAGAAGGTGAATCCAAGAGTATTCAAAGAAGGAGATTTAGTCCTCCGACTGGTGCAACGCACGGCCGGCATGCACAAGCTGTCACCCCCATGGGAAGGACCATTCATCGTGAGCAAAGCATTGCATAATGATGCCTATTATCTAATCGATGCTCAATCCCCTGGAAAGAACAAGGCAGACAAAGCCGGCGAAGAAACGAAGCGGCCATGGAATGTAGCTTTACTTCGTCCATTTTACTCGTAGCATAGTATCTCAAGGTTAAGAACCAATTATGTATTAAATCTCGGCATCCAGAGCAGCGACTCGGGTACTGCCATATGTTATTTCAATTTCATCTTATGTATTGAACCTCGGCATCCAGAGCAGTGACTCGGGGACTGCCATATCTTATTTCGACTTCATCTTATGTATTAAACCTCGGCATCCAGAGCAGTGACCCGGGGACTGCCATATGTTATTTCAATTTCATCTTATGTATTGAACCTCGGCATCCAGAGCAGTGACTCAGGGACTGCCATATCTTATTTCGACTTCATCTTATGTATTAAACCTCGGCATCCAGAGCAGTGACTCGGGGACTGCCATATGTTATTTCAATTTCATCTTATGTATTAAACCTCGGCATCCAGAGCAGTGACTCGAGAACTGCCATATCTTATTTCAATTTCATCTTATGTATTAAAACCTCGGCATCTAGAGCAATGACTCGGAGACTGCCATAGGTCATTTTAATTTCATCTTGTGTATTCAACCTCGGCATCCAGAGCAGTGACTCGAGGACTGCCATACGTTGCCCCAATTCTGTCTTATGCACTAAACCTCGGCAACCTGAGCAGCGACTCGGCAACCGTCTTATATTATTTCTGAAATTTGGTTTACACACTAGACTTCGGCGCTATAGGCACTGACTCGGGGACTGCCATATATTGTTCCGAAGTAGTAGTCAACCTTTGATACAAGGAAGGTATCACACTTCGACACTCAGAGTAAGAACAGCTCAATATCGTATGATATTCGAAGCTCACACCCAGATTAATTGGCTAAACCACGGGAATACAAAGGCAAAGATACATCCTAAAATCAAGAAATTGCAGGCCACCAAAGCAAGAATTCGGATGAACAAAACCACTTAAACAAAGTGATAACAACTGCAAACATATATGTCGCAGCAGTACACGACAAAAGAAATTCAGGTCATACAGAAGACGGACAAATGTTCCACGTACATCGTACGCCCGGCATACCAGGGACAACAAATAACTTAAAGGTTTTCAGCTGGAGAGGCAATAATTGGGTCAGGGGCTGGATGCTCCGAGATAGGCAGAGCCTCGACCGAGGTTGCCTCGCCTTCCACAGACCCAGGTGCGACTTCGGCCGAAGCCCGAGGCTGCTGAGGAGCATCAGTTTGCGCAGTTGAATGCCCAGTACCTTTGGAGGAGGATCGTGCGTCGCCGTTGCCATCCGAGCTCGAAATGGAGTCACCAGAGGAAGTCGAGTCATCTTCATCTTCCACTTGTTCAGCCGAGTTATTATCTGATGCATCCTCGACTATGACCTCATCGTCCGGGTTCGGGAGGAAGCTTGGACCTTCATTCCAGGTATGCATGTCGGCATACTCAACGAGCTGGAAGGCGCGAGCTTGCCGAAGAGCGACGAAGGTGGGGTCCTCAACCCAACGGGAACCAGTGCACAAATTTCTCAAGATATCAAGAGAAATATCTTCATACCATGACATAATAACAGTGAGAGCCATATCAGCGCCAGCTCGTCCGGCTGATTCCCTCCAAAGACTTAGTTGCCTCTCGGACGCCATTAACCTTTTCACCAGCAATTGGACCTCATTGATATCAGGAGTCCCAGAAGTATTCGGCCAGAGAACATGGTACGCTCGGATAGCTGCCTGCACCAAATCCCTGCCCATAATCTTCATCGGACTAACTGCAGCACCGACAGCAACCAGGAAATCTTCCATCGAGTATTTCGAGTCCGCGTCAACAGGGACACCTCGGCGGACGCGAGCAGCAAGAACCTCTTTAGAGATCATGGGCTTAGCTTCTGGAAAATGATCTGCGCAAAACACGAATGCGTCAGGGAGCAGCAGGAAAAAAGAAAAAGATAATCCGGCTGTGCTAAGAAGCTTACGATGAATATAACTCATCATTATCTGAAGATCTTTAGCCTAGTCAGTCTTGATCTTCTCAAAGCGAGCGATCTCTTCGCTCATTCCCCGGGTTTTCAGTTCGGCAGCCTCAAGGAGCTCTTTATTTTTCTGCAATTGCAGAGCTAGCCGATTTTTCTCCTCGGAGAACTCTTGGTCGACCTTTTCTAGTTCGGACTTCTGAGAAAGCTTAAGGGCCTCCACCTCGGCGTGTAGGCGAGCTATTTCATCATCCTTGTCCTTTAGCTGCGCCGAATGAGTAGCGCATTGTTCTAAAAAATGCAGCATCACGTCAGGCATGGGCGTGCAATCTTGGTGAGATGCTGCAAAGGTTTGTAACTCAGCTTTACCAAAGCCAAAACAAGATAAAAGAGACTTAGCGTACATCTTAAAAAGGGAAAGGTATAAACTAAAAGGGAAACTAACCTTCCAAGCTCTTGACTTTTTTCTCAAGGCGGATGTTGAGATTATTGATGTTACCTGTTCACCAACAAAGTGAGCCGACATCTCGCATACAAAACAATAGGAATGTCGGAGATGACGAAGAGAATTGTCAACTTACCAGTTTTTTTCACCACAGGAATAACTTTCTCATATTTTTCTTCCAGTTTTCTGTGCAAAAAAATTAGTATTTGAAATTCAGCAGTCCGTCGGTCATGTGCAATCTGAGCAATAGAGCAAACGATGAGTGGATATTCAAAGCCAGAACAGATCCGAGTCAAGCAAAACTTAACCCGGATCTAGGTGGCTGGATATTGAAAGCCAGAACAGATCCGAGTCAAGCAAAACTTAACCCGGACCTAGGTGGCTGGATATTGAGAGCCCGAACAGATCCGAGTCAAGCAAAACTTAACCCGGACCTAGGTGGCTAGATATTGAGAGCCCGAATAGATCCGAGTCAAGCAAAACTTAACCCGGATCTAGGTGGCTGGATATTCAAAGCCAAAACAGATCCGAGTCAAGCAGAACTAAACCCGGATCTAGGTGGCTGGATATTCAAAGCCAAAACAGATCCAAGTCAAGCTAAACTTAACCCGGATCTAGGAGGCTAGATATTCAAAGATCAGCTAGACAACAATCAAGCAAAGTTTAAGGCAGATTTAGTCGGATATAGGTTCGAACCCTAAAGTTAAATCGAATTAAGTAGAGCATCATTAAACTTCCAAGCAAATAACAAGTTATTCGCTTGCAAGTTTCGGGTACTAGAGTATATATAGTAGCAACTGGAGAATTAATCAAAACTCCGTAAAATAACAATTACCTCATTCATCTTGTTAGTATCAAGGACGATCTTGGCGGCTTGATCCAAGCGTCTGCTAATGTCGGAAAGCTGGAACGGCTGACTGCTGGGATTACTCTCAAATTGATCGGCAGCATTCCAGTTATTGGCATACTCCACCAGTGAGCCGAGGCTGTTCCCACTTGCCGTCCGAGTAAGGACTTTACCCCGGACGTGCTGTGTAACCACCGCGGCCGCAGGGCTTTTATGAAGAGCAAGCTGGGTACCGGCAGCCGGAGTAATGGAGGTTTTGGTGGAGGCAGTTCCTTTGCGCAGCACATCGGCGATACTCGGCTGAGAAGAGCCGACAAGACCTTTCTGGGAGGTAGAAGCCTTGGCGGCGACAACTTTTCTTGCTTTAGAGGCGTCAGCAGGAGCTGATGCCTCGGCAATGGGAACGGGGTCTTTAGGATCCGAAGGGGTCACGGTCGCAGAGGGCGCCGAGATATTGACGTCCTCGGCCGGGGCTGGAGCTACTATAGAAACTGTGGGGGTAGAAAGAGGCTCGGTAGAGACGCTTGGATTCACAGAGGAGGCAACTGTTGGAGATATGCCCTAGAGGCAATAATAAAAGTAGTTATTATTATATCTTTGTGTTTATGATAAATGTTTACATTCATGCTATAATAGTATTAACAAGGAAACATTAATACTTGTGTGATTTGTAAACTTAATTTGAAGTCCCTAGTAAAGCCTCTATATAATACTAGCTTGTTGGTTAATAGATGATTGTGGTTTCCCTATCATGAACATTGAGATGTTATTAACAACAAGATCATATCGTTAGGAGAATGATATGATGGACATACTCCTATAGATAAGTGTAGCATAAAGATCAAGTCATTTTAATAGTTCAATTGCTATATGCTTTCTGATACATAGTAATCTAATTCCTTCGACCATGAGATCATGCATATCACCTTTACCGGATGGATGCTTTGATGACATCAAACACCACACCGTAACTGGGTGGCTATAAAGGTGGCATTGAGTGTTCGGAAAGTATTGGTTGAAACACATGGATCAAGAGTGGGATTTGTCCATCCATATGACGGATAGATATACTCTGGGCCCTCTCGGTGAAATGTCATCCAATTAGCTTGCAAGCATGTGACTGGCTCACAAGGGATCACATATCACGGGAACGAGAAAAGAGTACTTATCGGTAACGAGGTTGAACTAGGTATGCAGAGATACCGACGATCATAACCTCGGATAAGTAACATATCGTGAGACAAAGGGAAATTGATATCGTATGTAAGTGGTTCATTCGATCGCAAAGTAATGTAGAAATATGTGGGAGCCATATGAATTTCCAGATTCCTCTATTGGTTATTGTTCGGAGAGGTGTCTCGATCATGTCCGCATAATTCACGAACCGTAGGGAGACACACTTAAGGATTCGACGTTGTTTTGAGTAGTTATGGAATGATGAGAAAGAGACCGAATGTTGTTCGGAGTCCCGGATGGGATCCGAGATATCACGAGGAGATCCGGAATGGTCCGGAGAATAAGATTCATATAAGGAAAGTCCCATTTCGGAGTTGGGGAATGGTTCCGGTGTTTTCATCGGGAATGTTCTAGAATGTTCCGGAATGTCCGGCACTCCGGAGGGGAAGGGTACATGAATGTGTTGTATCAAGTTGGTATGATTGCATCATGTACTAAGTGTCATCGCTGTTCCAAATAAAGGATTAATTCAAATCCTAGTTTGAAAAGTCAAATAGCTAAATTGAAAAGTCAAACGGCTAAATTTGGAAAGTGGAAAAGAGGAGGAAGGGGGAAACCGAGTTGGGGAGGAGTTCCCTCCTCCAACCGGCGGCGCCCCCTCCAAGCCGAGTTGGGGAGGGACTCCTCTCCCTCCCCCTTGGTCGGCCGGCCCCCTCCACCTATATAAGGAGGGGCAGGGCTCCCTCCTAGGACACACAACTTCCACGCCTCAAACCCTAGCAGCTGCTGCCCACCATAGCCGCTGCCGCCCCCTAGGATTTCTCCCCTAGCCGCCGACTTGGGCACCTCCAAGCCCTAGCCACCAGCCCTAGCACTTCTTCCTCGGCGTATCTAAACCCTAGAACATCGAGGGACTCTCTCATAGTCCACCATACTCGCTCCGGCTTAAGGCGAAGCCCTGCGAGATCTCTCCTCTACTTCTGGTACCACGTCGTTGTGCTGCCGGAATCGCGAGGAGAGTGCTACAACCTCCGCTGCCTGCTGGAACAAGGGAGAGGAAGGTCTTCGTCGAGTACCGAACGTGTGACCGACTGCGGGAGCGCTGCCGGAACACAGCGCCGGAAGGATCGTCTACGTGATCTTGAGATCGGGAAGAGTACGACTACATCACCCACGAGAATCCGCTCTCGTTAAACACTTTGGAATCTTCGAGGGCGAGTTATTCCATCGGCTCGTTGCTACAATCTAGTAGATAGATCTTGGCTTGTTTGTTTGTATGCGGTAGAAAATTTTTGTTTTCCATGCTACCAAACCCTACAGTGGTATCAGAGCCGTGTCTATATGTAGATCTGTTGCACGAGTAGAACACAATGGTCATTGTGGGCATTGATGCTTTTATTGTCGATTGCTTCTTGTGTACTTTGCATCTTGCGGTATGTTGGGATGAAGCGGCCCGGGCTAACCTTACATGACATCGTTCATGAGACTTGCTCCACGCTTGACATGCAACTTGTATTGCATAAGTGGCTTTGCGGGTGCCTGTTTCTCCTAGCATAGTTAAGATCCAATTTACAACGGGTGATTAACAATACTAGTATCAATGTTGTGGTTCTTGTTCGTAAGTTAGAACGACACTTATTGAAAGCCCCAAACCACGTAAAACATGCAAAGAAAGTAGAGGCGTATAACTTTATTTTGCAGGGGTGTGCTGTGATGTGGTATGGCCATGATTGTGATTATATTTGATGTATGCAATGTTCCTTATTGTAAGTTGGCAACCGGCAGGAGCCATATGGTTGTCTTTAATTTATGTTAAGACCCGCGTGTCTATTCAAAGTAGTTGTAATAGTTGAAGCCGGTGGACGACAACCATGGAGAAGCGTCATTGACCTTGATGCAATGCCGGTGATGATGGAGATCATGTTCGTGCTAGAAGATGGAGATCGGAAGCACAAAGAAGAAAGGCCATATCATATCACATATTATGAATTGCATGTGATGTTAATCCTTTATGCATCTTGTATTGCTTAGTAGACAACGGTAGCATTATAAGATGATCTCTCATGCACATGAATTTCAAGTCATAAAGTGTTCACCCTTAGTTAGCACCGTTGCTAAAGCTTGTTGTTTCGAAGCACCACGTGATGATCGGGTGTGTTAGATTCCACAAGTGTATACAACATGAGCAAGCCAGATTTGCTCATGTGGAAACTAAGGTTTGATCTTGACGAGCCTAGCATGTACAGACATGGTCTCGGAACACGGATCACCGAAAGGTAAAGCATGAATCATATAGTAGATATGATGAACATATCGATTGTTCGCCATTGAAACTATGTCAACTCTCGTGATGATCGGTGTTGATGTGGTGGATTTGGTTCGTGTGATCACTAAAACAATGTGAGGGATATTGTTTTGAGTGGGAGTTCACCTAGATTAATTTTAATATTAATTTGAACTCAATTTGTCATAAACTTAGTCTAAACTATTGCAAATATGTTGTAGATCAATGGCAGCCCCTACCATCAATTTTAATGCGTTCCTAGAGAAAGAAAAGTTGCAAAACAATGGAAGCAACTTCGCGGATTGGTTCTGCAATTTGAGGATTGTCCTCACAGCTGGTAATTTGACCTATGTGCTGGATGCACCGCTGGGTGACCCACCTGCAGCTGATGCTTCCGATGAAGTAAAGAATGTTTACTTCACTCGGAAGACTCAGTACTCCACAGTTCAGTGTGCTATCTTGTATGGTTTAGAATCGGAGCTTCAGAAAAGGTTTGAGAATTCAGACCCATATGATATTGTCGAGGATCTCAAATTGATCTTTGAGACTCATGCGGCAATTGAAAGCTATGAGGCTTCTGAAAAGTTCTTTAACTGCAAGATGGAAGAGGGCAGCTCCGTCAGCGAGCATGTGCTTAAGATGTCTGGGCACGCAAACAAACTTCAAAGCTTGGGTATTGTGATTCCCAATACTTTGGGGATTTACCGTGTCCTCCAATCACTACCACCAAGTTACAAGAACTTTGTGATGAACTACAACATGCAAAACATGAACAAGACGTTGTCAGAACTCTTTGCCATGTTGAAGTCTGCAGAAGTGGAGATCAAGAAAGAGCACCAAGTGTTGTTGGTCAATAAGACCACCAAATTCAAGAAAGGCAAGTCTAAGCAGAAGGGACACTTCAAGAAGGGTGGTAAGAAAGTTACCACGCCGATGAAGAAGACCAAGGCTGGACCTAAGCCTGATACTGAGTGCTTTTACTGCAAGGGAGAAGGTCACTGGAAGCGGAATTGCCCAAAGTACTTGGCGGATTTGAAGAACGGCAACATCAAGAAGAAAGGTATATCTGATATACATGTTATTGATGTGTATCTCACTAGTACTCGTAGTAGTGCTTGGGTATTTGATACTGGTTCGGTTGCTCATATTTGTAACTCGAAACAGGTGCTGTAGAATAAACGGAAGCTAGCGAAGAACGAGGTGACGATGCGCGTTGGAAACGGATCAAAGGTTGATGTGATCGCGGTCGGCACGCTACCCCTTCATCTACCATCGGGATTAGTTTTATACTTAAATAATTGTTATTTGGTGCCTGCGTTAAGCATGAACATTATATCGGGATCTTGTTTATTGCGAGACGGTTACTTGTTTAAATCCGAGAATAATGGTTGTTCGATTTATATGAGTAATATGTTTTATGCACATGCACCTTTGATAGATGGTCTATTCTTATTGAATCTCGATAGTGGAAATACACATATTAATAACATTGAGGCTAAACGTTTGAAATCGAGCGATAACTCGACCTATATGTGGCACTGTCGTCTTGGTCACATTGGAGTGAAGCGTATGAAGAAACTCCATTCCGATGGACTTCTTGAATCACTTGATTTCGAATCACTTGATAGATGCGAAGCATGTCTGATGGGTAAAATGACTACGACTCCATTCTCTGGTATGATGGAGCGAGCTACGGACTTATTGGAAATCATACATACCGATGTGTGTGGTCCAATGAGTGTAGCATCGCGCGGTGGTTATCGTTATGTTCTTACCTTCACGGATGACTTGAGTAGATATGGGTATATCTATTTCATGAAACATAAGTCCGAAACTTTCGAGAAGTTTAAGGAATTTCAAAGTGAGGTAGAGAATCAACGTAACAAGAAGATTAAATTTCTACGTTCCGATCGTGGAGGTGAATATCTAAGTTACGAGTTTGGCGAGCATTTGAAGAAATGCGGAATACTTTCGCAGTTGACACCGCCGGGAACACCACAGCGTAATGGTGTGTCCGAACGTCGTAATCGAACTCTCTTAGATATGGTTCGTTCTATGATGTCACTTACAGATTTACCGCTATCATTTTGGGGTTATGCATTAGAAACAGCCGCATTCACTTTAAATAGGGCACCATCTAAATCCGTTGAAACGACACCATATGAATTATGGTTTGGGAAGAAACCTAGATTGTCGTTCCTTAAAGTTTGGGGGTGCGAAGCCTATGTAAAGAAGTTACAGCCGGACAAGCTTGAACCCAAAGCGGAAAAATGCGTCTTCATAGGATACCCGAAGGAAACTATTGGGTGTACCTTCTATCATAGATCCGAAGGCAAAATCTTTGTTGCCAAGAATGGATCCTTTCTAGAGAAGGAATTTCTCTCGAAAGAAGTGACTGGAAGGAAAGTAGAACTCGACGAGGTTGTCGAACCTTCTCTCGAAATTGCGAGTAGCGCAACACCGGAAGAAGTTCCTGTGGTGCCTACACCAATAAGAGAGGAAGCTAATGATGATGATCATGAAACTTCGGTTGAAGTTGCTACAGAGCCTCGCAGGTCAACGAGAACTCGTACCACTCCAGATTGGTATGATCCCGTTATGAGTGTCATGTTGGTGGACAACACCGATGACCCTGAGACATATGAGGAAGCAATGATGAGCCCAGATTCCAATAAATGGCAAGAAGCCATGAAATCCGAGATTGGATCCATGTACGAAAACCAAGTATGGACTTTGGTGGACTTACCGGATGGCCGGAAGGCTGTCGAGAACAAATGGATCTTCAAGAAGAAAACAGATGATGATGGTAATGTTACTGTCTATAAAGCTCGACTTGTCGCAAAAGGGTTTCGACAAATTCAAGGAGTTGACTACGATGAGACTTTCTCACCAGTAGCGAAGCTAAAGTCTGTGAGGATTATGTTAGCAATCGTTGCATATTACGATTATGAGATATGGCAGATGGATGTCAAAACAACATTCCTCAATGGAGACATTGATGAAGAGTTGTATATGATGCAACCCAAAGGTTTTGTCGATCCTAAAGATGCTAACAAGGTATGCAAACTTCAACGGTCCATCTATGGATTGAAGCAAGCATCCCGAAGTTGGAATCAACGTTTTGATAAGGTGATCAAAAGTTTTGGTTTTATACAAACTTATGGAGAAGCTTGTATTTACAAGAAAGTGAGTGGGAGCTCTGTAGCATTCTTAATACTATATGTGGATGACATATTATTGATTGGGAATGATGTAGACCTTCTTAATAGTGTCAAGGAATATTTGAATAATAGTTTTTCAATGAAGGATCTTGGCGAAGCAGCTTACATATTAGGCATAAAGATTTATAGAGATAGATCGAAACGCCAAATATCATTGTCACAGAGTACATATTTGGACAAAGTTCTAAAGAGGTTTGGAATGGAAGATAGCAAGAAAGGGTTCTTGCCCATGTTGCCCAATACGACCTTGAGTAAAACTCAAAGTCCAACATCGACAGAAGATAGAGAAAGGATGAGTAAGACTCCCTATGCCTCAGCCATAGGATCTCTAATGTATGCCATGCTATGTACTAGACCCGACATTGCATATGCTGTTAGTTTAACTAGCAGATATCAAAGTGATCCAGGAGTGGATCATTGGACAGCGGTCAAAAACATCCTTAAGTACTTGAGAAGAACTAAGGATATGGTTCTTTCTTATGGAGGTGATGAACAGCTCGTTGTTAATGGTTACACCGATGCTAGTTGGAACACCGATCCGGATGATTCTAAATCACAATCTGGATACGTATTTATTTTGAATGGTGCAGCAGTTAGCTGGAGGAGTGCAAAGCAAAGCGTTGTGGCGAGATCTTCAACTGAATCGGAATACATGGCTGCTTCGGAAGCTTCACAAGAAGCGATATGGATGAAAGAGTTCATTACAGAGCTGGGTGTGGTTCCTAGTGCGCTGGACCCAATGTCTATCTACTGTGATAACATGGGCGCCATAGCCAATGCGCAAGAACCAAGGTCACACAAGAAGCTGAAGCATATCAAGCTACATTTTCACGCTATTCGAGAACATATCCAAGATGGGGATATAAAGATTTGCAAAGTACACACAGATCTGAATGTGGCGGATCCGTTGACTAAACCTCTCCCGAGGGCAAAACATGACCAGCACCAAACTGCCATGGGTGTTTGGTATATTACCATGTAATCTAGATTAGATGACTCTAGTGCAAGTGGGAGACTGTTGGAGATATGCCCTAGAGGCAATAATAAAAGTAGTTATTATTATATCTTTGTGTTTATGATAAATGTTTACATTCATGCTATAATAGTATTAACAAGGAAACATTAATACTTGTGTGATTTGTAAACTTAATTTGAAGTCCCTAGTAAAGCCTCTATATAATACTAGCTTGTTGGTTAATAGATGATTGTGGTTTCCCTATCATGAACATTGAGATGTTATTAACAACAAGATCATATCGTTAGGAGAATGATATGATGGACATACTCCTATAGATAAGCGTAGCATAAAGATCAAGTCATTTTAATAGTTCAATTGCTATATGCTTTCTGATACATAGTAATCTAATTCCTTCGACCATGAGATCATGCATATCACCTTTACCGGATGGATGCTTTGATGACATCAAACACCACACCGTAACTGGGTGGCTATAAAGGTGGCATTGAGTGTTCGGAAAGTATTGGTTGAAACACATGGATCAAGAGTGGGATTTGTCCATCCATATGACGGATAGATATACTCTGGGCCCTCTCGGTGAAATGTCATCCAATTAGCTTGCAAGCATGTGACTGGCTCACAAGGGATCACATATCACGGGAACGAGAAAAGAGTACTTATCGGTAACGAGGTTGAACTAGGTATGCAGAGATACCGACGATCATAACCTCGGATAAGTAACATATCGTGAGACAAAGGGAAATTGATATCGTATGTAAGTGGTTCATTCGATCGCAAAGTAATCGTAGAAATATGTGGGAGCCATATGAATTTCCAGATTCCTCTATTGGTTATTGTTCGGAGAGGTGTCTCGATCATGTCCGCATAATTCACGAACTGTAGGGAGACACACTTAAGGATTCGACGTTGTTTTGAGTAGTTATGGAATGATGAGAAAGAGACCGAATGTTGTTCGGAGTCCCGGATGGGATCCGGGATATCACGAGGAGATCCGGAATGGTCCGGAGAATAAGATTCATATAAGGAAAGTCCCGTTTCGGAGTTGGGGAATGGTTCCGGTGTTTTCATTGGGAATGTTCTAGAATGTTCCGGAATGTCCAGCACTCCGGAGGGGAAGGGTACATGAATGTGTTGTATCAAGTTGGTATGATTGCATCATGTACTAAGTGTCATCGCTGTTCCAAATAAAGGATTAATTCAAATCCTAGTTTGAAAAGTCAAATAGCTAAATTGAAAAGTCAAACGGCTAAATTTGGAATGTGGAAAAGAGGAGGAATGGGGAAACCGAGTTGGGGAGGAGTTCCCTCCTCCAACCGGCGGCGCCCCCTCCAAGCCGAGTTGGGGAGGGACTCCTCTCCCTCCCCCTTGGCCGGCCGGCCCCCTCCACCTATATAAGGAGGGGCAGGGCTCCCTCCTAGGACACACAACTTCCACGCCTCAAACCCTAGCAGCTGCTGCCCACCATAGCCGCCGCCGCCCCCTAGGGTTTCTCCCCTAGCCGCCGACTTGGGCACCTCCAAGCCCTAGCCACCGGCCCTAGCACTTCTTCCTCGGCGTATCTAAACCCTAGAACACCGAGGGACTCTCTCATAGTCCACCATACTCGCTCTGGCTTAAGGCGAAGCCCTGCGAGATCTCTCCTCTACTTCCGGTACCACGCCGTTGTGCTGCCGGAATCGCGAGGAGAGTGCTACAACCTCTGCTGCCTGCTGGAACAAGGGAGAGGAAGGTTTTCGTCGAGTACCGAACGTGTGACCGACTACGGGAGCGCTGCCGGAACGCAACGCCGGAAGGATCGTCTACGCGATCTTGAGATCGGGAAGAGTACGACTACATCACCCACGAGAATCCGCTCTCGTTAAACACTTTGGAATCTTCGAGGGTGAGTTATTCCATCGACTCGTTGCTACAATCTAGTAGATAGATCTTGGCTTGTTTGTTTGTATGCGGTAGAAAATTTTTGTTTTCCATGCTACGAAACCCTACAGCAACTGGTTCGGTGGAAATCTCGGAAGGCGGAGTGGAATCAACGTCAACGAGAGGAATTTCAGGCACATCGTGGCGAGGGGGCGATAGATTCGGAACTGGAGGAGATGCGGCACGAGCAGGACTAGGAATCCTAATATCTTCGGCAGGCGGAGGAGACGGCTGCCGAGTCACATGGCTAGTCATGCTAGGACCGCCGGGCTTAACAGAAAGTGGAGCACTGCGGAAATAGAAAAGAAAGAAGGGCGTTAGGATTGAAAAACAGAAAGAGAGAAACAAGAAATACGAGCAAAAGGAACTTACCCTGCGACTCCAGGCATGGTCTTGCGCCGGGGAGGGTTCGGTGCAGATTTCTTCGTTCGTTTCTTGGGGGCCGCCTCTGAGGCACCAGCAGGAGCCCCGCGTTTCTCCGAGGTAACAGGGGGCCGGGAAGCAATAGGCTCGGCGTCGTGAACCTGACCGGCCGGATTAGCTGGGAAAGTAGAAGCCGGAAATGCATAAGAAATAGGCATTGCGGCAACTACCTCTAGAACTTGGACCTCGTCTGAATCACCTTCCTCCTCGTGGGCCGAGGTCTTGCCACGAGCACGAGCCGGGGAAGGATCCGACTTAGGGACGAACTCTTCCGAGTCCGGCTCCCCAGTGTCCGGGGTATTCCGGTCTGCGGGCCACGGAAGCGACAAAACTTCGGCATCCTCGTTCTTCTGCTCTGCGAACCTCTATAAGACAGGAAAAAGGAAAATTAGCAAGAACAGTTACGAAAACAATTGGAAAACGGAACGTCAGTGGTTAAGCTTACTTCGGGAGGGGGACGCTCGCGTGTGAACGGCTTCAATCCCCAAGCCCAGTCCTTAGGCATCTCTGTGTTGAACATAGCTCGGACACGCTTAAAAATGAGATAGTTGTCCAGCTCCACGATCGAGACTCGGTTGGGGTCAAGAGGACCGCTCATGTAGCAGAGTTTGTGCGTCCGTTTCTGGAATGGGAAGATTCGGCTACTGATTAAGGTAGCCATCAAGTCCTCGCCGCGTAACCCGGCGTGGATCAGCTCTTTAAGCCGAATCTCAAAAGCCTCGGCCAAGGCGTGACTCTTCCTCGGATTATAAGTCCAATTCACCTTGGAGGGCGTGCCAATGGAGAATGCGGGGAGCCGAATCTTGTCCTCCGGTCCCGTGTTCTTGACATAGAAGAAGGATTTGTGCCACTTCTTGCACGACTCTAGCCCTGTGACACGAGGAAATACGGACTTCCTCCGAGGTGTAATGGACGCTGCTCCACATTGAGTAAGCAGTTTCTCGGAAGGGTGAAGAGACTTGTCAGGGACTACGTTAGAACAAATCTGGAAGAACTTCGACCAGACATGCACGAACGGCCATAAGCCGAAGTATCCCTCCGAGGCAGAGATAAAAGCAGAAAGAGAAGCGATGGCATTTGCAGGAAGATGATGCGGCTGAAGGCCGAAGTAGTCGAGAAACTCTCTAGCAAAGTCGCTAAGAGGGAGACCAAAGCCACACGAGAAATGCGACATAAAAACTACATACTCGCCCTCCCTAAGATCCGGAGAGGACTCGCTGTCGGGTAAGCGACAGGAGACCTCGGCGGGAATCCTCCGAGTTCGGATAAGCCACTCGATCTCGCGGCGAGTAACGGAGGAGCCCTGCCACGAGCCTCGCTCGGGCCCAGAGCCAGCATCGTCATCCTCTATCAGGGCACCGCTAAAAAGAGCTAGACATGAGCTCGCCGGAAAAATCAGCGGAGGAAGAACTAGCGGCGGAGGAAAGTTTAAAACTATAGGGCCCCATCATGATTCTGCACAGGAATGGCGGCGGAGGAGCAGAGGAACCACCGCACGAATACGAAATGGAGACAGAGAGATCTAGGGAAAAGCCTAGGCGACGCGGCCGAAAAGAACTCACCGGCGACGATGCCGAAGCTAGCGAACGCGGACAAGGCAGACGGAGCAACGCGGCGGAGTCCTCGCCGTCGGAGGTTCAGATGAACGCGCGGCGGTGGAGCTGCAAACGGGCGCGGAAGCGAGAGGAAGAAGAAGGGCACAGGCGAGCGAAAAGGGGAAAGTGAATCCTCCAGCACCGCACCCCTCTTTATAACCAAGCCGCTAGCAAGATAGTGGGATCGTGGGTGTGGCGGTTGTCCGTGTAGATCGTGTGCGCTGCACGACCACACGTTGTTGAGCGGAACCACACCGAGGGCCACACGGTAGCAAAGAAGGTCACGATCCCCAACGGAAACGGCACACGAGGCGTCGCAGCACCGGCGCAGCAGGCGCAGTGGTAACAGTGGCCTGTCAGTAAATACTGTAGAGGAACAAAAAACTAGAGAAACAACGATGAGGATGACACTTAGGACGAGGCGTACGCGAGAAGATACGATGATACCTCGAACGAGAAAGGAATAACTCGGAAACAATACAGGACATGTGTCATGAAACTGATACGACCCGGCCGAGGTTATCGGCGGGGCCATACCAGCTTCGGGGACTAATGTTGGGGAGATAACCCCGGATAGGGTAAAGACGGGGAAAGACGAAAGGATGTTCCCCATCTAGTTTCCGAGTTACAGTCTGAGTCAGCCGAATCATGTAGAGGTCGGCCAAGATAGGAAAGGGCAGGACCCTTATAGTAATGGCAAGGCATTACCCGGCCGAGATACTTCGTAAGTCGGCTGGGTTAGCCCGAGTAATCTTAATGCAGATAAAGGAAAAGCCGAGCTACGGGAGGCAAGGCCGAATGATACGAAGCTTGCAGGAGAAGGAGAACCCTGAAGTCAAACCCTAGCCGCAGGCTAGGGAGAATCTGAGCGAAGCCAAGCACTACGGACAAAGACGCAGAGCGACAGAGAGGCAGAAGGAGGTCACGGAGGTGACAGTCCTGAAGCCCGAGGCGCGCAGGAGGGGCCCTCTGGAACCTTGCCGTCATTAGGGGAGCGACAGGGAAAGGGGGGCGCCGAACTACTATATTGGGACAAGCATATTCCTCGAATATGCTTGCCACATCAGCCCTAAAGGAACCCAAGGCTCTCCTTTATAAGGAGAGGCTTGGACCCTGAGGAAGGGATCGACTCATTTTTAGGACCGTTAGGCTGGAATAGTTCTTCCTTCTCAAACACAGCTCAAGGAGCACTTGTAGCCCAAGGAAGCAGAAATAAGATCTTTACCTTTGTCTTCTGTGTGCAGAATCAACTGCATCTTCCCTCCCCAGATCCCTCTAGCATCCATTGGCCCCATACTTTAGCCTACCCATGGCATCTGCCGTGCCACCACCACGACAGTTGCCTCCTTATTCAAAGTATATGAAGGATATTGTCTCTTATAAAAGGAAGATTCCTAATGAGGATATTTCTACTTTCCTTGCTAATTATTCCTTCAATGGTAAGGTTCCAAAGAAACTTGGTGATCCAATCCTTGCTCTATTAAGAATAATTATGTTAGAACTGCTTTATGTGATTTGGGAGCTAGAGTTAGTGTTATGCCTTTTTCCCTCTACAAGAGACTCCAGCTAGAAAAGTTTATACCAACTGATATATCTTTGCAAATGGCTGATAAGTCTACTACTATTCATGTTTGTATATGTGAGGATGTTCCTATTCAAGTAGCGTATAATTGCTTGGTTTTAACTGATTTTGTTGTGCTTGAAATGCCTGAAGATGATAATATGTCCATTATTCTTGGGAGACCTTTTCTCAATACTGCAGGTGTTGTCATCAATTGTAATCAAGGAAGAGTAACTTTTAATATTAATGACAAAGAGCATACTGTCTATTTCCCCAAGAAGGTTGCTAAGAGCTATTGCCTGAATTTCATTGGAAATATTGAGAGCATCAAAGTTGGAGAAATATATTGTCCCATTCCACAAGAAAGTTCTGAAACTATTATGATTGGGACTATTGCTGCCAAGTTTGAGGTAACCTAATCACTTTGTGGAATGCAAAGTTTTGTTTCATATAAGATTGTTTTGGTAACAAGACTTGATCAACCTTGTTAACAAAGGGATTTTAATGAACAAAACAATGCTTTCACTGTGGTTATACTTGCTCACTTTTATTTTTCTCCTTCCTAGTCTTTGTTCTTCCTCTTGTGAGCTTTAGTTTTGCTAGTTGTTTGCTTGTTGGAAGTGTCTTAGAACTTCTGTAGTTTTGGTTTTTGTTTTCTTTTGCTTCTTCTAAAAAATCTTTTATGCGAGAAATCAATTTTCATACCCTAAAAATTGGCCAAAAATAAAGTTCCCGAAAAATCCCAGAAAATTCATATTAATTTTTTCCTCAAAAAAGGGGCAAAGGGACACCTGGAGTGGCCCAGGGGGACCCACCAGGCCAGCACACCCCTGGTGGCGCCTAGCCTAGGTGTGGCCTTCCAAGATGCCTCCTCCCAGCCACCTTTTTTCTCTCTACCGAAAAACACCGGAAAACTTTCTCAAGCTCGAGTTCCTGTTGTTCTTGCTCCCGATTTTTGATCTCCTTGCTCAGCCCATCTTTGCTGCTGATTTTTGGAGGGATTGCTCCTTGGTATGTGCCTCCTCCGCTTGTCCAATTAGATTTGGGATTGGCAGATTGTATCTTGAGTATTTTGCTGCTATAGGTGTCAGGTTGTGTGAGCTTGCATGCTTGTTCTATGCTTAGAGATTACATTTTGATGCATGTGTAGCCCTGTAGCAAGTTCCTATAGTAGTTTCTCATCATTTACCAACTTGGAAATCACTTGGTTTGATTTTTGTCTAAAAACTTCAGAAAGGAAGATGAGTGCATACCCACTGAATCAATATGAATTGATGGTACCTGAGCCAATGAAAGTTCATCGTGAGGAAGGAGTATTCCCTTCCATATATCCATGCCCTGAATTTATGAGAGCCGCGGGAATCCTCCAGGATTTCCAGACTTTGATTACTAATGCAGGGTTGGAACACTTTGTTGAAGAAGAACCATATCAGTATGTTAAGCTAACGATGGCTATGGTGCAGGACTTCCGGATTACTTGGTCCTCGTCTAATCCCATGGTCCATTATAAAATATACAATATAGCTGTCGACCTGCCTTTTGCTGATTTCTGTGCAGCAATTAGAGTACCTCATTGGGGATCTTGTGAGAAGATTAAGGAGAGGCCTAAGTCACTTATGGATTTATATGCTAAAATTTGCCATGGTTTCGACTTCTCGAAGGAAAGTGGTAAAATTCGGAACATTTAGTTCCCATCCATTAGATATTTTGTCTATTTCATTACCAAGTGCGTTCTTGCTAGAAAGATCGCTAGAAAGTTATCTTCTTTGATCTAGCTTTTATCGCAGCTGCTTTGAATAGGGATAGAACTTATAACTTGGGTGCTTTGATAGCTTACCTCTTACCACTAATCACGAGAAGGGTGGAATTTGTGGAGGTCTCATTGCCTCTAGGTTGCTAGCTTTCTATGGTTTAGAGCCTCACCATTCAGACTATCGGTTCCCCATATAGAGGCTTGATCTTGAATCCATGGTTCAGCATAGTTTTGGTTCTTCTTGGGATACTGTGAGAAGTCTACCGTATAAATTACCCTTTGTCAAGCATGGTTGGAGAGGGGGTAGGACTGAGAAAGTAGTCTATTTGCATGCGCCTGCTTTGTTTAAAGTTGATAACAGGCAAGGATGGTCGCTCACGGAGGAGGAGTTTGACACTTACATGGCGGAGCTCTCCCAGCAAGAGGAGACTATTGGGGAGGATGCCGAAGATGATTCGGTTTAGCCATCCAACATGGAAGAATCTTCATACCAGCAGCCCTCCTATGATTGGGGCGCGTCTTGTTCTTCATCGCAAGTGCATGATTATGATCATTCCTATGATGACCCACCAGCTTGGGGTTACTACCCGCGCTATTGATCCCCACTTAGGCCAAAATCCTAAGCTTGGGGGGGAGGTATACCGACATCACACTCATCTATATATCATGTTTCATCGGTTCTTTGTATATCCATTGTTTCGCTTTCTTTTTGGTTTTTGTTTCTTCTTTCTCAAAACACAAAAATACCAAAAATATTTTCATTGTTTCTCTTGGTTTGTTTCTTTTTTTTAGCTTTGGTTTGCCTTAAATAAAAATCCAAAAAGATTTTCATTTGTTTGTTTTTGCTTTGTTTGTTTTTGCTTTTTTGCTTGCTTTAAAAAATCGAAAACACCAAAAATATTTGTTGTTCTTCTTTGGTTTTGTGAATTCTTTGCAGGGTTCAGCCGTCCTCAGTGGAGTTTTGGTTTCATGTTATCATTCAAGCCACACAAGCGGAGGGCAATAATGAAGGTTAAGACAACTTGAGGTGTGGTAAGAGGCTGGTAACAAACTCTTTTGTTTCATATACTCATCATTGTGAGCATGCTTAGTCTGTTCATGTAAAGTGTATGTTATTTATGGATGCTTAGTAGTTCTTGCTCTCTTATTATTAGCCCTAGCTTTCTAATAATTTGTAGCATGTCATATGAATGTTTGCTTGCATTGTTCTATTCATAACTTGGTATGATATTGTGGTATCCTCCTCTGAATGTTTCATGTGAACCGACTTGGCACATGCTCACGCATGATATGACTAAACAATAGTCAGTAAGTCTCGATGATTTATTTCGCCTCAGAGTTCTTGTATCACTTTCTTGCCATAATTAGTCTTGTTTTGTTGCAAGCATGATTATGACAGTTATTGCTCTCTCGTTTGTCGCTCCTTCTCTGTTGCTAGCCTTCACTTGCACTGAGTATGAGCTCTACTTGTGCATCCAACTCCCCAAAACCAATATTGCCAATAGTGTCCACCATACCTACATATTAGCATCATTTCCTATTCAGTGCATATTCATTATGCCTTGTTTTCTTCCAAATAAAATGTTTGACTGTTTTGAGAAAGTTAGTTAGTAAAGCTCTCATGAACTTGATGGCACACTTTATTCCTTGCACTTAATAAACCTGAACCATTGTGACTGTCCATGAAAGTTATATGCTTGCAAATTATAGGCTGGGAGTTAGCAGAACCGTGTTGTCACGGGGAATGCTTTCAATACTTATGGATACATATCCAGTTGATATCATGCTCTTTTGTTTGTGGATGTCGTTGATGTGAAATAAAAGGGGAGCTTGTGAGTTCATGGAGTTATATATATGTGTTAGAGAAATGCTTGGGCCGCTAGCTTAAGCCATGCCTAATCATGGTGGAAACTTGCAACATAACCATAATGAGCAATCTGTGAAGCATCCTCAATAAAAAACCTATGCAAATATCAAATAAAAAGATCGCTGAGATACTCATTGTCTGCTTGCCTTTTGATTATGGGATAGCTCCTGTATCATGTGCAAGGGGTACCCTGTTGGCGGTTCTCTATGATATGCATGTATTTACAATGACAAGAACTTACGGGTAACTAAAGTTGAGTAGCATGAGGAGCGACCCTCATACTCAAGGGACATGAGGAGCGGCCCTCATACTCCAGGGACATGGGATTTCCATGTAAAGATGCCTATGATAGGGGCAATGAGAGCTCAAAGCTAATGAGTACCTTACTTTCAGCATTTGGAAGCCTTTCAAACTTTTCAAAATCTTTTCACTTCCTTGTTAAGTCACCACTTATTCTATGAGCACCTTCTTGAGAGCATAGTTGTCATTCTTGTGTTTGTCTCAAAACTTGGTTAATTATGTCATGACTTTGATGCTTGTACCTCTGATATATTTACTTCTAGTCTTCACTTGAACTTCAGAGGTGCCTTGGCCTTTATATTGTGCTCTACAAACAAAGGCAAGCAAGATACCACTCTATCATACCTTCTTACGAGCATTGCAATGTTGCTTATGTTTATGTTTCATGCTACTTATTATTTTTAAGTTGGAATCTCTTCATAGCTTGCAATGACTATTGAGTAGACTTAATTGCATACTTCTTATTATGAATTGTCTAAGTATCTACTCCTGTGCTGAGAATATATAAATCATATGAAGCAAATGTGTTCGTGAAAGTTCTTTTATCGCACTCAGTTTTCAACTGAATTGATTGAGGACAAGCAATAAGCTAAGCTTGGGGGAGTTGATACGTCCAAACCGTATCTACTTTTCCGAACACTTTGGCTATTGTTTCTCCTCTAAACTTGTGTAATTTGGATACAACTAATACGGACTGATGTTGTTTTCAGCAGAATTACCTTGGTGTCTAGTTTTTGTGCAGAAAATCAACTATCAGGAAAAATCCCGGAAAATATGACAAAAATCCTATTTCACCAGAAGACTCACGGAGCTAGAGTACGAGATGGAGGGGAGTCCTGAGGGGCCCACATCCCCCTGCCGCACGGGTGGGCCCAGCCCGCGCCTGGAGGGGGTGTGGTGAAGGGAATATGCCCTGAGAGGCAATAATAAAGTGTTTATTATGTGTATTCCAAGTATATGATAGATGTTTATTTTGCAAGCTATAATTGTATTAATACGGAAATGTTAATACATGTGTGTTTAATAAACAAACAGAGAGTTCCTAGTTATGCCTCTCTCATAAACTAGCTCGTTGATTAACAAGATGATCACAGTTTCCTGATCATAGACATTGGATGTTGTTAATAACGAGATCACAACATTAGTGTAATGATGTGATGAACATTCATCCAAAGTATAGCATTACGATCAAAGTCACTGAGTTTATATTTCTATAACAACTTATGAAGTGATCCTAATCCTTAGACCATGAGATCATGTCAATCACTAACACCGGAAGAGTTTCTTGATGACATCAAACGTCACACCGTAACTGGGTGATTATAAAGATGGGTTCAGTGCTAGGAAGGTATTATGTTGAGGCTCATGGATCAAGATTGGAATTTGTTCATCCCGTTGACGGATAGATATACTCTGGGCCCTCTCGGTGATATCACATTGGTTAGCTTGCAAGCAAGTGATTTGATCACTAGAATGTTATATCACGGAAAGAGAAAGGAGTGCATGTCAGTAACGAGATCAAACTAGGTATGGAGATACCGATGATCGAATCTCGGACATGTAATATATAATGAAATAAAGGAATTAAGTGTGACACCCTCGGGATCAGGGCTAAACAAATCCCAGACCTCCGTCTGAAATAAGCTTAACCTTGAGCTCGAGGATATCCAGTGAAGAATCGGTAACACGGCAGTGACCCTACGACACAAAAATTTATTACAGCGAGCTCATAACTAAGCAGAGAACCAAATTATTACAAGCAGAGGTCACTGACCACAAACATCAAACAACGGAAGGCAGATTATGCTATTAAGTATAGAAAACTTAACATATGGCCTAAGAGGCCTGAAGCATAATGATGACGTCCCAGCCCATAGATTCCAGGCTGCCGGCCGGGAACCCCAAGCTACTCGTCGATGTCGATGTAGTACGGAACTCTTCTTCAGGAACACTTACTCTTCCAAAAATATCAACAAAGCAAGGGTGAGTACAGGGTGTACTCCGCAAGACTTATGGCTGGTGGAGTTGTTTTGCATAAAGCAATCTTTGTTTATAAAACAAGAGAGAGAGAGAGAGAGAAGAAGCTCATCTAATCAGAGTATTTTAAAAGGGGATAAGAGAGCGACGTCTCCGAAATATTGATCTTCATCTTCTGATATCCACCAAATCATCATCATCTACCAACTAGGATCACCCCCTCGTACCCATGAGGAAGTATCCTTAAGCACACGTTGATCTGCCAAGTGTTACAATTAGGTTATAGTTCTCTATGATCTTAGAATCTGGTCACCAAGCGTTCATAACTGTGAACACGACTTTTCGAAAAGATTATTACCCTGCAGGGGTGTACAACTTTACCCACACGTACTAACCTTCTCTTAATGCCGCTAGTAATAGCCCTCTTCCTTGGAAGGCCGGCAGAGGGTGGTTAGACACGACCTTTACCTTGCTTTCGCCGAGACCATGAGTCACGCAATAAGTATGGTTCCGCCGTAAAGGGTCAAATCCCGAAGCCGATACTTAAAGATCTGAGGCGAGGTTGATTTACCAGGGGCGCTATCTACCCCAAGCAACCTCAGCCACGCTTACCTACCTGTTATGAATGCACCTGCACCCGGCAAATCTTTCAAACGGTTTTCTATGCATATGTCGAATGGAACGCCCGAACTATGTGACTCATGGAATCTACTAGGCAAGTTAGTTGCTTGTGAGGTTGTCCAGGCCCCGTGTGGTTGCACGCTCGTCTTGGTTCCAAAGGCAAGAACTCAGGTCCTAGTGGTGGCGAGCATGGGACTAGAAAAACCACATACCACTGTGGCCTCCCATACAAGCCTTAGCATGTTTAATCTCATATCACCTCTGATCCCATCTCATCACGTTCTCCTTTCATACTAGATTCTCTGCATCTGATACATCATCTGGATGGACCAGATTCAACAGCTATGCATGGCTAAGCAAACACGAATAAAAGCTCTAGCAGTGCACACAAGCCAAACCTAGTTATGATAGGAGCAGTGGATTAGGTAATATAAGCTCAAAGGGAGTATGCAATAGATAGGATACTCTATCTATCGATAAAAGACCACAGTAGAATCGTATGCAACATGGCAGGAATTGAAATGCTTTCAAAATCATAGGATTATAACATGGTGGGGCTATGCTTGCCTTTGCCCGTTGATAACAGATAAGCAGATCTTCGGGATCCTTATACTTGACTTGATTAAAGTTGGTCAAGTATTGTTCGTCAATCTTCGATCTTCGATGGTGTGGTCCTCGGTCTTCGATCTAGATCTCGTATTCTACCGGGAAGAACCAAACACCGGAAAAAAGGGGGAAACAATCAACTCATGGCATCGATGGAATGCTCAAGCAAGTATGATGATATGACAAGTTGATTAGTATTGAAATATAATCCTAAAGCATGTTCGACAACTTAATCAAGGTTTCGAGGGGTACAAACCCTAACTCAGGGAAACTCTGGAATCATCTATTAGGGTTACTAGGTTGTTCTAATTAAACTTGTAATTTAAGTTATTGAACAATGCATTATTATATCTTAAATATGTAGAGTTCATTTTTCTGAACAATTTGATATATTATTTGTATTTTTCTGACTTATAATTAAAAGGATATTGAATTTACAAGTTTATAACTATTTCTGAAATTATTTAATCAATTTAAATTGAATTATGGCATCACCGTGACATCAGCATAGGGCCTGGGTGTTTTCTCACCGGGGCAGAGGATACCCAGAGAGGCTGACGGGTGGGTCCAAAGCCACCTCAGCAACCACGCAGGCAAAGTAGGATAGGGGAGGTTTGACCAGGCTGACCCGCGGCTGGCGTCATGGTGACGTCATTCCACCGGCCACCTGCAGAGGTTCACCAGCACCAGCGTTTGCGGCTGAGCGCGCACGATCTGAGCACATGGTTAGAACCGCACGGCCACGAGGAGCAACAAAGTAACAGTGTCGCTCCTGATTGGTAGCCGGAGGAATGACGGCGACAGCTACTAGCGGCGGAGCACAGCGGCGTTCGGCTACAGGGTGAACCAGGGAGGGAGAAGGCGAACTAAGGGCACTAGAGGAGGCAGGAGCTCACCATGGAGACAATGGAGGAGTCGGTGTGGCTGGGCGAGGTCAGGAAGAGGCTAATCGACGACGGTGAGCCGCGTCGGTGTCGGGGAGGAAGCGGTTGTTGGAGCTCGATTCCATGCTCCCCTCTTTGATTCTTTTGGCAGGTCGGCAGAGGGAGTCGAGGCGGAGTCTGTGGCGTCGTTTGTGAGGCTCGGCGAAGCTTCAAACAGCGGCGACTGTTAGTAACTGGCGGGGCTAGGGTTAGGGTTCGGCTCGCAGCAGAGAGAGAGGAGGAGGGCGCTAGGGGGAGAGTGAGACACAGGGGAAGAGGAACACGGCAGCGGGGTCTTATCCATGCTCCAGAGCGGCGAGCGGCGAGGATCACAGCGGCGGCGGCGGACGGCATCGCGACGGCCACCGAGACGCTTCCCGTCGTCAACTAAGACGACGAGGAAAGAATAGCCGAAGGGGTATGGGCCGGGGCTGGGCCAAAGCTGGGCCGGCTGTGGGCGCACTGTGCAACGGGGAGAGGAGGGAGAGGTTGGGCTGCGGCCTGGCTAGGGTCTGCTGCTGTTTTATTTTGCAAATTCCTTTTCTTTTCATGCTTTCTATTTTCTGTTTTTGTATTTTCAAATCCAAATCTGTTTTGGGCATTTAAAAAATGCCATATACTTTGTAAAACATTTAAAATAATGTGAGGCCCCTATAACATTTTGGGCTTCACAACTTGTTGACCATTTTCAAAATATTTGAAACCATTTGAAATAGTCACAAGAGGGGGAATATTAGGGTTTTAGGGTTTCACTTTAATTTCTTTGCATGCATTTTAAAGAGATGATGCTAATGATGCAAAATCAAACCCTAATATAATAATAGCAAAACTGGGGTGTTACATTAAGATACTAAGCGTAAAAGGTTCCGATGATCACAGGAAAGTCATCGTTGAATGTGTGGGAGTCAGTATGGATCTCTAGGTCCCGCTTCTGATTATTGATCGGAGAAGGGTCTCGATCATGTCCGCATTATTCGCGAACCGTAGGGTGACACACTTAAGGGACACTGACATCCAATTGGAGCAAAAGTTTCATGCCGGAAAGAATAACAAGCGCAGGAATTTATTTCACTAGATACCAAAACAGGTTTCCGGGTGAAATTGCAGAAAGTGTTTTTGCATGTGAAATGGAATTCTAGCAAGGGGTTATATGTGAATGTTTGTCATTAAATTAATTGACAAAAATCTTAATAAATAAAAGGAGTTTTATTTAATGAGAGTTTGCATTAAATTTGGTGGAAATTTAATAGCAATTTTGAGTGGGATTTTGAGTGGAGGGAATTGAAGAGATTTTTGTGAGTGGAGTGTCCACCCACATGAATGAAGGAGGGGAGGGGGAAGCTCCCATGGCCAGCGGCCACCCCCTTGGGTGCCCCCTCCTCCTATAAAAGGCACCCCCTCTCCTCTCTCTCACTCACACCTCCTCGTGAAGGATCTCTCTCCCCCTCTAGAATTTATCCCCCATGGTCTCGGACTTGCGAGATACATGTTTCCGGTGGCTATTCGGCAAGAAAGAGTTATGCTTCCGCTGCATCGCTGGAGCGAGGAAGTGGAGGTTGTTCGGTGTCTTGTACGTGTGTGCGAGCACGGATGCGCTGTTGTTTTGCGGCGCTAGGACTTCCTCTCGATCTTGAGATCGGCAAGAGATCGTCTACATCAACCACGAGTTTAACTCGTTAAGCTTTGTCGGTCTTCAAGGGTATGTTCTCTACGGATATACATCCTCCCGTTATTTATAACTAGTAGATAGATCTTGGTACATAGTTCCCATCGTAGGAAATTTTTTGTTTTCTATGCTGCAAACCCTACAGTGGTATCAGAGCCAGGTTCTATGCGTAGATGCTTTACACGGGTAGTACACATATGAGTATGTGGGCGATGATGATCATGTTGTTGCATCTTAGTTGTAATTTTGGATATTGGTGGCATAGTGGGATGAAGCGGCCCAGACAAACTTTACATGTCCTCGCACATGAGACATGTTCCACGCTTGACATGCGACTAGCTTGCATAAGTGGCTAGCGGGTGTCTGTCTCTCCTACTATAGTCAATATCTATTTTGTAACGAGTTGTCAACAATTTGGTTATCCTCGTTGTGGTTCATGTTCGTAGGTAAGAACGGTTCTATCTTCGAAAGCCCTAAACCACGTAAAACTTGCAATGGATAAATTAGAGGCGTCTAGTTTAGATTGTTACTGGCTAGTGTTATGATATGGTAATGTTGTAAGTAGAAGTATGAGATGACAATCTTACAACACACATAACGTAAGTTCCATAGACCTTGGCCTTACACATAAAGGTATGATAGTGATCATACCACGGTGCACATGATAGAGATCATATGCGGGAACCATATCATTTCACGAATAAACATGTGATGTTTGATAGCATCTTATATTGCTTGTTTGGCGCTTTATTAGCATAATAAGATGATCCCTCATTTAAATATCAAGATAAGAATGTGTTCTTCCTTTAGTATGCACCGATTATGTTTTCGTCGCTCCAAGACATCACGTGATGACCGGGTGTTCTTGGATCCACGACCATATTTCGGGTGTAAGACAGTTGCACACGTGAATACTAAGGTTCTAACTTGGCGAGCCTAGCATGTATAGACATGGCCTCGAAACACGGACCGAAAGGTTAAGCATGAGTCATATAGTAGATATGATGCCCATTTGATGCTCGCCTTTGAAGCTACACCGACTCACGTGATGATCGGACTTGGTGTAGTGGATTTGGTTCCTGTAATCACCAAAAAGGCACGAGGGATGTCGTTTTTGAGTGGGAGTTCATTCGTAATGTGGATTAGTTGAACTCAATCTATCATAAACTTAGTCTAAACTTTACAAATTCTGTTGTAGATGGCACCACCTGCTTTTAATTTCAATGTGTTCATGGAGAAAGAGAAACTTGCAATGAACGGTAGCAACTTTACCTAATGGGCCATGAATTTGAGGATTCTCCTCTCTACTGCACAAAAGAAATATGTGCTAGAAGCGCCGCTAGGCCCCCTACCTTTTGATGATGCCCCTAACGAGGAGAAGAATGTCTATCAGACTCGTCAGGAGGACACAACTTAGTTCATTGCGGCATATTGTATGGGCTAGAGCCAGAACTTTGAAAGTGTTTCGAAAATGGAAATGCATTTGATACAATGGGTGAGTTCAAAATGATTTTCGACACACATGCTGCTGTAGAGAGCTACAATGCTTCAGAAAAGTTCTTTAGCTGCATGATGGAAGAGTACAACTCCGTAAGTGAGCATGTACTCAAGATGTCGGGTTACGTCGATAATCTTGTGTCCTTGAGAATAACGATTCCCATTGACTTAGGCATCCATCGTGTTCTGCAGTCTCTGTCACCTAGCTATAAGAGCTTCGTGATGAACTATAATATGCAAGGCATGAAGAAGTCTCTCCCCGAGCTTCTGTCAATGCTTAGAACTTCAAAAGTGGAGATCAAAAAGGAACATCAAGTGTTGATGATCAATAAGAACACTGGTTTCAAGAAAGACAAGAAGGGAAGTAAGGGGCGGAAGTTGGTTGCCGTGCCTGAAAAGAAACCCCGTATTAGCCCTAAGTCTGATACCGAGTGCTACTATTATAAGGGGACTGGCCACTGGAAGCGCAACTGCCCCAAGTATTTGGCAGACAAGAAAGCTGGCAAGGCAAACAAAGGTATATATGATATACATGTTATTGATGTGTACTTGACTAGTGCTCGCAGTAGCACCTGGGTATTTGATACCGGTTCAGTTGCTAATATTTGTAACTCGAATCAGGGGCTGCGGAACAAGCGACCGCTAGCAAGGGGTGAGGTCAAGATGCGTGTCGGCAATGGATCAAGCGTTGATGCGATTGCCGTCGGAACGTTGCCTCTCCACTTGCCGTCGGGATTAGTAATAAACTTGAATAATTGTTATCTGGTGCCAGCATTGAGCATGAACATTGTATCTGGATCGTGTTTGATGCGAAGTGGTTATTCATTTAAATCCGAGAACAATGGTTGTTCTATTTATATGAATGAAATCTTTTATGGTCATGCACCGATGATGAATGGTTTATTTCTTTTGAATCTCGATAATAATGTTACACATATTCATAATGTTGATGCTACAAGGATTAAACTTAATGATGATATATCCGCATACATGTGGCACTACCGTCTAGGTCATATTGGCGTTAAACGCATGAAGAAGCTCCATTCAGATGGACTTTTGGAATCACTTGATTTTGAATCATTTGATACATGTGAGCCATGTCTTATGGGCAAGATGACTAGAACGCCGTTTTCCGGTTCAATGGAACGGGCGAACTATTTATTGGAAATCATACATTCTGATTTATGTGGTCCAATGAGTGTGTCGGCGCGAGGTGGATATCGTTATTTTGTTACTTCCATAGATGATTTGAGTAGATACAGTTATATCTACTTGATGAAACACAAGTCTGAAACCTTTGAAAAGTTCAAGGAATTTTAGAATGAAGTGGAAAATCATCGTAATAGAAAGATCAAATTTCTACGGTCTGACCGTGGAGGTGAGTATCTAAGTTACGAGTTTAGCACTCACATGAAAGAGTGTAGAATTGTTTCACAACTCACACCTGCCGGAACACCACAATGAAATGGTGTGTCAGAACGTCGTAACCGTACTTTATTGGATATGGTTCGATATATGGTGTCTCTGACGGACTTGACATTGTCATTTTGGGGTTATGCACTAGAAACTGCTGCATTCACTTTAAATCGGGCACCATATAAATTCGTTTAAAAGACACCGTATTAATTATGGTTTGGAAACAAACCTAAGCTGTCATTTATTAAAGTTTGGGGATGCGATGTTTATGTGAAGAAACTTCAACCGGATAAACCCGAACCCAAAGCGGAAAAATGCGTCTTCATAGGATACCCTAAGGAAACTATTGGGTATTCCTTCTATCACAGATCCGAGGGAAAGGTTTTTGTTGCCAAGAATGGATCCTTTCTAGAGAAAGAGTTTCTCGCGAAAGGTGTGAGTAGTCGGAAGGTAGAACTCGAAGAGGTTATTAAACCTTCTCTTCAAAGTATGGCGAGTAGAGCAGCGCCGGAAGTCGTTCCGTAGTTGGCTCCACCAGTTGAAGAGGGAACTAATGATAATGATCATGAAACTCCGAAAGAGAGTACTGCCGAACCACGCAGGTCTAGCAGGACGTGTGCAGCTCCCGAGCTGTACGGAAATCATGTCATGAATTTCATGGTTGATGAAAATGATGACCCTGCGACATATGAAGAAGTGATTATGAGCCCGGATTCCAACAAATGGTTAGAAGCCATGAAATCTGAGATGGAATCCATGTATGAAAATCAAGTTTGGAACTTGGTGGACTTACCTCACGACCGAAAGGCCGTGGAGAATAAATGGAGTTTCAAAAAGAAAACAGATGCTGATGGTAATGTGACCGTCTATAAAGCTCGACTTGTCGCAAAGGGGTTTCGACAAATTCAAGGAGTTGACTACGATGAGACATTCTCTCCCGTAGCGATGCTAAAATCAGTTAGGATTATGTTAGCAATTGCTGCATATTTCGATTATGAGATATGGCAGATGGATGTCAAAACCGCGTTTTCTCAATGGTAATATTGAAGAAGAGTTGTATATGATACAACCAAAGGGTTTTGTCGATCCTAAGGATGCTAACAAGGTGTGCAAGCTTCAGCAATCCATCTATGGATTGAAGCAAGCATCACGAAGTTGGAATCTCCACTTTGATGAGGTGATCAAAGAGTTTGGATTTGTCCAAACTTATGGAGAACCTTGTATTTACAAGAAAGTGAGTGGGAGCAATGTGGCATTTCTGATATTATATGTGGATGACATATTATTGATCGGAAATGACACAGATCTTTTAAACAGTGTTAAAAGTTATCTAAACAGCAAATTTTCAATGAAGGACCTAGGTGAAGCGTCATACATATTAGGCATAAAGATCTATAGAGATAGATCTAGGCGCCTAATAGGGCTATCACAAAGTACATACCTTGATAAGATTTTAAAGAAGTTTAAAATGGACAAAAATAAGAAGGGGTTCTTACCTATGTTGCAAGGCACGACATTGAGTAAGACTCAAATTCCGGCTACAGCGGAAGAAAGAGAGATAATGTACAAAGTCCCCTATGCTTCAGCCATAGGCTCTATAATGTACGCCATGCTATGTACAAGACCGGATGTGGCACGCTATTAGTTTGACTAGTAGGTACCAATCGGATCCAGGTTAGGAACACTGGAAAGCGGTCAAGAATATCCTTAAGTACTTGCGAAGAACTAAGGATATGTTTCTTGTATACGGAGGTGAAGAAGAGCTCGTCGCTAAGTGTTATGTCGACGCTAGCTTTGACACTGATCCGGATGACTCTAAGTCTCAATCCGGATACGTATTTCTCATGAATGGCGGAGCGGTTAGTTGGAGGAGCTTCAAACAACCTGTGGTGGCGGGATCAACAACGGAGGACAAATATGTTTCTGCTTCGGAAGCGGCTCAGGAAGCAGTTTTGATGAAGGAGTTCATATCTGAACTAGGTGTCGTTGCAAACGCGTTGGACCCAATGGTGATCTATTGTGACAACAATGGTGCCATTGCCAATGCCAAAGAACCAAGGTCTCACAAGCATTCCAAGCATATTAAGCGCCGGTTTCACTCCATCCGCGAGCATGTCAAGGATGGAGATATAAAGATTTGTAAAATACATACGGATCTCAATGTAGCAGATCCGTTGACTAAAACTCTCCCTAGAGCAAAACATGATCTACACCAGAAATCCATGGATGTTAGATACATCACTATGTAACTAGATTATTATCTCTAGTGCAAGTGGGAGATTGAAGGGAATATGCCCTGAGAGGCAATAATAAAGTGTTTATTATGTGTATTCCAAGTATATGATAGATTTTTATTTTGCATGCTATAATTGTATTAATACGGAAACGTTAATACATGTGTGTTTAATAAACAAACAGAGAGTTCCTAGTTATGCCTCTCTCATAAACTAGCTCGTTGATTAACAGGATGATCACAGTTTCCTGATCATAGACATTGCATGTTGTTAATAACAAGATCACAACATTAGCGTAATAATGTGATGAACATTCATCCAAAGTATAGCATTACCATCAAAGTCATTGAGTTTATATTGATATAACAACTTACGAAGTGATCCTAATCCTTAGACCATGAGATCATGTTAATCACTAACACCGGAAGAGTTTCTTGATGACATCAAACGTCACACCGTAACTGGGTTATTATAAAGATGGCTTTAGAACTACTAAAGTGTTATGTTGAGGCTCATGGATCAAGAGTGGAATTTATTCATCCCGATGACGGATAGATATACTCTGGGCCCTCTCGGTGATATCACATTGGTTAGCTTGCAAGCAAGTGATTTGATCACTAGAATGTTATATCACGGGAACGAGAAAAGAGTGCATGTCAGTAACGAGATCAAACTAGGTATGTAGATACCGATGACCGAATCTTGGACATGTAATATATCGTGAAACAAAGGGATTAAGATACTAAGCGTAAAAGGTTCCGACGATCACAGGAAAGTCATCGTTGAATGTGTGGGAGTCGGTATGGATCTCTAGGTCGCGCTTCTGATTATTGATCAGAGAAGGGTATCGATCATGTCCGCATTATTCGCGAACCGTAGGGTGACACACTTAAGGGACACTGACATCCAATTGGATCAAAAGTTTCATGCCGGAAAGAATAACAAGCGCAGGAATTTATTTCACTAGATACCGAAACAGGTTTTCAGGTGAAATTACAGAAAGTGTTTTTGCATGTGAAATGGAATTCTAGCAAGGGATTATATGTGAATGTTTGTCATTAAAGTAATTGACAAAATTCTTAATAAATAAAAGGAGTTTTATTTAATGAGAGTTTGCATTAAATTTGGTGGAAATTTAATAGCAATTTTGAGTGGGATTTTGAGTGGAGGGAATTGAAGAGATTTTTGTGAGTGGAGTGTCCACCCACATGAATGAAGGAGGGGAGGGGGAAGCTCCCATGGACGACGGTCACTGTTGGGGAGGTGACCCCGGGTAGGGTCAAGACAGGGGAAAGACGAAAGGAGTCTCCCTTGTCATGAGCCGAGTTACTGTTTGTATCGGCCGAGTCATGTAAGAGTCGGCCGAGATAAGCAAAGCCATGACAGCTACAGAAGGAGTAACACCTTATCCGGCCGACATATGAGTTAAGTCGGTCGAGCGAGTCTGACTAACTTGAATGCAGGTGAAGGCCGAGCCGAGTTATGCGAGACAAGGCCGAGTAACACGAAGCTTGCAGGAGAAGGAGGTGCCTATAGTCAAACCCTAGTCACTGGCTAGGAGGAATCTGAACAGAGCCAAGCACAAAGGACAAGGGGCAGATCAGCAGAAGGGCAGAAGAAGGTCACGGAGGTGACAGTCAGGGAGCCCGAGGCGCGCATGTGAAGCTCTCTGGAACATTGCCGCCGATAGAAGGGGGACACGGAAAGGAGGCCGTCGAGTTACCATATTGGGACAAGCATATTCCAAGAATATGCTTGCCATGTCAGCCCTAGAAGGAACCAATGCACCTCTTTATAAGGGGGGACGCTGGCTCCTGAGAAGGGGATCGATTCATTCTACGCTGTAAGGCTCGTGTAGTTTCTCTCTTCTTCCTGCAAACAGCTCAAGGAGCATTTGTAGTCCTTAAGAAGAGAAATAAAGATCTACATGTTAGTCATTTGTGTGTAGAAATCACTACATTTTCCCTCCCCGGATCCCTCTAGCATCCATTGGCCCCATACTTTAGCCTACCCATGGCATCTGCCGTGCCACCACCACGACAGTTGGCGCCCACTGTGGGGCCAACAGCAGTGCTAGCAGGAGTCAAGATCCGGACGGGAAACTTCATCCACACCCGCGAGCGCGTTGTCTCTGGCTTATTCTAGAGATTTGATCTCTGGGAATACGCCAGCGATAACGCAGGTAGCTTCAGGAGGAAAGCACCTCCGTGCAACGGCGTCTTCATCAACTTGGGCAAGCACAAGGTCTACGTCGGCGTCGACACCTCCTGCGTTTATCCTCATCGGGTTATTGATGCAGGAGAGCCACCCCTTAGCGCCACGAACGGTCCGTGTGGAGCGCGCCCTGTCGGCAGCGTCGAGGTGATGGTCGCAGCCACAGTACAGGTGGCAGGAGCAGGCGCCGGATCGAGCAAGGACCCAGCGGCAGGAGGACAGGTGACCACGAAGCAAGCAGCTCCCCAGCCCACCGAGGTAGATCCATCGACATCCAAGTCAGCCGAGGTGCAGGAGACAACCCCAAAGGCAGCAAGGGTAAGATGGCCACCTCTAGAAAGACCAGAGAATATTCTCCAGGCAACTATAGATAATCTAACCACTCTTGTGGCGCCGATAGTTGATCCGGCTAACGCTCAGGCGGAGTTAGAAGAGACTAGGCAAAAAGTGTTGGTAGAAGCAAAAAAGGTGTCAGCCTTGCGGGAGTCCTTGAACAGGACCCTGCGAGAATATGCTAAGGCAAACAAACTAGATGTTTCCCCCGAGCGGGTAGACGAATTAAGATTGAGAGGAAAAAACCTCATGAATGATATCAACAAAGAGCACGAGACTCATAAGGCTGATTCAATTGATCTAGGATTGCCGAGGTATAGCACCCCGACAAAGAACCTAAGGGCAGCAAATGCCGCTGCATTGGAGTTAGAAGGATTAACCGGCAAAGCCTGACAGAAATAGCAAGAAAGAGTGAATGAGCTGGTACGCATTGCGAACCAGCAGAATGAATAAATGCTTAGGGCTGACCCGGCCAGACCGGGAGCTTCGCGTATGGTTCATTCAGCTGGAGCAGCGCCCACACTATCAGCGGCAGCAGCATCCTCACCCGGAAACAACACGCAAAAAGATAAAGCAGTAACTTCAGGAAAAAGAAATAAGCAAATTGTTCCGTATGATCCGGCAGTAGCCGAAAGGTCAATGAAAACAGAGGCAACGGAAGCCGAGGTAACAGTGGCGATCGAAACCCTGGCCGTGCCAACAAAGGCAACGGAAGCCGAGGCAATGGAGACCACGGAAGAGGAAATCACGAGAACAGTAACCCGGCAGAGGGAAGGGGAGACCCACCGCCCGAACCTCAGCCGAGGTATGAGCCTCGGCAAGAGCGAGAAATGAGACCAGCGCATCATAATCAGGCAAACGAGAGGTACAATGATGGTTACATAGATATGGAATATGCAGGACATGGTGGGAATAACCATTATGGGATACAGGAGAGAATCGTTTATAGAAACTTGTCATCAAGTGATGCAATATTAAAGCTTGATAGGTTGTATCGGTCCGAGTTATTGGAGGAACAGGGTCCGCCTGGCCCGGCGTGCTTCGGACCTCGGATCATGGGAGAACCACCGGTGCCAAACTTTCAACTGGCAAGGGGCACAAAAACATACAATGGGAGCACAAAACCACAGGATTGGTTGATTGACTATGCCACTGCAGTGAAAATAGCTAGTGGAAACTTACGATGGGCGGTGAGATACGTCCCACAGATGCTGGAAGGACCAGCCAGAGTGTGGCTGAACAATCTACCAGCAGGCAGTATCAACTGTTGACTAGATTTTGAAGAGATGTTTGTCAGCAACTTCACCAGTACCTATAAAAGGCCAAACAGGCCACAGCAGCTCGCTATGTGAAAGCAGAGGCCGAATGAAACAGATAGAGAATTCTTAACTCGGTGGTGTAACCTCAGAAACTCATGCGAGGGAGTCATAGAATCTCAAGCGATAGCTTGGTTTGCTCAAGGCTGCCGATACGCAAGTGTATTATGGCAGAGGCTGCAAAGAGATATGTCAACCACCTTGGCAGAGACCATCATGATAGCAGATTCGTATGCATTAGGGGATCCGACACAACCAGAACTAATGTCGGCAGAGCTTCGGGAGCATCAAGATCAATATGCAAGAGATGTAGCCGGATCGTCGAGGCACAACGAGTTCCGAGGTAGAAGAAGAGAGGAAAGACCGGATTACAGATATGCTCCCAATCAGGTGGCAGCGGTAGTGCAAGATTAGCCGAGTCACGGAAACAGTCAGCGGAAGAAGAATGGTCCTCAGCAGTGGACACCGAGGAATGAAGGGAAGAGACAGTGGACATTAGAACAGAAGAAGCAGTGGCAAGAAAGGCCGAAATACACGTTTGAGTCCATGTTGGACCAACCGTGTAAGTTCCACACCCCAAACCCGGCCAAGCCGGCTAATCATACAACTCGGCAATGTGCTTGGATGAAAAATGCAAAGGGAAACCCAGCGAGCATGCAAGCGCCTCTTCATCAAGCGCATCAGCAGCAGCAGCCACAGCTAACTGGAGCAAAAGCGCAACAATTAATGTTACCCCCACCACCTCCGAGATATGACAACTTGGACCGGAGGGATGCAATGCATCAAGTGATAAACCAGGGTCAGGATGGAAGGGCAAACCCCGGAAACAACGGACGCAATGATTACAGGGAGCATCATCAATCAAATTGTGTGTTCACAATAGAATAGCAAGACATGCAAAGTGTACAACGCCAGCATATGGAAGTAAATGCTGTTATGCCGGTGGTACCAAGATATGTGCCTTGGTCCGATCAGGAAATAACCTGGAGCATAAAGGATCACCCGAAGATAATGCCGAATCCATGGTCGTACGCACTCGTACTAGATCCAACATTTGTCGGGCCCAGCATCAATGTGAAATTCTCGAAGGTACTCATTGACAATGGCAGTAGTATCAACATCATGTACAAAAATACAATGCACAAACTCGGAATAGCACATAATATGCTGCAATCCACGAGAACTACTTTCCATGGAATAGTCCCAGGACTTTCTTGTGAACCCATTGGGAAAGTCCGAGTAGATGTATTATTCGGCACAAGGGAGAATTGCAGAGCGGAAAATTTGGATTTCGAAGTGGTGGACCTATAAAGCTGTTATCATGCTTTACTCGGGCGGCCATCATTGGCAAAATTCATGAGTAGCTGCCACATTAATTATTTGAAAATGAAGTTACCTGGACCACAAGGGGTGATAACAATAGCGGAGATTATAGAAAATCGATGGAGTGTGCTTCGGCCGGATCAAACCTGGTCGAGTCATTGGTGATTGCAAGAGAAAAAAGAAGGATTCAGGAGGTAGCAGCTCTCGCTCAGTCAGCACAGCTGAATATGCCGGCATTAGCCAACCCACACGGAAGTGTTTCTTTCCAGCCGACTAAAGAGACAAAAAAGATCCAGATAGATGAGCAGTTCCCAGAGCGCACCATCACGATTGGTGCCGGCCTAGATGCCAAATAGGAAGGCGAGCTCACCAACTTCCTCCGTGAGAATCGGGATATCTTTGCATGGTAAACTCAAGACCTGCAAGGTGTGCCGAGGGAGTTGGCTAAGCACTCTTTGCATGTAAAGCCAGGAGCAAGGCCGGTGAAGCAACCTCTCCGCCGCTTCGCCGAAGACAGGAGAAAAAATAATAGGGGATGAGATAGCTCGGCTCCTTGCGGCCGGGTTCATCATGGAAGTGCTTCATCCGGATTGGTTATCAAATCCGGTGTTAGTAGAAAAGAAAAAGGATGACCCAAATGTAGTTGTCGTATGGCGAATGTGTATCGATTACATGAACATAAATAAGGCGTGTCCCAAAGATCCTTTTCCTTTACCTAGGATAGACCAATTCATTGATTCGACCGCTGGTTGTGAGCTGTTGTCATTTGTAGACGCGTATTCTGGTTTCCACCAAATACCATTAAATCCGGCCGATCAAATAAAGACTGCGTTTATTACCCCATACGGGGCTTATTGCTATCGCACCATGCCATTCGCCTGCGTAATGCAGGAGCAACATACCAGAGATGCATGCAAAAATGTCTACATGACTAGAGAGGAAAAAATGTACAAGTATATGTAGACGATGTGGTTATAAAAACCAAAGAGAGCAAAACGCTTCTGGATGATATTCGGCAGACATTCGCAAACTTGAGAAGGTTCCGAATGAAGCTTAACCCGGAAAAATGTACCTTCGGTGTGCCGGCTAGAAAATTACTCAGTTTCCTTGTATCTAGCCGAGGTATAGAGGCAAATCCAACTAAAATCCGAGCAGTGGAGAAAATGGAATTACCGAGGTGTCTAAATGATGTACAAAAATTCACCGGCTGCCTGGCCTCGCTGAGTCGATTTGTATGTCGGCTGGGGGAAAGGCATTACCTCTATATCAATTGATGAAAAAGTCTGATAAATTCATTTGGACACCGCAAGCAGATAATGCGTTTCATGAGTTAAAAAAGATGTTGGTTACAACACCAATCTTGGCCTCTCCACTGTCAAAAGAACCTATGTTACTTTATGTAGCTGCCACTAACAGAGTGGTAAGTACGGTGGTTGTCATGGAACGAAATGAAGGTGATAAGTCAATACAAAGGCCGGTATATTACCTAAGCGAAGTACTATCGGCCTCAAAACAGAACTACCCGCATTACCAAAAGATGGCTTATGGAGTATACATGTCGGCGAAAAAACTTAAACATTACTTCGAAGAACATCCGATAAAAGTGATTTGTGAAGCGCCCATAGCCGAGATACTGAGCAACAAAGATGCCAGTGGCCGAATAGCAAAATGGGCAATCGAGTTATCACCTTATGCTCCGCAATTTGATAGGCGAGATGCAATCAAATATCAGGCGGTGGCCGACTTCTTTGTGGATTGGGCCGAGGTACAATATGAGCTGCCATTACCAGATCCGAATTATTGGACAATGCATTTTGACGGATCCAAGCTGAGAAATGGCTTGGGGGCAGGGATAGTGTTAACTTCACCAAAAAGAGATCAGCTGAAATATATGCTGCAAATACATTTTGCCGCGTTAAACAATGTATCCGAGTATGAAGCACTCGTCCATGGGTTAAAGGTGGCAAAAGAGATTGGTATACGTCGGATCCTATGCTACGGGGATTCAGATCTAGTAGTACAGCAAGTATCAGGCAATTGGGACGCGTTAGATGCGAATATGGCCCTATATAGATTCCATGTGCAAAAAACAGTGGATACTTTGATGGATGTGAGTTTCATCATATACCTCGGGCAGAAAATGATACTAGGCAGTCAATTCCCCCAGGTATCACCCTAGAGCACCTGAGAAAACCATCGATAACACCATCACCAGAGTCCGAATCCATTCATATCTCGACAGAATTGAGAGAAGGAAGTGTGCCAATGGAAATCGACAAAGAATGCAACCCGGACTTTCTGAAAGTGAACACGGCCATCGCACGAGCGAATATAGAAAAATCCAAAGCTATTATGTCGGTAGAAAATATGGAAATCGATAGTGAAATTATCCCAGAGAAAATCACGCCGACATGGGCGCAACCCATATTTTCCTTCCTTAAGGACACAATCTTGCCGAGAAATGAGGTACTGTCTAGACAGACAATAAGAAGAGCAAAAGCTTATAAAATCATAAACAATGAGCTGTATAAGAGAAGCGTCACAAGCGTGCTGCAAAGATGTGTTGACTCGGCAGAAGGCCAGGAAATACTCCTGGATATACACCAGGGAGAATGCGGGCATCACGCCTCGTCCAGAGCTTTAGTGGCCAAAGCATTCAGGCATGGATTTTATTGGCCGACGGCGTTGAAGGAGGTGAAAGAATTGGTAGAAAAATATAATGGTTGCCAGAGATACGCCAGCAAAATACATATGCCCTCGTCCGAATTAAAGACAATACCAATTACTTGGCCATTTTCTGTATGGTGCTTGGATATGGTGGGTCCATTCAAGCCAGCACGAGGCGGAATGACTCACATTCTAGTCATGGTGGATAAATTTACAAAGTGGATCGAGGTAAAATCAATAAGAAAATGTGATGGATCAACAGCAGTAAAATTCCTCAAAGATATTATCTTGAGATATGGTTATCCACATAGTGTTATTACAGACAATGGCACAAATTTTGATGAAGGGACATTTGCTAGATTCTGCCAAGAGAAACACATAAGACTAGATGTTGCCTCGGTGGCTCACCCAACATCAAACGGGCAGGTAGAAAGATCAAATGGGATGGTATTGTCCGGAATAAAACCCCGGCTTGTCGAACCTCTGCAAAGGTCGGCAGGATGCTGGATCGAGGAACTACCAGCAGTACTGTGGAGCCTCAGAACTACCCCAAACAGGTCAACAGGGTATACCCCATTTTTTCTGGTATATGGGGCAGAAGTTGTGCTTCCAGCCGACATAATACATGATTCTCCAAGAGTGACCCAGTATACAACTGCTGAGGTAAATGAGGTAGCTCGGCAAGACGATGTCGATTTGCTAGAAGAGGCCATGGAATTGGCATTATCAAGATCAGCTATTTATCAGCAAGACCTCCGACGATATCATAGCAAGAAAGTCAATCCAAGAGTTTTTAAAGAAGGAGATTTGGTTCTTCGGCTAGTGCAGCGCGCATCCGGCATGCACAAACTTTCACCCCCACGGGAAGGACCATTCATCGTGCGTAAAGCATTGCACATGATGCATATTACCTAATTGATGCTCAGTCACCAGGAAAGAACAAGGCAAACAAAGCCGACGACGAATCAAAAAGACCGTAGAACATAGCTTTACTTCGCCCATTCTATACTTAGGAGCTATATGTTGTACGTCATGATGTGACGCATCAAGTTGGAGTATCAAGCGTGTATTTGACCTCGGCACCTCGAGCAGCGACTCGGGGACTGCACAATGTTGTTTCTATTTCTTAAGACTATGTAGTAAACCTCGGCACCTCGAGCAGTGACTCGGGGACTGCACCGTGTAATTTCTTATTTTTGAATTATGTGTTAAATTTCAGCACCCCGAGCAGTAACTCGAGGACTGCACCATGTTATTTCTTATTTTGAATTATGTGTTAAATTTCAGCACCTCGATCAGCGACTCGGGGACTACACCGTATTATCCCTTATTTCGGATTATGCATTAAACTTCGATGCCTCCTGCATTGACTCGAGGACTGCCCCATGATTGTTTCTTATTCTAAAAATATGCATTAAACTTCCACACCTTGAGCAATGACTCGGGGACTACCCCGTAGTATTCTCTGCATTGAGCCATGAATTATATCTCGGCAACCCAGTTTGTAACTCGGGGACTGCTGCATGATCCTAGATATTCTTTGAGCACACGCAAGAACTCGATAACCCGAGTTATAACTCGGGTACTGATTTATAGTACCCACTGTTTGTCGCCAGACACATAAAAGCTCCGTGACTCAGACTAAAAACTCGGGGACTCCCCAAAATTGTTGACCATAACTTGCAAGATATGATGTAAAGTTCTCTCAGTAATCAGAGGAATAGCAAAGCGGAAACAATCAAAAATCTCTAAGGATAATGCAAAAAAGAATAACAACCCCAGCGAATCGGGGTATGATAAGGGATGCAATTTATTGTATCACTTTACCAGATATGGGCTTCGGACATTGTACTTCGGATAGAAGTTGAAAACACAACAGCTAAGCAATCGAGTTTACGAAGGGCAAGCAAGATAAATGCCGAACTAAGGTCAGTCACATGGAAAAATACAATCCGAACTTACGAAATCAAAGTTCGCCAAAGCAAAGATATAAAGTAATGAGATTTGTTTAGATAGAGTAATAACAATCACCATCACCCATGCATCAGCGGCGAAAGGCAAAAAGGTTCATACCACACCAAAAGCCGGACAATTGTTCCATAGACATCATACGCCCGGCATACCGAGGACTGAAAATAACTTAAGAGTTTTTTGAACCTAAATAGCGAAAAGGGCCAGAGCACCCTTAAGGGGCAGCAGCATGATCAGGAGCATCGGTAATGGGTATCTCGGATGATGGCTGGGCGACTTCGGTCTCCTGTGCAGGGGTATTTTCAGGAACTGAGCGCTCTGAGGTAGCCGACGCCTCAGCCGAAGTTACTTCGCCTTCAACAGAAGCAATAGTAACCTGGGGGCAAGCCTCGGCTGATGAGAAACATTAGCTTGAGCTCGAGAATTCTCAGTCCCTTTAGAAGATGATCGCGCGTCGCCATTCTCATCCGAGCTTGCATTTGAGTCACGAGAGTTGTCCGAGTCACCCTCTGCTTCATGCTGATCGGCCGAATCATCATCAGAGACATCTTCAACTTCGACATCATCCGCCGGATTGGAAAGAAAACTCGGCCCTTCAATCCAATTATGCACGTCAGCATACTCAATAAGCTGGAAGGCACGAGCTTGGCGGCGAGCGACGAATTCTGGATCCTCAACCCAATGAGAGCCAGTGCGCAGATTCATCAGAGTATCGAGTGAGATATCCTCGTACCAAGACAAAACGGCTGTAAGTGCCATATCAGCACCAGCCCTCCTAGCAGATTCCCTCCAGAGATTTAACTGGTTTTGAGATGCCATTAATCTCTCCACAAGTATTTTGACTTCGTCAATATCAGGTGTTCCTGAGGTATTCGGCCAAAGAACATGGTAGGCTCGAATGGCTGCTTGCACCAGATCTCTTCCCATAATCTTCATTGGTCCAACAGCAGCGCCGACGGCAATCAGGAAGTCTTCCATTGAATATTCTGGACTCGAGTCTGCGGGGACACCTCGGCGCTAACGAGCAGAAATCACTGCCTTAGAGCTCACTGGTTTAGCTTCCGGAAAATGATCTACACGAAAGGAAAACATATCAGTTAAAAACAACAAAGAGAAGAAAATAGCTCGGCCGCGGTCGGAAACTTATGATGAATGTAACTCAACATTTTTTGGAGATCCTGGGTCCAGTCGGCCTTATTCTTCTCAAAGTGAGTGATTTCCTCGCTCATCGTCCGGTTCTTCAACTCGGCAGCATCGAGGAGTTCCTTATCCTTCTGCAGTTGCAGGCTCAGTCGATTCTTCTCTTCAGAGAACTCCTGATCAACTTTTTCCAATTCGGATTTCTGCGAAAGCTTGAGAGACTCAACCTCGGAACGTAACCGGGTTATCTCATCATCCTTTTCTTTAAGGTGCGCCAAATGAGTGGTGGCTTGTTCTAAAAAATGCAGCATCATATCAGGCATGGATATGCATTCTTGATGCGACGCTGCAAGTGTTTGTAACTCGGCTATACCAAAGCCGAAAGGTTATAAGAAACCCAAGATTTGTCGCGAACGAAAGACAACAAGTCACGAGACGAAAAAGATAACTAACCTTCCAGAGCGTCAACTTTCTTGGTAAGGCGGGTGTTAAGATTATTGATACTAGTTGCATACCAGCAAAGAATGGATTAGCACGTCAGACCAAAAATGTTAAGAGCTTAAGGAACAATACAAAGATTTATTAAATTACCAGTTTTCTTCACTACGGGGACAACCTTCTCATATTTCTCTTGCAATTTCTTGTGAGCAAAGAGCAACCGTTGAAATTCGGCTGTCCGCCGATCATGGGCAACCTAAGTACCAAAGTGAATTACATAACTGGATATTCAAAGCTAAATCAGATCCAAATCAAGCAAAACTTAACTCGGATCTGGCTGGCTGGATATTCAAAGCTAAAATAGATTCGAATCAAGCAAAACTTAACTCGGATCTCGGTGGCTGGATATTCAAAGCTAAATTAGATCCAAATCAAGCAAAACTTAACTCGGATCTGGGTGGTTGGATATTCAAAGCTAAAACAGATCCGAATCAAGCAAAACTTAACTCGGATCTAGGTGGCTGGATATTCAAAGCTAAATCAGATCCGAATCAAGCAAAACTTAACTCGGATCTGGGTGGCTGGATATTCAAAGCTAAAACAGATCCGAATCAAGCAAAACTTAACTCGAATCTAGGTGGCTGGATATTCAAGGCTAGAACAGAGCCGAGTCGAGTAAAATTTAACTCGGATCTCGGTGGATGGATAATCAAAGCCAAAATATATCCGGATTAAGCAAAACTTAATTCGGAATATGGATGGACCACGGTCAATCCAAGTCATGCAGGAAATTGACTTATCAAATAATGCATTTGAGGCCTAACAAAGCTTCCAAACGAACAACAAATTATTTGGTTGCAAGCTTCGGGGACTAGTGTATATATACTATCATTTGAATAAACAGACAAAGTATCAACAAAAGCGCTTACCTCGTTCATCTTATCACTGTCAAGAACAATCTTAGCAGCCATACGCAAACGACTGCTGATGTCGGAAAGCTGAAATGGTTGGCTACTCGGATTGCCCTCAAGCTGATCGGCGGTGTTCCAGTTATTGGCGTATTCCACCAAAGAGCCGAGGCTGTTCCCACTCTCAGTACGGGTCAGTACTTTACCTCGGGACCGTTGTGTAACTACCGCCGTTGCTGGACTCTTGTGAAGAGTAAGCTGAGTGTCGGCGGTCGGGGTAACAACAGGCTTGGCATAGGAAGCCCCCTTGTGAAGTGCATCAACTATATTGGGTTGAGAAGAGCTAGCCGGCCCCTTCTGAGATGCAGAAGGTTTGGTAACAACAACCTTCCGGGTCTTAGGAGAGGCTTCGGCAGGGGCAGCAATCTCGACATTACGAATCACATCCTGAGAAGCAGGGGGAACTATGGTTTCTAGGGGGCCGAGATGGTGATACCTTCGGCTGGAGCAGGAGTAACAACTGGGATCGTGGTGATCAGGGGGTCGTTGGGGGAAACCTCGATGGTCCGAAGAGGGGCAACAGGTTCAACATAATGATCTACTGGCGGAGTTACGTCAGCGTTAACGGTGGGAGCTGTGGGTACATCTCGCTGAGGTGATGTATGAGTCGGCGCAGGAGGAGAGTCAACACGAGAGGGACTGGGAGCCTGAATATCCTCCGAAGGCGGAGGAGAAAGCTGCCGAGTTGTATGGCTTGTCATACTCGGACCGCTTGGATTGACAGAGAGAGGAGCTCTGCAAAGGACAAAGAGTCGAATCAAAAGACAGAAAGAGAGAAACAAGAAATACGAATGAAAACAAACTCACCCAGTAACCCCAGGCATGGTCTTACGCCTCGGAATATCTTGGGCAGACTTCTTCATTCGCTTCTTGGGAGCAGCGTCGGAGGGACCTGCCGGAGCGGTGCGCTTCTTCGAGGTAGCAGGAGCTCGAGAAGCAAGAGGCTCGGCGTCGTGCACCTGACCGGCTGGATTAGCTGGGAAAGTAGGAGCCGGAAATGCGTAAGAGATAGGCATCGCGGAAACTACCTCAAGAATTTGGACGCCGTCCGAGTCACCTTTATCCCCGTGAGCCGAGGCCTTGCCACGGGCACGAGACGGAGCAACATCCGACTTAGGGACAAACTCTTCCAAATTAGGTTCCCCGCTGTCCGGGGTATTCCGATCCGCAGTCCACGGAAGATCCAGAACCTCGGCATCCTCGACCTTTTGCTTCGTAAACCTCTGCGAGAGATGAAACAAAGTAGAATTAGCAAAGGAACAGTCACAAACGCGACTCGGAAACAAACACCAATGCGTAAATTTACCTGAGGAGGGGGATTCTCGCGAGTGAACGGCTTCAGTCCCTATGCCCAATCCTCCGGCATATCGGTCTTGAAGATAGCTCGGACACGCTTATAAATATGATAGTCGTTGAGCTCAACCGTCCAGACTCGGTTGGGATAGAGAGGACCACTCATGTAACAAAGCTTGTGAGTGCGAAGCTGGAAAGGGCAGATTCGGCTACTGATGAATGTGGTCATCAGATCCTCGCCATGGAGCCCGGCGCGGATCAAATCCTTGAGCCGAATCTTAAATGCCTCGGCCAGAGCATGGCTCTTCCTAGGATTGTAGTTCCAATTCTTCTTGGAAGGGGTGCCAATAGAAAAGGCGGGAAGCCGAATCTTATCTTATTTTCCAGTGTTTTTGACATAGAAAAATGATCTATGCCATTTCTTTCAAGACTCGATGCCAGCGACACGAGGGAACTCGGAGTTTCTCCGAGGTGTAATGGACGCGGCCCCGCACTGGGTAAGGGACTTCTCGGAAGGGTGAAGAGATTTGTCCGATACGACATTAGATCGGATCTGGAAGAATTTAGACCAAACAGGCACGGAGGGCCAGAGGCCGAAGTACCCCTCCGAGGCCGAGATGTAAGCTGACAAGGAGGCGATAGCATTGGCAGGAAGGTGATGCGGCTGGAGGCCGAAGTAATCGAGGAACTCCCTGGCTAAATCGCTAAGGGGGAGACCGAATCTGCGAGAAAAATGGGACATGAAGACTACATATTCTCCCTCCTTGAGCACGGGAGAGGATTCGTTGCCAGGCAAGCGACAACTTACCTTGGCAGGGATTCGGCGCGTCTTGATTAGCCACTCTACCTCACGGCGAGTGACCGTGGAACCCTGCCAAGAACCTTGTTCTGGACCGGATGCGAAATCATCCTCCTCGACGAGGGCTCCGCTGGCAGAACTAGACATGGGCTCACCGGAGGAATTGACGGAGGAAAAGCTAGCGGCGGAGAGAGGCTTGGAGGCGCAGGGCCCCATCGTGATTCTAGCAAGCACGGCGGCGGAACGAAAAATAACCCCCCAAGGAATCTAGAAAAGCATAAGAGGCGCCTAGAGAAGAAACCTAACGGCGGGACCGTAGAAAAACTCACCGGCGAAGGTGTCGGAGCAAGTGCGCGGCGGTGGAGTCGTCGAACCATAAGAACTGCAGCGTAACCGTCGGGGAGGTCGATGATGGTGCAGCCGCTAGCACAGGAACGGAGGCACCGGCGTGAGGAAGAAGAAGAAGGGTGGGCGAAGGGGGAAAGTAAATCCTCTATCCCCGCACCCCTCCTTATAACCGCGCGGTCCTGGCGGTAGTGGGATCGTGGGTGCGCACGAAAACCATGTAAATCACGCGTGCGGCGGAACCGTTCGCTGCTAAGTGGAGCCACACCGAAGACCACACGACGCAAGAGAGGATCGGGCCTCCTGACCGATGCGGTACTCGAGGCGTCACTGCGCCGACGCGACGGTCGCAGTAATCACTGTAGCTTGTCAGTGGGCACTGTAGAGGAACAAAAAACTAGAAGAATAATGATGAGTGGTACACATAGGACAAGGCGTGCTCAGGAAGCTGCACGGATACCTCGAACAAAAAGAAATAACTCGGGAATAAGGAGAGACGTATGTTGGGAAACTGATGTGGCCCGACCGAGGTTACAGGCAGGACCACACCAGCTTCGGGGACTAATGTTGGGGAGGTGACCCCGAATAGGGTCAAGACAGGGGAAAGACGAAAGGAGACTCCCTTGTCATCAGCCGAGTTACTATTTGTATCGGCCGAGTCATGTAAGAGTCGGCCGAGATAAGCAAAGCCATGACAGCTACAGAAGGAGTAACACCTTATCCGACCGACATATGAGTTAAGTCGGCCGAGCGAGTCTGACTAACTTGAATTCAGGTGAAGGCTGAGCCGAGTTATGCGAGACAAGGCCGAGTAACACGAGATTGCAGGAGAAGGAGGTGCCTATAGTCAAACCCTAGTCACTGGCTAGGAGGAATCTGAATAGAGCCAAGCACAAAGGACAAGGGGCAGAGCAGCAGAAGGGCAGAAGAAGGTCACGGAGGTGACAGTCAGGGAGCCTGAGGCGCGCATGTGAAGCTCTCTGGAACATTGCCGCCGATAGAAGGGGGACACGGAAAGGAGGCCGCCGAGTTACCATATTGGGACAAGCATATTCCAAGAATATGCTTGCCACGTCAGCCCTAGAAGGAACCAACGCACCTCTTTATAAGGGGGACGCTGGCTCCTGAGAAGGGGATCGATTCATTCTACGTTGTAAGGCTCGTGTAGTTGCTCTCTTCTTCCTGCAAACATCTCAAGGAGCGGTTGTAGTCCTTAAGAAGAGAAATAAAGATCTACATGTTAGTCATTTGTTAGTAGAAATCACTACATCTTCCCTCCTCGGATCCCTCTAGCATCCATTGGCCCCATACTTTAGCCTACCCATGGCATCTGCCGTGCCACCACCACGACAGTCACCCCCTTGGGTGCCCCCCTCCTCCTATAAAAGGCACATGAATGAAGGAGGGGAGGGGGAAGCCCCCATGGACAGCGGCCACCCCCTTGGGTGCCCCCCTCCTCCTATAAAAGGAGCCCCCCTCCTCACTTGTCTCTCACACCTCCTCGTGAAGGATCTCTCTCCCCCTCTAGAATTTATCCCCCATGGTCTCGGACTAGTGAGATACATGTTCCCGGTGACTATTCGGCAAGAAAGAGTTGTGCTTCTGCTGCATCGCTGGAGCGAGGAGGTGGAGGTTGCTTGGTGTCTTGTACGTGTGTGCGAGCACGGATGCGCTGCTGTTTTGCGGCGCTAGGACTTCCTCTCAATCTTGAGATCAGCAAGAGATCGTCTACATCAACCACGAGTTTAACTCGTTAAGCTTTGTCGGTCTTCAAGGGTATGTTCTCTACGGATATACATCCGCCCGTTGTTTGTATCTAGTAGATAGATCTTGGTACATAGTTCCCATTGTAGGAAACTTTTTGTTTTCTATGCTGCAAACCCTACATGTGGCTGCCCCAGGCACCCCCTCGGCCTCCCTCTTCGCCTATAAGATCCCTCTTGACCTAAAAACCGAGGGGGGGTCGACGTTTTTCTAGAAAGAGTTCCGCTACGCCGCCACCACCAGAAACCGCGATTCGGAACCAGAAACTCCGTTCTGGCACCCTGCCGGGACAGGGAATTTGGGGAGGATCATCGCCATCGTCATCACCAATGCCTCTCCATCAACCATCCACGTTCCCCTCATCCATGAGTTAGTAATCCCCCACTGTAGGCTATGGGGATGGTAGGGATTGGATGAGTTCTATCATGTAATCGAATAAGATTGTTAGGGCATGGTGCCTAGTATCTCTATTAGTGCTATTTGACTTTGTTGCAACTTGTTGTGCTTAATGCTTGTCACTAGGACCCGAGTTCCATGATCTCATATCTGAACTTATTATCGAATCATTATGATAGTATTGTTTGTGATCTTATCTGCAAGTTGTGTACACATATCATTGTCCGGATCCAAAGGCCCTGAAGTGACAGAAATTGGGACAACCTAAGGGGATGGCTGTGATGTGAGGATCACATGTGTTCATGGAGTGTTAATGCTTTGCTCCGGTGCTCTATTAAAAGGAGCACCTTAATTGCCAGTAGTTCCCTTGAGGCCCCGCTGCAACGGGCTGGCAAGACAAAATATGTTGTGCAAGTTCTCATTGTGAGCACGTATGACTATATATTAAGCACATGCTTATGATTGTTTAGTACTTGGATGCTTATTCTTATTTATCTGCAATTGCCCTAGATCTTGAAGTTACATGTTTAGACTCGTCCATGCAACGCCCGTCCATCCATCCCTATGCCTACGGCGCTCATATCCTATTGTTTGCTACTATTGTTACTATTGCTCTTGTTTTGCTGCTACTGTTGCTTTGCTATTGCTACTATAAATTGTTGCTACTGATAAACTTCTATAAGCAAGAACTATTTCCAGGTGCAGCTGAATTGACAACTTAGTTGTTAAGGCTTATAAGTATTCTTTGGCTCCCCTTGTGTCGAATCATTAAATTGGGTAATACTACCCTCGAAGACTATTGCGATCCCCTATACTTGTGAGTCATCACTACTACATGGACCCGTAGTCCAAGGTGGAACTACTTAGGCTTCATACCGGAGGCTGGCATGATGAAGAAGAAGGTCTCTAGGATAATCTCCCCTCTGGCAGGGTGTCGGGAAGAGCTTCAGATCCCCCCGATCTAGGGAGGATGGTGGCGGCGGCTACAGACGGTTTCGTGGAATATTGATTGGGTACTTAGGGTTTAGGCATCGGAGGCTTCTTATAGGTGAAGAGGCGAGGCTGGGAGGTGGCCAGGGGGCCCACACCCTGCCTAGGTGCGACCTAGGGTGGGCCCACGCCTGGGGTGCGGCCGCCATCTGGCTCCCCTCCGTCTCTCCTCTAGACCCCGTGTTCTCCTCGGTAAAATATTGACTTTGGCTTTTGTCCCATCCAATTCCGAGAATATTTCCTTACTAGCATTTCTGGAACCAAAACAGCAGAAAATAGGCAACTGGCACTGTGGTTAGTACCATAAAACATATAAAAACACCTCAAAGTGTGGACAAAGCAAAGCAAAGTAGATACTAAACAAGCATGAAACATAAAAAATTATAGATACGTTTCCGACGTATCAAGCATCCCCAATCTTAACTCCTGCTCGTCCTCGAGTAGGTAAGTGATTAAAAGAATAATTTTTGAGATGACATGCACCATCAAAACCAAGATCAAACCATTTGCAAGCAATGAAAGCTGGGACCAAAGAACTCTAAACATGAGCATGAAGGATGGAGTTCTAATAGTAAGACAAAGTAACTATGCATGCAACATGAAAGTCTACAAACAAATATCATGAATAACATGCATTGAAAAACGTTTGTTTGCTTCACATACAGAAAACATAGCATAGTGGCATTCAGCTTGTCCCTCATAGAGTAGCAAATAGATGCATAGGACACCTTCAAAGTTCATAAGAGTGACTAGATAAAAATAGCACAAGAACAAGCAATATCAACAATATGCATCAATCAATAAGTTTTGGGACAATGCATACAGAACTAAGAATGGCAACTATGCTCTCTTAACTGGTGCCTAAAGGTAGAAGGTGGAGACTCAATATAATAGTGGAAGAAAGGCCCTTCATAAAGGGAAGCAGGGATTTCAAGTTTCAAAAAGAGCTTCCAAAAATTATGGTACTTGTTAGTTTTCAGCCCTCATTGCCCATATCATAAGCATCTTGAAGTGAGTAAGGTTAAAGTGAACAAACTATGGAGTATAAGTTGGAAATCTCATGTCCCTTGAATATGAGGGCCGCTCATCATGCTACTCAACTCTAGTCACCTGTAAGTTCTTGTCATAGTAAGTACATGTGTATCATAAAGGACCGCCAACGGGGTACCCCTTGCACATGGTACAGGGGCTATCCCATAACCAAAATGACAAGGCAAGCAGACAATGAGCATCTCAACGATCTTTTTATTTGCTATTTGCATATGTTTTTATTGAGGATGCTTCACATATTGCTTATTATGGTGATGTTGCAAGTTTCCACCATGATTAGGCATGGCTTAGGCTAGCGGCCCAGGCATTTCTCTAACACAAAATACATAACTCCATGGACTTACAAGCTCCACTTTTATTTCACACCGATGACATCCATAGACAAAAGAACATGATATCAACTGTGTACAAAGTACAAGTGCAATGTTGAAAGCGTTCCCCGTGACAGCACAGTTCTGCTAATTCCAACGCATAAGTGCAAGCATATACAACATAGATGGCACAATGGTTCAAGTTTATTAGAGGAAATAAATATAAAGTGTGCCATCAAGTTTGTGAGAGCTTTAATCACTAAGTTTCTCATAACAAAATACTTTTTAATTGGAAGATAGCTGAAAACAAGAATATACTTAGAATGGTGTAACACACCATGCGTAGGAATTTATAGTGGATACTTGGAATAACTTGGTTTCTTGGGAGTCAGAAGCATGAGTAGTGCTTACTCCTACAAGTGGAGGCTAGCAAAAGACTGGGAGCAACCAACTAACAGAGCAATAATGGCCATAATCATGTAGAGCGACAAAACATTACTAATCAAAGCATAGAGTGGTACTACAGGTCAAGGATTAAATGATCATAGAGGCTATGGTGACTTGTTCATAGTCATAACATGGTGTGAGCATGTGCCAAGTCAACCCAAACAAAGCATCAAAGGAGAATACCATAATACTATGCTTTTGCATGCTAAAACAACGCATGATTCTTTCAAGGCACACTAAGCAATCCCAATTGTTTGGAACAAGTCATGCTACAACAATAATCACTAAGCATAAGGTCAAAACAACACCTAACATGATACACTAAAGTCTAAGTCACAGTCAAAGCAAGCTCCTCTTGCACTAGCAAGCAAGAACTTTCTGCTCCTTTCCAACATCAATCAACTTATTTGAAACAACACAACGAGAAAGGGGGTCCAAACTACTTTATTCAAGCAAACTAAGCAAAGCAAACGAAAACTAAGATGCTCCAAGAACAACACAACAATGCATGAAACAATAAAAACGAAGTTTCTAGAAAGACCTGAGCTTTTTATTGATGAAGAAGGGGATGCCTTGTGCATCCCCAAGCTTTGACGCTTGTACCTCTTGGATATTTCTTGGGGTGACACCGGGGTGGAATCCCCAAGCTTGAGCTTTTGTCCATTCTTCATCTCATTACATCATTCTCTCCCTACACCTGAAATTTTCCCTTCATACAAAACTTCACACAATCTTCATTAGCAACATTAGTGTATTCAAAAGATAATAGACCCTTGGGTTTAGCTTTAGAACATCAAAAATTTTCACTAAAAACACAATCTACTGTATCAATTCCCTTAGAAAGCTCAATTTCCCAAAAATAACCCAAAAAGGAATCAATAAGAAGCAAATGCAAATAATGGCAGAAATCTGTCAAAACAGACCAGCAGGTAGAAATCGATTTTTTCGAAGACCTTATGTTTCTCAAATCAAAACATGTTGAACTAACGAAAGTTAGATAACATACTGGGGGATTTATTCGTAAATTTCCAGCTCAATCCGTCTTACAGAGACTCCTCACGATTTTTTTATGGTGGAGCACATAAATCTGTTTCAGGACAGCAACTCCCCAAATCTTACTTCCCTCTCATTAGAGGTCATTCTTGGCACCAAAAAGAAAACAAAAAGGATAAAGAGAGGTCATTACTGAATTAATAACTTCCAAGACTCTAGAAAAGTCTTGGGTTATCTCCAACAAGTACTTTTATTTAACGCCTTTAAGTTAGGCTTGATAGCTTGAGAAGATGCTCACATAAGAAATATGAATTGAAGTAAAAGAGCGCATCAAGAAGCAAATTCAAAACACATTTAAGTCTAACCCACTTCCTATGCATAGGAATCTTGTATGCAAATAAATTCAGAAAGAACAAAGTGACAGGCATAGGAAGATGAAACAAGAGTAACTTCAAAACTTTCAGCACATAGAGAGGTGTTTTAGTACCATGAAAACTTCTACAACCATATTTTCCTCACTCATAATAATTTTCAGTAGCCTCATGAATAAACTCAACAATATATCTATCATATAAATCATTCTTTTCATGATCTACAAACACATAATTTCTATCAAGCTAAAAAATAGTGGGATTAAAACCTTCACATGTTTTACCCAAAGTAGATATTTAAAAAAGATCCACAGGAACATAACATTCATCCTCCTTTGGTAAGCATGGGGTACAATCAAATAATATAAGGGATAAAGAGTTACTCTCATTAGAAGGTAGGCATGGGTAGATAATTCATTCTTCCTTCTTTTGTTCATCACTCTCCTCCTCTTTTTCATCTAATGAGCTTCCAGTTTCAACAATTTCTTCTTCCATAGGCTCCTGCAAGGCATTAGTCTCTTCCATTTGTGGAAAACGTCTATTAAAATATTCAAGAATATATCCATTTTCTTCCTTGTAATTATAAAAGCAAAATTTAAGTATCTCATAAACCTCATATTCATAAGGTGCATCATCAGTATTTTCAAGCAAACTGGCAAGTTCAAATGCCCCCTTGAAGGCAATAAATTCTTCAATTTGTTCCACATCATAAAATTCATAATTTCCTTTAACATAAGAGGATATGGTAACATTATCATTATACTCACATTGAAACAGGAGGTGTTTATACCTCCTACAACAACAAGCTTTATCAAAGCAATAGGTAACATTATAAGTAGAGCACACCTCTCTAGCAAAAGTATACAATTTATCAATTTGTTCCCATAGGTGTTTCCCTTTTTGTGACAAATGGTGTTTCTTATAATAACTCTTTTGTTCTTCCGTGAACCACCTTGCCAATAAGAACTAGTTTCAAAGTAACCATCCATTGATAGAAAACATGACCAAGCAAGGCAATAACAGACCAGCAACTAGAGCAGGGACTAATTTTTTTGTGTTTTTGATAAGGGAAAGCAAACCAAACTAAACTAATTTTTTTTGGAGTTTTTGATGAAAAGAGGCAAACAAAACCAAGCAAAAGAAACTAAGCAAAACAAAAACAAAATAAATAGAAAGGTTGAGAAGGACTCCCCTTGTGAAGATGTCCTTAGCCTTCCCGGCAGCAGCGCTAGAAAACTTGTTGGCGCTTTGTCAACATGGGAGCGCTTTGTCGGAAACCCCTAGAGCAAGGTGTGATGCAGCACAGCAGCAAGTCTTCCCTTAGTAACAAACCGAGGTTATCGAACTAGTAGGAGGAAGGAAACGTCTCAAAGGTGTTGCAAGCAACTTGGAAACCTGCACAACACAAACTCAAGACTTTGCCCTAACAAATAGTGAGGTTGTCAATCTCACCGGTTGCTGTAACAAAGGATTAACTGTATGGTGTGGAAGGTGATAGTGGTTTGCAGAAAGCAGTAACAGTGGAAGATGTATCAATGGTAAAGATTGGACCGGGGTCCATAGTTCACTAGAGGTGTTCTCCTTAGATAAACAAACATGGTATGCTGGATAAACAAATTATAGCAGGGCCATTGACATGACTGAGCAAGGCTTAACAATGCAATACTAGACATCAAGATCTTATGAGATTCGATTGGGCAATACAACAAGATACATAGACTGCCATCCAACTGCATCTATGACTAGAAGTCCACCTTTGGGTTATCATCCGAACGCCCTCCAGTATTAAGTTGCAAGCAACAGACAACTGCTTTAAGCAAAGTGTGTAAGGTAAAAAATCCACTTGTTCCATGAACAAGAGACCGTTATTTTCTCCCTAGTAGCAACAACACATCTACAACCTTAGAGATTTCTGTCACTTCCCTTAGATTAAATAGAGGCATGAACCCGCTATCGAGCATAAATAACCCCTCTTGGAGTCACTAGCAACTACTTGGCCAAGATAGCTACTAACAACGGAGAGCATGCAAGATCACAAACAACACAGACATGATAGAATCAATAAGACAAAACCATTAATCAATATGACATAGTAATCTCAATATCCATTGGATCCCCGCAAACACAACATGCATGATTAAAAATAGATGAGATCTTGATCATGAACGGAGCTCACAAGATCTAGACATGAAAGCACAAAGGAGGAGGTACAACCATCTAGCTACTACATAGACCCGTAGTCCAAGGTGGAACTACTCACGCTTCATACCGAAGGCTGGCATGATGAAGAAGAAGGCCTCCGGGATGATCTCCCCTTCGACAGGGTGCCGGGAAGATCTTCAGATCCCCCCGATATAGGGATGATGGTGGCGGCGGCTACAGACGGTTTCGTGGAATATTGATCGGGTACTTAGGATTTAGGCATCGGGGGCTTCTTATAGGCAAAGAGGCGAGGCTGGGAGGTGGCCAGGAGGCCCACACCCTGCCTAAGCGTGACTTAGGATGGGCCCACGCCTAGGGGGTGCGGCCGCCCTGTGGCTCCCTTCCATCTCTCCTCTGGACTCCGTGTTCTCCTAAGTGAAATATTTACTTTGGATTTTGTCCCATCCAATTCCGAGAATATTTCCTTACTAGCTTTTCTGGAACCAAAAACAGCATAAAACAGGCAACTGGCACTGTGGCAACTTGTTAATAGGTTAGTACCAGAAAACATATAAAAACACCTCAAAGTGTGGACAAAGCAAAGCAAAGTAGATACTAAACAAGCATGGAATATAAAAAATTATAGATACGTTTCCTACGTATAAAGTTCATACATAGTACATCAAATTTTGGCGAACTCCCGAATTTTAACTAGAATACTAAAAAAAATAGAAAGGGTCGATGTTGATGCCGCCGCTCACATGCCGAAGTTACGGTAGAACACCGTGTAATCCGGGTCCGCCTTGTCGTTGTCGTTCGATGGTTGCGGGGAGCGTGAGCTACCCTGGCCAGCATTGTCGTACCGCCATGACTGGGATGTGGGGTAGGCATCATCGTCATCGAGAACGATGAGCGGCACACCCTGGAGGCGAGCACACGGCGGCTGCGGGCGGCCTCGCGCTCGGCCTCCTCCTGGTGGTGCTGAACTCGGCGCGCCTCCTCGTGCTCCTAGTCGGCCCTAGACTAGGCGAGGGTGTCTGACTCTAGCATCGACGAGACGTCGTTGATGGAGCGCTCCATCATGATCTTCATCGCGAAGGCGTCCTCGTCACTAGGGAACGCCCAGTCCGCCGACTCAGGCTTCGGCAAAGATATTTTCCTAGTATGCAAGGTTGCCGAGGTCTTCGACGAGCTCTGGGTCCTCCAACATCGTGATGGTGGCCTGGATCTCCTCCACCATTTCGTCGTCCTACGGCATCGGTGGCACCGGGATGCCGTCGGCGCCAAGCTTTAAGTTGGGCGGGCACCGGAAGTCTGGCGGCACCATGTACCCGGCGTTGGGGAGCATCCGCGCCTCCTAGGGCGGGAGCGTATGCCAGCCGAAGCCGTTTGCCGCCGCAGGGTCGCAAGGGTACCTCTCGGCCATGGATTTCTTCGCACCGGAGTTTTAGTGCACGGTAGAGGGGGAGTGGAGAGGCTGAGAGTGTGTGTTGTGAGCCTACGAGGGTGCCAACTTTTATAGGCTGAAGTGGGCAGCGAAGGTGAGAGAGGTGTAGTGGCGTGGGCAGAAAAAAGGGAAACAACGGGAAGCCGAGGCGGCGCTGGCGCGCCATTACGGTGATGCGTGGCAGACGGGACGGGCAGTCATTGCCCGACGGTCCGTCATGGGAGCCGAGGCGAAGGGATGACGATGACTCGACTTCGAGTCGCTGATAGGGCAGGCCACACGTGTAGCCATTTTTTCTGCTGAATTCGCTTTGTTCGGCCTTCCTAGTGCATTCCCAGCGCCCGGGATCAGCCTGGGAACTCTAGACAAAAGTTGGGGCAAATCCGGACGAAACCGGCGTCTTAGAAACACGAATGGACCAATTTTCGACGTTTGGATGAAAAAAAACGTCCTGAGAAAGGCGTGCTGGGAACCCGAGCGGAGATGCTCTTAGAGCATCTCCAGAAGGCGTGCTATATGGACCGCACGCTAAAATAAACTGTCGGTATGCAGCGTGCGGAGCAAAAAACGTCCCTCCATCAGGCTCTATAAACCGCGCGATGCTGTAATTTTTTTTGGGCGTGGGTCGCTTTGCACTGTCCTGAGTGCTATACTTTGGGCTCTTGCTGCAGCGCGCTGTATCGCTCCGCTCACGCGAGAAGAAAACCCGCCTTGAAATTTTCACCTTTCCCCAACGCTAAATCCTCCCCTCCGCGCGGCCACCGGCGGAATTCTGGCGATGGGCGTGCCCTCTAGCACCCCTTCGACGCCTTCCTATTCCATTCCACATACCGCCGCCACCACCGCCTCCATCATGGGGCCGCCGAATTCCCCAAACCCTAGCGGAGCCGCCGACGCTGGCGGCAGCGCCGCCCGATCCTCTTTGTCCCGCCGCGCCCGACGGGGCACACTAGTGTTGCTGCCGCGCAGGCCGCCTGCAAGGCGCGACCGCCAACGAGGAGGAAGGTTCTCGGCAATAAGCACCCGTCGGCCGCGGTGGGTGCCGACAAGCCGACGCAAAAGAAGGTGAAGGCGTCCGTAGCTAGGCGCGTGCAATAGCCTCCGCCGCCAGATCCATCGAGCAATCCACCACCGCCGCCGCCATCCGCCGACCAAACTGGCACACACATGGTGTTCAATGAAATACCGGAGAGGTAAAAACATTTCTTTTGAATGATTTTTAGTTTTAGATGCATACAATGCCGCTGCCATCTGCCGACCAAACCGGCATGCAAGCCAATGTTGATACTATAAACCCAAGTGGCACAAATGATATAAATAGGGTAAGCAATTCTACTACTTTATTGATCATCTATTTGCACAGTTGTTGTTCTATATGACTCATCTATTCTCTTTTGTTTGCTTTTTAGAACTCTATGGCTCAAGGCTTCTTTAGAGATGTGGGAAAAAAGAACAAGAAAGGCAATCGGATTCTTGGCAAGCCATTCACCATGCATCATTGTTATGAAGTGCTTAGTGTAGGGTTTCGTAGCATGGAAAACAAAAATTTTCTACCGCATACAAACAAACAAGCCAAGATCTATCTACTAGATTGTAGCAACGAGTCGATAGAATAACTCACCCTCGAAGATTCCAAAGTGTTTAACGAGAGCGGATTCTCGTGGATGATGTAGTCGTACTCTTTCCGATCTCAAGATCGCGTAGACGATCCTTCCGGCGCTGCGTTCCGGCAGCGCTCCCGCAGTCGGTCACACGTTCGGTACTCAACGAAAACCTTCCTCTCCCTTGTTCCAGCAGGCAGTGGAGGTTGTAGCACTCTCCTCGCGATCCCGGCAGCAAAACGGCGTGGTACCGGAAGTAGAGGGGAGATCTCGCAGGGCTTCGCCTTAAGCCGGAGCGAGTATGGTGGAGTATGAGAGAGTCCCTCGATGATCTAGGGTTTAGACACGCCGAGGAGGGGCTAGTGCTGGCGGCTAGGGTTTCACCTAGGCGGCGGCGAGTGCCCTAGGGCCGGCGGCGGCTTGGTACTAGGGTTTGGAGGAGAGGATCTTGTGTGTCTAGGAGGGAGCCCTGCCCCTCCTTATATAGGTGGAGGGGCCGGCCGGCCAAGGGGAGGGAGAGGAGTCCCTCCCCAACTCGGCTTGGAGGGTGCGCCACCGGTTGGAGGAGGGAACTCCTCCCCAACTCGGTTTCCCCTTCCTCCTCTTTTCCTCTTTCCAAATTTAGCCGTTTGACTTTTCAAACTAGCTATTTGACTTTTCAAACTAGGATTTGAATTAATCCTTTATTTGGTTCAGCGATGACACTTAGTACATGATGCAATCATACCAACTTGATACAACACATTCATGTACCCTTCCCCTCCGAAGTGCCGGACATTCCGGAACATTCTAGAACATTCCCGATGAAAACACCGGAACCATTCCCCAACTCCGAAACGGGACTTTCCTTATATGAATCTTATTCTCCGGACCATTCCGGATCTCCTCGTGATATCACGAATCCCATTCGAGACTCCGAACAACATTCGGTCTCCTTCTCATCATTCCATAACTACTCAAACAACGTCGAATCCTTAAGTGTGTCTCCCTACGGTTCGCGAATTATGCAGACATGATCGAGACACTTCTCCGAACAATAACCAATAGAGGAATCTAGAAATTCATATGGCTCCCACATATTTCTACGATTACTTTGCGATCGAATGAACCACTTACATACGATATCAATTTCCCTTTGTCTCACGATAGTTTACTTATCCGAGGTTATGATCGTCGGTATCTCTGCATACCTAGTTCAACCTCGTTACCGATAAGTACTCTTTTCTCGTTCCCGTGATATGTGATCCCTTGTGAGCCAGTCACATGCTTGCAAGCTAATTGGATGACATTTCACCGAGAGGGCCCAGAGTATATCTATCCGTCATATGGATGGACAAATCCCACTCTTGATCCTTGTGTTTCAACCAATACTTTCCGAACACTCAATGCCACCTTTATAGCCACCCAGTTACGGTGTGGTGTTTGATGTCATCAAAGCATCCATCCGGTAAAGGTGATATGCATGATCTCATGGTCGAAGGAATCAGATTACTATGTATCAGAAAGCATATAGCAATTGAACTATTAAAATGACTTGATCTTTATGCTACGCTTATCTATAGGAGTATGTCCATCATATCATTCTCCTAACGATATGATCTTGTTGTTAATAACATCTCAACGTTCATGATAGGGAAACCACAATCATCCATTAACCAACAAGCTAGTATTATATAGAGGCTTTACTAGGGACTTCAAATTAAGTTTACAAATCACACAAGTATCAATGTTTCCTTGTTAATACTATTATAGCATGAATGTAAACATTTATCATAAACACAAAGATATAATAATAACTACATTTATTATTGCCTCTAGGGCATATCTCCAATAGTCTCCCACTTGCACTAGAGTCATCTAATCTAGATTACATGGTAATATACCGAACACCCATGGCAGTTTGGTGCTGGTCATGTTTTGCCCTCGGGAGAGGTTTAGTCAACGGATCCGCCACATTCAGATCTGTGTGTACTTTGCAAATCTTTATATCCCCATCTTGGATATGTTCTCGAATAGCGTGAAAACGTAGCTTGATATGCTTCAGCTTCTTGTGTGACCTTGGTTGTTGCGCATTGGCTATGGCGCCCATGTTATCACAGTAGATAGACATTGAGTCCAGCGCACTAGGAACCACACCTAGCTCTGTAATGAACTCTTTCATCCATATCGCTTCTTGTGAAGCCTCCGAAGCAGCCATGTATTCCGATTCAGTTGAAGATCTCGCCACAACGCTTTGCTTTGCACTCCTCCAGCTAACTGCTGCACCATTCAAAATATATACGTATCCAGATTGTGATTTAGAATCATCCGGATCGGTGTTCCAACTAGCATCGGTGTAACCATTAACAACGAGCTGTTCATCACCTCCATAAGAAATAACCATATCCTTAGTTCTTCTCAAGTACTTAAGGATGTTTTTGACCGCTGTCCAATGATCCACTCCTGGATCACTTTGATATCTGCTAGTTAAACTAACAGCATATGCAATGTCGGGTCTAGTACATAGCATAGCATACATTAGAGATCCTATGGCTGAGGCATAGGGAGTCTTACTCATCCTTTCTCTATCTTCTGCTGATGTCGGACTTTGAGTTTTACTCAAGGTCGTATTGGGCAACATGGGCAAGAACACTTTCTTGCTATCTTCCATTCCAAACCTCTTTAGAACTTTGTCCAAATATTTACTTTGTGACAATGATATTTGGCGTTTCGATCTATCTCTATAAATCTTTATGCCTAATATGTAAGCTGCTTCGCCAAGATCCTTCATTGAAAAACTATTATTCAAATATTCCTTGACACTATTAAGAAGGTCTATATCATTCCCAATCAATAATATGTCATCCACATATAGTATTAAGAATGCTACAGAGCTACCACTCACTTTCTTGTAAATACAAGCTTCTCCATAAGTTTGTATAAAACCAAAACTTTTGATCACCTTATCAAAATGTTGATTCCAACTTCGGGATGCTTGCTTCAATCCATAGATGGACCGTTGAAGTTTGCATACCTTGTTAGCATATTTAGGATCAACAAAACCTTTGGGTTGCATCATATACAACTCTTCATCAATGTCTCCATTGAGAAATGCTGTTTTGACATCCATCTGCCATATCTCATAATCGTGATATGCAGCGATTGCTAACATAATCCTCACAGACTTTAGCTTCGCTACTGGTGAGAAAGTCTCATCGTAGTCAACTCCTTGAATTTGTCGAAATCCTTTTGCGACAAGTCGAGCTTTATAGACAGTAACATTACCATCAGCATCTGTTTTCTTCTTGAAGATCCATTTGTTCTCGACAGCCTTCCGGCCATCCGGTAAGTCCACCAAAGTCCATACTTGGTTTTCGTACATGGATCCAATCTCGGATTTCATGGCTTCTTGCCATTTATTGGAATCTGGGCTCATCATCGCTTCCTCATATGTCTCAGGGTCATCGGTGTTGTCCACCAACATGATACTCATAACGGGATCATACCAATCTGGAGTGGTACGAGTTCTCGTTGACCTGCGAGGTTCTGTAGCAACTTCAACCGAAGTTTCATGATCATTATCATTAGCTTCCTCTCTTATTGGTGCAGGCACCACAGGAACTTCTTCCGGCGCTGCGCTACTCGCAATTTCGAGAGAAGGTTCGACAACCTCGTCGAGTTCTACTTTCCTTCCAGTCACTTCTTTCGAGAGAAATTCCTTCTCTAGAAAGGATCCATTCTTGGCAACAAAGATTTTGCCTTCGGATCTATGATAGAAGGTATACCCAATAGTTTCCTTCGGGTATCCTATGAAGACGCATTTTTCTGCTTTGGGTTCAAGCTTGTCCGGCTGTAACTTCTTTACATAGGCTTCGCACCCCCAAACTTTAAGGAACGACAATCTAGGTTTCTTCCCAAACCATAATTCATACGGTGTCGTTTCAACGGATTTAGACGGTGCCCTATTTAAAGTGAATGCGGCTGTTTCTAATGCATAACCCCAAAATGATAGCAGTAAATCTGTAAGTGACATCATAGAACGAACCATATCTAAGAGAGTTCGATTACGACGTTCGGACACACCATTACGCTGTGGTGTTCCCGGCGGTGTCAACTGCGAAAGTATTCCGCATTTCTTCAAATGCTCGCCAAACTCGTAACTTAGATATTCACCTCCACGATCAGAACGTAGAAATTTAATCTTCTTGTTACGTTGATTCTCTACCTCACTTTGAAATTCCTTAAACTTCTCGAAAGTTTCGGACTTATGTTTCATGAAATAGATATACCCATATCTACTCAAGTCATCCGTGAAGGTAAGAACATAACGATAACCACCACGCGATGCTACACTCATTGGACCACACACATCGGTATGTATGATTTCCAACAAGTCCGTAGCTCGCTCCATCATACCAGAAAATGGAGTCTTAGTCATTTTACCCATCAGACATGCTTCGCATCTATCAAGTGATTCGAAATCAAGTGATTCAAGAAGTCCATCGGAATGGAGTTTCTTCATACGCTTCACTCCAATGTGACCAAGACGACAGTGCCACATATAGGTCGAGTTATCGCTCGATTTCAAACGTTTAGCCTCAATGTTATTGATATGTGTATTTCCACTATCGAGATTCAATAAGAATAGACCATCTATCAAAGGTGCATGTGCATAAAACATATTACTCATATAAATCGAACAACCATTATTCTCGGACTTAAACAAGTAACCGTCTCGCAATAAACAAGATCCCGATATAATGTTCATGCTTAACGCATGCACCAAATAACAATTATTTAAGTATAAAACTAATACCGATGGTAGATGAAGGGGTAGCGTGCCGACCGCGATCACATCAACCTTTGATCCGTTTCCAACGCGCATTGTCACCTCGTTCTTCGCTAGCTTCCGTTTATTCTGCAGCACCTGTTTCGAGTTACAAATATGAGCATCGGAACCAGTATCAAATACCCAGGCACTACTACGAGTACTAGTGAGATACACATCAATAACATGTATATCAGATATACCTTTCTTCTTGATGTTGCCATTCTTCAAATCCGCCAAGTACTTTGGGCAATTACGCTTCCAGTGACCTTCTCCCTTGCAGTAAAAGCACTCAGTATCAGGCTTAGGTCCATCCTTGGTCTTCTTCGTCGGCGTGGTAACTTTCTTACCACCCTTCTTGAAGTGTCCCTTCTGCTTAGACTTGCCTTTCTTGAATTTGGTGGTCTTATTGACCAACAACACTTGGTGCTCTTTCTTGATCTCCACTTCTGCAGACTTCAACATGGCAAAGAGTTCTGGCAACGTCTTGTTCATGTTTTGCATGTTGTAGTTCATCACAAAGTTCTTGTAACTTGGTGGTAGTGATTGGAGGACACGGTAAATCCCCAAAGCATTAGGAATCACAATACCCAAGCTTTGAAGTTTGTTTGCGTGCCCAGACATCTTAAGCACATGCTCGCTGACGGAGCTGCCCTCTTCCATCTTGCAGCTAAAGAACTTTTCAGAAGCCTCATAGCTTTCAATTGCCGCATGAGTCTCAAAGATCAATTTGAGATCCTCGACAATATCATATGGGTCTGAATTCTCAAACCTTTTCTGAAGCTCCGATTCTAAACCATACAAGATAGCACACTGAACTATGGAGTACTGAGTCTTTCGAGTGAGGTAAACATTCTTTACTTCATCGGAAGCATCAGCTCCAGGTGGGTCACCCAGCGGTGCATCCAGCACATAGGTCAAATTACCAGCTGTGAGGACAATCCTCAAATTGCGGAACCAATCCGCGAAGTTGCTTCCATTGTTTTTCAACTTTACTTTCTCTAGGAACGCATTAAAATTGATGGTAGGGGCTGCCATTGATCTACAACATATTTGCAATAGTTTAGACTAAGTTTATGACAAATTGAGTTCAAATTAATAATAAAATTAATCTAGGTGAACTCCCACTCAAAACTATATCCCTCACATTGTTTTAGTGATCACACGAACCAAATCCACCACATCAACACCGATCATCACGAGAATTGATATAGTTTCAATGGCGAACAATCGACATGTTCATCATATCTACTATATGATTCATGCTTTACCTTTCGGTGATCCGTGTTCCGAGACCATGTCTGTACATGCTAGGCTCGTCAAGATCAAACCTTAGTTTCCGCATGAGCAAATCTAGCTTGCTCACGTTGTATACACTTGCGGAATCTAACACACCCGATCATCACGTGGTGCTTCGAAACAACAAGCTTTAGCAACGGTGCTAACTAAGGGTGAACACTTTATGACTTGAAATTCATGTGCACGAGGGATCATCTTATAATGCTACCGTTGTCTACTAAGCAATACAAGATGCATAAAGGATTAACATCACATGCAATTCATAATATGTGATATGATATGGCCTTTCTTCTTTGTGCTTCCGATCTCCATCTTCTAGCACGAACATGATCTTCATCATCACCGGCATTGCATCAAGGTCAATGACGCTTCTCCATGGTTGTCGTCCACCGGCTTCAACTATTACAACTACTTTGAATAGACAAGCGGGTCTTAACATAAATTAAAGACAACCATATGGCTCCTGCCGGTTGCCAACTTACAATAAGGAACATTGCATACATCAAATATAATCACAATCATGGCCATATCACATCACAGCACACCCCTGCAAAACAAAGTTTAGACGCCTATACTTTCTTTGCATGTTTTACGTGGTTTGGGGCTTTCAATAAGTGTCGTTCTAACTTACGAACATGAACCACAACATTGATACTAGTATTGTTAATCACCCGTTGTAAATTGGATCTTAACTATGCTAGGAGAAACAGGCACCCGCAAAGCCACTTATGCAATACAAGTTGCATGTCAAGCGTGGAGCAAGTCTCATGAACGATGTCATGTAAGGTTAGCCTGGGCCGCTTCATCCCAACATCCCGCAAGATGCAAAGTACACAAGAAGCAATCGACAATAAAAGCATCAACGCCCACAATGACCATTGTGTTCTACTCGTGCAACAGATCTACATATAGATACGGCTCTGATACCACTGTAGGGTTTCGTAGCATGGAAAACAAAAAATTTCTACCGCATACAAACAAACAAGCCAAGATCTATCTACTAGATTGTAGCAACGAGTCGATAGAATAACTCATCCTCGAAGATTCCAAAGTGTTTAACGAGAGCGGATTCTCGTGGATGATGTAGTCGTACTCTTTCCGATCTCAAGATCGCGTAGACGATCCTTCCGGCGCTGCGTTCCGGCAACGCTCCCGCAGTCGGTCACACGTTCGGTACTCGACGAAGACCTTCCTCTCCCTTGTTCCAGCAGGCAGCGGAGGTTGTAGCACTCTCCTCGCGATCCCGACAGCACAACGGCGTGGTACCGGAAGTAGAGGGGAGATCTCGCAGGGCTTCGCCTTAAGCCGGAGCGAGTATGGTGGAGTATGAGAGAGTCCCTCGACGATCTAGGGTTTAGACACGCCGAGGAGGGGCTAGTGCTGGCGGCTAGGGTTTCACCTAGGCGGCGGCGGCGAGTGCCCTAGGGCCGGCGGTGGCTTGGAGGCGGCGGCGGCTTGGTATTAGGGTTTGGAGGAGAGGATCTTGTGTGTCTAGGAGGGAGCCCTGCCCCTCCTTATATAGGTGGAGGGGCTGGCCGGCCAAGGGGAGGGAGAGGAGTCCCTCCCCAACTCGGCTTGGAGGGTGCGCCGCCGGTTGGAGGAGGGAACTCCTCCCCAACTCGGTTTCCCCTTCCTCCTCTTTTCCTCTTTCCAAATTTAGCCGTTTGACTTTTCAAACTAGCTATTTGACTTTTCAAACTAGGATTTGAATTAATCCTTTATTTGGTTCAGCGATGACACTTAGTATATGATGCAATCATACCAACTTGATACAACACATTCATGTACCCTTCCCCTCCGGAGTGCCGGACATTCCGGAACATTCTAGAACATTCCCGATGAAAACACCGGAACCATTCCCCAACTCCGAAACGGGACTTTCCTTATATGAATCTTATTCTCCGGACCATTCCGGATCTCCTCGTGATATCACGAATCCCATTCGAGACTCCGAACAACATTCGGTCTCCTTCTCATCATTCCATAACTACTCAAACAACGTCGAATCCTTAAGTGTGTCTCCCTACGGTTCGCGAATTATGCAGACATGATCGAGACACTTCTCCGAACAATAACCAATAGAGGAATCTGGAAATTCATATGGCTCCCACATATTTCTACGATTACTTTGCGATCGAATGAACCACTTACACACGATATCAATTTCCCTTTGTCTCACGATAGTTTACTTATCCGAGGTTATGATCGTCGGTATCTCTGCATACCTAGTTCAACCTCGTTACCGATAAGTACTCTTTTATCGTTCCCGTGATATGTGATCCCTTGTGAGCCAGTCACATGCTTGCAAGCTAATTGGATGACATTTCACCGAGAGGGCCCAGAGTATATCTATCCGTCATATGGATGGACAAATCCCACTCTTGATCCATGTGTTTCAACCAATACTTTTCGAACACTCAATGCCACCTTTATAGCCACCCAGTTACGGTGTGGTGTTTGATGTCATCAAAGCATCCATCCGGTAAAGGTGATATGCATGATCTCATGGTCGAAGGAATCAGATTACTATGTATCAGAAAGCATATAGCAATTGAACTATTAAAATTACTTGATCTTTATGCTACGCTTATCTATAGGAGTATGTCCATCATATCATTCTCCTAACGATATGATCTTGTTGTTAATAACATCTCAATGTTCATGATAGGGAAACCACAATCATCCATTAACCAACAAGCTAGTATTATATAGAGGCTTTACTAGGGACTTCAAATTAAGTTTACAAATCACACAAGTATCAATGTTTCCTTGTTAATACTATTATAGCATGAATGTAAACATTTATCATAAACACAAAGATATAATAATAACTACATTTATTATTGCCTCTAGGGCATATCTCCAACACTTAGGAATGAAGAAAAGTGGAAGACCCGTGGAAAATTGGATGCGTCAACCATTGCCGCCAATACAACCGGTGATGCAACAATCATCGATGATGATGGCTCAAGTGACGAAGGCAAGAAGAGAAGCTCCACTCCTCACTTGGTTACCAACACAATGAGGAATGTGCTTAGTAGGAAGGCCGCCAAAGAGATGAAGGGAAAGAAGGCCGGAGATGATGATATAGAGATTGCTATGGATAGGATTACAAAAGCAAGGTTGCAATCAAATGAAGATAGGAAGGTGGCAAGAAACTTGGAGAAAGAGGCTATGGAGGCTCGAAGAGCCGCTTTGGAGGAGAGGCTTGCTGCCAACGAGGAGAGGAAGTTGGCATTGGAGGAGAAAAAGCTCGCCAATGAGGAGCACCTACGCCTAGTGGAGGAAGAGAGGAAGCTCTTCTTGATGGACACTTCCAACTTGGATGAGAGGCAAAAGTAGTACATCAACCTTGCTCGCGACGAAGCGTTAGCAAAAAAAGAATGTTGTTGGCCAACATGAATACGCCCACGACCGACATGTTTGGAGGAGGCACGGCCATGTTTGGAGGAGGCATGGGAGGCATGACGGACGACATGGGAGGCATGGCCGGCATGGGAGGACCAAGCTATGGAGGAGTCTTCGGAGGTACCATGAGCACCGGTGAGTGGTGTCTATGGAGCCATGGGAGCACCACTGGAAGGATTCGTGGCCTCTATGGATCCTTCTATTCCTCCATCAAGCCAAGGTGTCCATGAAGAAGAAGAATAAGCAAAAGATGACAATAAGTTGGAGAATGAGGAGGAAGTATGAGATTCTCTCTTGCATTTGTGATATGCAAATGCAATGGCACTTTGCGTCCATTTAATATGTTGTGTGTGTTTGTTAAACTATGTGATAATATTTAAACTATGATAGGTCATTTGGTTGATGATTTATTTGAGCATTTGATCTTGTTGCAAGCATAGCGCTGTGTTGAATGTTGTTTCCAGCACTGCTGCGCGCTGTAAATTGGAGTGCCCGCGAAGGACCCTTTTTTGCCGCGCTTGCATTGTACTTTAGCGCCTTCGGCGAAGGAAAACAGTGTGCAACGCATTCTAAAATTATACAGCACAGACGTAGCGACATTTGCAACGCCAAAATATAGCGCGTCTTCTAAAGATGTTCTTAGCTGCAATTGTGTACACCCGGTGTACCGATAGGCTCCGGCACCAGATTTGCTCTCCTCTGCTCTGGTGCATCGATTCGATACTCCCCATGAGCTATCACTGACAACGACGACCTACCAAATCCTTCCCAACGGCTCACCGTAGACCAGGTGCAGCCGCGCTTAACCTACCCCATCATCCCCACCTTTCCATTTCCCCGCAATCACTCGCACCGACCCGCTCTGGCAGAAAGCCAATGCACACCGCACGCTCGCGCGCACAGAGGCACACCGGACCGGAGGAGTGGGAAAGAGGAGAGCGGACAAAAAAGCCTGGGAGAAAAAAATCACGGCACCTCCCGAAAAGGGGAAAAGAGAGGAGAACGAGGCTAGGGTTCCGTCGAATTCCGTGATGGACGCCGGCGATGTGTGGGGCCGCTCCTCCTCCTCGTCCTCCTCCGCCGCCGCGAGGCGCCTGCAGTCCCGCTACGGTACGGTCGATCGGCTGATTTCGCCGTGGGCCGTATTTGGCTTTTGATTAGCTTCCGATTCGACGTCGTTTTGGGGTTGATGACGCGTGCGTGATGGCTTTGGCTGGTTCCCCAGATCTGTACATGGGGTTCGACGACGCGGACGCCGGGCGGGAGGAGGTGGAGGCGCGCGGGGCGGAGGCATACAACTGCCCCTTCTGCGGCGAGGATTTCGATTTCGTCGGGCTGTGCTGCCACATCGACGACGAGCACGCCGTCGAGGCCAAGCGTGGGGTACGTCGTCTCGCCCCTATCCTATATGATTCACGCCCATGTGATTCGCTCGGTTGGGTTCTGTTTGAACCTGTAATAAGATTACAATTTAGCCTAAATGCGACATTTGACGCCTGTCTAGCTGAAGTATTTTAGGATTTGTCAAGGCCGGAGGCCAGAAATGTTGATAATTAATAATGTGGTTGCGTGGAATTCACATGTTTAGTGGTTCCAATTATTCGTTTTTGTTGTAGTTTAGATATCAAGTAGGTTTATTGCTGTGGATTGCTAGGAAGATGTCACCTTTGAACGCTCTTCTAGGGATTTTATCTGTTTCTGAGGTATTTGTGGCTGAAAATTTAGAAAGCAAGTTCCTTTTAGCGTGATTGCTTTGGAAGTTTAGAAACAAAGTTATTGGGATGTGACCTTTTTATGGTCTCGCACTCTCGCTGGTTGGAATTATTGGATTGGGGTTGTCCTTGGGAGTTATGTGTTGGACATTTAATACTCCTTTCGTCCAGCATTAACTTACTCACATTTGTCTAGATTTACATGCATGTAGACATGTTTTAGTGTGTAGATACATGCAGTTCTAGACAAATGTGAGTCTGTTAATTTCGGACGGAGGGAATACTTATGCTTGTTGTGAGTACAATGGTTTTGATGTTGGAATTTCCTATTGTTTTCTTTGGTTTTGCGATGTTGTTCCTTACCCTCTTTGGGTTATAATTGTATTAATAATGATGGAAAGAGCTGGTTAGCTGAGTTACTTATGTTACTGCTTGTCAGTACAATTGGTTTTACAAAAAAAAATAGATGTACAAATTTCAGTTTCTTGTAGTCTCGGGGCCTCCGAGACGACGTGTATTTCCGCTTCTTCAGTTTGGATCCCAAACTTTCATTAATTTTCTTCTTAAGAATTCAAATTGTAAGTCCTTTAAACTGTAATAGCGTCACCCTTATTTTCAAAGTAGGGTCTACATTGTTAAGTTTTGTGTTGTTTGAGGTATAGCTGCTACCTGCTATGCAGGGCATGTTTGTTCAGTGTGTAGCTAAGAGTTCAGACCTATGGTTCTTGCATATTTCATTGGGTGAAAGTTGTGTCACGCTGATTATTTTGTGGTGACGTTGGAGTGGAGTTGTCTATAGAAGGAAAGGGGTGTTGCTTGATATTTGAGAGTTAGTTGCTTCTTTTATTATTACACGTAGAATATACTTAACTGTGTTGGTTGCTGGGTTACCTTCAGTGTACTTGGATTACCAAAATCCTAGAGATGTAGCTAAACATAATTTGTTTTTCACTTACATTAGTCATGTTTGGCAGTTCAGTTGCTTCTTTTCTTTCCCATAGGGACTTGATGTAAACAGTGTTACCATGCTTAGTGTCCCTGTCTGATTTTTTTTTTCATGAATTGCCCTTTCAGGTATGCCCCATCTGTGCTGGAAGGGTTGGGATGGACTTGATAGGCCACCTGACGATGCAGCATGGAAGTTACTTCAAGATATCCTTTTTCTTCTTCTCACTGTAGTTCTTTAATCGAGCACATATGACCTTACTATTTAACATTTTGCAATATGTTCTCTTCAAAATACATGCTTTTCTTAGGAACACGACTTATTCATTGCTTTCCTTAATGAAGAACACATGCAACGCAGGCGCAGAGTCCGAAAAGTATCTTCTGGGTCCCATTCTTTGCTCTCTTTGCTGAGAAAGGATTTAAGAGATGGCAGTTTGCAATCCTTTCTTGGTGGATCATCATATGTATCTAATACCCCCGCTGCTGCCCCAGATCCATTTTTGTCATCTTTAATTTGTAGTTTGCCTGTGGCTGAACAGTCGAAAGATTTTCATTCCGACTCTTCTGACAAAACATTTTTGCTAAATAAATTCCCAGATGAAAAGCCTGTAGAGAGGTATGTCACCTCAAGCTTTCTTCTTTCTGCCGCCTCACTCCACTCTCTCTTTGCCACGATACTACTGTATCTGGTCAGTGGATGATAGCTTTCTGCATTCTATTTTTTTGCCCGGTCCTTTTGCACAGTACACTTTTCTGCTCTCAAAGCATGAACAAAAATTGCAAAGGCTTCCATTTAGTTACTATTATCCTTGTTATTGATTATGTAGTAGGTTGTCCTCCATGGTTATGTGGTTTACCTTTTTGACGGATTACTTACTCCCTTTTTTGCTGTTAAGATGTGCTTTATTTTGATTGCATTCTTAAATCTGTTTTGCCCCAGTTGATTTGGAAGCAAGTAGGTTTAACTAATCATGTTTTTTTTACCTAGGTTTAATGTAAGTTGAAACTTTGAATTGTAGGTTTTGCTGTAATTTAACAATAATAATTCTTCGAAGTCTTTGATTGAATATCTGTGGTCAATTTACAGAGCTGAGACATCTCTGTCGGAGAAGGATCAGAAAGAGAGGGCCCAGAGGAGTTCATTTGCCCGTGGGATTGTTCTCTCCACTATATTCGATGATGATAGCTTGTAAGCGAAATCCATCTTTACAGTGGTTGCATGACATTGTCAAGGGCGCGCAACACAAGGGAATATTATTTGCATCGCTGCAACCTTGTTCATGCTGCCACTGCTGCTTGCATTCCTTCACGACCAGGATGAGGCCCATCAAGTTATGTATGTATTGGTGCATGTTTCTCTCTGCATTGCGCAGATCTCAACATGATAGCGGTGGAAGGTCTTGTAGCTCTCCACATGGAATAAACGAGGACACTATCCTTATAGTGACATTGTGCATATAGGAAGATGCTACTCGCCTACTCGCCATGTATTAGGCATTCTGTTTCATCAATGTAATAACATGATGTGCTTGTATACGCCCATGTCATTCTATTCATATGTAAACTCATGTATTCCATATTTATTATGACTGGTACAATTGAGTAAAAAGAGATAAGTTTGTTCTTATTGGTGTTTGAGATGTACGTATGAATTTCACAGCAAACAGTTTGTGTACAAACTGAACGAAATTTCTCCCATTCAATCATGGACTTGTTTTTGCATTGCCAGTTTTGACCGGTTAGTTAAATCCATCATATGTTGTGAATTGCTTGACTGCTTGTTGCTGGGTTTTAACGGTTCCTTTTGCATCAGCTGATCGAATTGCTAGAGTCTAGAACGTTGCAGTTAAGAACTGTGGTAACTGGTCACTGAATTTGTAGCCATGCGAACCTGAATGAGCCATCATTAAATGACGAGTTCCTCCATACATGATTTATTTGAACCTATATACTAAAAAATATCTACATACATCTCTTTTACAAACTTAAAACATCTTGTATTTCTAAACCGAGAAACTGGTATCAAGCAACGAGTTCCTCCATACTAGTACATGATTTGTAGTATCAAAAGACAATCGCTCGTTCATAGTAAAAATAATAATTCAATAATACATGCATGGCTTATAAAACTTCAAACTAGCACACGAGTAGCATATATGACCTAATAAATAAAACTGAAAGAAAAAAATCTATTCGACCGTAGGTGCGCAGCTAGCCCACAGAAAACGCTAGCTTCTTGGACTCTTCTTCTTCTTCTTCTTCTTCTTCTTCTTCTTCTTCTTCTTCTTCTTCTTCAGTTGGATAGCTTGTTGACGAACCTCTTCTTAGGCCTGAGCTGGTTGCTGTGTCCGCACTTCTTCTTGCGGCAGTTGGTGGCCCTGGCGGGCAGCCTCGCGTAGCACTTGCGGCAGACCATCTTCTTCTCCCGGTACTTGAGCGAGCTGCAGCAGGCTGGGCTCCTGGATGATGTAGCTGCCCCTGGTGCCGCTACATCATCAAGTGACGAGTTCCTCCATACTACTACTCGCTCTGTCCAAGAATAGATGTTTTGGGTTTTTCAAATTTTGAATGAATCTATATACTAAATAGTGTCTAGATTTATTCAATTAAATTTGAGACATCTATTTTAGGACGGAGGGAGTACATGATTTGAGTATCAAAAGACAATCACTCGTTCATATAGTAAAAAAAAAGATTCAATAATACTCCCTCCGTTTAGAAATATAAGATGTGTCTAGATTCATTTAAACCTATACACTAAAACATGTGATATATCTTCTTTACAAAGCTAAAACATTTTATATTTCTAAACGGAGAGAGTACATGCATGGCTTATACTAAAACTTCAAACTAGCACACTAGTAGTATATATGACCTAATAAATAAAACGAAAGAGAGAAAAAAAATCTATTCGACCGTGCGTGCGCAGCTAGCCCACAGGAAACGCTAGCTTCTTGGACCCGATGATGATTCTTCTTCTTCAGTTGGATAGCTTGTTGACGAACCTCTTCTTAGGCCTGAGCTGGTTGCTGTGTCCGCACTTCTTCTTGCGGCAGTTGGTGGCCCTGGCGGGCAGCCTCGCGTAGCACTTGCGGCAGACCATCTTCTTCTCCCGATACTTGAGCACGAGCTGCAGCAGGCTGGGCTCCTGGATGATGTAGCTGCCTCTGGTGCCGCCACGGAGGCGGAGCACCAGGTGCAGCGTCGACTCCTTCTGGATGTTGTAGTCCGCCAGGGTGCGCCCCTCCTCCAGCTGCTTTCCCGCGAAGATCAGCCGCTGCTGCTCCGGCGGGATGCCTGTATATATACGCATAGTTCAGCCAATAATATCGCAGTATATATCGTCAGTTAGCAACAGCGCCAAGTTACAGTGGCCGTCCATGGCCGATTAGAGATTCCGAGTAGTAGGACATGAAGAGATCGATGCGATGGTAATTGGTACGTACCTTCCTTGTCTTGGATCTTGGCCTTGACATTGTCGACGGTGTCGCTGCTCTCCTTCTGTGTAGGGGATGACGGACGGGAGAGGAAACACGCCCGCTACGAAAGCCCCACGTAACGTCGAGTAATTTTCTTGTGCGAGCCAAGGAGACCACATTATTTTTTAAATTTTTCTCGTAACCGGTTAGGCAACCGATCAGGAGTCCATGACAAGTGTTTCGATTTGATTCAGTTCAAATCAACGGACCGATGATATACGACAGTACTAGTACGTTACTATAATTAACCATCCGATCCAGTGGGGATAATATTAGGGACCAGGTGAGCCGAGACTTGCTATCTTTCGTTATAACTCTACCTTGACCCTCACGCTTTAGGTTCCGCAGGAATTCTCCCAGGTGAGCCGACACTTGCTATTTTTGGACGAAGGAAGTATATATGATGTATCCTTTATGAATGTGAATCGATCTGTTTATGCCAGCCAAATGCTACTCTATAACTATGTAGTTTTAAAGGTGTTTTTTGAGCTTGTCGTCAAGCGTGCGGGTCGATTAAGACATGATTTGTGTCTACTTCACGCGGATATACTTGTTGACCGTCTTGAGCATCAAACTAGAAACAGCATGGACATGTGACTAAAGTTAATTTCTAATCCACATCCATCACCAAGTGAATGATCCGATTGGTGATCCATCAAGCAACATTATCTCTCAATGTGCCGATCACTAATAGAAAAAAGCTTATCCGTGGTGCACCACCTATGCACCACTAAACCCGTGCTATGGGTAAAAAGTTAGCAGCTGGTGCGCCAGGGTAGTAAAAGTTAGCTGTAGCGCACCACCTAGCGCGCCACAAGTAGGGGTTATCGGTGCATCACGAGTACATTTTTTATTTTTATTTACAAAAAACACCCTAAATTTGAAAAACAAAAGCAATCAAGTCACTCACTCGCCGCGTCGCTTCGTCGGAGCTCAGGCGTGGAGGCGTGGCCGGGACCACAACCTACAACCGCAGGTAGGTGCGGAAGGCCGTGGCCACGCCGGTCCTCGTTATTGGAGATATGCCCTAGAGACAATAATAAAAGTGGTTATTATTATATCTTTGTGTTTATGATAAATGTTTACATTCATGCTATAACAGTATTAAACCGGAAACATTAATATTTGTGTAATTTGTAAACTAAATTAGAGTCCCTAGTAAAGCCTCTTTGTAATACTAGCTTGTTGGTTAATGGATGATCGTGGTTTTCCGATCATGAACATTGAGATGTTGTTAACAACAAGATCATATCATTAGAAGAATGGTATGATGGACATACTCCTATAGATAAGCGTAGCATTAAGATCAAGTCATTTCAATAGTTTATTTGCTATAAGCTTTCTGATACATAGTAACCTAATTCCTACGACCATGAGATCATGCTAATCACCATCACCGAAAGGATGCTTTGATGACATCAAACACCACACCGTAACTGGGTGGCTATAAAGGTGGCATTAAGTGTTCAGAAAGTATGTGTTGAGGCACATGGATCAAGCGTGAGATTTGTCCATCCATATGACGGATAGATATACTCTGGGCCCTCTCGGTGGAATGTCATCCAATTGGCTTACAAGCATGTGACTGGCTCACAAGGGATCACATATCACGGGAACGAGAAAAGAGTACTTATCGGTAACGAGGTTGGACTAGGTATGCAGAGATACCGACGATCAAAACCTCGGATAAGTAAACTATCGCGAGACAAAGGGAAATTGGTATCGTATATAAGTGGTTCATTCGATCGCAAAGTAATTGTAGAAATATGTGGGAGCCATATGAATTTCCAGATTCCTCTATTGGTTATTGATCGGAGAAGTGTCTCGGTCATGTACGCATAATTCACGAACCGTAGGGAGACACACTTAAGGATTCGATGTTGTTTAGTAGATATGGAATGTTAATAGGGATACCGAATGTTGTTCGGAGCCTCGGATGGGATCCGGTATATCACGAGGAGATCCGGAATGGTCCAGAGAATAAGATTCATATAAGGAAAGTCCGATTCCGGAGTTCGGGAAAGATTCCGATGTTTTCATCGGAGAGGTTCTAGAAGGTTCACCGGACCGGAAGGGAAATGGACCATGAATATGTCATGGATAAGTGGAATGATTGGATCATATCCTAGGTCACTTGGTTTGGGCATTTGCAAGAGAGAATTAAAGCTCTAAATTGAAAGTCAAACGGGAAGTTTGAAAAGTCAAACTGGAACAATGGTTTCCTAGTGGAAGAAGGAAAAAGTCCTTCTCTCAATCCAACTTGGGTTTGGGTTTGGATTCAAACCCACCCCTCCCAAGGCTGCCCTCCCTCTCATAAATAGAGGGGAAGGGTGTTGGAGATATGCCCAAGAGGCAATAATAAAGTGGTTATTATCATATCTTCATACTTATGATAAATGTTTACATACCATGCTATAATTGTATTAACCGGAAACATTAATACTTGTGTGATTTGTAAACATAAAAGAGTCCCTAGTAAAGCCTCTTGTTAAACTAGCTTGTTGGTTAATATATGATCATGGTTTCCTGATCATGAACATAGAGATGTTATTAACAACAGGGTCATATCATTAGGAGAATGATGTGATGGACATACTCCTATAGTTAAGCGTAGCATAAAGATCAAGTCATTTAATATAGTTCATTTGCTATAAGCTTTCTGATACATAGTAACCTAATTCCTTCGACCATGAGATCATGTTAATCACCATCACCGGAAGGATGCTTTGATGACATCAAACACCACGCCGTAACTGGGTGGCTATAAAGGTGGCATTGAGTGTTCGGAAAGTATGGGTTGAGACACATGGATCAAGAGTGGGATTTGTCCATCCATATGACGGATAAATATACTCTGGGCCCTCTCGGTGGAATGTCATCCAATTAGCTTGCAAGCATGTGACTGGCTCACAAGGGATCACATACCACGGGAACGAGAAAAGAGTACTTATCGGTAACGAGGTTGAACTAGGTATGCAGAGATACCGACGATCAAAACCTCGGATAAGTAAACTATCGTGAGACAAAGGGAAATTGGTATCGTTTGTAAGTGGTTCATTCGATAGCAAAGTAATCGTAGAAATATGTAGGAGCCATATGAATTTCCAGATTCCTCTATTGGTTATTGTTCGGAGAAGTGTCTCGATCATGTCCGCATAATTCACGAACCGTAGGGAGACACACTTAAGGATTCGATGTTGTTTGAGTAGTTATGGAATAATGAGTAAGAGACCGAATGTTGTTCGGAGTCTCGGATGGGATCCGGGATATCACGAGGAGATCCGGAATGGTCCGGAGAATAAGATTCATATAAGGAAAGTCCTGTTTCGGGGTTGGAGAATGGTTCCGGTGTTTTCATCAGGAATGTTCTAGAAGGTTCCGGAATGTCCGGCACTCCGGAGGGGAAGGGTACATGAATGTGTCATTACAAGTTGGAATGGTTGCATCATGTACTAGGTGTCATCGCTGAACAAAATAAAGGGATAAATCAAATCCTAGTTTGAAAAGTCAAACGCTAATTTGAAAAAGTCAAACGACTATTTTGTTTGGTGGAGGGAGAGTAGGAAACCTACTTGGGGAGGAAGTCCCTCTCCCTCCACCGCCAGCCCTTGGAGACCGATTTGGGGAGGGACTCCCCTCACCTTGGTGTGCCCCCTCCACCTATATAAGGAGGGGCAGGGCTGCCCCTCCAAACACACCTCTCACACCCCAAACCCTAGCCCCAAGTCGCCAGCCACCTCCAATGCAGCCGCCGCCTAGGGCATCCTCTAAGTCGCCGAATTAGGGTTTCCCCAAACCCTAGACGCCAGCCAAGCTCTCCCCTTGGTGCCTCTAAACCCTAGATCGCCAAGGCCCTCTCTCATACTCCACCATACTCGCTCCGGCTTAAGGCGAAGCCCTGCGAGATCTCCCCTCTACTTCCGGTACCACGCCGTCGTGCTGCCGGAATCGCGAGGAGAGTGCTACAACCTCCGCTGCATGCTGGAACAAGGGAGAGGAAGGTCTTCATCGAGTACCGAACGTGTGACCGACTGCGGGAGCGCTGCCGGAAGGATCGTCTACACGATCTTGAGATTGGAAAGAGTACGACTACATCACCCACGAGAATCCGCTCTCGTTAACCGCTTTGGAATCTTCGAGGGTGAGTTCCTCTATCGACTCGTTGCTACAATCTAGTAGATAGATCTTGGCTTGTTTGTTTGCATGTGGTAGAAATTTTTTGTTTTCCATGCTACGAACCCCTACAGTGGTATCAGAGCCGTGTCTATATGTAGATCTGTTGCACGAGTAGAACACAATGGTCATTGTGGGCGTTGATGCTTTTTTTGTCGATTGCTTCTTGTGTACTTTGCATCTTGCAGGATGGTGGGATGAAGCGGCCCGGGCTAACCTTACATGACATCGTTCATGAGACTTGCTCCACACTTGACATGCAACTTGTATTGCATAAGTGGCTTTGCGGGTGCCTGTTTCTCCCAACATAGTTAAGATTCAATTTACAACGGGTGATTGACAATACTAGTATCAATGTTGTGGTTCTTGTTCGTAAGTTAGAACGACACTTATTGAAAGCCCCAAACCACGTAAAACATGCAAAGAAAATTAGAGGCGTCTAACTTTGTTTTGCAGGGGTGTGCTGTGATGTGATATGGCCATGATTGTGATTATATTTTATGTATGCAATGTTCTTTATTGTAAGTTGACAACCGGCAGGAGCCATATGGTTGTCTTTAAATTCTGTTAAGATCCGCGTGTTTATTCAAAGTAGTTGTAATAGTTCAAGCTGGTGGACGACAACCATGAAACGGCGCCATTGACCTTGATGCCATGCTGGTGATGATGGAGATCATGTTCGTGCTTAAAGATGGAGATCAGAAGCACAAGAAGAAAGGCCATATCATATCACATATTATGAATTGCATGTGATGTTAATCCTTTTATGCATCTTGTATTGCTTAGTTAACGATGGTAGCATTATAAGATGATCCCTCAAGCACACAAATTCAAGTTTTAAAGTGTTCATCCTTAGTAAGCAACGTTGCTAAAGCTCGTTGTTTTGAAGTACCACGTGATGATCGGGTGTGTTAGATTCTGCGAGTGTATACAACGTGAGCAAGCCAGATTTGCTCATGCGGAAGCTAAGGTTTGATCTTGACGAGCCTAGCATGTACAGACATGGTCTCGGAACACGGATCACCGAAAGGTAAAGCATGAGTCATATAGTAGATATGATGTACATGTTGATTGTTCGCAATTGAAGCTACATCAACTCTCGTGATGATCGGTTTTGATGTGGTGAATTTGGTTCGTGTGATCACTAAAACAATGTGAGGGATATTGTTTTGAGTGGGAGTTCAACGGCAATATGATTAAAAGTTGAACACTATTTATCATAAATTAAATCAAAGTGAATTTGCATAGTTGTTGTAGTCATTGGCATCCGTTTACCACCTTGCGCTTAGTTTTAATTGAGATGATAGAACTATAGAATTCTGGTTAGTTACTTTACGAACTGGTATCGTATTGTTTTGAAGTGTTAATCTAAAGTTTAAAAGTCCTATTGCAAACTTTTAGTAAGTTCCGGTTACTCCATGAATTTTAATAATTGGTATTAAATCGAGAGTGACAATTCCAAGAGTTAGTGTATGAGTATCATGTTTGTCTCCATGATTCTTGATATTCAAAGAATTGTCTTAATATCAAGGTTATCTCGGATCTGAAAGAGTTGTTTCAGAAACCATGATGTGTGGAAGATATTGTGATATCTGAAACGAAGTTCTGGTTACAACATGATAGAGTATAATATGGCAAAAGTCATGTTCTCATATTTGATGAGAATTTGCAAAAGGTTGGAGACACTAGTTGTCCTAATCCTCCAAAAGGTTTTGGAGAGCAACATTATACTCGTGATTCACCGTTATAAGGTAAAAGTAGCTTGATCATGGATGACTCCATGATAAGGGTGAATATTTGATGTAGGTAAAATGTTTACTACACCAAGAGATTACTAAAGAAAGGAATTTGAAAGAACACCAAACATTTGATGATGGCGATCTACTTCAAAGTGCAAGTCCAAAGACATTGGTATTTTACTATACATGCTTTGGACTATGTGTCATGTATATGGCTCCACTATTGATGTTGATAGATTCTTTCAAACAGAAAAGGAAATACTGAAAGAGAATCTCATAAGTATATGGCAGAAAAGAAAAGACTAGAATTGTTCAGCTTAAGTATATAGATGATATACATGTTATGGATATATTCTTTGCTTATTAAACAATGTGGTTCTTAAGTATTTGATACTGAATTTGTTGGTGTGAATCGTCATACAAAACAACACAATTCATGAACTACAATGGCCTAAGTAACTAGCAAAAGAATATGTGATGATGTTCATCGAGAACAAATAAAGGGTTATTGTGCTGCTTGTTAAACATCAAAGCTTTCCTTCAAGATTTGTTTTATCAGGCATTATGAGAACAAAAGGGTTGTTCAAATAATTGCCGTAATCCATAAAAGATGGATGATTCACAAATCTTGTTGGAGAAATCACATCCATAAAACTAGTGCTAAAAATGTCGAAAGACAAATTGATTGAAAGATCATTTAGGAAGTGACATCGCCGTTTAAATTATATTGGAAAGAAAACATGAAGAAACTCCATGTGGATGGAATTTTGGAGTCCTTTTGATTTTTGATCAAATGACGCTTGTGAAACTTTCCTAGAGATAATTAAAACTTCGTTCATAGGCCAAAAGGGAACGAATGACTAGCTTATTGGAACTTGTACATATTGTTGTATGAAGTCCATTATGTGTAGTCAAGAGCGATGGATTTCAACTTCATATGTTTTCTCCGAATTTGAGTGAATATATGAATATTTACTCAATAAGGATGAAGTATGAAACATTTGAAAAGTTTAAAGATTTTCAAGATGAAGTGCAAAATCATTGTAAAAAGAATATAAATAGTTTATGATAAGATCATAAAGGAAGATATTTGAGTTACAAGTTTAGCATAATACCTAAAATTTAAGGAATTGTTCCATGGATTTGCATTTCCGAAACACCATAAGAGTATGGAGCGTTCGAGATATGTAATTAAACCTTGTTTGACATGGTAAGATCAAAGGTGTAATTTATAAAACTGTCATTATATTTTAAAGATTAAAAGCTCTAGAGACTACCGTTTTTCAACTGAAAAGAGCTCCATCATAATCCGTTGAATTGACACCATATAAAGTTATGGTTTGGGATAAAACCCAAGTAGTCCTTTCTTAAACATTGGTATGCTATGCATAAGAAAGATGTTTGCAACCAAAGTCGGATGAACCTGTCTTTGTATAACTGTTAAGTATTCCTCCATAAACACCGGAGACAAAAGAGTTTGTCGCTTAGAACGTCAAGTTTCTTTGAGAAGGAATTTTTCGTGAAAAGATAAGTGGGAGGACAATAGAACTTTGATAAGGTTAAAAGAACCTTAGCTATATGTGCAGAGTTGCGCAGCGCCGAAAAGTGTTCCGGAGGCAGCAACAATGCTCATGGCTCACGTGCCTCAAAGGTTGCGGTCACAGAGGTCTAAGTTCCTATTGAAACAAGTAGGTCGGGTAAACAATCAAATACCAAGATTTGAGAGTTAAATCATTATTTGACAATAATGATCCGACTACATGCAAAGAAGCGATGATGAGCCCGGACTCCGTCAAATGGCTTGAAGCCATAAAATCCGTGATAGTTCCATACACGAGAAATCAAGTTTTGAACTTGAAGGACCCTCAAGAAAGGTGTAAGACCTTACAGTTGTGTTTGGATCTATAAAGAAATATACATGGATGTTTCGCATCTATGAAATGGTCGACATGTTGGGAAAGAGTTCACAACAATGTTCAAAGGTTGACTATGACAAGATTTGATCTTTCATAGCGATATTTAGTCTAGACGGATTAATGTAGCAACCACTACATATAATTTTGTTATGTGGTAGTTGAATAAGCGAAACAAGTTCTTCTAATAGAATTGTTACCTAGGACGTGTGAATAACACGGTCCAAAGGGTTTGGTTATTTCAAAGGATGCTAAAAGCGTATGCAAACTTCAATGGTTGAAGTGAGCATCGCGGAGTTGGAATCTTCACTATGATGAAACTGTTAAAAGAGTTTAATTTCATCAGAGACAATGAAGATGCTTGCATTTGCAAGAAATTAAGTGGGAGCGCTAAGACATGTTTCTAATACATTATGTGGAAAACATATTGTTGATTAGAAATGATGTATCTTTTATTAACACATATTAAGAATTTCATCCCAATGAAAGACTTAGGCAAAACCCAAATATTTGGCATCAATAGACGCTAATATGGTTGTGCCAAAAGTACATAGATGATGTATTGAATGAGTTCAATATAGAAACTACAAGAATGGTTCTTGTCGCACATAAAAGATTGAAGAAGTTCAATAATGATGATATATTCAAGTGTATTGACACTTGGTAAGTGGAACAAAGATTCAAGTATAGATTGATACTTGATGTATGAAATCACAAAGAGTATTTATATCAATCATACCGTGATATGTACAAATCCAGAAATGTCCTATGCTCTAAATGTTATGAGCATATACCAGAATGATTCATAAGATGATTATTGGACGATAGTAAAGATATTTTATGATCTTGTAAAAGAACTAAGAATATATTATTTTGTATAAGTGACAAATAGATGGTTAGTTCATTGTAAATGAATTACATTGATACTAGTTTTATCACAAAGTACAAATTAAGTTTATCTCAATCTAAACAAAGGGTGGCACAATATGATGGAATGAGAGTTCCATAATGAATTTGGATGAGTTCCAAAGTTAAGATATTGTGACAGATACTACAACAAAAGGGCTAAGTATATAACTGCTATTATAGCAGCAAAAGAGGGCATTTGTGTCAAGTAGTTTGTTATCAAACTAGGTGTAGTTCACAATAGGGATAATGCTATGGAGATATATTGTACGACAATATTATCAACATGTTTTAATCCCAAAGAACTAAAGGTCACACCAAAGGACCAAATTTGTACAAAGCCATCTCATTAGAGAATGAGTGATGCATAGAGACGCAAAGATATGCAATTACACACGGACCTGGAAGTGTCAGATCCGGAGATCAGTTCACCACTAGCAATCGTGTACATACAACACCAGAAAGCCATAGGTGTTGAATACACAAAGATTTGAAACTAGATTATTAACTCTAGTGCAAGTGGGAGACTGTTGGAGATATGCCCAAGAGGCAATAATAAAGTGGTTATTATCATATCTTCATACTTATGATAAATGTTTACATACCATGCTATAATTGTATTAACCGGAAACATTAATACTTGTGTGATTTGTAAACATAAAAGAGTCCCTAGTAAAGCCTCTTGTTAAACTAGCTTGTTGGTTAATATATGATCATGGTTTCCTGATCATGAACATAGAGATGTTATTAACACCATGGTCATATCATTAGGAGAATGATGTGATGGACATACTCCTATAGTTAAGCGTAGAATAAAGATCAAGTCATTTAATATAGTTCATTTGCTATAAGCTTTCTGATACATAGTAACCTAATTCCTTCGACCATGAGATCATGTTAATCACCATCACCGGAAGGATGCTTTGATGACATCAAACACCACGCTGTAACTGGGTGGCTATAAAGGTGGCATTGAGTGTTCAGAAAGTATGGGTTGAGACACATGGATCAAGAGTGGGATTTGTCCATCCATATGACAGATAGATATACTCTAGGCCCTCTCGGTGGAATGTCATCCAATTAGCTTGAAAGCATGTGACTGGCTCACAAGGGATCACATACCACGGGAACGAGAAAAGAGTACTTATCGGTAACGAGGTTGAACTAGGTATGCAGAGATACCGACAATCAAAACCTCGGATAAGTAAACTATCGTGAGACAAAGGGAAATTGGTATCGTATGTAAGTGGTTCATTCGATCGCAAATTAATCGTAGAAATATGTGGGAGCCATATGAATTTCCAGATTCCTCTATTGGTTATTGTTCGGAGAAGTGTCTCGATCATGTCCGCATAATTCACGAACCGTAGGGAGACACACTTAAGGATTCGATGTTGTTTGAGTAGTTATGGAATAATGAGTAAGAGACCGAATGTTGTTCGGAGTCTCGGATGGGATCCCGGATATCACGAGGAGATCCGGAATGGTCCGGAGAATAAGATTCATATAAGGAAAGTCTTGTTTCGGGGTTGGAGAATGGTTTGTGTTTTCATCAGGAATGTTCTAGAAGGTTCCGGAATGTCCGGCACTCTGGAGGGGAAGGGTACATGAATGTGTCATTACAAGTTGGAATGGTTGCATCATGTACTAGGTGTCATCGCTGAACAAAATAAAGGGATAAATCAAATCCTAGTTTGAAAAGTCAAACGCCAATTTGAAAAAGTCAAACAACTATTTTGTTTGGTGGAGGGAGAGTAGGTAACCTACTTGGGGAGGAAGTCCCTCTCCCTCCACCGCCGGCCCTTGGAGAACGATTTGGGGAGGGACTCCCCTCCCCTTGGCGTGCCCCCTCCACCTATATAAGGAGGGGCAGGGCTGCCCCTCCAAACACACCTCTCACACCCCAAACCCTAGCCCCAAGTCGCCGGCCACCTCCAGTGCAGCCGCCGCCTAGGGCATCCTCTAAGTCGCCGAATTAGGGTTTCCCCAAACCCTAGCCGCCGACCAAGCTCTCCCCTTGGTGCCTCTAAACCCTAGATCACCAAGGCCCTCTCTCATACTCCACCATACTCGCTCCGGCTTAAGGCGAAGCCCTGCAAGATCTCCCCTCTACTTCCGGTACCACGCCGTCGTGCTGCCGGAATCGCGAGGAGAGTGCTACAACCTCCGCTACCTGCTGGAACAAGGGAGAGGAAGGTCTTCATCGAGTACCGAACGTGTGACCGACTGCGGGAGCGCTGCCGGAACGCGGCGCCGGAAGGATCGTCTACACGATCTTGAGATCGGAAAGAGTACGACTACATCACCCACGAGAATCCGCTCTCGTTAACCGCTTTGGAATCTTCGAGGGTGAGTTCCTCTATCGACTCGTTGCTACAATCTAGTAGATAGATCTTGGCTTGTTTGTTTGCATGCGGTAGAATTTTTTTGTTTTCCATGCTACGAACCCCTACAAAGGGCTGCCCCAAACACCAAGCCCTAGCCCTCCCACACCCGCGCCGCCGCCGCCAAGCCGCCGCCGCTCGCCGCCGCCTCCTCCAGACGCTGCCGTCGCGCCGCCACCGCCTTGCGCTGCTGCCGGCCTGTCGTTGTCACCCTAGCCGCCACCGACACCTCCTCCTCCCGGTCTTATAAACCCTAGATCACCGGGAAACCCTAGATCCACCATAACTCGCACCGGCTTAGGCGAAGCCCTGCGGGATCTTCCCTCTACTTCCGACACCACGCCGTCGTGATGTCGGAATCGTGAGGGGAGAACTACAACCTCCGCTGCCTGCTGAACAAGGGAGAGGAAGGTCTTCATCGAGTACCGAACGTGTGACCGACTGTGGAAGCGTTGCCGGAATACATCGCCGGAAGGATCGTCTACGCGATCATGAGATCGGCAAGTGTATGACTACATCACCCATGAGAATATGCTCTCGTTAACCGCTTTGGAATCTTCGAGGGTGAGTGCTTCTATCGACTCATTGCTACAATCTAGTAGATAGATCTTGGCTTGTTTGTGTGCATGCGGTAGAATTTTTTTGTTTTCCATGCTACGAACCCCTACATTGGTATCAGAGCCAGGTTTATATGTAGATCTGTTGCACGAGTAGAACACAATGGTCATTATGGGCGGTGGTGATTTTATTATCAATTGCTTTTTGTGTACTTTGCATCATGCGGTATGATGGGATGAAGCGGCCCGGGCTAATCTTACATGACATCATTCATGAGACTTGCTCCACGCTTGACATGCAACTTGTATTGCATAAGTGGCTTTGTAGGTGTCTGTCTCTCCCATCATAGTATAGATTCAATTTACAACGGGAACTTGATAGTTCAAACATCAACGTTGTGGTTCTTGTTCATAAGTTAGATCGACACTTATTGAAAGCCCAAACCACGTAAAATATGCAAAGAAAATTAGATGCGTCTAACTTTGTTTTGCAGGGGTGTGCTGTGATGTGATATGGCCATGATTGTGATTATATATGATGTATGCAATATTCCTTATTATAAGTCGGCAACCGGCAGGAGCCATATGGCTGTCTTTTAAATTTAGTTAAGACCTGCGTGTCTATTCAAAGTAGTTGTAATAGTTGATGCTGGTGGACGACAACCATGAAGCGGCGCCATTGACCTTGACGCCATACCGGTGATGATGGAGATCATGTTCGTGCTTGAAGATGGAGATCGGAAGCATAAGAATAAAGGCCATATCATATCACATATTATGAATTGCATGTGATGTTAATCCTTTTATGCATCTTGTATTGCTTAGTTCACGACGGTAGCATTATAAGATGATCCCTCAAGCACAAAAATTTCAAGTTATATAGTGTTCATTCTTAGTAAGCACCGTTGCTAAAGCTCGTTATTTCGAAGCACCACGTGATGATCGGGTGTGTTAGATTCTGCGAGTGTATACAACGTGAGCAAACCAGATTTTCTCATGCGGAAGCTAAGGTTTGATCTTGACGAGCCTAGCATGTACAGACATGGTCGGAACACGGATCACCGAAAGGTAAAGCATGAGTCATATAGTAGATATGATGAACATGTTGATTGTTCGCCATTGAAGCTACACCAACTCTCGTGATGATCGGTTTTCATGTGGTGGATTTGGTTCATGTGATCACTAAAACAATGTGAGGGATATTGTTTTGAGTGGGAGTTCACCTAGATTAATTTAACTATTAATTAGAACTCAAAATGTCATAAACTTAGTCTAAACTATTGCAAATATGTTGTAGATCAATGGCGTCCCCTATCATCAATTTTAATGCGTTCCTAGAGAAAGAAAAGTAGAAAAACAATGGAAGCAACTTCGCGGATTGGTTCCGCAATTTGAGGATTGTCCTCAATGCTGGTAATTTGACCTATGTGCTGGATGCACCGCTGGGTGACCCTCCTGCAGCTGATGCTACCGATGAGGTAAAGAATGTTTTCCTCGCTCGGAAGAATCAATACTCCACAGTTCAGTGTGCTATCTTGTATGGTTTGGAATCGGAGCTTCAGAAAAGGTTTGAGAACCATGACCTACATGATATTGTTCGGGAACTCAAAATGATATTTGAGGCTCACGCGACAGTTGAGAGTTATGAGGCTTCTGAAAAGTTCTTTAACTGCAAGATGGAAGATGGCAGCTCCGTCAGTGAGCACGTGCTTAAGATGTCTAGGCACGCAAGCAAGCTTCAAATCTTAGGTATAGTGATTCCTAATGCTTTGGGGATTCACCGTGTCCTCCAATCACTACCACCAAGTTACAAGAACTTTGTGATGAACTACAATAAGCAAAACATGGACAAGTCGTTGCCCGAACTCTTCTTCATGTGAAAGTCTGCAGAAGTGGAGATCAAGAAAGAGCACCAAGTGTTGATGGTCAATAATACCACCAAATTCAAGAAGCAAGGCAAGTCTAAGAAAAAGGGAAACTTGAAGAAGGGCGGTAAGAAAGTTACCGCGCCGGCGAAGAAGACCAAGGCTGGGCCTAAGCCTGATACTGAGTGCTTTTACTGCAAGGGAGAAGGTCACTCGAAGCGGAATTTCCCTAAGTACTTGGCGGATTTGAAGAACGGCAACATCAAGAAGAAAGATATATCCGATATACATGTTATTGATGTGTATCTCACTAGTACTCGTAGTAGTGCCTGGGTATTTGATACTGGTTCGGTTGCTCATATTTGTAACTCGAAACAAGTGCTGCAGAATAGACGGAAGCTAGCGAAGAACGAGGTGACGATGCACGTTGTAAATGGATCAAAGGTTGATGTGATCGCGGTCGGCACGCTACCTCTTCATCTACCATCGGGATTAGTTTTATACTTAAATAATTGTTATTTGGGTGCCTGCGTTGAGCATGAACATTATATCTGGATCATGTTTATTGCGAGACGGTTACTTGTTTAAGTCCGAGAATAATGGTTGTTCGATTTATATGAGTAATATGTTTTATGCACATGCACGTTTGATATTTGGTCTATTCTTATTGAATCTCGATTGTGGAAATACACACATTAATAACATTGAAGCTAAACGTTTGAAATTGAGCGATAACTCGACCTATATGTGGCACTGTCGTCTTGGTCATATTGGAGTGAAGCGTATGAAGAAACTCCATTCCGATGGACTTCTTGAATCACTTGAAAGATGCGAAGCATGTCTGATGGGTAAAATGACTAAGACTCCATTTTCTGGTATGATGGAGCGAGCTACGGACTTATTGGAAATCATACATACCGATGTATGTGGCCCGATGAGTGTAGCATCGCGTTGTGGTTATCGTTATGTTCTTAACTTCACAACTGACTTGAGTAGATATGGGTATATCTATTTCATGAAACATAAGTCCAAAACTTTCGAGAAGTTTAAGGAATTTCAAAGTGAGGTTGAGAATCAACGTAACAAGAAGATTAAATTTCTACGTTCTGATCGTGGAGGTCAATATCTAAGTTACGAGTTTGGCGAGCATTTAAAGAAATGCGGAATACTTTCACAGTTGACACCGCCGGGAACACCACAGCGTAATGGTGTGTCCGAACATCGTAATCGAACTCTCTTAGATATGGTTCGTTCTATGATGTCACTTACAGATTTACCACTATCATTTTGGGGTTATGCATTAGAAACAGCCGCATTCACTTTAAATAGGGCACCATCTAAATCCATTGAAACGACACCGTATGAATTATGGTTTGGGAAGAAACCTAAATTGTCGTTCCTTAAAGTTTGGGGTTGCGAAGCTTATGTAAAGAAGTTACAGACTGACAAGCTTGAACCCAAAGCAGAAAAATGCGTCTTCATAGGATACCCGAAGGAAACTATTGGGTATACCTTCTATCATAGATCCGAGGGGAAGATCTTTGTTGCCAAGAATGGATCCTTTCTAGAGAAGGAGTTTCTCTCGAAAGAAGTGACTGGAAGGAAAGTAGAACTCGACCAGGTTGTTAAACCTTCTCGAACTTGCGAGTAGCGCAACACCGGAAGTAGTTCCTGTGGCGCCTACACCAATAAGAGAGGAAGCTAATGATGTTGATCATGAAACTTCGGTTGAAGTTACTACAGAACCTCGCAGGTCAACGAGAACTTGTACCACTCCTGATTGGTATGATCCCGTTATGAGTATCATGTTGGTGGACAACACCGATGACCCTGCGACATATGAGGAAGCGATGATGATCCCAGATTCCAATAAATGGCAAGAGGCCATGAAATCCGAGATTGAATCCATGTACGAAAACCAAGTGTGGACTTTGTTGGACTTACCGGATGGCCGGAAGGCTGTCGAGAACAAATGGATTTTCAAGAAGAAACCAGATGATGATGGTAATGTTACTGTCTATAAAGCTCAACTTGTCGCAAAAGGGTTTCGACAAATTCAAGGAGTTGACTATGATGAGACTTTCTCACCAGTAGCGAAGATAAAGTCTGTGAGGATTATGTTAGCAATCGTTGCATATTATGAATTTATGATTATGAGATATGGCAGATGGATGTCAAAATAGCGTTCCTCAATGGAGACATTGATGAAGAGTTGTATATGATGCAACCCAAAGGTTTTGTCGATCCTAAAGATGCTAACAAGGTATGCAAACTTCAACGGTCCATATGTGGATTGAAGCAAGCATCCCGAAGTTGGAATCAATGTTTTGATAAGGTAATCAAAAGCTTTGGTTTTATACAAACTTATGGAGAAGCTTATATTTACAAGAAAGTGAGTGGGAGCTCTGTAGCATTCTTAATACTATATGTAGATGACATATTGTTGATTGGGAATGATGTAGACCTTTTTAATAGTATCAAGGATTATTTGAATAATAGTTTTTCAATGAAATATCTTGGCGAAGCAGCTTACATATTAGGCATAAAGATTTATAGAGATAGACCGAGACGCCTAATATCATTGTCACAGAGTACATATTTAGACAAAGTTCTAAAGAGGTTTGGAATGGAAGATAGAAAGAAAGGGTTCTTGCCCATGTTGCCCAATACGACCTTGAGTAAAACTCAAAGTACTGCAACGACAGAAGATAGAGAAAGGATGTGTAAGACTCCCTATGCCTCAGCCATAGAATCTCTTATGTATGCCATGCTATGTACTAGACCCGACATTTCATATGCTGTTAGTTTGACTAGCAGATATCAAAGTGATCTAGGAGTGGATCATTGGACAGCGGTCAAAAACATCCTTAAGTACTTGAGAAGAACTAAGGATATGGTTCTTTCTTATGGAGGTGATGAACAGCTCGTTGTTAATGATTACACCGATGCTAGTTGGAACACCAATCCGGATGATTTTAAATCTCAATATGGATACGTATTTACTTTGAATGGTGCAACAGTTAGCTGGAGGAGTGCAAAGCAAAGCATTGTGGCGAGATCTTCAATTGAATTGGAATACATAGCTACTTCGGAAGCTTCACAAGAGGCGATATGGATGAAGGAGTTCATTATAGAGCTCGGTGTGGTTCCAAGTGCGCTGGACCCAATGTCTATCTACTGTGATAACATGGGCGCCATAGCCAATGCGCAAGAACCGAGGTCACACAAGAAGCTGAAGCACATCAAGCTACGTTTTCACGCTATTCGAGAGCATGTCCAAGATGGTGACATAAAGATTTGCAAAGTACACACAGATCTGAATGTGGCGGATCCGTTGACTAAACCTCTCCCGAGGGCAAAACATGACCAGCACCAAACCTCCATGGGTGTTCGGTATATTACCATGTAATATAGATTAGTTGACTCTAGTGCAAGTGGGAGAATGTTGGAGATATGCCCTAGAGGCAATAATAAAAGTGGTTATTATTATATCTTTGTGTTTATGATAAATGTTTACATTCATGCTATAACAGTATTAAACCGGAAACATTAATACTTGTGTGATTTGTAAACTAAATTAGAGTCCCTAGTAAAACCTCTTTGTAATACTAGCTTGTTGGTTAAAAGATGATCGTGGTTTCCCGATCATGAACATTGAGATGTTGTTAACAACAAGATCATATCATTAGGAGAATGGTATGATGGACATAATCCTATAGATAAGCGTAGCATTAAGATCAAGTCATTTCAATAGTTCATTTGCTATAAGCTTTCTGATACATAGTAACCTAATTCCTTCGACCATGAGCTCATGCTAATCACCATCACCCGAAGGTTGCTTTGATGACATCAAACACCACACCGTAACTGGGTGGCTATAAAGGTGGCATTGAGTGTTCGGAAAGTATGTGTTGAGTCACATGGATCAAGAGTGAGATTTGTCAATCCATATGACGGATAGATATACTCTGGGCCCTCTCGGTGGAATGTCATCCAGTTGGCTTGCAAGCATGTGACCGGCTCACAAGGGATCACATATCACGGGAACGAGAAAAGAGTACTTATCGGTAACGAGGTTGAACTAGGTATGCAGAGATACCGACGATCAAAACCTCGGATAAGTAAACTATCGTGAGACAAAGGGAAATTGGTATCGTATGTAAGTGGTTCATTCGATCACAAAGTAATCGTAGAAATATGTGGGAACAATATGAATTTCCAGATTCCTCTATTAGTTATTGATCGGAGAAGTGTCTCGGTCATGTCCGCATAATTCACGAACCGTAGGGAGACACGCTTAAGGATTCGATGTTGTTTAATAGATATGGAATGTTAATAGGTATACCGAATGTTGTTCGAAGCCTCGGATGGGATCCGGGATATCACGAGGAGATCCGTAATGGTCCGGAGAATAAGATTCATATAAGGAAAGTCCGATTCCGGAGTTCGGGAAAGATTCCGATGTTTTCATCGGAGAGGTTCTAGAAGGGTCTAGAAGGTTCACCAGACCGGAAGGGGAATGGACCATGAATGTGTCATGGATAAGTGGAATGATTGGATCATATCCTAGGTCACTTGGTTTGGGCATTTGCAAGAGAGAATTAAAGCTCTAAATTGAAAGTCAAATGGGAAGTTTGAAAAGTCAAACTGGAACAATGGTTTCCTAGTGGAAGAAGGAAAGAGTCTTTCTCTCAATCCAACTTGGGTTTGGATTCAAACCCACCCCTCCCAAGGCTGCCCTCCCTCTCATAAATAGAGGGGGAGGGCTGCCCCAAACACCAAGCCCTAGCCCTCCCACACCTGCGCCGCTCGCCGCCGCCGCCTTGCGCCGCCGACGGCCCGTCGCCATCGCCCTAGCCGTTGTCGACACCTCCTCCCGGTCTTCTAAACCCTAGATCACCGGGAAACTCTAGATCCACCATAACTCGCACCAGCTTAGGCGAAGCCCTGTGGGATCTTCCCTCTACTTCTGACACCATGTCGTCGTGCTGTCGGAATCGCGAGTGGAGAACTACAACCTCCGCTGCCTGCTGGAACAAGGGAGAGGAAGGTCTTCATCGAGTACCGAACGTGTGACCGACTGCGGAAGCACTGTCGAAATGCAGCGCCGGAAGGATCGTCTACGTGTTATTGAGATCGACAAGTGTACGACTAAATCATCCACGACAATCTGCTCTCGTTAACCGCTTTGGAATCTTCGAGGATGAGTGCTTCTATTGACTCATTTCTACAATCTAGTAGATAGATCTTGGCTTGTTTGTGTGCATACGGTAGATTTTTTTTGTTTTCCATGCTACGAACCCCTACACTTGTTGGCGTCGAGCGAGTGCGGGCTCGGCTGGAGGAGGTGGCGGTCGAAGGAGGTCGCAATCGGAGGGGTGACAGTCGAAGGAAGGAGGGAAACACGATCAGAGCAGGGAGAGGTGAAGGAGAAGAAGAAGGGGAGAAGATAAGAGGGGTAGGAGGAGGAGAGCAAGAAGAAGATGAGGATGATGAGGAGGAGAAGAAGGACGACATAGTCGGAGAAGGGAGAGGTGAAGGAGAAGAAGAAGGGGAGAAGAGAAGAGGGGTAGGAGGAGGAGAGGAAGAAGAAGAGGAGGAGGATGAGAAGAAGATGAGGAGGAGGAGAGGAGAAAGAGAGAGGAGGAGGAGAGGAGAAGGAAGAGGTGGAGGAGAAAGAGAGAGGAGAGGAGAAGAGAAGGGAGAGGTGGAGAAGAAAGAGAAGGAGAGGAGAGGGGAATGGGAGGGGAAGGTGGAGGATAAGGGGTAGGTATTCGGGTGGGGATTCAAATTTAAATCCCGCCATGAGATGTGTCACAGGTAAGTGAACTCCAAAAACTTTTGCAGGAATTTTTATTTATTTTTGCAGTAACTTTTTTCCTTTTTAAATTTTAGAATTCAAAAAAAATTGGTAAAATGATCGCGTGTCGCTGCGGGCGGATGTAGAATTTCACATAGATTATTTTTTATATAATTTTTTTAGTCCAATGTCGTGTGCAAAAGTTATGTCCGTTTTATCATGCCATAAAGTTTTTTTTGCAAAAGAATAAAAATCCATGTTTTTAATTTTTCTACAAACTAGACAACATTAACTACCTATATGTCAAAGGATTTTATTTTTTATAAGATTTTATCATTTTATTTTAATTTTGAACTCAAAATGCGGATCTACTGAGGGGAGTTGAAAATCTACAACACTACCCCTGTTGCAACTCTAGGCCATGGTCCCCGCGTATCACTTTTCGTTGTGCGCTATAGAACAAAGCTAGAGATTGTTATTATTGGCGATGATTGTTGTTTTGATACGCTGATTTTTAGGACCTTAATATGCTATTTAGTATAACAAGCTCTACTACGACAATACTTACATGGCTCTCGTGATGGAGGGACAAGGACGACGACGTGGTTTCGGCTCACACTTTGTCTATAGTCGTCGCTAGACCAAGGACCTATTTGTATTTTCAATTATTTAGAGATCATTAAACTACATAGTAGATATGTGGGATTTATTGTAAAAACTCTTTTGCTAATAACATGACCTATTTTGTTGTTGTAGCGTTGGCCAACTAAGAAAAGACTGGTATCTTCCAATTTGATCTAATCCCTTCATTCTAAAAAGGATATTGCAAGATTTGTCTAAATTTTGTTGGAAATATAAGCAATAATCCATATGATTTAATTCGAATAATAAACTAATAAAACATGATCATACAAACGGTACTAAAACCAATTATGCAGATCAACAAAGTAGATGAACAAATTATATCTATAGGAGATAAACCTATCACATCTACACCAAACGCTAGAACAAAGAACTCTAGCATAATCCGAAAGAGAGAAATCGAGATCACATACGATGTAGGCTGAATAGCAGCCGCAGCGGTTGCAGCAGCGTCGCCCATGTTGAAGTTGTCGAAGAGGTCACCGACGTCCGGGAAGAAGTCGTCGTTCGGGAACTTGTCGTCGGACGACGTCGTGGTTGCCAGTAGTCGCGCTTGAGCACTCCCCAAAAACCTGATCACCCCTCACCCGTACAGGTTCACGAGACGCGAGGTTCTGGAGGCCTACTGTCCCGATCTGCGGTGCACGCCGCAAGCCAGGATGAGGAAGACGAAAGCGGCGGCGCAAGGTTCTGGAGGTAGGCGCGTGTGTGGATTGATACGGTGCCGATTAGGTTTAACCCGGACGCTTATATAGTGCAGGTTAGGAGGATCGTGGGCTCAGCCCACGTCCGAGTCGGTAACAGTCCATGTTCATAAAAACTGGAAAGAGCTGTAATTAACGCGTCTATTAATGACTCATAATCAGTTTTCTCAACAAGCAAAATAAAGCTCGGCTCGGCGAGATTCCCTCAACCCGCAGCGCGCGCGCGTCGTGACGAGGCGTGACGAGGCGAGGCGGGCGGCGTCGGAGGAGGAGTGCGCGAGGGATACTCTTCTTGTCACACCTTAGTGAGTGGTGCAACACTCTACTATATAAGGTGGTCCAACTCCCCTTCAACTAGCAATGTGGGACTAAACTTTAGCACCACTAGCACAGCCATAAGCTGCCATATACAAGTGGACCAAAGAGAATTTCAGAATTTGTCTAATGGGCCAACAACCCAATATACACCAAATTCCAACAATCCCCCACAAAGTCTCATTGGCACATCACAACACTTTTCTTCTAGAACATTGTTTTATATACCGGTGTGTAGTGGAGACTGTTAAGTTGAACTTCCACGTTAAACTTCATACTACGCTAGCTAGCAACTTGAATAGTGGACTATGCCTTGAACTACAAGTTTTCTGCGCGCTAGTTTCATACAAAATCTAGACCGGTACAGGGCTACCGTCGGCTTCCCCACGGTTTGGAGCTTATGCGTCATACTCCAGGGCCTTTCATGAGTTTATTAGAGAGCACCCAACTCTCACGGACTGCGACGTTTAACAGTCAGACTCATATAGGTGTGTTCCTCAAGAGATGTTCTGCAGGACAACATCTCCGCTTATAAAAAGCCACTTGGAACACATTAAGATAAATATCAACCTGCCATGCAGATTAAGAGAGTATTGCATCTTTATGGAGATGTAGATATAATATGGGGATACTCTCCTCTCAGCTGACCAACAGCTTGTCTCCCATCTCTAATTCACGGGATCTCCGATCACATAGAATGGGCTGCCACTGGGATCAACTCATAGCGTGGGTCTCAAACCTATCTCCCTCGATGCATTATCTATCACATTACGTGATAGTCCCTTTGTGAAAGGATCTGCCAGATTCTTAGATGTTTGGATATAATCCAACGCAATAACTCCGGAGTTTCTCAGTTTCCTGACAGATTTCAATCTCCTCTTCACATGCCTTGATGACTTTATATTATCCTTAGAACTGTTTACTTTGACGATCACAGTTTGATTATCACAGTTCATCGGGATGGCGGGTATTGGTTTTTCAACCATAGGTAAGTCCATCAAAAGCTCACGAAGCGACTCTGCTTCAACAGTGGCTGTGTCTAGCTGTGAGTTCTGCTTCCATAGTTGACCTCGTTAAGATGGTCTGCTTGCAAGACTTCCAGGAAACAGCGCCACCACCAAGTGTAAACAAATAACCACTTGTGGCCTTAATCTCATCAGCATCAGATATCCAGTTTGAATCACTATAACCCTCAAGTACCCGAGGATACCTAGTATAGTGAATACCATAACTCATAGTTCCTTTCAAATAGCGCAAAACTCTTTCAAGAGCATGCCAATGATCATCTCCAGGATTTGACACAAATCGACTCAGTTTGCTTACAGCAAAGGAGATTTCAGGTCTAGTAGCGCTGGCTAGATACATGAGCGAGCCAACAATTTGAGAATATCTCAATTGATCTTTAGCATTCCTTCGATTCTTTCGAAGTAGCACACTCGGATCATAAGGCGTTGGAGAAGAATTGCAGTCGCTATACCCGAAGCGACTCAATATCTTTTCCACATAGTGAGACTGAAGCAATGTAATCCCACCATTTTCATCCTTTAGTAGCTTGATGTTTAAGATTACATCAGCCACTCCCAAGTCCTTCATCTCAAAGCAGCGAGATAGGAACTCTTTGACCTCCTCGATAATAGCGAGGTTGGTCCCAAATATCAATATGTCATCGACATAGAGACACATAATAACTCCTTCGCCCCCACCATGGCGATAGTACACACATTTATCAGCTTCATTTACAACAAAGCCTTCAGCAGTTAAAGTACTTTCAAACTTCTCGTGCCACTGCTTAGGAGCTTGTTTAAGACCATACAAAGACTTCACTAACTTACACACCTTTCCTTCTTGACCATCTACTACAAATCCATCAGGCTGCTCCATATAAATTTCCTCATCTAGCTCTCCATTTAGAAAAGTTGTCTTAACGTCCATTTGATGAACGAGAAGACTATGTGAGGCAGCCAAGGAAAGTAGTACTCGAATAGTGGTCAATCTGGCTATAGGTGAGTAGGTATCGAAGAAGTCTTCACCTTCCTTTTGGGTATAACCCTTAGCCACAAGACGTGCCTTGTACTTTTCAATAGTACCATCAGGTCTAAGCTTTTTCTTGAACACCCATTTGCATCCTACAGGTTTACACCCATAAGGACGATCAGTGATTTCCCAAGTACCATTATCTAAGATGGAGTCCATCTCGCTTCGGACAGCTTCCTTCCAGTAGTCAGCATCTTGAGATGCATAGGCTTCTGAAATAGAAGTGGGAGTATCATCCACAAGGTACACAATGAAATAATCACCAAATGACTTTGCAGTCCTTTGTCTCTTGCTCCTTTTGGGAGCTTCATTGTCATCCTCCACAGGATCATCAGAGTGTTCTATCGGCATAGTGGGTTCAAGAATTATAGAAAATTCCTGACTATATGAACTAGTCATCTCCTGATTTGATGAGCTAGACATGCCTTTCATAGGAAAGATGTCCTCAAAGAAAGTCGCATCATTCAACTCCATAATTGTACCAACATGCATGTCGGATACCTCAGATTTTACTATCAAAAATCTATAGCCAATGCTATGAAAAGCATATCCTAGAAAAACACAATCAACGGTTTTTGGTCCAAGCTTTCGCTTCTTGGGTATTGGAATATTGACTTTCACCAAACAACCCCAAGTTCGTAAGTAAGAGAGTTTAAGCCTTTTCTTTTCCCATTCCTCAAATGGAGTCATGGTTTTATCCTTTACAGGAACATGGTTTAGGACATGACACGCAGTCATTAGCGCCTCCCCCCACCATTCCTTGGAAAGACCCGATGTATCTAACATGGCGTTAACCAAATCAGTTAGAGTGCGGTTCTTTCTTTCGGCCACCCCATTTGACTGAGGTGAATAGGGAGGCGTCCTCTCATGTATAATGCCGTGTTCCATACAGAATAAATCAAACTCGTTTGAAAAGTACTCTCCACCACGATTCGACCTTAGCCGCTTGATTTTAAGATCAAGTTGGTTTTCTGCCTCAGCTTTATAGATTTTGAAGTAGTTCAAAGCTTCATCTTTAGATTTCAGAAGATAAACATAGCAGTATCTAGTATAGTCATCAATCAACGTCATAAAGTATCTTTTTCCACCTTTTGTCAACACACCATTCATCTCACAAAGATCTGAATGTATAAGTTCTAGCGGTGCTAAGTTTTTCGGTTCCGCAGCCGTATGAGACTTGCGGGGTTGCTTTGCTTGCACACAAACTTGGCACTTAGAACCTTTGACAGTGGTAAATTTCGGAATTAAACTCATATTGGCTACCCGCGTCATGCAACCAAAGTTAATATGACAGAGTCATGAATGCCAAACATTGGACTCATTATCATTGCACACATGATTAATAACTTTAGTACATGAGTCTGACAAAGACAAGCGGAACAGACCTCCGCACTCATAACCCTTTCCAACAAATTGTACATATTTAGAAATTACAACTTTATTGGACTCAAAAACCAACTTAAAGCCATCTCGACATAAAAGCGATCCGCTGACGAGATTCTTATTGATGGAGGGAACGTGCTGCACATTCTTCAGCTGTACGGTCTTCCCCGAAGTAAACTTCAGATTTACCGTACCAACACCATGAACAGAAGCACGTGAGCCGTTTCCCATCAACACGGAAGAGGTCCTTGAGACCTGATAAGAGGAAAACATGGAAATATCAGAACATACATGTGTATTAGCACCCGTGTCTATCCACCAATCAGGAGAATGACATACTGAAAGGATAGTAGGTAAAATACCGTACCCAACATCCTTCATCTCAGTATCGCTAATAACAACATTCGCGGTCTTGCCGCTGTTCCCATGTTGACGCTTGTCAAAGCGATTAGGGCAGCTAGGAGCCCAATGATCAGGATCACCATAGACGTGGCAAGAGCCTTTCCTCTTATCATTTTTCCTCTTGAAGTTGGTTGAGTGTGTGGCCTTGTTCTTGCCATCGAACTTTCCCTTTCCTTCAGTTTTGTTCTTATTCTTAAACTTGTGGGATTGGAAGTTTTTCCTCTACTAAATTGGCAGTAGAACTTCCTTCAAGTCCTCGAGCAGTTTTGTCCTTTGCTCTCGCCTTCTCTTCCACATGAAGAGACCCAATGAGATCCGTAACGGAAAACTCTTGTCTCTTATGTTTCAGAGAAGTAGCAAAGTTCCTCCACGAAGGAGGAAGCTTGGCAATAATGCCACCAGCCACAAATTTGTCCAGTAAGGAACACTTGAACTGCTCAAGTTCTTTGGCAAGTGATTGTATCTCATGAGCTTGCTCAACAACGGAGCGCTCATCAACCATCCTGTAGTCATAGCATTGATCCATGACATACAACTCAGTGCCAGCGTCCGAGACCCCAAACTTGGCCTCGAGCGCTTCCCACGCGTCCTTGCCATTATCAAATGACATATACGGGTCAACTATATTGTCCCCAAGAACACTGAACAAAGCCGCCATAAACATGGTATCGGCTTTCTTAAAGTTTGCTTCCTGCTCAGCAGAAAGATCTCCTTCAGGCTTGCCAAGAGTGGCGCTATAGCAGTTTAGGTTTTCAAACCAGAGATCTGCTCTCTTGTGCCATCTCTTATAGTGCATGCCATCAAAAGGAGGCGGCCTAGTTGCCGCGGCTACACTAGTGGAATTCAGTAGCCTATAATCAGGTTTTTGGATTGTTGGAAATGTAAGCAATAATCCATATGATTTAATTCGAATAATAAACTGATAAAACATGATCATACAAACGGTACTAAAACCAATTATGCAGATCAACAAAGTAGATGAACAGATTATATCTATAGGAGATAAATCTATCACATCTACACCAAACGCTAGAACAAAGAACTCTAGCATAATCCGAAAGAGAGAAATCGAGATCACATACGATGTAGGCTGAATAGCAGCCGCAGCGGTTGCAGCAGCGTCGCCCATGTTGAAGTTGTCGAAGAGGTCGCCGACGTCCGGGAAGAAGTCGTCGTTCAGGAACTCGTCGTCGGACGACGTCATGGTTGCCAGTAGTCGCGTTTGAGCGCTCCCCAAAAACCTGATCGCCCTCACCCGTACAGGTTCACGAGAGGCGGGGTTCCGGAGGCCTACTGTCCCGATCTGCGGTGCATGCCGCAAGCCGAGATGAGGAAGACGAAAGCGGCAACGCAAGGTTCTGGAGGTAGGCGCGTGTATGGATTGATACGGTGCCGATTAGGTTTAACCCGGACGCTTATATAGTGCAGGTTAGGAGGATCGTGGGCTCAGCCCACGTCCGAGTCGGTAACAGTCCATGTCCATAAAAACTGGAAACGGTTGTAATTAACGCGTCCGTTAATGACTCATAATCAGTTTTCCTAACAAGCAAAATAAAGCTCGGCTCGGCGAGATTCCCGCAACCCGCGGCGCGCGCGCGTCGTGATGAGGCGAGGCGTGGCGAGGCGATGCGGGCGGCGTCGGAGGAGGAGTGCGCGAGGGCTACTCTTCTTGTCACACCTTAGTGAGTGGTGCAACACTCTACTATATAAGGTGGTCCAACTCCCCTTCAACTAGCAATGTGAGACTAAACTTTAGCACCACTAGCACAGCCATAAGCTGCCATATACAAGTGGGCCAAAGAGAATTTCAGAATTTGTCTAATGGACCAACAGCCCAATATACACCAAATTCTAACAAATTTATATGTATTTATACGCTAAACACGTTGATACGTCGGAAACGTATCTATGATTTTTGATGTTCCATGCTTGTTTAGTATCTATTTGCTTTGCTTTGTCCACACTTTGAGGTGTTTTTATATGTTTTCTGGTACTAACCTATTAACAAGTTGCCACAGTGCCAGTTGCCTGTTTCCTGCTGTTTTTGGTTTCAGAAAAGCTATTAAATCAATATTCTCGAAATTGGACGAGACAAAAGCCAAAGTCAATATTTTACCGTGAGAAACATGAAGCCTGAATACGGGACGAAGGAGACCCACCAGGGGGCCACGCCCCCTGGACGCGCGGGTGGGCCCACCCCGCGCCTGGGGGGTGTAGCCGCCCTGGCGGCCCTCCTGCCTTGCCTCTTCGCCTATAATAAGCCCTCGATGCCTAAATCCTAAGAACCCGATCAATATTCCACGAAATTGTCTATAACCATCGCCACCATCGTCCCTAGATCGGGAAGGGGGATCTGAAGCTCTTCCCGGCACCCTGCCGGAGGGGAGATCATCCCGGTGGCCTTTTTCTTCATCATGGCAGCCTCCGATATGAAGCGTGAGTAGTTTCACCTTAGACTACGGGTCCATGTAGTAGCTAGATGGTTGTATCTCCTTCTTTGTGCTTTCATGTCTAGATCTTGTGAGCTCCGTTCATGATCAGGATCTCATCTATTTATAATGATGTATGTTGTGTTTGCGACGATCTGATGGATATTGAGATTACTATGTCAGATTGATTAATGGTTTTGTCTATTTGATTCTATCATGTCTGTGTTATTTGTGATCTTGCACGCTCTCCGTTGTTAGTAGCTATCTTGGCCAATTAGTTGCTAGTGACTCCAAGAGGGGTATTTATGCTATATAGTGGGTTTATGTCTCTATTTAATCTAAGGGAAGTGACAGAAATCTCTAAGGTTGTAGATATGCTGTTGCCACTAGGGAGAAAACAACGGCCTCTTGTTCATGGAACAAGTGGATTGTTTACCTTATACACTTTTTTAAAGCAGTTGTCTGTTGCTTGCAACTTAATACTGAAGGGGGTTCGGATGATAATCCAAAGGTGGACTTCTAGTCATAGATGCAGTTGGATGGCGGTCTATGTATCTTGTTATATTGCCTAATTGAATCGCATAGGATCATGATGTCTAGTATTGCATTGTTATGCCTTGCCCAGTCCTGTTAATTGCCCTGCTGTAATTTGTTACCCAGCATGCCATGTTTGTTTATATAAGGATAACACCTCTAGTGAACTATGGACCCCGATCCAATCTTTACCATTGATACATCTTCCACTGTTTACTGTTTACTTGTTGCAAACCACTATACCTTCCACACCATACAGTTGATCCTTTGTTACAGCAAACCGGTGAGATTGACAAACTCACTGTTCGTTGGGGCAAAGTCTTGAGTTTGTGTTGTGAAGGTTTTCATGTTGCTTGCAACACCTTTGAGTCGTTTTCTTTCTCCTACTGGTTCGATAACCTTGGTTTCTAACTGAGGAAAAACCTGTTGCTGTGCTCATCATAGCTTCCTCTTGGGGTCTCCCAACGAACTGCTGCTGCACTCATCACACATCTAGATAGATGTATATTTAAATAAATCTGTGGCATCCTATTTAGGATAGAATAACTTTTTATAATACTCCCTCCCACTCATATTAGGGGGTATTTGGTTTAGAGGATGTCATTTAGGGATGGGAATATCCCCAACCAGCTGGTTAGGGGTAGCTATTTTTTTCTGTTTGGCTAAAGTGGGATAAAAAGTGATTAGGATAGCCAGTTAAAAAGTGGAAGAGTGAACAAACAAGAAAACCTTCGGAGGAGCTATCTAAACGTGGTTGAGCTCATCCAACTCTTTTGTAGGATATATTCGACCACCATTTTGAGCTAAAAGTGGTTATCCATATTTCCAATGGCGGACCCATTCTAGAAGCCTAGGCAGACGTGTATATGATCCTAATATTTTCAACAAAATTAAGTAAAATACATTGGATACAAGGCGTCGCGCCGCCGACAAGCCTGGGGGGCCGCCCGGGCTATAGGGATGGTGGATCCGTCTATGCATATTCCCTTCACCCTCTAAACCAAACACTGGATAACCACAAAAAAGTGAATATCCCTTGTCGTCTACTAGATAGCCACTGAATCAAACAGCCCCTTAGTTGACGTAGATTCATCCAGATACAATTTGTCATCTATTGGATATCCTATAAGATTTAGTGTTAAATATATTCATATCTAGACAAATTTGAATCGACTAATATGAAATGAAGGAAGTAGGAGAGTTGACTGGATGATTTCTTTAGGGATGACTGGATGATTTTTGTTTTTGAAAAATTGAAATAACTTATGAATAACAAATTAATTGTTTGTTTTTCCCCAATAGTCCTCCTCCCAACTCCAGAATGATCATCCCGCAGAAATAGAAGAATTAAAACTCGAAAATATTCGATCAGGGCCTTTGAGAAACACTAGAAAATCCATTTTTTGTGAAATTCCACCGATCTATTGAAAATGATTAACTTCAGTACAAATAGACCCAAAAGTAATAAAAATTATAAATAGATCATTGGACTACCTAGCGACTACAAACACTAGCACGAGCCGAAGACGCGCCGCCGTCCTCGCCCCTCCATCACCGGAGCCGGACAAAGCTTGTCGTAGTAGAGTTTGTTATACTAAACAGACGAGAAGTCATCATGCTAAGATCACAATGGACCAGCGCACCGGAGCAACAACCATCGCCAATGATGATAACCGTAGATCGGAAAAGACTAACCTGAAATCACACCAACGAACACGAAAACGGACTAGATCCCAAGAGATCCGTCAGAAAAACGACTCCACGCGCCCTCCGTTGACGCTAGATGCACCATCAGAACGAGGATAGAGCAAGAAGGATCTTATTCTGACTTCAGGACATAGCCATCGCCTTAATATCCCGAAAAAGACATTAAAAAATAGGCTAAACAAAATAAGAAAACCTCCCGCCGGCGAGAGGTCATGATCCTCCACACCTCCCAGACTAAGAACATCGGAGACGGAACGGACCAGCCACGTCGCCAGCAAAAGGCACGAAACCCTAGATGGGTTTTAGCTGGCTCCTTTTTTTTTACGGCTATTAACCGTTTAATCAAATAAAAGTTACCATCGCCGCCGACCGTACGTCAACATTTGCGTCCTTGCGACGGTCTCCTTTGCTGAGCTTGCTACTAGAACGGCAGTTGAGTTCTCTGAGCCGTCCACGCAAAGTAGTTTCAGCTAACCACCGCGGCGGGTTCCAGCCGTGCGATCCAAATCCGACGCTCCTCCTCCCTTCTCCCCCAGTCCCCACCCCCGCCCCGCCGTCTCCTCCACCACCACCGAGTCCATCCCCGACCGGGCATCACCATCAACATCAATCCCTCCCCTATCTATCTCTGTCTCGGCGCTTTCTCTTCTCTTCATAGAGACCTAGCGCTTCGCTTCGCTTCGCTTCTCAAGTTCTCATCTCGCCTCCGCTCCCATGGCTGCCGACGGCGACGGCGACGACGCCACGGCCCCCGCCGAGCTCGACCGCGGCACCCACCGCGAGGAGGAGGAGGAGGTCGCAGCCAAGCCGCTCCTCTCTCCGCCCCCCGCGCCGGAAGCGCCGGAGAGCCTCGAGGAGCTGGACCGGAGGTACGCCCCGTACGCGCGGCGGGACGCGTACGGGCCGATGGGCCGCGGCCCCCTCGGGGCGGTGGAGACGGCGCGGCTGGCCGTCGCCGCGGCGGTGCTCCTCCCGCTCCGGGTCGTGGCGGGCGTGCTCGTGCTCGTCGCCTACTACCTCGTGTGCCGCGTGTGCACGCTGTGGGTGGAGGAGGAGCGGGACGGGGGCGAGGGGGAGGGCTACGCGCGCCTCGAGGGCTGGAGGCGGGACGTCATCGTGCGGTGCGGCCGCGCGCTCACGCGCGCCATGCTCTTCGTCTTTGGCTTCTACTGGATCCGCGAGCACGACCGCCGCGTCGCCGATGCCGAGGTAGCAATCTGTAATCTATTCTAGCTCTGTGGGATGCAGCCCAGTGCCCCTATTTTCTGTTGCTTGCTTGCTTGATAGTCGGTGCCTTGCAATTGAAGAACGGGATGATGTGACGGCAGTGTGCCGTGCCACGCGTAGTTCATGGTTCTGGCGCTTGTATGGTCTGACGGAGTTGGGAATACACGTATTGGGGGCACGTCCTTGCTGCCTATCTGGGGAGAGCGAATCTTGTTGAGTCCTACCAGGTAGTATTGGTGTTTGTTTGTGGTTAGGTTGGAACCCGCTTCCCCGGACTAGATCAGAATGTTGTCCTGGCTTATGCGCTTGCTTGCTTGGTGCTTCCACTCATGATATGATTCCTGAGGTGGTTCAGTTCTGGTGCAACTGCTGCTAGATATCAGAGTACTATTTGGGGTCATGGGGTTAATTTCTGTAGATTAAATTGTACTCCCTCCCTCCATTCGAAATGAATTTAGGTTCTAGCTTTGTGCTAACTCAAACTTCTTTAAGTTTGACCAAGTCTAGAAAAATCTATCAACATCTACAACGCCAATTGTTTTTTCATAAAATCATTGCAGAATATTTTTATAGTATGTATATGTGATGTTGTATAAGTATTGGCATATTTTTTGATAGATTTGGTCAGACTTAAATATAAGTCTGACTTATGACAAAGATAGTGCTTAAATTGATTTGAAATGACGGGGTAGGATGCACTTATAATTTTCTGGACGTGTTGGTTATTTGGAGGAGTCACCCATGGCTTTGTTCATGGTCCTTGGGTCAACCTCCAGTAAGAGAAAATAAGATGGATGAAAACCAAGTGACACATTTCCCTTTTTAGTCAGTGAACTATGAACTAATGTTTAGCATTTATTTGAGCTATATACACCAGATTAAGTTTTGTTTCCTATTCAAGATGGATGCAATTATGCATGCTTGGGGTTGATTTTATAATGCTACATCTGTCTAGTATTTTTATGAAACTATATGACGATGCCTGATGATAGATGGTTAAGCATGAAACTTTTTCGACAATATTTGCATATAAGGTTACTAGTCTCTTTAACGGTTTACTTTAACCTTATTTAGTTACGGAATATTGTATGTTTTCCTTCTTTGTCCATTTTATCCAACTAGGGATGCTTTATTTCTTTCAGGACGAGGATCTGGGCAAGTCTGAATATTTGGAAAGGCCAGGGGCAATTGTATCTAATCATGTATCACATTTGGATATTCTGTATCACATGTCATCTTCTCTTCCAAGTTTTGTTGCTAAGGTACTGCAGTTATGTTGTAGTGTTGATATTATCCATTCAATTTCTCAAAAACTTTGCCCTTAAAATCTATTGATTTTGACATGCTTGTTTTTTCACATGATGACTATCCTCCTTGAAGAGATCAGTAGCCAGATTGCCCCTAGTTGGTATTATAAGGTAATAGCATTCTCTAGCCGTGTTTGGTCTCATGTTCTTCTCTAGAATTTTGGTTAGAAGCTTGCAACGTTGTATTTTAGTGGATAGTATGACTGAGCAATTGTTTGTATTTTTGTGTAAACTAAATTCATAACATGGCTTTTGTGGTTATGCAGCAAATGCATTGGTTGTATTTTTGTTCAGCGAGAGTCTAAAACTTCAGATTTTAAAGGTGTTTCAGGTATATGCTGATGTCTGACCCTAAGTGAAGATACTTGCAGTTTTTTTTTTTGCTTCTGCTATGGAAATATCATTTTCCTGATTGTATGATTCAAGTTTGGAATATGATTTATAGTAGTACGTAATTCCTACTCAGAGAATAATTATATTGACATAATGACTCTTCACAGACAGATGGGTGTCTAGAAGTAAATATTATTTGGTAGTTATTGTGGTCTACTTTCAGTAACATGCCATTCTTGAACTATTGATTGTTTTACTATGATGTCATTAACCTGCTGGAGATGGCTAGATGCTAGGTTATTGCTACATGGAATTTTATAGGTGGAGTACAAGCAAGGGACTAGATTCATTAATTAGTACTCCCTCTGTCCCATAATATACGGTGTTATTACATCAATTATACTCATATTTTGGATGTAATAACATCTTATACTATGGGGCGGAGGGAGTAAAATTTATCTTAGTATAAAAAAGGAGATGATTTACATTAAATCACTACAGTGATAAAAGATTTAATGTTTTCATAATGGAAGTTAAAGCAGAAACAAATAAACACAACACATTATCTGCTGAATATTTCATAGAACTAATAAGAAACTTAAAGAGTAAACAAATCTGTGCCTGACTGAGGTAAATTTGTCATGTTTGTAATATCATCATTATAGTTTGAAGTGGGATTATCTAATTTTTCATCCAAGTAAGTTAATAAACATTAACTGTTGAGATCGCATCGTTAGATTTTTCAGCCTAGGGATGACCATAGGTGCAATTCCTTTTCAAATGTACAGCTACTGTAGGAAGAATTGGCACTTCAATACATAAATGGCTAAGTTTTTATGGTCAGACCTTTTCAAACGAAATAGCCTACTTCATTTGATTTTGCTTGTTTCTGCTTTCTAATTCCACACAGGTGCTGTAACTGAAAGAATTCAGCGCGCTCATCAACAAAAAAATGCTCCAATGGTGCTACTCTTTCCTGGTTGGTGCATAATAGAACTTCCTTCTTCGTTAGATTTTCAATAGGGACCATTTTGTAATTTATTGTTCGTTTATGACACGTATTTTCTAGTAGCCTGGTATATTTTTTCTTGTCTTGTGGAATACATCTTTTTTCTCAGGAGTGTACTTTTGCGTTTTCACAATATTTTATAACTGCCTATATTATGCGACCTGTCTTATTTTGATCTTGTACTTATGTTGGGATTACAATCACATCTTAATGCCAGGATCTTGTACTCGTATTATATTTGATTCATAAGACTTAGGTTATTTTTACATGGTGAATATGAATTGTTGCATTGGTTTTATGTTTGTATATGGCTGTCTTTCTCATATTTTTTTTTCAATATTTCATGCTATGTCTGTTCAAATTTTAGTACTTGTATATATATTTGTACTCAAAACCAATTGTGGAACTGCGTATTGTGGTCCAAGAACACATGGAATAAGTCGATCAAACCTGTCTTTTTGTGTAGTTTTTTGTTGTACGCATCTTACTTATACACTTCACACTGTTCCTATCTTAGAGGGCACAACTACAAATGGGGATTATCTCCTTCCATTCAAGACAGGAGCCTTTCTTGCAAGAGCACCAGTACAGCCAGTCATTTTAAGATACCCGTACACGAGATTTAGTCCAGCCTGGGACTCCATGTCTGGGGTGAGTGCTAATATCAACTCTGCATACTTACAGTTGTCGGATCCAAATGCCTATTATGAACACATTTATGATCCATACAACGAAATTCTCTTTCTAGAACTGATGCTGGCTTCACTAAAATAACATTCCATTGATACATTTGTGTTGATTTAACTAGTGCGTAAGTTCTGGGCATTGCATTAATGAACTTCCTATCGTTTAGCTACCTTTTTGTCCATGTATTGTTATTTTCATTATTTTCTTTTTTTCAGAACGGAATATTCCTATTTCCTTTCACCTAAAATAGTTTAACTACCACTGTTTCATTGCCATATACTCCGTACATATAAAACTACATGATGGGCAGTTGACATGAAAACTAATTACATTTCGCACAATTCATGTTTGTAAGGTGCATCCCTAATGATTCTTGACTGTTGTATGTTATCTTTTCTGGAGTTTCACTCTCTCCAACTAATTCCAGCAGACGTCGAGATATTATCTATGAAAGGGTACTTCCATTCATGGTCCATTGTCCATTTAACTTCCTTGAAAATTTCAGGCACGCCATGTATTTCTGCTCCTTTGTCAGTTTGCGAACTACCTAGAGGTTGTCCATTTGCCTGTGTACTATCCATCAGAGCAAGAAAAAGATGACCCAAAGCTCTACGCAAATAATGTACGGAAATTAATGGCAAAGGAGGTATATATTCATCTTTCTTAAGTTTGAGAATGGTCATCTTTCTTGCATATTTCTTGCTAATCCTTCAGTCTCTGAAATGTTTTCTGTTAAATGTAAGTGCCGTAATATTAACTCCTGGCTTCCATTTTTCAGGGGAACTTGATTCTTTCAGATCTTGGACTAGCGGAGAAGAGAGTGTACCATGCGGCCCTGAATGGTAATAGTCTGCCTCGTGCCTTACATCAGAAAGATGATTGAAATGTATTACCACCTTGCTCTGTATACCGACAGCTGAGTGGCCTGCTTGTAACAATAAATAAAAGCTGGTGTTTTGCATGCTATCCTCATGGTTGAAAGGAGCATTGTGAATATTATCCGGATTTTTCACTGTAAAAAACAATTGTAGCTTCTGTAACGATGCCAGCTATAGTGGACTTTACACCGCTTGTACTGAAAACTGAATCATCTACTTGGTCTTCCCTGCAGGCTTATTATGTCAAAGCTAATTTGGATACCTGTGCTGCTAGTTTTCCTAGTTTTGCCTGTACTATTGTTTGTAGAGGAACAGAAACTGAAGTTTTCTCACTAACTTCCTCATCACTGGAGGAATGGCTACACATTTTTGCAGCAAGAATCAGCTAGATTTTTAATCCAGAAGGAATTACAACTTAGGAATCAAGGGGAAATTATGGCCAATATGCGGTTTTCCTCAAAACAGAATTACAGTATAATATTTGGGAGTTGTTTCTTATTAAGAAACTCTGGAATTACCCTGTGATCGAATTATCTATTTCAAAAAAAATATATACATGTCTGTTGCCCACTGACACATGACTTTGTCAAACAAATTTCATAGTTTCACCCCTTATCAGGTTTAGAAAATAGATTTCCCCTGTTTTCAGTTACATATCCTTGCCAATGATGTGACTTGTTGGTTAATAGATGGACCCAGCGCGCTCCCCCGCGCCTTCCTTACTAATGGAGTTTAAATTCTATGCTAGGGGTGCTTGTTTACTTTGTTTTTAGTTGTCCGGTGGCCTGGGCTTGGTCACAGTACATTGAAGGCCAATGTGGGGCATGAGACGATGTATTCCATGTCGGTTCTGTGCATCCCTGGTAACAGAGCATCAAGAGGCCTGCCATCAGAACCAAATCAAAAGAGATCTAAATCTGAAGTCTTCATAACCATAATGCTAATGCTAATACCAAACATGGCCAAGAAACCACGGAATAGAATGAGTTGCACTTTTGTCAATGCAAGGAGTTAGGAGCACAAAAGGTTACTTTTGCGAGCGACGGTTGCAATTTAGTGGAGACAAATAAAACAAAAAACCAGTACTAAATTTTGAACGAAACTAAAAAGTAAGTTTCTGTACTTGTCATTCCTTGGTAGCTGATTCAGTTGGACTGATGTCTCATATGTCAGTTACAGATAGGCTAATCTAAAAGTTTAGGTATGCTGTGCACATCAAGTCACTGATTCGGCAGAATATTGGATCTCTTTGTATTGCCAAGTGCATGCCATGTTTTTCATTTACAGCATTCCTGGGGTGGTGGCCTCGAGGCGGTGGCCTTGAACACGGTAAGGCACCACCATGTAGAGCCAAATCGAAAGCCCACAACCGAAAAAACCATGAAACCCCAATTCAACAAGCAGGAATGGGTAACAGACCCACATATGACTTTCAAAATCAGGGACTCAAAATGCACCCCAAGCACTCATAGTTCTCCCATTACAAAATATCCACTGGACTCGCAAACTCTATAGGACTGAAGTGATGAGATGAAAACTTTTCCTAGTTATTGGTTTGCATCCTCTTGCACAATACGACTACTACATCGAAAACTATAGTAAATCAACAGAATAAAATATGAATTGCACTGGATGTGCCTTTGTTAAGATATATGGTCGATATGACATGCTTGTCCTGCAACTAAAATTTAAGCATCACAATAACTCTGTTAGTAGGACTGATCACATATTTCTCAATATCCAGGTAACACACCAAGGTGAGCCATTCATAGTATTACAGAGATCTGCCAACGAAAACAATAGTAAGCATTTCACAATTTTATTAGAGCAACTACATCCAACACATTGAAAGTGTTGTTGTCAACAATTCTAGACCACTTCGTATATATGAAATATGTGAACACTTCAGTAGGCTATTTATAAAAAAGCATTCGCTCTTTACCCACCCTGGTATAAGACTCTCTAAACTATTTATCACTAACTGGTGGGAGATCACAAGCTCAGACGCTAAATAATGTTGTTGTTGTCACTTCGACCACAAACCATGTGAAATGAAGGTAAGCAATGTAGAACGTTTTATGGGGTGTGGTCGTGGATTTATGAGGAGAGACACCAGACAACAATTATCTAGTTAACATTATAAAGAGAGTCTTGCATCGGATGGCTTCTAAAGGTTGGATAGGAGTAATAACCAACAATACTGAACACGATTATTTCAATATAAGGATCAGTTCGACGGGTTAGAGCTTAATCAGCTTACAAAGTTTTACATTCTTTGGTCAACAGGAGATAAAAGATATAAAGAAAGTCATGGAAGCATTGCACCAGATTGCTCCTAAAGGTTGGACATGAGTAATTTCAATATGAGGGTCACTTCGACGGATTAGATCTTAATCCGGTGCTGTCAAGTTTGTCTACCTCACACCTTAGAGACCCAACTATCAAAGCAAATGGAATAATGCTTCATATGGAAAATATATATGTATCTTTTATGTTCTGTTGATCGAAGAATGTTAGACCGAACAATCAAAGTAAATGGAGAAGCAATATTCTGATTTCTAGTTATCCGCACAAGAACATGCTAAAAAAAATGAAGCACTAAAAGATACATCTTGTAGTACTAAAGCAGCCATGAAAAAAAAAGGAGACATCCATTCATAGGTGTATCTTCCTTTCTCTTGTTAGTGACTTAGTGTTCCATTATGCACACAATATAGGAGGCTAAAAAGTAGGCACTACATAGATACTCCCTCCGTTTGGAAATATAAGATGTTTTAGATTTGTGAAGGAGATGTATCTAGACACCTTTTAGTGTATAGGTTCAAATGAATCTAGACACTAAAAGTTGTCTAGATACATCTCACTCACAAACCTAAAACATCTTATATTTTCCAAACGGAGGGAGTACAAAAGAACATCAACCTTCTAACATGAGTACCTACAACTAATTTTCAATTGCAGTTCTGAACATATGGTTTTTTTAATCGTTTGATGTCATGGGAAGTCTGTAATATACTTACACATAATATATCACATAAATAATAAAGGAAAACGTCTACTGATATACTCATAATGCAATAACAGAAAAGGAAAAATTGCAGACATGTTTTATTGTGCAGTTCATTTTTCTTAGGTGCAAGGAGGTGGTGCTAATACTATATGTCTAGGATATCACAAGGTACCAGTTACTATATTCAGTTGATCAATTGTTCTCTCTCCATGTAGCGGTTAATATATCAACCAAGATAATATCTACTTTTGTAGGAAGATTGAAGCAAAGCGTGGCGTGGCAGTTACAGATAACAGAAATGCATAGACAGAAGTATCGCCCTCAATATCGAATGAGATTCATTCTAAACCAACCTCATGTGGCCTGAGATAAACTACACAAATGCCAGCTGCAAAGCGCACTTCATGGGACGAAGGGCTCTCTAAAAAACCAGTGTTACATCAATATCTTCTGACTCCAGAGCCCAAACAAAGAAACCCTAAAAAAACCTTTTAATTTCAGTACCGAAAGCGTACCTGTTGTCATTCTGTAAACACTCCCTTCCAATCTTGGTACTCGAAGAAATCGGTACGTCCATAGTCTCCCAGGTTGCAGCAGCTACAGTCCAATCTGCAAAACACTTCCATCTCTGCAATATGACATTGAGTGGCCTCCTAGAATAGGTAAATCTGGAGAGAAGTCGAACGGCGGACTCGATGGCCAATACGCCTTTATCGCACAGCATCAAGGGGCGAGGTAAAAAAGATTAGTCAAGGAAGCTGCAGTAGACATGACCCGTCGGGGTTACCGGCGACCCCTGTCGTCCAGGCGGTACCAGAACTGGAGGCGAATGCGTCGAAGAGGCCGAGCATGGTACACGTAGACAGGGACGGACGCTGCACAGAGGGGCGTGCTGGAGGTCGTAGCAGCCGCGGGAGGCAACGCCGACGTCCGTTGGACGGACATATCGGCGAACCGAGTCCTGCTAGGGTTCGCCGCGAGGGTGAAAGGTCGATGTGGCTGCGGGGAATCAGCAGAGGAGAGTAAAAGGGAGACTTGTTGTGGACGATTGTTAGCACAGATTACCGGTGGGGGACACGAGGAGCCTAGAATCGGAGGCGACGCACTACAGGAGCGGTGCTACGCCGACGGCCCCGACCTTTGGCCGTCGGCACGCAACGTCATTCCTGTAGTGACGGTTGTGGCAATGGCGTCGATTTTGGGACAACGAGGGGTCGGTAGCCAGAGAAGGCGGAAAGGAGTAGGTGGCGGAAGTCTCACAGGCATGCCGACGCGAGATTCTGTTTTACGGGATGGGGTTACGGGGTCTCCTAGCTCGCACGGGTTTTGGGCCCCTCAAAACAGGGTTTTGAACAACACATTCAAATGAAACATAGCACATCCAAAATATGTGATAAATGATTCATAGTTTTTACATCACAACGCGATCATAGCGATGACAGTCAATGTTCAAGCCACCAGCAACACATCAATGCGATCATTCAAAGATTCAATGTGATGCATCATTCATAGTTCTAGCATCACAGCGCGATCAACGCCGGAGACTCACCTTGAGGAGTCGACGCACTTGCAGCACGAGCTTGACGCGCGAGCATCTTCCTCGCCACGATGTCCGCCTTGGTCTCCTTCCACCACAGCAGCTGATCCTCGTCCATGTCGTCGGGGCGCATCATCATGATCTCCCTCTCCTCGGCCAAGAGCTCCTTCATGGCATTGGCTTCTTTCAGTGCGAGCATCCTCTGTTGGATTTATGCCCTAGAGGCAATAATAAAGATGTTATTATTATAATTCTTGTTCATGATAATGTTTATATTCCATGCTAGAATTGTATTAAGCGGAAACTTTAATACTTGTGTGGTTTGTGAACAACACCGTGTCCCTAGTACGCCTCTATGGACTAGCTCATTGATTAATAATGGTTAAGGTTTCCTAACCATAGACATGAGTTGTCAATTAATAATGAGATCATATCATTGGAGAATGATGTGATGGACAGACCCAAACTAAGCGAAGCAATTAGATCGTGTCATCGTATTCGTCTTTGCGAAGCTTTTCTTATGTCAAATATTTTATTTCTTAGACCATGAGATAATACAACTCCCTGGTATCGGAAGAAAGCTTTGAGGTCATCAAACGTCATCCTATGAGAGGGTGATCATAAAGGTGTCTCTCAGGTGATCGGAAAGTACCTGTTGGGTTGTATGTATCGAGATGGGATTTGTCCCTCCCAAGTCGGAGAGATATACTTCGGGCCCACTCGGTAATCGATATCAACACCGCTTGCAAGCATGTGGTTAAGGAGTTAATCACAAAGTGATATCGGATTACGGAACGAGTAAAGTACTTGCTGTGAACGAGATTGAACTAGGTATGACGGTACCAACGATCGAATCTCGGGCAAGTAAAATATCGCGAGACGAAGGGAATATATATATGGGATTGATTGAATCCTGGCATCGTGGTTCATCCGATATGATCATCGATGAATATGTGGGAGTCAATATGGGTTTCCAGACCCCGTTGTTGATTATTGATAGAACATCATGTCCGCGTATTCTCGAACCCGAAGGGTCACACACTTAACGTGTCTCGACGCTAGGATAGATTGGATAATTGGTTTATGAGTTTTTGTTCGGAGTCTCGGATGGGATCCGGGACATCACGAGAGGTTCCGGAATGGTCCGGAGAATAAGATTCATATAAGGCAGTGCAGTTTTTGGAGTTCGGAATTGTTCCAGGTTAATCGGTATTGTACCGGAAGCTTCTAGAACCTTCCGGAAGGGGACCAACGTGGCCCCACCTTCCGGGAGGGGGCATGGGCCTATGAGGGAGTGCCCTGGCCGCATTGGGCCAGGGGCACAAGGCCCCATAGGGCCCAGCCGGCCAAGAAGGGATAAAACCCTAATTGGAGCTTCTAGAAGGGGGGGGGGGGGGGGTTCCTTGCCCCCCACTCCTCCTCCTTGGCCACCGGTTTTGGCTTGGGGGAGGGGATAGGGTTGCCACCCCACCCCTCTATATAAAGAGGGCTGGGGGTGCACCACCCCCCCACACCTTCCCCTCAAGCCAGTCGCCCTGCTGCCCTCCTCTCTCTCTCCCTCCCGACTGCGTGTAGGCGAAGCCCTGCTGCAGAAACTCTCCACCAATTGCACCGCGCCGTCGCGTTGCAGATCCAACCCATATCTCCACAATACTTGCTGGACCAAGGAAGGAGGAGACGTCGAGGTGCTGCACGTGTGCATCTCACGGAGGCATCGACACTTGTGGTGCTAGATCGGATCGGATCGCGAGGAGGAGAAGCGAGTACGACTACATCACCCACGTTCCGACGAACGTTTTGCTATGCGAATCTTCAAGGGTATGAAGATCTAATCCAATCTCTCTCTCGTTGTTTGCATCTCCTAGATTATATCTTGACTTCCCTCTATTCGCTTCCGTAGAAAATTTTGATTTATTATGCCGCGAAACCCTTCAGTGGTATCAGAGCTAGATCTATGCGTAGATGTGTTTCACGAGTAGAACGCAACATGGTTGTTGCGGGCGTTGATGTTTTTCTGTTGCAAGCCTCTTGTTTGTGTTCTTCTTATGACGCGGGATAGTGAGATCGAAGCGGTCCAGGCCAACCTTACGCGACGTCGTTCGCGAGACCGGCTCCGCACTTGACGTGTGTCTTGTTCCACACATGCGGCTGGTGGATGTCAGTTTCTCTCACTATAGTTGTCATGGGATCTACACCGGAGTTTGGCAACCATAATATCACCGTTGTGGCTTTCCGTAGGTAAGAATCGTTCTTAGCATCTACTCCCATAAGCCACGTAAAACATGCAACAACAAAGTAGAGGCGTCTAACTTGTTTTTGCAGGGAGTGTTTTCTGTGATATGGTATGGCCCAAGATGTGATGTGTATAATGTATGCGATGATCATGTTTTGTAATGTTTCACGACTTGCATGTCGATGAGTACACAACCGGTAGGAGCCATATGGTTGTCTTTATAATTGTGTATGACCTATGTGTCAACTTCTTATACGCCATGTAATAGTTTCACTTTATCGCTAAGTAGTTAGCAATAGTTGTAGTTGCTATTCGTGGTGGAGGCAATCATGGTGGAGTGATGGAGATCATGCCGGCACGCACAAGATGGAGATCATTGCGCGAAGATTGGCTATACCATGTCACATAAAGTTATATGCATGTGATGTTTATCCTTTTATGTATCTTATTATGCTTAGATCGCGACGGTAGCATTATAAGATGATTCGTCACTTAAAGATCAAGATAAAAACTGTGTTCTCCCCAAGTATGCACCGTTGCGAAAGTTCATCGTGTCCAAGCATCACGTGATGATCGGGTTCTATAGACTCTACGCTCACATACAACGGGTGCAAGCCAGTTTTGCACACGCGGAAATACTTGGGTCTAACTTGACGAGCCTAGCATGTACAGACATGGCCTCGGAACACATGAACCGAAAGGTTAAGCATGAGTCATATGAATGATATGATCGACACTTTGTTGTCCACCATTGAAACCACATCTCTTCTCGTGAAGATCGAATTAGGTGTGGTGAATTTGGATCGTGTTCACTAAACAACTTGAGGGATGTTGAATTTAGTGGGAGTTCATCTAGTAATATGATTAAAAGTTGAACTAGTTATCATGAACATAGTCTAATTTGTACTTGCAAATATTGTAGATCACATGGCTAAGTCCAACTTCAACTTCAACGTTTTTGCTGAGAAAGAAAAGCTTAAGAACAATGGGTCTAACTTCACCAATTGGTTCCGCAATCTGAGAATCATTCTCTCTGGCGGTCAAAAGGACTATGTCCTTGAAAGTGCGTTAGGTGACGCCCCTGCTGCTACTGCGCCGGCTGATGAGAAAGCTGTCTATCAGTCGCCCAAAGATGATTATGGTGTGATTAAGAGCACCATGTTGTTTGCTATGGAATCGGACCTTCAAAATCATTTTGAAGACTATCCTGGGCCCTTTGAGATTCTCGAGGAGCTGAAAACTATGTTTCAGACTCAGGCCTGTTCTGAGAGATATGAGATCTCTGAGAAGTTCTTTAACTGCAAGATGGAGGAAGGGAGTTCCGTTAGTGAGCACGCCATTAAGATGTCGGGCTACACTCAACGCCTTGAGCAACTGGACTGCAAGATTCCAAAGGAGCTCAAGATTGACAGGGTTCTGCAATCACTCCCTCCCAGCTACAAAAGTTTTGTAGTGACTCACAATCAGATTGGTTCCACTGACACGATCACCGAGCTCTTTGCAAAGCTGAAGGCTGCGGAGGTGGACATCAAAAAGGATAATTATGTGTTGATGGTCAACAAACCCTCCTTTAAGAAAGGTAAGGGTGCAAAGAAGCCCTTCAAGAAAGGTGGCGGCAAGCGCGTTGCCCCTGCTGAGAAGAAGCTCAAGTCTGGTCCTAAGACACTGAGTGCTTCTATTGCAAGGACAAGGGTCACTGGAAGCGCAACTGTCCGAAGTACTTAGCGGACAAGAAGGCTGGCACCATCAAAGGTATATTTGATATACATGTTATTGATGTTTTCCTTAATAGCCCTCGTTGTAGTGCCTGGGTATTTGATACTGGTTCAGTTGCTAATATTTTAACTCGAAACAGGAGCTACGGAATAGACGGCGGCTTGCGAGGGATGAGGTGACGATGCGCGTTGGCAACAGATCAAGAGTTGATGTGTTGGCCGTCGGCACGCTCTCCTTAGTTTTACCTTCGGGATTAGTTTTAAACCTTAATAAATGTTATTATGTGCCTGCGTTGAGCATGAACATTATTTCTGGATCGTGTTTATTGCAAGACGGTTATTCATTTAAATCGGAGAATAATGGTTGTTCTATTTATATGAGTAACATCTTTTATGGTCATGCACCTATTGTGAATGGTTTATTTCTTCTAAATCTCGAAAGGGATAAAACACACATCCATAACATTGAGGCTAAGAGATGCAAAGTAGATAGTGATAATACTACTTATTTGTGGCACTGTCTTCTAGGTCATATTGGTGTAAAGCGCATGAAGAAACTCCATTCTGATGGACTTTTGGAGTCTCTTGATTTTGAATCATTTGACACATGCGAACCATGCCTCATGGGCAAGATGATCAAAACCCCATTCTCCGGAATGATGGAGCGAGCAACGGACTTGTTGGAAATCATACATACCGATGTATGCGGACCGATGAGTGTTTCGACGCGCGGTGGATATCGCTATTTTCTCACTTTTACCGATGACTTAAGTAGATATGGGTATATCTATTTAATGAAACATAAATCTGAAACATTTGAAAAGTTCAAGGAATTTCAGAATGAAGTGGAGAACCATCGTAACAGAAAGATTAAGTTTCTACGATCCGATCGTGGAGGTGAATATTTGAGTTATGATTTTCTCACGCATCTTAAAGCAAGCGGAATCGTTTTGCAACTCACGCCACCCGGAACACCACAACGCAATGGTGTGTCTGAATGCCGAAATCGAACCTTATTAGATATGGTCCGATCGATGATGTCTCTTACTAATTTGCCGTTATCATTTTGGGGTTATGCATTAGAAACCGCTGCATTCACTTTAAATAGGGCTCCATCTAAATCCGTTGAGACGACATAGTATGAACTGTGGTTTGGTGCTAAACCTAAGTTGTCGTTTCTTAAAGTTTGGGGATGCGAAGCTTACGTCAAGAAGTTGATGCCAGACAAGCTCGAACCCAAAGCGGAGAAATGCGTCTTCATAGGATACCCTAAGGAAACTATTGGGTATACCTTCTATCACAGAACCGAAGGGAAAGTGTTTATCGCAAAGAACGGTTCCTTTCTTGAGAAGGAGTTTCTCTCAAAAGAAGTGAGTGGGAGGAAAGTAGAGCTAGACGAGATTATTGAACCTTCTCTTGAATTGGAGAGTAGCGCAGCACCTGAAATTGTTCCAGTGCCGCCTGCACCAACAATAGAGAAAGCTAATGACAAGGATCATGAAGCTTCGTACGATGCTGCTACTGAACGTCGCAGGTCGACAAGGTCGCGTGCCCCTCCTGAGTGGTACGGCAACCCTGTCTTGACTGTCTTGTTGGTAGAAGACAGTGAACCTACGAACTATGAGGAAGCGATGATGAGCCCAGACTCTGAGAAATGGCTATAAGCCATGAAATCCGAATTGGGATCCATGAGCGAAAACCAAGTATGGACTTTGGTGGACCCTCCTAGCGACCGAAAGGCCGTTGAATGCAAATGGATTTTCAAGAAGAAAACGGACGCGGATGGTAATGTTACTGTCTATAAAGCACGGCTTGTCGCGAAAGGTTTTCGACAAGTTCAAGGTGTTGACTACGATGAGACTTTCTCTCCCGTAGCGATGTTTAAGTCCATTCGGATTTTATTAGCAATTGCTGCGTTTCATGATTATGAAATATGGCAGATGGATGTCAAGACTGCGTTCCTCAATGGCAACATTGATGAAGAGTTGTATATGATGCAACCCGAAGGTTTTGTCGATCCTAAGGATGCTGATAAAGTATGCAAACTTCAGCGTTCTATTTATGGACTGAAGCAAGCATCTCGGAGTTGGAACCTTCGTTTTGATCAAGTGATCAAGAGCTTTGGATTTGTTCCAAATTGCTACGAAGCTTGCATCTACAAGAAAGTGAGTGGGAGCTCGGTGACATTTCTGGTACTATATGTGGATGACATATTGATTATTGGAAATGACATAAACATGCTTAACGATGTGAAGAGTTATTTGAACAAGTGTTTTTCAATGAAAGACCTAGGTGAAGCTGCTTATATATTGGGTATCAAGATCTATAGAGATAGACAAAGACGCCTGATAGCTTTAAGCCAGAGTACATACCTAGACAAAGTTCTGAAAAGGTTCAGAATGGATAAGGCAAAGAAAGGTTCAGTGCCTATGTTGTCAGGTAAGATATTGAGCAAGGCTCAGTGTCCAGCTACGGTAAATGATAGGGAAGCTATGAGCAAAGTGCCTTATGCCTCGGCCATAGGTTCTATCATGTATGCCATGCTGTGTACTAGACCGGATGTGTCCAATGCTCTTAGTTTGACGAGCAGATATCAAAGTGATCCAGGAGTGGAACACTGGACAGCCGTGAAGAACATCCTAAAGTACCTAAATAGGACTAAAGAAATGTTCTTAGTCTATGGGGGTGATGAACAGCTCGTCGTAAAAGGTTACGTCGACGCTAGTTTTGACACCGACAAGGATGATTCTAAATCTCAGACAGGATACGTGTATATTTTGAATGGAGGAGCTGTGAGCTGGAGAAGCTGCAAGCAAAACATGATCGCGGGATCTACAGTAGAAGCGGAATACATGGCTGCTGCAGAAGCGTCAAGTGAAGGAGTTTGGATCAGGAACTTCATCACTGAGCTTGGCGTGGTTCCAAGTGCATTGGACCCACTGGAGATATTGTGTGACAACACTGGCGCCATAGCACTCGCTAAGGAACCAAGATATCATCCAAAGACCAAGCATATCAACCGCAAGTTTCATATAATCCGAGATTATATAGCAGATGGAGATCTGAAGATTAGCAAAGTACATACAGATCTGAATGTCGCAGATCCATTGACTAAACCTCTTCCACGTGTAAAACATGATCAGCACCTCAGTGCCATGGGTGTGAGATTGTTGCCAGATGTAAACTAGATTATTAACTCTAGTGCAAGTGGGAGACTGTTGGAATTATGCCCTAGAGGCAATAATAAAGATGTTATTATTATAATTCTTGTTCATGATAATGTTTATATTCCATGCTAGAATTGTATTAAGCGGAAACTTTAATACTTGTGTGGTTTGTGAACAACACCGTGTCCCTAGTACGCCTCTATGGACTAGCTCATTGATTAATGATGGTTAAGGTTTCCTAACCATAGACATGAGTTGTCAATTGATAATGAGATCATATCATTAGGAGAATGATATGGTGGACAGACCCAAACTAAGCGAAGCAATTAGATCGTGTCATCGTGTTCGTCTTTGCGAAGCTTTTCTTATGTCAAATATTGTATTCCTTAGACCATGAGATAATACAACTCCCTGGTATCGAAAGAAAGCTTTGAGGTCATCAAACGTCATCCTATGAGAGAGTGATCATAAAGGTGTCTCTCAGGTGATCGGAAAGTACCTGTTGGGTTGTATGTATCGAGATGGGATTTGTCCCTCCCAAGTCGGAGAGATATACTTCGGGCCCACTCGGTAATCGATATCAACACCGCTTGCAAGCATGTGGTTAAGGAGTTAATCACAAAGTGATATCGGATTACGGAACGAGTAAAGTACTTGCTGTGAACGAGATTGAACTAGGTATGACGGTACCAACGATCGAATCTCGGGCAAGTAAAATATCGCGAGATGAAGGGAATATATATATGGGATTGATTGAATCCTGGCATCGTGGTTCATCCGATATGATCATCGATGAATGTGTGGGAGTCAATATGGGTTTCCAGACCCCGTTGTTGATTATTGATAGAAGATCATGTCCGCATATTCTCGAACCCGAAGGGTCACACACTTAACGTGTCTCGACGCTAGGATAGATTGGATAATTGGTTTATGAGTTTTTGTTCGGAGTCTCGGATGGGATCCGGGACATCACGAGAGGTTCCGGAATGGTCCAGAGAATAAGATTCATATAAGGCAGTGCAATTTTTGGAGTTCGGAATTGTTCCGGGTTAACCGGTATTGTACCGGAAGCTTCAAGAACCTTCCGGAAGGGAACCAACGTGGCCCCACCTTCCGGGAGGGGGCATGGGACTATGAGGGAGTGCCCTGGCCGCATTGGGCCAGGGCACAAGGCCCCATAGGGCCCAGCCGGCCAAGAAGGCATAAAACCCTAATTGGAGCTTCTAGAAGGGGGGGGTTCCTTGCCCCCCACTCCTCCTCCTTGGCCGCCGGTTTTGGCTTGGGGGAGGGGCTAGGGTTGCCGCCCCACCCCTCTATATAAAGAGGGCTGGGGGCGCACCCCCCCACACCTTCCCCTCAAGCCAGTCGCCCTGCTGCCCTCCTCTCTCTCTCCCTCCCGACTGCGTGTAGGCGAAGCCCTGCTGCAGAAACTCTCCACCAATTGCACCGCGCCGTCGCGTTGCAGATCCAACCCATCTCTCCACCATACTTGCTGGACCAAGGAAGGAGGAGACGTCGAGGTGCTGCACGTGTGCATCTCACGGAGGCATCGCCACTTGTGGTGCTAGATCGGATCGGATCGCGAGGAGGAGAAGCGAGTACGACTACATCACCCACGTTCTGACGAACGTTCCGCTGTGCGAATCTTCAAGGGTATGAAGATCTAATCCAATCTCTCTCTCTCGTTGTTTGCATCTCCTAGATTAGATCTTGGCTTCCCTCTGTTCGCTTCCGTAGAAAATTTTGATTTACTATGCCGCGAAACCCTTCATCCTCAAGTCCAGCTCGGCCTTCACCTTGGCATCTTCCCGCCTTGCTAGCTGCTTCGCAAGCTTCACCTCATGCTTCTTCTCGGTGATGATGAGCTTGGCCTCCAACGTCTTCATCGTCAAAACCTCCTTGGATTTCATGAGTTGATCCAACTTCTCCTTGAAGCTAGCTGCTTCGCCTTCTACCTTCACTCTCTCCTTGGCTTTCTTGTTGCCCTCGGGCTTGCCGGAGTTTCTCCCACTCATGTCCGGAGTTTCATAATCCATGTTGACAAGTGATTCCTTCTTGCACTTTGGTTCATTATCCCTCAACTTCCACTTAGGAAGATGTTGAAGAAGGGCAAAACAATGTTGGAACTAAAATTCCTTGTTCTTGGAGCCGGCCATGTCTTTGTACCTCTTTTGAGCATACTTGGGGTAGTCCTCCGGCACACATCCACTAGGGGGGTTGTCGGCCACTTGGTCCATGGCAGCACTCCAACGAGAACACGCTGGTTTGATCACGTTCCACCGGCCTTCAAGAGAGCGGTAGGTTCTGTCGGCCATGCTCTTGGTGCGAGGCTTCAACTGGTGGTACAGATCCTCGATGCGCTGCCAGTAGCGCATCGAGCCTTGGTCCACTCCGGTGCACGCATCCATCCCCACTCTACTCCAAGCACGAACCAAGGTCGTGTCTTCAATCTCGGTGTAGTTGCTGGTGCGCTTCATCGGCGCCACCTCGACCACCTCGTCGTCGTCGACCTCTTCCTCCACCTCCACATCATCCTCCACCTCCACATCATCCTCCATATCGAACGCATCGATGCCGGCGTCCAAGTTCACCGCGGATTCGGTGAGCATGTCCATGTACGATGTGGTGGACTCAACGTCGAACACCTTGTCTGCGTCGATGTCTGGTGGCGACGGCGAGGGCGTCGACGCGGCCGAAACGGAGGAAGGAGGGTCCACGGCCTTGGATGGCCGTGGCGGCGCGAGGCCGACGCGGCTGAGTGCCTTTGTCTTCTGGGCCGGCGGGACACCCCTCTTGGCGGCCTTCGTCTTCAACCTGGCCCCGCCCCCCTTCTTGGCAGCTGCAGCCGGCGGAGCAGCGGCCGGTGGAGCAGCGGCCGGTGGAGCTGCGGCCGGTGCGCCGGCTTCGAAGATCTGCTTCGGGATCCTCTTCCTCTTCATCGGGATGGTGGCGGAGATCATGGCCGACACGTCGGTGTTTGGCTCGACATCAGCCACCGCGGTCGCCGGTGGTGCACCGCCGGCGGTCAGCGGGCCTTCCTGACTACCCATGGCAGCGGGATCCGGCCGAGTTTTGGCCGGGGAGGGCGAGTCGGAGGAGATCGGGCGGTGGCGGCGGCGGTTGGGCTTCGCTGAAATTGTTCGCGCGCAGGGGAAGGAAGAATGCGGGGTTCGCCCTGTATTCCCCTCCCCACCCCGTAGAGATAGTGGGCGGTATCCAAAACCGAAAAAATCGATGCGGGGGCCGTTTTTACGGGGCGTGCTAGACACCCCGTATTTCGGCGGTTATTTTACGGGGTTAAGCCTTTTACGGGTCCGCTAGACATGCTCTGAGCATGGTTGTGGCCGGTTTCGATCTGGATCCTGACTCGTGGCAATGCTGGAATCGAGGACCGGTCACCTCTTTGCACTCTCTCTCTCCCTCTGAAAAAAAAGTTGGAAGCGTACCTTGGGCCTGCAGGCAGGTGCGCGACGGCGACCCCACAATCGTCCATCTCTGTTAAGCATATTGGCTGGTTCTTTTTTAAGCGCTGTTTGTTGAATGTTCTAATACATTTGGTGGTGTTTACTGGTTACACTTGGACAGTGAAATGAACTGAATGAACGTGATGGTCGGTTTGGTTACCCTCAAACCTTTGTCAGTGAAATGAATTGAACATATGCGTGACTGGATTGGCTGAGAGCTAGTACAGTAGTATTTATTTCCTATTATATCTTGCTGCCTCGTCAGTTGCTCCCTGTTCGACTGACCAGCCTAGTTTTGGTGAACTAAATCAGCAACAGACCATATCTTGGGCGATTGAGGAAGGTAGATACCCAACCTATCATGGACAAATCCTCAAGCAAGATCGCAACTTGGCAAGGTCGCTACATCTCGCAATGGCAGGGAGGTCTAGACTTGTCAAATCTACCCTCTGCCCACCAAACCAACCTGCTTACGCCCTCAGGATAAGCACAAAGGGATGGATCCATCAAGACCAACAAAAAGTGCAGAAGCTTCTTGTGGGCTGCAAAGAAAGAGGACACAAATAGGAAGGCGAGGAACTTCATGGGAAAAAAATAAACGCGCACACAAAAAGTACTCCCTCCGTCCCAAAATAGATGTCTTAGATTTGGCAAAATTTGGATGAATCTTAGTATATAAATTCATCCAAATTTTGCCAAATCTAAGACATCTATTTTGGGACGGAAGGAGTAGTATTTCCCGCATGTTTGTGATGGTGGGGTATATCGCACGATGATGTTTTCCCACCAATCTTAGACAAAAATTCGCACATGATTCTACTAAGATAATTGTGTGCACTGGACCTGTGACGCATGCACTTCCTTATCTGTAATCATGTGTGATACGTTGTACATGTCTTTTGAAACCTTGCGACGAATTGGATATCACACGTGGTAGAAATTGCTGCACACGGTTTATAGACTGAAACTTTAATCGTTAAGCTTTGGTACAAGAATGTGCTTCTTTCTCTAGTCGTCATGTGAGCGTTTATAGTTTATTTTAAGTTTTTTTTCTAATGGGTTAGTTATTCAATTCCCGGTGAATGTATCATTTGCTCCTACCATTCTTGCCCAGGATGGCTATTCCATGGAAGCTTTCAAAAAGATACGTTAACTAAAAAGAGAACTACTGTACATAAGAACCTACTCAAACATGGATGTTTTTGTGCGGACATGTTTTTTTTTTTGCATTCTAGACTAGATTCACAAAGAACCAAGATACTAAATCTACATCCCTAAAAAAAAGATACTAAATCTACAGCTCCCTGTGCTTTCTTTGAAGATGTGCATTCTCTTCCGTCTAACCTACATGTGCATTGTTCCAGTGCACCTTATACTGCCTAATCAGAAATTAATTGTGAAATGTGATTTATTTGTAGCCTAATCAGAAACCTATTATGCTTTTTTTTGCGGGTAAAGAAACCTATTATGCTTTACTTTATAAGAATCGAAATTAGTATTCAAACTTGTGTCTTGAAGACCATCTCACTGTTTAAAACAACAAAACTTGTAACTAAAAACTTTCCAAACTGATATTTTCAACAACTAAGAGTTGACCATTATTTACTAGCACCAATATGCCGATAACACAAAGAACTTATCTTAGATTTTTCTTGAGGCTACATGCACGATTTTGGAATTAACAGTAGTTTCTCCTTCCTGCGAACAGTTATCCCAAACACCTCTGTCATGTCAATGTCTTTTCTCTCAACCCCCAGTGGTGGCTCCCAGTCAAAATGGTACATGAGGTTTGACAACATAAGCTCGACATTGGCGATCCCGAGGTTTACACCAGGGCACGTCCTTCGTCCTGCCCCGAATGGCAAGTACTGGAAATCATTCCCCTTGAAGTTGACATGCACATCACTGCCTAATTCTACAAATCTTTCGGGTATGAACTCTTCCGAGTCCTCCCAGGAGGCCGGGTCCCTGCCAATGGCCCACACATTGACGAGGACACGCGTCCCAGCAGGAACCATGTATCCATCGATGCTGCAGTCAGCCATGGCGAGGTGCGGAGCGAGGAAAGGTGCTACAGGATGCAGCCGGAGTGACTCCTTTATGACAGCTCTTAGGTAAATCATCTTGTTTATGTCGTCTCCAGTAACAATTTCTTGTCCCCGTGGAACGACACTCCTCACTTCATCTTGCAGCTTCCTCATCAGGCGTGGCCTCCTCATGAGTGCAGCCAAGGTGAACTCAAGGGCGTTAGATGATGTCTCTATTGTACCAACAAATACATCCTGTGGATATCAATTATTTTGGACCATGTGAGATGACATACATAAAGCAACATATATAATCGGGGAGGTATTGTTTGTACTTACTGTCAGGAGAGCTTTCATGCGCTCTCTTGTGAGGCCATACTCTTGCTGAATAGACAACAAAATATCTACGAAATCGGCATCCTTGTGATCAAATGTGGACTTGTCCTTGCTCACACGATCATTGATCACCTTGTCCAGCAGATCCGCCCATCTATTTCTCACTCTCTCAGCCTTGGCACAAACTGCCCTCTTAAGCACTCCTACCCTAGCCAAAGCCGGGAAGTATTCCTCCAGGTTGAACCCTCCTAGCAATTGTGAGGTATCATTCAGGAGGTTCTGGAACAGTTTACTCTGTCCTTCTTTGAAGAAGAACTTTCCCGACACGATGCGGCAAGTCATGTCATTCGCGAATGCGTTGAGCAGCTCGCTCATGTCCACCATACCACCTGCCGCGGCTGCCTTGTTAATCTTGTCCATCACCATCCTCACCTATGATGACATGATGGGCGTGTAAAAAGGCATGCATGTATGCGTGCATAGCATGGCTTAATACAATCATGGGCGCAACATTTAAGTTTGTGTATGAAAGTAAAAAAGAGTATTGTTACTAAAAAAGAATATGCACATATAATAATATTATGTTACACCTACAAGCGATATACTTGCCTGGAAACATCTACGGGACACAATGTGTTAATTGGAATATACAACTGCTATCAAGGAGTAGGAAATATTTTTTCGAAAATTATTACATAAATATATGTTTTGTATGAATAAACGATTTTGAAGGTATAATTTCTACTCGCCCCTTTATTTATTAGCCCTATCTCACATGCATTCGACTCAAACACTTGTCCCTCCGCTAGTCACAAGTCTACTAAATATAGCACAAAACATACACATATCGGTTTGTTTTTGGAAAATTAGTATGCCAATATAGGTTTTGTATGGAAATACGAGTTTTCAAAGTATAACTTCTGCTTTGCCGTGCCTTCATATATTAGTCCTATCCTACATGTGTTTAGAGAACGGGATAGTAGCTTAGTGGTTGGGTCGCACGCATTTCAGTGACAGGTGTTTTGCCGACCGAAGTTCAATCCGTGTCAGTAACGAATAGTCGGAATTCTCACACTGGCCCACTTCTTCTATATAATTTTTTTGTCTAGTTCCTCCTAGCGGCGTTTCTTTTTTTTTTATCCTACATGTGTTTAACTCAAACATTCGCCCTCCACTAATCACAAGTGTAGTGTAGCACAAGACATACACATACATATTACATGAGATCGATATATTGGTAAATTCAGCTAAAAAGATAGACATATTAGTATATTAGCTAGCACTCAAGTACTACCTCCGTTTCCAAGGCTTAAGGCATATCTTTTTTTGAAAAGTCAAAGTATGTAAAGTTTGACCAAGTTTATAGAAAAATATATTAATATTTATAATATGAAATACATATCTATTGATACATCGTGAAATATATATTAACATGATATCTATATAATATCATAGTTTTTGATGTTTTTTTAAATGGTCAAAATTTTCATAGCTTGACTTTTTAGAAAAAATATGGACCTTAAGCCTTGGGACCGAGGAAGTAATTCAGCACCTGCGAGTCGGCGATAGGCCAGAAAGGAGAGGTGAGGGGTGCGGAATAAGAATTTCTACAAAGGAAGCCAGGCACCCATCTTCAAATCTTTGCAGACATAAATTTGAGTTGTTTATTATATATTAATATAAATGCTGAAATCGTTGGCCCTCGCGGCTAGACACAAAAGTTGCCAGCGATGTTTTTCTTCCTTGGACATGTTGCCACGTGGCACTAGGAAAAAGGAAGTTGTCATCCATGGTACGCGCAAAATCTGCTCGAGGAAACTAATTAAATCCTAACGTTCCCTTGATTAAATTTCCATAGTATAAAAATTCTGTTAACGCAGCGAAAATTGGAGAAATCATCAGAATTACCTCCTCTGTGGCAGCACTCCGGAAAGACTGCACCCGTTTGACGCTTAGCAGGTGGGTGGTCACGAGCTTCCTCGCCTGCCGCCAGGACTCGCCGTACGGCGCGAAGGCGACGTCGCACGAGCCGTACATGAGGATGTCGGCGACCACGGAGCGTGGCCGCGACGCGAAGACGCGGTCGTGCGTGCGCAGCACCGCCTCCGCGGCGCGCGGCGACGACACGACGAGCGTCGGCACGGCGCCGAGGCGGAGGAGCATCACGTCGGGACCATGCTTCCTGGCGAGTCCGCTCAGGGAGACGTGCGGGAGGGAGCCGACGAGGTGCAGGTGCCCGATGACGGGGAGAGCCGGCGGCGACGGCGGGAGACGGTTCTCTCGCCGTTGCCGCCGCTGCATTCTCCCCGTCTTCGCCGTGAACCAGCAACGCGCGAACAGGAGGAATGGGGGGAGGAGGAGGAGGAACGGAAGCCATGCCCGCGGAGGCGTCTCTAGCATGATTTTCTTCAGGAGATCTGCCATGGGAAAGAGATGTGGAGCTCGATCGGCAGGCGAATTGTTGGTGTGGTGATCAGAGGCTCGATCTGATGCTTTATAAGCTGAACTTGAACAAATGATTGCTCGTGTTTCACGACGAGCTCTTAATTAGTACTCAATCAGTGTACGAACGCCATCAGTCACTAGTAGACCTTGTGGAAATCTGGTCGCTTCTCTGCTGCTAGAATAGGTCCCGTAGTGGCCACACACGCTTACACTATTGATATAAAGAAAGCTGAAGTAATCTCCATCCATAGCATGCAGTGGTTACAAACCAAGGACTAGGAATAATGTCCATCCATAGCATGCAGTTTCTATCTTCCTACGTACCGCGGTGGGCATGAACTATGTCCATCCACCAAGACTTAACCTCATCAAAGGTTTTGCCAAATTGAATGCTCGATCGCGTGATCATTTCCCATAAGCGAATCGAGTATAGGCAATTGAAGAGAAGGTGGGTAGCCGTCTCGTTCTCGTGACGGCAAAGAGGGCAAAGGCTGCAATTAGGCCAACCTCTTCGTGTGTAAGGAGGTCACAGGTCCACACACGTTTTAAATGAGAAGCCATTAGAAGAACTTGCATTTTGGTAACTGTAGAGTCCATTTAGGAGGGAACTGATACGGATTGCGCCTTCTGGGTGGAGGTAAGATTTTGGAGGGGTTAAACTTCCAATTAGTTGAACCCGTGGCTTCCGAATTGGACACACCCGTTTTTGATAAGCTGAAACCTCCATATGCTGGTGTTGCTGCAGCTTAGTGTGGTAGCCTGTGGTAGGGCATGCATGCAAGAGAAATCCAATCAATATCTCGCTTCTTGTTCATGAATTTCTAATTTAATCCACTCTGTTTTTGTGGTTGCCATACATTATCCATATTATTTTTATCCTGGACTAACACAACACAAATTACAACATTATGTTATGTACAAAATCAAGACAAGCCAATTAACATGAATACTCACCTAAAAAAACATGAATACTTTCATGAATAATTAGACACCATGTTGATGAACTTCATAATAAAAAGGGTTGTGTGTATCGATTGACGCAGAGGCCAAGGTTATACTGCCCTTTCTGAAAAAAAGTAGACATTATGTTTGTTATTCACAAAATACCTCTTTATTTAATAGTCCAGCCACCTCATAATCTACCTCTTGGATTCAACTTCTTTAAATAATGGAAAAAATTAAGCCTCTTTATTTAACATGCTTATACCTCATAAACTACCTATTGGATTAATTTTTTAATAATAGAAAAGTCAATCTCTTTATTTAAGATGCTCATCCTCATAAACTACCTCTTGGATTAATTTTTTTAAATACAGAAAAATCAACTTCTTTATTTGACATGCTTATACCTCATAAAGTACATCTTGGATTAACATTGTTTAAATAATGGAAAAGCGCAAAGTATAGCTGAGATACTTTTAGGCATATATCTATGAACAAAAAGATTTAGCTATAGACTCGACACTACATATATCCAAACTAAGATGCTAATACATTAGAATAGTTTTATCTTGCTTGTAAATAATCTATAACATAAGACATGCATTTACAAAAATGATCCATCGTTTGACATGGTTATACCCCGCGGGTACACGATCTCAGCATACCTGGTCCAGCCCAAGGAAGGCCCACGGCAAATATACGCCGGCCCATGAAGATCTTCGGGTGGCCAAGGCCCATGACGCCTTCGGATCCTTGGAGAGCAAGACTAGAGTAGATAGGAAATTCAAAGGGGTAAACCCTAGAACCTGTAACCGACTAGATCTGTGCCTGGGACCTGTCTAAGTCTATATAAAGGCCAGGAGGGCACGACCTAGATCTCTCCCTCATACTTTCGCATACACACCTCCACGCCAGATCGCATCTGCGCACCCCTGTAATCACCGGTTCCGCCGTAATCAAGAGCAGACAAGCAGGAGTAGGGTTTTCCCTCCGGGGGCCTGAACCTGGGTAAACCTCGTGTCCCCGTGTTGCTTGTTTGCTAACCGTTCCGCGATCTCCAGCATCTCCATCTTCTCCAAAACCCAAGTCCATAACAATGGGCATTGACGAGATCAAACCTCGTCAATTGGCATCGTCTGTGGGAACTGGGGACGCTGATTGTGCGATCGTGACGGTCCCAACCTGAGCGATCTACAACTCTGCGGCGACGGAGAGTCACCTTCTCTTTGGCGCTTTCGACTTCACCGCCCACTCACCGGCCACCATGAAGGACTTCGAGCCCGTAGGCGACGGACTCGAGATCCTGTTCGGGAGCTTCTGCTTCCAGGTGAGGCAAACTGGTACCCTCCGCCTCCCTGAGCGGGTGTCCCTACCATCAATCAGGCCCGCTTTGTGGGCCCCACACCCTGTGCTACGCACATCATCATCAACAGATGAGTTCTACGACAGCAGCAGCTGTAACTCCGATCTGTGCGATCCGCCATCGGATGAAGGGACCTACGGTTCCGGACCCGAAAGGTGCGGCAGCAGCGGACCAATCTACGAGCGCTACCAATGCGCCGTAGTCATCCAGGGCGACGTGGAGCAGCAAACACCCAACCCGCCGCCCAACCCGACACCTAACCCGCAAGACCGAAACGGTGGGAACAGAAGAAGCTAGTCCCCCCACCCAAAGGGGACAACACCGGCCATGTCATCCACCTTAGCAAAGAAGGATGGGCCCAGGCACGCGCCGCCATGGCGGGCAGCATGATCCTGCCTGCAGACTCCTCACCGGACCTGCTCATGGCATACCATTTGCTCCTGATCGAGGAACACAAGAAGCAGGTCAAGATGCAAGAGGTGCTTGACAAACGCAAGCAAGCAGCTTTAGAGTCCAGCGCGTGACGAGCTGCGCTCTCCGCCATGGGCATCGGCTCCAGCTCGAACGGCAACCACGACAACAAGCACCGCTCCCGGACGGAAAACATGGACCCCAAGGAGCGCCGTGAAGCGACCCGAACCCTCCACACATCCTTCATGGAGATGGATGCCGACAGCAACATCATCCCTAAGACACCGCAAGCGATCATAGAAGCCACAGCGTACCTCGCGACCCACCCACCTCCGGAGGGGGACCCGAAAAGAGCCATGCACAAGTTCGCACTCACCGGACTCGGACTCGTCGGAGCTGCGCTCCATCAAGAAACTCCTACGGAGCCGAAAAAGAAAGCTACGGTCAGGTTTGACCGCAGCCCTCCTTCATCCGAAGAAGAGGACAATGACCTTCCCCGAAGGCACAAGATCTCGCGCCATCGCAACCGCGATTACGATGCCAGAGACACGCTCACCCAGTGCAAAATCGACAAAGCGCGAGCCAAGCGTGCATGCTCGTCTGAATCCGAGATGGATGAAGACGAAGGAGAACTCTGCGGAGCCCGATGCTTCAGCAGATCTGTTCGACGAACAAGGATGCCGTGAAATTTCAAACTTCCTTCAGATACTCCGAAGTTCGACGGCACACAAGACCCAAAGGCGTGGCTCAGCGACCACCTGTCATCCGTCAAACTGCACGGCAGAAACAAAGAAACCGCTATGCAATGCCTTCAGCTGCAGCTGACAGGCGCAACCCGGATCTGGCTTAGCAGCCTATCTTCAGGGTCCATCCGAAGCTGGGAGGAGCTAGCTTACATATTCATCCGAAACTTCAAATGCACCAGCAAGAGGCCCGCCTCAATCGAGGAGTTGCGGGCATGTACCCAACGAACGGGCGAATCCATTCGCTCGTACATACTACGCTGGTCCAACACCAAGAACTCCGCAACACACATCTCCGAAGAGAGGGCCATCGACGCCTTCAAGGACGGCGTCAAGCGCCAGGACTTCAAGGAGGAACTTGGGCGCGTCAAACCCAAGACACTCGACCACCTCATGGACATCGCCAACAGGTGGGCTGACGGTGAAGATTCCGTCCACCGGGCGCACTCGGAGGAAGAGGACGACTACGGCCGACGACGAGAGCGCCGTAGCAAGAGGAGATCGCGTGTTTACGACGATCGCGATGGACCCGACATGGTCGCGGCCGGCTACGCCGATCGCCGCAACAACGCCAACCTCAATAGTAGCAGATACCGCGAAGGCAACTTCCGCGATGGAGGACGCCCAGCACAGTCGTGGCAGCGCCGCGATCGCGATAACGGACCCTCAGCATACGAAAAACTTTCGGGTCCATGCACCATCCACTTCTACATCGACAAGCAGGATGGAAAGAAGAAGACAAGCCACATGCTCAAGGACTGCCGCGAGTTCCAGAAGCTCAGCAAAAGCATGGTCTAGATGAGGCAGCAAGCTCCACCCCCTGGGTTCATAAACGCACCCGCACCAGGTGAGATAGCGCATGGAGCTCCTCCACCACCACCTGTAGGAGGCCCGAACCAACCAGTCGCACCAGCATAGAACAACGCTGGGCACGGGTATCCCCCGCCGAAAGGAGCACTGATGATCCAGAAGGGGCGCCCCACGAATAGGGTGCAGAAGAAAATCACCCGTCAGATCAACCTGGCCGTGACAACTCCACCCGCCATCCCTGAGTACCTCAACGAATCGGAGTCCTGCATCACGTTCAGTCGTTCGGATCATCCTTGCCAGATCCCTCGCCCAGGTCATGCTGCCCTGGTGCTGGAGGCGTAGATCGGAGGTTTCAAGATGATCCACGTCTTCATGGACGGCGGCAGCGGCATCAACCTGATGTTCGCAAGTACCCTAGCAGCAATGAGGATCCCGCTATGCAGCCTGGAACAGTCAGACACAACGTTCCACGACATCGTCCCAGGAAAGGGCATATTCCCCAGGGCAAAATATGGCTCGACGTCATTTTCGGCAAGCCGGACAACTTCCGATGCGAGCGGCTCGAATTCGAAGTGGTGGACTGGCCATCACAATACCACGCCATCCTCGGGCGTGTAGCATTCGCAAGGTTCTTGGCCGTCCCACATTACGCATACCTGCTACTCAAGATGCCAGGACCCAGGGGCGTCATCACGGTCCAGGGGAGCTTCACCCGATCGGACCACTGCGATAGGGACTTTAACAGAATCTCCCAGTCATTCGGCATGCAGGATGAGCTCGTAAGGCTCCGCGAGGTGACGGACAATGGCGCACCCCCAGTCACACGACAAAACGCACCTGACATGTCCTTCGACTCCACCGTCAACACAAAAAAGGTGCAGGTCCACCCGACGGATGTCTCCAAGACGGCGCTGATCGCCAACGACCTCAGCCCCGCATAGGAAAGCGCGCTCGTCGAATTCCTCCGTGAGCGCTGGGAAATCTTCGCCTGGTGTCCTGCGGACATACCAGGAGTTCCCAGAGAATTCGCCGAGCACGCACTCAACGTATTTACAGACATCAAGCCCATCAAGCAGTCCATACGGAGACTGTCCGAGCCACGGGCCGAAGCCATCGGGATGGAAATCAACAGACTACTCGCTGCAGACATCATCAGGAAGATGAAAGAAAGCGAGTGGCTCGCAAATACAGTGATGGTCCCCAAGAAGGACACGGACATCCTGCGGATGTGCGTGGACTTCACGCCGCTGAACAAGCACTGCCCAAAGGACCACTTCCCTCTTCCTCGAATCGACCAGATCATCAATTCGACTGCAGGATGCGAGAAACTCTCCTTCCTCGACGCCTACTCAGGCTACAACCAGATTCGACTCAAGGTCGAAGATCAAGAGAAAATGGCGTTTATCACACCGTTCGGAGTGTTCTGCTACAACACAATGCCCTTCGGGCTAAAAAACGCAGGTGCCACGTACCAGCGATGCATGCAGGCATGCCTGAAGGACCAGATCGGTCGCAACGTCCAAGTCTACGTTGACGACATAGTCATCAAAACCAGGGAGGCCAGAACGCTCATCGACGATCTCCGCGAGACGTTCGATAATCTTGACCGCTACAGGATCAAGCTCAATCTCGAAAATTGTGCCTTTGGCGTCCCATCAGGACATCTCCTCGGCTACTTCATCTCCCAACGAGGGATCGAGGCGAACCCGAAGAAAATCTGGTCCATCATGGCAATGGAAATGCCGAAGAATCTCAAGGGCGTCCAGCAGCTCGCAGGGCGAATATCGGCATTGAGCAGGTTCATCAGCCGCATGGGCGAGAAAGCCCTGCCATTCTACCAGCTGCTACACAAGGCAGATAAATTCGAGTGGACGCCCGAAGCGGACGACGTATTCGAAGATCTCAAGCGACTACTCTCCACCTCACCCGTTTTGGTCACGCCAAAGGAGCGCGAGCCCCAGCTGCTGTACATAGCAGCCACACACCAGGTGGTCAGCACCGTGCTAGTGGTCGAGCAACCCGAAGAAGGCAAGACCCATGGGGTCCATCGCCCAATTTACTACCTCAGCGAGGTATTGACGCCAACAAAACAGAGGTACCCTCACTACCAAAAACTCGCCTAGGGCGTGTTCATGGCGGCTCGTCGGTTGAGCCATTACTTCCAGGAGCACTAGGTGATGGTCGTCAATGAGGCACCCCTGAATAGCATCCTGAATAACCCAGAGGCCACAGGATGCATGGCCCTGTGGGGCATCGAGCTATCACCCTAGACATCGTCTACGAGAAGCGACTCGCAATCAAGTCTCAGGTCCTCCCGGACTTCCTTGTACACTGGATGGAGCTGCAGCTGCCAGACACCCCAGACATGTCACAGTCATTGACGATGCACTTCGACGGCTCCAAGCGTGAAGCTGGAGCAGGAGCCGGGGTCATACTGACCTCCCCGCCGGGCGACAAGATGAAGTATGTCCTCCGGATGAAATTTCGAGCTTCCAACAACGAGGCCGAATACGAAGCCCTCATCCACGGCATGAGGTTGGCAAAGATCTGCGGCGCAACGCACCTGGTCATCTACGGTGACTCCAACCTCGTCGTCCAACAGACGATGAATGAGTGCGACACAAACGCCAAAAACATGATCGCGTACCGCGCACTCTACAACGCACTCGAAGGAGAATTCGACGGCTGCGAGCTTCGGCACATGGGAAGAGAAAGCAACGAGGAGGCCGACAGACTCGCCAACATCGGCTCCACCTGCGCAAGGGTGCCACCAGGTGTGTTCCTCAAACAAATCTGCGTGCCATCCATCAAGCGGAAATTCCCCAAGGGATCACCCGAAGAAGCAGAACACTCGGGGGCTACGCTACCCGAAGGTCATGAAGGACCCGAAAAACTGGACATAGAGGTCGCTCTGGTCAACCTGATGCATGTCATGGCAGTCGAAGAACCTGGACACGACTGTACCTTCAGTACTTAATAGACGGAGAACTGCCTGACAGCCCGACGGATGCCCGGCGCATATCTCGCCGGTCAAAAGCCTTCACCATCATCAATGGAGAGCTGTACAAGCGCAGCATTTTGGGTGTACTACAAAGGTGCGCCACCATCGGTGACGGGAAAACCATACTTCAAGACATCCATGAGGGCATCTGCGGCCATCACGCAGGCAGTCGCTCCCTTGTCGCTAAAGCTCTACGAGCTGGATTCTACTGGCCAACGGCCATGAATGACGCCAAAGACATCGTCCAAAGATGCAAAGGGTTCCAAAGGTTCGCCGACAAACCACATGCACCCGGGTCAGAGCTCAGGCCCATACCTCTGGCCTGGCCCTTTGCCCAATGGGGCCTCGACATGATCAGCAAACTGCCAAGGTCCTCGAAAGGGGGGCACGTCTACCTCCTGGTCACAGTCGACAAATTCACCAAGTGGATCAAAGCAATGCCGGTCACTAACCAAAAGGGCAAAACTGCCATCAAGTTCTTTGAATCCATTGTCTACAGGTTCGGCGTACCGCATAGCATCATCACCGACAATGGATCGAACTTCATCTCCAAAGGATTCCAAGACTTCTGCGAAGGCCTCGGAATTAACATCACATACGCCTCTGTGGCGCACCCGCAAACGAACGGGCAGGTGGAAAAGGCCAACGGCCTAATCGGCATTGGCATCAAGAAGCGCCTCATGAGCCCACTCGAGCGACTCGCCGGAGCCTGGACGAAAGAGCTACCATCCGTCCTATGGAGCTTGCATACCACGCCAAACAGCTCCACCGGCTACACGCCGTTCTTCATGGTGCACGAAGCCGAAGCCGTGCTACCTCCAAAGTACGCCACCAGCCCCCCGGGTCGTCGCTTACAGCGAATCCGAATCAACGGCTGCACTCGAAGATGCCGTCGACACACTCAACGAGGCAAGAGACATAGCAGCAGCTCGATCAGCGGTGTACCAGCAGAGTCTCCGCAACTACCACAGCCGACGGCTGCTCCCAAGGTCCTTCGTCGAAGGAGACCTCGTCTTGCGACTCAAGCAAGAGCGACCGAAGAAATTCTAGTCACCATGGGAAGGACCCTACATCGTCACCGAAGTCATCCCAGGTGGCGCCTATCGCCTCAAGCACGTGGAATCTGGAGTCGCATACTCCAACCCATGGAACGTTGCACAACTGCGACGATTCTACCCATAGCTACCTACCCCTTTACTTTCAATAAGGCTATTCAGCCAAGGCTACCCAGCCGAACAATGTACTTCCTCCATTATGATATAAATAAAGCTAAGTGTCTCGCCCCAAAATTTCGTTTTGCTATTCGCACCTTTACTTCATGCTACAAACGCACTCGGGGGCTCCCCCCACCTCACGATTTCATCGACTGAGGATAACACGTGTACACCTGAGTAGCTGACCACGTCAGGCTAACGAAAAGGACACATATGCAAACAAAGCACTACGTGCTCAAACAACAACCAAACCTTTCTAACAAAGGGCAAAACACGCCCAGTCAAATATATACAAATTTTACATCTATCTCTTTTACAGGTACTACCTATTCTGAAGAAAAACCTGAGCGCGCTGCTCAAATAGATCCATGATCTCTTCGGCATACTGCCTTACAGCCGCGTAATGCGGACGCATATCCCACACACCACCATCTGGTCGAGGGGGTGGCCCAGCCGCTACAACAGACAGATCTACATCAGGATGGTGCAGCCTAACAAGGGACAGCGCAGCCTTCACCCCTGCGACGAGCTGCTGCCTCACCAATTCCTTGACATGATGCACGTTCCGAAACTTCGACATAAGACCAGAGAGGGTTGAAGGCGCAGCATCCAGCGGAAACATCACATGCAGAACCGACGCGAGTGAAGTATGCACCTGACGAAGCACCCGCGATACTTGGTGAACACAATCCTGCACCGTCGCAAGGACCATAGTACGGTCACGATCCATCCAGAAGAACCCACCGGCATCCATGTCCTGCTGAGTCAAACAATTGACCCGAACAGCAATACGCTCCTTCTCCTCCCTTGGAGCAAGGTTAGCACCTGCAATACTTTCACAAAAGTAAGATGCAATGCCAGCAGGCGCATCCGAAGAAAAGGGAAACATCTCAAAAAACTCACACTGAAGCTGCTCGGATAATCGAAGCAATTCCGCCATCAAGTATCCTCTCTGGCGGCACCGCGATCTGCCTTGGACTTCCAAACATCGGCATGGCCACGCACCCCAAGCAACTCTTTCTCGAGACTACGAACACGGTCTCGAAGAAAAGCAAGCTGCGACGAATCATCCAAGGATGGCTGCAGCCGCGCTGCAGGCGAGGTGTCAACGGGATCAGCACCCGAAGGACCCTATATCAGCAGAAAGGCAAATACATGAACACGCGGACGAAGACTCAACAAATTCATTAAAGTGCATCAAAAGCCACTACGTGGCACAAGGATTTGTTCATCAAAATAATTACAACAAAAGAGACTACAACTATCCTACAACTACAACGCCTAAGACGTGGTACCCTGAGTAGCCTCGGAGCCGGATTGCCTCGCCTTGGCTTCCCCCTGCTGCCGTAGCGCGTACTCGGCCAGTAGATCGATCAGCTTCAGCCCATAACGCTAATAGCGAGCAGAATAGGTAGCGAAGGCTACCTAGGATCCATTAGCAGTCGTCGGCATCCGGGAAGTGACCTGGGGAAGGTCTAGCTCCGCTCCAGCCGCCAAAGCCATGGCCAGCCCGATGGACGTGCCGATGCCCTTCTGCTTGCGCTTGTACGCCGCAGGTTCTTCGGCTGACAGTGCCTCCACCAGAGCGTCAACATCATCAAGGGTCGCGCCCTTGGGGACAATCTCCTTGTAGAAGCGCCCAAGGACCTCCTTGGCCTTGGCGAGCGAGCTGACGGCGGTGCTGTAGCGATCTTCGACCGCTGCAGTAGCATCATCTAGAGCACTCTCGTTCTCCAGAGCACCGCGGTCAAACTCGATGCCCGCGGCATCTGAGACAATAAAGACGAGGAATGAACGAAAGCACCGCAGAAGAAAGACAAGAAAACCAAAAAAGACGAAGGTGAAGATACTCACCCGAAACAGCCTTGGCAGCCGCCATAAGCTTGCCAGCCACCTCTTTTTCATGCGCAGTCGCAGCAGTGGCAAGCTGCTCGTCGCGGTCCGTGGCCTCCCGCTGCAGGTGCTCCTTAGCCTCGGCCGCAGTAGCCAGCTCCAGCTCGAGGCGCTCTTTCGCATCCACGGCGACCTTGGCCTTCTTCTCCGCTTGACCGAGGCTCTTTTTGAGAGCATCAATCTCACGGAGGGAGGTGTTGTGCTCCTCTGCATTCACATAATGCAAACGTTGGATAATAGAACAAGAATACAAGAAGAGGCAAAGACCAAAGGCATAAAATGTACCTTGAAGCTGTTTGAGGCTGGCCTCCAGCGCCAGGTGCTGTTGCACCAGTCGTTTGGCATCCTGCACAAAAGGCTGCAAGAAAAAGACCTACTAGTCAGGAAAAGGACTCGGGGGCTACGCCCAACAGAAAAGAACAAAAGCAAACTACACACACAAAAATGCTCGGGGGCTCCCCCCCCGAGACTCGAAGGAGGAACAAACAACAAAACTCTTTTACAAATGCTCGGGGGCTTCCCCCGTGGCAGGAGGCAGAACCACTCACATGATCCGATGGCGACTCCGAAGGTCCGCTTGCAGCCTTCTGAGGCGCAACCACCTGAACCTCCTACGAAGAAGGGTCTAGAGCAGCACCTTCAGAGGTAGCCACCGTCCGAGGAGGAGGAGACGCGACTTTCGACTCCCCCATCATCTCCCGAGCACCATCGCTGGAGGAGTCGTTGGAAGAGTGCCTGCACAAGGACAAATTAGCACAAGTACAAAGTAAACAGGCAAGAAAAAGCAGTGCAGGACAAAGGAAACTTACGAGTCAAGCTCGCTCAGGTTGAAGACAGGAGGGGTCCTCCGGACTTTCTTCTCCTCTTTCTTCTCTTCCTTCTTCTCTTCCTTCTTTTCTTCCTTCTTCCGCTTCGCCAGCGGATGCGGCGCTACAGCCCGCACGGGAACAACAGGAATCGAAAAGGAAGAGCCTTCATGCCCATCACTGTGACGTTCAAGACACAACGGGTTCCTAGGAGTCGGAGGAGTCGAAGCATCCGAAGATTCGCTGGAGCTCCGTGATCGTTTGCGAGTGTGGTCCTCGCTCGACTCGCTGGCCTCTTCAGCCGGAGACCGCGCCGACGGCAGCTCGGACATGGAATCCACCACATCATTATCTGGAGCATCCGGAAATACTTCGGGTAATGGAGGCGACATGCCCGACACTTTTAAGCTCTGCACAAGAAAAGAAAATTTGTTAGCAAACAAATGCAAATACAATGCAGTCGAAAATAGCGCTACGCGCACGGATCTACACCTGTGGAACAGGAAGCGAAGAAGAAAACGGAGGAGTCAGCGACTTCCCCGGGATATCCTCTCCAGCCTTGAACTTCAACAGCGAACGAAGGGCCCTATCGAGATCTCCCTGGGAGAATTTCTCAGCCGAAACTCTCGTCGGATCACGGCGGCCAGTATAAAGGAACATCGGGTGCACCCTAGCCTGGAGTGTCTGCACCCGACGTTCAAGAAATGTGTGGATGATATCCACACCGTTGACCTCCTTCTCCGGAATCAACTGGAGATCCTCCACTCGACAATAGAGAGCCTCTATCTCCGCCACCTCGCCATCCAAGATCTGGTTTTTCCAGGACCTCTTCGGCTCGATTATTTGGGAGGGGTCGAAAGGATCAAGACCAAAATGCTGCCCAGCCACTGTGGAGTCGCGAATGTAAAACCATCGCCTCCGCCAGTACTGGACAAATTCGGACATGGAAAAAGAAAAGAAAAGCAGATTGGGTCTGAGGGAGATGATGCAACCCCCAATGGGATAAACACCATCCGAACCAGATTTCCTCTTCACGGAATAGAGTTTCCGGAAGAGGACAAAGTGCGACTCGATACCAAGCCAACACTCGCAGAAAGTGATGAAACAAGCAATGTGAAGAAGAGAATTGGGGGAAAGATGATGCAATTGGACACCGTACAGAAAAAAGCAGTCCACGAAGGAAGTCGTGGACTGGGAAGGAAAATCCGCGAATAACGAAGGCGAGGAACATAACCCGAAACCCACCGGGGGGACGGGGGATTACCTCATTGCCTGGGAGTTTGATGGCCTCCCTATCCTGCGGGATCAGGGCCCGCTCGCGAAGCTTGCGGAGATCACTCTCCCGCGTCTCCGATCGCCACCAGCCACCGTCGGTGACACGGGTAGCGACGACGCTCTTCTTCCCTCCAGTAGCGCTGGTACCAACCGTAGAAGAAGCCTTCTGCGACTTCGCCATCGCGGTACGCCGACGCCGGCGGCGAGAGCGCATGATGGAAGAAGGAAATGTGAAAGGATATTCCAGCGCGCAGCAAGAAATCTCAGAGAACAAGGAAGCAACAAAACGAGAATAGCTGCGGTGAAAACAAACTAAAGTTTTCCCCAATGATTATAAAGACGAAGACGATGCACGACAATCGTCCATCGAGAAGACCTAACACCAACGACATGATCTGACCATACACGTGTCAGCATCGCAATGAACCGTCGCTAACACGCCGTCCACTACGCGCGGAAATCGAGGCGACGCCGTAATTATCTCCATGCCGCGCATGACCGGTCAATTCAAGGTCAGAAAGTGGGACCCATGTTCGTCCAGTCAAGTCAAGCGCAACAGACGCTTGAGGTCATCGACCGTCAGCACTGACGTCAGCAAAAGATACACTAGCAACAGCTACAATTTCTTCGACTTCAAAGCTAAGAGTACTCACTCGAATCTACGATTCGACCAAGTACTCGGAGGCTAATCCTATCAGGAGCGCTGGCCGCGCACCCGAAAAAAAGAACAACACGTTACAGCACTGAACTATTTCTTCGAGTCCTACGGTGAGTCTACGACTCCACTACGGACTCGGGGGCTACTCCCATAGGGAGGATGGATTTCAGCATCCGAAAAAATTTGTGTCCTACGGACCTGACACTGAACAACGGCTGAATTAAAGTCTCCGCTCGAGTGTACGACTCGAACAGACACTCGGGGGCTACTCCCATCGGGAGCGCTGGTCGCGCACCCTATGAATCTTCGACTGCGACCTTTCGGATCAGTACGCAAAAAACTTTTCGGCAACTCTGCCCCAATTAACGCTAAGTGAGTAACATTCTCCTTGGCCACCCGAAACACCTCCGCGGTGACAAAATTCGGATGCTGTGTCTGCGACGCAAAGATAAGACCTACAGATATCATCTGATGGCCTGGTAACGCACATGACTGCGCTCTGCTAGTATAAACCCGTGCCAACAGGTGCGACGAAAAATCCCGACAGACGCGTTGGGTATATTAATTAAATTCACTGGAATTCCACTCCTGTAAGTCCTCCGCGGCCTGAGTCGAATTACGCCAGCATATGTTCCGGGTTCGAGTCGAGGGACTCGAACCTGAAGAAGATCGTGTTGTTTTGTCCTAAGATAGTTAACTGACCCTGATCCGCCGGGAGAGTCAGGCACACACATCAACAATCCCTACACATTCTCTTGAAAGACAGAGTTGCACCCGAAGGTGACATGGTTATATCCCGTGGGCACATGACTTCAGCATACCTAGTCCAGCCCAAGGAAGGCCCACGACAAATATACGTCGGCCCATGAAGATTTTCGGGTGTCCAGGGCCCATGACGCCTTCGGATCCTTGGAGAGCAAGAGTAGAGTAGATAGGAAATTCAAAGGGGTAAACCCTAAAACCTGTAACCGACTCGGTCTGTGCCTGAGACCTGCCTAACTCTATATAAAGGCTAGGAGGGCACGACCTAGATCCCGTCTCATACTTTCGCATACACACCTCCACGCGAGATTGCATCTGCGCACCCCTGTAACCTTTAGTTCCGTCGTAATCAAGAGCAGACAAGCAGGAGTAGGGTTTTCCCTCCGGGGGCCTGAACCTGGGTAAACCTTGTGTCCCCGTGTTGCTTGTTTGCTAACCGTTCCACGATCTCCAGCATCCCCATCTTCTCCAAAACCCAAGTCCATAACAATGGGCATTGATGAGATTAAACCTCGTCAATTGGAGCCGTCTGTGGGAACTGGGGGCGCTGATTGTGCGATCGTGACGGTCCCAACCCGATCGATCTACAACTCTGCGGTGATGGAGAGTCACCTCCTCTTCGGCGCTTTCGACTTCACCGCCCACTCACCGGCCACCATGAAGGACTTCGAGCCCGTAGGCGACGGACTCGAAATCCTGTTCGGGAGCTTCTGCTTCCAGGTGGGGCAAACTGGCACCCTCCGTCTCCCTGAGCGGGTGCCCCTACCATCAATTAGGCCCGCTTCATGGACCCCACACCCTGTGCTACGCACAACATCATCAACAGATGATTCCTACGACAGCAACTGCTGCAACTCCGATCTGTGTGATCTGCCATCGGATGAAGGGACCTACGGTTCCGGATCTGAAAGCTGCGGTAGCAGCGGACCAATCTACGAGCGCTACCAATGCGCCGTAGTCATACAGGCTGACGGGGATCAGCAAACACCCAACCCGCCGCCCAACCCGACACCTAACCCGCTAGAGCGAAACGGAGGGAATAGAATAAGCCAGTCCCCCCCACCCGAAGGGGAGAACAATGGCCACGTCATCCGCCTTAGCAAAGAAGGATGGGCCCAGACACGCAACGCCGTGGCGGGCAACATAGTCCTGCCTGCAGACTCCTCCCGGGATCTGCTGATGGCCTACCACCTGCTCCTGATCGAGGAGCACAAGAAGCAGGTCAAGATGCAGGAGGTGCTTGACAAACGCAAGCAAGCAGCCTCAGAGTCCAGCGCGCGACGAGCCGCGCTCTCCGCCATGGGCATCAGCTCCAACTTGGACGGCAACCAAGGCAACAAGCACCGCTCTCGGATGGAGAACATGGATCCCAAGGAGCGTCATGAGGTTACCCGAACCCTCCACTCATCCTTCATGGAGATGGACGCCGACATCAACGTCATCCCGAAAACGCCGCAGGTTGCAATCATGGCAGCTACAGCGTACCTTGCGGCCCACCCACCTCCGGAGGGGGGCCCGAAAAGAGCCATGCACAAGTCCGCACTTACCGGACTCGGACTCGTCAGAGCTGCGCTCCACCAAGAAGCTCCTACGGAGCCGAAGAAGAAAGCTCCGGTCAGGTTCGACCGCAGCCCTACCCCTTCATCCAAAGAAGAGGACCATGACCTTCCTCGAAGGAACAAGAGTTCGCGTCACCGCAACCACGATTACGACGCCAGGGACGCGCTCACACAGCGCAAAATTGACAAAGTGCGAGCCAAGCGCGCATGCTCGTCTGAATAGAGATGGACAAAGACGAAGGAGAACTCTTCGGAACCCGATGCTTCAGCAGATCTGTTCGACGAACAAAGATGCCGTGCAATTTCAAGCTTCCTTCGGATACTCCGAAGTTCGATGCCACACAAGACCCAAAGGCGTGGCTCAGCGATCACCTGTCATCCGTCAAATTGCATGGCGGAAACAAGGAAACCGCCATGCAATGCCTTCAGCTGCAGCTGATAGGGGCGGCCTGGATCTGGCTCAGCAGCCTATCTTCAGGGTCCATCCAAAGTTGGGATGGGCTAGCCTACAGCTTCATCCGAAACTTCAAGGGCACCAGCAAGAGGCCCGCCTCAATCGAAGAGTTGCGGGCCTGCACTCAACGAACGGGCGAATCCATTCGCTCGTACATACTACGTAGTCCAACACCAAGAACTCCGCAGCGCACATCTCCGAAGAGAGGGCCATCGACACCTTCAGGGACGGCGTCACGCGCCAAGACTTCAAGGAGGAACTCGGGCGCGTCAAGCCCAAAACACTCGACCACCTCATGGACATCGCCAACAGGTGGGATGACGGCGAAGACTCCATCCACCAAGCACAATCGGAAGAAGAGGACGACTACGGCCAACGATGAGAGCGTCGTAGCAAGAGAAGATCGCGCGTCTATGACGATCGCGATGGACCCGACATGGTCGCGGCCGGCTACGCCGATCGCCGCAACGACGCCAACCGCAACAGCGGAGGATACTGCAGAGGAAACTTCCGCGACGGAGGACGCCCAGCATAGTCGTGGCAGCGCCGCGACCGCGATAACGGACCCTCAGCATACGAAAAACTTTCGGGTCCATGCAGCATCCTCTTCTACATCGACAAGCAGGATGGCAAGAAGAAGGCAAGCCACATGCTCAAGGACTGCCGCGAGTTCCAGAATTCAGCGAAAGCATGGTCCAGATGGCGCAGCAAGCTCCACTTCCTGGATTCGGGAACGCACCCGCGCCAGGTGAGATAGCGCATGGAGCTCCTCCACCGCCACCTGTAGGAGGCCCGAACCAACCAGTCGCACTAGCACAAAACAACGCTGGGAACGGGTATCCCCTGCCGAAAGGAGCACTGATGATCCAGAAGGGGCGCCCCACGAATAGGGTGTAGAAGAAAATCACCCGACAAATCAACCTGGCCGTGGCAACTCCACCCGCCATCCCTGAGTACCTCAGTGGATCGGAGTCCTGCATCACGTTCAGTCATTCGGATCACCCTTGCCAGATCCCCCGCCCAGGTCATGCTGCCCTGGTGCTGGAGGCGCAGATCGGAGGTTTCGAGATGAGCCACGTCTTCATGGACGGCGGCAGCGGCATCAACCTGATGTTCGCAAGTACTCTAGCAGCAATGCGGATCCCACAGTGCAGCCTGGAATAGTCAGACACAACGTTCCATGGCATCGTCCTAGGAAAGGGCATATTCCCCCTGGGCAAAATATGGCTCGACGTCATTTTCGGCAAGCCGAACAACTTCTGACTCGAGCGACTCGAATTCGAAGTGGTGGACTGGCCATCACAATACCACACCATCCTCGGGCGTGTAGCATTCGCAAGGTTCTTGGCTGTCCCACACTACGCATACCTGCTACTTAAGATGCCAGGACCAAAGGGCGTCATCATAATCCACAGGAGCTTCACCTGATCGGACCAATGCGACAGGGATTTCAACAGAATCTCCCAATCATTCGGCATGCAGGAGGAGCTCGTAAGGCTCCGCGAGGTGACGGACAATGGGGCACCCCCAGTCGCACGACAAAACGCACCTGACATGTCCTTCGACTCCACCGTCAACACAAAGAAGGTGCAAGTCCATCCGACGGATGCCTCCAAGACAGCGCTGATCGCCAATGACCTCAGCCCCGCATAGGAAAGCGCGCTCGTCGAATTCCTCCGTGAGCGCTGGGAAATCTTCGCCTGGTGTCCTGCGGACATGCCAGGAGTTCCCAGGGAATTCGCCAAGCACGCACTCAACGTCTTTCCAGACACCAAGCCCGTCAAGCAGTCCATCCGGAGACTGTCCGAGCCACGGGCCGAAGCCATCGAGAAGGAAATAAACAGGCTACTCGCCGCAGACTTCATCAGGGAGATCAAAGAAAGCGAGTGGCTCGCAAATACAGTGATGGTTCCCAAGAAGGACACGGATATCCTGTGGATGTGCGTGGACTTCACGTCGCTGAACAAGCACTGCCCAAAGGACCACTCCCCTCTTCCTCGGATCGACCAGATCATCGATTCGACCGCAGGATGTGAGAAACTCTCCTTCCTCGACGCCTACTCAGGCTACAACCAGATTCGACTCAAGGTCGAAGATCAAGAGAAAACGGCGTTTATCACACCGTTCGGAGTGTTCTGTTACAACACAATGCTCTTCGGGCTAAAGAACGCAGGTGCCACGTACCAGCGATGCATGCAGGCATGCCTCAAGGACCAGATCGGTCGCAACGTCCAAGTCTATGTCGACGACATAGTCATCAAAATCAGGGAAACGAGAACGCTCATCGACGATCTCCGCGAGACGTTCGATAACCTCGATCGCTACATGATCAAGCTCAACCCCGAAAAGTGCGCCTTCAGCGTCCCATAGGGTCAGCTGCTTGGGTACTTCATCTCTCAGCGAGGGATTGAGGCGAACCCGAAGAAAATCAGGGCCATCATGGCGATGGAGAAGCCGAAAAAGCTCAAGGGTGTCCAGCAGCTCGCAGGACGAATAGCGGCGATTAGCAGATTCATCAGCCGCATGGGCGAGAAGGCCCTGCCATTCTACCAGCTGCTACGCAAGGCAGATAAATTCGAGTGGACGCCCGAAGCCGACGATGCGTTCTAAAGCCTCAAACGTCTACTCTCCACCTCGCCCATTTTGGTCACGCCAAAGGAGCACGAGCCTCTGCTGCTGTACATAGCAGCCACCCACCAGGTGGTCAGCACCGTGCTAGTGGTCGAACGACCCGAAGAAGGCAAGACTCATGGGGTCCAACGCCCAATATACTACCTCGGCGAGGTACTGACGCCAACAAAACAGAGGTACCCTCACTACCAGAAACTCGCCTACGCCGTGTTCATGACGGCTCGACGGCTGAGCCATTACTTCCAGGAGCACCAGGTGATGGTCGTCAACGAAGTACCCCTGAACAGCATCCTGAATAACCCAGAGGCCACAGGACGTGTGGCCCCGTGGGGGCATCGAGCTGTCACCCATGGACATCATCTACGAGAAGCGACTCGCAATCAAATCTCAAGTCCTCCCGGACTTCCTTGTACATTGGATGGAGCTGCAGCTTCCAGACACCCCAGACATGTCGCAGTCATGGACGATGCACTTCGACGGCTCCAAGCGCGAAGCTGGAGCAGGAGCCGGGGTCATACTGACCTCCCCGCAGGGCGACCAGATGAAGTACGTCCTTCGGATGAAATTCCGAGCTTCCAACAACGAGGCCGAATACGAAGCCCTCATCCATGGCATGAGGATGGCAAAGATCTGCGGCGCAACACGCCTGGTCATCTACGGTGACTCCAACCTCATTGTCCAGCAGACGATGAACGAGTGCGACACACACGCCGAAAACATGATCGCGTACCGCGCACTCTACAACGCACTCGAAGGAGAATTCGACGACTGCGAGCTCCGGCACGTCGAAAGAGAAAGAAACGAGGAGGCCGACAGACTCGCCAACATCGGCTCCACCTGCGCAAAGGTGCCACCGGGTGTGTTCCTCGAACAAATATGCGTGCCATCCATCAAGCGGAAATTCCCCAAGGGATCACCCGAAGAAGTAGAACACTTGGGGGCCACGCTGCCCGAAGGACACGAAGGACCCGAGAAACTGGACACAGAGGTCGCCACGGTCAACCTGATGCAGGTCATGGCAGTCGAAGAAACTTGGACACGACCGTACCTCCAGTTCCTGATAAACGGAGAATTGCCTGACAGCCCGACGGATGCCCGGCGCATATCTCGTCGGTCAAAATCTTTCACCATCATCAATGGCGAGCTATACAAGCGCAGTATTACGGGTGTACTACAAAGGTGCATCACCATCGGTGACGGGAAAACCATCCTCCAAGACATCCACGAGGGCATCTGCGGCCATCACGCAGGCAGCCGCTCCCTGTCGCCAAAGCTCTACGAGCTGGATTCTACTGGCCAACGACCATGAGCGATGCAAAGGACATCGTCCGAAAATGCAACGGGTGCCAAAGGTTCGCTGACAAACCGCACGCACCCGGGTCAGAGCTCAGGCCCATACCTATATCCTGGCCCTTTGCTCAATGGGGCCTCGACATGATCGACAAACTGTCAAAGTCCTCGAAAGGGGGGCACGTTTACCTCCTGGTCGCAGTCGATAAATTCACCAAGTGGGTCGAAGCCATGCCGGTTACCAACCAAAAGGGCAAGACCGCCGTCAAGTTCTTCGAGTCCATTGTCTACAGGTTCGGCGTACCGCACAGCATCATCACCGACAATGGATCGAACTTCATCTCCAAAGAATTCCAAGACTTCTGCGAAGGCCTCGGGATCAACATCACATACGCCTTAGTGGCTCACCCACAAACGAACGGGCAGGTCGAAAAGGCCAACGGCCTAATCGGCGCTGGCATCAAGAAACGCCTCATGAGCCCACTCGAACGAAAGGCCGGAGCCTGGACGGAAGAGCTACCATCCGTCCTAGGGAGTTTGCGCACCACGCCAAACAGCTCCACCGGCGACACGCCGTTCTTCATGGTGCACGGAGCCGAAGCCGTGCTACAAGCCAAAGTACGCCACCAGGCCCCTCGGGTCGTCGCTTACAGCGAAGCCAAATCCACGGGTGCACTCGAAGACGCCGTCGACACACTCGACGAGGCGAGATACGTAGCAGCAGCTCGATCAGCGGTGTACCAGCAGAGTCTCCGCAACTACCACAGCCGCCGGCTGCGCCCAAGGTCCTTCGTCGAAGGAGACCTCGTCTTGCGACTCAAGCAAGAACGACCGAAGAAATTCGAGTCACCATGGGAAGGACCCTACATCATCACCGAAGTCATCCCAGGTGGCGCCTATCGCCTCAAGCACGTGGAGTCTGGAGTCACATACTCTAACCCATGGAACATAGCGCATGCGACGATTCTACCCTTAGCTATCTACCCCTTTACTTTCAATAAGGCTATTCAGCCAAGGTACTTAGCCGAACAATGTACTTCCTCCATTACGATATAAATAAAGCTAAGTGTCTCGCCCCAAAAATTTCGTTTTACTATTTGCAACTTTACTTCATGCTACAAGAGCACTCGGGGGCTTCCCCCCACCTCACGATTTCATCAACTGAGGATAACACGTGTACACCTGAGTAGCTGACAGCGTCAGGCTAACGAAAAGGACACGTACTCAAATAAAAGCACTGCATGCTCAAACAAACCTTTATAACAAAGGGCACAACATGCCCAGTCGAAATATACAAATTTTACATCTATCTCTTTTACAGGTACTACCTATTCTGAAGAATAACTTGAGCACGCTGCTCAAACAAATCCACAACCTGTTCGGAATACTGCCTTACAGCCGCATAATGCGAACGCATATCCCACTCGCCACCATCCGGCCGAAGAGGTGGCCCAGCCGCTACAACAGACAGATCTACATCAGGACGATGCAGCCTAACAAGGGACAACGCAGCCTTCACCCCTGCAACGAGCTGCTGCCTCACCAATTCCTGGACACGAGTCGCTCCGAAATCTAGACAGAAGACCGGACAGGGTTGTTGGCACAGCATCCAGAGGAAACATCACATGCAGAACCGACGAGAGCGAAGTCTGCACTTGACGAAGCACCCGCGATACTTGGTGAACGCGATCCTACACCGTTGCCAGAGCCATGGCACGATCGCGATCCATCCAGAAGAACCCGCCAACTTCCATGTCCTGTTGAGTCAAACAATTGAATCGAACAGCAACACACTCTTTCTCCTTCCTTGGAGCAAGGTTAGCACCTGCGATACTCGCACAAAAGTAAGATGCAAGGCCAGCATACGCATCCGAAGAAATGAGCAGCAGCTCAAAAAAACTTACACTGAAGCTGCTCAGACAGTCGAAGCAATTCCGCCATCAAGTACTCCTCTCTGGCCGAACCGCGATCCGCCTTGGACTTACAAACGTCGGCATGTCCACGCACCCCAAGCAACTCCTTCTCGAGACTACAAACACGGTCCCGAAGGAAGGCAAGCTGCGATGCATCATCCAAGGATGGCCGCAGCCGTGCGGCAGGCGAGGCGTCAACGGGATCAGCACCCGAAGGACCCTAGAGCAGCAGAAAGGCAACAGGCACGAACACTCAGACAGAGGAGAACACATCCCAAAAGAATTCATTAAGTGCATAAAAGGCCACTACGTGGCACAAGGATTTGATCATCAACATAATTACAACAAAAGAAAACTAAAGCTATCCTACAGCTACAACACCTAAGATGCGACACCCTGAGTAGCCTCGGAGCCGGACTGCCTCGCCTTGGCTTCCCCCTGCTGCCGTAGTGCGTACTCGGCCAACAGATCAATCATCTTTGGCCCATATCGTTACAGCGAGCAGAATAGGTAGCGAAGGCTAACTCAGATCCATCCGCAGTCGTTGGCATCCGGGAGGTGATCTGGTGAAGGTCCAGCTCTGCTCCAGCCGCCAAAGCCATCGCCAGCCCGACGGACGCGCCGATGCCCTTCTGCTTGCGCTTGTACGCCGCAGGCGCTTCGGCTGACAATGACTCCGCCAAGTCGTCAACATCATCAAGAGCCGCGCCCTTGGGGACAAGCTCCTTGTAGAAGCGGCCAAGGACCTCCTTAGCCTTGGCAAGGGAGCTGACGACGGTGCTGCAACCATCTTCGACCGCTGCAGTAGCATCATCTAGAGCACTCCCGTGCTCCAGAGCGCTGTGGTCAAATTCGATGCCTGCGGCATCTGAGAAAATAAAGAAAAGGAATGAAGAAAGCACCCAGAAGAAAGACAAGAAAAACAAAAGGGGCAAAAGAACATACCCACCCGAAATAGCCTTGGCAGCAGCCATGAGCTTGCCCGCCACCTCTCTTTCACGCGCAGCCGCAGCAGTAGCAAGCTGCTCCTCGCGGTCTGTGGCCTCCTGCTGCAGGCGCTCCTTAGCCTTGGCCGCAGTAGCCAGCTCCAGCTCGAGGCGCTCCTTTGCACCAACGGCGACCTCAGCCTTCTTCTCCGCTTGACCAAGGCTCTTCTTGAGAGCATCAATCTCATGGAGGGAAGTGTTATGCTCCTCTGCACCCAAACAATACAAGCGTCAGACAACAAGACAATAATACAAAAAGAAAGAAACATCAAAGGCATAATGGTACCTCAAAGCTGTTTGAGGCTGGCCTCCAGCACCAGGTGCTCCTGCACCAGTCGCTTGGCATCCTGCACAAAAGGCTGCAGGAAGAAGACCTACCAGTTAGAAAAAAGACTCGGGGGCTACGCCCAACGGAGAAGAACAGAAGAAAAATACACACACGAAAACGCTCGGGGGCTCCCCCGAGACTCGAAGAACAAAACAAGAAAACTCTTTTACAGATGCTCGGGGGCTCCCCCCGTGGCAGGAGATAGAAATACTTACATGATCCAATGGCGACGTCGAAGGTCCGCTAGCAAAATTCTGAGGCGCAACCACCTGAACCTCATGCGGAGGAGGGTTCGGAGCAGCGCCCTCAGAAGTTGCCACCGTCTGAGGAGGAGGAGAAGCGACTTTCGGCTCCCCCATCATCATCTCCCGAGCACCGTCGCTAGAGGAGTCGTTGGAAGAGTGCCTGCGCACGAACAAATTAGTACAAGAACAAAGTAAAAAGAAAAGAAAACGCAGTGCAGAGGAAACTTACGAGTCAAGCTCGCTCAGGTTGAAGACAGGAGGGGTCCTTCGGACCCTCTTCTCCTCTTTCTTCTCCTCTTTCTTCTCTTCCTTCTTTTCTTCCTTCTTCCGCTTCGCTGGCGGGTGCGGTGCTACAGTCCGCCCACGAAGAGCAGGAATAGGGGAGGAAGAGCCTCCATGCCCATCACTATGGCGCCCAAGACACAAAGGATTCCTAGGAGCCGGAGGATTCGAAGCATCTGAAGACTCGCTGGAGCTCCGCGATCGTTTGCGAGTGTGGTCCTCGCTCGACTCGTTGACATCTTCAGCCGAAGATCGCGCCGATGGCAGCTCGGACATGGAATCCACCAAATCATTATCCGGAGCATCCGGATATACTTCGGGTAATGGAGGCGACATACCCGGCACTTTGAAGCTCTACACAGGAGAAGAACAATTTGTTAGCAAACAAAAACAAAACAATGCAGTTGAAAAATAGCGCTACGCGCACGGATCTACACCTGTGGAACAGGAAGCGAAGAATAAAACGGAGGAGTCAACGACTTCCCCGGGATATCCTCTCCAGCCTTGAACTTCAGCAGCAAGCGAAGGGCCCTGTCGAGATCTCCCTGGGAGAATTTCTCAGCCGAAACCTTCGTCGGATCACGCCGGCCAGCATACAGGAACATCGGGTGTGCCCTAGCCTGGAGTGGCTGTACCCGACGCTCGAGAAAGGTGCGGATGATATCCACACCGTTCACTTCCTTCTCCAGAATCAACTGGAGATCCTCCACCCGACAATAGAGAGCCTCTATCTCCGCCACCTCGCCATCCAAGACCTTGTTTTTCCAAGACCTTTTCGGCTCAATCTTTTGGGAGGGGTCGAAAGGAACAAGACCAAAATCTTGCCTAGGTACTACGGAGTCGCGGATATAAAACCATCGCCTCCGCCAGTACTGGACAGATTCGGACATGGAAAAAGAAAAGAAAAGCAGATTGGGCTTGAGGGAGATGATGCAACCCCCAATGGGATAAACACCATCCGAACCAGATTGCCTCTTCACGGAATAAAGTTTCCGGAAGAGGCCAAAGTGCGGATCAATACCGAGCCAGCACTCGTAGAAAGTGATAAAACACGCAATGTGAAGAATAGAATTGGGGGAAAGATGGTGCAATTGGACACCGTACAGAAAAAGCAGTCCACGAAGGAAGTTGTGGACTGGGAAGGAAAATCCGCACAAGACAAAGGCAAGGAACATAACCCGATACCCAACGGGGGGACGGGGGATTACCTCATTGCCTGGGAGTTTAACGGCCTCCCTATCCTGCGGGATCAGGCCCCGCTCGCGAAGCCTGCGGAGATCACTCTCCCGCGTCTCCGATCGCCGCCAGCCACCGTCGGTGACACGGGTAGCGGCGACACTTTTCTTCCCTCCAGCGGCAGACGACGATTTCTTCGGCTTCCCCATCGCGGTACGGCGGCGCCGGCAGCGAGAGCGCAGAATGGAAGAAGGAAATGTAAAGGAATATCCTAGCGCGCAGCAAGAGTTCTCAGAACGCAAGGAAGAGTGAAAGCAAGAACATATGCGGTGAAAACAAGCTAAAGTTTTCCCCAAGGATTATAACGACGAAGACGATGCACGACAGCCGTCCATCAAGAATACCTAACGCCAACGGCAGGATCTGGCCATACACGTGTCAGCATCACAACGAACCGTCGCTAACACGCCGTCCACTACGCACGGAAATCGAGGCGACGCCGTAATTATCTCCACGCCGCGCGTGACCGGTCAATTGAAGGTCAGACAGTGGGACCCACGTTCGTCCAGTCAAGTCATCTCTGGCACAGCAGACGCTTGAGGTCATCGATCGTCAGCACTGACGTCATCAAAAGCTACACTAGTAGCAGCTACAATTTCTTTGGCTTCAAAGCTAAGAGTACTCACTCGAATCTACGATTCGATCAATTACTCGGGGGCTACTCCTATCAGGAGCGCTGGCCGCGCACCCGAAAGATAAATAGGAATGAACTATTACTTCGAGTTCTCCGTCGAGTCTATGACTCCACTACGGACTCGGGGGCTACTCCCATAGGGAGGATGGATTTAATCATCTGAAAAATTTCGTGTCCTACGGACTTACAACTGAACAACGTATGAATTAAAGTCTCCGGTCGAGTCTACGACTCGACTAGACACTCGGGGGGCTACTCCCATAGGGAGCGCTGGTCGCGCACCCTATGAATTCTTCGACCGCGATCTTTCGGATCAGCATACAAAAACTTTTCGGCAACTCTGCCCCAACTAAACGTTAAGTGAGCAATATTCTCCTTGACCACCCGAAACACCTCCGCGGTGATAAACATTCAGATGCTGTGTCTGCGATACAAAGATAAGACCTACAGATATCGTCTGATGGCCTGGCAATGCACACGACTGCGCGCTGCTAGTAAAAACCCGTGCTAACAGGTGCGAGGAAAAATCCTGACGGACGCGTTGGGTACATCAATTAAATTCACTAGAATTCCACTCCTGTAAGTCCTCCGCGGCCTGAGTCGAATTACGCCAGCATATGTTCCGGGTTCGAGTTGAGGGACTCTAACCTGAAGAAGATCGTGTTGTTTCGTCCTAAGACAGTTAACTAACCCTGATCTGTTGGGTGAGTCAGGCACACGCATCAACAATCCCTGCACATGAACTATTGAAATACATAGTTGCACCCGAAAGATTGCAGAGTCCTCAGCCGAATCTACGATTCGACTGAACACTCGGGGGCTACTGACATGGTTATACCCCGCGAGCACATGACTTCAGCATACCTAGTCCAGCCCAAGGAAGGCCCACGACAAATATACGTCGGCCCATGAAGATTTTCGGGTGGCCAGGGCCATGACGCCTTCGGATCCTTGGAGAGCAAGACTAGAGTAGATAGGAAATTCAAAGGGGTAAACCCTAAAACCTGTAACCGACTCGGTCTGTGCCTGAGACCTGACTAACTCTATATAAAGGCTAGGAGGGCACGACCTAGATCCCGCCTCATACTTTCGCATACACACCTCCACGCCAGATTGCATCTGCACACCCCTGTAACCTTCGGTTCCGCCGTAATCAAGAGCAGACAAGCAGGAGTAGGGTTTTCCCTCCGGGGGCCTGAACTTGGGTAAACCTTGTGTCCCCGTGTTGCTTGTTTGCTAACCGTTCCACGATCTCCAGCATCCCCATCTTCTCCAAAACCTAAGTCCATAACAATGGGCATTGATGAGATTAAACCTCGTCAGAAGGATTGAAGAGTCCTCAGCCGAATCTACGATTCGACTGAACACTCGGGGGCTACTGACATGGTTATACCCCGCGGGTACACGATCTCAGCATACCTGGTCCAGCCCAAGGAAGGCCCACGACAAATATACGCCGACCCATGAAGATCTTCGGGTGGCCAAGGCCCATGACGCCTTCGGATCCTTGGAGAGCAGGACTAGAGTAGATAGGAAATTCAAAGGGGTAAACCCTAGAACCTGTAACCGACTAGATCTGTGCCTGGGACCTGCCTAAGTCTATATAAAGGCCAGGAGGGTACGACCTAGATCCCTCCCTCATACTTTGGCATACACACCTCCACGCCAGATTGCATCTGCGCACCCCTGTAATCACTGGTTCCGCCGTAATCAAGAGCAGACAAGCAGGAGTAGGGTTTTCCCTCCGGGGGCTTGAACCTGGGTAAACCTCGTGTCCCCGTGTTGCTTGTTTGCTAACCGTTCCGCGATCTCCAGCATCCCCATATTCTCCAAAACCCAAGTCCATAACAATGGGCATTGATGAGATCAAACCTCGTCACTTTCTGCTTACTGTGTGTTTCTTGGTGGTTCGCTCATTGCTTGGAAGACAAAGAAACATATAGCGATTTCCTGTTCGAGTGTTGAGGCTGAGTTGCGTGCTATGGCCTTGTTGGCTGCTGAGGTGACCTAGTTACGGTGGTTACTTGCGGATTTTGGGGTCTCTATTACCACACCCAGTCTGGTTTTGTCTGACAGTACAGGTGCTATTAGTGTTGCATGTGATCCGGTCAAGCATGAGCTTACCAAGCATATTGGTGTTGATGCTTTCTATACACGTGCTCAGGTGCAGGCTCAGGTTATTGCGCTTCAGTATGTGCCTTTAGATTTACAGTTGGCGGATTTCTTCACGAAGGCACAGACTAGAGCGCAGCATATTTCTTACTCTCCAAACTCAGTGTTATGGATCCACCATGAGTTTGAGGGGGGTGTTAGATGTAGATATCTGTATATTGTATTTCCCCCATATGTTAGGGGCTTCCTGCATATTTGCCCTGTACCTGTACTATATATTGTGGCCTTTGGCCCCCAGAGGAATACAACTTGTCTATTCCTAACAAATCTAACTCAACTAATATAGGAGTACTCTGGTTCTCGCCTACTATGACGGTACTGGGGACATAGAGAGTTTTCATGTATGCAGATTTGGCGGATTTGGGGCCTTTGTCCTCGTAGAACTAATTTGGATCTACTAAGCTTGTGTTAGTGCATCTACTTTTGTTTATATGATCTTTTATGGCGTTGGAGTCTTCCTTTAGTGTCATGGAGAAGATCTTGTGGTCAGACGATCTGTACTTATGGGAGATCATCCCCGGCCGAGGATGTGCAAAACTCAAGACTTATTATCTTTCTAGATGGACAACTCAAGGGAGCTTCTGAAACCTTTGAAGGTAATTAAATTCGTATATGTGTACGAGAGTGACAATGTCGTTGTTCTGGTCTGATTCCAGTGTTTTTACTAAAGCCTTAGCAGATTTTGTGTTAAAAATATTGATATCATGGAGAAAACTGATTCGAGAGATCTTACTATAATTCTAGTTATATGTGTAACTTTATAGTTTTTTACTCCCTCCTATCCATATTACTTGGGTCTATTATTCGAAGCATATACATGTAATGGTTGTCAAGTATGAATAACTGATAGGTGATCCTAAAAACAGCTTACATTTCTAAAATGAGAAAGGGGTAAATAAATGAAATAAATAGCATGTTTCCCTCACTTTATATGAATAACTAAATAGTTTTTGAAGGAAAACAATATGTTACTAAATCTTTTTGGTATTTCTAGATAGATTTCAGTTGTCTCACTGAGCACCGCACAAGTGGAGTATTTTTTATAGTTAATCAATGCTCGCATCGTCATGGTTTGATTGCACCTTAGGAAGGATGGCCATGCAATTTGATTGGAAACCCATTTGCAAAATGAAGGGGATTTGTTACCTCGCCCTTACACTACGAGTAAGTGAAATGTGATAATACAACATTAGTTATTGTTATGTTCTTGTTTGGCAACGATGACGAGGTTTGATCTCGTCAATGCCCATTGTTATGGACTTGGGTTTTGGAGAAGATGGGGATGCTGGAGATCGCGGAACAGTTAGCAAACAAGCAACACGGGGACACGAGGTTTACCCAGGTTCAGGCCCCCGGAGGGAAAACCCTACTCCTGCTTGTCTGCTCTTGATTATGGCGGAACTGGTGATTACAGGGGTGTGCAGATGCGATCTGGCGTGGAGGTGTGTATGCGAAAGTATGAGGGAGAGATCTAGGTCGTGCCCTCCTGGCCTTTATATAGACTTAGGCAGGTCCCAGGCACAGATCTAGTCGGTTACAGGTTCTAGGGTTTACCCCTTTGAATTTCCTATCTACTCTAGTCTTGCTCTCCAAGGATCCGAAGGCGTCATGGGCCTTGTCCACCCGAAGATCTTCATGGGCCGGCGTATATTTGCCGTGGGCCTTCCTTGGGCTGGACCAGGTATGCCGATATCGTGTACCCGCGGGGTATAACCATGTCAGTAGCCCCCGAGTGTTCGTAGATTCAGCTGAGGACTCTTCAATCCTTCGGGTGCAACTCTGACTTTCAAGAGAATGTGTAGGGATTGTTGATGCGTGTGCCTGACTCTCCCGACGAATCAGGGTCAGTTAACTGTCTTAGGACAAAACAACACGATCTTCTTCAGGTTCGAGTCCCTCGACTTGAACCCGGAACTTATGCTGGCATAATTTGACTCAGGCCGCGGAGGACTTACAGGAGTGGAATTCCAGTGAATTTAATTAATGTACCCAACGCGTCTATCGGGATTTTTCGTCGCACCTGTTGGCACGGGTTTATACTAGCATAGCGCAGTCATGTGCGTTACCAGGCCATCAGATGATATCTGTAGGTCTTATCTTTGCATCGCAGACACAACATCCGAATTTTGTCACCGCGGAGGTGTTTCGGGTGGACAAGGAGAATGTTACTCAGCGTTAATTGGGGCAGAGTTGCCAAAAAGTTTTTTGCGTAATGATCCAAAAGATCACAGTCGAAGATTTATAGGGTGCGTGACCTGCGCTCCCTATGGGAGTAGCCCCCGAGTGTCTGTTCGAGTCGTAGACTCGAACGGAGACTTTAATTCAGCCATTGTTCAGTGTCAGGTCCGTAGGACACAAATTTTTTCGGATGCTGAAATCCATCCTCCCTATGGGAGTAGCCCCTGAGTGTCGTGGTATTGCCGACGAGTACGCCATGGAGGGGTCTTCACAGTGCGTGTTTAGAGACGTGGGGTAAGGCGGACGGTTGACGGGTACGAGGTAACACAACTTACCCAGGTTCAGATCCCACGACGGTGGCAGAATCCTACTCCTGCTATAAATTACTATAAGGGCAATACGCCGAGTTATAAAGATAGGTTCGCTGTGCGAGGTTATCTAAGATTGTCGTATGAACGTGCCCTAAAGGCTCCCATAGGCCCGACTTATATAGTCGCCAGGTCCTAGGGTTACAGGGAAAAGTCCTAGCCGGACAGGTTACAGAATCCTACACCGTCTATCACTAGTCTTGTGTATCTTGTACTCCAAGGCTCCGGGTACGCTGGTGACTCCACCGTAGCCTTCCTTTATCCGGCATGGACCTCCCTTCTGGATCCACCTAACTGGGCCGCCCAGCAGGCCACAGGCCATGCTACCGACTATGGGCCACCCGGGTTAGTCGGATAAGAGACATGCTATGAGGATACCCATATAGCATATCCCCAACAGTAGACCCCGGAGAACTCCGAGATCTTGCCTCTTCCCGTGGAATGCTCCGTCTAGATGGATGTCGGCAAATCGTCAAGCAATATCTTGTAGTCCTCCCAAAGAACTCTGCAAAAGTTTCTCCGTCTTCTATGAGTAAGTCGGAGAAATGCTGAATCTTCCATCGTACTCTTCCGTAGTCGGATTAAATCCGTCCATGCCAGAATCTTCGATGGGACGGCTCATCTACCATGTCAGTTATGACGACGCAGTCTGTAGGTCAGCGACGCCTTGTAACTCACACATGCAGAGAACACAATCATATCCGATTTTCCCGCGTGAGCGATACGAACCGTTGGCGGCGGCGGTTTGGATACGTGGCGAAATTACCGCCCACGTTCACGAACACGTCGTCTACACGGCAACCGTCCGACTAGCTGCACGAATCTTGACGCAGAGTAAGATAAATAGTAACCGCGGGACCCTTGCCACTTCTTCACCCCATTCACTCGCGTCATCATCTTCTTCATCCAGCCGCACGCCTCCTCGAGCTCTCCGCGGAAAACCTCGAAGGAACCCTAGCCTCTCTCTGCACCAGTCGCGTCCTCCTAGTCCTCCATGCCTAGCAGCAGCTCCTCCCCGTCAATGGAGGCGTCGAGCGAAGCCACGGCGAAGCCGGCGAGCTCCGTCGTCATGCCCCCAGAGGGCCTGGTCATCCCCGCGTCGGCGGTGATTGAAACCACCGGCGGCGACCACAATCTGGCGGCGCTAGAGCCTCTGGAAGAGGAGCCAGACTCACACAAGGGGGACTGCGCGGCTCGGACATCACCGACCGCGACATCCAAGAGATGGTCGCTGAAGGCTACCTCCCCGTGATGGAGGGGCTCGCCTGGCGGGCGGCGCCAGCCGGCGAGGTGACACCTTCTCCCCAAGCCGGAGAAAAGGTGTACCTCAAGGCCCAGCTGGTACGCGGCGTTTCTCTGCCCATCTCACTTCTTTCTGTCCGTCTCGAACCACTTCAAAGTCCAACCCCATAACCTCTCCCCCAATAGCATCTTAGTGCTTAGCAACTTCGCGGCACTTTGTGAGGGTTACCTAGGGATTAAGCCTAGGTTAGACTTGTTTGTGTACTTCTTCACCGTCAAACGTGAAGCCGGACATAGTAGGGAGGAGCTTAGGAACTGCGGCACCATAAGCTTCAAGATCCGACCTGGTCGGCGGTTTCCCGACATCGTCGGCCACGAGTCGTGTAAAAACTGGCAGCGGACGTACTTCTACGGCCCCGACATTCCTTTGGCGGGCCGAGAAGTAACGTACCCGGACTTCGTGGATGGAGCCGCCGCCGAAGTTTCCACATGGAGATCCCATGCCTCCCTTCCCCCCGACCTCAACGCTTCTCGCGCAATAAGGCGGATCGAGTGGTTCGTAGAGACGGGTTTGACCGGCTTGGACCTAGCCATGTGCTGGTTCATCAGGCGAATCCAACCTCTGCAGCACCGCGCGAAGTTCATGCACGAGTACACGGGTGATCGAAAGGATAGCCTCCGAATCTCCGTGGATAACTTCTCGAGCGACTCCGTCAAGCTCCGTCTGAAGGACATCGTCAAGGTAAAGGATAAGAAGCGCGGCTTCACTATCACCTGCGACATGTACGTAGACGGCAAGTGCCTAAAGGTAGGTATTTATTTTCCGTATATGACATTGCTCCAGTTTCTCCGTCTTGCCAGTGCCATCTTATCTAACACGGTGATTTTTCACTTAACAGCTTAGCGATCTAGATGAGGACAACCTGGCTGCCCAAATCTACGATCCAAAGATGAAGGAAGTCACGGTCGTGTCTGACGATGATGCCCCGTTGGCGCGAAAGCGGAAGAGCTCCACCTCTGACGCTTCCGACGGAGGCAAGAAGAAGAAGACTGAGGGTGGAGCCTCCAAAAAGAGTACTGCCGCCCTGGAGGCAAAAAGAAGAAAGCCACCGGGATGTTTGCCAAAGCGTCCCCCCTAGTGTAAGCCTCTCATTCTCCGACATTGTCTTATTTATCTGTCTTATTCCTGTACTTATGCATTTTGCACGTTTCAGGAAGAAAGCCATAACCAGCCTCAAGAAGTCCTCCAAGACTCTTGGGGCTTCTAGAAATATCAAAGATATGCTGCATCGCGACTCCTCCCCCGCCATCACCCCTGCCACTCCTGCCGTCAAGCCCTCCTCTACTTCGACAAGCTCTCAAGTCCGGGAGGCACTAGGCCCTTCTGCCATAGAAGTGGATTCTGGCGCCTCTACCGAACTCGCTGTTGTCGACGAGCAGGCGACACAGGAGAGCGCTGCTCTTCAAATGGCTGAAGCTCCGGCTAAGGATGCCATCGGTAGCAGCAAGGCGGTGGTGGGAGCTGGTACCTCTGCCGAAGGCAGCGCCTCTGCTCCCCAGAAACCCTTCGAGTTCCCAAAAATAGTTTACCCGGCGCTCCTGCCGAGTAACACAACTATGGTTCCTGGAGGAGTGTCGTCATCTCCGATGTGCGGTCTTGAGGAGCTACTCCGACAAGCAGACATCTTGCGAGGAAATAGCATTTCCTTTGGCAAGCTGCTAGCCGAGAGCGCTACAAACCTCAAGATCATTGCGCTTGTAAGTTTTACTTTACCTTTTGCATTTCGTATGAGCATCCCACTGTAGCCCCCGAGGATGTAGACGGAAAACCATAGGTTTTGCATCTATATGCTCTAAGAGTGACTAAGTTAGAAAGAACTCTCACTGTAGCCCCCAAGCATTTAGATGGAAGAAATTATTTCGACTAGATGCTTTAAGAGTAGCATACACAGTGTTCATAATTTTCAGTGTTGTAGCCCCCCAAGCCTCTAGTTGTAATTGAATTAGTTCCGACTAGATGCTTAAAGAAAAGCTAAACATATTGATAAGTTAAAAACTGATGTTGTAGCCCTCGAGCATCTAGATGGAAAATTTCTGACTAGGGGCTCCAAGCAGACCAAACAACGAATTAACTTTGTATTTTCTTCCACAGAACGAGAATGCTCGGAGGGGCATGGCCAACGACAAGTACCAGAAAATGCGCGCAGATCTTGAAGCCGAAAAGGGTAAAACTGCCATCTTGAAGGAACAGATCATCAAAAACAAGAGTCTGTTTTCTTTTTGCGCATTTCCGTCTTACTTTTGTGCCTTCCTTCTTCGAGTACTCACTGTGTACTTTGTTTTCTCTGACTTGCAGAGCATGTTTCCAAGGCCAAGGATATTGTCGAGCAGTCCAAGCACATCCAGCAGCTGGATAGTGAGAACAAAATCCTTAAGAAAGAGAGGGAAGAAATGCTGAAGATGCACGAGGATTCCATGAAAGCCCTGCAGGACTCTGCCTCCGCGGAGATCAATCGCTTGAAGGAGGAGCTTGCAATCCTAAAGGATCAGAAGCAAACTGCTGATGAGCAAAACCTTCGCCATAACGAAGCGTTTAAGCTCCTCCAACAAGAGAAGGAATCCTTGGCGGACACCGTCTGGCAGGCTAAGGCCAGCATCTTCAGTAAGTGTCCTCCGCCTTGTAGTTCTGTAGTCTCGATACTTACAATTTATTGAACTCATGCAATCCTTGTCGGAATTTTCAACGCCCATGGTTTAACCCACTCGCCTCCTTCGGACAAGGAATGCATGGTTCTTGCCGGCAAATTCATCAATACCGCCATCGCCCAAGCCAAGGAGATTGCCAAGCCCCTCCAGATTTATATCAAGGCCTCGGACTCCGTGACGAAGTACTCGGAGATTCTGCGCCGAGCCCCCGAGCGTGTCGCGAGCTGGAAAGCTTCATGCGCACGGGCTGGCGCAAGGATGGCGCTGTCTATGGTGAAGGCGCACTATGAAGATGCCGACATCGACACGGTGACATCTGGTATCCTCGACGTGGATGATGATGGCAAGGAGATCGATCACGAAGCCATCCTGTCATCACTCGCGGGTTATGACACCAGGGTTGCCGAGTTGGTGGACGTTGACGTCTTCGTGCCCAGGAACTTCATCGACAACGTCAACCAGGACTCCTCCGAGTCTCATCACAGCGCCGACGTCGAGGGTGATTCTCCGGCTGGCGATGATGCGGCCTCCAAGTCTCCTGCACCCAAAGAATGAAAAACACTTTGTAATTTCTGTTTCACCTCTGGAGTGTGCGCAGGAAAAAACTTGTTGATGTAATCTTAAGGCGGAAAACAATGATTGTCGTATCCTGCTACTTAAGAATTAAGTTTTAGTATGTATATATTTTTTAAGCAAGTGCTGGCTTATCCATTACTCTGGTTCTTATGCTTGACTTTTTGTGAGTCGGAAGACTCGTTGTCGGAACCATGCGCTGAGGTGATGATGCCCAATGGCACCGTCAATAACCTAAGCACAAAATCTCCGACAATAAGTGCCAAAAGTCACTACTCCAGAATCCACATAAAAACGACAAAGAATGTGTAGACCAGAAAACTTAAGCTAACGCCCGTAGGCGGAATTTTCACAAGTGCAATCGCAAGACTTGTGCATAAAGGTTTTATATGATCCAAAAATGAACACTAAAGGAGGTAAAAGACTCAGCAATATGAGTGAACCAAAGAGCTTTATTTCATTGATCATATAAGAGGTACATGATTAGATAAAAAATGCTAAGTGTAGAAAGGATGTAGCTGTGCTATGTTCCATGGCCGATCAAGCTCCGGGTAGTCATCATCCGGGTCATGTTGCTTACGCTTATGATCCTTGTTGGGTCTATCCTTGAGTTCACAATTGTCGACAAGGTAGTAAGACCCATTGATCAACGCCTTGCTTATGATGAACGGTCCTTCCCATGGCGGGGATAATTTGTGTGACTTCTTCTGCTTAAGTCGGAGCACCAAATCCCCCTCTTTAAACGAGCGATGCCGAACGCGGCGACTATGATAGCTGCGTAGCTTCTGCTGGTAGATGGCGGATCTTTGGCATGCCAAAACGCGCTCCTCCTCGAGAAGGTCCACATCTAGGCGTCTGGATTCTTCAGCATCATCTTCGTCGTAGGCGGCAACTCTTGGTGCATCATGGAGGATGTCGGAAGGTAGGATGGCTTCTGCTCCATATACCATTAAGTAAGGGGTGTAGCCGGTGGATCTGTTGGGTGTGGTTCGTAAACTCCACAACACAGATGGAAATTCTTCCGCCCAGGCTCCAGCTGCTCTATGTAGCGGTGCCTCAAGACGTGGCTTGATTCCCTGCAGAATTAATCCATTGGCTCGCTCAACCTGACCATTGGATTGTGGGTGTGCCACAGATGCAAGGTCAAGTCGGATGCCTTTGTCCCAGCAATAGGCCTCCACTTCTCCGAGTGACAAGTTGCTTCTGTTGTCGGTGATGATGCTATGTGGGAGACCAAATCTCATCACTAGATCCCAGACAAACCTGAGGGCACTTGCCCCATCAAGCTTTCTAATGGGTTTAGCTTCTATCCATTTGGTGAATTTGTCAACTGCTACCAGCAGATGCGTAAATCCACACGGTGTCGTCTGTAACGGTCCCACCATGTCTAGCCCCCAGACTGCAAACGGCCAAGTTATTGGTATTGTTCGCAATTCTTCAGCAGGAACATGTGGTTGTCGGGCATAATACTGGCATCCCGAGCATGTCTCAACCATCTTGTCAGCGTCCGCCTTCACGGTCAGCCAGTAGAATCCTTGCCAGAAGGCTTTCGCGACCAGCGATCGAGGAGCGGCGTGGTGCCCGCAATCTCCGAGATGGATCTCGCGCAGGATTTCCATACCTTCTAGCTGGGAAACGCACTTTAGGTATACACCAGTAGTGCTCCTTTTATAGAGTTTCCCATTGATTATGGTATAACCCTTGGCTCACCGTACTATTTGTCGTCTTTCGACCTCGTCGTCGGGCAAGGTTCCGTGCTCGAGATACTCCATGAACGGTTTTGTCCAAGCCGGAGGGATCTTTGTCACCATGTTGACGAAAGAGTCAGCTCTATCCGGGTTGTCGATGTCGACGCCCTTCACGGATGGTGTGCGTAGATGCTCTAGGAAAACTCCTGGCGGAATTTGCTTGCGCCCTGATCCAAGCTTAGACAGTAGACCAGTCGCCTCGTTTTGCTCCCTAAGCACATACTTGACTTCGTAGCCCAAGAAGCTCTTGGCTATCTCGTCCACTTCGTCGCGATATGCCGCCATCATAGGGTTCCGCGCATTCCAGGTGCCAGCCACCTGCTGGGCAACCAAGTCAGAATCTCCACAGCAAACTATGCGCTTGATGCCAATATCCTTGGCTACACGTAGTCCGTGAATGAGTGCTTCATACTCCGCCATGTTGTTTGTAGCCTCGAAGTGGATCTGCAGAACGTAGTGCAGCTTGTCTCCTTTTGGTGACTGCAGTAGTACACCCGCCCCGGAGCCGTTGAGCAACTTTGATCCGTCAAAGTGCATACCCAGTACTCTGGTTCTGGCAGTGGAGTAGCGTCTGGCATTTCCGTCCAATCTGCAATAAAATCTGCCAAAGCTTGTGACTTGATAGCGTTGCGTCTCTTGTAGGTGATCTCAAAGGCGGCAAGCTCAATGCCCCACTTCGCGACCCTTCCTGTAGCGTCGCTGTTATTGATAATGTCGGACAGTGGAGTCTTGCTCCTACTGTGATTGGGTGCTCCTGAAAGTAATGCCTCAGCTTCCGAGAAGCGAGGAATACTCCATAAGCTATCTTTTGGTAGTGCGGGTAACACTGCTTGGACTCCGTCAAGACCTCGCTTACATAGTAAACTGGTCGTTGAACTCCGTGCTCGTAGCCTGGTTCCTTCCGCTCCACCACGACGACGATGCTGATAACCCGGTTGGTTGCCGCCATGTAAATTAACAGGGGCTCTCCAGGCTCGGGTGCTGCAAGGATGGGCGCTGAGGAAAGAATCTCCTTGAGCTGCTTCAATGCTGCATCTGCTTCGTCTGTCCATGTGAATTTGTCTGCCTTCTTCAGCAACTTGTACAGCAGCAAAGCCTTCTCTCCAAGTCGGCTGACAAACCGACTAACTGCTGCAACACAACCTGTTAGTCGTTGAATGTCCTTTAGGCATGTCAGACAGTTTATGTTTAAGATGGCCTTGATTTTCTGCGGGTTGACCTCGATTGGGAAACGATTAAGCCCAACAATTTGCCGGCTGGAACCCCGAAGACGCACTTCTTAGGGTTGAGCATCATGTTGTATTTCCGGAGATTATCAAAGGTTTCTTTTAAGTCGGAGATTAAGTCGTTTGACTTTTTAGACATCACCGCGATATCGTCCACATAGGCATGGACGTTCCGACCAATTTGGTCGTGGAGGCAACGCTGCATTGTCCGCTGGTAGGTAGCACCTGCGTTTTTCAGCCCAAAGGGCATCGTGACAAAGAAAAACGTGCCGTATGGGGTAGTGAACGAAGTGGCCAATTGGTCCGACTTCCTCATCTTGATGTGGTGGTATCCTGAGTATGCATCGAGAAAACACAAAAGTTCCGAGCCAGCCGTCGATTCAATGACTTGGTCAATGCGAGGCAAAGCAAACGGATCTTTGGGACATGCTTTGTTCAAGCCGGTGTAATCAACGCACATTCTTAATTCATTGGTTCCCTTTTTGGGGAAAAGTACAAGATTGGCCACCCATCGGGTGTGAATGACTTCTCGAATAAACCCAGCCTTAAGTAACCTAGCCATCTCTTTGCCAATGGCGCGTCTCTTCTCATCTTGGAAGCGTCGTAGAGGTTGTTTCACTGGTTTACATTTTGGATCTATGTTTAAGCTGTGCTCGGCAAGTTACCTAGGTACACCTTTCATGTCGGCAGGTTTCCAGGCAAAGATGTCCCTATTCTCACGGAGGAACTCGACGAGCGCGCTTTCCTATTTGGGATCCAGGTTCGTCCCAATGGCGACGGTCTTGGAGGCATCGCCTACCACAAGTTCCACCGGCTTGGTCTCGATGGCGGCCTTGAACGCAGGAGCGGAGTCGGAGATCTGCTTCTTCGACGTGGGCATCTCTGAGTCATTGACCTTGCTCTGGATCTCCTTGAATTCTTCGCTGTAGAGGACAGCTTCTGCAACGGCTGCTTCGTTGATCTCACAGTCCCTTGCCTTGGTAAAGCTTCCGGATACGGTGATGACACTGTTTGGTCCGGGTATCTTGAGTTTGTTGTAGACGAAGCATGGCTTGGCCATGAACGTGTGAAATATGTCGCGGCCGAATATGACGTGGTACACGCTCTTGAAGGGGGCCACCTCAAAGGTCATGCGCTCTTGGCGGTAATTATTAACGTCGCCAAAGGCTACCTGAAGCGTAATGCACCCAAGGGACCAAGCCTCCTGACCAGGAACTATGCCATGGAACACGGTGTTGGTCCGCCTTAGGTTTGCCTCCGTCAAGTTCATCTTTTGCAGTGTATCCAGGTACATGATGTTGATGCTTCTTCCACTATCCACCATGCACTTGGTGAACTCCACGCCGTCAATCAATGGGTTGATGACCATGGCATACTGGTTCTCCGTGGGCACAAGTTCTGGGTGGTCCGTCCTGTCCCAAGTGATTGGAACCTCCGACCAGCGCAGGTATTGGGGAACTGGGAGGAGAGTGGACATCAGGATCCTTAGAGAGGTCTTCTGTTGTCGGACGGTGGGGGTGCCAAGGAAAGTGTGGTAGACTGGGGCCTTCTTTGCGAAGGGGTTCTTGCCCTTGTCGTCGCTCTTGGCGACGTGCTTGGGGTCAACGTCCTCGTCCATGTCACTTGAATCCTTGGACTCCTCCTCCTTCTTCTTCCCCTTGCCCTTGCCCCGCGGTCTTTTCTTCCGACTTTGCTTGTAGCCGGACTCCGGGTCTTCCTTGAGGTCGTTGACGAACTTGCAGTGTCGATTGGTATGGGTGGCCTTGCCGTTGACATCGAGGTGTACGAGGCACAACATATCGCGGTACTCCTCTTACGTTTGGGGAACACGGAGCGGCACCGAGTTGGTTTCACTTCCTCGTTGCTGCCCGCGGCCTGCTCCCCTTCCTCGGCCACGTTGTCCGCTTTGTCCTCGTCCTGCAAAAGTCATAGCGACCATGTCGGTAGATTGCTTTTCTTCTGGGGCGGTTTTCCGCTTTGTACTGCTGTTCCTCCGAGCTTGGGTTTGAACGGCCGTTGCCGGCAAAGAGCCACGAGCATCGTCATTGGCAGCTGCGAACTCACTAGCTAGCTGAATCATCTGATTCAAGTCAAGCTGATGATTGTCCTGCAAGCGCTTTCGCTTATGTCGGAGCAATGTGCCCCTTTCCAACCCATCAATGAAGGCGGCCATAGCGGTCTGAGCGTGCACTCCTGCGCGGGAATTCTTCATGTCCAGCCAGCGAGAGAGGTAGGCGCGAGATGTCTCATATTTCTCTTGTACGCATCACTGTAGATCGCCCACAGTGCAGGGACGCTTGTATGTCCCTTCAAAGTTCTTGGTGAATGCTTCTTGCATATCCAGCCAGTTGTAGATAGATTTCTCCGGCAAGTCGTCGATCCATTGATGGGCCGTACCCGCCAACATTAATGGGAGGTACTTAACGACGACGTTGGGCTTGCCTCCGGCAATCTCCACCACGTTGTCGTAGTCCTGCAACCATGTGGCGGACTTGGCGGTGCCGTCATAGGGCTTGATGGTCTTGTCAATCCGGAAACCTTTGGGGTAAGTTGCGTACCGTATTGCAGGTCCAAAGCAACGTGGTCCCAGGTATGGTCTTTCCCGGGCCTCGTGGATCTTATCGATCCGCGAACGTGCATCATACGGCTCCGGGTTCTTCTTCTTGTTGTCAACAGGGGATGGACTGCGTGAACGACGCGGGCCTCTTCCGCCATGGTGACTGCTTGGCGGCGACGGAGGCGGAGGTGGCAGTGGGTTAGCCTTCTTGCTGTTATCCTCCTGCGATGCCTCGCGCCTGTCACGGTTTCTTGTCGGACGCGGAGGGTTGTGGTGTGACCTGCTCTTGTGTCCTTGGTGGCGCTCTTCATCATGACGGGTCTGCGTCGCGTTGTCGCAGATGACGATGCCACACTGCTTTGGAGGGGGCATATCCGTACGATGGTGAGCCCTGTAATCTTCCTGACGTCGGGGGGATCGGGGCGTTGGCGATGGGCGACGAGGTCAGGCTTTTTATCCGTGGTTGGAGGATATGGGGATAGCATCCTTCCTGTTGCGCGCATCCCTCCATCTTCGTTCTGATGAACCTGTCTGTGATCCGACATCTTGAGGAGATCTGTCCCTTGGCGGTTTGTACTGGCTAGATCGGCAGATCACTGGGTCAGACTCAAGCCTCTGAGAGGTGGCCTTTTCCTGCTTCTTTACCGCCTTGGCCACTAGGTCATAGACCTGTTCTACTGCCTCAGGCGATCTATCCTGCTCCAGAAGGGTCTTGGCGACGGCGAGGTTAAGGATTGGGGTGGGCATCACCTGCTTGCCTTCACTATCAATGTATGGCTTGGCCTATGCCGACTTCGAGGGAGCCCATCCTAGGTTGCGCCGTACACCAGGATTGTTGATGACGCGAGCCGGAGCCTTCTTAGCCTTCTGCTGCTGCAACAGAGTCTTGTACTCGGCCTCCATTGCTCTAGCTTTCTCTATGGATTTCTACGCATTGACCAGATCTCGATCTAGTTTAGCGCCTTGCTCCACGATGGCTTGCGCCTCCTCCAGCAGCTGCTGGCGCTTCTCGTCAAGATGAGTCACGTTCCGGATATGATCAACGGTTAGTGGCTCGACGAGGAGATTGTCGTACATCACTCTATCAGCTGGAGTAACATGGGCTGCTGCCGACGTGGATGCTGGAGGCGGCAAGTTTGCGGTGTTTTTGTTGCTCGGACCGGTGCCGAGTTCCTTCGGCTGCTGCACTAGGTTAGGCGGAGGAGGCATGACCTTTGCGCGATCATCGTCAGCAGCAATTAGTGGCCTCTTCCCCTTTTCCAGCGCCGTAGGCGGAGCTTGCCCGGGTTGATCTTCATCCATCGCTGTCCCAATGGTTGGACGACCACCCCTTGAGACATGACGGTGTTATTAGCTTGCTCGTCGCGCGAGTACTCCTCCTCCATCTCATGCATAGCGGAGTCTAGCTCTTCTGGACTAAAGTCTATTTCCTCTGAATCTGCACTGAAATCGGCATAAAGCGCGTCAATGACAGAGTCGAAGGGTGCCAGGACTTCCTCGATGACGGGCGGTGGAGGTGCAACGGCCTCGACTATGACTGGAGGTGGTGGTGCTGCTACGACGATGGTGGCCGGAGGCGGTGGCTGTGGTGGCTGAATCGGAGGGGCTCCATCAATGAGCGCAAGCGCTGTCTGAGCTGCCGCTTCAACCTCTGCGTAGTTGTTGACGGTGTTCACCATGCCTTCGAAGGTAAGGCGTCCTGACGCCTGTTGCCGTCTTAGAGAATGTCGGAGAAGCGTGCCATGGTCCAGTCCTTCCACAAAGTGATAGATAGCATCATCATTGGGGTAGTGGGCCAGATCGGCTCGTATACGGAGCCACCTGGCCAGGTAATCGCGGGGGTTTTCGCCCTCTCTCTGAACACAACGCGCTAGATCGAAGATGGTAACCACGCCGACGAACTTGGATCTCTGCTGTCCAGACGCACGGATAAAGCCGGCGGATTTGCAGTGATCTTCCACCTTTATATCCTGCACGGGGGCGGTTTGGGTGGGTCTTGAATTTCTTCGATCTTTGCCGGCAAACTCCGAGGAGAGATCCGACATCGATCCTTCCGCGAACGTATCCTGCCCATAGGCGGTCCGTGCGGGTCTTGATGCTCCTTCGACTCCCAGGGAACTAGTGCCCGAGTCGGTTTCGCCGATGAAGAGGTGGATGTCTCTGATAGGAACGATCGAACACCGCGTAGGGTTCGTCTTCGCCAGGATCCAGAACTCGTCCGGGGGGACGATCAGAACGTTGCCGGAGAAGAGAACACGGCCGATGGCTACGGTTTCACCGATTCCCGCAAAGATCTTGGTCCTCGCCCGCTGAAGAGCCTGAAGCGCCTCTTTCCCCATGGTGGGCGCCAACTGTCGTGGTATTGCCGACAAGTACGCCATGGAGGGGTCCTCACAGTGCGTGTTTAGAGACATGGGGTAAGGCGGACGGTTGACGGGTACGAGGTAACACAGCTTACCCAGGTTCAGATCCCACGACGGTGGCGGAATCCTACTCCTGCTATAAATCACTATAAGGGCAATACGCCGAGTTACAGAGATAGGTTCGCTGTGCGAGGTTATCTGAGATTGTCGTATGAACGTGCCCTAAAGGCTCCCATAGGCCCGACTTATATAGTTGCCAGGTCCTCGTGTTACAGGGAAAAGTCCTAGCCGGACAGGTTACAGAATCCTACACCGTCTATCACTAGTCTTGTGTATCTTATACTCCAAGGCTCCGGGTACGCTGGTGACTCCACCATAGCCTTCCTTTATCCGGCATGGACCTCCCTTCTGGATCCACCTAACTGGGCCGCCCAGCAGGCCACAGGCCATGCTACCGACTATGGGCCACCTGGGTTAGTCGGATAAGACACATGCTATGAGGATACCCATATAGCATATCCCCAACACCGAGTCTGTAGTGAAGTCGTAGACTAACGTAGGACTCGAAGAAACAGTTCAGTGTTGTATCGTGTTTTTTTTCGGGTGCGCGGCCAACGCTCCTGATAGGAGTAGCCCCCGAGTAATTGGTCGAATCGTAGATTCGAGTGAGTACTCTTAGCTTTGAAGTCGAAGAAATTGTAGCTATTGATAGTGTAGCTTTTGCTGACGTCACTGCTGACGATCGATGACCTCAAGCGTCTGTTGCGCCAGAGATGACTTGACTGGATGAACATGGGTCCCACTTTCTGACCTTGAATTGACCGGTCACGCGCGTCTTGGATATAATTACGGCGTCACCTCGATTTCCGCGCGTAGTGGACGGCGTGTTAGCGACGGTTCATTGCGATGCTGACACGTGTATGGCCAGATCCTGATGTTGGCGTTAGGTCTTCTCGATGGACAGTTGTCGTGCATCGTCTTCATCTTTATAATCATTGGGGAAAACTTTAGTTTGTTTTCACCGCAGCTATTCTCGTTTCACTCCTTCCTTGTTCTCTGAGAGTTCTTGCTGAGCGCTGGAATATCCTTTCACATTTCCTTCTTCCATCCTGCGCTCTCGCCGCCGGCGCTGCCGTACCGCGATGGGGAAGTCGAAGAAGTCTTCTTCTGCGGTTGGTACCAGCGCTGCTGGAGGGAAGAACAACACCGCCGCTACCCGTGTCACCGATGGTGGCTGGCGGCGATCGGAGACGTGGGAGAGTGATCTCCGCAAGCTCCGCGAGCGGGGCCTGATCCCGCAGGATAGGGAGGCCGTCAAACTCCTAGGCAATAAGGTAATCCCTCGTCCCCCCGCTGGGTTTTGGGTTATGTTCCTCGCCTTCGTTATTCGCGGATTTTCCTTCCCAGTCCACGACTTCCTTCGTGGACTGCTTTTTCTGTACGGTGTCCAATTGCATCATCTTTCCCCCAATTCTCTTCTTCACATTGCTTGTTTCATCACTTTCTATGAGTGCTGGCTTGGTATCGAGCCGCACTTTGGCCTCTTCCAGAAACTCTATTCCGTGAAGAGGCAATCTGGTTCGGATGGTGTTTATCCCATTGGGGGTTGCATCATCTCCCTCAAACCCAATCTGCTTTTCTTTTCTTTTTCCATGTCCGAATCTGTCAAGTACTGGCGGAGGCGATGGTTTTATATCCGCGACTCCACAGTGGCTGGGTAGCATTTTGGTCTTGCTCCTTTCGACCCCTCCCAAATAATCGAGCCAAAGAGGTCCTGGAAAAACCAGATCTTGGATGGCGAGGTGGCGGAGATAGAGGCTCTCTATCGTCGAGTGGAGGATCTCCAGTTGATTCCGGAGAAGGAGGTCAACGGTGTGGATATCATCCGCACATTTCTTGAACGTCGGGTGCAGCCACTCCAGGCTAGGGTGCACCCGATGTTCCTTTATACTGGCCACCATGATCCGACGAGAGTTTTGGCTGAGAAATTCTCCCAGGGAGATCTCGACAGGGCCCTTCGTTCGCTGCTGAAGTTCAAGGCTGGAGAGGATATCCGGGGGAAGTCGCTGACTCCTCCGTTTTCTTCTTCGCTTCATGTTCCACAGGTGTAGATCCGTGCGCGTAGCGCTATTTTCGACTGCATTGTATTTGCATTTGTTTGCTAACAAATTTTCTTTTCTTGTGCAGAGCTTCAAAGTGACAGGCATGTCGCCTCCATTACCCGAAGTATTTCCAGATGCTCCAGATAATGATGTGGTGGATTCCATGTCCGAGCTACCGTCGGCGCGGTCTCCGCTGAAGAGGCCAGCGAGTCGAGCGAGGACCACACTCCCAAACGATCACGGAGCTCCAGCGAATCTTCGGATGCTTCGACTCCTCCGACTCCTAGGAACCCGCTGTGTCTTGAACGTCACAGTGATGGGCATGGAGGCTCTTACTTTCCGATTCCTGTTGTTCCCGTGCGGGCTGTAGCGCCGCATCCGCCGGCGAAGCGGAAGAAGGAAGAAAAGAAGGAAGAGAAGAAGGAAGAGAAGAAAGTCCGGAGGACCCCTCCTGTCTTCAACCTGAGCGAGCTTGACTCGTAAGTTTCCTTTGTCCTGCACTGCTTTTTCTTGCCTGTTTACTTTGTACTTGTGCTAATTTGTCCTTGTGCAGGCACTCTTCCAACGACTCCTCCAGCGATGGTGCTCGGGAGATGACGGGGGAGTCGAAAGTCGCGTCTCCTCCTCCTCAGACGGTGGCTACCTCTGAAGGTGCTGCTCCAGACCCTTCTCCACGGGAGGTTCAGGTGGTTGCGCCTCAGAAGGCTGCAAGCAGACCTTCGGAGTCGCCATCGGATCATGAGAGTGGTTCTGCCTCCTGCCACGGGGGAAGCCCCCGAGCATTTGTAAAAGAGTTTTGTTGTTCGTTCCTCCTCGAGTCTCGGGGGGAGCCCTCGAGCGTTTTTGTGTGTGTAGTTTGCTTCTGTTCTTTTCTGTTCGGCGTAGCCCCCGAGTCCTTTTCCTGACTAGTAGGTCTTTTTCTTGCAGCCTTTTGTGCAGGATGCCAAACGACTGGTGCAACAGCACCTGGCGCTGGAGGCCAGCCTCAAACAGCTTCAAGGTACATTTTATGCCTTTGGTCTTTGCCTCTTCTTGTATTCTTGTTCTGTTATCCAACGTTTGCATTATGTGAATGCAGAGGAGCAGCTTGATGCTCTCAAACAGCTTCAAGGTACACATCCCTCCGTGAGATTGATGCTCTCAAAAAGAGCCTCGGTCAAGCAGAGAAGAAGGCCAAGGTCGTCGTGGATGCGAAAGAGCGCCTCGAGCTAGAGCTGGCTACTGCGGCCAAGGCTAAGGAGCGCCTGCAGCGGGAGGCCACGGACCTCGAGGAGCAGCTTGCCACTGCTGCGACTGCGCGTGAAAAAGAGGTGGCTGGCAAGCTTATGGCGGCTGCCAAGGCTGTTTCGGGTGAGAATCTTCACCTTCGTCTTTTTTGGTTTTCTTGTCTTTCTTCTGCGGTGCTTTCGTTCATTCCTCGTCTTTATTGTCTCAGATGCCACGGGCATCGAGTTTGACCGCGGTGCTCTGGAGCACGAGAGTGCTCTGGATGATGCTACTGCAGCGTTCGAATATCGCTGCAGCACCGCCGTCAGCTCGTTCGCCAAGGCCAAGGAGGTCCTTGGGCGCTTCTAAAAGAAGCTTCTCCCCAAGGGCGCGGCCCTTGATGATGTTGACGCTCTGGCGGAGGCACTGTCAGCCGAAGCACCTGCGGTGTACAAGCGCAAGCAGAAGGGCATCGGCGCGTCCGTCGGGCTGGCGATGGCTTTGGCGGCTGGAGCGGAGCTGGACCTTCCCGAGGTCACTTCCCGGATGCCGACGACTGCTGATGGATCCGAGGTAGCCTTCACTACCTATTCTGCTCGTTGTAAGCGTTATGGGCCGAAGCTGATCGATCTGATGTCCGAGTACGCGCTACGGCAGCAGGGGGAAGCCAAGGCGAGGCAATCCGGCTCCGAGGCTACTCAGGGTGCCGCGTCTTAGGCGTTGTAGCTGTAGGATAGTTGTAGTCTCTTTTGTTGTAATTATTTTGATGAACAAATCCTTGTGCCACGTAGTGGCTTTTGATACACTTTAATGAATTTGTTGAGTCTTCGTCTACGTGTTCATGTATTTGCCTTTTTGCTGATATAGGGTCCTTCGGGTGCTGATCCCGTTGTCACCTCGCCTGCAGCGCAGCTGCGGCCATCCTTGGATGATTCGTCGCAGCTTGCTTTTCTTCGAGACCGTGTTCGTAGTCTCGAGAAAGAGTTGCTTGGGGTACGTGGCCATGCCGACGTTTGGAAGTCCAAGGAGGATCGTGGTGCCGCCAGAGAGGAGTACTTAATGGCGGAATTGCTTCGATTATCCGAGCAGCTTTAGTGTGAGTTTTTCGAGATGTTGCCCTTTTCTTCGAATGCGCCTGCTGGTATTGCATCTTACTTTTGTGCAAGTATTGCAGGTGCTAACCTTGCTCCAAGGGAGGAGAAGGAGCGTGTTGTTGTTCGGGGCAATTGTTTGACTCAGCAGGACATGGAGGCCGGCGGGTTCTTCTGGATGGATCGAGACCGTGCTATGGTCCTTGCGATGGTGCAGGATCGCGTTCACCAAGTATCGCAGGATCGCGTTCACCAAGTATCGCGCTCACCAAGTATCGCGTCGGTTCTGCATGTGATGTTTCCGCTGGATGCTGCACCTTTAACCCTCTCTGGTCTTCTGTCGAAGTTTGGGAACGTGCATCATGTCAAGGAATTGGTGAGGCAGCAGTTCGTCGCAGGGGTGAAGGCTGCGTTGTCCCTTGTTAGGCTGCACCATCCTGATGTAGATCTGTCTGTTGTAGCGGCTGGGCCGCCCCCTCGACCAGATGGTGGTGTGTGGGTTATGCGTCCGCATTACGCGGCTGTAAGGCAGTATGCCGAAGAGATCATGGATCTATTTGAGCAGCGCGCTCAGGTTTTTCTTCAGAATAGGTAGTACCTGTAAAAGAGATAGATGTAAAATTTGTATATATTTGACTGGGCGTGTTTTGCCCTTTGTTAGAAAGGTTTGGTTGCTGTTTGAGCACGTAGTGCTTTGTTTGCATATGTGTCCTTTTCGTTAGCCTGACGTGGTCAGCTACTCAGGTGTACACGTGTTATCCTCAGTCGATGAAATCGTGAGGTGGGGGGAGCCCCCGAGTGCGTTTGTAGCATGAAGTAAAGGTGCTAATATCAAAACGAAATTTTGGGGCGAGACACTTAGCTTTATTTATATCGTAATGGAGGAAGTACATTATTCGGCTGGGTAGCCTTGGCTGAATAGCCTTATTGAAAGTAAAGGGGTAGGTAGCTATGGGTAGAATCGTCCCAGCTGTGCAACGTTCCATGGGTTAGAGTATGCGACTCCAGACTCCACGTGCTTGAGGCGATAGGCGCCACCTGGGATGACTTCAGTGACGATGTAGGGTCCTTCCCATGGTGACTCGAATTTCTTCGGTCACTCTTGCTTGAGTCGCAAGAAGAGGTCTCCTTCGACGAAGGACCTTGGGTGCAGCCGTCGGCTGTGGTAGTTGCGGAGACTCTGCTGGTACACCGCTGATCGAGCTGCTGTTATGTCTCTTGCCTCGTCGAGTGTGTCGACGGCGTCTTCGAGTGCAGCGGTTGATTCGGATTCGCTGTAAGCGACGACCCGGGGGGGGCCTGGTGGCGTACTTCGGATGGTAGCACGGCTTCGGCTCCGTGCACCATGAAGAACGTCGTGTAGCCGGTGGAGCTGTTTGGCGTGGTACGCAAGCTCCATAGGACGGATGGTAGCTCTTTCGTCCAGGCTCCGGCGAGTCGCTCGAGTGGGCTCATGAGGCGCTTCTTGATACCAGCACCGATTAGGCCGTTGGCCTTTTCCACCTGCCCGTTCGTTTGCGGGTGCGCCACAGAGGCGTATGTGATGTTAATTCCGAGGCCTTCGCAGAAGTCTTGGAATTCTTTGGAGATGAAGTTTGATCCATTATCGGTGATGATGCTATTCGGTATGCCGAACCTGTAGACAATGGATTCAAAGAACTTGACGGCAGTTTTGCCCTTTTGGTTAGTGACCGGCATTGCTTCGATCCACTTGGTGAATTTGTCGACTGCGACCAGGAGGTAGACGTGCCCCCCTTTCGAGGACCTTGGTAGTTTGCCGATCATGTCGAGGCCCCATTGGGCGAAGGGCCAGGCCAGAGGTATGGGCCTAAGCTCTGACCCGTGTGCGTGTGGTTTGTCAGTGAACCTTTGGCACCCTTTGCATCTTCGGACGATGTCTTTGGCGTCATTCATGGCCGTTGGCCAGTAGAATCCAGCTCGTAGAGCTTTAGCGACAAGGGAGCGACTGCCTGTGTGATGGCCGCAGATGCCCTCATGGATGTCTTGAAGTATGGTCTTCCCGTCACCGATGGTGACGCACCTTTGTAGTACACCCGAAATGCTACGCTTGTACAGCTCGCCATTGATGATGGTGAAGGCTTTTGACCGGCGAGATATGCGCCGGGCATCCGTCGGGCTGTTAGGCAGTTCTCCGTCTATTAAGTACTGGAGGTACGGTCGTGTCCAGGTTTCTTCGACTGCCATGACCTGCATCAGGTTGACCATAGCAACCTCTGTGTCCAGTTTTTCGGGTCCTTCATGACCTTTGGGTAGCGTAGCCCCCGAGTGTTCTGCTTCTTCAGGTGATCCCTTGGGGAATTTCCGCTTGATGGATGGCACGTAGATCTGTTCGAGGAACACACCTGGTGGCACCCTTGCGCAGGTGGACCCGATGTTGGAGAGTCTGTTGGCCTCCTCGTTGCTTTCTCTTCCAACGTGCCGAAGCTCGCAGCCGTCGAATTCTCCTTCGAGTGCGTTGTAGAGTGCAAGGTACGCGATCATGTTTTCGGCGTGTGCGTCGCACTCATTCATCGTCTGTTGGACAACGAGGTTGGAGTCACTGTAGATGACCAGGCGCGTTGCGCCACAGATCTTTGCCATCCTCATGTCGTGGATGAGGGCTTCGTATTCGGCCTCGTTGTTGGAAGCTCGGAATTTCATCCGGAGGACATACTTCATCTTGTCGCCCTGCGGGGAGGTCACTATGACCCCGGCTCCTGCTCCAGCTTCACGCTTGGAGCTGTCGAAGTGCATCGTCCATGACTGCGACATGTCTGGGGTGTCTGGCAGCTGCAGCTCCATCTAGTGTACAAGGAAGTCCGGGAGGACCTGAGACTTGATTGCGAGTCTCTTCTCGTAGACGATGTCTAGGGGAGACAGCTCGATGCCCCACAGGGCCACGCATCCTATGTCCTATGGGTTATTCGGGATGCTGTTTAGGGGTGCCTCATTGATGACCATCACCTGGTGCTCCTGGAAGTAATGGCTCAACCGACGAGCCGTCATGAACACGCCATAGGCGAGTTTTTGGTAGTGAGGGTACCTCTGTTTTGTTGGCGTCAATACCTCGCTGAGGTAGTAAATTGGGCGTTGGACCCCATGGGTCTTGCCTTCTTCGGGTCGCTCGACCACTAGCACGGTGCTGACCACCTGGTGTGTGGCTGCTATGTACAGCAGCAGGGGCCCGCGCTCCTTTGGCGTGACCAAAACGGGTGAGGTGGAGAGCAGTCGCTTGAGATCTTCGAATGCGTCGTCTGCTTCAGGCGTCCACTCGAATTTATCTGCCTTGCGTAGCAACTGGTAGAATGGCAGGGCTTTCTCGCCCATGCGGCTGCTGAACCTGCTCAATGCCGCTATTCGCCCTGCGAGCTGCTAGACGCCCTTGAGATTCTTCGGCTTTTCCATTGCCATGATGGCCCGGATTTTCTTCGGGTTCGTGTCGATCCCTCGCTGGGAGATGAAGTAGCCGAGGAGCTGTCCTGATGGGACGCCGAAGGCGCACTTTTCGGGATTGAGCTTGATCCTGTAGCGGTCGAGATTATCGAACGTCTCGCGGAGATCGTCGATGAGCGTTCTGGCCTCCCTGGTTTTGATGACTATGTCGTCAACGTAGACTTGGACGTTGCGACCGATCTGGTCCTTCAGGCATGCCTGCATGCATCGCTGGTACGTGGCACCTGCATTCTTTAGCCCGAAGGGCATTGTGTTGTAGCAGAACACTCCGAACGGTGTGATAAATGCCGTTTTCTCTTGATCTTTGACCTTGAGTCGAATCTGGTTTTAGCCTGAGTAGGCGTCGAGGAAGGAGAGTTTCTCGCATCCTGTAGTCGAATCGATGATCTGGTCGATTCGAGGAAGAGGGAAGTGGTCCTTTGGGCAGTGCTTGTTCAGCGACGTGAAGTCCACGCACATCCGCAGGATGTCCGTGTCCTTCTTGGGGACCATCACTGTATTTGCGAGCCACTCGCTTTCTTTCATCTCCCTGATGATGTCTGCAGCGAGTAGTCTGTTGATTTCCATCGCGATGGCTTCGGCCCATGGCTCGGACAGTCTCCGGATGGACTGCTTGACGGGCTTGGTGTCTGTAAATACGTTGAGTGCGTGCTCGGCGAATTCTCTGGGAACTCCTGGCATGTCCGCAGGACACCAGGCGAAGATTTCCCAGCGCTCACGGAGGAATTCGATGAGCGCGCTTTCCTATGCGGGGATGAGGTCGTTGGCGATCAGCGCCGTCTTGGAGGCATCCGTCGGGTGGACCTGCACCTTTTTTGTGTTGACGGTGGAGTCGAAGGACATGTCAGGTGCGTTTTGTCGTGTGACTGGGGGTGCGCCATTGTCCGTCACCTCGCGGAGCCTTACAAGCTCATCCTGCATGCCGAATGACTGGGAGATTCTGTTGAAGTCCCTATCGCAGTGGTCCAATCGGGTGAAGCTCCCGTGGACCGTGATGACGCCCCTGGGTCCTGGCATCTTGAGTAGCAGGTATGCGTAATGTGGGACGGCCAAGAACCTTGCGAATGCTACATGCCCGAGGATGGCGTGGTATTGTGATAGCCAGTCCACCACTTCGAATTCAAGCCGCTCGCATCGAAAGTTGTCCGGCTTGCCGAAAATGACGTCGAGCCATATTTTGCCCAGGGGGAATATGCCCTTTCCTGGGACGATGCCGTGGAACGTTGTGTCTGACTGTTCCAGGCTGCATAGCGGGATCCTCATTGCTGCTAGGGTACTTGCGAACATCAGGTTGATGCTGCTGCCCCCGTCCATAAAGACGCGGCTCATCTCGAAACCTCCGATCTGCGCCTCCAGCACCAGGGCAGCATGACCTGGGCAAGGGATCTGGCAAGGATGATCCGAACGACTGAACGTGATGCAGGACTCCGATCCGCTGAGGTACTCAGGGATGGCGGGTGGAGTTGTCACGGCCAGGTTGATCTGACGGGTGATTTTCTTCTGCACCCTATTCGTGGGGCACCCCTTCTGGATCATCAGTGCTCCTTTCGGCGGGGGATACCCGTGCCCAGCGTTGTTCTGTGCTGGTGCGACTGGTTGGTTCGGGCCTCCTAAAGGTGGTGGTGGAGGAGCTCCATGCGCTATCTCACCTGGTGCGGGTGCGTTTCTGAACCCAGGGGGTGGAGCTTGCTGCCTCATCTGGACCATGCTTTTGCTGAGCTTCTGGAACTCACGGCAGTCCTTGAGCATGTCTCTTGCCTTCTTCTTGCCATCCTGCTTGTCGATGTAGAAGTGGATGGTGCATGGAACCGAAAGTTTTTCGTATGCTGAGGGTCCGTTATCGCGATCGTGGCGCTGCCACGACTGTGATGGGCGTCCTCCATCGCGGAAGTTGCCTTCGCGGTATCCGCTACTATTGAGGTTGGCGTCGTTGCGGCGATCGGCGTAGCCGGCCGCGACCATGTCGGGTCCATCGCGATCGTCGTAGACGCGCAATCTCCTCTTGCTACGGCGCTCTCGTCGTCGGCCGTAGTCGTCCTCTTCCTCCGAGTGCGCCCGGTGGACGGAATCTTCACCGTCAGCCCACCTGTTGGCGATGTCTATGAGGTGGTCGAGTGTCTTGGGTTTGACGCACCCAAGTTCCTCCTTGAAGTCCTGGCGCTTGACGCCGTCCTTGAAGGCGTCGATGGCCCTCTCTTCGGAGATGTGTGCTGCGGAGTTCTTGGTGTTGGACCAGCGTAGTATGTACGAGCGAATGGATTCGCCCGTTCGTTGGGTACAGACCCGCAACTCCTCGATTGAGGTGGGCCTCTTGCTGGTGCATTTGAAGTTTTGGATGAATCTGTAAGCTAGCTCCTCCCAGCTTCGGATGGACCCTAAAGATAGGCTGCTAAGCCAGATCCAGGCTGCGCCTGTCAGCTGCAGCTGAAGGCATTGCATGGCGGTTTCTTTGTTTCCGCCGTGCAGTTTGATGAATGACAGGTGGTCGCTGAGCCACGCCTTTGGGTCTTGTGTGACGTCGAACTTCGGAGTATCTGAAGGAAGTTTGAAATTTCACGGCATCCTTGTTCGTCGAACAGATCTGCTGAAGCATCGGGCTCCGCAGAGTTCTCCTTCGTCTTCATCCATCTCGGATTCAGACGAGCATGCGCGCTAGGCTCGCGCTTTGTCGATTTTGCGCTGGGTGAGCGCGTCTCTGGCATCGTAATCGCGGTTGTGATGGCGCGAGATCTTGTGCCTTCGGGGAAGGTCATTGTCCTCTTCTTCGGATGAAGGAGTGGGGTTGCGGTCGAACCTGATCGTAGCTTTCTTTTTTGGCTCCGTAGGAGTTTCTTGATGGAGCGCAGCTCCGACGAGTCTGAGTTCGGTGAGTGCGGACTTGTGCATGGCTCTTTTCGGGTCCCCCTCCAGAGGTGGGTGGGATGCGAGGTACGCAGTGGCTTCTATGATCGCTTGCGGTGTCTTCGGGATGATGTTGCCGTCGGCATCCATCTCCATGAAGGATGCGTGGAGGGTTCGGGTCGCTTCACGGCGCTCCTTGGGGTCCATGTTTTCCGTCCGGGAGCGGTGCTTGTTGTCGTGGTTGGCGTTTGAGCTGGAGCCGATGCCCATGGCGGAGAGCGCAGCTCGTCGCGCGCTGGACTCTGAAGCTGCTTGCTTGCGTTTGTCAAGCACCTCTTGCATCTTGACCTGCTTCTTGTGTTCCTCGATCAGGAGCAAATGGTATGCCATGAGCAGGTCCCGTGAGGAGTCTACAGGCAGGATCGTGCTGCCCGCCACGGCGGCGCATGCCTAGGCCCATCCTTCTTTGCTAAGGTGGATGACATGGCCGGTGTTGTCCCCTTCGGGTGGGGGGACTGGCTTCTTCTGTTCCCGCTATTTCGGTATTGCGGGTTAGGTGTCGGGTTGGGAGGCAGGTTGGGTGTTTGCTGCTCCACGTCGCCCTGGATGACTACGGCGCATTGGTAGTGCTCATAGATTGGTCTGCTGCTGCAGCAGCTTTCGGATCCCGAACCGTAGGTCCCTTCATCCGATGGCGGATCGCATAGATCGGAGTTGCAGCTGCTGCTGTCGTAGAACTCATCTGTTGATGATGATGTGCGTAGCACAAGGTGTGGAGCCCACGAAGCGGGCCTGATTGATGGTAGGGGCACCCACTCAGGGAGGCGGAGGGTACCAGTTTGCCCCACCTGGAAGCAGAAGCTCCCGAACAGGATCTCGAGTCTGTCGCCTACGGGCTCGAAGTCCTTCATGGTGGCCAGTGAGTGGGCGGTGAAGTCGAAAGCGCCAAAGAGAAGGTGACTCTCCGTCGCCGCAGAGTTGTAGATCGCTCGGGTTGGGACCGTCAGATCGCACAATCAGCGTCCCCAGTTCCCACAGACGGCGCCAATTGACGAGGTTTGATCTCGTCAATGCCCATTGTTATGGACTTGGGTTTTGGAGAAGATGAGGATGCTGGAGATCGCGGAATGGTTAGCAAACAAGCAACATGGGGACACGAGGTTTACCCAGGTTCAGGCCCCCGGAGGGAAAACCCTACTCCTGCTTGTCTGCTCTTGATTACGGCGGAACCGGTGATTACAGGGGTGCGTATATGCGATCTGGCGTGGAGGTGTGTATGCGAAAGTATGAGGGAGGGATCTAGGTCGTGCCCTCCTGGCCTTTATATAGACTTAGGCAGGTCGTAGGCATATATCTAGTCGGTTACAGGTTCTAGGGTTTACCCCTTTGAATTTTCTATCTACTCTAGTCTTGCTCTCCAAGGATCCGAAGGCGTCATGGGCCTTGGCCACCCGAAGATCTTCATGGGCTGGCGTATATTTGCCGTGGGCCTTCCTTGGGCTGGACCAGGTATGCTGAGATCGTGTACCCGCGGGGTATAACCATGTCAGAAAGTGAACGGCGATTCGAAGGATCACTCGCCCACGTAGCGTCCGAATAGCACTGGAGCTGGAGGGAGCTGGAACAAGGAAAGAAAAGGCGACGAGTGATCATACCACGAAGATAACGAAGAACACGGAGAAGATGACTATAGTGAACAGTGGTAGGAGTAGAAACAAACTGACTCAGAATATGAACAAGATAAGGGATGTCAGGACGAGTGACAGCAATATAAACAAGACTCCCAACAAGATGACGATAACGCGTCGGATCAGAAAGAGAATCACCATCAGTAAGTTGAAGCTTAACATTAAGCTCCATAGGGGTATCAACAGTGCGCTCATCCCCAAGAGCAGCACGAGCAAGAAGATCCTGAATATACTTTTCCTGAGAGATGTAAAAGCCATCAGAAGTGGAGGAAACTTCAATCCCAAGAAAGTATCGAAGAGGACCAAGATCAGTCATAAGAAACTGATCACGAAGACGAGCCTTAACAAAGGCGATATACTCAGGATCATCACCAGTAATGATCATATCATCAACATAGATAAGAAGAAGAGTGCGTCCACGAGGAGAAGTGTAAACAAACAACGCTGGATCATGAGCACTAGGGGAGAAACCAGCAGCAGTCACTACAGAAGCAAAGCGCTCAAACCAGGCACGAGGGGCCTGTTTGAGGCCATCAACAGAACGTTGAAGACGACAAACCATCCCCTTGGGAACAGAATACCCAGGAGGAGGCTGCATATAAACCTCCTAACTCAACTCACCATGGAGAAAGGCGTTCTGAACATCAAGCTGGGACACAGACCAGTGACGAACATAAGCAACAGCAAGAAGAGTACGCACAGTGGTCATATGAGCCACATGAGCAAAGGTCTCATCATAGTCACGACCATGCTCCTGCTGAAACCACGAGCCACAAGACGCACTTTATAGCGCTCAAGAGATCCATCAGAGCGAGTCTTAATCTTATAGACCCACTTACACGTGATAGGACGAACACCGGGAGGGGGAGAAACAAGATCCCAGGTGCAAGTGCGCTCAAGTGCAGCAATCTCCTCAGCCATGGCCAGCTGCCATTCAGGATGATGCTCAGTATCCCGATAAGAAGTCGGCTCGAAGGCAACAGAAAGACCATACTGACTAGGAGAGTAACGGTTGGGGGCACGACGCTGACGAACAGGACGAGTAGAGGGAAGATCATCAGAGGAAGACGACACAGGAGACGACGATGAAGAAGAGGGAATAGTAGAGGAAGACTCCGGAGAACGAGGAGAGCTAGGAGAACTAGACATATCAGAGGAGGACGGTGTCGAAGAAGAGACATCACGGGGAGGACATCCTGAAGAAGACACAATAGGGGTAGAAGGAGGTGTGTCAGGAAAGATAAGAAAAGAGATATCTTCCACCGGGTAAGTACCAGCGGTGGGACGAGGATAGAAAGGACGCGTCTCATCAAAAGTAACATCACGAGAGATACGCATCCGACGACCAACAGGGTCCCAACAGCGATAGAACTTATGCTCATCACTGTATCCAAGGAAGACACACTCAACAGTCTGAGCAGTCAGTTTGGTGCGTTCGCGAGGAGCAAGGAGAACATAGCAAACACAACCAAACAAGCGAAGCATGGAGTAGTCTGGAGACTGTCCAGATAGGCGCTCAAGAGGGATACCACCCTGCAAGGCGGCAAAAGGCTGAATATTGATGAGGTAAGCCGACGTAGCGACAGCCTCAGCCCAGAAATGCGGCGGGAGAGAAGAAGCAATCATCATAGCACGAGTGGTCTCAAGAAGATGGCGATGCTTACGCTCAGCAATGCCATTCTGGGCATGTGCGCCAGGACAGGAGAACTGAGCAAGGGTGCCCTGCTCAGCAAGAACACCTCGCAACATCTGGGAGATATACTCACCAGCAGAATCATCACGAAAAACACGGATGGGGGTAGAATACTGAGTACGGACCATGGCCGCAAAACGCTGATATATGGAAAGCACTTCACTGCGAGAGCGCATAAAATACAACCAAGTGTACCGAGAAATATAGTAGCGATGGCCCCCTTTCGAAGCGAAAGGAGCCGGACCCCAAACATCGGAATGAACTAAATCAAAAGGTCGCTGAGATACAGACGCGCTAGTAGGATAGGGAAGCTGAATCTGTTTATCCAACCTACAGCCCTGACAATGCAAAGACCCATCTCCTGAGACAGACCCCAGAAGACCACGATGAACTAATGACGACAGGCGAGAGTCACAGAGGTGACCAAGACGATGATTCCACTGCTGAAAGGGCTGGTAGTAGAGGCGACAACCGGAGAAGAACTGGCAGATGAAGTGGCAGCGGAAGGAACACGAAGCCAGTTTAACTCCCAAAGCCCTGAAGAGTCACGACTGCGAGGGCCAGCTCCAACTAGGGCCTGTGTGCGACGGTCCTGGACAACACAAGAATCAGCATCAAGAATGACGCGACAACAGGAGTCAGTAAGCTGGCTAGCAGAGAACAGATTCATCTTAAGAAGAGGGACATGAGAAATATCAGGAACAAAAAAAGAAGTAGAAAGGGTGCCCCGACTAGAAACAGGAAGAGAGGAACCATCAGCCATAAAAACACGGACAGGAGAAGGGAGAGAACGAAGAGCGGATAGAAAAGAAGACTCAGAGGTCATATGAAAGGAAGCTTCAGAATCCAGATACCACAGAGACGTACCTGACTGTGTAGAAGGTGGTGCTCGCACAGTGCCTGAAGAGTCAGTCACAGAACCAGCAGTGCCCGTCGAAGCAGAGCTTGTAGCAGCAAGCAGACCGCGAAGACTCCTGATAATGTCCTGATCAGAGAGAGCAACTGCTGAAGACCCGGAAGGAGCCGACTGCCCACGAGCCTGGTGCTGCTGACGTAAACTGGGGTCCCGTGTATAACAGGTGGCCCAAGTGTGGCCATCCCTGTTGCAGTAAGAGCAGTGACGAAGAGAACCACGGCGACCCTGACCACGAGCCTGTTGGTGCTGACTCTGACCCTGAGGCTGCTGGTGTTGACTCAGACCCGGAGACTGCTGGTGCTGACTCTGACCCTGACCTGGAGGAGTGGGTAGTATCGGCGGTGGCACAGAGGACCGCGACTGAGTCGAGGGACCAGACGGCATAGGAGGACCACGGGTAGCAAGCACAGATGGAACCGCAAGAAGACCAGCACCACGGAGGTGGGTCTCCTCAGCCCGAAGCTCAGACAACACCTTAGAGAGCGGAACACGACCACGAGCATTCAGCTGAGCACGCCGGGGCTCAAACTCCTGGTGGAGTCGAGACAGAAACTCATAGATGCGGTGAAACTCCAAATCCGAGCGCACAATCTAGCAACACGAGCATGTGCCACAAACAGCAGTACGAAGAGAATCAAGCTGATGCCAGATAGCAGCACTCTGAGTATAGAACTCATCAATAGTAGAATCACCCTGCTGGAGAGCATGCTCCTGGCGAACCACAGACAGATAAAGAGCATCCCCAGACGGCTGATAGCGCTGACAAAGATGGGCCCACTGAGCGGCAATAGTAGGGAGACTCATGAACTCAACGGCATACTGGGGCAGAACACTGGAGGTGAGAACAGCAGCAGCATGAGCATCCTCATCAACCCACTGAGTGTAAGCAGTTAGAGCATGTCGATAGGCCTCGAGATCAGAAGAGTACTGCTTGAACTTCAGGTCATAAGCAGCAACAACATTATCATCAGCACTCTGAGCAGCATCCTTGGCCTCCTGAGAAGCATCAGCACCGAGAACAATCGACGTCGGCGGAAGAGGGGCCACAGGAGCAGGGGGGCACGGCGGACAGGAGACCTCGCCGGAGAGCACACCCCAAAGACGGAGACCGCGCATGTGAACGCGCATAAAGGCAGCGAAATCAGGGTAATTCGCGCCATCAAAAACCACTGGGCAGCGAGGAATCGCAACATAAGCCGATGAAGAAGACATATCCTTTTTTTTACACAGAGCAGAACTAGATCAGATCGATCTGACGCAAGCAGACGAAATCAGCACCGGCGGAAACGCCGAGCAGGCGGCAGGCTTCCTGCAGGTGGCGGGCCCCACGCGGCACAGCAGCAGGGCAGACCACGCGCAGGAGGCACGTGCGCAGGGCGGTGCAAGGCGGACAGTGGTGGCGGGGCCCAGGCGGCAGTGGGAGGTTAGGCAGGAGGGTAAGTCCCGTGCTGGTGTAGATAGTTTTGTAGCAGGTGGTGTATGTGTGTATGTGTTGGATGCAAAGGACGGAAAAGGACGGAGAGTGGACCGCCGCACGCACGTGTAGAAGCAGGCAGGGGATCGGCGGGTGCGACGAGGTGGCGGCGTCCAATCGGGTGGCGGGGTCCAATCGGTGGTGGCGGGGGCCGATCGGCAGTGAGGTTGCAGGAGGGTGTAGATCCGATCGGATCTAAACAAAGGACAAGAACGAATCTGGGCGAAATGAATCTGGGAAGCAGAGGACAAGAACGAAAGAAAAGGACCTCACGCAGGCGGTCAGAACGGAAACTGGCGGGTGGCCAGGGTGAGCTGATGGCGGCAATCACAAGCAGAGGATCGGTGGGCACGGAAAGCCAAAAACTTGGCTCTGATACCATGTTAGGAATAGACAAGTTGTATTCCTCGAGGAGCCAAAGGCCACAGTATATAGTACAGGTACAGGGCAAATATGCAGAAAGCCCCCTAACATATGGGGGAAATACAATATACAGATATCTATATCTAACAAGATTCATTTAGATATAAATGTATTTAGTTAAATTTTAGTATTAGATACGTCCATATCTAGACAAATTTAAATTTAGGTAAACTAATATGGGTCGAAAGAAATACATTTATTTCTCGATGGAATCACATCCACCGCCGGAGCGTTGCCGACAAAACCTCCAGAATTCATCGTGCTAAAGGCTTTTGGACACAACTAGAATAACACGCGGTTTTCCTCCTTGTAGTGCATGCCAAGAAAGGCGGTCGAAAGCGAAGGAGGACGGTGTTGGCGGCGGCGCTCTCACAGCTAGTCAGCGATCCACTTTTGTTCCTCCTGATACAAACACAAAATAGTTCAAGCTTCGGGCCTCAACATCAGCAATGCACACGCACCCTCTAGATTGCTGGTAGCTGGTACTACTAGATGGACTTTCCCTGATTGCGCGCAACGCTGTGTAGAATAGGATGCATCGGGTCCGTTGAATAAAAAAAATCCAAACTGATGGAGATATGTGAGCTGCAATACACGTCTACTTCAATACTTCCCCTTACACGTGTTACTCGCTTGGATCTAAACTTGGATAACAAGTGGGGCCGTTCCATTTATTGTTATCTCTATAGCGTGTCAAAAATCGTGACATGTTTATAGAGGTGTCTACACAGCTAGAAAAACAGGACGATGTATTTTTTTACCGAACATAGACGACAACACAACCTTTAGATTGGTCCTTCATCTTCATAGTCCTTTTTGCATTTCTCAATAACGATCTATATTTCACCTAGTTTTACTTGTTACTTCTGGACATGTGTTGGCGGTGTGTGTCATAACTATGTACTAGAGACTACTTCTTTTAGTAATAAAGCGCCATTTATCAAAAAACAAAGTGATATGTAATATATGCTCCCTCTATCCTCGAATATTTTGTCGCAGATATGTCTAGGTAGACATCTATCTCGACGCGTTTTAGTGTAATTCAATTTGGGACAGTGGGAGTAAATTTTTGGATAACACTGGCAAAATATTGAACTTAAGACCATTCGGGACAGTCAGAATTACTAGTTTACTACCAATAGAAAAAATGGGCATTACACTTTTACTGCAACAGGAGATCCAAACCGACACACTTGACTGGTCCAATTAGTGATTAAACTGAACCTAGCTAACTTTTCTGCATGAACTTTAGCTAACGTTGTTTCTGTGGGACCTAACAAAGCTTAACTAGGTCAAAATACTGCAGTTTGCCTGTATCGTGTCGCTAAATGTAGTCTGTACGGCGGCAGTCAAAATCCTATCTGTTTTTTCCTGTTATGACAGCCAAGCTCTGTTTTGCTTTGAGCTGGGATGATGACACCCTATTGTTCCATTGCCGTGCCGACTAGCGAAGCCCGGTCCCGTGCAAAAATTGAAGCAAGCACTGAACGTCCACATTCATACAAACACAGAAAATATGAGGACTTCCACCAAACTACTTCACAAACATCGTTCATCGGCAGTCGGAAACAAATCGACACCCAGAGGCGAGGGACCTCGGCATCTAGCTACCACCGGCCGGCGATGTGGAGATCCACCGCACGGGTCAGGGCCCACCTCGTCGCGTAAGGCGAACGGCCACACGACCAACCTGGCGTCGCCGCCCCCGATGCCACCACAACAGACTCCTTACATAAGTGAGCATAGCAATGCTGTGTTTTGTTACACTCCAATATCTCAAACTCAGCGCATGGTGTGAAGGACTACATGTATGTATCCACTTCATTATCATTTTTCGGCGATTGTGGCAAGTTGTGGGACGGGTTGAATGTCGAGAAGAGTTTAGTATTTATAGTTATATATCATAACTGTTCTAGCTATATAGAACTGTCATTAAAATTTGGTGAACCTAACTAACTTTGTCATGCAGGACAAGTGGACAACCATACAGCTACAATAGTCATATAAGTCCTATGCTCAACCAATCCGAACATGCAACATGCATGATGAACATACAAATTAGTAACAGACTACATACAGTTCTTGACTAGTGCTCTTAAGAGTTTATTCTAGTTCTACAAGACGCGCAAGCCAACTCTCAATTTTTGGTGCACATAGATAAGCCTGGCATATTTAGGTTTTATGCTTGATCAATTAAATGTCAGTTTGGAACCGTGGGAGTATATTTTCGGATAACACAGCAAAATATTGAACTTAAGACCACTCAGGACAGTCAAAATTAAGTAACTAAGAACAAATACCAATAGAAAAAAATGGGCATTGCACTTTTACTGCAACAGGTTGCAATCTGAAGATCAAAACCGAGACACTTGACGTGTCCGATAGTGATTAAATAGAACTTAGCTACTACTCCCTCAGTTTCACAATCTAAGCCTTTTTTAGCAAGCTTTGAGGTAGTAATTCTTTTCAATGAGCTTTAGCTAACTTTGTTTCTGTGGGATCGAACAAAGCTTATTAAAACACTGCAGTTTGCTTGTATCGTGTTGCAAGTTTGGGCCTGTGGTATCCGTCAAAGCGGACACCCCCGTCTCGCGTCCATGTCCTCCACCCCCTTCACCGCCCCTCCCCTTTGCCGCCGCTGGCCCAGGTCGCAGGGCAAAGCCCTGGCGGCGCCGGCGACGGCAGCCTTCCCTCCCCCGCGTCCGGGAGCTTCGGGTCGGGGCCCAAATCACGACAACGTCTGTACTTTGGAAGGTCTGGGTCCGGCGGCTCCGGGTGTCCGTGGCGATGGCGCTGGCTTTAGTAGCAGGGCCATGGTGGGGAGAGCCTCCGGCAGCTGTCCCAGGCCGGATCTGCGTGCCTTGGCCCTAGATGGGCTTGGGCGGGTGATCTTGTTTAGTATCTACTTTGCTTTGTCTACACTTTGAGGTGTTTTTATATATTTTCTGGAACTAACATATTAACAAGTTGCCACAGTGTCAGTTGCCTGTTTTCTTCTGTTTTTGGTTCTAGAAAGGCAGAAAATCAATATTCACGGAATTGGACGGGACAAAAGCCAAAGTCAATATTTTACCGTGGACAACACGAAGCCAGAAGACGAGACGGAGAAGGCTCACCAGGGGGGGCACACCCCTGGCCACACGGGTCAGCCCACCCCGCGCCTGGGGGGTGCAGCCGCCCTGGTAGCTCTCCTGGCTCGCCCCTTCGCCTATAAGAAGCCCCCGATGCAGAAACCCTAAGCACCCGATCAAAACTCCAAGAAACCGTCTGTAGCCGCCGACACCATCGTCCCTAGATTGGGGGGATCTGAAGTTCTTCCTGGCACCCTGCCGGAGGGGAGATCATCCCGGAGGCCATCTTCTTCATCATATCAGCCTTCGGTATGAAGCGTGAGTAGTTCCACCTTGGACTATGGGTCCATGTAGTAGCTAGATTGTTGTATCTCCTCCTTGTGCTTTCTTGTATAGATCTTGTGAGCTCCGTTCATGATTAAGATCTAATCTATTTGTTATCATGCATGTTGTGTTTGCGGGGATCCGATGGATATTGAGATTACTATGTCAAATTGATTAATGGTTTTGTCTATTTGATTCTATCATGTCTGGGTTGTTTGTGATCTTGCATGCTCCCCGTTGTTAGTAGCTATCTTGGCCAAGTAGTTGCTAGTGACTCCAAGAGGGGGTATTTATGCTCGATAGTGGGTTCATGCCTCTAGTTTCCAAGGGAAGTGATAGAAATCTCTTCGGTTGTAGATGTGTTGTTGCCACTAGGGAGAAAACAACGGTCTCTTATTCATGGAACAGGTGGATATTTTATTGACAAAGGTTAAGAATTTCATTTCGATGATTAGAAATGATGTATCTTTTATTGACAAAGGTTAAGAATTTCATTTCGATGAAAGACTTAGGAAAAACCCGAATATTTAGCATGAATGTCTATAGTGGATAGACCGTGACGTTAATATGTTTATGCCAAACGTACATATATGAGATATTGAAGGAGTTCAATATAGAAACGACTAGAAACGGTTCTTGTCGCATGGAAAGGAATTGAGTCAAGATTCAAGTGTATCGACACTTGATAAGTGAAACAAGATTCAAGTGCTTTGACACTTGATGAGTGAAATCACGAGAATGCTTTGATCAATCATACCATGATATATACACATCCAGATATGTCCTATGCTCTAAGTGTTATGAGCATATACCAGAATAGATCATAAAATGATCATTGGACTACAGTAAGGATATTCTTATGGTCTTTTGGAAGAACTAAGAATATATTTGTGTAGAGATGACAAACAATTACAAATAATTCATTGTAAAGCGTTACATTGATACTAGTTTTGTCACAAGATACAAATTAAGTTTATCTCAATTTAAACTATGGGTGGCACAATGTAATGGAAAGGAAATTCCATGATGGATTTGGATGAAATTCATAGTTAAGACATTGTGACGAATACTACAACAAAAGGGCTAAGTATATGACTGCTATAGTAGCAACAAAGGAGGGAATTTGTGTCAAGTAGTTTGTTATCAAACTAAGGTGTGGTTCGCAATGGGCTAACACTAAAAATATATTGTATGACAATAGTATCGACGTGTTTTAAACCCCAAGGAACTAAAGGTCTCACCGAAAGACCAAATTTATACAATGTCATCTCATTGGAGAATGAGTGATGCGTGAAGACGCAAAGACATGCAAATACACACGGACCTGAAAGTGTTAGATCCGTAGATTATGTTAACCACTTGCAGTTACGTATTTGGAACACCATAAAGCCATAGGTGTTCAATACGCAAAGTTTTCAAACTAGATTATTGTCTCTAGTGCAAGTGGGAGACTGAAGGGAATATGCCCGAGAGGCAATAATAAAGTGGTTATTATCGTATTCCTTATTTATGATAAATGTTTATTTTGCATGCTATAATTGTATTAATACGGAAACGTTAATACATGTGTGTTTAATAAACAAAAAGGAAGTTCCTAGTTATGCCTCTCTTATAAACTAGCTCGTTGATTAACAAGATGATCAAAGTTTCCTGATCATGGACATTGGATGTTGTTAATAACGAGGTCACAACATTAGTGTAATGATGTGATGAACATTCATCCGAAGTATAGCATTACAATCAAAGTCATTGAGTTTATATTTCTATAACAACTTACGAAGTGATCCTAATCCTTAGACCATGAGATCATGTCAATCACTAACACCGGAAGAGTTTCTCGATGACATCAAACGTCACACCGTAACTGGGTGATTATAAAGATGGCTTCAGAACTACTAAAGTGTTATGTTGAGACCCATGGATCGAGAGTGGAATTTTTTCATCCCGATGGCGGATAGATATGCTCTGGTCCCTCTCGGTGATATCATATTGATTAGCTTGCAAGCAAGTGATTTGATCACTAGAATGTTATATCACGGAACGAGAAAAGAGTGCATGTCGGTAACGAGATCAAACTAGGTTTGGAGATACCGATGATCGAATCTCGGACATGTAATATATCGTGAAACAAAGGGATTAAGATACTAGCATAAAAGGTTCACACGATCACATAAGTCATCGTTGAATGTGTGGGAGTCAGTATGGATCTCTAGGTCCCGCTACTGATTATTGATCGGAGAAGGTTCTCGATTATGTCCGCATTATTCGCGAACCGTAGGGTGACACACTTAAGGGATACCGACACCATTTGGAGCAAATGATATGCCAAAAAAGGAAAAGGAAAGCGTAGGAATTTATTTCACTAGACACCGAAACTATTTCGGTTTAAATTGCTGAAACTGGTTCTGCATGTGAAATTGAAATGTTGTAAGGGGTTTTATGTGAATGTTTGTTAATTAAAGTAATTAACAAAATTCTGAATAAATAAATCAAAGAGTTTTATTTAAATGAGATCTTGCATTAAATTTGGTGAAAATTTCATGCATGTGAGTGGATTTTTGAGTGGAGGCTTTTTAATGGGAGTGGAGGCTTTTCATTTTGAGTGGGAGATCCACCCACATGAATGTGGAAGAGGTGGGGGCAGCCCCATGGCTGGGCGCCATGCCCCTTGGGTGCCCCCCCTCTCCCCTATAAAAGGCCCCCTCTCCTCCTCTCAAAGCACACCTCCTCGCGAAGGATCTCTCTCCCCCTTTTAGAATTTCCCCATGGTCTCGGATCAGCGAGATACATGTTCCCGGTGGCTTTTTCTGGAAGGATTTGTTGCTTCCGCTACTTCGCTGGAGCGAGGGCGCGGAGGTTGTCGGGGTACCCGTACGTGTGTGCGATCATGGATGCACCACTGCTTTGAGGTGCTGGACTTGATCGTGCTGGACCGGCTGGACCAGATGGACTTCATCACGATCTTGAGATCGGCAAGCGTTCGTCTACATCATCCACGAGTACAACCTCGTTAACGCTATTCGGTCTTCGAGGGTATGTATTCTATGGATGTATATCCACCCGTTGCTTGTATCTAGTAGATAGATCTTGGTACATAGATGTTCCCATCGTAGGAAAATTTTGTTTTCTATGCTATGAACCCTACAGAAAATCTATGACAATCAGCCTTCACAGGTTGACCAGAACTTTCATGGAGTTCCTTTCCTGCCATGTTCGTAGCTCCTTCCCGGAACAGGGAGTAACAAGTTACAGTTCTTACACTCTGCACAGGTGCGTTACTTTACCCATGAGAGATCAACTCCTTATTGCACCACCGGGCGTACTTTCCCGTCCATAATTCCATGATGTGGGGCCCAGTAGTTGGTCCAAGCCAATCACTGCCCCCTTCGCGACCTTGCATGCCTCCTTGGTGTACACCATGCCCACATAATGAATTACGGCAATGGTTTGTACAAACCGTTAGATGCTAGAACTATCGTGGGACGATGAGGGTTCCCACCAATATGTTGCATATCCTCTACGAATTACCAATTAATATGCACGCTACGAGGATAACAGTCACGACCTGCACATCCGGCTTCATGCGAGAGGAAGAAGATACAGCTGACTTCTCTGTCCCATTCAAAATCTCATGGCTAACGCGTAATTTACGGCGCTAGAATCACTGATGTTAGGGGTTATTAAGTCCCTAATTGATTATCATTCTTGCAAATAGAGCCCTAAGTTCTATTGCTCCATTTTATCATCACTTAGGATGATATCTATGATTTATTTAGTTGTGAAAATAATATTTTCTTTCTTTTATAGCATATATGATAACACACAATTTGCAAATACTTTGATAAAGACTCTTCAAAGGACATGAGCAAGTGATGACCTTGCCTTGTGATGGAAAGGTAGTGAAGTCTGATGCTTGCACTGGACCTTGAGTTTCTATGTCTACAAAAACATCATTATTGCCCGGTAAGGACAATATTTAAAGAAGAAAAATGATTATGCAAGTAATGTAATGCATCATTTAACTTGATATGCTATCTCCCCATTATTATAAAAAGTCTTTTTAATAATAAAGGATTTATAAGTATTAATTTTTAATATATATAACATATATTGAATTATTTTATTTTATTTCCCTTTTATTTGACTTTTATTGATTTAATAATTCTTTTAGGAATTATCACTTAAATATCAAAAATTGTTATTAAATATTTATTTAGTATTTTTCAAAAATACTAAAATATTAATATATAATGAAAGTGATTTTTATTTATTTTTATCGTCTTTCAATAATTTTGTAAAATTCCATAAGGAATATATAAATTAAAAAATTCTTAATAAAATTTAAATGTCTAAAATTTTATATCTTAATTTATTTGGATGGTATGGATTATTGTGAATCCAAAAATATTTTATTTATAATTTTTGGACTTTTATTTTATTTTATAGAATTTAATTAAGTTCAGGGGTATTTTAGTCTTTTCCTATTTATTAAAACATGCCTTAAAGGTTTTTGGGCTGGCTTGATCTTATTGGGCCCTGGTGGCCCATTAGAAATAGTCAAAATAGCCACCCTGAAGGGTCTGGCCCAACTTAGCCCACTCCCTCGCTGCCTCTCACCCTTGAGCTCATTTCTCTCCTCCTTTGTCCTCGACCCCGTGGTCGGTGATGTCACCGCCGATGATTCCCACCATCATGGGCCGTCCTGGTCGCCACCGTGGCGCAGGAGGAGGTTGTCTACTATGCCTCTCCATCCTGTCCAATTGTATTTGAGCATGGGGCTCTCCTGCGACGGATCGATGCCGTCCCGAACCCTAGGGTTTGGGGGTTGGCGTGGATCTTGGTGTTGCCGCTGCCGTTGTGCGTCATGGTGATTCTCCTCGCCTTAAGGCATGGTCATGGTCACCGTCGTGGAGTTGTATGGGTCGCAGCGCCCCTCCTGGGGGTTCTCCCCGTGCCTCCATGGTCATCGGCCACCTCTGCTTCCTCATCTAGTCTTCAGCAAGGACCTTTGGTGAGTTCTGTTCCTCTCCTCTAGTGCTCACTATGCTCGCTCATCCTATGCTAGATGTTGGCAGTGACCTCTCTGGTTACTGTCTTGTCCTGATTAAGATGATTTATTTCATTTAGGGTTCTTATCCTATGGTTGATCATATACTGGATGAATTAGATCATGTGTGGATGGTCTGTAAGCATGCTAAATGGTTATTAGCCTGAGGCTTGTTGCTTGAGATGAACTATAATGGTTCTGGTGGCTTATTAGATGATTATATGCTTAGATTGCATATGATTCAGATGACCTAGTTGCTCTGAAACCAATGCTTGGTAAAGTCAGTGGGTTTGATAACTTACCACTATCATTTCTTAGTTAATGATAATGGGTATGGTGTGATGAAATCACTGTCTTAGTGCTGTTGGCTTGAGAATTAATGTGTGGTTTAGGATCACAATGATCTCAAACAGTGAAGATAAACATAGAAATGTCCTAATTATGATTCCTGTAATGACAGGAAAATGATTAGTAGATTGATTGATTGAATATGTGATGATTGAATGTTTATCCTGATTCATGTAGAATTGTTCTTGTGACACCATCTTGGTATGGCACACAAGATTGATTCTTATTCATTGATTGGGTTGGTTTAAGCTTAAAACAAGCTTGTCTTTAAAAGATAAGTAGAAATGTTCTTCTCTGAAATCCCTAAGACCAATGATGTTGGTCTAAGACTTAGGGGTTTAGGCCTTATCTAGTTGATTCATATAGATAGTCCTGGTAGTGGTACCATCTATTATTTCTTGAATCAAAGCTTGGAAAAAAATGATAGTAGGCTTGATCATTATATGGATCCAAAATATTATCTTAAGGTGTTACCCTTATCTTAGGGATGTGCCTAGAAATTAAATCTTAGCTATATTTGTGCTTGAACTGAAATATATAGCTTGACAACCAAATCAATGATGTTGTTCTGAGTTTTGGTTGGATCCTTGTACTTTGCTGTTTGCTTTTAGAGTTTAAAATCTCAATGATGGATTCACCCCACTTGGGTGCTTTTTGAGAGTTTGTTTCATAAAACAACACATGCTTATGCCTAGATAATATGTTTAGATCATGTGAGGGTTTTATGATACTCACCACAAAAACTGATGATTATGGAGTTGGGTGATGATGTTGATCTTGTTTTGCTGAGCTCATGTGCTTGACCTTGAGCTAGTCTGCTCCTCCTAGCTCATGGACTTGGTCTTGCTGTCCACCTGATCCTTCCCCCTCCTTATGTCACCATCCTGGTGATGAGATCTTGGGCTTTGGTTGGTTTGGTTGCTGGCTGTTGTGCTTGGTTTAGCTGCTGGCTAAGCTGGTTGTTCTTGTGTGTGTGAGCAGTGAAGATATGCACTAGTGCCTCTCCACGGCTGTGCTGATGGTTTTGTGTGTTTGAGCTGTGCTGTGAAGCTGATAGCACACCCCATGCATTTATGTGTGTGTCCTGCCTGTGTGCTTGCTGTGCACTTGTGGATATGCTTTGGACTTAAGAGTTACTTTGATCTGATTACTTTTACCAGACTAGTGAAACTTGCCCCTCCTTGCTGTAAATTTGACTTTTTGGCTTAAATTTATGAAAGATAGATTCTTTCATATTGGTGAAACTTGCCCCTTTTATAAATTTCTCAATGATGAAACTTGTTCAGTGCACCCCACTAACATGTCTGAGAGTAAACAATTCTAACCCTAACCTTTTTTTAGTGTTTGTCTTGCAGGTACAAATTTGAAGATGAAGATTTTAGTTTATGTTTTCTTTATAGGATAGTTAATGTAATCTTCTTTATTCTTTTGTAATTTTAATTTTATTATTTTGTAATCTTCATTTTATTCTTTTGTAATAAAGATTATATGATTATCAATGAAGAAATTCTTATTCTTTATTTATTTGCCATTGTGAAGTTTGTGGATAATTTCAATAAGTTACATTTTTGTAACTTATTTATGGAATGAAAATATGAAATAAGTATTCATATTCTTAATTGTTTTCTTTGGATAAAGTTTGAGTTATATTAATTAACTCTTAATTAAATCAAGATTCAAACCTTATTCCTAATTCATTGAAATTATAATTCAAACACTCAAGTTTAAAATTCAAATTCATTTTCCAAAACACATAATTCCTCAAATATCATATCAAAGTCTATAGCAATCATCCTTTAATACTAAACCTAATCTCAAAGTATGAAAGAAACCTTGATCACTTTAGGTTTTTATTTGGCGAAAATTTTACCCACATTTTCACATATGAATGCATGCAACATTCCAAATTCCTAAATCTACCCTTCGTTAGTTCCTAAATGCTGGGATGTTACAATATTATGATATTACTTGTTCTTATGCTCCTTGTATCTAATCACTCTTATGAACTTTGAACGTGTCCTATGCATCTATTTGCTACTCTATGAGGGACAAGATGAATGCCACTATGCCATGTTTTCTATATGTGAAACAAACAAACGTTTTTCAATGCATGTTATTCATGATCTTTGTTTGTAGCCTCTCATGTTGCATGCATACTTACTTTGTCTTATTGTTAGAACTCCATCTTTCATGCACATGTTTAGAGTTCTTTGATCCCAGCTTTCAATGCTTGCAAATGGTTTGATCTTGGTTTTGATGGTGCATGTCATCTAAAAAATTATTCTTTTATCACTTACCTACTCGAGGACGAGCAGCAGTTGAGCTTGGGGATGCTTGATACATCAGAAACGTATCTATAATTTTTGATGCTCCATGCTTGTTTAGTATATACTTTGCTTTGCTTTGTCTACACTTTGAGGTATTTTATATATTTTCTAGAACTAACCTATTAACAAGTTTCCACAGTGCCAGTTGCCTGTTTTCTTCTGTTTTTGGTTCCAGGAAGGCGGAAAATCAATATTCACGGAATTGGATGGGACAAAAGCCAACGTCAATATTTTACCGTGGGCAACACGAAGCCAGAAGACGAGACGGAGAAGGCTCACCAGGGGGCCACACCCCCTGGCCGCGCAGGTGGGCCTACCCCGTGCCTGGGGGTGCAGCCGCGCTTGTAGCCCCCCTGGCTCGCCCCTTCGCCTATAAGATGCCCCCGATGCAGAAACCCTAGACACCCGATCAAAACTCCACGAAACCGTCTGTAGCCGCCGCCAGCATCGTCCCTAGATCGGGGGGATCTGAAGTTCTTCCTGGCACCCTGCCGGAGGGGAGATCATCCCGGAGGCCTTCTTCTTCATCATGCCAGCCTCCGGTATGAAGCGTGAGTAGTTCCACCTTAGACTACGGGTCCATATAGTAGCTAGATGGTTGTATCTCCTCCTTGTGCTTTCATGTATAGATCTTGTGAGCTTTGTTCATGATCAATATCTAATCTATTTGTAATCATGCATGTTGTGTTTGCGGGAATCTGATGGATATTGACATTACTATGTCAGATTGATTAATGGTTTTGTCTTATTGATTCTATCATGTTTGTGTTGTTTGTGATCTTGCATGCTCTCCGTTGTTAGTAGCTATCTTGGCCAAGTAGTTGCTAGTGACTCCAAGAGGGGGTATTTATGCTCGATAGTGGGTTCATGCCTCTAGTTTCCAAGGGAAGTGACAGAAATCTCTTCGGTTGTAGATGTGTTGTTGCCACTAGGGAGAAAACAACGGTCTCTTGTTCATGGAACAAGTGGATTGTTTACCTTACACACTTTGCTTAAAGCAGTTGTCTATTGCTTGCAACTTAATACTGGAGGGGGTTCGGATGATAACCTGAAGGTGGACTTCTAGTCATAGATGCAGTTGGATGGCGGTCTATGTATCTTGTTGTATTGCCCAATCGAATCTCATAGGATCTTTATGTCTAGTATTGCATTGTTATGCCTTGCTCAGTTCCTGTCAATTGCCCTACTGTAATTTGTTTACCCTTCATGCCATGTTGTTTATCTAAGGAGAGCACCTCTAGTGAACTATGGACCCCGGTCCAATCTTTACCATTGATACATCTTTCATTGTTACTGTTTACTTGCTGCAAACCATCATCACCTTCCACATCGTATAGTTAATCCTTTGTTACAGCAATCGGTGATATTGACAACCTCACTGTTAGTTGAGGCAAAGTCTTGAGTTTGTGTTGTGCAGGTCTCCATGTTGCTTGCAACACCTTTGGGACGTTTCCTTCCTCCTACTAGTTCGATAACCTCGGTTTCTTACTGAGGGAAACTTGCCTGTTGTACTGCATCATACCTTCCGCTTGGGGTCTCCAAACGAAGTGCTGCTGCACTCATCAGTGGGCCCACGTGGGCTTCGGCGGGCTGGTGTCTTCCTCGACGGTCTCTTTGCAGGTGGCGGCGATGGATCGCTGAGCTTGGATGCGGCGTTGCGGCTCGCCCATTGCAGCAGCGGCGACAGGGATTTACGGGCCCATCTAGGCCCAGCCGGGCCTATATGGGCCTGGTGTGCCCGGGTTACTCTGCCCGGTCTATGACCGCCTCTCGGCAGTGGAGGTGGGTTCCTCCCGTGGGCTGCAGTGTTGTTGTCCTCGTTCTGACGTTGTCATGTGTCTCCATCTTGCAGGCCACGTGCCAGTGTACACGAAGTGACGGTGTTAGTGAGTTCAAGGTCGTGGTGGCACATGCTGGTTGGTGGTGAAGCTGGGTTGTGGTGCTCTTGGCGCCAGGGTTCGGTGGGGGCGGAGGTCGGGAGAAATCTCTGTTGGCTTGTCCGACCCTGATGCGGGGTCGCCGCCGGGTGGCACCATTTCCTCTTGCGGGCATCGAGGGAATCATGTGCCCCTACTCTACCGGAGTGTCGGGTTAGACCCTTGGACCTTGGTCCAGGCAGCAATACTGTGTTGACAGTGCTTCTCTCGGGAAGGGGTTGCTAGGGACTCGGCGTTTTGGTGCACTTGGAGTGTGGTAGAAAAAGTTGGAGGGCGTAGTGACCGCGGGTCATCTTCATCTAGTCAATTTGTCCTAGTCTTTATTTCTTTTCTTTTGGGCATGTCGGGTGTATGTGTGCTGCTACTGCCCAGTATCGTGTATCGTGTTGTATTTTCTTTTGGGTGTTGTGCTGTCTAGCCTAGCAGCGGTCTCACATGTGTGCTTTATTTATAAAGCAGAGTGAAAGCCTGTTTTGAGGAGGAAGTTTGGCCCTGCTAAATATAGTATGTAAACGACAGTCCAAATCCTATCAGTTTTTTCCCTGTTATGACGGCCAAAATTTGTTTTGACTTGAGGTGAGACGATGATACCCTTTTGTTCTGTTGCCATACCGATAGTGAAACCCTGCCGCGTGCAAAAATGAAGCAATCACTGAGGGCGTACACTAGCACATTCATACAAGCTCCGGGCCAAGTTTTGCAACTTGTTTGATAATTCATATAAAGATTTTTTTATACGAGAGGAACAATAAATGCCTCTTGTTTAGTTGCATGTGCCGGATTTGCCTCCCACATTAATATGCAAAGTAAACACTCATTGCCAAACTTGTGTTCTTCGTCTGCGGGCTGCTGCGGCTGTTTGCACGACGCCTGCTACGCCGGCGACGGAGGGAGGTGATACACCGGCAAGCGGCGGAGGGCGGCGGGGCACCTGCAACGGCTGCGCCGACGACGGGGGGCACGCCAGAGAATACAAAAACGGCCATCCATGGTAGAGTCGATCAAGAACCATCGACGGCCGGCTGGACCAGGAACAACTCAATCTTGCTCGCCGTGTCGATGTCCTTTCCCATGGTGGCCAGGAACTCGACCTCGAACACGACAAACAGAAACGCTTGGAACAAGTGTGCAACAAAGGGGATCTCCACGTGGTCGCGTCCGTGGTCTACAGCAACGACGACCTTGGTGTTCCTCTACCTCCACAGCCTGCCCGTCGAGTAGGCTCTTCTTCCTCAAGCTCATCTTGAGCCTCATGTACAAGATGAGAAGCACATATGGATTCTACCTTCATCAAAGCAAAAAAAAACTTGTAACATAAGAGTTCTGGGGAACAAGAAAATTAAGCTAAACCTCAAAGAAAATTTTGAACCATTGATTTTGTGCGATAAATCTGAAGAAATTTGCCAAAAAAACTCTAACTTTGACTACATATCTGAGAAGAAACAGCTCACCAAACTTGGCGCCGATGGTTAGAATGAAACCCCCTCATCGATTTCATGTCGAACTTGGTTTGATTCGAAGCTTATACGTGATAATCACAAGTGGTTATGATAAACATACTTAGAGAGGAGAGAGAGAAAAGAGCTCTCATAGGCGAGCATGCAAAGATGCACTCGGTGAGGCGCTTTAAAGTTCATGCTCGGGCTGCCTTCACCGAAATGTTCGATCTGAGCGTTGTCCCTAAACTTGCCTCTGGGCTTCTTTCAGAAACACCGTTGGACATGCCCTGGCTCTGGGCTGCTTTGAGAAGCGCATTGAACAGACTCTGGAGGAAGAACAGGCAACCAAACAACTCATTTTCTTCTCCAACAGGCCTACCCGAGGGTAATACACGCTACCAAATACATCCTGAGCGTCGAGATTCATAGAAATGAGGACTTCGCCAAACGAATATTGCCTCCGTTTTAAAATATAAGATGTTTTAGATTTATAAAGAAAATGTATCTAGACTTCTTTTAGTATATAGATTCATTCTAAACCTGAATGAACCTACCTATTAAAAATAGTCTAGATACATTTGCTTCGTAAAGGTAAAACATCTTATATTTTGAAACGAAGAAAGTACCTACCAATGTCCATATCAACTAGGTCATAATTGACTCTCGTGTAATCAGTAGTGGAGTACCACTTTTCCTAAACATTTTATACCTTCCATTGAGCCTGGAGTTTTGGAGAGAGAAGCAACAATGTTGCCGCTGGTGGCCACGGATCGATGGTATCTGTTTTTTTAGGATTTTAACCAAATTTTGTAGTCCAGACGTGAACAAGAACTTCTTTAACGAAAAGAAACACGGCTCCATGACGGCGAGAGCAAGTCTAACAACACCCTTAAAGGGGACAAACCCTTAAAATAACCGTCACTATAAGGGTTTCGGTGAAAAACGGCGCCGGCCAGCAACCTTAAATCAGACGATCCGTAAAAAAAGGGGCCGACTCATAAACCCTCTTCTGGCTTGTACATAGGAGGGTGGAGAGGGCGACCCGAGTGCCGGCCCTCACTCGCACCAACCTTAGCACGCGTTGAATCTTTAGGACGAGCTCGCCCACATCCTCCGCCCCTCTCGCGCGCGCCGCCCCCGCTGCCGCTGCTAGCCACCCGAATCCACCTCCCCCGCCACCACTGCCAGGCACCCATTCCAGCCATCCTCTCTACCTTCCGCGCCCCGCCTCCCCAAGCCCCCGTCGCCGCCCGCTTCATCGAGGATGAACTCGGACGACCACCAAGATCTGTCCGATTCTTTCTCCTTATTGGAAGATTCCGACATCGAGGAACTGCTCCACGACGACAACGACTGCGAGGTGGCCCTTCTCCTCCTCGCTGTTAAGGAGCACGAGGACCGGTGGAAGATGCTGGATCAAAGGCGCGGGTCGATGAAGGGCCACACCTACATCCAGCGCAACCGCTTCCTCGGCCATGACAACTTGATGCAGGATTATTTCGCCGAGGTACCTACATATCCGCCCAATCTTTTCCGTAGGAGGTACCGGATGCGGCATAGCTTGTTTGTCGAAATCGTTGAAGACTTCGAAAAGAATTCAACATACTTCATGCAACGGCGCAACTCTGCCGGCGACCTAGGATTTAGCGCCTACCAAAAGATCTCGGCTGCCATGCGAGTGATTGCTTATGGCGTCCCCGCAGACTACACCGATAAGTACCTTCACATAGGCAAAAATACAACCACCGAGTCAGTGTGTAGGTTTGCGAAGATGGTTATCAGGTTGTATGGGGATAAATATCTCTGAGCTCCCAATGATGAAGATACCAACATGTTAATGGAGATGAATGAAAAAAGGGGATGTCCGGGCATGCTTGGTAGTATAGATTGCATGCATTGGACATGGAAAAATTGTCCAAAAGCATGGCATGGAATGTATTGTGGAAAAAACCATGATCCTACCATTGTGCTCGAGGCAGTTGCTTCGCAGGATTTGTGGATTTGACACTGTTTTTTTTTGGCTGCCCGGAACACTCAATGACATCAACGTTTTACAAAGATCCCACTTGTTTCAAAAACTTGTAGCCAGAGATGCACCTTCTTGCAACTACAAGGTCATGAATAATGAGTATTCAATGGGATATTATCTAGCCGATGGCGTATATCCCGAATGGGCAACTTTTGTGAAGTCCATCAAAGATCCCCAACATGAAATAAAAGCTATATTTGCCAAGGCACAAGAGACAGCCGCAAGGACATTGAGAGGACTTTTGGTGTTTTACAAGCAAGGTATGCTATTGTTCGAGGTCTAGCTCGATTTTGGAACAAGAAAACTCTTGTCAACATCATGACATGTTGTGTGATTCTACACAACATGATCATCAAGGATGAGAGAGGGTTAAACTTGAAGTGTTTCTACAACAATGTTGGCACTCGAGTGCGTCCCGAAAGAAACCCCAATAGCCTTGAAGCATTTCTTGAAAGCCATCGGGAGATTGAAAATAGGGCAACTCATAAGCAGCTCGTCACTGATCTCATCCAACACCACTTGCAGCTGTATGGCCAACGCACTCGCGCTCATTCATGATCTTTCCTTGTTTTTTTCGGCTGTGTGAGATGAACCATTCGAGAATATTTGTTGATTTATTTGATTCGAACAATTGTTGTAATTTTATTGAAACGGTGTTGTAATAACTTGGATGATATTTGTTTGATCATGTGAACTATTATTTGATGTGTTTAATTGTTGTATTGATGTATTTAATTGTTGTATTTCCATTTGCATGTAAAAGATAGGCTAAAACCCTCTTTTTATGGGCTAAAATGCGCCGGCGGATTTCAGCCCGTAAAAAGAGGGTACAGGCGCCCTTACTCGCGTTTTATGGACCGGACGAATAAGGGCGTTGTTAGTCATGCTCTAACTCCTTTATCCCATCTCACCATCCCAAAACGCCAACAAGAAAAAAATCGACAGCCAGAGGCGAGCGAGCTCGGCAGCTAGCAACCACCGGCTACCCATGGAAGTCGTTGCGGCAGTGCACAACCCAGCGACCTTCGCCTTGCCAGCGCTGTGTATTTGCACGGCGATGAGGAGATCCGCCGCGCGCGGCAGCTCCAGCCGCTGCGACTGGCAGACGGCGTGCGCCATCCTCTCTAGCACAAACGACAACCACGGTTAGCACCTACTACGTGTAAATTCTCTGTCGATCTCACGCAACGACTAAAGAACAACAGAGTGAGAGGCAGAGTTTTGGCGCAACGCAGAACTTGCTGCATTTTCTGTGTTTCCTTTATTCAACCCGAATACAAAGCAATTAATATCGTGGTTATCGCCACGTTCTGACTGGATCATGCCATCCCACGACCAAATCATACCCAGCGATCCTAGAATTCTAGCGCATGCACAAGTCACAATGCATCCTAAACTAACAGGATAAACCCCTAACTGAAACTCTAAACAGCTACTGATAGTTTAACAATTAGTTTTATCCAACATACTATCCCCAATATTATCTGTGCATAATTAACTGAGTGTCAACGACGCCAATGCGGGCACACAAATCCTGAAACTTGATGCGCCCTAGTGCTTTGGTGAGAATGCCCGCGAGCTGATCTTCAGTCTTGATGTACTCGATCGCCACCTCACCCTGCTTGATGCTCTTGCGGATGAAGTGAAATCGCACCTCAAGGTGCTTGCTATGGCGTAGAAGACTGGGTTCTTGCTCAGCTAGATTGATGACTTGTTGTCGACGAAGATGGTAGCAGGCTGCACTTCCTTCTTCTCAATTAGCTCAACAACCTGTTGAGCCACATGCCCTGGCACGTCGCAGTCGTGGCGGCAATGCAACTACCTTCTGTTTGAGGATTTCCAAGTGATAGGACAAATTCTGAGCATGAAAAGAACACCTGGTGTTCTCTTGCGGCCATCCATGTCTCTAGCTAGGTCAGAATCACTGAATCCTGTGAGCTGCAGGTCAGCAGCTCCTGTGTACTAGCACCCATGCCCGCGGGTTTCTGCGATGTATCTCAACAGGTGCTTGACTGCTGCAAGATGCTCTGTAGTTGGGGATTGCATGAATGGGCTGACGTAGCAGAGAAGCCTCCGGATACATCAGCGTCGTGGAGCTTGTGGCACGAGTGCCACTGCTCCTCAGTGAGGAGCAGCCGCCCGCTTGCATCTTGCTTTGGCACGCCACGGCCCTCCGATGCCACGAGCCACCCGCTCAGTTCCTCAATTGACAGATCCTTCAAGTCAAGTAAGGTTTCAATAGAGCACGCTATTTCTGCATACCTGGACGGCATGACCCGCTGGATCTTTTGCACGCTGTCAAGCTCCGATGTGGTGTCGCCCAAAAATTGCAGTTCAGTGATGATGCTGGAGACGCTCAAGGAAAAAATCCTTGACGGTTTCCCCGCTCTTCAACGCCAGGTGGTCAAAATCCTTGCGAAGCCGCTGGCGCACAACATCTTGATCCTTATGAAGCCGCTAGCGACGCGCCTTGTGGACGCGATCCACCTCGACGCGCAATGTCTTGATCGTGTCCCAAGCAATCTTTGTGTTGTCCTTAGTGGCGAGCATCTGCACCATCTTTGGTAGGACGGAGCGCAGGATGGTGCCGAGCGCCTGTTGTTCCGTTGCGTCGCCCATGTCCATAGCTTCCTAGAGGCCAACGCCTTGGAGTTGGACACACATCAAGATCGACCACTCGGTGTAGTTGATTTTCGTGAGGGTGGGCCAGGATACGGCACCGGCACTGCCGGTCTCCCACACGATCGTCTCCTGCAGCACGACCTCACCGCCACCGCCGCCTCTCCTGACCCTACTCTGTCCATGGCTCGGCGAGCGCGCGCGACGCTAGGTCCCTACCCCTGCTCCTCAGGGTGAACTGGATGCGGCTGCCGCCAACGACGACTCCGGTGGAAGATACCAGACCATGGTGGTTAGTCTCTGAAGCAATTGTTAGCACCTACGCGTAAATTCTCTCTCGATCTCACGTATCTCTCACGAACTCTCTAACAAGATTGAAGAATAGCATAGAGAGAGAGGAAGAGTTTTGGCGTAGCGTACAACTTTCTTCTTTTTCTGTGTTTCCTTTTTTTCAATCGAAATACAAAGCAATGTCGTGATCGTGCCATCCCACGATCGAACGAGTTGTACCTAGCGTTCCTAAAATTCTGGCGCGTGCACAGATCGTGTTGCACCCTAAACTAACGGGATAAACCCCTAACTGAATGACTGAAACTCTAAACAGCTACTGACAATCTAACAGCTAGTTTTATTCAACAACCACGAGCTGTCGCCCAAGGTGAACGGTCAGAGGAACAAGCTGGCGTCGCCGCCCGATGTTGTGTTTTGTTACACTCCAATATCTCATACACCGTGCAAGATGTGAAGGACTGCATGTATCCATTTCATTATCATTCTCAACGATTGTAGCAAGTTGGGGACGGGTTGAATGTTGAGAAGAGTTTAGTACTCCTCTTCTTTTTGTTGAGACCATCTGCCAACACTGGGGACGGAGTATTATTTATATAGGCTTAAGCTTGGTTAATGCAAGCATTCTGAGACCATCTGCCAACACTGTGTCACTGCCTGGTGGGTCCACGTATTGTTTGTCAAGCTTTATGCACTAACCAACACAACCAAAAATCCGAACTGATGGAAATGACTAGTGCAATCCACTTATACACTTCAACACCCCCTCTCACGTGTGACGGGGAGAAGTCAGCACGTGCAACCGGAAGAGAGCGACGGCGCGCGAAACTCACGTATGCCTCAAAAAGCCTATACGTGGACACAGAGGGGTCAACAACAATTTTAGGATAAATTGCGAAAGCCAGGACTCGAACTCGAGACCTTAGGCTCTGATACAATGTCAAGCTTTATGCACTAGCCAACGCAACCAAAAGTCCGAACTGATGGAAAGGGCTTGTAATCCACTTATATACTTTAACATTGTTAACAGACCTAAAACTCTTCTTTTTGTTGAGCCCCTCCACACTACCAATGCTCCTCTCGAAGTCGATCTCGATCCACGGCCCCGGCGCCTCCTCCCCCACCTCTTGCGCGTCGTCGAGGGTCCCTTGTGCAGGCCTCGGTCGCCGCCTGCCCCAACCTTATGCGCATCGGACGACGCCCTACCCACCTCCTGCACGTCGCTGAAGGACACCTGCTCAGCCGCTCAAACCTCCCAAACTCGTATGATGTTGCTTGTTCCCTGAATAAAATCAGCAAACACCATTCGCAAAAAAAAAAACAGCAAACACCAGATCTATCTGTTGTATGCTTATATGTAATGTATAGTAACGCTAAAATGCCACTAGAGAAGACTTTCAATTGGTAAACGGCATGTTTTGGATATTGTGGGAATCACAAATTACCAGGGTGCATGACGAAGCACAGCAGATATATAGCAGTTGGCAGTAGTAGACAGAGAAGTGGCGACATTGGTGTTATACTGTCATCTGATTACAATCTTTTGCACTGACATGGATGCGAGCTAATTTGGCAAGAGGCAATCAACACGGCCCGGTCCAAACATTTGAAATTCTAATCGGCTGATCAATCTTCCCCGCCATCTGATGGATGACACGGTGCTGGTTTCACTCTGCTTGGTTCCTACGCTTCCCCCTCCCGACTTCGACTCGGCCTCGGTGACCTTCCCCTCCGCCGCCATGCCCACGCTCGACCTGGATCGATATAGCCCTAGATCGCCCCTCGGCGCAGCACAATCCATCGACTCCTCACCAAATCGATCGCCATGCCTGCGCCCATGCCCAAGCGCCCGTCCACCGTCCTGGACGAGACCCGCCCCGAGCTGGATCGTCGCGGGAAGTTCGCCGCCATGGCCAAGGGACGGATCATGAAGCAGTCCACCGCTCCGTCGCCGATCCCCAAGGCAGCAACAGGAGCAGTCCTCCAGAGCAGGCCCGCGCCGATCCCGCGCAAGCAAGGCATCAAGAAGCCGTTCCTGACGACGCCGCGCGCGCCTGCGATCTCCTACCTGCGGCTGGAAGAAGCTCCGAAGAGGTGCACCGCCCCGAAGGGCCGACCCACCCCGTTCGCCATGAACGGTTCCGGCGTCGCCAGGGCGGGAATCCAGAAGCCCTCCCCGCAGATGCCGCAGAAGCCTGCCGAAGCGGCGGCGACCAAGAAGCCGTTCGTGTCGATGCCAGAGAAGCCTGCTGAAGAGGCGGCGACCAAGGAGTCCTCGGTGCCGATCTCCCGGTCGATGCCCCCGCCTCACCCGCCGATGTCGGCCGACCTCGAGCTCATCCGGAACGGAACGAGGGTGTGCGTGCGGACGCGGATGGGGACGCTGCCCACGGGCGTGCACCTCTTCATCTGGCTCAGCGCCGTCGTCGTTTCTGATGCGGAGGACGGCTATTTCGTGGTCAAGTACAACGGCGCCTTCTTCCCACGCGACGACCCCTCCCGCGACGTGCGCGTCGCCAGGGATCAGGTGAAGATCATGCCATCGTCGCACAGCTGATCACAAGGCGGCGGTTGCCGACTCGCAGGAAGCCAAAGCTCCCCGGCCGCTGGTACTGGGGGCAGGACTGGAGCAGATGGAGACGGAGAAGCGTTGCCGGGCCACTCCAAGTTCGTCTTGCCGCGTCGCGGAGGTCCTTGCAATCGGGAACGTAGTAGTAAGGATTTAGAGATCCGACGACGTCTTCTTGGAAGTTTTTGGTCAGAGAAGACTCTGAGATGTACTGTAGCTAGGATATGTTCTCGATGTAGTACGTGTAGTTCTTGATTCTTGGCATCTGACGGTTGCCTAATCTGTGAATTGTCTTGTGTTATCATCGAATACATGAAATTTTGGAACCCAATTAACCGGATATTGTTTCCGCCGTATTTTGATTGTTGTTCAAGATGATTAATCTTAAGATTGGACGTGTCTTTAGTCAGGGGGGGCGGTCAGGATATGTTGTTCAATTATATGTGCCATTTACCTGAAGTACGTAGTAGCTACTTTCAATTTTGAGGTATATACATTTTTAGTCCCACATCTTGCGCTGTTGGAGCGTTTTAATCCCACATCTTGTAAAGTGAGTAATATTAGTCCCACAACTTGTATTTCTAAAACATTTTAGTCCAATTTAATCAAATTTCTATGATTTTGACCGAATTCATCGACGACAGACAGGTCCCACCTATCAGACAAGAAAACAAATAATAAAATCTCAAAGTGTGTGAAGGGAATTGAACTCACGCCCTGAGCTTTATAATAAACAGCCTTGCCAGTAGAGCACGCACAGCATCATGCTAAATATAAGAGCGCTCTATTATACACTGTTTTGAGACTGATAAGCCCTAGCTCTCCTATACGCACAACACGGACATGAAGCATATAAATGAAGAGTTAGGTTTGAGTCGTGCAACAGGCTACCTAGCTCACGATGGCTCACATGAACATGAAACAGATAAAGAATAGCACACACACATGTAAGGAATTGACACTCGATCGATTAAGTGTATACACCTGGACATACACACCTGGGTTACATGTAAACTTTTATTTTAGACATTTAAAAATACGTGTTTCAAAGTTGTGAAAAAAATTCAATCCGAAATAATTTGTGTTCTGGCCTACATAGAAAAAGTTTACATCATTGCCCACGTGTACGTATTTTTTAAGATGTTTTTGACACTTCGAATTATATTTTTTTAATGTTTAAAATAAAGGCCTCCACGTGAGAAGATGATTGGATACAGATGACGTGCAAGATTATGTTGCCGTCGATGTATGCTTTTATACTGTATAAATAAATTACGTCCTCAACGGTACCACATAGTATATGTTGGTGTAGTGGTTTGTGTGGTTGTGTAGGCATATGGAGGAACTGAGGTCAAATCCCATCACTAGCCTATTGTTTTAACTATTTTATTTGTATATTGGCCAGTCTTTCGATTTATTTGTATATTTTAACTAAGGACACAAATGCCAGAGAAAAATATACAGGGCTTATTTTGAAATAATTACAACGCTATAGCTGGATGAATTTAGTCAAACTTGCTAAAATTCAATTAAATTGGACTAAATGCTCTATGAATACAAGTTGTGGGACTAGTATTGCTCACTTTGCAAGATGTGGGACTAAAACGTTCCGACAACGCAAGATGTGGGACTAAAAATGTATATACCTCTTCAATTTTAGTACTAGCATAAGCACGGCGTAAACAGTTGATAATTGTGAGATCACCAAATTAAGAGGACAGTGAAAGAATAATTTCCACTGTAAATTAAACAGTTGGCTGCCTGCGACAGTTGCTCCTTCCATTTTGTTCGGACCTGGTAACTTCCAATAGCACACTCCGTGTGGCGTGCGATCTTCTTTCTCCATTACGAAACTATGAAAAGGTCAAATAAAGAGAACTGCATCATGGACTCCATTGATCACGAAAATCCAATTCATGGAAGTCATCAACAGGGCCGCCAACACCAAAGAGTACATCCAACACAGTCCGATGACTCATCTTGCTCGTCTGTGCGGTCTCAAGGGTGCGGTTACCAAAAACTGGAGATTTCTGATCTCGTCTTGCTTCGGGAGATCGTCATCGGCCGGCGAGCATGTTGCTCTCGTCGTTGCTGCCGCCTCCGACCATGGTGTACCAAGTCTAGCTCGGGAGAAACGTAAGGACCGGTGGTAGTTTTGTCGAGAAAATGTGCCCGGTACTACTTCATGAAGATTGATGTTGTTCCTGGATGATGTCGTACTCGTCGAAACATCTAATCCTTATAGCCGCGGTCTCCATCGCCCTAGCAGCAACCATTAGTGACACTACATGTCTACATCTATCCGGGAATGCCCTACATGCTCTTTCTATATAGTTTGCTTGTTTTACGGTATCTTTTACTGCACAAGCAGCCACAGAAGTATGATTTACACCGACGGCTCGGATCAACTGGCATAGATTAGGCCCAACAGGCCCAAGACTCTATAAGTTGCAGGCCATCTAAAAAAATCAGGAAAACAAGGATGGGAGATTGGGAGCGAACTGGAACCGGTGACCACGACATAGAAGAAAAAAATAATAATAATTTACAGCCGTATTAGCCCTTTGTTTTTAATATAATCATTGAGAGTTTGGACATGAGGGAGATTGTCCTCTCAGGTAGACAGTTTATGTGGGCTAGTTTATAATAATATATGATAACTGTTCTAGCTAGGTAGACAGTTTATGTGGGCTAGTTTACAATAATATATGATAACTGTTCTAGCTATATAGAACTGTTATAAAAATTTGGTGAACCAAATTAACTTTGTCATGCATGACAAGTGGACAACCATACAGCTATAATAGTCATATATAAGTCCTATGCTCAACCAATTGGAACATGCACCATGCATGATGAAGATACAAATTAACATACTACAATTCTTGACTAGTATGTGTAAGATTTTATTCCAGTTCTACGAAGCGCGCAAGCCAACTCTCAATTTTTTGTGTACATAAGTCTAGTGTATTCAGGTTTTGTACTTGGTAAATTAAACTTAATTTTATTCTTTATTTATTAGAGCATCTTCACTTGTGGTCATTCCTAGGACAAAATCTGGACCAAAATATGGCCAGACGAAACACGTTTTCGGTCTGGGAACGGCGAGTTTTCCACTCGCGTTCCCAGGCCGGGTTCCCATGACGTCTTTTTCCATGTAAATTCGGCTCAAATTTGATCAGTTTTCGGCATAGTTCGGCATAATATGAATACAGAGCAATGTTTGGCCACGTTTGGCATAAATTTAAACATAGTTCGACGTAAAATTAAAATAGTTCGGCATACAATAACAATACAACATATTTCGGCCTAGTTTGGCCAGTTCATGCTCGGCATCTATGTGTTGCCCCTGTGTATCCATAGATGCTCAACCAGATCATCCTGCAGTTGTTGATGCACTACCGGATCTCGGATATCCTGATGCATGGCGATGAAGGCAGCCCAGGTTGGAGGCACCTGGTGATCAGGCTCGGCAAGAGGTCCCTGTCTGTAGTATGGCTCGTTCTACTCGACCAAACTCACTGGGTGCTTCCTCTCATCCTCAATGATCATGTTGTGCAAGATCACACAACAGTTCATCATTTCCCATATTTGATCTTTCAACCATATCATAGCAAGGAACAGGACAACTGCAAACATATGTTGGAGCACACCAAATGCCCGCTCCACGTCCTTCCTGCAGCTTCCTGTTCCTTGGAAAACTGTGCATGTTTGGGGAGCATTGGGTTTGAGATAGTCTTCATGAATGTTGTTCATCTTAGATAGATGCCATCTGCAACATAGTATCCTTTGTTGTAGTGGTGCTCGTTGATCTCAAAGTCCACAGGGAGAGCATTGACCCTCAACAAGCTTGGCAAAAATATTTGAGGAGTTAAGAACGTTGATGTCGTTGTTGGATCCTTCCATGCCAAAAAAGGAGTGCCAGATCCAAAGATCATATGTAGCAACTGCCTCGAGTATCACAGTGCAACCTCCTTTGTGGCATTTATACATTCCCTACCATGCAAATAGACAGTTCTTCCAATTCCAAAAATGCATGCAGTCTATGCTTCCAAATATTCCAGGAAACCCTCTATTTTCATTGACTGCGAGGATCCGAGCAGTGTCTTCAGCAATGGGTGTTCTCAAGTACTATTTCCCAAACACTGTAATTACTTCCCTGCAGAACATGTACAAGCAATCGATAGTGGTGGACTCGGCCATGCGGAGATAGTCATCAGCACAGTCACCCGACGCTCCATATGCAAGCAACCTCATCGCCACTGTGCACTTCTGCAGTGAGGAAAACCCAACCATGTTAGTGCAGTCTTTCTTGCACATGAAATAGGGGTCGAACTCCCGGATGGCATGCACGATCTCAAGGAAGAGCTTCCGACTCATCCTGAAACGACGCCGAAACACGGCCTCTTCATGCAGCGGCTCGTCGGCGAATTAGTCGGCGTACAACATGCAGTAGCCCTCTATCCTCTGCCTTGACTTGCACTTTCGGAGACCCTTCGTCGAACCTCCACGCTTCGGTGTTGCCGTCTGCACGTACAGCCGGACAAGGGGGGCGAGGATCTGCATGTGCTCTGCATCTTCGGCGGTAGCGGCGTACTCCTCCTATAGCAACACGGCGAACATCTCCTCGTCGTCGGAGTCCATGGCCGAACCTGCAAAACACTGAACACTTGGCGGGCGAGGTGGTGGGAGCTCGCAGCGAAGCCAAGCTATGACAAAGTTTGGGCGGCGAAAGATGGCCTAGGCCGAGGGGAAAGGGGCGACAACTGCGACGAGCTTATCTGGAGGCGGCGACTGCGGTGAGCTTCGTCGGCGAAGTCATGGCGGCAGAGGTAGCTGGGGAGCTCTTCGCCACAGTCTGGGCGAGTGGGTGTGGAGAATGGGACTGTCTCACCGACAAGGTTGGCCCATGCCCATTTTTGCTTCATCCGGCGTTCCCAGGACGTTCCCAACAACCCGGGAATGGCCTGGAAAGTCCGGACCAAACTTGGCTCAAATCCGGACGAAACCGGGATCCTGGGAACATGACTGGGCCAATTTTCGGCGTTCTGACCAAAAAAATCGCCCTGAGATCGGCGTTCTGGGAACCCGAGTGAAGATGCTATTAGATTTAAAATGGTACTCCCCCGTCTCAAAATAGATGTCCTAAGATTCATCCAGATTTTGACAAATCCGAGACATCTATTTTAAGATAAAGGAAGTAATTTGTTTAAGTATGGTATGTGCCCGTGTACGGATGTGTGTACCTCCCGAGTAGTGGGCATCCCTTCTTTATACCATCTATATCGTAGGTAACTTGGGACTGATGAGAGTTTCCAGATCGTCATCTGGTGTGCTCTCCCCAAATTCTCTCGGACCGCTCCATATACCTGAACCCTGTCAATTCATAATACAGTTGTGTTGCTTTTGCGAGCTAGGTGAACTGCGGAGGTTAATCTGACTAATTATGTAGGGTTTGGGGCTTTCAGCCTTGATCCCAAGAACAAGAGAGACGAATACGGATTATAGACTGCATGTGGATTTTGCCGCCCCTCCAACGCAGTGAATAGTGCTATTGGATGGATAAATAAGAATGTTGAGGATGTGATCAGGTAGCGTTCCACATCCTGTTTGCGCAGAGGCCCAAACTCTCTCCTAGATTGGTTGCAAAAAAACAGGTTACCCTGAAAAGGTCATGTCACGTGTATATGAGCAGCCACCAGGCTCTGATGAAGGGGGTGTAGATCGTTCACCGGCACCCAAGAATACACACGTGACTTTGATTTCACAATTTTCTTTAGTCATAATAGTAATGATATAGACATGAATTCATTAAAAATATGAAAGTCTTGGGCTTCCAGCTAGCATGACTTTCTTCACAGGTACGACCATAGTTATACTTAGCTCGGTTATAAGATGTCGCTTGGAGGAGGAGAAAGTCCATGGTTATGGCGCAATTGTCCACCCGTGGAAACTCTCTCTAATAAGCGAAGCTTGTTAAGGCAGCGTAGGCGGTAGTTCCCCTTATTTGTAATGCAGCCGATGGTCGTCCTTGTGAAATGATTGAACGGAAGGAGAAGGAGCAGCCTCCTATGGTGAATTGTAACCAAGAGAGAGGAAAGAGCAACGAGCAATGGCGATCAGGGCCCTGATGGCGATCGAGATCTGAGAGAAACCAGGACGTCGAGGAGTTACAAAACATAAGGGTCAGTCGAACCTGATGATTCTGATTCTGATTCTGATTCGATCGGGTAGAAGAAACACTGCTCCACGGCGGCGAGTTCCCACCAACTCCTTCACAAACATCGTTCAGCGGCAGACGGAAACAAATCGACAGCCAGAGGCGAGGGGACTCGGTAGCTAGCTACCACTGGCCTGCCATGGCAGCCTCCGCACCCGTGCACAATCTGGCAGCCTTCACCTTGCTGGCATCGCCGATCCGCACGGCGATGTGGAGATCCACCGCACGGGTCAGGGCCAACCCCGTCGCGCAAGGCGAACGGCCACACGACCAACCTGGCGCCGCTGCCCGATGCCACCACAACAGACTCCTTACATAAGTGAGCATAGCAATGCTATGTTTTGTTACACTCCAATATCTCAAACTCAGTGCATGGTGTGAAAGACTACATGTATGTATCCACTTCATTATCAGTTCTCAGCGATTGTGGCAAGTTGTGGGACGGGTTGAATGTTCAGAAGAGTTCAGTATTTATAGTTATATATGATAACTTCTCTGGCTATATAGAACGGTCATAAAATATTGGTGAAACCAACTAACTTTGTCACGCATAAGGACAATACAATAGTCATATAACTCCTATGCTCAACCAATCGGAACATGCGACATGCATGATGAACATACAAATTAACATACTACAATTCTTGACTAGTGTGTGGAAGAGTTTATTCTAGTTCTACAAGTCCGCAAGCCAACTCTCAATATTTGGTGCACATAGGTGAGCCAAGCATATTTAGGTTTTACTAGCAAAATGCCCGCGCGTTGCGGCGGAAAAAGTTAGTCTTTGTTGTGCCGGTGGTGAGGTTTCTTTTTTAAATCAGTGGCACGTCGCATCATAGATAGTTGCTCGGTGACATCCGCTCCTCGTTCAATTGATTTTTCCAATTCGTAAGTAGGATATTTTCTTTCTCCAAACCCCTCTTACTCTTCCTTGGCGTGATATGTCAAAAATATTTAGAAAAAATAGTAGCATGTACATTCGGTTATTCTATGTTCGCACATAAATTTTTGGTAAAACCCATTTTTCATTTTCTAAGTAAAAAATATAATTTTGATGCTCTAACACAAATATTTAGAGATATTTTTTATCTTTTTACACAAACCACATAAATTATTATTTTTCCCTTAGAAAAGTATGTATAGACATAGAATGTGTGGACGGCTCTATGTGCCAGCCATGCAAGGTGGTCCACCATCATATTTAACTTAGGCCAATTATCATCATCATTTCTCATTTGATATACTCATTTAATTAAGCAGTGTCCGATGTAAGGTTTCCCTCACTTTTAATTAAGCCCACAAATTTGCTTTTATCGCTTTTAATTAAGCCGACACATTCGGTTGCCTCACTTCAGGTAAGGTGTGGCAAATTACATAAGCTTGCTGATATCCAGACAATTTGTGCCATATATAAACTGGTGCGGCTAGATATAAGGGGGCAGGGTGGGACTAAACTTGAAAAACTGTCCCTCCTTTTCTTCTTGTTTATTTTTTGTATTTCCTTTGGGCCATTATTTTCCACTTGCCGAGTTCCTTGCCCTAGGCCCATTCTGTTGATCAGCCAAGGCCAGCTCATGAAGAATAAATTCCTATGATATGAAGAATAAATTTCATATTTGAGGGGAGACTTGGCGCTGGAGCTTGCTGACCCACGTGGTGACGGGCGGGCAGCACGGCGCGCTCACCGGCTGTGAGCTCTCAGTGGCAGCGGCATGCTGACGTGCGGCCAACACGATATACTCACCGGCCACGAGCTCTCAGGCTCAGCGGCAGCGGCGTAGCGACGAGCGGCTAGTACGATTCGTCCACCGGCCGTCTCAAGCACGCCCGCCCGTGTGGCCGGCTGGCTATTTTTCACATTCTCACTTATCGGTGACAGTGAGGTTAATTCCTATGTTAATGGAGGTACTCATACTGCATTAGCCTCCCATGTAATCGGTAAAGCTAGAATATTTGTTGGAAATTAATATTTTCTTTGCCATATATTCCATTTACGACCAAAGCGCATTCAGCGAGGCATCAGATGGACCCTAGTCATGCAAAGTAGTCTGGCTTTACATGGAAGACGTTGTCCTGCCGCTTCCACGCGTCGCATGGTGACCACGCATGGGGCTCGCGCATCTCCTCGTGGATCGGCCGGGATGGTCGGGCGGCATGCAGCCGTATCGCTCACACGTATAACGGCAGGATCCAGTGTCATCGCGACCTAGAGAATTACCAGCAGCGACGCCCAAAGTGTTTTGGTTTGCTTGGAGAAGCACCCGCCGCTCCAGAAAAACCACGATGCCAATGTCTTCTGGCTTGGGAACGGCAACCCATGGCCTGCACGCTCTTCTCCAGCCTCGCTTCATCCCGATCCGATCTATACTCGATGTAAGAAGCAGCTCATTAAAGTTGATCGGTTCGAGACCATCCCGATCCGATCTATACTCGATGTAAGAAGCAACTTATTAAAGTTGATCGGTTCGAGACTTGCTAACGGTTTTTTTTAGGACGAACCGTGTTTTTACTTACGGGTAAAGCAGAATCAATAAGCGGTGGCATTGGTGGTTAATACGTGGTTTTATTTATAGGAGGGTAAAAGGATCCAAAAAAAAGTGTTGGACCGGGAGAAACACTTCGTGCTTTATTATTAGGTATATAGATACTTGATAAATTAAATATTAATTTTGGATGACACCCACTTATGATGTGGTGGTAGGTTAACACCATAGTAGTAGGATGAACTTGTGATTTTCCTTTGGAAATGATCATGTACGCACCTGTTAGCATGAAGTTGTTTTATGAAGTTGTAATGCTTGTTATGATTGGTACATGCTTATGGTGAACTTGTGATGTTATACATTAGCATGTTACTCTTGTGACTTGTAGAGAAACTATTAAGTGGTGTACAGAGGAAGGTTTCTAGAAGAACTAAGTGGTGTACAGAGGAAGGTTTCTAGAAGTGTATACCGAATGAAGTGTCAGGGTCATGTGAACCGTTACTCCAACAATGGCTACAAAGAGTTTGACACTATGGAGGAGGCTTACTTGGCCTTTTTGGCTCATGAGAACAATAATTACTTGGCTCATGAGAACAACCAGGTGCAGTTTGTTCCTGAGGAAGAAAGATTATTCCTGAGAAAGAGCAAAAGGTACAGGTTGCTGCTGCGAGAGAACAATAGCTGTCAAACAGGATAGCCTCAAGGATCTCATCATCATTGCTCATCCTCCTTCTAGTGAACATGAAGTTGATCCTGTACTAGGTTATTGTGTATGATCTCATGTAGTTCTATGGTAAAACATGTGGTAAGTTCACCAGATTTTAACAAGGTAACCATAAGGGTTTGTGTGTGGGCAACCAAACAGGGGTTTGCTGTATGAGAATGAGCCAAAAAAAATGGTGTACATGTAACCAAACTGAGTGGAGAGAATTGTCCAAACCATGCACCTACCCCTCATGCACCAGAGTGTGAGCAAAAGGCTGTTTTACGCTAGCTCTGCCCCCCTTTGCATTGCCCGGCCAGGTCGTGAATGATTTGGAAGCGACGGAGTGACTGCATCTTTGATGAGCTCAACCCGCAGCGATCATGATCAAGGAGGAAGCCGGCCCTTTGGGGCTAGAGCTGAAGCCCACGGGTTTATAGTCCTCTTGCCGGAAGTCCATTAATCAATTATCAAGGATGTAATCCACTTCCTAGGAGGGCTGTAAAATACTGTTCAATGAAATGTTTTCTCAAAAAATCCTCCACCCATTATTATTCTATAATCCAGAAACACCTCAAATGATGTTGTAACATCAGACTTACACATGTTTAAACAATATAATCATCTTGTGATTTCACTAGGATCTGCGACCACCACCGGTAACAAAATTTCTCAGTGTATCTATGGATGCAATGTAGGTACTAGTTGCAACAATATCTGCCTGTGACTACTGAAAATGTCTGGGATGGAAACGTTTTAACTGAAGATTTGTAGCGTAGTACAGGGATCTAAAAAAAAATCAGTTTTGCTCAGTCCTCCTTGTGCCCAACATTGAACTTCGCAATGAAGAAACCCATAGTATCCAGTGACGATGATGGATCAAACCTCTGGACAAGCTGTGCTTCATGCGCCGTCAACCACTTCCTGTAAGGGCATTTGATTTTAGAGTTAGTCAACTTTTACTGAAACACATTTGCAAGATAGAAGTCCCATGTGTAAAGGGTAGTACATGACTATATTACACGTAGTGAGACAAAACACATACTCATTATGCCAACTGTGGCCCGCTAATCTTAACGGCCAATAACATAACAACTAATAAAAATAATTTGTTGATATTATTGACCACAAGATCTTTTAACAATGTAAAATCCTTCTGGTACCACAGACCAGCACGAAACAATAAAAGCTAGGATTGCAAAAGGACATCTTGTCCAACAGCTCGATTAACCAACCAGTTTTTTTTGGCCAATAGTCTTATCCACAAGGACAGCTTAAGAAACTAATGCAGATTGCTGATGCCTATACATGAAATGCTCCATGTTATTATTCTCACAAGAAACACTGCTAGTTCGGCATGCAATTCCCAAATGTACCACATCCAGACATACTATTGTAGCCATGCTCTGACAAACTATGGCGAACGTTTTGCCAAAGTATGAACTGACGTGCCAAAACATAATCCAGTTATCAGGTTCAGGAGCCAAGTTCAAACAAAGACATAACAAGAATCTTCATATCTTACTCAGTATATGCCTTGCTGGGCAGCTTACACGAGCCAATAATACCAGGTCCTCCAACTTTTGGATGCTAAAAAAGGATCAACAGTAAAACTGGTGTCAGCAATGCAGCCATGAGTCATACTGCACAATAAGTTTAACTCTCTCTAACTACACATATAAGACATACACTCAATTTATATATGCATGCTTATTTGGAACGGGAAAGCAGAGGCCAACCAAAGCTTACATGATATCATCTCCACTAATAGAAAAGGCACTAGTTGTGACGGACCCAAAATATCCCAACCATCCAACCACATGGATCTAACAATCCAGATTCATCCCGCCACATCCCTAATTATGGTGACTAACATTCATTATCACATATAATTATTATTCGAATCAAAATTTAGACACCTAACAATTATTTGCACAGCTAATTATAAAAAAAATGTGACCAACGGGGGGAATGATCTCTCTCTTAGCTATACGTTGTTAGGTAGAAATGAGACCTCTCCAGGCGTTTTTCATGCGGATAGCACCCCGTTTAGTCCAAAAGCATGACCCACAATTCGAACCCGGGTGGGCGAGCTCACCACCGTGAGCTCAAGCCACCAAGCCAGCGCTTGGTTCTCATTATCACAGCTAATTATCAGTTGCGCATACAAGATTACTAGTTTTCAAATCAAGTTCACCAGCTTCAACATGCAATACAATGTTGAGCTAAACTATGTTTCTCAAATACACTATTTTCCGTTTTTCCTAAGTTATCTCACGAGCTCTGCCTTAGCATTAAGATCAAAGCAGGCATCCAGGTTCAAGCACAGCAGGCGAGCAGCTCAATGGCATCTTTTGCAACAATCATCATGTAATTTGAAGCAAGTGATGAATGCAACACAAAAGTTACTGTGATAATTCCAGTTTTTACCGCTGTAAATATGTAGTTCGTTGGTGTCGCATCAGAAAAAAAATGTCTCTCGCTTTTGCCACTCCAAGCTTGGTGCCCGAGCAAGTGGGAAAAGAAGACGACGGGTTCAATTTGCACACAGCGGCGAATGGGCCAAGCAGCTATGCTGCATCCAACTGTCTAGAGAGCCCCAGCACGAATGGAACTCAATGCATCACAGCGGTGCGGCCGCTTGATGCGGCAGTACGCCAGTAATGAGGCGAAGATGCATAATTGTGGGCAAGGCAGTGCGGCACTGAGGTGGGTCCAGAGTTCCACACGGCTGCGGCAACGTTTCGATCTGTGTGATGTGATGACACCAAGCTGTAGAAGCTGCATGCGTCATGGTGGCACTTAGGTAGAGGAGCAGATCCATGTGGTAAAGAGACCACTTGAGAAGCTTCCTGCACTGCTTAGCACAGGCAGCTGGGGGTCAGCGTCAAGTTGTTGTGGTGATTGGCTCCCAGCAGCCAGTGAATGGGAGAAGCAAGAGGGATTCATGGGTGAAAGGAGAGGAATGGAGAGGAAAGGGAAAATGTGCTGCTAAGGTGACATTTCAGGACAGATGTGAGCTAATGACGATGAGGTGAGCTTCACTTCTCATGGCTGCAATTTGATCAAAAATAAAAATCACATCCCGCAAAAGATGCCCTGGCTAACAAGGGGCGGTGGAAGTGGCAAATACAGAAGGGAGTTGAAACTTTTAATGTCCCTCCTAGAGAAGAATCAAGTAGACACAAATTGCATTGCAGAATCAAGTAGACACACATGGATTTTTTATATATAAAAAAGAGCAAATTACGTGCACATGTAGTGGTATAAACAGAATCATCCCAATCCACTCCGCAGCAAATACAAGACAACATGCAAATCATTGAACTTACCTGTGATCCTAGTGACAGGAATTTGTATGTGTCCAATGCATATCTGACCAAACCCTCATTTTCTCCTGGATTTATCGTACACCTGGAAAACAAAAAAAAAGAACCAAGGTAAGGGGAGTAGTCAACACTGTTCATCAAGTTATATCGCTTATTTGCCACCCATCTAAATTGTAGATCATGTATACAGTATACCAGCATAAATGACATCAAGATTCTACATAGAATAACTATGCAAGTTATGCGATCTATGGAGTACATAAAATTAAACATCAAAGTCTTCCATCAAGTAGATGGAACAAAGTTGGTTGTTTAACTCGCTGATTACTAATAAAATGAGCATGTATAACAAAACCAAGCGTTTTGTTTGGTATTACTACAGCAAATTACAGTGAATCTCCATTAGACCACTAGCTGCATTGTTTATAAAACCCAGGCTCTGTGGTTTATATATATTCAGACAGAGACCCACTATCCCAGTGAAATACAGTGGGTGCTCACTATCAGTTATCTCTGTCAAGTAAGAAAAACATCATATAAAATACTATTTACCAGAACCAGCTAAGAGAACTTTGTAAGTTGTAACACGAGTTTTTCCTTCTACCCCATTAACAGTACAAAATTTTTGAACAGACTCACGTGGAATAAACAATTACCCCACCAGGGCGAACAAGTTTGACAGCTTGATCAAACATTCTCCTTTGATATGTTGCATTCTTTCTCAGTGATTCCAGTGTCTCCTGTAATAATGCAATGCATGAAACATCAAACAAGTTTTAGTAAGTTGAAATAGAATTAGCCATTCAGATGACACTAGGGCAATCCAGGTGAAGCAGGGCAGCAATACTCTACAATCACAAAAATAATACAAAAGACACTGATGATCTGAACTTCTGAATCAACAGTTCAAAAGGTTATTTTCAATGAAGATGTTAAAATCTGCAACTTTAGCTTCATCACTAATTCTAGCATTATTGGTTTGAAGAATGCTACCAGATTCACGTGTAGCCTGTTTAGTCTTAAATACACAATGCATATGCATATAGCATTGGCCGTCAATCTGAAAAAAAAAATATGATATTTTTTAGAAAAACCTCCCTCCCTCCTTAGCTCTTTTCCCTGCCACGCAACGGAAATACAGCTTGTTTGTCATCCATTCCCAAATTCTTCCCATGCCAACAATCTTCGATGCAATACCAGAACATTATGCCCACCACCTTCTGTTGTGTTGTCCCCAAGCCCGTATATATAGCTAAGGTATGATGACTAACTTGGAGCGTAACCAAATGTCATGTCAAACATGAAAGATCCAAGTTTTCTAATATATAAAAGATAGTAGGATCAGTAGTAATGAATTATGATTATTCCTTCTGTTGCTCTTTTGTTCATATAGGCAAACAATAGTAACATACAATAATAGTACCTTACCTCACCAACAAAGAGCCTAGGTCTCAACCCAAGTGCAGAACATGGAGCATCCAGGAGGACACGATCAAAGCTGCTTGGAAAAAATCCTTTTGAGTCTTCAACTCTACCTCCAGAGCAATTACTTCTTCCCGTACCGTTCCTCATTCGCCTTAAATTCTTCCTGAGATCTGCCTTGCTAACATACCTTCCAGCATCTGGTTTTGGGTCATCTATAAAAATAGATTGTGTTATTCCCGAATTGTGGTAAAGAACATATACCTATGCACAGTTAGGGAAAAAAACATTTCGTAAGATTGAGATAGTGTCAAAGATCTGCAGACAAATATAGCCGCTGCTACTTCAGGAAATAGTGTAACAATTTAGGTTAATGTCTAAACAATTCAGACGTAGTTCTCAAAGATGTACAAACAAATATAATTTCTGCTACTTCAGGAAATAGTGTAACAATTTATTCTAGTGTCTCAACAATTCAGACATAGTTCTCACTCCAAACTGGCACTACTTAAAGGAGCTCTAAAACATCCATGTGATGCGAGCTCTGAAAAATCCATCTGATTCCATCAAGTGAACAAAAAGAATCCCAGGGAACATAATGCACACAGTTATAGAGCTGTTGTGGGGAAAAAAGCGAGGTAGACATGGTACAAATTGCTGCTTACCAGTCTGCATAACTGTTGTAGTTGAGCTGTCTTCACCTGCATTAGTAACCTTGGCACCAGTCGCAGTATGGCAAGAGACAGAGTTCTCCTCCGTTGTCACACTCGCTTCAGAGCAGTTATCTGCCACACCAAGATTTCTTGCCTCATTAGTCGTCCGTACAGATTTGAGAGCATCGAGCTTATAAGCTTTTATACAACTTAGACCCATCTCATCAGCCAACTTCAAAATACCCATCACCTGGAATCTATCTTTATGTTACAAAAGTACAACAAACAATATGGTTCTCAAGATGAAGATATACACCATAAAGGAGCACATAATGAATATTAAATACATAAACAAAGTCACAATTTCATGTGCATCAGCATATATTGTGTTGCTCAGGTGCTGTCATCTCATAAAGCTTTGTAACACATCAAGGTTAACATGAACTTAGGACTTTATATTGCACAATGATTGAGACCATATAGTAGTACTTGTATTGTGCCCCATGTTGGTAAGGTTTATATTGGCCATGCCAGGCTCATTTGTGGAGTGGCATATGTTTAGGTTGTAACTCCGGATAGTCAAGTGTTATGGTTCAGGGATCCGGCCAAGGATTGGTTTGGATCAAGTTGAGGCAGTCATGTAATAATGAACAGACTTATGCTTACATAGCCTTGGTAGGTGTGGCGAACAGGTCTGCAATAGTTCAGCTCAAGTGATCTGGATCCATGTGGTGCTTCTACATAGCAGGTCATTGCTCTTCAGTATGTACCTTCCAAGTTGCAGTTGGTGGATTTCTTCACGAAGGCTCTGGGGGGGGGGGGGGGGGGGGGGGGGGGGGGGTAGTGATATATTTATGTTGGCCTTTGGCCTCCCACTTGTACTTATACATATGATGAATTTGGCCTCCTTCTAATACTAAGTTTTTACTTAACACTAGCCAGGATCACCCAGTCTGAGGTAAAAGAGGTAGCGGCTTGTGTCTCTTTCTAAATCAATAGGAAATTGCCTTCGCGATTTCGAAATTCTTTTTTTCCTTTCCCACATCAACACTAGCTCAGAGACTAGTCGCCGCACATGAGGGTGAGCATGAGTTAATGTGTTAAAACAATCCAATCGAAGCTGAGACTCATTGATCTCCTTTTTCCATCTCATGTTCCACAAAAGACACAATTCTCTTTGCCCTTCGTCATGGGAATGAATATTTCATGAAGCATTATAACACTCAAAAGACACAAAGATGCAGGGGCGAAACATAACCACATAAATTGAGATGGAATTGTTAACTCGATGCGACATCGTATGCTGAATCTGACATAATGCTATTACCTTATTGTGAGATCTATCAAGGGCAACAATTTCTCCCTCGTCCCTCATAAGGATAGCAATTGCTGTTGTTTTTCCTCCTGGAGCAGCACACATATCCAGTATTCGCTCTCCTGGCTGGGGATCTATTGAATAGATTGAAAATTGTATATTGCAAATCAGGCTGGAAATAGTGTAGTCGATAAGAAAAATCATTCAAAACCAGGATAACCTAAGGCCTAAAAGCAAAAAAAAGTTCAGTATGTTTTACTTTATAAGAAAGAAAGGCAGGTAATATCTTGTAGGTTAACCATATGTAGACTGGCATGTTGCTTGGATAAAAGATTATTCAGATATTCAAAGAATCAACATTTCAACTGCTTGGTTTCTAGATGTGTGTATTTGTAGACTATTCCAACAGCTTCCAAATTTCAAGGTAGCCCTAGTTTTCTCTCAGTACAAGAAGCTGATCAACTCAGCAGACCAACATGTTCAAATAGAATATGCTGTTCTTTTTTTTCAAGAAAATGCAAGAGAATTTGCGTTTCATTTCATTGAATAGGAAGAGTTTAGAAGTACAACCTCCTGAGAAAAGGAACACACACACACACGACCGTCCTCACCAAGAGACTACAACCAGGTGAGGAGGTGCCCCCAACTTCAGACCGCAACGACAAAGACCTCGCCCAGCCTGGCCTCCAGCCATGAATGGTGAGGCGTTGAGACTCAGAGCAAGTGGCGTTAAATTGCCAGACGCCTCCAAGGACGGACACATCTCCAGGACTGCCCAGGCCAACGTACCTCAGACCCATGTGCCTAGAGAGTCGGCGGGTGGAAGGCATGACCTGGCCAGAACTAGTGTAGCCATCGTCTGGGAAGTGTCGGCACAGACATGCATTGCGCCTTCAAGGTTCGTGCTCTGTGCAGCAGCCCACGCCTGAGCAACGCATCGCCAACATTTCCAGCTGCCGCATCAGGTACCCCATGCAGCCCAAGCAGTGCCTTCAAGAAGGGAACGACGCTAAGACGCTGTCCGGTCCGGCTAGCAGAACCTAAGGTGCCCCCGGTGCTCGAAGAGAAGATCAAGTTTAAAACCTTCAATATGATGTTCTTCTAGTTCACCACTATTCCGCTAACTACTATTTTCTTAGTTCTAACCATTCCTTTTAATTGTTTATTCACTACATGTGTTTAATCCTAACTTGCTAGAATGCAAGCAGGAGCTTCAGTTCAGATACTACGCATTAATGTATTATACATACACAATTTAAGACCACAATAACAGATAACATGACTTAGAACTTGTAGAAGCAAATAGTTGCTAGAATTCCCAAGATGAAATCACATTTCTAGTTATGGAACAACCGAGAAATTTTCTAGAAAAAGAAAATACAAATCATACCAAGGACACGAGCAGCCACAATACTTGGCAAATTTTGAAGAAATATCTCCCCTTCAAGAACATCTAAATGATAAAACAGAAGTGCAGTTAGTTGCCATGAATTTGAGAACGTATGTACTATAATCAATAGTGAAAGCCAAGATCAATGGTATATCATAGTAGACGTCATAAAAGACAAGATAACAATCAAAATTCAAAAGTACGGCACTAATTAAGGCATTTGGCAACCATCCACACCATATCACATTTCTGAGCTTTGCCACATGTCGCCAGAAACTAGCAAGTCAAACTTAAGATAGATATGTGTGACTGTTTGGTTACTAGTCCACAACAACAGACATTATTTACAGTCAAATGACAGATGGAAATATGGAGCTAACTATGGCTCATGAGAACTTCGTACGGGTCATTGGCACTACCCATCGCTGCCAGAGATGATCGCTCAGGCAAAGTTAGCTTTCGGCAGATATGCTTCATTGAGATCATAACCTTTATGACCTTGAACATTTGGACGGAACAGAAAGGAAAATCAATGAGCTGCCATTCCCATGGTGGAAAATAAGGTTTTAAGGTGGCATTCTCTCCACTGACATAGAGTTCAATCATGTTTACAACAAAGCTCTTCTGCTTGATTAATATCTCTTGTGTTTTAGTTTCTGGAGAGTCTCCCTCCCCATTTACATAATCATGAAATATTTTCTTATAAATTTGCACCGAAGGTAACCAAATACTATGGCTAATTGCACTTTTTATTGATGAGGATCAAGAAAGTGACATGACAACGTACATTCATTATCCTAGACAAAAAAATAACCAATAATAGCGATCAGCAAAAACTACACAAACGCTCAGATGCCTTCTCATGCAATGCAGCTCGCCAACTTCAGAAAGATACACTAATCCAACATATAAGTTCCTGAACTTCAGAAGATACACCGATTCAAATGAATGCATATAGGAACTGTTTTGTTGGTGATAGAATTTAGCCTAAATGTGCAGCAGATTACACCATGGCTTCCACTGTTTGGTTCATGGTAGTTATCACACTCCTTTGTGACTGCTTCTAGTCCATGTTCTTTAGAAGTTAGCCACGAGTGTTCCCCAGAAAAATCCGCATATTTTATGCTGTGGTCTGCCACGTCACATAAACTATCACGCGCAGCATTACACGCTGTAAAAGTTCGCTCCCAATCAGACATTTCTTACATTGGTATCAGATATTGGAGGTCCTTTGCTTCTTTGCAGCAAAATATTCAAGACTTGTCGCAAAAATATAAAAAACATACCATTAAAAGATGGGAGTTTGTATGCCCTCTCAGTCATCTCTACAGCAACTCCATGAAGAACACGAAAAATCCCAGTCCTTGACATTGCAGCGATCCCTTGACCAATGTACAAACCCTTTCTCTCTTCATACTGTGCATCTGTAACATTGAGTATTTACAATTTTATGAGCTTGTGTTTCGATCAGGGAAAACAAACTTGTGCTCCAAACTATAACAATACAACTCAACCATCTATTCGAAGGCATAAATGAAAATACATATTGACAGACGGACAGGACAACAATGCGGCACCAAATTGTAGCCTTCACATGCGACACCGCCCCTTATTTCTCATGCAAATGCACGCACGCATGCAACCAAATTTGCACATGTATACAGATTTTTCCTCTCCCTTGCGCAGGTTCCAGTTTATTCAATAAGGCCTCAAAGAGAACTGGAAACTTCCACTACAAAATCTCACCTGACTGCAACCCTTGTAGAACAATTCCTCGTGTTATACCAACAGCCCAACCATTATCCTTAACAGGTTGCTCAATAGCAACTGAGACTGCAACCGTATCACCCTTTTCAACATGTGAACTGCAAGCCAAAACACCAGGGACATACACCTGAAGATAAAGTAAACGAACATGAAAGATCAAAACATACAGAAAAAGGAGTGTGAGCTTTGCAATGACAGTGAACTCACAGGAAGGAAGCATCTAGTAAGTGAGGTATTCCAAACTTCCAAAGGGGGAAAACAGTACAATTTTCAGCACGGAAAGGGGGGATATTTTTTAGATTAGCAAGGGATGAATGAGAGAACTCCAGAGGTTACCCCAAAGACCACAAGAAAATAAATAAATTCAATGGTCGGCTGAGGAAATAAACAATATAAGCATATTACATTTAACTAGAAATGCTAACCTTATTAACCAAACCAGATCCACTAGAAATCCTAATGAAAATGACTTATAGACATATAATTGGGGCACTCACTTCTCTGCAAACAAGATATACAATCTGAATTTTGAACACATTCAGGCCCCCCATTTTTTCTCCTTGGATATAGAAATCAAATTGCACACCCAAGATTAAAACTTTTTTCTAGCTCCTCGCTAATGATCTCCTAAACACGAAGGACATGCTCCTAAGGATAAACTTTTCACTTGACCATAACGGCCTATGTAGCCTCTGCGATGATGGTTTATTAGAAACAAGGGATCATCTTTTCCAGAATTGTAATTTCAGTAGACAATGTTGGCAATCCATCAACATCACTCTTGAAGACAGTTGTGAACTCCCTCAGATGATTGTCACTGCTCGATCCAACTTCAGAAGATCGTTCTTCTTCAAAGTGTTTGCAACAGCGTCCTGGAATATATGGAAGCATAGTAATGTTCTTATTTTTGACAATGCTACACCTACCATTAGAGCTTTGTCCTTTTCTTTTAAAAGAGACCTCTTCTTTTTTATAGAATGGAGGATGATCTGAAATCTCTTCTTTTAGCTTGGCTAGACACTTTGTGTCCTCTTTGGGCTGTGCCCTGGGCTAAGCCCTTTTGTACATTCCCACCTTCCCTCCAATCTTGCACACTTTTTACCTCTTTAATAAAAAATTACTGCCGGGGCCTCCCCTACAGTTTTCAGCTAAAAAAATATTACATTTATAACTAGAAACAAGGAAATAAATCAGCTTGGTTGTAGAAGAGCAATAATAATCATTCCGATCTTGTTTAGGGTAGTTTATTACTCCCTCCATCCCAAGGCTTAAAGCCTATTTTTTTTTTGAAAAGTCAAGCCACGGGAAAGTTTGACCAAACTTTTAGAAAAAACTATCAATAACTATTATATTATAAAAAATATGTTTCATAATGTACGAAAGGGTATGGATTACGTATTATAAATATTAATATTTTTCTCTAAAAACTTAGTCAAACTTGAGGTAGTTTGACTTTTGAAAGAAAATATAGGCCTTAAGCCTTGGGACGGAGGTAGTAGGATATAATAGGTATTCCCTTTACTTACTGAGAAGTATATAAATATGCACCAAAAATATGTGGCAGGTAAATCTGGGGACTGGGAGTGAGAACGCAAATCTTGGACTTAATATAAGACCCAAATGGGATATATCTAGTCTAAAATGTCCTACATCACATCAGGTGATGTGTCTAGGAGTAGATATGGAAAGAATAATCAACAGCTGCCTTTCAGAAGATGAGGGAGGCTCAGGATGCAAGTAGGACTAATTGCAGGCTACCCGCTTCTGCCCGCACCATCCCGCATGTATTATGCGGCTATTCGCAATAGCCCGCCAACGCCCATTAACATGTGTTATCAACAGATCAAGTCAAAGCATGAGGCATGAGCGCGTAAAGATTGTGTTTGATTGTTTGCAGTCCTCAGCAAAATGCAACATAGAAGAATCATTACAGCAGCCAGCGGCCGCTTGATTTGTCCCTCCAGGTGAACCACGTGAAAAAAATGGGCTACGATATGGGCCGAGCAGGACGACCCACAAATCCCGCATATTTTCGGTGTACATCTGAGGACTTGCGTACTATATTAAATGACATATTATGCGCCATCATGGAAGACCCTCTAGCACTTGCACCCTGACTGGTGGAGGGGAGGGAGGGAGGGAGGGAGAGAGAAACCATACCTGGGCTCCTCGAAGAACTGACTCTGCACATTTTCGACTTACAATTATCTCCTTGATAGGTTGACCCGGTTGGCCAGCGCAATGCAGAACATGTGGTCCTGAACCTCGAACAAATAAAACATTTTCAAGGCCAGAATACGGGCACTTATGCACCAGGTAACTCCCTTCATGTGCTTGCTCTCCACCATTCTGTTCATCGATCTCCAGACCATTCATTTCACCACAGAGTTCGTTTTGATTAACCAAATTGAGCAGTTTTTGCATGACAGCATCAGTCGAAGACTTTAGGGTATTCACGCGGATACAAGAGTAACAAGAGGGATGCCTGTTCAAGAAAGGTATACTTAGTCAGCGAAACATCAATACGTTCAGTTATTGGAAAATTTGGCACAATACTGCAGAAGAGCCACTCTAGTTTTCCGTGATTTCCCATGACTCAACATGGTAAAAAAATTAAAAAACAGTAAGTGGAGTGTAATGTGAAAGAAGCCGGGAACACTGAATACTGTCTTCAAGAAAACTCATTATATCATAATATCCTGGAAGCGTCGTTATGATTTAGCAAGATCCACATGCTAAGATTCTACAGTCAGTCAGTGCGCAGGTCAGTCAAGTAAATATGCTAACACATGGTTTTTGTGATAATAGTTGGAAGCAGAGAAAGAACAGTAGGTGGTGTTTCAGCCAAATTGCAGTTACATGATCAAACTCTCAACCTCAAATCATTTTTTTTTTCATCGCTTTTATGGAAAAAGCCACTCTTGGGATCAGAAAACTCGACAATCAATACACTTTACTGGTGAGCTAGAGATAAATTTTCCTTGAGTTATATTTCTCCAGCTTTACTGGTGAGCTAGAGATAAATGCTCATGTTCTTCATCCTTAAACCTACAACAACAACAACAACATCAAAGCCTTTTGTCCCAAGCAAGTTGGGGTAGGCTAGATAGAAACCACCAGAAACATATGGAAACCAGAAAGAGAAAAGGAGAAAAGAGTAAAGAAAGTACGAGTAAACTAAGATTCTGGCACATGGATTGCTGATCTCCATGCACTCCTCTCAAGAGCCAGATCTCTAGGTACATTCCAATCCCTCAAGTCCCTTTTTACCGCCTCCTCACATGTCCATCCTTAAACCTAATCAGATAAAATATCCTAACTTTTACTTATACACAAAATTACTTAACTAACAAATATGCAATAAGACTTTTTTTCATTCAGACATCAGAACAACTACACAGCAAGTCTAAAATCAAAGTGAGTATCTGGGAATCATGAAATAGTGTTTTTTGTTGTCTTTAGTCAAATATATCAAAATTTGGTCTTTCCATAATCATCAGCAACTTGTGTCTGTTGTTCATAACCACACATGAATGAATGCTACAATAGCTTTAGAGTTAAGCTTGTTTCAGATAGGGATTTTTGTCTCTTCAATTAGTATGAATCTACACAAAGTAATATAATGAATGCAAGTGCAAAAATAAACGACTGAACATCATTGAGGTCGTTTGATTTGCTGTGATTGTAAAAAAGAGGTAGTGGTTTAGTGGAAAATCCAAAGCATTCCTATCATTCAGCATAGGTAAAATTAAATTCTTCGAACCAAATCAGTACTTATTCTTTCCAGATCTTGGAAGTTTAAATGAAATCTTGGGCTCTTCCGCACGTGAAGTTCTTCATCAGCCTCGCCACATGGGTTGCAGCATGCCCTGAGGTGTTTGATTTGTGACCAATTGGACGAGACCATGACTAAAACGGCACCTCTTCAGTGACCATGCTCGTGGCATGGTGGATCTTGCTTTCTTAGAAGACGTGCACCCAACATCGCCAGCTTGCTCGACAAGACCAAGGGTGATGCCTGTCTGTAGACGAATGAAGGTGCAGTGGGTTTCGTGGCGTTGCTTCCATCAGTACCGAGCACCTAGGAGTGTGGCGTTGTAAATTCGGGGTATGGCCCTTCCTTGGGTCAAGCCCGCTCGCAGCAAACTGTTCGAGCTTATCCCAGCAAATACTACGGATCTACTCCCACTAGCCTCATTAAAACTCAAAGCAAGAACCCTCAAGGACCCTAAGATTGGCAGGAATTTAACCAAATGAAGAGAGGAGGAGCAGTCTGTGGTAGGCAAAGGCTCACGCGAGGGCTTGAGAGATGCGGGCGAAGTGGTCGCGGCCATACGCCGAGACGAAGTACTCCTCGACCTCCGGCTGCCACCGCAGCCTCGGGCTGAACGTGTACCGGTCCGTAGCAGCAGCAGCAGGTGCCGCCGCCGCCGCGGGGGAGGCGGAAGAAGAGGAATCCATCTAAATGCTTTCCGAAGAATGAACCGTTCAGTATCAAGGTTTTGGCATTCAGAGATGGCAATGGGGCCGAAACCCTCAAACCCGACCCGTAGACCTGGCCGGGTATGGGGGCTGGACCTGTACCCGAGACCCGTCTCACCTATACAAAGAAATTGTATTTCATGCACGCACCAACCACCATCACTCACACCACACCAACACAACACAAACTCATACACGCACCGGCACCAACACAATCACATGACACAACACACACCCGACCAACACGGCGACACACGCACACAAGAACCCATCGCCACCTACCCCTGTTCTAGCGTGTTGTCGGGTATCCGTTGGGGCCCTGAACCCGGCAGGATCACGGGTCTGGTAAAAATTAGACCTGCCAAATTAAATGGGATAGGTATGGAGGCCCAAACCTGGCCCTGAACTCGGTGGGTGCCACCTAGATTGGCATTTGGGGGTTTTGAGGTAAAGCGTTGCTGACCTTCTCACCGCCTAAAAAAAACCTTTTTCGAACAGCTCCGATCGTTTCCCAAACAAGTAGAATTCGGGATAAACTCAAATATACAGAGTAAATTGATCTCAAATATTCGGATCTAGGGTTTATATTATCTCGCAGAGGAATGTCTGAGTATGTATGGTTTACGTCTGAGACCATTACATCAATCAAGCATAGTCTGATGGAGTTGTTGCTTATATAGCCAGACCGCAACACTGTAATTAACTAGTTAACTAGTACATTTAAGTGAAAAATGGCGGTAAACGCCAGGCGCCGTTGGATCTCTTCACATCCATGACGTTTGTTATCTGATGGAGAGGTAACACCCAGTGGACAATGGTAGTGACAATGCCCCTTCGTGAGAGTGAACTTGTCCTCAAAGCGCATCTTGATTCTGGAACCAAGCTTGAACTATGGTATTGTAGAATGCTAGAAAGGAACCGCTTCGTCAAGTTTGCATCCTCCCAAGTTGCATCATCAGGTGAAAGATTCGCCCATTGCACAGGCTACTGCACCACAACGACATTGTTGTGTGGTATTTGTCTGGTCTGCAACACATGAATTGGATTAGCGTTAATGTTACCATTTGAATCCACTAGTGGCAGATAAGGGTTTGGGATTGCCAATGGTCCCAAATGGCGCTTTAGTTGACTAGTGTGAAACACTGGGTAGATATTAGCATGATCAGGTATGTTGGGGGGATGACCCCAGGTAGGGTCAAGATAGCGGAAAGAAGAAAGGAACCTTTCTTACCATAGGTCGAATTATAAGCTAAGTCGACCGAGTCATGCAAGACTCGGCCGAATGAGCCATGGCTTGGCAAGAATCGAGTGATTAACACCTTACTCGGCTGACGTGTGAACTGAGTCGGCCGAATAAGATTGATCAGTTCGTATGCAGGTGAAGGTCGAGACGAGGCCGAGTAACAGGAAACTTGCAAGAGAAGGAGAAGGATCCCAGAATCAAACCCTAGCTACTGGCTAGGAGGAATCTACACAGGGCCAAGCACTAAGGACAAAGAGCAGAGCCGCAGAAGGGCAGACAAGCATCACGGAGGTGACAGTGGGGAAGCCCGAGGCTCACATGTGGGGGTCTCTGGGTCTTTGCCGCCGATAGAAGGGGGACACGGAAAGGAGTCCGCTGAGTTACCACTTTGGGATAAGCATATTCCAAGAATATGCTTGCCACGTCAGCCCTAGGAGGAACTAAGGGACCCCTTTATAAGGAGGGGCATGGGATCCTAGAGAGGGGATCGATTCATTGCACACAAAAGGGCTCGTGTAGTAGTCTTCTTCCTCCTCTCTCTAATATAGCTCAAGGAGCACTTGTAACTCGATTGGGGAGAAATAAAGATCTAAGTTCTAGTCTGTTGTGTGTAGAAATCGCTACATCTTTCCTCCCTAGATCTGAAGGCAATATGTCCTGAGAGGCAATAATAAAGTGTTTATTATGTGTATTCCAAGTATATGATAGATGTTTCTTTTGCATGCTATAATTGTATTAATACGGAAACGTTAATACATGTGTGTTTAATAAACAAACAGAAAGTTCCTAGTTATGCCTCTCTCATAAACTAGTTCGTCGATTAACAAGATGATCACAGTTTCCTGATCATAGACATTGGATGTTGTTAATAACGAGATCACAACATTAGTTTAATGATGTGATAAACATTCATCCGAAGTATAGCATTATGATCAAAGTCATTGAGTTTATATTGCTATAAACAACTTACGAGTGATCCTAATCCTTAGACCATGAGATCATGCCAATCACTAACACCGGAAGAGTTTCTTGTTGACATCAAACGTCACACCGTAACTGGGTGATTATAAAGATGGACTCAAAGCTACTAAAGTGTTATGTAGAGACTCATGGATCAAGAGTGGAATTTGTTCATCCCGATGATGGATAGATATAATCAGGGCCCTCTCGGTGATATCACATTGGTTAGCTTGCAAGCAAGTGATTTGATCACTAGAATATTATATCACGAAAACGAGAAAAGAGTACATGTCAGTAACGAGATCAAACTAGGTATGGAGATACCGATGATCGAATCTCGGACATGTAATATATCGTGAAACAAAGGGATTAAGATACGAGCGTAAAAGGTTCTGACGATCACACGAAAGTCATCGTTGAATGTGTGGGAGTCAGTATGGATCTCCAGGTCCCGCTACTGATTATTGATCAGAGAAGGGTCTCGATCATGTCCGCATTATTCGCGAACCGTAGGGTGACACACTTAAGGGACACTGACATCCAATTGGATCAAATGTTTCATGCCGGAAAGAATAACAAGCGCAGGAATTTATTTCACTAGATACCGAAACAGGTTTTCAGGTGAAATTGCAGAAAGTGTTTTTGCATGTGAAATAGAATTCTAGCAAGGGGTTATATGTGAATGTTTGTCATTAAAGTAATTGACAAAAATTTGAATAAATAAAAAGAGTTTTATTTAATAAGAGTTTGCATTAAATTTGGTGGAAATTTAATTGCAAGTTTGAGTGGGATTTTGAGTGGAGGGATTTGAAGAGGATTTTGTGAGTGGAGTGTCCACCCACATGAATGAGGGGAGGGCAAGGGGGCAGCCCCCATGCGCCGACCACCCCCTTGGGGTCCCCCCCTCTCCTGTAAAAGGCACCCCTCTCCCTCTCTCTCTCACTCACACCTCCTCATGAAGGATCTCTCTCCCCCTCTAGAATTTATCCCCCATGGTCTCGGACTAGCGAGATACATGTTCCCGGTGGCTATTCGATAAGAAAGGGTTGTGCTTCCGCTGCATCGCTGGAGCGAGGAGGCGGAGGTTGCTCGGTGTCTTGGACTCCTCCGAGTGCACTCGGTGGACGGAGTCCTCGCCATCTGCCCACCTGTTGCCGATGTCCATGAGGTGGTCGAGTGTCTTGGGCTTGATGCGCCCAAGTTCTTCCTTGAAGTCCTGGCGTTTGACGCCATCCTTGAAGGCGTCGGTCGCTCTCTCCTCAGAGATGTGCGCCGTGGAGTTCTTGGTGTTGGACCAGCGTAATTGTTGGAGATATGCCCTAGAGGCAATAATAAAAGTAGTTATTATTATATCTTTGTGTTTATGATAAATGTTTACATTCATGCTATAATAGTATTAACAAGGAAACATTAATACTTGTGTGATTTGTAAACTTAATTTGAAGTCCCTAGTAAAGCCTCTATATAATACTAGCTTGTTGGTTAATAGATGATTGTGGTTTCCCTATCATGAACATTGAGATGTTATTAACAACAAGATCATATCGTTAGGAGAATGATATGATGGACATACTCCTATAGATAAGCGTAGCATAAAGATCAAGTCATTTTAATAGTTCAATTGCTATATGCTTTCTGATACATAGTAATCTAATTCCTTCGACCATGAGATCATGCATATCACCTTTACCGGATGGATGCTTTGATGACATCAAACACCACACCGTAACTGGGTGGCTATAAAGGTGGCATTGAGTGTTCGGAAAGTATTGGTTGAAACACATGGATCAAGAGTGGGATTTGTCCATCCATATGACGGATAGATATACTCTGGGCCCTCTCGGTGAAATGTCATCCAATTAGCTTGCAAGCATGTGACTGGATCACAAGGGATCACATATCACGGGAATGAGAAAAGAGTACTTATCGGTAACGAGGTTGAACTAGGTATGCAGAGATACCGACGATCATAACCTCGGATAAGTAAACTATCGTGAGACAAAGGGAAATTGATATCGTATGTAAGTGGTTCATTCGATCGCAAAGTAATCGTAGAAATATGTGGGAGCCATATGAATTTCCAGATTCCTCTATTGGTTATTGTTCGGAGAAGTGTCTCGATCATGTCCGCATAATTCACGAACCGTAGGGAGACACACTTAAGGATTCGATGTTGTTTTGAGTAGTTATGGAATGATGAGAAAGAGACCGAATGTTGTTCGGAGTCCCGGATGGGATCCGGGATATCACGAGGAGATCCGGAATGGTCCGGAGAATAAGATTCATATGAGGAAAGTCCTGTTTCGGAGTTGGGGAATGGTTCCAGTGTTTTCATCGGGAATGTTCTAGAATGTTCCGGAATGTCCCGCACTCCGGAGGGGAAGGGTACATGAATGTGTTGTATCAAGTTGGTATGATTGCATCATGTACTAAGTGTCATCGTTGTTCCAAATAAAGGATTAATTCAAATCCTAGTTTGAAAAGTCAAATAGCTAAATTGAAAAGTCAAACGGCTAAATTTGGAAAGAGGAAAAGAGGAGGAAGGGGGAAACCGAGTTGGGGAGGAGTTCCCTCCTCCAACCGGCGGCCCACCTCCAAGCCGAGTTGGGGAGGGACTCCTTTCCCTCCCCTTGGCGCGGCCGGCCCCTCCACCTATATAAGGAGGGGCAGGGCTCCCTCCTAGAGATACACAACACCCTCTCCTCCAAACCCTAGTACCAAGCCGCCGCCGCCTCCAAGCCACCGCCGGCCCTAGGGCACTCGCCGCCGCCGCCTAGGTGAAACCCTAGCTGCCGGCACTAGCCCCTCCTTGGCGTGTCTAAACCCTAGAACACCGAGGGACTCTCTCATACTCCACCATACTCGCTCCGGCTTAAGGCGAAGCCCTGCGAGATCTCCCCTCTACTTCCGGTACCACGCCGTTGTGCTGCCGGAATCGCGAGGAGAGTGCTACAACCTCCGCTGCCTGCTGGAACAAGGGAGAGGAAGGTCTTCGTCGAGTACCGAACGTGTGACCGACTGCGGGAGCGCTGCCGGAGCGCAGCGCCGGAAGGATCGTCTACGCGATCTTGAGATCGGGAAGAGTACGACTACATCACCCACGAGAATCCGCTCTCGTTAAACACTTGGAATCTTCGAGGGTGAGTTATTCCATCGACTCGTTGCTACAATCTAGTAGATGGATCTTGGCTTGTTTGTTTGTATGCGGTAGAAAATTTTTGTTTTCCATGCTACGAAACCCTACAGTGGTATCAGAGCCGTGTCTATATGTAGATCTGTTGCACGAGTAGAACACAATGGTCATTGTGGGCGTTGATGCTTTTATTGTCGATTGCTTCTTGTGTACTTTGCATCTTGCGGGATGTTGGGATGAAGCGGCCCGGGCTAACCTTACATGACATCGTTCATGAGACTTGCTCCACGCTTGACATGCAACTTGTATTGCATAAGTGGCTTTGCGGGTGCCTGTTTCTCCTAGCATAGTTAAGATCCAATTTACAACGGGTGATTAACAATACTAGTATCAATGTTGTGGTTCATGTTCGTAAGTTAGAACGACACTTATTGAAAGCCCCAAACCACGTAAAACATGCAAAGAAAGTAGAGGCGTCTAACTTTGTTTTGCAGGGGTGTGCTGTGATGTGATATGGCCATGATTGTGATTATATTTGATGTATGCAATGTTCCTTATTGTAAGTTGGCAACCAGCAGGAGCCATATGGTTGTCTTTAATTTATGTTAAGACCCGCGTGTCTATTCAAAGTAGTTGTAATAGTTGAAGCCGGTGGACGACAACCATGAAGAAGCGTCATTGACCTTGATGCAATGCCGGTGATGATGGATATCATGTTCGTGCTAGAAGATGGAGATCGGAAGCACAAAGAAGAAAGGCCATATCATATCACATATTATGAATTGCATGTGATGTTAATCCTTTATGCATCTTGTATTGCTTAGTAGACGACGGTAGCATTATAAGATGATCCCTCATGCACATGAATTTCAAGTCATAAAGTGTTCACCCTTAGTTAGCACCGTTGCTAAAGCTTGTTGTTTCGAAGCACCACGTGATGATCGGGTGTGTTAGATTCCGCAAGTGTATACAACGTGAGCAAGCCAGATTTGCTCGTGCGGAAACTAAGGTTTGATCTTGACGAGCCTAGCATGTACAGACATGGTCTTGGAACACGGATCACCGAAAGGTAAAGCATGAATCATATAGTAGATATGATGAACATGTTGATTGTTCGCCATTGAAACTATATCAACTCTCGTGATGATCGGTGTTGATGTGGTGGATTTGGTTCGTGTGATCACTAAAACAATGTGAGGGATATTGTTTTGAGTGGGAGTTCACCTATATTAATTCTAATATTAATTTGAACTCAATTTGTCATAAACTTAGTCTAAACTATTGCAAATATGTTGTAGATCAATGGCAGCCCCTACCATCAATTTTAATGCGTTCCTAGAGAAAGAGAAGTTGAAAAACAATGGAAGCAACTTCGCGGATTGGTTCCACAATTTGAGGATTCTCCTCACAGCTGGTAATTTGACCTATGTGCTGGATGCACCACTGGGTGACCCACCTGCAGCTACTGCTACCGATGAAGTAAAGAATGTTTACCTCACTCGGAAGACTCAGTACTCCACAGTTCAATGTGTTATCTTGTATGGTTTAGAATCGGAGCTTCAGAAAAGGTTTGAGAATTCAGACCCATATGATATTGTCGAGGATCTCAAATTGATCTTTGAGACTCATGCGGCAATTGAAAGCTATGAGGCTTCTGAAAAATTCTTTACCTGCAAGATGGAAGAGGGTAGCTCCGTCAGCGAGCATGTGCTTAAGATGTCTGGGCACGCAAACAAACTTCAAAGCTTGGGTATTGTGATTCCTAATGCTTTGGGGATTTACCGTGTCCTCCAATCACTACCACCAAGTTACAAGAACTTTGTGATGAACTACAACATGCAAAACATGAACAAGACGTTGCCAGAACTCTTTGCCATGTTAAAATCTGCAGAAGTGGAGATCAAGAAAGAGCACCAAGTGTTGTTGGTCAATAAGACCACCAAATTCAAGAAAGTCAAGTCTAAGCAGAAGGGACACTTCAAGAAGGGTGGTAAGAAAGTTACCACGCCGACGAAGAAGACCAAGGCTGGACCTAAGTCTGATACTGAGTGCTTTTACTGCAAGGGAGAAGGTCACTGGAAGCGGAATTTCCCAAAGTACTTGGCGGATTTGAAGAACGGCAACATCAAGAAGAAAGGTATATCTGATATACATGTTATTGATGTGTATCTCACTAGTACTCGTAGTAGTGCCTGGGTATTTGTGATGGGTTTCGCAGCATAGTAAATCAAAATTTTCTACGGAAGCGAACAGAGGGAAAGCCAAGATCTAATCTAGGAGATGCAAACAACGAGAGAGATTGGATTAGATCTTCATACCCTTGAAGATTCGCACAGCGGAACGTTCGTCGGAACGTGGGTGATGTAGTCGTACTCGCTTCTCCTCCTCGCGATCCGATCCGATCTAGCACCACAAGTGGCGGTGCCTCCGTGAGATGCACACGTGCGGCACCTCGACGTATCCTCCTTCCTCGGACCAGCAAGTATGGTGGAGAGATGGATTGGATCTACAGCACGACGGCGTGGTGTATATGGTGGAGAATTTCTGCCGCAGGGCTTCGCCTACAAACAGTCGGGAGGGAGAGAGGAAGGGCAGCAGGGCAACTGGGTTTGGAGGAAGGTGTAAGGGTGTATGAGAGGGGGCACACCAGCCCTCTATATATAGAGGGGGGTGCGGCCAGCCCTAGCCTCTCCTCCAAGCCTATCTCTAGTTTAAACAATTTAAACTCTCCCTTATCTAGAAATCCTATCTTATCTTATCTCTAGTTTAAACGATTTAAACTCTCTAGGATCGGCTGGGCCCTATGGGGCCTTGTGCCCCTGTCCCAATGCGTCCAGGACACTCCCTCATAGGCCCATGCCCCCTCCCGGAAGGTGGGACCACGTTGGCCCCCTTCCGGAAGGTTCTAGAAGCTTCCGGTACAATACCGATTAACCCGGAACAATTCCGAACTCCAAAAACTGCACTGCCTTATATGAATCTTATTCTCCGGACCATTCCGAAACCTCTCGTGATGTCCCGGATCCCATCCGAGACTCCGAACAAAAATTCATAAACCAATTATCCAATCTATCCTAGCGTCGAGACACGTTAAGTGTGTGACCCTGCGGGTTCGAGAATATGCAGACATGATCTTCTATCAATAATCAACAGCGGGGTCTGGGCACCCATATTGACTCCCACACATTCATCGATGATCATATCGGATGAACCACGATGCCAGGATTCAATCAATCCCATATATATATTCCCTTCGTCTCGCGATATTTTACTTGCCTGAGATTCGATCGTCGGTATCGTCATACCTAGTTCAATCTCGTTCACAGCAAGTACTTTACTCGTTCCGTAATCCGATATCACTTTGTGATTAACTCCTTAACCACATGCTTGCAAGCGGTGTTGATATCGATTACCAAGTGGGCCCGAAGTATATCTCTCCGACTTGGGAGGGACAAATCCCATCTCGATACATACAACCCAACAGATACTTTCCGATCACCTGAGAGACACCTTTATGATCACCCTCTCATAGGATGACGTTTGATGACCTCAAAGCTTTATTCCGATACCAGGGAGTTGTATTATCTCATGGTCTAAGGAATACAATATTTGACATAGGAAAAGCTTCGCAAAGATGAACACAAAGACACGATCTAATTGCTTCGCTTAGTTTGGGTCTGTCCACCATATCATTCTCCTAATGATATGATCTCATTATCAATTGACAACTCATGTCTATGGTTAGGAAGCCTTAACCATCATTGATCAATGAGCTAGTCCATAGAGGCGTACTAGGGACACGGTGTTGTTCACAAACCACACAAGTATTAATGTTTCCGCTTAATACAATTCTAGCATGGAATATAAACTTTATCATGAACAAGAATTATAATAATAACATCTTTATTATTGCCTCTAGGGCATAATTCCAACAATTTGATACTGGTTCGGTTGCTCATATTTGTAACTCGAAACAGGTGCTGCAGAATAAACGGAAGCTAGCGAAGAACAAGGTGACGATGCGCGTTGGAAACGGATCAAAGGTTGATGTGATCGCGGTCGGCACGCTACCCCTTCATCTACCATCGGGATTAGTTTTATACTTAAATAATTGTTATTTGGTGCCTGCGTTAAGCATGAACATTATATCGGGATCTTGTTTATTGCGAGACGGCTACTTGTTTAAATCCGAGAATAATGGTTATTCGATTTATATGAGTAATATGTTTTATGCATATGCACCTTTGATAGATGGTCTATTCTTATTGAATCTCGATAGTGGAAATACACATATTAATAACATTGAGGCTAAACGTTTGAAATCGAGCGATAACTCGACCTATATGTGGCACTGTCGTCTTGGTCACATTGGAGTGAAGCGTATGAAGAAACTCCATTCCGATGGACTTCTTGAGTCACTTGATTTCGAATCACTTGATAGATGCGAAGCATGTCTGATGGGTAAAATGACTAAGACTCCATTTTCTAGTATGATGGAGCGAGCTACGGACTTATTAGAAATCATACATACCGATGTGTGTGGTCCAATGAGTGTAGCATCGCGCGGTGGTTATCGTTATGTTCTTACCTTCACGGATGACTTGAGTAGATATGGGTATATCTATTTCATGAAACATAAATCCGAAACTTTCAAGAAGTTTAAGGAATTTCAAAGTGAGGTAGAGAATCAACGTAACAAGAAGATTAAATTTCTACGTTCTGATCGTGGAGGTGAATATCTAAGTTATGAGTTTGGCGAGCATTTAAAGAAATGCGGAATACTTTCGCAGTTGACACCGCCGGGAACACCACAGCGTAATGGTGTGTCCGAACGTCGTAATCGAACTCTCTTAGATATGGTTCGTTCTATGATGTCACTTACAGATTTACCGCTATCATTTTGGGGTTATGCATTAGAAACAGCCGCATTCACTTTAAATAGGGCACCGTCTAAATCCGTTGAAACGACACCGTATGAATTATGGTTTGGGAAGAAACCTAGATTGCCGTTCCTTAAAGTTTGGGGGTGCGAAGCCTATGTAAAGAAGTTACAGACGGATAAGCTTGAACCCAAAGCGGAAAAATGCGTCTTCATAGGATACCCGAAGGAAACTATTGGGTATACCTTCTATCATAGATCCGAAGGCAAAATCTTTGTTGCCAAGAATGGATCCTTTCTAGAGAAGGAATTTCTCTCGAAAGAAGTGACTGGAAGGAAAGTAGAACTCGATGAGGTTGTCGAACCTTCTCTCGAAATTGCGAGTAGCGCAGCACCGGAAGAAGTTCCTGTGGTGCCTGCACCAATAAGAGAGGAAGCTAATGATGATGATCATGAAACTTCGGTTGAAGTTGCTACAGAGCCTCGCAGGTCAACAAGAACTCGTACCACTCCAGATTGGTATGATCCTGTTATGAGTGTCATGTTGGTGGACAACACCGATGACCCTGAGACATATGAGGAAGCAATGATGAGCCCATATTCCAATAAATGGCAAGAAGCCATGAAATCCGAGATTGGATCCATGTACGAAAACCAAGTATGGACTTTGGTGGACTTACCGGATGGCCGGAAGGCTGTCGAGAACAAATGGATCTTCAAGAAGAAAACAAATGCTGATGGTAATGTTACTGTCTATAAAGCTCGACTTGTCGCAAAAGGGTTTCGACAAATTCAAGGAGTTGACTACGATGAGACTTTCTCACCAGTAGCGAAGCTAAAGTCTGTGAGGATTATGTTAGCAATCGCTGCATATTACGATTATGAGATATGGCAGATGGATGTCAAAACAACATTCCTCAATGGAGACATTGATGAAGAGTTGTATATGATGCAACCCAAAGGTTTTGTCGATCCTAAAGATGCTAACAAGGTATGCAAACTTCAACGGTCCATTTATGGATTGCAGCAAGCATCCCGAAGTTGGAATCAACGTTTTGATAAGGTGATCAAAAGTTTTGGTTTTATACAAACTTATGGATAAGCTTGTATTTACAAGAAAGTGAGTGGGATCTTTGTAGCATTCTTAATACTATATGTGGATGACATATTATTGATTGGGAATGATGTAGACCTTCTTAATAGTGTCAAGGAATATTTGAATAATAGTTTTTCAATGAAGGATCTTGGCGAAGCAGCTTACATATTAGGCATAAAGATTTATAGAGATAGATCGAAACGCCAAATATCATTGTCACAGAGTACATATTTGGACAAAGTTCTAAAGAGGTTTGGAATGGAAGATAGCAAGAAAGGGTTCTTGCCCATGTTGCCCAATACGACCTTGAGTAAAACTCAAAGTCCGACATCGGCAGAAGATAGAGAAAGGATGAGTAAGACTCCCTATGCCTCAGCCATAGGATCTCTAATGTATGCCATGCTATGTACTAGACCTGACATTGCATATGTTGTTAGTTTAACTAGCAGATATCAAAGTGATCCAGGAGTGGATCATTGGACAGCGGTCAAAAACATCCTTAAGTACTTGAGATAAACTAAGGATATGGTTCTTTCTTATGGAGGTGATGAACAACTCGTTGTTAATGGTTACACCGATGCTAGTTGGAACACCGATCCGGATGATTCTAAATCACAATCTAGATACGTATTTATTTTGAATGGTGCAGCAGTTAGCTGGAGGAGTGCAAAGCAAAGCGTTGTGGCGAGATCTTCAACTGAATCGGAATACATGACTGCTTCGGAGGCTTCACAAGAAGCGATATGGATGAAAGAGTTCATTACAGAGCTGGGTGTGGTTCCTAGTGCGCTGGACCCAATGTCTATCTACTGTGATAACATGGGCGCCATAGCCAATGCGCAAGAACCAAGGTCACACAAGAAGCTGAAGCATATCAAGCTACGTTTTCACGCTATTCGAGAACATATCCAAGATGGGGATATAAAGATTTGCAAAGTACACACAGATCTGAATGTGGCGGATTGACTAAACCTCTCCCGAGGGCAAAACATGACCAGCACCAAACTGCCATGGGTGTTCGGTATATTACCATGTAATCTAGATTAGATGACTCTATTGCAAGTGGGAGACTGTTGGAGATATGCCCTAGAGGCAATAATAAAAGTAGTTATTATTATATCTTTGTGTTTATGATAAATGTTTACATTCATGCTATAATAGTATTAACAAGGAAACATTAATACTTGTGTGATTTGTAAACTTAATTTGAAGTCCCTAGTAAAGCCTCTATATAATACTAGCTTGTTGGTTAATAGATGATTGTGGTTTCCCTATCATGAACATTGAGATGTTATTAACAACAAGATCATATCGTTAGGAGAATGATATGATGGACATACTCCTATAGATAAGCGTAGCATAAAGATCAAGTCATTTTAATAGTTCAATTGTTATATGCTTTCTGATACATAGTAATCTAATTCCTTCGACCATGAGATCATGCATATCACCTTTACCGGATGGATGCTTTGATGACATCAAACACCACACCGTAACTGGGTGGCTATAAAGGTGGCATTGAGTGTTCGGAAAGTATTGGTTGAAACACATGGATCAAGAGTGGGATTTGTCCATCCATATGACGGATAGATATACTCTGGGCCCTCTCGGTGAAATGTCATCCAATTAGCTTGTAAGCATGTGACTGGCTCACAAGGGATCACATATCACGGGAATGAGAAAAGAGTACTTATCGGTAACGAGGTTGAACTAGGTATGCAGAGATACCGACGATCATAACCTCGGATAAGTAAACTATCGTGAGACAAAGGGAAATTGATATCGTATGTAAGTGGTTCATTCGATCGCAAAGTAATCGTAGAAATATGTGGGAGCCATATGAATTTCCAGATTCCTCTATTGGTTATTGTTCGGAGAAGTGTCTCGATCATGTCCGCATAATTCACGAACCGTAGGGAGACACACTTAAGGATTCGACGTTGTTTTGAGTAGTTATGAAATGATGAGAAAGAGACCGAATGTTGTTCGGAGTCCCGGATGGGATCCGGGATATCAAGAGGAGATCCGGAATGGTCCAGAGAATAAGATTCATATGAGGAAAGTCCTGTTTCGGAGTTGGGGAATGGTTCGGGTGTTTTCATCGGGAATGTTCTAGAATGTTCCGGAATGTCCGGCACTCCGGAGGGGAAGGGTACATGAATGTGTTGTATCAAGTTGGTATGATTGCATCATGTACTAAGTGTCATCGCTGTTCCAAATAAAGGATTAATTCAAATCCTAGTTTGAAAAGTCAAATAGCTAAATTGAAAAGTCAAACGGCTAAATTTGGAAAGAGGAAAAGAGGAGGAAGGGGGAAACCGAGTTGGGGAGGAGTTCCCTCCTCCAACCGGCGGCCCACCTCCAAGCCGAGTTGGGGAGGGACTCCTCTCCCTCCCCTTGGCGCGGCCGGCCCCTCCACCTATATAAGGAGGGGCATGGCTCCCTCCTAGAGATACACAACACCCTCTCCTCCAAACCCTAGTACCAAGCCGCCGCCGGCCCTAGGGCACTCGCCGCCGCCGCCTAGGTGAAACCCTAGCCGCTGGCACTAGCCCCTCCTCGGCGTGTCTAAACCCTAGAACACCGGGGGACTCTCTCATACTCCACCATACTCGCTCCGGCTTAAGGCGAAGCCCTGCGAGATCTCCCCTCTACTTCCGGTACCATGCCGTTGTGCTGCCGGAATCGCGAGGAGAGTGCTACAACCTCCGCTGCCTGCTGGAACAAGGGAGAGGAAGGTCTTTGTCAAGTACCGAACGTGTGACCGACTGCGGGAGCGCTGCCGGAACGCAGCACCGGAAGGATCGTCTTCGCGATCTTGAGATCGGGAAGAGTACGAGTACATCACCCACGAGAATTCGCTCTCGTTAAACACTTGGAATCTTCGAGGGTGAGTTATTCCATCGACTCGTTGCTACAATCTAGTATATGGATCTTGGCTTGTTTGTTTGTATGCGGTAGAAAAATTTTGTTTTCCATGCTACGAAACCCTACAGTAATATGCACGAGCGAATGGATTCGCCCGTTCGTTGGATGCAGGCCCGCATCTCCTCGATCGAGGCTGGCCTCTTGCTGGTGCCTTTGAAGTTTTAGATGAAACTGTACGCCAGTTCCTCCCAGCTTCGGATGGATCCCGAGGATAGGCTACTGAGCCGGATTCGGGCTGCGCTTGTCAGCTGCAGCTGAAGGCATTGCAGGGCGGTGTCTTTGTTTCCGCCGTGTAGTTTGACGGACGACAGGTGGTCGATGAGCCATGCCTTGGGGTCCTGTGTGTCGTCGAACTTTGGAGTGTCCGAAGGAAGCTTGAAGTTCCACGGCATCCGTGTCCGTCGGACGGATCTGCTAAAGCATCGGGCTCCGCAGTGTTCTCCTTCGTCATCATCCTCCTCGGATTCAGACGAGCATACGCGCTTGGCGCGCGCTTTGTCGATCTTGCGCTGGGTGAGCTCGCTTCGAGCGTCGTAATCGCGGCTGCGATGGCGCGAGCTCTTGTGCCTTCGAGGTAGATCGTGCTCTTCCTCATCGGATGAAGGTGTGGGGCTGCGGTTGAACCTGACCGCAGCCTTTTTATTTGGCTCCGCAGGAGCTTCTACGTGGAGCGCAGCTCCGATTAGTCCGAGTCTGGTAAGTGCGGACTTGTGCATGGCCCTTTTCGGGTCCCCCACCGGTGGTGGATGGGACGTGAGGTATGTGGTGGCTTCCATGATCGCAGCTTGTGGTGTCTTCGGGATGACGTTGCCGTCGGCATCCATCTCCATGAAGGACGTGTTGAGGGTCCGAGTCATCTCGCGACGTGCCTTGGGGTCCATGTTCTCCATGCGAGAATGGTGCTTGTTGCCATGGTTGCCGTGCGAGCTGGAGCCGCCCATGACGGAGAGCGCAGCTCGCCGCGCACTGGACTCCGAGGCCGCTTGCTTGCGCTTGTCAAGCACTTCTTGCATCTTCACCTGCTTCTTGTGCTCTTTGACTAGGAGCAGGTGGTATGCCATCATTAGGTCCCGTGAGGCACCCACAGGCAGGATTTTCTTGTCTGTCACGGCTTCGCGTGCTTGAGCCCATCCTTCCTCGCTGAGGTGGATGATCCGATTGGGATCAGTGTCCTTCTCGTTGGTCGGGGGGACTGGTTTCTCATGTTCTCGCCGTTTCTACCCTGCGGGTTGGGTGGCGGGTTATGCTCCTGATCCACATCGCTCTGGATGACTCCGGCACATTGGTAGCGCTCGTAGATTGGATTGCTGATGTCGTAGCTTTTGGATCTGGAACCGTAGGTCCCTTCCTCCGATGGTGGATCGCACAGATCTGAGTTGCAGCTGCTGCTGTCATAGGACTCATCTGTTGATGGCGATGTGTGTAGCACGGGGTGTGGAGCCCACGAAGCGGGCCTGATCGATGGCAGGGGCACCCGCTCTGGGAGACAGAGAGTGCCGGTCTGTCCCACCTGGAAGCAGAAGCTCCCGAACAGGATCTCGAGTCTGTCGCCAACGGGCTCGAAGTCCTTCAGGGTGGCTGGCGAGTGGGCGGTGAAGTCGAAAGCGCCGAAGAGGAGATGACTCTCCGTCGCCGCGGAGTTGTAGATCGCTTTGGTTGGGACCGTCACGATCGCACAATCAGCATCCCCATTCCCCACGGACGGCGCCAATTGACGAGGTTTAATCTCGTCAATGCCCATTGTTATGAGCTTGGGTTTTGGAGAAGATGGGGATGCTAGAGATCGCAGAACAGTTAGAAAACAAGCAACACGGGGACACGAGGTTTACCCAGGTTCAGGCCCCCGGAGGGAAAACCCTACTCCTGCTTGTCTGCTCTTGATTATGGCGGAACCGAAAAGTACAAGGGTGCGTAGATGCAATCTGGCGTGGAGGTGTGTATACGATGGTATGCGAAGTGCCCTCCTCGTCGTGCCCTCCTAGCCTTTATATAGAGATAGGCAGGTCCCAGGCACAGATCGAGTCGGTTACAGGTTTTAGGGTTTGCCCCTTTGAATATTCTATCTACTCTAGTCTTGTTCTCCAAGGATCCGAAGGTGTCATGGGCCCTGGCCACCCGAAAGTCTTCATGGGCTGGTGCATGTTCTCGTGGGCCTTCCTTGGGATGGACTAGGTACGCTAAGATCATGTACCCGTAGGGTATAACCATGTCAACGTGTGTGCGAGCACGGATGCGCTGCTGCTTTGCGGCGCTAGGACTTCCTCTCGATCTTGAGATCGGCAAGAGATCGTTTACATCAACCACGAGTTCAACTCGTTAAGCTTTGTCGGTCTTCAAGGGTATGTTCTCTACGGATATACATCCGTCCATTGTTTGTATCTAGTAGATAGATCTTGGTACATAGTTCCCATCGTAGGAAATTTTTTGTTTTCTATGTTGCGAACCCTTCAGTGGTATCAGAGCCAGGTCTATGCGTATATGCTTTACACGGGTAGTACACATATGAGTATGTGGGCGATGATGATCATGTTGTTGATTCTTATTTGTAATTTTGGATATTGGTGGCATAGTAGGATGAAGCGGCCCGGACAAACTTTACATGTCCTCGCACATGAGACCTGTTCCACGCTTGACATGCAACTAGTTTGCATAAGTGGCTAGCGGGTGTCTGTCTCTCCTACTATAGTCAATATCTATTTTGCAATGAGTTGTCAACAATTTGGTTATCCTCGTTGTGGTTCATGTTCGTAGGTAAGAACGGTTCTATCTTCGAAAGCCCCAAGCCACGTAAAACTTGCAATGGATAAATTAGAGGCGTCTAGTTTAGATTGTTGTTGGGCTAGTGTTATGATATGGTGTTGTTGTAAGTAGAAGTATGAGATGGTACTCTTACAACACACATAACATGTAAGTTCCATAGACCTTGGCCTTACACACAAAGGTATGATAGTGATCATATCACGGTGCACATGATAGAGATCATATGCGGGAACCATATCATTTCACTAATAAACATGTGATGTTTGATAGCATCTTATATTGCTTGTTTAGCGCTTTATTAGCATAATAAGATGATCCCTCATTTAAAATATCAAGATAAGAATGTGTTCTTCCTTTAGTATGCACCGATTATGTTTTCGTCGCTCCAAGACATCACGTGATGATCGGGTGTTCTTGGATCCACGACCATATTTCGGGTGTAAGACAGTTACACACGCGAATACTAAGGGTCTAACTTGGCGAGCCTAGCATGTATAGACATGGCCTCGGAACACGGACCGAAAGGTTAAGCATGAGTCATATAGTAGATATGATGCCCATTTGATGCTCGCCTTTGAAGCTACACCGACTCACGTGATGATCGGACTTGGTGTAGTGGATTTGGTTCATGTAATCACCAAAAAGGCACGAGGGATGTCGTTTTTGAGTGGGAGTTCATTCGTAATATGGATTAGTTGAACTCAATCTATCATAAACTTAGTCTAAACTTTACAAATTCTGTTGTAGATGGCACCACCTGCTTTTAATTTCAATGTGTTCATGGATAAAGAGAAACTTGCAACGAATGGTAGCAACTTTACCGAATGGGCCATGAATTTGAGGATTATCCTCTCTGTTGCACAAAAGCAATATGTGCTAGAAGCGCCGCTAGGCCCCCCCACCTTTTGAGGATGCCCCTGACGAGGAGAAGAATGTCTATCAGACTCGTCAGGAGGACCACAACTTAGTTCATTGCGGCATATTGTATGGGCTAGAGCCGGAACTTCGAAAGCGTTTCGAAAACGGCAATGCATTTGATACAATGGGTGAGTTGAAAATGATTTTTGACACACATGCTGCTGTAGAGAGCTACAATGCTTCAGAAAAGTTCTTTAGCTGCGTGATGGAAGAGCACAACTTCGTTAGTGAGCATGTACTCAAGATGTCGGGTTACGCCGATAAGATTGTGACCTTGGGAATATCGATTCCCATTGACTTAGGCATCCATCGTGTTCTGCAGTCTCTGCCACCTAGCTATAAGAGCTTCGTGATGAACTATAATATGCAAGGCATGAAGAAGTCCCTCCCCGAGCTTCTGTCAATGCTTACAACTGCAGAAGTGGAGATCAAAAAGGAACATCAAGTGTTGATGATCAATAAGAACACTGGTTTCAAGAAAGACAAGAAGGGAAAATGGAAGGGAAGTAAGGGCGGCAAGCCGGTTGTCGTGCCTGAAAAGAAACCCCGAGTTGTACCTAAGTCTGATACCGAGTGCTACTATTGTAAGGGGACTGGCCACTAGAAGTGCAACTGCCCCAAGTATTTGGCAGACAAGAAGGCCGGCAAGGCAAATAAAGGTATATATGATATACATGTTATTGATGTGTACTTGACTAGTGCTCGTAGTAGCACCTGGGTATTTGATATCGGTTCAGTTGCTAATATTTGTAACTCGAATCAGGGGTTACGGAACAAGCGACCGCTAGCAAAGGGTGAGGTCAAGATGCGTGTCGACAATGGATCAAGCGTTGATGTGTCGCCGTCGGAACGCTACCTCTCCACTTGCCGTCGGGATTAGTGATAAAACTAATTGTTATCTGGTGTTAGCACTGAGCATGAACATTGTATCTAGATCGTGTTTGATGCGAAGTGGTTATTCATTTAAATCCGAGAACAATGGTTGTTATATTTATATGAATGAAATCTTTTATGGTCATGCACCGATGATGACTGGTTTATTTCTATTGGATCTCGATAGTAATGTTACACATATTCATATTGTTGATGCTAAAAGGATTAAACTAAATGATGATATATCCACATATATGTGGCACTGCCGTCTAGGTCATATTAGCGTTAAATGCATGAAGAAGCTCCATTCGGATGGACTTTTGGAATCACTTGATTTTGAATCATTTGATACATGTGAGCCATGCCTTATGGGCAAGATGACTAGAACGCCGTTTTCCGGTTCAATGGAACGGGCGACAGATTTATTGGAAATCATACATTCTGATGTATGTGGTCCAATGAGTGTGTCGGTGCGAGGTGGATATCGTTATTTTGTTACTTTCATGGATGATTTGAGTAGATACGGTTATATCTACTTGATGAAACACAAGTCTGAAACCTTTGAAAAGTTCAAGGAATTTCAGAATGAAGTGGAAAATCATCGTAATAGAAAGATCAAATTTCTACGGTCCGACTGTGGAGGTGAGTATCTAAGTTACGAGTTTAGCACTCACATGAAAGAGTGTGGAATTATTTCACAACTCACACCTGCCGGAACACCACAGCGAAATGGTGTGTCGAAGCGTCGTAATCGTACTTTATTGGATATGGTTCGATCTATGATGTCTCTGACGGACTTGTCATTGTCATTTTGGGGTTATGCACTAGAAACTGCTGCATTCACTTTAAATCGGGCACCATCGAAATCCATTGAAAAGACACCGTATGAATTGTGGTTTGGAAACAAACCTAAGTTGTCATTTCTTAAATTTTGGGGATGCGATGTTTATGTGAAGAAACTTCAACCGGATAAACTCGAACCCAAAGCGGAAAAATGCGTCTTCATAGGATACCCTAAGGAAACTATTGGGTATTCCTTCTATCACAGATTCGAGGGCAAGGTTTTTGTTGCCAAGAATGGATCCTTTCTAGAGAAAGAGTTTCTCGCGAAAGGTGTGAGTAGTCAGAAGGTAGAACTCGAAGAGGTTATCGAACCTTCTCTTCAAAGTATGGCGAGTAGCGCAGCGCCGGAAGTCGTTCTGGATTTGGATTCACCAGTTGAAGAGGGAACTAATGATAATGATCATGAAACTCCGAAAGAGAATACTACCAAACCTCGCAGGTCTAGCAGGACACGTGCAACTCCCGAGTTGTACGGAAATCATGTCATGAATTTCATGGTTGATGAAAATGATGACCCTGCGACGTATGAAGAAGCGATGATGAGCTCGTATTCAAACAGAAGCCATGAAATCCGAGATGGAATCCATGTATGAAAATCAAGTTTGGAACTTGGTGGACTTACCTCACGACCGAAAGACCGTGGAGAATAAATGGATTTTCAAAAGGAAAACTGATGCTGATGGTAATGTGACCGTCTATAAAGCTCGACTTGTCGCAAAGGGGTTTCGACAAATTAAAGGAGTTGACTACGATGAGACATTCTCTCCCGTAGCGATGCTAAAATCAGTTAGGATTATCTTAGCAATTGCTGCATATTTTGATTATGAGATATGGCAGATGGATGTTAAAACCGCGTTTCTCAATGGTAATATTGAAGAAGAGTTGTATATGATACAACCAAAGGGTTTTTTCGATCCTAAGGATTCTAACAAGGTGTGCAAGCTTCAGCGATCCATCTATGGATTGAAGCAAGCATCACGAAGTTGGAATCTCCGCTTTGATGAGGTGATCAAAGAGTTTGGATTTGTCCAAACTTATGGAGAAGCTTGTATTTACAAGAAAGTGAGTGGGAGCAATGTGGCATTTCTGATACTATATGTGGATGACATATTATTGATCGGAAATGATATAGAGCTTTTAAACAGTGTTAAAAGTTATCTAAACAGCAAATTTTCAATGAAGGACCTAGGTGAAGCGTCATACATATTAGGCATAAAGATCTATAGAGATAGATCTAGGCGCCTAATAGGGCTATCGCAAAGTACATATCTTGATAAGATTTTAAATAAGTTTAAAATGGAAGATAGTAAGAAGGGGTTCTTACCTATGACACAAGGCACGACATTGGGTAAGACTCAAAGTCCGGCTACGGCGGAAGAAAGAGAGAAAATGGACAAAGTCCCCTATGCTTCAGCCATAGGCTCTATAATGTACGACATGCTATGTACAAGACCGGATGTGGCACATGCTATTAGTTTGAGTAGTAGGTACCAATCGGATCTAGGTTCGGAACACTAGAAAGCGGTCAAGAATATCCTTAAGTACTTGCGAAGAACTAAGGATATGTTTCTTGTATACGAAGGTGAAGAAGAGCTCGTCGTGAAGTGTTATGTCGACGCTAGCTTTGACACCGATCCGGATGACTCTAAGTCTCAATCCGGATACGTATTTCTCATGAATGGCGGACCGGATAGTTGTAGGAGCTCCAAACAACCTGTGGTGGCGGGATCAACAATGGAGGCCGAATATGTTGCTGCTTCGGAAGCGGCTCAGGAAGCAGTTTGGATGAAGGAGTTCATATCCGAACTAGGTGTGGTTGCAAACGCGTTGGACCCAATGGTGATCTATTGTGATAACAATGGTGCCATTGCCAATGCCAAAGAGCCAAGGTATCATAAGCATTCCAAGCATATTAAGCGCCGGTTTCACTCCATCCGCGAGCATGTCAAGGATGGATATATAAAGATTTGTAAAGTACATACGGATCTCAATGTAGCAGATCCGTTGACTAAAACTCTCCCTAGAGCAAAAGATGATCTACACCAGAATTCCATGGGTGTTAGATACATCACTATGCAACTAGATTATTGTCTCTAGTGCAAATGGGCGACTGAATGGAATATGTCCTGAGAGGCAATAATAAAGTGTTTATTATGTGTATTCCAAGTATATGATAGATGTTTATTTTGCATGCTATAATTGTATTAATACGGAAACGTTAATACATGTGTGTTTAATAAACAAACAGAAAGTTCCTAGTTATGGCTCTCTCATAAACTAGTTCGTTGATTAACAAGATGATCACAGTTTCCTGATCATAGACATTGGATGTTGTTAATAACGAGATCACAACATTAGTGTAATGATGTGATGAACATTCATCCTAAGTATAGCATTACGATCAAAGTCATTGAGTTTATATTGCTATAAACAACTTAGAAGTGATCCTAATCCTTAGACCATGAGATCATGCCAATCACTAACACAGGAAGAGTTTCTTGTTGACATCAAACGTCACACCATAACTGCGTGATTATAAAGATGGCTTCAAAGCTACTAAAGTGTTATGTTGAGGCTCATGGATCAAGAGCGGAATTTGTTCATCCCGATGACGGATAGATATACTCAGGGCCCTCTCAGTGATATCACATTGATTAGCTTGCAAGCAAGTGATTTGATCACTAGAATGTTATATCACGGGAACAAGAAAAGAGTGCATGTCAGTAACGAGATCAAACTAGGTATGGAGATACCGATGATCGAATCTCGGACATGTAATATATCGTGAAACAAAGGGATTAAGATATGAGCGTAAAAGGTTCCGATGATCACAGGAAAGTCATTGTTGAATGTGTGGGAGTCAGTATGGATCTCCAGGACCCGCTACTGATTATTGATCGGAGAAGGGTCTCGATCATGTCTGCATTATTCGTGAACCGTAGGGTGACACACTTAAGGGACACTGACATCCAATTGGAGCAAATGTTTCATGTCGGAAAGAATAACAAGCGCAGGAATTTATTTCACTAGATACCGAAACAGGTTTTCAGGTGAAATTGCAAAAAGTGTTTTTGCATGTGAAATAGAATTCTAGCAAGGGGTTATATGTGAATGTTTGTCATTAAAGTAATTGACAAAATTCTGAATAAATAAAAAGAGTTTTATTTAATAAGAGTTTGCATTAAATTTGGTGGAAATTTAATTGCAAGTTTGAGTGGGATTTTGAGTGGAGGGATTTGAAGAGGATTTTGTGAGTGGAGTGTCCACCCACATGAATGAGGGAAGGGAAAGGGGGCAGCCCCCATGCGCCGGCCACCCCCTTGGGGTTCCCCCTCTCCTATAAAAGGCACCCCTCTCCCTCTCTCTCACTCACACCTCCTCGTGAAGGATCTCTCTCCCCTCTAGAATTTATCCCCCATGGTCTCGGACTAGCGAGATACATGTTCCCGGTGGCTATTCGGCAAGAAAGGGTTGTGCTTCCGCTGCATCGCTGGAGCGAGGAGGCGGAGTTTGCTCGGTTTCTTGTACGTGTGTGCGAGCAAGGATGCGCTGCTGCTTTGTGGCGCTAGGACTTCCTCTCGATCTTGAGATCGGCAAGAGATCGTCTACATCAACCACGAGTTCAACTCGTTAAGATTTGTCGGTCTTCAATGGTATGTTCTCTATGGATATACATCCGCCCGTTGTTTGTATCTAGTAGATAGATCTTGGTATATAGTTCCCATCGTAGGAAATTTTTTGTTTTCTATGATGCGAACCATTCAAGATCCCACTAGCATCCATTGGCCCCATACTTTAGCCTATCCATGGCATCTGCCGTGCCACCACCACGACAGTTGGCGCCCACCGTGGGGCCAGCAGCGATGCTAGCTGGAGTCAAGATCCGGACGGGAAACTTCATCCACACCGGCGAGCGGGTTGTTTCTGGCCTAGTCCAGAGATTTGATATCTGGGACTATGTTAGTGATAACGCTGGCAGTTTCAGGAGCAAGGCGCCCCCGCTCAACGGCATCTTCATCAACTTGGGCGCTCACAAGATCTACGTCGGCATCGACACTTCCTGCGTCTACCCGCGCCGAGTCATCAATGCAGGAGATCCTCCCCTCAGTCCTGCCGACGGTAAGTGTGGCATTCGCCCCGCAGGCAGCGTCGAGGTGATGATGACGGCTCCAGTACCAGTAGCAGGAGCAGGCGCCGGACCAAGCAAGGACCTGGCGGCAGGAGGACATGTAGCAATGAAGCAAGCAGCTCCAAATCCAACTACGGCAGATCCTCCGGCGACCAGGGCATCCAAGGTGTCGGAGGAAACTCCGAAAGCAGCAAGGGTAAGGTGGCCACCTCTGGAGAGGCCAGAGAATATCCTCCAGGCAACTATAGATAACTTGACTACACCTGTAGCGCCGATAGTTGAACCGGAAAACGCACAGGCGGAATTAGAAGAAACTAGACTGAAGTGTTACAAGAGGCAAAAAGGTGCCAGCCTTGCAGGAGTCTTTCAACATGACCTTGCGAGAATATGCTAGGGCAAACAATCTAGATACGGTCCCTAACCGAGTAGATGAGTTGATATTAAGAGGAAAGAACCTCATGAATGATATCAACAAAGAGCATGAAGCTCGACTAGATGATTTGGTTGACCCAGGTTTGCCGAGGTATAGTACCCCGGCAAAGAACCTCAGGGTTGCAAATGCAGCAGCCCTAGAATTGGAAGGGTTAAGCGGGGAAGCCCGGCAAAAGCAGCAAGAAAGAGTAAATGAGCTGGTACGCATTGCGAACCAGCAGAATGAAGAAATGCTTAGGGCTAACCCAGCGAAGCCAGGAGCTTCTTGCATGCTTCATTCGGCAAGAGCTACCCCCGCACTATCTGCGACAACGACATCCTCACCCGGAAACAATGCGCGGAAAGACAAAGCAGTAACTTCGGGAAAGAGAAACAAACAAATTGTCCCGTATGACCCGGCAGTGGCCGGGAAGATCAATGAAAATAGAGGCAATGGAAGCCGAGGTAACAGCGGAGATAGAAACCCTGGTCGTGCAAACAGAGAGACCGGAAACCATGGAAGGGGAAACCATGAGAACAATAACCCGGCGGAAGGGGGAAGGTACCCCCCGCAGGATCATCAGCCGAGGCATGAACCTCAGCAAGAACGAGAAGCGAGACCAGTTCCACGTAATCAGGCAAATGACAGATACAATGATGGTTACTCGGAGATGGAATGTGCAGAGCGTGGTGGGAAAAACCACTATGGAGTATAGAAGAGAGTCATCTATAGAAATTTTCCATCGACTGACGCAAGATTGAAGTTGGACAGGCTGTATCGGTCCGAGCTGTTGGAAGAATAGGGTCTGCCCGGCCCGGCGTGCTTTGGACCTCGGATTATGGGCGAACCACTCGTGCCGAACTTCTAGTTGGCAAGAGGCACGAAAACATACAATGGGAGTACGAAGCCGCAAGATTGGCTAATCGATTATGCCATGGCCGTAAAAATAGCAGGGGAGAATTTAAGATGGGCCGTAAGATACGTGCCACAGATGTTGGAAGGACCGGCCAGAGTCTGGCTGAATAATTTGCCAACAGGAAGTATCAACTGTTGGTTAGATTTTGAAGAAATGTTTGTCAGTAATTTCACCAGCACATATAAGAGGACAAACAGGCCACAACAGCTCGCGATGTGCAAGCAGAAGACGAATGAGACAAATAGAGAATTCCTGACTCGGTGGTGCAACCTCAGAAACTCATGCGAGGGTGTTATCGAATCTCAAGCAATTGCCTAGTTCGCTCAGGGATGCAGATATGGAAGTGTATTGTGGCAGAGGTTGCAGAGAGATATGCCAACCACATTGGCATAAACAATCAGAGTAGCAGATTCATATACCTTGGGTGATCCGACTCAACCAGAGCTGATGTCGGCAGAGCATCGCGAGCAGCAGGATCATTATGCCAGAGATGGCGCCGGATCATCGCGACGCAATGATTACCGAGGTAGAAGAAGGGATGAGAGACCGGATTACAGATACAGTTCTAATCAAGTGGCAGCAGTGGTGGAGGATCAGCCGAGTCATGGGAACAATCAACGGCAGAAGAATGGTCCTCGGCAGTGGACACCGAGAAACAAGGGGAAGAAGTAGTGGACACCTGAACAGAAGAAACAATGGCAAGAAAGGCCGAAGTACACGTTTGAGTCCATGTTGGATCAGCCGTGTAAATTCCACACGCCTAACCCGGCCAAGCCAGCCAATCACACCACTCGCCAATGCGCTTGGATGAAAAGTGTGATGGGAAACCCGACGGCCATACAAGCACCGCCGCATCAAGCGCATCACCAGCAGCAGCCACAGCTAACCGGGGGAAATGCGTAGCAACTGATGTTGCCTCCACCCCCTTCGAGGTATGAGAACCCGAATCAGAGGGATACAGTGCACCAAGTGATGAACCTGAATCAAGATGGAAGGGGAAACCTTGGGAACAATGGACGCAATGATTACAGGGAGCATCACCAATCGTACTGTGTGTTCACAACAGAACAACAAGATAAACAGAGCGTGCAACACCGACAATATGGAGGTGAATGCAGTTATGCCAGTAGTTCCGAGATATGTGCCATGGGCCGATGAGGAAATAACCTAGAGCATAAGAGATCATCCGAAAATAATGCCAAACCCAGGATCGTATGCCTTAGTACTAGATCCGACGTTTCTCGGGCCTAGCATCAATGTGAAGTTGTCAAAAGTGCTCATAGATAATGGGAGCAGCATCAAATATCATGTACAAAGACACAATGCACAAACTCGGAATAACTCCGAATATGCTACAGTCAACAAGGACAACATTCCATGGGATAGTGTCGGGGCTCTCGTGCGAGCCCATTGGGAAAGTTCGAGTAGACGTGTTATTCGGTGCAAGAGAGAATTGTAGAGCTGAGAATCTGGAGTTTGAAGTGGTGGATCTAGAAAGTTGCTATCATGCTTTACTCGGACGATCGGCATTGACTAAATTTATGAGCAGCTGCCACATTAGTTATTTGAAAATGAAGTTGCCAGGACCTCAGGGGGTGATAACAGTAGCTGGAGATTATAGGAAATCAATGGAATGTGCCTCAGCCGGATCAAAACCTGGCCGAGTCTTTGGTAATTGCAAGAGAAAAAAGAAGAATTCAGGAGGTGGCAGCTCTGGCTCAGTCGGCACATCTTAACATGCCGACACTTGCCAACCCGCATGGAAGTGTATCGTTCCAGCCGACTAAGGAGATGAAAAAGATCTAGATCGATGATTAATTCTCAGAGCGCACCATCATGATTGGTGCTAGCCTATATGACAAATAGGAAAGCGAGCTCACCAACTTCCTCCATGAGAATCGGGATATCTTTGCGTGGTCAACACATGACCTGCAAGGGGTACCGAGAGAGTTGGCTGAGCACTCTTTGCACGTAAGGCCAGGAGCAAGGCCGGTGAAGCAACCTCTCTGACGCTTCACCGAAGATAGGAGAAAGATAATAGGGGATGAGATAGATCGACTCCTTGCAGCCAGGTTTATCATGGAAGTACTTCATCCGGATTGGCTATCAAATCCGGTGTTGGTAGAAAAGAAAAAGGATGATCCAAATATAGCCGTCGTATGGCGAATATGCATCGATTACACGAACCTTAACAAGGCGTGTCCCAAAGATCCTTTTCCTTTACCTAGGATAGACCAAGTCATTAATTCAACCGCAGGCTGCGAGCTGTTATCATTTATAAACGCGTACTCTGGTTTCCACCAGATACCGTTAAACCCGGCTGATCAAATAAAGACTGCGTTTATCACCCCGTATGGGGCTTATTGCTATCGCACCATGCCATTCGGCCTGCGTAATGCAGGATCCACATACCAAATATGCATGCAAAAATGTCTGCATGACCAAATTGGAAAAAATGTGCAAGTATATGTTGATGATGTGGTTATAAAAACCAAAGAGAGCAACACACTCCTAGAAGATATTCGACAGACACTCGCGAACCTAAGAAGGTTTCGAATGAAACTTAACCCGGAAAATGTACCTTTGGAGTGCCGACTGGAAAAATTACTCGGTTTCCTCGTATCCAGCCAAGATATAGAGGCAAATCCAACTAAGATCCGAGCAGTTGAAAGAATGGAACTGCCTAAGTGCCTAAATGATGTACAAAAGTTTACATGGTGTATGGCCTCCCTGAGTCGGTTCGTGAGTCGGCTAGGGAAAAAGCATTACCTTGGTATCAGTTAATGAAAAAAATCCGATAAGTTCACCTAGACTCCTCAGGCCAATAATGCCTTTCATGAGTTAAAAAAGATGCTGGCCACGGCACCAATCTTGGCTTCTCCATTGTCAAAAAAGCCTATGTTACTCTATGTGGCAGCCACAAACAAAGTGGTAAGTGCAGTAGTTGTTGTGGAACGGAATGAAGAAGGTAAGTCGGTACAAAGGCCAGTATATTACCTAAGTGAGGTATTATCGGCCTCCAAGCAAAACTACCCACACTACCAGAAGATGGCTTACGGAGTATACATGTCAGCGAAGAAACTCAAACATTATTTTGAGGAGCACCCAATAAAGGTGATTTGTGAGGCACCTATAGCCGAGATACTAAGCAACAAAGATGCGAGTGGCCGAATAGCAAAATGGGCAATTGAGTTATCACCTTATGCTCCGCAGTTTGACAGGCAAGATGCAGTTAAATCTCAGGTAGTGGCCGACTTTTTTGTAGACTAGGCCAAAGTACAGTATGAGCCCCCATTGCCAGATCCGAATTATTGGACGATGCATTTTTATGGGTCCAAGTTAAGAAATGGGCTAGGAGCAGGAATAGTGTTAACTTCACCGAAAAAAGATCAGCTGAAATACGTGCTGCAAATACATTTCGCTGCATTAAACAATGTAGCCGAATATGAAGCACTCGTCCATGGCCTAAAAATGGCAAAAGATATCGGCATACGTCGGATCCTGTGTTACAGGGATTCAGACCTTGTGGTACAGCAAGTGTCGGGGAATTGGGACGCACTAGATGCGAATATGGCCCTTTATAGGTTTCACGTGCAGAAATCAGTGGTTATTTTGATGGGTGTGAATTCCATCACATACCTCGGGCAGAAAATGATGCTGCCGATACACTGTCAAAGATCGGATCAACCAGGCAGTCAATTCCCCCTGGCATAGCTCTGGGGCACCTGAGGAAACCGTCAATTACGCCTTCGCCAGAATTCGAGTCAATTCGTATCTCGACAGAGCAGATAGAAGGGTGTGTCCCAATGGAAATTGACAAAGAACATAACACGAATTACTCGGGAATTACTTCGGCTGACCCACAAATGGATTGGGAAAAGCCTACAGACCTTATGTCGGCGGAAATAATGGAAATTGACAACATAATTTTCCCGGAAAAAGTCGCGCCAACATGGGCACAACCCATATTCTCATTCCTCAGAGAAGAGATCTTGCCGGACTATGAGATTACGGCCAGGCAAATAGTGAGAAGAGCAAAAGCCTACACAATCATAAATAATGAGCTTTATAAGAGAAGTGTGAAAAATGTACTGCAACGATGCGTTGACTCAGCAGAAGGGAAGGAAATCCTTTTGGATATACATCAAGGAGAATGTGGGCATCATGCCTCATCCAGAGCCCTAGTGGCCAAAGCATTTAGACATGGATTTTATTGGCCAACTACGCTGAAGGAAGCAAAGGAATTGGTAACGAAGTGTAATGGCTGCCAGAGATATGCCAACAAGATACATCTGCCTTCATCCGAGTTAAAAACAATACCAATCACTTGGCCATTTTCTGTGTGGTGTTTGGATATGGTAGTCCCATTTAAACCGGCTCGCAGCGGAATGACTCATATTCTGGTCATGGTAGACAAATTCACAAAATGGATAGAAGTGAAGCCGATAAGAAAATGTGACGGGCCCACGGCGGTGAAATTCCTCAAAGATATTATCTTAAGATATGGATACCCACACAGTATCATCACAGATAATGGCACAAACTTCGCAGAAGGAGCCTTTGCCAGATTCTGCCAAAAAAGGCACATAAGACTCGATGTTGCCTCGGTGGCTCACCCGACATTGAATGGGCAAGTAGAAAGAGCAAATGGACTGGTATTGTCAGGGATAAAACCTCGGTTGATTGAACCGCTGCAGAGGTTGGCAAGATGCTGGATTGAGGAACTCCTAGCAGTGTTGTGGAGCCTCAGGACCATCCTGAATAGATCGACGGGATACACCCCTTTCTTTCTTATCTATGGGGCAGAAGCCGTACTTCCAGCCGACATAATGCATAACTCGCTAAGAGTGGCATAATACAAAAGTGCCGAAGTAAACGAAATATCACGGCAAGATGATGTGGAGTTGCTAGAAGAAGCAAGAGAATTGGCACTCTCAAGATCAGCTATTTATCAGCAAGAGCTCAGACGATATCATAGCAAGAAAGTCAGTCCAAGAATTTTTAAGGAAGGAGATCTAGTTCTTCGACTAGTGCAACACACAACCGACATGCATAAGCTTTCACCCCCATGGGAAGGCCCGTTTATCTTGAGTAAAGCATTAAACAACGATGCATATTACTTGATCGACGCTCAGACACCAGAAAAGAACAAGGCAAGCAAATCTGGAGATGAATCAAACAGACCGTGGAACGTGGCCTTACTTCGTCCATTTTACACTTAGAAGAGGTGTATTGCATCTAGCGATATGATGTACCAAATTGATGTATCAGACATGTATCAATAGTGACTCGGGGACTGCCCCATGTTATTTGTCATTTTTAATTATGAAACTTCGGAAGCCCGAGCAGTAACTCGGGGACTGTCTCACATTGTTTGTCATTTTTGGGTATGTATGAAAATTTGACCGTAACTCGGTGACTCAAGCAGTAACTCGAGGACTACCCTGTACTGGTAACATCCCAGTATTTAGGAACTAACGAAGGGTAGATTTAGGAATATGAATTGTTGCATGCATTTATTTGTGAAAATGTGGGTAAATTTTTTGCCACATAAAAACTTAAGTGATCAATGTTTATTTCTTACTTTGAGAATAGGTTTAGTCTTAAAGAAGGATTGATATAAAATTTGATATGAACTTAAAGTAGTTATGTGTGTTTTGAAATGAGTTTGGATTCTAAAACTTAAGTGTTTTATAATTTAAATGATTTGGATATAAGATTGGAATCTTAAATTAATTAAGAGAAAAGTATTATAACTTAAATCTTATCTAAAAACAATATTGTATGTGAAATTCATTTTACATACTTAATCAAGTCACAAAGAATAACTTACAGAAGTTATTCCAAACTTCACAATTCACACAAGAGTAAAGAATAAAATATTCTTTATTAATAAATATATAATCTTTATTACAAATGAACCAAATAAAGATTACATAAATTACAAAAGAATAAGAAAACTACATTTGTATATCCACTAACTATCCTATACCTAAAACTACATTAAATCTTCATCTTTATCTTTTGTACCTGCAAAACAAAGATTAAATAGAAAACAAGATAGGATCAGTGTTAGAATATTTCTCTCAGATATGTCAGTGAGGTGCACTTGACAATCTCATCATTGAGAAATGTTATAAAGGGGCAAGTTTCACCAATATGAAAGATTTCATCTTTCATAAACTCAAGGTCAGAATGCAAATGATAGCCAAAAGGGACCAATTCACCAGCCAAGGTAAAAGTAGATTGGTAATAGTAAGTTCAAACTTTCAGAGCTTATCCTCATGTGCATAGAAGGCACACAAGCTGCACACACACAAGCATGCAGAGGGGTGTGTTGTCGACCTCACAAGCATAGCCATTATCACAAAACCACAGCCAGCCATGGAGGAGCACCTCAGTGCATCTCTCCACCACACAATACATTAGCACAACCAGGATGAACAACAGTTAAACCAAGAACAGCAACCAAACCAACCACCCAGATCAAACCAAACATCACCAGAATGGTGACATAAGGAGGGGAATAGATCTGGTGGACAGTAAGGTCAAGCCCAGGAGCTAGGAGGAGCAGGCAAGCTCAAGAGCAAGCTCAGGAGCCAGCAAAAGCAGATCAAGATCAAGACCAAGAACAAGATCAGGATCATCATCAATATACCACACCAACATCAAATCTTGTGGTGAGTCTCATAAAACCATCACATGCTTTCATCAGAATGTCTAAACAAAGGCATGTGTTGCTTTATGCAATAATCTCTCAATAAGAACCCAAGAGGGGTGAATCTATCCTAGAGATTTCAAGTATAAGGATAATAAATCTAGCTCAACCACAAACACTAAACCCTTAGACCAGCATCACTGGGTTCAGTATTACTTTGCAACTTAGATCATTTTCATTTGATCTTATCAAGATCAGGGCACATCTCAGAGAGAGTAGCACCTCTACTCTTGCAAGATTCAAACAAACTAATATTCAACCAACTAGGAATTAAAACCAAAAGCCTCAGACCAACATCATAGGCAGGAAAGTTAATACAAGTTTTCATGTCAACTTGTCAGTATTAATCACCAGCATAATCAAGCTAAGCCTAGAAATAAAAACCCAATCACTTGTGTGCCAGAATACAATGGTATCACAAGGACAGGTTCTAAAACCAAGCTTCACTTAGCTTCCATAGATAAAAAGTGACAACCACTACATATCATTTTCCTGAAGCCAAGTGTCAGGAATCAATCTTAAATTCATACATCCACAAAAAAATCATTACATGTAATGATTTAATTCAGTGTGTATAATCTCATACAAACTAACACTATAATTACAGTAAGCAACCACTGAAAGGAACTACTGTCAGTATGAGCATTCTGACAATAGAATACACTCTCAGATCAACAACATAATCCAATCAAGGATTCCATTAAAACAGTAGCATGAATCATGGGGATTTACAACTGGAACTAAATCTGATAGGCAACTAGTATCATCAAAGCTACTATCAATACTTAACCACAACAGGCAATCATTTTCCATGATCAAATATGATCAACACTAGATCTAAAGCATCATAGATATGATCAATAGGGGGGTTATGAACCCTAATCCAGATATGAACTCAATCAGCACATAGTCACTCAACATGAGAAGCCACTAGATACACACCAAAAAGAATCATGGCAGTAGCATGGACAATCACCATAGAGACCACTTACCCGAGGTCCTCGCTGATGAATCGAAGAGGAAGCAGAGGGGCCGACGAACCGCGGCGGCACAGGGAGCACCCAGAGGGGCGCTGCAAACTTCACCTGCCACGGTGGCGGCCGCAGCAGCGGACGAGACCAGCACACCACCATAGGCGGGATCACGGCGGCGGCGACAACATACTCTCCGAACCATAGAGTTCGAGAATAGGGTGGAACTGACCACGGGGAAGCCCCGGAGTCAAATACAAGCGGATAAAACGAAAGAGCGTCGTCGACAACCCCAACTCGCACCACGACGACGGCCAGAACGACCGACGACGGCGAGAATCGACGGTGGCGGCATCGCCGACCACGGGGGTGAGTTAGAGGAGGACGAGATAAGGTCGAGGGAGAGAGAGGAGGCAGAGTGGACTAGGTGGGCCAAAACCCTTCGGGGTAGCCATTTGACCCTGTCCTATTGGGCCACTTTGGCCCAATAAGTCCAAGGGGCCAGCCCAGGTTATTTAAGAAATCTTTTGATCAATCGCAAAAGACCAAAATACCCCTGACCCCAATAAAATTATAGAAAATAAATTAATAGTCCAAAAATTATAAATAAAATATTTTTGGATTCACAATAATACACTCTATCCAAATAAAATAAGTTATCAAATTTTGGACATTCAAATTTTTATAAGAATTTTGTAATTTAAATATTCCTTATGGCATTTTACAAAATTATTGAAAGGTGATAAAAATAAATAAAAATCACTTTCATTATTTATTAATATTATAGTATTTTTGAAAAATACTAAATAAATATTTAATAAGGATAAATGTTTATAATATAAGTAAAATACTCAAAAATCTTGGAAAATAAGAATTATAATTTCAAATATAATCACATATTATTATTTCACTTAATTAAATATTTATTATTTATTAAATAATTAAAAAGTAATAAGCATTATAAAAATCATATTTTATTATGTATAAATCACAAAAATACATGTAATATACTAAAATGATCACAAAAATAAAAATTACATATTAAAAATCTAATATTTTACTTTTGAGATAAACCAAAAATTCAAATATTTTAACAACTCAAATATAAACTTATTTACTTCATTAATAATTCATAAAATAATAAATAACATTTATTAATATCCTTGAAATGAGTAAAATAAGTTTAATATATAGTACAAATCTTAAATATTAATGAAATAAAACTCTAATGGTTTAAAAACATTATAAATATCTTTATATCAAACTATCTTCAACTCTAAGTGAAGATTATATTCTCAAAGGTTTCCAACTCATGATAGAAACCTTAAAGAACATCTTGTGAATGAATCAGATCCTTTCCATTTACTTTAAATTATCAAATATCAACAATTACCACAACACTATAATTTTTTTTAAGGATAGTTAAATGAAATTATATCTGGAATTATGAACTCTACTCACTTATCTATAAAAGGTAAATGATACTACTCTATCATAGAATTAAGAAACCATTATCTCAAGTAATAGAACAAACATTCTTAAATAACTTAAAGAACACATTTCAGATATACGAGATACCAGGGTGTAAGTATCATACTTTCAAAAACTATCTATATTTTAAAGTAAACTTTAGTCTCCAAGAGTCCAAATATAATACCATACACATGACTACATGTTTTATAGTTAACTTTGGTCTGAAGTAGTTAATCTATAAAGCAGCATAAACTCAAGCCATTTGATTAAAATAAATAACATCAACCATCACTAACTAACCACAAGGTTATTTAGACCTTAGAAGAGAAACCTTTTTTTCAAAGGTTATCCTTTTTGCCACTTTAAATAATAAATCTTGTATAAGTAGACCTAACTAGTATGTCATAAGAATGTATATTTTATTCCTACATATGTGTTGACTCCAACCACTCATAAACTTGAATAAAAATACAACTACGAAATTTATCCAAAAGGACCACACATTCCAAAGTAACCACTTTCGAAATCCAAACCTTAGAACAACATTATTTCCGGAATTTACACTTAAAACGTGCATCACACTACTTATGCATAAAAGCATATTACTTCTTTAAACATTAGTCCTTACCGGACCAATGATGCTGATTTCAAATTTTTGGATCTTATATTGACTCGAAGACCGTGAGTGCATAATCTTGCAACCACAAAAGGCAAGTTCACACTTGCTCATGTCCTTTGTTTATTTTCTGTAAAGTATTTTACAAATCTAGTGTTATCTTCACCTGCATTTGAAGAAGGTCAGAAAACACTATTTTCCAATGATAATGAGAACTATTGATTATTGATCGAGGGTGATCAATTAATCTATTAAATCTGACAGTTGGAATACCACTGTTCAGAACTATATCACCTAGGGCTTAACAACCAATGTCGCCAGTGATTCTTGCGCCGTATATTATGCGTTGACCATGAGATTTGGAATGGGACGGAGAAGTCAGTTGTATCTTCTTCCTCTCGCATGAAGCCGGATGTGCAGGTCATAGCTGTTATCCTCATAGCGTGCATTTTAATTGGTAATTCGTAGAGGATATGCAGCATATGGGTGGGAACCCTCAACGTCCCACGATAGTTCTGACATCTAACGGTTTGTACAAACCATTACCGTAATTCTTTATGTGGGCATGGTGTACACCAAGGAGGCATGAGGGGTCGCGAAGGGGGTAGTGATTGGCTTGGATCATCTTCTGGGTCCCACATCATGGAAATGTGGACGGGAATAAGCCGTCTGGTTGTGCAACAAAGAGTTGATCTCTCATGGGTAAAGTAACGCACCTCTGCAGAGTGTAAGAACTATAACTTGTTACTCCCTGTTTCGGGAAGGAGCTGCGAACGCGGCGGGAAAGGAACCCCATGAAGGTTCTGGTAAACCCGTGAAGGCTGATGGACATAGCTTTTCAAAATAAAAGCAACCTTTAAAGAAATGTTTATGAAAACTTGCATTGCCTATGACCTACGGTCTATGGCTGTAGATATAGTGCATCAAACACTCCTTTTATAGTGAATTTGCTAAGTACACTCGTACTCAAAGTATCTTCTTAACCCTTGCTAGATTCTGAAGCCATTAGAACGATATCTACATCAAGATATGCTCCAGGACTTATCAAGACCAGCTGAAGCTCTTCAATAAAGAAATGGAAGTCAACATATATCTCAACTCAAGTGAAGACGAAGGTTACCGAATCGATAGGAATATTATGTCTAACCAAAGAACCTATTTCTGTAGAGAGTTGCAATAGCAGCAATGCCAGCCTCTTAGTCTAAATATTAGACTTAATAGCATAATCGTTCTGGCATTGTTTAACTTTGATTCTTCTTCGTAAAGAAGTTCTTTCTTCCTCTTATACCTAGACTGTTCTCTAGATATTATGTAAAGAGTGAGTTGTAACCTTTAAGCCATGTATTGGACCCGATGTGTTTCTGTTGTGCCATTCTGAGGGATGTAATACTCGTGAACGGTGTTTCATTGGTGTTATATCAACGACTATAGTATACTACATCATGCAGTGGTATGCTGGGTCACCGCAGTACTGTTTGTCGACTTGGTTATAAATGGAACCTCGGAAGCCCAAGCAACGACTCGGGGACTGCCCCGACTAATCTATCATCAATCACAGATATGATATAAATAGTCGTTCTGGCAAACTAAGAAATAACTCGGGGGAGACAACCAACAATTTGTACTATCATAGTCACATAAGTAATAACATTAGCAGTTCGATGTATAATGAGGAAAAAACCATACCTATATTATCTTGCAAGAGTATGACTCGAAAAGATAATGAATTTATCAAACTAAATGATGAATGGACATAATGCTCATATTTCTTGAGGCAAAAATGGCAAAAACCAAGAGTCTCGCAACAAAGAAATAAATAAAAGGCACAGGAGGGATGCCGAACGATAGTCATACATATGGATAATGATCCGAACTTATGAAATTGAAATTTAGTAAGCAAAGATACGAATCGCACCAATTCAACTAGAAGAGTGACAACATTACTACAGCTTAGCATGCCAGAGTTAAAACGGGTTACAGAATACCAAAAGGGGAAGATTGTTTTAAAACAACGTACGCCCGGCATACCGGGGACTTGAGCGCAAAAAAGCGTTAAGCATTGGCAGTTGCCGAATCACCCGTGGGAGGGACAGTGGTAGCAGCAGGAGCATCTGACGTTGGTACCTTGGATGCAGCCGAGACTACCTCGGCCTCATTAGAAATAACAACTGTAGGAGAAGGGACCTCGAGAGTTGCTTGAGATTCTGCAGAGCTTACTTCGTATTCCACGGAGGTTGGAGGAGCATCTGGGGCAAGGGTAGTTCGCTGAGCGACCCCACCTTGAGCTTGGGAAGCTTCAGTTCCCTTGGAGGAGGATCGAGCCCCGGCATCCTCTCCTGAACTATCATTGGACTCGTCAACGTCATCAGAATCTTCACCCGACTCACCCTCACCACCAGAATTTCCATCGGATTCATCATCACCTACAACCTCGGCATCATCTTCGGCCTCGTTAGAAAGGAAACTCGGCCCTTCGATCCAGTGATGAACATCAACATATTCAATAAGCTGGAAGGCGCGGGCTTGGCGACGAGCAACAAAATCTGGATTTTCAATCCAAGGAGAGCCTGTGCGCAAGTTCATCAGAATATCGAGGGAGATATCCTCATACCATGACAAAACAACTGTAAGCGCCATATCGGCTCCAGCTTGTCCAGCGGATTCCCTCCAAATATTTAACCGAGTTTGGGACTCCATCAGCCTCGCCACGAGCACTTCCACTTCATCAATCTCCGGCTCATCTGACCAGAGAACATGGTAGGCCCGAATAGCTGCTTGCACTAAATCTTTTCCCATAACTTTCATTGGCCCAACGCCGGCAGCAACAACAATAAAAAATCCTCCATAGAATATTCTTGATTCGGAGCAGCGGGAACACCTCGGCGCTCACGAGCAGCAAGCACAGCCTTGGAGCTCATAGGTATAGCTCCTGGAAAATGGTCTATAGGAAACGAAATCAAATAAGTCAAGAGAAGCAAAGGAAAAAAGAGTAAGTCGGACAGTAATAGAAAACTCATGATGGATATATCGCAGCATTTTCTGGAGATCCGTGGTACAGTTCGCCCTATTCTTCTCAAAACCAGCGATTTCTTCAGTCAACGCCTGGTTCTTTAGCTCGACGGCGTCAAGAAGTTCCTTGCCCTTCTGAAGCTGCAGACTTAGTCGGTTTTTCTCCTCGGAAAACTCCTGGTCAATTTTCTCTACCTCGGACTTCTGGGCAAGTTTAAGAGATGTAACCTCAGCGCGGAGCCGGGCTATCTCGTCATCTCTTTCCTTAAGTTCTGCCGAGTGAGTAGCAGCTTGCTCTAAAAAATGCAGCATCATATCAGGCATAGATACGCATTCTTGATGCGACACTGCAAGTGTTTGTAACTCGGATATACCAAAGTCAGGAAATCGTAAGATACCCAAGATTTACATCAAACAAGAGTCGATAAATTAAAAGGCCAAAGGGATAACTAACCTTCAAGAACACCGACCTTCTTTGTAAGATGGGTATTCAGATTGTTGACATTAACTGCACAACGGGACATTAGAAATTGATAAAAAAGGAATTTCTTACAAGGATAAAAGACACTAAGAACCGACTAGCTTACCAGTTTTCTTCACGATAGGGACCATTTGCTCAAATTTATCTTGAAGTTTCTTATGCGCAAAGAGCAACCTTTGAAATTCGGCCATCCGCCGATCGTGAGCAACCTGAAGATAACAACAAGTTAAACAAAGTAAAGCAGATCCGAATCAAGTAAAACTTGACTCGGATCTAGATGGCTGGATATTCGAAAGTAAAACAAATCCGAATCAAGTAAAATTTGACTCGGATCTAGATGGCTAGATATTCAAAAATATAACAGATCCGAATCAAGTATAACTTGACTCGAATCTAGATGGCTAAATATTCGAAAGTAAAACAGATTCGAATCAAGTAAAACTTGACTCGAATCTAGATGATTGGATATTCGAAAGTAAAACAAATCCGAATCAAGTAAAACATTGACTCAAATCTAGATGGTTGGATATTCGAAACTGCGGTAGATCCGAAACATTTACTCGGCAAGTAATTATATTTGAAACAAGTAAAAGCTTCCAAACGAATAACTAATCATCCAGTTGCAAGCTTCGGGGACTAGTGTGTATATAGTATCATATGGTTAATAGACGAAGTATAAATTGAGGCGCTTACCTCGTTCATCTTATCACTTTCAAGGACAATCTTAGCAGCCATATGCAAGCGACTGCTGATGTCGGAAAGCTGGAACAGTTGGCTACTCGGATTGCCTTCAAGTTGATCAGCGGCATTCCAGTTATTGGCATACTCCACCAACGAGCCGAGGCTATTCCCGCTCTCGGTGCGTGTCAGCACTTTACCTCGGGCCTATTGCGTAACTGCCGCTACCGCCGGACTCTTATGAAGAATAAGTTGTGTGTCGGCGGCAAGAGCAACACCAGGCTTAACGGTAGAAGCCCCCTTACAAAGTAAATCAGCGATGTTGGGCTGAGAAGAGCTTGTTGGCCCCTTCTGAGATGGCAAGGATTTGGCGGCAACAACTTTCTTGCTCTTGGCGGGAACTTCGGCAGGAGCAGCGACCTCTGAACTGGGGGCCACGTCCTTGGCAGCAGGAGGAGCAACAGTCTCCAAAGGGGCCGAGTTAGTGGTAACCTCGGTGGAAGTTGGAGTAGGAGCTGGAACTGCGGTATTCGAAGGATCATTGGGGAAAACCTCGGGAGTCTTGAGGGGAACGACAGAGTCGGCCGGGTGATCCGGCATTGGGGTAACTTCGGAGACAACAGGGGAGCAATGGGCTCATCTTGTCGAGGAGATGCCTTAGTCGGCACAGGAGGAGAATCATCATGAGGAGGACTGGGAACCCGAACATCCTCCGAGGGAGAAGGTGAAGGCGATCGAGTAGTATGAGATGTCATACTAGGACCGCTTGGCTTTGCGGAAAGTGGAGCTCTGCAAGAAAGTAAAAGTTATTTCGGAGATAGAAAGAGATAAACAAGAAATACAATTGAGAATATAAAAGGAAACTTACCCAGTAACTCCAGACATAGTCCTACGCCTCGAAATGTGCTGAGAAGATTTCTTGGTACGCTTCTTAGGGGCAGCATCAGAAGGATCCGTCGAGGCAGTGCGCTTCTTGGAAGCAATAGGGGCTTCAGAAGCGAGAGGATCGACCTCGTGCACCTGACCAGCCTGGTTAGCTGGGAAAGAAGGAGACGGAAATGCGTAAGAGATAGGCACTGCGGCAACTACCTCAAGAATTTGGACGTCGTCTGAATCACCTTCATCCGCACGGGCCGAGGCTTTGCTCCGGGTGCGAACAGGAGCAGCTTCCGGCTTAGGAATGAACTCCGGATCAGGTTCTCCGTTGTCCGGGGTATTGCGGTCAGCGGTCCAAGGAAGAGCCAAAACCTCGGCGTCTTCTGTGGTTTGCTTCGCAAACCTCTGCGAGAAAAGCAGACGAGAGTTAGCGAAAGAATAATGGAAGAATAACTCGGATGAAACCACCTATGTCTAATTTACCCGAGGAGGAGGATTCTCGCGAGAGAATGGCTTCATTCCCCACGTACATTCCTCGGGCATCTCAATCTTGAATATAGCCTGAACACGTTTATAAATCTGGTAGTCGTCAAGCTCAACCGTAGAAACTCGGTTGGGATCCAAAGGACCGTTCATGTAGCAGAGCTTGTGGGAGCGAAGCTGGAAGGGGAAGATTCGGCTGCTAACAAATGTAGTCATTAAATCTTCACCGCGGAGCCCAGCACGAATTAACTCCTTAAGCCGGAGCTCAAATGCCTCGGCAAGAGCATGGGTTTTCCTCGGATTATAGAGCCAGTTCTTCTTTGAAGGAGGACCGATGGAGAAAGCAGGGAGCCGAATCTTGTCTTCTGCTCCGGTATTCTTGACATAGAAAAACGATCTATGCCACTTCTTACAAGACTCAATGCCCGCAACACGGGGGAACACGGAGTTTTTTCGAGGTGTAATGGAGGCGGCCCCGCATTGGGTGAGAGATTTCTCGGAGGGATGGAGAGATTTATCTGGCGCAACGTTAGCTCGGTTTTGAAAGAATTTAGACCATACATCTACAGAAGGCCAGAGGCCGAAGTACCCCTCCGAAGCCGAGATAAAGGCCGACAGAGAGGCTACGACATTGGCCAGTAGGTGATGCGACTGAAGGCCGAAGTAATCTAAGAAGCTCCTAGCAAAATCACTAAGAGGGAGGCCGAATCCACGAGCAAAATGGGACATGAAAACTACAAACTCACCCTCATCAAGTACGGGGGAAGATTCTTTGCCGGGTAAGCGACAACTTACCTCAGCAGGGATTCAGCGAGTCTTGATCAGCCACTCAACCTCCCGGCGAGTAACCGTGGAGCCTTGCTAGGAACCCTGTTCTGGGCCCGCCGTAAGATCTTCTTACCTGACGAGAGCGCCGCTGGCGGAGCTAGACATGGGCTCGTCGGAGGAATCGATGAAAGAATAACTGGCGGCGGGGAGAGGCCTAGAGGTGCAGGGGCCCGTCGTGACGGCGACGGATGTGGCGGCGAAACAGAGAAAGAACCACTGTGGGAAATCGAAGAAAACAAGAAGAACACCTAGGGAAGAAACCTAGCGGCGGCGCTGCGGAGAGGCACACCGGCGAAAGCACGAAAGCGGGGGCGCGAGCCTGAGAGCCGCGCCGTGACCATCGAGGAGGAACTGCGGTGGCGCAGTTCCTGGAGCGCGAATGACAACGGCGGTGCTGGGAGGAAGACGAAGGGAGTGGGGAGGGAAAAAATGAATCGACCCACCCCCACTCCCCTATTTATAACCGCCTACAGTGAGCGGTAGTGTGATCGTGGTTGTACCGCGGTAACTGCATAATCGCGTGTATCGCCTAATCGCGGACAGAGAGTGGAGCCGCAGCTACGGCCACACGATGCGAGAGGAGATCAGGCCATCTGACCATTGAGTTTATCGAAGCGTCACTGCGCCGACGCGATGGGCGCCGTAATCACTGTAGCATGTCAGCAAACACTGTAGCGGAACAAGAAACTAGGCAGCAGTGGTGATTGATACACGTAGGATGAGGCTTACTCAAGAGCCAAATAGATACCCCGGAAAAAAGAGAATAACTCGGAACACGGTTCATACCTCTGTAGGAGAAGATAAAGAGAAGGAGGATAGCTGAAAAAGAGCGTCGACTAAGAAATACCTCGGATAAGAAATAAGAAGGAATGAATGTCTGGAAACTGATGTTGCCCGGCCGAAGTTTCCGACAGGACCGCACCAGCTTCGGGGACTAATGTTGGGGGGATGACCCCAGGTAGGGTCAAGATAGCGGAAAGAAGGAAGGAACCTTTCTTACCATAGGCCAAATTATAAGCTAAGTCGGCCGAGTCATGCAAGACTCGGCCAAATGAGCCATGGCTTGGCAAAAATCGAGTGATTAACACCTTACTCGGCCGACGTGTGAACTGAGTCGGCCGAATAAGATTGATCAGTTCGTATGCAGGTGAAGGCCGAGCCGAGTTATGCGAGACAAGGCCGAGTAACAGGAAACTTGCAGGAGAAGGAGAAGGATCCCAGAGTCAAACCCTAGCTACTGGCTAGGAGGAATCTACACAGGGCCAAGCACTAAGGACAAAGAGCAGAGCCGCAGAAGGGCAGACAAGCGTCACGGAGGTGACAGTGGGGAAGCCCGAGGCTCACATGTGGGGGTCTCTGGGTCTTTGTCGCCGATAGAAGGGGACACGGAAAGGAGTCCGCTGAGTTATCACTTTGGGACAAGCATGTTTTAAGAATATGCTTGCCACGTCAGCCCTAGGAGGAACCAATGGACCCCATTATAAGGAGGGGCACGGGATCCTGGAGAGGGGATCGATTCATTGCACACAAAAGGGCTCGCGTAGTAGTATTCTTCCTCCTCTTTTTGATACGGCTCAAGGAGCACTTGTAACTCGATTGGGGAGAAATAAAGATCTAATTTCTAGTCTGTTGTATGTAGAAATCACTACATCTTCCCTCCCCAGATCCCACTAGCATCCATTGGCCCCATAATTTAGCCTACCCATGGCATCTGCCGTGCCACCACCACGACAAGGTATCTCTAACGTATACGCCACCTTGCCAATTTTTTCGAGGACACGAAAAGGACCATAGAATTTAGTTTGTAGCTTTGAGTGAAGAACTGAGACCAAATGTTGATAGATGATATGGTTGTAGCTTTATGTAGACCATATCACTTGGAGCAAAGATTCTTTCCACTCTCTTTGAATCAACAAACTTTTTCATGTGATCTTGAGCTTTCTAAAGGTTGGTCTTAAGATTATCCATCAGAACTTTTCTTTTAGTCAGGAAATTTCGTGCTTCAAGGTCAAAATGGCTAGCCATTGATAATTCACTGATGACAGGTGGAGGGAACCCATATAATGCTTGAAATGGAGTAACTTGCAGGGAGGATTGAAAGAAGGTGTTGTAACAATATGCAACAAGAGTTAACCATTGTGCCCATTTCTCTGGGTTAGCTAAAACCATGCATTTAAAGTAGTTTTATACACATTGATTGACTCTTTCAGTTTGACCATCTCACTAGGGGTGGTAGGCCAAGCTTTAACTCAAACTGGCATTCATAGCTTTGAAAATATCTTTTCACATTTTTCTAGTAAAGATTATATCTCGATCTGATACTATAGCAACGGGTGGTCCATGTAATTTAACCACATTCGCAATAGATTGAACGGTGTAGGGATGTGCTATTGGTATGAAATGGGCAATTTTTGTTAACCCGTCAACCACAACTAAGATTACTTCCTTTCCATTTGATTTAGGCAATCCTTCGATGGACTCCATACTTATATGGTCCAAGCCATATCAGGGATTGGGAGTGGCTCAAGAAGGCCAGGATATTGGCAATTTTCACCTTTTCTTTGTAGGAGTGTTGTTGCAGGGTTGTTTTTCACTTGCCTTTCACAGATCCACTGGCAAAATCCTTTTTTCTCTCTAGATTCACCTGACCCCTCTCCGTGTGTTGTTCTTGGACCGTCCCCCATTTGATTTCCTATCAAGGTAGAGTAGAGTAGGTCCTGTTTCCACATCAGAAGATAGATGCTTTTTGTTCTCTCTGTTCTTTTTTGTTTTTTATGCAAACTCTATTTTTTAATGTTTTTAGCTAGCACCCTACTACCATGTTGTTTTTTTGCCATTGCCCAGCTTTCCTTTTTTTTTGGTTTTTTAGCTGCAAACTTTTGCCCGATGTGGTGTTGTCTGCTCTTTTTTGCCATGTCTATCACATGTCACGTGACGTAAATATCACCTGCTGGAATTAGCTGCCCTTTCACGTTTTAATTTTGGTTGTCGCTATTAGGTTTGTAATACTCATAGGAAAGTTGTATCCTTAAATTTTTTACTTGTTTTCCTAGAATCTGCCAACTTCTCAATTTAGTTGTTCCTTTTCATATCGCCAGCTACCATTGTTTATACTAGGTTATGTGTAGGTCAAATTTGTTTTGGTTTTATGCTATTATAACTTCCTAGAATGTCATGGGTACAACGCTTGCAGCGGCGGCGGCGCAAGGAGTGGAGGGCAAGAACACCTCCTTGATGTCACCGTCTTCGTAGAGAGGACTACTCCACATCGGCTATCATATGGTTATTGCCTCAGGTTAGAACCTATGATTGGATCCTCATAACCTTCCCTATAATTATATAGTGTGTTCCACTGTTCCCGCAAAAAATAGACTGATCTGATCACTACAGATAAAAAATATAAGTAAATCGTTGTTTAATTTGCGCCGATGCTTAGTTCACATGAACAACACAAGGTACTATCGCTATACGGCAGTACAATTTCTCTTGATTTTGTAAATTAAATAATACACTCGACTAAGAAGAGCTAAATAAATTACTCTTGATGTAACTTCTTTGTTTTGCAATCTATGATTTCAGGTAATTAGAAAGAATCATAGAACAATGTCAGGTAATGGATTGTAAACTGAAATGGTAGAACCTATTCTTCACCCTTAACAAATGTGTGCATGTTATTTGGCTTCAACATCAGTTTAGTTTCACCGACAAGCCTTGGGTTTTGAATAGCACAACCGGGTGAAATAGTATCAACTATGTATTGTACTAGATGGACCTAGCGCGCTTCGCCGCGCCATCCTTTATTGTTATCTTTTAATGTTTGTGTGATATGTGTGTCTTCGAATTCATGTGAGATTGCGATGTCTCTAAATAAACTTTATTTTTGCCGAGTGTCGCGGTTAGTCAACGTATTCACTGGGTCACACCTTCAAAAACATGGTGACATAAAAGAAACGAAAAACTACAAAGAACAAACAAAAAAATGCTACCAAATCATGGTTGTAAGCCAAACGCAGTAGCAAAAAACAGCCACCACCAGTGTGCATTTCACATAGAGGGTTAAGGTACCACAATGTTGATGGTGGAATTTAAATAAGTAAAGAAATAGTAGAGTAAAGTGTCCTACAACAATCAGGACGTCTTTATGGGAAAGGCACTGTAATTTCCAGTCCAATCACTAGTGATCACCTCACAGCCTACCGTATGAACAAAAGTTAAGCTCCATATAGTGTTAAGAAAATGATACCGGTTCTCTAGTCTTAAACAATAGAAACAATTTTAGTCGGATTTGGCAGAACCATACGTTATGATGGCCACATGGCAGTCTGGTTGGGCCACTCTCGAATATAAACCATTCAACCTAACCTTTTTTTCTGTATAGGACTTGAGAACATGTTAGTCTATGTTTTCTCGGCGAAAAGAAAAGCTAAATACTGCCACGTCAACAACCCAACTTCTTGCAACCAGCCTCGAAATGTCGGGAGGAATGATGACATTGTTCACCAAAAACTCGTTCAAGCCTATATCATTTGGTTTCCAGTTAAATCCTTGCTGACGTCACCAAAGAATGCCATGCCAACCACGGCTTCTCAGTTAGTCGCTTTAACACCAAGCTTGTTCCTTAAAAGATTAAAACCGCTAATAAGAATAAATAAGTATAAACAATAGGTGGCGTGTTGGTTAGAATGCATACTTTATGATGTGCACCCAAAGTGATAATCAATTCTTAGAGGCAATGATCCTTTCTTCGTTTGTATTATGTGCCTATAAGAGGAACCCCTATAACAACGCATACTTTACAACCCTCTAAATATGTGTCACAAGAATTTATTTTAGATATATATATATATATAGGTTAATAGACATATATATATATATCCTTCACTACATCTGTTCTCTCGTAAATAAATTGCAACCCATAGTATGCAAGTGCAATATATATGTTGTCAACTTTATCCATTGCAACACTATAAGATTATATTTTCATTGGTGCAAAGCTTTAAAATAAAATATTGTTTGTTCTCTTCTCTGATTTCAATTCACACAAGTTTCTTGACCACTCCCCCGCAAAAGTAGTTGATCATGTAAACAAATCAACGGGAAGATAGCAGATTTCCATCGAAGTTACACTAATTTCAACGAAAAGTGTAGACTCACGGTTTAGAAAGTTCCATAGATAGTATTTGGGATCAGGATAACAAATAGGCCAATTCTTTGACACAAATCATAGTACTTGATCACCATCCTAGAAAATCTATGATGTAGAAAGTCAAACTAAGTGCAACAAACAGAAAGAGGAGTTGTGGAGGTACCTAGTGCAGGATGGCCTGGAGCATACACAGAACACCGTACCAGCCATGGGACCAACGCCTAAGCACCATGAGTGGCTTGTTGCCAAGGTAGTGTTACACAATCCCAGCTCAGGTGTCCAATGGTGGAGGTGCCGGTGACCTTCTCCTTGATTTGGGGGTAAAACCAGCAAGAAGAAAGAATCAATAACTTGAGACATCCATTCTTCGTAGACCGAATTGTTTACCTATGAATGAACTTGATGTTCAATCGTTCAGATTGTTTGTGCTCTTAGAATACAAATTTTCAGCAAGGTGACAACCAACCTAGAATGAAAAGAGAAAAGCATGGGGCTTCATAACTAAAGTTGTCGAGTTTTTGTTTGCCATAAACTCTTCACGACCACTTGTCATTCCTAAAAAATTATTATTGGATAAATAATACGAAATCACAAAGAAAGTATATATTTGAGAGCGTATATTTAGTGATTGTTTTATTGGAGAATGTATATATAGTTTGTGCTCTTAGTGATAATACTCTCTTAGTGATTACTTGACACTCTTTTTTTGAAAGTATTGGAGAAATATAATCTTCTTCATAATACTGTTAATATTCTTAGCGGTGACTTGACACTCTTATTTGAAAGTATGAGAGAATTATAATTACATGGTTACCTACTTATTACCGATGATGCATCACTATAAGCAAACAGGTCTCCGAACATAAGAATGGGACATGTAGATATAGCTGTAACATTTTCTCATATATTAAAATACTCTAATGGTGTTCTGAGCAATGGCAATAAATCTGATTTTAAAAAAAACTTCTTAGTATGAATTTTACTATTCATGTGTTATTATCAACTAAAATAGTGAAATCACCTGAGATTGAAAACCATGGCACTCAAAACCACTCAGCGGAGATCCAAGTTGCTTAAGAAAATCAAGTGTTGAGTCTTTGTGTGTACTGAAATAGCATTACTGACATAACAAAGTATCCTAGGAGCTTTTGCATTTGCTGAAACAACCAATTTTTGTCATTTGAAGCAAAGAGGATTCTCAAATGCACTGAATAACATGCAATACAAATAAATGGATGAATAAGAAAATATATTTTGCAGATCATTTACTCTACAGATCATAAAACTTAGAATATGTTCCTGAAGGCATAAGAATATAAGATAACTTACTCGCATAGTGACACTACAAAAAGGGTTGTACCTAACTACCACCCCGACTATCATGTACTCCCTTTTAATAATGGAGCACTTCTTTCACTGCATGACAAAACAAGTATAAGTAAATCTACATGCAAATGAATAGTGGATGGGTTAAAAATAAAGAGGTAATAAGAAAATTGGACGTAGCATCTATTCTCAACAACTACAGTTCTAGAGAAGACATCAACTGATTGTGGGTAGAAAGAAGGTCCCAAAAATGACATTTAATAATTGCATGTTTTGAACAACTTTAGTGAATTTTACACAAGTAAACAAGCAAGTGCACTAAATGCCTAAAATAAATGTGTGTTCTTGAAAGAACATTTCATAATGTCTAGTGTTTTGTGTATTAGATAACAATATCAAGGATTATTTAATATGTGTTGAAGTGCTGCAGATCTTTACATTGAAAAAGGAAAAGGAAATCTGCTTTTGGGGGGCGGATAATCCTCCCCACCCCATACCCAGAAGGGCGCAACCCCCAGAGAGGGGGCGGAGAGTCGGCCGAATTTTCTGGCATGGGCGGATAGTCCGCCCCTTGAGGGGGCGGATAATCCGCCCCTCGTGGAATTTCACCAAGTCTGGACCTGCGTTGCTCTCTGTATGGGGGCGGATTTCCCCCCGGACTCTCCGGCTCGAGGCGGAATTTTCCCCTAGGCCGGATAGTCCGCCCCTTGGGGGGGGGGGGGATAATCCGCCCCTCGAGGAATTTCACCAAGACTGGACCTGCGTTGCTCTCTGTATGGGGGGCGGAGTTTCCCCCAGAGTTTCCGTCCTAGGGGCAGAGTTTTTCCCCAGGGCGGATAATCCGCCCCCAAACTTCTTCAACGTCCAGATCTGGGCAGAGGGTATTTAAGCCCGCCTTCCCCCTCCTGCCAGATCTCTTGGTTCATTCGAAAAAGTCAAGATCTGATCTGCAACCTTCATCCAAGAGAGCTCCACCTAGATCCACCCAAAGGCCCCGTCCATTGGGGAATCGAAGGAGGAGGACTCGATCTTCAACAACTGCAATCAAGTGCTTCATCTCCTCTCCATTCGTTTGGAGAATCTCCGATCTATTATTTCTTGCAAATATCTAGATCCTTGCTTTTGATTATATTGATAATCCTTGTTCTTGTGACAGCTTGTTGTCATTACGGGAGCCCCCAATTAAGTTGTGGGTGTGTGCCCCGGTAGAGTTGTAAAGGCACCGGTTCCCGCCTCGAAGGGTACCAATAGTGGAGAAGGTGGATCAGGCCTTTCGTGGCGAGATCCATCGGAGAATAGGGTGAGGCCTATTGTGGCGTGGTGGTCTTAGAACCGTCCACCCCTCCAACGCAGATGTACTTCCCTTAACAAGTAAGGAACTGCGGTAAAACAAATCTCTGTGTCTCCGCGTGCTCCATTATGGTTTCCTCGCTCCTCTCTTTACGTGCTTAGTAGGTAGGGTTGTATATAGGGAAATTCTCATAGTTGCATATCTAGAGAATTTACTTTATGCCAAGCCTAAAATTGTAAAAGAAATAAAAATTGAGTAGCACCTATTCACCCCCCCTCTAGGTGCCCATACAATCCATTTCAATTGGTATCAGAGCCCCGGCTCTTAATTCGGGCTTAACCGCCTAAGAGAAGAATGGGTTCCAAGGGAGATGGGAGTGATGCTTCGGAGGTAGTCACCATGAACGATCTCAAGACGTTGGAAAAAACCTTGGTTAGTTCAATGGAGGCTAAGATGGAAGAGATGCGTCAATTGATAATGCGTCTCTCCACATCGGCAACATCACCTCCATCTACCCCTGAGGCTACCACTCCGCAATCCAAGGAAACGAGTAAAACCGGTTCCAAAGATAACGAAGTGGTTGGTGATGGCACTAGCAAGAGATCCTCCTCGAAAAAGGATAGTGGTAAGGAAGGATACAATGAGGTTCCTCATGTGTATTCTCCTGATCCACCTATACATCACCCACATATACATAATAGGGGTGATCCACCCAAACTTTCAGCATCTACTTTTAATCAATGACAATTTTTGATGAAGTCTCATGAGTGCAGCTCCTCCATTGAGTTGTGGAAAATCATATAGAATGGTCTTCATGTTGGAGACCCCCACAACCTAACAAGAAGAGAGGTTGTTGATAGTCAACTCAAGCCACAGCTCTACACATGAAGCAGCTTGGTGTGGGTGACAAAGACTCTTCATTGGAAATGAAAGTATGAGAAGGAATAGATATGATGCTTTGAGCAATGAAGCTGAAGGTTTTTATATGTTGGATGGAGAAAACCACGAGGACATGTATAGGAGGCTCAAGTCAATAGCCACCACTTTTAGGAATCATGGTGCCTCTCATGTTGATGATGCGTGGATCAAGCGCAAGTATGTCAATGCTCTCATGCCATTTGAGCCCACAGATTTGAAGAGTCTTCAAGGAAGGCATAATTACCACCTTATGACATCCAATGAGGTAATGCAAGAAATGGCCGCTTTTAAAGTGGCTGCCAAGAATGCCGAAGATGCTCGTGCACGAGCTATGGGGATGCAAAAGGGGGTCAACATGGCTTTGAAGACAAGTGTGGCTGATCATGATGAAGATGACTTAGAAGGCATGGACTATCCCGAGGATGTCAAAAGAATTCATGGACAATACATGACCTTCTATGCTAGAAACTTTTGGAAGGATCCAACCAAGGCCAAATCTGAACTAGAACGCAAGAGTGGAACTTATGGAAGAAAGGAAAACGGTCCCAAGTTGAGAACTTGTTTCATTGTGGAGACCGACTGCACTTTGTAGCTGAGTGTCCATGTCAAAGTAGGGAAGATAATGGAGGAAGAATCATTATCAAGGAAAAGTCAAAGGCTCCATGCAAGAAACAATTTGTAAAGAAGAATGCTACTTTCAAGAAGCAACCAAAGATTGTTCTAGTGGCTCAAGAAGAATATTCTTCGGGAAGTGAAGATGAAGACGAGGACGATGACTCACGAGAGGTGGCTACTATAGCCACCACATCTGCACCAACATCTCTCTTCGACTCTCCTAACGAAAACGTCATCAACAAGAACACTACTTGTCTTATGGCAAGAGGTTCCAAGGTATCAACTTCTAACACTTCTTTTCCTAAGGCTATGATTGACATGGATGGTCCTACTAGTCTTAAGGTTAAGGAAGAAATTATTGCTTTGGACTATTTCTTCACTAACTTGCAAGGTGAACTCAAATTACATTTTGAGGCTCTTATGGACCAGCTGGCCCAAAATGAAGTGCTCCTAGAAGAAAAGGGCAGAATTGAAAGGGAGGATGCGATGGAAATTGCATCCTTAAAAAATGCTCTAGAAGAAGAAGAGACTCGGATTTATCTTGAAGAGAGGCTTGAGTCCATTGAGGAGTCACATGAAGAAATAGTGGCTAAGCTTGTTAAGGAACGCGACAATGCAGTCGCCAAAGCAAAGAAGTTAAAGAGGGAAAAGATTGACTTTCGGGCTGCTCATGATAGACTCTCCGAGGAATTGGAGAAACTTGACATCGCTCACAAGGCATTGAAAAGTGAATTCTCCATTCTCAATGAGTCACATGATCAGCTCCAAATTTGACTGACCAAGTATGATGTTCCTAGCACATCTAAGTCAACATATATTCACAAGGAAAGTGCTAGTGTGGAAGAAGGGTTTGTCAACGACATCACCCCCAAAGATAAGAGTGTCCTTCATGAGGTACTTGGGAAGCAAAGGTCAAATCTTGGTAAAGAGGGACTTGGGTATGTCACCAAGTCCAAGAACAAGAAGAATAAGAAGAACAAGAAGAAGAAGACCAAGAATGTACAATAAAAAACTAGCACCGCTGAGAAGAATGTCACAAAAGAAAAAACTAACAATATTGGTTTTGCAGGGTTTCACAATCCAAATTATGAACTCTTTTGTGATTATTATGGCGATGTTTATCCTTACTATGTTGGTCCTTTTGGTGAATATGTTGCTTGGTCTATTTGGGTTCCAAAGACCCTTGTTACTAACATGAGAGGACCCATTGAAAAATGGGTACCTAAAACCAAGAAGTAATTCTCTTGCAGGGCTATGCTTCCGGTGGGTCGAAATGGGTGCTGGATAGTGGATGCACTAGTCATATGACCGGAAGCAAGGAGATCATCACGGAGATACGTCCCAATCATGATAATATTACAGTCTCCTATGGTGATAAGTCTAATTATCAGGTATTGGGTCTTGGCAAGGTTGTGGTTGCCCACGATATCTCTCTCGTGGACGTCATGCTTGTTGAGACCCTCGGCTACAACCTTCTTTCTGTTCGTGCCCTTGGCAAGATGGGTTTTGCTGTTTTCATTGATGATGATTTGGTGGTACTCTTGTGGAGCAAGTCTGTAAAGGTCGCTTTCGTTGGGTATGTCGAAAATGACCTGTATGTGGTGGACTTTTCAGGGAAAACCACCTCGTGTCCGATGTGCCTATTCGGAAAGGACGACGTGGGATGGCTATGGCATCGCCGTTTATCCCATATCAACATGAGAACTTTGCAAAGTCTCCACAAGGGTGGCCACATCCTTGGACTAAAAGACAATGTCTCCTTTGCCAAAGATCGTGTTTGTAGGGCTTGTGTTAAAGGGAAAATGCATGACTCTCCCCACAAGAGAAAGACTATTGTGTCTTTAAAGAGAATCTTGGAATTACTTCATGTGGACTTATTTGGTCCTCCATCTCATGCCAGTCTCGGTGGGAAGAAATATTGCTTGGTCATTGTCGATGATTACTCAATATATACATGGGTCTATTTCTTCAAGCTAAAGAGTGAGACTCAACAAACAGTCATTGACTTTGCCAATGAAGTTCAACGTCAACACAATGTTCCTATCTTGGCAATAAGAAGTGACAACGGCTCCGAATCCAAGAACTACACCTTGAATGAGTTTATAAGTGAAGAGGGGATAAGACATCAATATTCCGCTGCGTACACCCCTCAACAAAATGGTGTAGCCGAGAGGAAGAACCGCACTTTGATGTATATGGCAAGACCAATGTTAGCTGAATTCAAGTCTCCTTACAACTTTTGGACTGAAGCTATATCCACCGCTTGTCACTCGTCTAACCGGCTCTACCTCCAAAAAATCTTGGACAAGACTCTGTATGAAATACTTACCAGTAACAAGCCCAACATCTCATACTTCAGGGTATTCGGTTGTAAGTGTTTCTTTCTTATCAAATGTGTCTGCTTGTCTAAATTTGAGTCCAAGGCTTTAGAAGGTATTTTTGTTGGTTACGGTGCCGAATCCCACACTTATAGAGTCTACAACAAGCTCACCGGGACTGTTGTAGAATCTTGTAGTGTGGAGTTCGATGAAAATAACGGCTCCCATGTGGGGCAAGTTGATGTTTGTGATGCAGATGTTGAAATACCCCAAGATGCCATAAGAAGAATGGGCGTTGGATTTTTCCGCCCCATTAAGGAACCCCTTGTGGTGGATCGGAAAGGACAATGCTCCACTCAAGTGGAGCCCTCATCTACACAAGATCAACAAGCTCCTACTGCTGGAGAAAACTCTACACCAACACCGCAACCTACTGAAGATCATTAGTCTCCTAGACAAAATGGTAGTCCCAGGCCGGACTATCCGCCCCCTCCAAGGGGCGGACAGTCCGCCCCTGGCACTCCAACCCGTCCTAGGGGATCATAAGAAGAAGAAAATAGCCAAGAAAACTCTAGGCCGGATTCTCCGCCCCCCTAGGGCGGATTATCTGGCCCTGGAACTCCCAGCTCTGTCATGCATTCACAGGAAGAGGAAGTTGTAACCACATCTCCCAGGCCGGATAGTCTGGCCCCACCAAGGAGCGGATTATTCGGCCCTGAAGAACATGTTCAACAGCAAGCTCCTGTTGTCAACTCAGATCAAGATCAAGGGCAAGGTAGTGGACAAGACAAGGATACAAATGCTGAATCAACTCCTTCTAGAAACAATAAGGACATTGAGGCTCGTCGCAAGGCTCGTGCTGATCGGAACCTTGAGCTAAGGGGTCACACTCTTGACAAGGTTGTTGGTGATCTACGAAGAAGGGTGTCTACTAGAAGAGAACTTGCAAGCTTCCATGGTCATCAAGCTCACATTTCTATGGTTGAACCAAAGAAGGTCTTTGATGCTCTTGAAGATCCCGATTGGGTGGTTGCAATGCATGAGGAATTAAATAACTTCGAGCGCAACAAAGTTTGGAAGCTCGTAGAGAAACCCAAAAAATGCCGCAATGTTATCGACACCAAGTGGATTTTCAAGAACAAACAAGATGAAAATGGCATTGTTGTGAGGAATAAAGCAAGACTCGTGGCTCAAGGATTCTCTCAAGTGGAAGGAATTGATTTTGGTGAGACTTATGCTCCTGTGGCTCGTCTTGAGTCCATCCGTATCCTTCTTGCCTATGTCGCTCATCATAATTTTAAATTACAGCAAATGGATGTTAAGAGTGCGTTTCTTAATGGTCCACTACATGAGTTGGTATACATCAAGAAACCCCCGGGTGTTATGGGGTAACCTGGGGGATGGCCCGATCTTTCACGAATTCCACGAGGAACGAGGGGGAAAGTGGTGGTCGGAGGATGAAATCGAGGAAGACGATGAAAACCACGAACACTCACACACCAAAACACGATACACGCCTACTCCTCACGCCGGTGGCAACCGGTCCAACATAATCCCTAGGATCGGTGTTGGGCGAAGCTCGCTCTCCACACCAACAACGGGGGATGAGGTGCTTGGTGAGATCTTGATGACTTGGGGGCGAGAAACCGAGAACCCAAGTCCTTGTACAACTTGAACGCACTAGGCAAGATCCAAGAGGGGGTGGATAATCCGGTGCTCCTTGGTAGGAGCATGAGACCAATAGATATAAGTTCCTCAGAGGGTTTCCTTAATATCTATTATTATCCAAGTCTAGGGTTTACAATAGAGGGTGGGGGCTATATATAGGCCAACCACATAAACAGGGGTATTTTGGGAACAAATAGCGAAATATAAGGAGGGTTACAAGGCGCTGGGCCGAATTAACACGATCGGGCCTTTCCAGGTCTGGTAGTACCGGTCCAGCTCGACCGGTAGTACCAGTCACACGGTAGTACCGCTTCCTGGGCCGGTAGTACCGCTTGTCGTCCTGGGACTTGCGCTAGGGCCTTCTGTTGGTGGCGGTAGCAGGGGGCGGTAGTGCCGGGGCCCGGTAGTACCGGATCCGGGGCCGATAGTACCGGCAGTGACAGAGAGTATTTGGGTAGCTCTGGAGCCTTCTGTTGTTGGCGGTAGCATTGGGCGGTAGTGCCACCAAGCGGTAATACCGGTCGTCAGGCCCGGTAGTACCGCCGGAGACAGAGAGCGTTTGGTCTCTTCTGCTGGCGCTCCTCCGTCCTGTGGGTCTTTCTCTTCGTACCTGATGATGCACAAGGTATGGGTATGAAGTAGCAGGCCATCCAAGGGTGTGTCGAAGTCACACAAGGAGAGGAGCGAGTTCACCTTAGCTTGAAGGAGTTTGGCTCGGGCTCGAGTCATGGGTCCACTTGGGGAGATCGTGGAAGTAGATGTAGTATCGGTCGTAGGACGGGCTGCATCAGCTCCCCCCCCTTGGGAAAGAGTCGTCCTCGACTCTTCAACCTTGTCAACTTCATCTTCTCCATGGTAGGGTGATAGGTCCTTGACATTGAATGTCGAGCTCACAAGATACTTGGATGTTGGGATATCGATGACATAAGCGTTGTTGTTGATTCTCTTGAGCACTTTGAATGGTCCATCACCTCTTGGCTTTAGCTTGGAGTCGCGTTCCTTGGGGAAGCGGTCTTTACTCAAGTGTATCCACACAAGGTCGCCCTCTTCGAATATTATCTCTTTCTTGTTCTTGTTTAGACTTGATGCTTGGCAAAGGACTTGTTGCTCGATAGTAGCTCGTGTATCTTCATGGAGTTTCTTCATTGTTTGGGCACGCTTGACAACGTCCATATTGGCACGTTCATGAAGTGGTAGTGGAAGAATATCGAGCGCGGTGAGAGGCTCGAAACCGTAGACGATCATGAACGGGCTCCTCATGGTGGTGGAGTGCTTGGCGCGGTTGTAGGCGAACTCGGCATGTGGAATACATTCCTCCCAGTCTTTAAGGTTCTTCTTTATCAACACCCGGAGAAGTGTGCCAAGACTTCGATTGACGACCTCTGTTTGTCCATCGGTTTGAGGATGCGAGGCGGACGAGAAGAGGAGCTTGATGCCGAGCTTGGCCATGAGAGTTTTCCAGAAGTAGCTCATGAATTTTACGTTGCGGTCGGATACGATTGTTCTTGGCACACCGTGTAGCCGAATTATTTCCCTGAAAAACAAATTTGCTACATGTGAAGCATCATCGGTCTTATGGCATGGAATGAAATGTGCCATTTTGGAAACGCGATCCACCACTACAAATATAGAATCATGTCCATGTTTAGATCTAGGCAAGCCTAACACAAAGTCCATGCTAATGTCTGACCAAGGTGCATGAGGAATAGGCAATGGCATATAAAGACCAAAGGGGTTGGACTTAGACTTAGCTTGGATACATGTAGTGCATCGTTGGACGTGGCGCTCCACATCGCGCTTCATCTTTGGCCAAAAGTAGTGAGTGGAGAGCATGTCATATGTCTTGTCACGACCAAAGTGACCCATAAGGCCTCCACCATGGGACTCTTGAAGAAGCAAAATTTGGAGAGACGATTTCGGAATGCAAAGCTTGTTTTGTTTGAAAAGAAAACCCTTATGCAAATAGAAATCATCAATCCCTTTGTCGATGGAACATTGTGCAAATATTGGTCCAAAGAAAGGGTCGGACGCGTACAAAGATTTGATATCATCAAGACCCAAGACATTGACTTCGAGTCGTGTAAGAAGGCTTGTGTTTTTGCGAGACAAGGCGTCCGCTACCACATTTTCTTTGCCCTTCCTGTATTTGACAATGTAAGGAAAATACTCCATAAACTCAACCCATTTTGCGTGCCTTTTACTCAAGTTGGCTTGGCCCTTAAGATACTTCAACGACTCATGGTCGGAATGGATGATAAATTCTTTAGGCCAAAGATAGTGTTGCCATACTTGAAGAACTCGAACCAAGGCAAAAAGTTCTTTGTCATAAATGGGATAGTTGAGGCGTGCGCCATCAAGTTTCTCACTATGGTAAGCAATAGGACGCCCATTTTGCATAAGGACGCCACCAATGCCAATACCACTAGCGTCACATTCAATCTCAAAGGTTTTTGTGAAATCCGGTAATGCAAGAAGTGGTGCTTCGGTGAGTCTCTTTTTGAGCTCATCAAAAGCCTTTTGTTGTGCTTTTCCCCAAATGAACGTGACATTTTTCTTGGTCAATTCGTTGAGGGGGCAAGCAATGGTAGAAAAATCTTTCACAAAGCGACGGTAAAAGCCAGCCAACCCATGAAAACTACGAAGTTCACTAACATTTGTTGGGATGGGCCAATCTCGTATGTCCTTGACTTTTGAGACATCAACTTCAATGCCATTAGAAGACACAACAAAACCAAGGAAAATCAGCTTGTCTTTTGCAAAAGTGCACTTTGGGAGATTAGCATAAAGCTTTTCATGACGAAGGATTTGAAGGACCTCCTGAACATGAGTAACATGCTCCTCTAGTGACTTGCTATAGACAAGGATGTCATCAAAGTAAACAACTACACTCTTTCCAATGAGAGATCGCAAAATATGGTTCATGAGGCGCATGAAGGTAGATGGGGCATTGGATAAGCCAAAAGGCATAACCAACCATTCATAGAGACCAAGCTTGGTCTTGAAGGCGGTTTTCCACTCATCACCTTCAGCCATGCGAATTTGATGGTAACCACTACGAAGATCAATTTTTGAAAATATAGTGGCTCCACATAACTCATCAAGCATGTCATCAAGACGCGGTATAGGATGTCGATAACGCACGGTGATAGCATTGATTGGACGGCAGTCCATGCATAACCGCAACGTATCATCCGTTTTTGGGACTAGGATCACGGGGACCGCGCTTGGGCTAGTGCTTACTTGGATCAAACCTTTGGAGACGAGTTGGTTTATTTGACGTTCGATCTCCTTCGTCTCTTCCGGGTTCGTGCGATACGCGGCGCGGTTTGGGAGTGGTGCGCCGGGTATGAGGTCGATGCGGTGCTCGATTCCACGAAGAGGGGGAAGGCCATGAGGAAGCTCTTCGGGAAATACATCTTGGAATTCCTGCAAAATAGCCATCAAAGAAGGAGGAACATTTGTCAAGTCGTTAGTTCCTTGTGCTAGTCCCTTGCATACAAGGACATAGTGCAAGATGGATGGGTTGTTCCGCACTTCTCTCATCTCACTTTTGGTGGCAAGAAGAACACTCTTAGTTTTTCCACTCGAGTTTGGCTTGTAGCTCGCACTCACTATGGTGTGGTTCTCTCGCTCACCACTCTTCTCACAAGGTGTTTTTGCGTATTGCGCCCTCGCTAAAGCCTTTGCATTGTCCGCAATTATTTGGCTAGGAGTCATTGGTTACAACACACAAGTTTTATCAAGCCATTTGAAGGTGTAAGTGTTTGAGTGACCATTATGCAAAGCACACTTGTCATATTGCCACGGCCTTCCGAGCAACATATGGCAAACCGTCATTGGGACCACGTCACATTCCACCGTGTCCTTGTAGTGCCCAATTGAGAACGTCACCGAGACGGTGTGCTTGATCTTGACGGATCCTTGGTCACTTAGCCATTGGATATGGTAGGGGTGTTTATGCGGATGGAGGGTGAGATTGAGTTTCTCACACAATTCCGTACTTGCAAGGTTGTGGCAACTCCCTCCATCGATGACAACTTTGATGGACTTCCCATTGATGCCGGCACGAGTTTGGAAGATGTTCGAGCGTTGGTCTTCATTTTCATTGACTTGGGTAGTCAAGACCCTTGTGACTACAAGCGATGGACTTGCGTCATGCTCACACACAAGAAGTTCTTGGTCCTCTTCCAAATGTTGCCTTGCCATGGCTTCCTTGACCCTTGCATCAAACTCTTCCTCACTCAAGTATTCTTCATCGCCGTTGTCATGGATGAACAAAACTTTCTTGTTTCCACATGTGTTCGACTTGTGCCCTTTGCCTCCACACTTGTAGCATTCACCATTGAATGGTTGATCATCCCTTGTGTGTTTGCCACTTGGGGGCTGTTTTCCTTGAGGGAGAGTTAGCTTGAAGGGAAGCTTGGTGGTACTTGAGGAGCTTCCACTTGGTGTTGTTGGAGTAGTGGTTGGTGCTTGCTTGTAGGTGAAGTACGTCTTTGGCTTGTTGTACTTGATGTCCTCTTGCACTTGACGCTCGGCCTTTGAAGCGATGTGCACAAGCTCAACCATGTTGTTGTACTTTTGGAACTCGGTGATGCGCTTGATGGGATGGTTCAAGCCATTGAGGAAGCGTGCCATTGTTTGCTCATCTCGCTCTTCAATGTTGGCACGGATCATGTTGAGCTCCATTTGCTTGAAGTACTCTTCCACGGTCTTTGTCCCTTGACTAAGTGTTTGAAGCTTGTTGAAAAGGTCACGCGTGTAGTGTGAAGGAACAAAGCGGGATCTCATATGAGCCTTCATATCTTGCCAAGTTGCGATTGGAGGCTCTTCTTTTGCTTCGCGAGCGAGTTGGACTTGTTCCCACCAAAGGTTGGCATACTCATCAAACTCGAGGGATGCCATGGCCATCATCTTCTCATTGCTATAGTTGTGCATGCGGAAGATCTTGTCGACCTTGAGTTCCCAAGAGAGATATTCCTCGGGCTCATTGGAACCAGTGAACTTGGGCATGGTGAATTTGAGCTTGCCAAAAGTTTCTTCTCCATTGCGGTTCCGGTTGCGTCGGTTGCCATGATTTGGGCGGTCATCATCATCATCCGAGCTCTCATGTCTTGCTTGGTGATGGTTGCGTTGCTCTTGCGGTTGTTGAGGTGCCGCGTTTGGTTGTGGAACTTGGTTTTGGCGACGAGCTTGGGGAGCTTGCTCGTTTTGTTGACGCGGTTGAGGACGAGGAGGAGGTTGATGGTCCTCACGACGAGCTTGCTCTTGTTCTTGTCGTGGTTGATGCCGAGGAGCATTGGCTTGCGCCATGTGGCGAGGAGGACGTCGAGCCGCATGCGCAATGGGCTGCTCTTCTTCTTCTTGGTGTAGGGGAGGCTCGTCATGACCATCATGTTGTCGATGCGGACGATCATGTCGATGATGACGCCTTGGAGGATCTTCAAGTGCTTCACGTCGATGGTGATCTTGTTCGTCCTCTTCGGATGCTTCACTTGTTGATGAAAGAACATGTCGACGGCGATGGGCTTGGTGGTCCATGCGAGGTTGCTCTTGTTGAATCACAAGTGCCCTTGGTTGTGGCCGGTTTGCTTCACGTCGTGGAGGTCTTGCGGAGAGGTCACCATCATAGCTTGACATTGTGGCGTGACGCGGAGATGGTGCCGCTTGCGAAGAGCTCATGGATTGAAGAACGGGTCCATCCCGGTGCCTTGAAGCGTGACGGTGAGGTGCACTTGATTCACTTGAGGAGTGCCAAGATGAGCTTGATTCGCGCGAGCGTGGACTTGCTAGTCCATCAATGAGGCGTTGAAGCTTCTCATCCGTTGAGGCGAGTGCACGACCAAGAGCTTCATTTTGATGACCGAGGTTGTGTTGCATGGCATGCATTTGGCCACGGACTTCTTCGAAGCGGTTGTCGATGCTCTTGAATTCCACACGTGCCTCGCTAAATTGTTCATCTTGGCGCCGCTCGAGAGCTTCACAACGGTAGTTGAATTGTCCTCGGACCTTCCAATGGTCCCATCTTGTCATGAATTGTGTGTCATCCTCCGGAGGTGGTGGTGGTTGAGATGGCTCTCCATGCCTGTCCATGATGCAAAGCCAACAAGGGTTGTATATGGAGAGAAAGGGTGCGGAGAGTTAGCCTTTTACCTCACCTTGGAGATTATATCAAACCAATTGCCACACAAATGAGCGAAAAGCGTGCAAAGTGAAATGGCAAGAAACTCACACACAAATATGCTACAACTCTCAAAAGCTTTTGGTGGAAGGTTAGGATTGTAGAAAACCAAATGAAACGATCCAAGCAAAAGGTTATTGTTCTACGTGGTAAAGAACCAAGGATCAAAGCAAAAGGATACGATCTACAAAAACACGGAAAACACACACGTGGAGAAAAACGGGGTTAGCACGACTATGAAAATGAGCACAAAAGGTCCTAACGAAGACTACGCTCGGTTGTCGTGCCAACTCAAGGAGAGACCACAACTCGTTTGCCAAAAGAGGATAAGCAATAGATTTGTGCACTTGCCTCGGTGCGCTCTTTCTTCTCTCTTTCTTGGCTTACAAGCTTGGTATTCACTTTGTATTGGAAGACTATGTATCTTTTTCTCTTTTTTTTTGATTCTTTTTCCTTTTTCTCCCTTGCTATGCTACTATGTTAGCTTTTGTATTTGGCCTCATACTCTCACTTTCCGAAGGCAAGTGCACAATGCTTAGACAAACACAAAATGAGTTGCTCTCATAGGATAGATACACACAAAGGAAGATATGGGGCTGTCAAGGAGGAGCAAGTTATACCTTTGGTATTGTGGAAGACTTGCAACCGATGGTGGTGGATGATGTTCGAGTGTCGCGTTGTCGATGAGCGCGGGTGACTTTGATGCGGAAGCTTGTGTTAAGATGGCGACAAACACGCGAAACACGAACAAGCTAAAGGGAAAAAGTCAGCAAACGAAAATGAGGCGTCAAGAAGAAGGGAAAACTGTCTGTTGCTGGCGGTAGTACCGCTTGGTACGGGCGGTAGTACCGGACGGCGGTAGTACCGCTTGTTACGGACGGTAGTACCGCTGATCACAGAACAAGAACGAAAACGAGATCCACTTGACACAAACCTCAAATTCGTGGGAAATCTGACCGAAAGGCTGGCTAGGAACAACAGGGGCTATAGATCAACTCCCAAAGCAACAGATCTATGGACCAAAACCACGAAAAACTCACCAAATCCAGAGATCGATCCGAAGGCAAATTGGGGCTCTTTTTGGTGGGATTTTCGATTTTAAGGTGGATAAAAGAAAATTTGGGGGGAAATTCGTGATCAACCGTGCTCTGATACCAATATGTTATGGGGTAACCCGGGGGATGGCCCGATCTTTCACGAATTCCACGAGGAACGAGGGGGAAAGCGGTGGTCGGAGGATGAAATCGAGGAAGACGATGAAAACCACGAACACTCACACACCAAAACACGATACACGCCTACTCCTCACGCCGGTGGCAACCGGTCCAACATAATCCCTAGGATTGGTGTTGGGTGAAGCTCGCTCTCCACGCCAACAATGGGGGATGAGGTGCTTGGTGAGATCTTGACGACTTGGGGGCGAGAAACCGAGAACCCAAGGCCTTGTACAACTTGAACGCACTAGGCAAGATCCAAGAGGGGGGTGGATAATCTGGTGCTCCTTGGTAGGAGCATGAGACCAATAGATATAAGTTCCTCAGAGGGTTTCCTTAATATCTATTATTATCCAAGTCTAGGGTTTACAATAGAGGGTGGGGGCTATATATAGGCCAACCACATAAACAGGGGTATTTTGGGAACAAATAGCGAAATATAAGGAGGGTTACAAGGCGCTGGGCCGAATTAACACGATCGGGCCTTTCCAGGTCCGGTAGTACCGGTCCAGCTCGACCGGTAGTACCGGTCACACGGTAGTACCGCTTCCTGGGCCGGTAGTACCGCTTATCGTCCTGGGACTTGCGCTGGGGCCTTCTGTTGGTGGCGGTAGTGCTGGGGCCCGGTAGTACCGGATCCGGGGCCGGTAGTACCGCCAGTGACAGAGAGTATTTGGGTAGCTCTGGAGCCTTCTGTTGTTGGCGGTAGCATTGGGCGGTAGTGCGGCCAAGCGGTAGTACCGGTCGTCAGGCCCGGTAGTACCGCCGGAGACAGAGAGCGTTTGGTCTCTTCTGCTGGCGCTCCTCCGTCCTGTGGGTCTTTCTCTTCGTACCTGATGATGCACAAGGTATGGGTATAAAGTAGCAGGCCATCCAAGGGTGTGTCGAAGTCACACAAGGAGAGGAGCGAGTTCACCTTAGCTTGAAGGAGTTTGGCTCGGGCTCGAGTCATGGGTCCACTTGGGGAGATCGTGGAAGTAGATGTAGTATCGGTCGTAGGACGGGCTGCATCACCGGGTTTTTAGGATCCCAAATTTCCGAACCATGTCTACAAACTCGATAAGGCGCTCTATGGCCTTAAACAAGCCCCACATGCGTGGTATGAGCACCTTAAAGAGCTTTTGTAAGACCGTGGATTCGAAGTTGGGCAAATCGATCCCACTCTTTTTACTAAGAAGGTTAATGGGGAGCTTTTTGTATGCCAACTATATGTAGACGACATTATTTTTGGCTCTACTAACCAAGCTTTTAACGATAAATTTTCAAAGCTTATGACTGACAGGTTTGAGATGTCTATGATGGGAGAATTGAGGTTCTTTCTTAGATCCGAGATCAAACAACTTAGAGAGGGAACTTCTATTAATCAAGCTAAGTACATCCAAGACATGCTCAAGAGGTTCAAGATGACGGATCTCAATGGCATTGCTACTCCAATGCAAACAAAGTGTCATCTTGAGCTTAATCCCAAGGGTAAAGACGTGGACCAAAAGGTATACCGATCCATGATCAGATCTCTCCTTTACCTTTGCGTATATAGGCCCGATATCGTGTTAAGTGTAGGAGTGTGTGCAAGGTATCAAGCCGCTCCTAAAGAAAGCCACTTAGTGGCGGTCAAACGAATCTTCAGATATTTGGTTCATTCCCCAAATTTTGGGTTATGGTATCCCAAAGGTTCAAGTTTCTCTGTATGTGGTTACACTGATTCAGACTGGGCTGGTGACAAAGATGATCGAAAATCAACTTCTGGTGCATGTCAATTCTTGGGCAGGTCTCTAGTGTGTTGGTCTTCAAAGAAAAAAAATTGCATATCACTCTCAACCGCCGAAGCTGAATATGTTGCTGCTGTAAGTGCTTGTACACAATTATTATGGATGAGGCAAACTTTAAAGGAATATGGTGTCAAATGTGACAAAGTGCCTCTTTTATGTGACAATGAAAGTGCTATCAAAATTGCTTACAATCCGGTGCAGCATACAAGAACAAAACATATTGAGATTCGCAATCATTTCATTCGGGATCATGTTGCTCGTGGAGATATTGCACTATCCTTTGTGAGCACGAAGAACCAACTTGTTGATATTTTTACGAAGCCTCTTGATGAAGCAAGATTTTGTTATTTGAGGAATGAGCTAAATATCATAGATTCAAGAGCTTGGCTTGACTACCCTTGCACACTCACTTGATCTTATTCATGTATTTGGTTTAGATGCGGGCATAGACATAGGGGAGTGTGGTCCTAATTGGTTGGGCTAACCCCCCCATAATACCGAAAGCAAGACAAATCATTTCCCTTAATATCATTTTGTGATATGTGGGTTATTGATGAGCATTGGTTTTGAACTCAAGATACATCTTCGCGGTGTCATGCCATGCGCTCCAACATGGTGGCTTAGGCCACCGCCCTCTTTCTTGAGAAGAGTTGGTTTCTAATGGCTCTCTTTGGATTTTCTTGCATATCCTTTGTTTTTATGGAAAACACACTCAACTTTGGATTTTATTCGATTTGTTCTTGCAACTTTGGGTGTGTAGTACCATCACAGTTTGTTGCTCTAAACCCAAGCATTTTCCCCTCCTCGAACCATCTATTCTTGCACACAAGTCCTCTATACACCATCGAGGGGTTTTGCAAGGGTGCTCTGGCCTGAATCTGTTTTTTATAGAAAATTCAGAGGGGGCGGACTATCCGCCCCAAGTGGGGGCGGATTATCCGCATCGGGCGATTTCTACCTCTAAAGGGCTGGGTCGGGGAGGCGAGGCTCAAACAGAGCAGCCAGTCCTCCCCCAACCCTATCTCTGCCCTCAGCCGCCGCCGAAGCTTCCGCCTCTCCCCGGAGTCGATTTGACCACCGGATTCTCCAGGCCCTCCCCAGATCTTCTTCCCCTCATCTCCGGGTATCTTCTCCTCCGCGATTTTCCTCCAATGAGTGAGGGTAACTCCCTCATCTCTCTCCTTTTGTATGGGATTCATTATTCTTGGTGGAAATATCATTGTAGAAGATACTATGTGTTTCCCTTACTTGTTAGAATCAGTAGTATTGCAACCCTAGTGCTAGATCTGTTTTGCCTTGGTAAATCTGGGCCATTCCAGAATTTTTCTACGGGGGGCGGATTATCCGCCCCTACCAGGGCCGGATAATCCGGACTGGAGATTAAAAACTGGTCTGGTTTGGTTCTGATTTCCGCAATGCACACCCTTGGCTCATGGATTGCTTTTATACTATTTCTAACATTTCTCCTGGACTTGTGTGTGTGCGCTTATCTCCATGCTATCCCTCTCATGATTTTCACAGGTGGTTCCAAGGCTACTAAGACCTTCACTCGTCGTCCCCGTGCCCGTTATCTCAGGCCCACTGCAAAAGGGGCGTTTATTGATGAAACATAGGTTCGTAGAGCAGCAAGAGAGGCTGAACGGATGGCAGAGGCAGCAAAGAAAACCAAGAGGACTACTTCTCGCAAGGGCAAACAGTCGCGGCCCAACTATAAGGCTATGGACAGTATTCAGTATGCCACCATTCGCCAAACTGGTTACTATGATGAGGCTGACAGTGATGGTCCTCCAGAGGACTCTATGTTTTGGAATGCACACTTTCGGGCTATTCATGATGATGTGTATTCTACTCTCAAGCTTCGCCCCATGCATTCCATCAATATGACTGAGGCCCAATCCAAGGCAAGACTCCGTGAAGCTTTGGATGCGACTAACAAGATGGGGCTTCACCACCTTATGACTCTCCAATGCAACTATGATTCCTCGGTGGTGAGGCAGTTTTTCTCGACACTTGTGATTTGCGGTGATGAGCGTCACACAATGAAGTGGATGACCGGGACAACAATGATTCATTCGGACTTCCACATTTTTGGGCAGGTTCTTGGGTATGCTTTCCATGGCCGTGACACTCCTTCTGGCCACCGCATCATTTCTCCACTCAGGCCATCCAAGGACACTGTGCTCGCTCCATGTCTGACATCTGATGGTATTGATGGTACTTTCGCTGGACTCTCTCCTTTGTATGCCTCCCTTGTTGGCATATTTAGGGAAAGCATATATCCTAGTGGGGGCAACAATGAGAAGATCTGCGGTCACCTGGTTCCTCTCCTCGCATTTGCTCACGAGTGTGCCACCAATTTTGGTTCAGCTACAGGTTACAAACTAGATGTCATGGACTATATATATCATGAGATGACGAATGCTATGATCAACAGGCTCTCCATCTCATATGCCCCTTTCATTATGATGCTCATCAAGCATATGTTGCCCCTTGAGGACTTTGGCACTGATTTGGATGGTGTTCATAAGCCCAAGAAAATCTACAACAAGGCTCAGAAGACCCATCACCCTTCCACTGCTCCTGAGTCCTTCATGCGTGATGCAAGCGCTAGTGGTCGTTGTTCTGTGGTGTCCCCAATGGCACGCGAGGTCAAGCAGCTCAATTGGTTCCAGCGAAACATCCTTTGCATGGGCATAGATACTCACAAGGGCCAATATGAGGAATACCAGAGGAGCCATGAGATGGCACACACTCAGCAGCTCATTCTACATCACGTGTCCGGTGCCACTGGATATCCACCTCCTCCTACTGCTCTAGAACCATATGCTCAGTGGAACACTTCAGGGATCAACTATGGAGAGCTTGAGAGTTGCATGTTTCCTCCACCTCCGAGGGCTCCTACTCCTCTAGATGATGACGACAATGATGAGTATGATGAAGAGGAAGGGGACGGGGATGACTACGACGAGGATGAGGAGGCGTGATCTTCTGGGGTGTTAGCATCGCTCTTCTTACTTTTTGGCGTTTCGATGCCAAAGGGGGAGAAGTAGTTCTATTAGGTCTCGTGGATTTGCATGGGTCGGGCGCAAGCACTTGTCTCTTTTTCAGTCGTTTATTTGCTTGCTTGTGCCCTTTTAGCGTGAACTTATTTGCTATTTGTGCTTGGTTTATGTAAGACTCTGTCGTGATTTACTCTGTATGGTCCTCTGGAATTACTCTGTATGGTCCTCTAGAATTCTGGATTTATATTGTGGATCTACTCTTATGGAATTCTGGATTTATCTATGGAGTCTGGTATTCTATTTGATGGCATATGGAATCATGGGATTATCTAGTGTATGCATCAATATTGTGGGATATGCTTGGAGCCTAACAATCTCATTATTTTATTTGGCTATATTCACATCCCGGTGGTATGACCTTGTTTCCTAACTCACGTTGTTTTAATTGTCTTTGCTATGAAAGTTACAGACTCTCTAGTGTGTGCATTTGTATTCAAATGCAAATTATAAATATGCACACATCTAGGGGGAGCCTCTTTCATTTGGTTTAAGGTGTTTTTAGTAGGTTTCTTTGCAAATCCTGGTATTGTCATCTAACACCAAAAAGGGGGAGATTGAAAGAACATTTCATAATCCCTAGTGTTTTGTGTATTAGATAACAATATCAAGGATTATTTAATGTGTGTTGAAGTGTTGCAGATCTTTACATTGAAAAAGGAAAAGGAAATATGCTTTTGGGGGGCGGATAATCCGCCCCACCCCATACCCAGAAGGGCGCAACTCCCAGAGAGGGGGCAGAGAATCGGCCAGATTTTTCGGCATGGGCGGATAGTCCGCCCCTTAAGGGGGCGGATAATCCGCCCCTCGTGAAATTTCACCAAGTCTGGACCTGTGTCGCTCTCTGTATGGGGGGCGGATTTTCCCCCGGACTCGCCGGCTCGGGGGCGGAATTTCCCCTAGGCCGGATAGTCCGCCCCTTAGGGGGCGGGGCGGATAATCCGCCCCCCGAGGAATTTCACCAAGACTAGACCTGCGTCGCTCTCTATATGGGGGCGGATTTTCCCTCGGAGTTTCCGTCCTGGGGGCGGATTTTTTCCCTAGGGCGGATAATCTGCCCCCAAACTTCTTCAACGGCCAGATCTGGGCAGGGGGTATTTAAGCCTGCCTTCCCCCTCCTGCCAGATCTCTTGGTTCATTCAAAAAGTCAAGATCTAATCTGCAACCTTCATCCAAGAGAGCTCCACCTAGATCCACCCAAAGGCCCCGTCCCTTGGGGAATCGAAGGAGGAGGACTCGATCTTCAATAACTGCAATCAAGCGCTTCATCTCCTCTCCATTCGTTTGGAGAATCTCCGATCTAGTATTTCTTGCAAATATCTAGATCCTTGCTTTTGATTATATTGATAATCCTTGTTCTTGTGACAGCTTGTTGTCATTACGGGAGCCCCCAATTAAGTTGTGGGTGTGTGCCTCGGTAGAGTTGTAAAGGCACCGGTTCCCGCCTCGAAGGGTACCAATAGTGGAGAAGGTGGATCAGGCCTTTCGTGGCAAGATCCATAGGAGAATAGGGTGAGGCCTATTGTGGCGTGGTGGTCTTAGAACCGCCCACCCCTCCAACGCAGATGTACTTCCCTTAACAAGGAAGGAACTGCGGTAAAACAAATCTATGTGTCTCCGCGTGCTCCATTGCGGTTTCCTCGCTCCTCTCTTTACGTGCTTAGTAGGTAGGGTTGTATATAGGGAAATTCTCATAGTTGCATATCTAGAGAATTTACTTTATGCCAAGCCTAAATTGCAAAAGAACTAAAAATTGAGTAGCACCTATTCACCCCCCCTCTAGGTGCCCATACGATCCATTTCAGTTCTTCTATCATTTTCTTCCCTTATTTTTACAGGAATGTGAAAAATCCCTTCCCTTCAAAGCCTCAAGCCTCAACCGTTGCAAGGTCAACCAACATCATCACATTCTGATCACCATAGCCTAGATGGTCCATGGATCGCTATATATAAATTTGAATCCAAAACCTGGATGGATGGTACTTACATACATGGAGCATGTTCTTATTCTAGCTACCTGATCAACTGATGAAAGCATGCATGCATAATGAATCAAACCAACAATGTAGAAGTCTGAAACTTACATACTCAAGTTTTGACAGAACGGTGCATAGTTGCCCATACCTGACAAATATTAATACCACGGAAGTCCTTACTTGGGGATAACTAATATTTTCACTTATTATACTTGATACGTTACTGAGCTGTCCGGTACTACCGGGCCTAGTACCAATCAAAAGTTTTTGTCATTTGAATATTCGCCGATTTGATTCTAAAAAGAAAAAGAAAAAATATTTTACTGAGCTGTCCGGTACTACCGGGCCTAGTACCGGATGCTCCTGATTCGGCCCACTCGTCCTCAGTCTTATCCGGCACCCACAGCCGGCACTACCGGACCGGCCTGGTAGTACCGCCCGTGTGGGTCGGTACTACCAGCCGGCCCAGGTAGTGCTCTTTATCCATCCAACCCACCTCGCTCGTCTGCCCTGCTTCTGTCCCTCGCTGGGCCGCCGTCGCCACTACTGCCGCCCGCCGCGCGTCAGCCCGTCCCCACCCGCGCTCAACTCGCTGGCTCGCTCGCTGCCGCATGCGCCGATCGCTCGCGCGCGTTTCCCGCGTGCAGGGCCGGTCCATAGATTTTGGGGGCCCTAGGGAAACACGACACCAAAGCCCATAGTTTAAAGTGGCAAAGTTTCACCGAGGCAAGGGGAGGGGGGCAATGGCCCCCCTATTTCAAAAAAATGCTTAAATATATCTTTAGTATTATGCTTAAAATATTATTAAGCATAATTAGCATTATTAGGCCTCTAAACAATTATATAATTCGTACATTTCATAGATTCATGATCTTTGGAATCTCGATGGAAACATTTGAAACTACTTATTTCTACTGATCAAGCAAACTATTTACCATGATACTTATTTCTATCAATTTCTTCTACTGTACATGCGTATATACATATGTACCTCTAGAATTAATCATAGAACAGAATTATAAAATTAATAGATTCATATGCATGTCCAAAAGAATGAGTAGAAGAGTAGACATATTAGACACTGAATTAATAATAGGATGAAATAGTCTCTATAACATGGATAATCGGGACAAGTAGAACCTTTAGAAATCGAAAGAGACATGTTGGCGGAATGATATAGTTATAAGATTGCGTAGTTAGTATCCACTAACGAATACTCACACCTTTGAAGTGACACATGAGGTCTTGTATTGTTCTGTATATTTGGCAAGGCTATAAAAATGGTGGCATCGACAAAAAATATTCAGAAATACTAGAGTATTTGCTAGAGCGATGTTGATGTTGTTTCTCACGATCAAAACTGAATGATTTATCTCTATGGATTTCTGAAATAAAAACCTGCACTTTCCTATTTTATATACAAAATTTTGAATTATTTTTTCTATAAAAGAGAAGTCGGAGTAGAGACATAGTCAATTTAAACTTGGACCATCTATATTTTCTAAAATATTTTACCATGTTGGATCTGAAGAGTAAAAAATAAACATAGATACACATATAAATCTTAGACAGGGCCCCTAACTCCTTAGGGCCCAGGGCGAGTGCCCCTCTGCCACACCCTATGGGCCGGCCCTGCCCGCGTGTGGCCCCGCCCGCGCTGCTGCGCTAGCTGCATGCGTCGCGCGCTGCCTGCCTGCTGGCTGCCTAGCTGCTGCTGCCTAGCTGCGCGCATGCTCTGCACGCCCACGGCGCGTTGACCCGCCTGCCTTGCTGCCCCGCGTGCGCTGCTCCCTCATCTGCCGCTGACCCCATCTGCGCTTGCTTTTTCCTGGAGCTTTGCGGTACTACCGGTTAAATCCGGTAGTACCGGACCATTCCGAAAAATGCCCCAAACGGCTAGGTTTTTGGGGTCCCTATTTAAGGCTTTGTCCGGTTTTCAGTTTAGTTAGCTTCTTCCTTTTCTATTAGGCTAAGCTTTGTCCACACTTGCTCTAGATCTTGAAGCTTGCCTAATCTTTTCCCTCTGATGATTCTTGCCCATATTTGAGTGGAAGAGAGAGGAGATCTAGATCTATGTTTTGATCTAACCGATTCATCTCTTTGTGAGTGCATCTTTGGGGATCTAGATTTTGGGGGATTTTGTGTCTCTCTTTGTTTCCTCCTCTCTTGTTCCCCCAATAGCTTTAGTAGCTTTGTTGGAACTTGAGAGTGAGGGATTTGAGCATCTTTGTGGTGTTCCTGCCATTTGTATTTGGTGCATCGGTTTGAGTTCTCCTCGGAGGATTTGGTTCGTGTGACTCATTGGAGCTTGTCCCTCTTGGGTTCTTGGAACCCTAGACGGTTTTGTGGCCTTGGTGGCGTTGTTGCCTTGGTGGCGTTTGTTGAGGCCTTGGTGGCGTTTGTTGGGAGCCTCCAATTAAGTTGTGGAGAAGTGCCCCAACCTTATGAGAGGTTTCGGTTGCCACCGACATGTGCACCGATAGTGGAAGCGTGGATCGATCCCATTGGGGTGAGATTCACCGGAGAATAAGGGAGGCCTTTTGTGGCGTAGGTGGTTAGATACCACCCCCTCTCCAAACGAGACATACTCCATGTTGGGAGGAACTCGGTAAAATATCGTCGTCCCCGCGTGCCTCTGTTATCTCTATACCCAAGCTCTTTACTTATGCACTTTACATTGTGATAGCCATCGTGCTTGAAGTAATATATATCTTGCTATCACATTGTTGCTTGTATTGCTTAGCATAAGTTGTTGGTGCACATAGGTGAACCTTAGTTGTTTTAGGTTGTGCTTGACAAAGTAAAAACTAGTTTAATTCCGCCTTTGTCGAGCCTCTCTAGGAAAAGTTTTAATCGCCTATTCACCCCCCCTCTAGGAGACATCCATATTCTTTCAAAGATACATGCGTGCCCTAATGATTGCATCCTCTACCGCGGTGAGAAGTACGAGAATTTGGATAAATGCCCGGTATGCACTGCATTGCGGTATAAGATCAGAAAAGATGACCCTGGTGATGTTGATGGCGAGCCATCCAGGAAGAGGGTTTCTGCCAAGGTGATGTGGTATGCTCCTATAATACCACGATTTAAACGTTTGTTTAGAAACAAAGAGCATGCCAAGTTGTTGCGATGGCACATGGAAGAACGTAAGAAAGACGAGATGTTGAGGCACCCCGCTGATGGTCGATAGTGGAGAAAAATCGAGAGAGACTTCCCAGACTTTGCTGGTGATGCAAGAAACTTATGGTTTGGTCTAAGTACAGATGGCATGAATCCTTTTGGGGAGCAGAGCTGCAGTCACAACACCTGGCCCGTCACTCTATGTATCTACAACCTTCCTCCTTGGTTGTGCATGAAGCGGAAGTTCATTATGATGCCAGTGCTCATCCAAGGCCTGAAGCAACCCGGCAACGACATTGATGTGTACCTAAGGCCATTAGTTGATGAACTTTTATAGTTATGGGCCAAACCAGGTTTACGTGTGTGGGATGAGCACAAAAAGGAGCCATTCGACCTACGAGCGTTGCTATTCGTAACATCAATGATTGGCCTGCTCTTAGTAACATCTCAGGACAGACGAATAAGGGATATAATGCATGCACACACTGTTTAGATGAGACTGCAAGTATATATCTGGATAAATCTAGGAAGAATGTGTACCCATACAATCATCATTTTCTTCCGTCCAGACACCCCTTAAGTAAAAAAGGAAAGGATTTCGATGGAGAGGCAGATCACCGGAAGAAGCCTGCCCCCGTACTGGTGATGGTGTATTTGGTATGGTCAAGGATTTAAATGTAATATTTGGAAAGGGTCCCGAAGGACAACCTGTTCCGAAAGACGCCGACGGACACGCACCATGTGGAAGAAGAAATCTATATTTTGGGAGCTACCCTATTGGGAAGTCCATGAGGTCCGCTCTGCAATCGACGTGATGCACCTGACGAAGAATCTTCGAGTCAATATTCTAGGCTTCTTGGGATTGTATGAAAGTCAAAAGATACACCGGAAGCACGGGAGGACCAGCAACGTCAGAAAGGACGAGACGGCAAGCATTCAGGGCAGTTTCAAGGGCCTGCCAGCTATGCTCTTACCAAGGAAGAGAAGGAAATCTTTTTTGAAGTCCTTTTCAGTATCAAGGTCCCGTATGGCTTCTCGTATAACATAAAGGGAATAGTAAATATGAAAGAGAAAAATTCCAAAACCTAAAGTCCCATGACTGCCACGTGCTTATGACACAATTGCTTCCAGTTGCATTGAGAGGGATTCTACCAGAAAATGTTCGGCTGACCATTATGAAGGTATGTGCATTACTCAATGCAATTTCTCAGAAGGTAATCGATCCAGAAAGTCTATCAGGGTTACATATTGATGTGGTCCAATGTCTTGTCAGCTTCAAGTTGTTGTACCCTCCATCTTTCTTCAATATTATGACGCACCTCCTAGTTCACCTAGTCGAAGAGATTAGAATTCTCGGTCCTGTGTTTCTACAAAATATGTTCCCCTTCGAAAGGTTCATGAGAGTCTTAAAGAAATATTTGCATAATCGTGCTAGGCCAGAAGGAAGCATCTCCAAGGGCTATGGAACATAGGAGGTCATTGAGTTTTGTGTTAACTTTCTTCCTAGATTTAAGCCGATTGGTGTTCTTGAATCTCAGTATGAGGGGAGGCTGACTGGAAAAGGCACAATAGGAAGGAAAACAATGGTATGTATGGATAGGGATTCTTTCAATAAAGAACACTACACAATTCTACACAATTCCACCTTGGTGTCTCCGTATATCGAGAAACACAAGATTATTGTACGCTCGGAAAACCCGGGGATGCCTGACTCCTCGATTAAAGTGGAACACGAGGACACTTTCGGCAGTTGGTTGCAGAAACATCTCATGAATAAAAACACTGTTGAAGATCAGCTGTACTTGTTGGCATGGTTGCCATCTTCGACTATATGTACTTTCCAAGGGTACGAGATAAATGGTAATACATTTTACACGATCGCCCAAGATAAAAAGAGCACCAACCAAAAAAGTGGTGTCCACTTTGATGCAACATATGACAATGGGCAGAAGGACACATATTATGGTACATAGAGGAGATGGGAACTTGAGTATGGACCTACTTTTAAGGTCCCTTTGTTTCGGTGTAAATGGGTCAAGATGACAGGAGGAGGGGTACATGTAGACGAAAAGTATGGCATGACAACAGTGGATCTCAACAATCGTGCGTACATGGACGAACCATTCGTCCTAGCCAATGATGTGGCTCAGGTTTTCTATGTGAAGGACATGTCTACGAAACCGAGAAAAAGAAATCAGCAAAAGAATACATTGTCCGATGAGCCAAAGCGCCACATAGTTCTTTTAGGGAAAAGAAACATCGTGGGAGTGGATGAAAAGACAGATATGTCATAATATTATAATAAGTTTCATGAAATCCCGCCCTTCAAAGTGAAAACTGACCTAAGCTCCTGTTAAATGATGAAGATTCTCCATGGCTACGGTGCAGAAGAAAACAACAACACTATATAGGGATGTTGGTGTAATATATTAAACCTTTTATGTAATCATATTGTTAAATGATGAAGATTCTCCATGGCCATGAAGACCGCACTATAAATAGAGGGAAAGGGCGGGGCAGGCTGGGCCAGGCAGCACTAATAATAGGGGTTGAACCTTTAGTCCTGGTTGGATAAACCAACCACGACTGAAGGGATTCAGCAGGCTAGGCCAGGCAACACCAATAATAGGGGTTGAACCTTTAGTCCCGGTTGGAGAAACCAACCGCGACTGAAGGGATTGCAGCAGGCTGGGCCATGCAGCACTAATAACAGGGGTTGGACCTTTAGTCCCGGTTAGAGAAACCAACCGCGACTGAAGGGATTGCGGCAGGCTGGGCCAGGCAGCACCAATAATAGGGGTTGAACCTTTAGTCCCGGTTGGAGAAACCAACCGCGACTGAAGGGATTGTGGCAAGCTGGGCCAGGTAGCACTAATAATAGGGGTTGAACCTTTAGTCCCGGTTGGAGAAACCAATCGCGACTGAAGGGATTGCGGCAGGCTGGGCCAGGCAGCACTAATAATAGGGGTTGAACCTTTAGTCCCGGTTGGATGTGTTGGAGATATGCCCTAGAGGCAATAATAAATGTAGTTATTATTATATCTTTGTGTTTATGATAAATTTTTACATTCATGCTATAACAGTATTAACCAGAAACATTAATACTTGTGTGATTTGTAAACTAAATTAGAGTCCCTGGTAAAGCCTCTTTATAATACTAGCTTGTTGATTAATAGATGATCATGGTTTCTTGATCATGAACATTTAATATGTTGTTAATAACAAGGTCATATCATTAGGAGAATGGTATGATGGACATACTCCTATAGATAAGCATAGCATAAAGATCAAGTCATTTTAATAGTTCAATTACTATAAGCTTTCTGATACATAGTAACCTGATTCCTTCGACCATGAGATCATGCTTATCACCATCACCGGAAGGATGCTTTGATGACATCAAACACCACACCATAACTGGGTGGCTATAAAGGTGGTATTGAGTGTTCGGAAAGTATGGGTTGAGACACATGGATCAAGAGTGGGATTTGTCCATCCATATGACAGATAGATATACTCTAGGCCCTCTCGGTGGAATGTCATCCAATTAGCTTGCAAGCATGTGACTAGATCACAAGGGATCACATACCACGGGGACGAGAAAAGAGTACTTATCAGTAACGAGGTTGAACTAGGTATGCAGAGATACCGACGATCAAAACCTCGGATAAGTAAACTATCGTGAGACAAAGGGAAATTGGTATCTTATGTAAGTGGTTCATTCGATTGCAAAGTAATCGTAGAAATATGTGGGAGCCATATGAATTTCCACATTCCTCTATTGGTTATTGATCGGAGAAGTGTCTCGATCATGTCCGCATAATTCACGAACCGTAGGGAGACACACTTAAGGATTCGATGTTGTTGAGTAGTTATGGAATGATGAGTAAGAGACTGAATGTTGTTCGGAGTCTCGGATGGGATCCAGGATATCATGAGGAGATCCGGAATGGTCCGGAGAATAAGATTCATATAAGGAAAGTCCTGTTTCGGAGTTGGGGAATGATTCCGGTGTTTTCACGAGGAATGTTCTAGAAGGGTCCGGAAGGTCCGGCACTCCGGAGGGGAAGGGTACATGAATGTGTCATGACAATAGGAATGGTTGCATCATGTACTAGGTCACTTGGCTGGGCAAAATAAAGAGAGAAATCAAATCCAAGTTTGAAAGTCAAACGCCAATTTGAAAAAGTCAAACGACAAGTTTGCTTGGTGGAGGGAGAGTAGGAAACCTACTTGGGGAGGAAGTCACCTCCCTCCACCCGCCGGCCAAGGAGTCCGAGTTGGGGGAGGACTCCCTCCTCCCAACCGGCCACCCTCCCCCTATATTAGGAGGGGTAGGGCGCCCCTACCCCTCACACCCAAAACCCTAGCCCCAAGCCGCCGGCCTCCTCCAAGTCGTCGCCGCCTAGGGACTCCTCTAGCTAGGCGAGTTAGGGTTTCCCCAAACCCTAGCCGCCGGCCAAGCCCTCCCCTTGGTACCCTATAAACCCTAGATCACCAAGGCCTCTCTCATACTCCACCATACTCGCTCCGGCTTAAGGCGAAGCCCTTGCGAGATCTCCCCTCTACTTCCGACACCATGTCGTCGTGCTGACGGAATCGCGAGGAGAGTGCTACAACCTCCGCTGCCTGCTGGAACAAGGGAGAGGAAGGTCTTCATCGAGTACCGAACGTGTGACCGACTATGGAAGCGCTGCCGAAACGCAGCGTCGGAAGGATCGTCTACGCGATCTTGAGATCGGCAAGAGTACGACTACATCACCCACGAGAATCTGCTCTCGTTAACCGCTTTGGAATCTTCGAGGGTTTGTTCTTCTATCGACTCGTTGCTACAATCTAGTAGATAGATCTTGGCTTGTTTGTTTGCATGCGGTAGAAATTTTTTGTTTTCCATGCTACGAACCCCTATAGTGGTATCAGAGCCGTGTCTATATATAGATTTGTTGCACGAGTAGAACACAATGGTCATTATGGGCGGTGGTTCTTTTATTATCAATTGCTTTTTGTGTACTTTGCATCTTGCGGTATGATGGGATGAAGCGGCCCGGGCTAACCTTACATGACATCGTTCATGAGACTTGCTCCACGCTTAACATGCAACTTGTATTGCATAAGTGGCTCTACGGGTGCATGTCTCTCCCATCATAGTATAGATCCAATTTACAACGGGCACTTGATAGTTCAAGCATCAACATTGTGGTTCTTGTTCGTAAGTTAGAGAGACACTTATTGAAAGCCCCAAACCACGTAAAATATGCAAAGAAAATTAGAGGAGTCTAACTTTGTTTTGCAGGGGTGTGCTATGATGTGATATGGCCATGATTGTGATTATATTTGATGTATGCAATGTTCCTTATTGTAAGTTGGCAACCGGCAAGAGCCATATGGTTGTCGTTAAAATATGTTAAGACCCGCGTGTCTATTCAAAGTAGTTGTAATAGTTGAAGCTGGTGGACGACAACCATGAAACGGCGCCATTTTCCTTGACGCTATACCGGTGATGCTGGAGATCATGTTCGTGCTTGAAGATGGAGATCGGAAGCACAAGAAGAAAGGCCATATCATATCACATATTATGAATTGCATGTGATGTTAATCCTTTCTGCATCTTGTATTGCTTAGTTAACGACGGTAGCATTATAAGATGATCCCTCAAGCACACAAATTTCAAGTTTTAAAGTGTTCATCCTTAGTAAGCACCGTTGCTAAAGCTCGTTGTTTCGAAGCACCATGTGATGATCGGGTGTGTTAGATTCTGCGAGTGTATACAACGTGAGCAAGCCAGATTTGCTCATGCGGAAGCTAAGGTTTGATCTTGATGAGCCTAGCATGTACATACATGGTCTTGGAACACGGATCACCGAAAGGTAAAGCATGAGTCATATAGTAGATATGATGAACATGTTGATTGTTCGCCATTGAAGCTACATCAACTCTCGTGATGATCGGTTTTGATGTGGTGGATTTGGTTCGTGTGATCACTAAAACAATGTGAGGGATATTGTTTTGAGTGGGAGTTCACCTAGATTAATTTAACTATTAATTAGAACTCAATTTGTCATAAACTTAGTCTAAACTATTGCAAATATGTTGTAGATCAATGGCGGCCCCTACCATCAATTTTAATGCGTTCCTATAGAAAGAAAAGTTGAAAAAATGGAAGCAACTTCGCGGATTGGTTCCGCAATTTGAGGATTGTCCTCAATGCTGGTAATTTGACCTATGTGCTGGATGCACCGCTGGGTGACCCGCCTGCAGCTACTGCTACCGATGAAGTAAAGAATGTTTACCTCACTCGGAAGAATCAGTACTCCACAGTTCAGTGTGCTATCTTGTATGGTTTGGAATCGGAGCTTCAGAAAAGGTTTGAGAACCATGACCCACATGATATTGTCCGTGAACTCAAAATGATATTTGAGGCTCACGCGGCAGTTGAGAGTTATGAGGCTTCCGAAAAGTTCTTTAACTGCAAGATGGAAGAGGGAAGCTCCGTCAGTGAGCATGTGCTTAAGATGTCTGGGCACGCAAACAAACTCCAAAGTTTGGGTATAGTGATTCCTAATTCTTTGGGGATTCACCGTGTCCTCCAATCACTACCACCAAGTTACAAGAACTTTGTGATGAACTACAATATGCAAAACATGGACAAGACGTTGCCAGAACTCTTCTCCATGTTGAAATCTGCAGAAGTGGAGATCAAGAAAGAGCACCAAGTGTTGTTGGTCAACAAGACCAACAAATTCAAGAAAGGCAAGTCTAAGGAAAAGGGAAACTTCAAGAAGGGCGGTAAGAAAGTTGCCGCACCGACAAAGAAGACCAAGGCTGGGCCTAAGCCTAATACTGAGTGCTTTTACTGCAAGGGAGAAGGTCACTGGAAGCGGAATTGCCCAAAGTACTTGGCGGATTTTAAGAACGGCAACATCAAGAAGAAAGGTATATCCGATATACATGTTATTGATGTGTATCTCACTAGTACTCGTAGTAGTGCCTGGGTATTTGATACTGGTTCGGTTGCTCATATTTGTAACTCGAAACAGGTGCTGCAGAATAAACGGAAGCTAGCGAAGAACGAGGTGACGATGCGTGTTGGAAATGGATCAAAGGTTGATGCGATCGCGGTCGGCACGCTACCTCTTCATCTACCATCGGGATTAGTTTTATACTTAAATAATTGTTATTTGGTGCCTGCGTTGAGCATGAACATTATATCTGGATCATGTTTATTGCGAGACAGTTACTTGTTTTATATGAGTAATATGTTTTATGCACATGCACCTTTGATAGATGGTCTATTCTTATTGAATCTCGATTGTAGTAATACACACATAAATAACATTGAGGCTAAACGTTTGAAATTGAGCGATAACACGACATATATGTGGCACTGTCGTCTTGGTCACATTGGAGTGAAGCGTATGAAGAAACTCCATTCCGATGGACTTCTTGAATCACTTGATTTCGAATCACTTGAAAGATGCGAAGCATGTCTAATGGGTAAAATGACTAAGACTCCATTTTCTGGGATGATGGAGCGAGCTACAGACATATTGGAAATCATACATACCGATGTGTGTGGACCAATGAGTGTAGCATCACGCGGTGGTTATCGTTATGTTCTTACCTTCACGGATGACTTGAGTAGATATGGGTATATCTATTTCATGAAACATAAGTCCGAAACTTTCGAGAAGTTTAAGGAATTTCAAAGTGAGGTGAGTATCTAAGTTACGAGTTTGGTGAGCATTTAAATAAATGCGGAATACTTTCACAATTGACACCGCCGGGAACACCACAGCGTAATGGTGTGTCTGAATGTCGTAATCGAACTCTCTTAGATATGGTTCGTTCTATGATGTCACTTACAGATTTACCGCTATCGTTTTGGGGTTATGCATTAGAAACAACCGCATTCACTTTAAATAAGGCACCATCTAAATCCGTTGAAACGACACCGTATGAATTATGGTTTGAGAAGAAACCTAAATTGTCGTTCCTTAAAGTTTGGGGTTGCGAAGCTTATGTAAAGAAGTTACAGCCGGACAAGCTTGAACCCAAAGCAGAAAAATGCGTCTTCATAGGATACTTGAAGGAAACTATTGGGTATACCTTCTATCATAAATCCGAGGGCAAAATCTTCGTTGCTAAGAATGGATCCTTTCTAGAGAAGGAATTTCTCTCAAAAGAAGTGACTGGAAGGAAAGTAGAACTCGACGAGGTTGTTTAACCTTCTCTCGAACTTGCGAGTAGCGCAGCACCAGAAGTAGTTCCTGTGGCGCCTACACCAATAAGAGAGGAAGCTAATGATGATGATCATGAAACTTCGGTTGAAGTTGCTACAGAGCCTCGCAGGTCAACGAGAACTCGTACCACTCCTGATTGGTATGATCCCGTTATGAGTGTCATGTTGGTGGATAACACCGATGACCCTGCGACATATGAGGAAGCGATGATGAGCCCAGATTCCAATAAATGGCAAGAATCCATGAAATCTGAGATTGAATCCATGTATGAAAACCAAGTATGGACTTTGGTGGACTTACCAGATGGTCGGAAGGTTGTCGAGAACAAATGGATTTTCAAGAAGAAAACAGATGCTGATGGTAATGTTACTGTCTATAAAGCTCGACTTGTCACAAAAGGGTTTCGACAAATTCAAGGAGTTGACTATGATGAGACTTCCTCACCAGTAGCGAAGCTAAATTCTATGAGGATTATGTTAGCAATCGCTGCATATTATGATTATGAGATATGGCAGATGGATGTCAAAACGGCGTTCCTCAATGGAGACATTGATGAAGAGTTGTATATGATGCAACCCAAAGGTTTTGTCGATCCTAAAGATGCTAACAAGGTGTGCAAACTTCAACGGTCCATATATGGATTGAAGCAAGCATCCTGAAGTTGGAATCAATGTTTTGATAAGGTAATCAAAAGCTTAGGTTTTATACAAACTTATGGAGAAGCTTGTATTTACAAGAAAGTGAGTGGGAGCTCTGTAGCATTCTTAATACTATATGTAGATGACATATTGTTGATTGGGAATGATGTAGACCTTCTTAATAGTGTCAAGGATTATTTGAATAATAGTTTTTCAATGAAAGATCTTGGCGAAGCAGCTTACATATTAGGCATAAAGATTTATAGAGATAGATCGAGACGCCTAATATCATTGTCACAAAGTACATATTTGGACAAAGTTCTAAAGAGGTTTGGAATGGAAGATAGCAAGAAAGGATTCTTGCCCATGTTGCCCAATATGACCTTGAGTAAAACTCAAAGTCCAGCAACGACAGAAGATAGAGAAAGGATGAGTAAGACTCCCTATGCCTCAGCCATATGATATTTAATGTATGCCATGCTATGTACTAGACCCGACATTGCATATGTTGTTAGTTTGACTAGCAGATATCAAAGTGATCCAGGAGTGGATCATTGGACAGCGGTCAAAAACATCCTTAAGTACTTGAGAAGAACTAAGGATATGGTTCTTTCTTATGGAGGTGATGAACAGCTCGTTGTTAATGGTTACACTGATGCTAGTTGGAACACCGATCCGGATGATTCTAAATCTCAATCTGGATATGTATTTACTTTGAATGGTGCAACAGTTAGCTGGAGGAGTGCAAAGCAAAGCGTTGTGGCGAGATCTTCAACTGAATCGGAATACATAGCTGCTTCGGAGGCTTCACAAGAAGCGATATGGATGAAGGAGTTCATTACAGAGCTCGGTGTGGTTCCAAGTGCACTGGACCCAATGTCAATCTACTGTGATAACATGGGCGCCATAGCCAATGCGCAAGAACCAAGGTCACACAAGAAGCTGAAGCACATCAAGCTACGTTTTCACGCTATTCGAGAACATGTCCAAGATGGTGACATAAAGATTTGCAAAGTACACAAAGATCTGAATGTGGCGGATCCGTTGACTAAACCTCTCCCGAGGGCAAAACATGACCAACACCAAACTGCCATGGGTGTTCGGTATATTACCATGTAATCTAGATTAGTTGACTCTAGTGCAAGTGGGAGACTGTTGGATATATGCCCTAGAGGCAATAATAAATGTAGTTATTATTATATCTTTGTGTTTATGATAAATGTTTACATTCATGCTATAACAGTATTAACCAGAAACATTAATACTTGTGTGATTTGTAAACTAAATTAGAGTCCCTGGTAAAGCCTCTTTATAATACTAGCTTGTTGATTAATAGATGATCATGGTTTCTTGATCATGAACATTTAAGATGTTGTTAATAACAAGGTCATATCATTAGGAGAATGGTATGATGGACACACTCCTATAGATAAGCATAGCATAAAGATCAAGTCATTTTAATAGTTCAATTGCTATAAGTTTTCTGATACATAGTAACCTGATTCCTTCGACCATGAGATCATGCTTATCACCATCACCGGAAGGATGCTTTGATGACATCAAACACCACACCGTAACTGGGTGGCTATAAAGGTGGTATTGAGTGTTCGGAAAGTATGGGTTGAGACACATGGATCAAGAGTGGGATTTGTCCATCCATATGACAGATAGATATACTCTGGGCCCTCTCGGAGGAATGTCATCCAATTATCTTGCAAGCATGTGACTGGCTCACAAGGGATCACATACCACGGGAACGAGAAAAGAGTACTTATCAGTAACGAGGTTGAACTAGGTATGCAGAGATACCGACGATCAAAACCTCGGATAAGTAAACTATCGTGAGACAAAGGGAAATTGGTATCTTATGTAAGTGGTTCATTCGATCGCAAAGTAATCGTAGAAATATGTGGGAGCCATATGAATTTCCAGATTCCTCTATTGGTTATTGATCGGAGAAGTGTCTCGATCATGTCCGCATAATTCACGAACCGTAGGGAGACACACTTAAGGATTCAATGTTATTGAGTAGTTATGGAATGATGAGTAAGAGACCGAATGTTGTTCAGAGTCTCGGATGGGATCCAGGATATCACGAGTAGATCCGGAATGGTCCGGAGAATAATATTCATATAAGGAAAGTCATGTTTCGAAGTTGGGGAATGATTCCGGTGTTTTCACCAGGAATGTTCTAGAAGGGTCCGGAAGGTCCGGCACTCCGGAGGGGAAGGGTACATGAACGTGTCATGACAATATGGAATGGTTTCATCATGTACTAGGTCACTTGGCTAGGCAAAATAAAGAGAGAAATCAAATCCAAGTTTGAAAGTCAAACACCAATTTGAAAAAGTCAAACGACAAGTTTGCTTGGTGGAGGGAGAGTAGGAAACCTACTTGGGGAGGAAGTCCCCTCCCTCCACCCGCCGTCCAAGGAGGCCGTGTTGGGGGAGGACTCCCTCCTCCCAACCGGCCACCCTCCACCTATATAAGGAGGGGTAGGGCGCCCCTACCCCTCACACCCAAAACCCTAGCCCCAAGCCGCCGGCCTCCTCCAAGTCGCCGCCGCCTAGGGCCTCCTCTAGATCGGCGAGTTAGGGTTTACCCAAACCCTAGCCTCCGGCCAAGCCCTCCCCTTGGTGCCCTCTAAACCCTAGATCACCAAGGCCTCTCTCATACTCCACCATACTCGCTCCGGCTTAAGGCGAAGCCCTTGCGAGATCTCCCCTCTACTTCCGACACCATGTCGTCGTGCTGCCGGAATCGCGAGGAGAGTGCTACAACCTCCACTGCATGCTGGAACAAGGGAGAGGAAGGTATTCATCGAGTACCGAACGTGTGATCGACTACGGAAGCGCTGCCGGAACGCAGCGCTGCAAGGATCGTCTACGCGATCTTGATATCGGCAAGAGTACGACTACATCACCCACGAGAATCTGCTCTCGTTAACCGCTTTGGAATCTTCGAGGGTGAGTTCTTCTATCGACTCGTTGCTACAATCTAGTAGATAGATCTTGGCTTGTTTATTTGCATGCGGTAGAATTTTTTTGTTTTCCATGCTACGAACCCCTACATGATGAACCTTTAGTCCCGGTTGGATGAACCTTTAGTCCCGGTTGGAGACACCAACCGGGACAAAACACGAGTGAGCACTAATAATAGGGGTGAGTGTCGACATTATGTCGTGAGTGTCAACACTATGCTGAGCTGCTTGTACTATAAATAGGCCAGTCCTCTAGCCAGTTTGAGGCATCTCCAAGATCGATGGTTTTCGAGAGCAGGGACACCACTACGGCCAGTTTGAGGGAGATGCCGCCGGAGCCCAGTCCTCCGGCATCTCCAACAAACTGGTCATAGAGGCACTCCCTAATATGTGAAATTAGGTTAGCTCCCAGGCATATTGATCTAGTTAGAGAAGTTACAAGCTGCAAGATGGTTTTCGAGAGCAGGGACACCACTATGGCCAGTTTCAGGGAGATGCTGCCGGAGCCCAGTCCTCCGGCATCTCCAAGAAACTGGTCATAGAGGCACTCCCTAATATGTGACCGCACGTGTTTGGAGATCAGATCTTCATGATAAGTACGAATCGGGACAACATCTTCATAGTTTGGGAAAGTCGTAGTACGAATCGGAACTAAAGGCCCCCCTTTAGTCTCGGTCCAACCATAAAATAGGACTAACACTCAAGACATTTATTAATATTTAAAAACTGAGACTATGGAATCGGGACTAAAGGCCCCCTTTAGTCCCGGTCCAGCCACAAACCGGAACTAACACTCAATACATTTATTAATATTAAAAACCAGGAGAAACCGGGACTAGCTAACACTCAGAACTAAATCCGCCCCCTTTAGTCATAATCATGCCTAGTCCTATAGTACATAGCTTTAGGGTCTTCTTCGTCGTCGTCATCGTCATCATCACCTGCCACTCCGGGGATCCTGAGCCCAGCCATGGCATATACCGGGGGCACCTGCCACTCTGGCTTCGGATTCACGACGGGCGGGTGGACTTGTGGGCACCGCAGGCGAGGATGGTCTCCCCAGCGATTTAGCGCATCACGCCGATGATAGTACGGCCCACCACAGACGGCGGCCGGCTTTGTTGTGGTTCACCGGGGGCGGGCCATCACCATCGTACCTGACGAGCTCCCTTTCCCGCCAGTTAGCGAAGAAGGCATTCCAGGTGTCGTAGTTGTCGGGATCCCACTAGGGATCCATCCGTTGCTCCGGCGTGATCTCATGGTAGAAGTGGTTCGTGATGGCTGCTTGTCGGGCGAAGCCTTGAGTCACAGGAGGGACAGGAACACCTCCAGCACTCAGCATCCAGCCGGCGGTCGGTCGGTAGCCTGGTGGGCAAGGGTAGCTTGAGGCGCACAGCGCCTCCGTCTCCTCGAGGGTCAGAATGGCCCAGTAGGCATTGTCCATTTCTGTGAGAGAGGAAGGTGTGGATGTGTGCATAACCATGGCGTGGTCGGCCTATATATAGACGGAAAGGGCGGGAAAACATGGCGGGATGCAGTGGGAAATGGCGGGAAATATCTTTAGTCTCTGTCAGTGGCTACAACTGGGACTAAAAGCTCGGTTCAGAGGAAAGGGCGGAAAAACTTGGCGGGAAGCGGTCCCGCGCCCGCACCCGCGCCGCCGCGCCCCGCGCGCCCCCGATCTCGGCCGCGCCACCGCCGCCACTCCGACGAAGCGTCGGCCGCGAGGCTGCCCGCCGCCACCTCCCGCGCCCGCGCCTGTCGCCAGCGCCACCGCCGACCGGCGCCACCGCCGGTGAGTAGTGTTAGGGTTGGGATTAGGATTAGTTAGGATTTTTAATTTAGGATTAATTTTTTAGTTTAATGTATATAGTTTATTAGGATTATAGTGTACAGTGTATATAGTGTATGTAGTTTAGGATTAGGATTAGTGTATATAGTGTATGTAGTTTAGGATTAGGATTAGTACATAGTGTATGATATTTTTGTGTGTATATAGTGCATATAATGTATGTAGTTTAGGATTAGGATTAGTGTATATAGTGCATGTAGTTTAGGATTAGGATTAGTGTATATAGTGTATGTATATAGTGTATTTAGATTAGGATTAGTTTATTATTTTTAGGGTATGAGATTTATAATATTGTAAGTTATGTTTATAATAGGGTTTAGGGTGGTTGTTCTCGCGGGAAGACGCTTAGTGTTAGGGTTTAGGGTGGTGGTTCTTGCGGTTTTAGGGTGGTGACCGGAGTTAGGGTTAGGGTGGTGGTTCCCGCGGGAAGCCGCTTAGTCGCCCGCCTCTCCCATGCCACCATCACTGGCCACCGCCACCGCCACCGCACCTCCGGGTTTAGGGTTTAGGGTGGTGACCGGAGTTAGGGTTAGGGTGGTGGTTCTTGCGGGAAGCCGCTTAGTCGCCCGCCTCTCCCGTGACCACCATCACCGGCCACCGCCACCGCACCTCCGGGTTTAGGGTTTAGGGTGGTGACCGGAGTTAGGGTTAGGGTGGTGGTTCTCGTGGGAAGCCGCTTAGTCGCCCGCCTCTCCCGCGACCACCATCACCGGCCACCTCCACCGCACCTCCGGGTTTAGGGTTTAGGGATGGTGATCGGAGTTAGGGTTAGGGTGGTGGTTCTCGCGGGAAGCCGCTTAGTCGCCCGCCTCTACCGCGGCCACCATCACCGGCCACCGCCATCGCACCTCCGAGTTTAGGGTTTAGGTTTTATTTTGTTAAGTTCAAATAAATATTGTGTGCATTTTGCAGGAACTATGGATCCACCTAGTCCAGTCCGTAGAGACCTAGATTCAGAACACTTGCTCGAGGATATGATTCACGATGCCGATGAGGGATCTCCCTCGAGGTATCTGAACTCATCCGGTGAGGGAGAGGAGACCAACAGGAAAGAGGAAGAAGCCCATGGACGCGTAATGCAGACCGACGAGGTATATATATATGATGTCCGATGATCGTCACTAGATGTACCTAGTTGTATATATATTATGTTGACGAATGTTTCTTCTCTTAGGCCTCTACATCGAGCAAGAAAACCAAGCGTGGCCCAGCCAAAAATTTGCCCAAGGGTACTGTTTATGAAATTACAGAGGTTTCAGGAGACATCGAACCATTGGAACCAAAGAAAACAAAACAACTATTTGTACAACAATGCGGAGTTGTTGCTAGAGATCGCACCTCGATCACTGTTCAGGAGTGGAAGAATCCCAAAGAGGCAGAATGGAGTGATGTGTATATCGATGATAGGTTCAAAGAGGAACTTTTTAATGACCTAATGGCACATTTCAAGCTGCCAGAATGTGACACTAAGGACGAGACGGCTGAAATGAGAAAGAAAGTCAAGCAGTTTGCACTAAAGAAGATGGCCGAACTATTCAAGAACTGGAAGAAGTCATTATGGCAATAGTATCAGAAGGGCAAGAAAACCTCATTATTCGAAGGATATCTAGCGAAGCAACAGCCTTACTGGGATGCATTTGTGATGTTTAGGGGGTCAGGAGTTGCAGAGGAAAAGTCAGAAAAAAAACAAGATAAATGCTGCGAAGAAGAAATATCACCATAACATGGGGCCAGGGGGCTACGCGGCTGCCATGCCTAAGTGGGATGCAAAAGAGAAAGAGCTTCATGATAAAGGGATCATTCCAGAACCAATTCGCGAAGAATGGGATTTGAGGGCAATAAATTGGTTCCTTGGGCATGGGAGTACATATGACGAACTTACATGGGACCTTGTTTGTAGTGACGGGATAAAGGTACTGAGGACTACATGGCTAAAAGTGGTCAAAGATATTAAATATGGAATAAAACAGTTTCATCCCGATAGAGAGAAAGACTTGCTGGCCTTGGTCCTCGGGAATCATGAACATACAGGACGAGTCCGAGGCCTTGACGGGAGTTTCACGTGGGAGACTAGGTTTCCTAAGGACCAAGGTACCTATAGAAGCCGAGCAAGAGCAAAGAAACGACGGGAGGAGGAGGAGGCAGACAAGTTCAAACAGCTGCTAGGAATACTTGACAAGCAGTAGCAGCAGCAGCAGATCGACGAACTTAGAGGAATAACACGCTTGCAGCAAGATCCTCCACTCGATATTACCGCCAACCCATCTCAGCGGAGAAGCAGCGTCGCTGAATCGGAGGTCCCGTCTAATGATGCATCCTATACATATGGCGGTCATGGCTACCCCGTGGATGGAATTAAGGAGCAGATACCTTGTGAGCTCCATAATAAATTGAAGAACGTATCTGTGAAGGTGGCGGTCGGATCGGCTTTGCCTTTTCCGCCTGACGCACGTTGGCATGGCCGTGAGATTACACCTGGCTATGCTAAAGTCAGGGTGGATCAAATCATAAAGGAGTGGGAGTCAATGGAGCATGACATCCCTGGCCGTGAAGGTGAGATCACACTCGGAGAAGTACTTGGTGGGATCATTCTCTGGGAAAAGAACAACATACGGTTTCCAGGCTCGGCTCCAAGGATAACACTACCGCCTCCGAGTCGTCGCAGGTATCCTTCACCTCCACCTCCATCACCTCCAAGAAGCCCACCCCATGATGACTACGACCACCACATCCCGAGTCCATCTCGATCTCCACCGCAGGCTCAGCAGTCTTTGCCGCCCGCTAAGGACAATAAGCGAAAGCGTGCTCCTTTAGTGAGTACTAAAGGACGCGGCAGCCCAAAATAGAAAATGTCGCCCCTCCCAACAGTGCCTCGTCAGAATATTCCCATCAGACCTTACGATCGTACTGATGCGGAATCTGCAGCGATATCAAAGGCCAAAGTGGCGGCGCATTTTGAGAAGAAGAAACCCGAGCCCGCTCCGGTATACACCGAGAAACAAAAGGCATATGCACTTGATTTTCTGAACACACCATCGCAATATGAGTTGCACCATAAGCCAGATGACTATCTACGCACACTTCAGAAAGAAGTGGCGAAGAGCAAATCAAGTGCAAGAGGTAAAAAATCAACAAGCACAGGTGCAAGCGAGACTAAAACTGCAATCAGTAAAAAATCAGATGTTCCCCTTCTCGGACAACAGGCCAAAAAACGACCGCACCCCTCAAGGTGGTTTCACAAAACGTTCCACTCCTCGCACAACAGCCAGTAGATATGTCAATAGCTGCGGAGTTGGCGTCCAGCATGGAAATTACTCTTGATGAACTGTTAGGCCCCCAACTCGACCATCTACCCAAGATTCCACTAGCCCCTAAATATATTGCAGGTGAGGATTTGGTCAGCAAAGAGAGGCTGAAAGAACTGCCAACACAAATGCGGAATCTCCATAAATGGTACTCGGTGGTCATAAAGCAGGGGAGAATATTTATCATAGCCAATGTCCCACGTGAGTACTACTTCAGACCCGAAGAGGTCCATATTGAGTTTCCAGAACTGCTCTAGTTATACCATCTTGACGCCCTGGACAAATCCATCCTCAGCTGCTATTGTCTATAAGTTGTTGAATTCATTGTCTACATGTTCGGTTTTTTAGTTGGTCAGTTCAGAACATGTAATTATCCTTATTATGCAGAATGAAGATGCTGGAATGTAAAAGAAAAAGAATCTATAATATCGGGTTCATTGACCCAGATAAAGTGCATATAACCACGCTAAGGGATAACCCCGAGGAGACGGAGGAAAACCTTCTAAGGTTTCTACTGGAGCAAAATTTCTCTGACCACATACTGTTTCCTTACAATTTCAGGTGAGGGTCTTACTCTGTTGTACACATTCACTTTTGATTAGTCGATGCTAATAAGTGTAACTGATGAGTTACTAATGTATATATAAATGTTTGTAGCTTCCACTGGGTTCTGCTAGACATTTAACTTGATAAGAGAAGAGTTGATGTCATGGACCCATCAAAGAGAAACCTGAAAGATTTCCGCAGCATGCAGGACATGCTACAGAAGTAAGTTTCGCGCTATATCGGTCTCTTTCGTTGATTTCCTGGGATATTAGGTAATGAATAACTCATTCATTCATTTTCTTCGTCGGGCAGGGTTTGGATCCGGTTCAAACACGAGGTTACAGGTGTATTTAGTGAGAAGCTGACGTTTAAGACGGTCTCGATAAGTAGCACGTGATATGTCCGCGCATCTCTTTACTTCTAGTTTCAATACAATAATGATGCTCTAGATTATTATTTTGATTGAATTCTATTAACATAAAGTGCGCGAGGCAGCCACGGAGGTCAAATTTATGTGGATTCTACGTTTGCGAGTTCATTCACACGTTTACCACCGAACCCAACGATTATAGAGTCGACATAAGCAATGCATTCACACCATTATTTTATTGCTGTCACATTTTGTTATCATGATTGATATTCATATTGATCTCCTTTTTCTTATATATAGTTCGAGAGAATGCGGAATCAACTACTACCAGAGCAACGCGTACTAGCAATTGCGGAGGAGCTGGCGGGATTTATTTTCAAAGAGATAGTAGACGATGCCGGATAATTTAGTGTGAATAGGCGCTTCTGATCTCCATGTAATCGAACTATTTTATGCTCTAGTCCCGGTATTTTGTGATCTCCATGTAACTATGTAAATTGTATATATCTGTATGCTCGATTTTGTAATACAAGTTATCTTATATATATATATATATATATGCAAGATCGTGTACGATATGTGGTTACAAATATTCAAAAATCATTTTGAAATGAAAAATAAATAAATAAACAATACAAAATAAAATCTCTGCCGCGGCAGAGAAATCACTAGTCCAAGGTAATGCTCTGCCGCGGCAGAGAAAAGACGCAAAATGCTGCCGTGGCAGAGACCCACTAGTCCTGGTCCATAACACCAAGCAGGACTAGTGGGGATACACCCTGAGCACGCAGAGGCAGCCACGTGAACACACACTAGTTCTGGCTGGTAACTGGGCCGGGACTAGTGTTGGGCCTCTAGTCCCGCTTGATTAGTCCCGGTTCAAAAACCGGGACTAAAGGCCCTTACGGCTCGGGACTAGAGGCCTGTCTCCACTAGTGCGTGTGAGGAAGAATATGCCCTCTGGATTTGGGCGTATGTCAAGGAACCGTCTTAAATCGAGGGAACCGCCTTATGCTCAGGAGTTAGGTCCATTTACTATGGTCGTGCGTTCACATATAGCTAGAAAAAACCACTTCGATACCTGGATGCATTAGAGGCCACCAATTCTAGGGAGCTTAGAGCTCCTTAGAGATGTCATTCTAATTCTGTGATTTAAAGTTGTGGTATTCATTTTCCTTTTAGATGCATCTTCATATCAGCCCTTGAAAGATGATAGCAATATTTGTATACTTGACTTGCTATGTTCAGTTGTACTTAACTTGGTAGTGTGATTTCTTCCTTTATAAAGCAATGGAAATGAAGCTGATGTATTGCCAATACAAAGTTATCATTGAACTTGGTAAACTTCCTTAGGTTACCCTTTTTAATAATGTTTATTTATATCTATTTGACTCTTTAGAGAAGTCTAGGAATGATGATGTAGTCCAAGTGAACAAATGCATGTTGACGGTCTAGAAGATGGTGCTAAAAGGCTTTAGACATGAAAAAGAAGCAAATTGAAGTTTTTGACCAACTCCTAAAAGAGAAGGACCAAGAAAAAAATAAAAGAGAAGGACCAAGAAACTTGGCTACCATTATCTTAGAATCATTTGTAATGTATTTGGCCACTACTACCCTCGATGTATCATTTCCTATGTGCATATTACATGAAATTTGCATTACATGAATGTGGAGATAACACATAAATTTCACTTGCAACCCTGATGGTAATTTCAACCGTATGTTTTAATCCATTATTCATATCTGCTATCTGGCATTTTAAAGGATCTACTAGGGTTGCTCTTAGATGTCATCTGTAGCACAACTCAATGCAGGCATAGATCACTAAATCTCGAACAATCATTTGACTCGGGTAATCTCTATATAATAATAACGAGTCTACTACTCCTACAATAAATTATAAGTCTATAATACTACAGTACATTGAAATAGTTGTATCCAAACGACCCTTTGGTACACATCGCTCTGCAAGTCTGCAACCTCGTACTGAAGCAAACAGAAAACAAACTGCATGATCCAGAAAATACCCACAACCGCATAAAGAGCCATATGATGTCAACTTTAGACAGGTCCTGTGAAAGAAACAAAATTTGACTGTTTTCTGATCCTTAGAGAGCAAGTGATGAACTGCATTTTGTCTTTTGTGTACGTCTAGCGCTAAGCGAAGAGTAGAGTAGCTACAAGAATGTATGTATTTTACAACAGCTGTAGAATCGACAGATAACAAGATCTTGTATAAGTCGGAGAGCGTTCCGGGAGATTCAAATATGCAACCCCTTACATGCACAATATCTTTAGGTCAGCCACACAGACGATGCTGCCTTCTTGCCTACATTCAGTTCTGTGCTAACTCCATCTGCAGTAACCATGCCAGCAGCTGCATCCATCCAACATTGCATTGTATAGTTTTGGACTTGTAGCAGGGAAAAGGAGATAAAAGAAGGATATTGAACCCGCCACGAATGCTACCGACGTCACTCCTGGAACACGAAGAAACACCAGGCAAACGGTTGGTTTCTTACACCAGGGAAAAGTTCTACAACTCTGCACGAGTTCAGTTTTCATGAGAAAAAAACAAAAAATATACATACCTCTAGTTCGTGGTGATGAGAAAGCAGGCAAACCCATCATGTTACAAAATATGTGAGCAACAATAGGAGACACAAGATTACCTGCAGTATTTGACAACGGAAATTGATCAATATGTCAAATTTGTGAAGAAAAAGAACTTTCAGTTAACATATGAACTAGCTAAGCCATTCAGCATGTTACAGAGCGACCAATCATGGCACTTAGTACAGGTAAAATTTCATTTTTTTTCTAACCAGTTCACAAGGCGTACAGGTAAAATTTCATATTTTTTTTCTAACCAGTTCACAAGGCATAATCTTAGTGTGCTACAGAAACACGTTTGAGTAAATTTACCAGTATGGCAGAACTACACTTGTTCTTGAGAAACTTCTTTTAAGTAGTTTGAGAAGCTACAATTCTTTTGTGTCACTACTTTAGCAAACCACACCTTTTACGAATTCACCCAATGGTGGCCCAACTTCAACCACATAACCAAAACAGGAGAGTAACTTCATAAGAGGGCCACCATCAAATTTGTGTCAGCTAACTACTAAATCACGCTTTTCAGTCCCCTTGAAAACCTAGAAGGCACAATTTCCTAGATCCCTGACACTAAATAAGTCTGGTTTTACAAAACTAATCTAAAATGGTTTAGTTATTTGATAGTTTGCCACAAAAAATGGTATCAAAAAATTGTACCATATTGAAGCAGCAAATGTGCATAATGAGCAACATATATTTGAGATTTGTGTTACAAATTTGATCCATGTGGGAAGCTTGATTCCTACGGCCCCAAAGCTTGTATGGTTTAATTACATGTTGTTGAAGTAAGACAGAAGAGAGCAACATACAAGTTAGCACACTTGGATTTCTTAAAACTTGAAACACATGGTGGCGTAAGAAAGCTTTGGCTACTCACAAGCAACACACATGCAAGCACATATTCGAATGACTTGAAACACAAGGCAGACCAAGTCTGCGTTACTTTTATTGAATCATGTCCCCTCACGGTTAATTCAAAAAAATGTGATTCAAACAGTCGAATTCTATACTTAATCTGTATTGACCCTGGCAATTAATGATGGTTGAGTGAATTAATAACATGTTGATTACTAATGTGTTACAGTTGTTCATTTTTTAACAGGTTTTTATCCTCTAGGTGCTAGGTACATATGAACCGCTGATATCTAGGACCCAAATTGGCGCCCAATCGCATTCTTCCTCGCTATCGATTCATGTTGGGCGTTGCACCGCTAGCCTCCCTTCTAGGCATGCATTGACAGTGAGCAGAATCTCCAAACTGTTGCCACAGATATCGCCTGCATGGGGCAGCAATACATGTTTGTGGCAGCATCTTCCATGTGAACACTGCTGCATCATCAATGTTCAAGCATTGCATTGCTTTGTGTTCGGCATCAGCCCTATCGTAAATTCTTCAAGAACGTACAATAGGTGTTCATGTCGAAAAGAAAACAAATAAGTGCTGACACAACGTGAATGCAGGTGACATGGCAAGCAGTCAAGTGGATGAAGCTACCAGAGACTATATTGTCGCTTCAGGCAGATGATTTCTGTGGCATGACGATGAGCACAGAAACTCGGTGTAAATGAGCAGGAATGATGAGGTCGAGCAGTGCAGCATCCCAGCACAGATCAACAAAGAGGAAGTTAATTGCGAGGTCAAAATTCAGGTTCTGAACTTGGACATCTCCTCGTCATGTACTCAGTACTAGCTCACAGAAACTGCTATAATCAACAGCCATATTACACCAAAAATTGTCCCAATATTCTGATTTGATCACCCACTAGTATTTGGCAGAGTTAATATAAATTAAGCATCAAATTCAAATATTTGAATCACATTCAGTTTGGATTAACAGAGAGATGCACGGTTACAATGCACTTGATCTGCCATGTGGCGCCACGTCAGGGCACAATCACAAATATTAAGGCACAAATCAATCTTGTGTTTAAGCAAAGTTCTTCCATGCCATGCGTCCCTCCCAATTACGCAAGTTTGTGTTTAAGCAGATTGCCATTAAAAGTACGCAAGTTTGAGTTCAAGCAAAGTTCTCCCATGTCATGCGTTCCTCCCAAGTTTAAGAAAGGGTAACAGTCCTGTGTCACTTAGCTTACATTTCCAATATGAGACCAAACTCACCTTACATTAGCATTATGGGACTAAGCCAAACTTTGAGATATAGATATCAATACTTTGAATGTTATTCTGGCTAGCATTTAACCCAGCATAAACTACGACAAACAGCAAACAAACCTACCATCTTAAAAGAGCTAGAAGTATTAAATTTAAGTTAAAAAAAGGAGCTCTAGCAAGGCATAAACAATGGCAAAGAATGAACTACTATAGCTGAAACAAACAAATGCCCAATTTTCTGTTCTCAGTAACAAAAAGGAAATGTAAAACTTGTAGTTTCTTGAATGGAAATCAACGAGGGAGACTCGTTTCAAAAAATATAAATACCAAAAGGGAATTAGCAGGACCTGTTCGGATGAATAGAAATGCAGCATACCACCCAAAAATCACAGTGTAGCCTAACTGGAGGCCTGATAATGGAAGAAAACAAGTCATAGTAAGTTAAACAGGTGAAGGAAAGTGTTCACAAATGGTTAAACCAAAGTAATTACACAATATTTGATGATAAAGCAGAACTACAGTCTACAGACAAACAGAAGATTAATGTGTGTAATACGATGAGCATATCAAAAAGTCCAAGCATGTCCATGGAACTTCAGAATCAACATAACAAAAATGACTTGGTCAACATAATCTGTACAAGCAATCATGATCTGTAACGCCTGAAATTTTACTGTGCGAGCTAATAAATTGATTCTTGTAAGCAAACACTATGAGAACAAAGTAAATAATATGGCAGAATAAAGACATCACATCGATTTCATAGGGCAAGTAATTGCTTTCACAATAATTAGTCATATGCAGAGTTACTCACACTATCTATATAACGCATAACATGATGCTGCAAATGTTTGACAGGGAACATTTGAGAACTTGTTTGTTTCTCAGCCACATTTTGCCAAGCCAAAGTGTGGCAATCCATAAAAGTGTGGCAGCCAAAAAAAAGTGTGGCTGCAAATTTTGAAGCCAAACTTTGGCAAGAATGATGACTCTATGACAAATGGGCCATAGGGGTAATAAATATAGCAAGCCAAAGTGTGGCACAAACCAAACACATGCCTATTAAAGTGTGGTTAGCCAAAGTTTGGCTTGGCAAAGTGTGGCTGGCAACCAAACACCCCCTAAGTAAAACATAACCAAAACATCTTGATAAATCACAGGTATAGCCATAAACAAGTCTATACCACTGGCAGAAACAACCTGATGAACTAGGATATTATAGCTCTTCGTAATTGCCCATGCTAGCAACAAAGTAACAGGAAGATTATACAACAGTAAAGAAGAAAACCAGATGGTGGCAAGAAAATATTACCTACAATCAGGAGAGATCTCATAAAATTGCATCCTTGCTGGTGAAGTTCAAACAAGTGGTTTAAGTGTGCTGTGAACAAAAAGGCTCAGTTACTACTTGCGAGTAACATTGAACATAAAGGTAAAACTGCATGCCATCATGCAGCAGTTCTAAATTGATACACCAATTGCAACTTACAAAAGGTCGAATTCCAAAATATTAGCTGAAGGATACGTGTCAGGGCAGTTAACTCAAAATGAAATCTGGTGCAATATTATACCTATTTACCTAGGCTGAAGAAGATTGGACTCAGGAATATAATGTTATGCATTTTGAATCCTCCACAAAGAAGAAGAGGTATCATGCACGCCCTGAAGACCAACTCCTCCGTAAATGGTGCCTGGTTAGAAGATCATCCTCAAATGAGATCACCAAAACAGAAAATGACATTAAGTTCTTGCTTCTCAGTTGTAAGAATAAAACAAATCGTGGCAGAGGGGGGGAGGGGGAATGAGAACAAACCACTACTAAGTTCCGCCACACCATTACATCTTGCAAGGAGGCTTGCATCCAGCGAGCAAGCTTCTCGGTACAGCCGACTCCCACCTCGCCGTCATCCCTGCCACAGGAGCTTGACATGACCCAGAGTCTTGCGACGAACGACCCAGCATACACAAGGGACGTAAGGAGAAGTGGAATCACTACTGCCTCAAGCTGATCCGAGACCAGCGTTTCAGTCCAAGCATCAAAAGCTCAACACTTATTAGTGTACAACTACAAACAAAAATTTGATACTACTCGAGAGATAGCTTTATTACCAGGTGGTCACTACGAAAGCCGAACACCGCGAGCGCCTTAGGCGAATCGCTCAGGCTCCATACCTGGGAAGAGGGTAGGAGTAGGAGGTAGGCAGACAGGTTAAGGGGATTTGAGATTCCGTCCGGGTATCAGAAGCTAGGGCTTAGATGGGGACGGGAGGGGGAGAAAGGGCACTCACGCGGAGGAGGGACGCAGTGGCGATGACGGAGGCGGCGGAAGAGAAGGCGGCGCACACGAAGCGGCGGTGGAAGAAGGCGCGGAGCGAGGTGGCGGGCGGGAGGCGGAGGAGGAGCGTCGGCGCGTAGAGGACGGCAACGTAGGAGACGGCCATGGCGGCGCAAGCTGCCACCGCCACCGTCCCGGGTATCACCGGAGGCGAGGGCGGGTGGGAGTCCGACGGCATCGCCATTAGCTCCGGCGAACTGCTTCTACTCGAGCTGATTTGATGGCCGGTTACAGCTGGAGTACAGCAAGAGGCGCCGCTGCGGCTACTTTGGAGTCAGCACTTGATTTCGCTGACCAAGGACCCGATCCGTGGGCCATCCCAACGGGCCGAGGTAAGCTCATCTCCGGCGGCACGACCAAAACCTGACCCCAAATGGTTTGATCGCGTCATAAACAGAATTGACAGACTTGTCTGTTCTACGGGGAAGACCTATTTTGTCTTGTTATATATTTTTTCCTTCTCTCCCCTTTCTCCTTGCAAGCATCCTTCCCTGTGGCATGTGCTCCTGAACTTGTGCTTGTGCAGCAGCGTGCGCACGGCGGTCGTGGTGTTGAAGTAGCCCACGAGCACCTTGCCGCCCATGCACCTCCCAGGCCGCGCCGCTCGCCACACACCTTGCCGGCCGCGCCGCTCGCCGCGCACCTTGCTTAGCTCGAGCTTGCCACACACCTCGTCTCGTCGCGCTCCGCCTCCGCCCGCACTCCACAGAGCGACTCGCCATCGTCCACCAGCCTAGGCTCGCATTGTCGGCGCCTCATGGACCTCGAGGTAGAAGGGGGATGGCGACGGGCATAAGTAGAAGGAGGACTTCGACGGGCAGAGGAATTTGTCACCCATGGCCTCCTTCCTGAAACCGAGCATGTCCATGTACTCTCTGCCTCCTCCCCGAGGTAGGGGTTCTCTACAGAGGCGGCGAGGTTGTAAACGCCCGGACTACATGTTCTAACTCACTAGCCGGTATAATCTAAATATGGATGCAAGATGTAATACCATGGAGGCCATGAGGCCACCCACAAGCAGGCCTCTAAAGCAGCAGGGCACGATACCGACCAACAATCTCATCCACACCTCAAGTTATAGCTTCTACTGATAACATGTCCGATAGAGTATGCATCTCTCGTATACAAATGGGTACGTACGAGATATGACCGCACAAGAGTACAACAGAGTCTTTCCATCTAATAAGAACTAGATGATCTTGTTTATTCAAAATAGCATATTAAAGTGTCTACTATGTTCGTTCTTAATTCTAGATTGCTTGGAGTATTCCTTTCTAGAAGAGTATAAGTGAGATGTGTTGCATCACCTTTATCATAGGACATTATGCTCATATGAATGCTTATCATACATATAATAAAATTTCTTATCAATATAGTATTGTTTATTTATTTGTTTTATGCCATCACACTAAATGAGAGAGAGTAGACAAGTGAACCCAAACCCCGGTCCATCTTTTATTATAAGGAACACAACCTTTATTAATTTCATTGCTTTTATACTTTCTGCACCCAAACAACAAAAACACTTTTACTATTAGTACACACAAACAAAAACCCCAAAAGACATTTATCTTATTTTTTACTTTCTTGTTTAGTTATAGATTGCTTTTGCTTTTCTTTTATTTATAGTTTATTTTAGTTACTAATATGAAACCTTGTGCTTGACAATAACACGGTGGAGTTGGGGACACAAGGCAACTAATTTGTTTTGTAGGTTGCTTGAAGAAGAAAATATGGAAAGTTTCTAAGCAATTCCCCGAGAGTTCGATAACCCCCGAGTTACCTTTGTGGGAAAAAGATGCTTGCTATAACACTTTACACTTGGAGTCCCAACGAGTTGATACACACGGACTTGTTTCCATCATGTAGGTGTGGCAAGCTTTGGAGCACTTCAAGACATGCCATGACAAAAAAAAATTCACAATGTCTCGTTGTTGGAGAAAGCTCAAAGATTGCGATAAAATGGAAGAGCTCTATGCGGGAAATGCAAAGGGAGGAGCTCTATCCGGAGTCATGGATGTTGATGCACCCACCCAAAGTGGTGGTAAAACGCCAATGCCAAGGGAAAGGACCAACTCCAAGCTAGATGCGAAGCACGAAGCTTTATCACTTTCCATCCAAGAGACTTTGAAACGGTTGATAGACGAGAAGGAGATGTTCTCGGACAAGAGGGAAGAGATAAACACAAGGAAAGGGAGGATGCGGCCAAGAACTTCTATGAGATGCTGATGAATGTAAAATGCATCTATGATATTTATAGATTATTATGTCATATTCCTTCATAATTGATTCATATGAGATGTTATAATCATATTTTAGAATGATTTTGGAGCCCCACGCCGTATCCATGGTGGCCGTGACCTTGATGTCTTCCGCCGCCGAAGGGAACCCGGTGAATCCGCGAGATTCCACCTCCCAGCGGTGTGGAATGGGTGTGACAGACGGCGGAGCTCTCAACGACGATGGGTGTGGCAGCAGGCAGCCAAAATCATTAGCGGGAGGCGACGACAGGAACAGAAGGCGGAAGCACAGGGGGAGGGGAGGGGATTTCAGCGTGGCGTATATAGGGCACCGACGGTTTGCTCATGAATCTGTGTATGCTGATGGGGCAGAGGTGAAGTTTTCGGTACGTGGTTAAACTTTTTAAGGGCTTAACGTTTTTAAGGTTCTAGGAGGGACAATTTTCTCCACTAGACTTTAAAAAATGGTTATTATAAAAGCTTTGCCTTTTCTAGTAAATCTGCTAGATACACTCTAAGGATAGAAGAGCTTGGTGTAGAGGAGTTCGTTCCATGTGTCCTGGAGGCCGGGGAGGCACCAGTGGACGCAGTCGGCGTAGGTCCTGGGGTCTGCGATCTGCTCCGGCGTCAGCGGGTTCCACTGCTTCTTGTAGATGGAGGTGTGCGCGTCCTTGCGGTACATGGACAGCTGCGTGATGTTGAGGAACGTGAGGGGTACGTCGGCGCCATCGCCGTCGAGGATCTCCCTGATAACCCGCATGACGCTGCGCCGACTGTCCGTGCCCCAGTACTCGGGGTCGTCGATCATCGCCGTCTCGTTGTAGCAGTTCCCGCCCGGCGCGTCCCCCCAGTCCTGGCTCCTGCACAGGCGCAAGTTTACGCTTGGAAAACCTGTGTCTACGGCGACCAAGAATTTCGATGCGATAATTACTTGCTGTGGGTGGGCGACATGCTGGTGAAGAAGACCCTGGTGCTGTTGTAGTCCATGTTGTCCCTGACCCACTGCAGCAAGTCCCTGAACGCCATGCCGTAGGCCTCCTCCGTCGACACCCACACCGTCTCGTTCTTCCTCGCCTCCTCGATCGGCCCATTCCTATGTATAGCTCAGATTCCATGAGCTCCAAATTAAATGTGATGAATAATCATGTAAGATCAACAGTAGCACACGTACATGATCCTGAATCGCAGCCCGCTGCACCACCATAGGTACGTGTTGAAGACGAGGACGTGGACGCCCTCCCAGTGTCGGCCGTGGTGGGCGATGGAGCCGTTGCGCACGGTGCGGTCGGAGATCTTGTGGAGGACGGCGTCGTCGGCGTTGGACTGGAGGAGGAACGGCGCCCAGTAGAACTCGACGGTGGCGTTGTAGTCCCTGGCGGCGAACACGGTGTGCTGCTGGTCCGGGGACATGTGGAACGATTTGGCCTCCGGGTTTGGGATGACGGAGTTGAGGAGGCACACCATGGAGGTGAACTGCCCGCGGTTCAGCGAGTCCCCCACGAACATCATCCGCTTGTCGCGCAGCGTCTCCAGCATCTGCGTCGCGTTGAACCTGCCGCACCGACCAAACACTTTAGAGATGAGCGTTTGGTACTAGCTGAAAATAGCAAATTCTAGGATTGTTTGGCCGAGCGAACTGGATATCTCTGAGTGGCAGTTTCGCATGGAGATTAATTTAGCAGAGGCCAGCCAGCCAATAACGGGAAAAGATGGTGCGTACGCGGGGAGTGTGCAGTCGTGCGGCTGCCAGCGCCAGGACTGGTACCCTCTGTCGGGCCGTCCCTGCGCCTGGCAGGTGAGCTGCGGCTGGATGTAGGGGCAGTCTTCCTCCCGGTACAGCGGGTGCGCCTCCTCCTCGTCCCGCACCCAGCTGCCCGAGAACACGTCGCACTCCTCGTCCTCGTCCTCCTCGTTCACCGCGAACGGCAGCCTCCCCTGCCACCTCTGCTTCTTCGTCAACCCATCCTCCGTCTCTGATCATTGATCGCCACACACTGGCCAATCAGTCCACATTCCACGCAGCTGGCAGCCGATTAATTCTGCGATCGTGTGATACTTACCGGCCGGTTGCTGCTGATGCTCACCGTCGACGCTGACGTCGAGGTGCGAGGAATGCGGTCGGCCCCGCTGGCCGACGAGCGCCGCGAGCTCTTCCCCGTAGAGGAAGGAGAAGAGGAGCATGAAGAGCAGCGACAGCAGGAGGAACGGCGAGTAGCGCGCCTTCCTGGCGACCAGCGAGAAGGCGACGACCGCGGCGGCGCCTGCCGACGATGAGGACGCCTTCGTCATCCCTCCCTGCAGGTATGATGATCCCCCGATCAATATGGTAGCAAAGTTGCAGGCTCGAGTGTGGTGGCGATGATGGTGGCAGCAGAGAAAAGCTTCTATCTAGTGGGTTGGGTGATATTATACAGGCCGCGTCAGCTGCCACCATGAGCTCGCTCCTAGGCGGCGTTTCGTTGTGCGGTCGCTGTCTCAGAGTGCATCCGGCAGGTGAGAAGAATCGGAAAGACCCTATCAGGAAACTGTTGCGAGGGTAGTTGGAGGCCGGAGCAGGAGGAATGTTGCGTTGGTTTCTGAATTCTGAATCGCATGTTCGGCAGATTAAACAAGCAGAGGATCGCTGTCGGCATGTACGCAAAGGGGAACTACTGAACGTCTGGATTCTCAAATAGTAGTTCTTCGGCCATTGGCAGGTTAGCCGACGACCTGTAGCAGCTGGTTAAGAAAGGAGACATCAGACATGTGTACTGACATGTACTACGCACCAACCATACTGCATCAAATCAAGCGTGTTGGCCTGTTTCATCGGTGAGCTGTACCTATGTGTACTGCACGTTCCTACCTCCACTCTGTATCTACAGGAGCAGATACCAACTAGCAGATAGTTTGTCGGTTAAAAGGCAAAATAAGCAACAAATGCAACGGTATGCTTTCATCGTAACACCTTTTCTTAGGCTTGAAACTTTATGATAATAATTTGCAGTGTGGTACGCTCAGGTACAGAGGTTCTTCGGTTATCCACAAGAAAATCTATCTGCTGATTGTCATGCAAAATAAATTTTTACTAGGAATCCACCCTAAGTACCTAAACACAGTGGCCTGAAAGAGCACGATGAAATGCATTTTTGTCTGCATCGATGTAGTACGAGGTTGCAACTGAAACTACTCCATAATAAGGCTTACACAACAAGTCTATAGTTGGTGGTTCACACAGCTAGTAGTGCTAATAAAACAATCGGTTACTTGGATTCTAAGCCAAGGGAGCTGGAAAGAGCTGCCGCCGTGGCATAATTCCATTACGGTTAACCCATCAGAAGTACCTCTAGGTCATGTCAGAATGGTTGTTCTGATCGTCTCGTTGGGCCAGCAGGCATCATGTCCATCATTTCCTGCTCACCTTCTACGCGATATTATTTTCTCTTTTTTTTTTCTAGTAACACTTCAGCAATACACGCAGCCTAGATCTTATAACAAAGTCAAAATTGCAGATAACACCAGCTCCTTGTGGCATTTGTTGCACAAAATATATAAACAAAATAGCTTTTGCAGTGAGCAGAGATTGTGGCTTAATTTTTACACCTAGCCCAAATAAACAACTTACCTTAACGTGTTGATAAAAAATTCTGGAGAGGGGGAGGAGATTTTCTTACCGCAATTGTATTGATTTTGCTATATTTGTTGTCATTGAGACTGATATTGATATATTGTGATATAATTGTGCTATGCTGTCAAATATCGATATATCGTGATATCTGAGAGAGGCGCTTCGGCTCCAGGGCTCTGATCATGGTATTTAAAAAACATTCAAAATGGTAATTTAGAGTTTAAACAAATTCTGGAAAAAATGACATGGATACGTGCACATGCCGTCTACAGACATGCAGAGTTTTGCTACATAATGCGCGGCAATATAGGCTACACAAAATCATGTATCCAAAAAGGAAAATTAGACCTTATTTTTTCCAACATTTGAAATATATTTTGATGCAAATTTGGTGATACATACTACAAATGTATATGTACTTGTATGTTTGTTTTCAGAACTTTTAGAGATATTTTTTTTAAAAAAATAGACTTTTTTTGAGAAACGGGATCACTGTTGCCCGTGTGACAAAGGATTTTTGGTGATATATTTTTTTGTCAAATATTTATGTTTTCAAATGTTATGCTCTGAGTAAGACAACTAGTCTGGCCTATTAGATAATATCTTAACAAGGTTAAGTTGTTCATTTGGGTCAAGTATAAAAAAATAAACCATGATATGTGCTAGTTGCAAAAAGGATCTTGTTTCTGTGTTCGGTGCAACAAATTCTACAAAGGCTGGTAGTAGCTGCAACTTTCTATCACACAATGTGCAACTAAAAAACATGGCACAAAGTGCCTGTGATAGCATATGACCCAAAGTCAGACATAAGTTCTCCGGTAAGCCATTCATTTTCTTGATGCCAACTGCCAAGTCCATTTCCTCGTGGTGTTGTGATAGTTGTAGGATGGTGTTTCTTGACATAGACAAATAGACCAAAACACCGCTACTATTCCCAAGAAAAAGAAAGAACAATTAGACTTATCAATATGTCTCATAATCATGACCCAAAAATATGTGAAAATACTAGGAGGAAGGTTGATAAATAGAGCATAATAAATAGTATGTCACGACCACTCAAGCCATGGCACGTTAAAAAACAAGTGTTGCATGGTTTCGAGTTGGAAACAAAAGGTACATCACGCTCTCGGTAATAAATAGCTCAACCATTTAAGACCACAAAAATATATTTTGCTTGTTAGCTTAATTTTTCATAATCACTCAGTAGATCAAATCTGCACTAAAAATCAAACAGAGTTAAATAAATAATACTAACAGTACAACGCCCAGTGGTATGTAAATCTCATATAAATATGTCAATTTCTCGGTATTTTAGTATCTGCTACTTTAAGAACTGTTCCACGCCAGAATTTAAATGTTGATAAGTGAGAGTACATATGAAAACAAACTGCAAGTCGTTGCTCCTAAAATAGGGACAACAATGACATATTTATTTCAGACAAAATTACAAATCTTATGATAGACATCACATAACCTTCTGCCTTCTAAACCATTGTCCTCCCAAAATCTGATATTCTCCTAATTCTCAACTTTAAACAAGCCAAACTAAAGAAAAGCCTTCTTGTCCCGCACGAGTCCCTTTTGAAAATGTGAAATCTCTTGGTTTAGAGCTTAGGGAAGAGTGTCCATTTTTTGCATATACTTATTACAAAGTAAAGACAGTCAGACATCATCCTCCATATAAGTAGCTTGTCAAGCCACTAACTACAAAGGCATTTATTTTTTATACCAAAGTTATGTACTCCGGTCCTTCAGAGAACAAATAATCACCCATTTAATTCTTCCTTTTATGTTGGTCAGACCGCAGGAAATCTGGAGCGATACAAATTAAGTTGTTACTCAACCTCGAGAAGAAATCTCCAACATGATGTCATAAAGGTAGGGAATCCACTTTGAACAAAAAATCTTCCTCATTGATGAAAAGGATATTACATATTTGTCTAGATTAGTATGTTTTTATACACTAAAACATGTCTAAATTATATGAATCTAGACAATATGTGACAACTTTATAGGACGAAGAGAGTATTAAGATTTGAATGACCACCATAGAGCACGCTTTGCGCTCTACGGTTCATAACTTTTCTGAAATATGTCTTGAATGTTATTCCATTCATGGTTATCAAGCTTGTTGCAGTGTATCATCAGTTACTTAAATGGGGAAGTGCATACCTGGGAACCAAAAAGTTGGATGTAGTAAGCCTTCTGCTCCTTGGATCCACGAAATAATACAACTCATTTTTTTGAATTTACTTTGAGACCAAAAAATTGTTCAAACACATTCAACGTATTTCAAGTTTGCATCCTTCACAAGATCGTAGTTCATAAAAGGGAATGTATGGTCTGTATTTGCAAAATAGATTGAACATGATCATCTACCAAATGAGGTATCAACATTTTAAAATAAACATGAAAACCCACACATGCACACATGCACACATATTGTTATGAACGCCTCTACTGCGTATATTATAGGGATGGTTCACCGGTGGGTGAGAGCGTCGCCTGGTTTGGTGCCATGATCGGCATGTTGAGAAGATAACAGAGGTAGATGAAAGAAACTAGAGAGGTAGGGATTAGCAATAGAAAGATTAGGGTTTATTACGGTTTGACCCAAAACACATGGGATACACATCCTCTTATAGGAGGACCAACGCCAAGAGGCCTGATGCAAGCCTACTAGTCCTAGTTCTAGTATTCAACTAGGACTCTCATATTACCCTATTCAATCCGGCTAGACTGCCAGTAATTGACCTGGACTCTAATTATGAAAGCTACTATTGCCAACTGCTACCATCTACACTATTGAAGCCACAACACTACTCCCCTCCTGCAGATACAACTCGTCCTCGAGCTGTAATTCATGGCGGTTCTTCCTCCTTGACGTCATCGATAACTTGAAGGTACAAAAGGCATTGACAACGATGGCGTCGCGAGAACTTTTCACCGCAGTTGAAACACAATCCCTTATCCCTTCTGTCTGCCATCTCTGCCGGCTATCAATCGGCGAAGCATTCGTTCTTCTAGAAATGTACCCTTCAAGGACATGCACTGAGTCTGTGCGATGGTTGTGGGCGAATTCTCCTTAGCTGTAGTTGCTATGATAGTTGCGCGCTGCTCATAAGCACATGCCATACTCATGACGACTTGAAGGTTCAACTTTTGCATCTCAACATCCACACAGAGCAAGTCAGTGAGACCTGACGTAAACAGTTGAAACCGCTGCTTCGTCGACAGGGGGTCGTTGTGACCAAGCAGGGACAGAAATTTCTCCACATATTCTATTACTATGCCGGATTGCCGCATCCATTCAATCTATGAACAAGTAGATAGTGCATGGATAATTAAATTAGTTCTTGCACCATAGTCTCCATGTATACCAAGACATGAACAAGAGAAACGACGAATGCAAAACACAATAAATAAGAAGTGAGATAAACATGTTTAGTATTCATATCTTACTAGAAAACTTGGCGCGTTGTCGCCGCGCCCGCGTGGTGAAATCGATTGCTGTAGCAGGCATATAGCTTCATTAAATTGTTAATTATGTCATTTGGCGAGTATAAGAGATGATAAGACGTAAAATATAAAAGGTATTTATGTTACTTGTTTCGTGAAATTGAGTGGTTGGTTGTTGTTGGCTAATGGGGTGTACAATTTAATCTCAGGAAAAATAGAATTTTTATTCAAGATGAATCATACTGTGATAAATGAACTGGGAAAGTGCAATTGATTTGAGCAGAGAATCACCTCAAAACAATTATTGAACAGAACATGTGCTATCTTTGTAAACATACGCCCAAAAGGTAAAAAATCAGTAAAAAAATGGAAGTGTAAAACATTCGAGAACATTCCTCAAGATGAACCATACTGCACTAAGTGAACTGGAAAATTTTGAAATTGATCTAAGGTTGATTTAAGCAGAGTTCGGGGTTATGATGATCATCCATAGGAAATTGTTTAGAAAAACTGGAGCTATGTTGACTAAATTATAATATGGATCTGATATCAAAACTGAGCACACACCTATATTTGGAACAAATAAAATAAACCACCAATATGTGTCCAGAATGGGTACAAATCATTGAAAGTAATTATAAGGTAGATAGTTCAAATAAAATGTGTATACACATACATGTACACCATTAACAATCATGATGGTAAGACAACAAAAAACTACACAAATAAGTGGAAAGAAAAATCTTAAAGTGAAAACCTGCACATACATGCGTTGGCAGGTTCAAACGATGTTCCATCTCTGATTCCTCTTACAAATTCAACAACCTTTAGTGGAAAACTTAACCTCACGTGGGACAGAGAACAATATTAGAACAAAAGTGTTGCACAGACAACGGTGCCTTGGACGATCCATGTAAGATCCAACATCCACCGGTGTCCTGCACTTTGATGGCAGCAATGGACGGACTGATCTTGGTGTCGTACATAGATTGTACAAAATGTGTCGTGTGTATAGCAAGGTTCATATTAGAAATAGAGAGAAAAGGTGAACTGTCTGGCATGTTGAGACTACCCAAAAACTGGTCGCTAGCTAAACCACCGTCAATGCAAATAATATCTAAGGGAGATGGAATGTTAGACTCTGTAACATAGGAAGACATTTGAAAATAAACAGCACAAGACAGACCTAGAGAATCTATCAAGGAGAAATTCACATTTAAGGAAGAATTTTTTTTGGTTAGTTTGTGTAGTTGCTGATGGCTTATTTTGAAATAGACATTATATACATCTATGAACAATGTAATTCAAGAATAACGACATGCCATTTAGTAAAACACACAAATATCTTATATGTGCATTGTTGTGTATTTAGTAAAGGATATAGCCATATATGTAATAAGGTAGTATGCTCTAATATCTATTAGTCTATTGGGTAGAATCAGAATTCGAAGTGCATATTTCAGCCAATTATGACCTTAGTCTAGCATCTTTATTCTAGGACTCATGACTCTCGATATGTACATCTGATGCTGCACTGTTTCATATTAGGCTAGCAGTTTTGCTAAGCATATCCTGAAGCCTAGGCAGAAAGTGTGCTCAAAAGAAAAAGGCCAAGCTCTTGAAGGTGTATAATGTGGAGGACTAATAGATACATTTTTCATCCATTCATAAATTAGGGAACACGGTTCACCATGATTTTATTAAACAAAATATTTCCCTTCAGCGTTAGGTTTACATGGCCTAAAAGTTGCACCTTTTTAGGCATACCAGTTAACATTTCGTTTTATAGATACTTTAACAATACAGAAGAAATATAAAGTTGGAAACATAATCTATCATAGGGAAATTATTATCTATGGGAACAAAGATAGATAAAACTACAGGATGCGAGTACAATATAGACATGACAGGTAAATGGCCATTTTGTTTGCAAACATTCAATGCTAAAAATTATAGCAACGTTGATTTCGTAACTTTGAGGTTTAAATCGCTACCTTTTAGGTTATGAATGCAAAATATCTATATGCATGACACAGTCATGTGATTATCATTCAACCTCATGAAAAAGTTTATTGTTGGATTAACTGGCTGATATGAAAATATTATTGATTTATTTTCTACTAAAAACAACAAAGTTATGGAAGCATATCAGGCAAGTTATCACATTCTAAGTTCTCTTATGTGGATAGGAATGTACCTTCCTTAATGTGGAGCGTTGCAATCCAGGTCAGCAACCTGAATTTCATCGAAAATAATATAATGGAATTAACCTAGATTTATTGTCCATTGATACTGCCATAACTGTAAAGCCAATGCCTTGTCTTACTTGTGCTGACTTTATCACCTCCTAAGTGGAAAAATTTAAACTTGAAAATTTTGCAAAAATATGAAAGAAAGAGTTAAGAATACATTGAACTGTTGACTGGTATCTGCCGATAGTTACTGAATCTAGATAATGTAACCATTATATATTGATCAATGCCTTGTTTTAGAACACACTCACATGATCAATAATCTTTCAAAACAAAATGAAGGAACTCTCCATGTGGACAAAATTAGTAATGATTTAAAACCTGAAAAAATACCAGCAAATACCTTTGAATGTAAAGTTGTTATCGACACCAAGTAGTTCTTTTTAGCTATCTGATCACCACAGTGATGGGTAGCGAACACCCCTGGGAAATTGCAATATCTACAACTTTCAGTCATACAGCCTATATAAATTAAGTTGCACATACTGAACTCCACTTAGGTATCTTCACTCTACCCCAGTGAACAAAATGTGCCTTATTTCTACAAATGACATGCCATTAGCCGAAACAGATTTAAATACTATTGTCAAATACCATAGCCGGTCCAATGTGTTATAGCAATCATTTTGAAATGAGCAAATTTTCTATTTAAAGTGTGATTCAGCAAATGTCAACCAATTGAAGTGCTTGGGATTCAATCGCCTATTTTCAATTCATCACTAAACATAATAGAATATCTTACCTTGAGAGACCATAAGCACGAACATCAATCTCAGCCAATACATTTGCACCTCGGTTTTTAGCGCACCTGCAAAGTTATGGTATTAGCTTGTTATTTTTTAGAGTCTTAGGCTCCATAACTGCATATCTAGATTGTTTACCACCGCCTCCCCGGTTATTCCAACGGTATCCGCCACTCACACCATGCCCACCCCGGCTTCAATTAGGATAGCCCCTTCTGTCACCACCGAAACCTCGCTGGTTTTGGTGAGGTTGCCGGGGCTGGTGGAGCTATTGCTCTTCCGGCTCAGCATCCCTCTGATCATGTCCTTCCACATCAATTTTCTCCTTCTCCGACTCTGATACAAAATATTCCTCAGGAGGATTCACGGGGGCTTCACCATTCTGAAATTGTTATTTTTTTTGAAAAGGGGAAAAAAACTCGGGATCTGCATCGGGTGATGCACACAGCCTTTATTAATAAAACCTCTGAAATTATTCTAAAATTGTTATGTGTTATGTGTTAGTATACACCAGAATTGTGTAACATCAACAGGAAATTATTCTACGGGTCATTGGTCAATACCACATCTTGATCAGCAGCTACATTGGACTGGTCATTGTTGATTTCGTTAGCATGAGTGTCTTCATTTTGAACCTGCCAGCACAGCAAGTAAGTTCAGGCTCATTTCATTTCTTCTTTCACAGGTCCATATAAAACTAAAAAGTTTAAACCTCTTTGTGCTTTAGAAATGGATACGCCTCATGCTACAACAGTAAGAATTCAGTACAACAACTCATCTCAGCATCGGATAGTTACAAAATGCACACCGTTTTTCTAGCTATGGACAACTCACACATCTTGACGTCCACGGGGCCAGAAGCGACATAGAAGGGGGCCGACCTTGCCCGCGGCCAGCTACCATAACTGCGAACGGTACAGACAACGTCGCTCAATTTTAGCATGGAAACCAGAGGAAAAAAGAAAATAGCAAGCAAGCAGAGTAGAAGATATACACACCTCAGCTCGACCCGTCCAGGAAAAGGGAGTTGTAGAATCGAATCACGATATCCTTCACGGTGGAAGCCATAGCCCAGTACGCCCCGTCGGCTCCGTGGACGGCCCTGGAAGCAACTGCTCCAGGAAGGTCACATGGCGGCCAAGTGGTTCGCGTCGCCGGCCTCCTTCCGCATAGGCGAGGCGGCCGCACGCCCTTGTCGTACTCGTTCTTGTCGTTCCATACCAAGCAGCATTGCAGGGAGGCAGATCAGGCAACTTGACCCCCCTCTATTCGTCCTGCCACCGGAGGCCCTCACCGGAGATTAGAGTAAGGGATTAGGACCACACCATCACCGCCAGCACCCTTCCCGCCACCTGGTCTGGCGGCACACACATCGCGGTCCCTCCTCCTCTCGCTAACGCTCGAGGAAAGGGGACAGAACATGGAGGAACTCCAGCAAGGGGCTCCATGGCTACCAGGAGAGAGAGAAGGGTGGCTTCCGTGGAGAGAGGAAGGGTCTGGAGCGGCTTGGCACGGCCCGAGATATCAATGCCCGTCTCCAAATCTGTTCCCTAACCGGAAACTGGAAACGAAAGAAAGGAAGGAAAAACTCGAGGAGGACACGATACTAACGGCAAGGGGGATAAGTGGCAGGCTACAACTGAGACTACCGGAAGACGCGCCACAACCGAGATCGTCGGTGTCGTCATCGCGTGGGCACAGCCGCGTGGAGTGAACGGGGAGACCCGATGCTGGGATGTCGTGGAGTCAGACGATTGGTTATAAAACATGCACAGTGTAGAAGTTCAAAACTTGTGTTTCTACAGTTACATGCATGACGTGGACGCACGGATAAGCACATGAAGTGCATCACTTTCATATATGTAGTAATTCAGATTCTCTTGAAAAATAACAAAATCGCTAGTAAAGGATATGAAGTCAACCATAGGAACATCTTCAGAATTTAGACTTATCTCAAACTTGATTTTAGAATACAACTATGGTAAGCATATAAATTGTTGGAATTTTTGCCTAAAATAGGCCCAGCCCATTTATTATATGCCAATAAATTTCTGAAATCCTAGAAGCCCATTTGGTCCATTCATGCAAGACAAGAGTTGGGAAAAATGTTTAGTCCCACATTGCTAGTTGAGTGAAAGTTAGACTAGCTTATAAGGTGAGCTCTCCTACCACTTGGTAAAAGGATAAGAAGGAGAAGGAGAGAGTTCCACACGCGCGCTCCTCCTCCTCGCCTCGCCTCGTCACGCGCCGCAAGCTGCGGGAATCTCGCCGAGCTGAGCTTTATTTTGCCACGCATGAATGGTATATGAACAGATGTACAGAAGCTGAAATGTTTGCTTTGAGTGGACTTTTAATACGAGTTAAATGAATATGAATTGAGTGGATGCTGTCTGGTGGGCTGCCGCCTGTTCGCTTCATCTTCCGTCCATTCGTTTCATCTTCTGCGCAGTCTGTCTACCTTCCCCTCTGTGCCTATAAGAGAGAGAGGTCGCGTCTCCTCTCAGTTACATTGCCACACATCTTTTGCTCCTCCAGTTCCAGAGCACTGCGCTACCTAGATCTTCCTCATCCCGTCTTGCGGCGTGCACCGCGAGCCGGGACAGTAGGCCTCCGAGACCCCGCTGCTTCGAGTCCTGTATGGGAGAAGGGCGATAAGGTTTTTGGGGAGCGCTATCAGACCCCGCTGCTTCGAGTCCATGACTACTGGCTTTGTCACGGACTCCCTCACAGATAGCGACTGCGGCGACGTCTTTCCCGACGAGAACTTCTTTCCCGACATCAGCACCCTCTTCCTCGATGACATGGCCAACGACGGTTCCAACGCCGGCGGTTCCTCTTCTGCTACTGTCGTGTATATCTTCTGTCTCAATCTTGTTCTGATCATATCCAAAGTTTTATGCCTTGCAGTTTGTTTGGTTATATGTCTTAATATGTATTCGCTATTTCACATGATTAGTATATTGCCTATTATTCTAATCATGTTTTATCTAGCGTTTATTATGGATAATTCGCTTGGTAAATTGCTCTATTATTCAACACAAATTATTTTTGCAGGGTATTGGAAATTTTATAAACCATACAAATTACTTTTGCAAGATGTTGGAAACTTGATAAACTTTCTGACTAGCAGACACAACCACTACAGATATGCAAATTCAGAACCATATTTATATCTGCACTCACTAGTTTAAGACTGCAAATCAAAAGTTCACAGGATACAAGGTTTACACACGACACAAGACTAGAATTTCACACAAGATCCATTAGGGGCAGTTCTATATCGGAACATGAACACTGTGGAATTTAACCAAGGGCATCGCTGATGGATGAAAAACAAGATCAACATACCTTCTTAACGCTCTTCTTCCGCCAGAACTTGCTATGACCATGCGTCTCCCCGTGGACTTCGCTGGACATCTGCGGCTTCCCACATACATTACCGGAGGCGTGTGAACCCAAGGACTCCGCGGACCGTCGACGGCTCCCAACGGATCTCGTCAGACCTCGACTTCTCGAGCGATGGGGTTGATGTAGTCGGATAAGAGGAGCTTAGGGGAGGGGCGGAGTGATGGAACCTGTCGTCAGCGCCATTCGCCTTGATATAGAGGGAGACAATGGAGGGGACGAATTTTCTCCAGCCATTGCATCCGAAGCCAAGACCCTCGATATAGCGTGTCGCCGGTTGCGAGTGCGCCGCGTGGGTGTTCACTTAGCCACTTAAGTGGGTCTAGGCTGGCAGCCCCGTGGGCAACTTGTGCTCATTTACAAGGTGACCCATACTTACCAGTTTACGGTAGCCTCTAACATCCCATCCTCATGAGAAGACTGGAATGATAGAGAGGATTCTCTAGTTACGGTACCATGATGTGGCCCCACATGTCAATGACCTCGTGACAAGGTACCATGTGTTGGAGAATATGTTTCTCTACGCTGGTTCGAGTGTTATGCGACATGACAAGTAAGAAATGGAGACCGGCCACACACATTATATCAAAAGTTTAAAACTCAGAAGTTCCTTTTTTTAAGAAAATTTAAATTGACTTCTCATCCGTGTTCACGGAGTTAATTGGACAAAACTACCATAATTGGGGCTGTCGGGACGAGTCAGTACCACTTTCGGTAATTTTTGAGTCAGTACCAGCTCTAAGTCATAGCGTCGTAAACTGGACTAAATTTCGTCTAACAGCATTTTAACACGCTTTCTGACGGATTGGGCTCACCTGTAAGTGCTGAGTTGACGGCACGTGTCTAGGAGGAGCTGAGGTGGAAGCGGGGCCCACCTGTCAGAAATATCTTATATTATTTTTGATTTTTCTCTTCTATTTTACTATTTACAGCCAGTGGGTCCCACTCATCAGCCTCTCTATTTTCCCCCACCTACCTTCTTCTTCCTCCATCGACCTTCCTTTTCCTCTAGGGACGGTTCACGGGCAGCTACCTCCATTAAACCCAGGTGGATCCCTACCCGCTACCCATTCATCCTTCATCCCCATGGATCTCCAAGCCGACGACGAGCGTCCAACGAAGCGTCCCCGCACCGCCGGCTGCGAGGAAGACCGACTCACCTTGCTCCCCAACGACCTCCTCCTTCGCGGCCTTCCCTCCACTACCGACGTCGCCCAGACCAGCCTGCTCTCCCGTCGCTGGGTGCGCCTTTGGGCCGGCATCCCCGAGATCTGGTTCCATGGCCCCCTGTCCCTGACCGAGTCCACGACGCCCTCGCCGTGCACGCTGTGCAAGCTGCCGGCCCGCGCATGTCGTGACCGCCGCGCATGCTGGCCCGCGCACGCCGTGACCGCCGCGCATGCTGGCCCGCGCACGCCGTGACTGCCGCGCATGCTGCTGGCCCGTGCACGCCGTGACCGATCTTTGAGTAGACAAGTTTTACGGTGCCATGGGCGTTGACTCCTGGGACACCGCAACCTAGGGCCTTTTTCTTTGCTGATGTGCTACTCTCGGAGGAAGGAGAATGTGGGTGGGGAAAGTAGGGGGAAATAAGGAGTCTGGCGGGTGGGACCCACTAGCGGTAAAGATTAAAATAGGAGAGAAAAATAAAAAATAACATAAGATATGGCTGACAGGTGGGCCCGACTTCCACCTCAGCTTCTTCTAGACACGTGGCGCCAAGTCAGCACTTACAGCTAGGCCCGAGCCGTCAGAAAGCGTGTCAAAATGCTCTTAGTCGTAAATTAGTCTGATTCGCAACGCTTCTACCCATCGATTCACCTATGTAGGTTGCGGCTAATGTTGCAAAAATAAGAGCTTGAATACCACTTGTAAATAATCCAAGAAACATGACAGGTATCGACTAATTCATCCGCTAATATATTCTGGAGAAGTCGAAAGCTAAGCGATAATGATTTTGTGAAATCCTCTAGGATGTCCATCATTTGAGTCTCCAACAATTATTCCAATAATTACATATCCGATTTGCCCTATGGACGAATATGCAAGCATATTTTTCATGCTTGTTTGAGTAATAGCAAGGAGATTCCCCAAAATCATGCTAAGAATAGCTAGGATTTTCATATAAAGTATACAAATCACTTTCAGATGTAATTGAAGGTAAAGAGGGAATGTTTCGTGAGACTCTGCTTGGGAAACGGGTCGATTACTCGGGACGTTCTGTCATTGTTGTGGGTCCTTCGCTTTCATTACATCAACCAACGCTAATGTTTCAGGATCTATAGATATTCCATTCTGCGCTCAAGTACCCTTCCAGGCGGAATGCATTTGAGTAAAGAAAAAAAACAAAAGAACCAAATTTCAATGGAAATAGCTTCCGAGACTTGGACTCGAGGAAGGTAAGAACCCCGGTATCTGCTGCTGATCCCTAGAATCTTGTATCTGCAAATTCGACTAATTTACCTGACATTATTTCGCCAAGACCTCATCCCCCACTTGAAGGCCCAAGGTATGGAATCCTAGAAAGAGACTAGCCTAACTTAAATGAGATATAATAGCTTCTTTATGATCTAACATTCTTGCCAATACGTTATCCTCTTTCTGTTTCGGACTGTAATCCCTAAAATTGATACTGACATGCCAAAATTACCGAAAGTGGTATTGATCCATCTCAACAGACCCAATTACTCCCTCTGTTTTTTATTACTTCGCGTTCTAGCAATTTTCAAAGTCAAACTTTGTCAACTTTGACCAAAAATGTAGAAAAATATATAAACATTTATTATTCCAAATATATATATCGACACGGATTTGCTACTCACGGGCGTAGCTGCGCATAGGCAGAGCACCGTTGGATTTAGGGATCAAATGCATGCAATCTCTAGATGGAAGTGGGGTGGAACATGGATAAGCTAACGGTGTTAGTTTGTGCATGCATGCAAGAATCTAGGGTTTGGCATGGGTTCCAAATTAACACACTGTTTTGGCTACAAAAAAATTAGCATGTAAAATGAGAAGGGATTAAGAACAAGGATTAAATAAGTTAGGGTTTCTCAGCATGTTGTCCGTTAGGGTTTGCCTCACCTAAACGAAATTAGATAAGCTTTGTTTTGCATGTTGCTCGTTAGGGTTTGCCTCATGCAAACAAAATTAGACAAGCTTTGTCTTGCTAGGGATTCATGCATGTAGTATATTAAGGTTAGGGTTTACCTCATGTTGTATATTAGGGTTTGCCTAACCAAAACGAAATTAGATAAGCTTTGTTTTGTTAGGGCTTCATGCATGTAGTATATTACGGTTTACCGTGTAGTATATTTGGTTTAGTGTTTACCACATGTTGCTCGTTAGGGTTTGCCTCGTGCAAACAAAATTAGATAAAGTTTGTTTTGCTAGAGCTTCATGCATGCAATGAACACTAACGGCGTTAGTTCTTAGACAAATCCTGGGTCTGGATACATGTGCTCCCTATATCAAAAGAGGATAGAATCAACGGTGGATAGGCTATGCGCAGTTATGCCCGTGTTTAGCAGGCTATTTCCCATACATATATTATAAAAATATAACTTACGAAGATTTCAATACTATAAGTTTTATATTGTAGATACCTCTATTTTTGGCTAAATATTTGATCAAATTTTAATTTTTTTGACTTTGACTAAACCTAGAATGCGATCTAATTGTGAACGGAAGGAGTATAATAGTTTTAACCAAAACGCAGCTATCTTCCCACCGCGTCGAGGGAAGAAAAAAAAAGAAACAGACTTAGGGCATGTTTGATTCAAAGGATTTTCAAAGAAATTCTATAGGATTCCAATTCATAGGATTTTTTCCAATAGAATGTGTTTGATTCAAAGGAATAAATCCTACAAAATTCCTATGCATTGTTTTCCTACACTACAATCCTATAGGATTTTTAACAAGAGGTGAGACCTCTTGAAAAAAATCCTATGTGTCTATGACAACTATGACATGTACCTAAACCCTATAAAATTTCCTGTGTTTTTCCTGCGGTGTAATCAAACAGCTTATCTTATAGATTCCTGCATTTTTCATTCCTGTAGTATTCTAAGTGTCATGCGATTCTGTTCCTACACTTTTTCCATTCCTGTAATTTACAAATCCTTTGAATCAAACAAGTCCTTAGCAAGTCGGATATACGGCAAGTTTCCATGAACTCCCGCAGCCGGAAACTTTCCATCCGTAACACACAACCCCAACGGCTAGTTTCCGTTCCCCAGTCCCCCGCCCCGCCGCCTGTTCCCAGCCGTCGATTCACAATCTCCCGACCGCCTAGAGCCGCCCGCTCCCAAATAAAAAGCTCGTCTCTCCCGTCATCGAGTCCCCGCAATCCAATCCCCTCCCACCGAGAGCAAGAAGTCGCAGTAGCAGAGAGGAATCGGCGGAGGAGAAAGAGAGAGAGAGAGAGAGAGCCCCGCTCGCTGCTTGCTTCAAGAGTTCGCCGGAGCAGCGCCCCGCCGAATCTTTGAGAGGAGGTGGTGGGGTGGAGCAAGTCCCCGCGGCAGAACCCACCCATGGCGACGAGGCGTCACCAGCACGCGGCTGCCGCTCCGCAGCCGGAGAACCCAGGTGAGCGAGCGACCCCGTTTCTTTCCTTCTTGCCTGTTTCTAGCCGCGTCTTTGTTAGGGGATCGCTCGTTCTTGATTCGGTACTGCTTCGTGGGGTTTCTTGCGCTCCTCATCGCGGGAGCCTGGTGGGGAATCGATTGCCCTAGGATTCGCGGCCTTCTTGATCTGTTCGTCTTTCTTCTCTCCTTGCGATTCTTGGATAAAGCTTTGGGTTTTGAGGCGGTCCGTCTTGTCCCGTTCCGAGTTCTTTGATTCCTTCGTCAGCTGCTCTGCACGCGAATTCTCGGCCGCCCTGTTCCGTTCTTGATCTGTTCGTCGGCCGTTTGGTGTGTGAATACCTGACCAAGAACGGGTTTTTGATGTTTCCAAGGCCGTCTAATGCTAGTTTATGATCTTTTTCCCTGCCCTTCTTGCCCGATCCGTGCACCCCAACAGTTCTTGACATTTTCTCTTGTTTATCGTTGGCGATGGTCAGGTGAGGCAGTCCCAGGAAAGCAGAAGGCCGCCGCCGCCGGCCGACCTGTGGCAGTAAATCCTCGCCGGCGAGCGCTTGGAGATATCGGCAACTTTGTCCACGCCAATGTTCTGGACGAGTAAGAACAAGAAATCACCGCAGGAACCAATCTTTCTTCTGTTCCATGTTCTGAATCCAGTCTTTCTTCGCTGTCTGTAACAGGAAGGTGGAGCTGCCGGAGAGGATCCATCGCCCCATCACCCGGAGCTTCGGCGCCCAACTCCTGAAGAAGGCACAGGCCAATGGCGCCGTGACAAACAAGGTACGGACATGCCCCCTGTTCCTCGCCTATGCACTTCTTTTTTCGGATATCTGGATGCGTATCTATCTTTTCGGCTATTTATTGGGCTGTAATTATGATCCGCTAAAAATATGCTGTGCAAATCTATTCTTGAGTCTTCTGGCATACGCAGGTTCCATTTTCAGTCAATCACCATGCCATATCTCCCCTCGTTTTGCAATTATAGTTAATCGATGTAGTTAGTACTTACTGCTTATCCCAGGTGACTACCAAATAGTTTGTGTTTGTTCCAAAGAAGCAAAGTGAATTTTAGAGACCTACACTATGATTTGAAACAACTATGTTCATGATTAACTTTGCCATAAAAAAGGATAGAACACAGAAATTCCGGTTTACTTTGGGTACAACCTTTCAGCTAAACACTATTATTTGTTGGGTTTTTTCTTTTGTTATGACTAATATTATCCAAGAGCTATCCAATGTCAAGTTAAAACATATTCAGATTGCTGACCTAAGACAAAATCCTAGGTTGCCATAGTTATGTGTTAATTGTAAGGGATAACCATCCTGCAATACATAAAAAAATCTGTAGGATGAATATTGTCGGTGTTACAGATTCCCTGTGTACATGAGCATTCGGTGTGTTATAGATTCTCCTAGTTGCTGGTACATAAAGTAGAATTGGTCTCTATCTTGCCAATGAACAGAAAATTTAGCAGTATTCAAATAGACATTTAAATTTGAACTGGAATTTCTTGATGACTGATTCGAAATTGGTGTCATGGTTTGCAGAATGCCATAGTTACTGCTCCTCCTGCAGCAGCCCTGAAGCCGGTGGCGAGGAAGCCAGTTCTGAAGCCCGCTTCTCGTCCTGAGCAGGCCACCAAGGGCATCAATATTGTCTCCGATGAGAACAGGAAGCTGTCAGAGGGCTCTGCCCACAAGCTCCCCAGAAAGAAGGTGGTGAACACCCTCACCTCAGTGCTGTCTCACCGGTCCAAGGTGAACCCGAACGATCCAACACCTCTGTGCTGTACTGCTCCTTTTCACTGTATGAGTCCAGTGTTTGTGACTGACTCTGCTTGCCTTGTTCTTGTCAATGGCAGGAAGCATGTGGCCTCAATCGCAGGCCGAAGGAGCTCGTGGAAGATATCGACAAGCTTGACGGTGACAACGAGCTGGCCGTTGTTGACTATATCGACGACATCTACACTTACTACAAGAGTGCTCAGGTCACTATGCTCTTCCCTTCCTCTTCAGAGTTCAGACAGCGTGTCTGTTCTGTTCAATTCACCCCAGCAACTGTTCTGAAATTGCTCACCAATATGTGTTGTGTTGTGTTGCAGCATGAGAGCCGGCCGGGCGATTACATCGGGAGCCAGCCTGAGATCAACTCCAAGATGAGGGCGATCCTCGTGGACTGGCTCGTGGAAGTGGCGCATAAGTTTGAGTTGATGCCAGAGAGTTTCTACCTCACAATCTACATAATCGACAGGTTCCTCTCCATGCAGGCGGTGCCTCGACGGGAGCTGCAGCTCGTCGGGGTCTCAGCGATGCTCATCGCCTGCAAGTATGAGGAAATCTGGGCGCCTGAGGTATGACCACCAATGCCTTTTCATCCCCTCTGCATCCAACTGTGAAACTGCTCCTGTCTGTGAACGAGCTCTGAATCGAGTTGTGCATTTTTGCAGGTCAATGATTTCATTCACATCGCAGACTATGCGTACACGCAACAGCAAATTCTCGGCATGGAGAAGAGCATCCTGAACAGGATCTCGTGGAACCTCACTGTTCCCACACCCTATGTCTTCCTGGTCCGGTTCGCCAAGGCGGCTGGGAGCGACAAGGAGGTAGAGGACTGAACTTGATTGCTCACTGTTGCTGCACATCAAATGGAACTGCTTCGTGCTAAAACATTTCCTCTTGTCTTGTGAATGGTGAATGCAGTTGGAGCATATGGTGTTCTTCTTCGCTGAGATGGCCCTCACGGAGTACGGCCTGGTCTCGCTGTGCCCATCCCTGGTGGCAGCCTCTGCTGTGTACGCTGCTCGGTGCACGATGAACAAGAGTCCCATCTGGACTGAAACACTCAAGCACCACACCGGCTTCAACGAGCTACAGATCATGTAAGTCCTCAATCCAAGCGACTGATCTTCTTCTTCACTTGGTTGAGCTTGGAATTCATGAAATTTCTGTTTGCTGGTTTCAGGGAGCCTGCCAAGGTCCTCATCGCCTTGCATGCCGCCGCTCCTCAGAACAAGCTGAAGGCCGTGTACAGGAAGTACTCCGGCAGTCAGTTTGGGCGTGTGGCTTTGCTCCCTCCGGCAGTTGCTGCTCAAGCCCTCGCCTAGTTGCTCTAGCGTGTTAAACAGATATTATTTCTTTGTGTGTTATTGTTCACGATAAGTGAATACTGCTCTACTAGATGTTGATACACCAGGGTGTAACAACAACTATTCCTTTTACATAGGCTTCAAACGAATTCAAAGTGAAAAGTTCATAGGTTTGTCAAAACAAGGGTGTAACAGATGCTATTCACATGTTTGAATCGAATTCAAAGTATTCTTTTTACATGTGCTACCTACCCAGTTCCTGTCATTTCAGTTGTGTTCACGAGTGTTGCTTTTAAATCTGTTTGTCTGCTTTGCTCATGTGTTTCTGGACGTTTTTACAAGTAAATATTTGTGTTTGTTCCAGTACTTTGATAAATGTCGCTTTTTTGTAGCAATTATGCTCAAACATTGACTTTCCTTGGTGGTATTGTTTCCACAGTTAGCCATGGGCTGAAATTTGCCCTTTCTTTGTGCTATTTGTTGATTCTCTGAATTTCTGTTGAACAACACAATAATGTACATGCAACTGTTCCGGACAATGAGATGTTGTTAAATATACCAGAGAGTGCAGGAAAAGAAACTGACAAGAACTGAAACAAATTACAGAAAAGAGGGCTGGGGAGATACAAATCTGCAACCAGTTGTCCTTCCCATTCCAACAAAATTTTAGTTCATTTCAGAACGTAGCAAATGAAGCAAGAACCATACTAAGTTTCTTTCAGAAATTTATTCGAATTCACTTACATACCGCAAATGAAGCAAACACACCAGAGAGTGCAGGAAAAGAAGCTGGCAGAGAACTGAAACAAATTTCACCAAAGAGGGCTGGGGAGATACAGATCTGCCACCAGTGGAATTGTTCTTTTGTCCTTCCCCTTACAACAGAAATTTCAGTTCATTTCAAAATGAAGAAAGGACCATACTGAGTTTCTTTCAGAAATTAATTCGAATTCACTTAAATACCGCAAATGAAGCAAGGACCATACTGAGTTTCTTTCAGAAATTTATTCGAATTCACTTACATACCACAAATGAAGCAAGGACCATGCTAGGTTTATTTCAGAAATTTAGTCTCTAACTGCAGCTCAGCTCTTGCACCTGTGAAACGTAACTGCTGAAAGATGTGGTATCGCTGTACGCGAGGAACCACCCAATCTTCAGGTCCGATGACGCCGTCAGCCCGAACATTCTACTTGATGCTGTACCCAACCTTCCAAGCATCAGTGATGAGGCGGCAACACCGAGTTCACCAGCCATGCGTCCAACCAACCAGGCCATGCACCCTTGCTCTTCTCCTCCTGAATTGGCGTTGTGTCATGAAGGGGATGCCATGCGAGGGCCAACGGCGAGCAAAGGGCAGGGGAGCTCTCGCTTTGGAGAGTCAATGGCGTTGCTCTCGAACTCATAGAAGGAGGCGTGCTTGTCTGACAGAGAGATATGCTTGGAGGATTATGTTCGCTGTCAACCTGAATGATTTCAGGCCAGAGGTGTCGTCCTCGATCAGACAAGCGTCAGTCCCATCTGCATAAGATTAACCATTGATGTGCAGAAACTGTGAGTTTTGTGACAGATTTCATAGTACGATAATTACGAAGGGGAGAACTTGTACCGGAGTCGATCGTCAGACAACAAGGGAGAAGCGGTACCGCCGGCAGGCACGGGCTGGCGGTCCAAGTGGTAGTGCAGCGAGAACATGGTGGCGTTGAGCGGCGAGAGGACGCGCACCGGGACGCCCCCTCCGGCCGCCAACGAACGTGTCAGCGACGATGGCCGCCGGCGGTGCCGAGGCCCCGAGCCGGCCGAGGAGGCGCTGGAAGGGAGCCCCCATCCTGGTGTACACGGCTTCGATGAGCCCTGCCACGTCGGCGGCGCGGCCGTGCTCTGAGGGGACGACGCTTGTTGGGGATGGTCTTGAAGTGGACGCGGGCCCGCCGCCGAGACGGAACTACGCCGGCTACGACCAAGAGTTGGCCCAACGTGAGGAGGACTTGTGAGCCATGTTTCCGTGACGACTGACGAGCCTCACAGGAGAGAAACCACCTTTCGCGCGGCATTGCCTTGCCACCGCCTGTTGCCCGCAGCGACGGCATTGCCACTATAGATGGCAAAAATGAAGCCATGTCGTGAACCCATTCTGCTCGCTACCACCGGAGATCCCTTTTTTCTTAAAGAAACCACAAACTTGCAACTATCGGTTGGAAATAATGTGCATTTTAAGCTGCACAAAAATGACAAAACCATGGATCTCAGTATCACATATTCAAACCGCCAAAAGATATCAAACTTTGATATTTTTGTGTAGCCCGTGATAAAAGAAAAAATTATTGCGATTTTGCAATCTTCTAGGATATATCAACGACAGAGTCCTGAATTGTTTTGAATTTTCTTTTAAAAACTTATAAATATGGCATTTGAAACTTCTAATATAGAGGGATCATTGGAGCTCATGTGCCAGAATAACTTTTTTCGGAGAAAGAAGACGCTAGTGTTTTTTTATTCCTTTGACTCCATAATTATTTTAGTGGAAAGCTTGAACGAATTGTGGTACAACATAAACAGTGACCTTTAACTTCAACCACCAAGGTACCACCTAGACCACACAGGCTCCCCCATCCTCATTCGCAAATTGATGGGTCCCCTCTTCTTGTTAGCGGCGCTCCAACGGCTTTAGTGGTGGAACCCCGGATTAAGTCCTTAAAGTTAGGGTTTAGTTCACCGGCAACAGCAGTGGTAACGATGGTGGCACTATGCGGAGCAAAAATAAGGCGTTCGCGACTCCTCGTCCACCTCTTCGGCAGTGGTCTAGTCTATGTATCTTAGTTGTTGGTTTCTTCTCCGTTATCATGGTTTGACTAGCTTCAGCTTCGTCCCAATATTACTAAGGTCATGTCTTTATGGATTAGTCTAGTTGGATCTAGGGTGGTCTGACTACCCCCTTTGTCGCTTTCTTTTCCGTAGCATCGATCTGTTTGTCATACAATTGTCACTGACGTCTTCTACCTCCGACCGAAGACTTCCCGGGTGCTGCGTCAACAACGTTTTTTGTGCTCTGACATGATTAGGAGGTCCGGTGCCAGCATCGAGCTTCGCTCACGGTGCAAAACCGTATGCTTACCCAACTTATGTGCAATTTCCTTTTATTATATATGACCTTTGTGATAGATGAATAATTAGAGAATAATAATTGTATTGATCTTTGCCACAAAGGTTGTTTATATGGGGTACATGACTTGGAGTGCAAGAATAATAGAGATAGAATACAACTCAAACATCAGGTGCAACGATGTGGAGGCTGGATCAAATGTCGATAAAGGATGCAGTTAGGAGCCCCTTGGTGAAGATGTCAGCAAATTGTGCATTTGTTGGAACATGGAGAACTTGAACCTTGCCCAGTGCCACTTTTTCTCGAACAAAATGAATATCTATCTCGATGTGCTTAGTGCGTCGATCCTGAACTGGATTGGATGCCACGTAGACTGCAGAAATATTGTCACAATCGATAACCATTGCACACTCAGTTTGCCTATGGATCTCAACAAAAAGCTGACATAGTCAGACCGCTTCAGCAACGGCATGAGCAACAGAGCGGTATTCAACTTTTGCCGGTGATCTGAAAACTGTAACCTGCCTTTTAGAAGACCAAGAAACAACATTGTAACCCAAATAAACACAATAGTCAGATGTAGATCTCCAAGTATATAGACAACCTGCCAGTCTGCATCATAATAAACTATCAATCTTATCGGAGAAGAAGAGTTAATTAGGATATCATGATCAATGGTGCCTTTGAGATAACATAGAATGCATTTGATATGAGCAAGATGGGGAGTATGAAGATCATGCATAAAGAGACATGCTTGTTGAACGAAATGAGAGATGTCATGGCGAGTAAGAGTGGAATATTGAAGAGCACCAGCGATGTTGCGATAGAAACTAGGGTCAAAAACAAGATCACCATCAGTCGACAATTTGGCACCAATGTTAGTCAAAGTGCAGGAGGGTTAACAATCAGCCATACCAGCGCGGGAAAGCAAATCTAAAAGATATTGACGCTGTGATGGCTCAGTTTACGTGGAGCCTGTTGGGAACCCCAAGAGTAAGGTGTGAAGCAGCACAACGGCAAGTCTTCCCTCAGTATGAAACCGAGGTTATCGAACCAGTAGGAGGAAGGAAACGTCACACATGTGTTGCAAGCAACGCAGAGACCTGCACAACACAAACTCAAGACTTTGCCCCAACGAACAATGAGGTTGTCAAGCTCACCGGTTTGCTGTAACAAAGAATTAAAAGTACGGTGTGGAAGGTAATGGTTTGCAACAAGTAAACAAGTAACAATAAAAGATGTACCAATGGTAAAGATTAGACCGGGGTCCATAGTTCACTAGAGGTGCTCTCCTTAGATAAACAACATAGCATGAAGGATAAAACAATTACAGCAGAGCAATTGACAGAAACTGAGCAAGGCATAACAATGCAATATTAGTCAAAAAGATCCTATGAGATTCGATTGAACAATACAACAATATACATAGACTGCCATCCAACTGCATCTATGATTATAAGTCCACCTTCAGGTTATCATCCGAACCCCCTCCAGTATTAAGTTGCAAGCAACAGACAACTACTTTAAGCAAAGTGTGTAAGGTAAACAGTCCACAGGTTCCATGAACAAGAGACCGTTGTTTTATCCCTAGTAGCAACATCACATCTACAACCTAAGAGATTTCTATCACTTCCCTTGGAAACTGGAGGCATGAACCCACTATCGAGCATAAATACCCCCTCTTGGAGTCACTAGCAACTATTCGGCCAAGATAGCTACTAACAACGGAGAGCATGCAAGATCACAAATAACACAGACATGATAGAATCTTAAAGACAAAACCATTAATCAATCTAAAATAATAATCTCAATATCCATCGGATCCCCGCAAAATACAACATGCATGATTACAAATAGATTAGATCTTGATCATGAACGGAGCTCACAAGATCTATACATGAAAGCACAAAGGAGGAGATACAACCATCTAGCTACTACATGGACCCATAGTCCAAGGTGGGACTGCTCATGCATCATACCGGCGAGAAGGCCTCCGAGATGATCTCCCCTCCGGCAGGGTGCCGGGAAGAACTTCAGATCCCCCTGATCTAGGGACGATGGTGGCGGCGGCTACAGAAGGTTTTATGGAATATTGATCGGGCACTTAGGGTTTCTGCATCGGGGACTTTTTATAGGCGAAGAGGCAAGGCTGGGAGGAGGCCAGGGGACCCACACCCTACCCAGGCGCGGGGCAGGGCCCACCCGCGCCTAGGAGGGTCTGGGAGCCCTGGCTTGCGTCTCCGTCTCGTCTTCTGGATTCTTGTTCCCCGTGGAAAGTTATTGACTTTGGCTTTTGTCCCATCCAATTCCGATAATATTGATTTTCTGCCTTTCTGGAACCAAAAAAAGAAGAAAACATGCAACTTGCACTATGGCAACTTGTTAATAGGTTAATTCCAGAAAAGATTTAAAAACACCTCAAAGTGTAGACAAAGCAAAGCAAAGTAGATACTAAACAAGCATGGAGCATCAAAAATTATAGATACGTTTTCGACGTATCATGCTGGGAGAGAAAAAAGTGTAGATTTTGTGCAAGAGACTATAATGTCGAGGAAGTGATGAAGAGGACCAAGGTCAGTCATGGAAAATTCACAATTAAGGGAAGATATAGGTAGTAAGAATTATATGTTGGAGGAGAGAATCAGAAGAGGCGGTAAGAGTTATATCATCAACATAGTAAGCGATAGGTAGTGTGATTAGAGGAACGAAAAAAAGAAGAATCAGATTTGGAGGTAATGAAAGCAATGGTTTGAATGAATGTGGAAAAACGTTGAAACCAAGCGTGAGGATCTTGTTTGAGACCATAGAGATATTTGTTGAGAAGACAAAAAGATCAGGAGAAGATGGATGCGCAAAACCAGAAGGCTGCTCAGAATAGACTGTCTCGTTGAGAGTGCCTTGAGGAAAAGCATTTTTAACATCTAGTTGATGAATCGGCCAGAAAGAAGAAACAACAAGACTTAGAACAACACGAATTGTACTAGGTTTAACGACAAGGGAGAATGTCTCATCAAAATCAATACTGTGTTGTTGGGAAAAACCACAACATGCTCATCGAGTTTTGTAACGAGCAAGAGTACCATTAGCGTGAAATTTATGACAAAAAACCCATTTTCCGAAAACGACATTAACACCTGCTGATTTCAGAATAAGAGTCCAGGTATTATTTTGCTGGAGAGCATCAAATTCATCACGCATAGATGAAAGCCATAGAGAATCGAGAAGAGCACATTTGTAGGACGTAGGAATAGGAGAAACTATCGGTGTGGCCGTGAGATTAAGGCGTCTAGTTGGTAGAAGATATTCGCGTCTTCCACGGGTGCACATGACATGATTGTTGGTAGGAGGTGGGATGAGTGCAACATTAGGTACAATAGGCACCGTGGAGGACGAAGAAGAAGTGCTAGTTGAAGAGGAGGACGGTGCAGGAGAGGGGTCGGTCGCGGCAGGGGAGAAGTCTATCGCGTCAGGAGAAGGGGACTTGACAGGGGAATTAGCCACCACGGTAGGGTTTTGGGACGCGGTGGCCTGCCATGGGCTCACGCAGCGCTGTTTTCTGTCTTGACAGAGGTGGCGGCAGGAATGATGATGGGAAGTAATGATGATGGTGGGTTGGCTTGGGAAGGTGGAAAGATGGGTGTGGTTTTGGTGGCGGCATAGGGAAAAAATTTCATCAAAGGTGACATGGCGAGAAATAAGGACATTACCCGAAGATGGATCAAAACACAGATATCCTTTATGATCATCGTAGAGACCGAGATGGATGCATGGTAGAGACCAGGGGTCTAGTTTATGAGTGGTAGCAGAGGTGGTGTTTGAAAAACAAAGACAACCAAAAACTCGAAGAGAAAGATAATCAGGATTAGAGAGAAAGAGTGTTTGAGAAGGTGTATAGAGAAGACTGGTTTTTGTAGGTCGAATATTAAGAAGTGTGGCGGTGCGAAGGGCTTCTGCCCAAAAGCGAGGAGGAAGAGAGGCTTGAATGAGTAATGTGCAAAGAATGTCATTTATGGAACAGAGGGATTGTTCAACTTTGCCATTTTGTGAAGAGGTATATGGACACGAAAATTGAAGAAGAATGTCGTGGGAGAGAAAGAGATTACGGTTTTGAGTGAAACAAATTCGCGTCTGTTGTTACATTGAATAAAGCGAATGGGCAGACCAAAGTCTGTAAAAACATACTGTCAAAAATTAAGAAAAATAGTGTGAACATAGGATTTGGCACGCTAGAGGAAAAGTCCATATGTAGTGAGAGTAATCATCCAAAAACACAAGATAATATTTATAATCCAAAACACTATGAATTGGAGAGGTCTAGAGATCACAATGTAGTAATTCAAATGAAAAGGTACTAGTAGTAGATGTGCCAAAAGTTACGTTGACAGACATTACAGAGAGAGAAATCATGAGGGGTACTAGAACTAGGAATACAAAAATCTTGAAGTAAAGACGATAGAGTATTTTTATTAGGGTGGCCAAAGCCGACGATGCCACAAGTCTACTGATGCAAGCATGGCACAGGGGGTGGAGGTAGGCGCACAATGAAGTGGATAAAGATCACTCATGCTATTGTATTGAGCGAGAACCTCCCCCGTTTTTAGATCCTTCACTGATAAACCAAAAGGGTCAAAGGCCAGAATAACTTGATTGTCAATGGTGAATTGACGAACAAAAATAAGATTTTTTGATTAAGGAAGGAACAACAAGAATATCACATAAAAGAAAATTGGCATAAGAAGATGAAATGTAAGAATGACCAGTGCAAGAAACAAGAATTGTGGAACCATCGCCAATGGTGATTGAAGAGAAAGTAGAGGGAAAACGAGCTGACAGAAAATTCATGTTTGAAGACATATGCAAGGATACACCAGAATCAAAAATCCAATCCGCACTTTCGTGGTTTAGGGTGAAGTTGTTCATGGAGGCGATGAAGGCGGCCTGATCCCAAGTCGGCTGCTGAGGTGGAGCAGAGGGCCCAGGCGCATGCGTGTGCGCATATGGAAGGGGCGGTAGATGACCATGGGTGTAGGGAGCCGTCATGTTGGCGGAGGTCCTGGGGCGACGTGTGGGGGTGGTGTAGTCGTCGCGGTGTAGACGTGGGTCGGCGGCCTGGGTCCGAGAAGACCAGGGGAGCCGGTAGCAGGACGAAAGCCCGGGCTCTAGGTGCCCGTGTATGCAGAAGGGGCACCGTACGGAGAAGGGGCAAACCAGGGCATGGGCAGACGGGGAGGGCGTTGATGAGGGTGAGGTCTTCCTCGTGATCGCCAAGTTCACGTAGTTCATCGCCGATGGATTTGATCCGTTGGCAGAAAACGCTGACCGGGGAATCGTCTTGGTTGATCATACGAAGCTTGACATGGAGCGTGTTGATATGTGCATCGGAGTTGTCCTAGAACAGTTGTTGCAGAGAATCCCAAAGCTCGGCGGCGGTGGTGTCATTGTTGGAGACAAGATTGAAGAGCTCGGTGGAGATGCGGGTGCAGCCATTGGATGATGGCAAGGTCATCTTGTTGGGTTGCGGGGTAGAAGATGGGTGGATGTGGTGGTGAAGGCTGCAGCGGCCGAGGTGGATGTGGAATAGGTAGCGCCAAATGGTACTAGTTGTGGGAGGCGAGATCAGACAAGATGGGAATAAACGGCGAGGCGTCGACAATAGTGTTGGCCAGGGAGATTGAGGTGGTTGGGGATTACATTGGTAGGTAGTAGTGGAGGAGGGGGAAGGAGGAGCTCCGACGGCGCAGAACTCGTCCATGGAGTAGAGGGGCCGCGGCAGCGGCGGAGCCATGCCGAAGATAGAATACAACTCAAAGGACTGTTTATATTGGGTATATGACTTGGAGTGCAAGAATAATAATGATAGAATACAACTCAAACATCTAAACCGAATATACTCTAATACTTTGGGATCTTCGCAAAACAGCAAAACGAAAATTGAAAAGGGTTGATTGAGTGTGTTACCGAGATGGTGGGATGTCTAAGCGACAAAGGAATTGTGATTTTCCCTAAGCATCACAAGCCACAAGGTGACAGGGGCTCTCTTTTTTAAAATTATCATACCATAGGATAATTATCAAAGGAATTGTGATTTCTAAATTAAAACTGATGGCTTTCAAGACATCAGTTTTGGGGGTATGTGTATGTTTGTTAAACCTACAATATGGCCTGATTACCTAAAAATTGTCCCGTAAAAATAACCCACAAATGAACTAAGCAGTCAAAGGGATTTTCTACTGAAGAATCCCATTCATTTGGTGGTCCCTTTGGTCTGCTTCACTTTGCTGGCGCGGCAAGGCTCTCCTGTTTTTGTACCGAGGCTGTCAGCTTCTTTTTCTGCACTTTGTGGTGTATTTAACTTGTTATTTTCTCTGAATTACAACAAAGGCCATGGAAATTTCCATCCCCTGTTTTTGTGGGGAAAATGAGTGGTGACAAGTAAACAGAAGTACTGGAACTAACTGAACCCATACCACATGAAAGGCCAGGATAACTTCAGTATCACTTAAAATGGCAGAAAATGAGTGGTGACAACTCACAACTGCCAAAGTACTAAACAAGCAGAGGTTTCAAACATACACATACCCCCACAACTGAGAACACTTGTATAAAAGAGTAAACTTCTCCTTTGAAAGAGTACATCATTAATACACTTGTTGTTACACCCAGGTGTGTATCCAAAGAGTAACCAAGTAAATGAATAGTAGTAGTAGTTGTTACACCATGGTGTATCAATTAGCACAGTAAGTAAACCAAGCCTTCTTGATTCGAAAAGCCAAGCAAAACCTAAGATGGCTAAAACCAAGCTAGGCGAGGCCTTGAGCAGCAAGTGCGGGAGGGCGCAACGCCACACGCGCAAGCTGGTCGCAGGAGTACTTCTTGTAAACGGCCTTCAGCGTGTTCATCGGAGCGGCGGCGTGCAAGGCGACAAGGACCTTGGCAGGCTCCCTGAAAACCAGCAGAATTTTCATGAGTTCTAGCCCAAACAAGTTATCCATCCAAGCAGGCACAGAAGACCAGCTTGGATCGAGGAATGGGGGAGCTTACATCAGCTGTAGCTCACTGAAGCCGGTGTGGTGCTTGAGTGTTTCAGTCCAAAGGGGAGTCTTCTTCAGCGTGCACCGAGCAGCATACACAGCAGAGGCCGCCACCAGCGACGGGCAGACCGAGACCAGCTTGTACTCCATCAGCGCCAACTCGGCGAAGAAGAACACCATGTGCTCCAGCTGCGTTCATCATTCATAAGACAAGAGGAAATGTTTCAGCACGAAGCAAGTTCAGTTTCATCTGATGTGCAGAGCAACAGAGAGCAGTTCAGTTCAGTTCAGTTCCCTCACCTCCTTGTCGCTCCCGGCGGCCTTGGCGAACCGGACCAGGAAGACGTAGGGCGTGGGAACAGTGAGGTTCCACGACATCCTGTTCAGGATGCTCTTCTCCATGCCAAGAATCCGCTGCCGCGAGTAAGCGTTGTCTGCGATTAAAATTAGATCGTTGACCTGCAAAGCATACGCACAAGCAGGTTCAGAGTACTTTCACAGACATGAGCAGATGAAAATGGAAGGGGATTATGAAAAGGCTTTTTGCTGCCATAGTATATACCTCGGGCGCCCAGATCTCCTCGTACTTGCAGGCGATGAGCATCGCGGCGACCCCGACGAGCTGCAGGTCCCGTCGAGGCACCACCTGCATGGACAGGAACCTGTCGATTATGTAGACGGTGAGGTAAAAGCTCTCTGGCATCAGCTCGAATTTGTGTGCCACTTCCACGAGCCAGTCCAAGAGGATCGCCCTCATATTTGTGTCGATATCGGGCTGTCTCCCAATGTAGTCCACCGGACGGCTCTCGTGCTGCAACAGCAAATATTCAGAATACTAGTTGCTGATGTCAACTGAACATTACATGGCCTAAGAGGAAGATCTTAGTCACCTGAGCGGTTCTGTAGTAACTGTAGATGTCCTCGATGTAGTCGACAACGGCCAGCTCGTTGTCGCCGTCGAGCTTGTCGATATCTTCCACGACGGCCTTTGGCCTGCTGTTGAGGCCGGACGCTTCCTGTCATTGCCAACAACAGAGGTCAGTCACAACACTGGATTCATTCAGACAGTGAAAAGGGCAGTACATTACAGAGTTGTTGGGATTGACCGAGCTCACTCACCTTGGAGCGATGGGAGAGGACTTTGGTGAGCGTGTTCACCACCTTCTTTCTGGGGAGCTTGTGGGCAGCGCCCTCTGGGGCCTTCCTGTTCTCTTCGGCCTTGGCGGCCTGCCCAGGACGAGGGGCGGCCTTGAGGACAGGCTTCCTGGCCACCGGCTTCGGGGCTGCTGGAGGAGGAACAGCTATGGCAGTCTGCAAATCATCACAGCAAATTGAGGAATCAATCACCAAGAGATCGCTATGAAACTGCAGGAGCAGCTTCGGCAAAACAAAAAATAATCTGCAGGAGCAGGGAAGGGGTTGTATCTCTCTGTACCTTGCTCGTCCCGGCGCCATTGGCCTGAGCCTTCTTGAGGAGCTGGGCGCCGAAGCTCCTAGTAATTGGGCGATTGATGCCCTCCGGCAGCTGGACTTTCCCGTCCAGGACATGGGCTTGGACAAGATTGCCGATATCACCGAGCGCTCGCCTCCGAGGGTTTCTTTCCTCGGGTCGGCCGGCGGCGGCGGCAGCCTTCTGCTTTCCGGTCGGTACGGCGGCACCTGAATCAGGCAAGAATGGCAGGGTCAGAAAGTAGCATCAGAAAAATCCGTTCTTGGCCCAGGGCCAGGGATCCGTATGAAGAACAGCTGACCCGACGAACAGATAAGGAAATCGAACGCAACAAGACTCGAACCCCTGAAACTTTCTCCAAGAATCTGCACGAGAGAAGAACTACGAACAGATCAAGAAGGCGAATTCCTTCTCCTTCCCCATGGGGTTGATCTCGGGGAATCCAGACAGTCGAATTCCCCGCCAGACTACCAAGTTCTTCTCCTTCCCCACGGACGCAAGAAACCCCCAACGACGCGGGACCAAATCAAGAACGCATCCAGAACGAGCGATCCCCACCACGAAGAAGGGGCCGGAAAGCCCAGGGGAGAAGGAAAGATCCTGGTGCTCACCTCGGTTTGCCGGCTGCGGAGCGGCAGCCGCGTGCTGGTGATGCCTGGTCGCCATGGGGTTGATCTCGGGGAATTGCTCGGCCGCCTCCTCCGAAAGTTCCGGCGAGGCGCTGGTCCGGCGAGCTCGAAATCCCTCTTCCTCCTCCGATACCTCTCTACTACTACTTCTTGCTCTCGGCGGCGGGGGATTGTACGGGAGGGGCTCTCGCCTGCTGGTGTCGGGAGAGATCGAGGTGGGGGAGCTTTATCTCGGAGCGGGCGGCTCCAACGGTCGGGAGATCGGGAGAGCCAACGGTCCGTACGGGGACAGGGGATATTCGACGGCTCGGATGAGGCAGCGGGGAGACTTGGGTCACGGCAACTAGCCGTTGGGGGCAACGTGTTATAGATAGAAAGTTTCCGGCTGTGAGAGTTTTTACATACGGAAAGTTACCGTGTTATCTGACATAGGTTGATGCGTCCTGCGGCGATTTTTTAATAATAAAATTTATTTTAATTAATTCAAGAAATATTGCATAAAATTAAGAATTTCAATATCTAGCATATCATCGAACTAAGCCAAATCGACTGCGCTTCAATCGGTCACGAACAAACCGATTAAAAAGGCAATCGTTCGTGACGAAAAAGAGAGGAGCGGACAGCTTGCGCGCGACACGCTACTACTCTGGTTGACATGACCGACTGGACACTCAACCAGCATGGGGCTCATGACGACATGCATTCGGCATGCTCCTAGCCGATTGAGGCTTAATCGGACTGGCCTAAGCCGAGTGATGTAATCGGCTTGGGCCAAGCCGATGATGTGCTACGTATCGAAATTCTTAAATTCATGCAATACTTATCGAAATGATTAAAGATAATGTATTATTAAAACAATCGCTCATCCTAGGTCTGTTCCTTGTTACTTCTCCTCTGGAGGATGCCGTGAAAAAATAGAATAAGGAAAACCTATTTTGAATTCCTTAAAAAAAGAATGCATGACTTTTGAACTTTTGATACCTACCATGTGGCGAAACTAAATGCTTCCTTAGAATGCACTAGTGTGGGAGATGGGGCAGTGAGGGGGAACGCAATGTGATAGGATGAGGAACAATCGGGCTTCGTCGACACCTACATATGCGAGATTGAGTTTTTTTTTTGAACGAGAAAGGGTGCAGAAGCACTCTTATATATTGCAGCTCAAAAACATTATACATCATGAATTACAAAGCCTATATGCCGAATCGAGTCGATTGCAGCAATCACATGGCAAGCAAGTGTGTTATGAGCTGAGTTCCTACAAGAGCCGATAGGCTCAGATTGACATGATCTATTTGCCTGACAGGCACAGTTGTGAGCGACCCCATTTATCTTTCTGAAGATATGAAAAGTGGAAACTAGCAATGGGTGTGATAGATTCTGAAATTCTATAGCTTTCCTTCTTATCTTCCAAATCATATTGTGGTCTGCCACACCAGGTGCTACTGCCGCCTTTGCAAAGCTTAAATTGTTAGTGAAGAAAATTGGCTTTGTGAGCTTCATGGCAGCAACAAAGTGGGCAGCTAGAACCTTGGCATGAGCTTTGGCCTGTAATGGGGTGGACACCTCTTTCTTTGATGCCATAAATATGCGAGATTGAGTAGTGAAGTCGGAAATTGGTTACGATCAGTGGACTCAAAAGTCCATAAAGAGAAATGTGCGGTTGCCTCGATGTATCTTGACATATGCCGGCAGAGTAATTGCATATGAGGTTGGGGTTCGGCGGTTGGGCAGTTGGGCCATGACTAGGACAATGGAGTAACTTGCAGTGGTAGGGAAGGCATGGTGTGGACATGTAACTAGACATGAAGCTCGGGAGTGGTGCGGGTGCGGTAGAACCTTAGGTGAGCGTCAGAACCTAGGTTGGGAGGATGCAAGAGAGGTGCCTGGGCATGCCTTTGAGAGGTATGTGGTAACATTCCCATATAACTAGTCACGGAATTTTTTTAGGCCCGGGCCAGCAGAAGTGCAAACTGCGCAACCGCACAGGATCCATAAAATTTGGAGGCCCAAAATTTTAGTATAGGCTTATATAAGTATGGAGCAGGAAAAAAATATCCTTCCCTCCACTAGATTTCTAGCCTATGGGCTATGGCTACTAGAAAGTAAACAGGTCGGCTTTGGCTAATCGACTGAACACAAGACCGCATGGCCGCATCGTAAGCCTGGATCGATCGATCGAAGACAACATCAGTTGTCCTGTAGCTATCGGTTTTGTAGTCGTCGCAATGCCGCGTGGCAATTCCGTTGTAATCCGTTCTCCCCCATCCCAAAAACCGATTATTTTGGATTGAGTCCATCAATCGGTATATGTGTGTGCGTCCCTTATCCTTCATCCTTGTATATTTTCTTTATCAGTCTTTGCGCCCTAATTGTGTTGTTCGTATCTAAATTAAAGCTATTTAAATCCTATATGACATAATAAAGACTCAATGATTTAGCCACAATAGCACTTGAGAGTGAAGTATTGGAGATGATTGATTATGAGCATATTATTGAAGATTTCATTTCGATGAACACTAAGAGAAAGGTGTTGTTCAAATAAACATTATGTAACCATGAGTTTAATAGGTCTTTTTATTCATATATCCAATTGTTATGTAAGATACTCTGACATATACATATACGACATATACATTACAATTGTTGAATAGCTAAAATTTTCTAGTGCGATAGGGCTCTATTTTAGAATTCCGCACATGGCTTAGGATTTTGCCGGCCCGGCCCTGAATTTTATAAAGGTACAATGAAAATGATTCGCTAAGAGTTGTTCATTCTTTTAAGCTTTGGTTCTTCTAGATAGTACAGTATAAACCAAGAGAAGTGACCCTATGTTTGTCTGAAGTTCAATTACTACTGCGCTTGAGCCAGGCCGGCCAAGCTTGTCACGATGAGTTAAACTCCACTCGGGAGAACCAAGAATTGAGAATCGTGGCGTGGGTTCGACAAAATGCCTCATTTTTCTCCCAATAGTTTCGCCATATATACTTTAGATTTCAACTCACTACAGGAAATCAGTAAGTTATTCACGGCAAATACGTTCTCGCCAAACCGGCTGGCCTGCCGCGACATGTTTGCCGTGAGTTTTTTTCCACGGCAAACCGGATTGCCTCCGGCAAATTCCAAGATTCCTGTAGTGTCTAGTAATAATGTTCACCTTGTACGTGTAAAAAAACGAGTACATTGCGACCCAGTACGTGTAGAGCATTTTCTCGCTCCGTAGCGATTTTTTTTGAAAGGAGCATATATTAATATCAGATGATAGCTATTACACCCAGCCTCTGCAACAACGCATTGCCCTAGCGGCCACACGGATGCACACAACCAAAAAAAAAGTCCTGCTAGAATGACTCATTCATTGAAACAGCAGTACTACCACCACCAAGACACTATCAGAAGTCCAGTTTCTCCAAAGACGACGCATCCAAGAAAGGAACAGTGCACAAACACGTGCACAAACACCGTCATCGCCCGGTCAAAGATCTAGGTTTTTACCCTGAAGAAAGTCCGCACTTTTAAAACAATACCTTGAACAAGGCCATTGCCAGACATAACCAATTAAAGCCAGACCCTAGGTTTTCACCCTGAGAGGTAGGACCATGAACCTCTCCTGTGCAATCGTCCCCACTTGCATGCCACTGCTCAAATTCATAAGTCACCTAGCCAATTCCCCATCACCATCCAGACTCGAACCACCATTGTCTGTCCTCAGATCTCGGTATTCATGACTTTCTCCGTCAGCATCATGGAACGAGAACATGTCCCATGATAATAACAATCAACAAAGCTTCGAAGCACACCCTCTGAAACCAAACAGTCAGGGTAAAACATGGGTATGTACGACCGAATTCAATCCTTCCAGCAAACTCATGGCATGATAGCACTTTTGGAGTTCGCCGGCGAAGCATTTTGGAACACGACACAGAAACCAGATCAATGGAGACCAACATCCGGCAGATCATTGTCTTGGCTTGAGAGGGATCCAGGACCACCTCCTTTATTGAAACCGAGCCAGCAGCCCCCACGCCACCCGTCGGAAACTAGCAGGATCCGCCGCAAGACGGCAAGACCACCCGACCGACCATTCCGATGGAGAAGTAGGCCACCACCACCATGCCGGGGGCAGATGCCCCAAGCGCCCTAGTGTCACGGACAAGGCTCGGGTCGCCTGGGCGTCGGCGTCGAGGCCAACGTACGGGACAGATCGCGGCTAGGCCCAGATCCCTGCCGCCGCCTGCCGCCATCTGGGCCGAGGATCACCGGCCGCCGCTCGCCACAACACCACCGCCAAACCAGCCGGGACGGACGCCGCCGGCTTCCCGCTAGATCGCGATCAGGGACGCCGCCGCCGCCACGCCCCCAGGTCTTTGCCTAGCGACGATCTGGACGACGGCGGCGGGGAGGAGAGACCACGGGAGGGAGGGCTCGGCGGGGAGGGAAGGCCGCCGCGCGGGTGCAGGAGGAGGAGGGGTCGGGAGGAGGAGAAGGGGTCGGGAGAAACTCTCTCTCGATTTGTTTGGGCTCTTCCATTCCATGTCATAAAAGCATCGTGATCTCACAAAATTCCATGTCATAAAATTCTAACCGTACGTTGTAGCAACAGGTGCCAACCCTCAACGGCTCAAATGATTCACCCTAAAACCACCAAGGACCGGAGCTTCGTGACCCCTAACGTAAACAGGTTGGCCGCGTGCTCCGTGGCTTCGCGGGTGTGAATGGCCGCCATGGCTGCCGTGACCTCCTCAACGTCATGGAGCATCATCTCTGCCACCATCGCCTCGGACACGGCGATGGCCTCCTCGACATCATCGCGGGTGCAGATCAGTCTCGGCACGCGTGGTGGTAGTGTGTGGACGAGCTCGGGAAGCTCGTGGTAGTACCACCCGCCGGGCGCGTACTCTATGAGAAACGGTGGCGGCCGCTGCCCGTGGTTCGTCCACTTCTTCGTCACGCGCCTCCTCGCGCCGACGGATCCACGCCGCCCACACCTCCGCGTCGTGGCCACGCCCGCCACCGCCACCGCTAGAGCCACCGCATCCACTGATTCGTCCCCGCCAACCACCTCCTCCGTCTCCACCTTCGTGGCCTTTGGGGCCTGCCGCACCCACCCTCCCTCTCCCCCAGCCCGACGCAGACGCCGATCTTGTGGTGGAGGCCGAGAAATCGCTCGCCGAAGATGCTCGAAATGGGGGTGGTGGCGCGAGGGAGGAGGTGGAGGAAATGAGGGTTTTGACCCGTGTCCTCCACCGCAGCCACTATTTATACCGGCCTCTGTGATTTTTACATGGGCTCCCATGAAATTGTGACACGGACCGACATGTTTACGGTTTGTGACAGATACGCTTTTTCGAGTCGGATCCATAAATTTACCGGATTTTTAAGGATCCGTCAGGTTATATAGAGACCGCTGGTCTTGCTCTAAGCTCTCTGGTTTTTACGGTTTCTGGTCGCTTGAAGCGTGTCCCCTCTCGGTTTGGGCCTCTTTGTAGGCGTCTTGCTATTCTGCCTCCTCGTGCGTGTGCGTGCTTCAATTGAGTTGCGATGCGTTACCATAGGCAGTGTACACGGCTGTACCAGCACGAGCCCACCACAACTCCCACCGTCTTACCAGATCCCCAACCCGGCACCCCCTCTCTCCCACATGAGGCAGTGGCATGCGACTGCGATGCACTAGAGATTGGAAGGAGCAGACTGCGACGAAGCTGCGACGGCGTGTTGCGGTGCTAGACAAACGTATTCACCACCTCATCTGCTCACTTGACTCCCTCAATCCTATTCTTTTTAACTATGTTTGCATCCCTTCCTCTCTTCCTATCTCGGCCTGATTCATATTGATCTCGCTTGCTCGAGGGATGAACTTGCAAGCATGTGCCCGCTCCTTCCCAGTCCTCTCACTCCTCTCCATAGCATTGATGATCGATTTTCCAAGACATCCTCGTGGTGTATATTGTCGTCAGATGTAAATCAGATTTTTTTCCCCATGTTGTTTCTATGTTCTTGTTTTTCTCGGTCACTTGTGTGAGTGGAAATGATGACTCCGCACACTCGATCATCTCTTGCTCATCTCCTCTCTCCTCTCTCTGCTACCACCCCTCCCTATCTCCTCTCGCCGTCATGCCGCCCCTCCCTCTCCTCTCGCCACCGTGTTGGCATTCCCTCTCTCTGTCCACCCCTCCCTCGCTTCTCTCCGTCGCATCGCCCCTTCCTCCTCCTCTCGTCGTCGATGTTGCCTCTGCATCCTGATCATCAAGCCACCGCCGCCCTGTCCCTTCTGAGCCCCCGCCCCTTGGCCGCTGTCGATGAGCCATACCTTTCCTCTTTTTCTGTGTGTAGTTTAATTGTGTATATGAATTATTTTCATGAATTGTAGACGAATTATTTCTACGAATTGTGTAGATGAATTATTTTTATAAATTGTAGATGAATTATTTCTACGAGTTGTGTAGATGAATTCTCTAGATAAAGTGTGTACATACTTTGTGTAGTTGAATTGATGTAGATAAATTGTTTTAAATGATTTATGTTGTTATTAGTATAACATTTGTAGTGTAGTAAGTCGATATAAATGATTATTTTGTTGTTTAGGACATATGGCGTCATGCCATAAATGGATGACTGAGTGTGACACTATCTTGTCTCTGGGGTTACTATTTAGTCTCTATATGTGTGATGAATTTGAAGATTCAATGGTAACAAACTAATATTTTTTCTATTAATTAATTCAACATGCATTTATTTTGTTAATGATGCACATATTGTTCCATGCAATGCAGGATTAATGTTAAATGAATTAGTAGAAGAGAGTATGTGCTTTCAAGCACTTTGACGTGTATATGATATTGATGTTGTGAAAGAGAGAACTGTTACCCACGTAAGTGGTGATGGATGTAATCAATTCGTTATAAGGAACCATCTGGTAGGGGAGATCAAATTATTGTTTTTTCCTTTAGGAGACAAGTTTTGCAGATCAATGTTCTCTATTTTAGCAGTGGCGAGGTGCACCATATGACTCTACTATCATCTCCTAAAGATGTAACATGAGCGGTGATGAGCATGAACGCCTCTTAGATATCTTGCCAACAATCTATACGTTCGTTGAGGTCCTTTTCGTGATCCGTTTGAGAAATACCAATCTTGGTAGGCACAACATGAGTATGTTATTTCAAGTTACTCGTATGTTTCCCTGTGTTGTGTGCGTAATCTGTGGTAGTCGTCTGACATCATTACTTTTTTTTTCATCCACCGATATTATGCAATTGTTTTGCCCCCTTGAGCATTCCTATGAATTTGTTCACATATGTGATGTACCGTGCCACACATACATGTAGTGATAAACATAAGTACTAATTAAGATACCATACTTTTTGCATGACATACATTTATATTACTTAGTTATAAGTCATGAATTTACGTAAATTTTAAGTAGTTCAGACATAAAAGGATTATGTGGTCATATACATGCTTCTCAACAAGATTTAAATTCTTGACTATTTTCTAGATAAGCATTGAGAAGCACATGTTTGATGTGCTAAACAGTAGTTAATTGATTTGGATTCATTATAATTTCATAGTTGTCTAGGAAAGATGCAGAGTACCTGACAAAATTTAATCTTTCAGTTAACTGATTATTTGGGGGCATATAACTGGATGCCTTCTATTTCTACTGAAGGAACATTTTTGGTTTATCGTAAGTTGCCTAACAACTAATGATAAGTAGAAGTTATGGAGAAAACAATACTAAAACCGAGATATGAGATCAACAATTGATTGTGAGTATAGCCTGTATATGGAGGTATGTGCTCCTATAAGAATGTGAATATGGGGAGTCAATCATATTTATCCTCCTAATATTTGTGTATGTAAAATAGAGTGAGGAAGTTCTTTTGGGGTTTACTAGTGCAAAAGAATTGCAATCGACCACCTGAGCTTCATATAAATTGTCCGCGAATTTTTAGTACAGATGGGCACAATTTTCTTTCAGCGTAGCCTCTTCTCATATTGATCTTATGTCTTTTTTGCTAGATCATGGTTGCACATTTTAAATGATAATAGTCTAGAACGAATGAGTTGCTCGTATCTACACTAGTGAATGAGATGTTTGTTTCTCTATTATGTTGTATCAAAGATATTTGCATTAAAACAATGTGTATATTTATTCATGATCCCCCCTTTCATATGCTTATTTCCTTTTTTTATTATGACAATGAAACATACTTAGTTTTTTATGTAAATTCTTAGTTTTTTTGTTAATGGATCCATTCCATGGATAGTCAAGTATATTTATTTATTTATTAAGATATTTTTTTGAGTTAAGTATCTTTATATGGAGTATCATAATTTGATATTGCAAGTGATGTGTGCAAAATCAATCAATCTTCCAAGTTTATCAAGTCCTATTTGATTTGTTTCCGTGGCACACGAGACATTGAGCAATTGTTTGATGCTAAAGTAAAGAAACATGTTTGCTATGCACCATAATTTGGGAAGAAACAAGGTTGGGGAAGCTGTAAGTGCATGCCTTAAACCGACGCTGGGTGGGGCAAAATTAAACTTTGGTGTTGGATTATTTGAGGAAGTAAAGAGAGGTTCCTCAGGTGACATTCTTCGTGATGAATCATGTAATAGTTTGTTGTCTGAATGGGATGCATACATAACCGCCATCTGCTGAAATGACGGAATCGATCGCTAAGTTCATAGCTATCATATCAGTTTACACCTCGAAGATACATGCTGCGAATGACAACTCTTATTGCTGAACTAAGTGGGCAAGGTGTAAGAAAATCGACCATTGCTTTAACAATTGCAAAGAATAAAATCTCCTCCATTCATTCCTACTTTTATTGTGTCTAAAGTGAACCGTTTAGTAATTAATAGAGTTGCCCATGAGCTAGCTAGGTTAGAAAAAGTGAGGTGCGAGAGCTCGTTTTACTTGTGTAGCTCACCAAGATTTCTTTTGTGAAAATTCCACCGATCTATTAATAATCATCAACAACAGTACAAAGAAACCCTAAAGTAATAAATATTACACATAGATCATTAGATCATCTAGCGACGACTACAAACACTAGCCGTTTTGTCTTGAAGCTGACTAAGGATGATTGTAACCAACATATTCTTTCGGGATGTAATATACTATAAAGCTTAAAAAATATTCTAAATGCATGATGCCTTAGGAGACGATTTATGTTATCCATTGGTTGGACAAAATGCATAAAGTTTTCAAGAGTACTCCGCAACCGTGCACAAAAAATGTATAGTTTCATACGATTTCTTTACATCCCGTACTATCCAGGATTGTTTACTTGTTTTTCTTCATGGTATAAACTTTTCCTTTTGCTTCGAAAAGTGCAAGGAAAAGCATGTTCGCTAATGATTAAATGAGAGCATATTGGTCTTTGCAGTTAGCACCTCGCATAATAGTGGCATTTTTGTATTGCAGCATTGTTGGAGATATGCCCTAGAGGCAATAATAAATGTAGTTATTATTATATCTTTGTGTTTATGATAAATGTTTACATTCATGCTATAATAGTATTAACAAGGAAACATTAATACTTGTGTGATTTGTAAACTAAAATAGAGTCCCTAGTAAAGCCTCTTTATAATACTAGCTTGTTGGTTAATAAATGATTGTGGTTTCCCTATCATGAACATTGAGATGTTATTAACAACAAGATCATATCGTTAGGAGAACGATATGGTGGACATACTCCTATAGATAAGCGTAGCATAAAGATCAAGTCATTTTAATAGTTCAATTGCTATATGCTTTCTGATACATAGTAACCTAATTCCTTCGACCATGAGATCATGCATATCACCTTTACCGGATGGATGCTTTGATGACATCAAACACCACACCGTAACTGGGTGGCTATAAAGGTGGCATTGAGTGTTCGGAAAGTATTGGTTGAGACACATGGATCAAGAGTGGGATTTGTCCATCCATATGACGGATAGATATACTCTGGGCCCTCTCGGTGAAATGTCATCCAATTAGCTTGCAAGCATGTGACTGGCTCACAAGGGATCACATATCACGGGAACGAGAAAAGAGTACTTATCAGTAACGAGGTTGAACTAGGTATGCAGAGATACCGACGATCATAACCTCGGATAAGTAAACTATCGTGAGATAAAGAGAAATTGGTATCGTATGTAAGTGGTTCATTCGATCGCAAAGTAATCGTAGAAATATGTGGGAGCCATATGAATTTCCAGATTCCTCTATTGGTTATTGTTCGGAGAAGTGTCTCGATCATGTCCGCATAATTCACGAACCGTAGGGAGACACACTTAAGGATTCGACGTTGTTTGAGTAGTTATGGAATGATGAGTAAGAGACCGAATGTTGTTCGGAGTCTCGGATGGGATCCGGGATATCACAAGGAGATCCGGAATGGTCCGGAGAATAAGATTCATATAAGGAAAGTCCTGTTTTGGGGTTGGAGAATGGTTTCGGTGTTTTCATCGGGAATGTTCTAGAAGGTTCCGGAATGTCTGGCACTCCGGAGGGGAAGGGTACATGAATGTGTCATAACAAGTTGGAATGATTGCATCATGTATTAGGTGTCATCGCTGAACAAAATAAAGGGTTTAATCAAATCCTAGTTTGAAAAGTCAAACGCCAATTTGAAAAGTCAAACGGCTATTTTGTGAGTGGAGGGGAAGTAGGAAACCTACTTGGGGAGGAGTTCCCTCCCTCCACCGCCGGCCCACTTGGGATCCGAGTTGGGGAGGGACTCCCCTCCCCTGGCGCGCCCCCTCCACCTATATAAGGAGGGGCAGGGCTGCCCCTCCAAGCACACAACACCTCCACCTCTAAACCCTAACCCTAGCCGCCGTCGCCCTCCATAGCCGCCGCCGCCTAGGGCTAACCCTAGCCGCCGGCCTTGCCCCCACCTTGGTGCGTCTAAACCCTAGATCGCCGAGGGTCTCTCTCATAGTCCACCATACTCGCTCCGGCTTAAGGCGAAGCCCTGCGAGATCTCCCCTCTACTTCCGGTACCACGCCGTTGTGCTGCCGGAATCGCGAGGAGAGTGCTACAACCTCTGCTGCCTGCTGGAACAAGGGAGAGGAAGGTCTTCTTCGAGTACCGGACGTGTGACCGACTGCGGAAGCGCTGCCAAAACGCAGCGCCGGAAGGATCGTCTACGCGATCTTGAGATCAGGAAGAGTACGACTACATCACCCACGAGAATCCGCTCTCGTTAAACACTTTGGAATCTTCGAGGGTGAGTTATTCCATCGACTCGTTGCTACAATCTAGTAGATAGATCTTGGCTTGTTTGTTTGTATGCGGTAGAAATTTTTTGTTTTCCATGCTACGAAACCATACAGTGGTATCAGAGCCGTGTCTATATGTAGATCTGTTGCACGAGTAGAACACAATGGTCATTGTGGGCGTTGATGTTTTTGTTGTCGATTGCTTCTTGTGTACTTTGCATCTTGCGGGATGGTGGGATGAAGCGGCCCGGGCTAACCTTACATGACATCGTTCATGAGACTTGCTCCACGCTTGACATGCAACTTGTATTGCATAAGTGGCTTTGCGGGTGCCTGTTTCTCCCAACATAGTTAAGATTCAATTTACAATGGGTGATTGACAATACTAGTATCAATGTTGTGGTTCTTGTTCGTAAGTTAGAACGACACTTATTGAAAGCCCCAAACCACGTAAAACATGCAAAGAAAGTAGAGGCGTCTAACTTTGTTTTGCAGGGGTGTGCTGTGATGTGATATGGCCATGATTATGATTATATTTGATGTATGCAATGTTCCTTATTGTAAATTGGCAACCGGCAGGAGCCATATGGTTGTCTTTAAATTCTGTTAAGACACGCGTGTCTATTCAAAGTAGTTGTAATAGTTGAAGCCAGTGGACGACAACCATGGAGCAGCGTCATTAACCTTGATGCAATGCCGGTGATGATGGAGATCATGTTCGTGCTTGAAGATGGAGATCGGAAGCACAAAGAAGAAAGGCCATATCATATCACATATTATGAATTGCATGTGATGTTAATCCTTTATGCATCTTGTATTGCTTAGCTGACGACGATAGCATTATAAGATGATCCCTCATGCACATGAATTTCAAGTTCTAAAGTGTTCATCCTTAGTAAGCACCGTTGCTAAAGATTGTTGTTTCGAAGCACCACGTGATGATCGGGTGTGTTAGATTCCGCAAGTGTATACAACGTGAGCAAGCCAGATTTGCTCATGCGGAAGCTAAGGTTTGATCTTGACGAGCCTAGCATGTACAGACATGGTCTCGGAACACGGATCACCGAAACGTAAAGCATGAATCATATAGTAGATATGATGAACATGTTGATTGTTCGCCATTGAAGCTATATCAACTCTCGTGATGATCGGTTTTGATGTGGTGGATTTGGTTCGTGTGATCACTAAAACAATGTGAGGGATATTGTTTTGAGTGGGAGTTCACCTAGATTAATTTAACTATTAATTAGAACTCAATTTGTCATAAACTTAGTCTAAACTATTGCAAATATGTTGTAGATCAATGGCGGCCCCATCAATTGTAATGCGTTCCTAGAGAAAGAAAAGTTGAAAAACAATGGAAGCAACTACGCGGATTGGTTCCGCAATTTGAGGATTGTCCTCACAGCTGGTAATTTGACCTATGTGCTGGATGCACCACTGGGTGACCCACCTGCAGCTACTGCTACCGATGAAGTAAAGAATGTTTACCTCGCTCGGAAGACTTAGTACTCCATAGTTTAGTGTGCTATCTTGTATGGTTTAGAATCGGAGCTTCAGAAAAGGTTTGAGAATTCAGACCCACATGATATTGTCCGTGATCTCAAATTGATCTTTGAGACTCACGCGGCAATTGAGAGCTATGAGGCTTCTGAAAAGTTCTTTAACTGCAAGATGGAAGAGGGCAGCTCCGTCAGTGAGCATGTGCTTAAGATGTCTGGGCACGCAAACAAACTTCAAAGCTTGGGTATAGTGATTCCTAATGCTTTGGGGATTTATCGTGTCCTCCAATCACTACCACCAAGTTACAAGAACTTTGTGATGAACTACAATATGCAAAACATGAACAAGCAGTTGCCAGAACTCTTTGCCATGTTGAAATCTGCAGAAGTGGAGATCAAGAAAGAGCACCAAGTGTTGATGGTCAATAATACCACCAAATTCAAGAAAGGCAAGTCTAAGCAAAATGGACACTTCAAGAAGGGTGGTAAGAAAGTTACCGCGCCAACGAAGAAGACCAAGGCTGGACCTAAGCCTGATACTGAGTGCTTTTACTGCAAGGGAGAAGGTCACTGGAAGCGGAATTGCCCAAAGTACTTGGCGGATTTGAAGAACGGCAACATCAAGAAGAAAGGTATATCTGATATACATGTTATTGATGTGTATCTCACTAGTACTCGTAGTAGTGCCTGGGTATTTGATACTGGTTCGGTTGCTCATATTTGTAACTCGAAACAGGTGCTGCAGAATAAACAGAAGCTAGCGAAGAACAAGGTGACGATGCGCGTGGGAAATGGATCAAAGGTTGATGTGATCGCGGTCGGCACGCTACCTCTTCATCTACCATCGGGATTAGTTTTATACTTAAATAATTGTTATTTGGTGCCTGCGTTAAGCATGAACATTATATCGGGATCTTGTTTATTGCGAGACAGTTACTTGTTTAAGTCCGAGAATAATGGTTGTTCGATTTATATGAGTAATATGTTTTATGCACATGCACCTTTGATAGATGGTCTATTCTTATTGAATCTCGATAGTGGAAATACATATATTAATAACATTGAAGCTAAACGTTTGAAATCGAGCGATAACTCGACCTATTTGTGGCACTGTCGTCTTGGTCACATTGGAGTGAAGCGTATGAAGAAACTCCATTCCGATGGACTTCTTGAATCACTTGATTTCGAATCACTTGAAAGATGCGAAGACTAAGACTCCATTTTTTGGTATGATGAAGCGAGCTACGGACTTATTGAAAATCATACAGACCGATGTGTGTGGTCCAATGAGTGTAGCATCGCGCGGTGGTTATCGTTATGTTCTTACCTTCACTGATGACTTGAGTAGATATGGGTATATCTATTTCATGAAACATAAGTCCAAAACTTTCGAGAAGTTTAAGGAATTTCAAAGTGAGGTAGAGAATCAACGTAACAAGAAGATTAAATTTCTATGTTCTGATCGTGGAGGTGAATATCTAAGTTACGAGTTTGGCGAGCATTTGAAGAAATGCGGAATACTTTCACAATTGACACCGCCGGGAACACCACAGCGTAATGGTGTGTCCGAACGTCGTAATCGAACTCTCTTAGATATGGTTCGTTCTATGATGTCACTTACAGATTTACCGCTATCGTTTTGGGGTTATGCATTAGAAACAGCCGCATTCACTTGTTTGGGAAGAAACCTAAATTGTCGTTCCTTAAAGTTTGGGGTTGCAAAGCCTATGTAAAGAAGTTACAGCCGGACAAGCTTGAACCCAAAGCGGAAAAATGCGTCTTCATAGGATACCCGAAGGAAACTATTGGGTATACCTTCTATCATAGATCCGAAGGCAAAATCTTTGTTGCCAAGAATGGATCCTTTCTAGAGAAGGAATTTCTCTCGAAAGAAGTGACTGGAAGGAAAGTAGAACTCGACGAGGTTGTCGAACCTTCTCTCGAACTTGCGAGTAGCGCAACACCGGAAGAAGTTCCTGTGGTGCTTACACCAATAAGAGAGGAAGCTAATGATGATGATCATGAAACTTCGGTTGTAGTTGCTACAGAGCCTCGCAGGTCAACGAGAACTCGTACCACTCCTGATTGGTATGATCCCGTTATGAGTGTCATGTTGGTGGACAACACCGATGACCCTGCAACATATGAGGAAGCGATGATGAGCCCAGATTCCAATAAATGGCAAGAAGCCATGAAATTCGAGATTGGATCCATGTACGAAAACCAAGTATGGACTTTGGTGGACTTACCGGATGGCCGGAAGGCTGTCGAGAACAAATGGATTTTCAAGAAGAAAATAGATGTTGATGGTAATGTTACTCTCTATAAAGCTCGACTTGTCGCAAAAGGGTTTCGACAAATTCAAGGAGTTGACTACGATGAGACTTTCTCACCAGTAGCGAAGCTAAAGTCTGTGAGGATTATGTTAGCAATCGCTGCATATTATGATTATGAGATATGGCAGATGGATGTCAAAACAGCATTCCTCAATGGAGACATTGATGAAGAGTTGTATATGATGCAACCCAAAGGTTTTGTCAATCCTAAAGATGCTAACAAGGTATGCAAACTTCAATGGTCCATCTATGGATTGAAGCAAGCATCCCGAAGTTGGAATCAACGTTTTGATAAAGTAATCAAAAGTTTTGGTTTTGATACAAACTTATGGAGAAGCTTGTATTTACAAGAAAGTGAGTGGGAGCTCTATAGCATTCTTAATACTATATGTAGATGACATATTGTTGATTGGGAATGATGTAGACCTTCTTAATAGTGTCAAGGAATATTTGAATAATAGTTTTTCAATGAAGGATCTTGGCGAAGCAGCTTATATATTAGGCATAAAGATCTATAGATATAGATCAAGACGCCTAATATCATTGTCACAAAGTACATATTTGGACAAAGTTCTAAAGAGGTTTGGAATGGAAGATAGCAAGAAAGTGTTGGAATTATGCCCTAGAGGCATTAATAAAGATGTTATTATTATAATTCTTGTTCATGATAATGTTTATATTCCATGCTAGAATTGTATTAAGCGGAAACTTTAATACTTGTGTGGTTTGTGAACAACACCGTGTCCCTAGTATGCCTCTATGGACTAGCTCATTGATTAATGATGGTTAAGGTTTCCTAACCATGGACATGAGTTGTCGATTAATAATGAGATCATATCATTGGGAGAATGATATGATGGACAAACCCAAACTAAGCGAAGCAATTAGATCGTGTCATCGTGTTCATCTTTGCGAAGCTTTTCTCATGTCAAATATTGTATTCCTTAGACCATGAGATAATACAACTCCCTGGTATCGGAAGAAAGCTTTGAGGTCATCAAACGTCATCCTATGAGAGGGTGATCATAAAGGTGTCTCTCAGGTGATCGGAAAGTATCTGTTGGGTTGTATGTATCGAGATGGAATTTGTCCCTCCCAAGTCGGAGAGATATACTTCGGGCCCACTCGGTAATCGATATCAACAACGCTTGCAAGCATGTGGTTAAGGAGTTAATCACAAAGTGATATCGGATTACGGAACGAGTAAAGTACTTGCTGTGAACGAGATTGAACTAGGTATGACGGTACCGACAATCAAATCTCGGGCAAGTAAAATATCGCGAGACGAAGGGAATATATATATGGGATTGATTGAATACTGGCATCGTGGTTCATCTGATATGATCATCGATGAATGTGTGGGAGTCAATATGGGTTTCCAGACCCCGCTGTTGATTATTGATAGAAGATCATGTCCGCATATTCTCGAACCCGAAGGGTCACACACTTAACGTGTCTCGACGCTAGGATAAATTGGATAATTGGTTTATGAGTTTTTGTTCGGAGTCTCGGATGGGATCCGGGACATCATGAGAGGTTCTGGAATGGTCCGGAGAATAAGATTCATATAAGGCAGTGCAGTTTTTGGAGTTCGGAATTGTTCCGGGTTAATCGGTATTGTACCGGAAGCTTCTAGAACCTTCCGGAAGGGGGCCAACGTGGTCCCACATGTCGGGAGGGGGCATGGGACTATGAGGGAGTGCCCTGGCTGTAGGGTTTCGTAGCATGGAAAACAAAAAATTTCTACCGCATATAAACAAACAAGCCAAGATCTATCTACTAGATAGTAGCAACGAGTCGATAGAATAACTCACCCTCGAAGATTCCAAAGTGTTTAACGAGAGCGGATTCTCGTGGGTGATGTAGTCGTACTCTTTCCGATCTCAAGATCGCGTAGACGATCCTTCTGGCGCTGCGTTCCGGCAGCGCTCCCGTAGTCGGTCACACGTTCGGTACTCGACGAAGACCTTCCTCTCCCTTGTTCCAGCAGGCAGCGGAGGTTGTAGCACTCTCCTCGCGATTCCGGCAGCACAACGGCGTGGTACCGGAAGTAGAGGGGAGATCTCGCAGGGCTTCGCCTTAAGCCGGAGCGAGTATGGTGGAGTATGAGAGAGTCCCTCGACGATCTAGGGTTTATACACGCCGAGGAGGAAGCTTGGCCGGCGGCTAGGGTTGCTAGGCGGCGGCAGCGGCTTGGCCTAGGTCGGCGGCGGCGGCAGTGGAGGTGGCGGCGCCGGCGGCTAGGGTTTGGAGGAGAGGATCTTGTGTGTACTAGGAGGGAGCCCTACCCCTCCTTATATAGGTGGAGGGCCCGGCCGGCCAAGGGGAGGGAGGGGAGTCCCTCCCCAACTCGGCTTGGGTGGGCGCCGCCGGTTGGAGGGAACTCCTCCCCAACTCGGTTTCCACTCCTCCTCTTTTCCTCTTTCCAAATTTAGCCGTTTGACTTTTCAAACTAGCTGTTTGACTTTTCAAACTAGGATTTGAATTAATCCTTTATTTGGTTCAGCGATGACACTTAGTACATGATGCAATCATACCAACTTGATACAACACATTCATGTACCCTTCCCCTTCGGAGTGCCGGGCATTCCGTAACATTCTAGAACATTCCCGATGAAAACACCGGAACCATTCCCCAACTCCGAAATGGGACTTTCCTTATATGAATCTTATTCTCCGGACCATTCCGGATCTCCTCGTGATATCCCGGATCCCATCCGAGCTCCGAACAACATTCGGTCTCTTCCTCATCATTCCATAACTACTCAAAACAACGTCGAATCCTTAAGTGTGTCTCCCTACGGTTCGTGAATTATGCAGACATGATCGAGACACTTCTCCGAACAATAACCAATAGAGGAATCTGGAAATTCATATGGCTCCCACATATTTCAACGATTACTTTGTGATCGAATGAACCACTTACATACGATATCAATTTCCCTTTGTCTCATGATAGTTTACTTATCCGAGGTTATGATCGTCGGTATCTCTGCATACCTAGTTCAACCTCGTTACCGTTAAGTACTCTTTTCTCGTTCCCGTGATATGTGATCCCTTGTGAGCCAGTCACATGCTTGCAAGCTAATTGGATGATATTTCACCGAGAGGGCCCAGAGTATATCTATCCGTCATATGGATGGACAAATCCCACTCTTGATCCATGTGTTTCAACCAATACTTTCCGAACACTCAATGCCACCTTTATAGCCACCCAGTTACGGTGTGGTGTTTGATGTCATCAAAGCATCCATCCGGTAAAGGTGATATGCATGATCTCATGGTCGAAGGAATTAGATTACTATGTATCAGAAAGCATATAGCAATTGAACTATTAAAATGACTTGATCTTCATGCTACGCTTATCTATAGGAGTATGTCCATCATATCATTCTCCTAACGATATGATCTTGTTGTTAATAACATCTCAATGTTCATGATAGGGAAACCACAATCATCTATTAACCAACAAGCTAGTATTATATAGAGGCTTTACTAGGGACTTCAAATTAAGTTTACAAATCACACAAGTATCAATGTTTCCTTGTTAATACTATTATAGCATGAATGTAAACATTTATCATAAACACAAAGATATAATAATAACTACATTTATTATTGCCTCTAGGGCATATCTCCAACAGGAACAAGGGAGAGTAAGGTCTTCGTCGAGTACCGAACGTGTGACCGACTGCAGAAGCGCTGCCGGAACGCAACGCCTGAAGGATTGTCTACGCGATCTTGAGATCGGGAAGAGTACGACTACATCACCCACGAGAATCCTCTCTCGTTAAGCACTTTGGAATCTTCGAGGGTGAGTTATTCCATCGACTCGTTGCTATAATCTAGTAGATAGATCTTGGCTTGTTTGTTTGTATGCGGTAGAAATTTTTTGTTTTCCATGCTACGAAACCCTACAAGCATATGTAAGTTTGGTCTTTCTTATTAAATTGTAACATGTTTGTGAAGGTGATGCAAGCAAGTGGAAGCTCACATTTTTTAGTCTAGAATCTCTGCATGTTAGGACATTTCTTTCCATATTGATCTTTTATTTTCTCATTTGTGAGTGTCATAAGTTCAAGTAATATGGGTGTCTAATTATGTGTTGAACTATCAGTATGCTCTAGAGCTTTCTTGCTCTTTGCCTATGGTTTGTAGGATACCAAGTGAAGAGTGGTCTTGCTGCTTCATTTTCGCAGGTGTGTCATGTGGGTGTGTGATGGTGAGGTTGGGGTTTGATGATGGAGTTCCATGGGGATTTGGACATCACCGGACTGCGAGGAGTATCCGAGCATGCAACCGCAACAACCACCAAGAGGCACCTCCTTTTATTTTCGTGTGCCTCTCATCTCCCTTAATCTCTGTTTGCTAAAAAATTGTGAGAAATCAATATTTGTATGTTCACTATTACGATTGTATTTTTGCTAACTTCAATAGTTTGGTCACTTCCATAAATCATGAAATTTGTGCTTGATGTGGTATAGATTATTTCATTTTCATCCATCCTCCATCGTCAAAGCGTGGTGTGTCTCCTTTATAGTTGGATTCTTTTGTTCCTATCAAGCTCCCTCCACTATGGAATCCAACCACATGCTCCCTATGGTGGAACTAGTTTATTCCCAGCACTCTAAAACTATAACATCAAGTTCTCTTCAAATACATGCAAGCATATTATACAACTACAGTGACTTGAGACCATAAAAAGAGTTGATCCTGTCTTGTAAAAAACATAATGCAGATGATTTACCAATTGTGCAATGCCGGTAGTTGACCTCCAGTTGGTATCTTCCCAGTTTGATTATTGTAGGTCAGGTTTAGGCAAATCAATGACTTGAGAGCCCATTAGCTTTAAGAATTTCACTAAACTCATTATGTGATAGGTCGAGTGATTGAAGATGAATCATTGCTAGACTGAAAGGAGGAACCCAAGTTGGACTCACTATGATGGATATGGAGTTGTCTGACAATATTAAATCCTATGTAGACCTGATAGCTGGCTCTCATGTATGACCCCGTTCAGGTTATTGGTACATCATCTGTTAGAGATCCTCTAAAGAAGTCTCCAGTTCTTCTAAAGAAGTCTCTAGTTCTTTCACTTGCGTTTCAAGAACACGCGCCCTTCATCCTTACGGAGACAACTACAAACCAAACACAAAGTTTCGCATTCGATCCAATGCTCCACGGGGTTCATCTTTTGAGGTACAATTTGTTAACCAGTAGGCATGATTTTGAACTTTGTTTTGAGAACTATTTTGCCTATAGCCGAAATAACTGAATTTCGATAAAGTTTTAGTCATTTCGGTATGTAATAACTATTTTTTTACCTTAGGTCAACTTAAATCCAACAAATATTCCAATTTACTTTAAAAATAAACTAACTGAATTTATGTATGGTATTGTAGAGAGTGCAATATTTTGACAGAAGTACGACTATCCACTATCTACCGAATTTATTGAAATTTCCAAAGATGTGATACATTTTATTGAAACTGAGAACACATGGTCACCACACTAAGTGACAAATTTCCACTCCAACTGAAAGTATAGAAGAATCGGCAAATTCCCACGACAATCAAAGCACAAAAAAATTATACCACCATTTGATTGAATCATTACCGATTTTTTCTTAAAAATTTGGAAAAACCATTTTTTATTTGTGTATACTACCGTAGTAGGCGGAATATATTGACCAAAATGTAGTTATCCTGTACAAATTGAAATGACTAAATTATACAAAAAATTATGAAATCTATTTTTTTGCAAGGAAAGTCTTACTGAAACTCACCCTTGTGTCCACAAGACCGACGATCCACTTGAGAGAGTAGTAGTGGCACCATGTCAGTTAGTTCCTGCGAGAGTCAAACTGTGGTCTAAACTAGTCATTTTTTCGCTCGGTTGTCTCGGTTCGCATGTATTTATATATAAAACACGTTTATATACATGTGAATTTAGATAAATTTAAGTTATTTAATTTCAGATGGAAGGAGCAGAAGTTATTTGCTCGAAACAATGTATCTTTCCATAAAGTTTTGTTGTACAAATGGAACTCCTAATGTTTTCAAACCAAAGATAAAAGCTGAGCCCAACGCCCTTGTACGTGTAAGGTGTTTTCTCCTTCCGTAGCAATTTTCCGCAATCTTCAACGCAGTTGCATCATGATGTGGGAAAATTCTTACCTTCTTGCAACAAGTAGGAGTGGACAAGAAGACCTCGGATTGATTTGCTTCGCTCCAAAGTCCCAACCAAGAGGACCACAAGTCCATAACGCACTTGACAAATTCTCCCCAAACACACACGAACGACCTAGCCAGCTCGCGGTGTGAACCCCGGCCGACGAGCCGTGCCCCGTGCCCAGCAAAGCAGTACCGTGCTCCTACTCCCATCCCACCTCCAACCACCACCACCACCGGACCACGGCGTCCCGCCCAAACCCACCGACTCGCGGGCCCAGCGCCGTCCATGCCCCACCTGTCGGTAACCGCTTCGGCGAACCAAACCATAAAGCAGGTCCAGCAGCAACACCGACACTCCACAGTGAGCTGGCCAGAGAGTCCAAAATATCCCCCGGGGGGCAGTTCCGTCCGCTCGCCACGGTGAAATTCAAAAAGGTGAACACGCCGGCCGTCCGATCCGTCCTGCCGTTTGAACCGACGCGCGTCGGCCGTCCGATCTAGCCCCTGCCCCGTGGTCCTCCCCCTACGGCTATATATAATTCTCCCTGGCCCCCAAACGCCCCTCATCCTCATCCCCCCTCGCATCCGAACCTGCCGTTGCTTCTCCTCGCCGCCACACTCCTCCCCACCACTCCACTGCGCTTCTCCGAGCCGGTTCGCCAGTCGTAAGTTTTTTGAGCTGTTTCTCTGCATTTAATTCCGGTAAAGTCATGCGGATTCGTCTGATCTATTGCTCCGCGTGAATAGGTAATTTTTTTTCAAATAGATTTGAATTACCGATGCCGTTTTGGGCGAGGAAGTAGGAAATGTGCGTGGATCTGGATGGTCTGTCGGGTGGTTTTTGGTGTAGGAATCGTCGATTGGTTAGGCGCTCAAGTTTTGTGCTGGGTAGATTGGAGCTGTTTTGGGGGCCAGATCTGGCATGCGCTTTGGGGGATCTGGCGGATGTGAAGCATCTTGGTTTGGAACAGATTTTAGTAGTATTAGCCCATGCCATGATTCGCCCACACTAACAGAAGCTGGTAGCCTAATTTCTCAGTATGTTTCTTCCAGTTCTCCTGGCTGGACCATTTGTGGCAGTTATCTTCCGTACCTATGGTTTGGAACATTATCAGTAGGCACTACCTGTTCGTTTGGTTGCAGGGATCTATTTCTTTAATTACTTTTCAGTCTCCTCTTGTCATTCTGAAACCCCAGCTTGCTTTGTGAGTCCTCGGACTGTGTTGCCCAGTAGTGTCTGTAGAGACTTGTGCGTTCATAAAAATCCCAGCTAGGTTGCACTCTGTACATGTACTTGATGATTGATTCAGAAAGCCGAACAATCCAGTTCTTAATTTGTATCGAGTAAATATTGCCTGACTATTCATTCATTTTGTGAAGTGTGCTACTGCACAGTACGAACCTTGTCAGTGGACACTACCTATACGTTTGGTTGCAGGGATCTATTTCTTTAATTACTTTTCAGCCTCCTCTTGTCATTTTGAAATCCCATCCTGCTTTGCGAGTCCTCGGACTGTGTTGCCCAGTAGTGTCTGTAGAGGCTGGTGCGCTCATATGAACCCCGGATAGCTTGCACTCTGTACACGTACTTGATGATTTGATTCAGAGAGCTGAACAAGCCAGTTCTTAATTTGTGTTGAGCAAATATAGCTAGACTTATTCATTCATTTTGTGGAGTGTGCTACTGCGCAATGTGAACCTCGCTTACCCTGTGTATTTCTGATTTTCAGAGAAGATGAGGGAGATCCTCCACATCCAGGGTGGGCAATGTGGCAACCAGATCGGTTCCAAGTTCTGGGAGGTGGTCTGTGATGAGCATGGCATTGACCCCACGGGTCGGTACGTAGGTACCTCTGACCTGCAGCTGGAGCGTGTCAACGTCTACTACAACGAGGCTTCGTGTGGCCGTTTTGTGCCCCGGGCTGTCCTCATGGATCTTGAGCCTGGTACCATGGACAGCGTCCGTACTGGACCATATGGGCAGATCTTCCGCCCTGACAACTTTGTGTTTGGGCAGTCTGGTGCTGGTAACAACTGGGCCAAGGGTCATTACACTGAGGGCGCTGAGCTCATTGATTCTGTTCTTGACGTTGTCAGGAAGGAGGCTGAGAACTGTGACTGCCTTCAAGGTAATTTAACTCGTGTTAAATAAATTGGCGAATGTTTAGAATCTTATGACATGATCTGCATTTGTTGAAGTGAGTTCACATTAGTTCATGATGCATTGGTTGTAATTTTGTTTTCACGCTATGTAGTTTTCAGGTCCAAATGCCTCTCATATTGTTCAGTATTACTACTGTCCACTTCTAATCATTATTTTATACCTGTGTGCTTTCAGGTTTCCAAGTATGCCACTCTCTTGGTGGTGGTACTGGATCTGGCATGGGGACACTTTTGATATCCAAGATCAGGGAGGAGTACCCAGACCGCATGATGCTAACATTCTCTGTTTTCCCCTCACCGAAAGTATCTGATACTGTGGTTGAGCCGTACAATGCCACTCTTTCTGTCCATCAGTTGGTTGAGAATGCAGATGAGTGCATGGTTCTTGACAATGAGGCTCTTTATGACATCTGTTTCAGGACTCTCAAGCTAACCACTCCCAGCTGTAAGCAAGACTTGCTTCCTTGTTTTTATTACTGCCCATAGTCATCAGTAAAAGCAAGACTTTTACTTTTTACTGATGACTATGGGCATGCTATCAACTAGATCTTCTGTTTTTTTTAACTATTTTTACTGCATGTCATAAATATGCTTAGCACAAATATGTAATGCATACGTCTTTTTATACATCATGCTCACTACACCTACCCAAAAGACTGAAACATTTTGTAGTTCATCCATTTCTTTCAACTTCTCTGTTAGAAAATGTTTTAGTTACTTGCTCTGAGCTTTCATTATCTGCACTACTGCGGTACTTGTCTATTTCTACATTATCATGATTCAAACCTCACAGGAATGACTGTTAGTACAAGAAACTGTTCGTATGGTATTATCGTTTCATCTCTGGTACTATTTTATCTTTGGCTGAATCGATTGTTGTAAAGCTGTGCAGATAATAATATTTAGGGAGGTTCAAGTATAATGCACTTGTGATTTATGTTTCTCAGTTTAAATAATTGACATATGATGGAGCACATGGAACCACTCACAATTTCGTGCTATTTCTGCTTAGAAATTTCTTTGTTGCTATGGGCTTTGAGTATTATCTAACATTCTGCTTGTCTAATTTCTGCAGTTGGAGATCTGAACCATTTGATCTCTGCCACCATGAGCGGAGTAACATGCTGCTTGAGGTTCCCTGGTCAGCTGAACTCCGACCTCCGGAAGTTGGCAGTGAACCTTATCCCCTTCCCACGTCTCCACTTCTTCATGGTCGGGTTCGCCCCCTTGACCTCGCGCGGCTCCCAGATGTACCGCTCCCTCACGGTCCCCGAGCTGACCCAGCAGATGTGGGACTCCAAGAACATGATGTGCGCGGCGGACCCCCGCCACGGCCGCTACCTGACTGCCTCGGCCATGTTCCGCGGCAAGATGAGCACCAAGGAGGTGGACGAGCAGATGATCAACGTGCAGAACAAGAACTCGTCCTACTTCGTGGAGTGGATCCCCAACAACGTGAAGTCGAGCGTGTGCGACATCGCGCCGCGGGGCCTGTCGATGGCGTCGACCTTCGTGGGCAACTCGACGTCGATCCAGGAGATGTTCAGGCGGGTGAGCGAGCAGTTCACGGCCATGTTCAGGCGGAAGGCCTTCCTGCACTGGTACACGGGCGAGGGCATGGACGAGATGGAGTTCACCGAGGCTGAGAGCAACATGAACGACCTCGTCGCGGAGTACCAGCAGTACCAGGACGCGACCGCCGACGAGGAGGGCGACTACGAGGACGAGGAGGACCTGCAGGCCGACGAGGAGTGAGGAGGCGTGCGTGTGTGTGGTCTTCTGTGTGACGGGACTGGGGCTATCTGTCTCTGATGGCTCTGTTAGTGTGCTGCGGTGTGAGTGGCTGTGCCCGTGCTTGGGCACTCGTGTGGAACTTGGTTGGTGCGTTTTGTAGTTGTGTGCGGTCTCGGTTAATTCGGTAGGCAGCTTGTGGTGGGTTTTATGGTGAACTTGAGCTTTAGAACAGAAGTCCCATTTGTGAGATGTGGTTCTGAATCCTAATGCAATGTTTGCTGCTTCACATGCTTTGTTCTCGGTGGTTCTGAAACAGTGAAACGTTTGCTGATCCAATCCAGCAGGAGTAGTTCTTGGTGTGAAATGTTAAGTACTCCTCTGTTTAAAAAATATGTGAACTACCAGGGGACGGATCTGCACCAATGCACTAGTTGCTTTCTTGGTTAATCTTTGCTAGTACTAGTGTTTTTATTCCCTACTACGTGTAAGGCGCTGTGCATGATGCATCGCCACCTCGATACGCTACGTGCCATCATACTGTGGTGTGTCAACATCGTTTGACGCTGCCTTGGTTGTCGTCTCTTGACTTCACTCACCCCCGTGTGGTAGCGATATCAGGTCTCTTTTGACTAGACGTGGCTCACTCGGAAAATCAGCCACGCTACAACGACGGCACTGTATCAAGCAACTGTACTTCAGAATCGTCTGTAGTCGTTTTCGATGTCCTCAGTCACCACCACAGTTTTAATTATTCAGTAATTACTGAAAGTGAAGGTAGGTGCTGCTGAGATTTCGGTTCGATTCAAGACGGGATCTGCTTTTCTTGAGCTTTGCATCGCATCACTTGTGCCATACGCGCCATGGCCCATGGGAAACGTGAAGTTTGGCAAAGGAAAATAAGTGGATTCGTCAGGTCTGACAAAGTAAGAACTACAGTTGACATGTCATGGGTTGCCTTGCAACGAAGATACCACAGCAACAGCGACACCAGCTCACAGTGTAAAGAAAAACAAACACCAAACACGAGCCCTAAGAGAAAAGGATAATTTACATGCCGCGTGAGGAGAAAAAGACCCTCAAATTAGCTACGTAGTAGTATGCACAGAAAGGTAAGCCACGCACATCGAGCCTGTGTGCATTGCAGGCTCTCGATCATACGGGCTTGTTAAGGTGGTCGCGGCGGCCTCTGCCCCACAGCGCCAGCCAGCAGCCGATGTTCAGAGAAGCTTGCATCCTGCTCAAAGATTTTTGCACATAACTTATTAGCATTGGTATAGCCATGCTCCCACTTGCGTAGGAAATAAACATTGGGACTGAGCGTGTAAATACAGTCCCTGACGACCCATGTGCACTTCTCTGAAGGAAAAGGTTCTGCATATTTTGCATATTTATGTGCACTTTGGGTCAGATTGTCATCGCGGCTGATCCTTTTCATTCCTGTCCCTGACGACCCATGGATTGTTCATTGTTTCTCTGAATCTAAAGCGAGCAACGTCAAAAAGGTTGAACCATGTGGTCTAAAGGAGGGGTGCACACTTGGAATTGTCAAAGAGACCGACACCCTGAGGAAAATGTGTATAGTATAGTAGTAGCATATTAATTCCCAAAACAGTTTGTTGGAGAAAGAAGGCACTGATTGCGTTTGGAAGAAAATGTCATGATTAAGTACAGTAGTACTCCCTCCGTTTCAAAATATAAGATGTTTTAGCTTTGTGAAGCAAATGCATCTAGACTTCTTTTAATATGTAGGTTTATTCATGTTTAGAGTGAATCTATACACTAAAATAAGTCTAGACACATTCTCTTCACAAACCTAAAGCATCTTATATATTTTAAAACGGAGGAAGTAGCACTTATGACGGTTGCTAAACACGTTGCTATCATCTTAACAAAGGTACCCTAATGTAGTTGCAGGTTTCCAGTGCAATCATACCAGTCATCAAGCCAACCCCCCGTGCATCAACCGCTAAGCTAGCTAAAAGTCTACAGCTACTAACGCTCAGTCGCTCACGCATGGACTGGAAAAGATCTCGACGCGGCTAGCAATTAGTAACATCTCTTTCTTTCGTGGGTAGACTCTGTTGTGACTAATTCTGTGAATTTCGCCGGGTACGGTTGGTTGGCCACAGTACTCACCTGGATTTGCCGGCAGCGACCTTCGCCGGCGCGCCGTGCGCGGCGCCGCATGCGGCAGCCGGCCGTAGCGACCCTCGGCCGTGCCGCGGCGCCGTCATGCTCCTGGAGAGCAGCCCCGGCACGTAGAAGTTGAGCAGCACGCCGTCGCCGCCTCCCCCGCAGCTCCCCCTGCTGTCGCTCCGCCGCCTCCGCTGCCTCCTCTCCTTCTCCGCCGCCGCTGCCGCCTGCTGCTGCTGCTGCTTCGACGTCACGGCCTCCTCCTCTGCCGGGACTTGGCTGGCGTTGGGCGGCCTGCTGACGACGTCGACGAGGTCGGAGAAGGAGAGCTCGCGGTCGGAGTCGTCGCCGTCGCCTGCGAAGTCGGCGAGGAGTCCCAGCATCTCCTCCCGGCTCCTGGCGATCCGCCGCGCCCGCGCCGACAGCGGCTGGCCACCCGCGAGCGCCTCCATCGCGCGTACCTCGCTTGTCTCGTGTGGACAGTCGTGCGGCAGCGACGCTGCTGCCTGCTGGGATGGATGCTCTCTTTGGAGACAAGGACGCGCTGCCGCTGCTTATGTAGAGAAGGGACCGAGGACGCTTGCTTGCTTGCCGAGGTGCTTTGCTCTGCCGCTCGCTGCTTTTCTTCCTTCGGGTCTCCTTTCCGAAGCTCCTCCTTTCCTCGTCGGTTCAGGTCAAGACTGATCTGATCAACACGCGCGGTCGGTCGATCTAGAAGGCTATAGGGATTGCAAGACGTGTTCTCGTCGTCCCCTGTACTGCTTTATTAGGAGTAGTAGTAGTATCTTCTTCTCGGTTGAGTCACTGTCACCATTTTCCTCCAGCGAGAAAATGCATATATGTCTGCCAATTGGAGTCTTGTGTGTGACGAACGTAGAAGGATCTCCTCTCGGTGCGGTATCGCAGCCGCGTGGCTGCTCATCGAGATTCAGTTTTCGGCTTCCAGATGACCGTTTTCAACTGGAGTACTAGATCTCTGCAAAATTCACGGGCTTACCATCGGTCTCCTTCGATCCAGGTGCATATCGTCATATCGATCTACGCAGTAAAATCAGGAACCGAGACTGACCGCTTCTGAGTCTTATAACTGTATAAAACCGCGCCGTACGTTCGGCACAGCCACTGTCGTCGCCATCAGGATTTCATCCAGGCCGAGCCGAGGGTCGCCGCCACAACGTACAGTACAGGTGCCAAGTCTCTGGTGCTCTGCTGCACGCGTTTTCCAAGACACCAGCACTACGACTCGATCCGATGCCGATTTATCACCACCCACCATTATAAGTGGATGCGACATACTATTGGGATTTTGCATATTTGTCACATTTTTTCCCAGAAATTTTCATATCCACTACAGTGACACAGCCTGCGGTAAGTATGCTAGTTGTAAAAGAAAAAAGTGTGTTAAATGTGCAGATCCGGGTGTTCGCCGTAAAAAGGACTCTTCATCAACGAAGTGTAGCAGTACGTCGCATGAATTTCCGACTTTTACTTTGTTGGTCCGTAAAACATGTTGTGGCATTGAGGATTGACACGGTACCACTTTAGGGCAACTCCAAGATGCTCGATTTTCTTTTGGAAACGAACTTATATATAAATATCAGATGATACCAATTACATCCAGCGCGTGCAACAACGCATTGCCCTAACAGCCACACGGATACACACAACCAAAAAAATAAAGAAGAATTATAAAAAAGAAAAGTCCCGCTACAGTGATTTCATTGAAACAGTACTACCACCATCAAGACAGCACCAGAAGTCCAGCTTCTCAAAAACGACGCCTCCAAGAAGAAAACAGTGCACAAATACCGTCATCGCCCGATCAAAAGATCTAGATTTTCACCCTTAAGAAAGTCCGCGATCTCAAAACAATACATTCAACAAGGCCATTGCCAGGCCAACCAATTAAGGTCAGACCCTGGGTTTTCACCCTGAGAGGTAGGACCATGAACCTCTCTTGTGCAGTCACCCCCACTTGCATGCCACTGCTCCAATTCACAAGTCACCTAGCCAATTTCTCATCACCACCTAGACTCGAACCACCATTGTCTGTCCTCAGATCTCGGTCTCCAGGACTTTCTCCGTCAGCACCATGGAACGAGAACATGCCCCATGATAATAACAGTCAACAAAGTTTCGAAGCACACCCTCTGAAACCAAACGGTCAGGGTAAAACATGGGTCCGTATGACTGAATTCAATCCTTCCGGCAAACTCACGGCATGATAGCACTTATGAAGTTCGCCGACGGAGCCTTCCGAAACATGACACAGAAACCAAATCAATGGAGACCAGCATCCGGCAGATCATCGTCTTGGCTTGAGAGGGATCCAGGACCACCTCCTTTATTGAAACCGAGCCAGCAGCCCTCACGCCACCAGCCGGAAACTAGCAGGATCCGCCGCAAGACGGCAAGAACACCCGACCGACCATTCCGATGGAGAAGGAGGCCACCACCACCATGCCGGGGGCAGATGCCCCAAGCACCCTAGTGTGTCGCCTGGGCGCCGGCGTCGAGGCCAACGTACGGGACAGATCGCGGCTAGGCCCAGATCCCCGCCGCCGCCTACCGCCATCTGGGCCAAGGATCACCGGCCGCCGCTCGCCGCAACACCACTGCCAAACCAGCCGGGACGGACGCTGCCGCCTTCCCGCCAGATCGCGATCAGGGACGCCGCTGCCGCCACGCCCCTAGGTCTTTGCCTGGCGACAATTCGGGCGGCGGCGGCGGGGAGGAGAGACCACGGGAGAGAGGGCTAGGCGAGAAGGGGAGGCCGCCCGGCGCGGCACCACCGCGCGGGTGCGAGAGGAGGAGGAGGGGTCGGGAGGGGCCTGCTGGAAGATGCTCGACTTATTTGAATGAAACTTGATTTTGGAAGATTGGAACTTCAAATGGTGTCCCGTGGGTCGGACAAGGGCCAATAGGCGATCAGTTTTGCGGCTTGTCCCTCTAGACACAAATCTAGCCCACCTTTGGGTTGGAAATTGGCCGAGGCCGATAGATCAGCGACCACTGATCCATTTTTTTAGGTTTTTTTAACACATAAGTCCACGAAGGGCCTAGGAGCTTTATTCCAGCGATGGGTGTGTAATTACAATGAGGTCCAAAGCAAAAAAAAGAAAAATACAAATCAACCCCTATAATTTGCAAGCACCACCGTAAAAAGATTGCAAAAATGCAATCGGGTCCAAAGCAACCGCTGGCGACGAAAAGCGGCGAGGCAGCGCCACCTCTATAGCAGCCGGGCACGAAACCACTTGGCTGGAGGAGTGGCTTCAGTGCTGCTCCGCCGCTGTAGGAAATCCTCCCGAAGAGGATACAGAGGCTCGTGCAATCGATGCCAAGCACAGCGAGGCCATCCTTCTGGCCATGGATAGCGGCAGCGGTCCTTCGCCGTTGCTTGGATAACGCCGCGGGGAGAAGAAGATCCAAGAACTCCCCAACGCCCCGCTCCGCAGAAGCCGTCCACTGCGCGCTCGCTCCCACCTCCTCGCCTTCACGGCAGGCCAGGTGCTCTCGAGCCGCAGAAGGACCGCCAACAGCAGCGCGACGACCGTGCGAGATGCTTTGGGAGTTGACCGTTCGCCTTCTTCTTCCCTTCTTGATCTCCTCGCCTCCACAGACGTCCAGAAGAAGCAGAGAAGCAGCAGGCACAGACAACCGCTTGCTGGCGTCGCGTGCATACGCCAGCAAGGAGGAACTCCCGCCGTCCCCCAAGCCACACCTCGAGGTGCTCTGAGACGCCATCCCCCCGCTACCAAGGCCGGCCAGATGAGAGAAACAGAGCACCCTGACGACGAGGCGAGGGAAATAGCCAACAACGGCTTTATTAGATGTGGTTGTCCTCCTCGTCGTCCCTAGATCTGACCAGAGGAGACTCAAGACCACAAGGGCGAACCGTAGGTTCCATATCTGGCCGCAACCGCCTGGAAGGACCACATCGCCGGGCAAAGATCCCACTACCGGCACGAAGCCACTACTCCTAACCCTATCTACAACGGCGCCACCTCCGAGCCAACTCCGTCCGGCTATTCCGGCGGAGAGGCCATGGGAGGGGCCCGGGATCTGGGGAGGGACGGTCAGACGCGGGGGAGGGAGAGAGAGCTAGGAAGGGAGAGGGTTGTGGAACACCGATCCGTTTTTTTAGGGTAGGACCATAGGAGAATTAATGAACATCAATTTAGAGCACGGACTAAATGGAACCCGGTTTTTTTAAAGCATCAAATATTTCTGAATAAATACCTCCATGTATACAGAAGTTAAGTCTGCGATTTTTCAATGTAATATACCAAGCAGTACTTCATTTGCCGCAAAAAAGAAAAATATCACAAATTTAGGGAACACGTTGGTCCATTAAAAATTGCACTGTTCAGACAATTTTATCTTTGCTGAGGCTGGAATACAAGATATTTTCACATAGTTTTTGCATGCCCGTACTGTAAATAATTATCTACGTCTGGTATTCCATTTTTTTGAATGTTTAAATTTGAATTTTAAAAAAGACTTCAGGGAGCCCGGAGCCAAATTGACGGTCTCAGGAGTCAGGAGTACTATCTTTTTTCTATCAGCAGGCAGCTTCCATTTCCTTCCATGTCCAACCCGTGCCGCATAACGCAGCCCATAGTATTGGCGGGCCTGGAAGCTCACTGCTAGGCCGAAATACCAACCAATCCAGACTTGGGCCTTATAATAACTCTCTAAAAATAAATAATTGGACATCAATTCGCAGTCCAAAAAAAAAAACAATTTAATGCTGGCTGGGCGCAACCATCCCGTGCCATCCCGGCGCTCACCGGCGGCGCCGCACTACGCCTCCGCTCCCGCTGCCCAACTCAAGCATCTCGTGTCGCCGCCGCCCCGTTGCGCTCCCTCCGCCACAAACCGTTGGCGTCGGAGGAGAGGAAAAGAAGCGCAGAACGAATTTGCAATGTGCCCCGTCGTTTTGGTACTGTAAGATTTAAGCTCATGGTTTTCCAGTAATTGTTTCAGATCGATGCTTTTGATCTCCATAGGCAGTAGGAGTTCTTCCAAATCTTATGTACTGGAAGCATTCTGCGGTTACTCATATTCATAGCTCTACTAATTGCCTTCGCACCATTACAATCTACTAGCAGTACTGTAGTGGTAATGACTTGACTCTTAACTCCTGGAAGTTGCAGTGACACATTTGAACAGTTGGGTACCATGGATATCCTGTTTGTGGAATTTGAAAGCGTTCATGATGAATATCCTGTTTGTGGCGACACCAGACTTTGATACCATGATGCTTATGAACTGTGCCGGGAGGGAAGGTCATTCTAAACTCCCTCCTTTTCTAAACATATTTCATTCGCATAACAAACAAATATACTCCCTTCGATCCCTAATAAGTGTCGCTAATTTAGTACAATGTTGAAATAAACCAGTGACACCCGACACTTATTATGGATCGGAGGGAGAACAATATTTTCTAGTTTTGATGGACTCCATTTGTCGTTGTAGTTCAAAGTAGTACACGATCTTGAAAAATAGCCTTATGTACTGGATGTGAGGGCACAGAGAAAAATAATACTGCCTAAAAATCATAGAATGACATGTACTTGAGAACATCGAACACAATTAAACACACAGATGCATTTATTTTAAAATTGAAACGGGCGATATAAAATGCAGTAATGTCTTGGCCACTTCTTCTGCTGAAACTACTATATTTGTTTCTTTGAAACTACTGATTGAGTTTTTTGGTCCTTCGAGTTTTGCACATTAGATTAGTCTCTGATAGCAGGTAGGACGTAAACTGTAAGCTTCTCTTGGAATGTCACAATAGTCCAAAATTGTTTCCAGAATCCAGACGATAATCTGAAAAAAAAAGAATGTGCAGAAGTGAGTACTTGAACCTCTTTTAGGGTTTACTTTTATTCATTGAACTGCATTCTGTAGACACTAGACAGGCATATGCATCAGATAGCCACTCTAACCAAGAGTTGGAATATTATCATGGATATTTTGTGAAATTTCTTACTATAGAATTATTACTCTTGAGTTTTATACTTAGAAAGTAGAAATTAATGCGACCGTATTTTGTAAATATTGACCAAACATGCTTACTACTATGCATGCTTGTACTGTGCATGGACAAACATAATTGTATCACAGCTAGAGTTTAAGGTTTTGCTTTTCTGAACAGGTATGACTTGAGATTTGACCATGGTCGATGATCTGTGGGCCACTTGTGGATATGGAAATCAAATACATAGGTACTTCTACAATACTACACTAAATAAACAATGTAGCCTTTGGCTGGTTTATTTTTGTTGCATTGTTATTACTCAGTCTCGAATTGGCAATCCTGTTATTTGCCTTTTTATATTATTACCCGTTCATTTTTCTTTGAATGCAAGACTTGACTATATGGTGTTGCACATTGATGTTTAATAGTTTCATAGAGTATGGTTATTGCTTGCGATTTGACGTTACAAGACATTTGAACCTAAGTATGTCTATGTGCTGTCATACAAAATAGAAGAAACATGAATACAAAATGACCTAGAGGGGGGTTGTTCGACTATGTAGTCAGCCTTTAGTAGAAAATACATGTTTATGCAATAGAAGCAGAATATATCTACTTCATACCGTTTGCGTTGTAGCATTTCACCACTGTGAAGCGTTCAGGATAATCTTCTTCTTATGCTCCTGTTGGGCATTGTGGTACTGGTATCATCATCGATCTCTATGATTGGTACATGAGAAATTGCAAGCCAATCTTTTCCGCTGATTTTTTGGCAACTATCTGTTAGAAGTGGGCATTCTCTGATGTACAGTTCTTTCAATGATCTTGGAATGCACCTTGGCAAACATGGGATGAGAGGACATTTCAAGATGGTCATAGCTGTTAGACACGAAGCTTCTTCTAGACCAGCAGGCAAGTGGATGAGATTACTGCAATGGAGGATCTCCAGTTTTTGCAGAGTGCCAGGGAGCTTTAATGGAAAAGAGTGAAGGCTGTCACAATCAGCTGTCACCAGATGTGTCAGCGAGGAGAGCTCATTAAGCTCTCCAAGAAGAGGGTTAATAAGACCTGAGCATGAGCTGATGCGCAAGTCTTCAAGCATGGAGGGCAGCAAGTTATGCTGTCCAGATGGTGCCAACCTTGGACAATCATATATATGAAGACTCTTAAGAGAGGTTAGGGATCTGAATCCTTCAACTGGTAGGTGAATTAGGTCTGAACAGTGAGTGATGGTTAATTGCTCGAGAGCCAATAATTGCTGGCTAAGCAGTCCATCCTGTAAGGATGTGAGATTTGGGCACTGGTGAATCTGTAAGAATGCTAACGATGACGAAAACTGAGAGCTCTGAATACAGACTTGTGGAAGAATAGAGAATCCTGTTTCAGAAATTTTGAGCTTCTCTAGTGTTAATGGGAGGGATGGGAATTCGGTTACTTGGGGGCAATCGATCACTGCAAGTTCTGTGAGGGACGGAAGAAATTGACCATCTTGTATAGATGCCCACATTTTGAGATTGGCCAGGTCTTCAAATACAAGTTCCTTCAGTGATGGAAATCCCCTACCTCCAATGGAACCTGAAAACTCTTGGCTGATTTTAACAATGGCTGGAAAACCCCCAATGTCTAGATACTTCAGCTGAGACAGCTCTCCCAGTGCTGGTAGAATCGAACATTTTGTGCAGTCAGACAGGTGGATAGTTTGCAAGTGAGAAAGACTACTTAACCAATTCGGTAAAGAGGAGCCTGCAAATGCCTTGATTGTTAACTCCTTTAGTTCATGATGTGGCTGAAGTACTTCAAGTATCTTTTTGTCTCGATTTACTTCTTCTGATGTTAAGTTCCTGCCGTCGGACCATACAAGATCTAGAGTGTCGATGAACACCTTATCGCTTAAATAGGCTTCACATGCATCATCTGCACTAGCAACACTCTCGATATTTCTAATGCAAATATGCCCTCTGATCCCCTTCATTGCCTTCAATTCACTGATCCTGTATCCTTTACCCGTACGGACCACAAATTCCTCCAATTGTTGAAGACATGTTAAGTTCCCTATTCTGGCTATGCCTGTGATTAACTCTGTCCTTGCTTCTAGGCATCGAAGATTTACAAGATTGGTTATGCTTGCTGGGAGATCATCTAATTCATGACAGTTTTGCAACTTGAGTGTTTGCAAGCTGCAGAGCCTACCAATTGTTGAAGGCAACCTTCTTATACCAGTGCCTGAGAGATTCAGATATCGGAGCATTTTCAAGCGTCCAACAGAATCTGGCAATTCAGTGATGTCTCGTCGGTTCAAATCGAGCACATGCAGGTACCTTAACTTGAGGAACAGATCACTGGGGATAGACCTTGTCATTGATTTATATCCACTTTGCAATAGAAGTGTCCGTGCTCTCTTAAATTCAAGAAAGGCTTCAAATGAAGTCTGGCTTCTATTGTCACAAGAGAATGAGAGGTGCCTGACACTTGATGCAGAGCTGCTACTGTTGGGGAGATCATTCAGTCTGAGACACTCATGAATTGAGACTGACTGTGCTAGGTCATGCATAGCATCATGCATCACATATCCACCTTTGTGGTGCTTGAAGAAAGACCTGCTTAGTAATTCATCAAAATAGCTGCTTCCAATCTCTTCAATTCTTCTCCTCTGCTCAGGCTGAATAAATCCAAGGGCCATCCAAATCTGGACCAACCTGTCTTTCTCAAACACATAATCTTTGTGAAAGACTGAGCAAAATGCAAAACATCTCTTCAGTATGGCAGGCAAATGATTGTAACTCAATCTCAGAGCTGGTAATACATTGTTCTTATCTGATGGCAATTCCCATATTTCACTCCTCAATACATTTTTCCAGTCATCCTCAGTATCCTGGGAACATAGTAAGCTACCTATTGCTTTTGCAGCCAGTGGTAGGCCTTTCAACTTCTTCACAATTTCCATGCCTATTATTTCCAAATTTGGGCATGCATTGGAGTTACCACCTACAAATGCATAGCTCCTGAACAAATACCAGCAATCACTGTCGGATAACTGATTAAGATAGTATGGATCCATCCCACCCATTAGTTTCCCCACATTTTTGTTTCTTGTGGTTACTACGATCCTGCTTCCCTTTCCCCCAGTAACTAGAGAACGACGATATGTATCCCACTTTTCAGGGTCCTCATTCCACACATCATCAAGTACTAGAAGGAACTTTTTACCTTTTAGCTTATTTGAGAGGTCTTCTTGAAGCAAGTTCATGTTGGTCGTGACTGACGAGACCCCACTGACAACTGATTCAAACTCACTTGCAACTGATTCGATGGTTTCCCTGGTAAGCTTCATCTGATCAAAATTTTGAGAAACACACAGCCAAACCCTTAACTGGAAATGATTCTTTATTCTTGTATCATTGTAGACAAGCTGTGCTAGAGTCGTCTTCCCTAGTCCACCCATACCAACTATGGGAAGAATAGAAAGGTTGGCATGGTTGGAGTTGGAGTTTTTTTGATTGAGCAACATCTTCACAATGATCTCTTTATCTTCTTCTCTCCCAAACACACTTGAGTCATCAACTATTGAACTGGTCTGAGGCCTCTCTTTTATCTCTTTCCTGTCCGTGGTATTGATCATGTTTGGGCCAATAATCTGTCTTTCTTTGACAAGCCTATCAAGCTTCTTCTCAACCTTCCTTATTTCTTGCAATATCTTATGGTTGGATAAACAAGTGTTCAACCAAAAGCAGCAGAGACAGTTCCTAACCTTGTTCAAATGGTTGTAGTTGGATTGGCCTTCCAGTTTGGATCGAAGGGCCTCAGCTGTGTAATCATCAAGCAAGTCGTCCATCTCATATGCGACATCCTTGAGCTTGCCAAGCCAGCTTTGTGCCGCCTTATCCTTGAGTTGCCGCTCCTCGGCATCTTCAACATGAGCTTGAATGGTCGACAGACTGCTGGACAGTTTCTCCAGCTCCTCAGCTACATCTTGAGGCAATTTCAGCTCACCAAAAGCAGCAGCAATCACTTTCTCGAAGAGTGCCTGCATGAAGGCAGACAGAACAGCTTCTCCTATCGGCATGGTTTTGGTTGTTTGGTCTCCTAGAGATGCAAAATGGAAGTCTGGAAAGACAGGTACTGAGGAGGTCTGGGAGAACAATTAGTTACCTCTCCACCATTGACTCCAGAGTCGGTCTTCTTGGTACCAGTTGAAGCTGATGGTATACTTCTAGGAAAAAGGGGTCTGATTTTTTTTTTCCATTGACTCGTTGCGTTAAAGCACTTAGACCCACTTTGCAGTTTCCAAATTAATTCTCACCAGAATGGTGGCTTATGTGAACGTTCTACTCAGTTCAATCACAGCGCCTAGACACCACCTTTTTTTTTCATATTAAAAATTATGTACTTGATGCGTAACTTTCCTGAGCTGTTTAATTTTTCACTTCTATTTTGTTGATTGACTGAAGCATGACGACATATTTCATCTCTTGTGCAGTAACTCCTAAGCTGACAGAGGAACCAAGTTGTCTATTCCTCGCAGTAAGTCTTTGCTTCCTTATTATAGAAAACACTAGTGAATCCAAGCCTGGCAATTTCCTGGAAAGGCTGATGATGGGAACATGTGGAAGAGAACCACCAAAGATGGTGTGTGTGTGACGCTGTGTAGCACGTCCTTTTCTTGTCATTAGTCTACGATGTCTGGCCGTTTCTTTGATGGAAAATCTGGAAGAGAACCACCAAAGATGACTGATTCAACTCTGTTATTCATTCTTTATTTAGGGGAAGCTGAGACTGAGTTATGAGTTATCAGGTGCGCACATGTCCAGAGTTCGATGGGTAAAGGTACACGTTTACATCCAGAGTTGAAATCTGTTGCTGTTTTTTTTTTGTGTTATTACAGTATGGTGCATTTGCATGCAAGTATGTGACGGTGTATTTATTGGCCAATGGCAGCGAAGTACATCGTGGTAAAAAGCATCAAGATGAAAAAAAATGTTTTTATAATTTATATGTACATATACATCTGTAACTTTCTACATGTACTGTACAACACTACTAGTAGTATACATACATGTACAACAAGAGTTCTACAGCCGCTGTACAGAGAACGGGCTTAATGCCCGTTACCCCCACCTACTGTCGGGGGCGAAGGGACGGTCCCAGCCCTGGCTTTTAAACTACCGTGTCGCCTGGTAGGTTAGCGGTATGGTACAAAACGATACCCGTGTATGCGGGGCGTAGTACGATATTGAAAAGATGTTGTAGTAGAAGAAAAAGGCCAGATCTTGGTTTCGTGAGGCAGGGCCCACGGCCCATCTTGAAATACCCACACATGCTCGCCTCACGCCCGCCGTCTCTGGCTTGCTCTGGCCGGCTGATCGCACAGACGGGCCAACGCAGGGACCGTGTTCCGGCCGATCGCGCGTGCAGTACACAGTCATATCTCCGTCGAGAGGCACAAGAACAGCCGCACATGCGCACAAGCATGTCGTCATCGTTGTCGATTCTGCAACCTTCTATCAGGCTTTGCACCATGCCTGGAGTTACAGCCACAGTGAGGGGAGTGCATGTTGGGTGGTCTAGGCCATAATGTGTTAGGGACTGCATCTATGTGCTAGCACAATTCAGTTCATCGTAGGCTGTATAATCTTTCTTACTTTCAGTAGTAATATTATTTTTTAAGGATACGTTCTGAAAGACGTATGGTTTTTATAGAAGAAGGGCCAAGCGGCCGAGCATTACAACCAGTGGCGGACGCAGCAAAGAAATGCGGGGTGGGCACGCTTCAAATTTTTTTTTCAACACTAGAACTTGTGCGATGAAAAAATGCCAAACGAATAATAAGTAGATAATTGATTCACAACATTCTAGTTCATCATTCCAATACAAATAGTCCAAAATATCAAGTGAGATTACAATATAATATAATAGTTACATGACATCAAGATAGCTATTTGGGAACTCTACGTTCTTACCTTTAAGAACACATCTCGCTCAATAAATGTCACTAAGCAATAGTTCAAAAGATCATCACCCATGCTATTTCTCAACTTGTTCTTCACAAGACTCATTGCAGAAAATACCCTTTCAACACTAGCGGTTGCCACGGGTAAGATCAATATCAATTTGAGAAGCAAGTAGACTATATCATAAACAAGATGCTTTTTTGTTTCAACAAGCTTAATAGAGAGCTCACCAAGATGATTTACACAATTTGAGCGCCGGAGGGGAGGACCGGCGGACTGGCGGAGGGCAGCCGCGGCGGGGGCGAGCGGAGGAGGAGGGGGTCGAGGAGGAGGCGCTGCCCGCCGCTGCCGGAGGAGGGGATGCGTCGAGGAGGAAGCGCCGCCCGCCCGCCGCCGGTGGTTGGTCTCGCCCAGTCCGTCTTCTGGCCCCTCCCGGCCTTCCCTCGCGTACAGACGAGCCGGCCAGCACCACTCGTTCTGCTCGCTCGAGATGAGATAATTAGGGGTCAAATTTTTTTCCCAAAATTCTGGGTGGGCCGCGGCCCGTCCGGCCCGCCCCTGCGTCCGCCCATGATTACAACACGCCGGGACACATGCACCCCGTGCGCAACCCACGCTACCCTAAGGGTAGCACTCACACATTAGAAGACTACTCGTGGCATCTCCACTTGTCCACCTGTCCTAGGCAGTCGCGGAAGAGTCCTGCCGCTCTCCGCAGCTCTACCTCAGAGGAGATCTTTCGGATAACCTCTGCCGCAGACGGGACGGCCCCCTCGAAAACAACGTCGTTCCGGTGGCGCCAGAGCGTCCAGCATAACAAGCGAAACCCCAGTCCATAGGTCACGCTCTTGACCTTTGCTCCCACGCCTCTCCTGCAACCAGGCGGTAGGCCTAGAGTCATGTTCAGGCAGCCAGTGGCTCTTACCCCACCAGCTCAGGCAGGCAGCCTACACTTCTCGGGCAAGAACACAACCCATCAGGAGGTGATCAATGGTCTCACACACTGGTCGCAGAAGGGACATGCCGCCAGATGTTGCAAGCCACACCTGCGACGCCTATCTGCGGTCCAGCATCTGTTTCTCACAGCCAGCCATAACGAGACTTTGCAGCTGGTGGGTGCACGTGAGCGCCAGATCTGTAGGGCTCCTGCCATCAAGGTCCTGCCAGCTAAAAGTGCCTGATAGCAGGATTTGGCCGTGTAGCAGTTGCTCGGGTCCTAGTTCCACTTGAGGACATCCTGTGTGCCCTCAGTCAAGTTGACCTCCTGTAGCCGGTCTGCCACTTCAAGGAGCTCTCTGATTTCCGCAGCACCCATATCCGGAGAGACGTCATGTAACCAGCCTCCGGCGATGCCCTCACGAACTTTGCGCGTGGCAGCAACACTAGCTGGCACCAGCGCAAACAGGTTTGGCGCCATCTCGCTGATGCGTCCACCTGGAAGCCACTTGTCTGTCCAGAACAGAGTTGCAGCACCATCCCCTACCACCGAGGTAGTCGCCGCATCCAAGAGCTGCCTAGCCAATCTCGGGACCCTAATTTCAAGCTCTTGCCATGGCTTATCCAATTCCCCGCGCTTTAGCCATAACCATCTGGATCTCAGTGCAACGTTCACGAGAGGCGCAATTAAAAAGCCTCGAACGAGGCCAGGACCACGGGAGCCCTCCCCCTCTCCTCTTCTTTGAGAGTCCAGCAAAAGCGGCGGGGGCGCTCCCGAGCCCCTCTTGCCGGAATAGCCGGCGGGAGGCGGCGGAGGAGGGCTGCCGGAGTAGTAGTAGTAGTAGGCTGTAGGGTAGGTAGTGTTGGCCTCGCGCCGGTAGAGGGAAGTTTGCCCAGATGCGGAGCTGCAAATCTCTTGGCCCAGATCTTGGCTATAGGGCTCTTCGGCGGCGTCCTCTTGCTCCTCTGGTCGGAGCTGTGGGCGGCGGCGGTGACCACCGCGTCTCTTAATAAAGCTTGGGCCTTCCTCTGTCTTCTTGTCGGGGATGCTCCCTGGTTCTTTCATCTTCCACAGACCGGCTGTGACGGCGAGGGGTTGAAGATGGAGAGCTCAGCGACGCTCATACTTGGAGGCGGCGAGGGAGTTTTCGTCCTGGCGTGTTTGCGTGGCACTGGGCGATGGCTGGCTTCGCTCCTGCTGTTGCTTCAGTTTCCTCTGGCCAGCCGTGGTGGCAAGGGGATGGAGCTGACGACGGCGTGGCAGGCAGACGCCTTCCTCTACATCCCGCGCGGCCAGCTGAGCACTTCCTCGTGCCAAGCCCACCTTGACCTCCTGGCCGGCCGTGGCGGCGGGGATGAAGGCTGGGGTGGGGTGGCTTGGTGCGTTCGGTGGTGTTCTACTGGCCTAAGAAGCTTCCTCGAGCGGTTTACGCGGACGGTATGAAGACCACCGCGATCTTTGGAGGAGGCATTCCCGATCCTGTGCTGGAGCTCGACACTTCCTTTTCTCCAAGTGGATTCGTCCCCGGAGTTTTGGAGGTGGCCGGAGACAGTGATCTCTCGCCGGAGGAGAACGATTGAGCTCTTTCTCTCAGACCTAGGCGTTGGCACCGCCTAGAGATCGCCGGCGAGCGGTGGCAGAGGCGCCCAAGCACCGAATTGCGTTTTTCCACTTTGTGCTAGGGTGTTTTTTGTAACAATAGAGGACTTATCTTTGAATAGCTTGTTTCTTAGGGCTATAGTCTCAAAGGGCCTCTTTGTAAATTGTACCTGCCACATGTCACGTGACTAATGAAGCTTCCAAGGCCTTCGGGCCTCTTCCCTTAAAAAAAAACAAGAGGCGCAATTAGTTATCTCTCCACCATTGACTCCAAAGTCGGTCTTCTTGGTACTGTACCTGTTGAAGCTGATGGTATACTTCTAGGAAAAAGGGGTCTTGTTTATTTCCACCGACTTGTTGCGTTAAAGCACTTAGCCCCACCTTGCAGTTTCCCAAAAAATTTAACCAGAATGTTGACTTCTGCAAACGTGACACTCAGTTCAATCACAGTGTCTAGGCACCACTTTTTTTTTTTCATGTTAAAAATTATCTACTCGACGCGTAACCTTCTGTAACCTGAGCTGTTTAATCATTCACTTTGATTTTGTTGACTGAAGCATGACAACATATTCATCTCTTATGCAGTCCTAAGCTAACAAAGGGACCAAGTTGTCTAATCCTCGCCTGCGGTACGCATCAATTTTTGCTTCCTTATAGAAAAAATAAATACTCCTTCGGTTCTATAATTCTTGTTGTGGTTTTAGTTTAAATATGAACTGAAATCACAATAAGAATTATGGAACCGAGGGATTACTAATGAATCCGAGCCTGGCAATTTCCTAGAAAGACGGATGACGGGGACATATTAGAGTTCAGAAGAAAAAAGGGGAAGATGGTGGGTTGTTGTGTGTGGCTGTTGTTGGATGGAAAATCTGGAAGATAGCCACCACACCAAGGATGGGTGATTCAGCTTTGTTATTCATTCTTTAGGGCAAGCTGAGACCGAGTTATGAGTTACCAGCACGCATTGCACAGGTCCCAGTTCAGTCTGGTATCACGTGTAGTCTGATCGATGAAGGTTCGTGCCATATTTGGCTCAAGTTTTTAATTAAGATCTGAGTTCGATTCTGTAGATGTTTGCTTTTCGTGTTCTGAGGAATCATGGCATGATGCGTTTGCATAACTTTCTATAACCTGAGCTGTTTAATAATTCACTTTGATTTTGTTGACTGAAGCATGACAACATATTTCATCTCTTATGCAGTCCTAATAAGCTAACAAAGGGACCAAGTTGTCTAATCCTAGCTGTTAGGAATCTACCACATAGCCTACTGATACCCATCCTTGAACTGGCCTCGTGGGCCGTCACATGGGCCTGGGCTGGTGCCAACCTCAGGAGTCACACACTACATGTACCTAGGAGACAACATCGCTCGGGACATCCGGAAAGGATCATGGCAAGAACGGCGGCTTTCTCTTTGACCTAGGCTCTACCTTCCTTTTCCCTTTCATGCTGTTCTATATGTATCCCAAATTCACCATCAAATCCTATAACAATTGACAGATTGAGTGAATTGAGATTTGGCTGCTAACATCTGGTATCAGAGCCAGCATCGCATGCTTTCCTGAGGGGCTTCTCAGGGGGATGGGATGTTAGGGGCCTGTTGACTAGTGGAGGCTGCTTGGTTTAGACCCACCTCGCCTACGGGAGGAGGCCACACCCAGTTTATAAGGGAGAGATTCCCTCCTCCCTTCAGTCCGGGCTTTTGGGATGGAGTAGGCCCTCTTCTTATTGTTGGGCTGTGAGCGCATAAACGTCCAGAACGTAGGCCGGATACTGGGCTAGCTAAGTGGACGCTAACATCTGGTATCAGAGCCAGACACCATCCTTTCCAATTTCTCTCAAAATCCAGAATCCCCCCCCCCCCCCCCACCCCTCATGGCCATGGATCCCGAGCTCAAGGAGTACCTTGATGCGTGGTCAACAAGACGCCAACGTGAATTTGAAGACATTATGGCTTGCTTCGATGGTCTTGATCGATCTATGCAGTACACCGCTGTCTCCATCGTCGGGCCCGTGCAGGCGAGCTTCGACACGAGCGAGATCGTCACCGCATCGGTAAGGCTGGCCGAGCCCCAGCCCCAGGCTACGACCTGCGTCTTCGAGGATCCACGAGTGGTCGCTCCTTCTGTTCCCATCAACGCCATGGCTGCGGTGCCCGCGTCCTGTTTGACGGATTGCCCGGCCGAACTTGCCACCAACATGGACGACGGCGAGCACGACGCTTCGCTCGACGGGAACTCCATCAACACCGTTCACTTCTCAGTGGCGTCCGCCCTCAGCATGACGGCTGGTGCCTGCGACGACTCCACTCCATCATCTACGGCGCCCACCCAGGGCTTGACGTACTGCAGCACCGCCAGCGCCATGGCCTCGTCGCAGCTCATCCAGGTTCGGTGCCGGAAGCACTCGTCGTCACCTCAACTTCGTCCGCCACCACCGACAATGTCTCCAAAGTCATCCATGATGCCCACTCTGGCATCAACATCAGCCCTATCAGGAGAATGCCCTTGACCATGCAGGAGTCGCTCATGTCCGAACAAGTCCTGCAGCCCCCATGGCCGCCACCAAAAATTAGTACCGTCTGTTTTTTATGTAGGTGCATTTTAACCGGGAGTAAAATTAAATTGCAACCTTGGCCGGGAAAACAACAATATCAGTGCACTGTAGGGGTTCACTCTAGGCTATCACCTCTGGAATCTTGTGAGAATCCACCCTGTGATGAGCTACAAGAATTCTTTGGAAATGCTGCTAGCTCTGATTTCCAACACTGTAGCTCCAAGGGTTGGAGAGGAATAACTCTTGCCGCTCGGAAGTAAAAAAATGCTGCAGTTACTTGGTAATATCTCATCCCCTGTTAGTTGCTTTATTGCCAAAAATGAGTGCAATGCTAGGGCGAAGTGGTGTTTGAGTGCTCAGTTCTCGGGAGTTCAGGAATGTGAGCCTGATATCAATTATGTGCAGCATGTTTCTGTGACTTCTTATGTTCCGCTATGGCATGAACAACATACCGCTGATATTCTTTTGCAAGTCCTTGTCAATGGTTTAGCTCTGGCCTCGTTTTTGAGTGGTTTTCCCAATAGTTTTCGAGTGGTCAAATCCTTAAAGGGTGCAAATCAGTGGAACTGTACCAGGAGAGCACAAGGTTCGACCAGAGAACTCCAAGTACATGCTGCAATTAGCCAACTTAGTGGAGAGTGCTGGGTACTGGGAACTCTTTCTCAGGAGAGTTGTATCAACCTTCTGTCGGAAATGTCAAGTACAGACAAATGGTGGCTGCTGAGTGTCGTATGTTCACTACAAATTTCTATCCGCTGGATTGCAGCTTTAGACCTTGAAGATGCAACTGTGGTAGGTACATCAGATGCCTGTGATAAAGCTTGGGGAACTCTTAAGAGTACATCAGATCTGGTATTTCAGTTCTTATTTCAAGATAACTACGCTCCAGTACACCATCTTAATGATTCAGTGCCTTGTTGTGTACTCCAATACAGTTTTGCATTGTTCCAGTGGGAAATTGCTTGGCAACCTATGGTTGGGCGAGAATGTTTTGATCTAGGAGTTCACTATTATCATGTCAATATTTTTAAAGGAGGTTCGTCGGCATACAGGCCAATGGTCATGCTGCTCTATGGGAATTACTGTCAGCTGAATTCATGGGTTTCACATACTGCAATCTATTGTACCACTACATCAGTTGTGCAAATTTACACGCTCATGTATGGCAACCAGCGGCCAGCTTGGGGAATCATCTCTGGTGCTTTTCTGAAGTGCAAGCATTACGTATGTTGTTGTTATGTACTGAAACTGTGGTCACCACCAATACGTATGGTTCATACATATTTACTACCAAATGAGCAGGTGTCTATGGGAGTGGATATGCTAGACATGCAGCAGCCAAAGTGGTTTGACACAATGGTAGATGAACCTGCAATCACCAAATTATTATCCTCCAAGGAAATAAGCTTCAACGTTGATCCAGTGTGCATGGACTATTTGCTGCTACAGAGACATGTTACTCAGAGTGGTTTTGAGCTTATTCAGTGGGAGATTGCATGGTCACTTTACTCGGAGTGCTCTGAAACTGGTAGTGCAGAATTCAACAACAATCCCCTCCCTGACGTGGATAAGATCATTCAGGCCAACTTCACCTTTCTCTGCTATAGGGCTGGTGGTACTTTGTTTGTATTCGCTACCACACTCAGGCCAACAACAACATATGCTCTTCTTGACACCATGAAGCACAATACCAGCAGGCTATCTTCTCGAACTCTGATTCTACCATTTCTGGAGGTCATCAATGTGCTTAGTTTTGAGCTGTGGAATCACTTTCAGAATGGAGGGGTAAAATACACGACCCTGGAGGTGCAACTACATGTGGTGAATGGGATCCAGACAGATTCTTAGTGGTGTCGGCTTGGGGTCAAGCCGAGTTTCAAGGAGGGAGGAATGTTAGGAATCTACCACATAGCCTACTGATACCCATCCTTGGACTGGCCTCGTGGGGCGTCACATGGGCCTGGGCTGGTGCCAACCTCAGGAGTCACACGCTACATGTACTAGGAGACAACATCGCTCGGGACATCCGGAAAGGATCACGGTAAGGACGGCGGCTTTCTCTTCGACCTAGGCTCTACCTTCCTTTTCCGTTTCATGCTGTTCTATATGTATCCCAAATTCACCATTAAATTCTATAACAATTGACGGTACGCATCAATTGAGTGAATTGAGATTTGGCTGCTAACACGGTACGCATCAATTTTTGCTTCCTTATAGAAAAAACAAATCTTGTAATTGGGTCGAAGCCCCTAGATTTCTGCTAGACTCTTTTGATAAACGATGTAACCATACGTCGATGGGGGCAGCAAGTTTTAGACACACTCTTTTCCTTACCAGGATATCTAAGGGGATGAAAAAAATTTAATGAGACGGCTTGTGCTAGCTTAATATATGTGTTTTCCTCAAAAAAAAAAAAAGTATGTAACGGTGTATTTATTGGCCAATGGCAGTGAACGAGTAAAAATCATCAAGATGAAAAAAAAAGTTGTTTATAATTTATATGTACAACAACTTTTTTTTGCGTAGAGTATTGTACAACAACTACTGTGCAAAGCACTACTAGTATACAACATGTACACGAGTCCTACATCCGCTGTACAGAGAACGGGCATAAGGCCCGTTACCCCCACCTACTGTGGGGGCGAAGTCAAGGTCTGAACCCTAGCTTTTAAACTGGCACGTTGCGTGCTAGCCTACCGGTGCGGGACAAAAAAAATCTTAGTCTAACCTAGCTTCAATGGGCACGTTGCATGCACAGGGCACATCACAGGTGCGGTATTTGGAAAATAAAAGCGAGGTCCGGGCCGGCCCATGGTCCACTTTGACATGCCAAAACACTGCTAATCACTTCAGAAGTATCCTGCTGGCGACCCACGAACTCCAAAGAGAGGATCAGAGGAGGATTTTGGAGGAAGCATGGGTGCCACCACCGTGGGCACAGGGACCTCGTTCTGGAGGATCACGGGCGGGTGTGACCGTAATGTGTTACGACTAAGGGCGAGCACCTATGTGCAGGGCTGCTGTTCGATCATAGGAAGAAAAATAGCCGAGCACCCGACCTCCCAGTAGCTCCTCCAAAACGGACCCTGAGTGAAACCTAGCCGCCGGTAGCAGGCCAGCTCTCGAGAGCACGGCGGCTTCCCTGGTGTTGCTCTATGACGCTGTAGCGAGGATGCAATGTTGTTCTCTCGGACTTGTTAGGTTCTCACGGTGGGAACATGCTGGCTTTGTATCAACTCAATGGTGGTGGCGTCGTGGCTGCTCAGGCAACGCGGCGTCTGTTTTGATGGCTACTCGCTGCAATGCGGCGACGTTCAGTGGAGTGTTGTCATGGTGCCGTGGCATGTGGGCGCATCTCCGGTGGTGAGTGTTTTTCGATGTGCCGCAGTAGTGGTTTTTGGTGGTCTAGTCAACCGGCCCATGGTGGATTCCTGGCCAATGCATGGTGGAAACCGTGCTCCTGCCTTTGTCCGGCATCGTGCCGACAATGCGTGTGTGCGTTGTTGCTTACTTCGAGGTGTCAGTTTGTGGCATTGTGTCCTTTTCATCCGAGCTCGATGCTAAAGGAGAAACCCTAGACCCAATCATTGTGGATCGAACGATTCTTTCTTCATCATCACGCTTCTTGCTTTGTCTTCCTTCTTGAAGACATTGTTTTGGAGCGGCTTTGATTAGAGGGGCTAGTGGCTTGGGGATGCTAAGACAGTTGTTCTGGATCTGTTGGCGTTGCGAGTTGTGTGACAACAATGGCAATGGTGAGCGGAGTTGAGCCGCGTCATGTCCTTCTTCACCGGCCAGTCTACATGTTTTATTTGGGTTGATCATGTGCTGCTTCCTGATGTGAAGCGGTGAAATCGGAGCTAGCTGTGCGTCGTGGCGGCATGTTGGCAAAGATGCGACATGATGCAACATAATAGAATATACATGTGTGTTGATGTCCAGTTGTCCGTGTGGATTTTTTTTTGAGACAGTCCGTGTGGATTCTGTCGGTGCAAGGAGTGCAACTTTTCCCATGATGGTCATTATCGAAGTTGGAGTTGCCTCTTCCTCACGTTGAGCTGATTGCTGGGCATAGGCGTCAGCTACAGCGAGTGCTCTGTCGTCGAAGGTGAAGTTGAAGTCGATGGTTCATGGAGGACTGATGACAATGATGCTCGATAACAACCTTGATTGTGGTGTTTCTTCTCAACCACACGTGTTATGCAGTCGCGTGGGTGGTGTACATTGGAGCGTCTCTAACAGATCCCCCTAACAACCCAATACCAGAAAATTGTTTGGCCGATTACGAATCCCGAGCAAATCTTGCAAAACACATGGGCCTAGATAAAAATATCTAGGACACCCAATAGGGGCCCTCCCCGTTGCTGGCTACCAGGGTCGGATAGCTTTTGGAGTTTCATTCCTCGAGCCACTCCGTCGCAATCCACTTTCCTCTGACGAGCAATTTATTCCGATTCATGACAGGAAGACCCATCAGCTGTCGTGGGAGCTTCTCCCAGGCGACTGACTATCGTGGGGGATGCTCCGGGGCACCCACGATGCGGATGTGGGGAGCTCGAGCGCAGCGCCGACCGCAGATTGCGAAGGAGGCGAGCACTGGCGCCCAATGCAGGCTTGGAACTGCGGTGGCCTCTCTCGGATCGGTGGAGTAGTGGCATGGGAGGGCCTCGACTGGCATGTCCTCGAGGTCATCCTCCTCCCATGGGTCTTGAAGGAGTGTGCCGCCAAGGACCGCCTCATAGAACGACATGAGGTGGCGAGGCGCCCTGACGACACTATCACGTGCTAGTCGGTAGAAGGGCGCATGAGGAGTTTGACCTCCCCAAGGCGATTCGAGTCTCCCTAGCAGAGGCGAACATGTTCCATTGCAAGAAGGAGAAGACCACCGCACAACAAAAAGCTTGGGCTAGCGCCGAGGTTAGCCCTGGGTAGATCTAGGGTTATGGTTAGCAGCAAGTACCTAGATCAGCTAGCGTGTATATATTGATGTTTAAACGGACGAAGAACTTGTTTGGTGAATTTTTAGGCGCCTTTGGAATTTCCAATTTAATTTTCTAGTGTCTGCCGCAGCATGTTAGTTTGAACTGGGAAAAAGGTTTCCATCTTCATAGATTCGACTTATTCGAGTTCAGTTTATGTCACATATGCTATAGATGCTCTAAAAACTTAGTGGTGTAGGGACCGATCATATCTGCATGTGCACATGTGCCAGTTCAGTCCTATACTGGAACGACTTCTCTAACTTAGAGGAGGAAAGTTAGAACAGTCCGTCAGTCGGTTCCTATGTAATGTGATGGTTAAAGGTACGTGCCTTCTCGGTCTCAAGTTTACAATCATGAGGCACCAATTGGTGAAGCCGTCTTGTCACAGAAACAGGCGGCAGCAGCTCCCTTCTAGATCTTAACCGGTGAGAGCGTTGGTTCCCTCTTTCTCTGCTTGCTGTTCTAGAGGTAGGAGGGAGGAGGAATCTTGATTCTCCACCTAGTTGTTAGGGTTAGGATATGCCTGCTGTTGGGCATCGTTGGGATGGTGGGAGCGGCATCCAGGCAATAAACCCGTCTCAACTCTACTCCCACATCGGCAACAACCTTCACGGCATCGTCTCAGAGTTGATGGCATGGTGTGCTGGTCGTTCCTTCAGATTGACAACTTGGTCTTCTCGCCGTTCTTTAGATCTGGCGAGATCAGTTTCTCGGTGTGTCGCGCTGGTGTTCGTTGTTATCGGCGATGGTGCTGGTGGCCGGGGCGAGGTGGTTTCTCTGGAGCGAGGATTGGTTCAAAGGTGGTGGATCTATCGTTCTTCTCCGACTTTATGGATGAGAGGCAAGGATCTTGGTTCAAGATAGCACGGGGACGTCCCCCGGTCGATATGTCACAACGACATGTGGCTCGCTGCGTGCAACATGCCCGTTCATCGACTCACAAAGCCTAGTTGGCGATAGTGCTTTTTTTTTTGATCTTGCGATGTTGGAGGTCGACATCTATTCCGGCGTGTGTCGTCTCGTTGGTACTAGAGTTGGGCTTCGGTGGTTGCGGAAAACCCTAGGGATCGTTTTATATTCATGTGTCTCTTAGGATTTTATCTGCATAGTTTTTAGGATAATCATTTTATCTCAATCTTTCTTTTAGTGTCCACATGTGTTCTCTATGTAACTTGATTTTTGATTAATGAAATATGTGGTTGCTCAAAAAAAAGTTTACAATCATGATTCGAATCTGTTGCAAGCTTAAGATCTGAGTTCGATTATGTATTTCTATAGTACATTTTTTATTTTTGTGTGTTATGAAGAATTATAGTATGGTGCATTCATATGTAAGTATGTAACGGTGTACTTTCGTGGTAAAAAAATTGAAAAAATGATTTTATAATTTATATGTACATCTATAACTTTTTTACATCTATTGTATAACTAGTATACATTGTACATGTACAACAAGAGTCCTACAACCGCCGTACAAAGAACTGGCTTAAGGCCAGTTACCCCTACCTACTGTGGGGGCGAAGGGACGGTCCGAATCCTAGCTTTTAAACTAGCACGTTCCGTGCTAACTTAGCGGTGTGGTACAAAGTCTAACGTACGTATGCACAGGCAGGTACCGTGTAGGATCGCAAGAAAAAAAAAGGTAGTACGTGTGGAAAATAAAAGAGAGGCAGGGTTTGTGGTTTCGTGGGCCGGCCCATTGTCTACCTTGACATACCCAAACACTACCAATCTCTTTAGATATATCCTAAAAAAACAATCTCTTTAGAAATAATATGTTGCTCATCTCCCGCGATCGAGAAACGAGCTCGAGAGAGAGAGAGGAGGAAGCATGTACGTCACCACCGTGGGCACATGAATCTCCGGCACCGGCCGATCGCGCATAGAGCCGTTCCCGATGATCTCACCCGTGTGTTGTAGGTTGTTGAATTGTGCGGCCCTCTCTGTAAAAAGGCATGGCGGCTGTTGCAACCGCATACAATCTTTGAATGAGCTACAGGTTGGTCACCCAGCTCGCCGGCGCGGGGCGCCGACTAGTAGGGGGTCCGGCGCCCCCTCCCCCGTCTGTGCCTGGAGGGCTGACCGCCACTCATCGCCGCCTCGCCTCGACCCCGCGTCCTCCTCACTCCCCCGTCTGTGCGGCTGTGTGAGCTCCTCGCTGGCCGCATCTGCAGTACCCAGCCTCTGCCGTGGCCGGGCCCTCGCTGCTGTGGCCGTGCCCTGCGCTTCGTCGCGTCTCGCTGCTGATGGCGTCCACGCGGGCTCCGGCGACATTGTCGGTGCGCACGGACAGGTACGCACCCTCCCCTCTGGCGAAAGCCTTTCCCTTTCCTGTGTAGGAGGGCGACGGACGGTGCAGGGAAAGCGACCTTGCGCAGCAGGCGCCAGGGAGGAGATCGTCGGCGTCTTTGCGGGACGAGGCGTGCGGCATCGAGGACCTGCGCGGCCGGCGGTGGGCGGACGTCGCTGATGAGGAAGCGGAGGAGGAAGAGGCGGCGGAAGAGGCGGCACGGCAGTGCTCCCCCCAGCTTCTCCCACGCTAGTGGAGTTCCTACTGCTAGCTCGCCCTGCCCGACCCTCCAAGTCGGCCTCGAAGCGGTGCCGCCCACATCTCCCCACACCGGCGGGAGGCTCGGTGCCGTCGCGGATGCGAGGCGAGCACCTGGCGAGAGGGATGATGCCGAGGAGGGAGGGGACTGGCTCCAGCACGGTGAGGGGGCCATCACTGGGGTCTCCCGGGAGGTTCCGCCCTCGCCGGCTCCGGAGCCGCACCCCACCCACCCGGCGGCGCCCCTGCCTCCGATGCGCTCGCTGCAGAGCACCTCTCCCCCGCTTGGGCCACTTGTGGGGATTGGGCCCGCTGATGGCCCAATCCCGATCCAAGAGTGGCGGGGCTAGGATGTCCGACTGGGGGAGACCCAGCCCACGGCATTGGGCCCATCTAGGCCCTCGCGAGGTGGCACCCCTCCCGCTGACGCGCGCGCGTCCGCTAGGGCCAAGCCCATTAGGGCGTGGGAGTGGATCCAACGGGCCCAAGAGCCCTCCCTCCATCCCGACGCCATCCAGCCGCCACCCCTCGTCCCCGATCTCCCCGTCACACGCTGCCGCCCCTCCCCCGCCCTAGGATCCATCGACGCGATGACTTATGCTGAGGCTGTGTCCCGCAAGAGGCCTCGCAGCCCCCCTCCTCACCTGCTCAACGCTGTTCCCGGCCCTACCGGCCGCCGGGGCGCCGCTCGCCAGGCCGCCCACGGTCGCCACGGCACGCCCCCTCCCAGCACCAGGGCCATGGCAGGTCTCCCCCTCGCGGGAACCAGTGGGCGCAGGAGGGGCATGGACGTGCGGGGCGGGACGTTAACCGCAGGGACCTCTCGCCGGAGGGCCGTTGCACGGAGCATTGGATCCGGGATGAGCTGCTGCAGGGTGCTGGTCATCGTGGTGCTACTGGCAGTGCCGCGTCGGAATGGCGCCGAGATAGGGAGGTCCCGAGACCGCGCTCCCCTCGTCGTGACAAGTCTCCGGTGCCGACCGAGCCGACAAAGAAGAAAAAGAGGAAGAACAACAACAACAACAACAATAAGAAGGCGCCCTCGGCCCCTAGGACCAGCACCTCGCACCTCGGAGCCTCCCTCCCTTGCCGAGCCTCCCAGCAGCTGGAGTACCTCGCGTACTCCATTGCGGGGGGGGGGGGGGGGGGGGGTCTACAACATCAATATCAGGGGGTTGGCGATGACGGTTCCCAAGAACCAGGCGATGGTCACCGTGGTCTCGGGACAGGAGCTCCCACATTCGGTGGTGATCTCCGTGGAGCTTATCCAGGAGGAGCTACGCTAGATGATGCCGGGGCACACCTGGAGTGCCCGGGAGATCTCTTCGTCCCGGTTCTCCATCACCTTCCCGTTGGCCGAGATTTTCTCCATCAGTGCTTGCAGTACCGCGCTCACCCTCCCGACCAGCAAGGTGCAGATCTCCATTGCGCCTCTGACGGCCCACCCTGCGACAACCTCGACCCTCACTGTGGTGTGGGTCCGGATCCTTGGCTTCCCGAAGGAAGCGAGGGTGCGGACTCTGCCCATCTTGGAGCTCGTCTCTCAGGCGGTGGGCAAGTTGGCGAGGGTGGACGAGGCCTCGCGCGCGGGGTCGGGCTAGATTCGCATGCAGGTGCTCTGCCCGGACCCAACTCTGCTTCCAGGACCCCTCCCTCCCTTCTACTTCGGTACAGAGGGGAGGATTCTGACGGTCGAGCTGGATGAGGACCAGGCCGCTGACGCCCCCCCTCCCTCCCTTGGACCCACCTTCCGGCGGCCACTCCACAGGAGGGGGAGCTCGTCGGGCGAGGACTCCGATGACAACGACATGGGAGGGGAGTCCCGGACCCTGGTGCCTTCTCCCTCGACGCCCCTGCCTGCGGGCATGTCCTCGGCCGCTCCATCTGTGGCCCACCAACTGCCCTTGGGGCCTACTTCTCAGGGTCCGCCCGACATCCAGATCGCGCAGTACGACTCCAACTTCAGGCAGTCCGAGGGATTCACCGGGCACATGGCCATGGACCCTCTCTCAGTGGAGGTCGTTGAGGAGGCCCCGGTGACAGTGCAGGGAGAGACAGACAGAGACTCCAGGAGTGTGGGGATGGTGGTAACCGCATCGTCGTCTCCTCGCTCAATAGGAGTCCTCTACTACGCTCTGTCCCCGGGCTCCACTCCATCCTCGCCTAGGGGATCGGCAGCTTTGGTCCCCGTGACTCCAGCCCTCCGCATGTACGAGCCAGCGGCGATCTTCCCCACCACTCCCACCGCTGGCATTAAGGCACGTCGGCCCCGACCCCCCTCGCCCGGTGCCACCACCATCACGCCACACTGGCACGCGTCCAGGCGGAGAGCCCGGGGGTGGTGCCTACGGTGTCCCAGCTGGCTTCCTAGAGGACTGCAGCCCGCAACCTTGACTCAGGTACTCCCAAGAAAACCCCGTCCCCTTGGCCCCTCACTCCCATTCCCCTCCCTCGGGCTCCAGGTTCTCGGTTCTAGATGATTCCCCATTGGATCACCTAGCGCAAGTGGCAGCTGACAGTGCTGTGGTCTTTCGCGGGGAGCGTGGGCCGAGACTTGACAAAATTGAGGCGATTAGAGGTAAGGAGATTTACGATGGGTCCCTTGCCGCGGCTCGTGCATGCGCTGCACGGGAGCAGGGGGAAACCTCGATAACACCTGGAACTGGGACACCTGATCCCGGATCCAGGATGGTTGGTTCTTCTCAGCAGCGCCCCACGGCCGCTTCCCAGGAGACTCCCATAGATGGGGGATCTCTAGGGAAGTCGCCAAGACCGAGCTCGAGGCCCCCGCCAGCTGATGACCCACAAGTGTAGGTGATCGCAACAGTCTTCACGGGTAGTATTACCCAATTTATTGATTCGACACAAGGGGAGCCAAAGAATACTTGCAAGCCTTAACAACTGAGTTGTTAGTTCAGCTGCACCTAGAAATAGTTCTTGCTCATAGAAGTTTATCAGTAGCAACAGTTTGTAGTAGTAACAGCAAAGCAACAGTAGCAACAGCAAAACAAGGGCAATAGTAACAGTAACGGTAATAGTGTGATTTGAGTGCGGTAGACATCGGGATGGATGGACGGGCGTTGCATGGACGAGTCTAAACATGTAACTTCAAGATCTAGGGCATTGCAGATAAATAATAACAAGCATCCAAGTACTAAACGATCCTAGGCATGTGCTCCAAATATAGTCATACGTGTTCGCAATGAGAACTTGCACAACATCTTATGTCTAGCCAACCCGTGGCAGCGGGGCCTCTAGGGAACTACTGGCAATTAAGGTGCTCCTTTTAATAGAGCACAGGAGCAAAGTATTAACACTCCGTGAACACATTGATCCTCACACCACAGCCATCCCCTCCGGTTGTCCCAATTATTGTCACTTTGGGGCCTTTGGATCCGGACAATGATATGTGTACACAACTTGCAGATAAGATCACAAACAATACTATCATAATGATTCAATAATAAGTTCAGATCTGAGATCATGTCACTCGGGCCCTAGTGACAAGCATTAAGCACAACAAGTTGCAACAAAGTCAAATAGCACAAATAGAGATACTAGGCACTATGCCCTAACAGATCTTATTCGATTACATGATAGAACTCATCTAGTCCCTACCATCCCAAGCCTACAGCGGGGGATTACTCACTCATGGATGAGGGAAACATCGGTGGTTGATGGAGACGTGTTGGTGATGACGATGGCGATGATCCTCTCCAAATTCCCCATCCCGGCAGGGTGCCAGAACGGAGTTTCTGGATCCGAATCTTGGTTTCTGGTGGCGGAGCGGAACTCTTTCTAGAAAACTATCGAACCCCCCTCGGGTTTTAGGTCGAAAGGCAACTTATGGGCGTAGAGGGAGGCCAAGGGGGTTTTCTGGTGTTTTTCGGGAGAGATAAAGAAGATGGCTTTGAGGAGGCAGCCTGGAGGGGCCCGGGTGGGCCAGACCCCCCTAGGCGCCACCCCCTGGTAGGACGCGCCTACCATGGGTGTGGTGTCCTGGGGTGGCCCCTGGGTCACTTCTGGTGCCTCTCTTCCTCTTTTTTTGAGGAAAAAATTATTTTGAATTTTCTGGGATTTTTTGGAAAACTTTATTTTTGGCCATTTTTTAGGGCATGAAAATTGATTTTCTCGCAAAAACAGTTTTTAGACGAAGCAAAAGCAAACCAAAATCCAAACTACAGAAGCTCTAAGACAAACTAACAAGTAAACAACTAGCAAAACCAAAGCTAGCAAAAGAAAGGCAAAGACTAGGAAGGAGAAAAGTAAAAGAAAGCAAGAATAACCACAGTGAAAACATTATTTTGTTCATTAAAATCCTTTTGTTAACAAGGTTGATCAAGTCTTGTTACCAAAACAATCTTATATGAAACAAAACTTTGTAATCCACAAGGTGATTATGTTACCTCATACTTGATAGCAATGGTCCCAATCATAATAGTTTCGAAATTTTCTTGTGGAATGGGACAATATATTTCTCCAACCTTGATGCTCTCAACATTTTTTCAATGGAATTCAGGCAATAGCTTCTAACAACCTTCTTGGGGAAGTAAACAATATGCTCTTTGTCATCAATATTGAATGTTACTTTTCCTTGATTACAATTAATGATAGCACCTGCAGTGTTAAGAAAAGGTCTCCCAAGAATAATGGACATATTATCATCTTCAGGCATTTCGAGCACAACAATATCAGTCAAAACCAAGCAATTATGAGCCACTTGAACAGGAACATCCTCACATATACTAACAGGAATAGTAGTTGACTTATCAGCCATTTGCAAATATATATCAGTTGGTATCAACCTTTCTAGTTGGAGTCTCTTATAGAGAGAAAAAGGCATAACACTAACTCCAGCACCCAAATCACATAAAGCAGTTCTAACCTAATTATTCTTAATGGAGCAAGGAATAGTTGGTATACCTGGATCACCAAGTTTCTTTGGAACCTTACCATTGAAGGAGTAATTAGCAAGCAAAGTAGAAATCTCCTCATTAGGAATCTTCCTTTTATTAGAGACAATATCCTTCATATACTTTGAATAAGGAGGCAACTTAATAGCATCAGTCAAAGGAATTTGCAAGAATAAAGGCTTCATCCACTCACAAAACTTCTTGTAGTGTTCTTCCTCCTTTGACTTGTGTTTCTTACCTAGAAAAGGCATAGGTTTCTGCACCCAAGGTTCTCTCTCTTTACCATGTTTATTAGCAATAAAATCTTCCTTCGTGTACCTAGTGTTCTTAGTGTGTTTCTCAGGTTCTTCCTCACCTTCCTCGTTATCAGGAGACTCATTTTTATCATTACCACTCTCAGTTTCAGCATCAGAGACATATATACTATTAGGATCTACAACAGGTTCAAGGGGTTCCTCAACTATCTTATGTTTCTTTTTCTTTCTCTTACGAGGACTGCCACTATTCTCACCTTGTTGAGAATCCTGCTCAATTCTTTTAGGGTATCCTTCAGGATATAAAGGATCTTGAGTAGCTATACCACTCCTAGTTCTAATTCCATAAGCATGTTTATTTCCTGAGGCATTAACTAGCATATCTTTTTGTACCTTAGCAAGTTGATCAAGTTGGGTTTGAACCATTTGAAAGTGTTTACAAAGCATTTTAATATCATTAGAAGTTATTTCCACAATATCTTTCAACTCATTGATAGCTCTAGAGTTTTCCAATAAATGATTCTGAACTTGTTTATTAAAATTACGTTGTTTAACAATAAATGTGTCAAGTTCCTCTAAGCATTGATCAGGAGGCTTACCATAAGGAATATCACCTTCATTAAAGTGGAGAGAGTGTACCTCAATAGTAGATGAGTGGGGAATTGGCTTACATAATTCTTCTATAGGAGGTAGATTCTTTACATCTTCAGCTCTAATACCTTTCTCCTTTAGACACTTCTTAGCTTCCTTCATCACTTCATCATTTAATGCAATAACTCCCCTCTTCTTTGTTGTTGGTGTTGGAACTGGTTCAGGAACAACTGGTTCAGGAGTAATAGTATCAGGTGTATTTAGCTCAGTTGAAGTCCAATCATCATAATTCTTGCTTATCTTAGCCATTAATTCTTCAGCATCTATAGGAGTTCTTTTCCTGAAAACACAATCAGCAAAGCTATCTAGGTAGGTCCTAGAATCATCAGTTAGTCCATTATAATAAATATCAAGAAGTTCATTCTTAGGTAATGGACATCCATGATGTGCATGAATCAAGGCATAAAACCTTGTCCATGACTCAGGCAATTTCTCTTCTTCTCCCTGTTTAAAATCAAAAAGTCTCTGCAAAACAGCATGTCTAGCACTGGGAGGAAAATATTTCTGGAAGAAAGAAGCAATCAAGCAATCTGGGCTATCAATGGAACCAGGAGGTAATCTATTAAACCAAGCCCTAGCTTCTCCTTTTAATGAAAAAGGGAAGATCTTAGCAACAAAGTACTTGCGCATCTTAAAATCATCAGAGAACAAAGCACTCATAGTGGAAATCTCATTCATATGAGCCACAACACTCTCATTTTCAGTCCCACAAAAAGGTTCTTTCTCAACAATATCTAAATAAGATAAATCAACAGAGAAATCATAGTCTTCATCTTTAATATCTATGGGAGAGGTGGCAAACTTAGTATCAGAGGACAGTTTAGGCATGATTGTACGTCTAGCAAGGAGACTCTTAATAGCACTAGTACCATGTGTGCTTCGGCACTCTTCAACAAATTCATTAGTGAACTCAATGTAACCATCATTAATATCATAACTCTCACTAGACTCAGGTGAGCTAACAAGTGTAACAGTGTCTTCACTAGGAGTTTCGGTATTTCCCAGACTAGCCATAGTAGCATCTAGAAAATGACCTAATGAACCACTCGCATCAAGCATAGTAGAAGTAACATCATGAGTATCAAAAGCAGTTTCACATTCAATAGTAGTAGCAGTGTGTGTAGCATGAGTATAACAGTGGTGGTTGTGTGGCAAGCTTACTTATAACAGATGGTGAATCAAGAGCAACAAAGATGTTTAGGACTGTACCTCTTCTTGTAGTGGATGGTAAAATAGGGAACTTTCCATCACGAGACTTACCCATGATGAACGGAGTAGCAGTGAGCAATAATAGATCCAAGTGAACTTACAAATAAAGTTATGCTCCCCGGCAACGGCGCCAGAAAATAGTCTTGATGACCCACAAGTGTAGGGGATCACAACAGTCTTCGCGGGTAGTATTACCCAATTTATTGATTCGACACAAGGGGAGCCAAAGGATACTTGCAAGCCTTAACAACTGAGTTGTCAGTTCAGCTGCACCTGGAAATAGTTCTTGCTCACATAAGTTTATCAGTAGCAGCAGTTTGTAGTAGTAACAGCAAAGCAATAGCAGCAGCAAAACAAGAGAAATAGTAACAGTAACGTTAACAATGGGATTCGAGTGCGGTAGGCATAAGGATGGATGGACGGGCGTTGCATGGACGAGTCTAAACATGTAACTTCAAGATCTAGGGCATTGCAGATAAATAATAACAAGCATCCAAGTAGTAAACAATCCTAGGCATGTGCTCCAAATATAGTCATACGTGCTCGCAATGAGAACTTGTACAACATCTTCTGTCCAGCCAGCCCGTGGTAGCGGGGCCTCTAGGGAACTACTGGAAATTAAGGTGCTCCTTTTAATAGAGCACCGGAGCAAAGCATTAACACTCCATGAACACATGTGATCCTCACACCACAGCCATCCCCTTCGGTTGTCCCAACTATTGTCACTTTGGGGCCTTTGGATTCGGACAATGATATGTGTACACAACTTGCAAATAAGATCACAAACAATACTATCATAATGATTCAATAATAAGTTTAGATATGAGATCATGGCACTCGGGCCCTAGTGACAAGCATTAAGCACAACAAGTTGCAACAAAGTCAAATAGCACTAATAGAGATACTAGGCACTATGCCCTAACAGATCTTATTTGATTACATGATAGAACTCATCCAATCCCTACCATCCCCAAGCCTACAACGGGGAATTACTCACTCATGGATGAGGGAAACATCGGTGGTTGATGGAGATGCGTTGGTGATGACGATGGCGATGATCCTATCTAAATTCCCCGTCCTAGCAGGGTGCCAAAGTGGAGTTTCTAGATCCGAATCTTGGTTTCTGGTGGCGGCGGCGGAGCGGAACTCTTTCTGGAAAACTATCAAACCCCCCTCGGTTTTTAGGTCGAAAGGCAACTTATAGGCGTAGAGGGAGGCCGAGGGGGTGCCTGCACCCCCTCCAGGCGCGGCCAGTGGTGGGCCCGCGCCTGGGGTGGGTGTGGGCCCCCCAGGCCTCCTCTCCGTCTCCTCTTCTGACTCCGTGGATCTTCTGGTGAAATATAATTTTTGGCATATTTTCCGGGATTTTCCTGATAGTTGATTTTCTGCACAAAAACAAGACACCAAGGCAATTCTGCTGAAAACAGCGTCAGTCCATGTTAGTTGTATCCAAATCACACAAGTTTAGAGGAGAAACAATAGCAAAAGTGTTCGAGAAAGTAGATACATTTTGGACGTATCACCAGCCGACAAGACTCGACCCGTCCCCCGTAAGGGGACCAAACCCAAGAATGTTATCCAATGAATTGGCCATCCATCATCTCGCTCATCTAGAACATTCAGGGGTTTGGTAATGATGGTCGGAAATGCCAAATAAAGGATTACATGCGACAGGAAAATGTTGACATTGTGGGCTAATACGTCGAAAACGTATCTACAATTTTTGATGCTCCATGCTTGTTTTGTATCTACTTTGCTTTGCTTTGTCTGCACTTTGACGTGTTTTTATATCTTTTCTGAAACTAACCTATTAACAATATGCCACAGTGCCAGTTGCCTGTCTTCTTCTGTTTTTGGTTCCAGAAAGACAGAAAATCAATATTCTCGGAGCAACACAGAACCACGAAGCAGAGTCGGAGGGGGTCCACAGGGTGGCCGCACCCCCTAGGCGCGGGCAAGCCCTGGAGGCGCCCACAGGGGGTGTGGGCTCCCTGGACCCCCACCGACCTTGATTCATGCGCCTATAAGAATCCTCCGACCCAAAAACCCTAAACAATCCAGAAGAAATCCACGAAAACCTCCGAAGCGCCGCCGCCACCGAAGGGGAGATTCAGGGGATAGAAAGTCTCTATTCCGGTACCCTGCCGAGACAGGGAAGTGCCTCCGAAGCCATCTCCATCGATCTCCACCACCATCTCCATCACCGTTGCTGATTCCCATGATAAGGAGGGAGTAGTTCTTCCTCGAGGCTAAGGGATCTACCGGTAGCTATGTGTTCATCTCTCTCTCTATGCATGATCTTGTTGTTGTCATGAGCTTTGTAATCAAGTATATCTACCTTGCTACTCAAGTGCTTCAATAGATCTCTGCTCTCCCCATGTGTGTGAAATTGACAGCGTGCACGCCATGGTGGCACTTAGGTTTGAGTCTACATAAATACTCTTTGTGCTTTAATAGATCTATGCTTTTCCCCACATGTGTGAAAGTGATAGCGTGCATACCGTGTGTGGCACTTTGGCTAGATTGAATATTTTTTATGAGTTATATTTCGAGTTGGATGTCTCTATGAAATTTTGGTGTTTGTTGGAACCATCTAGCGCTCAAGGTGACAGTGTGGGGTTATCTAGATTGGGGAAGGCCCTACCATGGATTAGAGTGTCCAACCGGAGAGTAGTTAAGAGTAGTATCATGAAGAGAGGGTATTTATATGAGAGAGTGTTCACTAGTGAAAGTATGATCCCTAGGCCTTGTTTCTAAACATTGAAACACCGTTTGCATCTAGATCTGTTGCATGTTTGCTTGCTTTAGTTTTTACCTCACTCACACACGTCACCCCATGTCAACAACAAGTCAGAAGCTATTTACTGGCACCGTTACCACTTGTATTTCATTATCTCTTCGCCGAACTAGTGCACCTATACACCTGACAAGTGTGTTGGGTGTCTTGGGGACACAAGAGACTTCTCGTATCTTGATTGCAGGGTTGCTTGAGAGGGAATACCTTTGACCACTTCCTTCCTGAGTTCGATAAACCTTGGTTAATCCACTTAAGGGAAACTTGCTGTTGTTCTACAAACCTCTGCACCTGGAGGCCCAACAACTGTCTACAAGAATAGAAGTGCGTAGACATCAAGCTCTTTTCTGACGCCCTTGCCGGGCAGGTAAGGTAAAAGCTACTCACATCCTCCGGTGTGAGTGCTCGAAGTTATTTCCTTTAGATTCTGCAAATTTGTCTTTTTGTTTCTTGTTTTCACTATTTAGGCTTAATGGAAAACAACAAAAAAATTAGAGAGCTTTATAGCGTTTATCTTGAGCTAGGACATGAAGTGTTTGAAGAGAAAATTAAAAAACCTATGGAGCTTTATTTGTGTAAAGGGTCCCAATCTTTAAATAAGGTAGAATCCCCTGTGTTTACAATGCTAGTCCCTGGATCAATAGCTAGCATCCACAGTTAAGATGTAATATCAAGAAACAAAGGTCATATTATAACTCTATAACCCGGAATAACATAATTTTATTACATCTTACATAGCTCATTTGGCTATTACATTACATTGCAGCGGAATATCTATAAGCATGGGGTCCTTCATCTTCAAAGTGCCACAGGCAGACATGTTGGTTGTAGAGTTTGTAATCCTAATCAATCAATCTTCACTAAAACAATCAAACCTGCAACATTACAAGTTACAGCCACAAGGGTCAATACTTTTGAATTGTATTGGCAAGTTTCACTACTATGTAGAATATAAGTGGATCCTATCATTACATGCATATTTGGCTAAGTAGGGTTTTGGGCTCATTTGCAGAAAGCAATAATTTATCCTATCTTTTCAAAAGGTTTTGATCTTTTGTCACCTCTTTCTGAACTCCTTGGAATCCACCAAGTGTCTTTGTTAAAATCTCTTGAGCACCTTGGTAAATCCCCAAGTGTTCAAGTTTTCATCAAAATCTCTTGAGCTCCTTGGTAACCCCAAGTGTTCAAGTTTTTATCCAAATCTCTTGAGCTCCTTGGTAACCCCAAGTGCTGCAAGTCTTTTGTTGTCACTTTAAAAAAATTTCTCTAAGAAATTGGAATGTCGAGATTTCCCATAGCTTCGAACTTTAGTTGCTCAGTATTGTCCATAACCGGGGACACGGCTAAGTACTTAGATTTTATTATCTTCTGCAGAAGTTGTACACTTTACCCACATGTCACAGTCTCATCTTGTTTCCACCAGTGGCCGCTGGATAAGTGCTCACCAAGATGGAGCACCGGCAGATTGAGAATGTGACGAAGTCTTTCCAGAGGGTCCTCCCATACACCATTGCTAGCTTGTCTTCAGTACCCATGTAGGATTCCAAGTTCCTCATTTTCAGTAACCTAAATACAATGCATGGGTCTTCCCAATGTAGTTGACCAAGCCAGAGCCATAAGTAGCATGTGGTTGTACACGAAAGCCACAATTGGAGAAACATGTTCAATCTCTAAGTTTCCTGGGTGGTTTTCTTTTGGTGCACAACACAAAGAGATTGCCATAGACATGGTTCCTTTTGTTGCCACCTTATCAAAACTCAAAGTATCCTTGTCCACCCAGGTGGTTCATTGAGTCCTTGTTTTATTATATAAAACACAAGTCTTTTCTCAACTTCTTAAAAATTTCAAGATGTATCTCTTCTCAAAATATTTAGCATGGCTAAGCATTTTACAACTACATTGTTTTCACTAAGGAATATATAAGGTGTCCTATTAGGATTTAGCATAGCATAAGTTTAGAAATTCTTTTCATGCATGTTTCAAAATCCACTAAGTATAATGAAAGTAGTAGGACTTTAGATGATAGTGTAACTTGCCTTTTTGGTAGGGAATGTTGGTTCACTCCTTGATCTTGCTAGTTCCACACTTTTCTAATTTCACTACAAGTCAATCAAGCAAACACAATATCAACTAGCATTCCAACCAAAATCAAACAAACAAAACACACATAAAATAATAGGATCTAAGTTATGCATGCAAGCATGCAAAATATAGTTTTATTTGCAAAGGTGGTTTATACTAGGCTCTACACTTTGTAAAGTCCAAGGTGGTCATTTTCTAAAGTGGCAAAGTCATTTGCAAAAGAGTTTTATCTATAAACCATTTTTAAATCCAATCATTATTTTATGTGGTGGAAAATGTTTTTATCAAAGCAACAACTTTATGTTGTTCACCAAACAAGTTGTTTAGTTCCCAAAACTTGGTGTTTTGGGTCAGTAGGTTTGATTTAAATCATTTTCCCAAAGTTTTTACTCCAAAATCATTTTCATAACAAAAGCAATATTTCCATTTGACTAGAAATGGGCTAATTCAAGTTTTTATTCCTAATCTTCACAAAATCCATTTTTAAAACCATGGGTTGTTTCCTAGGGTCAGTAGGTTCACAACAAACCAATTTGCAAAGATTTCAACCTCAAAAACATTTTGGAACAATTTTTCTAATCTAAACAAGCATACAAATGTTTTTGCAAAAACAAACATTTTTCCAGAGGCTTTTTACTAAACAAATTGCATGGTTGGCTAGGGCTTGTTCCACTGATTCCATTGATATAAAGTTTGCAATTTTTGGACGTGTGTATCAAAAGTTACAAGGGTTTCAAATTTGCATCTAAATCTGTTTTCAAATTCTGTTTTCAAACGAAGACTGGCCACGCGTCGCGTTTTGATTGGGCGGTACCGGTTCGCACGGATTAGCCTCTCTGGTTCGTTGGATCTAAACAGATCGCACGGTGTGGGTTGACTCATACCGCTTCGCTCAGTTCTAATCTCAGCCACGCGATATCGATCTAACGGCTACTGTCTAATTGCCACTAACTAGCGGCGCTGCGCGGCAGCAGACAGCGGCGGCGCTCGGTCAGCGGCGGTACGGTGGCTACAGGAAGCAAAGGGGGAAGTGGAGATGCTCACCGTGCTCAGGGGATCATGGCGATGCTCAACGTGGTCGCGAGGAGGCGAGGAGCGCACTGGAGCGGGTTTAATCGCTCGCCGGAGTGGAGAACGGCGTCGGGCGGCTCTGGTGGTCGTCGAGGGCGGTGTTGTGGTTCGCCCCGAGGGAAAATGAGGACATGGTTAGATGCGCAAGATCAAGGCGAAGTTGCGTGCGTGAAGGAGAGGGTGCGGGGTGGTCAGTTCTTACCAGGGGACGTCGCCGGAGAAGGTAGCAGACGCGGCGACGCTCAGTCAGAGTGGTTGCCGACGTTCTGGGGCGCCCGCGGGTGAACGGATGACACGGGCAGGTGCGCAAGGATCCGGGGAAGGTGTCCGTGTGCTTGGGGAGGCAAGGGGTGGCGTAGAGTCGCCGGAATTGGCTAGGGACGGTGGTCGGAGCAGTGAGGGTGCGCGAAGAAATTCGTCCGGCCTAGGGGCAGAGAGAGGGAGGCGCGTGAGGGGAAATGGAGAGGAGGCCAGGGCGGTTAATAGGGCGCAGTCACGGCGAGTAACGGTCGCGGAATCAACGTGTATTGATCGCCGGAGTAATGGATGCAACGGCAGGGAGTAATCGGCGCGAGTTGAAGACGACGAACAGTGTTGTGGGGCCTTGCTGTCAGTGAGGCAGTGAGAGGGAAAAGAGGGGCCACCGGTCAGTCGCTCTGCGGGTCAGTTGACAGGTGCGAAACGTTTTCCTCGGGAGAGAGGGAGTGGGCTGGTTGTTGGGCTTATTGGGCTTGGCCGGCTGGGCTGCTGTTGATTCTATTTTTTTTTCTTTCTGAATGTTTTATCCTTTTCTAATTCTATTTTCTGTTTTGAAATTCAAACCACAATTCAAACATTCAAATCAATTCAAACAATCACCACACTTTGTAATTGAATTTGGTTCTGTTTAACAACATAACCAAAGTCTCAAAATAAAATAATATTTTTATTTTAGGGTCCATTTATAATTAAATAAAATGGACACTAGTTAATAAATCAAATGGGTTTTAATTTATTTAAAAACTCCATTTAAAGTCTAAATATTTTCAAAACCAAATCAGTAGGTTTTATTTGAAAACATAAAATACTTGGAAAACTTGTTTTTAAATAAAATAACAAGTTTTAGTGTTTAATTAAAATAGTAAAACCTTTTATTTTTAAATAAACTTGGATTATTAAATCCTTATTATTTTATTTAAATAAACCTTCACTATTTTTATCAAATAGAAATATTTTATTTCAAAGGCTTGGCCAAGTTTTAATTTGGCTCTTTAAAATAATACTTATTTTATTTCTATCCTTTTCTTTTGAAAACAAATCTTTTTATTAAAAGATCCAAAATAGTAATTCTAAATATTTTTATTTTTCCTTTATTAAATGTTTATCTTTTTAAATCCCTTTAGGATTTATCTTGATCAAAATAGGTTTGAAGGTTCCCAATTTGGAATTCAAAAAGTTTCTTCTCACCCTGAAAATCAACAAAGTTTTATTTTATTCATTTATTTTTCACATTACAAGATTTGGAAAATCTTCGGATGTGACAGGCTACCACCCTTAAAATAAATCTCGTCCCGAGATTTTGGAAAGCTAGGGTTACAAGTAGGCTCAAAACATCTAGGGTACTACCACCCTTAAAAATTTTCCAACTACATTACATATTGGCTTGATTGGGATCTTGGGGAAACTTCTCTGGGCAAACATTTGCATAGTGTCCTTTGTTTCCACACTTGACTCATGGGCCAAGGCTGAGATCCTTCATAGGCTTGTTTAACTTGTTCTTCATCTTTTCTGGACAATTTCTTGCATAATGTCCTGGTCCTTTGCAATTGAAACAGTTGATGAGTTTGAGTCCTTCACGTGTCTCTTGTGGACAAGTTGCTACATAGTACATAATGGCCTAGCTCTTTGCAATTGTTGCACCATACTTGGCCAATCTCTTTATACTTCTTGCTTCTCTGGGCATTCACTGGAATAGTGTCCCATTTCTTTACAATGATGACATTGCACATGGCTCTTGTCCTTCTTTTGCTTTTTGGGCTTCTCTAAAGCTAGGAGTGCATCTAGTTCATATTGCTCATATGTTATGTGGTAGGTAGGGATGTCTACATGCTTCTTGGACCTTCTATTGCTCTTTGGAAAATTCATATGCCTCTTCTTTGGTCCTTTGAATTGGGTTGTATTGATTGGAGGTATAAGTGGACCTTTTCCTTTGTCATCATTCTTCTTGGTAGACTTGGATCCTTCTGGATAGTTTGCTATCATTTGTTGCACTCCACCTTGTTTCCTTTGTTCAACTATGGAATAGATGGGGCATTGGATAGGGACATGGTTGTTTCCTTCACATAGGTAGCAGGTAGCTTGAGATGTGGGACATTGGCCAACATGATGTTTCTCTTCACAGTTGGGGCATTGATCTCCATGCTCCTTAGTAGTGTGGTCCTTGTCTCCACAAATGTTGCAAGCTTTGGTTCCTTTTAGAATAACACCTTCTCCATCCTTGGAAAAGTTGCTTTCCATGTTGAGCATTTGGTCTGTCACCTTAAGCAACATTTGAGCTTGGTCTTCCAAAAACTTTTGCAGGGTTGGATCTTCCCCACTGGTGTTAGCTATGAACTGAGTTGTCATTTGGTTCAGCTGGTTTTGGGTTCCTATGAGTTCTCTCATGTTGTCCTCTTGGTTGGTGTTGGTGTCATCAACCTTGGAGTTTCTTGGAGTAGTCATCTGTCTGGGTTGAAGGGATTAGAATAGGTAAAATATTTTCTAAGGAAATAATTCTAATCACACACATCACAATTCATACAAACAAGGTGCAATCAATCACAAACAACTTTTACTCAAACAACAAAGTTCAAGTACATACTTAGGCAACAAAATATTTTTGTTACACCACATAAGTTGGTGGGTTCGACTTAACTAAAATATGGTAGTCCATCTATATGGTTCACTTGTGATCTTTCCATCCTTCTTGGTTGATTATTCTTGCACGAGATCATGGTTTCCTTGAGGAAAACTCTTGGTTACAATAGCTTCAAGTGGAGTGAACTCCTTCTAATTTTTGCATTTCCTTAGTCTCCATATCTTGAGCAAGATTTCCTTGTCTCACTTGTACTCCTTAGTGGTATCCAAGTTGGAAGTCCTTGGTGAATATGCTGAAGATGTTGAAGTCATTAGAGTTGATGGAGTCCTTTGCACATGGTGAAGTCTTTGGTCATGGGGTAGGCTTTTATCCATCAAGTTGAGTATGGAAGAGATGTAGAGTCAAATCCAAAATGGTTGAGGAAAGAGTTTACAAGGTTGTTTGTAAATAAGTTTTGGTACAAATACACTCCTACTCTTCTAAGGGGTTTTGTCCAATCCTAGGTTTACAAATCCTACAGGCAACACAATGCTCTGATACCATCTGTAAAGGGTCCCAATCTTTAAATAAGGTAGAATCCCCTGTGTTTACAATGCTAGTCCCTGGATCAATAGCTAGAATCCACAGTTAAGATGTAATATCAAGAAACAAAGGTCATATTATAACTTTATAACCCGGAATAACATAATTTTATTACATCTTACATAGCTCATCTGGCTATTACATTACATTGCAGCGGAATATCTATAAGCATGGGGTCCTTCATCTTCAAAGTGCCACAGGCAGACATGTTGGTTGTAGACTTTGTAATCCTAATCAATCAATCTTCACTAAAACAATCAAACCTGCAACATTACAAATTACAGCCACAAGGGTCAATACTTTTGAATTGTATTGGCAAGTTTCACTACTATGTAGAATATAAGTGGATCCTATCATTACATGCATATTTGGCTAAGTAGGGTTTTGGGCTCATTTGCAGAAAGTAATAATTTATCCTATCTTTTCAAAAGGTTTTGATCTTTTGTCACCCCTTTCTGAACTCCTTGGAATCCACCAAGTGTCTTTGTTAAAATCTCTTGAACACCTTGGTAAATCCCCAAGTGTTCAAGTTTTCATCAAAATCTCTTGATCTCCTTGGTAACCCCAAGTGTTCAAGTTTTTATCCAAATCTCTTGAGCTCCTTGGTAACCCCAAGTGTTGCAAGTCTTTTGTTGTCACTTTAAAAAAAATTCTTTTAGAAATTGGAATGTCGAGATTTCCCATAGCTTCGAACTTTAGTTGCTCAGTATTGTCCATAACCGGGGACACGTCTAAGTACTTAGATTTTATTATCTTCTGCAGAAGTTGTACACTTTACCCACATGTCACAGTCTCATCTTGTTGCCACCAGTGGCCGCTGGATAAGTGCTCACCAAGATGGAGCACCGGCAGATTGAGAATGTGACGAAGTCTTTCCAGAGGGTCCTCCCATACACCATTGCTAGCTTGTCTTCAGTACCCATGTAGGATTCCAAGTTCCTCATTTTCAGTAACCTAAATACAATGCATGGGTCTTCCCAATGTAGTTGACCAAGCCAGAGCCATAAGTAGCATGTGGTTGTACACGAAAGCCACAATTGGAGAAACATGTTCAATCTCTAAGTTTCCTGGGTGGTTTTCTTTTGGTGCACAACACAAAGAGATTGCCATAGACATGGTTCCTTTTGTTGCCACCTTATCAAAACTCAAAGTATCCTTGTCCACCCAGGTGGTTCATTGAGTCCTTGTTTTATTATATAAAACACAAGTCTTTTCTCAACTTCTTAAAAATCTCAACATGTATCTCTTCTCAAAATATTTAGCATGGCTAAGCATTTTACAACTACATTCTTTTCACTAAGGAATATATAAGGTATCCTATTAGGATTTAGCATAGCATAAGTTTAGAAATTCTTTTCATGCATGTTTCAAAATCCACTAAGTATAATGAAAGTAGTAGGACTTTAGATGATAGTGTAACTTGCCTTTTTGGTAGGGAATGTTGGTTCACTCCTTGATCTTGCTAGTTCCACACTTTTCTAATTTCACTACAAGTCAATCAAGCAAACACAATATCAACTAGCATTCCAACCAAAATCAAACAAACAAAACACACATAAAATAATAGGATCTAAGTTATGCATGCAAGCATGCAAAAGATAGTTTTATTTGCAAAGGTGGTTTCTACTAGGCTCTACACTTTGTAAAGTCCAAGGTGGTCATTTTCTAAAGTGGCAAAGTCATTTGCAAAAGAGTTTTATCTATAAACCATTTTTAAATCCAATCATTATTTTATGTGGTGGAAAATGTTTTTATCAAAGCAACAACTTTATGTTGTTCACCAAACAAGTTGTTTAGTTCCCAAAAATTGGTGTTTTGGGTCAGTAGGTTTGATTTAAATCATTTTCCCAAAGTTTTTACTCCAAAATCATTTTCATAACAAAAGCAATATTTCCATTTGACTAGAAATGGGCTAATTCAAGTTTTTATTCCTAATCTTCACAAAATCCATTTTTAAAACCATGGGTTGTTTCCTAGGGTCAGTAGGTTCACAACAAACCAATTTGCAAAGATTTCAACCTCAAAAACATTTTGGAACAATTTTTCTAATCTAAACAAGCATACAAATGTTTCTGCAAAAACAAACATTTTCCAGAGGCTTTTTACTAAACAAATTGCATGGTTGGCTAGGGCTTGTTCCACTGATTCCATTGATATAAAGTTTGCAATTTTTGGACGTGTGGATCAAAAGTTACAAGGGTTTCAAATTTGCATCTAAATCTGTTTTCAAATTCTGTTTTAAAATGAAGACTGGCCACGCGTCGCGTTTTGATTGGGCGGTACCGGTTCGCACGGATTAGCCTCTCTAGTTCGTTGGATCTAAACAGATCGCACGGTGTGGGTTGACTCATACCGCTTCGCTCGGTTCTAATCTCAGCCACGCGATATCGATCTAACGGCTACTGTCTAATTGCCACTAACTGGCGGCGCTGCGCGGCAGCAGACGGCGGCGGCGCTCGGTCAGTGGCGGTACGGCGGCTACAGGAAGCAAAGGGGGAAGTGGAGATGCTCACCGTGCTCAGGGGATCGTGGCGATGCTCAACGTGGTCGCGAGGAGGCGAGGGGCGCACTGGAGCGGGTTTAATCGCTCGCCGGAGTGGAGAACGGCGTCAGGCGGCTCTGGTGGTCGTCGAGGGCGGTGCTGTGGTTCGCCCCGAGGGAAAACGAGGACATGGTTAGATGCGCAAGATCAAGGCGAAGTTGCGTGCGTGAAGGAGAAGGTGCGGGGTGGTCATTTCTTACCAGGGGACGTCGCCGGAGAAGGTAGCAGACGCGGCGGCGCTCAGTCGGAGTGGTTGCCGACGTTCTGGGGCGCCCGCGGGTGAACGGATGACACGGGCAGGTGCGCAAGGATCTGGGGAAGGTGTCCGTGTGCTTGGGGAGGCAAGGGGTGGCGTAGAGTCGCCGAAATTGGCTGGGGACGGTGGTCGGAGCAGTGAGGGTGCGCAGAGAAATTCGTCCGGCCTGGGGGCAGAGAGAGGGAGGCGCGTGAGGGGAAATGGAGAGGAGGCCAGGGCGGTTAATAGGGCGCAGTCACGGCGAGTAACGGTCGCGGAATCAACGTGTATTGATCGCCGGAGTAATGGCTGCAACGGCAGGGAGTAATCGGCGCGAGTTGAAGACGACGAACAGTGTTGTGGGGCCTTGCTGTCAGTGAGGCAGTGAGAGGGAAAAGAGGGGCCACCGGTCAGTCGCTCTGCGGGTCAGTTGACAGGTGCGAAATGTTTTCCTCGGGAGAGAGGGAGTGGGCTGGTTGTTGGGCTTATTGGGCTTGGCCGGCTGGGCTGCTGTTGATTCTATTTTTTTCTTTCTGAATGTTTTATCCTTTTCTAGTTCTATTTTCTGTTTTGAAATTCAAACCACAATTCAAACATTCAAATCAATTCAAACAATCACCACACTTTGTAATTGAATTTGGTTCTGTTTAACAACATAACCAAAGTCTCAAAATAAAATAATATTTTTATTGTAGGGTCCATTTATAATTAAATAAAATGGACACTAGTTAATAAATCAAATGGGTTTTAATTTATTTAAAAACTCCATTTAAAGTCTAAATATTTTCAAAACCAAATCAGTAGGTTTTATTTGAAAACATAAAATACTTGGAAAACTTGTTTTTAAATAAAATAACAAGTTTTAGTGTTTAATTAAAATAGTAAAACCTTTTATTTTTAAATAAACCTGGATTATTAAATCCTTATTATTTTATTTAAATAAACCTTCACTATTTTTATCAAATAGAAATATTTTATTTCAAAGGCTTGGCCAAGTTTTAATTTGGCTCTTTAAAATAATACTTATTTTATTTCTATCCTTTTCTTTTGAAAACAAATCTTTTTATTAAAAGATCCAAAATAGTAATTCTAAATATTTTTATTTTTCCTTTATTAAATGTTTATCTTTTTAAATCCCTTTAGGATTTATCTTGATCAAAATAGGTTTGAAGGTTCCCAATTTGGAATTCAAAAAGTTTCTTCTCACCCTGAAAATCAACAAAGTTTTATTTTATTCATTTATTTTTCACATTACAAGATTTGGAAAATCTTGGGATGTGACAATTTGCATGCTAATAGCAATGTTATTAGTATGAATTCTTTGGACACCATTATTGCTAATGCTATGGAAAAGTTTAATCTTGGGGAAACTAGTTTTGATGAAAATGATTTTTTTAGTTCCCCAGCTTTGGTAGATAGCTATTCTATTCCTTATGATGATACCAAACCTCCAATATATGATGATTACAATGATGAATATGATATTTTTAGTCCACCTACTATGGAGGAGAAAGTTAATTGTGATTACAATCTACCTCCTATGTTTGATGATTATGGTGATGAGAGTAATTACGATAGATGTTTTGTTGAATTTGCTCCCACTACAATTAATAAGAATGACTATGCTTATGTGGAGAGTAATAATTATTTTATGCATGTGTCTCATGATTAGAATGATTTATGTGAGAGTTATATTGTTAATTTTATTCATTATGCTACTGGAAGTTATTATGAGAGAGGAAAACATGGTTTTATGCATCTCAAAAATATTAAGTTTCCCCTCTTTATGTTGAAAATCTTGAAGTTGCACTTGTTTTTCTTTCCTATGCTTGTTTCTTTGTGCTTTCATGACTTGTTTCTTTACAAGATTCCTATGCATAGGAAGTGAGTTAGACTTAAATGTTCTTTGAATTTGCTTTTTGATGCTCTCTTTTAAATCAATTCATATTTCTTATGTGAGCATCTTTGAAACTATCATGCCTAACTTAAAGGCATTAAAGAAAAGTACTTGTTGGGAGATAACCCAAGAGTCTTCTTGAGTCTTGGAAGTTATTACTTCTGTAATGACCTCTCCTTATCCTTTTTGTTTGCTTTTTGTGCCAAGAATGACCTCTAATAAGAGGGAAGTAAGATTTGGGGAGTTGCTGTCCTGAAACAAATTTCTTTCCTGCACCATAAAAATTTCTGAGAAGTATCTGTAACTTGGATTGAGATGAAAATTTATGAATAAATCCCCCAGTATGTTAGCTAACTTTCATTAGTTCAACACTTTTTGATTTTGAGCAACAGAAGGTCTTCGAAAAAATCGGTTTCTACCAGCTGGTCTGTTTTGACAGATTTCTGCCATTATTTGCATTTGCTTCTTATTGATTCCTTTTGGGGTTCTTTTTGGGAAATTGAGATTTTTAAGGAGTTGCTACAGTAGATTGTGTTTTTAGTGAAAAGTTTTGCTGTTCCAAAGCTTTACCTAAAGATCTATTATCTTTTGAATACACTAATGTTGCTAATGAAGATTGTGTGAAGTTTTGTATCAAGGAAAAATTTCAGGTGTAGAGAAAGAATGATGTAATGAGATGAAGAATGGACAATAGCTCAAGCTTGGGGATGCCACCCCAGTGTCACCCCCATAAATATCAAATAGGTACAAGCGTCAAAGCTTGGGGATGCCCAAGGCATCCCCTTCTTCATCAATAAAAAGCTCAGGTCTTTCTAGACACTTCGTTTTTATTGTTTCATGCACTGTTGTGTTGTTCTTGGAGCGTCTTAGTTTTCGTTTGATTTTCTTGGTTTGCTTAGTTTGCTTGAGTAAAGTTGGTTTATCACAACACACCTTTTTGGAGAGAGACACACTTTGTTTGCATTGCCTAGAACACTCTAGTTTTCACTCTTATTGTTCTGTGAGTGTTCTCTTTTGCTAGCACTATGTTTAGCCTTAGTTTTCTTGAGCTTTCAGCTTAGAACTTTTTAGTTCTTGTTTGTGGATTTGTGAGACAAGCTCACTGATCTTTATTATTATCTTTGTGAGTTGTTTTAAATAAGTTGTTTGGTGTTAGAAATGAGTAGGAAGCTTCATGCTTAAGTGGCACAAAAGGGAGCTTGCATTGACTGTGACTTAGACTTTAGCATGACATGCTAGGTGTTGTTTTGACCTTATGCTTATTGATTATTGTTGTAGCATGTCTTGTTCCAAACAATTGGGATTGATTAGTGTGCCTTGAAAGAATTATGCATTGTTTTAGCATGCAAAAGCATAGTATTGTGTTATTCTCCTTTGATGCTTTGTTTGGGTTGACTTGGCACATGCTCACACCATGTTATGACTATGAACAAGTCACCATAACCTCTATGATCATTTAGTCCTTGACTTGTAGTACCACTCTTTGCTTTGATTAGTAATGCTTTGTTGCACTTCATGATTATGGCCATTATTGCTCTCTTATTTGGTTGCTCCTAGTCCTTTGCTAGCCTCCACTTATGTGAGTAAGCTCTACTCATGCTTCCAACTCCCAAGAAACCAAGTTATTCCAAAGTGTCCACCATAAACTCCTATGCATGGTGTGTTACACCATTCCAAATATATTCTTGTTTTCAGCTATCTTCCAATTAAAACTATTTTGTTATGTGAAAACTTAGTGATTAAAGCCCTCACAAACTTGATGGCACACTTTATATTCTTTGCCCCTAATAAACTTGAACCATTATGTCATCTATGTTGTATATGCTTGCACTTATACGTTGGAATTAGCAGAACCGTGCTGTCACGGGGAACATTTTCAACATTGCACTTGTACTTTGTCCTTAGTTGATATCATGATGTATTGTCTATGGATGTCACCCGTGTGAAATAAAGAGGGAACTTGTAAGTCCATGGAGTTTGTATCCTGTGTTAGAGAAAAGTCTGGGCTGCTAGCCTAAGCCATGCCCATTCATGGTGGAAACTTGCAGCATCACCATAATGACATATATGAAGCATTCTTCTTATAAAAATGAGACACATTGAGAAAAAAGAGGAAAGAGAGAAAAAAAGCACCATATTCCCATGGTAAATAAGAAGATTGCAGAGATGCTCATTGTTTGCTTGCCTTGTCATTTTGGTTATGGGAAAGCTCCTGTACCATGTGCAATGGGTACCCCGTTGGCGGTTCTCAATGATATGCAAATACTTACAATGACAAGAACTTATAAGTGACTGAAGTTGAGTCGCATGAGGTGTGGCCCTCGTATTCAAGGGACTTGAGATTGCCAACTTATACTTTGTCAAGCATATACTCCATCTTTGTCACTTTAACCTTAATCACTTCAAGATGCTTATGATAGGGGCAATGAGGGTTGAAAGCTAACAAGTACCATAATTTTTGGAAGCTCTTTTTGAAACTTGAAATCCCTGCTTCCTTTATAAAAGGCTTTTCTTCCACCATTATTGAGTCTCCACCTTCTACCTTTAGGCACCATTAAGAGAGCTTAGTTGTCATTCTGTGTGCAGTGTTCCAAAGCTTATTGATTGATGCATATTGTGATATTACTTGTTCTTGTGTTATTTGTTTGTAGTCACCCTTGTGAACTTTGAAGGTGTCCTATGCATCTATTTGCTACTCTATGAGGGACAAGATGATTGCCACTATGCTATGTTTTCTATATGTGAAACAAACAAATGTTTTTCAATGCATTTTATTCATGATCTTTGTTTGTAACTTGTCATGTGGCATGCATAGTTACTATGTCCTATTGTTAGAACTCCATCTTTCATGCACCTATACACCTGACAAGTGTATTGGGTGTATTGGGGACATAAGAGACTTCTTGTATCTTGATTGCAGAGTTGCTTGAGAGGGAATACCTTTGACCACTTCCTCCCTGAGTTCGATAATACACTTAAGGGAAACTCACTGCTGTTCTACAAACCTTTGCACTTGGAGGCCCAACAACTGTCTACAAGAATATAAGTGCGTATACATCATGGGCCTCCAAGAGACAATCAAACAAGACTTCCAGATCTCGGAACTCCACGGTTTGTCACGTCACAAGTTTGCTTGGAACTGGCTCCCGGCATCGGGACACTCTGGGGGCATCCTTTGAGGTGGAAGACATGGACCGCGGGGAATTCTTTGTGAGTATGTCCCTCGCCCATAGACGATCCAACCTCCATTTGGAGGTTATCATCGTCTATGGCCCTGCGGACCATATCCGGTCTCTGGCGTTCCTGGCGGAGCTAAAGGACAAGGTCGAGTGCTGCACCACCTCGATGGTGGTGGCAGGCAACTTCGACCTGATTCGCTCCCCTGATGAAAAGAGATCCAACAATGTGGACATCCCGCGCATGAGGATGTTCAACGATTGCATCGCCGATCTCGCTCTTAGAGAGATCACGTGAGTGGGAGCTCGATTCACCTAGAAAAACAACAAGGTTGATCCTGTCAGAAGTGTTCTCGACCGCGTCTTGGTCTCTGTGGATTGGGAGGTTGCCTTCCCTCTATGCTCTCTCCGCGCCATCACCAGGGTAGGCTCGGGTCACGTTCCACTGCTTCTATCAACTGGGGGAGCACTCCTCCATGGCTGGACCGCTTCCACTTCGAAAACGCCTAGCTTAACCAGCTAGGTTTTGTGGAAGCGGTCCAGGCCAAATGGCTGACAGCCATGGCGACTCCCCCTAGAAGATTCAATGTGGTGGACGTCTGGCACCACTGCGCTAAAATTGCCTACCAATTCATGAGGGGTTGGGGGGGAATTTGGGCGCAGCGATGAGACTCCAGAAATGAGCCCTGCTGGAGGAGATCCAGGCCCTTGACCGGGCGGCAGACTCGGTGGGCCTCTCAGCGGACGAGTGGTCACACCATTATGCCTTAGAGACCTCTCTAGTTTAGATCTACAAGGGGGAGGAGCTGTTCTGGCGACAGCGCAGCCGCCAAAACTGGCTCCTCCAGGGAGATGCGAACACTGCCTATTTCCACGCGGTGGCCAACGGGTGCCGTAAGAAATGCTCTATTACCTGCCTATTTCGATAATAAGCACCTCATCGAGGATGCAGGGGATCTATCCTCTCATATTTACTCGTTCTATAAGGCGCTATTCTCGGCAGGACCCCACACCGGGGTCGTGTTGGCAGCTGACTTCTGTCCGCCTAGGGCCAGGGTCAGAGACAACGAGAATGCGGAGCTCACTCTCCCATTCCTTCCAAAGGACGTAGAGCGGGCGGTGAAGGCCAACTCTGCCCCGGGCCCCGATGGCCTCCCGATAGCTTTCTTCCAAACCTTCTGGAGGGAACTCCATGTTGGAGATATGCCCTAGAGGCAATAATAAAAGTGGTTATTATTATATCTTTGTGTTTATGATAAATGTTTACATTCATGCTATAATAGTATTAACAGGAAACATTGATACTTGTGTGATTTGTAAACTAGATTAGAGTCCCTAGTAAAGCCTCTTTGTAATACTAGCTTGCGTGGTTTCCCGATCATGAACATTGAGATGTTATTAACAACAAGATCATATCATTAGGAGAATGGTGTGATGGACATACTCCTATAGATAAGCGTAGCATAAAGATCAAGTCATTTCAATAGTTTGATTGCTATAAGCTTTTTGATACATAGTAACCTAATTCCTTCGACCATGAGATCATGCTAATCACCATCACCCAAAGGATGCTTTGATGACATCAAACACCACACCGTAACTGGGTGGCTATAAAGGTGGCATTAAGTGTTTGGAAAGTAGGTGTTGAGGCACATGGATCAAGAGTGGGATTTGTCCATCCATATGACGGATAGATATACTTTGGGCCCTCTCGGTGGAATGTCATCCAATTGGCTTGCAAGCATGTGACTAGCTCACAAGGGATCACATATCACGGGAACGAGAAAAGAGTACTTATCGGTAACGAGGTTGAACTAGGTATGCAGAGATACCGACGATCAAACCTCGGATAAGTAAACTATCGCGAGACAAAGGGAAATTGGTATCGTATGTAAGTGGTTCATTCGATCGCAAAGTAATCGTAGAAATATGTGGGATCCATATGAATTTACAGATTCCTCTATTGGTTATTGATCGGAGAAGTGTCTCGGTCATGTCCGCATAATTCACGAATCGTAGGGAGACACACTTAAGGATTCGATGTTGTTTAGAAGATATGGAATGTAAGTAGGGATACCGAATGTTGTTCGGAGTCTCGGATGGGATCCGGGATATCACGAGGAGATCCAAAATAGTCCGGATAATAAGATTCATATAAGGAAAGTCCGATTCCGGAGTTCGGGAATGATTTCGATGTTTTCATTGGAGAGGTTCTGGAAGGGTCTAGAAGGTTCACCGGACCGGAAGGGGAATGGTCCATGAATGTGTCATGGGTAAGTGGAATGATTGGATCATGTCCTAAGTCACTTTGGTTGGGTATTTGCGAGAGAGAAATAAAGCTCTAAATTGAAAGTCAAAAGAGAGGTTTGAAAAGTCAAACTGGAACAATGGTTTCCTAGTGGAAGAAGGAAAGAGTCCTTCTATCCAACTTGGTTTTGGGTATGGATTCAAACTCCCCTCTCCCTAGCCTCCCTTCCTCTCATAAATAGAGGGGGAGGGCTTCCCCAAAGAACACACAACCAGCCCTCCCCATCCATGTCGCGCCGCCGCATGCCGTCGCCGTCGGCCCATCGTCGTCGCCCTAGCCGCTGCCGACACCACCTCCTCCTCTCCGGACTTCTAAACCTAGATCTCCAGAAACACTAGATCCACCATAACTCGCACCGGCTTAGGCGAAGCCCTGCGGGATCTTCCCTCTACTTCCAACACCACGCCGTCGTGCTGCCGGAATCGCGAGGGGAGAACTACAACCTCCGCTGCCTGCTGGAACAAGGGAGAGGAAGGTCTTCATCGAGTACCGAACGTGTTACCGACTGCAGAAGCGCTGCCGGAACGCAGCGCCGGAAGGATCATCTACGCGATCTTGCGATCAGCAAGTGCACGACTACATCACGCACGAGAATCTGCTCTCGTTAACCGCTTTGGAATCTTCAAGGGTGAGTACTCTAATCGACTCGTTGCTACAATCTAGTAGATAGATCTTAGCTTCTTTGTGTGCATGCGGTAGAATTTTTTTGTTTTCCATGCTACAAACCCCTACAGTGGTATCAGAGCCGTGTCTATATGTAGATCTGTTGCACGAGTAGAACACAATGGTAATTGTGGGCATTGATATTTTTGTTGTCGATTGCTTCTTGTGTACTTTGCATCTTGTGGGATGGTGGGATGAAGCGGCCCGGGCTAACCTTACATGACATCGTTCATGAGACTTGCTCCACGCTTGACATGCAACTTGTATTGCATAAGTGGCTTTGCGGGTGCCTGTTTCTCCCAACATAGTTAAGATTCAATTTACAATGGGTGATTGACAATACTAGTATCGACGTTGTGGTTCTTGTTCGTAAGTTAGAACGACACTTATTGAAAGCCCCAAACAACGTAAAACATGCAAAGAAAATTAGAGGCGTCTAACTTTGTTTTGCAGGGTTGTGATGTGATATGGCCATGATTGTGATTATATATGATGTATGCAATGTTACTTATTGTAAGTCGGCAACCGACAGGAGCCATATGGTTGTCTTTTTAATTCCGTTAAGACCTGCGTGTCTATTATTCAAAATGGTTATAATAGTTGATGCTGGTGGACGACAACCATGGAGCGGTGCCATTGACCTTGACGCAATGCCGGTGATGATGGAGATCATGTTCGTGCTTGAAGATTGAGATCGGAAGCACAAGAAGAAAGGCCATATCATATCACATATTATGAATTGCATGTGATGTTAATCCTTTTATGCATCTTGTATTTCTTAGTTCGTGACGGTAGCATTATAAGATGATCCCTCTAGCACAAAATTTCAAGTTATAAAGTGTTCGTCCTTAGTAAGCACCGTTGCTAAAGCTCGTTGTTTCGAAGCACCACGTGATGATCGGGTGTGTTAGATTCTGCGAGTGTATACAACGGGAGCAAGCCAGATTTGCTCATGTGGAAGCTAAGGTTTGATCTTGACGAGCCTATCATGTACAGACATGGTCTTGGAACACGGATCACTGAAAGGTAAAGCATGATTCATATAGTAGATATGATGAACATGTTGATTGTTCGCCATTGAAGTTACATCAACTCTCGTGATGATCGGTTTTGATGTGGTGGATTTGGTTCGTGTGATCACTAAAACAATGTGAGGGATATTGTTTTGAGTGGGAGTTCACCTAGATTAATTTAACTATTAATTAGAACTCAATTTGTCATAAACTTAGTCTAAACTATTGCAAATATGTTGTAGATCAATGGTGGCCCGTACCATCAATTTTAATGCGTTCCTGGAGAAAGAAAAGTTGAAAAACATGGAAGCAACTTCACGGATTGGTTCCACAATTTGAGGATTGTCCTCAATGCTGGTAATTTGACCTATGTGCTGGATGCACCGCTGGGTGACCCACCTGCAGCTAATGCTACCGATGAGGTAAAGAATGTTTTCCTTGCTCGGAAGAATCAGTACTCCATAGTTCAGTGTGCTATCTTGTATGGTTTGGAATTGGAGCTTCAGAAAAGGTTTGAGAACCATGACCCACATGATATTGTCCGTGAACTCAAAATGATATTTGAGGCTCACGCGGCAGTTGAGAGTTATGAGGCTTCTCAAAAGTTCTTTAACTACAAGATGGAAGAGGGCAGCTCCGTCAGTAAGCACGTGCTTAAGATGTCTGGGCATGCAAGCAAGCTTCAAAGCTTGGGTATAGTGATTCCTAATGCTTTGGGGATTCACCGTGTCCTCCAATCACTACCACTAAGTTACAAGAACTTTGTGATGAACTACAATATGCAAAACATGGACAAGTCGTTGCCCGAACTCTTCTGCATGTTAAAGTCTACAGAAGTGGAGATCAAGAAAGAGCACCAAGTGTTGATGGTAAATAAGACCACCAAATTCAAGAAGCAAGGCAAGTCTAAGAAAAAGGGAAACTTCAAGAAGGGCGGTAAGAAAGATACCGCGCCGGCGAAGAAGGCCAAGGCTGGGCCTAAGCCTGATACTGAGTGCTTTTACTGCAAGGGAGAGGGTCACTAGAAGCAGAATTGCCCTAAGTACTTGGCGGATTTGAAGAACGGCAACATCAAGAATAAAGGTATATCCGATATACATATTATTGATGTGTATCTCACTAGTACTCGTAGTAGTGCCTAGGTATTTGATACTGGTTCGGTTGCTCATATTTGTAACTCGAAATAGGTGCTGCAGAATAGACGGAGACTAGCGAAGAATGAGGCGACGATGCGCGTTGGAAATGGATCAAAGGTTGATATGATCGCGGTCGAAACACTACCTCTTCATCTACCATCGGGATTAGTTTTATACTTAAATAATTGTTATTTGGTGCCTGCATTGAGCATGAACATTATATCAGGATCATGTTTATTGCGAGACGGTTACTTGTTTAAGTCCGAGAATAATGGTTGTTCGATTTATATGAGTAATATGTTTTATGCACATGCACCTTTGGTAGATGGTCTATTCTTATTGAATCTCGATTGTAGAAATACACACATTAATAACATTGAAGCTAAACGTTTGAAATTGAGCGATAACTCGACCTATATGTGGCACTGCCGTCTTGGTCACATTAGAGTGAAGCGTATGAAGAAACTCAATTTCGATGGACTTCTTGAATCACTTGATTTCGAATCACTTGAAAGATGCGAAGCATGTCTAATGAGTAAAATGACTAAGACTCCATTTTCTGGTATGATGGAGCGAGCTACGGACTCATTGGGAATCATACATACCGATGTGTGTGGCCCAATGAGTGTAGCATCGCGCTGTGGTTGTCGTTATGTTCTTACCTTCACAGATGATTTGAGTAGATATGGGTATATCTCTTTCATGAAACATAAGTCCGAAACTTTCGAGAAGTTTAAGGAATTTCAAAGTGAGGTAGAGAATCAACATAACAAGAAGATTAAATTTCTATGATCTGATCATGGAGATGAATATCTAAGTTATGATTTTGGCGAGCATTTGAAGAAATACAGAATACTTTCACAATTGACACCACCGGGAACACCACAACGTAATGGTGTGTCCAAACATCGTAATCGAACTCTCTTAGATATGGTTCATTCTATGATGTCACTTACAGATTTATCGCTATCGTTTTGGGGTTATGCATTAGAAACAACCACATTCACTTTAAATAGGGCACCATCTAAATCCGTTGAAATGACACCGTATGAATTATGGTTTGGGAAGAAACCTAAATTGTCATTCCTTAAAGTTTGGGGTTGCGAAGCTTATGTAAAGAAGTTACAGTGCGACAAGCTTGAACCCAAAGCGGAAAAATGCGTCTTTATAGGATACTCAAACGAAACTATTGGGTATACCTTCTATCATAGATTCGAGGGCAAAATCTTCGTTGCCAAGAATGGATCCTTTCTAGAGAAGGAGTTTCTCTCGAAAGAAGTGACTAGAAGGAAAGTAGAACTCGACGAGGTTGTTGAACCTTCTCTCGAACTTGAGAGTAGCGCCGCACCGGAAGTAGTTCCTATGGCGCCTACACCAATAAGAGAGGAAGCTAATGATGTTGATCATGAAACTTTGGTTGAAGTAACTACGGAACCTCGCAGGTCAACGAGAACTCGTACCACTCCTGATTGGTATGATCCCGTTATGAGTGTCATGTTGGTGGACAACACCGATGACCCTGAGACATATGAGGAAGCGATGATGAGCCCAGATTCCAATAAATGGCAATAAGCCATGAAATCCGAGATTGGATCCATGTACGAAAACCAAGTATGGACTTTGGTGGACTTACCGGATGGCCGGAAGGCTGTCGAGAACAAATGGATTTTCAAGAAGAAAACAGATGTTGATGGTAATGTTACTGTCTATAAAGCTCGACTTGTCACAAAAGGGTTTCGACAAATTCAAGGAGTTGACTACGATGAGACTTTCTCACCGGTAGTGAAGCTAAAGTCTGCAAGGATTTTGTTAGCAATCGCTGCATATTATGACTATGAGATATGACAGATGGATGTCAAAACGGAGTTCCTCAATGGAGACATTGATGAAGAGTTGTATATGGTACAAACCAAAGGTTTTGTCGATCCTAAAGATGCTAACAAGGTATGCAAACTTCAACGGTCCATTTATGGATTGAAGCAAGCTTCTCGGAGTTGGAATCAATGTTTTGATGAGGTAATCAAAAGTTTTGGTTTTATACAAACTTATGGAGAAGATTGTATTTACAAGAAAGTGAGTGGGAGCTCTGTAGCATTCTTAATACTATATGTAGATAACATATTGTTGATTGGGAATGATGTAGACCTTCTTAATAGTGTCAAGGATTATTTGAATAATAGTTTTTCAATGAAAGATCTTGGCGAAGCAGCTTACATATTAGGCATAAAGATTTATAGAGATAGATCGAGACGCCTAATATCATTGTCACGGAGTACATATTTGGAAAAAGTTCTAAAGAGGTTTGGAATGGAAGATAGCAAGAAAGGGTTGTTGCCCATGTTGCCCAATATGACCTTGAGTAAAACTCAAAGTCCTGCAACTTCAGAAGATAGAGAAAGGATGAGTAAGACTCCCTATGCCTCAGCCATAGGATCTCTTATGTATGCCATGCTATGTACTAGACCCGACATTGCATATGATGTTAGTTTGACTAGCAGATATCAAAGTGATCCAGGAGTGGATCATTGTACAACGGTCAAAAACGTCCTTAAGTACTTGAGAATAACTAAGGATATGGTTCTTTCTTATGGAGGTGATGAACAACTCGTTGTTAATGGTTACACCGATGCTAGTTGGAACACTGATCCGGATGATTCTAAATCTCAATCTGGATATGTATTTACTTTGAATGGTGCAACAGTTAGCCGAAGGAGTGCAAAGCAAAGCATTGTGGCGAGATCTTCAACTGAATCAGAATACATAGCTTCTTCAGAGGCTTCACAAGAGGCGATATGGATGAAGGAGTTCATTACAGAGCTCGGTGTGGTTCCAAGTGCGCTGGACCCAATGTCTATCTACTTTGATAACATGGGCGCCATAGCCAATGCGCAAGAACCAAGGTCACACAAGAAGCTGAAGCATAATAAGCTACATTTTCACGCTATTCGAGAGCATGTCCAAGATGGTGACATAAAGATTTGCAAAGTACACACAGATCTGAATGTGGCGGATCCGTTGACTAAACCTCTCCTGAGGGCAAAACATGACCAACACCAATCCTCCATGGGTGTTCAGTATATTACCATGTAATCTAGATTAGTTGACTCTAGTGCAAGTGGGAGACTGTTGGAGATATGCCCTAGAGGCAATAATAAAAGTGGTTATTATTATATCTTTGTGTTTATGATAAATGTTTACATTCATGCTATAATAGTATTAACCGGAAACATTAATACTTGTGTGATTTGTAAACTAAATTAGAGTCCCTAGTAAAGCCTCTTTGTAATACTAGCTTGTTAGTTGATAGATGGTCGTGGTTTCCCGATCATGAACATTGAGATGTTATTAACAACAAGATCATATCATTAGGAGAATGGTGTGATGGACATACTCCTATAGATAAGCGTAGTATAAAGATCAAGTCATTTCAATAGTTCATTTGCTATAAGCTTTTTGATACATAGTAACCTAATTCCTTTAACCATGATATCATGCTAATCACCATCACCGGAAGGATGCTTTGATGACATCAAACACCACACCGTAACTGGGTGGATATAAAGGTGGCATTGAGTGTTCGGAAAGTATGTGTTGAGGCACATGGATCAAGAGTGGGATTTGTCCATCCATATGACGGATAGATATATTCTGGGCCCTCTCGGTGGAATGTCATCCAATTGGCTTGCAAGCATGTGACTGGCTCACAAGGGATCACATATCACAGGAACGATAAAAGAGTACTTATCGGTAACGAGGTTGAACTAGGTATGCAGAGATACCGACGATTAAACCTCGGATAAGTAAACTATCGCGGGACAAAGGGAAATTGGTATCATATGTAAGTGGTTCATTAGATCGCAAAGTAATCATAGAAATATGTGGGAGCCATATGAATTTCCATATTCCTCTATTGGTTATTGATCGGAGAAGTGTCTCGGTCATGTCCGCATAATTCACGAACCGTAGGGAGACACACTTAAGGATTTGATGTTGTTTAGTAGATATGGAATGTAAGTAGGGATGCCGAATGTTGTTTGGAGTCTCGGATGGGATCCGAGATATCACGAGGAGATCAAAAATAGTCCGGAGAATAAGATTCATATAAGGAAAGTCTGATTCCGGAGTTCGGGAATGATTTCGATGTTTTCATCGGAGAGGTTCTAGAAGGGTCTAGAAGGTTCACCGGACCGGATGGGGAATGGTCCATGAATGTGTCATGGGTAAGTGGAATGATTGGATCATGTCCTAAGTCACTTTGGTTGGGCATTTGCGAGAGAGAAATAAAGCTCTAAATTGAAAGTCAAAAGGGAGGTTTAAAAAGTCAAACTGGAACAATGGTTTCCTAGTGGAAGAAGGAAAGAGTCCTTCCTTCTATCCAACTTGGGTTTGGGTATGGATTAAAACTCCCCTCTCCATAGCCTCCCTTCCTCTCATAAATAGAGGGGGAGGGCTTCCCCAAAGAACACACAACCATCCCTCCCCACCTGTGTCGCGCCGCCGTTGCCGCCAAGCCGCCTCCGTCGCCCTAGCCGCCGCGGACACCACCTCCTCCTCTCCGGACTTCTAAACCTAGATCGCCGGAAACCCTAGATCCACCATAACTTTCACTGGCTTAGGCGAAGCCCTGCGAGATCTTCCCTCTACTTTCGACACCACGCTGTCGTGCTGCCGGAATCGTGAGGGGAGAACTACAACCTCCAATGCCTGCTGGAACAAGGGAGAGGAAGGTCTTCATCGAGTACCAAACGTGTGACCGACTGCGGAAGCGCTGCCGGAACGCAGCGCCGGAAGGATCGTCTACGCGATCTTGAGATCAACAAGTGTACAACTACATCACCCACGAGAATCTGCTCTCTTTAACCGCTTTGGAATCTTCGAGGGTGAGTACTCTAATCGACTCGTTGCTACAATCTAGTAGATAGATCTTAGCTTGTTTATGTGCATGCGGTAATTTTTTTTGTTTTCCATGCTACGAACCCCTACACTCCAACCGGTCATCACACCAATGTTCCACGAGTTTTACACGGGGACCCTTGTGATGGGATGGTTGAATCTTGGCGTGATAACCTTGATCCCGAAAGTGATAGGGGCCTTGGACATTCGCCAATTTAGACCCATTACGGTCCTCAGTGTCATCCAATAGATCTTCGCGAAAGTCTGCGCATCTCGCCTTTCCCCGGTCATGGAGTGCCTAACCCACCAGTATCAATTTGCCTTCCTCAAAGGCAAATTCATACATGATGGGATCCTCGCCCTCCATGAGGTTATCCAGGAGATCAAGTCCAAGAAGTTGAAAGGCATCTTCTTGAAGCTAGACTTCCAGAAAGCCTATGACCGCCTGGACTGGCGATTTCTTCGGCAGGTCCTCATTAGACGAGGATTTGATGATCGCCTGATCACCTGGATTATGCAGTTTGTCATGGCCGGGAACACTGCGATTAACATCAATGGCGAGATTGGGCCCTACTTCCACCCCTCCTGCGGTGTTAGACAGGGGGACCCCCTGTCCCCCCTTCTCTTGAACGCGGCGGTGGATGCCCTCGCGGAAATGCTTGAAAATCCAAGGCAGCTGACCACATCTCCAGAGTGGTTAGCCGCCTCATTCCTGGGGGCTCACCCGGCTTCAGTATGCAGACGACACGATGATCATAATCGAGGGTTCATCTCTAGATATCGCGAACCTCAAGTTCCTCCTCCTATGCTTTCAGGAAATGTCGGGTCTGCGGATTAACTTCGACAAGAGCGAGGTTATCGCGCTGGGGTTCTCTCAAGACGAGCAGCAGAGGATAGCTGACAACTTCAATTGTCGGCTTTCCTCCTTCCCCATCAATTATCTGGGGATGCCGGTCCGTGACACCAGGATCCTTATCAGGGACATGGAGCCGCTTGTGGACAGGGTGCGCTCAAGATCCAAACCTTGGTGTGGTAGATTCACATCTAAAGGTATCAAGACCATCTTGATTGAATCCAGTGTGTCCAGCCTTCCGATGTATATGATGGGATTGTACCTCCTTCCTGAAGGGGTACATGGGGCATTTGACAAGGAACTATCCCGGTTCTTCTAGCAAGACCCCTTGGGGTGCCAGAAGTACCACATAATCAAATGGGCAGAAATTTGCGCCCCCAAGGAATTTGGGGGCATAGGTATCCTCGCGTCCCGCCAGTTCAATAAGGCCCTGATGCTTCGATGGCTGTGGCGGATTCTTCGGGATGATGGAGGCCTTTGGCTCAAGCTCATTAAGGCCAAGTACCTGCGGGGTTGGCCCCTTTTGGATTGCGACCGGAGGGATGGCTCCTAGTTCTGGCACTCCATCCAAGAGATTAAGAACGAGATCTGGCTTGGGACAGTTGTCTCTATTAGGAACGGGGAGGGAACCATGTTTTGGTTCGACTCCTGGTTCCGGGAGTGCCCCCTACGGGAGTTATACCCGAGCCTTTTTGCCATTTGTTCCGAGCCTTCACTTCGGGTATCCGCCGCAGTCCTAGAAGGGACTTGGAACATATCGTTCCATCGTACCTTTGGCCCGGACGAAACTAAAGCGTGGAGGGAACTTAGGGCGGAACTCCCGGATACCCTGGTAGACAAACCCGATAGTGTGACGTGGAGCCTCACCCTGTCCGGGGCCTTCTCGGTTAGCTCGGCCTATCGGGCCCTGTTCGGCCACGCAACCCTCCCATGGACAAAACCCCTCTGGAAAGCTCCTCTCCTACTAGAGTCTAAAATTTTTGTATGGCAGCTGCTTCGCGATAGGCTCCCCTCGGGGGTGGAGGTGTCCAAGCGACATGGGCCGAGTGACGGGCTATGTCCATTGTGTGGGATCCCGGAGACAGGCTCCCACATAATGTTCGCCTGTCCCGCGGCTCGGTTCCTTTAGAGCTTCATCAGTGATGCGTTGGGCCCGGACTGGCAGGCCAATGATCTCGGTGAGTTCCTAGAAACCCAAGCGAACCGGGCAGGAAAGGGCCGCCGCCTTTTCTGGCTAGTGTTTGCTGCGATGTCCTAGGCACTCTGGAACATCCGGAATAAGATGGTTATTGAGAAGATTCTTCCCTGGCATGCCTCTGACTCGTTTTTTCACTTTCTGTCCAATATGCAGCTCTGGTACCCGTTGTGTAGACAGCAGGACAAGGCGAGGCTGAACGCGACTCTTCGATGGCTCTTGGAGGTGGCTTGGTGGTTCCCCCCTAGTCCGGCGTTGCCTCTCTTTTGTCGGTGTGTCCTCGCTTGGCGAGGTGGCGTTTTATCTCTTTTTGGGACGTCTTGTGCTATGGCCCCAGCATGTGTTGTGTGGCTGGTTCCGAACCTTGTGACTTGTGGACGGTTGCTTTATTTATAAAGCGGGGCGAAAGCCTATTTTGAGAGGTATGTTGTTGTTATTCCTCAACCTATCTTAGGATTTGCACCATGGAGATACTACAACTAGGACTAGTGTGCATGTGCGGTGGTGGTCGTGATGTGTTAGGACTTGAGGACGAACAACTATGTGCAGGGCTGTTGTTTGATCAAAGTGAAAAAATGCTCCCATGCATTCCGCTCCTACCAAGCGGTCTGGGAACGAAACCTCGCCACAGGTAGCAGGTTAACTCTCCCGATGTTGCTCGATGGCCCTGCAGCGAGGACGCGTTTCTATTGTCCCCGTTGCTCGTGGCGGGAGCATGGGCGAGGGCGATGAATCGGGTCAGCTTAGTGGTGGTGGCATCGTGGCTACTTGGGCAAACGCTGCGTCCATTGTGGTAGCTGGTGCCGTGTCCATGATGCGACGTATTTCATGGAGTGTGGTCACGGTGCCCTAGACTATGGGCGACATCTTCGGTGGCCAGGTGATACGTTGGAAACGTATCTGTAATTTTTGATGCTCCATGCTTGTTTAGTATCTACTTTGCTTTACTTGTCTACACGTTGAGGTGCTTTTTACATGTTTTCTGGTACTAACCTACTAACAAGTTGCAACAGTTCCAGATGCCTGTTTTCTGCTGTTTTTGGTTTTAGAAAAGTTAGTAAAAAAATATTCTCGGAATTGGACGGGACAAACGTCAAAGTCAGTTACTTTCCGTTGGGAACAAGAAGTCTAGAGGGGAGCCGGAGAGCCCGGCCAGGGCAGCCAGACCCCCCTCCCCCAGGCCCCACCAGGAAGCGCATAAGGTAATTTCTCATCTGCACAAACCACATGTATGAGTCAAACTATTAAACCAGGAGTATTTACGTCCGGTTAAAAAAAAGTTAACGGAATCTTTTAACGAAACTAACAGCAGTGTCATATAAGGCAAAGAAATTTCAAAAGTGGTTATATAAGGAAGTGAAAAGTTTTCAGTGTCAAATAAGGAATCATATTAAGGAGTAGTGTCAAATAAGGAATTTTCTCAATGTTTTATGTGATAGTTATATTGTTAATTTTGTTCATGATGCTACTGAAAGTTATTATGAGAGAGGAAAACATGGTCTTATGCATCTCAAAAATATTAAGTTTCCCCTCTTTATGTTGAAAATTTTGAAGTTGCACTTGTTTTGCTTTCCTATGCTTTTTGTTTTGTGCTTTCATGACTTGTTTCTTTACAAGATTCCTATGCATAGGAAGTGGGTTAGACTTAAATGTGTTTTGAATTTTCTTCTTGACGCTCTCTTTTACTTCAATTCATATTTTTTATGTGAGCATCTTCTTAAACTATCAAGCCTAACTTAAAGGCGTTAAAGAAAAGTACTTGTTGGTAGATAATCCAAAAGTTTTCTTGAGTCTTGGAAGTTATTACCTTTGTAATGACCTCTCCTTATCCTTTTTGTTTGCTTTTTGTGCCAAGAATGACCTCTAATGAGAGGGAAGTAAGATTTGGGGAGTTGTTGTTCCGAAACAGATTTCTGTCCTTCACCATAAAAATTTGTGAGGAGTCTCTGTAAGTCAGATTGAGCTGAAAATTTACGAATAAATCCCCCAGTATGTTAGCTAACTTTTGTTAGTTCAACACTTTTTTTGAGCAACAGAAGGTCTTCGAAAAAATTGGTTTTTACATGCTAGTCTGTTTTGACAAATTTCTGCCATTATTTGCATTTGCTTCTTATTGATTCATTTTTGTTTTTTTGGGAAATTGAGCTTTTTGAAGGAGTTTCTATAGTAGCTTGTGTCTTTAGTGAAATTTTTGCTGTTTTGAAACTAAACCCAAAGGTCTATTATCTTTTGAATACATTAATGTTGCTACTGAAGATTGTGTGAAGTTTTGTATGAAGGAAAATTTGCAGGTGTATAGAAAGAATGATGTAATGAGATGAAGAATGGACAAAAGCTCAAGCTTTGGGATGCCACCCCGTGTCACCCCAAGAAAAATTCAAGAGGTACAAGCGTCAAAGCTTGGAGATTCCCAAGGCATCCCCTTCTTCATCAATAAAAATCCCAGGTCTTTCTAGACACTTCGTTTTTATTGTTTCATGCATTGTTGTGTTGTTCTTGGAGCGTCTCAGTTTTCGTTTTTGGTTTTCGTTTGATTAGTTTGCTTGAGTAAGTTGGTTGGTTACACCACACTTCTTTTGGAGAAAGACACACTCTGTTTCCATTGCCTAGAACACTCTAATTTTCACTCTTATTGTTTTGTGAGTGTTCACTTTTGCTAGCACTGCGTCCAGCCTTAGTTTTCTTGTGCTTTTAGCTTAGAACTTTTTAGTTCTTCTTTGTGGATTTGTGAGACAATCTCACTAACCTTTATTGATTATTATCTTTGTGAGTTGTTTCAAATAAGTTGTTTGGTGTTAGAAAGAGTAGAAAGCTTCATGCTTAAGTGGTACAAAAGGGAGCTTGTTTTGACTGTGACTTAGACTTTATCATGTCATGCTAGGTGTTGCTTTGACCTTATGCCTAGTGATTATTGCTGTAGCATGACTTGTTCCAAACAATTAGGATTGCTTAATGTGCCTTAAAAGAATCATGCGTTGTTTTAGCATACAAAAGCATAGTATTGCGGTATTCTCCTTTGATGCTTTGTTTGGCTTGACTTGGCACATGATCACACCATGTTATGACTATGACAAGTCACCATAGACTCTACGATCATTTAGTACTTGACTTGTAGTACTACTCTATGCTTTGATTAGTAATGTTTTGTTGCTCTGCATGATTATGGCCATTATTGCTCTCTTAGTTGATTGCTCCCAGTCTTTTGCTAGCCTCCACTTGTATGAGTAAGTTCTACTCATGCTTCCAACTCCCAAGAAACCAAGTTATTCCAAAGTGTCCACTATAAATTCCTATGCATGGTGTGTTACACCATTCCAAGTATATTCTTGTTTTCAGCTATCTTCCAATTAAAAACTATTTTGTTATGTGAAAACTTAGTGATTAAAGCCCTCACAAACTTGATGGCACACTTTATATTCTTTGCCCCTAATAAACTTGAACCATTGTGTCATCTATGATGTATATGCTTACACTTATATGCTGGAACTAGCAGAACTGTGCTGTCACGGGGAACGTTTTCAACATTGCACTTGTACTTTGTACTCAGTTGATATCATGCTCTTTTGTCTATGTTGTCACCGGTGTGAAATAAATAGGTAACTTGTAAGTCTATGGAGTTTGTATCCTGTGTTAGAGAAACGCCTGTGCCGCTAGCTTAAGCCATGCCTAATCATGGTGGAAACTTGTAGCATCACCATAGTGACATCTATGAAGCATTCTTTTTATAAAAAAAGAGACACATTGAGAAAAAAGGAAAGAGAGAAAAAGCACCATATTCCCATGGTAAATAAGAAGATTGCTGAGATGCTCATTGTCTGCTTGCCTTGTCATTTTGGTTATGAGATAGCTCCTGTACCATGTGTAAGGGGTACCCTGTTGGCGGTTCTCAATGATATGCAAATACTTACAATGACAAGAACTTACAGGTGACTAAAATTGAGTAGCATGAGGTGTGGCCCTCGTATTCAAGGGACTTGAGATTGCCAACTTATACTTTGTCAAGCATATACTCCATCTTTGTCACTTTAACCTTAATCACATCAAGATGCTTATGATAGGGGCAATAAGGGCTGAAAGCTAACATGTATCATAATTTTCGGAAGCTCTTTTTGAAACTTGAAATCCCTGCTTCCTTTATAGAAGTCCTTTCTTCCACCATAATTATTTGAGTCTCCACCTTCTACCTTTAGGCACCATTAAGAGAGCATAGTTGTCATTTTGTGTGCAGTGTTCCAAAGCTTATTAATTGATGCATATTGTGATATTACTTGTTCTTGTGCTATTTGTTTCTAGTCACCCTTGTGAACTTTGAAGGTGTCCTATGCATGTTTTTGCTACTCTATGAGGGACAAGTTGATTGCCACTATGCCATGTTTTCTGTATGTGAAACAAACAAACGTTTTTCAATGCATGTTATTCATGATCTTTGTTTGTAGCTTGCCATGTTGCATGCATAGTTACTTTGTCCAATTGTTAGGACTCCATCTTTCATGCAAATGTTTAGAGTTCTTTGATCCCAGCTTTCAAAGCTTGCAAATGGTTGGATCTTTATTGTGAGGGTGCATGTCACCTCAAAAATTATTCTTTTATCACTTACCTACTCGAGGACGAACAGGTGTTAAGCTTGGGGATGTTGATACGTTGGAAACGTATCTATAATTTTTGATGCTCCATGCTTGTTTAGTATCTACTTTGCTTTACTTGTCTACACTTTGAGGTGCTTTCTACATGTTTTCTAGTACTAACCTACTAACAAGTTGCAACAGTGCCAGATGCATGTTTTCTGCTGTTTTTGGTTTCAGAAAAGTTAGTAAAGAAATATTCTCAGAATTGGACGGGACAAACGTCAAAGTCAATTACTTTCCGTGGGGAACAAGAAGTCCAGAGGGGAGCCGGAGAGCCCGGCCAGGGCAGCCAGACCCCCCTCCCCCAGGCGCGGCCAGAGGTGGGCCCGCGCCTGGCTAGGGTTTGCCCCCCTGGTCGCCTCCTCGGCCTCCCCCTTTGCCTATAAGAAGCCTCCGACCCAAAAACCCTAAGGCATCCAGAAGAAATCCACGAAAACCTCTGTAGCGCTGCCGCCACCGAAGGGGAGATTTTGGGGACAGAAAGTCTCTGTACTGGCACCCTGCCGGGATGAGGAAGTGCCCCCGGAGACATCTCCATCGATCTCATCCACCATCTCCATCGCCGTTTTTGATTCCCATGATGAGGAGGGAGTAGTTCTTCCTCTAGGCTAAGAGCTCTACCGGTAGCTATGTGTTCATCTCTCTCTCTATGCATGATATTGTTGTGGTCATGAGCTTTGTAATCAAGTAGATTTACCGTGCTACTCAAGTGCTTCAATAGATCTCTACTCTCCCCATGTGTGTGAAAGTGACAACGTGCACGCCATGGTGGCACTTAGGTTTGAGTCTACATAAATACTCTTTGTGCTTTAATAGATCTATGCTTTTTCCCACGTGTGTGAAAGTGACAGCATGCATATCGTGTGTGGCAATTTGTCTAGATTGAATATTTGTTATGAGTTATATTTGGAGTTGGATGTCTCTATGAAATTGTGGTGTTTCCTGGAACCATCTAGTGCTCAAGGTGACAGTGTGGGGTTATCTAGATTGGGGAAGGCGGACTTTGAGGTGTGCTATTATATCCCTACCTTGGATTAGAGTGTCCAACCGGAGATTAGTTAAGAGTAGTATCATGAAGAGAGGATATTTATATGAGAGAGTGTTCACTAGTGAAAGTATGATCCCTAGGCCTTATTTCTAAGCATTGAAACACCATTTGCTACTAGATCTGTTGCATGTTTGCTTGCTTTAGTCTTTACCTCACCATCAAGCTCTTTTCTGGAACTCACACATGTTATCCCACGACAACAACAAGTCAGAAGCTATTTTCTGGCACCGTTACCGCTTGTATTTTACTATCTCTTCGCCGAACTAGTGCACCTATACACCTGACAAGTGTATTGGATGTATTGGGGACACAAGAGACTTCTTGTATCTTGATTGCAGGATTGCTTGAGAGGGAATACCTTTGACCACTTCCTCTCCGAGTTCGATAAACCTTGGGTGATCCACTTAAGGGAAACTTGCTGCTGTTCTACAAACCTCTGCACTTGGAGGACCAACAACTGTCTACAAGAATTGAAGTGCGTAGACATCACCAGGGTCTTGGACCTGCCGCGGTAGTGATGTTTGGTGGTCTAGTCGACCGACCTATCGCGGTAGACACGAACATTGCTCAGAGTGTTGAAGGTCTCGTTAGACACGGAGGATGGCTCTCGCGACCGTGGGCGCGTTTGCGACTGCGGGTCGATCTCATCGTCTCTCCGGCCGACTCCCTAACGGACTGCCGTGCCTCAAACTACCGCGAGGAAGAGTACTCCTCGTAGATTTGCGGAGGTGGTTAAAGGGGGAGTGGAGGGGATGAGAGGAGATAGAGGTCGCCCCAGATTGCCGGTGAGATGCTCGAGATCGCCAGTGAGGGAGGGGATAGGATTTTGAGCGTGAAGACAATTTTCAAGCCGGATTGCCCCACCACTCAGTGATACTTGGTCGCCGACCTGGGTAGATCAGGATGTGCGACACCTATCCCCATCTATGGCGGAGATCTGAGGCGAAGGGAGGTTGCACCTGCGAGGAGTATGCCTTCCTCGGATAAGGGTCTCATGGAGGAGCAGCATGGACTGCGACATCGATCTGTGGTTTCGGCTCCGGTGCTGGTCTGGATTAGGCGGGAGATGTTTGAGGCAGGGACCTTCTCGTCGGAGGATTGTTTCCCAGCTCGAGGTGGTCGCCTACCAATTCCTCGACAATTTAGCTTCTCGAAGGATCGGTGGGGGCGTGAGACCGGGAAAGCAACCTTTGCGGAGGTGGTGAAGATGGCCGGTACGGGTCGAGGAGGTGGTCGATATGGAGCGAATCGAGGGAGATAGGGTGGTAACAGCGGGCGGGCTCAACCACCGCCGATGGCTCCCTAGAGCGGAGGATAGAGACCTTCGGCGCCATCTCCAACACCAAATCCGCCTCCAACGACCTTCATACATACGCAACTACAACAGTTTGGGGGTGAAGAACAATGTATATACCCGATGTACCCCCTGGGATGTGCTACCCTATGGGACAGTGGCCACCATTCTACCCTCCCCCATGGTCTAGAATCACCTCCCTGATGCAGGGCAGTTTCCTTAGGGCACAACTGCAAATCATATTAATCAGATGATGCAGCAAGGTTCGGTTAGCCAAAACAGAGTGTTGGGCTACAGGAAAATTTAGGTCAGCAGCAGGCAAACAATAGGGGGAAGAAGAAGACTCGGCAGGGTGGATCTGAAAGAAGACAGTTGCTAAGAAGAGTATCTCATCAGGAAGTAATGCTAGGAAGGTCAATAGCTCTTCACAAGGACATCATATGGATCCAAGGTATAGAAACAATCATATAGATCTGTTTCAATTGTGGAGAGCATGGTCACTATGTGGAAGACCAAAGCTATGCTTTATGTGTGGTAAAGCTGGCCATCACATGGATTCTTGTGCTGAGTGGTAGAAGCCTCTCTACCAATGGCTCAATATTGGGGCAGTGCCAATTCAGGTTGGGGTTCTTTCATGTTGATTTGGAAGGTCCTGAAAAAATAAAGTGGCTTAACATTGATAATGTTGGTATTGTGGTTGTGAATGAGGGTGAGATAGATGAGAAGGAGTTATAGAAGGATTTCAATGAAATGTGGAAAGAGAGATGGTTTGCAGATCGGTGGCACCAAGGCCGACAACGGTGGCGGAAGCAGGGGCGACGCGGTCCGGCTAGGGTTTTGCGTCTGATACCATGTAAGATAGGGGAAACCACATGTAGTGGTGCCTTCTCTTGCTAATTATATAGGAGGATTACAAGGGGAGTCCTAGTATCATACAACACAGACACATACAAAAGGAATACACGATATGACATTATACCTACAAACACAATACAACCACATATTCTAACATATTCCATAAGACAATTAATCACCCAAAGGCACCAATAGAGGGAGCAAAGGCAAACATATGAAATCTCTTAGGACAGAAGCTTCTGATGAATGAGTGATCAAAATTTTCACATTTTGTTTCCTGAAGGAAAACTACAACAACATTACTTTCAGCAATCTTATTGTATATTGCAATTATATTGTCCCCTAATGTTCCAACCCAGCACCAACCAATCAAGAACTCCTAGAGTTGTATTATCCATTTAAACAATAAGACAGACTGCAGAAAAGTCTACTTATCACAGATAAGCAACTAGTAGTAACACCAAATATTGAAAGAGGTTCACATATGACAGCATAATAACACCAATACAAGCCTAGTCTTGGTGAAAAGCAAAGAAACATAGATAATATAATATTTAAAATGCCCATAACAAGGACAAGATAAATAAAGGATGACGTCACTCATTTGGCCTCCTTCTCCACATTCTTAACCTTTGGATAAGCTATAAGTTTCTCCACTGAAATCTCCTCCCGAGGGATCTCCAACATACTTCCAGCATGCTGCAACACTTCAATTGGAATGAGAGGTGGAACAGTGACATTCTGTCTAGTTGGCTTTGCAGACTTGTGTTTTTTCCTAGGCTCTGGTTGGTCAGACATTGGCATAAGCTTGTAACATTCCTTCCTTGTGGTACTCCTAGTGACATGCCTTGCAAATGTTTACACCAAAGGAGTATCCTGCTGATTTCTTGCCCTCTTCTTTCTGATTGGAGTAATTGGGGCTTGTTCCTATGGTCTATTAGAGTGTGTAGCCGAGTCAACACCATTTACCATTGTGATATAGAGAGTAGTGTTACAAGACTGCAGAATAGAAGAAAACTGCAAATCCAATGGTACTCTATCAAAAGCTGATAGCACAATATTGGATGCATTTTCCTCAAAATACTGTGCCCACGGAACTACAAGATCGGGCATAAGAACCCTAAGTATCTGAACCTCATCATGTTGTCCATGATTCTCAAAGGGAATAATTGCCAAAGGTTTGTTTTCAGGCTCCTGAGGCTCCACCACTTCCTATATAATAGGTTTCTGAGGGTTTACATAATGATATGCTCCTTCACTTGGTACAAACTATACTGAATCCCCAGAAGCATCTGACAGAGAGAAGGTGACAGATGATTTGTATTGCCGAGGCATTACATCAGGTCCCAGGTTTTCAGTAGCATTCTCCTGATGCCATTCTCCCTAGCCTGGTATAGGGGTTCGTAGCATGGAAAACAAAAAAATTCTACCGCATACAAACAAACAAGCCAAGATCTATCTATTAGATTGTAGCAACGAGTCAATAGAATAACTCACCCTCGAAGATTCCAAAGTTTTTAATGAGAGCGGATTCTCGTGGGTGATGTAGTCGTACTCTTCCCGACCTCAAGATCGCGTAGACGATCCTTTCGGTGTTGCGTTCCGGTAGCGCTTCCGCAGTCGGTCACACGTTGGTACTCGACGAAGACCTTCCTCTCCCTTGTTCCAGCAGGCAGCGGAGGTTGTAGCACTCTCCTCGCGATTCCGGCAGCACGACGGCGTGGTACCGGAAGTAGAGGGGAGATCTCGCAGGGCTTCGCCTTAAGCTGGAGCGAGTATGGTGGACTATGAGAGAGCCTCGGTGATCTAGGGTTTAGAAACACCAAGGGGAGAGGGCTAGGCCGGCGACTAGGGCTTGGGGCAGCCCAAGTCGGCGGCTAGGGTTTGCCCTAGGCGGCGGCAGCAGGAGGTGGCGGCGCCGGCGGCTAGGAGATAGGGTTTTGGGTGGAGGTGTTGTGTGTTTGGAGGGGCAGCCCTGCCCCTCCTTATATAGGTGGAGGGGGCGCGCCAAGGGGAGGGGAGTCCCTCCCCAACTCGGTCTCCAAGGGCCGGCGGTGGAGGGAGAGGAACTCCTCCCCAAGTAGGTTTCCTACTCTCCCTCCACCAAACAAAATAGCCGTTTGACTTTTCAAATTGGCGTTTGACTTTTCAAACTAGGATTTGATTTAACCCTTTATTTTGTTCAGCGATGACACCTAGTACATGATGTAACCATTCCAACTTGTTATGACACATTCATGTACCCTTCCCCTCCGGAGTGCCGGACATTCTGGAACCTTCTAGAACATTCCCGGTGAAAACACCGGAACCATTCTCCAACCCCGAAACAGGACTTTCCTTATATGAATCTTATTCTCCGGACCATACCGGATCTCCTCGTGATATCCCGGATCCCATCCGAGACTCCGAACAACATTCGGTCTCTTACTCATCATTCCATAACTACTCAACAACGTCGAATCCTTAAGTGTGTCTCCCTACGGTTCGTGAATTATGCGGACATGATCGAGACACTTCTCCGATCAATAACCAATAGAGGAATCTGGAAATTCATATGGCTCCCACATATTTCAATGATTACTTTGTGATCGAATGAACCACTTACATACGATACCAATTTCCCTTTGTCTCACGATAGTTTACTTATCCGAGGTTTTGATCGTCGGTATCTCTGCATACCTAGTTCAACCTCGTTACTGATAAGTACTCTTTTCTCGTTCCCGTGATATGTGATCCCTTGTGAGCCAGTCACATGCTTGCAAGCTAATTGGATGACATTTCACCGAGAGGGCCCAGAGTATATCTATCCGTCATATGGATGGACAAATCCCACTCTTGATCCATGTGTCTCAACCAATACTTTCCGAACACTCAATGCCACCTTTATAGCCACCCAGTTACGGTGTGGTGTTTGATGTCATCAAAGAATCATTCCGGTGATGGTGATAAGCATGATCTCATGGTCGAAGGAATTAGGTTACTATGTATCAGAAAGCATATAGCAATTGAACTATTAAAATGACTTGATCTTTATGCTACGCTTATCTATAGGAGTATGTCCATTATACCATTCTCCTAACGATATGATCTTGTTGTTAATAACATCTCAATGTTCATGATAGGGAAACCACAATCATTTATTAACCAACAAGCTAGTATTATAAAGAGGCTTTACTAGGGACTCTAATTTAGTTTACAAATCACACAAGTATTAATGTTTCCTTGTTAATACTATTATAGTATGAATGTAAACATTTATCATAAACACAAAGATATAATAATAACTATATTTATTATTGCCTCTAGGGCATATCTCCAACACCTGGTAAGTCTGGTTGCACATTGTCAGGTATCCAGTCATCATCATCATCCATCTGCATATTTGGTCCATGTACAGGTAAAGGGTAAGGGTTACCATCATGGGGTTCTGGTGATTCATCTCCAGGCAGCACATCCCCCTAATCACTTTGCAGAATGTAGCAAGAAACTGTCCATGAAACAACAACGCCTCCCCAGCGCTGTGGCTCACGCACCACAATTTATCTAGGTATGTCTCTAGGTCCACCATAGCTCAGCTTAATCAAAGTTCTTGTAGGAGAAGGGTCCTCCCTGAACCAACCCCTCATCTTCACAAACTTGTCCATTGTTTCCCTCAAAAATTCTTCTAAAGGATAGTCCATTGGCAGATCAAGCAACATTATCCATCCAATTCTAGTATAAGTAGTTGATCGAAAGTTGGGTCCCTCATCATGCCTTGTGAAAGACAGAGTACGACCAGGGCCAAAAGGAATCTCAGGTTGTGCAACTAGAAGATCATGTGTAATAGAATTTGCCAATCTAAACAATCCAATACCAGCTGCACTTTCAACAAAACTAAGTACCTCCCATTGAAGAGCATTGTGGACATGATCTACAATCTATTGAAGAACCTCATCGATCTTAGCATCTTCATGGCGAGGAAGAACTAGAGCCAATACCCAGTTTTCATGATGCTTTGGAGGATTTGCTGATACAGAGACGTACATCCTCAAAGGCCTCTCATCTGCACCCTAGGGGTTGAGTGCAACCATACCCACCGGCATGAATCAGTTAGGATCCACATGAAAGTTGGCCATTGCGAGAATGGAAGGAGGCGGCGACGGTGGAATTGCCGGAGTATCAAGTGAAAACGAAACGTCACGAGGGTTAACAACTGACAAAGATTTATTAATAACTAGAGGATCCTTTATTTTTGGCACCCAACGAAAGGACTTATTTACCCCTGACCCTGGGCAATCTTTACGAATATGACCTGTTCTATAGCATGCCATACATCGAGTTTTTCTAGTGCATTTAGCCGTAACATGGCTGAAACTTAAACATTTCCAGCATGTCCAGACCTTTAAAATCATAGAATCAATCATTGCATTGAACTCATCATTCTAATGATCATCAACATTAAGAGCATGATCATCATTAATCATCAAAGGCTCTGTCCGTCTAGAAGTAATTAAGTCATTGACTCACGCAATAGAATGCAAATTAAAAGGACCAACTTGAAGTGAAATATCTTGATCATCATTGGCTTCATTAAGGCTTTGATAATGCAACTGATTATGAGCAGCAGGGGACCCAATAGATCGATTCACCTGAGTAGATTCCTTAGTGTCGTGGTGGTGGCACGGCAGATGCCATGGGTAGGCTAAAGTATGGGGCCAATGGATGCTAGAGGGATCTGGGGAGGGAAGATGTAGTTGATTCTACACACAAAAGACTAAGGCAAAGATCTTTATTTCTCCTTCCTTGGGCTACAAGTGCTCCTTGAGCTGTTTACAAGGAGAAAGAAAGAACTTTACCAGCCTAACGGTACCAAATGAGCCAATGCCCTCCTCAGGGTCCAAGCCTTCCCTTATAAAGGAGAGCCTTGGGTTCCTTTAGGGCTGACGTGGCAAGCATATTCGAGGAATATGCTTGTCCCAATATAGTAGTTCGGCGGCCTCCTTTCCCTGTCGCTCCTCTAATGACGGCAAGGTTCCAGAGGGCCCCTCCTGCATGCCTCGGGCTTCAAGACTGTCACCTCCGTGACCTCCTTCTGCCTCTCTGTCGCTCTGTGCCTTTGTCCCTAGTGCTTGGCCCCGCTCAGATTCTCCCTAGCCTGCGGCTAGAGTTTGACTTTAGGCTTCTCCTTCTCCTGCAAGCTTCGTATCATTCGGCTCTGCCTCGCGTAACTCGGCTTGTCCTTCACCTGCATCAAGATTACTCGGGCTAACCCGGCCGACTTACGCAGTATCTTGGCCGGGCAATGCCTTGCCATTACTATAAGGGTCCTGCCCTTTCCTATCTCGGCCGACCTCTACAGGATTCGGCCGACTCAGACTGTAACTCGGAAACTAGACGGGGAATACCCTTTCGTCTTTCCCCGTCTTTACCCTATCCGGGGTCACCTCCTCAACATTAGTCCCCGAAGCTGGTATGGCCCCGCCGATAACCTCGGCCAGGCCGTATCAGTTTCATGACACTCGTTCTGCATTGTTTCCGAGTTATCTCTTTCTCGTTCGAGGTATCATCGTATCTTCTCGCGTACGCCTCGTCCTACGTGTCATACCCATCATTGTTTCTCTAGTTTTTTGTTCCTCTACAGTATTTACTGACAGGCTATAGTTACTACTGCGCCTGTCGCGCCGGCGCTGCGACGCCTCGTGTGCCGTTTCCGTTGGGGATCGTGACCTTCTTTTCCACCATGTGGTCCTTGGTGCGGTTCCGCTCAGCGGCGTGCGGTCATGCGACGCACACGATCTACACGGTCAACCGCCACACCCACGATCCCACTACCTCGTAGGCGGCTCGGTTATAAAGAGAGGCGCGGGGTTGGGAGATTCATTTTCCCCCTCCGCTCACCCGCGCCCTTCTTCTTCCTCTCGCTTCTGCGCCCGTTCGCGGCTCCGTAGCCGTGCGTTCATCTGAATCTCCGACGGCAAGGACCCCACCGCGCTTCTCCGTCTGCCTCGTCCTTGTTCGCTAGCTCCGGCATCGTCGCCAGTGAGTTCTTTCCGGTCCCATCGCCTAGGCTCTCCTCTAGATTCCTATATTTTCCTTTCGTTTTCGCGCGGTAGTTCCTTTGCTGCTCCGCCGCCGTTTCCGCGTAGAATCACGACGGGGCCGTGTAGTTCTAAGTTTTCCTCCGCTGCTAGTTCTTCCTCTGTAGATTTCCCCGTCGACCCCATGTCGAGCTATGTCAGCGGTGCCCTGATTGAGGATGACGATGCTGCCTCTGGGCCCGAGCGCGGCTCGTGGCAGGGCTCCTCTGTCACCCGACGAGAGATTGAGTGGCTAATCCGAACTCGCCGGATTCCTGCCGAGGTGACTTGCCGCCTACCCGGCAGCGAATCCTCTCCAGTTCTTAGGGAGGGCGAATATGTAGTCTTCATGTCACATTTCGCTCGCGGGTTTGGTCTCCCCCTCAGTGACTTTGCTAGGGAATTCCTTGATTACTTCGGCCTGCAGCCGCATCACCTGCCCGCTAATGCCATTGCCTCTCTCTTGCTTTCATTTGTGCCTTAGAGGGATACTTCGGCCTATGGCCGTCTGTACAGGTTTGGTCAAAGTTTTTCCAGATTCGATCCAACATCGTCCCTGACAAATCTCTTCATCCCTCCGAGAAGCTGCTTACCCAATGTGGTGCCGCGTCAATCACACCTCGGAGGAAATCCGAATTTCCTCGCCTCGCAGGTTTAGAATCATGCAAAAAGTGGCATAAGTCATTCTTTTATGTCAAGAACTCTGGGAATGAGGATAGGATTCGGCTTCCTGCCTTTTCCATCGGCACCCCTTCCAAGCTGAACTGGACCTATAATCCGAAGAAGAGTCATGCTCTGGCCGAGGCTTTTGAGATTCGGCTGAAGGAACTGATTCGCTCCGGGCTACGCGGTGAGGATCTGATGACTACCTTCATCAGCAGCCGGATCTGCCCCTTCCAGAAACGCACACACAAGATCTGCTATATGAGCGGTCCTCTTGATCCCAACCGAGTCTCGACGGTGGAGCTGGACAATTACCTCATCTTCAAACGTGTCCGGGCTATCTTTAAGACGGATCTGCCAGAGGACTGGGCCTGGGGGTTGAAGCCGTTCACCCGCGAGCATCCCCCTCCTGAGGTGAGTTTATGTCTTTGTGTTTTGCTTCCTAATCGCGTCCGTGACTCTTTTTGCTAATTTTTGTCTTTCTTGTCCTGCAGAGGTTTGCGGAGCAGAAGACTGAGGACGCCGAGGTTTTGACACTCCCGTGGCCTGCGGATTGGAATACACCGGACAGCGGGGAGCCGGACTCAGAAGAGTTCGTTCCCAAGTCGGATCTCGCTCCTGCTCGCGCTCGCGGCAAGGCCCCGGCCCAGGAGGAGGAAGGTGATTCGGACGAGGTCCAAGTTCTAGAGGTAGTTGCCGCAATGCCAATTTCTTATGCATTTCCGGCTTCTATTTTATCAGCTAATCCGGCCGGTCAGGTTCACAACGTCGAACCTCTTGCCTCCCGGCCCCCCGTTACCTCGGGGAAACGCAGAGCTCCAGCCGATGCCCCAGAAGCTGCTCCCATGAAGCGAACAAAGAAATCAGCCCAGCACCCTCCGAAGCGTAAAACTATGCCCGGGGTTACTGGGTGAGTTACTTTTGTTTGTATTTCTTGTTTCTCTCTTTCTCCCTTCTAACTTGACCTCTTCTGTCTTTGCAGGGCTCCTCTCTCTGTTAAGCCCAGCGGTCCCAGCATGACGAGTCGTACGACTCGGCAGCCTTCTCCTCCGCCTCCTGAGGATACCAGAGTTCTGAGTCCTGCTCGCGTTGCTTCTCCTCCTGCTCCGAATCATACGCCACCTCGCCATGATGCGCCTGAGATTTCTCCTGTTGATGTCGATACATCTCGGCCCACAGACATTCCTACCGAACCTGCTGCCTCCTCCGTGAACCCCGATGTTTCTGATGAGATTCCTCCGACCCCCGTGGTCTCTACTGTGACACCAACTCCAGCCGAGAATATCGATATCTCGGCGCCTTCTGCAACCGTAATTCCTCCGGCTCCCAAGGACGTTGCTCCAAGTGTCGAGGTATCGGCTCCTTCTGACGCCTCTCCTAAGGCAAGAAAGGTCATTGTTACCAAACCTTTGCCCTCTCAGAAAAGACTTGCCAGCTCATCTCAGCCTACAATTGCTGATGCGCTGTGCAAGGGGGTTTCCTCCGCCAAGAGCACTGTTACCCCGGCCGCTGATAGACAACTTGCTCTTCACAAGAGTCCGGCAGCGGCGGTTGTTACCCAACATGTCCGAGGTAAAGTTCTGACTCGCACGGAGAGTGGGAACAGTCTCGGCTCGTTGGTCGAGTATGCCAATAATTGGAACGCCACCGATCAGTTCGAGGGTAATCCCAGCAGCCAACCGTTTCAACTCTCCGATATCAGCAGCCGCCTACATCAGGCTGCCAAGATCGTTCTTTAAAGTGACAAGATGAATGAGGTAATTGTTTTTATGGGGTTTTGATTAGTTCTCCGGATGCTATTATATATACTCTAGTCCCCGAAGCTTGCAACCGAATAACTTGTTATTCGTTTGGAAGTTTTATGATGTTTTACTTAGTTCAGTTTTATCTTAGAGTTCGAACCTCCATCCAACTAGATTTGCATTAAATTCTGCTTGAGTTGGGTCTGTCTGAACCTTGAATATCCAGCCACCTAGGTCCGAGTTCAGTTTTGCTTGACTCAGATCTGTCGTAGCTTCGAATATCCAGCCACCTAGATCCAGGTTAAGTTTTGCTTGACTTGGATCTGTCTTAGCTTCGAATATCTAGCCACCTAGATCCGGGTTAAGGTTTTGCTTGACTCGGATCTGTCGTAGCTTCGAATATTCAGCCACCTAGATCCGGGTTAAGGTTTTGCTTGACTCGGATTTGTCGTAGCTTCGAATATCCAGCCACCTAGATCCGGGTTAAGTTTTTCTTAACTCGGATCTGTCTTAGCTTCGAATATCCCTTTACTATTTGCTTTATTGCTTAGGTTTCACATTACCGGCGGACCGCCGAATTCCAAAGGCTGCTTTTTGCGCATAGAAAATTTCAAGAAAAGTACGAGAAGGTTATTCCTGTGGTGAAGAAAGCTGGTAAGTCGACAAACTCTTGCGTCATCTCCGAAGCTCTTATTGTTTCGTACATGAGATGTTGGCTCACTTTGTTGGTAAACAGGGGCCCTGGAAGGTTAGTTACTCTTTTGCTTTATATACTCCCCTTTGAAATGTGTACTAAGTTTCTTTTAACTCTTTTGGCTTTGGTAAAGCCGAGTTACAAACCTTTGCAGCATCTCACCAAGATTGTACGCCCATGCCTGATGTGATGCTGCATTTTTTAGAACAAAGCGCTACTCACTCGGCGCAGCTGAAGGATAAAGATGACGAGATAGCTCGCTTGCGTGCCGAGGTGGAGTCCCTTAAGCTCTCTCAGAAGTCTGAATTAGAAAAGGTCGACCAGGAGTTCTCCGAGGAGAAAAATTGGCTAGCTCTGCAATTGCAGAAAAATAAAGAGCTCCTCGAGGATGTCAAACTGAAGACATAGGGGATGAGCGAGGAGATCACTCGCTTTGAGAAGAGCAAGATTGACTGGGCTAAAGATCTTCAGATAATGCTGAGCTATATTCATCGTAAGCTTCTGACCGCGTCCGAGTTATCTTTTTCCCTTTCTTACTGCCGACTGATGCAGTCGTGTTTTGCGCAGAACATTTTCCAGAAGCTAAGCCCGTGAGCTCTAAAGCGGTGATTAGTGCTCATGTGCGCCGAGGTGTTCCTGTTGATGCGGACTCGGAGTACTCGATGGAAGATTTCTTGGTTGCTGTTGGCGCTGCAGTTGGTCCGATGAAGATAATGGGGAGGGATTTGGTACAGGAAGCTATTCGAGCCTACCATGTTCTCTGGCCGAATACTTCTGGGACTCCTAATATTGATGAAGTCAAATTATTGGTGGAAAGATTAATGGCATCTGAGAGATAGCTAAGTCTTTGGAGGGAATCAGCTGGACGAGATGGTGCTGATATGGCTCTCACTGTCATCATGTCATGGTATGAAGATATTTCTCTTGATGTTTTGAGAAATTTGCGCACTGGTTCCCGTTGGGTTGAAGACCCAGACTTTGTCGCTCTCCGGCAAGCTCGTGCCTTCCAGCTTGTTGAGTATGCCGACATGCACACCTGAAATGAAGGTCCGAGTTTCCTTCCTAATCCGGAGGATGAGGTCGAGGTTGAGGTTGAGGATGCCTCGGGTGATAACTCAGCTGAACAAGGCGAAGATGAGGGTGACTCGGCTGCTTCTGGTGATTCCAGTTCGAGCTTGGATGGCAACAGCGACGCGCGATCCTCCTCCAAAGGTACTGGGCATTCCACTTCGCAAGCTGACGCTCCTCAACAGCCTCGGGCTTCCTCTGAAGTCACTCATGGGTCTGTGGAGGGCGAGGCAACCTCGGCCGAAGTTCCACCTACCTCGGAGTGCCCAGCCCCTGACCAAGTCACTGCCTCTCCAGCTAAAGAACTCTAAGTCATTTCTTACCCCTGGTATGCCGGGCGTATGATGTATGTCAAACACTTGTCCGTCTTTTGTGCGGTATGAATTTCTCTTGCCGTGTGCCGCTGAGACACATGTGGTTGTAATCGTTATTACTTTGTTTAACTGGTCCTATTTGTCCGAGTCCTTGCTTTGGTGGCTTTTAATTTCCTGAGTTTGGAGTGTATATTTGCTTTTGTTCTCCCGTAGTTCGGCGTCCATTATTGCCGGACTTTGATAATCTTTGCCACTCGACCACTGTGATTTGGACTGTTTAATCTGGGCGTAAACCTTGAAGACCGTATTTGGGGGGAGCGAAATAATATCACACTGGGAGCCGAAGTTTAATTCCCACTCTTGCGACAAATGATAACCCATACTTAAAAATAACGTAGGGTAGTTCCCGAGCCACTGCTCAAAGGCAACGAGGTTTAATATATAAACCAAACTTAGAAACAATATAGGACAGTCCCCGAGTCACTGCTCAAGGTGCCGAGGTTTAATACATATCACAAAATTAAAAACAATATATGTCAGTCCTCGAGCCACTGCTTTGACGCCGAGGTCCAATACCTGAATCAAACTTAGAAAAAATATGGGGTAGTCCCCGAGTCACTGCTCAAGGTGCCGGGGTTTAATACATAAACCATATTTAAAAACCATATAGCGCAGTCCCCGGGCCACTGCTCAAGGTGCCGAGGTTTGATACATAACATGAAATTAAAAACAACCTGCGGCAGTCCCCGAGTCACTGCTCTGGACGCCGAGGTTTAATACATAAACCATACTTAAAAATAATATAGTGCAATCCCCGAGCCACTGCTCAAGTTTCCGAGGTTTGATACATAACATGAAATTTAAAAACAACATATGGCAGTCCCCGAGTCATTGCTATGGATGCCGAGGTTCAATACATAGTTGGTGCTCCATCCTGAAGCATCATTTTACAATATGTCATGGATGACTCCTACGAGTAAAACGGCCGAAGTAAGGCTACGTTCCATGGTCTTTTCGATTCTTCGCCGGCTTTGTCTGCCCTGTTCTTTCCCAGTGATTAAGCATCGATTAGGTAATACGCATCATTGTGCAATGCTTTGCTCACAATGAATGATCCTTCCCATGGAGGCGACAACTTGTGCATGTCGGCCGTGCGTTGCACCGGCCGGAGAACTAAATCTCCTTCTTTGAACACTCTTGGATTCACCTTCTTGCTATGATATCATCGCAAGTCCTGCTGGTAGATAGCTGATCTTGATAACGCCAGCTCTCTGGCTTCTTCTAGCAGATCGACATCATCTTGCCGAGCTACCTCATTTACTTCAGCGGTTGTATATTGGGTAACCCTTGGCGAGTCATGTATTATGTCGGATGGAAGCACAGCTTCTGCTCCATACACTAGAAAGAATGGTGTATAACCTGTTGATCTGTTTGGGGTAGTCCTGAGGCTCCATAGTACTGCTGGTAGTTCCTCAATCCAACATCCTGCCGACCTTTGCAGTGGTTCGATGAGTCGTGGTTTTATTCCGGATAGTACTAGTCCATTAGATCTTTCTACTTGCCCATTGGACGCTGGGTGAGCCACAGAGGCGACATCTAGTCTTATGTGCTTTTCTTGACATAATCTAGCGAAGGCTCCTTCTGCAAAGTTTGTACCGTTGTCTGTAATAACACTGTGTGGGTACCCATATCTTAAGATAATATCTTTGAGGAATTTCACTGTTGTGGGCCCATCACATTTCTTTATTGGTTTCACTTCAATCCATTTTGTGAACTTGTCCACCATGACTAATATGTGGGTCATCCCGCCTCAGGCCGGCTTAAATGGTCCCACCATATCTAAGCACCATACAGAAAATGGCCAAGTAATTGGTATTGTCTTTAACTAGGACGAAGGCATATGTATTTTGCTGGCATATCTTTGGCAACCGTTACACTTTTCGACCAATTCTTTGTCCTATTTCAACGCTGTTGGCCAATAAAACCCATGCCTGAATGCTTTGGCCACTAAAGCTCGGGATGAGGCGTGATGTCCGCATTCTCCTTGATGTATATCTAGGAGGATCTCCTGGCCTTCCGCCGAGCTCACACGTCTTTGCAACACACTTGTGACATTCCTTTTATACAACTCATTGTTTATGATTGTATAGGATTTAGCTCTTCTCACTGTTTGTCTTGCCAATACCTCATTACTCGGCAAAATCGCATCTCTAAGGAAAGAGAATATGGGTTGTGCCCATGCAGGTTTGATTTTTTCTGGTGTAGTCTCACTATCTATTTCCATATTTTCTGCAGACATAACTACCTCGGATGTCTCCATACTTATCCTTGCATCGGCTGGCTTTATCTTTGGAAATACCGGGTTACATTGCTTGTCAATTTCCATCGGCACATTATCCTCTCTTGATTTTGCCGGAATAAAAATGGATTCGGACTCTGGAGATGGTGTTATTGATGGCTTCCTCAGGTGCTCTAGGGCGATACCTGGGGGAATTGACTGTCTGGTTGATCCGAGTTTTGACAATGTGTCTGCGGCGTCGTTTTCTGCCCGAGGTATATGATGAAATTCACATCCATCGAAGTATCCACTGAGTTTTTGCACATGAAACCTATACATGGCCATATTATCATCCAACGCGTCCCAATTGCCTGAGACTTGCTGTACTACTAGATCTGAATCTCCATAGCACAAGATTCGGCGTATGCCAATCTCTTTTGCCACCTTCAATCCATGGACTAGTGCTTCATATTCGGCTACATTGTTTGACGCGGCAAAATGTATCTGCAGCACATATCTCAGTTGGTCTCTTTTTGGCGAGGTTAACACTATTCCTGCCCCCAAACCATTTCTTAGTTTGGAACTGTCAAAGTGCATCGTCCAATAATTCGGATCTGGTAATGGTGGCTCATATTGTACCTCGGCCCAATCTACGAAGAAGTCGGCCACAGCCTGAGATTTGATTGCATCTCTCCTATCGAATTGCGGAGCATAAGGTGAAAATTCAATGGCCCATTTTGCTATTCGGCCACTTGCATCTTTGTTGTTAAATATGTCGTCTATGGGTGCTTCACAAATCACTTTGATGGGGTGCTCTTCGAAGTAATGTTTAAGTTTCTTTGCTGACATGTACACTCCATAAGCCATCTTCTGATAATGTGGGTAATTTTGTTTTGAGGCTGATAGTACCTCGCTTAGGTAATACACCGGCCTTTGTACTGATTTATCATCTTCAATTCGTTCCACCACGATCACAGCGTTCACTACTCTGTTGGTGGCTGCTATGTAAAGTAACATAGGCTCTTTCGATAATGGAGAGGCCAAGACGGGCGCTGCGACCAACATCTTTTTCAATTCATGAAATGCACTGTCTGCTTGTGGAGTCCAAATGAACTTATCCGATTTTTTCATCAGCTGGTAAAGTGGTAGTGCTTTCTCTCCCAGCCGACATACAAATCGGCTGAGCGAGGCTAAACAACATGTGAACTTTTGTACGCCATTTAGACATCTTGGCAATTCCATCCTTTCCACTGCTTTTATCTTAGTTGGGTTGGCCTCTATACCTCGGCTAGATACGAGAAAACCGAGCAATTTTCCCGCTGGCACACCAAATGTGCATTTCTCCGGGTTAAGCTTCATTTGGAACCTTCTCAGTTTCGCGAAAGTCTGCCATATATCATCCAGTAGAGTTTTGCTTTCTTTGGTTTTGATAACCACATCATCCACATATACTTGTACATTTTTCCCTATCTGGTCATGTAGACATTTTTGCATGCATCTCTGATACGTCGCTCCTGCGTTGCGCAGGCCGAATGGCATGGTGCGATAGCAATAAGCCCCGTACGGGGTAATAAACACAGTCTTTATTTGATCGGCTGGATTTAACGGTATCTGGTGAACACCAGAATACGCGTCTACAAATGATAATAGTTCACAACCTACGGTCGAATCAATGACTTGGTCTATTCTAGGCAAAGGAAAAGGATCTTTTGGACACGCCTTGTTCAGGTTCGTGTAATCGATACACATTCGCCATACAATGGCTACATTTGGATCATCCTTCTTCTTTTCTACTAGCACCGGGTTTGATAGCCAATCCGGATACAGCACCTCCATGATGAACCCGGCCGCAAGGAGCCGAGCTATTTCATCCCCTATTTTTCTCCTGTCTTCGGCGAAGCGGCGGAGAGGTTGCTTCACCGGCCTTGCTCCTGGCCTTACATTTAGAGAGTGCTCAGCCAACTCCCTCGGCACACCTTGCAGATCCTGAGTTGACCATGCAAAGATATCCCGATTCTCACGGAGGAAGTTGGCGAGCTCGCTTTCCTATTTAGCATCTAGGCCGGCACCAATAGTGACAGTGCGCTCTGGGAATTGCTCATCTATCTGGATTTTTTTTGTTTCTTTAGTCGTCTGAAAGGAGACACTTCCATGTGGGTTGGCTAATGCCGGCATATTCAGCTGTGCCGACTGAGCGAGGGCTGCTACCTCCTGAATCCTTCTTTTTTCCCTTGCTATTACCAATGATTCGGCCAAATTCGACCCGACTGAAGCACATTCCATTGACTTCCTGTAATCCCCTGCTACTGTTATCACCCCTTGTGGTCCGGATAACTTCATTTTCAGATAACTTACATGGTAGCTGCCCATGAATTTGGCCAATGCTGGCCGTCCGAGTAGAGCATGATAACAACTCTCTAGATCCACCACTTCAAACTCTAAGTTTTCTGCTCTGCAGTTATCTCTTGTGCCGAATAACACATCTACTCGAACCTTGCCAAAGGGTTCGCACGAAAGCCCTGGTACTATCCTATGGAAAGTGGTCCTCGTGGACTGCAGCATGTTCTGCGATATTCTGAGTTTATGCATTGTATCTTTATACATGATATTGATACTGCTCCCATTGTCAATAAGTACCTTTGAAAATTTCACGTTGATGCTTGGTCCGACAAATGTCGGATCTAACACGAGTGCATATGACCCCGAACTCGGCATTATCTTGGGGTGATCCTTTATGCTCCAAGTTACTTCTTGATCCGACCAAGGCACATATCTTGGTACTGCTGACATAACTGCATTTACTTCCATATGCCGGCGTTGTACACTCTGCTTGTCTTGCTGCTCTGTTGTGAACACGCAATACGACTGATGATGTTCTCTGTAATCATTGCGTCCATTATTTCCTGGATTTGTCCTTCCATCCGGACCTTGGTTTATCACTTGATGCACCGCATCCCTCCGGTCCGAGTTTTCATACCTCGAGGGAGGAGGTGGTAACATCAGTTGCTGTGCATTTGCTCCGGTCAACTGTGGCTGATGCTGTTGATGTGCCTGGAGAGGTGCTGCCTGTATGCCTGCGGGGTTACCCATTGCATTTTTCATCTATGCACATTGGCGGGTCGTATGGTTGGCTGGTCTGGCTGGGTTTGACGTGTGAAATTTACACGGCTGATCTAACATAGACTCGAACGTGTACTTCGGCCTCTCCTGCCATTGCTTCTTTTGTTCTGGTGTCCACTGTCTTTTTCCTTCATTCCTTGGTGTCCATTGCTGAGGACCATTCTTTTGCCGTTGAGCAGTTCCGTGACTCGGCTGATCTTGCACTACTGCTGCCACCTGGGCTGAACCATATCTATAATCCGGTCTCTCTTCTCTTCTTCTTCCTCTGAAGTCATTGCGCCTGGATGACCCGGCCACATCTCTTGCATATTGGTCTTGATGCTCTCGATGATCTGTCGACATTAATTCTGGTTGCGTCGGATCTCCCAATGCATAGGAATCCGCTATTCTGATGGTTTCTGCCAATATGGTTGGCATATCTCTTTGCAGTCGCTGCCATAACACACTGGCATAGCGGCATCCTTGAGCGAACCAAGCTATTGCTTGTGATTCTATAACTCCTTCACACGAGTTTCTCAAGTTACACAACCGAGTTAAAAACTCTCTGTCCGTCTCATTCAGACTTTGCTTGCACATGGCTAGCTGCTGAGGCCTATTTGGCCTCTTGTAAGTACTGGTAAAGTTGCTAACGAATATTTCTTCAAAATCCAACCAACAGTTGATGCTGCCTGCTGGCAGATTATTCAGCCATACTCTAGCTGGTCCTTCCAACATTTGCGGGACATACCGCACTGCCCATCGTAAGTTTCCACCTGCTATTTTTACAGCGGTGGCATAATCGATCAAACAATCCTGTGGTTTGGTGCTCCCATTATATGTTTTTGTGCCTCTCGCCAGCTGAAAGTTCGGCACAGGCGGTTCGCCCATGATCCGTGGTCCGAAGCATGTCGGACCCGGTGGACCCTGTTCTTCTAGCAACTCGGATCGGTATAGCCGGTCTAGTTTTACTCTGGCATCATTTGACGGCAAATCTCTGTACAGAACTCTCTCCTGCATTCCATAGTGGTTATTTCCACCACGGATCGCATATTCCATCTCAGAATAACCATCATTGTACCTTTCATTCACTTGATTGTGGCGAGCTGGTCTTGCTTCTCTTTCCGGCTGAGGTTCATGCCTCGGCTGCGGGTTGAGCGGTGGTTCTCTCCTTCCTTCGACCGGGATATTGTTCTCGTGATTTCCTCTTCCGAGTTCTCCTCTGTCGAGATCTCCATTGCCTCGGCTTCCGCCGCCTTTCTCAGCACGGCCAGGATTTCTCTCGCCACTGTTACCTTGGCTTCCATTGCCTCTGTTCTCGTTTGCTTTTCCGGCTATCGCCGGATCATATGGAACAATTTGCTTATTTCTCTTTCCCGAAGTTACCGCTCTGTCTTTTCGTGGATTGTTTCCGGGTGAAGATGCTGCTGCCACAGATAAGGCAGGTGCTGCTCCAGCTGAGTGAACCATTCGTGAGGCCCCTGGCCTCGCCGGGTCTGCTCTGAGCATTTCTTCATTCTGCTGGTTCGCAATGTGCACCAGCTCATTCACTGTTTTTTGCTGTTTCTGCCGGGCTTCGCCGGTCAATCCTTCTAACTCTAATGTTGCGGCGTTTGCCGCTCTCGGGTTCTTTGCCGGGGTACTGTACCTCGGCAAGCCTAAATCAACTGATTCTGCCTTATGAGCATCATGCTCCTTGTTGATATCATCTATGAGGTTCTTCCCTCTCAATCTCAACTCGTCAACCCGCTCGGGGGCGACGTCAACCTTGTTTGCTTTGGCATACTCTCGCAGGGTCCTATTTAAGGACTCCTGCAAGGTCGACACCTTCTTTCCCTCTACCAGCACCTTTTGCCTGGTTTCTTCCAACTCTGCCTGAGCATTTGCCGGATCAAGTATCGGCGCTACAGGTGTAGTCAGATTATCTATGGTTGCCTGAAGAATGTTTTCTGGTCTTTCCAGAGGTGGCCCTCTTACCCTTGGTGCCTTTGGGGTTGTCTCCTGCACCTCGGCCTGGTTGGCTACTGAAGGGATTACCTCGGTGGGTTGTGGAGCTGTCTGCCTGGGCGCGACCTGCACGCCCGCCGCCGGGTCTCTGCTTGATCCGACGCCTGCTACTCCCGTCTGTACTCCGGCTGTGACCATCACCTCGACGCTGCCGACCGGGCGCGCTCCGCGCGGATTGCTCGCGGCGCTAAGGGGAGGTTCTCCCGCAACAACAACCTGGTGAGGATAAACGCCGGAGACGTCGACGCCGATGTAAATCTGGTGCATGCCCAAGTTGATGAAGATGCCGTTGCGCGGAGGAGTTTTTCCCTTAAAGCTGGCTGCGCTGTCGCTGACGTAGTCATAGAGATCAAGTCTCCGGACCAGGCCAGAGACAATGCGCTCGCCAGTGTTGATGAAGTTTCCCGTCCGGATCATGACTCCAGCTAGCACCGCTGCTGGCCCCACGGTGGGCGCCAACTGTCGTGGTGGTGGCACGACAGATGCCATGGGTAGGCTAAAGTATGGGGCCAATGGATGCTAGAGGGATCTGGGGAGGGAAGATGTAGTTGATTCTACACACAAAAGACTAAGGCAAAGATCTGTATTTCTCCTTCCTTGGGCTACAAGTGCTCCTTGAGCTGTTTACAAGGAGAAAGGAAGAACTTTACCAGCCTAACGGTACCAAATGAGCCGATGCCCTTCTCAGGGTCCAAGCCTCCCCTTATAAAGGAGAGCCTTGGGTTCCTTTAGGGCTGACGTGGCAAGCATATTCGAGGAATATGCTTGTCCCAATATAGTAGTTCGGCGGCCTCCTTTCCCTGTCGCTCCTCTAATGACGGCAAGGTTTCAGAGGGCCCCTCCTGCGCGCCTCGGGCTTCAGGACTGTCACCTTCGTGACCTCCTTCTGCCTCTCTGTCGCTCTGTGCCTTTGTCCCTAGTGCTTGGCCCCGCTCAGATTCTCCCTAGCCAGCGGCTAGAGTTTGACTTTAGGTTTCTCCTTCTCCTGCAAGCTTCGTATCATTCGGCCCTGCCTCGCGTAACTCGGCTTGTCCTTCACCTGCATCAAGATTACTCGGGCTAACCCGGTCGACTTACGCAGTATCTCGGTCGGGCAATGCCTTGCCATTACTATAAGGGTCCTGCCCTTTCCTATCTCGGCCGACCTCTACAGGATTCAGCCGACTTAGACTGTAACTCGGAAACTAGACGGGGAATACCCTTTCGTCTTTCCCCGTCTTTACCCTATCCGGGGTCACCTCCTCAACACTTAGGCTGCCATACTGTATTAACCATATGTTTATTAGAAGCCACATTAAAATGAAAACCAGATGATTTCTCACGAGGTTTGATTAAAAGCCATTCACACTTTTCTTCCCTATTCTAAGTAAAGAATTCCCTCTGCCAGTTTGATCCTCCAAAGCTCCAAAGATGAAAGAAATATTTGAAATGAAAACATTCAAACCCTCTCTACTGAAGGATATGAAGACCCACTTTTTTGGATGATACATTTAACGAAACAGTCTCTGATGAGGGACACCATTAAATCACCACAAAAACCACCAATTGCTGCCTCTAGGGAAAGTCCCACAGTATCCTCATCAAGGCGAAAGGAGGCACGTCCGAAAGATACTACCATAATAAAGTGCCCTAATCCAATAAAAGGATGAACATAAGATTGAAAATGTGATCTTACTTCTTTAGCAAAATCAATTCCCGGAGTAAAATCCAATCCCAAAGTATGAGAAGCATGAACAACCATCGTAGATGGATCAATAGGGGAGTCTTCTAGGACACGAGACGTGCCAGAACCATTAGGGTGAACCCGAACCCCATTTAGAAAGAGCAAACCATTGTGAAGGACCAATTTATCCTAGACCTTAACACTATGACATCGAAGCAAGATATCAGATCCAGATGAAATGAATTCCTGTACCTTCAGCCTTCTATCATCCACAATTACTCCATTTGAGGCCAGGGGATGGATCTTGCGTAGCCTCGGGACGACCACCAAAAAACCCGAGTACATATGGTCTTGACGTTGATCAGTCACCAGAGAATAAAGAACCTTCCAACGCCAAGAGAAAGGATCCAAAATGAAAGGGGAGGGGGCCATTGTGAGAGAAGAGAGTGTGTAGATTTGATTAGGAGGAGAGAAAGAGGTGGAGCCGGTGGCCGGAATGGCCCGGAGGCCTAGGTCGCCATGAGATCGACTATCCTAGAAAATAGGATCGCCTCATGGGAGAATTCCACCAGAATATTGATGGTTCATGTGTGGCTGCATCTTTCCACCGACGTGTTGTAAACCCGGTTTCCCTTACTATCGAGCTGGAACTGTCCCCTAGCCTTTCCATCGAAGAGAGTATTGTGGACTTAAGGATTCCTGTTCGTAAATTCATTTTTCTCGACACAAATATGTTCACATTCATTTTCATTTTACTCCGGACACAAATATGTTCACATTCATTTTCAGTTCCCAAATCAAAAATAGGATATTAACTCTAGAAACTTATCTAGTATCATTTTGATATTATTTTGACCTCTAACTAATTCTTGCTCTATTGAATACAATTTCTAGAATTAACATTGTCTTTGGAAAAAATCCAAATTGTATGGTGTTGCATAAGAAGTAAATGTTCATAAAGAGAAAGCAGGCCTGAAAAACGATGTTGAAAACCCGCATTCATGAGAATGATGGCTGCCCTATGAGGCTGTCTAATGGGGCACATCTCCTCGACTTGTGTGGTTTAGGTATGTGTTTCTGCCACGTATTGGCCAGTTTTTAGCGTATCGACGCACATAAAATGCTAGTCCAGTTTTATACAATGTCGGACGTTTTCCACAAAGTCAAACGTTTTTGCTCGGTTTTCATGTTTTGACTATTTGGTCTATGTTTCTGCCATGTCTTGGCCAGTTTTCAGCGTAACCCACACACGCACGACGCTAGCCCAGTTTTACACGATGTCGGATGTTTTTGTCCAGATTCCACGTTGATCGATACATGAAAGAGAACTAAAAGTCATAACTTTTCAATGATGTCTTAATCTCCTCCATTTGGGATTTGTCAAGAACTTCGAAAGTAGAAACTTCTCCAAAAGCCAAAGGCAGTAAGTAACACATAATAACATCGGCAATTAATATTTATATTTTTCGCCATTAGGTGATTTTGATGCTGCATATATGTTTGTTCGGTATGTTACAAGATTGTTTCTGTTTCCATTCAAACACACAAGTGATGGCTGCAATGACTCTAGTGTAATGACAGTCTTGCATTCATGCTGCAAGTTTTATGTGTTTGCTGCAAGTGCCTTTCGGCATTTGTTGCAAGAAGTTTTCCTAGGTCCTAATATTGCACATTTGTGATGATTCGTTTGGAAGATTCCCCTGCCACCAATGCAAATTTCCTGCATACAATTTTTCCTATATTATTAATTTAGAAGTTATGATTTTTTCATGATTTGGACATACCGTGAGAAGAGATGATGCAATAATATAAAAAATAATATCCCGTCGACGGGACCATAGTGCATACATGCAGCAAACCGACCATCCAGATTTAACTTTAAGTGCGATTTGAGTACCCTCTTTTCGTTTACACCAATCTGACTACTACCCTATCATTTTAGGGTAGAGTACCATAGAAAATCAATTAAGAGTGCGGGATAACTCAGAACCTGTTTTTGAATTTTAAGAACATCAAATATTTCCAAAAAACACCTGCGTGTAGCCGACAATACAGAAGTTAACTCTGCAAAATTGCAATGGAAAATACTTTATATGTCAGGTGCCACAAAAAGACAAAATATAACAAATTTAAGAAATACGGTGGCATATTCAAAATTGCAGTGTCCACGCATGCCTAGATATGTATTTTCTCCTTTTTGATGAGACTGGAATCAATATTGAGGATATAGTTTATCATTAAATTCTCAGTCAGCCTGAAATTAGCAACTTTTTGATGTATCAGCCGATAAATTGATTACGGTCACCCAATAATAAGCAATTTTTTAAACAATGACTGGAATACAAGGTAATTTTTGCACACAAGTATTGTAAATTATTATCTACACAAGTTCTTTTATTTTTATATATATTTTAATCTGAACTTAGAAAAAAATTAATCATAGATTTTTTTAGGGAACAAAAAAAATTATACTCCCTCCATCCTAAAAAGAATGTCTCAGATTTTGCTAAATTTAAATATATCTAAACATTATTTATTATATAAATTCATCTAAATTTTAACAAACTTGTAACATCCTTTTTTTTAGAACGGAGGGAATAGGAAGTATCATTTTCTATCAGCAGGCAGTTTCCATTTTCTTCCATGTCCAACCCGTGCCGCATAACGCAGCCCGTAGTATTGGCGGGCCTGGAAGCTCGCAGCTTGACCGAAAATCCAGACTTGGGCCTCATTTCCCAGTCCTAACTTTTTTTTACTGCTGGCTGGGCGCAACCATCCCGTGCCATACCGGCGCTCACCGACCGGCGCCGCATCGCGACTCCGCTCCCGCTGCCCAACCCACGCTTCTCGCGTCGCCGCCGCGTCGTTGCTCCGCCTGCTCCCACCGCCACAAACCGTTGGCGTCGGAGGAGAGGAAAAGAAGCGCAGAGCGAATTTGCAATGTGCCCGTCGTTTTGGTACTGTAAGATTTAAGCTCATGTTTTTCCAGTAATTGTTTCAGATCGATTCCTTTGATCTCCATAGGTAATAGGAATTCTTCCAATCTTATGTACTGGATGCATGCTGCGTTTACTCATAGTCATAGCTCTACTAATTGCCTTCGCACCATTACAATCTACTAGTAGTACTTTAGTGGTAATGACTTCACTCTTAACTCTTGGAAGTTGCAGTGACACGTTTGAAGAATTGAGTACCATGGATATCCTGTTTGTGGAGTTGAAAGTGTTCATGATGAATAATAGGAGAGCGGGGATGGAATCTGTAGGATATGCCTGGTGGAGACACCAGACTTTGATACCATGATGCTTATTAACTGTGCGGGGAGGGAAGGTTAGGTTCCTGCCGTTCTGAACTCCCTCCTTTCCTAAACATGTTTCATTCGCATAACAAACAAAGTGTGTATACAATGTACTCCCTCTGATCCATAATAAATGTCGCTGGTTTAGTACAATTTTGCACTAAATCAATGACACTTATTATGGATCGGAGGGAGTACCATATTATCTAGTTTTGATGGACTCCATTTGCTGCTGTAGTTCAAAGTAGTACACAACCTTGAAACATAACCTTAAGTACTGGATGGGGACAGAGAAAAAAAAGAAGGTGCCTCACAATCATAGAATGACATGTAGTACATGAGAACATCGAGTACACAATTAAACACACAGATGCATTCTTTTTAAATGAAACGGAAGATATAATAAATGCAGTAATGTATTGGCCCTACTATATTTGTTTCTTCGAAGCTACGAAGTGAGTTTTCTGGTCTTTCGAGTTTTGCACATTAGATTAGTCTCTGATAGCAGGTAGGTGTAAGCTTCTCTTGGAATTTCAAAATAGTCCAAAATTGTTTACAGAATCCAGATGATAATCTGAAAAAAAAAAGAATGTGCAGAAGTGAGTACTTGAACCTCTTTTAGGGTTTACTTTTATTCATTGAACTGCATTCTGTAGACAGTAGACATGCATATGCATCAGATAGCCACTCTAACCAAGAGTTGGAATACAATCATGGATATTTTGTGAAATTTCTTACTATAGAATTATTACTCTAGAGTTTTATACTTAGAAAGTAGAAACTAATGTGACCATATTTTGTAGATATTGACCAAACATGTTTACTACTATGCATGCTTGTACTGTGCATGGACAAACATAATTGTATCACAGCTAGAGTTTAAGGTTTTTCTTTTCTGAACAGGTATGACTTGAGACTTGACCATGGTCGATGATCTGTGGGCCACTTGTGGATATGGACATCAAATACATAGGTACTTCTACAATACATTAAATAATCAATGTAGCCTTTGGTTGCTTTATTTTTTTTGCATTGTTATTACTCAGTCTCGAATTGGCAATCCTGTTATTTGCCTTTTTATATTATTACCCCGTTCATTTTTCTTTGAATGTAAGGCTTGACTATATGGTGTAGCGGATGATGTTTAATAGTTTCAGAGTATGGTTATTGCTTGCAATTTGACGTTACAAGACATTTAAAACTAAGTATGTCTATGTGCTGTCATACAAAATAGAAGAAACATTAATACAAAATGACCTAGAGGGGGGTTGTTCGACTATGTAGTTAGCCTTTAGTAGAAAAATACATGTTTATGCAATAGAAGCAGAATATATCTACTTCATACCATTTGCGTTGTAGCATTTCACCACTGTGAAGCGTTCAGGATAATCTTCTTCTTATACTTCTGTTGGGCATTGTGGTACTGGTATCATCATCGATCTCAATGATTGGTACATGAGAAATTGCAAGCCAATCTTTTCCACTGATTTTTTGGCAACTACCTGTTAGAAGTGGGCATTCTCTGATGTACAGTTCTTTCAATGATCTTGGAATGCACCTTGGCAAACATGGAATGAGAGGACATTTGAAGATGGTCATAGCTGTTAGACACAAAGCTTCTTCTAGACCAGCAGGCAAGTGGATCAGATTACTGCAATGGAGGATCTCCAGTTTTTGCAGAGTGCCAGGGAGCTTTAATGGAAAAGAGTGAAGGCTGTCACAATCAGCTGTCACCAGATGTGTCAGTGAGGAGAGCTCATTAAGCTCTCCAAGAAGAGGGTTAATAAGACCTGAGCATGAGCTGATGCGCAAGTCTTCAAGCATGGAGGGCAACAAGTTATGTTGTCCGGATGGTGCCAACCTTGGACAATCATAGATGTGAAGACTCTTAAGAGAGGTTAGGGATCTGAATCCTTCAACTGGTAGGTGAATTAGGTCTGAACAGTGAGTGATGGTTAATTGCTCGAGAGCCAATAATTGCTGGCTAAGCAATCCATCCTGTAAGGATGTGAGATTTGGGCACTGGTGAATCTGTAAGCATGCTAACGATGACGAAAACTGAGAGCTCTGAATACAGACTTCTGGAAGAATAGAGAATCCTGTTTCAGAAATTTCGAGCTTCTCTAGTGTTAATGGGAGGGATGGGAATTCGGTTACTTGCGGGCAATCGATCACTGCAAGTTCTGTGAGGGACGGAAGAAATTCACCATCTTGTATAGATTCCCACATTTTGAGATTGGCCAGGTCTTCAAATACAAGTTCTTTCAATGATGGAAACCCCCTACCTCCAATGGAACCTGAAAACTCTTGGCTGATTTTAACAATGGCTGGAAAACCCCCAATGCCTAGGTACTTCAGCTGAGGCAGCTCTCCCAGTGCTGGTAGAATCGAACATTTTGTGCAGTCAGACAGGTGGATAGTTTGCAAGTGAGAAAGACTACTTAACCAATTCGGTAAAGAGGAGCCTGCAAATGCCTTGATTGTTAAATCCTTTAGTTCACGATGTGGCTGAAGGACTTCAAGTATCTTTTTGTCTCGATTTACTTCTTCTGATGTTATGTTCCTGCCATCGGACCATACAAGATCTAGAGTGTTGATGAACACCTTATCGCTTAAATAGGCTTCACATGCATCATCTGCACTAGCAACACTCTCGATATTTCTAATGCAAATATGCCCTCTGATCCCCTTCATTGCCTTCAATTCACTGATCCTGTATCCTTTACCCGTACGGACCACAAATTCCTCCAACTGTTGAAGACAAGTTAAGTTCCCTATTCTGGCTATGCCTGTGATTAAATCTGTTCGTGCTTCTAGGCATCGGAGATTTACAAGATTGGTTATGCTTGCTGGGAGATCATCTAATTCATGACAGTTTTGCAACTTGAGTGTTTGCAAGCTGCAGAGCCTACCAATTGTTGAAGGCAACCTTCTTATACCAGTGCCTGAGAGATTCAGATATCGGAGCATTTTCAAGCGTCCAATAGAATCTGGCAATTCAGTGATGTCTCGTCGGTTCAAATCGAGCACATGCAGGTACCTTAACTTGAGGAACAGATCACTCGGGATAGATCTTGTCATTGATTTATATCCACTTAGCAATAGAAGTGTCCGTGCTCTCTTAAATTCAAGAAAGGCTTCAAATGAAGTCTGGCTTCTATTGTCACAAGAGAATGAGAGGTGCCTGACACTTGATGCAGAGCTGCTACTGTTGGGGAGGTCATTAAGTCTGCGACACTCATGGATTGAGACCGACTGTGCTAGGTCATGCATAGCATCATGCATCACATATCCACCTTTGCGATGTTTGAAGAAAGACCTGCTTAGTAATTCATCACAATAGCTGCTTCCAATCTCTTCAATTCTTCTCCTCCGCTCAGGCTGAATAAATCCAAGGGCCATCCAAATCTGGACCAACCTGTCTTTCTCAAACACATAATCTTTGTGAAAGACTGAGCAAAATGCAAAACATCTCTTCAGTATGGCAGGCAAATGATTGTAACTCAATCTCAGAGCTGGTAATACATTGTTCTTATCTGATGGCAATTCCCATATTTCACTCCTCAATACATTTTTCCAGTCATCCTCAGTATCCTGGGAACATAGTAAGCTACCTATTGCTTTTGCAGCCAGTGGTAGGCCTTTCAACTTCTTCACAATTTCCATGCCTATTATTTCCAAATTTGCACGTGCATTTGAGTTACCACCTACAAATGCATAGCTCCTGAACAAATACCAGCAATCACTGTCGGATAACTGATTAAGATAGTATGGATCCATCCCACCCATTAGTTTCCCCACATTTTTGTTTCTTGTGGTTACTACGATTCTGCTTCCCTTTCCCCCGGTAACTAGAGAACGACGATATATATCCCACTTTTCAGGGTCCTCATTCCACACATCATCAAGTACTAGAAGGAACCTTTTACCTTTTAGCTTATTTGAGAGGTCTTCTTGAAGCAAGTTCATGTTGGTCGTGACTGACGAGACCCCACTGACAACTGATTCAAACTCACTTGCAACTGATTCGATGGTTTCCCTGGTAAGCTTCATCTGATCAAAATTTTGAGAAACACACAGCCAAACCCTTAACTGGAAATGATTCTTTATTCTTGTATCATTGTAGACAAGCTGTGCTAGAGTCGTCTTCCCTAGTCCACCCATACCCACTATGGGAAGAATAGAAAGGTTGGCATGGTTGGAGTTTTTTTGGTCGAGCAACATCTTCACAATGATCTCTTTATCTTCTTCTCTCCCAAACACACTTGAGTCATCAACTATTGAACTGGTCTCAGGCCTCTCTTTTATCTCTTTCCTGTCCGTGGTATTGATCATGTTTGGGCCAATAATCTGTCTTTCTTTGACAAGCCTATCAAGCTTCTTCTCAACCTTCCTTATTTCTTGCAATATCTTATGGTTCGATAAACAAGTGTTCAACCAAAAGCAGCAGAGACAGCTCCTAACCTTGTTCAAATGGTTGTAGTTGGATTGGCCTTCCAGTTTGGATCGAAGGGCCTCAGCTGTGTAATCATCAAGCAAGTCATCCATCTCATATGCGACATCCTTGAGCTTGCCAAGCCAGCTTTGTGCCGCCTTATCCTTGAGTTGCCGCTCCTCGGCATCTTCAACATGAGCTTGAATGGTCGACAGACTGCTGGACAGTTTCTCCAGCTCCTCACCTACATCTTGAGGCAATTTCAGCTCACCAAAAGCGGCAGCAATCACTTTCTCAAAGAGTGCCTGCATGAAGGCAGACAGAACAGCTTCTCCTATCGGCATGGTTTTGGTTGTTTGGTCTCCTAGAGATGCAAACTGGAAGTCTGGAACGACAGGTACTGAGGAGGTTTGGGAGAACAATTGGTTATCTCTCCACCATTGACTCTAAAGTCGGTCTTCTTGGTGCTCTACCTGTTGAAGCTGATGGTATGTTTCTAGGAAAAAGGGGTGTTGTTTATTTCCACTGATTTGTTGCCTTAAAGCACTTAGCCCACCTTGCAGTTTCCCAAAAAAAATTTAACCAGAATGTTGACTTCTGCAAACGTGATACTCAGTTCATTCGGTGTCTAGGCACCACTTTTTTTTTCATGTTAAAAATTATCTACTCGATGCGTAACCTTCTGTAACCTGAGCTGTTTAATCATTCACTTTGGTTTTGTTGACTGAAGCATGACAACATATTTCATCTCTTATGCAGTCCTAATAAGCTAACAAAGGGACCAAGTTGTCTAATCCTCGCCTACGGCACGCATCAATTTTTGCTTCCTTATAGAAAAAATAAATACTCCCTCGGTTCTATAATTCTTGTTGTGGTTTTAGTTCAAATTTGAACTGGAATCAAAACAAAAATTATGGAACGGAGGGATTACTAATGAATCCGAGCCTGGCAATTTCCTAGAAAGACCGATGATGGGAACATATTAGAGTTCAGAAGAAAAAAAAGGGAAGATGGTGGGTTGTTGTGTGTGGCCGTTGTTGGATGGAAAATCTGGAAGATAGCCACCACACCAAGGATGAGTGTTTCAGCTTTGTTATCCATTCTTTAGGTCAAGCTGAGACTGAGTTTTGAGTTACCAGCGCCCATTGCACAGGTCCCAGTTCAGTCTGGTTACGCGTGTAGTCTGATGGATGAAGGTGCGTGCCATATTTGGCTCAAGTTTAATTAAGATCTGAGTTCGATTCTGTAGACGTTTGATTTTCGTGTTCTGAGGAATCATGGCATGATGCGTTTGCATAACTTTCTGTAACCTGAGTTGTTTAATAATTCACTTTGATTTTGTTGACTGAAGCATGACAACATATTTCATCTCTTATGCAGTCCTAATAAGCTAACAAAGGGACCAAGTTGTCTAATCCTCGCCTACGGTACGCATCAATTTTTGCTTCCTTGTAGAAAAAATAAATCTTATAATTGGATCGATGAACCCCTTAGATTTCTGCTAAGCTCTTTGATAAACGATATAACCATACGTTGATGTTGCCATTAAGTTTCAAACGCACTCGTTACCTTACTAGTGTACCTAAGGGGATTGGAAGGTTTTTAATGAGGCGGCTTGTCTACTAGCTTAATATATGTGTTTTCCTAAAAAAAAGTATGTAATGGTGTATTTATTGGCCAATGGCAGTGAACTAGTAAAAAAGCATCAAGATGAAAAAAACTTTTTTATAATTTATATGTACAACTATTTTACACGTATTGTACAACTACTACTGTGCAAAGCACTACTAGTATACAACATGCACACGAGTTCTACATCCGCTGTACAGAGAACGGGCATATGGCCCGTTACCCCCACCTACTGTGGGGGCGAAGTCATGTCCGAAACCTAGCTTTTAAACTAGCACGTTGCGTGCTAGCCTGCCGGTACGGGAGAAAAATTCTAGCTTAGGCATGCATAGGGCACATCACAGGTGCGGTATTTGGAAAATAAAAGAGAGGTCCTGTGGCTTCATGGGCCGGCCCATGGTCCACTTTGACATGCCAAAACATTACCAATCCGCTTCAGAAATATCTTGCTCGCAACCCACGAACTCCAGAGAGAGGATTTTGGAGAAAGCATGGGCGCCACCACCACAGGGACCTCGTTCTGGAGTGAAGGATCACGGGCGGGTGTGGTATAGGTCGTTGAATGGCACAGCGGCCGTGCTCCTGCCTTTGGTCGGCGTCGCGCCGACAATGCGATGTGTGCTTTGTTGCTTACTTGGAGGCGTCAGTTTGTGGCATTGTGTCCTTTTCAACCGAGCTCGACGCTAAAGGAGAAACCCAATCATTGTGGATCGAATGAAAGACATCGTTTTGGAGCGGCTCTGGTTAGAGGGGCTAGTGGCTTTTTTTTTTTTAACGAAACAACGCTTTATTGATCAGATAACATCAATACACAGAGTTTCCCGGATAAAATCCGGAACAGAATGGAAAATCTCACTTGACTCAAAAGAATACAAGACTTTGCTAAAACATGCGCCGCTACATTTAGACTACGCTTCACATGGATAAAAGATGCCGATGTGAACGACTTCGCCCTTTCCTTGATATCCTCGACCACCATGCCCACCAACGATCTGTCTGGTGCAGACGACAGGAGCCGCTGTACCAGGGATAGACAATCAGAGACAAAAATGACCTCGGCCAAGCTCTCCTGCTGCGCAAACCGTACCGCCTGCTGAAGCGCCAAGGCCTCAGCCTGTTCTGGCGGTGCGAGCCCCGACATATGATGACGGTATGCCGCAACACAGAGGCCAGCATTGTTCCGAACCACCACACCCGCGCCCATCTTGCCGGCATCTTCAAAGATTGCTGCATCCACATTAACCAGGAACACACCCGGCGGCGGAGTCCATTTGGTTGGAGCTGTGGACTCACGTCTACTAGCCGAAGGCTCCTTAAGAAGATGCAAGTTGATCAACTCAGCATAGGCCAAGATCTTCGCACAGGTCCGCTTCGGATCAGGCCTAATAACAGAATTCCTTGCCTCATTCCTTGCTTCCCACGCAAACCAGAATGTGACAGCAAGCACTGACGCCTGCATTTCACACGTTCTGTCCAGGTAGTCGAAGAGCCATTGGCTACAGGAAGCAAAACTTTTCCTTTCTAACCGGATATTAAAGTGTTGCTTTACCTCCCTCCAAACCACTCTGGCAATTTCCAGTCTCCCACAGAAAACACACGGCCCTGTCTCTGGGACACGACGCTTGATTAGCTGATCACCACTGGGAAGACAGTTCTGAGCAAAACGCCACAGATGGATAATCATCTTGCCCGGGGCTTTAACCTTCCAGATAGAGCGCCGCTGTTTTTCTTGCTCCATCCATACTGAGCTTAATCCATGACCAGAGGAACTCCACCATTTCAGGAATTTTGCATTCCTAACCAGGTTATATCCAGACTTGACAGTATATAGACCATGACGTGTAAACGGCCAAGAGACGAAATCTGGACCGTCATGACGAGAGATAGGAGTCAGCACAATCTTCTCTGCAATCACCGGGTTGAAGAAAGCTTGCACATTTTCCAGATTCCACGTGCGAGTATCCTCATCAATCAGACAATGTACTGTTGCGAGCCTGGGGATTGGTGATGTCGAATGCATCTGCTCCGGAGGGCAACCAGGCACCCAGTTATCAGCCATGATCTTCACCGATTTACCATCCCTAATGCCCCAGCGAACACCTTCATAGAGCAAGTCTCTCCCATAAACTTCTCCAAGTGAAAGAGGCCGATCTCGGTTTAGTGGCATTCCAAAAGTCAGAGTCGGGATAATATCGGCCTTTCAGAACCCGTGCACAGAGCGAGTCTGGTATCGTAAGAAGCCGCCACCCCTGCTTCGCCAACATAGCCTGATTGAAAAGTCCGAGGTTGCGAAACCCCATGCCCCCCAGCCCTTTAGGCGTTGACAGCCAAGCCCAAGACCTCCAATGTATTTTCCTCTTACCATCCTCAACACCCCACCATTGGTTGGCGATCACAGATTTAATCTTATCATAGGTGATGAGAGGTAAACAAAAACAGCTCATAACAAAATTTGGAATTGCTTGGATTACAGCTTTCAGCAGTGTTTCATTGCCCGCCCGTGACAGTGGCCGGCCTGATAATCCATTAAGATACTTCCAAATTTTGTCATATATGTAATTGAAGGTTGTGGAAGGTGACCTTCCCACAGATGTGGGCATACCCAGATAGAAGTCATTGAGCACCTCACTTTGCACCTCCAAACTCATCTTCACTCCTTGTTTCACTTGGTCAGGACAGTGATGGCCAAAGAAAACAGAAGATTTATCTAGGTTGATCTTCTGGCCAGAGCCTTCACAATAAACCTTGAGAGTACTTTTAAGAGCCTCCACACTCCTACTATCACTTCTCGCAAAGAAGATGCTGTCATCTGCAAACAGTAAATGGGATATAGGGGGGCCGAGCCTACCATTACGAATACCATAGAGCTCACCTCGGTCCTCCCTTTGTTGCAGTAAACTCGACAACCCTTCAGTGCATAGAAGAAATAAGTACGGACTGATTGGATCTCCCTGTCGGATCCCTCTGGATGGAACAACCGGTTCAGTCAATTCACCATTTACTCGCATAGCGTAGCGGACACAAGTTACGCATCTCATGTGGCTTGGGGATGCTAAGGCAATTGTTCTGGATCTGGTGGCGTTGCGAGTTTTGTGACAACAATGACAATGGTGAGCGGAGTTGAGCCGCATCATGTCCTTCTTCACCGGTCTGTTTACATGTTTTATTTGGGTTCATGTGCCGCATCCTGCTGTGAAGCGGTGAAGTCGGAGATGCGTGTTGGCAAAGATGCCACATGATGCAAGCAGTTCAACTTGCGTTGATCTCCAGCTGTCGTGTGTCGGTGCAAGCAGTTCAATCTTTCCCCGTGAAGCTCATTATCGAATTTGGAGTTGCCTTTTCCTCACGTTGAGCTGATTGCTTGGCATAGGGGTCAAATACGGCGACCGCTCTATCAACGATAGACTATCGTCGAAGGTGAATTTGGAGTCGATGGTTCGTGGAGGACCGATGACAATGATGCTCGATAACAACCTTGATTGTGGTGTTTCCTCTCAACGGCACGTGTTATGCAGTCACGTGGGTGGTGCATAAGAGTGTATCTAGCGGATCCTAGAAAACGACCCAAAACGAGAAAATTCCGACAGTTTTCGGTTTTGGGCCGATTACGAATCCCACGCAAATCTCACAAAACACATGGGGCCTGGACAAAAAGTATCTAGGGCATCCAATAGAGGCCCACCCCGCCGCTAGATACCCGGGTCAGAGGGGTTTTGGGGTTTCATTCCTCGAGCAAATCTGTCGCAATCTACTCTCCTCCAGCGAGCAATTTATTCCGACTCCATGATGGGCAGACCCAACAACGGCCGTGGGAGCTTCTCCTGGGCGACCTACTGTCGTAGATCTATGGTTATGGTTAGGGGCAAGTACCTAGACCATCTAGAGTGTGTATGATGTTTGAATGAACGAAGAGCTTGTTTGATGACTTTTTAATCGCCTTTTGAATTTCCAATTTCATTTTCTAGCATCTGCCGCAGCGAGTTAATTTGAACTAGAAAAAAGGTTTAATTTCCATCTTCTTGGATCTGACTAATCCGAGTTCAATTTATGTCGCATCTGCTATAGATGCTCTAAGTTCTTAGAGTATCTCGAATAGAAGCGGGGCGCGCTCGGTAAAAACCGCCATTTAGTGCGCGAGCAGATGGTTGAGGCGAGGCGCTCCAACAAACGAGCGAAAATAGTGTGTGCAGGAAAAACTTTGAATACAGTCTTTGAATGGTTTATCGTTTTAATGAACTATATTTTCAGTCTTTTTATTTATTTTTTATATTTATTGAATGCATTTTGCTTCCAAAATGTGTTCATGGTGCTGTATTTTCACGCGCCGCGTCCGGTGAAGATGGCGCCAACGCCGCGCGCTGAAGTGCAAAGCAGGCACTGCAAATCGAATATAGGGACACGTGTTTTTGGAGCGCCCTGTTGATGATGCTCTTAGTGGTGTAAGGACCGAATATATCTGCACGTGCACATGTGTCAGTTCAGTCCGGTAGCGGAACCAGCTCATCTATGAGAGGAGGATAGTTAGAAGAGTCGGCTCCTATGTAGTGTGATGGATAAAAGTACGTGCCTTCTTGGGCTCAAGTTTACAGTCATGATTCGAATTTGTTGCAAACTTAAGATCTCAGTTCGATTCTTATTTCTGTACACGTTTTATTTTTGTGTGTTCTGAAGAATTACAGTATGGTACATTATTCAAATGTAAGTATATGTGACGGTGTATTTACTGGCCAGTGGCAGTGCACTATATTGTGGTAAAAAATTGAAAAAAAAAGATTTTATAATTTATATGTATATCTGTAACTTTTTTACATCTATTGTACAACTAGTATACAAGTATTGTACATGTACAACAAGAGTCCTACAACCGCTGTATAAAGAACTGGCTTAAGGCCAGTTACCCCTACCTATTGTGGGGGCAAAGGGACGGTCCGAACCGTAGCTTTTAAACTAGCACGTTCCTTGCTAACTTAGCGGTGTGGTATAAAGTCTAACATACGTATGCACAGGCATGTGCCGTGTGGAAAATAAAAGAGAGGTAAGGTTTGTGGTTTCGTGGGCCGGCCCATTGTCCACTCTGACATACCCAATCACTATCTATATCTTCAGAAATATGTTGAGCTAGAGAGAGAGAGGATGAAGCATGTACATCACCACCGTGGGGGCATATGGATCTCTCGCGCCGGAAGATCGCGCATAGAGCCGTTCCCGACGATCTTGCGCGTGTGCTGCAGGTTGTTGAATTGTGCGACCGTCTCCGTAAAAAGGCATGGCGGCTAGCTGTTGCGACCACAGGTATGTCGTCGATCGTCTTCGTTATGCAACCTATGTTAGACTTTGCACCATGGAGATAAAACAACCACGATGAGTTCGCATGTGCGGTGGTGGTCGTGATGTGTTAGGACTTGACTCTTGAGGACGAATGCCTCTGTGCAGGGCTGCTGTTCGATCGAAGGAAAAAAAAAACGCTCCCATTCCGCTCCTAGCGGCCCGAGAGCTAAACCTGGCCGCAGGTAGCAGGCCAGCTCTCCCGATGTTGCTCGATGGCCCTGCAGCTCTTCCCATGTTGCTCGATAGCAGGTCAGCTGTGGCATCCCGCAAAACCAATATTAGAAAATCGCGTTGAATTTGTGCATTACATCGTCATCATCATGCATTGTTTGTCTAAAACTATTTTTCGCAAAGCCTGTTTTTGTTTTCTAAAACGCCCCGTCTTGTTTTCAAATTCAAACCCGGGACACCGGATTATTTTGTTTTGTTTGCTATCGGTTTGCAAAAGTCTGTTTGGAATAAATAAAACATTTAATTATTTTTAGGGGGGCAGTCGAACGGGCCGATTCGACCCAGTCGACCACCCCCAGTACAAAATCGGTCCACCCAAAATCCTAAAACTACCAGTCCTATTCTACCCACCCAACCAGTCACATCACCCCCACCTATCCCAGGCCGCCACATCACCCCTGGCCATTCCCCCCACCCTATCAAGCAACGCCACCTCACCCCTCCAACTCCCTCTCCCTCCACCCATCTCACCCGCCGGCTCCACCCCACACACGCCACCCACTCAGCCCACTCACCCCACACACCGACACCCCCCACTCCCCTGTCCCCACGCTCGGACCCACCCCCTGGCCCCGCGTCCCCCGCCAGTCGCCTTCTCCCGCGCCGCCCTGGCCCTCTTCTCCGGCCGCCGAAGCTCGCACCTCTCCGGCGAGCCTGCGCCGACCGCGGCCTCCACCCCGGCGCTCTCGAGACCTCCTCCGCCTCCGTTTCCCCCCGCCTCGACCGCGCCTGGCCGCCCACCCGACGCCGCCTCTCCGCTTGCAGCTCCGTCGCCGGGCCCGCGAGCAGCCCCGCCGGAGCCGCCTCGTCCTCCCGTGCGCCGCCGACGTCACCCCGCCTCCTCTTCTCCGACCGTGCACCGCCGCCCCGACCTCGCCCCTCCGCCCGCGCTCGCCCCGCCCGGCCATCACCTCCGGCGCGTCCTCCGGCCGCCGCCGCGTCGTGGTCCAGGGCGCCGCCGACCTCGTGCTTTGGCACCGCACCTGGCCGGCCTCGCCTCCACCTCCCGACGGCGCCCGTGGCCGCAGCCCCTCCTCCGTCACCACCACCGCCCTCCCGGCAGCCGCCTCCTCGGGCCAATCCCGCGTGCAGCCCCGCCACGCCCTCTGCTCGAGCTGGCTCTGCCCGAGCTCGGCCCCACGCGACCATGCTGCCGCTGCGGCCATGCCCTGTGCCTCCGCCTCGCGCTGTCCTCCGTTGGGCTCGCCCCTGGGGCCGTTCCCTGTTTGCGTTGACCGCCTGTGGGGATGCAGTGTTTGGCCACAAGCGCTGTTGCACAAGAACCCGCTGTTTGGATGCCGCGCCTTGGACACCAAGATCTACGGACGCCGAGACCCCCGAACCCGAAGATCTATTCCGTACCCGGTGCCGCGCCAAGAACTCCGAAAAACCCCGGTACCAAACCAAGAATACCGCCATCAGTTGGAGACGATGACCGAAGATTCCCTCGGCACACCAAGTTCTCCGTCCCGGAGTCGGATCCGAAGACGCCATGACCCGGAACACCAAGATCTCCGCATGTACCCCGAAGACTGATCCCGCCGAGACCCGACGACGAACCAAGTCCGTCAACGACGAACAAGTTAGAACCCCAAGATCTTCCCCGACACTGAGGACGCCTACACGGAACGACAAGTTCGCCACACGGACGCGAACCCAAGACCCTGAGGCCCCGAACCGAAGACCGATCCGAAGCGCCAAGGCCTTCGACAGGGAATCGACAAGATCATCGCGGAACTCCAAGGTCTACTTCGAAGTTTGCCGAACGCCGAGCACTTCTTCCCGGACGCCAAGACCGACCCGATACGCGGCCCCGAAAAAATCGTCGCAACGTCAAGATCGACACCGACCAGGGCGAGCCCGATGCACCCCCGACACCGAACCCCAGATCCGAACCCCGAGGCCGAACCCCGAACCCCGGAACCCCAAGATCGTCGAGCCCCCCCAATTGTGTGGCCCCTTTTCTCGAGCCCTATTTTATAAATGTAATAACAAATTGATGCATATTAAATTGTCATACTTGCATGCATATTCATGTGGTTTGGGGGCCTTATGCCGATTCACCTCATAATTAAATATGGGGCCCATATGCGGGCAAATCTAGTCTCATATTGGCCTCATTTAAATTTGTGTAGCGAACCGGTGCTATCTTTTGTTTTGATAATGCAACATTTAAATTGAGGGGTAGTTAAATAACTTGAACCGTTTAATTAATTGTCGGGACCCGGTTCCGCTTAATATGACCTAATTGCATCGCACCTTTGCCATGTCATACATCATACATGCATCATGCCCGATCTTTTGCCGTAGTAATAAATATTGCGTCCGGTGTTTATTCTAGTGTTTTGCTTCTTCGCGGATTGGACCGTTGAGTTGATGTGAGCTTCGCCCCGATCTTCGGTTGAACCTTCGGCAATGCTTTTCAGGCGAGCATCTCCCCCTTTCTACCTATCTTACTTTTATAGTCTTTATTTCCTCCTGTTGATCTGTTGCTATCTGTGTTGCGATGCTCTAGTTTCCGTACCCGTGATATCCCCTGCAGCCTTATATTGCCTTGGACACATCCTATTACCTGTTGATTGGTAGATAGTTGGACTTGCGTGTCGTAGTCGCTCGCTCAAGTGCTGTTGCGTGTCGTCAAGTACCACAGTTGTTGGAGTATTGCCGCAAGTTAATTGTTGGAGATGATCATGGCTTTACTTATTGTTCACTTTAATTACTGTTTAACAACTAAAATTGAAGTAGGTAAGCAGAGGCACCGGTGGGTGATAGATAATATCTGGTTTCCGACCGCCCACTTGTGTCCCGTAGGACCCCGAGTTCTTGACACCTGTTCCGAGATCGAGCGCGCTAACCACAGGTGGGGAGATATGGGCCCCCCATTGATTAGTACCTGATTTCAAAGTATTGTACTGGGGGCCACAACTAGTTTGAGGTTTTATTTACTATCCTGTACCTATGCCATGCTTTACTGCTTTATTTAAATTGTGCGATGGATAGCACACTGTACTGTTTAGGAAGCGGAGTGTTTTCGCGGTATCGACAGTCCCAGTTTTGGGATTTGCTGTCGTTTACAGCCACTGGCGCAAACCCTGAGTCCGTCTCGGAGACCGGCCGACTTCGTTGCGGGTGTACTTAGTGGGGTGGCCCCCCGTGCTTGCTTTGGGTCTGGGAAACGTCATGACTTAGGCCCCGCCGACATACCGATGGGTGTATGTTAATTGATCTGGCAAAAAGGGTCGAAGTGCGTGTGGATACTTTGGAGCACCCCTGCAGGGTTAAATCTTTTCGAGAAGCCGTGTTCGCGGTTATGGACGACTTGGAGCACAGGTCTCAATCATAGACAACTATAACTAAAGTTTACTGTTATAAATTGACTTGTACCCGATATGACTAGTAATCAGCTTCACTACAACGGAATGGCTAAATAAAAGTACCAACAACTGCTGGGTTTTGGGTAATCTCATGCTATTTGTATCTGACTAGTAAGTGTTGCAACTACAACGGAATGGTTAACTAAAACGGCCCACTGCTTATTTTATCAGGATGATTATCTATACTTGACTAGTAATTGCCGCAACGATAACTGAGTAAATAAAACTGCCAACTGTGTGAGTTCCTCGGTTGACTCTCTCGGTTGGTATCGAGGGGGAATACCAGGATGGGTTTGTTTGGTGTTAGTATCAGTTTGGTTCCGAATAGGTCTTTCTTATCCCTCTCTGATAACCGCCAGTTGTTTCGAGTCTCTATAGGTAGTTTAGTGCATGCTGCCGCTGCCGCTTAGTCCACCATACCTATGTAGGCGAGGACCGCCGAATTCTAGCCTCGCCGTGTACTGGCCTCAGTACTGACGCTCCTCTTTTTCCTTTGCCCTCTGTCGGCACCCCTTTTGTTTAAGCAGGTTTTGAGATCGACGTCGTTAGCAGGGTTACCCTTTCGGCTTGGCCTGGACAGGGTTATGGACGCCATTGGTTATTCTTCAGGGCTCTTAGCCCCATTTGCATCTTGTCCGTAGTCGGACGCTCTATCATTTTCAAGGTGATTTGGATCTTTGTATATTATACCTGTAATCTTGACTCATGGAGTCGTGTTGTAAATATATCTGTTCTGTGGGTCCCATCGAGGACTGTTGTGTAATGTTATTACTTCGTTTTCCACCCGCACGAAAGTGCCTGGTGGGCACCTTTGAATCGTTTCTATGCGGGTTTGGCGGGTTTCGCTAAAACTTGCATAGGGTCGATTCTGAGGGTGTTACATCAGCTCTCAACTACTCCCTCCTTTTCAAAATATAAGATGTTTTAGCTTTGTAAAGCAAATATATCTAGACTACGTTTAGTATATAGGTTTACTCATATTTGGAGTAAATCTACACACTAAAACAAGTTTAGATACATTCTTTTCACAAACCTAAAACATTTTACATTTTAAAACAGAGATAGTACTCTGCAAGAGAAGATAGCACTACTTAATACTCCTGTATTTCAGACAGGCCATTTAACCGTTTTGGTTCGTTTGCTGGGCGGGATGAACAGGCCCTGGGATGACGTCCGGCCTGGCATGGCCGGTGCACCAACGGTGGCACATCCCGTTTATCCGGCTTTCTTTTACTAGTTCATAAAATAAATAGTTTTATACATATAGAAATACACAAAAACAAAAATAGGTCTGCAATTTAAATTAAATCTGCTTGTCCACAACAAATAGCCGTGCATGATGCAAATCAAGTTTACACAATCAAATTGTATGAATTAAACTTGAAATAATAGGAGATGGAAGCTAGTTATTTGGCTGCGCGACCGGTTGGTTTCCCACAAATTCTCATTTTTGGTCAACCAAATCATTTTGGAGTTGGTTATGAGTAGTCCGATCTCGAATCTCATGATGCACCTGCAGGAATTCCGCAAAACTAGGTGGCGGACCTGGCGCTGGTTCAACCAATTCTTTCTGAAATTCCTAGCCTTGGTCATAGATGCTTTCGTCACGCTCATCTTCGACGATCATGTTGTGCATGATCACGCATGCCGCCATCACTTCCCACATTGTGTCTTTGTTCTAAGTTCTAGCAGGGTGCCGCACTATAGTCCACCGGGACTGGAGTACACCAAAGGCTCGCTCCACATCCTTTCTAGTGGCCTCCTGATCCTTGGCAAACCTCTTGTGCTTCTCTTCAGTGGGGTTGCGTATGGTCTTTACCAAGATAGACCAAGTAGGATAGATACCATCTGCCAGGTAATATGCCTTACTGTAAGAGTGGCCTCGCACTTGATAATTTACACGGGGACCATCAAGCCTAGAAAACACATTAGACCTCTGAACAACACAAATGTTATTATGGGAACCAGACATACTAAAGAAAGAGTGCCAAATCCAGAGATCATGAGATGCAACAACCTCAAATATCTCGAAATAGGCTTTCGCCCGCTATAGATTATATAGCAATCAAACCGATAGTACAAGATATTGCTGGGGCAGCAGCAAACACACACCCAAACAAAAGAAATAAAAGAAGAAAGAAAATGGATACAGAGGCAGATCAACTAAACGATGGTGACCCACAACCGCTGCGCCCTCCGGATAAGTACCACCACGGCTTCTAACACAGAATCACCATGCACCAAGCAACACCTTCAAGAAGGAAGGCGCATTGTTGTCCGGGGTCCTAGGGTTTCCCCCGGCACCTAGAGGGAGGTGGATGAAGGGTAGCCACGACGCCCTTCAGGAAGGAATGGTGCCACCCGAGAGCAGCACCACGTCGGTGTCGAGCGAGCCGACAAGGATTTCTCCCGAAAAAACCCTATCCACAACCCTCGGTTGATCTGATGACTAGAAGCCCTACGAGGACGAGGCCTCGATGCCACCCAACTTGCCGGCCACGAGCATGCGCCACCACGATTACGAAGTCGCCATCATCGTCTCACCGCGGATAGCGTCACGAGGTATGCACGATAGAGGCGAAACGAACTTGAAATGAGGCCAGCAGTGCCACGGCCTGCGGGAGGGAACTACCTCCACCTCTAGGCGGTAGTCGACCGGACGCGGCCGTGGGCACACTATTCCCATTTGGATCCGGCCGGGCCTAGCAGGCCCGTAAAGCCAGGCAAACCAATCCCAATAGGGTCTGGCCGGGCTTAGATCGAGCCCGTAAAGCCCACATCCACGCTGCAACATGTTGGAATTATGCCCTAGAGGCAATAATAAAGATGTTATTATTATAATTCTTGTTCATGATAATGTTTATATTCCATGCTAGAATTGTATTAAGCGAAAACTTTAATACTTGTGTGGTTTATGAACAACACCGTGTCCCTAGTATGCCTCTATGGACTAGCTCATTGATTAATGATGGTTAAGGTTTCCTAACCATAGACATGAGTTGTCGATTAATAATGAGATCATGTCATTGGGAGAATGATATGATGGACAGACCCAAACTAAGCGGAGCAATTAGATCGTGTCATCATGTTCATCTTTGCGAAGTTTTTCTTATGTCAAATATTGTATTCCTTAGACCATGAGATAATACAACTCCCTGGTATCGGAAGAAAGCTTTGAGGTCATCGAACGTCATCTATGAGAGGGTGATCATAAAGGTGTCTCTCAGGTGATCGGAAAGTACCTGTTGGGTTGTATGTATCGAGATGGGATTTGTCCCTCCCAAATCGGAGAGATATACTTCGGGCCCACTCGGTAATCGATATCAACACCGCTTGCAAGCATGTGATTAAGGAGTTAATCACAAAGTGATATCGGATTACGGAACGAGTAAAGTACTTGCTGTGAACGAGATTGAACTAGGTATGACGATACCGACGATCAAATCTCGGGCAAGTAAAATATCGCGAGACGAAGGGAATATATATATGGGATTGATTGAATCCTGGCATCGTGGTTCATCCGATATGATCATCGATGAATGTGTGGGAGTCAATATGGGTTTCCAGACCCCGCTATTGATTATTGATAGAAGATCATGTCTGCATGTTCTCGAACCCGAAGGGTCACACACTTAACGTGTCTCGACGCTAGGATAGATTGGATAATTGGTTTATGACTTTTTGTTCGGAATCTCGGATGGGATCCGGGACATCACGAGAGGTTCCAGAATGGTCCAGAGAATAAGATTCATATAAGGCAATGCAGTTTTTGGAGTTCGAAATTGTTTCAGGTTAATCGGTATTGTACCAGAAGCTTCTAGAACCTTCCGGAGGGGGACCAACGTGGCCCCACCTGCCGGGAGGGGGCATGGTCCTATGAGGGAGTGCCCTGGCCGCATTGGGCCAGGGGCATAAGGCCCCATAGGGCCCAGCCGGCCAAACCTAGGGGAAACCCTAGGGGAGCTTCTAGAAGGGGGGGGACTTGCCCCCCACTCCTCCCTCCTTGGCCGCCGGCCCTAGGGCTTGGGGGAGGGGCAAGGGATGGCCGCCCACCCCTCTATATAAAGAGGGCTGGGGGAGCACCCCCTCCCACACCTCCTCCTCAATCCCTAGCCGCCCTGCTGCCCTCCTCTCTCTCCCTCCCGACTGCACGTAGGCGAAGCCCTGCTACAGAAACTCTCCACCACTTGCACCGCGCCGTCGCGTTGTAGATCCAATCCGTCTCTTCACCATACTTGCTGGACCGAGGAAGGAGGAGACGTCGAGGTGCTGCACGTGTGCATCTCTCGGAGGCATCGCCACTTGCGGTGTTAGATCGGATCGGATCGCGAGGAGGAGAAGCGAGTACGACTACATCACCCACGTTCCGACGAACGTTCCGCTGTGCGAATCTTCAACGGTATGAAGATCTCATCTATTCCCCCTCGTTGTTTGCATCTCCTAGATTAGATCTTGGCTTTCCCGTTCGCATCCGTAGAAAGTTTTTGATTTACTATGCTGCGAAACCCTTCACAACAGGCCGGCCGCCGGCGCTGCAACCCAGAACAAACCACCTCACCACCATGTACAGAGCATCCAGATTTGAACAGACCCAGTGCCCTGATCCAGATTGAGCCCAAAAGGGCCCAGATCTGGGCCGAATGGGCTGGCCAGCGCCGCCCAACCTCCGCCTGCCGTCTGCCGTCCTGCGCCGGCCCCGCAGCACCCCGGCCGCGCCTCCGCATCGCCATAGCCCGACCGCCGCCAGACCTCTGCAGCCCGGGAAGCACCGCCGCCAGCACGAGGGACCCCGCGCCGCCTCGCCTCGCATGCGGGAAGAGGAAGGTCCGCCGCCGCCGGAACCGCGCAGGCTTTGCCCGGCGGCCCGCTTCAGCGGCGGCGGGAGGATGGGGGAGGAAGACGGGGCGCTCGGAGAGGGGCTGGGGAGTCGCCCGCGTCACCCACGGGGGACGACGGGGACGAACCGTTTTCGTTTTCAACAGCAGCCCTTTGCATGACCGTGCACCCCTTTGTATGTCCTTTATATTGCCCCTGCCAGGCAAACAAACAGTTCTTCCACTTCCAGTGCATACAATCTAATCTATGCTTCCAATCATTGGTTTTCTGTGGTGCTTCCCGAACACTAGTTTTCTGTAGGCCGATGTTCTAGCTAGATCATCTACTACATGACGGGCTATTGCCGCAGGGAGAGAGGCTTTACAATGTGGCCTTATAAAACGCATTGGTGATGGTGCCTCTGTCTCAATCTAGACTGATCAGTTGGTTCTGAGGCTCCCTCAGCTCAGATTGGTGAGGACGATATTCAGCGAGTTTCTTAGCTGATTGATGTTGACAATTGGTCATGGAAAGTGGAGCTGGTCAAGAGGAATTTCCCTGCAACGGAGGCGGATGCTATCTTAAATATCCCACTGCAGTTTGGTGGTGGGATGACTCATGGGCCTGGGGTTTAGAAAAGACAAGCATCTACACTGTCAAATATGCCTACCATTCTCTGATGACGGTAACGAGCATCGCACTCTAGCAGAAGGGATGGCTACTGAGACTTCTTCAGATAAACAGATGTGGAGGAGACTGTGGAAGCTACAAGTGGTTCCTAAGGTGAGGGTGTTCTGGTGGCGGGTACTACGTGGCATCTTGCCCGTAGAAAGCACGCTACAGCATCGTCATATTACGCCACTAGCTTGCTGCAGAGTTTGCCTCGATGCAAGAGAGGATATGATGCATGCATTAATACAATGTAGTCATGTACAGAGATTCTGGGTGGAAGCAAGACGATTGTTTGGGATCAAACTGCCAGAGCTCCATCCTTCTACTTGGGTATGGGATATTTTATGTGATCCTATGTTTTCTGAGGAGGATCGGCCAAGGATTAGTATTGTGATGTGGGCAATCTAGACCTGTAGGAACAATGTCGTGCATGACAAAGGAAGTCTGGATCCAGTCCAGTCTATGAAAATGACGAGGGAGGATTTGGCTGTACTGGAGCTCCCGCGGCAGGAGGCCTTGACCATGCCAGGATATGGGTGGAGGCCGCCTGATGGTGATTATGTAAAAATAAATACGGATACATGTATTTGGTGATTGTGTAAAAATAAATACGGATACATGTATCTCCATAGATACACCGATGGGTGGAGCAGGCGGGATCGCAAGATCGTCATCTGGCTTCATAGGAGCGTGGAGCAAGCCATACCCGGGTATCAAAGATCCTCTTATAGCTGAAGCTATGTCGCTTCGGGATGATGTTATTTTTGCTAAGCTCCGAGGATTTTCGCGAGTGGTGATTGAAGTAGACTGCATGAAGATGGTTAATCTATGGAACTCGCGCGCTGATTGTCGCTCAGTGGTGCACCTATTCTCTCTGATATAGAGGGGCTAGCTTCATCTTTTTCATCTTTTTGTATTCAGCATATAAAGAGAGCAGCCAATGTGCCGGCTCACCTATGCGCTAAGCTCGCTTGTACACAGGTTGTAACTAGCTGTTGAATGGACTTGATCCCTGGTTTCCTCACTACGTGATGTCAAGCCGATAGTGCAGGAGCAGTTTATCTCTACTATATAATTTTGCTTGCGGTGGTTTTCGTTTCGTCCGTCGTCCGTCGCGTTTAGTCATAATATGCCTTCCAATCTCTTGCCAACAGACGTACGCCTTCCGATTTCCTAAACGCGTACGGTCAAAGGAAACTAGCCGACCCAGAAACATATAGGTTTGTGGCCTTGTGGGCCAACAAACCAACGCTACATTGAGCGGAAGCTTCCACGGTCTCCCTCTCCATCCCGAGTGCAGGACCCCTCTCATGTGCAACCACGCCGGCGGCCATCCCACCCCGCACCTCCCCGACCTTGCGGACCTCCCCCGGCCCTGCCGCTCGCCAGCGCAGCCCAGCGTCCTCTCCGCAACCGATTCCCCCACCAATGCAGCCTCCCGGCCCGCGCCCCCAGTCCATCCGCCTACCAAACCTTAGCCTCCTCCCCTGCCGCCCAGCATCGTTCACCTAGATGTTGATGCTGCAGCTGCAGCAGTTGTCGCTGCTTGACGCAGGTGCCCGGTGCATGGCGAACATGGTCGCCCCCTGCTCCTGCATCTCGACACCGACGGACCAACTCCGGAAGGACGGGCACCCATCCGCTCTGATGTAGTATTCGCGAGAAAAGAAGAAGCAAAAACGAAGGGAAAGAATACCTCGACCGGATTCACAAGCCGCTAAGGAAGCGAAGGAGTTGAGCGCGCATTGGCTCCTCTTGCTCTACCGCAAGGAAAGCATGTGCCAATCAAAGCGGCCTCCTTTCCCCATTTTCCTTGCATTTGTGGTAAAGGCATCTTGGCAAGATGATCTTGCCCAAGGCTTCATTCCGTAGACTTCTGTAGTAGACCAGACAGAAAATAATTACCAAACCAAACAGAGTACCAGTATCGTGCCTAGGCTAAAAGAGTATCGGTATCACGCCTAGGCTGCAATTAAGCTGCGCACTCAACTGCTTCTCTTGTACTGCTTCCATTCTCCGATTTGAGAAACAGAGTACAGTATATGATGGCGGTCAAATGTGGCACGGGCTTACCTTTAGACAACGTTGTGTCTTTTGACTGTGGAGGATCATGGAAATCATTTTTTTATTGTAACTTCAGCAGAAGAAGAAAAAAAAGCAAGAAATAGATTTGGCCAACTGACAAAATTTCTTGTGATTACTTCATGCAACAGAACTTTTGGCCTACAAAACAAAGCTTTCCGAAGGACTTACGAGTTGTGTAACACAACTAAATATATGTTATGCAGGTGAATAAGCCCATTAAACGTATCATTTTCCAATTTGTTTTTTATTAACTGGGTTAGATCACGTCCAAGCATACCAACATTGGCTGAATCTAGCTTTACTGAATTTTTAGAGTCAGATTCAGAAATTCACTTGCCATTAGCCTTTTACAGGCATACCAAGTAGAAATGAATTCGGCTCCCCTTTTGCTTTTCCGAATTCATGTTCCAAAGTGGCTTGCTGTAGAGACGAACGAAACAAGAGCCAAATAGAGAGGAGTCATAAAAGAACAATGTGTATGAAATTTCTACATTTCATAGCTTCTCTATGCATGGACATAGATAACCGGAGTTATACTGGTGAAATCAATCATAGGATACCTGTACTTCTTGCTGACATGTACTATTATATCATCGCTTTCATCACCAATGTCGATGCTACATATGTCTGGATACATGAACGATTCATGTGTGCTGTCATCCTTGACTTGGCTAGCAAATTTGTATGTTGAACACTTGATCATCTAGGATTTACATCTTTTAATTTGGTCGGATTTTTTGTATGTTTGTTGCACTTTAATTTTGATATTGCGGTAGTAAAACATTATCTTTTATACTCCTATTCGGTAGCAATGCATGGTAATAGTGAATTTTTTCATGACCTAAAAATATTCAATAAAAACAAACTTTGGCAATGCACATTCAAAAACAATCCTTCGATGATTACAATCACATCAACTTGTAAACTTTTCTTACTAGCTAGCTTGCAGCGGTCGTACGTGAGGACTTCTTCATAGGTATGCTAAAGTATAAAAACAATACCAAAGATGAAAGAAGTTGGAGAGAGAATTGGTCTTTGCCATCTGACATCTTGTTCAAATTTAGGAAAATTATTTTATTTGTCGATATAATTTTTTGTTACCCCGTAGCAACGCACAAGCATTCAGCTAGTTATGAATAAAACAATGAAGTTTGGACGCAAAAAAAAAGAGGATTCGGACCGTCCCTTCGCCCCACAGTAGGTAGGGGTAACTGGCCTTAAGCCAGTTCTTTGTACGGCGGATATAGAACTCTTGTTCTACATGTACAATAGATGTAAAAAAGTTTCAGATGTACATAATTATAAAAAAAAATTCCAATTCTTTTTACCATGATGCAGTTCAGTAGGTAGGGGTAGTAAATACTCCATACTATAATTCTTCAGAACACACAAAAATAAAACATGTACAGAAATACAGAATCAAACTCGGATCTTAAGCTAGCTTGCGTCAGATTCGAATAATGATTGTAAACTTGAGCCCAAGAAGGCACGTACCTTTATCCATCACACTGCATAAGCTTGCAACAGATTCGAATCATGACTATAAACTTGAGCCCAATCCATCACACTACACAGGAGCCGACACTACATGAAAGAATTAAGGTGCTGACGGCCGGCCGGCTACGCCGACGGCCAAATGTCGGGACCGTCGGCGTAGCTACCTTCCTGGCCAGCTGACCAGCCTGGCCGTCGGCGTAGGGACGGCCGTCGGCGTAGGTGACGGTGCCGAGGGTAGCCGTCGGCGTAGCATGGCCGTCGGCGTAGTACAGAGGGCTGTGCTGACGGTGGCCCTCGGCATAGGTATAGCCCTCGGCGTAGCCCCAGTTTAGACACGGCGATGGAAATGGCGTTAGGCAGACAGGCTGTGCCGATGGCCTGACCGTCGGCACACCTCTTTGAAAATTTTTGTTTGGTCTGTGCCGACGGCGTCGGCGTAGGCCTCCAGATTTTTTTCCTTTTATCTCGTTATTTTTTGAAAAATCATAACTAAATTATTCTAATTCAGAAAAATACAAATAATATATCAAAATTTGCATAAAAATAAGACCTATCTATCTACACTCAAATATTACACATTTATAAAAAAGTTAAGTGAAACATAAAACATTATATATAGTTTAAAACAGGTATTATAAATTCAGAAACGATCCAAACAACGTGAAACCTTCGTGTGGTGTCATATTATGTGACATAGTTAGAAGGAAAAATATCAAACTTGGTATATTGATTATGTCTCAAAAAACCCTTCACAAAATGACATATCTCGTTCGAGGTTTCTTGGCTTTCGGGTCAAATGACCAATGTTATGGCTAGAATGAAGACATAGTTTGTGATAATGTGTTCATATTGTGCATATGTGTGCATCATGGGATGACGAACAACGTTTCAGGAGAAAGTTTTTCTTTTCGTTGCACCAAAAAGCCGTTTTCCATTTTTCAGTGCAAAAAACGGACGGTTTTGTGAAGCAACCACCAAATGGCTAATTTAAAATACTACCGTCACATTTTCAAAAATACTAGACCACCTTACATGGATATTTTCATAACACGGGGATCTTAAACATTTTCGTTTATCCCTGGTAAAAAATACAAATTCCTGCCGAATCGGCAGGAAGTGGGTCAGATATGAACTACAGATATATTATCGGATGCTCATGATTTTTTACAAAAATCATTTTAAGGTTCAAAATATATGTTACTTCATCATAGATCCACTCAAGTTTAGCGAGTCTCAGCCCCGAGCTAAAAATCTTCATGTCCGCCCTTCGACAAAGTTTAACGATAGTTTAAAACGGGCATCATAAATTCAAAAACGATCCAAACAACGTGAAACCTTCGTGTGGTGTCATATTATATGACATAGTTAGAAGGAAAAATACCAAACTTGGTATATTGATTATGTCTTAAAAAACCTTCACAAAATGACATATCTCATTCAAGGTTTCTTGGCTTTCGGGTCAAATGACCAATGTTATGGCTAGAATGAAGGCATAGTTTGTGATAATGTGTCCATATTATGCATAAGTGTGCATCATGGGATGGCAAACAATGTTTCAGGAGAAAGTTTTCCTTTTCGTCGCACCAAAAAGCCGTTTTCCATTTACCGAATGCAAAAAACGGACGGTTTAGTAAAGCAACTACCAAATGGATAATTCAAAATACTACCGTCACATTTTTTAAAAATACTAGACCACCTTACATGGATAATTTCATAACACGGGGATCTTAAACATTTCCGTCTATCCCTAGTGAAAAAGACAAATTCCTGCCGAATCGGTAGGAAGTGGGTCAGATATGAACTACATGTATATTATCGGGTGCTCATGATTTTTTATAAAAATCATTTTTAGGTTTAAAATATGTTATTTCATCATAGATACACTCAAGTTTAGCGAGTCTCAGCCCCGAGCTAAGAATCTTCATGTCCGCCTTTTGACAAAGTTTAACGATAGTTTAAAACGGGCATCATAAATTCAAAAACGATCCAAACAACGTGAAACCTTCGCGTGGTGTCATATTATATGACATAGTTAGAAGGAAAAATGTCAAATTTGGTATATTGATTATGTCTCAAAAAAACCTTCACAAAATGACCTATCTCGTTCGAGGTTTTTTGACTTTCGGGTCAAATGACCAATGCTATGGCTATAATGAAGGCATAGTTTGTGATAATGTGTCCATATTATGTATAAGTATGCATCATGGGATGGCGAACAATATTTCAGGAGGAAGTTTTCCTTTTTGTCGCACCAAAAAGCCGTTTTCCATTTACCGAGTGCAAAAAACAGAAGGTTTTGTGAAGCAACTACCAAATGGATAATTCAAAATACTACCGTAACATTTTTAAAAAATACTAGATCACCTTACATGGATAATATCATAACACGGGGATCTTAAACATTTCCGTCTATCCCTGGTGAAAAAGACAAATTCCTACCGAATCGATAGGAAGTGGGTCAGATATGAACTACAGGTATATTATCGGGTGCTCATGATTTTTTATAAAAATCATTTTTAGGTTTAGAATATGTTATTTCATCATAGATACACTCAAGTTTAGCGAGTCTCAGCCCCGAGCTAAGAATCTTCATGTCCGCCTTTCGACAAAGTTTAACGATAGTTTAAAACGGGCATCATAAATTTAAAAACGATCCAAACAACGTGAAACCTTCGCGTGGTGTCATATTATATGACATAGTTAGAAGGAAAAATATCAAACTTGGTATATTGATTATGTCTCAAAAAAACCTTCACAAAATGACCTATCTCGTTCGAGGTTTCTTGACTTTCGGGTCAAATGACCAATGTTATGGCTAGAATGAAGGCATAGTTTATGATAATGTGTCCATATTATGCATAAGTATGCATCATGGGATGGCGAACAATGTTTCAGGAGAAAGTTTTCCTTTTTGTCGCACCAAAAAGCCGTTTTCCATTTACCGAGTGCAAAAAACGGACGATTTTGTGAAACAACTACCAAATGGCTAATTCAAAATACTACCGTCACATTTTTCAAAAATACTAGACCACCTTACATGAATAATTTTATAACACGGGGATCTTAAACATTTCCATCTATCCCTGGTGAAAAAGACAAATATTCCTGCCAAATCGGCAGGAAGTAGGCCAGATATGAATACAGGTACATGATCGGATGCTCATAATTTTTTACAAAAATCATTTTTAGGTTTAAAATATGTTGTTTCATCGTAGATCCACTTCACGTTTAGCGAGTCTCAGCCCTGAGCTAAGAATCTTTATGCGTGCCGTTTTAAATGGGCAAATGAAATTATGATAAGAATCACGGCATAGTTTGTGATAAGTTGATATTGATATCATATTTAGATTCCTCTAATTTTTCTAATCAATTTAGACATATTATTTGCCGAATTCTAATTTACAGATTTAAAGATATTAATTATTCCATATTAAATAAAAAATACAAAAAAAATAAAATCATTATATTTTTATTTGAATTCAATAATATTTTTACTTATTCATTGTTGTTTACTTAAATAATTGCTTGTAATTTCAGAAAATACAACCATATGACATGATGATATAAGAGTTAATAGGAATTATATCATAGTATTGACAACAATGAATAAATTGCTTTGCGGAAAAAGATTCTGAAAGAATGAGAAAGTTAAACGTGCTAGAGCTCGAGTAGTGCTAGGATGGGTGACCGAACGGGAACTTTGACTAAGATTGCATTTTAATCAATTATTAACTATAAATAGTGTTAAAATAATTAAAGTGGGAGATTAAGGAGTCAAATAACTCAAAGATTAAAAAACAAAAAAAAATATTTTTTAAAAAAAGTAAAAAAAATATTTTAGGCTATGCCGACGGTCTGGCCGTCGGCGTAGCTCCATTCCTGTGCCGACGGCTGGCGTAGCTCCAGGCTAAACCGTTAGCGCAGACGATCGTTGACTGACACGCGGGCCCACCGAAAGACGCTATGCCAAGGGGGAGGGCTGTGCCGACGACCACGAAGTTGTGCCGACGAGAACGTATGCCGAGGGGGCTACGCCGACGGCCACCATTAGCACAGCCTGTGCCGACGGCAATTTGGCGCTGTGCCGACGGCAGCCGGCCGTCGGCGTAGCAAATCTTTCTTGTAGTGCGACTCTTCTAACTTTCCTCCTCTAAGTTAGATGAGCTGGCACCTGTGCATGTGCAGATATGATCGGTCCCTACACCACTAATCCCCAACAGTCTCTGCAAACACGCGTGCTATAATCGATTTGCAGCGTCTGTTTTGTACTTTTAGAATGTGACGCTGGTGGCAGCTTCACCCGACGCGCTAAAATGCATGGTGCTTCACCAGGCGCGCCTCTCAAACACATTTTGAAAGCAAAATGCATTTAATAAAGATAAAAAAGCAAATAAAAAGACTGAAAATATACTCCCTCCGTCCTAAAATAGATGTCTCAAATTTGTCAAAATTTAGATGAATCTAGACACTATTTAGGATATAGTTTCATCCAAATTTTGACAAATCTAAGACACTAGTACAAATGCCCGTGCGTTGCTACGGGTATGATAAAACTTGAATATGAAAAACAGTCATATGATATCCAAACTCATAGTATTTCACATGTTTGAAGTATAACTTGATGTCATTCAAATATGAAATAAGCATCCAGACTACTTAATTAATATAATAATATCTACTCCTCGATACTCATTAGATATTGTCGGGCAATATTTGAGATATTCTCTTCTGCTTTATTTTCATGATACTTGAGCAAGTGCACCAAAAATTTCTTTCTCAACTCATAAACATTCTGCATAAACAATCTGTGTCATTAGCTTGGGTCTTTTTATGTGGAAAATATAAATAGGTGAAAGGTACAATACCCACCGTGCATATTGGATGAACCAATTGTTTACCATTCCACGAGAGTATAATGTAAAATATAAAATAACCAGACGCATTCCTGTAGATGAATGACTCGGTATTATGTTATGGAATAGTAAAAGGCAAAGAAAACACATGAGATTATTTTAAGAGATACTCACATGTCTGGACTTTCTGGAATACCAAAAGGTGATTTACATGGCCAGAAAAATATATCACCGTCCCAACCGGGTTGTGCTAATCTGAGTGCTTCGTCTAGATAGATTCCAGTTCTTTGTAACTTTAATCGCATGTTGTGAGATCGACGCATTTTACTCTCCGACGATGGCAATACAGAGAGAGGATCAAAAACGGATACAGAAGAGGCGTGCTTGTCAATGGAGAACAAAGTAAAATGGCCCATGGATGCATAAGGAAGCAAAACCTTCAAATAGACAACCATTAGAAACACATATAACTGGACAACGATGGACAAGTGAAATATCTTTACCAATTTGCGTGAAGATATTTTGTAGTCTGTCCCATGCCAACTATCGAACAACGTTGCGAGAGTCTGGATATTTGGCTTTTTATGCCACTTGTGACCTCGTGTCGAATCGAGCATCGGGGTCTAGGAAAAAAAGTTTAGAAACATAGTGATAATAATAAAATTACAAGATTATAGTAACTTACACAAAAAACGCAAATCCATATAGTGCACATCCGTCTCTACCAGTTGTATGATCTCGTCGCATGCCACTATGCGTATGGCCAAGTTAAAACATTCATTGTCCATAGGCTTGTCTATCCTGAGTATGTCCTGAATTTTCTTAAGACTCAAGCCTATTGGATACGGTTTGGAGCTTCGCACCCATTCCTGTCTGTAAGGAAAATACTAAGAATGATAAAATCATAACAATGTGTATTATTAAAAAAAAACTTAACATGTTGCTTACTCCAAACGCTTAGCATCTCGAATGGACATGATGTGTTTGCAAAGCTCATCAACTAATTTGCGTGGGTTTGTGGACAGGATGTGGACCCGAAAAAGATGTTTGTTTTTAGCTCCATCGGATGAATCTAGTCGCTTTGGGCCCTCCACGATCATACAATCAGAATCCGTCACATTCTTGTCATCGCTGGGATCATAGTATATTGGCTTTCCTTTTATCTTATTCAGTTTCGAGTCTATCAATATAACGATTAATTTTTGACGAAATTTTTTCATATCCGTCTACAAAATAGTATTCAAAAATATTTGAGTAAGATTTAAGCGAATACTAATGTGTTATCATAAAGAAAAACAACATACCTGGATAACATGATCAGATAACATATTGTCTGTCCAGTATTCCATATAATTAATCATGAATAACCCGCACGATGAATTACAAAATTACCGGGCAATTGTTTAGTCTTTCATATAGATAGAAAAATAAATGTAAATGAACTATGAAAACATGTATACTGGAAGTAATGCAATTGTTCTCTACCTTTTCACACATAAATACACCAAATTTTAAAAAATCAATTTGAGATTCTAATGTGTGTTCGACATACCCATCAGTTTGTACATGTTCTTGAAAACATTCTACCACTGGCCATGGCCATGTTATGACATTGAGATCCTGCCACTTTGTGCCCTTGTCAAAGTCCTTCAAATGAGATGCGAATTTCAGGTGCTTCTCAAGTCCCTGCAACTGTTAAATGAGAAAAGGTTATTAGATATTGTGGCGAACATAATGCTAGTAGGAAATCGAAGTCAATAGACACTTACCACAAGATCGAGATCACTTCTACTCATTCCAGCACCGAGTGAGTCTAATACTTGGATCAAACGTTTTTTCGCATTGATAACTGCTAAGTACCAGTGGGTCTTACTAATATTTATTGGTAGAAAGACCTAAAGTAAATACATCATATTAGAAAATTAAGAAACACACTTGTTCAAAACATATTTATTTAATGAAATACATATCTAGGGAGTTAACTCTGACCATATCATGCTTCAAATAAAGATGCAACCGTTTTATGGAGCGGTGATGTTGTGATTTGTCTAGTTTTAAGAGTGCATAAACAAAAGTGTTGTCTAGATAGACGTTTCCATCTGCTCTATCCAATAGATGATCACATGCACTCATACAATATATGTACGCATTTAGCACCTACAATTGCACATATAAAATAAAGTTAAGTTCAATACAATTATTCAGATATTAATGGGTAAGGAGTATGCTTTCTGCTGTTGACTTACGCCATCGGACAAGAATGCATCTTCACGTGTAAGACATGCCAAGTCGTCATTAAACAGTTCCATGTCACCGATGTCCACGAACTTAGTTTTTCCAGGTGCAGACATAATTGATTCGATAGCAGCAAGATCTTCAGTGGTACAGACATAGTCTGTCTCGATAATTGTGTAAGATCAGTTAGTTAAAAAGTAATCTAGCAAAAATAAAAATAAAATAACTGGAGCATAACTGATTACCTCTAGGGATAACCTTTGTGTTTGCTCTCTTCGGTTTATTATGTGGCACATCGGGGCTTAAGGCGATGGTTTCATTTGGAACGTTGACAACCTACAAAAGTTGATCCGATTTATTTTATTCTGTTTATTTAGATGGTTTGAAACAACACGTTTAAGCTTATTCCGTTCCTCAAAAGAAAAAGTTAAGCATTAGTAATACAGAAATAAAAAGTCATGTTTTTATAGTCTTAAAAAGTTTATTTTTATGGTAAAATAACATAAGTCTAATAAAAAGTCATCTTCCTCTTATTGTAATGGAATATCACTTATACTACCGATACCGGGCAAAGCTAAAAAATAGTCAAAATAAATTTTAACTGTGGTGGTAACATGCATATAAAAATTGTTCTATCATTTTCACAAATATTGGATCACCGTCTATGTTAGTGGGTTCTTCCGGAGCATCGATAATATATATGTCTGTTTCTGTCCCGTCCATGATCTTCAAACATGGAATATATATCAAAGAAAAAATTAAGTATAAATTTGAAAGTGTGTCATATGGTAGAAAAAAGACAATCACCTCTTTTGACCGTGTAAAAATCGATGTGTTTTCTATCTCTTCCACCAACATCGCGTCGTTATCTATGTCCATAGGTTTGTTCCGAGCGACGGCAATAGTTGTATCCGTTTCGTGCATGATCTACAAACACGAAACAAATATCAAACATAAAAATATAAATATTGTAATATCGATCATGCGGTTAAAGATGAAAAGACTATTATCTCGTCGCACCTCTTTTGATCGTGTCAAACTCGTCGAAATTTTGTTCTCTTCCAATATCGTCGTGTCGGGGTCTATTGTCTCCATAAGTTTACTTCATCTATACAAGTACATAATAAAATATAAGTATAAACAGAATTTTTATATAGTTAATTAAAATAATAAAATGAAAGAAATTTTCTCTAGTCACTCGTCACTTCCCTGAAAAAAAAGAAAAAAAATACAGCGTGTCTGTATTGCTGTACCAATACAGTGCTCCACTCTCTTGTCACTCGTCACTTTCCCTGAAAAGAAAAAAAAACTCACTCGAGTCACCGCCCCCAAATCATCTCCCCCATGGACATCACCGGACCAGCCCCCAGTCATGCCCCGCCGCCTGCCCTTCCCTCCCACTTCTCACTCCTCTTCTCCCCCATGGATATCACCGGCGGCTGTTCTCACCGTCCCCCCTAGTCACGCCCTGCCCCCTGCCCCCTCCCTCCCACTTAACCCCTCCCGTCTCCACAGCAAAAAGCTCGCCGCTTCGTCCATTCCGGCCGCTAGCCCTGCGCCACGACACTCTTCCGAACCTGCGCCCCAGCCTCGGCGTGCTCCTCCCACTCTTAGACTTCGCGTGCGCCGTCTCACGGCAGGATCTGTGTGGCCAGCGGCTTCCACGTTGTCGACGGGTTCGCCGAGAGCACCACCGCAGCCCCGGCCACGCCAGGCACCCCCACCATGCTGCACTCGTCTGTGCTGGAGAGGGGTGTGGGAGATCATCCCAGGCATGTGGCAGCTGGGCGTGCCGCCGAACCAGATCATGGCGGGGGCCGGGCGGCTCTCCTTCGATTGTGCCGTCGAAGAACGGGGCGATGGGACATATGAAGCCATGCCGCTGTGCCCTTCAGTGAGTCCCTCGTTGCTGCCAACCAGCGCCAGCTGCGCTTGCTCTATCGTGCTTCCGCAGTCGCCGATGTGCCACGCGACGCCGCAGATGGTGACCCCCCTGGTTCCCGAGCGTGAAGGATTCTAGGATGCGGCGTCGAAGGGCACGAGATTGAGGGCAGCAGAGGCTTGGTGAGGAATTTGGCCGCACGCGGCCTCGGATCATACCTTGTTGCCTATGAGGATTCGTCGCGGTTTTCGATTGGATCTGCTGGTTAAGGTTGAGTAGTAGCGAGAAAAATAAAAGATAATCTTCTCTATTTATATTGATAGTAGAGATTGGGTCAAGATATTTCGTGCTTATTTTGATAGGGGATTATTCTATATTAATTAATAGATCTGGGTATTTCATATATTAATTAACAAGATCTTCAATTATGGACATGGTCAAAGAAAATTTGGAAAAGTCTAAAACTGTTTAGATCACTGGGTTAAAATAATTATCACTTTTTGTGAGATTTGGCCTTAAATTCAAAAAATAAAGAAAATCTAGTAAAAAACAATATGACTTAAGTAATCTGGGAAAGTTTGGGCTTGGTTTGGGGCAGAGATGACAAACCAGAGACGGGACAGAGTCAAGCTAGCTAAATAAAAGTAGTGAAAGAAAAAAATAGCTTATGAGACCCAACATCATTTTTCACATGCCGTCAAGTTTGCTGTTAATCAATCTAATACCAGATTTGGACCTCTATGCAACAAATTACATATATAGCTGGTATTTTGTGCAACACATGCAGCAAAAGGTGGCGGTTTGTGCAATTTTCTCGCTTCCATATGATGTGTATACAACCAAATAAATTTATCTTGTCTTTTTTAACAATAATTTGTCTAAATTCGATGCAATAGATCATCTGATAATGTGATCAGACCCGGTTCTGCTTAATTTTTTAGCTGGGAACATGTAATGTAATTAAATCTTCGTCTGGTTTTGTTCATCCGAGCATACTAATTTAACTGCATTATAGGTTGTAGTAAACTTATTCAGTTTTCCATTCCCTGTATACCCTTACCAGGTACCATTTGCTTACTTCCTTTGTTCCTCACGTTAAATCTAATGGCCTATTTTTTATTCTAAAAGCTGAAATTATGATAGAATGTTAGTTATATAATCCTCTTATTGCGCAACTTTTTGTCAGTGATACTGTTTCCACGCATCAAATGCATGGCTGTTGGAACCTATAGTTGAGTGTATATGCCCATTTAGCGGCTATTATTTGCATGTACTTTCCTATGTAATAATATTCCCCGTGACAATTCTGCTATGTGAGTTTAAGTGTGTAACAAGGTATCTAGCTAATATTAATCCATTGTTTTCTATAGGTCACTGCTGTGAGCTCTAGATAATAAACTCTATCTTCTTCTGTATGGAAAGACTTTTGGGGCTCCTGATGGCAAGCCTGTTTGGCATTTTCCTGAAAAGTGTATGAAAATGAGGACACTTTGCGTTTGGTATGCACTTTGAGAAAAAAATACCTGTTAAATTTCTATATATATGATCCATGTTGTATTTCAGTTCCAGCTTATTTACTTGTACTATTTTACACCTTTGTGTTTGTGCAACCAGATTAGAAATGTGGTTTTAGACTATCATTTTTGATATGTTATTACATATTGGGTATTTGGTTTCAGTGTGCCGAGTCAGCGCTAAAATCTGTTCTTGACGAACTTGACAACACATATTTTTTTGGCAATTCTCCAATGGCTCATATGGTAGCTGAACAAACAGATAATTCTAGTGTCTCATCGTTCAAGGTATTTCTCATTTTACCACATGAAAATAATGATAGTTTCTGTACTACACTTTAGTTCTGTGCATTCTGTAAGGCAACATGATGCACTATGACTCGCTCTTGAATTCAGTGGAGGGGAAGAGAGTGGGTACACGTGTTAAGGTACAGAGTGAAAGAGGGAATTAAGGAAGCACACCATACTTGACTTAAGTAGAGTAGATGGCATGAGGGATGGAGCTAGGGGTGTAGGTTGGGCCAATCCAGTCAATGTTTGATTTTTTTGTCTGAAATACCTCTTGTAGTATGTGGAATTGACCCCAAAATTTGCGAGCCCATTTGGCTCCCTCCAAATTTTACAATGTTCTCTTGATCTCTTGTGTAGGCAATGAATAATAGGTTGTTGAAAATTGATTGAGTTGAGCTTGATATACCAAGTCTTGGAATTAGATTGTATGAATTGATTCTCAGATATGATATGTTTGAATTTTCCTCCGTAGCAATCTGTTCTATATCACACCATGGAGTACAGTTATGATTTCTAAGCACAGTTATGATTTTCACTTAGCAATGTGCCTTGAATGATTTGTATTGGCTTATAAATATGCAGGAAACAAAGAGGGCCTTGAACTATTGAAGGCAACTATAGCTAAGGCTGGCTACACTTGAAATATAAATATCCCCTTTCTCTATAATTACGCCATTGTATTTTTATTTATAATGTATAACATTTAGTTTATTTTCATGTGGAGGGTAGTTAGTGGAATGGACGTTGCTGCTTCTGTATTTTTCAGTAAGAAGGACAAGACTTATGATCTGAATTTCAAAGAGGATGTAAGATTGTTTGTAGCTATTTCTCATCTTCTTATTATAGATAGCTATGAGTTAATGTCATTAAAAATAAGCTGGCATGTTGTTTAACATCAGGATGACTGGGCCATCTATGCCAACTGACCGATGAGATTGGGTTGAAAACGCAGATCGAGTAAGATGACCTTCTTGTTACTAACCCCATGGTAAGCTATATCACTGTATTTACTGCTAAAGAACTCAGAGTCAAAATGTTTACGAGCTTTTCAAATCAATGTCTGTTTAAATTTTGGAAAGGGTTGCCAAGGCAATCAGTAATATACTACATGTAAGAATCGTTATCTAGGAACCAATAACTGTTGGTTAGATTAGATGGATGCTGATACACTATAAATGAATATAAAACTTTATTTTCATTTTCTATATTAGCAGTAGAAATATGTTTTGTCTTTTCTATTTCCACATATGAGGTTCTTATATTTCTTGCTACATGTTTCTGGGTTTTGGCTCTTTGACCTTGGAGTTGGGATTCATGAACGGGTGAGAACATGGTGGATTGCTAGCTGGTTTTCTTGATTGGTATGTTTTGCTTTCTTTAATGCGGAAGCTTTATACAGAAAAAAGAGTGAACTTTCTAGTGGCCCAGTGCAGCTTTCTAAGGTATAAATATTTCTCATCGCGTCGTTGTTCTATTAGTTTTTCTCTTAATCATTTCCAATGTATTTTCTTGTAGGGGTTCGTAGCATGGAAAACAAAAATTTTCTATCGCATACAAACAAACAAGCCAAGATCTATCTACTAGATTGTAGCAACGAGTCGATGGAATAACTCACCCTCGAAGATTCCAAAGTGTTTAACGAGAGCAGATTCTCGTGGGTGATGTAGTCGTACTCTTTCCGATCTCAAGATCGCGTAGACGATCCTTCCGGCGCCACGTTCCAGCAGCGCTCCCGCAGTCGGTCACACGTTCGGTACTCGACGAAGACCTTCCTCTCCCTTGTTCCAGCAGGCAGCGGAGGTTGTAGCACTCTCCTCGCGATTCCGGCAGCACAACGGCGTGGTACCGGAAGTAGAGGGGAAATCCCGCAGGGCTTCGCCTTAAGCCGGTGCGAGTATGGTGGAGCTTATGAGAGAGGCTATTAGTGGTCTAGTAATTAGACACACCAATTAGAGGGCTCTAAACCAATTAGAAGGCTCTAAACCGCTGGCTAAAGCAATTAGAAGCTCTAAACCAAAACGGCTCTAAACCTGAAATTTAGAGGTGGAAACTTGTTTCTAGGAGGGGAGCCCTGCCCCTCCTTATATAGGTGGGAGGGGGTGGCGCGCCAGGGGAGGGAGGGAGTCCCTCCCCAACTCGGCCTAGGGCTGGCCGCCGGCTTGGAGGAGTTGGACTCCTCCTCCAAGTTGGTTCCAACTCCTCTTGCTTGTTTCCCACAGTTTCTTGTTTTAGCCGTTTGACTTTCAAACTGGACATTTGACTTTTCTGTTTTAGGATTCAATTTAATCCTTTATTTGGGACAGCAAGAACACTTAGTACATGATGCAATCATTCCAATATGTAATGACACATTCATGTACCCCTTCCCCCCCGGAGTGCCGGACAATCCGGAACCTTCTAGAACATTCCCGATGAAAACACCGGAATCATTCCCGAACTCCGAAACGGGACTTTCCTTATATGAATCTTATTCTCCGGACCATTCCGGATCACCTCGTGATATCCCGGATCCCATCCGAGACTCCGAACAACATTCGGTCTCTTTCTCATAACACCATAACTACTTAAACAACGTCGAATCCTTAAGTGTGTCTCCCTACGGTTCGTGAATTATGCGGACATGATCGAGACACTTCTTAGAACAATAACCAATAGAGGAATCTGGAAATTCATATGGCTCCCACATATTTCTACGATTACTTTGCGATCGAATGAACCACTTACATACGATACCAATTTCCCTTTGTCTCACGATATGTTACTTATCCGAGGTTATGATCGTCGGTATCTCTGCATACCTAGTTCAACCTCGTTACCGATAAGTACTCTTTTCTCGTTCCCGTGATATGTGATCCCTTGTGACCATGTCACATGCTTGCAAGCTAATTGGATGACATTCCACCGAGAGGGCCCAGAGTATATCTATCCGTCATGTGGATGGACAAATCCCACTCTTGATCCATGTGTTTCAACCAATACTTTCCGAACACTTAATGCCACCTTTATAGCCACCCAGTTACGGTGTGGTGTTTGATGTTATCAAAGCATCCATCCGGCAAAGGTGATATGCATGATCTCATGGTCGAAGGAATTAGGTTACTATGTATCAGAAAGCATATAGCAATTGAACTATTGAAATGACTTGATCTTTATGCTACGCTTATCTATAGGAGTATGTCCACCATACCATTCTCCTAACGATATGATCTTGTTGTTGATAACATCTCAATGTTCATGATATGGAAACCACAATCATTTAATCAACCAACAAGCTAGTGAAGTATAGAGGCTATACTAGGGACTTCAATTTAAGTTTACAATTCACACAAGTATTAATGTTTCCTTGTTAATACTATTATAGCATGAATATAAACATTTATCATAAACACAAAGATATAATAATAACTATATTTATTATTGCCTCTAGGGCATATCTCCAACAGTCTCCCACTTGCACTAGAGTCATCTAATCTAGATTACATGGTAATACACCGAACACCCATGGCAGTTTGGTGTTGGTCATGTTTTGCCCTCGGGAGAGGTTTAGTCAACGGATCCGCCACATTCAGATCTGTGTGTACTTTGCAAATCTTTATATCCCCATCCTGGATATGTTCTCGAATAGCGTGAAAACGCAGCTTGATATGCTTCAGCTTCTTGTGTGACCTTGGTTCTTGCGCATTGGCTATGGCGCCCATGTTATCACAGTAGATAGACATTGGGTCCAGCGCACTAGGAACCACACCCAGCTCTGTAATGAACTCTTTCATCCATATCGCTTCTTGTGAAGCCTCCGAAGCAGCCATGTATTCCGATTCAGTTGAAGATCTCGCCACAACGCTTTGCTTTGCACTCCTCCAGCTAACTGCTGCACCATTCAAAATAAATACGTATCCAGATTGTGATTTAGAATCATCTGGATCGGTGTTCCAACTAGCATCGGTGTAACCATTAACAACGAGCTGTTCATCACCTCCATAAGAAAGAACCATATCCTTAGTTCTTCTCAAGTACTTAAGGATGTTTTTGACCGCTGTCCAATGATCCACTCCTGGATCACTTTGATATCTGCTAGTTAAACTAACAGCATATGCAATGTCGGGTCTAGTACATAGCATGGCATACATTAGAGATCCTATGGCTGAGGCATAGGGAGTCTTACTCATCCTTTCTCTATCTTCTGCCGATGTCGGACTTTCAGTTTTACTCAAGGTCGTATTGGGCAACATGGGCAAGAACCCTTTCTTGCTTTCTTCCATTCCAAACTTCTTTAGAACTTTGCCCAAATATGTACTCTGTGACAATGATATTTGGCGTTTCGATCTATCTCTATAAATCTTTATGCCTAATATGTAAGCTGCTTCGCCAAGATCCTTCATTGAAAAACTATTATTCAAATATTCCTTGACACTATTAAGAAGGTCTACATCATTCCCAATCAACAATATGTCATCCACATATAGTATTAAGAATGCTACAGAGCTCCCACTCACTTTCTTGTAAATACAAGCTTCTCCATAAGTTTGTATAAAACCAAAACTTTTGATTACCTTATCAAAACGTTGATTCCAACTTCGGGATGCCTGCTTCAATCCATAGATGGACCGTTGAAGCTTGCATACCTTGTTAGCGTCTTTAGGATCGACAAAACCTTTGGGTTGCATCATATACAACTCTTCATCAATGTCTCCATTGAGGAATGCTGTTTTGACATCCATCTGCCATATCTCATAATCATAATATGCAGCGATTGCTAACATAATCCTCACAGACTTTAGCTTCGCTACCGGTGAGAAAGTCTCATCGTAGTCAACTCCTTGAATTTGTCGAAACCCTTTTGCGACAAGTCGAGCTTTATAGACAGTAACATTACCATCAGCATCTGTTTTCTTCTTGAAAATCCATTTGTTCTCGACAGCCTTCCGGCCATCCGGTAAGTCCACCAAAGTCCATACTTGGTTTTCGTACATGGATCCAATCTCGGATTTCATGGCTTCTTGCCATTTATTGGAATCTGGGCTCATCATCGCTTCCTCATATGTCTCAGGGTCATCGGTGTTGTCCACCAACATGACATTCATAACGGAATCATACCAATCTGGAGTGGTACGAGTTCTCGTTGACCTTCGAGGCTCTGTAGTAACTTCAACCGAAGTTTCATGATCACCATCATTAGCTTCCTCTCTTATTGGTGCAGGCACCACAGGAACTTCTTCCGGTGCTGCGCTACTCGCAATTTCGAGAGAAGGTTCGACAACCTCGTCGAGTTCTACTTTCCTTCCAGTCACTTCTTTCGAGAGAAATTCCTTCTCTAGAAAGGATCCATTCTTGGCAACGAAGATTTTGCCTTCGGATCTATGATAGAAGGTATACCCAATAGTTTCCTTCGGGTATCCTATGAAGACGCATTTTTCCGCTTTGGGTTCAAGCTTGTCCGGCTGTAACTTCTTTACATAGGCTTCGCATCCCCAAACTTTAAGGAACGACAATTTAGGTTTCTTCCCAAACCATAATTCATACGGTGTCGTTTCAACGGAATTAGACGGTGCCCTATTTAAAGTGAATGCGGCTGTTTCTAATGCATAACCCCAAAATGATAGCGGTAAATCTGTAAGTGACATCATAGAACGAACCATATCTAAGAGAGTTCGATTACGACGTTCAGACACACCATTACGCTGTGGTGTTCCCGGCGGTGTCAATTGTGAAAGTATTCCGCACTTCTTTAAATGCTCGCCAAACTCGTAACTTAGATATTCACCTCCACGATCAGAACGTAGAAATTTAATCTTCTTGTTACGTTGATTCTCTACCTCACTTTGAAACTCCTTAAACTTCTCGAAAGTTTCGGACTTATGTTTCATGAAATAGATATACCCATATCTACTCAAGTCATCCGTGAAGGTAAGAACATAACGATAACCACCGCGCGATGCTACACTCATTGGACCACACACATCGGTATGTATGATTTCCAATAAGTCCGTAGCTCGCTCCATCATACCAGAAAATGGAGTCTTAGTCATTTTACCCATCAGACATGCTTCGCATCTTTCAAGTGATTCAAAATCAAGTGATTCAAGAAGTCCATCGGAATGGAGTTTCTTCATACGTTTCACTCCAATGTGACCAAGACGACAGTGCCACATATAGGTCAAATTATCGCTTGATTTCAAACGTTTAGCTTCAATATTGTTGATATGTGTATTTCCACTATCGAGATTCAACAAGAATAGACCATCTATCAAAGGTGCATGTGCGTAAAACATATTACTCATATAAATCGAACAACCATTATTCTTTGACTTAAACAAGTAACCGTCTCGCAATAAACAAGATCCTGATATAATGTTCATGCTCAACGCAGGCACTAAATAACAATTATTTAAGTATAAAACTAATCCCGATGGTAGATGAAGAGGTAGCGTGCCGACCGCGATCACATCAACCTTTGATCCGTTTCCCACGCGCATCGTCACCTCGTTCTTCGCTAGCTTCCGTTTATTCTGCAGCACCTGTTTCGAGTTACAAATATGAGCAACCGAACCAGTATCAAATACCCAGGCACTACTACGAATACTAGTGAGATACACATCAATAACATGTATATCAGATATACCTTTCTTCTTGATGTTGCCGTTCTTCAAATCCGCCAAGTACTTTGGGCAATTCCGCTTCCAGTGACCTTCTCCCTTGCAGTAAAAGCACTCAGTATCAGGCTTTGGTCCAGCCTTGGTTTTCTTCGTCGGCGTGGTAACTTTCTTACCACCCTTCTTGAAGTGTCCCTTTTGCTTAGACTTGCCCTTCTTGAATTTGGTGGTCTTATTGACCATCAACACTTGGTGCTCTTTCTTGATCTCCACTTCTGCAGATTTTAACATAGCAAATAGTTCTGGCAACTCTTTGTTCATGTTCTGCATGTTGTAGTTCATCACAAAGTTCCTGTAACTTGGTGGTAGTGATTGGAGGACACGGTAAATCCCCAAAGCATTAGGAATCACTATACCCAAGCTTTGAAGTTTGTTTGCGTGCCCAGACATCTTAAGCACATGCTCACTGACGGAGCTGCCTTCTTCCATCTTGCAGTTAAAGAACTTTTCAGAAGCCTCATAGCTTTCAATTGTCGCATGAGTCTCAAAAATTAATTTGAGATCCTCGACAATATCATATGGGTCTGACTCTTCAAACCTTTTCTGAAGCTCCGATTCCAAACCATACAAGATAGCACACTGAACTATGGAGTACTGATTCTTCCGAGCAAGGTAAACATTCTTTACTTCATCGGGAGCATCAGCTGCAGGTGGGTCACCCAGCGGTGCATCCAGCACATAGGTCAAATTACCAGCTGTGAGGACAATCCTCAAATTGCGGAACCAATCCGCGAAGTTGCTTCCATTGTTTTTCAACTTTTCTTTCTCTAGGAACGCATTAAAATTGATGGTAGGGGCTGCCATTGATCTACAACATATTTGCAATAGTTTAGACTAAGTTTATGACAAATTGAGTTCAAATTAATTAATGAAATTAAACTAGGTGAACTCCCACTCAAAACAACATCCCTCACATTGTTTTAGTGATCACATGAACCAAATCCACTACATCAACACCGATCATCACGAGAGTTGATATAGTTTCAATGGCGAACAATCGACATGTTCATCATATCTACTATATGATTCATGCTTTACCTTTCGGTGATCCGTGTTCCTGAGGCCATGTCTGTACATGCTAGGCTCGTCAAGATCAAACCTTAGCTACCGCATAAGCAAATCTGGCTTGCTTACGTTGTATTCACCCGCGGAATCAAAGACACCCGATCATCACGTGGTGCTTTGAAGCAGCAAGCTTTGGCAACGGTGCATACTAAGGGTGAACACTTTAGAACTTGAAATTTATGTGCATGAGGGATCATCTTATAATGCTACCGTCGTCTACTAAGCAATACAAGATGCATAAAGGATTAACATCACATGCAATTCATAATATGTGATATGATATGGCCTTTCTTCTTTGTGCTTCCGATCTCCATCTTCAAGCACGAACATGATCTCCATCATCACCGGCATAGCATCAAGGTCAATGACGCTTCTTCATGGTTGTCGTCCACCAGCTTCAACTATTACAACTATTTTGAATAGACACGCAGGTCTTAACAGAAATTAAAGACAACCATATGGCTCCTGCCGGTTGCCAACTTACAATAAGGAACATTGCATACATCAAATATAATCACAATCATGGCCATATCACATCACTGCACACCCTTGCAAAACAAAGTTAGACGCCTCTACTTTCTTTGCATATTTTACGTGGTTTGGGGCTTTCAATAAGTGTCGTTCTAACTTACGAACAAGAACCACAACATTGATACTAGCATTGTTGATTACCCGTTGTAAATTGGATCTTAACTATGCTAGGAGAAACAGGCACCCGCAAAGCCACTTATGCAATACAAGTTGCATGTCAAACGTGGAGCAAGTCTCATGAACGATGTCATGTAAGGTTAGCCCGGGCCGCTTCATCCCAACATACCGCAAGATGCAAAGTACACAAAAAGCAATCTACAATAAAAGCATCAACGCCCACAATGACCATTGTGTTCTACTCGTGCAACAGATCTACATATAGACACGGCTCTGATACCACTGTAGGGGTTCGTAGCATGGAAAACAAAAATTTTCTATCGCATACAAACAAACAAGCCAAGATCTATCTACTAGATTGTAGCAACGAGTCGATGGAATAACTCACCCTCGAAGATTCCAAAGTGTTTAACGAGAGCAGATTCTCGTGGGTGATGTAGTCGTACTCTTTCCGATCTCAAGATCGCGTAGACGATCCTTCCGGCGCCACGTTCCAGCAGCGCTCCCGCAGTCGGTCACACGTTCGGTACTCGACGAAGACCTTCCTCTCCCTTGTTCCAGCAGGCAGCGGAGGTTGTAGCACTCTCCTCGCGATTCCGGCAGCACAACGGCGTGGTACCGGAAGTAGAGGGGAAATCCCGCAGGGCTTCGCCTTAAGCCGGTGCGAGTATGGTGGAGCTTATGAGAGAGGCTATTAGTGGTCTAGTAATTAGACACACCAATTAGAGGGCTCTAAACCAATTAGAAGGCTCTAAACCGCTGGCTAAAGCAATTAGAAGCTCTAAACCAAAACGGCTCTAAACCTGAAATTTAGAGGTGGAAACTTGTTTCTAGGAGGGGAGCCCTGCCCCTCCTTATATAGGTGGGAGGGGGTGGCGCGCCAGGGGAGGGAGGGAGTCCCTCCCCAACTCGGCCTAGGGCTGGCCGCCGGCTTGGAGGAGTTGGACTCCTCCTCCAAGTTGGTTCCAACTCCTCTTGCTTGTTTCCCACAGTTTCTTGTTTTAGCCGTTTGACTTTCAAACTGGACATTTGACTTTTCTGTTTTAGGATTCAATTTAATCCTTTATTTGGGACAGCAAGAACACTTAGTACATGATGCAATCATTCCAATATGTAATGACACATTCATGTACCCCTTCCCCCCCGGAGTGCCGGACAATCCGGAACCTTCTAGAACATTCCCGATGAAAACACCGGAATCATTCCCGAACTCCGAAACGGGACTTTCCTTATATGAATCTTATTCTCCGGACCATTCCGGATCACCTCGTGATATCCCGGATCCCATCCGAGACTCCGAACAACATTCGGTCTCTTTCTCATAACACCATAACTACTTAAACAACGTCGAATCCTTAAGTGTGTCTCCCTACGGTTCGTGAATTATGCGGACATGATCGAGACACTTCTTAGAACAATAACCAATAGAGGAATCTAGAAATTCATATGGCTCCCACATATTTCTACGATTACTTTGCGATCGAATGAACCACTTACATACGATACCAATTTCCCTTTGTCTCACGATATGTTACTTATCCGAGGTTATGATCGTCGGTATCTCTGCATACCTAGTTCAACCTCGTTACCGATAAGTACTCTTTTCTCGTTCCCGTGATATGTGATCCCTTGTGACCATGTCACATGCTTGCAAGCTAATTGGATGACATTCCACCGAGAGGGCCCAGAGTATATCTATCCGTCATGTGGATGGACAAATCCCACTCTTGATCCATGTGTTTCAACCAATACTTTCCGAACACTTAATGCCACCTTTATAGCCACCCAGTTACGGTGTGGTGTTTGATGTTATCAAAGCATCCATCCGGCAAAGGTGATATGCATGATCTCATGGTCGAAGGAATTAGGTTACTATGTATCAGAAAGCATATAGCAATTGAACTATTGAAATGACTTGATCTTTATGCTACGCTTATCTATAGGAGTATGTCCACCATACCATTCTCCTAACGATATGATCTTGTTGTTGATAACATCTCAATGTTCATGATATGGAAACCACAATCATTTAATCAACCAACAAGCTAGTGAAGTATAGAGGCTATACTAGGGACTTCAATTTAAGTTTACAATTCACACAAGTATTAATGTTTCCTTGTTAATACTATTATAGCATGAATATAAACATTTATCATAAACACAAAGATATAATAATAACTATATTTATTATTGCCTCTAGGGCATATCTCCAACATTTCTTACTTATGATGGAGTAATTGTCATCGTTTCATTCTTCCGTTCAACTTTATATTTCTTCTACGGTAGTTCCTTTAGTTCTACAAACTTATATTGTTGGACATGTGATAAAAAATCAGGGATATCACAAAATATAATTATTAATTTGATATCATTGGTCATCATAAGTCACGGCACCATAGAAAATCATTGGTTATCACATGTCATGACCCATCAGAAAAGCACTGGTTAATAAGAAAATCTTTATCGTCTCAACAATGGAATTTAAACTTCATGTCTAAACAGACACATGTCCTAGTTGTTATTATTTTTATTCTGGGCCTTCATATCTAATACATCTTCCACACTTTCCTCACGGGGTTTGCCCCTGCAAACATTTTCCTCTCTGAAAAAGGTCTGTCGTCGTCGGTGGGATCGACATAGCCCTCGTGCATGTCCCTCCTTAATAACACCAACCGTTTGACATGCTCCCTTATACACATATCGACACGCACATGCGCTCTGACACCTAAGATATAATATATAATAAAAAATAATTTAGAGAAAGGCCTTGGCCCTGCCTTTTGAAGTCATAAAAACATCGATGAGTATTTACCGTCAAGAAGAGTAAATGGATGTTCTTTTGTGCATGTCTGAATTCTGATGGTAGTTGAAGCAGTGCTCTCAAGGTTCCCTATAAATCACAATTAAAATTAGTAGAGCCGTGCATTTAATATTTTGATATATACATAAAATGAACTTGACCTTACTTGATTTTTGATCGACTTTAAAGTTGCAGCCAACGAGAACAGCACTATCCTGTTCCGCTAACAGCAGAGTATTGCCATAGACATGAGCAGATTCACCAAAAATACGTACAAAGGTTATGTTGTGGTTGGTATCTACCACAGCAACCTCTCTGACGCCACTAGGGGCATAGAAATCTATTTCGTGTGGACCGACGTACATGATAACGCCCAACACACCTAAGAACAATTTTACAATCACTAATGATCTGTGCGAAAAATGCATGCTTAACATATTCTTTATTTACCTGTTAGCGCACCATCAGGGAGATATTCAAAAACATCAACCATACTGCAGCTCCTAAATGTCGTAAACATATTTTCCATTAAAGATAAAGAAATTCAAATTCAAAGAATACATGCGTACGATGGTGTAGTTTTAACAAACTTCAAAGAATCAAAGCAAATAGATAATTTGATGAACATCAAACCTTTGGAACGCCTTGAAGGTAGAGAAGATCGAGCGACCTGGTTCCGGTAGGCGTGCTAGAGTAGAGGAGGACGAGGTGTGCCTTTGAACCGATGGGGTCATGCTTATAGGGGATCTCACCTCTAGTAAAAGGAAATTTTATAAAAGTTGATTGATTTTGTTTTATGAATAATAAAAGCTGACGATATGAAATCTCAAGTAAAATGAAACATTATAAAAGCTAATTGATTCTATTTCATTAAATGACTAATTTCTTGAACCCTGAACGTGTACATAGTGCCTTATTAAAAGCTGATTGATTTTGTTTCATTAAAAGCTTATTGGTTCTATTTCATTAAAGGTGACTGATTCTATTTCATTAAAGGACCTCGATCATTATAATACACATGCAGGATATGATTGCAGGATATGTCAATCTGCTTGATTGCAGACTAACCAATCCAAATCAAATAATTGCTCCACCATTTTTTTCATCAGAATTTAAAGGAAAACATGCATGTACACAAGAAAATACAAACTGGGTTTTCTTTCCTCTAATTTTTTTCCTCTATAAAGGAAATTTTGGCACAAATGTTTCTTAGGAAAGTGAAAGTTTCTTGCAGTTCTCACAAGAAACTAAACATTGGACAAGACCATAAAAAATCACAGAAACTTTGTTTTGGAAGCATTGAGCCTGGATTCTAGGTTTTCGCTTTACACTACACCCTGTTCCTCCATTCTTTCCGGTTCCTCTGTTTTGTATTACTTTGTACCTGAATATATTCAATACAGATTGTGCCAGCAGCTTTGTCTGAGCTAAAGAAAGTTGAGAAAAGCATTGAACATTTTAGATGCATTTTAAAGTACATAAACATCCCTTTCTGCACATCTCAAAAGAACATCTCTCGTCCCACTAAAAGAACATGAAACTAAGAGTAATTGTCATCTTTCATTCTTCTGTTATGTTCATCTTTATATTTCTTCTACGGTAGTTCCTCTAGTTTTCCAAACTTATAATGTTAGATAGGATACATTCAAACACGGTGGAAGAAGAGCATCAATATCACTTTGTAATAAGTTCTGAAAAAACAAACCATGCTTTGCCATGTTTATGTTCTTTAGCTTTCGATGGCATCCCTCTATTATACAATACAAACATGTATGCCAAAAATATAAGTCGATAGTTAACTTTTTTTGCCTCGTAAGAAGCGGCTTATAGAAAACATATATTAATGAGTGTTATTTTACAGTGCACGTATATAACCATTACACCTTCAAAGGTGCCTGTAACTAAAATGATGCTCTTGGTCATTGTTACCAAGTTGAATGTCCATCCATTGCTACAGCCCCACAATTTGTAACTAAAATGATGCTCTTGGTCATTGTTACCAAGTTGAATGTCCATCCATTGCTACAGCCCCACAATTTGTCTTGCACATATATCAATATATATATATATATATATATATATATATATATATATAATACGTGCAAAACTTCATAAGTGTGAAAAAACAGCCACAATATATTGCAAACCCATAGCATTCCACATGTTTGAACTTTGAAGTATATCTCGATAACCGGTATAATTTGACATGATTCAAATATTAAATAAGCACTTAGACTAATTAGCTAATAATAAATATCTACTACTTGATGCTCCTTAGATATTGTCGCGTCAGGGATATTCTCTTCCGCTTCATTTACATGATACTTGAGCAAGTGCACCAAAAACTTTTTTCTCAACTCATAAACATACTGCATAAACAATATGCGTCATTAGCCTGAGTATTTTATGTAGAAAGTATAAATATATGTAAGGTAGAATACCCACCGTGCATATTGGATGAACCAATTGTTTACCATTCCATGAGAGTATAATGTAAAACTAGACCATAAAGGCGCGCGTTGCCGCGCCCGCCCATATGAAGATATGTACCAACATATTGTCAAAATCATGACATCGATTGATAAGAATTTAAACAAACACATCTATTAGCATGATCCTTAAAAATGTAGGATATTAGCGGTAATGCAAAGTACCAACCCAAGCATGTACACCTGGGTGAAATATTGTGTTGTTATTTTAGAAAAAATCTAGAAAAATTTGCATAGGTTATGTCCATGTTTCATAAGAACATATAAATTTTCGTCAAAAAAATACATCATGTATTAAAAGCAAACTGGTGCTTCTGAACTTTCAGATACTTGTGATTTGTTTTTTACATGACTTGGGATTTGTCTATTTTGCCTAGAGCACACCACAAGCCTTTTCTTCCAGAAACTTTACATGCACATAAAAGACACACATGTATACTATAAAAATTTATACTATTTTTGGAACTGTTTCCAACATTTTAAGTGTTATTATCATCCCAGAGGCAAATGCACCTCTGAGCCAAAACGCCATACCTCGATAGCCGTCCCTTCTGTCAAGTTGGTCAGCATACTGTTTAACATTTGAGAAGGTAATTAAGAGCTCACATTTGGCTACTTTGAGAAGCGAGCACTTCGACTGTGTTCAAAAATTATGGTCATATATCTTGCTGAGGCAAAAATAGATACCTGGAACTTCATGAGTACGAGATCTTCACAAAACTGAAATGGTTATCTCGTCCAGTATCAAACAGATTAAGAAGGCTTGAAGAATTCTCTAGAGGTTTATACAACTATTGCTCACAGGTAAACCAAAATCGAAGTATATATATTATTTCATGCTAATAATTACGTGAAAAAAAAATCTGCTGCAAGCAAATTAATGATGACATTTTTCATCTACAGACAACATGGTCCATTGTTACGTATGCATATGTAATGAGAATTATATAAAAATTGTCTTGAATACAGGTCTAGAAAGTTGTACACTTACCCAAATATGGAGTGGCTGTCTGTTGCAAAAGAATAAGATACATACAAAGTGAGAATGTAATAAGGAAGAGTGCATAAGAAATGTGATAAACTACAGAATTTATAGTAAACATCTACTTATATGCCAAAGATAAATGTTTGAATGCACTGGAAACATGCAAGATTATGCACTTTAAACATAATGGTTTATGGTCAGACAGAATTGGAGAGACTTGAAAGTTGCCAGCATTTGGCTACGCCACTTTATTTCCAGCTCATTCAGAATTAACAGAATACATATCAATAAAAGTAGCTTATGATGACCAGCATATTCCATCCATTCCTATTCCTCTAATGTAGTCTGCTTTGGCTCAAAATTTAAAGTGTCGATAGCAGAACAAACAAAACCTAGAGGAGTTATTTAGTCGTAAAAGTACCCAGGTCTTACAGAAAAAACCAATGTGTATAAGATGGAGATGGATCTCACACACATAATTAGCTTGAACTATGTATTTGCATTGTCGCCCTCCGGTATGTATTGCATAGTCACCCTCCTGTTGTATACAGTGGAAAAATAATTGAGCACTTCAGCAAAAACAAGAGAACAGTTAATAAAAGGCATGAATATCTAAGAGCAACTCTAATCGATCCTCTTTAATTTAGAGCACTTTCGGCCGGAGAAAACGGTGGACTTACTTTGACATTGCCTCTTCCTCTTGGTGGCTCCACCTCGGTCACCACTTCCTCTTCATCTTCCATCCCCTCTTCTTCTTTGACGCCTTCATCTTGGGTCTCGTCGTAATCAACATCAACTTGGGTCTCCTCCATGCCTTCGTCCGAATCTCCATCACCAAAGTGGATGTCGTCGATCCCAACATGGTGAGAACTATCCAAGTGCGACAAGAAATCGGACACCCCAAGCTCGGTAGGAGTCGACTGAGGCGCGGTCATTTCGTCGATCACCTCGCGAGCGGCCCTTTGGGGGCGAGCTGCGACGGCCGCCCTCGCAGAGGAAGAAGGTGTGGGCGATGAGGATGCCAGTGACGGATTTGCCTTGCGTGTAGAAGTCGACCCCATCGCTGCCGCGGCCTTCCTCTTCTTCTTCTCCTCCGCCGCCTGTGATAGCGCTTGCATCGCCGCCGTTGGCCTCCGGGGCATGTGGGATGGAACTCTGGTGCCATTTTGGCCAGGAGGAGGGGAGAACTGTGGCGCCGGTGCCGAAAGAAAGCCCTCTAACCAATTAAAGGGGATCGGTTAGAGTTGCTCTAACATTGCACAAATTACTATTGCTGATAAAGGAACAAAGTAGTGATTTTCCAATTGCATAAATAACAGAAGTACCGAAGCAATAACTATTCAAGAACAAAGTTCAGATTATATACACTGATGTGCTGAGAAAAAACTATATATTTAAATGTAGCTTGGATTTAGTGACAACAAAAGGTTAAAAAGAAACATGTGGCCGCGAGCATAATAATGAAAGCTAATACCAAATGAACTCTTGGGTTTAGTACCAAGGATTATTTGTACCAAAATGTATAACAGTTTTTATTTTAGCTTCTTCTCCATGTTTATACAATGAATTGTTGCCTCTAGCTATCTCATGCATGGTTTTTAAGGTGGTAAGGCGTCCTAAGGTATTCTACCCCGCTCTGACGGCTAAGCGGCAAAAGCAGACCGCCTAAGCACCTAAAGCAGCCATATTTTCAAGGCACTACCAAGGCGCCTTATCGCCTAATCATCACCAAGCGTCTAAGGTGGATGCCTTAAAAACCATGATCTTCTCTTTAATATCTTCGACAAGTGCAACTGCAAATGGCTACATGGGAACTCTTGGGCACCATAACCATATCAATGTTTCAAAAATATAATTTCAGTAAACAGTTCTTAAATTTACCATATTGGTTAGCGCACACTTCCAGTGAAGAGCACGTAAGGAGATTTACATGATACTCCCTCTGTTTGGGATTATAGGTCTTGTGCGCATACCTAGGTTGTTAATTTGACAAATAAAATATAACTTATATAACATAAAAATTATATCATTAGAAAATATAACCTCTAAAGTTTCTAATGATATAATTTTATGTTATACTATTTATATTTTGTTGTTTAAATTGGCAACCTAGTTATCCGCGCGGGACTTATAATCCCAAACGGAGGGAGTACACTATTTTGGTTCGGTTAGTTGATCATTTCCTGATCTGAGAACATATTTCTCCTACACAACATATGGAACATCTTCATCAGTTCTACTGCATATCAGAACCTCACTGCAACTGAATCATAGTAAATTCATCCATACGCAACAACTGACCGATGGCAGGCCATCATTTGGTTTTAGGGTTGTGCTGTTTTAAAACGAGAAAATATCAAAGTCAAAAGGAAATTTATACTTATAGATGTCAATGTACACAACATGTAACATAATCAACTACTCGGCATGAATCGAGCTATTAAATTTCCATCAAATAATCAACTTATGGCCTTTTACCAAGTAGCATGACCCATTAATTAATCATATAGATACAGTCATATCTTCTCGAATGGCCATGAATATCCTAGACGCAGATCAATATAAATCTTATGAAATATCTGTTCCTGCTCCTACAACCAACATATACAAAGAGGAAAAGAAGAAGAAAAAAGGATAGAAACCAATCTGACCGTGGAGACAGTACGGAGCTGCACAAGGGGAATCGCGAGTGGCCGCACCACAACATATTGAAGCCCTCGCACCAAATCCAGCTCAAATGGAGCACTTCGCATTTGTTAGGCCAAAAATTCCTGAAACAAGAACAAGAAATTTAGCTGCCTGAGAAACACAGCGACAATTAAAAAAAATGCCAATCGACGACATGGGTCAATCACAGAACCAACCCTTGGCATCAGGCCATGGTTGGCGAAGGGATAGGTGAAAGCGAGAAAGCCGCTAGGGAGGGGGCGGGAAGTAACGTACCGCAACTCCGAGTAACAGTAGCGGAAGGGAGACAGCCGAACTTTCCTCACAGTAGCGGAAGGGAGACAACCGAACTTTCCTCCTCATTATTACTCCGCCGCTGTCAGTCTAAGTATTTGTTCTTTGCAGCGAAGGAGGAGAAGGGGCACGGCGATGGATTGGGGCTGTAACGGGGAAAGAAGGTGCAGACGAGCCCATCCAAGACGGCGGCAAACGGGAGACTAAGAGAAGTAGTTTTCGGAGCAATGGCCCATCACAGATCAGCAACTTCGCGGTCAAATAGGCCAAATTCATGAGAAGGCCTCCTGGTCGATTTCCGGAGCAGAAGCCCAGCAACGATGAGCCACACGGTAGAGGCAGAATGGGACGGTAAAAATTTGCAGTGCGTGTTAACCAAACGAATCTAGGATATGAGACGTTCAATGGGCCAATCAGACGGTTAGGGATGTCAAAACGCTGTGATTGCTCCTAGCTAGGTGAGTTTTACTGTTTCTTAATATAAAATAACCAGACGCATTCCTGTAGATGAATGACTTGGTGTTATGTTATGGAATAGTAAAAGGCAAAGAAAACACATGAGATTATTTTAAGAGATACTCACATGTCTGGACTTTCTGGAATACCAACCGGTGATTTACGTGGCCAGGAAAATATATCACCGTCCCAACCGGGTTGTGCTAATCCGAGTGCTTCGCCTAGATAGATTCTAGTTCTTTGTAAATGTAATTGCATTTTGTGAGTTCGACGCATTTTACTCTCTAGCGATGGCAATACAGAGAGAGGATCAAAAACAGATACAGAAGAGGCATGCTTGTCGTTGGAGAACAAAATAAAATAGCCCATGGATGCATGAGGAAGCAAAACCTTCAAATGGACAACCATTAGAAACACATATAACTGGACAACGATGGACAAGTGAAATATATTTACCAATTTGCGTGAAGAGATTTTATAGTCTGTCCCAGGCCAACTATCGAACAACGTTGCGAGAGTCTGGATATTTGGCTTTTTACGCCACTTGTGACCCCGTGTGGATTCGACCATCGCAGTCTAGAAAAAACAGTTTAGAAACATAGTAATAGTAACAACAATAAAAGCGAGATCACAGTAACTTACACAAAAACGTAGATCCATGTAGCGCACATCGGTCTCTATCAGCTGTATGATCTCGTCGCATGCCACTATGCGTATGGCCAAGTTGAAACATTCATTATCCATAGGTTTGTCCATCCTAAGTATGTCTTGAATTTTTTTAAGACTCAAACTTATTGGATACGGTTTGGAGCTCCGCACCCATTCCTGCCTATAAGGAAAACGTTAAGAATTCTAAAATCAAGACACAAATGAATTTAAAAAATGTGGCTTACTCCGGTAATTGGACATCGTCAATGCTGAGAATGCATGAGCAAAGTGCATCTACCAAGTCAGCGTCGGTTGCATTGGCGGACGATAAATGTAGAAATGACTGTGAGGTAATCTCAACTTGTGATGATGTGTCTGATGTTTTGAGTTTCTTAGGGGGTCTTTCGTCCTCATCTTCAAAGTCTCGATTTCTTATACCACCATCATTCAATTCTGAATCAACTAAAATGACAGCTAATTTACTTCTAAAATGTGTCATATGAACCTACAAAGTAGTAATCAAAGTTACTTTTAGTGATACACCGTATGAGAAGCATTGATATCAATATATATTTAAGGACATACCTGTTCTGGAGTATCAGCTAAAATATCCGCTGTGAAGTACTCCATGAAGTTTAACATCCACAAACCACAAGATGTCCTACATTTACGATAATACACATGAAAGAGAGTATTTTGCCTGTTAGCGGCAGAATATTGGTTCTTTATCTTACTTTTACATGTACATAAATATTAGCAATGGCTCGCTTATCTTAGTAGCAATTGATAACATTTTGTTCTTATAGGACCCATCTGGCACTATTGATGAATCAGTTCACAAGAAAGTGAATGGATTGTGTGGAGTCTACTAACTCTTTTGGTAATGATAACTTCAAGGTAACTGTAATTTTGTTGATCCATAAAATTAAAGCTTACATCATCATGCAATACTTATCCTGCAGCCATCTAATTTGCAAATTTTATTGACCTTATTATTTATATACTCTATAATGAAAGGAAAGGTTATTAAAAGTATCCAGCTATTGAGTGGTTTGAATTAGGATACTTACCCATCTGTCTGTAGACTACTCTTAACACATTCTTCAATTTGCCATGTTGTAACATTTAGGTTCTTTCTCTCAGACTTCAATTCCATGTTATTGGATGATAATTTAAACAAATATTCTAGTCCTTTTAGCTATTGCACCAATAAATGAAAAAATGTTAGCATCACAAGCAACGAATAGGATGGGGCAGTAAGAATAATTACTAACCGTAGCAGTGAGGTCCTTGCGGTGTATTCCTGCGCCTAGCGAGTCGAGCACTTGAACACATAGTTTTCTCAGATTTATGACACATAGATACCAGTGCAAATCTTCCATGTTTATTGGAATGAATAACTAAAGAACATGATTATTTTTAGTTGCAGACCCATATAGATGAACTTTCATCTATATTGAATTTTCATAGTAATATATAGAAAACTAAGAATAACGATATCATTTTTCAAATACATTCTAACTCTCTTTAATACCCATTCTGGTGGTGCATCCTTGTCATCTTCAGACATATAGCCATAGGTCTTTATCATCTTAGATATGCATGCATTCTCTAAGAACACGCTTCCACCTGACCTCACCTTTAGATGTTCTGTGGCACTTATGCAATGTACGTAAGCATCTATGACCTACAGTATAACATATACACAATGTATGAAATAATAGATAATCATATTCAAATAGCATCTGCTTGTGCAAAAACTATGATAGTAAATAATCATATATACTTACTTCATCGCCAATGAATTCTTTGGAATTTAGAAGAGATAGTAAATCCTTCTTCTTTAGAAATGCATGGTTGATGCTCACTAAATGTCTTTTTTTCTTTTTTTCGGATTTGATATTTTCAATCACGGACAAATCATCATGAGTGCAGGCATAATCTGTCAAAACGGCCATGATAACATTTCTTTATTAATATAATGAAGAAAATACTAATAATATAGCAAAAGAAGGACATAAAAGGTTTGCTACTTACCTTCTGGAGAAACCACATAGTCTTGTGCCTTCTTAGGCTTGTTATGCCATCGATTAGGTTTATGTTTCTGCACTGGCATTGTCATCTCATCCTCTACCATTTTTGACCCTTTCATGCCAGGCATTGTTGCTAATTCCTTGCCCTCAGCTGGTAGTGCCTGTTGACTTATTTCATTGTTGTAGGTTAATTTCTGAGAACAACACAACTAAAATACATTATCACTATGTAGACTTAGATTTTCTTAGTAGATACAAAAGGAAAAGAAAACTAACATTTATCAATTCAGAATCTGTAGACTCCTTGCCAGTTATATTATCTACTTCAAGGTTCTCATCTTTTTGAATCAATTCTTGGTCGCTCGGAAACTAAAACCAACAATATGAAATCGAAAGAAAGTATGAGAAAATCCTGCAGATATAACATGTGTTATACTGCCAGAGATAGAATAATGACATATAGGAAAAGAAAACTCACATTTATCAACTCGGAATCTGTAGCCTCCTTGCCAGTTATATTATCTACTTCATGGTTCTCATCTTTTGCAATCAATTCTTGGTCGCTCGGAAACTAAAACCAACAATATGAAATCGAAAGAAAGAATGAGAAAATCTTGCAGATATAATATGTGTTATACTGCCAGAAGTAGAATAATATTACATATAGGAAAATAAAACTCACCTTTGTGAAGTGGGCGTTTGTATCCTCTTCTTTGGTTAGCCCCTCCTCAATTTGCATATCTTCCTTACCCTCTGTACTTATTTCTTGTTCTAGTTCATGATGTGGGTTGAGCAGATCGCCCGACATGGCTTAGGAACATAGGTGTGCTGGGGTAGAGGAGGCGAGGTGTGCCTTTCAACCGATGGGGTCGTGCTTATATAAGCATATCTGATATGCAAAAGGAAAAAAATGAAAACTGATTGATTTTTCTTTTAAGAATAATAAATGTTGATTGATGAAAAGCAATTAATCGTATCTCCAGTAAAAGGAAACACTATAAAAGCTGGTTGATTTTATTTCGAAAAAGATTAATAAAAGATGATTGTTGACCAGAAATTGATTGTATCCTTGTTTTTGGATGTTCCTGCGCTGATTGAGAAAGAATAATAAAGGGGACATCAAACATTAGGAGATTCTGGACCATAATCGTCCAGAATAATAAAGGGGGCAATCAAGATAATTAATGCGTTTCTGGCTCTCATAAGGCATGCTATACAAACAAATCAATAAATCAAATGTACTTGCCAAGTAAAAGACGGTTGTGATTGAATGCGCTATTAGTAAGCTATTTTTAGCGCATGCAACAAAATTGGCAGCGACTCATGAGATCACATATAAATCAGTGTCGCTGAGATCACATATAAATCAGAGACGGTTGGCCTGGGCATACAAATATATCTTTAATAGGACAATATGCCCGTGCGTTGCAACGGGAGAGAAAAATATTTTGATAGACCAAGATGCATAAATTAAGTATTTTTGGCACATCTGTAGCGTGTCGCAGAATTCAGCCAGCTCCGCGCGTCATGTTCCTTCACGTTGATGATGCGCTATCATGCCTTCTTTGCCCATTGCTTCAGCCAAGCCACTGAGTTACATGATAATTACTGAAAACTAATTTAGTTATAGTACCAATCAAAGTATGAGTTTGTTTCAAAAATAAAACTAAAACCATTACCAATCAAAGTACAAAGTTCATACCAAAGATATAACTGAAACCCTTTGGTGATAGCTTAAAACAATTAATCAGCTCTAACTCTCCTTTGTCAATGCATCCACTTATACCTCCCATTTTGCAAGAAAGTAGTCTTCTTTCCTGCCTCACGCGCAGTGGCGGACCCAACAGGAGAATTTAGTGGGGACAATTCAGATGAGTGGAGGCATTTGTAGTATAAATTAACTTATTTTGAAATATTTTCCTTTAGATATGAACAAATTACAATGAAATTCAAAATGAGTGGGGGCCACTGCCTCCACTCAACTATACATGGGTCCGCCCATGCTGACGCGTGTATGTTTCTTCATAGCAAATCATTTTAACACAAGGCATCATTATGTCCATCCCACATTACTTTAGTGTAACTCTTCATAGAAAATTATCGTGGGGGTATTAAATCTTGCGAACATGTTATTTACAATTAGACCATGACGATGCACTGCAATTTCTCTGACCTGTAGAATCTCTGCAATACAATACTATGCTTTGTGTGATATTATATAGAACAAATAAAGCATATCCATTCAATGGATGCTTCCTCATTTTTGTTTTTGTAACCAAAGGAAATAATCATCTAGGAGCGTGTCGGGAGGTACTGCAGAAGTAGTTCAGTAACAACTCAAGTTGCATAGGAGAAGAAGACCGCATATAATAATTTCCTGCAGAAATGACATATCCAATTAGTGTTAATACATGCTAAAAAAAGATTATAATCATGTCTCTGTTCTCGTGTAAATAATTCTATCTAGTATCTATTCTCATGAACACGCCACACAACCACTAACACCATGCATGCACGTAACCATGCCAGTACATTTATACTATGATTTGACATAATTTAAATAAACAATTATTTCAAAAGATTCAATGGGAAGCAAGACGTGACTATGTGAGTAAACAGAACCTAGATCATTATGTATTTAACTTAAAGGAACAAGTATTTCAAAAGAGTCAATGGGAAGAAGGCGCGCTATTTAGTTTCATTTGGTTGCATCGAGCCATTTATAGCGCATGGCGAGCACAAATTTTGAAAGATAGCATAGTGATTACTATACAAGTACAAGTGTGAAGTATCTCACTTATGATGTAAGGATCTCTTTCCAGACGATGTTCTTCGTGTAGGTATTGACAGGACACCTCTTCTTTTTGCTGTCATCGGAGTTTTTTTCTTGTTATCAACATCTGGGATAACAAGAATCTTGACGTTTTTTCTAACAGTAGATCTAGATAGCGCGACATATAACTGCCCGTGAGAGAACACTGGCTCAGGCAAGTAAATACTAGCATTAGGTATAGTCTGCCCTTGTGCCTTGTTAACTGTCATGGCGAAGCTGAGCCTAATAGGAAACTGCGTCCTCTTGAACTGAAAAGGGAACATCTCATCATCAGATGGGCAGAGTGGGATCCTTGGCAAGAAGATCCTCTTTCCAGCATGTTGGCCCAAAACAATTTCTGCATCGATGACATTTCTTTGGAATCCTCGAACCACCAACCTCGTGCCATTACAAAGTCCGTTTGCAGGGTCAATGTTGCGGAGCAATATGATAGGGCAGTTGATCTTCAGCTTCAGCAAATGTGGGGGAAGACCAGTAGGGGTCAATGTGTTAAGAAAGTCAGGTGGGTAGTAGTTATGAGGATCGTCCACCGCACAATCAAAGCTACGATACACCATCTCTTGTCCCTGGAATCGATTGATCATCTTCAAATTAACCCTATCAACACAATCATTTCGTGTCGACAAGATTGCTCTGGAGGTGATGTAGTTTGGGTCTGTCATGTTAGCACCAAGGCTGGGAAAAACATTGTCTATTAGTTTATCAAGGTCGGAGCCCTTCTTCCCAGTACACGGCACACATATCTCGTCAGGAAGACGGATATCACCATCACCATTTGCCTCCTCCTTACCATCACCGATGCGCAATAGGTACTCCACAAACCAAGGGTCACTATGTGCCCTCATATTGCGTTCGAGCTTTAGGTGAGTCATGCAATCCCAAAGGTAAGACCTACGTAGTGATGCATCAATTATCTGAGCCCTCGATCCCTTACGGACAACAGGTAGGACCTGCCTGAAATCTCCACCGAACACACCCGTCTTTCCACCAAATGGTAGGTCTGGACAACTCATTATATCTCGCATACTGTTGTCCAACGCCTCGACTGCCTGTCTCTCTGTCATGGAAGCCTCATCCCAGATAATGAGAGAAGCAGATTATAGGAGCTTGGCAGTACCACTCTGTTTGGTGAAGGTGCAATACCCGCCATCGTCAATGCTCAGTGGTATCTTGAATCGGGAATGAGCTGTTCTCCCTCCAAGCATTATGGAAGCTGCAACCCCAGATGTAGCTGTCGCTACAGCAATCTTTTTCTGCCCGCGAACTGTTGCGAGTAGTGCTCTGTATAGAAAAGTCTTTCCAGTACCTCCAGGTCCATCCAGAAAGAACACACCACCCTCACCGCCAAGAACAGCAGACATAATTTTATCATATGCGGCCTTCTGATCTGTATTAAGTGAGTGTGATAGATTTATGTCCTCCTTGTTGGGCTCAATCACAGACTCCTCGAAGATCTCCCTTTCCACACCGGTGGCACTGTCAAATTCCTCATCGATATCAGGAAGAGGAAATGACTTTATGTCCTTTCCCATTGACTGTAGCATATTCCTGATATCTATCAAAACCTTCTGCTCAACTACCACATTGGATGGATAGTTGTGGCGATAGTCTTCCGACATTGCATCAAAGTGCTTATCCCAAAGCCCATGCACATCGCTAGGCTCGCAGAATACCAATATTGTCGCAAAGAGCCTTCGTAGAGATGACTGCATCTCAAAGAGTGTAGATTCAGTAAGGGAGTCATCCAATGTGTTGTCCCCTTCGATCAACCCCCTTCTCTCTACAGCTTCACGAAAGGATCCTAGTAGCTGGCCATTAACCGTCTTTAGATCATCGTAGCAGGTGGCCCCAGTGACATGGTTTAGAAGGACTCGGAGGTAATAGCGATCCCCTTCCGCCGGATGAGCCGACACAATCCTTCCAACCTGTATCCTTTTTGAAGGTGTACCATCCTTTTTTACATACCTTCTCTTCCAGCATTTATCCTGACCTTTCTTACCTTTTTGCCACGTGTACCATTCGGGGAAATCCCTGTACAAGATACCACGGGCCTCCTCGTGTAATCTGTTTGCCGCAAAGTACTCAGTAAGCATTGACTTTTCAACACCTTCACGATTTACTACTTGCTGGATATCTTGGCCCTGTTTGAATGAAACCATGTGACAGTTTTCTAGATGGAGCTGTAGCTGCATCACAGGTGGCGAATTTTTACTCAACTCAAAGCCGTATATCCTCCACAAGGCTTCAGGAGGAGTCACCCACCTCGCATCTCTATATTGTTTGATCTCATCTATGTTCCCGTTGCCATCTGCCTTGTCAGCCTCGCTCACTGTGATAGAAGCCCGATCATGCCCCTTGTATATGTGCTTGAACAGGTACTTAACAACCTTTATGCTTAAGCATGCCTTAACATTGATGTGACAATTCAAGTGACGCAAAAGGTGTGGGTTATATGGGACAACCCACCTATTGTCTAGCAACTCCTTTCGAACCATTACTTTACAACCATTATCACGTCGTCTGTATAGAGGGTAGGAGTCCTTTCCCTGTAAGGTAGCCGCATTGAAAGGTCGAGGGTACTGATTCTTGCAAGAAGGTCGGCCCTTCGTGCATGGACAATCAGGGTTCAAAACACCACATGGGCCATGCATCATATGTTTCACCACCATCTTGTACAATTCTGGGTACTTTGCCTTATTAGGGAGCTCGGCTGAGATAAGCTTTTCATACTGCTCGGGGCATGTGAGCTTGAATCGCCCCTCCATGATGAGCAAGAGATGGGCATGTGGAAGGCCCCTCTTTTGGAACTCCACCACGTACACATATGATTTCACCTTGCCGAGGATGTCCTTATGAAGCAACTTGTCCTTGAGTTCCTCTAGTTTTGCCCTAAAGACACGCACAACAAGGTCTGGGCGGTCTTGAGGTGTCTGGCCAGGGTAGAGCTCGCGCTTGATCTCATACCAGTTCGGATTGCATGTCATCGTGAGAAAGATGTCCGGCTTGCCGTACTTCCGTACCAAGGCCATAGCATCCATGTAGCGACGCCTCTTGTCACGTGGACCACCGATAAATGACGTAGACAATACTGTACGCTTTCCAATAGCGTCGGCTCTACCCTCACCGGCATGCAAGCTGTCCATCAGGCCTTGGTATAGGTCCGCCCTTATCGTATCTTGATGATTCCATATATAGTCCAACCGCGAGTTCTCGATCTTGATATATGTGTCAACCGCGAACTGCTGAAAAAGACGCTTTCCATGGAGGATCGGGTTAAATATCCCAGGACGCATCTGGAATTTGTAGCAGTAGTAGTCCCACACAGACACACATTTATTTCCTCCCGAAGCTGCACAAAGAATTTAGAATGAGTAGTGTTAGAAACGGGAGATCATGTAAGAAGCATGGAATGCGCATGTAAGAAATAAGATCAGGTTTCCAAAGAATTTGTAGATGAATACATTGAATTTTTGGAACTGATGGATTGTGGTTTGAGTGGACAGTTCATGTAAATAATAAAGCTAGATACAGTCTGTAAGAAATAAGAAAATAAACTGTATGTTGATAAATAATAAAGCTAGATAAGGAATGCAACAATTAGACAGTAGAGAATTATTCAGGTTTGAGTGGATAGTTCATGTAAACGATCTATTAGTAAGTAATGGACCAGAGAAAATTCAGAAATGTAGCATTGTTGGGTTATGATCACAAAAAAGCAGAGTAAACATTGGCATGTTATAAAGCAAGATAGGCTATCTGAAGCAAACATAAATGAATATAGCACTATCAGGACATGGTCTAAAGAACAGATGACACTACGTTGATGATTGATAAAGCTAGATAAGTAATCCAACATTTGTACAGCAAAGATAGATTTGAAAACAGAAACCTGGATCATTATCTTCATTGCCATCATCATTGTTTTCACCGAGGAATTGGGAGGACTCGTCGTCATTACGACGAGCTAGACGAGCTGCACGAGCTGCCATCACAGTATCATACGACACATTTTTCTTTGGGATATCGGTATGCCACCCAAGCTCACCTCTAGGGAAGAATAGTGGGTAGGACAGTGCATCATAGCATCCATGATAGGACTTGATACCAAAAATATCTCTGTTTTTCCCTTGCAAGATCACGCTGTGGTCGAACTGTCTACGCCTCTCGCTCCCCTCCACCCACACTACGGCTACTTCGGAAGTGGTAGGTGCATTGTATCTTCTCTGGTCCATCCTTTGGTCAAGGTTTAGTGTGATATGATAATCATCAACATCCTCAACCTGTCCCATACTCCGTAGATGTTCAGAGTATGGATTTTCATGAAGTATGTTGACCATCTGTGTGATTACTTCTTTGTCTTTTGTGCATTGCTCTTTGCGGCAGCTACGATACCTATGCTCTAAATTGGGGTTGTCATCAAAGAAGTAAAGCTCCAGGTGACTGCCTTGCAGACCATCTTGTCTGCCAAATGACCTTATGTTGTGGTACATTTGGCCATGAGCACGAAAAGTGTAGATAGGATGCTTTGACATGTTAGTGGTATCACCATCAAGGTTGCAGTATAGTGAGGTGAATGAGAAATATCCATTGAAAAACCTTATGTTATCACGGAAATGCTTAGCATCAGAATCGTCACTCGTCCAAAGCCTCTTGAGACCGGGTGGTGTAACTATGTTTGCTAGCTTGATCTTCCCATTACGACAGCAAAACCCCGGTGGCTCATGCTCGAACCTCTTTGCACCACAATGTTTATGCATGCAGTCGGGAACAGGCTTGAGCATGTGCGTGTCAGTTGGTATTTTGTTGTAGACCATATCATATGGATCTGGGGCATTTGAAACTAAAGCAGACCCATCACTGACCTCCTCTGTTTCCACATCCTCATCGATATCATTTTCTGAAATGGTGGATAACAACATTAGCCTTAATATCATATGCAACATGTGCATGATAGGTCTAGAACATGAACAAATTACCTTGTCCAGCAAACATGTAACCTTCCTCATCTTCGGAGTCTTCTTCCAATATGACACCCTTGTCCTCGCCTGTAGTATATCATTATCTATTTTTTAGAACATGTTTCAGACAGGCATGCAAGGAATATGGGGTAAATAATTACCGTCATCAATGGCTGGTGAGTGTGTTTGATGTTTTTGAACAAACTCGGGAGTTGGAGACGTATTTTCTGCATACATATCATAAAAGTGTGGTAATTACAACGGTTGACGACTTAATTAGATCAATAGAAAAATGAAGAATTGAAAATTACCTGAGTTAATGATGGCTGATTGCGTTGGCGTCTCGGAAAATTTTTCCATGGTCATAGATTGGAAAGCATGCTTCTTACAATTTGCATAGAATGCTTCATTTCGAAGACCTAGCAACGCATGCCTTTCTCCAGGTGTTACATGTTTTCTTCCCGATATATTACAAACATCCATGTTAGGTATGACCTCCCCTGACATTTTCTCTATAGTAGGTTGGATATAAATAGGGGTTCCGCCGAAATCAGGGATATGCCAATCACATGTGGGTATGGAACCTTGAGGACCAGGGGTGTGAACAACCTCAGGGGTCCAACATGGGTTTTCCATGGCTATGGATTCTTTATTCAGCCTGTTGCGTCGTGAGTCTTTGAGGGTCTGCTTAGAACGCTTTTGCTTAGGAGTCATTTCGGCATAACGAAGCCTTTCCCTTGCACGCTTTGCTTCAATTTGATCTAAAACATGACATGATATAATGGTTAGAACTAATTTGTGTATGTACTTGTGAAAACATCATCAATAAGAAATCCAACGCGCCAGATGCAAGAGGAATAAAACTTTCTTATATGCAGTTTTCAAGGTATCCAAATACCTGAAAGTACTTCCTTACCCGCTAACATTATCTTTTGTTGATAGGAAGCATGTTTTCTTTCTAGTAATTCATTTTTCTCATTGGTATTCATTTGTGCATATTGTTTCCTTTTCCTCTCACGTTCTCTTTTGAGTAATTCTTCTCTTCCCATGTTATCCATCTGTGCATTTCGTTCCCTAATTTGTTGCCTCGTCAGCTCACTTGGACATATGGGTGTTGTATGAATGCTGACTGATGTGGGTCCAGCAACAGTTTCTACACAGGAAAAATATAACAGATGTTCATTTGGTAGACATGAATTTAGTAGATAGTTGCATTATTTTATTAGAAAATTTGATGCCTTCATACCACTGAGGATGCTTTCTTGCCCTTGAGATGAAATATGAGGTGGTTGCATTTGGTATATGTCCTTTTCACCAGGGACCACATTTTCCTTGTTCCTGGTAGTGTCTCCTGATTCATGTAAAATAACCAGTATAAGAAACGGCAAACCATAATAATCTACATGTACAATTCACTTATGTTATATGCAATATACCCGCAGACGTCTCAATGGTACAATTTGATGATATAATGCTTCTCCTCTTCACATTATATTCACGTTTTTTCTTACGGAGAGAATCCAGTTGATCAACACTAATTGAATTGTATCGGTTCCTCTCGCGCATCCTTTTGATTTTAGCTACATTTGTTTTAAGACAATCCTGGAGCAAAGAGCTCCTAGATGATTGTTGATCTGTTGAGAAGTTAGAAACCATAGAATATATATGTACTAGATTGACATAGGGAAACTAAACTATAGAGGATTTGAAGTGTTTACCTGGGCTATCACATCCAGATTGGAAGCTTGGATTGACATAATTATCGCTTTGAATTCCACTAACAGTGTAAGGATACAACGGGGTCTTGATGTTTATGGTTTCAGGTGTGGCAGGAGTATAATGTATTAAACTACCTTGTTCATGTATTGATGGAGGAGTTCGAATAACGTCTGCAAGAGACCACACATGAAACAATTGAAATTGAAAGTAATAAATATATTTTTTCTTAGCAGTTAAAATTATAGCGAGTATGTTTTGCAATACCATGTGGCTCAAGTGTAGCTGATGCTTGAGAAATCTTCAAAGAGTCAGCTATCGCTCGTTTTCGTTGTCAGGCTTCGCGTTGTTTTTGTAGGTATTGTGCTCTTTGCTCTTCGGTCATTCGGGCATACCATCCTTGACCCCCTTTTCTTTTCTGGCAAGGCTGATCAGGATGCGAAGGATGTTCGACACTCGGGGGAGTTGCATCTTCATTGGTGCTCTGGCCTATTTCAACGATCTAACACTCAGCATGTAAACTCCAGATTATGTGATGTAAGTCCATATATTTTACCTGAAGCCGACGTGTTAGTTATGTCTTGAAATAGAGAGCGTTTTCCTCGGTAAAACGGTGAACCACTTGATTGTTGAGCCATCTGGTAAGAGTAGGAAGATTCACTTAGAATTGTTTTTGATAATTGTTTCTGTAGTCGTCCCTGGCACATGTTTGAAATGGTCTAACACTAATGTACCTAGCTTTGGCAGCACTTTTTATCAATGTACCTAACCAAGGTTTCAAAAAGGATCTGCTCATGTTAGATGGTTTATAAGGTTCAGGATCTTCTCATGTTAGATGGTTTCAAACAGGAACATTTATAACAACGATGTTTCAAACAGGATCTGCTCATGTTACATGGTTTATAAGGGTTTAGCACTGACTGATCCTGTGAAGTTCTGTTGGTGTAAGATGATGTACTTTTACTTATACAGAATCATGTGTTTCTTTCCATTGTTTCATGAAATTTTTTAGATACAATGGTAGCATTGAGATTTACCCCCCTAATAGTAAAGGAAATAGTGTAAATTAATGGGGAATTAGATACTTATAGTGAGGAAATTGCCTCATAGTATTAAGTATGTAGCTATTAGATATGTGGTTTCTCCTGTTGCCTCATAACTGGTTATTTTATGGGATCAAAGTAAACTATATATGATGGTTTTGTAAGGAAATAACTGGTTATTTCCGAAGATATCAGGTTTGCAACAACTACTACAGGCCTGATCTGACCAAGCCGGCTCTTGCAAGCTGAGCTCTGTGTACCGCAGCCTCCAGGTTTCCAAGTCTGGCATCAAGAAGAAGAACAGGCAGCCAACTAAGCTGTAAAATGCATTAAGCTCGCTTTGCTGTTCGAATTATGTTTTGAGTCTTAAGTGGAGAAACCATGTTACAAATCCTCCCTAGTTTGTACTCTGACGGTGATAGTATGCTTTGTGTCTACCTACAACTATTGTTTGTTTTGCATTGATATCGCTTGTGTCCTCGATCTTGATGGTGCTCATGGTATTCTGCTGTTGGAATCGAACCAGTGTGCCTCTTCTCATCCATAACTTGAGTATGGCCTTGTTCTTGATCCACTTGAAATCTTAACCTGTTCGTGTTTTTTTGCCTAGTATTAAGTATGTAGCTATTAGATATGTGGTTTCTCCTGTTGCCTCATAACTGGTTATTTTATGGGATCAAAGTAAACTATATATGATGGTTTTGTACTAATAATTATGACGTGCACCAGCTAAAATAACCAGTTCTGTGTGTGACCAGGTGAAAAGATCAACCAATTTGTTGATTGGGCAGAAGTGAAGGTGAAAAGCATCCAAATCGGAGAAGCCGAGACTCACCAGTTTTAGCCTTGCTGGGAAGGTGATTTTTTGTGGCACGTCGGTGACAAGTGCTGTAGTTAACGGCAAGAAGTGCGACACCTAGAGCTCGTCGTCGCGAGGGTGCGGAAGGAGTGTGATGTCCAGGAGATGATTCACGGCTCTGGTTTCTTCTCTGTAGTAATTGGGGACCTTTCTTTGTGATGTCCAGGAGATTCTTAGATCCGGCTTCTTCTCTGTAGTCCTATTTTTAGAAGAACAGCCGTGTAATGGCGTGTAATCTGGGTACTAATTGTGGCCCTTTTTTCTGTAGTAGTAATTTTTTCTCTATAGTCCTATTTTTAGAAGAACAGCCGTGTAATGGCCTGTAATCTGGGTACTAATTGTGGCCCTTTTTTCTATAGTAGTAATTGCCTCTGTAATGCCGTGAGATGTCCAGGAGATTGTGGCCCTATTTTGGAATGTCCAGGAGATTGACGGACCGTAAGTTTTCACACGCCATTAATGACCGCTATTAACAGGGAAGTTGTGCGATGTCATTGGGAGGCCCTGGATCGTTAGATCATAGTGATTTGAAGGACAAGATCATTTGTTCCTGCCTATTGGAGGAAACAGAGGGAATTCCTCCTTTTTAGATAGTAGAGATTTATTTTGAGATTGAGGGAGTAGTTCATTAAAACGATTAACCTAGAACACAAATACTACTAAACTAAATACTACTCTCTCCGTTTCATAGGATAGGGCGTAAAAAATTCTGCAAAATTTAGCGCGCGTGTTGCCGCTTTTTTCCATGCACCACAAAGTTTTTCCCGCATGTGCCATTTTCACGCGTCTCCTGGAGCGCCTTGATCGCCTGCTCACGCACTAAATAGAGATTTTACCGAGCGCACGCGTTTTAGCGCTTCTGTTGGAGATAAAACTGTGAAGCTTCCTACTTTGAAGCTGTGAAGTCGGGGCTACACATCATGAAGTGGCTTGTTGACAACAATGACACCCAATTGGCACAATCGATTATGTCTCCGACTGTTAGTGAATTCTGTCGGTGCAAGGGGTGCAACTTTCTCATGTGAAGTTCACCGTTGAAGCTGGAGTTGCCTCTTCATGGATACTTTGGGTCAATTGCTTGGCATAGGTGTCAGCTACCGTGAGGTATTTCTCATTGGTGGTCGAGGGTGAAGTCAAGGTCGTTGGATCGAGGAGAACTGATGGCAATGACGCTCAACCAATCTTGATTGTGGTGTTTCTTCTTAACAGCGTGTGTTATTTAGTGTGCTTTCTGCTTTGTGTGGGTAGCTTGGTCGGCCGATGGTGAAGGATAGATCATGTGCGCATGTGCTCCGGTGACACGTGTAGTGCGATGGATAAAGGTAATTGCCTTGCTGGTTTTAGGTTTACAATCAAGGTCCTAATCTGTTGTAACTTTCAAGCTAAGCTAGATTCTTTAGATGTTTGTTGTTGTCTTATGCAGAATTATAGTATGTGCATTTGCATGCTAGAATGTAACGGTGTATTTATTGGCTGAAGGTAGTAAAGTATATATAGTGGTAAAAACATAAAGATGAAAAAATATTTGTTAATTTATATCACTACGGGACGCGCGCGCTACACCGAGGGCAAAAGGCCGTCGGCGTAGGCCAAAATACCCTCGAAGTATGGTACGCCGAGGGCTGCCCTCGGCGTAGCCTCCTCGGCAAAGATCTCCCTCGACGGAGCACACTCAAGCCATCGGCGTATCGAAATACCGTCGACGTATGCTACGTCGAGGGCTTTGCCGTCGGCGTAGCGGCCGTCGGCATAGCCTGTCTGCCGGTTGCAAAAACATTTTTTTTGAAAAATATATACTTTTTTTTGAAAAAAAATATTTATTTTCTCAATTTTTTTATTCTTTGAATTGTTTTACTTGTTAATCTCCTACTTTGAACATTTTTAACACTAATTATATTTAATATTTAATTAAATTCTAGTCTTAGTCAAACTTCCCAGCAGGTCACCCATCCTAATACTACTCCATCTTCAGCACGCTTAACTTTCTCGTTCCTTCAGAATCCGTTTCCGCAAAGTAATTCATATATTGGTGTCAATACTATGATATCAATCCTATTAACTCTTATATCATCATGTCACATGTTTGTATTTTTTGAAATTACAAACAATTATTTAAGTAAATATTAATGAATAAGTAAAAATATTATTAAATCCAAATAAAAATATAATAATTTTATTTTTTTGTATTTTTCTATTTAATATAGAATAATTAATATCTTTAAATTTGTAAATCGAAATTCAACAAATAATATGTCTAAATTGATCAGAAAAATGAGAGGAATCTAAATATGATATCCATATTAACTAATCACAAACCCTCCGTTTTTGAATTAGCTATTTGGTGGTTGCTTTAGAAAATCCCCTTTTTGCGCTCGGATAATGAAAAATGCCTTTTTAGTGCGATGAAAAGGAAAACTTGCATTGAATCTTTGATAAAATAGCATATTGTGAACCTAAAAATGATTTTTGTAAAAAAAACATGAGCATCAGATCATGTACCTGTAGTTCATATCTGATCCACTTCCTGCCGATTCGGCAGGAATTTGTCTTTTTCACCAAAGGTGGACGGAAAGGTTTTGGATCCCCTGTTGGGACATTGTCCATATAACGTGGTATAGTATTTTTTTTAAATATGGTGGTAGTATTTTGAATTAGCCATTTGGTGGTTGCTTCACAAAACCGTCCGTTTTTTATGCTCGGAAAATAGAAAATGGCTTTTTGGTGCGACGAAAAGGGAAAATTCCTCCAGCAACATTGTTCGCCATCCCATGATGCATGTGTATGCATAATATGGGCATATTATCACAAACTATGCCTTGATTCTAGCCATAACATTGGTCATTTGACCCGAAAGCCAACAAACCTCGAATGAGATAGGTCATTTTGTGAAGGTTTTTTTAATACATAATCAATATATCAAGTTTGCTATTTTCCCTTATAACTATATCACATAATATGACACCACGCGAAGATTTCGCATTGTTTCGATCGTTTTTTAATTTTTTATGCCTGTTTTAAACTATCGTCAAACTTTGTCGAACGACGGACATAAAGATTATTAGCTCGGGGCCGAGCCTCGCTAAACTTTCATTGGATCTTTGATAAAATAGCATATTGTGAACCTAAAAATGATTTTTGTAAAAAAACATGAGCATCGGATCATGTACCTGTAGTTCATATCTGACCCACTTCCTACCGATTCGGCAGGAATTTGTCTTTTTCACCAAAGGTGGACGGAAAGGTTTCGGATCCCCCTGTTGGGACATTGTCCATATAAGGTGGTATAGTATTTTTGTAAAATGTGGTGGTAGTATTTTGAATTAGCCATTTGGTGGTTGCTTCACAAAACCGTCCGTTTTTTATGCTCAGAAAATAGAAAATGGCTTTTTGGTGCGACGAAAAGGAAAACTTCCTCCTGCAACATTATTCGCCATCCCATGATGAATGTGTATGCATAATATGGGCACATTATCACAAACTATGCCTTGATTCTAGCCATAACATTGGTCATTTGACCCGAAAGCCAAGAAACCTCGAATGAGATAGGTCATTTTGTGAAGGTTTTTTAAGACATAATCAATATATCAAGTTTGCTATTTTTCCTTATAACTATGTCACATAATATGACACCACGCGAAGGTTTCGCATTGTTTCGATCGTTTTTAAATTTTTTTATGCCCGTTTTAAACTATCGTCAAACTTTATCGAACGGCGGACATAAAGATACGTAGTTCGGGGCCGAGCCTCGCTAAAATTTCATTGGATTTTTGATAAAATAGCATATTGTGAACCTAAAAATGATTTTTGTAAAAAAACATGAGCATCGGATCATGTACCTATAGTTCATATCTGACCCACTTCCTACCGATTCGGCAGAAATTTGTCTTTTTCACCAAAGGTGGAATAAAAGGTTTCGAATCCCCTTGTTTGGACATTCTCCATATAAGGTGGTATAGTATTTTTGTAAAATGTGTTGGTAGTATTTTGAATTAGCCATTTAGTGGTTGCTTCACAAAACCGTCCGTTTTTTATGCTCGGAAAATAGAAAATGGCTTTTTGGTGCGACGAAAAGGAAAACTTCCTCCTGCAACATTGTTCGCCATCCCATGATGCATGTGTATGCATAATATGGGTACATTATCACAAACTATGCCTTGATTCTAGCCATAACATTGGTCATTTGACCCGAAAGCCAAGAAACCTCGAATGAGATAGGTCATTTTGTGAAGGTTTCTTTGAGACATAATCAATATACCAAGTTTGATATTTTTCCTTCTAACTATGTCACATAATATAACACCACGTGAAGGTTTCGCATTGTTTCGATCGTTTTTGAATTTTTTATGCCCGTTTTAACCTATATATAATGTTTTATATTTTACTTAATTTTTATTTATAAATGTGTAATATTTGAGTGTATATAGATAGGTCTTATTTTTCTGCAAATTTTGATATATTATTTGTATTTTCCGAATTAGAATTATTTAGTTATGATTTTTAAATTTAATGAGATAAAATAAAAATAGCTACGCCGAGGGCAGCCGTCGGCGTATGCTACGCCGAGGGCAGCCGTCGGCGTAGCATAGAATATGCCGAGGACAATTTTACACTGACGGCTGCTTGGCGAGGCTGGCCTGGACGATGGCTACGCCGACGGCCCCGACGTTTGGCCGTCGGCGTAGCTTCCCATTCCTGTAGTGTATCTACATGTGTATTTTAAATGTATTGCACAACACCTATATACAGAGCGCTATATATGTAAAATAGTGTACATCAGCTATAAAGAACCCATTCCTCCACCTACTGTGGGGGCAATGAGATGGTCCAAAATTCAGTTTTTAAAGTACCATGTCGCACGATAGTTTACTGATATGGTTGGAAACAATTTCAATTTAACGTATGCATACATGCTGCGTTGAACAATATAAAGTTTCTCGCATAGCAGCGCTAAAACTCTGCTGAGTCCTTTCTTTATTTCTAGTTTTTCGCTAGTGTTTAGTCATAACTAATTGGGATTTTGGGACCATAGATTTTTTTTGGGGCCTTGATCTGTCGCTTACCTTGCTCACCCTCATTGACAACCCTCTACGACTCATCAGTTATAACTGCCAAGGTTCGACAAACCATTTTAGGCCTAGTTCTTTTGAAGCTTCCGAACAACTTAGAGGTGAAAATAAGTTTAAGCCAAAAAGAACTGGATTTTAAGCCGTTTCTCCACACAACCGGCTTCTGCATTCTCTTCGCAGTGGGCTTCCCGGGCTCGACTGAAATGGTACATGGCTATAACACTATTGTTCCTGCTATTTACTCCAAAATGCCATCCCACAGCTCAGGTCGGGTCAATGACCGAAACGTTTCCAGCCCGAGCGACACCTCGGTTCTCCTCTGTTCGGAAAAGAAAATCCTAGGGTTCCTCTTCTCTCACATCGCCACCGCCGGCAGGGTCAACTCTGGCCGCCTACGACTCCACCCCTCGCCTCCAAATCACTACCCAGCTCACCCCGGTTCCATTCCATGGAGGAGGCATAGCCATGGCCCCCTCTACCTTGTCGGCCCGGATCCATCTATTGCGGTAGTTCTGCTGCTGCCTCCTCCCACATCCGGCTGCCTGCTACTGAGGTCGATCAGCTCGCCTGCCACCTCCCATCTTTGGCTGTATGCTGCCTCAGTGTCTCCTCGTACTAGCTAGTCATCGGCGCTAACGCATCCACGCATCTGCTGGCTAATGCGCGTGGCCGGGCTGTCGGTCAGCACCGCACCGATGATTTCCATCAAGATCTTACTCCTTGCGGTTAATTGAGTTTGATACTGGAGTGAGATGCTAGCTAATAACAAACCTAGGAATGTGGCTGGATTTTGTCCGATCGGTGTGCAAGCATGCTCCGTTGTGAATTGTTGGAAGACAGAGTTGCAATTTATCTCACGTATAAGCTTACTATATGTGTACACATATCAGTAATACATATGGATATACTCTGTGGGTGTTCGTGCACTACATGTATGGTCAAAATGCAAAGGATTAGTAATACTACTACACTAGGGTAGTCATACTATTTGATTTTTAAACTTGGAAATTGCAGTATTGTACCAGATAGATTTCAATGTACTAGTTTTGTTAAAATATTAGCTTTTATTCTAGGGGTGTTTTAGACTTTTCATTATACAACTCAGGCAATAAGCCATGATAGTAGAAGCTGAAAAGAACTGGACTACAATTTGTTAAGATCTTGTTTTGACTGCTGTTTCTCTGGACAACTCAAGCCAGAGTGGCTTATGCACAAGCCTGAGCCCAAAAGAACTGGACCTTAGAGCTTAGGTATTAAAATATTCCTCATTTATACCGAACTTTCTTATTTCTTCATAATTGTTAAATGTATGGCCTTTTTTTGTTATAGACCATTCAATATACTATTTTCAATGTGCAATTTGCAAAATTAAGAGTGTAAGACACTAATGTATATTTATGCATATTTCTTTCATATATTCATCTAATAGTTTGTCATTACAAGTACATTTTCCTAGTGCTAAAAAACCATATTGTGTCGTAAGAGGTATTTTTATTTAGTTTAGGATGTTTAGTAAAGTCTATTATTACAATGTATTTCACTACAAATCAAAGCCAAGTAATATTATCACATTATAGTTTTATATGTATCATTTTCTGTATATCCTTAAATATCCAAGAAACTAGTTAGATTATTTAGGAAACTAACTTGCAATTTTTTGGTAGAGTATATGACTATATCAAGTTTAGATGTAACTAGATATATAATTCCATGTCATGTGAAGTGTCATTGAATCATGTCCCTCGCTCTTGCTTGTTGCTTGTGCCTCGGTCTTTTTATTGACACCTTTACCGTAGGGGTTACATCGCCTTGGTCTTTAGCGCATGTGTGATCTATACTTTGTATTAAAATTATGTTGTTTGCAATATTCAAGTCAAAGTTCTAGACATTGCAGTGCTATTTATGCATTGGTTATCTTTTCGTATCTAAACTGTCTACCAGCTCCGGAGTTACCAGTTTCTTTCCAACATGCTCAAAACCAATGCGGTCCTCCCAAATACAATCCAATCATGTATTGAGAAAATAAATTTGGACATATAACCCTATCATATTGTTTGCGCCTGCTACCATGGTAGCACCTATTATGTATTCTTTCGAATTTGCAATGGATGACACATAGATGAAGGGTCTCGGATGAGTGTCCTTGTTGCCATAACTTAAAATTGACCTTGGTCATTCATCACTCATCACGAGTTCAGAACTAAAAATCCAGGCCATGGTGTTCTCGATCCTTCTCATTTCACGGGTAGGCTTACATAATTACATGTCGTTGATGGAAATAACTAGGACTGCTTCGCCGGCAAAGCTACATTCAGCCTACCTGCATTCACAGTTCTGGGAGACCTCTAAGACCAGCGTGTGTATTCGACGAAACTGACATTATGTGAAATTATATTGCACATGCAAGTTATAATCCTGAAACACACAAAAATATAGTATGGAACATATGCGTGTAAGTATGTGTGTTGTTAGTGGCATAATGGAGTGGAGTATATATATACAGTGGCGAAAAACATGAATCTAGAAAAAATATTTTTATAATTACATCTAATTTTTGGTGCCTATATTGTGCAACTGTACAAGGTACTACAGATATATTCTACTAAAATTTAATTAATTCTCAACTGTACAGTGGCAAAAACATGAATCTTGAAAAAAATTTGTATTAAATTATATATACATCTATAACTTACATACAAGTATTGTACAACTATACAGAGCACTTCATATATTGTACATGTACACTCCTAAACCGGCTGTACAAAGAACGGGCTTAATGCCCGTTACCCCCACCTACTGTGGGGGCGACGAGTTGCGCTGGAGCCCAGCTTTTGAACTGGCGTTCCATGTGTTCACCTAGCGGTACGGTACAAAAAGTTTAGGCCGAAGCGCAGCGCACGTAGAATTATGTATCGTGGGCAGAGGTATGTGCCGAGACAAGGGTCCATAGGGAATTATTTCCAGCAAAGATAAGATTCGGCCCATGCGTGATTCCCGGCTGTAACAATCCCCGCCGGGCCCGGTCCAACTTAATAAACAGACCATAGGGAGGATCTCGCTACGTACCTTTTTCCAATCTACCGTTATCCACCCCGATCAGATCAGACCGATCGATCGCCATGGACGCCGTCGAGAACCCTCCTGACCACGGCCAGCTCCTCCTCGACGACGTCGTCGCGAAGGCGGAGCCCGACGAGCGGGGCATGCGCGTGTTCATAGGCTACACAGCCCTTGTTTCGTTCCTGCTATACACGGCCGCCTACGCCTTGCTACGCGTCTCCGGCTGCAGCCATGGATGGAGCGTGGTCAGTGTGGTCGTGATCGTCCTGGAGATCGCCGGTTTCGCCGCAGCGAGCTATGGCTGCTGGTGCTACAGAAGGCTTTCAAGAAGGACGTGGGCGATTTATCTGATACTCCTACTTCTGCTATAGATCGATCGATCCTGCATCGTGGACGCAAGTACATGTGTGTGTGTGTGTAAATCGATCTATGTACGCGACAATTATTAGTTAATGCATAGAGTGTATACTACCATTGGTTTCCATCAGTTGCGTTTAAATATATAATCATTATACAGTACAGAGTCTTGAGTAATGCGATGTCATGTGCTTGTTTGGGATGATCTGACAGGAGCGTGCAGCCCGTAGAAGTAGTCGCTGATCGCAAGCACCACCATGACTGAGCACCAGTGTATATTCGAGTTAATAGCATAAAACCACCACTTTACAGGCTAAATGTACTGATTGATACCACTTTACGGAAAGGATACAAAAAACCACCACAAAATTCGTTGATTGTCTCAAAAAACACCAATTCTTCACTAAACTCGAATTGACGCTGGTTCTGACGGGTCGGGCCCACCTGCAGAGGCCACGTGGCTCCCCTTTGACGCCTCCCGACACGCCCGTTACAGCCGTTAACGGCGCACGGGCCCCACCACCGTCCAGCGTGGATAAGGGTCATCAACTCCGTCGTCTTCCTCAGTCCCCTTGCTCAGTCCCGTTGCGCGCGGTCGGTGCTCACTCGCCGCCGTCCATTCGCGCCGCCGCCACTGTCCGTCCGTGTCGCCTGCACCGTCCGTTTGCCCCGCCGCCGCCATGCCCAGCTGGCACGACGGCTCTTCGTCGAGCACCTCCGGATTGTTGGTAAGTATGGATTTAGGGTTAGTGTTCATCGAAGAAGATTTGGGAATTTGCTCGATTTAGCTCGATTTAACTCGCTTTGACTCAATTAATTCATCGTGAAGGACATGTTCCCACTGGACTTTGCTCCGGGAACCATGGATGATCCCAATTTCTGCGGCATAGATGTGGGTTCCGACGTGCTCTGCCGCTCACACAAACTTGCACCGCGCAAGTGTGTGGCTTTTGAAGGAACAGACACGGGAAGGAAATTCTATCTGTGTCAAATTGAGAATGTAAGTCTGTCATGTACTTTTAGTTACTTTGGATAATGCAAATGTTTAGATTAGAATGTTGTCAGATATGCAATAGTTGATTATAGCAACTAGAGTTAGCAACTATGATTCAAACAATGTACTTGTGCATGCAGAGTGTGGAGATTAGTAGTATGATTCAGATATATCAACTATGTGCAATATGATTTAGATATAGCAACTATGATTCAGAGAATGTACTTGTGATTGAGATGATTCAGATAATGTACATGTGTTTAGTGTAGCCTGTGTAATTAGTATCAGTCATGAACTATGGCTGTGTAATTATTTATAGCAACTATGGCAGTGTAATTAATAATGTACTTGTGCCTGTGTATTCAGATATAGCAACTATGATTCATATGATTTAGTGTAGCCTGTGTAATTAGTTAGCTCTAGAGTATGCATACAGTGATGAACTATGGCTTATTTGCAGACAATGGAGAACTGTGGCTTCCAGTCTTGGGTAGATGAAGAGTGGCCTGACAGTCTAAAGGATGCCCTACAGAAACTGTGGGCAATGTACTATGAGTGCAAATCTACTGCCATTGAAGAGAGGGATCATAGTTCTAAGATGGTGAAGGATCTGACTGAAGAGAAGGACAAAATAGAGAAGAAATATGCACATCATGTTGCTAGTTTACGCAAGTGGGTTGATGATACTGAGAGGAGAGCTTTAACCGAAAATATGCGCAGGATTTACAGTGAGGACAGTGAGAGTCAGAGTGTTTCCCAGATGGAGAAGCATTTAGAAGCTTTGAATCATGAAATTGATGTTCTCAAGAATGCTAAGGAAGAAATGAAAAATCTTCTTAGATCCCAGGCAGATGTGTTCAAGGGTAAGCAGAACAAGTGGCAGCTGGAAAGAGATGGCCTGATGGAAGAAAACAAGAAGCTGATATTGGAAAAAGATGGCCTCATGGAAGAAAACAAGCAGCTGGTGAATGATAGAGATGGCCATAAGGAAGAAAAGAAGAAGTTGGAGTACACTGTCTTTGATATGTTCCAACACTGTGATGGTCTGAAGGAGAAGTTGAAGAAAATCAAAGAAGTTTGTGATGAGTAATGTAGTTATCATGTTCTAGTTGGCATGATGTGCATGTTTATGTATTTGTGTAATTGAACCCTTTATGTGGGTGGTCATGTATGTTGAACCTCTAGGTTGAACCTGTATGTTGATCCTTCTATGTGCTATCAAAATGGTTATCCTTTAGTTGGAAATTATTATTCACAAATAAGTTTGAAATGGTTATTCTTTAGGGTTGTCGAGAACCCCCGAAGGGTCTCGACAACCTATCTAGAGCAATATTACTATATTCTTTAGGGTTGTCGAGAACCCCCGAAGGGTCTCGACAACCTATCTAGAGCAATATTACTATATTCTTTAGGGTTGTCGAGAACCCCCGAAGGGTCTCGACAACCTATCTAGAGCAATATTACTATATTCTTTAGGGTTGTCGAGAACCCCCAAAGGGTCTCGACAACCTATCTAGAGCAATATTACTATATTCTTTAGGGTTGTCGAGAACCCCCAAAGGGTCTCGACAACCTATCTAGAGCAATAGTAAAGGATCAATATTAAACTTAGCCAACTTAAACAATGATGCACACATAGTATTAAACATTTTGAGCATAGTCTTAAACATAGTGTATTACAACCCACATAGTCTTAAACACTATTACACAAATATTGTCCAAAACATAGTTTGGAACTAATTCAGCACATAGCCACAGATGCATGAACATAGTCTTCCAACACACAGAATATATTTTAGCATATAGCCAGACAGTTCTAAACATATAAACTATCTGATCAAGCACAAAACTCATTCTGCTTGCTTGGAGAAGTCACTCTTCTTGGCCTTCTTGTAGCTATTGTGCTTACCAGCACTGAGATAGCCCTGCATCCTAGATGTTATCTTTGGTTGCCTTTTACCAGTTGCATCTGCTGCATACCTAGGTGCATTGAAGGGCCTGTTTAGAGTACCACTTCTTGTTGCTGCACTTGTTGTAGGTCTAGATGGTGTTGGAGAAGGAGCAGTAGATGTCCTACTAGTTGGTGTTGGAGTGGGAGCAGTTGCGGCACTTGTTGTAGGCCTAGATGCTGTTGGAGAAGAAGCAGTAGATGGCCTACTAGTTGGTGTTGGAGTGGGAGCAGTTGTAGCACTTGTTGTAGGCCTAGATGCTGTTGGAGAAGGAGCAGTTGTAGCAGTAGTTGGCCTTCTTGTTGCAGCACTTGTTCTAGGCCTAGCTGCTGTACTTGTAGCACCAGAGCTCTCCTCACCATGAGTGTTGGGTTGTTACAGAACATAAACATTAGTGTTTGAATCATGCTAGATGGCACATTACAAAGTGAGGTACCACTAAACATTAGTGTTTGAATCATGCCAGGTACCACATTACCTGGTGACTAACTTTTCTTATTTGTAGCTCAGGCCTCAATGGCACATTGCAATTTGTATACCTATGCCCTACTAGCCTGCAGTTGCTGCAAGTGATAGAAGACATCCTAGATGAATCTCTAGGTGCTGGCACCTCAAATTTCCCTTTCCTCCTTGCAGTCTGTTTTCTCCTAGGTTTTTCTCTAAAGACAGGTGGGTCAATATCTGGTGTAGCTGTCTTATTCCAGTCAGTAGGTCCAGGTACTGGGTATATGGTGTAGTTGTAGGCTTTTTTGTATACATTTTTCTTAAAGAAGTCATCAACATAGTCTTCTGGATGCTGCTGTAGTTTCATGATTGCTGCCACAACATGATTGCAAGGAATGCCAGTGAGGTCCCACCTGCAAGTACATGTCCTCTTGATCAAGTTCACTGCAAGCACTCTGCCACTGTTGCTGGTGACTTGCCAAAGGCCAACTTCACATAGTTTGGCTGAGCATTCTCTTGACCATCTTTTGGACTCCTCTAATTTATCACAGTAGAATGGACAGATCTCCCATCTGCTTGCTTCTACTTTCTATCTTGTACCACTATACTTGACCATAAGCTTGTCCCTTATACCTTCAAGCATTGTCCTAATTGTCTTGTTCCTCACATTTTAGAATCATTTTGTTGAAGACTTCACTGATGTTGTTGACAACTAGATCAGTTTTTGCAGTTTGTGTCAAATAGATGTCTGGCCCAAGCCTCAGGTGGTATCTTCACCAGCCATTTGTATGCCTCCTCACAATCTGCTTTTAGAGCTTCCATTGCCAGATCAAATCCATTCTTGGTGTATGAGTAACTAGCAGCATCCATGTGCTTCTTGAGCTCAGTACCTCTGAAACCAGCTGACTGGAAATTGGCATAAATATGCCTAAGACAGTACCTTTGAGGTGAGTTTGGAAAAACTTGAGAGATAGCTTTGAGAAGCCCCTAAACAAGTGAAAAGAGGAAATGAATATTAATTAATCAGGGCCTAATGGTTGTGTCAATGCCATATCTTATGAAAACAATGGATACAAACCTTCTGCCTATCTGAGATTATAGTGTAAGTACCAAACTTTCCAGACTCTCCAATGCAATATCTTAGCTGTGTCAAAAACCACAACCAACTAGCTGTTTCCTCCTTATCAACTACACCAAATGCAATGGGGAAAATGTTGTTGTTTCCATCCCTACCAGTTGCGGCAAGGATCTGTTGTCCTGTGGCCAGTTTGATAAAACAACCATCTACCCCTATGGATACAAGATAAAAATCAGTGGGCTACAACAAAACAATGAATGGATACAAGAGACAGTGAATTGATACAGGAGACAATGCATGGACACATACCTATGAATGGCCTACAACCATTTAGAAAACCCTGCAGAGAAGCACTAAGACAGATAAAGAGCCCATGGAATCTTGGGTTTGGGCTAGGGTGCTCAACTAGCTGTTTTGTTGTCACAACACATCTACTACCTGGATTTGTATCTAAAATAGCTTGCAAATAATCCCTTATCCTGGTATATTGTGCCTTCTGATCACCCATGACAGCAGCAAATGCCTGCTTCCTAGCTCTGTATGCTTTGCTCTTTGGCACTTCCACTCCATACTTCTGTTTGGCATTGTCAATCAGGGTGTCAACACAGGTATTAGGGTTAGTTCTAATTGCTTGATCATATTGGGCAGCAAGCCAGCCAATAGTCACTTTTGTGTTCTCACCATGAGGTATGCATGTGTGCTGGGGCATGAATTTCCTTATGCAAAATGTCTTCTCATGGGAAATCTTGGAGGCAGTGATAAAGAATTTACAACCTTTTTTCTTGCCTTCTTTAGTGCACCAAGCAATTATTCTATCACTACAATTCCTGTGATAATGGAAGTTTCTAAGCTGGGCTATGTGGTAACTCCTAAGTGCTGTTCTGAATTGGTACACATCATTGAAGCACAACTTAATGCAAAATTGCTGATGAGGGTCAGCCCTATCTGGATCATACCAAATTCTTTTCTTCAGCTTCTTTAACTTCATCTTCTTTCCAGACTGTAGATTGAATTTAGTGTAGGGTTCGCAGCATAGAAAACAAAAAATTTCCTACGATGGGAACATCTAAGTACCAAGATCTATCTACTAGATACAAGCAACAGGTGGATATACATCCATAGAATACATACCCTCGAACACCGAATAGCGTTAACGAGGTTGTACTCGTGGATGATGTAGACGAACGCTTGTCGATCTCAAGATCGTGATGAAGTCCGTCTGGTCCAGCCGGTCCAGCACGATCAAGTCCAGCACCTCAAAGCAGTGGTGCATCCGTGATCGCACACACGTACGGGTACCCTGACAACCTCCGCGCCCTCGCTCCAGCGAAGCAGCGGAAGCAACAAATCCTTCCAGAAAAAGCCACCAGGAACATGTATCTCGCTGATCCGAGACCATGGGGAAATTCTAAATGGCGGAGAGAGATCCTTCACGAGGAGGTGTGTCTTGAGAGGAGGAGAGGGGGGCCTTTTATAGGAGAGAGGGGGGGCACCCAAGGGGCATGGCGCCCAGCCATGGGGGCTGCCCCCACCTCTTCCACATTCATGTGGGTGGAGCTCCCACTCAAAATGAAAGCCCCCACTCACATTAAAAAGCCTCCACTCAAAAATCCACTCACATGCATTAAATTTCCACCAAATTTAATGCAAGCTCTCATTTAAATAAAACTCTTTTATTTATTTATTCAGAATTTTGTTAATTACTTTAATTAACAAACATTCACATAAAACCCCTTACAACATTTCAATTTCACATGCAGAACCAGTTTCAGCAATTTCAACCGAAACAGTTTCGGTGTCTAGTGAAATAAATTCCTGCGCTTTCCTTTTTCTTTCTCTGGCATATCATTTTCTCCGAATGGTGTCGGTATCCCTTAAGTGTGTCACCCTACGGTTCGCTAATAATGCGGACATGATCGAGACCCTTCTCCGATCAATAATCAGTAGCGGGACCTGGAGATCCATACTGACTCCCACACATTCAACGATGACTTCTGTGATCGTGTGAACCTTTTACGCTGGTATCTTAATCCCTTTGTTTCACGATATATTACATGTCCGAGATTCGATCATCGGTATCTCCATACCTAGTTTGATCTCGTTACCGACATGCACTCTTTTCTCGTTCCTATGATATAACATTCTAGTGATCAAATCACTTGCTTGCAAGCTAATCTATGTGATATCACCGAGAGGGCCCATAGCATATCTATCCGTCATAGGGGATGAACAAATTCCACTCTCGATCCATGGGTCTCAACATAACACTTTAGTAGTTCTGAAGCCATCTTTATAATCACCCAGTTATGGTGTGACGTTTGATGTCATCGAGAAACTCTTCTGGTGTTAGTGATTGACATGATCTCATGGTCTAAGGATTAGGATCACTTCGTAAGTTGTTATAGCAATATAAACTCAATGACTTTGATCGTAATGCTATACTTCGGATGAATGTTCATCACATTATTACACTAATGTTGTGATCTCGTTATTAACAACATCCAATGTCCATGATCAGGAAACTTTGATCATCATGTTAATCAACGAGCTAGTTTATAAGAGAGGCATAACTAGGAACTTCCTTTTTGTTTATTAAACACACATGTATTAACGTTTCCATATTAATACAATTATAGCATGTAAAATAAACATTTATCATAAATAAGGAATACGATAATAACCACTTTATTATTGCCTCTCGGGCATATTCCCTTCAGTCTCCCACTTGCACTAGAGACAATAATCTAGTTTGAAAACTTTGCGTATTGAACACCTATGGCTTTCTGGTGTTCCATATACGCAACTGCAAGTGGTTAACATAATCTACGGATCTGATGCTTTCAGGTCCGTGTGTATTTGCATGTCTTTGCGTCTCCACGCATCACTCATTCTCCAATGAGATGGCATTGTATAAATTTGGTCTTTCGATGAGACCTTTAGTTCTTTGGGGTTTAAAACACGTCGATACTATTGTCATACAATATATCTTTAGTGTTAGCCCGTTGCGAACCATACCTTAGTTTGATAACAGACTACTTGACACAAATTCCCTCCTTTGCTGCTACTATAACAGTCATATACTTAGCCTTTTTGTTGTAGTATTCGTCACAATGTCTTAACTATGGATTTCATCCAAATCCATCATGGAATCTCCTTTCCATTGCATTGTGCCACCCATAGTTTAAATTGAGATAAATTTAATATCTTGTGACAAAACTAGTATCAATGTAACGCTTTACAATGAACTATTTGTAATTGTTTGTCACCTCTACACAAATATATTCTTAGTTCTTCCAAAAGATCATAAGAATTTCCTCACTATCGTCCAATGATCATTTTATGATTCATTCTGGTATATGCTCATAACACTTAGAGCATAGGACATATCTGGATGTGTACATTGAAGGGTTTCGCAGCATAGTAAATCAAAATTTTCTACGGAAGCGAACAGAGGGAAAGCCAAGATCTAATCTAGGATATGCAAACAACGAGAGAGATTGGATTAGATCTTCATACCCTTGAAGATTCGCACAGCGGAACGTTCGTCGGAACGTGGGTGATGTACTCGTACTCGCTTCTCCTCCTCGCGATCCGATTCAATCTAGCACCACAAGTGGCGGTGCCTCCGTGAGATGCACACGTGCGGCACCTCGACGTCTCCTCCTTCCTCGGACTAGCAAGTATGGTGGAGAGATAGATTGGATCTACAACGCGACGGCGCGGTGTATATGGTGGAGAATTTCTGCAGCAGGGCTTCGCCTACAAACAGTCGGGAGGGAGAGAGGAAGGCAGCAGGGCTACTAGGGCTTGGAGGGAGATGTGTGTGGGGGGGAGGGGGCGCACCAGCCCTCTATATATAGAGGGGGTGGCGGCGGCCATCCCTAGCCCCTCCTCCAAGCCTATCTCTAGTTTAAACGATTTAAACTCTCCCCTTATCTAGAAATTCTATCCCTAGATTTAAACGAGTTAAATCTATCTAGAATCGGCTGGGCCCTATGGGGCCTTGTGCCCCTGGCCCAATGCGGCCAGGACACTCCCTCATAGGCCCATGCCCCCTCCCGGAAGGTGGGACCACGTTGGCCCCCTTCCGGAAGGTTCTAGAAGCTTTCGGTACAATACCGATTAATCCGGAACAATTTCGAACTCCAAAAACTGCACTGCCTTATATGAATCTTATTCTCCGGACCATTCCGGAACCTCTCGTGATGTCCCGGATCCCATCCGAGACTCCGAACAAAAACTCATAAACCAATTATCCAATCTATCCTAGCGTCGAGACACGTTAAGTGTGTGACCCTGCGGGTTCGAGAATATGCAGACATGATCTTCTATCAGTAATCAACAGCGGGGTCTGGGCACCCATATTGACTCCCACACATTCATCGATGATCATATCGGATGAACCACGATGCCAGGATTCAATCAATCCCATATACATATTCCCTTCGTCTCGCGATATTTTACTTGCCCGAGATTCGATCGTCGGTATCGTCATACCTAGTTCAATCTCGTTCACAGCAAGTACTTTACTCGTTCCGTAATCCGATATCACTTTGTGATTAACTCCTTAACCACATGCTTGCAAGCGGTGTTGATATCGATTACCGAGTGGGCCCGAAGTATATCTCTCCGACTTGGGAGGGACAAATTCCATCTCGATACATACAACCCAACAGATACTTTCCGATCACCTGAGAGACACCTTTATGATCACCCTCTCATAGGATGACGTTTGATGACCTCAAAGCTTTCTTCCGATACCAGGGAGTTGCATTATCTCATGGTCTAAGGAATACAATATTTGACATAAGAAAAGCTTCGCAAAGACGAACACGATGACACGATCTAATTGCTTCGCTTAGTTTGGGTCTGTCCACCATATCATTCTCCCAATGATATGATCTCATTATCAATTGACAACTCATGTCTATGGTTAGGAAACCTTAACCATCATTGATCAATGAGCTAGTCCATAGAGGCGTACTAGGGACACGGTGTTGTTCACAAACCACACAAGTATTAATGTTTCTGCTTAATACAATTCTAGCATGGAATATAAACTTTATCATGAACAAGAATTATAATAATAACATCTTTATTATTGCCTCTAGGGCATAATTCCAACAGTCTCCCACTTGCACTAGAGTCAATAATCTAGTTTACATTTGGCAACAATCTCACACCCATGGCACTGAGGTGCTAATCATGTTTTACACGTGGAAGAGGTTTAGTCAATGGATCTGCGACATTCAGATCTGTATGTACTTTGCTGATCTTCAGATCTCCATCTGCTATATAATCTCGGATTATATGAAACTTGCGGTTGATATGCTTGGTCTTTGGATGATATCTTGGTTCCTTAGCGAGTGCTATGGCGCCAGTGTTGTCACACAATATCTCCAGTGGGTCCAATGCACTTGGAACCACGCCAAGCTCAGTGATGAAGTTTCTGATCCAAACTCCTTCACTTGACGCTTCTGCAGTAGCCATGTATTCCGCTTCTACTATAGATCCCGCGATCACGCTTTGCTTGCAGCTTCTCCAGCTCACAGCTCCTCCATTCAAAATATACACGTATCCTGTCTGAGATTTACAATCATCCTTGTCGGTATCGAAACTAGCATCGACGTAACCTTTTACGACGAGCTGTTCATCACCCCCATAGACTAAGAACATTTCTTTAGTCCTATTTAGGTACCTTAGGATGTTCTTCACGGCTGTCCAGTGTTCCACTCCTGGATCACTTTGATATCTGCTCGTCAAACTAAGAGCATTGGACACATCCGGTCTAGTACACAGCATGGCATACATGATGGAACCTATGGCCGAGGCATAAGGCACTTTGATCATAGCTTCCCTATCATTTACCGTAGCTGGACACTGAGCCTTGCTCAATATCTTACCTGACAACATAGGCGCTGAACCTTTCAATGCCTTATCCATTCTGAACCTTTTCAGAACTTTGTCTAGGTATGTACTCTGGCTTAAAGCTATCAGGCGTCTTTGTCTATCTCTATAGATTTTGATGCCCAATATATAAGCAGCTTCACCTAGGTCTTTCATTGAAAAACACTTGTTCAAATAACTCTTCACATCGTTAAGCATGTTGATGTCATTTCCAATAATCAATATGTCATCCACATATAGTACCAGAAACGTCACCGATCTCCCACTCACTTTCTTGTAGATGCAAGCTTCGTAGCAATTTGGAACAAATCCAAAGCTCTTGATCACTTGATCAAAACGAAGGTTCCAACTCCGAGATGCTTGCTTCAGTCCATAAATGGAACGCTGAAGTTTGCATACTTTATCAGCATCCTTAGGATCGACAAAACCTTCGGGTTGCATCATATACAACTCTTCATCAATGTTGCCATTGAGGAAAGCAGTCTTGACATCCATTTGCCATATTTCATAATCATGAAACACAGCAATTGCTAATAAAATCCGAATGGACTTAAACATCGCTACGGGAGAGAAAGTCTCATCGTAGTCAACACCTTGAACTTGTCGAAAACCTTTCGCAACAAGCCGTGCTTTATAGACGGTAACATTACCATCCACGTCCGTTTTCTTCTTGAAGATCCATTTGCACTCAACGGCCTTTCGGTCGCTAGGAGGGTCCACCAAAGTCCATACTTGGTTTTCGCTCATGGATCCCAATTCGGATTTCATGGCTTCTAGCCATTTCTCAGAGTCTGGGCTCATCATCGCTTCCTCATAGTTCGTAGGTTCGCTGTCTTCTACTAACAAGACAGTCAAGACAGGGTTGCCGTACCACTCAGGAGGGGCACGCGACCTTGTCGACCTGCGACGTTCAGTAGCAGCATCGTCCGAAGCTTCATGATCTTTGTCATTAGCTTCCTCTATTGTTGGTGCAGGCGGCACTGGAACAATTTCAGGTGCTGCGCTACTCTCCAATTCAAGAGAAGGTTCAATAACCTCGTCTAGCTCTACTTTCCTCCCACTCACTTCTTTCGAGAGAAACTCCTTCTCAAGAAAGGAACCGTTCTTTGCGACAAACACTTTGCCTTCGGTTCTGTGATAGAAGGTATACCCAATAGTTTCCTTAGGGTATCCTATGAAGACGCATTTCTCCGCTTTGGGTTCGAGCTTGTCCGGCATCAACTTCTTGACGTAAGCTTCGCATCCCCAAACTTTAAGAAACGACAACTTAGGTTTAGCACCAAACCACAGTTCATACGGTGTCGTCTCAACGGATTTAGATGGAGCCCTATTTAAAGTGAATGCAGCGGTTTCTAATGCATAACCCCAAAATGATAACGGCAAATCAGTAAGAGACATCATCGATCGGACCATATCTAATAGGGTTCGATTCCGGCGTTCAGACACACCATTGCGCTGTGGTGTTCCGGGTGGCGTGAGTTGTGAAACGATTCCACTTGCTTTGAGATGCGTGAGAAAATCATAACTCAAATATTCGCCCCCACGATCGGATCATAGAAACTTAATCTTTCTGTTACGATGGTTCTCCACTTCATTCTGAAATTCTTTGAACTTTTCAAACGTTTCAGATTTATGTTTCATTAAATATATATACCCATATCTACTTAAGTCATCGGTAAAAGTGAGAAAATAGCGATATCCACCGCGCATCGAAACACTCATCGGTCCGCATACATCGGTATGTATGATTTCCAACAAGTCCGTTGCTTGCTCCATCATACCGGAGAACGGGGTTTTGATCATCTTGCCCATGAGGCATGGTTCGCATGTGTCAAATGATTCAAAATCAAGAGACTCCAAAAGTCCATCAGAATGGAGTTTCTTCATGCGCTTTACTCCAATATGACCTAGACGACAGTGCCACAAATAAGTAGTATTATCACTATCTACTTTGCATCTCTTAGCCTCAATGTTATGGATGTGTGTTTCATCCCTTTCGAGATTTAGAAGAAATAAACCACTCACAAGAGGTGCATGACCATAAAAGATGTTACTCATATAAATAGAACAACCATTATTCTCCGATTTAAATGAATAACCATCTTGCAATAAACACGATCCAGAAATAATGTTCATGCTCAACGCAGGCACATAATAACATTTATTAAGGTTTAAAACTAATACCGAAGGTAAAACTAAGGAGAGCGTGCCGACGGCCATCACATCAACTCTTGATCCGTTGCCAATGCGCATCATCACCTCATCCCTCGCAAGCCGCCGTCTATTCCGTAGCTCCTGTTTCGAGTTACAAATATTAGCAACTGAACCGGTATCAAATACCCAGGCACTACAACGAGGGCTAGTAAGGAAAACATCAATAACATGTATATCAAATATACCTTTGATGGTGCCAGCCTTCTTGTCCGCTAAGTACTTCGGACAGTTGCGCTTCCAGTGACCCTTGTCCTTGCAATAGAAGCACTCAGTTTCCGGCTTGGGTCCAGACTTGAGCTTCTTCTCAGCATGGGCAACGCGTTTGCCGCCTCCTTTCTTGAAGGGCTTCTTTGCACCCTTACCTTTCTTAAAGGAGGGCTTGTTGACTATCAACACATGATTATCCTTTTTGATGTCCACCTCCACAGCCTTTAGCTTTGCGAAGAGCTTGGTGATCGTATCAGTGGAACCAATCTGATTATGAGTCACTACAAAACTTTTGTAGCTGGGAGGGAGTGATTGCAGAACCCTGTCAATCTTGAGCTCCTCTGGAATCTTGCAGTCCAGTTGCTCAAGGCGTTGAGTGTAGCCCGACATCTTAATGGCGTGCTCACTAACGGAACTCCCTTCCTCCATCTTGCAGTTAAAGAACTTCTCAGAGATCTCATATCTCTCAGAACGGGCCTGAGTCTGAAACATGGTTTTCAGCTCCTCGAGAATCTCAAAGGGCACGGGATAGTTTTCAAAACGATTTTGAAGCTCCGGTTCCATAGCAAACAACATGGTGCTCTTAATCACACCATAATCATCTTTGCGCGACTGATAGGCAGCTTTCTCATCAGCCGGCGCAGTTGCAGCAGGGGGGTTACCTAACGCTTTCTCAAGGACATAGTCCTTTTGTCCTCCAGACAGAATGATTCTTAGATTGCGGAACCAGTTGGTGAAGTTATACCCATTGTTTCTAAGCTTTTCTTTCTCAGCAAAAACGTTGAAGTTGAAGTTGGACTTGGCCATGTGATCTACAGTATTTGCAAGTACAATTTAGACTATGTTCATGATAAATAGTTCAACTTAATCAAATTACTAGATGAACTCCCACTAAATTCAACATCCCTCAAGTTGTTTAGTGAACACGATCCAAATTCACCACACCTAATCCGATCTTCACGAGAAGAGATGTGGTTTCAATGGTGGACAACGAAGTGTCGATCATATCATTCATATGACTCATGCTTAACCTTTCGGTTCATGTGTTCCGAGGCCATGTCTGTACATGCTAGGCTCGTCAAGTTAGACCCAAGTATTTCCGCGTGTGCAAAACTGGCTTGCACCCGTTGTATGTGAGCGTAGAGTCTATAGCACCCGATCATCACGTGATGCTTGGACACGACGAACTTTCGCAACGGTGCATACTTGGGGAGAACACAGTTTTATCTTGATCTTTAAGTGAGGAATCATCTTATAATGCTACCGTCGCGATCTAAGCATAATAAGATACATAAAGGGATAAACATCACATGCATATAACTTTATGTGACATGGTATAGCCAATCTTCGCGCAATGATCTCCATCTTGTGCGTTCCGGCATGATCTCCATCACTCCACCATGATTGCCTCCACCACGAATAGCAACTACAACTATTGCTAACTACTTAGCGATAAAGTAAAGCTATTACATGGCGTATAAGAAGTTGACTCACAGGTCATACACAATTATAAAGACAACCATATGGCTCCTGCCGGTTGTGTACTCATCGACATGCAAGTCGTGAAACATTACAAAACATGATCATCGCATACATTATACACATCACATCTTGGGCCATACCATATCACAGAAAACACTCCCTACAAAAACAAGTTAGACGCCTCTACTTTGTTGTTGCATGTTTTACGTGGCTTATGGGAGTAGATGCTAAGAACGATTCTTACCTATGGAAAGCCACAACGGTGATATTATGGTTGCCAAACTCCGGTGTTAATCCCATGACAACTATAGTGAGAGAAACTGACATCCACCAGCCGCATGTGTGGTACAAGCCACACGTCAAGTGCGGAGCCGGTCTCGCGAACGACGTCGCGTAAGGTTGGCCTGGACCGCTTCAATCTCACTATCCCGCGTCATAATAAGAACACAAACAAGAGGCTTGCAACAGAAAACATCAACGCCCGCAACAACCATGTTGCGTTCTACTCGTGAAACACATCTACGCATAGATCTAGCCCTGATACCACTGAAGGGTTTCGCGGCATAGTAAATCAAAATTTTCTACGGAAGCGAACAGAGGGAAAGCCAAGATCTAATCTAGGAGATGCAAACAACGAGAGAGATTGGATTAGATCTTCATACCCTTGAAGATTCGCACAGCGGAACGTTCGTCGGAACGTGGGTGATGTAGTCGTACTCGCTTCTCCTCCTCGCGATCCGATCCGATCTAGCACCACAAGTGGCGGTGCCTCCGTGAGATGAACACGTGCGGCACCTCGATGTCTCCTCCTTCCTCGGACCAGCAAGTATGGTGGAGAGATAGATTGGATCTACAACGCGACGGCATGGTGTATATGGTGGAGAATTTCTGCAGCAGGGCTTCGCCTACAAACAGTCGGGAGGGAGAGAGGAAGGCAGCAGGGCTACTAGGGCTTGGAGGGAGATGTGTGTGGGGGGGAGGGGGCGCACCAGCCCTCTATATATAGAGGGGGTGGCGGCGGCCAGCCCTAGCCCCTCCTCCAAGCCTATCTCTAGTTTAAACGATTTAAACTCTCCTCTTATCTAGAAATTCTATCCCTAGATTTAAACGAGTTAAATCTATCTAGAATCGGCTGGGCCCTATGGGGCCTTGTGCCCCTGGCCCAATGCGGCCAGGACACTCCCTCATAGGCCCATGCCCCCTCCCGGAAGGTGGGACCACGTTGGCCCCCTTCCGGAAGGTTCTAGAAGCTTCCGGTACAATACCGATTAATCCGGAACAATTCCGAACTCCAAAAACTGCACTGCCTTATATGAATCTTATTCTCCAGACCATTCCGGAACCTCTCGTGATGTCCCGGATCCCATCCGAGACTCCGAACAAAAACTCATAAACCAATTATCCAATCTATCCTAGCGTCGAGACACGTTAAGTGTGTGACCCTGCGGGTTCGAGAATATGCAGACATGATCTTCTATCAATAATCAACAGCGGGGTCTGGGCATCCATATTGACTCCCCCACATTCATCGATGATCATATCGGATGAACCACGATGCCAGGATTCAATCAATCCCATATACATATTCCCTTCGTCTCGCGATATTTTACTTGCCCGAGATTCGATCGTCGGTATCATCATACCTAGTTCAATCTCGTTCACAGCAAGTACTTTACTCGTTCCGTAATCCAATATCACTTTGTGATTAACTCCTTAACCACATGCTTGCAAGCGGTGTTGATATTGATTACCGAGTGGGCCCGAAGTATATCTCTCCGACTTGGGAGGGACAAATTCCATCTCGATACATACAACCCAACAGATACTTTCCGATCACCTGAGAGACACCTTTATGATCATCCTCTCATAGGATGACGTTTGATGACCTCAAAGCTTTCTTCCGATACCAGGGAGTTGCATTATCTCATGGTCTAAGGAATACAATATTTGACATAAGAAAAGCTTCGCAAAGACGAACACGATGACACGATCTAATTGCTTCGCTTAGTTTGGGTCTGTCCACCATATCATTCTCCCAATGATATGATCTCATTATCAATTGACAACTCATGTCTATGGTTAGGAAACCTTAACCATCTTTGATCAATGAGCTAGTCCATAGAGGCGTACTAGGGACACGGTGTTGTTCACAAACCACACAAGTATTAATGTTTCCGCTTAATACAATTCTAGCATGGAATATAAACTTTATCATGAACAAGAATTATAATAATAACATCTTTATTATTGCCTCTAGGGCATAATTCCAACATACATATCATGGTATAATTGATCAAAACATTCTCGTGATTTCACTCATCAAGTGTCAAAGCACTTGAATCTTGTTTCACTTATCAAGTGTCGATACACTTGAATCTTGATTCAATTCCTTTCCATGCAACAAGAACTGTTTCTTGTCGTTTCTATATTAAACTCCTTCAATATCTCATATATGTACGTTTGGCACAACCATATTGGCGTCACAGTCTATCCACTATAGACATTCATGCTAAATATTCGGGTTTTGCCTAAGTCTTTCATCAAAATGAAATTCTTAACCTTTGTCAATAAAAGATACATCATTTATAATCAACAAGATGTCCTCCACATAATTTATTAGAAATATGTCTCAGCGCTCCCACTTAATTTCTTGCAAATGCAAGCATCTTCATCGTCTCCTGATGAAAAACTCATTTTTCATCATGGTGAAGATTCCAACTCCGCGATGCTTACTTCAACCATTGAAGTTTGCATGCCCCTTTTAGCATCCTTTGAATTAACAAAACCCTTTGGATCGTGTCATGTACACGTCCTAGGTAACCATTCTATTAAAAGAATTTTGTTTTGTTTATTCATCTACCATATACCAAATTATATGTAGTGGTTGCTATTTTAATCCGCCCAGACTAAATATCTCTATGAAAGATCAAATCTTGTCATAGTCAACTCCTTGAACATTGTCGTAAAATACTTTATGACATGTCGACTATTTCATAGATGTGAAACATCCATGTCTGTTTCTTTATAGATCCAAATACGACTGATAGGTTTTTACACCTTTCCGGAGGGTATTCCAAGTTCAAAACTTGATTTCTCGTGTATGGAACTATTACGGATTTATGGCTTCAAGCCATTTGACGGAGTCAGGGCCCATCATCGCTTCTTTGTAGTCGGTTCATCATTGTCAAACAATAATGATTTACTCTCAAATCTCAATCATTTGATTGTTTATCCGACCTTCTTGGTTCAATAGGAACTTTAGACCTCCATGACCGCAACCTTTGAGGCACATAAGCTATGAGCATTATGGCAGCCTCCAGAACCATTTCCGGCGCTGCGCAACTCATCACATTGAGCTAAGGTTCGTTAACCTTATCAAATTTCTATTGTCTTCCCACTTAACATTTATGAAAAATTCCTTCTTCAAGAAACTTCACATTTCAAGTGACAAACCCTTTTGTCCTCGGTGTTATGGAGGAATAACCAATTGTTATTCAAAATAACCTACAAAGACATGCTCATCCGACTTTGGTTGTAAACATCTTACTTATGTTTAGGATACCAAAATTTAAGAAATGACAACTTGGGTTTTACCACAAACCATAACTCATATGGTGTCATTTCAACGGATCAAGATGGAGCTCTTTTCAGTGTAAAAAGCGGAAGTCTCTAAAGCTTTAATCTTTTTAAAACATAATGGCAGTTTTATCAATAACACCTTTGATCCAACCATGTCAAACAAGGTTTCATTACAAATCTCAAACACTCCATATTCCTATGGTGTTTTGGGATATGTAAATCTAGGTGTTTTGCTAAACTTGTAACTCAAATAAATCCCTTTATGATAAAATCATAATTCATTTATTTTCTTGTTACACTTGTAACTCAAACAAATCCCTGATGATAAAATCATAAACCATTTATTTTCTTGTTACAATGACTTTCACTTCATCTTGAAAGTATTTGAAACGTTTTCAAATATTTCATCTTTCTCATTAAGTGAACATTCACTCAAATTTCCGGAGAAAGCATATGAAGTTGAAATCCATCGCTTACGACTATACATAATGGACTACATACATCGATATGTATAAATTCCAATAATTTAGTCGTTCGTTCTTCTTTGGCCTTTGAACGAAGTTTTAATTATCCCGAAGAAAGTCTCACAAGCGTCACTTGATCAAATCAAAGACTCCAAAAATCCATGAATATGGAGATTCTTCATGTTTTCTTTCCAATATAATTTAAACGGCGATGTCACTTCGTAAGTGATCTTTCAATCATTTGTCTTGCGACATTTTAGCATTAGGTTTTATGGATGTGATTTCTCCAACTAGATTTGTAAATTATCCATCTTATATGGAATACGGTAATTATTTGAACAACCTTTGTTCTCATAATACCTGATTCAAATAACAATTATTAAAACAAATCTTGAAGTCAAGCTTTGATGTCAACGAGAAATACAAACAACGGTTTGTTTGTTTTCGATGAACATCATCACATATTCTCTTGCTAGTTACTTAGGCCATTGTGGTTTATGAATTGCGTCGTTCCGTATGAAATTTCATACCAACCAATTCGGTATCCAATACCCAAGAACCACATTGTTTAACAAGCAAAGAATACAACCATAACCTGTATATCATCTATGTACCTAAATTGGATATTTCCAATCTTTTCTTTTCTGCCAAATATATTTTATAGATTCTCTTTCAGCATTTCCTTTTCCTTTTTAAAAGAATCTATCAACATCAAAAGTGGCGCCATATACATGACACATAGTCCAAAGCGTGTATATTCAAATAATAATACCTTTGGACTTGCACTTTGAAGTAGATCACCATCATCAAAATGATCGGTATTCTTTTAAAATCCATTCTTTAGTAATCTTTTAGTGTAGTAAACACTTTACATACATCTTCTATTCATCCTTATCATGACGACTTTCATGATCAAGCTACTGTAGCTTATAAAGGAGAATCGTGAGTATAACATTACTTTCCAAAACCCTTTTTGGATGATTAGGATGTCTAGCATCTCCAACCTTTGTAAATTCTCATCCTATATGAGAACATATATTATACTCTATCATATTGCAACCAAAACATTGTTTCAGATATCGTTATATCTGTCACACATGATGGTTTCTGAAACAATTCTTTCAGCTCCTAGATAAACTTGATATTAAAACAATCAAGAATCATGGAGGCAAACATGATACTTAAGATACTAACACTGGAATTGTTACTCTCGATTTAATACCAATTATTAAATTTCACGGAGTAAATATAATTTTGCTGAAAGTTTGCAATAGGACTTTAAACTTTAGATTGACACTCAAAACAATACGATACCAGTTCGTAAAGTATATATCCAGAATTCTATAGTTCTATTATCTCAATTACAACTATGCATAAGGTGGTGAACGAATGCCAATGACTACAACAAATTATGCAAATTCACTTTGATTTAGTTTATGATAAATTGAGTTCTACTAATCCAAATTAGAAATGAACTCCCACTCAAAAACGACATCCCTCGTGCCTTTTTGGTGATTACATGAACCAAATCCACTACACCAAGTCCGATCATCACGTGAGTCGGCGTAGCTTCAAAGGCAAGCATCCATATGGTCATCATATCAAAACATATGACTCACGCTTAACCTTTCGGTCCGTGTTCCGAGGCCATGTCTGTACATGCTAGGCTCGCCAAGTAAGAACCTTAGTATTCGCGTGTGTAACTGTCTTACACCCGAGATATGCTCGTGGATTCAAGTACACCCGATCATCACGTGATGTCTTGAAGCGACGAAACATTGTCGGTGCATACTTAAGGAAGAACACATTCTTATCTTGATATTTAAATGAGGGATCATCTTATTATGCTAATAAAACGCTAAAATAGCAATATAAGATGCAATCAAACATCTCATGCTAATAAGTGAAATGATATGGTTCCTGCATATGATCTCCATCATGTGCACCATGGTATGATCTCTATCATACCTTTATGTGTAAGGCCAAGGTCTATGGAACTTGCACGCTATGTGTGTTGTAAGAGCATCGTCTCATACTTCTACTTACAACATCACCATATCATAACACTAGCCCAGCAACAATCTAAACTAGACGCCTCTAATTTATTCATTGCAAGTTTTACGTGGCTTAGGGCTTTCGAAGATAGAACCATTCTTACCTACGAACATGAACCACAAGGAGGATAACCAAATTGTTGACAACTCGTTGCAAATTAGATATTGACTATAGTAGGAGAGACAGACACCCGCTAGCCACTTATGCAAAACTAGTTGCATGTCAAGCGTAGAACAGGTCTCATGTGCGAGGACATGTAAAGTTTGTCCGGGCCGCTTCATCCCACTATGCCACCAATATCCAAAGTACAACTAAGAACAAATAAAATGATCATCATCGCCCACATACTCATATGTGTACTACCCGTGCAAAGCATCTACGCATAGATCCGGCTCTGATACCACTGTAGGGTTCGCAGCATAGAAAACAAAAATTTTCCTACGATGGGAACATCTAAGTACCAAGATCTATCTACTAGATAGAAGCAACGGGTGGATATATATCCATAGAATACATACCCTCGAAGACCGAATAGCGTTAACGAGGTTGTACTCGTGGATGATGTAGACGAACGCTTGTCGATCTCAAGATCGTGATGAAGTCCGTCTGGTCCAGCCGGTCCAGCACGATCAAGTCCAGCACCTCAAAGCAGTGGTGCATCCGTGATCGCACACACGTACGGGTACCCCGACAACCTCCGCGCCCTCGCTCCAGCGAAGCAGCGGAAGCAACAAATCCTTCCAGAAAAAGCCACCAGGAACATGTATCTCGCTGATCCGAGACCATGGGGAAATTCTAAAGGGGGGAGAGAGATCCTTCGCGAGGAGGTGTGTCTTGAGAGGAGGAGAGGGGGGCCTTTTATAGGGGAGAGGGGGCACCCAAGGGGCATGGCGCCCAGCCATGGGGGCTGCCCCCACCTCTTCCACATTCATGTGGGTGGAGCTCCCACTCAAAATGAAAAGCCTCCACTCACATTAAAAAGCCTCCACTCAAAAATCCACTCACATGCATTAAATTTCCACCAAATTTAATGCAAGATCTCATTTAAATAAAACTCTTTTATTTATTTATTCAGAATTTTGTTAATTACTTTAATTAACAAAAATTCACATAAAACCCCTTACAACATTTCAATTTCACATGCAGAACCAGTTTCAGCAATTTCAACCGAAACAGTTTTGGTGTCTAGTGAAATAAATTCCTGCGCTTTCCTTTTTCTTTCTCTGGCATATCATTTTCTCCGACTGGTGTCGGTATCCCTTAAGTGTGTCACCCTACGGTTCGCGAATAATGAGGAAATGATCGAGACCCTTCTCCGATCAATAATCAGTAGCGGGACCTGGAGATCCATACTGACTCCCACACATTCAACGATGACTTCTGTGATCGTGTGAACCTTTTACGCTAGTATCTTAATCCCTTTGTTTCACGATATATTACATGTCCGAGATTCGATCATCGGTATCTCCATACCTAGTTTGATATCGTTACCGACATGCACTCTTTTCTCGTTCCCATGATATAACATTCTAGTGATCAAATCACTTGCTTGCAAGCTAATCTATGTGATATCACCGAGAGGGCCCAGAGCATATCTATCCGTCATCGGGATGAACAAATTCCACTCTCGATCCATGGGTCTCAACATAACACTTTAGTAGTTCTGAAGCCATCTTTATAATCACCCAGTTACGGTGTGACGTTTGATGTCATCGAGAAACTCTTCCCGTGTTAGTGATTGACATGATCTCATGGTCTAAGGATTAGGATCACTTCGTAAGTTGTTATAGCAATATAAACTCAATGACTTTGATCGTAATGCTATACTTCGGATGAATGTTCATCACATCATTACACTAATGTTGTGATCTCGTTATTAACAACATCCAATGTCCATGATCAGGAAACTTTGATCATCATGTTAATCAACGAGCTAGTTTATAAGAGAGGCATAACTAGGAACTTCCTTTTTGTTTATTAAACACACATGTATTAACGTTTCCGTATTAATACAATTATAGCATGTAAAATAAACATTTATCATAAATAAGGAATACGATAATAACCACTTTATTATTGCCTCTCGGGCATATTTCCTTCATTTAGGCACACTGCTATCATCATCACTGTCTCCAACATCTGCTGGGCTGCTGTCCTCATCACTGGATGGTAGAAAATCTTCCATTTCTGGTTCCTCTAACTCATTGTGAGATCTACTTGTTGGACCTGGCTTGGATGGCTTCATTTTTTTGGGGAGGAAACAATCTGGTTCTTCCCAGTCACGTCAACCTCTTCTGGCTCAAACATTTCCTCCACATCAGTATCCCCTTCAAAGTGCAGAAGGGGATCAGCTCTTTGCTTCCTCTGATGCTCCATCTTCTTGAGGATGTCCATATGCTTAGGGCCTAATGCTTGCTCCTTTTTCTTTCTCTTCAATTCATCTATATACTGCAATTCCTCCACATCAGTACCCCTTCAAAGTGCAGAAGGGGATCATCTCTTTGCTTCCTCTGATGCTCCATCTTCTTGAGGATGTCTCCATGCTCAGAGCCTAATGCTTGCTCCTTTTTCTTTCTCTTCAATTCCTGTATGTACTGCAATTCCTCCATGACTGACATGTTGTGGTCCTCAGGGTCAACCTGACAAGGATAGAAGAAATCATCATCTTCTGACACCACCTCATCTTCTGACACCACATCAATAGGGATAGGGATAGGTCCTATTGCCTTCTGAAAGTTGGAGCTCTGTTGGGTGCCCAAGAACAACACATCTGACATGTCCATAGCTACAGGAAAAAATTCATCATCATCACCAGAAGTGTAATTCACTCCTGCACTGTCAACTGAAAATATCACAGGCTCATTCAGTATTTCTGCCTCAACATCATCAATGTTAACATATGATGGCCAGATAGAATCTTTTTTTAGTACAGTGATATTCAGCACCTGCTCCTCCTCATACATGTCAATCATGGCATTTACTTGGGTCATGCTAGAAATGAGCTCCATTCCATTCTTGCCTTTTCCCTTCTCTTTAACATAGTACATGTTGTCTCCTATCCCATAACCATAACCTTCTATCAATGCTAACAAATTAAGCCTGGTTATGTCAGATCCGCATAAGGTTCTTTCCAGGTTGTCCTCACCAGAAAAGTTGAATCTAATCTCCCAAACATCATCATCTAGGCTGTCATAATTAAATACACAATGATTAGGTAACTAGTTGCTAAACATCACATCAATATTATCTACTGTTAAATTGCAGTCACTGTTTTAGTTAACAACTAATAAAACTACCTAAAATTTGTCCTAAAATTGCACTAGTGATAGCAATAAATTCATCTACTACTAATTTGTCCTAAAATTGCACTAGTGATAGCAATAAATTCATCTACTACTAATATTTTCTAAAATTGCTGAACTAAATATTCTAAATTTAATCTACTGATCACAGTCTCAGCAATAACCTATATTTCTAAATCTAAGCACATACGGTAGATCTTCTGAATGGATCGAGCTTTTGGAAGGGAACTTACTCTACACCGCCGAAGGAGGGAGCCCAACGGTGACTGATTTTCGTGGGCGAAGAGATCATCGCCTGCGCCAGCGCAGCAGCCGACCTAGCCTCCGGCGACAATGTCGCCGCCGCTTGCATCGGCGGCAGCGAATCATCAGTCGGAGAAGCCCCCCAGCGCATCCTGCCACCGCACCCCACGGACGGAGCACAAGGTGGTGGAACGGGATCGGAGCTTGCCGAGGGTCGCCGCCGCCATCCGTTATCGCCGCCATTGCCGGGGGTCGCCGCCGCCATCGCAGGTACAAGAGGGAGGGGAGGCGCGCGGGGGGAAACCCTATCTGGTTCCCCGTTTCCCTCCGACAAACGGTGGACGGTGGTGGGGCCCGCGCGCCGTTAACGGCTGTAACGGGCGTGTCGGGAGCCGTCAAAGGGGAGCCACGTGGCCTCTGCAGGTGGGCCCGACCCGTCAGAACCAGCGCCAATTCGAGTTTAGTGAAGAATTGATGTTTTTTGAGACAATCAACGAATTTTGTGGTGGTTTTTTGTATCATTTTCGTAAAGTGGTATCAATCAGTACATTTAGCCTGTAAAGTGGTGTTTTTATGCTATTAACTCCTGTATATTCCTAGAAAGAAATTTACCTCCATTCGTTTTGTGAGAACGCATGTAAACCTCACCTACGCGGGTTTGTAGATGCTTGATGCTATGAGCGGCGCGTCCGACAAGATCATCTTCCTCCTTTTAGCTTTGCCTTTGTAAGTTGTCTTGCAACTTTGTAATCGTTCATATTATTGTCTCATACTTATCATCTCATGATCATTTTTTTTCCATATTTATAGGGACATCCATCGGTTGAATACAACAATGTGAGACGGTTGCTCCTTCTCTGCCGGTCCCTCTGTCTCCACGTTGTGCAAGGAAGCCCAATGATGCCCACTACGACTTCTCACCATCACCATCACACTTCCACCTCGAGGAGGCAACTATGACTCTAGGTCAGTTCTTGAAATAGGCTTTCGCCCCGCTTTATAAATAAAGCACACAGGTGAGACCGCTGCTGGGCCAGACAGCACATCGCCCAAGGAACAAACCGGAACAACGAGAAACCACGGCTGGGGCAATCAGCACAAAACCAAGCCCAAAAGAAAATACAAAAGAAAGGAAAAGAAAATAAAGCCGACACCGGCGGTGCGACAAGAACAAAGGTAACTCGCCACCATTGCGCCCACCGGAGAAGTACCACCACAGGCCTGGCATTCCAAAGCGCCGCGTACCAAGCAGCACCTCCAAGAAGGGGAGTGACGACAACGACATTGCTGCCCGGACAGGAGGGTTTCCCCCGGTACGCCCCGGGAGGTGTGAGAGAGATACACCCGGCGCCCTTCAGGAAGGAAGGCGATACCCGCGGGCGTCACCGCGTCGGGGTCAAAAAGACAAGGATTTCTCCCGACCTCTCAAAAGCCACACTCCTGGAACCCTTGGAATGCTCCACCAAACTCGCCGCCCACCTGCACGCGCCAGAACGGTCTTGAGGTCACCGCCATCGTCACACCGTGAGCCATGTGGCGAGGCCAGTAAGACAGAGAAAGAGGGGCCTTTGGCGAGGGTCGGGATGAACTTAGCACGCGGGAGGGAACAACCTCCACCGCCAGAAGGCGGTAGCCGACCGGATGTAGCAGCAAGACAGACCAGGCCCTCTCGGCCCGGCCGAGCCCGAGAAGGCTCGTAAAGTCTTGCCGCCCCACTGCAGCAAAGGTGCCACCGTACATGCCAACCCTAGCACCAGGTCCAACTCCATCGTCCACTAGGGGGAATCGCCACCGCGGCAAGTCCCAGCCGTCAAGTAACAGCTCCAACGCCACCGAGCTCACCCGAGCATGTCAGACCAACGCCGGTCTAAGGAACACCATCGCAAGACACCTCCCGAAGCCGCCTCCGACGAAGGGACGTCTTGCAGACCACCTTCCGGGGCCGCTGCCCCGGCATCCACGGACTCGCACCCACAGGGTCAGGGTCAGTGCGTTACCTGCGAGGCGGGGGAGGAATGGTTGGCATAGGATGGAGGCAGCGGCACGGCCGCGCGGAGGAGATCGACCTCCACCGCCGATGGCGGTTGCCGACCGGGGCGCGGCAGCAGGGGCACACCAGGTCTCGGGCCCGGCCGGGCCCAAAAATGGGGCCCGTAAAGTCCCCGCCGCCACGCTGCTGCAGCGTAGCCGCAACTGCCGCCGCCCTCCCACACGCCCCACATCGCCACTCCACCTCCAGAGGGTGCCAGCACTGCACGGGCCCGCCTCAGACCCAGATCGGGCCCAAAAGGGCCCAGATCTGGGCAAGCCGGAGCTGCCCGAGGGAGCAGACCCGTCGGTGACCACCCTGCTGGCTCTGGCCAGCAACAACATGCCGCCACCATGGATCCCGTGACGCCGAGACAACCCCCGCGCCGCCCACTGCCATTGCCGCGGGAGGAGCAACCCCCGCCGCCACGGGCACAGCAGGCCCTGCCACCTCAAGCCGCTCGCCGCCAGCAACCACCGCCACCGAGAGCACGCACCACCACCTCCGCGAGGCCGGCCCGCCGCTGCCAGGACAGACGCGCCGCCACACCCCTCGCACAGCATGACGCCCTCACCAGCCCGCTCGGCCCGCGCCAAGGCAACCTGTGGGGGGGGGGGGGAGAAAGGGCCCCGCCGCCTCCAGCGCGCGGGCTTCGCCCGGCGGCACCGTCCGGCGGCGGCGGGGGAGGGGGAGGAGGAGGGAGGGTGGCTGGCGGCGGGGGAGATAAGGGTTCGCCTGCCGCTTGCGGGAGCGGGCAGGACGAACCGTTTCGTATCCTCTCACAAAAGAGCTCCTCTAGGTCAGTTCTCCTAGTCATGTGATTTCTTTTTTCCATATTGCTACAATGAAAGCAAGCTTGCATAAGTATATATACACAAAACTAAGCCCTGGTATGTTTAGTCTTCCAAACTAGGAATAATATGGAACTTGTGAAAATTATGTGAGCACACAACAGAAATTATTTGAGTACCCTTGTAAAAAAAATTGAACTTGGGAAATAAAGATTGTTTCTTATGATAAAACTTATACTTGTGCTTTGAAACTTGTAGATCGCATCAAGGACGCCTTGGTCGTTGTGGAAAGGCTTCATGAACATTTGAAGCCACGTTTGATGTAGTTGTACACTTCAACAACTATTTTATGTCGATGCGAACATTGTACACTGGCTTTGATGTACCTTGTGCTTCACAACGGTTATTTTTCTTGTACATTGCTATATATGTGTGCTGAAGTAATTTTAATGTAAAATAAAAATATTTTAAATACAGCATTGTATCAAAAAGTAGGAAAAATATGGGCAAAACAGGGGAGTTTGCCGAATGTAACACTTGGCAAAACCTCTATTCCAAGTATTACACTCGGCAAACCTACCAATGTCGGAAGTGCTCGGACCAAATGTCAGTCTCGGCATTATGTGTTCGCAGAGTATATGAGCCGAACACTCAGCATACACATAGGATACATGGCGAGATTTGGCTCACGAAGTTATATGCTAAGTATCTGGGTTTGCACTCGGCAAATGCTTATGCTGAGTACTGCTCAAAGACACTCAAAAATAGAAGGGACACGTGGTAGCCCCTGGAGCAAGCTGTTTGCCGAGTATTTGACCTAGTACTCAAATGAAGGAGCCATATGGCATTGAGTTCACTTTTTTTTGCCGAACAAACACGTCTCATAGTTGGCAAAGGTCACGGAAAAACACTCGGCAAATGTTATTTGTCGAAGTGGAGTAAACCGACTCCTCGTTGCTAGGTGTAAGGGAAACTTCAATGGCGTCTCCATTTAATTTCGAACTGCGATTCTATCCGAATCGGTCTGTTTACAGTGACACATGGAACATCGCGACCCAGTTTCTCTTAGGACAGGGCACTGGACCCCTATTGACATCTCTACTGCTAAAAAGAACCTTGTGTTCCATTTTCTGCCGAGCTACATTTCGCTCGTCCTTCGTCCAACCTTTCGTCCCGCATCGTTTCCGCCCGAAAAAAAAAACAATTGACACAGCAACACCTCGGGTCCCTCCGCTCGCGCTGACACAAAACTGGACAGGTTCTCTAGCCGCGTCGACAGCAGCCTCCCGCCTCACATGGGGATCCAGCCGCCGCAGCCTACCGACCCCATGGCGGCTCCCTGCCACCGTCCCCTCTACCACCCCCGTCGGCGAGCCCCAGTCTGTTCCTCCTGTAGTCTCCCACCCCTTCCGCGATTCAGCCGACCCGATTCCGGGTGTCTTGGCGCTGCTCTGACCGGAGATCCGCCTGGTCTGGAACTTGGGTTCATTTGCTTTGCTGGTGAGAAATCCTGCCTTGATTGGATTTGTTTTGCCGGTGCCTTGCTTGGATTGATTTGCCCGTGACTCATGTGGATAGTACTGTTACAGGATTGGAGCACAATTTAGTGTAGATAGTAATCCAGCATTGGTGCAGAATATAGTGTAGATACTGATGCATTATCGGTGCACAATAGAGTCCAGACCGATGTGACAGAAGATGACCACAATACTTTGCTTGTTGTTGTCCCTGGCATTGTCTACTCATTAGTACATCAGACTCATTGGACGTATTTATGTGCATATATGTCTGAATGCTATATTTCTGTAAGCACGGGAAATTGCCCATAGCAATGTTCAGTGTTGCAGCACCGGAATGACATTCTATACTTCTATGTAACAACTCAGTTAACTGAAACCTGTATTTTCCTATCTGTAGAGGAAAAATGTTTTGATATGGAGATGATGGCAAATGCTTTTGCGGCATTGAATCACCGGATCAAACAAATGTGTATTTTCTGGTTCTCCTATATCATCTAATAGTTGAAAACATGTGCCAATTTAAAGATTGTTTCATGACAACCTTTATGGAATATTACGAGTATGCTGACTAATTATGAGTTCATGGCCATCATTGGCGTACGCGCTCTGGATCTGGGCGTGGACCCGAGGCCCCTCCTCTGATTTGCACAGTCACTTAAAATAATCCTATTTGTTTTGCTTTTTTGGGGGTGTTTCTTGTTCATATTGCATGCTAACGGTGATCCATTGAAGATTTATTCAATACGCAGTAAAGTTTTTGTCCTTGATTCTGGTTGATTTTTTATTCTGTGCTTCAGAGACATGTTTAACTAGGAGAAGACCGTGGAGATGAATAAAACCTTGAACAACCCCATGGAGCGATCATGGACACACCGGCTGACATGGTTGTACCCTACGGGTGCGTGACTTCAGCATACCTGGTCCAGTCCAAGAAAGGCCCACGGCGGACGTACGCCGGCCCATGACGCCTTCGGATCCTTGGAGACCAAGACTAGCGTAGATAGGAAATTCAAAGGGGTAAAACCCTAAAACTTATAACCGACTAGGTCTATGCCCGAGACCTGCCTAAGTCTATATAAAGGCCAGGAGGACACGACCTAGATCTCTCGACTCATACTTTCGCATACACACCTCCACGCCAGATCTAATCTGCGCGTCCCTGTAACCTTCGGTTCCGCCGTAATCAAGAGCAGACAAGCAGGAGTAGGGTTTTCCCTCCGGGGGCCTGAACCTGGGTAAACCTCGTGTCCCCGTGTTGCTTGTTTGCTAACCGTTCCACGATCTCCAGCATCCCTATCTTCTCCAAAACCCAAGTCCATAACAATGGGCATTGATAAGATCAAACCTCGTCAATTGGCGCCGTCTATGGGAAGCGGGGCTGCTGATTGTGTGGTCGTGACGGTCCCAACCCGATCGATCTACAACTCTGCCGCGACGGAGAGTCACCTCCTCTTCGGCGCTTTCGACTTCACCGCCCACTCGCCGGCCACCATGAAAGATTTCGAGCCCGTAGGCGACGGACTCGAGATCCTGTTCGGGAGCTTCTGCTTCCAGGTGGGTCAGACTGGTACCCTCCGCCTCCCTGAGCGGGTGCCCCTACCATCAATCAGGCCCGCCTCGTGGGCTCCACATCCTGTGCTACGCACATCGTCATCAACAGATGAGTTCTACGACAGCAGCAGCTGCAACTCCGATCTGTGCGATCCACCTTCGGACGAAGGGACCTACGGTTCCGGATCCGAAAGCTGCGGCAGCAGCAGACCAATCTACGAGCGCTACCAATGCGCCGTAGTCATCCAGAGCGACGTGGAGCAGCAACCGCCCAACTCGAACCCCAACCCGCAAGACAGAAACGGCGGGAACAGAAGAAGCCAGTCCCCCCTACCCGACGAGGAAAACAACGGCCACGTCATCTGACTTAGCAAAGAAGGATGGACCCAGGCGCGCCGCGCCGTAGCAGGCGACATAGTCCTGCCTGCAGACGCCTCACGTGAACTACTGATGGCATACCACTTCCTCCTCATCGAGGAGCACAAGAAGCAAGTCAAGATGCAAGAAACACTCAAACGCAAGCAAGCAGCCTCTGAGTCCAGCGCGCGACGAGCTGCGCTCCCCGCCATGGCCCCTGGCTCTAGCACGAACGGAAACCAAGGAAACAAACACCGCTCTCGGGTGGAGAAAATGGATCCCAAGGAGCGCCGTGAGGTGACCCGAACTCTCCACACATCGTTCATGGAGATGGACGCCGACGGCAACGTCATCCCGAAGATGCCACAAGCTGCGATCATGGCAGCCACTGCGTATCTCGCGGCCCACCCACCTCCAGAGGGGGACCCTAAAAGGGCCATGCATAAGTCCGCACTTACCGGACTCGGACTTGTCGGAGCTGCGCTCCACCAAGACGCTCCTGCGGAGCCGAAGAAGAAAGCTCCGTCCAGGCACGACCGGAGCCCCACCCCTTCATCCGAAGAGGAAGAGGAACACGACCTTCCTCGAAGGAAGAAGAGCTCGCGTCACCATAAACGCGACTACGACGCCAGAGACGCGCTCACACAACGCAAAATTGACAAAGCGCGAGCCAAGCGCGCATGCTCGTCTGAATCCGAGATGGACGAAGACGAAGGAGAACTCTGTGGAGCCCGATGCTTCAGCAGATCCGTTCGGCGAATGCGGATGCCACGCAATTTCAAGCTTCCTTCGGATACTCCGAAGTTCGACGGCACGCAAGATCCAAAAGCATGGCTCAGGGACCATCTGTCATCCGTCAAGCTGCACGGCGGTAACAAAGAAACCGCCATGCAATGCCTTTAGCTGCAGCTGACAGGCGCGGCACGGATCTGGCTCAGCAGCCTATCATCAGGGTCCATCCGAACCTGGGAGGAGCTAGCTTACAACTTCATCCGAAATTTCAAGGGCACCAGCAAGAGGCCCGCCTCCATCGAAGAGTTGCGCGCCTGCACTCAACGAACGGGCGAATCCATTCGCTCGTACATACTATGCTGGTCCAACACCAAGAACTCCGCAGCACACATCTCCGAAGAGAGGGCCATCGACGCCTTCAGGGACGGCGTCAAGCGCCAAGACTTCAAGGAGGAACTTGGGCGCGTCAAGCCCAAAACACTCGACCACCTCATGGACATCGCCAACAGGTGGGCCGACGGCTAAGATTCCATACACCGAGCACAATCGGATGAAGAGGACGACTACGGCCGAAGACGGGAACGCCGTAGCAAGCGGAGATCGCGCGTCTACGACGATCGCGACGGACCCGACATGGTCGCGGCCGGCTACGCCGACCGTCGCAACGACAACGGCCACAACAGCGAAGGATATCGTGGAGGAAACTTCCACGACGGCGGACGCCCAGCACAGTCATGGCAACGCCGCGACCGCGACAACGGACCCTCAGCATACGACAAACTTTCGGGTCCATGCACCATCCACTTCTACATCGACAAGCAGGATGGCAAAAAGAAAGCCAGTCACATGCTCAAGGACTGCCGCGAGTTCCAGAAACTCAGCGAAAGCATGGTGCTGATGAGGCAGCAAGCCCCAATCCCTGCGTTTGGAAACGCACCCGCGCTAGGTGAAATAGCGCACGGAGCTCCTCCACCGCCACCTGTAGGAGGTCCGCACCAGCCAGTTGCACCAGCACAGAACAACGCTGGGAACGGGTATCCCCCACCGAAAGGAGCACTGATGATCCAGAAGGGGCGCCCAACGAATAGGGTGCAGAAGAAAATCACTCGCCAGATCAACTTGGCCGTAGCAACTCCACCCGCCATCCCTGAGTACCTCAGCGGATCGGAGTCATGCATCACGTTCAGTCGTTCGGATTACCCTTGCCAGATCCCTCGCCCAGGTCATGCTGCCCTGGTGCTTGAGGCATAAATCGGAGGCTTCGAGATGAGCCGCGTCTTCATGGACGGCGGCAGCGGCATCAACCTGATGTTCGCAAGCACCCTCGCAGCAATGCGGATCCCGCAGTGCAGCCTGGAGCAATCTGACACTACGTTCCACGGCATCGTCCTAGGAAAGGGCATATTCCCTTTGGGCAAAATTTGGCTTGATGTCATCTTTGGCAGGCCTGACAACTTCCGACTAGAGCGGCTCAAATTCGAAGTGGTCGACTGGCCATCACAGTACCACGCCATCCTCGGGCGTGTGGCATTCGCAAGGTTCATGGCCGTCCCACATTATGCATACTTACTACTGAAGATGCCAGGACCAAAGGGCGTCATCACAGTCCATGGGAGCTTCACCCGATCGGACCAATGCGACAGGGATTTCAACAAAATCTCCTAGTCTTTCGTCATGCAAGACGAGCTCGTAAGGCTCCGTGGAGTAACGGATAATGGGGCACCCCCAGTCACACGGCAAAACGCACCCGACATGTCCTTCGACTCCACGGTCAACACCAAGAAGGTCCAAGTCCATCCGACGGACGCCTCCAAGACGGCGCTGATTGCCAACGACCTCATCCCCGCATAGGAAGGCGCGATCGTCGAATTCCTCCGTGAGCGCTGGGAAATCTTCGCCTGGTGTCCTGCGGACATGCCAGGAGTTCCCAGGGAATTCGCCGAGCACGCACTCAACGTCTTTCCAGACACCAAGCCTGTCAAGCAGTCCATCCGGAGACTGTCCGAGCCACGAGCCAAAGCTATCGGCAAGGAAATCAATAGACTAATCGCTATAGACTTCATCAGGGAAATCAAGGAAAGCGAGTGGCTTGCAAATACAGTGATGGTCCCAAAGAAGGACACGGACATCCTGCGGATGTGCGTGGATTTCACGTCACTAAACAAGCATTGCCCAAAGGACCACTTCCCTCTTCCTCGGATCGATCAAATCATCGATTCGACTGCAGGTTGCGAGAAACTCTCCTTCCTCGACGCCTACTCAGGCTATAACCAGATTCGACTCAAGGTCGAAGATCAGGAGAAAACGACGTTTATCACACCGTTCGGAGTATTCTGCTACAACACAATGCCTTTCGGGCTAAAGAACGCAGGTGCCACGTACCAGTGATGCATGCAGGCCTGCCTCAAGGACCAGATCGGTCGCAACATCCAAGTCTATGTTGACGACATAGTCATAAAAACCAAGGAGGCAAGGACACTTATCGACGATCTCCGCGAGACGTTCGACAACCTTGACCGCTACAGGATCAAGCTCAACCCCGAAAAGTGCGCCTTCGGCGTCCCATCGGGTCAGCTGCTTGGGTACTTCATCTCTCAGCGAGGGATCGAGGCGAACCCGAAGAAAATCAGAGTCATCATGGCGATGGAGAAGCCGAAAAACCTCAAAGGCGTCCAGCAGCTCGCAGGACGAATAGCAGCGTTAAGCAGATTCATCAGCCGTATGGGCGAGAAGGCCCTACCATTCTACCAGCTGCTACGCAAATCAGATAAATTCGAGTGGACGCCGGAAGCCAACGATGCATTCGAAAGACTCAAGCGGCTTCTCTCCACCTCGCCCGTCTTGGTCACGCCAAAGGAGCGCGAGCCTCTGCTGCTGTACATAGCAGCCACACACCAAGTGGTCAGCACCGTGCTAGTGGTCGAACGACCCGAAGAAGGCAAGAACCACGGGGTCCAGCGCCCAATCTACTACCTCAGCGAGGTACTGACACCAACAAAGCAGAGGTATCCTCACTACCAGAAGCTCGCCTACGGCGTGTTCATGACAGCTCGACGGCTGAGCCATTACTTCCAGGAGCACCAGGTAATGGTCGTCAACGAGGCACCCCTGAATAGCATCCTGAATAACCCAGAGGCCACAGGACGCGTGGCCCTGTGGGGCATCGAGCTGTCACCCCTGGACATCATCTACGAGAAGTGACTCGCGATCAAATCTCAAGTCCTTCCGGACTTCCTGGTACATTGGATGGATCTACAGCTGCCAGACACCCCTGACATGTCGCAGTCGTGGACAATGCACTTCAACGGCTCCAAGCGCGAAGCTGGAGCAGGAGCCGGGGTCATACTGACCTCCCCGCAGGGCGACCAGATGAAATACGTCCTCCCGATGAAATTCCGAGCCTCCAACAACGAGGCCGAATACGAAGCCCTCATCCACGGTATGAGGATGGCAAAGATATGCGGCGCAACGCGCCTGGTCATCTACGGTGATTCCAACCTCGTCGTCCAGCAGACGATGAATGAGTGCGACGCACATGCCGAAAACATGATCGCATACCGCGCGCTCTACAACGCACTCGAAGGAGAATTCGACGGCTGCGAGCTTCGGCACGTCGGAAGAGAAAGCAACGAGGAAGCCGACAGACTCGCCAACATCGGCTCCACCTGCACGAAGGTGCCACCAGGTGTGTTCCTTGAATAGATCTGTGTGCCATCGATCAAGCGGAAATTCCCCAAAGGATCACCCGAAGAAGCAGAACACTTGGGGGCCACACTGCCCGAAGGTCATGAAGGACTCGAGAAACTGGACACAGAGGTCACCATGGTCAACCTGATGCAGGTCATGGCAGTCGAAGAAACTTGGACGCGACCGTACCTCCAGTTCTTGATAAACGGAGAACTACCTGACAGCCCGACAGATGCCCGGCGTATATCTCGTCGGTCAAAAGCCTTCACCATCATCAATGGTGAGCTATACAAGCGCAGTATTACGGGTGTACTACAACGGTGTGTCACCATCGGTGACGGAAAGCCATCCTCCAAGACATCCACGAGGGCATCTGCGGCCATCACGCAGGCAGTCGCTCCCTAGTCGCCAAAGCTCTACGAGCAGGATTCTACTGGCCAACAGCTATGAGCGACGCAAAGGACATAGTCCGAAGATGCAACAGGTGCCAACGGTTTGCCGACAAGCCGCACGCACCCGGGTCCGAGCTCAGACCCATACCTATAGCCTGGCCTTTTGCTCAATGGGGCCTCGACATGATCGGCAAACTGCCAAAGTCCTCGAAAGGGGGACACGTTTACCTCCTGGTCGCAGTCGACAAATTCACCAAGTGGATCGAGGCCATGCCGGTTACCAACCAGAAAGGCAAAACTGCCGTCAAGTTCTTCGAGTCCATTGTCTACAGGTTCGGCGTACCACACAGCATCATCACCGACAATGGATCAAACTTTATCTCCAAGGAATTTCAGGACTTCTGCGAAGGCCTTGGGATCAACATCACGTACGCCTCAGTGGCACACCCGCAAACGAACGGGCAAGTGGAAAAGGCCAACGGCCTAATCGGCGCTGGCATCAAGAAGCGCCTCATGAGTCCACTCGAACGGAAAGCCGGAGCCTGGACAAAAGAGCTACCATCCGTCCTGTGGAGCTTACGGACTACGCCAAACAGCTCCACCGGCTACACACCGTTCTTCATGGTGCACGGAGCTGAGGCCGTGCTACCAGCCGAAGTACGCCACCAGGCCCCCCGGGTCGTCGCTTACAGCGAAGCCGAATCCACGGCTGCACTCGAAGATGCCGTCGACACACTCGACGAAGCAAGAGACATAGCAGCAACTCGATCAGCGGTGTACCAGCAGAGTCTCCGCAACTACCACAGCCGCCGGCTACGCCCAAGGTCCTTCGTCGAAGGAGACCTCGTCTTGCGACTCAAGCAAGAGCGACCGAAGAAATTCGAGTCACCATGGGAAGGACCCTACGTCATCACCGAAGTCATCCCAGGTGGCGCCTATCGCCTCAAGCACATGGAGTGTGGAGTCGCATACTCCAACCCATGGAACATCGCGCACTTGCGACGATTCTACCCCGAGCTACCTACCCCTTTACTTTCAATAAGGCTTTTCAGCCAAGGCTATTCATCCAAACAATGTACTTCCTCCATTACGATATAAATAAAGCTAAGTGTCTCGCCCCAAACTTCCGTTCACTATTTGCAACTTTACTTTATGCTACAAACGCACTCGGGGGCTCCCCCACCTCACGATTTCATCGACCGAGGATCACGTGTGTACACCTGAGTAGCTGACAACTTCAGGCAAACGAAAAGGACACGTACCCAAACAAAGCACTGCATGCTTACAACAAACAAATCTTTACAACAAAGGGCACAACACGCCCAGTCGAAATATACAAATTTTACATCTATCTCTTTTACAGATACTATCTATTCTAAAGAATAACCCGAGCACGCTGCTCAAACAAATCTACGACCTGTTCGGCATACTGCCTTACAGCCGCATAATGTGGACGCATGTCCCACTCATCACCATCCGGCCGAGGAGGTGGTCCAGCTGCCACAACAGACAAATCTACATCAGGCCAGCGCAGCCTCACAAGAGACAAAGCAGCCTTCACTCCTGCGACGAGCTGTTGCCGCACCAACTCCTTGACATTGCTCACGCTCCGAAACTTCGACAGAATACCCGCAAGGCTCGTCGGCACGGCATCCAAAGGAAACATGACATGCAACACCGAGGCAAGCGACGTCTGCACCTGGCGAAGCACCCGCGAAACCTGGTGCACACGATCCTGCACCGTCGCCAGAGCCATGGCACGGTCACGATCCATCCAGAAGAAGCCACCGGCCTCCATGTCCTGCTGAGTCAAGCAATTGACCCGAACAGCGACACGCTCTTTCTCTTCCCTCGGAGCAAGGTTAGCACCTGCGACAATTGTACAAAATAAGGGGCAAGGCCAGCAGGCTCATCCGAAGAACTGAGCTACAGCTCGAAACAAAGAACAACTTACATTGAAGCTGCTCAGATAGCCGAAGCAGTTCCGCCATCAAGTACTCCTCTCTGGCTGCACCGCGATCCGCCTTGGACTTCCAAACATCGGCGTGGCCACGCAATCCAAGCAACTCCATCTCAAGACTACAAACACGGTCCCGAAGAAAAGCGAGTTGCGAAGGATCATCCAAAGATGGCCGCAGCTGCACTGCAGGCGAGGTGTCAACAGGGTCAGCACCCGAAGGAACCTAGAGCAGCAGAAAAAGAAAAGGACACAAACATTCGGACAGTGGTAGAGCACAACTCAGAAGAATTCATTAAGCATATAAAGCCGCTACGTGGCACAAGGATTGTGTTCTTCAAAATATTTACAGCAAAAGCAGACTACAAACTACCCTACATCTACAACGCCTAAGACGCGGCACCCTGAGTCGCTTTGGAGCAGGATTGCCTAGCCTTGGCCTCCCCTTGCTGCCGCAGCGCATACTCAGACAGCAAATCAATGAGCTTCGGCCCATATCTCTTGCAGCGAGCAGAGTAGGCAGCAAAGGCTACCTCGGATCCATCTGCGGTCGTCGGCATCCGGGAGGTGATCTGGGGCAGGTCCAGCTCCGCTCCAGCAGCCAAAGCCATCGCCAGCCCGACGGATGCGCCGATGCCCTTCTGCTTGCGCTTGTACGCCGCAGGCGCTTCGGCTGACAAAGCCTCCGCCAGAGCATCCACATCATCAAGGGTCGCGCCCTTAGGGACAAACTCCTTATAGAAGCGGCCAAGGACCTCCTTCGCCTTGGCAAGGGAGCTGACGACGGTGCTGCAACGATCTTCAACCGCTGCAGTAGCATCATCTAGAGCACTCCCGTGCTCCAGAGCGCCGCGGTCAAATTCGATGCCTGCGGCATCTGAGACAAAAAAAAAGAAGACATGACGAAAGCAACGCAGAAGAAGACAAGAAAACAAGAAGAAAGAAGCACAAATACAACACTCACCCGAAACAACCTTGGCAGCAGCCATGAGCTTGCCTGCCACCTCTCTCTCGCGCAGCCGCAACAGTGGCCAGCTGCTCCTCACGGTCCGCGGCCTCCTGCTGCAGACGCTCCTTCGTTTCGGCTGCCTTGGTCAGCTCTAGCTTGAGGCGTTCCTTCGCACCAACGGCGGCCTCGACCTTCTTCTCCGATTGACCAAGGCTCTTCTTGAGAGAGTCGACCTCACGGAGAGAAGTATTATGCTCCTCTGCATTCAAAACAAGCAAACGTCAGAGAGCAGGACCGGAATAAATGAAAGAAGCACCAAAAGCAAACAGGTACCTTGAAACTATCGGAGGTTAGCCTCTAGCACCAGGCGCTCCTGCACCAGCCGCTTGGCCTCCTGCACAAAAGGCTGCAGAAAAAAAGAAACACCAGTAAGAAAAAGGACTTGGGGGCTGTGCCCAACACAAAGGAATAAAGGCAAAATTCGAACACGAAGACACTCGGGGGCTTCCCCCCCGAAGATTCGAAAAAAGAACAAGACAAGAAATTTTTCAGACATCCAGGGGCTCCCCCGTGGCATGAAGCAGAGGTACTTACATGATCTGATGGCGACTCCGAAGGCCCGCTGGCGAAATTCTGAGGCGCAACTACCTGCACCTCCTGCAGAGGAGGATTCGGAGCGGCGCCCCACGACGTTGCCACCGTTTGAGGAGGAGGAGACGCAACCTTCGACTCCCCCATCATCTCCCGAGCACCATCGCTGGAGGAGTCGTGGGAGGAATTCCTGCATACGAAGCAATCAACACAAGTACAAAATCAAGAAGGAAAAAGAACAACAGTATAACAAGAAACTTACGAGTCCAGTGAGCTCAGGTCAAAGACAGGAGGAGTCCTTCAGGCTCTCTTCTCCTCCTTCTTCTCCTCCTTCTTCTCCTCCTTTTTCTCTTCCTTCTTTTCTTCCTTCTTCCGCTTCGCTGGCGGGTGCGGTGCTATAGCCCGCACAGGAATGGCAGGAATGGGAGAGGAAGAATCTCCATGCCCATCACCGTGACGATCAAGGCACAGAGGGTTTCTGGGAGTCGGAGGAGTCGATGCATCCGAAGATTCGCTGGAGCTCCGCGAACGTTTGCGAGTATGGTCCTTGCTCGACTCGTTGGCCTCTTCAGCTGGCGATCGCGCCGAAGGAAGTTCGGACACGGAGTCCACCACTTCACTATCCGGGGCATCCGGAAACAATTCGGGCAATGGAGGTACCATGCCCGGCACCTTGAAGCTCTACCAAAAAGAAGGGAGTTTTGTTAGCAAACAAAAGAAAACAAATACGCAATCAACGAAAAGCGCTACGCGCACGAATCTACACCTGCGGAACAGCCAGCGTCGAAGAAAACGGCGGAGTCAGCGACTTCCCCGGGATATCCTCTCCAGCCTTGTACTTCAACAGCGCATGAAGGGCCTTGTCGAGATCACCCTGGGAAAGCTTCTCAGCCGAAACTCGTCGGGTCACGGCGCCCAGCATAAAGAAACATCGGGTACGCCCTAGCCTGGAGTGGCTGCACCCGACGCTCGAGAAACATGCGGATAATATCCATGCCGTTCACTTCTTTATTAGGAATCAACTAGAGATCCTCCACCCGACGGTAAAGGGCCTCTATCTCCGCTGACTCGCCGTCCAAGATATGATTTTTCCAGGACCTCTTTGGCTCGATTATCTGGGAGGAGTCGAAAGGAGCAAGACCAAATTGCTGCCCCGCCACTGTGGAGTCACGAATGTAAAACCATCGCCTCTGCCAGTACTGGACAGATTCGGACATAGAGAAAGAAAAGAAAAGAATATTGGCCTTAAGAGAGATGATGCAACCCCCAATGGGATACACACCATCCGAGCGGGACTGCCTCTTCACGGAATAGAGCTTCTGAAAAAGACCAAAGTGCGGCTCGATACCGAGCCAGCACTCGCAGAAAGTGATGAAACAAGCAATGTGAAGAAGAGAATTGGGCGAAAGATGATGTAGCTGGATGCCGTAAAGAAAGAGCAGGCCACGAAGGAAGTTGTGGACTGGGAAGGAGAACCCACGAATAACGAAGGCAAGAAACATAACCCGATACCCAGCGGGGGGACGGAGGATTACCTCGTTGCCGGGGAGTCTGACGGCCTCCCTATCTTGCGGGATCAAGCCCCGCTCGCGAAGCGTGCGGAGATCACTCTCCCGCGTCTCTGATCGCCGCCAACCACCGTCGGTGACACGAGTGGTGGTAGCACCTTTCTTCCCTCCGGCGGCGCTGGTACCAACCGCAGATGATGATTTCTTCGTTTTCTCCATCGCGCTTTGGCGGCACCGGCGGCGAGAGTGCGGACGGGAAGAAGGAAATGTGGAAGAATATCGCAGCGCGCAGCAAGAACCTCTAGAGCATAAGGAGGCATTGAAAACAAGAGTAGATGCGGTGAAAACAAACTGCAGGTTTCCCCAATGATTATAACGATGAAGACGACGTACGACAGTCATCCATCCAGAAGACCTAACGCCAACGGCAGATCTGGCCATACACGTGTCAGCATCACAACGAACCGTCGTTACCACGCCGTCCACTACGCGTGGAAATTGAGGCGACGCCGTAATTATCGCCACGCCGCGCGTGACTGGTCAATTCAAGGTCAGCAAGTGGGACCCACGTTCGTACAGTCAAGTCATCTCTGGCGTAGCAGATGCTTGAGATCATTGATCGTCAGCACTGATGTCATCAAAAGCTATACTAGCACCAACTATAATTCTTCGGCTCCAAAGCTAAGAGTACTCACTCGAATCTTCGATTCGACTAAATACTCGGGGGCTAATCCTATCAGGAGCGCTGGCCGCGCACCTGAAAGACGGATAAAGACAAAATATTTCTTCAAGTCCTACGTCGAGTCTACGACTCCACTACGGACTCGGGGGCTACTCCCATAGGGATGATGGATTTAAGCACCCAAATTTTTTTTGTGTCCTACGGACTTAAAAATAAACAAAGTGCTCGAATAAAGTCTCCGCTCGAGTCTACGACTCGAACAGACACTTGGGGGCTACTCCCATAGGGAGCGCTGGTCGCGCACCCTATGAATTCTTCGACTGTGATCTTTCGGATCAAACAAGCAAAACTTTTTCGGCAACTTTGCCTCAGTAAAATGCTAAGTGAGCAATATTTCTCCTTGGCCACCCGAAACACCTCCGCGATGACAAATGTTCGGATGCTGTGTCTGCGACGCAAAGATAAGACCTACAGATATCATCTGGTGGCCTGGCAACGCACCCGGCTGCGCTCTGCTAGTATAAATCCGTGCCAGCAGGTGCGATGAAAAATCCCGACGGACGCGTTGGGTACGCCAATTAAAAACCACTGAAATTCTACTCCTGTAAGTCCTCCGTGGCCTGAGTCGGATTACGCCAGCATATGTTCCAGGTCCGAGTTGAGGGACTCGAATCTAAAGAAGATCGTGCTGTTTCGTCCTAAGACAGTTAACTGACCCCGATCCGTCGGGTGAGTCAGGCACACGCATCGACAATCCCTACACACATATACTATTAATACATAGTTGTACCCGAAGGATGGAAGAGGGGGCATATACACATATACTATCACTCGGGGGCTACTTACATGGTTGTACCCTACGGGTGCGTGACCTTGGCATACCTGGTCCAGCCCAAGGAAGGCCCACGGCGGACGTACGCCGGCCCATGAAGATTTTTGGGTGGTCAAGGCCCATGACGTCTTCGGATCCTTGGAGAGTAAGACTAGCGTAGATAGGAAATTCAAAGGGGTAAAACCCTAGAACTTGTAACCGACTAGGTCTATGCCCGGGACCTGCCTAAGTCTATATAAAGGACAAGAGGGCACGACCTAGATCTCTCGACTCATACTTTCGCATACACACCTCCACGCCAGATCTAATCTGTGCGCCCCTGTAACCTTCGGTTCCGCCATAATCAAGAGCAGACAAGCAGGAGTAGGGTTTTCCCTCCGGGGGCCTGAACCTGGGTAAACCTCGTGTCCCCGTGTTGCTTGTTTGCTAACCGTTCCACGATCTCCAGCATCCCCATCTTCTCCAAAACCCAAGTCCATAACAATGGGCATTGATGAGATCAAACCTCGTCACCGGCAGTGGTAGAAACTTGCAAAACTTGGCCATGTGGCTGGTAAGAACAAATGAGTACCAGATTGTTATTTCATGTATTTGGTCAATCAATACGCAGAAATGAATATAACATAGTTTATCCTGATTAATTATTAAGGTGAAATCTTGTTTTCATGATATTGTTTTTTTCTAGTGACATTGGAAATGATATTGGAGTAGTATCATATTATTCTTCCTCGACCCACTGTCAGGTAGTTGATTATCTTTTGGTTATGGCTTGTGTTGTATCCAAATAAGCAAGTAGATTTGCAATGCTCTATAAATTTTCTAGATATAGTGTTGGAAAGTATAGGAGTGGCATATAGAAGACTATAACTTTCAATTTCTTATTTAGGTTCTACAACCTGAATGTGTGTTGGAATGACCTAACTGAAATGCAAGTATATTTTTGCATTTATATTTTATTAAACCATCCTTTCCACTTAGACCCTGCTAATGGTTTGGCTTCCATCCAGGCTGAGGCATTGCTGATGGGAGGTAGATGATGACATAGGAGATGGCTGAGGGGCAACATTCGCTCTGTTCCTGTCATGTGTGTAGGCATTTTGCTCAGCATTCTCTGGGTCATTCATAAATTTTGCACATACATACATCGAATAGTGCAATCATTTTTCTATGTATGGCAAAAGAAATCTATGTGGCACTAACCACATATTGAATTTATTCCGTGGCACCTTGAGGACAAATATAGTGAGGAGGTCTACGTTTTTATATTGCACTAATTTTGTTCTTTTTTTAACATGATCCATTTTATTTGGTACCTCCAAGGTGTTGTCAGCATTCTCATACGCCACCAAAGCGATTCACTTAATCAACTTTGTGGGTTAATTTGTCGTGTTTGGGTGTCTATCAAACCGGTATACATATCTGATATTTGTCCCTGTCAATTCTAAAATAGTTCATGTGCTATCTCAACTGATTTTTCATCCCAATTTGCGTTGTTGGTTGCCCAATAGCTAGGTCTAACTGTCTTGTTTCCCCCCCAACATTACGGACACAACATCTCTGTCCATTAATTTTCCCCTTTTTCCTTCTCCGTCTGCGGTTGTGCCTCACGCACCTCCAAGGTTGTGCTGTTGGCTCCGTATTGAGCTGCCGGTAGTTGCTACTCATAAATCAATCCTGGAAGCCGTGACTGCTAAATTGTATGATATTCTAACAAATTCAACTGATTAATCATTAAAAATGGTTCTTTCCTTTTCTTAGGAAATAGAAAGCGGATTTCTTTGTGAGATATATACACATAGAATTTCTTTTGTTAAAAATATGCATATATCCAGTTTTCTGTATTATCTTTGAAATGAAGCTTTGACACTATTCAGGTAAATGTCGCCTAGCACTACCATGGCCGACGGCTTGCTGCCGTGTAGTACCACCATGTCCCGCTGCACCCTCGCTTCACTGTGTCCCTCGACGTCTAGGTTGCAACTGGGCACAAGCCTCTTCTTCGCTTGCCGGTTTACCTCGGCCTCTGCCCTAGCACTCAGGTCATATCCTTTAGCTGGACCGGTCCCTCGACTCTGACAGTGAGAGCATGCTATCCGGAGTCTACACTAACCATTTCTTGGTTTGTTGAGGCTTGAGCGATTTTCTTAATAATATATGATATTTGTTGGCCTTCAGTTTGTCTATGAGAGTGAAGATGTTACTGAACATTGAGGTGAGTTTTTATAGCTTTTGCAATCTAATATGTCTATTCTTGATGTTCTGTCAGTAAATCATCTTTCCTTTTAGTTCTGTTGGAGGTTGGATCTCCTGGGCTTATGCATGTTGTATTAATGTACATGACCGCAAGTCACTAGGTTGGATAGGTCTGGCAAATGCTTGCTGGAGCGACTCAACTGAGCAGCATTCTAGCTTCATTATAACTAAATTGCATACTTTTAGGTGTTCCATTGACATTCTCATGGCTATATAGGATTGTCATCACTTAATTCGTATCTATGCTATAATAGGTGATGTGTTTGTCTATGTCCGTACATTCTTAGTCAGTCTGATTAAAATCATGTGGATATGAGATAGTAAACAAATTATTACTATTAGACTATCTTTCTTGATACCTCATAAATATGTATATCCATTATCATGTTACAGTTAATCGAGCAAATATTGTTTGGAATCTGCATGGACACACAGTATAGTCAAGATCCAACTTTTAAATTTCCATGTTGAATTGTGTTCTCTATATGCCCATGCATTAATTCTCTTTGATGTTGTTTTATTATGATAGTTCTGTTGCAACCCACCTAAAGTTATAGTAAGATAGTTTTTTCTCTTCCATACAGTTCAAACTTCTTCCATTCATATATTGTGCCACATTTTTTTAGCTTTCAGGAATATTCTGTAAGGAGACTTCACATCGAGCATAAAAGAAGATTCTCAATTGCTAATCAAGGTATGTATTTGTTTTTTTTGCTTGTGGGAAGTCATGTGAGTTTCCTGAAAGTTTATTTTTAGAAAGTTTTCTTATGAAAGTTATTCTTAATCTACCTCCAATTCAGAAAGTTCATTAGGAGGTTTTCTGATGAAATTCAGACTATATGTAACATGCTTTCAGAGTAGATAAGAATATACCATAGGAACTCAATTGCAATTCTCAACTGCTTTCCCTTGCTAGGAACTTGACTTCAAAATCGCAGCTATTTGTTTGCCAAAAATAAACTAAGATGCTCTAAAAATTGCAGCTGAGATGAAGATCAAGAGGACAACTGCTACATGCCTACTTGGTATGAGTCTTTTTTTTCAAAAGAAGTTGTCCCTAGATTCAAGTCCACCATATCATATTTTACAGGTGTTAGCCACACTTCATGTTTCATTTCCAATCAATAAAGGGTTATTGGATTTATTTACCTCATGTTTAGACTAAATGCTGAAGGGTCAATCTACAAGTTTATCTACTCCTCATTTTATTTTTATTTCCCTCTTTGAACTATCCTCACACATTATATCATGAATCATTTTGTCGCACATGGAAAAGGCAATCAAATATTTAAAGGTTGGATCTGACTGGGGAACTCACCAGTAGCCTACATGATGCCATTGAGGGATAGAAGAGGCACGAATGGTCATTTGGTTTGGGGATCGAAGAGGCACTGTCAGCCAGCGCGGCGGGATTGGTCCGTCGAAGAGGTCTTGCACACCTCGGTTGTTTAATGGTTAGGGGGAGGAATAATTCTTGTCTTGCTCAATGCTTTCAGAGCATTACCTTCTCTGTGTATTTTCCAAAACTTATGTTTTGTTGTTTGAACATGTGCTGAATTATTAATGAAAATTCTAGGCATAAAGATGCTTCAATTATAAATCATATTGATGGTATCCGAGGCACACCTGTTGGTTATCGCATGAATACTACATTTGTATGCTCTAAGTTATCCTACCCTTCCAAAGTTTAGGTGACAACAAACTTATCAGTTCAAGATATGCTTCTTAATGAGGTTTTTTAGTTGTCTCCATATTTGCAAGAATACGAAGAGTCTAAGTAGGGAGTGCACATGACAATAGTGCCAAACTTCCCAGTAGAACAATGCAGTAGTGTGCGGCGATTTTTTTCTTCGACCAAATATGAATAGTTGCATGCTGCTGGAACCTAACTATGGTTCAGAAATGGGCAAATAGAATTTTTTTTCATTCACTGTGCCCAAAGCTCCAACAGGTCAAGACTAGGTACGATAGGCGAACTGAAATGGATAAGATCCATTGGCTCTAACCCCCATAATAAAAAGGTAACTTGTGATTATTAATTTATTTAGGGACCAAAACAGATCAAAGGCGGTGTAAAATAGAAGTTCGCCCTTCGTATTGCAGTGTTGAAATAGATCAAGAGCATGTCATTTAGTTTGAATAACACAAGTTACCCACATAATAAGAAGGTAACTTGTGATTATTATTTTATTTAGGTACCAAAAAACATCAAAGGCAGTGTAAAATAGAAGTTCGCCCTTCGTATTGCAGTGTTGAAATAGATCAAGAGCATGTCATTTAGTTTGAGTAACACAAGTTATGAGTGTTCACTTAGGTTTGTGTTGTCGTTGAAATGTTGATTAAAAAGGTCTATATTTGAATATCCTCTAGGGCACCGATTGTTTTTTTGCATATGCAATAAGAGAAAACCCGAGAGCCCATTAAATTTTTTTCTTTCACTTCTTGCAGTGTGACGTCGTTTATAAAAAAATAATTTAGTGATTTTTATCACACAAACGCCCAATCAGATGAGCCAACCCAAAATAGTCTTAGTAACGCTATATGAATGCATCGCTTCCTTGAGCAAAATAGTTAGTGCGAAAGAGTATTTATTATATAGTTTGTGTATGGGCACTTTGGGTGTCCTAAGATCTATATCCAAGACCTGTGTGTTGTATAATTGTCAAGCATATTTGTGTAAGATTTGCCATTTAGTATGACAAATTTGACTAAAATGATCAAAAAAAAATTGAGAGTAGTACTTTCTTGTACCATTTTCACATTTCCAGGAGGTGTATTTTCATGGGCGATGTTTTTATTTGTTAAACATATACCATCCCTTTGGACATGAATGGAAGACTGATTTTGTGGGTATATCTTATCTGGTTTGATTTTTTATGTTACAAAATTTATAAGCATTTTATGTAGAAGTGTCTGGCCAGCCTTTCCACCTATATGCATTTGCTTTCGGTTTGCACCTATATGCATTTGCTTTCGGTTTTATGGTGCAAGAAAAGAAGTGTTTGATCGAAGTCAAAGCATCTGTCTACCCTACAAATGCCACATACGGGAGGAAAGAAATGAGAAACAATGAGAGGTTTTTAGAAAAAATATGTTGTATGGGTTGCTAGAAACAGTAGTTTTATATACGCTATTTATATAATATTTTATTATTAAAATTGTTGTCGGTTTATAAAAAAAGACATTATATTTCTTTGTCGCTGCTTCATATTCAGTGTATTCATTGTTTTGTTGCACTTTTTGGAATTGATTTAGACTCTGAATTAGGATCTTGTTATGGGCGCACTTATACAAATGAAAGTGATGCTAATTGTCTTATGAAAAAACGACTAACATGGTTGGAATCACCGATTGTGTGCTGTAGTAAGACATGACACAAAAAATAAAATATGTTGGTCCTCACATGGTTAGTAAGATAAATAAAACTACAAGTCATCATGCTTGCGATGCTTAATAAAATAAAATCACTTTTCTTTATGTCTTGTTTTCTCGTGGCAACGCACGGTCATTTAACTAGTCAAAGAAAAAGGAAAGTACTAAAAGAGCCCTAAATTTGTCCACGCTCGAGCCATTTTTTGACATCTGAAAGCATCGAGAAAAAAAGAGGGGTCTTGTACAATGGATCGGTGCGGTGAAAGTAGTCCTTCCGAGTTGATTATGGCCGACCTCAGTTGTGGTTCAACGCTAGGCTCCGTCCCAACACCGAGCCCCTGAACCATGACCTCTGGTTCGCCTCGTTGTCATGGCCAAAAAGTGCCACGGCCACCCAGAGCTTGGTGTCATCATTAGTTTTGTCCGACGACGTGTCGATGACATGGTTGAAGAAGAATTTGTCCAAGCTATCCATGGTTGGGAGGCGCGGTAAATGGACGAATTGGAGGCAGTGACGGCCAGGACACAGGGAGTTGTGTCGGTACCAAGCCGACCCTAGAATGACAACGAGAGATCCGGTCATGTAGAGCTACCAAACAGCTGACACTGGCGGTGAATCGGCGGTAGGACGATATGTGTTGGGGTGCGTGGGCGAAGGTTGTTGTGGCCGGTATGTGACTGGCTGGCGGGCCCGAACCGGATAAGAGGACACGTGATCTGAGCACGTGGACTGTACGCGCCACCACAAAGCCAGCCCCAATTTTGCGATGAAAATAGGGGAAAACGGACCGGTCCACGACGTGATGTCCATTTGCAGGACATCCTTAGGCATTGCCCTCTATCTAGTCGGACAGATTCGGACGAGCCCGGTCCATTTGCAGGAACCATTGGAATTGCCCTAACACTCGGCAAACACGTTGCTGATTGTTTTTGACCATTCACCTAGTATCAAAAGTACCCAGTAAAGGATTTTTTTACAAATATGCATCCCTGCAATTTCTCATCGCCAAATCTATCCCTCTATCAAAGCGATTGTCAAATATGCCTTGGCGGAAATCAGAAAAAGTGACACGTTGCACCTCCCGCCACTGTCAGATGCGGGTTAATCATCCCGCCATGAAGGAAGGCCAAAGGTCCTTCCCGTCACGTCGACCGGCGGGAGTATGCCGTGGGCACGTTGATGCTGGCGGAAGGTTGGCGGAAGGTTATGTTTCCGCTGACGGAAAAGGAAAAACACCAGTCAATGGCACAACGTACGTAGAGCCCGCGTCCCATGCGGTTGAATCCCTGGTCATCGGCACTGGCTGCCATGCTACTCGTGGCACTGACTCCCATGCTCCCTAATGCATGGTGTATTTGTTTTACATCCATGAATATCTGAGTGAACTAGGAGAACGCCTGGTGTACTGAAAATATCTAAGCTAGGAGGGCGCCTGGTTGTACTGGAAATAATTTTATAATACATTAAAACTACTTTTCCCGGAGAGAAAATTTGGATTGGAGTAAATAGTGTTTTTGTACCAATTTTTTTGGCAAATTCAAATTGGATGTTCCTAGAAAGAAAATTTGAATTCCCATTATACTCGGTTGTTTTCCGGAGAGAAATTTCGAATTCCCTTTCCAAAGATAGCACCGTCAAATTGGATCTTGCCCGTAGCGCACCTGTCTTCTTAGCCGTGGCGCACTGGCAGGTGCGCTACGCCTATCTCCACATAATCGTAGCGCACCAGGCAGTGCGCTACGTGTAGGAGATAGCTGCAGCGCGAGGCTAGTGACACACGGCTAGTGCGCCATGGATGCCCTTTTCAGGTGCGCCACCAATGGCTATTTTCCTAGTAGTGTGCGTCCTCCCCTATCCAAACCTGTCCCCAAAATTTCGTTCACGGCTGCGAAAGACCTAGCTAATGATGGAGACCGCCACCACAACCACCGCTGGCCGGGCCGTCAAGAAGCTGGCCGGGCCGTCAAGAAGGAACAGACGTCGGAGCAGCGATCACTCAAATCGTCGAAGTGTGCAAGACGGAGAGATGCCGTCGACACCGGCTTCTCGGCCGCCACCGCCTAGTAGGGTGTTAAGTTTATCTCATGTTTTTATTTTTTTTTAGTTGAATATAATGCCTTTTGTAAATTATATTCCAATTTCCGTTTATTTTTATTTTTTTATTCTGTGTCATTTTTCTTGCGGGGTGAGGCATACTACGCCCACGACAGACCATCGTAGGCGCGGCGGATTACGCCTGCGACAGCGATGAGGAGTGCATAGCGCGTAGACCATAAACACGTTATAAAGGTCGTGTTTTTACAGGTTCGTTATGTTAAGTATACGTAATTAGCTAACAGTTTTGTGTGGTATTGGGCTGTTTATTTGGTATGGCAGTTGTTATTGCACGTGGGGTTAAGTATCGTCCGTATGCAACTTATTTTATACTCCGATTGCCTGTACATGATACATGGATGGCGATTGCATGTACTAGCTGCTTCAGATTTTTTTACAAATATGACCCTCTGCAATTTGTCATCACCAAAAATACCCCTCTCGCACCGCAAAAGCCAAAAATGTCCTGGCGGGAGGTTGAAAAGGCGACACGTGTCACCTCCCGCCACAGGGGGTGGCGGGATGTTCCTTCCGCCAGGGGAAATGGCGGGATGAGGTGGACCCCACGGCCGGGCCAGCGGGGAGGTTCGACTTGGCGCTGGCAGGAGGTTCGACTTCGCGCTCGCGCTGGTCGGCCCCACGGCATCATTCCGCCACCGCCAAAGGCGGAAGGAACATCCCGCCACCCCCGGTGGCGGGAGGTGACACGTGTCGCCTTTTCAGCCTCACGCCAGGGCATTTTTGGCTTTTGCGGTGCGAGGGGGGTATTTTTGGCGATGGTGAATTGCAGAGGGTCATATTTGTAAAAAAATCGCTGCTTCGTGCGCTCAAGCACAAGAAAAGATGGCCTGCCAGCGTCGCATCACTGTGTCCCCACTTCGCATAGAAAAAGCCGAGTCTGGAGCTGCTGTACGACTGCATGCAAATTTCCTTCCGATGAAAATGGCGGGATGCCAGGGCCAATTTCCCGCCAGCGGGACGATGCCTCCCGCCAGGCGCTGACATGGCCAGCCTTGGTCCCGCCAATCCTGAGGGCGGCAAATCCTTTCCGCCATACCCTAAGGCGGGACAATTGATCCGCCATACTCTCTGGCGGGATGTGCCACGTGGTGCCTTTTAAACACCCCGTCAGGGTATATTTGATAATTGTTTTGACGAGGGAGCAGATTTGGCGATGGAAAAATGTAGAGGGGCATATTTGTAAAAAAATCCCCAGTAAAGTGGGGATTTCTGATAGACGGTGCATTTACGTATAAGAGCATTTCCACTTGTTCGACATTCCCAAGCCCAATTACTATGCTATTTGGTGTTGGCCGGATGTAACATTTTGTCTCGGAGCGGCCAGTTTTCCACTCGCGGTGAAATTTAGATAAATTCAGGTGATTATATTAAAATATAGACGAGTTCGTACATATTATGTCAAATTCGGACATATACTGAATTTTGACCGTAGTAGGCTAAGAAAAACTTAAAGAAATATAGAAATAACTAAGCTAGCCGATTACATGCCAAAGTGGCAATAGAAGGATGTGTAGTCGGCGTCCTGGGTCCTGTTGTCGTTGCTCGTTGGCTGCGGTGGCCAGGAGCTGCCCTGGCTGTCGTCGCCGCAACGCCATGGCTGTGATGAGGGCCCGACCTCCCCTTCCTTGTCATTTTCAAGGACGACAAGCGGCGTGCCTTGATAGGCGTGCTACCAGCAAGCGCTGCGCTCGGCCTGCTCATGCAGACGCCGGAGGCATTCGGCCTCCTCCCGCTCCTAGTCCGCCATGGACGAGGTGCACGCATCGGGGGCCTGCATCGGTGGCACGTCGTTGAGAGAGCACTCCAGTGAAATCTTCAAGACGAAGGCGTCCTCTTTGACGGGAACAACCCAGTCTGCCGGCTCGGCCTTCGGCGTGCACAGCTTCGGCCTCGCGGTGTGCACTGGGCGGCCGAAGGTGGCGAGCGCGGAGGATAGTCCAGCCTCGGGCTATCCCTAGCGCTAATGTGCTTGAGGTGCGGTCTGGTGCGCTCTACCACCGACGTCGTCATGCGGCATTGTGCCGCGCGGGCCTCCTCCCTCGTGGGTGGCCAGTTGCTGGTTCCGGTGCTCGGCAAAGTAGTTCTCCCAGTAGGCAAGGTTGCCCAGGTCCTCGACAAGATCTGAATCTTCCATGGAGGCGATGGCCGCCTGGATCTCCTCGACCAGCTCGTACCCCTTCGGCACCAGCGACACGGGCACACCGCCCGCGCTGAGCTTCCAGGTCAGCGGGCACCGGAAGTCCGGCAGCACCAGGTAGCCGGCGTCGTGGAGCAGTCGTGCCTCCCGCGGCTGCAGAGAGTGCCATCCGAAGTCGTTCGCTGCCGTAGGGTCACCGGGATAGCGCTCTGCCATCCTTGCCACCGAACTCTTCTTATCATCGCCGGGGAAGCTTGTTGGTTGGGGAATGGAGGTGAGGAGGTTGTGTGCTCTGGAAGACGGTGAGAACACTGACATTTATAGACGAAAGAAGAAAGAGCAGCGAAGGCGAGATGGGTGTCGAGGTGTGGGCGGGAAAAGTGGAAACAACGGAAAGGTGGGCCGACGATGGCGCACCATTACGGCAGCGCATGGCCGATCGGACATGCGGTCGTTGCCGGCGATCCGTCGCTGGAGCCGAGGCGATGGGATGAGAGGATGGCCCGGTTTAACACGCTGACAGGGGCGGGGCCACCTACATAGGATTTTTTTCGCCGATTACACATCATCCGGTGTTCCCAGGCGGTTCCCGGCTCCACGGGTTCCGCCTAGAAACTCCGGATTTAAAATGCGCCAAATCCAGCGAAAACCGAGTGCCTGGGAATGCGGCTAGGCGAGTTTTCGCTGTCCGGATGAAAAAACGGCTTGTAAAATTCTAGTGAAAATGCTCTAAGTATGGTGCATTTGTGTGCAAGTATGTAATGACGTATTTTCTTGGCAAAAGGAAGTAACGGTGGAAAACACGGTCGTGAAAAAATATATTTTAAATTTTAAATAATTTATATGTACATCTGTGGTATTTACATGTATTGTACAACTATACAAGGTGCTATACAAATATTGTACATGTACACTCCTAACCGGCTGTACAAAGAACAGGCCTAATGCCTGTTACCCCCACCTACTGCGGGGGCGATGAGGTGCGCTGTCCCCGTCTTTTAAACTGTCGTACCATGCGTCCCATTAGGCCCCGCTTGAGAGTCCGGTATATTTTCCAGCTCCGGTTTTCTCTCAGAGGGATTTTGACGTGTACAGTTTTCTCCGGGAGGATTAGACGCATACAGTCCGGAAGAAGCAAAACATACGAATGTCCATAAAAATTGAATCTTTGAACAACATATACGAATAATAGCCTCAAACTCTCAAACTTCAGTACAACATACACAAATAATCTTTGAACATACACCTCTTAGACTCTCAAACTTAAGTTTTTTTAAATCGACAACAAAGTAGGTTACTTAAATTACAAATAATAGTCGTTCAACAGTCTTGGAACTCGGATGGACTTCTGAAGATTTGAACTCAGATGGACTTCTGAAGACTTGAACTTGGCATCCTTAATAAAAAAAATCAATACTCCCTCCGATCCATATTACTTGTCATTGAATTGAATGTATCTAGTACTAAAACATGTCTAGATACATCTATTTCTACGAGAAGTAATATGGATCGAAGGGAGTATTAGAAAACAGCTTGTTCTATGATTATCAATATTAGAAATCAAAACAGCTTGTTCTATGATTATCGATCCTCATTGGCATGATAAATAAACAATAGTAGTAAATCAAATAAAAAAACAACCTAGCATGATAAATAAATAAACTAGATTTGTCTAGATTCATAATATTACTTATAGCTAGCTCTTTTCCTAATATAGGCCGTTACCAGAAAAGTAATGCTCATACAATAATTACTGCAAGTACATGTCCATTAAGCCTAACTTTCACCGTGTCATAGTATCTCTGACACTAGAGCAGAACATCAAAATTTTACAAGTTTCCATCGCGAAAATCAAAATTAACCTATCATCAAGAACAAATAAAATAAAATGGGGATGGCATAAACCTCAGTTCTATGCATTCGTGACTAGAGAGAACAGTATAATGGTTTCAGCCATCAAAAGATTATATACACGAAAAGGGGAGAGAGCTCTAATCATATGCGCTCTGTACAGATCATCCTTCCAGATTCTCACATCTTCAAAACTTGAAACTATCATATAACATAGCAGTCTTAGTAAGAAAATGGCCTTCTCCGATTCATTTCTTAGTAAAGAGACCAATAAACTTGAAACTATCATATAACATAACGGTCTTAGTAAGAGACCAACAAACGCATCAAAGCCCAGAACAATACATACAATCAGGAATAAGAGCAATCTATTCAACTTTCCTCCATAATATAACTATTTAACTCATAATAAACAATAGTATTAAATAGCAATGATCCTCATTAACAATAGTACTAAAAGAAAAGGCAATGAGCTACTTACATGGAGGTAACTGAATCCCAGCTCCCCGACCTCCTTCAACCACAGACCACGGAGTCTTGGATCATAAGAAAGAAAAAGATCTCTATTTGATACATTTTTGAGAATATCAGAGGCCAGGATCTTGATCTTATTAGACACATCAACCATGACATTAAGTACTTCCAAATATTTTGGAATGGAGTATTGTTTTCATGATGCTTGTTCTTTAATTCCTGCTTGTTCTCTCTTGAGTCATCACCATTTCCTCATCCTCTTCCTCTTCAGAATCAGTCATCACCATTTCCAAATTACTCATCTAATCCTAAGAAATTGTAACAGCACATAACAATAAGAACAACAGCAAGAAAGAGTAACAACACATAACAATAAGAATGTATTAAGAACAGCACAATAATTTGCATTTCAATATACTCCCTCTGACCCATATTAGTTGACTTAGATTTATCTAGAAAAGAATGAATCTATCAAGTTTAGTGCTAGATACATCCGAATCTAGACAAATTTGAGTCAACTAATATGAGTCGGAAGGAGTGTAATAATTTTGACCAGAACTGGAGACCCTTTTACTACATGGAGTTTTTGGGTCAGTCTACATCGCACCAACTAGACATGTATCCAGACTGCTAGATGTAGGCTGCTAGATCAGGGCACATTCCATTTGTGTTAATCCACCGAGAGATCATGTGGGTCTGCCGTGCTTAATTATTTTCAGCTCAACAAATTATCTCGACATATCTGAGAGAGATCATGAGGCATAGGCAACATCATTTGGAAATAATCTCAACAATATCTCTCTCTCTCTCTCTGGTGTCGATCCATTATTCGTCTCTTTTTTCACTGCAGGGATCTGTGGAAGAAACTGAACCTGGCGGCGTTGTGCTGGAGATCACCATCAACGCCACCCTGCAGGGATCTGTGGAAGAAACTGAACCTGACGGCGTTGGGCTGGATCACCATCAACGCCACCCTCGGGTTCGCATCATCCCCGTCGCCACGTTCCTCATCGCCGCCACCCTCCGTGTCGAGCGCCTCTCCCTCGCCTCCTGCCCGGGCAGGGCCAAGCTCCTGGGCGCTGCCGCGAGCGTCGCTGGCACCATGGTCGTGAGCCTCTGCAAGGGCCCGCGCCTCCTCCGCACATCATCCCACTCCCACGGCGCTGGCTCCAGATCTTGCGAGGACACTCAGGAGCTTGTTCCAGAGTAGGAGAAATACCTTGTAACGGCGCTGCTTGCAGATCTTGCGCCGCCGGTCGAGTCGGTGACCTTGCGCCGTCGGACGAGACAGGTCGCTGCCGCCGCAACTCGTCGCAGATCTTGCGCATCCCCATCGGACTCGTCGCTGCCACCACCGCCAACAGCTCGACGAGATCACGCCGCCACGCCCGTCGCCGCCACGCTAGCGTTGCGAAGTATCGCGACGGGGATGATTCGGATGATGAAACCGACCCCCGCACGTCCGTCAAGTTTTCGCCTGGAAATGGGCCGGAAATGACTCGGAGGAGGAAAAAAACTGTCAACCAAGTGCCAATACTGGTGTTGGACCGTATTTTATCCGGCTCCGGCTAAAACGGCTGTTTCGGGCTAAAATACAGTAAACCAAGCGGGGCCGATGTGGTACAAAACTTTAGGTTATAAGGTTCTCGATCAGCAAAAGATAAGAGTTGTCGTGGGAGCGGGACACAGGGCCGAACCGCATCGTGATCGTGGAATACTAGCTAGCATTATCTCCATGGCCGCCCGTCGGGAACCCTAATGGCCACGGACAACTCCTCGACGACGTCGTGAAAGCGGAGCAAGACGAGCGGAGCCTTCGCATGGTCATAGGCGACGTGACCCTTAGTTTCTTTCCTGCTGCTATTCACAGCCGCCCTCGCCTTGTTAGGCCTTCTACGGCTCCGATCATGGATGGAGTGTGCTCGATCGGTGTCGTCGTAATCGTCCAGGAGATGTCAGGTTTCGCCGGAACGAGCTTCTGCTGCTGGCTTTTCTATATGCTCCTAAGAAGACGTGAATATAGATTGATCTGATGCTCCTACTACCATAGATCGATCCTGCGCCGAATATTTACTTACACAACGGCCGTGTGTATTGTGAAAAAACTAGGTTATGCAAGTGGCAACTTCGACACTTAGCTAATGCATGCATACATCAAGTCATCAAGATGTCATACTCCTATTTGTTTTCTTCAGTGGGGATTTAGATTTTAGACAGTTCTTTTTTTTTTGAACAGGGGAGGGATCTCAGAAGGATCCCAAGCTGCAAATCATATATTAAACGGTGGATACGTTTTATAGACAGGACAATGCAAGAAAGATAAAATTATAACATCGTCCTGGCTTTTTGTGCAAAGGACCCGGGAAAGAAAAAATGAAAAGCAATTTGACCCTTGGTCCTCTCTACCATTGGTGAGCTCCCGTCGCCGGCCGCCTGGGCACCGCCGGGGACGAACCACTTGTATGCGCTCAGGTTAGAACTCCGGCGAGGCGCTCGGATCTTGGCTTCCGCGTTGGAGGTTGAAGAAAGCGCCATCTTGGCGCTCAAACTGGCCGCTCTGTCGGTCGAAGATCAAGACGACAATCCAGGTCGCCGCGTGATGTGCTCTTCGATGCAGCAGATGAAAACCACCCCACTTCTAGGAAGTGACAAGGAGCTCACAAGGTCGCCTCATCTCCTCGCCTCCACGGTCCCGGAGAAGGCATAGATGGCGAGCAGCCTCCGCTTCTTGAGGTGGGCATCGTGGGTCGGGGGGAGGTGGGCGCTGCCCTCCTGTTAGGGTTAGGTGGCACAACCACCAACCTAGCATGACCCAACCATCCATCTCTCCCGTTTGACACAACTAGAGGAAGAAACAATGTACACAGAGGTTCTCTATCCCTCTCTCAAATTCTCCTCCCAAATCAGCCAAATCTTAAGATTATCTCCATGGATTTCGTCCCCATCCATATTCCCCTGTGATCCCCTCACTTTCATCCAAAAGATATATCCTCTCTTGCCTTTGTATGTTGTCTTGTAACTTTTAAATCATTCATCTTATTGGCGTCCGGTCGGTTACCGTTTCTGGCGGTGGAGGTTGCTCCCTCCCGCATGGTGGTGGTACGGCTAACCCTTACCCTCGGTTGCTCCCTTTCGGTCCGACCGACCTCGCAGCGGGTGTCGTGGTGTGACGGTGATGATGATGGCAAGACCGTGGTGGCACATGTTGGTGGGCGGTGTGGTTGGTGGTGTGCTCCGGATTGCCTGGGGTTGGGGTTTTGGGGTTGGGCGAAATCCCTGTCGGCCTTGCCGGCCCCGACGCGGTGACGCCTGCGGGTGCCACCATCATTCCTGAAGGGCGTCGGGTGTTCCCTTTCCCTACCTCTGCAGCGTACCAGGGGAAACTCTAGGACTAGTCCGGGCAACAACGTCGTAATCGTCGCGGTCCTTCTTAGAGGTGTTGCTTGGTACGAGGCGTGTCGGAGTGCGAGGATCATGGTGGTCATCATCCGGTGGGTGCAACGGTTGCGCGTTATCGTCGTTTTCATTGGGGCCGTCGTCGTTGGCATTGTTTTCTCTTTCTCTTTTCTTTCTTTCCTTTGGGTTTGCTTTGTGTTGTTTGCCCCAGCTGTGGACTCGTTTGTATCGGTGGTTTGCTATATAATATAGCGGGGCGAAAGCCTGATTCGAGAGATCTTATTGTCTTATACTTATCATCATCTTATGCTCGTTGTTTTCCATGCTTATAAGGACATCCACCGCTGAATCAACCAATGTGACGGTCCCTCTGTCTCTGTCAACCCCTCTGTCTCCACATGTGCGAGGAAGCCCAGTGACGCCCCCTACTACTTCTCACCCTCATACTTCAACCTCGAGACTCTAGGTTAGTTCTCCTAGTCATGTGATTTCTTTTTTCCACATTGCTACATATAAAGCTAGCTTTCATAAGTATACACAAAACTAAGACCTAGTATACTTAGTCTTCCAATTTGGAATAATTTGGAACTTGTGAAAATTATGTGAGCACAAGGCAAAAATTATGTGAGTACCCTTATAAAATTGAACTTGTGAAAAAAAGATTGTTTCTTATGGTAAAACTTACTTGTGCTTTGGAACTTGTAAGATCGCATCGAGGACTCCTTGGTCATTGTGGAAAGGCTTCGTGAACATGTGAACTCACGTTTGATTTAGCTGTGCACTTGAACAGCCTGTTTTATGTGGCTGTAAACATTGTACACTCGGCTTTGATGTTCCCTGTGCTTCGCAACGGTTATTTTTCTTGTACATTGCTATATATGTGTGCTGAAGTAAATTTAATGTGAAATAAAAATATTTCAAATGCAACAATGTATCAAAAAGTAGGTAAAATATGGGTAAAACAGGGGGGTTTGCCAAATGTAACCCTTGGCAAAGCCTCTATATATTCCGAGTATTACACTCACAAGCCTACTAGTGTCGGTAGTGCCTGGACCAAATGCTAGTCTTGGCGTTATGTCCGAGTATATGAGTCGAACACTCAGCATACATAAAGGATACATGGTGAGATCTGGGAAATAGCATTGTCGTGGAAATACACTCACGAAGTTATATGCCAAGTATCTGGGTTGGTACTCGACATAGCCTCTAGGCAACTCTTTGCCGAGTATTTGACCTAGTACTTGGCAAATGAAGGAGCCATATGGCCGTGAGTTCACATTTTTTGCCGAACAAACGTGTCTGGTAGTTGGCAAAAGCCTTGCCGAGTTCCGGGGGAAAAACACTCGGCAAATGTTATTGGTCAAAGTGGCATAAACTGAGTCCTCGTTTGATAGGTGTAAGGGAAATTCCAAAGGCGCCCCCGTTTCGAACCGTGATTCTTTCCAAATCAGTGACCCGCGGACAGGACTGTGGACCAGTTTCTCTTCTCCCAGGACAAGCCACTGCACCCAACGACGCCTCCCATTTGTCCGCGTATGTGCCATTTTTTGACATCCGAAAGCATCGACGAAAGAGAGGGGCCTTGTACAACGGATCAATGCCATGAAAGTAGTCCTACCATAGTTGATTATGGTCGGTCTCTCGGTTGCGGTTCAACACTAGGCTCCAACCCAACACCGAGCCTTTGAACCATGGCCTCTGGTTCGCCTCGGACTCATGGACGAGAAGTGCAACGGCCACTTGGAGCTCGATGTCATCATCGGATTCGTTCGATGATGTGTCCATTACATGGTTGAAGAAGAACTCATCTGAGCTATCCATTATTGGGCGGCATGGCAAATGGTTGAACAGGTTGCGGACAGCGAGGACCACGGGCTCGTCGTGGGTTGTGGCTGCCGAGACACAGGTAGCCACGACGGTACCAAGTCGACCCTAGAACAACAAGATGCCCAGTCATGTAGAGCCACCAAACGGCTGGAACTGGCGGTGGATTCGGCCACGACGGGCTCAGCCACGGCCTAGGCGAGATGCGTGAGGGTGGATGGGCGAGGGTTGTTGTGGCCGGTATGTGGCTGGCTGGATAGCGGACCTGAGCTGAACAAGAGAAGAAGTGCGGACGCGAGAACTGGCCGCGCCACTGCAAAGCCAGCCCAAATTTGCACTGAAAATGGGAAAACGGACCAGTCCACGTCATGGGGTCCATTTGCGGAGAACAGTTGGGCCTTGCCCCCAATCTGGTTGGACAGATTCAGACTGTCCCATTCCGAGGGAGGGGGGAAGGGAGGGAGTTGGAGTTGCCCTAACACTCGGCGAACATGTTGTCGATTGTTTTTGGCCGTTCACTTAATACTAAAAGTACCCGGTAAAGTGGGGATGATGCATTTGCGTGCAAGTTTGTAATGTCATACTTCCTGGCCAAAGGAAGTGAAGTGTATATAATGGTAAAAAACATGACCCTAAAAAAACATTTTTATATAATTTATATGCACATCTGTGGTATTTTACATGTATTGTACAACTATACATGGTACTATACATATATGGTACATGTACACTCCTAACCGGCTGTACAAAGAACAGGCTTAATGCCTGTTACCCCCACCTAATGTGGGGGCAACGAGGCGCGCTGGAGCCTGGCTTTTAAATCGGCGTACCATGCGTCCCCTTACCGATGTGGTACAAAACTTTAGGTTAGTTTCCCGATCAGCAAAAGATATAAGAGTTGTCGTGGGAGCCAAGACAAGGCGGAACCGTATCGTCATCCCTACGTATCTACTACTCCCTGTCGGATCGACGACGTCGGGAACCCTGCTGGCAACGGCCATGGCCACGGCCAGCTCCTCAACGACGTCGCGAAAGCGGAGCCATATACGAGCAGGGCGCCTGGGCCTTCGCACGTTCATAGGCCACGTGGCCCTTGTTTATTTCCAGTATAACTGAATTAGTTTGTCTAAATTCAAATGTATCTATACACTATACTGCGTTTAGATAAATTTAAATCTAGGCAAAACCAAGCCGATTATTTCTGGACAGAGAGAGTATTACATAATTTCTTTTGGTATTCTTTTTTTGCAGCGAGGACGCTTCTGTGATCCACGACGGAGATTGGACGTTGCTTGGGGCGGCTGCTGTCGGTCTGTGGCGCCTGGACTCCGGAACGGTGGCCTCCACTCCAAGAGGGTCGTCGAGATCCCGATCTAGCACATTGATTGCTGCCGGTGGCGGGTAAAGAGAGGTGCAATTGCCGGTGTAAACCGAGATTTGACTTCGGTCATGGAGGACAACAACGGAGTGTATGCGTCGTTATCTTGTTGAAGGCATCGTCGTTGCAGTCATCGTCTCCTCGATCGGGCTGCTCTAGGAAAACAGTAGATCTAGTTCTCTCGGATCGGATGTTGGCGACGCTCACCGTTCTCCCTCCCGATGGCATCGTTTGGAGCAACCGCTGGTTGAAGGGGCCAGAAGGTGGAGTGGAGTGGCATTTACCGCATCGACCACGGCGAGTCTCAGCGGCATGGTGTAGCGGGGTCTCGATGGCGGACATGGCATGATCGACACGTGAAGGGCGGTGGTGCTGTTCGGCCTCGTGGTGACGTCAATGGTTGGCCTGGGAGGAAAATGCATTGATCCCAATCCCGAAGATGAGTTGGTGGAAGACGGCGGCGACTTCTCGAGCATGTGCATATGGTGTGTGTTGTTGGTCTGCTAGACCGGTTCTGGCTCATTGCTCGCCGTTGAGCGGCTTGGTGAGGCCTTTGGTATTAAATGATGTGTGTAGGTGTGAGGTCAAGGCACACGGCCTCGGTCATAGCCACCCCTACATCAACCTTATAGGTGTTGCGACAATTGTTGTCAAGAAGGTGTCATCGGGCTACCCTGATAATATCCTAACTTGGTGCACTTTCTGGCTCCTTACATTTTTAATGGATAAAATATCCTCCATCTCTTAGCGAAAAGCACAACTATGAGGTAGGCTCTTTCCACGGCTTTACCAACTGGATGACTACTATTTTAGAGCTAGTCGGTCTTGGAATTGGTCTACTAAATGCTCGGAACAGAACGACAAACAAAACAGAATAGCGTGACTTCCATTTGAGAACCATTTGAAGCGTAGGGATTGGTCTTAAGTAAGAGCGTCCTCACCAACTAATTGCATGATGAATTCACATATTTTGTATGAGCTTATAAGAGTAACTAAGTTGGTACACATTTTTGTGATGCGTAGAGAGTTCTATAAATTCCCCACCAACAAATCGCACCCGTCATGCATCAATTGTAAGGAGATTTTTTGGAATACATATGGGGGGTGAGATATTAGAAGTTAACTGATAGGTTAGGTCATGCATCAAAATGAGCTGTGTTTTCGCTGGCAGCACCGCGCCGTCGAACAGACGCTGCTTGAGGAAGAGCATCCCGTCCTTCACCATCAAGGGACGGTGCTTCTTCGGGCCCTCCGCCTCCAGGGATTGCGCTGCTCACGTACGGCAAATTCAAGTAGTAAGAAGGAGGAAAAGCCAATTTAAAAGGAGTAGTGTAGTATTTGCAAGTCCTGTACGTACGTACGGGGAGGAGGAGGGGCTGCGTACGAGACATCGCCCCTTGGTGACCATTTGACGCGGTAGGCCTCGCCGTCGAAACAAGATTTCCCCGCGATCAGGGTGGCGAAGATGAGGGCGGCGGCAGCAACGGCGACGGCGACGGCGAGAGTGTTCATCTCGTCGTCTGGTGTACTACTCTAGCGCTGTTTTGTCCGCGTGAATTTATACTAGTAGTACTAGTAACTAAACTGTATCGTGTGATCTTTGTTTCGCTCCTGTAAATTCGGCACAGCATGTTCTTGGTGCTTCTTGTGACCACGGCCTTCGGTGCCGCGCGGCGCGGCGGCCTGCAATTAGTTCAGCCTTTTTTTCTGAGAAAATCGGCTCCGCCACGAACTGCTTGGTATCGCCCGGGCGTTCCGGCGCTAACATTATTTCGCTGAATCTTGTTCAATCGTGGTCTTGGCCCGTTTAACCTTCCTTCGTTTCCGGTTTGATCGATATCTCCCTCTCGGTGTCGGAAATTGCTCGATAGCGCTCGAGCGATTTGTACCGTCATTTCGCTAAAGGTTGTGATTCTTAGACCGGCTCGTTTGTGTTCGACGTGGGGACACGAGGTGACTGAACTGCGCTGGATTTCGTTGACTTCTACTCGCTTCATCGTACTACATGCAGTGCATGCCTCAGCGAGGAGGACGCATGCACATGTGCTTTACGTTTTCCTGATTTTTGAACTTATTATGGTGTAATATATGCATGTCTCACATTCCCTGAGTGTTTTCCTTTTCTTTTTTTCTTTCTTTTCTCTCTTCCTCACATTCTTTTCATGTTCTCTCTTCACGTTTTTTCATCTTTCAATATTTTCTAGCCTTCTCTTCTTGCATTCTTTTTTAATTTTTTTGTTTTCATTATTTTTCTTTTGTTTTCATTTTTATCTTAGTTTATTTCATGTTTTCTCATATGTTTTATTTCTATTTTTTCTAATTTTTATTTCTTGTATTCTTTTTTTTTGTTTTTTTTGTTTTTGTGTTTCCCTTTTTTGTGTGGTCAAAGTTTTGTTTCATGGAGTGATGAACTGTTGTTTCAAATAGTTTTATTATTTATTTTGATAATAGTTGAGATTTGTTCCTCTTGTATTTGTGTTTTGTTCCATGATCTTCATTATTTTGTTCCACTTTGCTCATATTTTTATTCCACTGAGTATTATTACCTTGGTAGTCATATTTTGTTCCACTCTATCTATATAAAGTTTTATTTTGTGCGTAGATTCGATTTGTTTCTTCTCACTAGAAATTTTGTTTTATGTGGAGGCCAAATTTGTTGCTCATAACCTACAATTTGCTCCAAATGGACGTTGAATATGTCCCATTGGTGGCACATCCGTCCCTATCTTTTCCCTATTTTATGTTGTTTTTTGTGACTTTTCTCTATTTAGTTCCTTTTGAAAATGTGATGTGTTCCTAGGACGCTAAAAATTTGTTCGTATTTTTAAATTTGTGTTTTCAGTAATAGTCATGATTCTTTTTTCATTGATTAATTTTTTCCAATTGGTTTTAAAAAACCATGTGTGTATATGATTTTTTTTGCAATAATTGTTGTCTCAAGTGCATTTGTGATTTTTGTTCCATGTATATATATATGATTTTGTTCAAAATAATTTTTGTTCCAAGTACATTCATGATTTTTGTTCCATTTAGTCAAAATTTTAGTTTCTTATGTAGATGTGATGTGTTTTTTAGACTCTAAATTATTGTTCAAGTCGGCACGAATTTATGTTATTCTATGGTAGTCATGATTAGTTGCTTGTGGGTCTATGGACTAATTTTTCTTTGTTTTTGTATTAGAACCTTTTAAATTTGAAAACAAACTAGAACACACTAGAACGCAACGTACTCTATATTTTTGTTTCACTTTGTTCATATTTGTGTTCCTCCAATCGTCATGCATAGCTCATTTCATTGATGCCAATTTTTTATTCACTTAGCCCGGTGTTCCCTGCATAGTCATGTTTTGTCCCACCGTTTTTATATTCTTGTTCTCATAATCTACAATTTTATTTCATGTGTAGATTTGATATGTTTCTTCTCGCTATAATGTTCTATGTGGAGGCCAGTTTTGTTCCTCGGACTTGACAGTTAATTTGTTCCCTATAGACGCTAGATTCTCATTGGAGCCAACTATGGCCCCTACCTTTTTGTTCTCTATTTTGTTTATTTTTTCTGATTTTGTTTCATTTACTAAAAAATTTAGTTCCTTATTGAAAATGTGATATGTTCGACAATTTTTTTCAAATTATGGATAAATTTGTATTTTCAATAATACTCGTGAATTTTCATGGGTTAATATTTTGTTTTGGTTGGTTTAAAATTTTGTTCCACATGTATATGTGATTTTGTTCTTTTGGCGCATTACTAATTGTTGTCTCAAGTGCATTCGTGATTTAACCCATTTAGTCTAAATTTTATTTTCTCGTGTAAATGTGATGTGTTCGTTAGACGCTAAATTTTTGTTCTGGTTTGCCCACATTTATGTTTTTCAGTAGTTGTAACAATTTGTTCCTCGTGGGTCAATGGACTAACTTTTTCTGTTTTTGTATCATAACCTTTTTAATTTGAAAACATACTAGAATATTGGATTGTGTACTCCACCACAGTACTTTGCTAGTGTAACTTTGAAGCCCTTCTAGATGCCTCGAGCTAGCTAGGAAAATAGCAAAACCACATATACATGTATGTACATGCAGCGGGTGACATATGATGTATCATAGGCAGCAGTTGGATCTCCGTGTGTTGGTCGCTGCATGCATCCAAATTTCCAAAATGACAAAGAAGAATCATCCAGCATCACTGTCCCCATGGGCGTGCATGTCTACTTCATGCGTCCGCATTGAGTGTTGCTGGTGCTATTCCATTTTTTAGTCTCACGTCGATACTTTTAGCGGAACAAATTATTTTAATTTAAATAGAACAAAACCATGACTGCAATTAGGGAAAGAACTATTTGCGGAACGAATCACATTTACACAAGGAATAAAACATTTAGCGGCAAAGGAACAAAAAATTGTGTATATGAGGAATAATTATTGACTTACTGGAACAAAATCATTAGTACAGCTAGGACAAAAACTATAGTGCCAGTCTTATCTACACAAGGAACAAAACTTTAGAGGCCGAGAAACTAGAATATGAACAAAGTGGAACAGAATTTACAACTCCTGAAACAACACACAAGTAAAAAAATAACTAAAAATTAAATCACGCAAAAAAAATTGAAAACATAAAGGAACAATTCTTGACTGACATGGGAACATAAGTACATAACAAAAGACTGTTTGGAACAAATGCAAAAACAAATTTAAGGCATGAAGGAACAGGTCTCAAAATGTCATAGGAACATAAGTACAGAACACAAGATTGTATGGAAAAATGCAAGTGAGATATCGGCATCCATGGATGAAATCATGACAATGGAAAACAACAAGAATATGAAGAAAGGGGACAACATTTAGAATTCGTGGAAACAACATAACAGTAAGAGGAACAAAAAAAATGAATAGTCCAAACAAACTTAAAAACACATCAGCAACAAAATCTTAACTACTGCCGAGATGACTATGTAGACTGTTTGGGATAGAATCCATGTGGCCTTCTGTTTTCGTCCCACGGCCATGAGTTCACTTTTTTTTTTTTGCTTTTTTTTGCCGAACAAACCTGTCTGGTAGTCGGCAAAGCCTTTGGCGAGTCCCAGAGGAAAAACACTCGGCAAGTGTTGTTTTGTCGAAGTGGCATAAACCGAGTCCTTGTTGCTTGAGTGTAAGACGTTGCCGATATTTTTGCTGTTCACCGAGTATCAAAATTACCCAGTAAAGTTGGGATTTCCTGTAGATGGTGCATTTGCATATCAGTATGGTGCAAAGGCGATGAGATACGTGTGTTCTAGACAATCTAAAACATCTTATAATTTGGAATGGAGGGAGTATATAGTCTTAAAAAACATGATTCTAAAACATATTTTTTAATAATAATTTATATATACAACTATAATTTTTACATGTATTGTACAACTATACATATATATTGTACATATATACACTCCTAAACCAGCTGTACAAAGAACAGGCTTAATGCCTGTTACGTCCACCTACTGTGGGGACGATGAGGTGCGCCGGAGCCCGGCTTTTAAACTGTCGTACGTACCATACGTACACCATCTAGCTAGCATTATCCGCCCGATCGGATCGATCGCCATGGCCGCGCCGTCGGGAACCCTGCTGGCAACGGCCACGGCCAGCTCCTCAACGCCGTCGCGAAAGCGGAGCCATACGAGCAGGGCGCCTGGGCCTGCGCACGTTCATAGGCCACGTGGCCCTTGTTTATTTCCTGCCAATGACAGCCGCCCTCGTTTAATTTGTTATGCTTCTCAAGGTCCAATCATGGATGGAGAGTGTGCTCGGTGTCCGTCGTGATCAAGTACCTCAAAACCCTCGAACTCTCGAAAATAACCGTTTATTTACAGTTTACGACCGAAAAAACACGTAGAGTAGAACCCCTTAACCCTCGAACCCTCAAAAAATTTTAAGGGCCCAACCCCTACTCCCCCTCCCAACCTGTACATGTGAGGGTTGGAGAGGCCCAACCCCTTCAACCCCTACTCCTCCACACGCGTGCGGGAGGGAAATTTCACCCCCGTCTCCTCCCTCGCCGCCACCTCCGATCTTCGACGACGGCCGCCGCGCGCCATGGAGCCGCCCCTGACCTCCGCCCTCCCGCCCGCCTCCTCCGTCACCGCCCCCGCCGCCTCCCTCCCGGCCCCGCCCCTAATCCCCGCCCCCGCGACCGTGGTGGAGCACCCGCCCCTCCCGACGGTGCAGAGGTGGCCGCGGTGGTCACCGCCACCCACGTCGGCGCGAAACGGTGGCGTGCTAGGCAGCACGTCGTCCAGCCGCAGACCGCCACCGCCCCGGCCCCGCCCATCGCCTCGCACGTCGCCCCGGCCGTCCCGCTCGTCGCCCCTCCGCCCACCACCAAGGGCCGTTGGAAGACGGCGGCGCTTGGGCTGAAGAAGCCTACAGGCGTCAAGCCCGCCGTCAAGAAGGCCACCTCGCGGAAGAAGGCCCCGCTGGCGCCCACAATCGCCGACCCTCCACCCGTCGTGCACGAGGTGCTCGATGTAATGCCCACAACGACAACGCCGTTCATGGGGCTTCTCCAAGACCCGGAGGTGGATCTCGGGGCTCCTTCTCTCGAACCCTTTGGGTTTGGTGATGAACTGGAGGAAGAGGAGGAGGAGGAGGAGGAGGAGGAGGAAGAGGAAGATGAGGAGGAGGTGACCGACATAAATGCAAGCACCGTTGCCCGCTCCGTGATATGTCAGAAACGTATCTATAATTTTTGATGCTCCATGCTTATTTTGTATCATTTGTCTTATGTTTTGTCTAAACTTTGAGGTATTTTTATACACTTTCTGGAACTAACCTATTGACAAGATGCAACAGTAACAATTGTCTGTTTTCTTCTGTTTTTTGTTTCAGAAAGGCGAAAATCAATATTCTCGGAATTGGACGGGACAAAAGCCAAAGTCATTATTTTCCCGGAGCAACACGGAACCACAAAGCAGAGCCGGAGGGGGGCCACAGGGTGGCCGCACCCTCCTAGGCGCGGGCAATCCCTGGAGGCGCCCACGGGGGGTGTGGGCCCCCTGGACCCCCACCGACCTTGATTCATGCGCCTATAATAAGCCTCCGACCCAAAAACCCTAGGGCATCCAGAAGAAATCCACGGAAACCTCCGCAACGCCGCCACCACCGAAGGGGATTCGGGGGACAGAAAGTCTCTGTTCCGGCACCCTGCCGGGACGGGGAAGTGCCCCCAGAGCCATCTCCATCGATCTCCATCACCATCTCCATCGCCGTTGCTGATTTCCATGATGAGGAGGGAGTAGTTCTTCCTCAAGGCTAAGGGCTCTACCAGTAGCTATGTGTTCATCTCTTTCTCTCTCTATGCATGATCTACCTTGCTGGTCAAGTGCTTCATTAGATCTCTGCTCTCCCCATGTGTGTGAAAGTGACAGCGTGCACGCCATGGTGAAACTTAGGTTTGAGTCTACATAAATACTCTTTGTGCTTTAAATAGATCTATGCTTTTTCCCACGTGTGTGAAAGTGACAGCGTGCATACCATGTGTGGCACTTTGGGTAGATTGAATATTTCTATGAGTTATATTTGGAGTTGGATGTCTCTATAAAATTGTGGTGTTTGTTGGAACCATCTAGCGCTCAAGGTGACAGTGTGGGGTTATCTAGATTGGGAAAGGCGGACTTTGAGGAGTGCTGTTATAGCCCTACCGATGATTAGAGTGTCCAACCGGAGAGTAGTTAAGAGTAGTATCATGAAGAGATGATATTTATATGAGAGAGTGTTCACTAGTGAAAGTATGATCCCTAGGCCTTGTTTCTAAACATTGAAATACCATTTCCATCTAGATCTGTTGCATGTTTGCTTGTTTTAGTCTTTACCTCCACGTCAAGCTCCATCAAAGTATTTTCTCGCACCCACACACGTTACCCCACGTCAACAACAAGTCAGAAGCTATTTTCTAGCACTGTTACCGCTTGTATTTCACTATCTCTTCGCCGAACTAGTGCACCTTGATGGCGCTCAATACTTGTCATGGAACGCTTCGTTGGAAACCCCAAGAGCAAGGTATGAAGCAGCACAGCAGCAAGTTTCCCTCAGTAAGAAACCGAGGTTATCGAACCAGTAGGAGGAAGGAAACGTCACACAGGTGTTGCTGGCAACGTGGAGACCTGCACAACACAAACTCAAGACTTTGCCCCAACGAATCAGTGAGGTTGTCAAGCTCACCGGTTTGCTGTAATAAAGGATTAAACGTATGGTGTGTAAGATAATGGTTTGCAGCAAGTAAATAAGTAACAGTGGAAGGTGTATCAATGGTAAATATTGGACCGGGGTCCATAGTTCACTAGAGGTGCTCTCCTTAGATAAACAACATGGCATGAAGGGTAAACAAATTACAGTGGGGCAATTGACAGGAACTGAGCAAGGCATAACAATGCAATTACTAGCTAGAAAGATCCCATGAAGTTGATTGGGCAATACAACAATATACATAGACCGTAATCCAACTGCATCTATGACTAGAAGTCCACCTTCAGGTTATCATCCGAACCCCCTCCAGTATTAAGTTGTAGGCAACAGACAACCGCTTTAAGCAAAGTGTGTAAGGTAAACAGTCCACATGTTCCATGAACAAGAGACCGTTGTTTTCTCCCTAGTAGCAACATCACATCTACAACCGAAGAGATTTATGTCACTTCCCTTGGAAACTAGAGGTATGAACCCACTATCGAGCATAAATACTCCCTCTTGGAGTCACTAGCAACTACTTGGCCAAGATAACCACTAGCAACGGAGGGCATGCAAGATCACAAACAACACAGACATGATAGAATCATAAAGATAGAACCATTAATCAAACCAACATAATAATCTCAATATCCATCCGATCCCCGCAAACACAACATGCATGATTACAAATAGATTAGATCTTGATCATGAACGGAGCTCACAAGATCTATACATGAAAGCACAAAGGAGGAGATACAACCATCTAGCTACTACATGGACCCATAGTCCAAGGTGGAACTACTCACAAATCATACCGGAGAGAAGGCCTCTGGGATGATCTCCCCTCCGGTAGGGTGCCGGGAAGAGCTTCAGATCCCCCCAATCTAGGGACGATGGTGGCGGAGACTACAGACGGTTTCGTGGATTTCTGATTGTGTCCTGAGAGTTTCTGCATCGGGGGCTTCTTATAGTTGAAGGGGGATACCTAAGCGACCGCTAGGGCAGGCAAACCCTAGCCAGGCGCGGGCTAGGGCCCACCCGCGCCTGGGGTGGGTCTGGCCCCCCTGGCCGGCCCCTCGGGATCTCCTTTGGACGTCTTGTTCCCCACGGAAAGTTATTGACTTTTTCCTTCGTCCCGTCCAATTCCGAGAATATTTCTTTACTAACTTTTCTGAAACCAAAAAAAGCAGAAACAGGCATCTGGCACTGTTGCAACTTGTTAATAGGTTAGTACTAGAAAACATGTAAAAATCACCTCAAAGTGTGGACAAGTAAAGCAAAGTAGATGTAAAACAAGCATGGAGCATCAAAAATTATAGATACGTTTCCAACGTATCAGCATCCCCAAGCTTAACTCATGCTCGTCCTCGAGTAGGTAAGTGATAAACAGAATAATTTTTGAGGTGATATGCACCCTCACAATAAAGATCCAACCATTTGCAAACATTTTAAAGCTGGGATCAAAGAACTCTAAACATGTGCATGAAAGAATGGAGTTCTAACAGTAGGACATAGTAACTATGCATGCAATAAGGCAAGCTACAAACAAAGATCATGAATAACATGCAATTGAAAAACGTTTGTTTGTTTCACATACATAAAACATAGCATAGTGGCAATTAGCTTGTCCCTCATAGAGTAGCAATATAGACACATAGGACACCTTCAAAGTTCACAAGGGTGACTAGAAACAAGTAGCACAAGAACAAGTAATATCACAAGATGCATCAATTAATAATCTTTGGAACAATGCACACAGAATGACAACTATGCTCTCTTAATGGTGCCTAAAGGTAGAAGGTGTAGACTCAAATATTGGTGGAAGAAAGACCTTTTTTATAAAGGAAGTAGGGATTACAAGTTTCAAAAAGAGCATCTTGAAGTGGTTAAGTTTAAAGTGGCAAAGCTAGAGTATATGCTTGACAAAGTATAAGGTGGTAATCTCAAGTCCCTTGACTATGAGGGCTACACCTCATGGATACTCAACTTAGGGCTGAGCCAAGTTCTTGTCACTGTACGTATTTGCGTATCATTGAGAACCGCCAACGGGGTACCCCTTGCACATGGTATAGGAGCTTTTCCATAACCAAAATGACAAGGCAAGCAGATAATGAGCATCTCAGCAATCTTCTTATGTACCATGGGAATATGGTTCTTTTTTTCTCTCTTTCCTCTTTTCTCAATGTGTCTCTTTTTTTATAAGAAGAATGCTTCATAGATGTCACTATGGTGATGCTACAAGTTTACACCATGATTAGGCATGGCTTAGGCTAGCGGCCCAGGCATTTCTCTGACATACAATACAAACTCCATGGACTTACAAGTTCCCACTTCATTTCACACTGGTAACATCCATAGACAAAAGAGCATGATATCAATGGAGTACAAAAAGTACAAGTGCAATGTTGAAAACGTTCCCCGTGACAGCACGGTTCTGCTAATCCCAACTTATAAGTGCAAGCATATACAACAAAGTTGCCTCAATGGTTCAAGTTTATTAGGGGCAAAGAATAAAGTGTGCCATCAAGTTCGTGAGAGCTTTAATCACTAAGTTTTCACATAACAACATAGTTTTTAATTGGAAGATAGTTGAAAACAAGAATATACTTGGAATGGTGTAACACACCATGCATAGGAGTTTATAGTGGACACTTTGGAATAACTTAGTATCTTGGGAGTTGGAAGCATGGGTAGAAATTACTCATACAAGTGGAGGCTAGCAAAAGAATGGGAGCAACCAACTAAGAGAGAAATAATGGCCATAATTATGCAATGCAACAAAGCAAACTAATCAAAGCAAAGAGTGGTACTACAAGTCAAGGACTAAATGATCATAGAGGCTAATGGTGACTTGTCATAGTCATAACATGGTGTAAGCATGTGTCAAGTCAACCCAAGCAAGACATTAAATGAGAATACCACAATACTATGCTTTTGCATGCTAAAACAACGCATAATTTCTTCAAGGCACACTAACAATACCAATTGTTTGGAACAATACATGCTACAGCAATAATCACTAAGCATAATACAAAAACAACATCTAGCATGTCATGCTAAAGTCTAAGTCACAATCAATGCAAGCTCCTCTTGCACTTCAAGCAAGAACTTACTACTCCTTTCCAAACACCAAGAAAACTTATTTGCAAAACAACACGGCAAGAACGGGGGTCCAAACTACTAAATCAAACTAAAAAACCTAAGAAAAGCAAACGAAAACTAAGACGCTCCAAAAACAACACAAATGTGCATGAAACAATAAAAATGAAGTGTCTAGACAAACCTGAGCTTTTTATTGATGAAGAAGGGGATGCCTTGGGCATCCCCAAGCTTTGACGCTTGTACCTCTTGGATATTTTTGGGGTGACACCATGGTGGCATCCCCAAGCTTGAGCTTTTGTCCATTCTTCATCTCATTATATCATTCTCTCTTTATACCTGAAATTTTTCCTTCGTACAAAACTTCACACAATCTTCATTAGAAACATTAGCTTATTCAAAAGATATTAGACCACTGGCAAAGCTTTAGAACAGAAAGGCTTTTCACTAAAAACAAAAGCTACTGAAGTAACTACTTTAAATAAACTCAATTTACCTGAAGAGAGCTTAAAAAGGAATCAATAAGAAGCAAATGCAAATAATGGCAGAAATCTGTCAAAACAGGCCAGCAGGTAGAAACGAATTTTTCGAACATCTTATGTTGCTCAAATCAAAAAGTGTTGAAATAACGAAAGTTAGCCAACATACTGGGGGATTTATTCGTAAATTTTGATCTTAATCCGAGGTACATAGCCTCCTCACGATTTTTTTTTGGTGGAGGACAGAAATCTGTTTCCGGACAGCAACTCCCCAAATCTTAGTTCCCTCTCATTAGAGGTCATTCTTGGCACAAAAAGCAAACAAAAACGATAAGGAGAGGTCATTACAGAAGTAATAACTTCTAAGACTCAAGGAAACTCTTGGGTTATCTCCCAACAAGTACTTTTCTTTAACGCCTTTAAGTTAGGCACAAGAAGCAAGAAGAATCAAGTATTTTCAAATGAAGAATTGCCCCTCTTGTTCCTTCTTTTCTTACCTTTCTTTTTCTTCTTAGGGAAGATATGATTTCTTACCGGAGGAGTAAAGTGCATGATTCCTTCTCCCATTTCTATTACTGCCCCAAGGTTTTTCAGTAGAGATCTTCCAAGTGTGATCTGTCATTTGCCTACACATTCAAAAACAAGATAATCAGTAGACACCATTTTCCCTCAGATTTTTGTAAACACACCTTCAGCTATTCCAATGGGAAATATAGTGGCATTGTTGGTAAGCGAGATTTCCTCTCCTCCTTCAATAAGCCCCCAAAGATTCAAAGAATCAAAAATATCTTTAGGCATGAGATAAAATTCAGACATGATATCACAGCGAGCATCAAAAAGTGTAGTATTTATTGAGACTTTAATTGTGGAAAACCAATTTGAAGGCTCAGAATTTACGGGAACATAATCATGGTAATCCCTAAGAGTGTGATAGCAACTATTCATGGCAGCAACACTGGTCTCAAGATGGTTCAACCTAGCAAAAATACTTGTGAAAGAGGAATCAGACTTGCCAGGTGTATCATAGATCATGATTTTTTTTATAGCATCATAAGCTTCATGCTCAGTACAAAGCAAAAAATCTTTTTCAGCCACAACATCCAAAGCATATCTATAATGAAGAGCAATACCGCGGTAGAAACTATCAATAACCAAGCTAAGACTCATCTTAGGCTCAGTTTCCCTTTGTAAAGCGGAGATTCTAGACCAAGCTTCTTTGAAACTCTCTTCACTTTTTTGTTTAAATGTAAAAATCTTTTCCATAGGTGTCACAGGGATTGGATCAAAACCAGACATGGTAGTGACTAAGGTAGGAACTAATTTTTTTGTGTTTTTGAATAAGGAAAGCAAACCAAACTAGACTAATTTTTTTGGGTTTTTTGAAAAGAGGCAAACAAAACCAAGCAAAAGAAACAAAGCAAACTAAAAACAAAGTAAATAGAAAGGAAGTGAAGGAATCCCCTAGTGAAGACGTCCTTACCCTCCCCGGCAACGGCGCCAGAAATTAGCTTGATGGCGCTCAATACTTGTCATGGAACGCTTCTTTGGAAACCCCAAGAGAAAGGTATGAAGCAGCACAGCAGCAAGTTTCCCTCAGTAAGAAACCGAGGTTATCGAACCAGTAGGAGGAAGGAAACGTCACACAGGTGTTGCTGGCAACGTGGAGACCTGCACAACACAAACTCAAGACTTTGCCCCCAACGAATCAGTGAGGTTGTCAAGCTCACCGGTTTGCTATAACAAAGGATTAAACATATGGTGTGGAAGATAATGGTTTGCAGCAAGTAAACAAGTAACAGTGGAAGATGTATCAATGGTAAAGATTGGACCGGGGTCCATAGTTCACTAGAGGTGCTCTCCTTAGATAAACAACATGGCATGAAGGGTAAAAAAATTACAGTGGGGTAATTGACAGGAACTGAGCAAGGCATAACAATGCAATTACTAGCTAGAAAGATCCCATGAGGTTGATTGGGCAATACAACAATATACATAGACCGTAATCCAACTGCATCTATGACTAGAAGTCCACCTTCAGGTTATCATCCGACCCCCCTCTAGTATTAAGTTGTAGGCAACAGACAACCGCTTTAAGCAAAGTGTGTAAGGTAAACAGTCCACATGTTCCATGAACAAGAGACCGTTGTTTTCTCCCTAGTAGCAACATCACATCTACAACCGAAGATATTTATGTCACTTCCCTTGGAAACTAGAGGCATGAACCCACTATCGAGCATAAATACTCCCTCTTGGAGTCACTAGCTACTACTTGACCAAGATAACCACTAGCAACGAAGGGCATGCAAGATCACAAACAACACAGACATGGTAGAATCATAAAGATAGAACCATTAATCAAACCAACATAATAATCTCAATATCCACCCTATCCCCGCAAGCACAACATGCATGATTACAAATAGATTAGATCTTGATCATGAACGGAGCTCACAAGATCTATACATGAAAGCACAAAGGAGGAGATACAACCATCTAGCTACTACATGGACCCATAGTCCAAGGTGGAACTACTCACAAATCATGCCGGAGAGAAGGCCTCCGGGATGATCTCCCCTCCGGTAGGGTGCCGGGAAGAGCTTCAGATCCCCCCGATCTAGGGACGATGGTGGCAGCGGCTACAGACTGTTTCATGGATTTCTGATTGGGTCCTGAGAGTTTCTGCATTAGGAGCTTCTTATAGGCGAAGTGGGATACCGAGGTGGCCGCCAGGAAAGGCAAACCCTATCCAGGCGCAGGCTAGGTCCCACCCACGCCTGGGGTGGGTCTGGCCCCCCTGGCCGGCCCCTCGGGCTCTCCTTTGGACTTCTTGTTCCCCACGAAAAGTTATTGACTTTGTCCTTTGTCCCGTCCAATTCCGAGAATATTTCTTTACTAACTTTTCTGAAACCAAAAACAGCAGAAAATAGGCATCTCGCACTGTTGCAACTTGTTAATAGGTTAGTACCAGAAAACATGCAAAAAGCACCTCAAAGTGTGGACAAGTATGCATCAAAAATTATAGATACGTTTCCAATGTATCACACCTATACACCTGACAAGTGTATTGGGTGCGTTGGGGACACAAGAGATTTCTTGTATATTGATTGCGGGATTGCTTGAGAGGGAATATCTTCCACTTAAGGGAAACTTGGTGCTGTTCTACAAACCTCTGCACTTGTAGGCCCAACAACTGTCTACAAGAATAGAAGTGTATAGACATCAAGCTATTTTCTGGCGCCATTGCCAGGGAGGTAAGGTAAAAGGTACTCACATCCTCCGGTGTGAGTGCTCGAAGTTATTTCCTTTAGATTCTGCAATTTTGTCTTTTTGTTTCTTGTTTTTACTAGTTAGGCTTAATGGAAAACAACAACAAAATTAGAGAGATTTTTAGTATTTTTCCTAAGTTAGAACTTGAGTGGTTTGAAAAGAAAATTAAAAAACCTACGGAACTTTCTCTACATGCTAATAGCAATGTTATTAGTGTGAATTTTTTAACACCATTGTTACTAATGGTATGGAAACGTCTAAGCTTGGGGAAGCTAGTTTTTATGAAAAAAATCTTTTTAGTTCCCCAGCTTTAGGGAAGAAAATTTGCTCTTATGATACTTTATCTCCCATATGTGGTAATTCTAATGATACTTGTGATATTTTAAATCCACATACTGAAAGTGTCCCATTTAAAATACCTATTGAAATTGTTGAACGCGTTATGAATAACTGCTATTTTGGAGATGGAACTATCCATCCTAGTGATCATTTACTCTTTATACATGAATTATGTGAGTTGTTCAAGTGTGCAGGTATTTCAATGGACTGAGTTAAGAGGAAGTTATTCCCCTTCTCACTTAGGGACAAAGCAAGGGAGTGGTATGAGCTACTAGATGATCCTCATCATTTGGAGTGGAAGGAACTTGAATCTCTCTTTTACTCTAAATTTTATCCTCCTCATGAAATTCATAAAGGTAGGAATTATATTTATAATTTTCATCCTCATGAGGGAGAAAGTATTGCCCAAACTTGGGGGATATTGAAGTCACTAATGCTCAAATGTCCCATTCATGAGCTCCCCAGTAATGTTGTTATCAATAATTTTTATGCAAGGCTTTCAGGACATTACAAGGACTATCTGGATACCTGTTTGGAGGGATCCTTCACAAGTAAGGAGGTCAAGGATAAGTGAGATCTTCTTGAAACAACTCAAAGCAATACCGAGGGTTGGGATAATGACAAAGGTAAAAAACTAGGTATAAACTATGAGTATGATTGCATTAAGTCTTTCGCTAAAACTACTAATTTTCAAGAGCTTGGTGCTAGATATGGTATTGATCCTCAAATTCTTGTTAAATATTATAGAGCCTTTGCTTCCCATATTAATGCTCCTAAAGGAAAATGGTACATGTATCATGAACCTTTTAAAGACACTTGCATGGAAAATGAAAATGTTATTAATGATTGCAATAAACATGCTCAAACTTCTGAAAGTACTATTTCTTATAAGCATGTTAATTTTTGTGGTATGCATAGACCTTGTGAGAAGAATCAAATAGAAGAATAATATTGTATCACACACTGGAATGAAAAAACCAGAACGTGGTATAAGGCTCTTATTGATCTTGGTAAAAAAATTGTGCCCTCTATCCTTTTATTTGTGAACTCTACTATAAAGTGGGTCATTTCAATTTTCAATGCTCAGGCCATACTAATGACCTGTCTAATCCAACGAGTACTGCAAGTTCGTATTGTGATAACATGATCACTTATAATCAACATGATGAACTTACATTGTTTTTGGGGGTGTGAAGAGTTATCTAGAAAAACTTCTTTGGTAGACATGAGTGCTTTTGGTATAAACTGCGTCCTGCATGGGTGTCATATTTATTGTGTTGATAATTGCCACGCGAATACTTACATACAAAACCTTATAAAAGATGATATTTTACCAAAATATGACAGGACTGATATGAGTTTTGTTCTTATTAATGAAAAGGAGGAATCCTCCAAAGTTTCTTCTATTGTCTCTAACAATAAACCAGGGTATGTAGAGAAGCTTCCTTTCAAGCCTCTCCCTCCAAAAGAGGAGAACAAGAAGAAGAGGAGGAGTAAAAGGAGAGAGGAAACAGTATCTCCCTCTAAGCGTGTTGCTCCTATCATAGTTTTTGCTGATGAGTCTGAACTAGATGATGTTCCTATGCCTGTTACCTATATTAGTGATCATGGTTGGGAAAAACACACTACTTTTGATATTGAAATATCTTTGGCACCAATTCTGAAAATGATAATATTAATAATTGTTATGCTATTAGTGCTATCCATGTTCCTTCCAATAATGATATGTTTCCAAATGAACACACTTGGAAAGATAACTATTTTGTTGAATTTGCTCCCACTACAATTAATAAGAATGGCTATTCTTATATGGAGAGTAATAATCATTTTATGCATGTGGCTCATGATAAGAATGTTTTATGTCTTAGTTATATTGTTAATTTTGTTCATGTTGCTACTGAAAGTTATTATGTGTTAGACTGTGTATAGCTTTTGTAATTGTGTACGTGTATTGTACCAATTGTAACACACCCATTATATATATATGATAGGCCACCCCTTTGAGGGTTGAGCCGGTTCCCCCAATTTTATTGTTTCACATGGTATCAAACTTGGTTACGTCCTATGCTTTTGCCGCCTCCATCAAACCCTAGCTGCGCCGCCGCTCCCTCCGCCGTCGCCGATCGCATCACAGATTGACGCCGCCGCCGCCATGACGAGTGTCGCCGCCTCTGGCTCTACCAACGCGGGCTACCTGCCCGCCTCCCTCGCCGCCCTCCTCTCCCACCCCATCGACGATGCCGCCATTCGGCCGCCCCTGATCGGGATGAGGAGCGTCGGCTCCTTCTTCTCCAACCGTCCCCCGACCTCTTCGTCACCGGGGCACTCGCTGATGGTCCACACGTCCAGCGCCTCCTCGCCCGCCTCCACAGCCGCCGCCGTATCGCCGCTCACCTTCGCGCCCGCGGCCTCCTCGGCGGCATGGACCATCGGGCCCTCTGCCCGGATCTCGCACCGATGCACCCTGCTCTCACGGCGTTCGTGCCTCCTGCAGGGTATCAACCCGCGCCGCACGTGGGTTCTCCCCCGGCACCAACAGTTGCGTCGCCCGTCTCTGCCCCTATGGCGTACGCGCCTCCAGCAGTCTTCTCGACAGGCTCGCTGCCTCCACCGTTTCACTTCGGCAACCTCATCACCTTCAAGCTATCGCCGGATAACTACATCTTCTGGCGCACACAGGTCCTTCCGCTCCTTGGGAGTCACAACCTGCTCGGCTACGTCGACAGCACTCTTCCTTGCCCCCCTCCCCCCGCGCTGGTGGACAGCATGAACGGCCCGGTTTATAATCCGGTGCACCTTGTGTGGACGGGGCGGGACCAGGCGAACCTCTCCTCCATCCAAGGGTCGCTAACCCCAGCTGTTGTCGGGCTTATCGTCTTTGCCAAGACGTCTCATGAGGCATGGACAATCCTTGAGAGCTCCTTTGCATCGCAGTTGCAGGCCCGTGCCAGCGCTCTCCGTCGTCTGCTAGGCGAGTGTGAGAAGCTCTACACCACCGCCACGGAGTTCTACAACAAGGTCAAGGCCCTCGCTAACACGCTGGCGTACATTGGACAGTCACTCACCGACTCCAAGTTCAACTCCTTCATCGTCAATGGCCTCGACGAGGAGTACGATGGCTTGGTCGAGATCATTAGTGAGCGGGGCAACTCGACGCCCATGATGTCACACGAGGTCTACTCCCTCCTTATCCTCACCGAGCAGCGCGTCGAGGCGCGCCACGCCAACCGCAACCGTGGAGGGGGCTCCTCCGCGAATGTTGTCTACAGGGGCAGCCGGCCCTCCTCGGGTGCCCCGTCATCCGCCTCGGGCAAGGGGCCCGCACCGTCGACCCCATCTCCGACCGGCCCCCCTTTGACGCTGTCTTCCAGCGGGGGTCGATGCTTCCAGCTGTGTGGTATTGAGGGGCACTAGGCCTCCAAGTGCCACCGCCGCTTCCAGAAAAGTTTCCTCGGTCTCGATAATGACGACAAGGATGCGCGTAATAATGCGCGCCAAGCGGCTATGGCCGATCGTCTGGCGCTGCCTCTGAAGCCCCAGGTGAACCTTGGACAAACTCAGTCCTACTCCGTTGACCCATATTAGTACATGGACTCGGGGGCAACGGAGCACATGACGAACGAGATGGGGAAGCTCCACACCCAGGAGCCATATCACGGGTCTGACAAGGTCTACACCGCCAACAGAGCAGATACGCACATCTCCCATACTCAAACATCTCTTCTCACTAGTCATGCCAATAGGAGTCTCCAACTTCGCAATATTCTTCGAGTACCATTGTGACGCGTAATCTTCTTTCAATTCCTAGACTCACCCATGAAAATAATGTGTTTTTTGAATTTCATCTGTTTGATCTTTTTATTAAGGATCGGGACACGAGGGACGTGCTCCTTAGTGGGCGTCTGTGTCAGGGCCTCTATCGTCTGGAGCATCCTGGAGTCTCTCGCGTTTTTCAGTGGAGTTCGCTTTCGTCATCACAGTGGCATGCTCGCCTTGGTCATCCTGCCACTCCTATCGTTCGTCATGTTTTGCGTCTTCATGAGCTTCCTATCATGCCTAGTAATAAAGATGTAGTAGTGTGTGATGCTTGTCAGCAAGGGAAGAGTCATAAACTTCCTTTTTCGGAGTCTACTCGTGAGGTGACACATCCTCTAGAACTTGTGTTTTCCGATGTCTGAGGCCCTGCCCAAACCTCTGTTAGTGTTCATAATTATTATATCAGTTTCTTTGATGCTTACAGTCGCTTTACCTGGCTTTATCTTATTAAGCATAAATCTGATGTGTTTGATATTTGTGTTCAATTTCAAAAACATGTTGAACGCCTTCTCAAGCATAAAATTGTCCATGTTCAATCAGATTGGGGTGGTGAATGTCGCAACCTCAAATCCTTTTTCCAGTCGCTTGGGATCGCTCACCGTTTAGCATGTCCACATACACATCAGCAGAATGGCTCCGTAGAACGTAAGCATCGTCATATCGTTGAAACTGGTCTTACTCTTTTAGCCCATGCATCGGTTCTGTTTTGGTTTTGGAGCGATGCTTTTACCACTGCATGTTTTCTCATCAATCGTACTCCCACATGTGTTCTAGACATGAAGACTCCTATTGAACTCCTTCTTAATGAACAGCCTGATTATACATTTTTTAAAGTGTTTGAGTGTGCTTGTTGGCCGCATCTTCGCCCATACAATAAACGCAAGCTGGAATTTCGGTCCAAAAAGTGTGTCTTTCTTGGCTATAGTTCCCTTCATAAAGGCTACAAACGTCTTCATGTTCCCATGTCTATATATCTCGGGATCTCATGTTTGATGAGCATGTTTTCCCTTTGCCAAACTCCCTGTGTCTACCGATGAACCTCCATCCATGCATTCATCCTCCATTGCCTCTGACCAATTTGATGATGTTGCATACTCTCCTGTATTGTTGCCTAACCATGGTGCAGGCACTGGACGTGGGGCTCGTTTGGAAATTTTGGAGACACCGGCACCTCCATCGCCGGCATCATCCGACGCGCACGTCGATCCGCCAGTGCTCCTACATGGCCTTGGACATTGTGCCCATGTATGCCCGGCCGATGCTCCTATGACATCGAGGCCGGCCTTGCCCCCTGACGCTGGGCTGGCCTCACCGAGTCTTCGGCCTTCCATGCCTGCCTCGCCTATGTCGCCTTCGCCTGGGCTGTCTCCCTCGCCGAGCATCCCAGCCCCTGCGACTCCCTTGGCGGGCTACGGCTCGGCTTCCTCGACGCCCAACGCGTCGCCGGCCTTCCCAACACCCAGCACGTCGCCTTGCAGCGTGTTGCTCGGTCCCTCGATGACTGGGCCACTTCTGTCACCATCACCCAGCCCTTTGCCGACTGGGCCTTCTTTGTCACCGTCACCCAGCCCCTCGTCGGCTGCACCTTCGACCTCTACGGCTCCTGTACCGCGCCCCCATACGTGTAGTCGCAGTGGCATTCATCGCCCAAGGAGCGCACTGACGGCACAGTTGCCTGGCATGTTGTGTGTATGACTGCTGCCATTGCGGATCCATCCTCCGAGCCCCGCACGTACCAGGCTGCTATGAGTATTCCTCATTGGAGAGAGGCTATGGAACAGGAATATCACGCTCTTATTCGCAATGAGACGTGGACTCTTGTTCCTCCACCACCACGAGTTAATGTGATTGATTCTAAATGGGTATTCAAAGTGCAGAAGCATTCTAATGGGTCTATTGAGCGCTACAAAGCGTGTCTTGTTGCTAGAGGATTTCAGCAACGTTATGGTCTTGACTATGAAGACACCTTCAGTCCAGTGGTCAAGCATACTACCATCAGGCTTCTTCTATCTATTGTTGTCACTCGAGGTTGGTCTCTTCGTCAGCTTGATGTGCAGAATGCCTTCCTTCATGGTGTGTTGGAGGAGGAAGTTTATATGCGACAGCTGCCTGGGTTTTCTGATCCTAACCGTCTTGATCATATCTGTCGTCTTACCAAAGCACTATATGGCTTGAAGCAAGCTCCTCGTGCTTGGCATGCTCGTCTTGCTACAGCTCTTCGTGCTCATGGTTTTGCACCATCCGCTGCTGATTCATCGTTGTTTCTTCTACAGAAGCCTGAGGTAACTATGTACTTGTTGGTCTATGTGGATGATATTATTTTGTTCAGCTCCTCTTAGTCAGCTGCCGATGCTCTTGTTCGCTCTCTTGATACTGATTTTGCTGTCAAGGATCTTGGGGAGCTCCATTACTTTCTTGGTGTGGAGGTTGCTTCTCGTGCTGATGGACTTGTTCTGACGCAAAAGAAGTATTCATTGGACTTGTTGCAGTGCGCTAGGATGCTTAAGTTCAAGACGACTACTACGCCTATGTCTACCACTGACAAGATCACTGCTGTTGATGGTGAGATTCTGTCTTCTGCTAATGCGACGGAGTACAGAAGTATTGTTGGTGGTCTCCAGTATTTGACGATCACGAGACCAGATATATCTTATGCTGTCAACAGAGTTTGTCAGTATCTCCAGACGCCTCGCGACACTCATTGGTCAGCTGTTAAGCGTATCTTACGCTATGTCCGTCTGGCAGTATCTCATGGGCTGCATATACGGCCGAACCCCTCTGGGGTCTTCTCGGCGTATTCTGATGCAGACTGGGCTGGCAGTCCGGATGACAGGCGATCCACGGGGGGCTATGCTATGTTCTTTGGCTCTAATTTGATCGCCTGGAGTGCTCGGAAACAGGCTACTGTCTCACGTAGCAGTACTGAAGCCGAGTATAAGGCTGTGGATAATGCTACTACAGAGATTATTTGGGTACAGTCTTTGCTTCAGGAGTTGAGTGTATCTCAACCGCAACCTCCTATCCTTTGGTGTGATAACATCGGTGCTACATACCTTTCTACAAATCCGGTATTTCATGCCCGAACGAAACACATCGAAGTTGACTATCACTTTGTGCGGGAACGTGTGTCACAGAAGCAACTACAGATCAGTTTCATCTCCTCTAAGGATTAACTTGCAGACATCTTCACCAAGACGTTGTCTCTACCACAGTTTGAGACATGTAGGCGCAATCTTACCCTTCTAGATTCTTTAGGAAGTGGCTAAGATTGAGGGAGGGTGTTAGACTGTGTATAGCTTCTGTAATTGTGTACGTGTATTGTACCAATTGTAACACACCTATTATATATATATGTAATAGGCCACCCCTTTGAGGGTTGATCCGGTTCCCCCAATTATGTTGTTTCACATTATGAGAGAGGGAAACATGGTTTTATGTATTTCAACAATATTAAGTTTCTCCTCTTTATGTTAAAATTTTTGTAGTTGCACTTGTTTTACTTTTCTATGCTTGTTGCTTTGTATTTTCATGACTTGTTTCTTTACAAGATTCCTATGCATAGGAAGTGGGTTAGACTTAAATATGTTTTGAATTTTCTTCTTGATGCTCTCTTTCACTTCAATTCATATTTCTTATGTGAGCATCTTCTCAAACTATCAAGCCTAACTTAAAGGCATTAAAGAAAAGTACTTGTTGGGAGATAATCCAAGAGTTTTCTTGAGTCTTGGAAGTTATTACTTCTGTAATGACCTCTCCTTATCCTTTTTGTTGCCTTTTGTGCTAAGAATGACCTCTAATTAGAGGGAAGTAAGATTTGCGGAGTTGTTGTCCCAAAGCAGATTTCTGTCCTCCACCATCAAAATTCCTGAGGAGACTCTGTAAGTCGAATTGAGCCTAAAATTTACGAATAAATCCCCCAGTATGGTAGATAACTTTCGTTAGTTCAACACTTTTTTATTTGAGCAACAGAAGGTCTTCGAAAAAATCGGTTTTTACCCGCTGGTCTGTTTTGACAGATTTCTGCCATTATTTGCATTTGCTTCTTATTGATTCCTTTTTGAGTTCTCTTTTGGGGATTTGAGATTTTTGAAGGAGTTGATACAGTAGCTTGTGTTTTTAGTGAAAAGTTTTTCTGTTCCAAAGCTTTGCCTAAGGGTCTAATATATTTTGAATACACTAATGTTGCTAATGAAGATTGTGTGAAGTTTTGTATGAAGGAAAAATTTCACGTGTAGAGAGAGAATGATGTAATGAGATGAAGAATGGACAAAATCTCAAGCTTAGGGATGTCACCCCGGTGTCACCCTAAGAAATATCCAAGAGGTACAAGCGTCAAAGCTTGGGTATGCCCAAGGCATCCCCTTCTTCATCAATAAAAATCTCAGGTCTTTCTAGACACTTCGTTTTTATTGTTTCATGCATTGTTGTGTTGTTCTTGGAGCGTCTTAGTTTTCGTTTTTGGTTTTCGTTTGCTTAGTTTTCTTAAGTAAGTTTGTTGGTTACACCATACTTATTTGGGAGAGAGACACACTCTGTTTCCATTGCCTAGAACACTATAGTTTTCACTCTTGATGTTTTGTGAGTGTTCACTTTTGCTAGCACTGCGTTCAGCCTTAGTTTTCTTGTGCTTTCAGCTTAGAACTTTTTAGTTCTTCTTTGTGGATTTGTGAGACAGGCTCACTGATCTTTATTGATTATTATCTTTGTGAGTTGTTTCAAATAAGTTGTTTGGTGTTGGAAAAGAGTAGGAAGCTTCATGCTTAAGTGGTACAAAAGGGAGTTTGTTCTGACTATGGCTTAGACTTTATCATGTTATGCTAGGTGTTGTTTGACCTTATGCTTAGTGATTATTGTTGTAGCTTGACTTGTTCCAAACAATTATGATTGTTTAATGTGCCTTGAAAAAATCATGCATTGTTTTAGCATACAAAAGCATAGTATTATGGTATTCTCCTTTGATGCTTTGTTTGGGTTGACTTGGAACATGCTCACACCATGTTATGACTTTGAACAAGTCACCATTAGCTTCTATGATCATTTAGTCCTTGACTTGTAGTACCACTCTTTGCTTTGATTAGTAATGCTTTGTTGCTCTGCATGATTATGGCCATTATTGCTCTCTTAGTTGGTTGCTCCCAGTCTTTTGCTAGCCTCCACTTGTGTGAGTAAGCTCTACTCATGCTTCCAACTCCCAAGAAACCAAGTTATTCCAAAGTGTCCACTATAAACTCCTATGCATGGTGTGTTACACCATTCCAAGTATATTCTTGTTTTCAGCTATTTTCCAATTAAAAACTATTTTGTTATGTGAAAACTTAGTGATTAAAGCCCTCACAAACTTGATGACACACTTTATATTCTTTGCCCCTAATAAACTTGAACCATTGTGTCATCTTTGTTGTATATGCTTGCACTTATACGTTGGAATTAGCAGAACCGTGTTGTCACGGGGAACGTTTTCAACATTGCACTTGTACTTTGTACTCAGTTGATATCATGCTATTTGTCTATGGATGTCACCGATGTGAAATAAAGAGGGAACTTGTAAGTCCATGGAGTCTGTATCCTGTGTTAGAGAAACGCCTGGACCGCTAGCCTAAGCCATGCCTAATCATGGTGGAAACTTGCAGCCTCACCATAGTGACATCTATGAAGCATTCTTATTATAAAAAAAGAGACACATCGAGAAAAGAGGAAAGAGAGAATAAAGCACCATATTCCCATGGTTAATAAGAAAATTGCTAAGATGCTCATTGTCTGCTTGCCTTGTCATTTTGGTTATTGGATAGCTCATGTACCATGTGCAAGGGGTACCCCGTTGGCGGTTCTCTATGATACGCATGTACTTACTATGACAAGAACTTACAGGTGACTGAAGTTGAGTAGCATGAGGTGTGACCCTCGTATTGAAGGGACTTGAGATTGCCAACTTATACTTTGTCAAGCATATACTCCATAGTTTGTTCACTTTAACCTTAATCACTTCAAGATGCTTATGATAGGGGCAATGAGGGTTGAAAGCTAACAAGTACCATAATTTTTGAAAGCTCTTTTTGAAACTTGAAATCCCTGCTTCCCTTCATGAAGGGCCTTTCTTCCACTATATTGAGTCTCCACCTTCTACCTTTAGGCACCTTTAAGAGAGCATAGTTGTCATTCTGTGTGCAGTGTCCCAAAACTTATTGATTAATGCATATTGTGATATTACTTGTTCTTGTGCTACTTGTTTCTAGTCACCCTTGTGAACTTTGAAGGTGGCCTATGCATCTATTTTCTACTCTATGAGGGACAAGATGAATGTCACTATGCCATGTTTTCTATATGTGAAACAAACAAACGTTTTTCAATGCATGTTATTCATGATATTTGTTTGTAAGCCTTTCATGTTGCATGCATAGTTACTATGTCCTATTGTTAGAACTCCATCTTTCATGCACATGTTTGAGTTCTTTGATACTAGCTTTCAATGTTTGCAAATGGTCTGATCTTGGTTTTGATGGTGCATGTCATCTCAAAAATTATTTTTTTATCACTTACCTACTCGAGGACGAGCAGGAGTTAAGCTTGGGGGTGCTTGATATGTCGGAAATGTATCTATAATTTTTGATGCTCCATGCTTGTTTTGTATCATTTGTCTTATGTTTTGTCTACACTTTGAGGTATTTTTACACACTTTCTGGAACTAACCTATTGACAAGATGCCACAGTGCCAGTTGCTTGTTTTCTTCTGTTTTTGGTTCCAGAAAGGCAGAAAATCAATATTCTCGGAATTGGACGGGACAAAAGCCAAAGTCATTATTTTTCCCGGAGCAACACGAAACCACGAAGCAGAGCCGGAGGGGGGCCACAGGGTGGCCGCACCCCCTAGGCGCGGGCAAGCCCTAGAGGCGCCCACAGGGGGTGTGGGCCCCTGGACCCCCACCGACCTTGATTCCTGCGCCTATAAGAAGCCTCCGACCCAAAAACCCTAGGGTATCCAGAATAAATCCATGAAAACCTCCGCAGCGCCGCCACCACCGAAGGGGAGATTCGGGGAATAGAAAGTCTCTGTTCCGGCACCCTGTCGGGATGGGGACGTGCCCCCGGATCCATCTCCATCGATCTCCATCACCATCTCCATCGCCGTTGCTGATTTCCATGATGAGGAGGGAGTAGTTCGTCCTCGAGGCTAAGGGCTCTATCGGTAGCTATGTGTTCATCTCTCTCTCTCTATGCATGATCTTGTGGTCATGATCTTTGTAATCAAGTAAATCTACCTTGCTACTCAAGTGATTCATTAGATCTCTGCTCTCCCCATGTGCGTGAAAATGACAGCGTGCACACCATGGTGGCACTTAGGTTTGAGTCTACATAAATACTCTTTGTGCTTTAATAGATCTATGCTTTTCATGTGTGAAAGTGACAGCGTGCATACCTTGTGTGGCACTTTGAATAGATTGAATATTTGTTATGAGTTATATTTGGAGTTGGATGTCTCTATAAAATTGTGGTGTTTGTTGGAACCATGTAGCACTCAAGGTGACAGTGTGGGGTTATCTAGATTGGGAAAGGCGGACTTTGAGGAGTGATGTTATAGCCCTACCGATGATTAGAGTATCCAACCGGAGAGTAGTTAAGAGTAGTATCATGAAGAGAGGATATTTATATGAGAGTGTTAACTAGTGAAAGTATGATCCCTAGGCCTTGTTTCTAAACATTGAAACACCGTTTGCATCTAGATCTATTAAATGTTTGCGTGCTTTAGTCTTTACCTCCACGTCAAGCTCCATCAAAGTATTTTCTGGCACCCACACATGTTACCCCACGTCAACAACAAGTCAGAAGCTATTTTCTACCATCGTTACCGCTTGTATTTCACTATCTCTTCGCCGAACTAGTGCACCTATACACCTGACAAGTGTATTGGGTGTGTTGGGGACACAAGAGACTTCTTGTATCTTGATTGCAGGATTGCTTGAGAGGAAATACCTTTGACCACTTCCTCCCTAAGTTTGATAAACCTTGGGTATTCCACTTAAGGGAAACTTGCTTCTGTTCTACAAACCTCTGCACTTGGAGGCCCAACAACTGTCTACAAGAATAGAAGTGCGTAGACATCACTCCGTCGTGCGCGTGACAAACTATAGCGTGGCCGAAGACATTCTCTTGGTTCGTGCTTGGGCTGCTGTGGGGATGGATGCAAGCACCAGTAATGATCAAACCGGTAAACGATATTGGCAACACATAGAGGACACCTTTTGCAAGATGAAGCCTAAGACCGGTGGGTACATCTCTCATTCATACCGGTCGCTTCAAGGCCGGTGGGAGTTGATGAAGCCCCAATGTGCTCGTTGGAGTGCGACAATGGCACAAGTGATTGATGCACTGCCTAGTGGAAGCGTGGAGAGTGACTATGTGAGTGCATATGTGTGTTATTTTGATGTTCTATGCATATGTGTGTTCTTGTTATGAGTGTTTATACTATGATATTTGTGGTTTTGTAGGAGGGCATTGCCGCCATGAGGTACATGGAGATGCCTGCTTCCAAGGGCAAACCATTCGCCCTTCATTGTGATATGTCAAATAACAGTTTTAGGGTTTGAGGGTTGCGGCAAAGACTAGAACCCTCGAATCCTTAAAAGTTTGAGGGTTTGAGGGTTCTAGTCTTTGCCCCTGTTTTTCACCCCTCAAAAGTGACAAAAAATGTCAATTCTCAACCCTTTAAATGCTTTGAAGATTTAAGGGTTTAGGGGTACTACTAGTGATGCTCTAAGTCTCGCCGCAACAAGCGAGCTTCTGAAGATGTTATTTTTAAATGATACTTGTTTCGTCTAGAAATAACTGAATTAGTTTGTCTAAATTCAAATGTATCTATACACTAAAATGCGTCTAGATACATTCGAATCTAGGCAAAACCAAGTTGATTATTTCTGGACAAAGGGAGTATTAAGTAATTTTTTGGTACTCTTTTTTAGCGGCGAGGACGCTTCTGTGATCCACGACAGAGATTGGACATTGCTTGGGGTGGCTGCTGTCGGTCGATGGCGCCTGGACTCCGGAACGGTGGCCTCCAATCCAGGAGGGTCGTCGAGATCCCGATCTAGCACATTGATTGCTGTCGGTGGCGGGTAAAGAGAGGTGCAGTTGCCGGTGTAAACCGAGCTTCGACTTCGGTCATGGCGGACAACAGAGGAGTGTATGCGTTGTTATCTCACTGAAGGCATCGTCGTTGCAGTCATTGTCTCCTCGCTCAGGCTGCTCTAGGAAAACCCTAGATCTAGTTCTCTTGGATCGGATGTTGGTGACCCTCACCGTTCTCCCTCCCGAGGGCATCGTTTGGAGCAACTGCTGGTTGAAGGGGTCAGAAGGTGGAGTGGAGTGGCATTTACCGCATCGACGATGGCGAGTCCCGGCGGCATGATGGTGTAGCGGGGTCTCGATGGCGGACATGGCATGATCAACGTGTGCAAGGTGGTGGTGTTGTTCGGCCTCGTGGTGACGTCGATGGTTGGCTTGGGAGGACAATACATTGATCTCTGTCCTGAAGATGGGTCGGTGGAGGACGGAGGCAACAACTTCCCGAGCATGTGCATAAGGTGCGTGTTGTTGGTCTGCTAGACCGGTTCTGACTCCTTGCTCGTCGTTGAGGGGCTTGGTGAGGCCTCCGGTCTTAAATGATGTGCGTATGTGTGAGGTCAAGGCACACGACATCGATCATAGCCACCCCTACATCAACCTTGTAGGTGTTGCGACAATTATCGCCAAGAAGGTGGCATCGGGTTAATCGATGTAACACTTCTTTCTAAGTATTTATTGAATAATTTAATAAAACGGGTTGTGTTAATGCAGATGCCGGGGGTCTCAGCCTCCTTCTCGAAAAAACAACATAACCACCAGGGTAAACCAACGGCACGAGGCTCACACATTTTTAATGAAGTGTTCACTTTCTTGATGCATTGATAGTTCTATAAATACCTCAACAGCAAATTGCACCCGTCAATTGGAAGGAAGGAGATTGTTTGGAACACACAAAAGCTTCTTTTCATGGCATACATATATGCACGGTTGCATATGGACTAGTATACACATATGGGGTGAGATATTAGAAGGTAACTGAGCTCCACGCGAAGCGCCTGCACGCCGCTGGGCCGGTGGCAGTAGCACGGCACCACCGCGCCGCCGATGCCCGTGATGCCGTTCGGCGCCACCATGTACCGGAGGGGTTCCTGGCGCCCGTGAAGGACCGTCCTCAACGCCCGCGGCTCCTTCGTTCCCAGGGCGGCGGCGGCGGCGAAGTCCATGTCCGCCCGCAGGGTGGTGGCGCACGCCTGCGGCTCTCCTTTGTGGCCGGCCTCGTCGGCGCCGCTGCAGAGGAGGAGCGTGGCGGCGACCTGCCGGGCGTGCTCGGGCCACTCTGCTATGTTGTAGTAGGAGAGAATCAGTCCGAGGTTCGCGTAGCCGAACAGCGGCGGCGGCGGCGGCGCGTGATCCGCGGTGGAGGTTTCGACGGGGGAGGCTGTCGGCGTCGGCGTGGCGTGGCCCAGCTGTGTTTTCGCTGGCAGCACCGCGCCGTCGAACAGACGCTCCTTGAGGAAGAGCACCCCGTCCTTCACCATCAAGGACGGTGCGTACGACGGGGAGGAGGAGGGTCTGCGTAGGCGACCTCGCCCCTTGGTGACCATTTGACCGGGTAGGCCTGGCCGTCGAAAGAATCCCCTGCGATCAGGGTGGCGAAGAGGGCGGCGGCAGCGGCGACGGCGACGGCGAGAGTCATCATCTCGTCAACGTGGTCTTGTTGTCTGGTGTACTACTACTGTAGCACTGTGAAATTATACTAGTACTAGTGACCACGGGCACACGTTCTTTGTTTCGCTCCTGTAAATTCGGTAGAGCACACGTTCTTGGTGCTTCTTGTGACCGCGGCCTTCGGTGCCGCGCGGCGCGCGCCTGCAATTCTCGTTCAGCGTTTTTTTTATGAGAACTGCAGTTTTGAGTGGTCAGTTTTTTTATGAGAACTGCAATTCTCGTTCGGCAAATTCGTTCCGCCGCGAACTGCAGTTTTGAGTGGTCAGTTTCGCACGTAGTTTTGAGTGGCAGCTTTTGTCTACTTTTTAATTAACAAAAACTAGGTTGGTAAAATTTAGACTAAACAAATATTTATCTCCGATGAAACAACACTCTGGACAAAAAAATTCAACGTCCATATGGAACAAAATCAAGACTACACGGGAAATAAAAATTAGCTTGTGAGAAACAACAAACACATACACGAGATACAATATTTTTGACTAATTGGAACAAAACCACGATTAAAGTTGGAAGAAGAACTTAATCGACGAACAGATCGATCTACACGAGGAACAAACTTAAGTGGCTAAGAAACAACTTGAAAGTAGAGGACCAATTATTTAAACTTAAATAGAATAAAACCATGACTGCAATTAGGGAAAGAACTATTTGCGGAACAAATCATATTTACATGAGGAACAAAAAAATTTGTATATGAAGGATAATTATTTTGACTTACTAGGACAAAATCATTAGTACAACTACGACAAAAACTATAGTGCCGATCTCATCTACACAAGGAACAAAACTTTAGAGGCCGAGAAACTAGAATGTGAACAAAGTGGAACAAAATTTACAACTCCTGGAACAACACACAAGTACAAGAGTAACTAAAAATTAAATCATGCGAAAACAAATTTGAAGACATGAAGGAACAATTCTCGACTAGTGTAGGAACATAAGTACAGAACACAAGACTATTTGGAACAAATGCAAAAACAAATCTATGGCATGAAGGAACAAATCTCCATTGTCGTAGGAACAGAAGTACATAACACAAGATTGTATGGAACAAATGCAGGTGAGATGAAATTTCGGCATCCATGGATGAAATCATGACGATGGAAAAGAACAACAATATGAAGAAAGGGGACAACACTTAGAATTCGTGGAATAGAGAAATACATGAAAAAAGAAAAGGAAAAAACAAATAAGAGTTGACAACAAAAGAATGTAAGAAAGGAATGTTCCCGCAGAAAATAAAAATAAGAAAGAAATGTATGAAAGAAGGAGAAAATAGAGAAATACAAAAATGCACCTGAAAAGTGGAAAACGAAAGAACAAAAAGTCAACGAACCTTCTATACAAAAATAACTTCTATCTTTGTTTCGCTCATGTAATTCGGTACAGCATGTTTTTGGTGCTTGTTGCGAGCCTTAATTCAAGGAAGGATAGGTGGAAAGTTTTTGCCATAATGTGACAAGCAGGCAATGGAAGGATTGCATTTTTTTAGTACTTTTTTCTCAACATGTTCCTTTTTCTAATGGTATGCACTCGATGTCTAAAGTCAACGGATATGCAACTTGGATCCCAAGAGTATATGCTCCCCCGTAAAATAAACCATGTTCGGTTGTTATGAAAATCTAAAAAATATCATGAATGTACATTTATATGTTCTAACTGTACATGTAAATAGTTTTTCATGGACAAGATGTAAGAGCCTCTCCAGTTGCGTCCCCCAAATATCGACCAGCGAAAGCGCACGCATGTTCACAGTCGTGTGTTCCAAACGGCGCTCTCAAACAGAATTTTATTTATTTTTATATACACAATTTAAATAAATTCATACAATCCAATAAACTCAAACAATACACATAAATTATAAATCAACTTGATCGAGCCTTTCGGCACGGGAGACTGATGTCCTCTGATTCTCCACAGATGTTGGACGAGATCATTTTGTAGCTAGTCATGAGCATCGGCATCACAGATTTCTCCATGCATGGCGACATAATCCGCAAAATCCGTGGGGCACTTGGTGATCAACATGTTGCATCATCGACAAGGTGTAGAGCATGGTGTGCCCCTTCATCCTTTCCACGGCTTGCATTTCCTTCTCCCAAACCTGGAATCATTGTGCTTTGGACCTATTTTCTCCTACTCGACGATTTGCATTCGTCAAAGACAAGCAAAAATCTGGAGGTGCTCCTGGATGTCGGTGTTGGTGACATGGTCATCCGCCATCAACTGATGGATCATCATCTCCTAACACCTTGCGTGCAAGGCGGGCACCAGAATGGCCGACTCGTTCGACCCTTGCAGCCGGCAGCGAGATGGCCGAGAGACGAGGGAGAAGTGTTGGGATGGAGGCGCATGTGAATGCCAGCGTCAAAAAGGGCGACGACTGTAGCGATTTGGGGGCGGCAGGGCCGTCTCCAAGAATTCGGGGCCCCTGTGCGAAACACAAAATGGAGCCCTAAACTTTGAAAAACCACATAATAATATTTTCTCCGATCCAAATTAGTTGACTTAGACTTGGCTAGATTCGATTCTATCTATACATGATTTGGTATTAGATACATCTATATCTTCACAAGTTTGAGTGAACTAATTTAGGTCGAAGGAAATAATTATAACTAAAACACACTTCCACTTTGGTATATAACTTAAATGAGTATTATTTCATAGTAAATAAAAATATAATCAAATTCTTCAAAAAGGTACCACGACAACATTATTCTGAAGCGTCACAGACCTAACTTCTATTTTGAGAAGACATGATTCTTCATGCTTTGTAAACCAAAAATAATTTCAAACACTACATGAATCAAACTTTAGACGTGTTAAGATAAGTTAACTGGAGGAGATCGTGCAAACCTGTATCGGCCTTGGAGTTTGAGGATGAGACGAATCGACTGATCGAGTCGGGGTGTGGCGAACGGCTGAATGAGCACTTGAGCAAACAGGCGCCTCGGAGTGTAGCGATCTCGGTTCTTCACACTATTATGTGGTTCTCGGCGAGACCACGACCTCATCGGCAGTTGCTAGGCAACAGGCAGAACGGATCGATTAGATCGGTATATCTTATGAGAACATCGAGAGTTGATAGAGCATGGAATCTGGAGCCTGATCGGCACCGATCGATCTGATCTATAAAAATCAAAACATCCCCGGATCAGCGATCAGAATCTCGGGATGTTGAGCCGCGCGCAAAGCTATCGCTGATTTTGGGGCAGCAAAATTCGTCAGGGACATAAGTCATCGGGGCCTCTTCAATGGGTTTCCAGCTATCAGAAAATGGGCATCGTCCAAGGCGTGCTGGGCTGGGCTATGCACTGGGACATGGGGCCCTCAGTTTTTTGGGGCCCTGTGCGGTCGCCCAGCTCGCACGGGCCCTTGGACGGGCCTGGGGGGCGGTGGGTAGGAAGAGCATCATGGAAGAGACGATTTTGGCAGCAGTGGAAGAGAACGAATTTGGCAGGTGGTATCCGACTGTCTTTTTCCTACCACACGCCGCCCGCACGTGACATGGGGCTTGCCCAAAGTATTCCCTATGTAGCCAGAATGGCGGCGCGTCGGAGAGTGTATTGAACTGCTCTATAGCAAAAAAAGCTTTGGAGCACGCAGTTGGGCGAGTTTTTCTACATGGCATGCCACAAGCCCGTTATGGGACGGTGAAGAAAATTCCATAAAGGTTGTCGATGCTCAGCTTCATCAATCTTGGTTGCTTGCTTGGTGTGGGACCTACCTAAGATTATGTTTTCCAACTGTTTATGCAGGAGAGGCTGAATGGTCATGGAGGTCTAAAAGGTTTGATGACATGGCTTAGTTTATTTTTAAACATGTAAAAATATTGGAAATATTGGAGTTTGCATTCTCTAGGTAAATAACAGTGGCCAACTTAATTGTTGATACTGATTATGGCTTAGTTTATTTGTAAAAACATCGAAATCTTTTTTTCGCTCCTATAATTCGGTACAACATATTTTTGGACAGAAAGCCGCGTCACTTATTTTCTGGATGGAGGGAGTACTTTTTTCTCAACATGTTCCTTTTTCTAATGATATGCACTCTGATGTCTAAAGTCAACGGATATGCAACTTGGATCCCAAGAGTATATGCTCCCGCGTGTAAAATGAACCATGGTCTGGTTGTTATGAAAATCTTGAAAGTATTATAAATATACATTTATATGTTCTAATTATACATGTAAATAGTTCCATAGACAAAATATAAGAGCATCTTCAGCCGCGTTCTCCAAATATCGTCCAACAAAAACGCCGGATCGGTTGTTTGGAGAGCATGCCGGTTTGGGGCACGCATGTTTCCAGTCATGTGTCCCAAACAACGCTCTCAAACAGAATTTTAATTATTTTTGCATACACAATTTAAATAAATTCATACAATCTAATAAATTCAAACAATACACATAAATTGTAATTCAACTAGATCAAGCCTTTGGGCCGCGGTTGACTGATTTGCTCTGATTTTGCAGCTCGTCATGATCATTAGTATCATGGATTTCTCCATGCATGGCGGCATAATAAGAAAAATCCGCGGGGCACTTGGTGATCAACATGTTGCATCGTCAGCAAAGTAGTTGGTGTAGAGCATGGTATGCCCTCCATTCTTGCCGCGGCTTGCATTTCTGTCTCCCAAACCTGGAATCGCTGCGCTTTGGACCTATTTTCTTTTACTCGACAGGTGCTCCTAGATGTCGGCGTCAGCGGCATGGTCCTCCTTCATAATCAAATCATTACATGTAATGATTTTTCTGTGGATGTATAGATGCATATGATATTGATTCCTGGCACTTGGCTTCAAGAAAATGATATGTATTGGTTGTCCTTTTTATCTGTGGAAACTAAGCAAAGATTGGTTTTAGTTCATTTAAAACATGTCCTTGTGATACCATTATGATCTGGCACACAAGTGATGGAGTTTTATTTCTGGGCTTAGCTTGATAATGCTTGTGATTAATAGTGGCAAGATAAAATGAAAACTTTTCTTAACTTTCCTGCCTATAAAGTTGGTCTGAGGCTCTAGGATTTAGTTCCTATTTAGTTGAGCAATAGTTTGTTTGAAACTTGTAGGATTAGAGGTGCTACTCTCTCTCTGGGAGATGTGCCCTGATCTGATAAGATCAAATGAAGAATGATCTAAGTTGCAAAAAATAACACTGAACTCAGTGATGCTGGTCTGAGAGTTTTAGTGCTTGTGGTTGAGCTTGATTTCTTATCCTTATACTTGAAATCTCTAGGATAGATTCACCTCTCTTGGGTGATTATTGAGAGATCATTTCATAAAGCAACACATGCTTCTGTTCAGATACTATGATGAAATCATGTGATGGTTTTATGAGACTCACCACAAAATCTGATGATGGTGTGGTAGAATAAGTTGGTGATGATCTGGATCTTGATCTTGATCTGCTTTTGCTGGACTCCTAAGCTTGCTCTTGTGCTTGCCTGCTCCTCCTAGCTCCTGGGCTTGATCTTGCTGTCCACCTGATTCATCCCCCTCCTTATGTCACCATCCTGGTGATGTTTGGTTGATGTGGGTTGGTCTGGTTTGGCTGTTGTTCTTGGTTTGGCTGTTGTCTACACTAGCTGTGCTTGTGTGTTGTATAGTGGAGAGATGTACTGATGTGCTCCTCCACGGCTGTGTAGTGGTTTTGTGAGATTTGGCTGTGCTTGTGAGGTCGACAGCACACCATTTGCATGCTGGTGAGTGCCCTGCTTGTGTGTCTGCTAAGCACTTGTGGATATGTTTAAAATCTTTGAACTTACTATTACCAGATTATTTTCACCTGGCTGGTGAATTGATCCCCCTTGGCTATCATTTGACTTCTGGCTTTGAATTTATGAAAGAAAATCTTTCATATTGGTGAAACTTGCCCCTTTTATAACATTTCTCAATGATGAATTTGTCTAGTGCATTTCACTGACATATCTGAGAGAAATATACTAACACTAATCTTATTCTATTTCTATTTAGTCTTTGTTTTGCAGGTACAAAGATAAAAATAAAGATTTAGTGTAGATTTAGATATAGGATAGTTAGTAGATATACAAATGCAATCTTCTTATTCTTTTGTAATTTTTCTTTTATTAGTCTTGTAATCTTTATTTTATTTAATTGTAATAAAGATTATATTATTATTAATAAAGGATATTCTTATTCTTTATTCTTTTATAACTTGTGAAGTTTGGAATGACTTTAGTAGATTACATTCTTTGTAACTTGTTTATGTATTAATACTATGAAATGAATTTCATATTCAATATTGTTTTTGGATAAGATTTAAGTTACAATACTTATCTCTTATTTAATTTAAGATTCCAATCTTATATCTAAATCATTTAAATTATTATTAAAACACTTAAGTTTTAAAATTCAAACTCATTTCAAAACACACATAATTCCTTTAAGATCATATCAAAGTTTAGAGCAATCCTCCTTTAAGACTAAACCTGATCTTAAAGTAAGAAAGAAACAATGATCACTCAAGGTTTTATTTGGCGAAAATTTTACCCACATTTTTACAAATGAATGCATGCAACAATTCATATTCCTAAATCTACCCTTCGTTAGGTTCCTAAATGCTAGGATGTTGAATGGTCTTGAATGGTCCGATATATCTTGGACTCAATTTCCCTTTAACTCCGAATCTTTTTACTCCTTTCATAGGACTTACTTTCAAGTAGACCATATATCCCACTTCTGGATGCCATGATCTTCGACTTTGATCCGCATAACTTTTCTGCCTGCTCTGGGCTATTTTCAGTCTATCCCTGATCTTATCAATGATGTCTTGTCTCTCCTTGCCATAATCTGGCGCAAATTCTTTGCTACTCCCAGGTTCATACCAACACATTGGTGATCTACACTTCCTTCCATACAGAATCTCATATGGGGCTGCCTTCAGACTACTCTGATAGCTATTGTTATAGGAAAATTCTGCCAATGGTAGGTGATCTTCCCATGTTCCTCCAAAATCTAGTGCACAAGCTCTCAACATGTCTTCTAGTATTTGATTTGTTCTTTTAGTTTGACCTCCTGTCTCAGGATGATATGACGTGCTGAAATCTAACTTTGAACCAAGTGCTTCATGCAATTGCTTCCAAAATGCTGAAGTAAACACTGATCCCCTATCAGTTACGATCTTTTTGGGTACTCCATGCTTACTTACTATCTCTTTAACATATACTTCAACTAACTTCTCGGCATTATCCTTTTGATCCACTGGAATAAAATGTGCACTCTTAGTGAGTCTGTCCACAATTACCCATATCATATCCTTCCTTTTTGGTGTCATAGGTAATCCTGTGATAAAATCCATACCTATTTCCTCCCATTTCCATTTAGGAATTTCTAAGGGTTGTAATGGTCCTGCTGGACTTTGATGTTCAGCTTTCACCCTTTGACAAGTATGGCATTCAGATACATATTTAGCAATATCTCTTTTCATGTTATTCCACCAGAATAGTTCTTTCAAGTCCATATACATCTTAGTACTCCCTGGATGTATAGAATAGGGTGTATCATGTGATTCTTTGAGTATGACATTTCCGATCTCAGTAACATCTGGAACACATAGACGGTCTTGGAACCATAAAGACCCATAATCCCCAAGGCGAAAAACTGATTTTTTTCCCTTGAGATATCCTCCGAATTTCCTCAGCAATAAAAGGATCTTCTTCTTGATGTCTAAAAATTTCTTGCTTAAGATCACTGTCCTGCTCTGCAACTACCTGCATAGTAGCTAATCCTCCAAGAACTTCTGTTCTGATAAGTTGGAGTTCTAATCTTTTCAAGTCCATTTGTAACTCTTTTGGTAGCTCCCTATTGCTAGGCTGAATATCTGCACTCTTTCTTCTTAAAGCATATGCTACAACATTTGCTTTCCCTGGGGTGTAATTGATTGTTAAATCATAATCCTTGATTAATTCCAACCAACGTTTCTTTCTCATATTCAATTCCTTTTGAGTGAAGAAATATTTGCGACTTTTATGGTCAGTGTATAACTCACATCTGGATCCATAAAGAAAATGCCTCCATCCTTTCAGTGCAGAAACTACTGCTGCTAACTCTAAATCATGAGTTGGATAGTTGAATTCATGTGGTTTCAATTGCCTTGAACCATAAGCAATTACTTTCTGATCTTGCATTAATACACAAGCCAAACCTTCTTTAGATGCATCACAGTATACGGTGAAGTCCTTCCCTGTTTTAGGAACTGCTAAGATTGGAGCTGTGATTAATCTAGTCTTCAACTCTTGGAAACTTGCCTCACATTTCTCATCCCACTTAAATGGTGTATTCTTCCTTAATAATTTGGTCATTGGTCCGGCTATTTTGGAGAAACCTTCAATGAATCTTCGATAATAATCAGCCATTCCTAGGAAACCTCGAATTTGTTTCACATTGGTCGGTGCAGTCCATTCTAGTACCGACTGAACTTTAGATGGATTCACAACAATCCCATCCTTACTAATCACATGACCGAGGAATTCTACCTCATCTAGCCAAAATTCACACTTACTGAACTTAGCATAAAGTTTATGTTCTCTTAAAGTTTGCAATGCTATTCTCAAATGGTCAGCATGCTCTTCCTTATACTTGGAATATATCAGAATATCATCAATAAAAACGATGACAAACTTGTCCAAATATGGCATGAAAATCTTGTTCATCAGATTCATGAATATTGCCGGTGCATTGGTCAAACCAAATGGTACTACCAGATACTCATGGTGTCCACAAATGCTATTTTTGGAACATCTGCCGGCTTGATTTTTATTTGATGGTATCCAGATCTTAAATCGATCTTTGAAAATACTCCAGCTCCTTTCACTTGATCAAACAAATCTTGAATTCTCGGTAAAGGATACTTATTCTTGATAGTCACGTTGTTCAGATTTCTATAATCACCACACATCCGTCTTCTACCATCTCTTTTATCCACAAAGATTACTGGTGTTCCCCATGGATATACACTTTCCTGTATAAATCCTTTTCTCGCTAACTCATCAATTTGTTCCTTGAGTTCTTTCAACTCTTTGGGTCCCATTTTATATGGTGCTTGAGCTATTGGTGCTGTACCAGGTATTAAGTCAATGGTGAACTCTATCTCCCGGTCTGGTGGCATTCCCGGTAACTCTGTTGGAAAAACATCTTGGAATTCATTAATTATAGGAATCTCTTCTAATTTAACTTCTTTCATTGAATTCAACTGCAGATCCACCATGATATGACTGTGTTTATCTGCTTGGTAAACTATCCTTGCTCCACTTGAAGTTTTGATTGAGACAGTTTTCTCTTCACAATTAATCTGAGCTCCGTGTTCCATCATCCAATCCATCCCCAGCACTACTGCAATTCCCTTCAAAGGAATCACATAAAGGTCTACGAAATATGTACAACCACAGATCGAGATAACCTGATCTTGTTTTATGTGGCGTACAATCACATTCCCTCCTGCCGTAACTACGGTCATAGGACTTTCTAACGTTGCCCTTCTAATCCTGAACTTATCACAAAATTCTTCATAAATGAATGAAGTAGTTGCACCAGTATCAAATAGAACTTTGCTGGGATTGGTAAGGATATTGAGCGTACCTATCACTGCATGCTCCGAATTATCCACCTCCTCGAGGGTTGCACAGTTCAGTTTCCCAGTAGGTCGGTTCCTCTTGCCATTGTTGTTCTTGCCATTATTTCCTCCTTTATTGGGTTGTCTATTTCCTCCACTGGCTTGTCCTTACCCCTTGGTAGGCCATCCTCCTGGTGGGTTGCTCGGACAATCTGGCTTGATATGCCCCTTCTGGCCACAACAATAACAGATCACTACAGGCTTTTTGCACTCCCTCTAGAAATGCCCTGGAATTCCACAATTGTTACAGATAACATTCCTTCTCGGATTGGATTGATTTCCACCACTGCCCTTATTATTGTTATTGTTGTTGTTGCCATAATTCCTATTCCGAGGTTTGAACTCCAGGTTTGATTTAGGTTTACTTGCCTGAATTCTCTTGGTTTCCTTCTTGGCTCTCTTCCTCCGATCCTCTTGGACATTCTTGTAGTCATCTTCAAAAGTAATGGCTGCATCCAACAACTGCTGATAAGTTTGATTATTGGCTAACCTTAACTGCATCCTCACAAAGGGATTTAATCCATGCAAGAAACGCTTCTTCCTCTTCTCTTCAGTGTTAACATCCTCCTCAACATAACGAGACAGTTGGCTAAACTCCCGGATGTACTTCATGACACTAGTATATCCTTGCTGAAGCTCCTCAAATTCTCTCCGCTTCAACTCCATGACGCTTTCCGGAACATGATATTCACGGAATCTCCGCTTGAACTCCTCCCAGGTAAACTCCCTTCCTGGTTGTTGCATGGCTAACTGATTTTCCCACCATGAAGCTGCAGGTCTAGTCAGCAGATGAGTTGCATACCTCAATTTTTCCTCATCATTGCAACCCATAGTTTTCAGCATCCTTTCTGTATCTACTAGCCAGTCTTCTGCATCCATTGGTTCAGGAGCTCATGCAAAAGGTAACGGCCTTGCATTCTGGAAATCAGATAGACTCACTCCTCCACCTTCAGGTGCCCTCTGATTTGCTCGCCCCAGCAACTCTCCCATGAACTTGTTCTGAGTCTCTTGCATCATTTGTAAACATTGCATAAAGTTCTGCTCCATTAACGGCCTCATTGGTGGTGGTAATGCTCCTTGATTTGCTGTATCGGCATCGGCCTTTCCTTGGCCTCTCGCTCCATTCGCTGCTGCTCAGTTTCCATTTCTACACCCGTATCCATAACCCCCTAGTCCTGCATCATAAAGCGAATACTCATAATTACATCATGCACATGTGTTCTGAGCTCAACTTTACGCACAGAACTAGTCACACAATGAAGATCCAAAGAAAATCCAAATATGCATTTCACATATTATACATAATATCATAATGATACAAAGTCATTAGAACATATACCATATGGGTATTATTACAAAACTACCTTATTACTTGGAGTACAATCCGTGATACTTGATATCACTAACTAGTTGCCTCCTTCTAGTAGTAACTACGCTCATCATACATGCCTGATGTCCAACCGTGATTACGTGTTGTTCGTCGCACAGTTTGTGGAACAACTGGCCTTTCAGAAGGAACATACTCTGTATCTGAAGTGTCAGGACTTGAGTCATTACTCAACCTGAGCACATTGACTCCCTCTAGCTCAGCTAAAAAGTCTTTAGAAGCATATTCAAGATTATCTCCAGCCTGCATCTCCTGAGCTTCATTCCTTGAGTTCTCAACATGATACGCAGATCCTGCTTCTTCCCAGGTGCTCTCGTGGGCAAGATAATTGAACACTGGATAGTGTATATTCCCTGGGTTTTGAGAAGATGTTGATGATTCAAACACTCTCTCCTCAGGATCTTCTTCTTCATCCTGATCATCTATTGACATGGTATTTCTACTTCTGTTATTAGGGTTCATCCTGGCACCCATCCAACTAGATTGTCCAACATTTCTGTCAGAACCATCTGTGGACATCTAGTGTTCATGAGTCCATTGTATGATCCCATCCTCCAACCATCCGAATTCTCAATAGGAAGTTCTGAGTCAGAACCATCCTCTGAGCCTGTGGTACTGCATACCACATATCCATAATAGGATCATGTGTAGGTTCAGGTCTTGGTGAGTAAGGATATGGTATAAAAGATTCCAGATCTATAGGTATATCCTTAAAAATAGGTGTTGCACTACTACTTGCTTCTTTCTCTAACTGGAATGCTAACTGCTTCCTGCTTTCCGGATCAGTTAGATCCTCTAACATGTCATTTTTGTCTTGGACAATCACTTGATGAGTCTTATAAAAAGACGCAACGAGTGTCCGGTATCTATCCATAAACTTTGAAGCTAACTTAGGATGCTTCTTAACCAAATTAAGATGATCCGGTTTAGGCTCTGAGTCTATAGAATCATGAGGTATCATAGAGAATGTGCTACCTTCTAACTGCTTGGTTTTCTGCTCCCGGATATTAGCTATTGCCTCCACAACAGCAGCATGATAGGCTGCTAAATGACTCCTACCTTCTCCTATGGGTAGATCGTGATATAATCCAAGCTTCTCTGGAAGTTGGATACTCACACGATACTTGGATAACATCCGGCCATCAAGGTAAGTGATAGTGTTCACTGGAATTCTAGTTGGACAATTAAAGAGCTTTAAAAGTTGACGAAGTTGGTCTATAAATGATCCTTGATAATCATCAAGAGTCTCCTCTTTCCTTACCAAAGTTTGTTTTGGAAACTTTGGTGCCATTTCTCTGTATAACAGAAAAATAATTTTGATTAGTATCTAATGATATATTGCATCATAACAAAGAATTATCGCACTAAAATATATAACGGAATATTCTCATTTGAATACCCATTATATTGCTTTTAGAGAATTCTTTATCGTTGCTAATTCTCCTACAGGTAATACCCTTTACTAGGTTTCCAACCTAAGGTCAAAGAAATTTGATCTGATACCAACTGCGGTGACCCAGCATACCACTTCATGTGTAGTACACTATAGTCATTGACATGACATTCACAGAACACCGTTTCGTAAATATCACATCCCTCAGAGTTGTACAATAGAAACATTGCAGGTCCATATTACAAAAGTACACACATTATTATTATTACAATACCAGAAGTTCAAGACTTCCAAAAGATCCAACTTACAAACCAAATATAAAGTGTTCAGCAGAAATTAAAAGTAGCAACTCCGACTAGGATTTGAGCTCAACAGCTTATTCTATAGAGTTCATGTTGCTCGGCTCTGTTAGTTACTACTAACTAGGTACTTAGTTGGTCTTGTTCTCATCGACACCGTAGCGGATCTCGTAATCCACTCCTTCAACTCATCCGGATAGATCAGGTTCCTCGTAGAACACATCTTCTTGGCATTCAGCTGCATACATTGGCACGTCTTCGGGATCCTCAGAGTCTAAGCAAGGGATCAAAGGAAAGAATGAGTAACATCGTTACCCAACAAGTTCATTATATGCAAGGTGGGAAGTTTGATGCTCTAAATACCACCTCGGATTATAAATCCTTGGCACTATGTAGTTTTTGTAAATCTTTCTTCGAAGATTGATTTTATTCCGAAAAACTATGACAATCAGCCTTCACAGGTTGACCAGAACTTTCATGGAGTTCCTTTCCTACCGCGTTCGTAGCTCCTTCCAGGAACAGGAGTAACAAGTTACAGTTCTTACACTCTGCAGAGGTGCGTTACTTTACCCATGAGAGATCAACTCTTTGTTGCATAACTGGGCGTACTTTACCGTCCAAAATTCCATGATGTGGGGACCAGTAGTTGGTCCAAGCCAATCACTGCCCCCTTCGCGACCCCGCATGCCTCCTTGGTGTACACCATGCCCACATAATGAATTATGGCAATGGTTTGTACAAACCGTTAGATGCCAGAACTATCGTGGGACGATGAGGGTTCCCACCCATATGCTGCATATCCTCTATGAATTACCAATTAATATGCATGCTACGAGGATAACATCCATGACCTGCACATCCAGCTTCATGCGAGAGTAAGAAGATACAGCTAACTTCTTTGTCCCATTCCAAATCTCATGGCTAACGCGTAATATACGGCGCTAGAATCACTGATGTCAGGGGTTATTAAGTCCCTACTTGATCATTATTGTTGCAAATAGAACCCTAAGTTCTATTGCACATTATATCATCACATAGGATGATAACTATGATTTCCTTATTTATGAAAATAATATTTTCTTTCTTTTATAGCATATATGATAACACACAATTTGCAAATACTTTGATAAAGACTCTTCAAAGGACACGAGCAAGTGATGAACTTGCCTTATGATGGCAAGGTAGTGAAGTCTGATGCTTGCACTGGACCTTGAGCTTCTAGTTCTACAAAAACATCACTATTGCCTGGTAAGGACAATATTTAAAGAAGCAAAATGATTATGCAAGTAATGTAATACATTATTTAATTCTATATGCATTTTCCCTATATAAGGTGCCTTTTAATAAAGCATTTATAATTATTTTTTATATATTTATTGCATATATTGAATTATTCTATTTTATTTCCCTTTGACTTTTATTGATTTAATAATTCTTTTAGGAATTATTAATTTTACTTAAAATTTATCATTAAATATTTGTTTAGTATTTTTCAAAAATACTATAATATTAATATATAATGAAAGTGATTTTTATTTATTTTTATCATCTTTCAATAATTTTGTAAAATTCCATAAAGAATATATAAATTACAAAATTCTTATAAAAATTTAAATGTCCAAAATTTTATATCTTATTTTATTTGGACAGGGTGGATTATTGTGAATCCAAAAAATATTTTATTTATAATTTTTGGACTTTTTTATTTTCTAGAATTTTATTGAGGTCAGGGGCATTTTGGTCTTTTCCAATTGATCAAAATAGTTTATTAAACAACTTGGGTTGGCCTTTTGGGCTTATTGGGCCAGTGTGGCCCAATAGGGCAAGGTCAAAATACCATCCCGAGGGGTTTTGGCCCACCCAGCCCATTCTCTCTGCCTCCCTCTCTCCCTCGACCTTATCCTCTCCTCCTCTGACCCGACCCTATGGCCGACGATGCCGCCACCATCGATTATCGCCGCCGTCGGCTGTTCTAGTCGCCGCCGTGGTGCGATTTGGGGTTGTCGAAGATGCTCGTTCGTTCTATCCAATTGGATTTGACTCCGGGGCTTCCCCGTGGCCAGGTCCACCCCTTTCTCGAACCCTAGGGTTAAGGAAAAGTGTTGTCGCCACTGCCGCGGTCCCGTCTGCGGTAGTGTGCTGGGCTCGTGTGCTGCTGCGGTCGCCGTCGTGGCTAGTGCAGGTTGCAGCGCCCCCTGGGGTGCTCCCTGTGCCGCTGTGGTTCGTCGGCCAATCTGCTTCCTCTTTGATTTGTCAGCGAGGACCTCGGGTAAGTTGCTTCTGTGGTTCTTGTTCATGCTACTACCATGAATCTCTCTGTGTGTATCTAGTGGCTTCTCGTGCCTAGTGATTATGCTCAAAATAGGGTTCATCCCTAATTATGTTCTTGTTCTGATTAGGGTTCATAACCCCCTGTTGATCATATCCATGATGCTTTTAGATCTAGTGACGATCATACTTGAGCATGAAGAATGATTGTCTGCTGTGGTTAATGATTGGTAGTGGCTTTGATGATGCTAGTTGCCTGTCAGATTTATTCTAGTGATGATTCACTATGATCCCATGCTAGTGTTTCTATGGAATCCCTGATTGGATTATTTTGTTGATCTGAGAATTTACTCTATTGTCAGAATGCTTGTACTGATAATAGTTTCTCTCAGTAGTTTCTTACTGCAATTATAATGTAGGCTTGTATGAGATTATACACACTCAATCAAATCATTACATGTAATGATTTTTCTGTGGATGTATAGATGCATATGATATTGATTCCTGGCACTTGGCTTCAGGAAAATGATATGTATTGGTTGTCCTTTTTATCTGTGGAAACTAAGCAAAGATTGGTTTTAGTTCATTTAAAACCAGTCCTTGTGATACCATTATGATCTGGCACACAAGTGATGGAGTTTTATTTCTGGGCTTAGCTTGATAATGCTTGTGATTAATACTAGCAAGATAAAATGAAAACTTTTCTTAACTTTCCTGCCTATAATGTTGGTCTGAGGCTCTAGGATTTAGTTCCTATTTAGTTGAGCAATAGTTTGTTTGAAACTTGTAGGATTAGAGATGCTACTCTCTCTCTGGGAGATGTGCCCTGATCTGATAAGATCAAATGAAGAATGATCTAAGTTGCAAAAAATAACACTGAACTCAGTGATGCTGGTCTGAGAGTTTTAGTGCTTGTGGTTGAGCTTGATTTCTTATCCTTATACTTGAAATCTCTAGGATAGATTCACCTCTCTTGGGTGATTATTCAGAGATCATTTCATAAAGCAACACATGCTTATGTTCAGATACTATGATGAAATCATGTGATGGTTTTATGAGAGTCACCACAAAATCTGATGATGGTGTAGTAGAATAAGTTGGTGATGATCTGGATCTTGATCTTGATCTGCTTTTGCTGGACTCCTGAGCTTGCTCTTGTGCTTGCCTGCTCCTCCTAGCTCCTGGGCTTGATCTTGCTGTCCACCTGATTCATCCCCCTCCTTATGTCACCATCCTGGTGATGTTTGGTTGATGTGGGTTGGTCTGGTTTGGCTGTTGTTCTTGGTTTGGCTGTTGTCTACACTAGCTGTGCTTGTGTGTTGTATAGTGGAGAGATGTACTGATGTGCTCCTCCACGGCTGTGTAGTGGTTTTGTGAGATTTGGTTGTGCTTGTGAGGTCGACAGCACACCATTTGCATGCTGGTGAGTGTCCTTCTTGTGTGTCTGCTAAGCACTTGTGGATATGTTTAAAATCTTTGAACTTACTATTACCAGATTACTTTCATCTGGCTAGTGAATTGATCCCTCTTGGCTATCATTTGACTTCTGGCTTTGAATTTATGAAAGATGAAATCTTTCATATTGGTGAAACTTGCCCCTTTTATAACATTTCTCAATGATGAATTTGTCTAGTGCATTTCACTGACATATCTGAGAGAAATATACTAACACTAATCTTATTTTGTTTCTATTTAGTTTTTGTTTTGCAGGTACAAAGATAAAGATAAATATTTAGTGTAGATTTAGATATAGGATAGTTAGTAGATATACAAATGTAATCTTCTTATTCTTTTGTAATTTTTCTTTTATTAGTCTTGTAATCTTTATTTTATTTAATTGTAATAAAGATTATATTATTATTAATAAAGGATATTATCATTCTTTATTCTTTTATAACTTGTGAAGTTTGGAATGACTACAGTAGATTACATTTTTTGTAACTTGTTTATGTATTAATACTATGAAATGAATTTCATATTCAATATTGTTTTTGGATAAGATTTAAGTTACAATACTTAACTCTTATTTAATTTAAGATTCCAATCTTATATCTAAATCATTTAAATTATTATTCAAACACTTCAGTTTTAAAATTCAAACTCATTTCAAAACACACATAATTCCTTTAAAATCATATCAAAGTTTATAGCAATCCTCCTTTAAGACTAAACATAATCTTAAAGTAAGAAAGAAACATTGATCACTCAAGGTTTTATTTGGCGAAAATTTTACCCATATTTTTACAAATGAATGCATGCAACAATTTATATTCCTAAATCTACCATTCGTTAGGTTCCTAAATGCTGGGATGTTACACCGAGGAAGGCTTTGGAACACGCTGTTGGACGAGTTTTTCTGCTTGGCTTGCCACAAGCCCGTTGGTGATGGTTTGGGAGAGACGACTGGGCGCTCTAAGTTTTTTACATTTGCAAAATAAGTTAGTGCTCCATTTCCAAAAAAAAAGTTAGTGCTTAAAAATGTTTTTTCACAAGGTATTTTTTTCTCAAGACATGACAAATGTCTTCTGTTCGTGAAGCTTTCACATGAACGTGTACATCATAAAAACGGTTCTTCCACTTTTTACCCTTTATTTGTGCAATTGAGACACTAATTACCCTATTTAGTAGAAATTGTATCCGAATGTCCTATTTAAAAAAATTCTAAGATAGTTTTGTCCCGTTTTAGCATTCAACACGTGTTTTGTATAAGGTTGACATGTTAGGACGACGTGTCGCCACAAAATATGTCAAGATCGGAGAACGTTGTCGTCGATCATATCTACCCTTCTCTGCACCAAATGTTCAATTTTTTGTTGCCATCTCGATAATTTCGAAGTTCAATCGTCACCTCACACCGCCCAATGGATATGCATCAGAAAATAAGGGTTTAAAGTTTTCAAACATGGTAATTTAGATAAATTTTCACTACATAGGGTAATTAGTGTCACAAATGCACAAATAGGAGATAAAAAGTGGAATTCACTCAGATATTTTTAATCTCTTAAATATTTTTCTGAATTTCACTATTCATGCGGGAGCATATGATCCCAGTCCCCAAAACACCAACCCACTCAGTTCATTCCCGTGGACGGGCGGGAAATCCAGAGGGAGCTGAGAGCACGCAGCCGGGAGAAGTAGTCGCTGACCGCAAGCAGAACCCGTGCACACTGACGGGTTGTCAGTACCTGCTGCACTTCGAGAAGAACCCGCAGCCGCAGATCATCAGCCTGCAGCAGATCACCAGAAAGCAGTTCAGCAAAACCCTGCATCTGAACAACTTCACGGTCTGCAGAACACTACCTGTCGCAGGAGCGTTTCCAGAGCGCCAAGCTTCGCCACCGCCGCCGCCATCTGGCCCGTGCAGTCGCCGGACGAGCCTGCCGCGCGGCACGACGACGACGGTCCTGACGCGCCAGCCACGGCTTCCGTGACCGACTGTCGCAGCATCTCCGTCTCTCGAGAAAGGGCGTCCTCGGCTTCCTGGGAGGACCGTTGCAGCGCGCAGATGCTACCGAGCTGCTTCTCAGTCAGGGGTTCTAGCCGGCTCGCGAGTAACTGCGTCAGATGCATCAAGCTTCAGAAAGTAAAAAATGGCACAATTGGTTAACAGGCTTCGACGATTAGTGACTGATCGGGTGTTGGGATGTGACCTTGAGAAGCTCCGATGGCCGGAAGCCGCCGAGCCAGAGGAAGCACCTCTCGACGGGGGTCGTCCACGTCCCCGACAGGACCTGGAAGGCGTCGGCCTTGGCCGCCGCGTCCTTGAGCCTGGAGATCTCGTGGCAGCGTGCCATGATGGCGTCGATGATCGCCTGGAGGTCGCTGTCGCCGGCGTGGGCGCTCACGGCGGCTCCGAGCTCGTCTACCTTCTGGTTGTGCTCCTCCAGCCACCGTGCGTATTCCACGCCAAATGCCAGTGCTCCTGTGCATCCGAAGATGATGAGTTCTTTTCTTCACATAAAGCAGAGGAGAAAAATGCTCGCCAATAGTTTGTTACCGTTTCCATTCTCTGAATTGGGCTGGTCTCCGGCAGTAGAAATCAAAAAGCCCTGAATATGTTGGAACACAAATCATCAGGATGTCCGACAAAGAACGCGATTTCTGACGAGCATTAAAAGGAGAAACGATCGACGAGGAATATTACCTGTTGGCGGGCGCGCTGGAGCTCCTGCTCAAGCTGAGCAAGTTTCTGGTTGCTACTCTCAAGCTGCTGGACATACGCCTGAGGAGGAGGATGAAAATGATGGATAAATATGTGTTGACGACATAATACTCGCGACGATATTCATCCAGTAATAGCACCACATGACATGAGCAGTACCTTTTTTCTTAGCCGGCTTCTCCTGGCGGCTTCACGGTTTTGGGCAAGACGACGAAGTGTCTGTCAGTTAACAAAGATTTGACTTCAGATCTGTGACAGCTTCACCACTCACATGATGCATGGACGGAAGGTTTAGCGATCGGTTGTATGGGTACCTTTGGACCTTCTTTACCATTCGGCTTGGCACTGGAATCCGAAGGTGCGAGCGCACCGGCATGCCCTTGTTCAAACTGGTCAGTACAGACAAGTCCAGTGAATAACGTAGACAAATTCAACTACTCCCTCCGGTCCATATTAGATGACTTGGATTTGTTAAAATTTGGAATCTAGATAAATCTGAGGCAACTAATATGGGTCGGAGGGAGTATTAAGATTCATCAGCAAGAACGACAGGGAGACTCCACGATGCCAAGGATATATATAAAACAGTAATAACTGCAGAACATAGACAAACGAACGTAGCTATATATATAGAGGAGTTGACCAATGTGCTACAGACAGGAGTAATTAGTGCCACTTGATTCATCTTGTCAACGTCTAGATCCGTGGACGTATCAGTCCCGCCAGGGCTCGCGTAATCCATGACAGACTCTTCCCAGCTACTCCAAATTACGCCTGTGGTTAATCACTGCTAGCAGTCAACGCAAGCAGATTTTGTTGCGCTGCGTGCGGGAGGGCAGATAGCTGGAGAGGAACAGGTTTCAGAACAGAGCCACGGATCAGTACTCTAAAGAAAACATTGAACAGATCGAACCAACAAAAAGTAAGCAAACGCAAGATAGCTGCAGCATCGGGGGGGGGGGGGGGGGGGGGGGGGGGGGGAGTTCATACATGCTTCAGAGAAGATTTTCGTAAGAGTAGCACCACGGCGAACAGATACAGCAGTTCTTGGGAGAACTGACAAACAATATATAGCTGCAACTACTAGTAATTAGAGGAACGGACGGACACCATCTACACACACATGTCGGCGACAAATCTGTAGACACAGCCCATATCTTCCGGTATCTTTCATCTTCTTCTCTTTCTTCGAAATGCAATATCTTGTGGCGTGATGAGCATATCTAGCTGCTAGTAGCTAGCGCAGATAAAGAATTAACCCGTGGACAATCAGTACATGAAATGAAACGTACCTGTCAGAACTCAGAACTAGGAATCGATGCGGTTTTATCGCAGGAACAGAGTAGACAGGTTTGGAGGCTTTCTTTTTCCACGACCGGCCCGCCGCGTGCAAGCCAGCGCTATCAGCTGTGTCCTCCGCGCCGTGCGTACAATAGCGACGCGACACAGTCACACAGCTCATGTCCTGGACTGGACTGGATATCTCGAGAAATCTGTAGCCAAATTGGGCGAGCAGTTCCCATTGATGCGCTTTGAGGTTGCCGTGACAGGGCCATCGCTACTGCACGTGGCGCCACGCCGCTAATTAGTGCCTGGGTAGATGTACATGTACTCCGTATTTTGCATCGCCTCTCTTGCTGCCGTTCAAGAGCATGTCTACCCACACTACAACATGGCCCTACCTACAGCAACGCACAAATGTGTATCTAAACTTCTATATATGCGTTGCTAGCAAGCCTACCAACGGATTTAGCATGCGTTGCGTTTTTGGGCGTTGCAAGGACACAAAGCAACACATATATGGGTGTTGGTAACCAATTGATTAAGCGTTGCAAAGTGGCAACATATGTGGAGCAACACCTGTATTTGTTGGAACATAATGCACACAAACTGATTTTTTTTACTTCAAAATAATTATTTACAAGAATTAGTAGCTTGATCACTTCAAAGATGACAGTATTTTTTCTCGGTGAAGAGAACATAGATGATAGTATCTTTTTCTCGATGAAGAGAACAGAGAACTTAAAATATGTGTATGACAACACACAAAAATCGCAAAATATTAATGCATTGCAAGAAATAAAAATAATTCTTATTGAAATCACCATCCAGTACATGAATATTATCTTGAGTACACAACTTACAATCTTACTTAAAAAAGATAAGATATTCTGACTAATCTACATATATTACTTCTAATATTCTGTCTTCTAATGTATAGAGCTGATATCCGTATATAGCCATCCTTGATGATCTCGGGCCTGCATAGACAAAGTTCCAATTTCAGAATTGATGTGGAAAAAACCAAAGTTGCTTTCTTACTCAGGAGATGGCTGCATCTCAATGAAAATTAATACAATTATAAATAGGCACACAACTGGGAATGTTATAGACCATTGACTAGACCAAAAGCAATAGCAGTTTGTTTACAGAAATTTCACAATTTAAAAAACCATCGGAATTAACCACTTAGACATCTTTTAACATTCGGAGAAGAACATAACTTGGTTTGGTTATTTAGAATTAGGGAGTAGATATATACCTGACTGTTAGCAATAGTAGTAGTAGCAGCCTACTCAAATTTCAACGGTAACTCTAAAATTAACATACAAGATACCCAAACTTACCATGGCAACTTATAGAAGAAACAACACATACGGTTAACTTATTATTGAAGTAATTGGAGAAAACAGGGTAGGATGGGAACTTACATGGCGTCAATGGCGTCAATGAAAATCATTGAGACAACATCAAAACAAATCAGAAACTGCTCATTATGATCATAGTTTGAGAACCTATTCATTTATGCTTATGTCCTAGAAATGTCAGGTTATTAGAAGTGGATCTCAAGCTTGAACCGGTCTGCATTTTCTTATGTTATCAAGAAAAGATGGAAATCTAAAGATGAAAAAGTTTACCTGTAAACTGAAAAAACTCAGTGAACTAATTCCAAAATTCCTTTACCCAATTGAACTGCAGATGAGTAGACTATAAATGTTAATCAAACCAGCAAATTGATATTAGTGTATAGGACTGCATGATCAGAAAACAAGAAGTACCAGAATTTCTCGCACATCCTATTAGTGGTCTGTATAGACTAGATGAGCACTGTTCCACTGTGTTAGGTTCCAACATTGATACAGTAACCCAGGAAAATGAATACGTGCACATCACTTTCCAGCTAGTATTTTTTAGCCAAATTTGTGATAAAAAAGTACATGACTAGTTAACCTTCCGAGAGCATTCTCTGAGGACTGGTTCTCCTATAGTATCTGCACTATTTCTTTCTGGCAAATGAGATGAGAAACCAAATACAGGAAAGAAAAGCACATTTGAGAGTCTGCTACTGTCGTACCAAGATAGGTTAGTCATCAATTTTTCTCGCTCATATTAAAAGCTAAAGGAACTTCATTATTGGTGATTTGTTCTATGCACTAGGAATTTTCAAAGCTACATATACATGAAAGCAGTAATAGTAATGGACATCTAACCAACGAAGCAGAAAGCAGTAGCTACATTTGATCAGCGGCCAGCTGCACGCGATGCAGCAAACATGCCCAATGATCCTACTCCCTCCGACCCATATTAGTTGACTTGGATTTGTCAAAATTTAGATAAATCTATGTACTAAATAGTGTCTAGATTCATCCAAATCTAGACAAATCTATGTCAACTAATATGGGTCGGAGGGAGTAGCAAAAACATGAACGGGTTAAGCATTGGAAAAAGGAGAGATGAATCTGGAAAGGGGGAAAAGAGAAGACACACCTCCAAGTCCCTTGGTCGGCCGTTTTCATGAATTCCGTCTCGCCGTTGCCGTCACATCGTTTCTGCTGCCCCAAGATGGGGTCTGGGAGGGACAGAGAGCGCTGCGTCCGGCACGGGGTGCTTCTGGTGAGGCCGACGAGGTCGATGGCTGTAAGGACGGAAGACCTACGGATGTCGCGACCAGAATAGCGCCTCGCAGCCTCGAGAGTGACATGGGCCTTGCCGTCCAGCAGTTATCTCTCAATGGCATGGCGAGGGAAGGAGGCATGGATGGTTGTCGAACGACGGCTTGATTTCTGGCGGCGCGTCGGACTTGGTGTGCGGCTGCTAGTCTAGGGTTAGCTAAGAATGGGGAACGGGGAGTTTTTTTTGAGTTGGAAACTGGGCAGTTTGGATGCGCTACGCCTAAGCAGGTGGACATGGAGGTAAAGGCCATAAAAGAAACTTTTTTTAATGTCATAAAGAACTTGACGTGGGGAAGTGGTGGAGGTGAATCGTAGATATGGATAATATCATCGTTGCAAGTTATACGTTGCAGTAAGCCTATTCCTGTTGTAGTGCCAAGAGCCCCAAATCGTAGCCGGCAACTCACATGCGTCGGTCGGTCACGTATTACGCTCGCCACCCGCGTATGCCGGCCGCTTTATATTGATGTGGGAACTTAGGTTTAAAGTCCATTTTAAACCTTGAACTTGTTGAGCCTGGCGAAATCGAACCCCAAAGTCCAGTTCCCGGAAGTTAGCACACCGAAATATGCGATCCCGGTTCAAATCGAACCTTTGGGTCGTTTCCAACCAGGGATTGCCGACGTGGCTGGGATTCGGGGTTGGGTGAGGCTAGCGTCGTGGTTAAGTTGGGCCGGCCCAGTTCTTTTAGCCCGTCGTCGTCAAAAAAGGGTTGTCTCCTGGAGTTCCTCTCCTCTTGCGACGGAGATGGCGAGGTGGGGATGACCGCGGCCCCCGGCAACGATAATGACAATTCGAAGAACAAAGGCGAAGGTAATGCCTCCGAGCTCCTCCTCCTCCTCCGTTGGACGTTGGTCGGTCTATTTTGACGGCAGTAGGGTTAGGGTTTGGAGCTACAACAATTGGGGTTTGGGGGTCTAGGAAAAGTTTGTTTTTTGATCGATTTTGGGGCGATTTGGGGGTGTTTTGGAGCGGCGATGTGGTTCTGATTAGCATCTTTCATGGGATTTCATTGTCTTGTAGGAACTGTCTATTGAATCATAGACCCAACAGAGATATTGACCGTGTGTTTTCACTTCGGTGGCGAGTTCGTCCGTATTGGTCCTAATCTGCAGTATGTTGGGGGAGATGAGGCGATTTCAGAGATCGAGAGGGACAAGCTCTCACTGCAGGAGGTTTTAGGGTTCCTTAGATATCATATGGTAGTGACGGAGTCGATGAAGCTTTATTTCCGTATTCCTAGCACTGAATATTCTGAAGGTTTGCTTATTCTCATTGATGACCAACGTTGTTTGAGTATGGCTGAGTACATTTCGCCTGGAGGAGTAGTTGATGTGCTTGTTGAAAACAATAGGGAGGAGGACAGTGTTGATAGTAGCAGTGGAAGTGACTCTTAGGATGAGTTTGTGAGTCTGAGTGATGAAGAACCAGATGAAATCATCACTGCAGAACCTACTAAGGATGTGTTTGTTTCAGATGGCAGTGGTGTAATCAGAGAGGTCATTAGCAGTCCCCTGAAGAAGCAAAGTATAAGAAGAGCAGAGAACACATAGTGACTAAGGAAATTGCACCTGATTCATTGCCATTTTCTCAAGTTCCAGTGTCACAAGTGTGCAATTCAATACATGCCTCACAGGCTCAAGGACCATTTGCTGATGTGCAGCCAATACCAATTCAGATTATGTTTGCTAGTGATAGTGAAGACATGGCACAAGCACCCAATATTGTTGTGAGTGATAGTTCTGATTCAGTGATAGTGGGGAAGATTTAGAAGTAGTTGAGTTAAGGAAGCATGCTAGGAAATTCAAGAAGAGAACGAAAGATTATAAGAGCTGGATTAATTCAAATAATCATGTTCCAGTAGATTTGATTGCAAATATTGAAAAACAAATTGGAGCTGAGGAGAAAGACTGGAACTTTGAATCATCAGATGAAGATTACAGCTATGATGAGGATTTAGATGGATAGCTACAAGGGAGGAAATCAAAATATCCTAGATTTAACACTGAAAGTGAAGTGCCCCATTTCTGTTTGGAGATGGTTTTGCAAGTAAGAAACAGCTGTGCAAAGCTTTGAGGAGGTATGGTATAGTGAAAAAGAGGAGCATTGTGTTCATGAAATCTGAAGTTGACAGGGTTAGGGCTAAATGTGATTGTCCAGGATGCCCTTGGCTCATATATGCAGCAAAAACTTCAAGGTGCAGCAGATTCCAAGTGATTACATTTGAATATGAACACAGGTGTGCCCATAACAGAGAGAACAAACTCATCACTGCCAAGGTGATTGCCCAAAGACATGAGCACTTTATTCTTGCAAATCCATTGTGGAAAATTGAGAGTATGAGTGGCAGAAGAAGTTTTGGGTTGTGGCCAAAGCTGCAAACAGACAGGATTGCAACTACTACAAGGCCAAGTTAGCACAAGAAACTCCTAAAGGGGCAAAGGATATCATGAAGAATGAAGGGGCAACAGGATCATTTTTCCCTGTTGGTTCTTTCTATGAGTCAGTTGATAACAACATGTGTGAGTCTTTCAATCATTCTATAGTTTATGCTAGATTTTACCCAATTATTTCCATGCAAGAAAAGATTAGGAAGAAAATCATGACTAGAATTCAGGAACAAAGGGCAAAAGGTGAGAAAATGCATGGGAGAATTTGCCCTGCCATATTCAAGAAGTTGAATACAAGCATAGCAAGGACACAATTTATGGAGGTGCTATGGAATGGCAAGGATAGGTATGAGGTGAAGCTGCTAACTGGTAGGAGAAGGCAGTACACAGTTAGCCTGGACAAGAGGACTTGCTCTTATGGATATTTCAAGTTTTTTTTTGAACAGAGACAGGGTGCTGATGCACCCTAATATATTGCAGCTCAGAAACATTGTACATCGTGAATTACAAACCCTAGATGCCGAATCTTTTCGATTCCAGCGATCACTGGGCAAGAGAGGTTGTTGTGAGCTGAGTTCCTACATGAACAGATAGGCTCAGATCCTGAAGACCTTCTTGCCTGTTGTGCACAGTTGTGGGCTACCCCGTTTATTTCTCTGGAAATATGGAAAATGGAGCCTAACAGGGGATGTACAAGATTCTGGTATTCGATTGCTTGCCTTCTAATCTCCCAGGTCATATTGTTGTTAGAAGCCCCTTGTGCCACCGTCGCCTTTGCCAAGGTTATTTTATCAGTAAATAATGTTGGTCTTACTAGTTTCGTTGCGTCAGCAAATTTTGCAGCTAGGACCAGGGCATTTGCTTCAGCCTGTAGAGGATTTGACACATCTTTTTTGGATGTCATGATGAAGACATCTGTTCTTCCTCCATCTTGTAAAGATTGGGCATAATAAATTCCAACTCCAGCCGTAGCAGTAGGAGATTCAGGTTGTTTCCTCTAGGCCGCATTAACATAAATCTTTGGACCTGCAAAATGAAAATTTGTAGGCACTGATACTCCCATGTTTCTCTTTGGAGTTTGATTGGATTGTATCAGTTCTTCAGTCTCCAAGTCCTTTAGTAGGGCTGCAGTGTGCATTGGCACCTATTGAGGGGTGTTCTTCTTTCTGCAAAAAAGATGGTCGTTTCTAGCTTTCCAGATGCACCAAAGGAAAGTAAAGAGATAATTTAGATTAATGGTTGGATGTTTCTGGTTGAGCATGTTTATAATAATTTGAGAGATGTCTAATGTGTTGCTTACTAGGCTTTCAGTTTTGGTAAAACAAGGAGGTAGCAGCCAGGTAGCTTTTGCATAAGCACAGAGAAAGAAAAGGTGAGTTTCAGTTTCAGGAATATTACACCTGCAGCAATCCTTTCCAATATGTGAGGAGAACTATGAGCCTCTGTCACCAGTGGTGAGTGCACCTCTCAGCAATCTCCAAGCGAATGTCTTCACTCTGAGAATCATTTTGTTGCATTTCCAGACGCCCTTTAGGATTTCCTTGGTTGAGTCCTGAACCTGTTCTGGCCTCTGTGTACCTGTATCAAATAGCCAAGACAAGCAAATTTTGTATGTGGATTTGGAGTTACATTTCCCATTTGGGGTTAGTTTCCAACAAAGAATGTCATCTTCTCTAGATGGAATAATGGTAGTGTTCTTGATTGCCTGAGCCGTATTGCTGTTGAATAAATTCTCAATCAGGTTGATGTTCGAGGTTTGAGTGTTGGGTAACCAAAGTTGATTAATTCTGGAAGGATAGTTAAATCCTTGCTATTGAATATTAAGGTTATCATAAATGTTTTCCCATCCTAAAAACCAAGGAGTACTCCAAATAGAGGAATTGCCATTATAGATTTGGTAATAGGAGTTGTTGCTAAGAAGATGCCTGACTTTTAAGATAGAGGACCACAAAGCAGATTTTGGAGAATTCTTGTTTGCTCTCTAGATGGAGGAATTTGGAAAGTATTTTGTTTTAAGGACACTTTGCATGAAAGAGTTTGGGTTTTCAGCTATTCTCCAGGCAGCAGAGAGGATGAGGCCCATATTTGTAGCTTGCAAGTTTCTCACTCCCAGTCCACCATCAGACTTGGGTGCACAAATGTTCTTCCAGGCAGTTAGACAAAGGGCTTTTGTGCTGGGTTCAGAGGAAGAGCCAGTCCACCAGAAAACTCTCATAATAGCCTGAAGATTTTTGAGGAGCTTTTTGGAAAATAGGAGATTAGACATATAATAGACATGAATAGAGGATAAAACAGATTTTATTAGCTCTAACCTGGCAACATGAGATAGAGAACTTGCCTTATAAGTGGATAGTTTGGATTTGAATTTCTGAATAATGAAGTTGTAGGCCTCACTTCTATTTCTGCCAGGCAGGATGAGAGGGTGACCCAGATGGGTAAAGTTTTCATCAATGGTGGGAACAGGAAAGATCTGGGTAATATCACTTACAGTAGTTGGGTCCACCTTTTTGCTAAAAATTATGCCAGATTTAGACCAGTTGGGAGTTTGTCCAGAGGCAGTACATAACTCTAGAAGGATGTTTTTAATTACCTGTGCTTCTTGAGTTGTTGCAGTCCCACAAACCAGAAGATCGTCAGCAAAAAGCAGGGAATGAATTGGGGGACAGTGGGGTCCCAGAGAGATTCCTGTAAGATTTGCTTCAGACAAAGCCTCTGACAGCATGATGGAGATCTCATTGATGCCAAGAATAAAAAAAATAAGGGGATAAGGGACACCCATGTATTATGCCTCTGAAGATGATAAATTTTGCATAGGTTTGGTCATTGATAATAACAGAGAATACTGGAGAGGAGATGCAGGCATGGACCATCTTAATGAAGTGACCATGCAAACTTTTTGGGCCAGGGCTTTACAGATGAAATTCCATTCTATCCTATCAAAGGCTTTTGCAAGGTCAATTTTAAGCATGAAAGCCTTAGAATTCCAGTTAGAGAGATTGAAAGAGTGGGTAATTTCCTGAGCTATGATAATGTTGTCACTAATTCTCCTTCCCTCAATGAAAGCTTGTTGAGATGGATGAATATGGCCAGGGAGGTGAGGCTTAAGTCTGTTAGCAAGACATTTGGAGATGATTTTATAAACCACATTGCACAGGCTGATGGGTCTGTAGTCAGTAGGGACAGTGGGGATAAGTTTTTTAGGAATGAGAGCAATATTGATGTCACTGATATGTTGAGGCAGAGTGGCTGTGACAAAGAAGTTCCTAACCATGCTTGTAACATCATTCCCAATCCAATCCCAAGTGGCAAGGTAAAACTCTACATTAAAACCGTCAGGCCCTGGGGAAGCATTTCGTTTCATGTCATTTAGCACTTCCTAGATTTCTTCCTTTTCAGGAATGGATTAAGTGGGCTCATTAGGAATAGGTTGGGTTGTATGGGTAAAGTCTTGAATCTCATTATTATTGTAGGAGGTGAAGATAGATCTAAAATAAGAAACAAAAGTATTTGCAATCTGATTTGGCATGTAATGAGTTACATCTTGTTCATCCTTTATGGAGAGGATCATATTCCTCCTTCTCCTTTTTGCAATAGCTCTATGGAAGAAAGTAGTATTTCTGTCCCCATCTTTAACCCAAATCTTTTTCGCACGTTGCATATTTGCATCATTCATTTTGGTAATAGTTTGTTCATACCTTTCTACCAGCGCTGCTTCTCTTTGAAGATCCCGCTGATCCAGGGGGAGGGACTGAATCTTCTCAATATCGTTCTCCAGATCCTTAAGCTCATCCTGCAAAGGTTTTTTCTTCCTGCACCATACTTTTAACTTTGAAGCAAGATTGTTAGTCCTTTTAGCAAAAGAGGAATTGGAGTAGTTTGTCCAACAATTCTTAGCATAGCTCTGAAAATCTTCCTCCCCGAGCCACCAGTTTTCAAATTTGAAGGAGTTTCTAGGTTTGCAGAATTTACCTTCGGTAGAGAAGAGAATGGGTGCATGATCACTAAAAGCATGTATAAGAGGCATGTTGTAAACATTTGAGACTCGATAAACAGAGCACCATTCATGATTAACCAAACATCTATCTAATATTTGGAAAAGAGGTTTAGAGGAGCTCTTCTTTGATAGTGTAAGGAAGATTCACATCAGTTCCCACCCTGTTCATCTGACACTGCATTGCATTTATTTCCATCTCCATCATCTGACATCCTTGTTGACTATCTTGTGCCTGTTGAGCTGTATTGCATTCCATTTGAGCTACATCGCCTTCTACGAAATTCACCTCTCCACGCGGCGGGTTGCAAGCAGTTCCTGGCCTTACGTGCCCCTTCTGCATTTCGCCCTGAGTCTGCAACGCAATGGAAGGCCACGTGTTCCTGGCGAAAACAGTGCCTTCGTTCATCTCCGGCTGTTTCCCTCTATCGTCAATCTGTGCATTGCTGTTAGCTTTGCAATGCATCCCTCTACCCTTTTCCATCTGTAGAAGCATCGCCATTGGGGATAATTCCTCTAGCTCTTTATCTCTTTCTGAGTTTGTAAACATATTATTGAACACTAAGAGTTCTCTACTTTGGAACATGCTGAAGATTGGGTTTTCATGAGACACTTTTTGCTTGACACCTTGCGGGATCTTATCCTCACTTATGATCCAAGCTCCATATCTCTAAAATGGAACTTGGTCAGGATCCTGATGAAGCTTGATCTGATCTGTCACAATGCAATTCCTGAGGTAGCAGTTGCCGATGGTGTGAAACATGACTCCACAAAACAAACAGATTCTTCCAACTTTTTCATAATGTAGGTAGGCTATTCCTTCTTGCATTGTTCCTAGCTTGAGCTTTATTCTGTCCAACATCGGGTTGTAGACAGTGTGCCTGATTACTCCCCAGATATAATCAGGGTGACTAAAAAGCATATTATCCTTTAACTCATGAAATTCAGAGGGTGCCCCTACAATCTTAAGAATGTTCTGAGTAGGTCTACCGATCTATTCTTCCAAGGAACACGATAGATTCTTATCATAACATACACATACTTGAAATTATACCTTGGCTTCCCTTGCTTAACCATGAAATCATTTTGCTCCTTTTCATATCCTTCTCCTTTCTCATAAGCAAACTCAAATAAAAGAACATCTGGTCCCATCATCCAAGGCCGCTTCTTGAAAACCCACATGAGAGACTCGAAGGATGCAAAAGAGGCTTTGAAAACATACCTATGAACTTGAGTGATATCTCCATAATGCTATCTCCATGCTCTCCTCATATGCTGCTGAAGAGCAGTGAGAGATATATCTCTAGGCAGGCCTCTGGTAGCTGCAAGCTTGAAATATAGACTGTGTTTGCTATCTTGGAACTTGCTACTCTGGACCTGCCCTTGCTTCTCTAGCATCATGGACTGCATGGACATCTCCAACGAAGGGACTTCCGGGGCTTGAAGCACCGGAGGGTTGTGCGGGGCACCCAGACTACCTTCTTGTCGAACGGGAGAGATGGAGGTAAGATCCATCTCTTCCCTAGCAGCAGCTTCCCACTCAGGAAGGCCACAACTGTTTGCACCTACAAACTGCTGATGCACGAACTGTTCTGGAGAGGGGGTGGGTGGTTGATGGAGATCTAGGGTTGTAGGTATGGTGGGAGCTTGCAGAGGGTGTTGGTGAGGATTCATGGCTGAGGATTGGGTTGGAGATTGGAGCAGAAGGGAGAGGAGGTTAGGAGAAGGAGAACGGTATTACGCCATACGCCACTTTGGGCAGCCCGGATACCTAGCTCGGCGCTAGAGCTAGCTAGGGACGCACTATGGATATTTCTAGTTAGCAGGTGTTCCATGCTCACATGCCATTACAGATATCTACAAGTGTGGAAAACAGTTGGAGGATTTCATAGCTCCATGCTACTTAGTGGAAGCATTCAACAAAATATATGAACATTGGCTTCAACCTGTTGAAGGAGAAGAGATGTGGCCAATTTCTGATAATCCAAGGCCTCGGGCTCCTGGATATGTAAAAATGCCTGGCAGGCCTAAGAAGAACAACAGGAAAAGGGAAAAGCAAGAGAAGCCTAAAACAAAGAAGATGGGCAAGCACGACATAATTATTGTTTGTTCACTATGTGGTGGTGTTGGAGACAACAAGTCTGGATGTAAAAAAATCCTGAGAGAGGCAACAAGAACAATGCACACCTTATGAAGGCAACCAAGAAAATGAAGAAAACAGAGGTGGCACCATATAATTAAATAATTGTACTTCCATTCTATTTAGTTTAGTGATTTGGTATTTAATATATACTGCATGCACCTGGCATTGTTGATATTATTGTAGGGTACACAAACTTCTTCTTCTCAACATGCTGCTCCTTCAGCAGCCTCTGCAATAAGATCACAGGCAGCACATGGAGAAAAAACACAGGAAACACGTGGAGCAAGATCACAGGCAGCTTCTAGGTTCAAACCTCCCAGGACTAGTGTACAAGCAGCAACATCTTCAAGTGGATAAGTTGAACCATCTGGAATTGCTCAATCTGGAGAAGAAAGAGGGAGGATGAAAGCTACATCTTCCATACCAATCTATGGATGGTTCACATGCAGTGGCAACTACTAAGTTAGACTGTCTTTTGTCATGATTATGTACTAAATTGTTTGCTTGTCATGATCATGGATTAACTAGTAGACTGTAATGTCCAGGCTAGATAACATGTTGCACCTTATGCTACAATATTTTGAGTGTAATGTCCAGGCTAGATAACATGTTGCACCTTATGCTACAATAACATGTTGCACCTTATGCTACAATGCAGCAATTTCTTCATTCTTCTCTTTCATATCACCTTGTAATGCCTGGTTTCTACAGCCCGCAACCTCCAAACTTCATCTCGCAAATCTCCTATCAGATTACTCCAAAATTTCGGCAATGGAGCATCATGCCATTCTACATAGTCACATCCAGCTCCACTCTGAACAAATGAAACAAGGGCGTGGATCAAACAAATAGGTGGGTTTCAAGAGAATAATTCTAGCTCTGCTTACCATGGCATCCATGCAGGTGTAGTATCTTCGTCCTGGGTTCTAACGACTCCATGGGATCCACCTTGGCACCTTCCTCCGGGGGTTGCAATGGCAGAGCTTCTCCGGCTTGTACGCCATCGGGTTATCCCGATACAGCACTACCGACCTCGATTCAGTGCCTCTTCTCCTTCCCTCTGCTCCACGAGAGCCAGGTGTGGAAGAGGCACCAGAAGACCATGACATTCTGCCCTCCGCCGCGTACGTGGTCCACCGCCTGGCCGCGCCGCCGCCAAATCCCCTCCGCCGCCGGCAGAGTAAGAACCCTAAGTTTATCCCCCAAGTACTTCTCTCTCCCGCGCCCGTAGCATTTCACCCCCCGCGGTGCTGTTAAGTGATTTGGTGCGCTGGCCCACCCCTGACAAAAATCCCAGACACGTCAATGTTTTCCTAACTAAAACAAGTGAGGGTTTGATGGGAACCGGGATCGTATATTTCGGTGTGCTAACTTTCGGAAACTGGACTTGGGGTTCGATTTTGCCAGGCTCAATAAGTTCAATGTTTAAAATGGACTTAACTCCAAGGAAAGTGTCTGACACATCCTTTTCGCCCCTGACATGCAGAGTCTGAGTTGGGGTTGGGGCTGCCAGCAAGGCGCGCCACATCGAACCAGCCGCGTCGGGTCCCTTTGGCAGCCACTAAAATAGGTGGCCAACAAAAACTAAGAACCCTGTGTCAGGTAGTACGTACATGCATGTTGCGCCACACTGCTTCGTCTCATTTAGACGTCATCGCATTTAGGCGTCGATGCATGAAGACTCGTCTCTCGACGAGCCGTAGTTAATGGCGCGGTGTCCGTTCGGCCTACCCACGTCGCTGTTAAAAAAGGACAGTTCTCTCCTCTCCAATCCTCTCCTCTCCTCCCCCCCCCTCTCTCTCTCTCTCTCCACCGAGTTGAGGGCACACAACCTGAACCTTGACGAAGCCACGGTTATGTACGAGGCAAACCTGCTCGTGCCGCCGTCGACTACATGGCAGAGCAGGAGGTGCCCATCATGCCGCCAGACCACGGTGACGACGAGGCTCTCTGCCCCCTCAACTACATGGCAGAGCAGGAGGTGCCCATCATGCCGCCAGACCACGGTGACGACGAGGCTCTCCGCCTCGCCGCCACGCAATCCCAGGAACAGGTGCGCCTCGAGGAGGAACTGCTCTGGGCGGGCACATTCAACTTCTTGCGTGATTTGGTGTTGGCATAGGGAATCCTCCTCCACCGCCGAGCACGCCGCCACCTCCTCCTCTGCCGCAGCCCGTCCAACCCCAACGGCCATGGGCATACCCCTGGCCGGCACTAGACTGGATCAATCTCGCCTCCAACAACAACGAGTAGGGGCGTAGCGACGCAAACCCTAGCATCGCCGCCACCACTAGTAGTAGTTTCTTTGTTAAGTTTTTTAGTTTGTATTAGGTTAAATTTCATTCGAACTATGTTAAATTTTGCTAAACTTGAATGAAATTTCTTAAATTTCAAACTCCCCGCAAAGCAACTGTCGGCTCGTTTGCCGGTGGAGATGCTCTAAACACCAACCTTAAACTGTTTCTGATGCGCATATAAGTGCCATGTCTCCCCTACCTGTGTTGTAGTGGGGAGGAGCAGGCGTGGATTACCTGTCAACATTAGAGGCTGGAGTTGCTCAAGGGCCCTTCTGTTACATGTAAAAACAAGTTCTTCCTGGCTAGTACATCTTGAAGAATCATGCCTGCTACAACTCTGCTAAAGCCAGTGCAAATCATGCGGTAATACAACAAATTAATAACTAAATAAACAAGCAACAGTGCAACACGACAGCATGTTTGACAAACTAGGTAAAAGAAATCGAACATTGTCATGGTTGCAAAAGTAAAGGAAATAGATGCTACACTATTGCTATACTACACAGTGGAAACTCAAACGTAGTACAGTTTCACCTAGCTATGTTGTGGTCTCTTCCTTTTCGAAAAAAAAGCTACCTATCTTGTGGACTTCGCAATGCTTGTGCAGAGGCACAGTAATCCATTCCTTATGTTCTTCAGCTTTGTGACCACGTCGTTCATTGCCGGCCTTTGCTCGGGTGATTCGCTGGAACACACCAGACCCAGCTCAAATATTGACACAAGAAGGTTGTTAGTCGTGCCAGTTGAAATAGTCCCCAAAGAAATGTCGGTCTGGCGATCAAAGCAAAGATTAATTTCTTCATCTTGCAGTAGCTTGTCGTCCACAACGTCAACAAGAGTTGCCGGAAATGCTTGGTAAACCCATTGCCTCAGGCTCAGTTCTCCAGTGAACATGGGGTCGCCGGGTCTTTTCCCGCAGAAGACTTCGAGCAGCATTATTCCAAAGCTAAACACATCGCTTTTCCGTGATGCTTTTCCCGCAAAAGCATACTCTGTTCACGAGAAGACATTGAAAATAAACATTTGTTAATAAAGAAATAAAAATTATATATCAATCTTACCAAACAAGGTTCTCAACTTTTGACTAAGAAAAACAAGGTTCTCAACTATAAGAGTGGCATGTGCAAGTACCTGGTGCCATATAGCCAATTGTCCCCAGCATACTCGCTGAAACCACGGAGTTGTCATCGCCTAGAAGCAATTTTGCGATGCCAAAGTCAGCGACATGCGCCGTCATCTCCGCATCGAACAACACATTGCTAGGCTTCAGGTCGCAGTGCAACACAACTTGGTAGTGATGATGGTGCAGATACTCCATTGCCTCCGACACGCCAATCATAACATCCAATCTCTTCAGGAATCCTAACCGATCCCTGTTTCCAGTGTGCAAGTGTGCCGCTAAGCTGCCATTGGGCATGTACTCGAGCACAAGTGCTCTGAAATCGAAGTTGGAACATGTATTCAGTATCCTTATCAAGTTGCGATGCCTAGCCATCCGCAATACTTGACATTCAGCATCAAAGCTTCTCACTGCCTGCTCGACTTGCATGTTGAGCACTTTTATCGCGACCACCAATCCATTGTCCAGTTGGCCCTTGAAAACTTTGGCAAAACTTCCAGCTCCAATTAGGGTGTCCTCGTTGAAATTTTTAGTGGCACGAGCAATCTCGTGGTAGGATAGCAACCTGTGGCTAATCACATCAGCCATGTCAGAAGAAGTCGTAACATCTGACTGCTGCTTGTTTTTCTTTCTGATCACTAGGTATAAGCAGGCTGCCAAGGCCCCAGCTGCAATGGTGACAGCTGGGAGTATAAACTTTAGGATGTGTCGACCATGAGTTGGATGAGACTTGTCCAAACATTGTGAGAATCCTAGACGAGGAGCACCACACAGCCCAACATTCCCCATCAAACATTGCAAGGTGATATTTGAGAAAACACCTCCATTTGGTATTTGGCCTTGTAGATTATTGAAGGAGAGGTTCAGATTAATAAGGTAGGTGAAGTTTACAAAGTACTTGGGTATAGTACCTGAAAGGTTGTTATATGATAGGTCCAAAGTTGCTAAATTGTTTAAGTGATCGAAAGAGGCTGGGATTGAATCTTGGAATGAATTGTGTGACAGATTCAAGTAGGTTAACATTGCGAGCTGTCCAAATGAACTTGGGAGGCTACCAACTAAGAGGTTAGAAGACAGTTCTATTTTGTTAATGGCTTTAATGTGGCCGAGATCGGAAGGCAATACACCGGTTAGGGAGTTATGGGATAGACTTAGTTCGACAAGGTTATTAAGATAAAACAAGCTAGATGGTATGGTGCAAGATAGATGGTTATAAGATAGATAAATGTACTCTAGCATGGTCAGATTAGCTAGGCCATCTGGTATACAGCCAGAGAATTTATTATCGTTGAGTAACAACATAACAATTTTCCTTAGCATGCCAATTTGCGCCGAAACTGAGCCAGACATGCTATTTCTGGACAAATCAAGTGCTTGGAGATTCTCCAACATCATGATGGAATCTGGGATTTCTTTTGTTAGTTGGTTGTTGGCGAAGCTTATCGCACGGAGATCACTTAGATTTGATAGTGTAGCTGGAAGCCCGCCTGTTAACTTGTTGTTGATTCCTGTAAACTCTAACAGATTTTTAGATAGATTTCCAACGTAGTTGGGCAGAATCCCAGTGAAGGAATTCGTTGATATGGCAAGGATTTGGAGCTGCCTACAATTGCAAAGGCTGGCCAGGAAGTCAAGATTTCCATGGAGGTGATTCATTCGAATATCAAGGCGTGAAAGATACCTCAGGTTTCCAAGTGTTGATGGTACTGATCCAGTCAACATGTTTGATTCCAGCGCCAAGAAATACAATTCAGACAGGTTTCCAATAAAGGTCGGAAAGGGACCTGTTAGCTGATTGTATGAAAGGTGGAGAAAGGAGAGTTGTCTCAGTTTTCCTAATTCCACCGGGATCTGTCCGCTTAGGTTGGAGAATGAAAGTTCGAGCACACTGAGCTTGGTAAGATTGCCGAGCACAGATGCTATCTGCCCAAAGATGCCGTTTCTTGCCATAGAAAGTTGGGTCAGCTGTGGCAGTTTAGCCAGCCATGTGGGGACGACATCCACAAAGAGATTTCCCCCGACGTCAAGTGTCTCAAGGTGCTGGCATGCTGCAAGGGCCGATGGAATTCTACCAGTGAATTTGTTCCTGGAGAGTGATATTACTTGCAGCATGGGGAGGTTAAAGCTTTTGTTGCTAGGTATAGGACCCGTTCGATTGTTGGCCTGTAGGACCATATCCACAAGACTAGACATGTTGAAGATGTTAGGAGGTACTGGACCTGAGAGCTGGTTACGTCTCAGGTCAAGAACCTGAAGCATGAGCAAGGAGCCAATACCATCTGGTATTTGCCCAGAGAGCTCGTTTGTGCTTAGAACAAGGGCTTGTAGCTTTGTGAGGTTTCCTATGTTATGACAGATGATGCCTGACAAGCTGTTAAAGCTAAGATCAAGAATGTCAAGACGACTCAATCTGCCAATATCAGATGGGATGGAGCCCGTAAGATTTGTGCCGGTGAGGTTTAGGACATGGAGGAAAGAGAGGTTACCGAGATATGGCGAGATCACCCCTTGGAGGGACATGTCTGGTAGAGCAAGAGTGGTGACACGCTGTCGACTCCGGCTGCAAGAGACACCAACCCCATGGCAGAAGGATGTGTTGGTGGTCCAGTTCCTGCCAAGGATGCCAAGAGGATCGGAGAGCTGGGCTTTGAAGGCTAGCAGGGCAGCAAGGTCGGTGCCATTATTGAGATGGGCGGAAGGAGCAGCCAGCAAGGTCGCTGGCTGCGGCAAGAGCAGTGCAAGTACTATGAGAGGAAAGGCCATGGGATCCATGGAAAGTATTAAGAGCTTGGATTTTCTATAAGGAGTTATATGGCCTGCTACACATGATGTTGTTACTTCTCCATGGTTTACTTATAGAGTTCTTCTATGGTACACCCCAACGGGTAAGAGTCATGAGTTATCATAGAAATTGATTGACCTTGACTTGATAAAGCTTGTCTAAACATGTTAAGTGCCAACCATCTTGAAAGGTATTGACGATCGCAACCCATCTGATGGTTCAGCTGTCTTTCACCGGGAGGATTCTTCAACACCAAACAGTAAAGCCCTTCTGCAGTCATACACGTTGTAATCAGATTGTAAAGTTGGTTCTTCCTTCCACACCAATGCTCTTCCGCAGTCATCGTAGCATCTTATTGAAAAAAAGCATCTTAATCGAGGAAAAGGTTGAGCTCCTCCTGGAATTTCTCTGGAAGGTCTGGAAGGACAAATCAAATGACCTTTAAAAAGCAGGAAGCCATCTACTAGTGCCCTTGCCCGCTTGAACTGTAAACTCTTCCCCTACTAATCAATCGATCAACAAAGCTTCTGTGCTTGCTTAAAAATAAATGGAGAAGGTTATAGAGGTGGCCACGGTGGGGGCAGGGTCTCTGGTGGTGTTAGTCTCATTAGTGCTTGGAAACCAGAACTGGCAGACTAGTAGCTGTCATGCACGTGTGGAACACTGACTAATTGGTGGCCACTGCTCAACTGAAGGGAATGTATGGAACAGTTCAAGAGCTTAATTTTCGTACTTGTCACTATAAGATCAATCCGGTGGTTTCCATCTTAAATAAATCAGGGACTGGACTTTGGACAGTTGACAGCTCAATCGTCTAGACAATTTTTTCTCAGTTTATTTTCCCTCAATTAGACACTCATGTACTGAGCTGGTGGACTCGAGGAAAAACAACAGTGACTGAACCAAAACGAAAGGGATTTTCTAAAGAAAACGGTTTTCCTAGAAGAATTAGTTTGCTCAACATGAAATCTAATTGATGAAATCCTTGAATTTTTCTAGAAGAATAAGCATGAATTGAGCGCATCGTAATTAAGATTGCTCTTTCTTCAAATCAAGTAAAGCTGAAGCTGCTAATTCTGTATGCAGTAATGCAATTGACGCTATCAAATCGCTTCTGATTTCTGCAGAAAATTCAGCTCTAGACTAGATAGTGGGTTAGTAAAAATTAAAGAAAGAGTCATGTTGGAATCACAATTGTTGGTGGTGGGTACATTGTCACAGCGATTGACACTAGCTAGCAACAGGAGACCATGACCTCTGACTAAAGGGAGACATGATCACTTTGTTCCTAAGACATGAAAGCACCGTGTCTTGAGGGAAATTTCGCTAGCCGTTCCGAGGAAAAGTCTGTGGCGATTGTTTTCAAAATCAACAAACATCTCATCCTAGTAAAAGTAAAACTCATAGAAAGAGCCATAGTTTATCCTGTACTCAAGTCTATTCCACAAACATCGGCCATAGTTTATCCTGTACAAGTAAAACTCATAGAAATACGATGTCTCAACGACAGATCATTTTACTGGTCTGGAACAAATGCACCCAGGGACCTAACTTGATGCAATTTTGACGGCGCAGCAGTAATTTTCACGCGACACATAAGCCATCGCACCAAAGGTGCTGAAAAACTCCCAGTACACCACACAACTTCGGACATCAAATTCCTCTCCCTATCCAAGGGAGCGGTGGGTACCTTGATGTTGCTGCAGAAGCGAACTCACCTGGCAAGCAGATAAGCATATATCGGGGCCCCCATGAACGCCACTTGCAGCTGCTTGATCTCTGGAGATGTGGCAGGTGGCAGGTGGCGGCCGGAGTCTAGAAGGACCGCCGGCATTGGGCAGGGCAAGACCTAGCGTAAGAATTTTTTTTTTTTTTAGGGGACCTAGCGTAAGAATTCTACTATCCGGATCTAGGGCTACTACAAATCCCGGCCCAACTCACCAAACTAATTTTGTGGACCAAACAACTAGCCCATCCGTTAAAAAAAAAAATTCCCTCCATTATTTCTTAAAAAAACTCCCTCGGTTCATAATTATAATAAGATGTTTTACTCCACAAATATTTCAAACATCTTTATTTCTTATGAACGCCAATGCTAGTAGCACATGCGAGGGCGTAGGTTTTTATTAACACATAGAAAATGATAGAGAGAAAATTATGGTTCACATTATAGTACAGGAAGTAATGTGAACGTTATGGTAAACAAAATAGCTCTCCGTTCCTCTATAAAGAAATTTTAAGCTATATGTAGTTTGTAGATTTTATGATGGTTATGTCATTTAGAAAACACCACATTAATTGTCATGTTTGTATTTATCATATTATACATAGATACATGACTTAAAAGTTATGTCCACGACAAACAAACAATAGCGTAGGGGTGTCATGGCGGTTTTAAACGTCGAGGCACATGTCTAAACATCGTGGTTATAGGCTGACAAGAATAACTATCTACATTTTTCTGGGTGGAGTTTTCTTGGATGCACGTATAGGATCAATCGCGCGATATGTTCATCGGCATCCCAATTATACGCCTTGGTAGATTAAAAGTCGGCATAGAGATCAGCGTTGTGTAACATGTTAGGTACATGTTTCATCTACTTCATTACTACATAAAATATATTGGCCACTTTGATTATAAATATACTTTTATGGTGGCCCTAATTTTAAAATCATGACCATTAATAGAGTGCAAGAATTAGGAGAGTTTGATCCCCTCTTCGTTCAATTAGCTAAAATAACTACAGTAGTTTTCGTTCTTGGCTCTGCTAATTGAGGCAAGACCTCTGAGTGTCTCTTCTTTCTGTAAAACAAGTACATCACGACGGGGTGGAAGATTTGCACTGCGGGGCCGGGAGATTTGTGTAGAACGATAGAGAGGGGATTGATGGAATATGTTTAATGTATTATTGAGTCTCATGACGAGTATATATAGGCATACAGGAATTATCCTGAAGTACTAGTCAAGTTAGGATAGAGTCCTAACTATCATAAACTACCATAACAACCGTATACGTACAATACTCTAACATCCCCACGCAGCCGTAGCGGTAGCGTCGTGAACAACTGGAACATCGCGGACGGTCAGACTGGAGATAAACCGAAGTAGTACCAGCGAGCTGATGATGCTCAAGCGAGGTGGTAGCCCTTGTGCCGATGTCAAGGGAGCCGAGAGCGTTGGGTAGTGCCGATGTCGGGGTAGCCGTTGCAAGAGGTGATGGCTCAGTTGATGTGGAGCCTGTTGGAAACCCCAAGAGCAAGTTGTGAAGCAACACAGCAGCAAGTCTTCCCTCAGTTGAGACCGAGCTTACACGAACCAGTAGGAGGAAGGAAACATCACACAGGTGTTGCAAGCAACGCGGAGACCTGCACAACACAAACTCAAGACTTTGCCCCAACGAATCAGTGAGGTTGTCAAGCTCACTGGTTTGCTGTAACAAAGGATTAAACGTATGGTGTGAAAGGTAATGGTTTGCAGCAAGTAAACAAGTAACAGTGAAAGATGTATCAATGGTAAAGATTGGACCGGGGTCCATAGTTCACTAGAGGTTCTCTCCTTAGATAAACAACATGGCATGAATGGTAAAAAAATTACAGCAGGGCAACTGACAGGAACTGAGCAAGGCAAACAATGCAATACCAGATAAAAAGATCCTATGAGATTCGATTGGGCAATACAACAAGATACATAGACTGCCATCCAACTGCATTTATGACTAGAAGTCCACCTTCAGGTTATCATCTGAACCGCCTCTAGTATTAAGTTGCAAGCAACAGACAACTGCTTTAAGCAAAATGTGTAAGGTAAACAGTCCACATGTTTCATGAACAAGAGATCGTTGTTTTATCCCTAGTGGCAATAACACATCTATAACCGAAGAGATTTCTGTCACTTTCCTTGGAAACTAGAGGCATGAACCACTATCGAGCATAAATACACCTTGTTGGAGTCACTAGCAACTACTTGGCCAAGATAGCTACTAACAACTGAGAGCATGCAAGATCACAAACAACACAGACATGATAGAATCATAAAGACAAAACCATTAATCAAACCAACATAATAATCTCAATATCCATCGGATCCCCGCAAACACAGCATGCATGATTACAAATAGATTAGATCTTGATCATGAACGGAGCTCACAAGATCTATACATGAAAGCACAAAGGAGGAGATACAACCATCTAGCTACTACATGGACCCATAGTCCAAGGTGGAACTACTCACGCATCATACCGGAGAGAAGGCCTCCGGGATGATCTCCCCTCCGGCAGGGTGCCGGGAAGAACTTCAGATCCCCCGATCTAGGGACGATGGTGGCGGCGGCTACAGACGGTTTCGTCAAGATTTGATCGGGTGCTTTGGGTTTCTGCATCGGGGGATTTTTATAGGCGAAGGGAAAGGCCGAGGAGGCGACCAGGGGGCAAACCCTAGCCAGGCGCGGGCCCACCCCTGGCTGTGCCTAGGGGGGTCTGGCTGCCCTGGCCCGCTTCCTCGTCTCCCCTCTAGACTTCTTGTTCCCCACGGAAAGTAATTGACTTTGACGTTTGTCCCGTCCAATTCTGAGAATATTTCTTTACTAACTTTTTTGAAACCAAAAACAGCAGAAAACAGGCCTCTGGCACTGTTGCAACTTGTTAGTAGGTTAGTACCGGAAAACATGTAAAAAGCACCTCAAAGTGTAGACAAGCAAAGCAAAGTAGATACTAAACAAGCATGTAGCATCAAAAATTATAGATACGTTTCCAACGTATCAGCATCCCCAAGCTTAACTCCTGCTCGTTCTCGAGTAGGTAAGTGATAAAAAGAATAATTTTTGAGGTGGCATGCACCCTCACAAAGATCCAACCATTTGCAAACATTGAAAGCTGGGATCAAAGAATTCTAAACATGTGCATGAAAGATGGAGTTCTAGCAATAGGACAAAGTAACTATGCATGCAACATGACAAGCTACAAACAAAGATCATGAATAATATGCATTGAAAAACGTTTGTTTGTTTATTTAACATACAGAAAACATAGCATAGTGGCAATCACCTTGTCCCTCATAGAGTAGCAATATAGATGAATAGGACACCTTCAAAGTTCACAAGGGTGACTAGAAATAAATAACACAAGAACAAGTAATATCACAATATGCATCAATTAATAAGCTTTGGAACACTGCACACAGAATGACAACTATGCTCTCTTAATGGTGCCTAAAGGTAGAAGGTGGAGACTCAAATAATGGTGGAAAAAATGCCTTTTTATAAAGGAAGCAGGGATTACAAGTTTCAAAAAGAACTTCCAAAAATTATGGTACTTGTTAGCTTTCAGCTCTCATTGCCCCTATCATAAGCATCTTGAAGTGGTTAAGGTTAAGGTGGTAAAGATGGAGTATATGCTTAACGAAGTATAAGTTGGCAATCTCAAGTCCCTTGAATACGAGGGCCACACCTCATGCATACTCAACTTTGGGTCCAGGTAAGTTCTTGTCACTGTAAGTATTTGCATATCATTGAGAACCGCCAACGGGGTACCCCTTGCACATGGTATAGGAGCTTTCCCAAAGCCAAAATGACAAGGCAAGCAGACAATGAGCATCTCATCAATCTTTTTATTTACCATATACATAGCTTCTTATTGAGGATGCTTCATAGATAGCTCATTATGGTGATGCTGCAAGTTTCCATCATGATTAGGCATGGCTTAGGCTAGCGGCCTAGGCGTTTCTCTAACACAGGATACAAACTCCATGGACTTACAAGTTCCCTCTTTATTTCACACCGGTGACATCCATAGACAAAAGAGCATGATAGCAACTGAGTACAAAGTACAAGTGCAATGTTGAAAACGTTCCCGTGACAGCATGGTTCTGCTAATTCCAACTTATAAGTACAAGCATATACAACAAAGTTGTCACAATGGTTCAAGTTTATTAGGGGCAAAGAATATAAAGTGTGCCATCAAGTTCGTGAGGGATTTAATTACTAAGTTTTCACATAACAAAATAATTTTTAATTGGAAGATAGTTGAAAACAAGAATATACTTGGAATGGTGTAACACACCATGCATAGGAGTTTATAGTGGACACTTTGGAATAACTTGGTTTCTTGGGAGTTGGAGGCATGAGTAGAACTTACTCATACAAGTGGAGGCTAGCAAAAGACTGGGAGCAACCAACTAAGAGAGCATAATGGCCATAATCATGCAGTGCAACAAAGAATTACTAATCAAAGCATATAGTGGTACTACAAGTCAAGGACTAAATGATCATAGAGGCTAATGGTGACTTGTCATAGTCATAACATGGTGTGAGCATGTGCCAAGTCAACCCAAGCAAAGCATCAAAGGAGAATACCACAATACTATGCTTTTCCATGCTAAAACAACGCATAATTTCTTAAAAGTACACTAAGCAATTCCAATTGTTTGGAACAAGACATGCTACAACAATAATCACTAAGCATAATGCTAAAACAACACCTAGCATGTAATGCTAAAGTCTAAGTCATAGTCAATGCAAGCTCCTCTTGTACTTACAAGCAAGAACTTACTACTCCTTTCCAACACCAAGCAACTTATTTGCAAAGCAACACAGCGAGAATGGGGGTCCAAACTACTTTATTCAAGCAAACTAAACAACCTAAGCAAAGCAAATGAAAACTAAGACGCTCCAAGAACAACACAACTGTGCATGAAACAATAAAAACGAAGTGTCTAGACATACCTGAGATTTTTATTGATGAAGAAGGGGATACCTATTGAAAATATAAGCAATAATCCATATGATTTAATCTGAATAATAAATTGATAAAGCATGATCATACAAACGGTACTAAAACCAATTATGCAGATCAACAAAGTAGATGAACAAATTACATCTATAGGAGATAAACCTATCACATCTACACCAAACGCTAGAACAAAGAACTCTAGCATAATCCGAAAAAGACAGTTGAGGATCACGTATAGTGTAGGCTGAATAGCAACCGCAGCGGTCGCAGCAGCGTCGCCCATGTTGAGGTTGTCGAAGAGGTCGCTGACGTCCGGGAAGAAGTCGTTGTTCGGGAACTCGTCGTCGGACGATGTCGTGGTTGCCAGTAGTCGCGCTTGAGCGCTCCCCAAAAACCTAATCGCCCCTCACCCGTACAGGTTCATGAGAGGCAGGGTTCCGGAGGCCTACTGTCCTGATCTGCGGTGCATGCCGCAAGCCGGGATGGGGAAGACGAAAGCGATGGCGCAATGTTCTGGAGGTAGGCGTGTGTGTGGATTGATTCACCGATTAGGTTTAGCGCAGACGCTTATATAGTGCATGTTAGGGAGATCGTGGGGCTCAGCCCACGTCCGAGTCGGTAACAGTCCACGTCCATAAAAACTAGAAACGGCTATAATTAACGTGTCCGTTAATGACTCATAAATAATTTTCCCAACCAGCAAAATAAAGCTCGGCTCGGCGATATTCCCGCAACCAGCGGCGCGCGCGTGCGTCGTGACGAGGCATGGCGAGGCGAGGCGGGCGGCGTCGGAGGAGGAGTGCGCGAGGGCTACTCTTCTTGTCACACCTTAGTGAGTGGTGCAACACTCTACTATATAAGGTGGTCCAACTCCCCTTCAACTAGCAATGTGGGACTACACTTTAGCACCACTAGCACAGCCATATGCTGCCATATACAAGTGGGCCAAAGAGAATTTTAGAATTTGTCTAATGGGCCAACAACCCAATATACACCAAATTCCAACAATCCCCCACAAAGTCTCATTGGCACATCACATCACTTTTATTCCAGAACATTGTTTTATATACCGGTGTGTAGTGGAGACTGTTAAGTTGAACTTCCACGTTAAACTTCATTCTACACTAGCTAGCAACTTGAATAGTGGACTATGCCTTGAACTACAAGTTTTCTGCGCGCTAGTTTCACACAAAATCTAGACCGGTACAGGGTTGCCGTCAGCTTCCCCGCGGTTTGGAGCTTATGCGTCATACTCCAGGGCCTTTCATGAGTTTATTAGAGAGCATCCAACTTTCACGAACTGCGACGTTTAACAGTCAGACTCATAAAGGTGTGTTCCTCAAGAGATGTTCTGCAGGACATCTCCGCTTATAAAAGCCACTTGGAACACATTAAGATAAATATCAACCTGCCATGCAGATTAAGAGAGTATTGCATCTTTATGGAGATATAAACATAATATGGGTATACTCTCCTCTCAGTTGACCAACAACTTGTCTCCCAGCTCTAATCACGGGATCTCCGATCACATAGAGTGGGTTGCCACTGGGATCACATAGCGGAGGAGGAGTGCGCGAGGGCTACTATTCTTGTCACACCTTAGTGAGTGGTGCAACACTCTACTATATAAGGTGGTCCAACTCCCCTTAATCTAGCAATGTGGGACTAAACTTTAGCACCACTAGAACAGTCATATGCTGCCATATACAAGTGGGCCAAAGAGAATTTCAGAATTTGTTTAATGGGCCAACAGCCCAATATACACCAAATTCCAATAATGCCTTGGGCATCCCCAAGTTTTGACGCTTGTACCTCTTGGATATTTCTTGGGGTTACATCATGGTGGCATCCCCAAGCTTGAGATTTTGTCCATTCTTCATAACATTGCATCATTCTCTCTTTACACCTGAAATTTTTCCTTCATACAAAACTTCACACAATCTTCATTACCAATATTAGTGTATTCAAAGATATTAGACCTCTGGCAAAGCTTTGGAACAACAAGGATTTTCACTAAAAACACAAGCTACTGTAGTAAGTCCTTCAAAAATCTCAATTCACTTGAAGAGAACTCAAAAAGGAATCAATAAGAAGCAAATGCAAATAATAGCAGAAATCTGTCAAAACAGACCAGCAGGTAGAAACCTATTTTTTCGAACATCTTATGTTGCTCAAATAAAAAGGTGTTGAACTCACTAAAGTTAGCTAACATACTAGGGGATTTATTCGGAAATTTTGAGCTCAATCCGAGTTATAGAGACTCCTCACGAATTTTGTTTGTGGAGGACATAAATCTGTTTCGGGACAACAACTCCCCAAATCTTACTTCCCTCTTATTAGAGGTCATTCTTGGCACAAAAAGCAAACAAACAGATAAGGAGAGGTTATTACAGAAGTAATAACTTCCAAGACTCAAGTAAACTCTTGGGTTATCTCCCAGCAAGTATTTTTCTTTAACGCCTTTAAGTTAGGCACAAGAAGCAAGAAGAATCAAGTATTTTCAAATGAAGAAGCATTAACATCAAACCTTGCTTTCAAAGGGGGAGAAAAGAACAACTTATCTCTCCTCATAGGGAAGTGTTCAATACCTTTCTTGAATGGAAAATGATATTTGATGGTGCCTTCTTTCATATCAATGATGGCACCAAATTTTCTAAGAAAAGGTCTTCCCAAAGTAATAGGACAAGAAGCATTTTATTCAACATCCAAAACATAGAAATCCATAGGGACATAAGCATTGTTAACAATAATGAGAACATCATTAATACCCCCCATGAGTTTCTTCTTAGCGTTATCATTGAGTGGGACATCCAAATAACAATCTTTTAATGGTGGCAAATCAAGCATTTCATAAATCTTCCCAGGCATAATAGAGACACTAGAACCAAGATCACGTGAAGCTTTGAGATCAAAGTCATTCACTTGCATATTAATAATGGGTTCCCAACTATCTTCTACTTTCCTAGGAATAGAGGCTTTGTGTTTAGCTTCTCTTCCTTAATCTTAACAAGAGCATCTGTAATGTGTTTAGTGAAAGCAACATGCATATCACTAGCATCAGGACTTCTAGCAAGCCTTTGAAAGAACATAATTACTTCAGAAATATTGCAACCATCAATATCAAAGTCAAACTTAGCATCACTAGTAGTAGGCTCAATAGGCTTAGTCATAGTAGGAGGAGGAATATGGCTCAATAGGCTTAGTGGTGATGGTGCACACACTATTGTTTCTATCAATTTCAGCTTCCCTCTCCCACTTAGCATGAAGTTGAGCTAACAGCCTAACATTTTCATCAATAGTAACTTGTATGGCATGAGCAGTAGCAAAGATGTTTTCCATAGTTTTAGGTTTAGCAGCCATTTTATTAATCAAGGAAGACTGAGCTTCAGACAAAGAGGATATATTTTTCTTAGCACTCAAATTTTCTGACTGTAAACTAGGAATTTATCTATTCAGATTCTCAAGCTAATGGCTAATGTTTTTCAAGATGATAGACTGTTCCTCCATAGTTTTAGTGAAAATCTTATTTTGCTCATATTGCATCTGCATAAAATTCTTAGTGGATCTCTCTACTTCTAGAATCCTTTCTTCACTAGGCATTCCAGATCTACCATGATAAACATTTCCACTAGGAGGATAAGGTCTATAATTACCATAAGTATTGTTGCCAAAATTGTTGTTTCTAATGAAGTTCACATCAACTTGCTCTTCTTGAGCAACCAAAGAGTCTAAGGGAACACTATTAGGATCTAGAGGAGCTTTCCCATTAACAAGCATAGCCATAATAACATCAATCTTTTCACTCAAGGAGGAAGTTTCTTCAACAGAATTTACCTTCTTACCATGTGGAGCTCTCTCAACATGCCATTCAGAGTAGTTAACCATCATATTATCAAGGAGCCTTGTTGCAGTACCCAAAGTGAGCCCCATAAAAGTACCTCCAGCAACTGAATCCAACAGATTTCTTGACGAGAAGTTCAAACATGCATAAAAAGTCTGGATAATCATCCAAGCAGTGAGTCCATGAGTAGGGCAATTTTTAATCAAAGATTTCATTCTTTCCCAAGCTGGAGCAACATGTTCACTATCAAGTTGTTAAAATTTCATAATGTCACTTCTCATAGATATAATCTTAGCAGGAGGATAGTATTTTCCAATAAAAGCATATTTGCACTTAGTCCAAGAATCAATACTATTTTTAGGCAAAGAAAGCAACAATTCTTTAGATTTTCCCCTCAAGGAGAAAGGAAAAAGCTTGAGCTTAATAATGTCTCCATCTACATCCTTATGCTTTTGCATCTCACAAAGTTCAACAAAGCTATTGAGATGGGCAGCAGGATCATCAGAACCAGCACCAGAAAATTTCTCTCTCATCACAAGATTCAACAAAGCAGGATTAATTTCATAAAAGGTAGCATCAAGAGCAGGTGGAGCAATAGGAGTGCTTAGGAAATAATTTTTGTTGGTGCTAGTGAAGTCACACAACTTAGTGTTCTCAGCAGAATTCATTTTGGCAAAGGTGGGCAAGCCAAAAACAGCAGCAGCTAGAGGAGGAACTAATTTTTTTTGTGTTTTTTGAATAAAGAAAGCTAACCAAACTAGACTAATTTTTTTAGGTTTTTTGGAAAGAGGCAAACAAAACCAAACAAAAGAAACAAAGCAAACTAAAAACAAAGTAAAGAGAAAGGAAGTGAAGGACTCCCCTTGTGAAGACGTCCTTAGCCTCCCCGGCAACAGCGCCAGAAAACTTGTTGATGGCTCAGTTCATGTGGAACCTGTTGGGAACCCCAAGAGCAAGGTGTGAAGCAACACAACAGCAAGTCTTCCCTCAGTTGAGACCAAGGTTATCGAACCAGTAGGAGGAAGGAAACGTCACATAGGTGTTGCAAGCAACGCGGAGACCTGCACAACACAAACTCAAGACTTTGCCCCAACGAATTAGTGAGGTTGTCAAGCTCACCGGTTTGCTGTAACAAAGGATTAAACGTATGGTGTGGAAGGTAATGGTTTGCAGTAAGTAAACAAGTAACAGTGAAAGATGTATCAATAGTAAAGATTGGACCGGGGTCCATAGTTCACTAGAGGTGCACTCCTTAGATAAACAACATGACATGAAGGGTAAAGAAATTACAGCAGGGCAATTGACATGAACTGAGCAAGCCATAACAATGCAATTACTAGTCAGAAAGATCCTATGAGATTCGATTGGGCAATACAACAAGATACATAGACCGCCATCCAACTGCATTTATGACTAGAAGTCCACCTCCAGGTTTGTTGGAGATATGCCCTAGAGGTAATAATAAATGTAGTTATTATTATATATCTTTGTGTTTATGATAAATGTTTACATTCATGCTATAATAGTATTAACAAGGAAACCATTAATACTTGTGTGATTTGTAAACTTAATTTGAAGTCCCTAGTATGGCCTCTATACTTCACTAGCTTGTTGGTTGATTGATGATGTGGTTTCTTTGTCATGAACATTGAGATGTTATCAACAACAAGATCATATCGTTAGGAGAATGATATGGTGGACATACTCCTATAGACAAGCGTAGCATAAAGATCAAGTCATTTCAATAGTTCAATTGCTATATGCTTTCTGATACATAGTAACCTAATTCCTTCGACCATGAGATCATGCATATTGCCTTTACTGGATGGATGCTTTGATGTCATCAAACACCACACCGTAACAGGGTGGCTATAAAAGTGGCATTGGGTGTTCGGAAAGTATTGGTTGAAACACATGGATCAAGAGTGGGATTTGTCCATCCACATGACGGATAGATATTCTCTGGGCCCTCTCGGTGAAATGTCATCCAATTAGCTTGCAAGCATGTGACTTGGTCACAAGGGATCACATATCACGGGAACGAGAAAAGAGTACTTATCAGTAACGAGGTTGAACTAGGTATGCAGAGATACCGACGATCATAACCTCGGATAAGTAACATATCGTGAGACAAAGGGAAATTGGTATCGTATGTAAGTGGTTCATTCGATCGCAAAGTAATCGTAGAAATATGTGGGAGCCATATGAATTTCCAGATTCCTCTATTGGTTATTGTTCGGAGAAGTGTCTCGATCATGTCCGCATAATTCACGAACCGTAGGGAGACACACTTAAGGATTCGACGTTGTTTGAGTAGTTATGGTATTATGAGAAAGAGACCGAATGTTGTTCGGAGTCTCGGATGGGATCCGGGATATCACGAGGTGATCCGGAATGGTCCGGAGAATAAGATTCATATAAGGAAAGTCCCATTTCGGAGTTGGGGAATGGTTCCGGTGTTTTCATCGGGAACATTCTAGAAGGTCCCGGAATGTCCGGCACTCCGGGGGGGAAGGGGTACATGAATGTGTCATTGCAAGTTGGAATGATTGCATCATGTACTAGGTGTTCTCGCTGTCCAAAATAAAGGGTTTATTTAATTCCTAAATTGGAAAAGTCAAACGGCTAATTTGAAAGTCAAACTGCCAATTTTGGGAAGTGGGAAAAGAGGAGGATTGGTGGAGGCCGAATTTGGGGAGGACTCCTCCCTTGGCCGGCGCCCCACCAAGCCGACTTGGGGAGGGACTCTCCTCCCCATGGCGCAGCCAGCCCTCCCACCTATATAAGGAGGGGCAGGGCTCCCCTCCTAACACACACAAGTTCCTATCCTCTAAACTAGAAACTAGACCTAGACCCCGGTTTAGAGCTGTTTCGGTTTAGAGCCTTCTAATTGGTTTAGAGCCCTCTAATTGGTGTGTCTAATTACTAGACCACTAATAGCCTCTCTCATAAGCTCCACCATACTCGCACCGGCTTAAGGCGAAGCCCTGCGGGATCTCCCCTCTACCTCCGGTACCACGCCGTTGTGCTGCCGGAATCGCGAGGAGAGTGCTACAACCTCCGCTGCCTGCTGGAACAAGGGAGAGGAAGGTCTTCGTCGAGTACCGAACGTGTGACCGACTGCGGGAGCGCTGCGGGAACGCGGCGCCGGAAGGATCGTCTACGCGATCTTGAGATCGGAAAGAGTACGACTACATCACCCACGAGAATCTGCTCTCGTTAAACACTTTGGAATCTTCGAGGGTGAGTTATTCCATCGACTCGTTGCTACAATCTAGTAGATAGATCTTGGCTTGTTTGTTTGTATGCGATAGAAAATTTTTGTTTTCCATGCTACGAACCCCTTCAGTGGTATCAGAGCCGTGTCTATATGTAGATCTGTTGCACGAGTAGAACACAATGGTCATTGTGGGCGTTGATGCTTTTATTGTAGATTGCCTTTTGTGTACTTTGCATCTTGCGGTATGTTGGGATGAAGCGGCCCGGGCTAACCTTACATGACATCGTTCATGAGACCTGCTCCACGCTTGACATGCAACTCGTTTTGCATAAGTGGCTTTGCGGGTGCCTGTTTCTCCTAGCATAGTAAAGATCCAATTTACAACGGGTGATCAACAATGCTAGTATCAATGTTGTGGTTCTTGTTCGTAAGTTAGAACGACACTTATGGAAAGCCCCAAACCACGTAAAATATGCAAAGAAAGTAGAAGCGTCTAACTTTGTTTTGCAGGGGTGTGCAGTGATGTGATATGGCCATGATTGTGATTATATTTGATGTATGCAATGATCCTTATTGTAAGTTGGCAACCGGCAGGAGCCATATGGTTGTCTTTAATTTCTGTTAAGGCCTGCGTGTCTATTCAAAATAGTTGTAATAGTTGAAGTTGGCGGACGACAACCATGAAGAAGCGTCATTGACCTTGATGCTATGCCGGTGATGATGGAGATCATGTTCGTGCTTGAAGATGGAGATCGGAAGCACAAAGAAGAAAGGCCATATCATATCACATATTATGAATTGCATGTGATGTTAATCCTTTATGCATCTTGTATTGCTTAGTAGACGACGGTAGCATTATAAGATGATCCCTCATGCACATAAATTTCAAGTTCTAAAAGTGTTCACCCTTAGTATGCACCGTTGCCAAAGCTTGCTGCTTCGAAGCACCACGTGATGATCGGGTGTCTTTGATTCCGCGGGTGACTACAACGTAAGCAAGCCAGATTTGCTTATGCGGAAGCTAAGGTTTGATCTTGACGAGCCTAGCATGTACAGACATGGCCTCAGGAACACGGATCGCCGAAAGGCAAAGCATGAATCATATAGTAGATATGATGAACATGATGATTGTTCGCCATTAAAACTATATCAGCTCTCGTGATGATCGGTGTTGATGTAGTGGATTTGGTTCGTGTGATCACTAAAACAATGTGAGGGATGTTGTTTTGAGTGGGAGTTCACCTAGTTTAATTTCATTAATTAATTTGAACTCAATTTGTCATAAACTTAGTCTAAACTATTGCAAATATGTTGTAGATCAATGGCAGCCCCTACCATCAATTTTAATGCGTTCCTAGAGAAAGAAAAGTTGAAAAACAATGGAAGCAACTTCGCGGATTGGTTCCGCAATTTGAGGATTGTCCTCACAGCTGGTAATTTGACCTATGTGCTGGATGCACCGCTAGGTGACCCACCTGCAGCTGATGCTACCGATGAAGTAAAGAATGTTTACCTCGCTCGGAAGAATCAGTACTCCATAGTTCAGTGTGCTATCTTGTATGGTTTAGAATCGGAGCTTCAGAAAAGGTTTGAAGAGTCAGATCCATATGATATTGTCGAGGATCTCAAATTAATCTTTGAGACTCATGCGGCAATTGAAAGTTATGAAGCTTCTGAAAAGTTCTTTAACTGCAAGATGGAAGAGGGTAGCTCCGTCAGTGAGCATGTGCTTAAAATGTCTGGGCACGCAAATAAACTTCAAAGTTTGGGTATAGTGATTCCTAATACTTTGGGAGTTTACCGCATCCTCCAATCACTACCACCAAGTTACAAGAACTTTGTGATGAACTACAACATGCAGAACATGAACAAAGAGTTGCCAGAACTATTTGCTATGTTAAAATCTGCAGAAGTGGAGATCAAGAAAGAGCACCAAGTGTTGATGGTCAATAAGACCACCAAATTCAAGAAAGGCAAGTCTAAGCAGAAGGGACACTTCAAGAAGGGTGGTAAGAAAGTTACCACGCCGACGAAGAGGACCAAGGCTGGACCCAAGCCTGATACTGAGTGCTTTTACTGCAAGGGAGAAGGTCACTGGAAGCGGAATTGCCCAAGGTACTTGGCGGATTTGAAGAACGGCAACATCAAGAAGAAAGGTATATCTGATATACATGTTATTGATGTGTATCTCACTAGTACTCGTAGTAGTGCCTGGGTATTTGATACTGGTTCGGTTGCTCATATTTGTAACTCGAAACAGGAGCTGCAGAATAAACGGAAGCTAGTGAAGAACGAGGTGACGATGCGCGTGGGAAACGGATCAAAGGTTGATGTGATCGCGGTCGGCACACTACCTCTTCATCTACCATCGGGATTAGTTTTATACTTAAATAATTGTTATTTGGTGCCTGCGTTGAGCATGAACATTATATCGGGATCTTGTTTATTGCGAGACGGTTACTTGTTTAAATCCGAGAATAATGGTTGTTCGATTTATATGAGTAATATGTTTTATGCACATGCACCTTTGATAGATGGTCTATTCATATTGAATCTCGATAGTAGAAATACACATATTAATAACATTGAGGCTAAACGTTTGAAATCAAGCGATAATTTGACCTATATGTGGCACTGTCGTCTTGGTCACATTGGAGTGAAACGTATGAAGAAACTCCATTCCGATGGACTTCTTGAATCACTTGATTTTGAATCACTTGAAAGATGCGAAGCATGTCTGATGGGTAAAATGACTAAGACTCCATTTTCTGGTATAATGGAGCGAGCTACAGACTTATTGGAAATCATACATACCGATGTGTGTGGTCCAATGAGTGTAGCATCGCGCAGTGGTTATCGTTATGTTCTTACCTTCACGGATGACTTGAGTAGATATGGGTATATCTATTTTATGAAACATAAGTCCGAAACTTTCGAGAAGTTTAAGGAGTTTCAAAGTGAGGTAGAGAATCAACGTAACAAGAAGATTAAATTTCTACGATCTGATCGTGGAGGTGAATATCTAAGTTACGAGTTTGGCGAGCATTTGAAGAAATGTGGAATACTTTCGCAGTTGACACCGCCGGGAACACCACAGCGTAATGGTGTGTCTGAACGTCGTAATCGAACTCTCTTAGATATGGTTCGTTCTATGATGTCACTTACAGATTTGCCACTATCATTTTGGGGTTATGCATTAGAAACAGCCGCATTCACTTTAAATAGGGCACCGTCTAAATCCGTTGAAACGACACCGTATGAATTATGGTTTGGGAAGAAACCTAAATTGTCGTTCCTTAAAGTTTGGGGATGCGAAGCCTATGTAAAGAAGTTACAGCCGGACAAGCTTGAACCCAAAGCGGAAAAATGCGTCTTCATAGGATACCCGAAGGAAACTGTTGGGTATACCTTCTATCATAGATCCGAAGGCAAAATCTTCGTTGCTAAGAATGGATCCTTTCTAGAGAAGGAATTTCTCTCGAAAGAAGTGACTGGAAGGAAAGTAGAACTCGACGAGGTTGTCGAACCTTCTCTCGAAATTGCGAGTAGCGCAGCACCGGAAGAAGTTCCTGTGGTGCCTGCACCAATAAGAGAGGAAGCTAATGATGTTGATCATGAAACTTCGGTCGAAGTTGCTACAGAACCTCGGAGGTCAACGAGAACTCGTACCACTCCAGATTGGTATGATTCCGTTATGAATGTCATGTTGGTGGACAACACCGATGACCCCGAGACATATGAGGAAGCGATGATGAGCCCAGATTCCAATAAATGGCAAGAAGCCATGAAATCCGAGATTGGATCCATGTACGAAAACCAAGTATGGACTTTGGTGGACTTACCGGATGGCCGTAAGGCTGTCGAGAACAAATGGATTTTCAAGAAGAAAACAGATGCTGATGGTAATGTTACTGTCTATAAAGCTCGACTTGTCGCAAAAGGGTTTCGACAAATTCAAGGAGTTGACTACGATGAGACTTTCTCACCGGTAGCGAAGCTAAAGTCTGTGAGGATTATGTTAGCAATCGCTGCATATTATGATTATGAGATATGGCAGATGGATGTCAAAACAGCATTCCTCAATGGAGACATTGATGAAGAGTTGTATATGATGCAACCCAAAGGTTTTGTCGATCCTAAAGATGCTAACAAGGTATGCAAGCTTCAACGGTCCATCTATGGATTGAAGCAAGCATCCCGAAGTTGGAATCAACGTTTTGATAAGGTAATCAAAAGTTTTGGTTTTATACAAACTTATGGAGAAGCTTGTATTTACAAGAAAGTGAGTGGGAGCTCTGTAGCATTCTTAATACTGTATGTGGATGACATATTGTTGATTGGGAATGATGTAGACCTTCTTAATAGTGTCAAAGAGTATTTGAATAATAGTTTTTCAATGAAGGATCTTGGCGAAGCAGCTTACATATTAGGCATAAAGATTTATAGAGATAGATCGAAACGCCAAATATCATTGTCACAAAGTACATATTTGGACAAAGTTCTAAAGAGGTTTGGAATGGAAGATAGCAAGAAAGGGTTCTTGCCCATGTTGCCCAATACGACCTTGAGTAAAACTCAAAGTCCGACATCGGCAGAAGATAGAGAAAAGATGAGTAAGACTCCCTATGCCTCAGCCATAGGATCTCTAATGTATGCCATGCTATGTACTAGACCCGACATCGCATATGCTGTTAGTCTAACTAGCAGATATCAAAGTGATCCAGGAGTGGATCATTGGACAGCGGTCAAAAACATCCTTAAGTACTTGAGAAGAACTAAGGATATGGTTCTTTCTTATGGAGGTGATGAACAGCTCGTTGTTAATGGTTACACCGATGCTAGTTGGAACACCGATCCGGATGATTCTAAATCACAATCTGGATACGTATTTATTTTGAATGGTGCAGCAGTTAGCTGGAGGAGTGCAAAGCAAAGCGTTGTGGCGAGATCTTCAACTGAATCGGAATACATGGCTGCTTCGGAGGCTTCACAAGAAGCGATATGGATGAAAGAGTTCATTACAGAGCTGGGTGTGGTTCCAAGTGCGCTGGACCCAATGTCTATCTACTGTGATAACATGGGCGCCATAGCCAATGCGCAAGAACCAAGGTCACACAAGAAGCTGAAGCATATCAAGCTGCGTTTCCACGCTATTCGAGAACATATCCAGGATGGGGATATAAAGATTTGCAAAGTACACACAGATCTGAATGTGGCGGATCCGTTGACTAAACCTCTCCCGAGGGCAAAACATGACCAACACCAAACTGCCATGGGTGTTCGGTATATTACCATGTAATCTAGATTAGATGACTCTAGTGCAAGTGGGAGACTGTTGGAGATATGCCCTAGAGGTAATAATAAATGTAGTTATTATTATATATCTTTGTGTTTATGATAAATGTTTACATTCATGCTATAATAGTATTAACAAGGAAACCATTAATACTTGTGTGATTTGTAAACTTAATTTGAAGTCCCTAGTATGGCCTCTATACTTCACTAGCTTGTTGGTTGATTGATGATGTGGTTTCTTTGTCATGAACATTGAGATGTTATCAACAACAAGATCATATCGTTAGGAGAATGATATGGTGGACATACTCCTATAGACAAGCGTAGCATAAAGATCAAGTCATTTCAATAGTTCAATTGCTATATGCTTTCTGATACATAGTAACCTAATTCCTTCGACCATGAGATCATGCATATTGCCTTTACTGGATGGATGCTTTGATGTCATCAAACACCACACCGTAACAGGGTGGCTATAAAAGTGGCATTGGGTGTTCGGAAAGTATTGGTTGAAACACATGGATCAAGAGTGGGATTTGTCCATCCACATGACGGATAGATATTCTCTGGGCCCTCTCGGTGAAATGTCATCCAATTAGCTTGCAAGCATGTGACTTGGTCACAAGGGATCACATATCACGGGAACGAGAAAAGAGTACTTATCAGTAACGAGGTTGAACTAGGTATGCAGAGATACCGACGATCATAACCTCGGATAAGTAACATATCGTGAGACAAAGGGAAATTGGTATCGTATGTAAGTGGTTCATTCGATCGCAAAGTAATCGTAGAAATATGTGGGAGCCATATGAATTTCCAGATTCCTCTATTGGTTATTGTTCGGAGAAGTGTCTCGATCATGTCCGCATAATTCACGAACCGTAGGGAGACACACTTAAGGATTCGACGTTGTTTGAGTAGTTATGGTATTATGAGAAAGAGACCGAATGTTGTTCGGAGTCTCGGATGGGATCCGGGATATCACGAGGTGATCCGGAATGGTCCGGAGAATAAGATTCATATAAGGAAAGTCCCATTTCGGAGTTGGGGAATGGTTCCGGTGTTTTCATCGGGAACATTCTAGAAGGTCCCGGAATGTCCGGCACTCCGGGGGGGAAGGGGTACATGAATGTGTCATTGCAAGTTGGAATGATTGCATCATGTACTAGGTGTTCTCGCTGTCCAAAATAAAGGGTTTATTTAATTCCTAAATTGGAAAAGTCAAACGGCTAATTTGAAAGTCAAACTGCCAATTTTGGGAAGTGGGAAAAGAGGAGGATTGGTGGAGGCCGAATTTGGGGAGGACTCCTCCCTTGGCCGGCGCCCCACCAAGCCGACTTGGGGAGGGACTCTCCTCCCCATGGCGCAGCCAGCCCTCCCACCTATATAAGGAGGGGCAGGGCTCCCCTCCTAACACACACAAGTTCCTATCCTCTAAACTAGAAACTAGACCTAGACCCCGGTTTAGAGCTGTTTCGGTTTAGAGCCTTCTAATTGGTTTAGAGCCCTCTAATTGGTGTGTCTAATTACTAGACCACTAATAGCCTCTCTCATAAGCTCCACCATACTCGCACCGGCTTAAGGCGAAGCCCTGCGGGATCTCCCCTCTACCTCCGGTACCACGCCGTTGTGCTGCCGGAATCGCGAGGAGAGTGCTACAACCTCCGCTGCCTGCTGGAACAAGGGAGAGGAAGGTCTTCGTCGAGTACCGAACGTGTGACCGACTGCGGGAGCGCTGCGGGAACGCGGCGCCGGAAGGATCGTCTACGCGATCTTGAGATCGGAAAGAGTACGACTACATCACCCACGAGAATCTGCTCTCGTTAAACACTTTGGAATCTTCGAGGGTGAGTTATTCCATCGACTCGTTGCTACAATCTAGTAGATAGATCTTGGCTTGTTTGTTTGTATGCGATAGAAAATTTTTGTTTTCCATGCTACGAACCCCTTCAAGGTTATCATCCGAACCCCCTCTAGTATTAAGTTGCAAGCAACAGACAACTGGTTTAAGCAAAATGTGTAAGGTAAACATTCCACATGTTCCATGAACAAGAGATCGTTGTTTTCTCCCTAGTGGCAACAACACATCTATAACCAAAGAGATTTCTGTCACTTCCCTTGGAAACTAGAGGCATGAACCACTATCAAGCATAAATCCTCCTCTTGGAGTCACTAGCAACTACTTGGCCAAGATAGCTACTAACAACGGAGAGCATGCAAGATCACAAACAACACAGACATGATAGAATCATAAAGACAAAACCATTAATCAAACCAACATAATAATCTCAATATCCATCGGATCCCCGCAAACAAAACATGCATGATTACAAATAGATTAGATCTTGATCATGAACGGAGCTCACAAGATCTATACATGAAAGCACAAAGGAGGAGATACAACCATCTAGCTACTACTTGGACCAATAGTCTAAGGTGGAACTACTCACGCATCATACCGGAGAAAAGGCCTCCGAGATGATCTCCCCTCCGGCAGGGTGCCGGGAAGAACTTAAGATCCCCCCGATCTAGGGACAATGGTGGCGGCGGATACAGACAGTTTCGTGGAGATTTGATCGGGTGCTTAGGGTTTCTGCATCGGGGGCTTCTTATAGGTGAAGGGGGAGGCCGAGGAGGCGACCGGGGGGGGCAAACCCAAGCCAGGCGCGGGCCCACCCCTGGCCGCGCCTGGGGGGGGGGGGGTCTGGCTGCCCTGCCCGCTTCCTCGTCTCCCCTCTGGACTTCTTGTTCCCACGGAAAGTAATTGACTTTGACGTTTGTCCCATCTAATTCCGAGAATATTTCTTTACTAACTTTTCTGAAACCAAAAACAACAGAAAATAAGCATCTGGCACTGTTGCAACTTGTTAGTAGGTTAGTACCAGAAAACATGTAAAAAGCACCTCAAAGTGTAGACAAGCAAAGCAAAGTAGATACTAAACAAGCATGGAGCATCAAAAATTATAGATACGTTTCTAACGTATCAAGAGGTCGCCGTGGTCGATGTCGTGGTCGGGGATGCCGATGTCGAGGTAACCACACGTGAAGCCGCATGCGCATAGTGCGTGAGAAGGATGGCAGAGACGCGTAGAGGCAGTCGTCGAGGATGTCGATGCCGAAGCTCATGCAGTCCGAGCCGTCGAGGACGAGGTGTGGCCATAGTTTTGTGAGAACTAGGAGCACGTCAGGGACGAACGCACACTACGGTTTTGCATTAGGCGCAACAGAGAGGGGAGCGACTCTCTGTGTGTGCGTGTCAGTGTGTGTGAGATAAGGAAGAGGGTGTGTGTGTTGGGATGAGGTTGGCCCAACCGATTGGGCCGGATTGGACCGAGTCGGTCTATGGGCCAAGTTGGTCCGTGAATTTAGCCCAGAAGAAAAAAATTAATGAATAAGTAAAATGGAAAATTATCAACATACCTTAAACTTATTTAGCCCCAGAAAAATAAATAAAAATCCTAAAAGTATATATGATATATCTAAATGATCACAAAAATAATATATACCTAGGAAAAATATAACATTACTTGTTTAAGTTTAATAAGATGCAAATAATTATTAACACCCTTAAATATTTAAATAAAATTTAGTAAATTTAGAAAAAAAATCCAAAAATAAAATAAAATTTAGTTTTATGTATAAAAAGAAATCTGTTGTCTCATAAAAATACTAACTTAAGAATTTTACAAATAAAATTTAAAACAAATATTTAAAGACATTCAATAATTGAGAAAGTTTATAAAAATATAAATAATGCCTAAAAATAAATAAAATCCATTTTTAAAATTCTAAGTAAGTATATTTACTATAAAAATACTAAGTATATTATTCCAAAAACATTTTAAAGTTCCTAGATCATATAACTTCAATTATCTAAATTATTAAAATAATATAGTTATTATATTAATTATTTAAAACTATTTCCTAAGTAAGAAATAATCATATTCAAAACACAATATTTTAACTCTAAATAGTCTAAACCCATAATTATAATTTAGGATACTATCCAGGTGTAAACAATTAACTTATAATATTCTTTTAAAATCTTTAATTAACTATAAGTCAAAGATTTACAAAGTTATTTTTTTGCAAATCATTAACTTATATTAGAAGTAAGTGATATCAATTCATATAAAATCATATGTAGCAAACTTGGTATTCACTAAATAAATTATAAAACAAATTCACCTATTTTTATTTATATAGAAAAATCTTATAGTACAATCTATAAATATTGTACATGCTAGAATTAAATCTTAAAACAAAGTTTCATAACTCTAAGAGTTCATCCTTAATTATGCTTATGAAAAAACCCTAATAGTTGATAATGCTACAAGTGTTCTATTTCAAGTCCAATTACATTTGTATAGTTTACTTTGGTCTGATATACCCTAAGCCAGTTATATAATGACTCAAGATCATTTATACCTTATTAAAAAACCATAGCTTCAATCCTATTAACCTTTAGAGTTGATTAACTTAACATAAATAATTTTATTCTTCAAATGTTATTCTTTTTGCCTCTTCAAAAGAAACACTATACCATTTCTTTTAAGTCATAACAAAATTAAAACATGAACCTTGTAATTATTACATGATACCACTCAATCTTAGAATTGTATTATGATTGTATTTTACCTTCATGTCTTATTGATATGTTGGAAATGTATCTATAATTTTTGATGCTCCATGCTTGTTTACTATCTACTTTGCTTTACTTTTCTACACTATGAGGTGATTTTTACATGTTTTCTGGTACTAACCTATTAACAAGTTGCAACAGTGCCAGATGCATGTTTTCTGCTGTTTTTAGTTTTAGAAAAGTTAGTAAAGAAATATTCTCGGAATTGGACAGGACAAACGTCAAAGTCAATTACTTATCGTGGGGAACAAGAAGTCTAGAGGGGAGCTGAAGGGGCCAGCCAGGGGGGCCGGACCCACCCAGGCGTGGGTGGGCCCAGCCCCGTGCCTGGCTAGGGTTTGGCGACCCTGGCCGCCTCCTCGGCCTCCCCCTTCGCCTATAAGAATCCACCGATGCAGAAACCCTGGCACCCGATCAAATATCCACGAAACCGTTTGTAGCCGCCGCCACCATCGTCCCAAGATTGGGGGGATCTGAAGTTCTTCCCGGCACCCTGCCGGAGGGGAGATCATCCTAGAGGCCTTCTCTCCGGGATTATGCGTGTGTAGTTCCACCTTGGACTATGGGTACATGTAGTATCTAGATGGTTGTATCTCCTCCTTTGTGCTTTCATGTATAGATCTTGTGAGCTCCGTTCATGATCAAGATCTAATCTATTTGTAATCATGCATGTTGTGTTTGCGGGGATTCGATAGATATTGAGATTATTATGTTGGTTTGATTAATGGTTTTGTCTTTATGATTCTATCATGTCTGTGTTGTTTGTGATCTTGCATGCTCTCCATTGTTAGTAGCTATGTTGGCCAAGTAGTTGCTAGTGACTCTAAGAGGGGGTATTTATGCTCGATAGTGGGTTCATGCCTCTAGTTTCCAAGGGAAGTGACAGAAATCTCTTCGGTTGTAGATGTGCTGTTGCCACTAGGGAGAAAACAACGGTCTCTTATTCATGGAACATGTGGACTGCTTACCTTACACACTTTGCTTAAAGCAGTTATCTGTTGCTTGCAACTTAATACTGGAGGGGGTTCAGATGATAACCTGAAGGTGGACTTCTAGTCATAGATGCAGTTGGATGGCGGTCTATGTATCTTATTGTATTGCCCAATCGAATCTCATAGGATCTTTCTGACTAGTAATTGCATTGTTATGCCTTGCTCAGTTCCTGTCAATTGCCCCGCTGTAATTTGTTTACCCTTCATGCCATGTTGTTTATCTAAGGAGAGCACCTCTAGTGAACTATGGACCCCCGTCCAATCTTTACCATTGATTCATCTTCCACTGTTACTTGTTTATTTGCTGCAAACCATTGCCATCCACACCATACATTTAATCCTTTATTACAGCAAACCGGTGAGCTTGACAACCTCACTGGTTCGTTGGGGCAAAGTCTTGAGTTTGTGTTGTGTAGGTCTCCACGTTGCTAGCAACACCTATGTGATGTTTCCTTCCTCCTACTGGTTCGATAACCTCGGTTTCTTACTGAGGGAAAACTTGTTGCTGTGCTCATCACACCTTCCTCTTGGGGTTTCCAACGTAGCGTCCCACGACAAGTGTTGGGCGCCATCAATCTCTTTCTGGCGCCCTTGCCGGGGAGGCTAAGGACGTCTTCACTAGGGGAGTCCTTCACTTCCTTTCTCTTTACTTTGTTTTTAGTTTGCTTAGTTTCTTTTGTTTGGTTTTGTTTGCCTGTTTTCAAAAAACCCAAAAAAATTAGTCTAGCTTGGTTTGCTTGCTTTATTCAAAAACACAAAAAAATAGTTCCTGCTCTAGCTGCTGCTGCTGTTTTTGGCTTGCCCATCTTTGCCAAAATGAACTCTGCTGAGAACACCAAGTTGTGTGACTTCACTAGCACCAATAATAATGATTTCCTAACCACTCCTATTACTCCACCTGCTCCTGATGCTACCTTTTATGAAATTAAGCCTGCTTTGTTGAATCTTTGTGATGAGAGAGCAATTTTCTAGTGCTGGTTCTGATGATCCTGCTGCCCATCTTAATAGCTTTGTTGAACTTTGTGAGATGCAAAAGTATAAGGATGTATATGGAGATATTATTAAGCTCAAGCTTTTTCCTTTCTCCTTGAGGGGAAAAGCTAAAGAATGGTTGCTTTCTTTGCCTAAAAATAGTATTGATTCTTGGACTAAGTGCAAATATGCTTTTATTGGAAAGTACTATCCTCCTGCTAAGATTATATCTATGAGAAGTGATATTATGAAATTTAAACAACTTGATAGTGAACATGTTGCTCGAGCTTGGGAAAGAATGAAGTCTTTGGTTAAAAATTGCCCTACTCATGGACTCACTGCTTGGATGATTATCCAGACTTTTTATGCAGGTTTGAACTTTTCCTCAAGAAATCTACTAGATTCAGCTGCTGGAGGTACCTTTATGGGCCTCACTTTGGGTGCCGCAACAAGGCTCCTTGATAATATGATGGTTAACTACTCTGAATGGCATGTTGAGAGAGCTCCACATGGTAAGAAGGTAAATTCTGTTGAGGAAACTTCCTCTTTGAGTGAAAAGATTGATGTTATTATGGCTATGCTTGTTAATGGGAAAGCTCCTCTAGATCCTAATAGTGTTCCCTTAGCCTCTTTGGTTGCTCAAGAAGAGCAACTTGATGTGAACTTCATTAGAAACAACAATTTCAACAACAATGCCTATAGGAATAATTTTGGTAGCAACAACAATTATAGGCCTTATCCTCCTAACAATGGCAATTCCTATGGAAGCTCTTACAATGATGGTAGTGGTGCCCCCTCTGAACTTGAAGTCATGCTCAAAGACTTTATTAGTAAACAAACCACTTTCAATAAGACTATAGAGGATAAGCTTTTAACTGTTGAGAAAAATATATCCTCTTTGTGTGAAGCTCAGTCTTCCTTGGTTAATAAAATGGCTGCTAAACCTTAAACTATGGAAAACACCTTTGATACTGCTCATGCCATACAAGTTACTATTGATGACAATGTTAGGCTGTTAGCTCAACTTCATGCTAAGTGGGAAAGGGAAGCTGAAATTGATAGAAACAATAGTGTGTGCACTATCACCACTAAACCACAAGTAGTCCCTATTCCTACTCCTACTATGCCTAAGCCTATTGAGACTACTACTAGTGATGTCAAGTTTGACATTGATATTGATGGTTGCAATATTTCTGAAGTGATTATGTTCTTGCAAAAGCTTGCTAGAAGTCCTGATGCTAGTGATATGCATGTTGCCTTTACCAAACACATTACAGATGCTCTTGTTAAGATTAAGGAAGAGAAGCTAAAACACAAAGCTTCTATTCCTAGGAAAGTAGAAGATAGTTGGGAACCCATTATTAATATACAAGTGAATGACTTTGATCTCAAATCTTCATGTGATCTTGGTTCTAGTGTCTCTATTATGCCTAGGAAGATTTATGAAATGCTTGATTTGTCACCTTTGGAAGATTGTTATTTGGATGTCCCACTCAATGATAATGCTAAGAAGAAACTCATGGGGAGTATTAATGATGTTCTCATCATGGTTAACAATGCTTATGTCCCTGTTGATTTGTATGTTTTGGATGTTGAATACAATGCTTCTTGTCCTATTACTTTGGGAAGACCTTTTCTTAGAAAAGTTGGTGCCATCATTGATATGAAAGAAGGCACCATCAAATATCATTTTCCATTCAAGAAAGGTATTGAACACTTCTGTATGAGGAAATAGAAGTTGCTTTTTGCTCCTCCTTTGAAAGCAAGATTTGATGTTAATGCTTCCTCATTTGAAAATATTTGATTCTTCTTGCTTCTTGTGCCTAACTTAAAGGCGTTAAAGAAAAGTACTTGTTGGGAGATAACCCAAGAGTTTCCTTGAGTCTTGGAAGTTATTACTTCAGTAATGACCTCTCTTTATCCTTTTTGTTTGCCTTTTGTGCCAAGAATGGCCTCTAATGAGAGGGAAGTAAGATTTGGGGAGTTGTTATCCCGAAACAGATTTCTGTCCTCCACCAAAAACATTCATGAGGAGGCTCTATAACTCGGATTGAGCTCAAAATGTACGAATAAATCCCCCAGTATGTTAGCTAACTTTCGTTAGTTCAACACTTTTTGATTTGAGCAACAGAAGATGTTCGAAAAAATCGGTTTCTACCTGCTGGTCTGTTTTGACAGATTTCTGCCATTATTTGTATTTGCTTCTTATTGATTCCTTTTTGAGTTCTCTTTAGGTGAATTGAGCTTTATGAAGGAGTTACTACAGTAGCTTGTGTTTTTAGTGAAAAGCCTTGTTGTTCCAAAGCTTTGCCCGGGGTCTAATATCTTTTGAATACACTAATGTTGCTAATGAAGATTGTGTGAAGGAAAAAAATTCAGGTGTAGAGAGAGAATGATGCAATGAGATGAAGAATGGACAAAAGCTCAAGCTTGGGGACTCCACCATGGTGTAACCCAAAGAAATATCCAAGAGGTACAAGCGTCAAAGCTTGGGGATACCCAAGGCATCCCTTTCTTCATCAATAAAAAGCTCAGGTCTGTCTAGACACTTTGTTTTTATTGTTTCATGCATAGTTGTGTTGTTCTTGGAGCGTCTTAGTTTTATGTTTGCTTTGCTTAGGTTGTTTAGTTTGCTTGAATAAAGTAGTTTGGACCCTCGCTCTCGCTGTGTTGTTTTGCAAATAAGTTGCTTGGTGTTGGAAAGGAGTAGTAAGTTCTTGCTTGAAGTGCAATAGGAGCTTGCATTGACTGTGACTTAGACTTTAGCATGACATTCTAGGTGTTGTTTTGACCTTATGCTTAGTAATTATTGTTGTAGCATGTCTTGTTCCAAACAATTGGGATTTCTTAGTGTGCCTTGAAGAAATTATGTGTTGTTTTAGCATGCAAAAGCATAGTATTGTGGTATTCTCCTTTGATGCTTTGCTTGGGTTGACTTGGCACATGCTCACACCATGTTATGACTCTCACAAGTCACCATTAGCCTCTATGATCATTTAGTCCTTGACTTGTAGTACCACTCTTTTCTTTGATTAGTATGCTTTGTTGCATTGCATGATTATGGCCATTATTGCTCTCTTAGTTGGTTGCTCCTAGTCTTTTGCTAGCCTCCACTTGTATGAGTAAGTTCTACTCATGCCTCCAATTTCCAAGAAACCAAGTTATTCCAAAGTGTCCACTATAAACTCCTATGCATGGTGTGTTACACCATTCCAAGTATATTCTTGTTTTCAACTATCTTTCAATTAAAAACTATTTTGTTATGTGAAAACTTAGTGATTAAAGCCCTCACGAACTTGATGGCACACTTTATTCTTTGCCGCTAATAAACTTTGTTGTATATGCTTGCACTTATAAGTTGGAATTAGCAAAACCGTGCTGTCACGAGGAACGTTTTCAACATTGCACTTGTACCTTGTTGTACTAAGTTGATATCATGTTCTTTTGTCTATGGATGTAACCGGTGTGAAATAAAGACGGAACTTGTAAGTCCATGGAGTTTGTATCATGTGTTAGAGAAATGCCTAGGCTGCTAGCCTAAGCCATGCCTAATCATGGTGGAAACTTGCAGCATCACCATAGTGAGATATCTATGAAGCATCCTCAATAAAAAGCTATGCATATGGTAAATAAAAAGATTGATGAGATGCTCATTGTCTGCTTGCCTTGTCATTTTGGTTATGGGAAAGCTCCTATACCATGTGCAAGAGGTACCCCATTGGCGGTTCTCAATGATATGCAAATACTTAAAGTGATAAGAACTTACCTAGACCCAAAGTTGAGTATGCATGAGGTGTGGCCCTCGTATTCAAGGGACTTGAGATTGCCAACTTATACTTCGTCAAGCATATACTCCAGCTTTGCCACTTTAACCTTAACCATTTCAAGATTCTTATGTTAGGGGCAATGAGGGCTGAAAGCTAACAAATACCATAATTTTTGGAAGCTCTTTTTGAAACTTGTAATCCCTGCTTCCTTTACAAAAAGGCCTTTTTCCACCATTATTTGAGTCTCCACCTTCTACCTTTAGGCACCATTAAGAGAGCATAATTATCATTCTGTGTGCAGTGTTCCAAAGCTTATTAATTGATGCATATTATGATATTACTCGTTCTTGTGCTATTTGTTTCTAGTCACCCTTGTGAACTTTGCAGGTGTCCTTGCATCTATTTGCTACTCTATGCGGGACAAGCTGATTGCAACTATGCTATGTTTTCTGCTTGTGAAACAAACAAACGTTCTTCAATGCATGTTATTCATAATCTTTGTTTGTAGCTTGTCATGTTGCATGCATAGTTACTATGTCCTATTGTTAGAACTCCATCTTTCATGCACATGTTTAGAGTTCTTTGATCCCAGCTTTCAATGCTTGCAAATGGTTGGATCTTTATTGTGAGGGTGCATGTCACCTCAAAAATTATTCTGTTTATCACTTACCTACTCGAGGACGAGCAGGAGTTAAGCTTCGAGATGCTGATACGTTGGAAACGTATCTCCATGCTTGTTTAGTATCTACTTTGCTTTACTTGTCCACACTTTGAGGTGCTTTTTACATGTTTTCTGGTACTAACCTATTAACAAGTTGCAACAGTGTCAGATGCCTGTTTTCTGCTGTTTTTGGTTTTAGAAAAGTTAGTAAAGAAATATTCTCGGAATTGGACGGGACAAACGTCAAAGTCAATTACTTTCCGTGGGGAACAAGAAGTCTAGAGGGGAGCCGAAGGGGCCAGCCAAGGGGGGCCAGACCCACCCTAGGCGTCGATGGGCCCAACCCCGTGCTTGGCTAGGGTTTGGCGACCATGGCCGCCTCCTCGGCCTCCCCCTTCGCCTATAAGAATCCCCCGATGCAGAAACCCTGGCACCCGATCAAATATCCACGAAGCCGTTTGTAACCGCCGCCACCATCGTCCCTAGATCGGGGGGATCTGAAGTTCTTCCCGGCACCCTGCCAGAGGGGAGATCATCCCGGAGGCCTTCTCTCTGGTATGATCGTGAGTAGTTCCGCCTTGGACTATGGGTACATGTAGTAGCTAGATGGTTGTATCTCCTCCTTTGTGCTTTCATGTATAGACCTTGTGAGCTCCGTTCATGATCAAGATCAAATCATGCATGTTGTGTTTGCGGGGATCCGATGGATATTGAGATTATTATGTTGGTTTGATTAATGGTTTTGTCTTTATGATTCTATCATGTCTGTGTTGTTTGTGATCTTGCATGCTCTCCGTTGTTAGTAGCTATCTTGGCCAAGTAGTTGCTAGTGACTGCAAGAGGGGGTATTTATGCTCGATAGTGGGTTCATGCCTCTAGTTTCCAAGGGAAGTGACAGAAATCTCTTCGGTTGTAGATGTGCTGTTTCCACTAGGGAGAAAACAACGATCTCTTATTCATGAAACATGTGGACTGTTTACCTTACACACTTTTCTTAAAGCAGTTGTATGTTGCTTGCAACTTAATACTGGAGGGGGTTCGGATGATAACCTGAAGGTGGACTTCTAGTCATAGATACAGTTGGATGGCGGTCTATGTATCTTATTGTATTGCCCAATCGAATCTCATAGGATCTTTCTGAATAGTAATTTCATTGTTATGTCTTGCTCAGTTCCTGTCAATTGCCCCGCTGTAATTTGTTTACCCTTCATGCCATGTTGTTTATCTAAGGAGAGCACCTATAGTGAACTATGGACCCCAGTCCAATCTTTACCATTGATTCATCTTCCACTATTACTTGTTTATTTGCTGCAAACCATTGCCTTCCACACCATACATTTAATCCTTTGTTACAGCAAACCGATGAGCTTGACAACCTCACTGGTTCGTTGGGGCAAAGTCTTGAGTTTGTGTTTGCAGGTCTCCACGTTGCTAGCAACACCTTAGTGATGTTTCCTTCCTCCTACTGGTTCGATAACCTCAGTTTCTTACTAAGGGAAAACTTGTTGTTGTGCTCATCACACCTTCCTCTTGGGGTTTCCAACGAAGCGTCCCATGACAAGTGATGGGCGCCATCACTTATATTTTTATCTCAAAATACTTGCAACCACACTCCTTTGTGAAGTACACTTGAAAATAAATCAAACCTTAAAATAAATCATCTAAGTCCATCTCACTTGTAATGATTGGGGAATTACTTGGTATTTTACATCATGCATCTCATTACTTATGGATAACAACATTTTGCTTGTTTAAACATTGTCCTTACCGGGCAATGATGATATTTTTGTAGAACCCGAGGTCCAGGGTCAAGTCGAGACATTCGACTACAATACTTTTCTATATCAAGGAAAGTTCACACTTTCTCATGTCCTTTGATTATTTTCTGTAAAGTATTTTGCAAATCCATTGTTTTCATCACCTGCATTTCAAAAAGGTCGAAAACACTATTTTCATAATTAATGTGAACTATTGGTTACTGATCCAGGGTGATCAGCTAATCTATTAAATCTGGTAGTTGGAATACCAATGCACAGGAATATATCATCTAGGACTTAACAACCAATGTTGCCAGTGATTCTCGCGCCGTATATTACGCGTTAACCATGAGATTTGGAGTAGGATGGAGAAGTCAGCTGGATCGGCTCCCTCTCACATGCATCAGACACTGTTCTGGGCATTTGTATGTTGCAGATCGTGGGTATAGCCGTTTTATACGAGGAAAGGTCTACCGTGGATCTGGGCTTAGAAAAGACATATTTCTAGTGTTAATGGTTGTTGTGTGTATCCAACTAAGGTATAGCCATTTTATACGGGAAAAGGTCTACCTTGAGTCTAGGCATACAACAATTGCGATGTATGCGGGGTCGCGGAGAAGGACAGTGATTGGCTTGGATCATCTACTGGGACCCAGACCATAGGAAGTGTGAACGGAAAGATTCGCCCGGTTGTGCAACAAGGATTTAATCTCTCATGGGTAAAGTAACGCACCTCTGTAAAGTATAAGAACTGTAACTTGTTACTCCCTGTTCTGGGAAGGAGCTGCAAACGCTGCAGGAAAGGAACTTCATGAAAGTTCTGGTAAACCTGTGAAGGCTGACGGACATAGCTTTTTAGAACAAAAGAAACATTTGAAGAAATGCTTACGAAAACCTTGTGGCTGTAGATATAGTCCATCAAACACTCCTTTTTAGTGAACTTGCTGAGTACGCTCGTACTCAACGTATCTTCTGAACCCTTGCTAGATTCTGAAGACGTTAACGGTCAGGAAGAAGAAATACTATATTCATTTGAATACCAAGAAGAATTCCGTTATAAAGAACCAGAAGTATCTGGAAGCATCAAAGGGAATAATTACGAAAACATCTATGGAATGGAGACCGAAGTATCTAAAGAGTAGATGTATCACATATAGTGATCAAGTCCGGTAGCATAGATCTCTATCCTCTATCTATATTAAATCTCGTATAAACCTTAAAGTTTAGTTTGCTTCTTTATCTTGTTCTCAGAGTTATTATAGTTTATCCCTGAGTCATAGGATACCTCTATGGACCTAGGAGGATCTTAAAGTCGTCATGTAATTTCTGGTTGTAATAATGATAATGTATGTTGTGGACCCGCTTTGTTTCGGTTGTACCACTCTTAGGATGTAATATTTGTGGAATGGTGCTCCGTGAGTGTTATGTCCACGACTATAGTATACTACAACATGCAGTGGTATGCTGGGTCACCACACGAGGTCTCCGGCGAAGTTGGATTTTGCTACAATAGGATACTTTTTTGCTAAAATCATTTAGTGATTTTGCTACAATGGCGTAAAGATTTTGCTACAAGGTCTCCAGTGAGGTCTCTTGGCGAAAGTCTCCGGAGAGTCTCCGGCGAGGTCGGGTTTTCTACATTAGCACATTTTTTTTGCTACATAGTCTCCGTCGAGGTCTCCAGCGAACTCTCCAGCGAGGTCTAGTATGTCTATTTTTTTTTCTGGACCGAACCGTTTTCTACTACATGTAGCAAAATCAGGACTACTTATAGCAAAAGTGAGACTGTTTGTAGCAAATGCGGGATGGAGGGATGGGAAAAAAAATTGACCGTCGATCTAGGCATATCTGACGGCTATGGACCAGGGGGATGCAAAGTTTCCATCCCGGGGGACGCGTAGCACTACCCATATATCATGGTGTTACAAAAACACGCGCATCCCTTGCTCTTATATACAAGCATCAAGGACTTGACTACCGACTCAATCTTAGGTCTACACCTACAGGAACACAAACCCAGCAAGCTCCTACAGTACTACTACATGTCCAAGTACAAATCCTAAATGGACTCAACCTGCATGCATGCTACGTAGAGCTCTTACCCAATTAACAAACCTATTTAAGACTAATATAACTTTACCTGAATTAGGATAAGATTATTTCAATAGCATCCACCATGGGAGTCACCACGGCAGAGGCCACCATAATGGTGTGGCAAGCTCAAGGGCAATAACCGTGAGTTATTCACAAACACGAACAACGGCTAGCGTGACTTGAAGAGCGACTGCCGTGGTAACAACAACTTCCGCAAGGGGAAGCTCACTATAGATCAGCTCCTGGACGGTCATTGTGTCACCCACAACAAGAATGGCCGAGTTGCCACCCACTCCACCAATGACTACTTCAGCTTCTAGGAGATTGAGAAGGCTAAGTGCAAGTTGACAAGTAAAGACCCCGCCCCTAGCAATGACAACAACAAGGACGGCGACGCTGGCTTCAACAAGGAGCTAGGGTCGCTATACCTTCACTGCCATCGCCAACAAACGGGAGCAGAAGCTGCTCTCCTGTTTAGTCACCATGAATGTGGTGGATGTCAACGTGCCACGTTGCGACTGGTCCAAGCAGCCCATTACCTGGAGTTGCGTAGATCACGCCCCCTGCATTGAGTTGCCCGGGAGAGTCGCACTGGTGGTGTGACCCAAGATCCTTTGCTGAGAAAAATGCTCATGGACGGAGAAAGCTCCATCAATATCATCTTCTACAACACTTTATAGCGCTTCAACCTCATAGACGACATGATACAACCCAATGTCACCATGGTCCATGGGACTATTCGACGCCAAAAGGCCTACCTAGTAGGCAGCATATCGTCGGAGGCGACCATCGGAACCCGGCAAACTTCCGCAAGGAGAAGATTAGCTTCAAGGACATCCACATCAAGAGCCCCTACTACTGCGTTTTGGGGCGACAAGCGTTCGCCAAGTTGGTGGCCCCGTGTAATGCCCAGAAAAGTTTTCAAAATAAAAATTGCCTGCTATTTTCTTTTTAGCATCATCATGCATATTTTTTCCTCTCAAAATATCAAAAACCAATTTTTTTCTAATTAGTCCCCTCTTTGAATTTAAAATAAAATCCTAGTCTTTCAAAATATTTTATTTATCTAAAACTATTTTAAAAAGTCTTTTTAAAAATAAAATAAATAAATAAAAAGTGTTTTAGGGGAGGAAGCCAGCCGCCAGGCCCAAAGTCCCAACAACTAGCCACCTACCACCCCGCAGAGAAAAACTCTAATCCTAACCACGCCCGCCGGCCGCCGGTGGACACACACGCACCCACACAGTCTCCTCATCCTATGGCCTCACCCGCCTCCTCCGACATCGACCGACCCTCCTCAAACTTGCCCCACGCTGCCACCGTTCATCGTCCGAGCGCCGTCGCCCACCGTCTCCTTCAACGCACCCTGCCGCTTCCGCACGACAGCCGCCGCCGACCTTCGATCTCCAGCACCCGCTTGTTGCGACCACAACAACAACCTGCGCTACCGTGTGACCTCCTCGTCCAGGCACCTCCTCCCTGCGAACTCGTCCCTGTCCCGGTCGTCCTCGTCATGTACATATGAGGGCCGAAGTTCAGATGAAAATACCATAAAACATTGTGAATATTTATCGGGTGTCTATTAAATAATTTTAATTATTAGAAGTTATCCTAGCTCAGTTTGTTATGTGACTAGATCAATAATCCAACCACCGAAGTTCAAGTTTTCATGTTCGCGCGCGCTAGTTTCCGTTCAGTATAGAAAAGATATATGTAGGAACCCCTTACCTATTCTTTAAAGGTAACCAACTGATTTTTTACATGATCTATTTAATGAAATAAATATATCAAAATTATTTTCTGCCCTTTGAGGTTATGTATTTTTTTCCTAGTCTGGAACTCCTTTCTATCATTTCTTCACTTTGTTCAAAAATAGATGTCGTTGTTGACATGTATACATTCTCTGAGATAGAAATTAGAGAATTATTGCATATGGATATGTTCCTCATATTGAACATTATTTTCACTCTAATTATAATATAATCTTTATATCTATATCTTAAAAGTAGAAGATGTTGATAGCATGCATTTGAAAGTGTCTTCTAATTTATTATCGATTCTACATGATTTGTTTTACTCGAAACCCACTTTTAAATTCATACACGATTACCACGTGGCACAAATATATTAGTTGTGTCAAGTGATAGGGCTACACCCGTTTGAGCCTGAAAGTTCTAACCATAAACTCACTTCTTAATCAACGATTTTAAAATAATATTTTATAGTTTATTATTAACCCGCGCGTTACTCTAGATAGAAGCACGGTAATATCTATGGACCATCAATTTATTTAACATGCTAGCCACATTTACTAACCCAACAGCTAAAAAGCAACCGATGGCCAGATAGACTTCCGGAGCCATCGATTTGTGACCGTACGATCTGCATCGTGCCTCCTACAGTTTTCAGAAACTTTTTACCTGGGGCCCACCTGCGCGCGGCGTTGTCGGCGTGCCAGACTGCCAGAGCCGTTGCTCACGCTTCTCTTCCTATCGCTCTCGTCTCCTCTCGTCTTACTCGTTCCCCTCTCCTCTTCCTCTCCCCTGAAATCGACGGCTTCGGAAGTCTATGGTAGCAGGCAGCAGCACCATTTCCAGGTGCTGACGGCCGGAGAGGGGGATGCGGCAGCACCATTGCGTCGTCGGAGAGTTCCCGTCGCGCGAGGAGCGGGAGATCGGTGGCGGTGGGCGAGGTGGAGATTGGTGGAGATTCCGCCGGCGGCGAGTAGATCGGTGGTGCTGACCGGTTGAGAGGGTGACGCGCGGGACGAGGGCGTCCAGTGCGTCGTCGGAGAACTTCCCGGCGCGAGAAGCGGGAGATCCTCGTCTGTTTGGCAAGGTGGCGGAGGAGATTGCCGACGTATATCGGGCTAGCAAACGTGGTGGTGCTCGGGGAGGACGAGGAGCGCGAAAGGGTGTCAAGTTCGGCGACAGAGATTGCTCCGACGACGGATTTCTTCTCGATTCAACCCCGCAGAGCTCTCGTGTTTGGTGAGTTCCTACAAAATCCATCGAATCCTTGCATATCTAGGCTTCTACTGGTGTTTTTGCTGCGGATCTACATCTTAGGAACTAGAAAATATGAAATCCCTATCTCGATTTGGCATGTGCATCTTAGGAGGGATTTTTGTAGTTGTTGATTTACTGGTCAAATCTGTCCATGTGTATGTCACTGTAACATAGTGAATTAATGTGTTTGTGAGCTTATTAGTTTGCCCATGTGCATGTCACTGTAATACTTGTTGATTTGCTGGTGAAATCTGTCCATGTGCATGTCTTGATGACACTTATTTTGTGTGCTTGATGTTACTTAGTCCCTACTTAGTTTGTGAACTGATTATGTAAAGAAATTATCTAAGTTGTTTTTAATGTGGTCATTAAGTTCACTAGCTTCTATAGTTAGTTGTGTTTCATAGGTGTTTTCATTTGGTCTGTCATTAAGTTGGTTTACATAGCTGTTTTTCTTGCGTAAATGTAACTAAATGTTATCCTAAATGCAACTAAGCAAACATGCACAAGCAACTTGGTTATTACTGTTAGATGTTATTCATACATCGCGAGAAGGTAGACAACATGGAGAGCACAAGAGGATGCCGGCGGTAGCTTCTCTACTGTCAGAGATGCTCTTAATTACGTACTTGCCTCCGATGATCAACAGATATATGTAGTCCAGCAGCAATGATTGTTTATTTGGAATTAAGTAGCTGCCCTGCCGCCTTGGCAAAGTGAGAGGGGAGGGAGGGAGAGAGGTTCACAAGGTAGCATTGACACTTGAATTTCAACGAACCTAGTCAAGTCTACCAAACCAAACCTCACCTCACTTCACCTCATCATCCATCCATCATCATCATCATATATATTTTCCTTCTTTTTTTAAATTGTTTAGATGAAATGGAAATATATATACTCAATTAGTTTGTGTGCTTGATGTTACTTAGTCCCTACTTAGTTTGTGACCTGATTATGTAAAGAAATTATCTAAGTTGTTCCCAAGTTGTTTTACTGTGGTCATTAAGTTCACTAGCTTTTATAGTTAGTTGTGTTTCATAGGTGTTTTCATTTGGTCTGTCATTAAGTTGGTTTACATATCTTTTTTTCTTGCGTAAATGTAACTAAATGTTATCCTAAATGCAACTAAGCAAACATGCAGAAGCAACTTGGTTATTACTGTTAGAAATTCTATTCATGTTCTTATTAAGCAGAGTGAGAAACTAATTGCGCAAGCTCAGTCAACTTAGGTATAGTTAGGAGAAACTTTTTGCTGCAACAAACACAACTTATGAATGGGACGTTGCTTTAGGACTAACTTCATATAGCTATCTAAGTTTATGGCTATATAAGTTCATATAGCTATGTAATTGCCCCCACCATCTTAACTCCCTTTTTTAATATCATTATCAGTAAAAAAGGAGGAGGGATGACTAATCATTTCCCGCGGCTGCAACTACCAACTGTACCAGTAGATGGACGTGCATCAACTGGAGCACAACAACGCGGGGGGGAGGGGGGGGAGGGGGTATAACATCCTAGTGTTATCATTTATTCCATGTTCTTTTATTAGCTTGTCTCATTTTTTTTGTTTTTGTAGCACTGAGAACTTGTGTTTTTCATTTTCCGCAGACAGCAGGCATGGGTACTAACACTGGAAATCCTGGTAGAAGGACTGCCCTGAATGTTGCACCCAATTCAAATATAGTTGCTCCTGGGCCTTCTGTAGTTCCATCACCTGCAAGGAAGAAGACGCAGTCAGTAGTTTGTTGGGGATATGCTATATGGGTATCCTCATAGCATGTCTCTTATCCGACTAACCCGGGTGGCCCATAGTCGGTAGCATGTCCTGTGGCCTGCTGGGCGACCCAGTTAGGTGGATCCAGAAGGGAGGCCCATGCCGGATAAAGGAAGGCTACGGTGGAGTCACCAACGTACCCGGAGCCTTGGAGTGCAAGATACATAAGACTAGTGATAGACGGTGTAGGACTCTGTAACCTGTCCGGCTAGGACTTTTCCCTGTAACCCTAGGTCCTGGAGACTATATAAGTCGGGCCTATGGGAGCCTTTAGGGCACAATCTCAGACGATAACTTAGACTCTCTAGTCACCTCGCACATCGAACCTATCTCTGTAACTCGGCGTATTGCCATTATCGTGATTTATAGCAGGAGTAGGATTCCGCCACCGTTGTGGGATCTGAACCTGGGTAAGTTGTGTTACCTCGTACCCGTCAACCGTCCGCCTTACCCCACGTCTCTAAACACGCACTGTGAGGACCCCTCCATGGCGTACTCGTCGGCAATACCACGACAGTTGGTGCCCACCGTGGGGCAAGAGGCGCTTCAGGCTCTTCAGCGGGCGAGGACCAAGATCTTTGCGGGAATCGGCGAAACCGTAGCCATCGGTCGTGTTCTCTTCTCTGGCAACGTTCCGATCGTCCCCCCGACGAGTTCTGGATCCCGGCGAAGACGAACCCTACGCGGTGTTCAATCGTTCCTATCGGAGACATCCACCTCTTCATCGGCGAAACCGACTCGGGCACTAGTTCCCTAGGAGTCGGAGGAGCGTCAAGACCCGCACGGACCGCCTACGGGCAGGATACGTTCGCGGAAGGATCGATGTCGGATCTCTCCTCGGAGTTTGCCGGCAAAGATCGGAAAAATTCAAGACCCACCCAAACCGCCCCTGTGTAGGATATAAAGGTGGAAGATCACTGCAAATCCGCCGGCTTTGTCCGTGCGTCTGGACAGCAGAGATCAAAGTTCGTCGGCGTGGTTACCATCTTCGATCTGGCACGCTGTGTTCGGAGAGAGGGCGAAACCCCCCACGATTACCTGGCCAGGTGGCTCCGTATATGAGCCGATCTGGCCCACTACCCCAATGATGATGCCATCTATCACTTTGTGGAAGGACTGGACCATGGCACGCTTCTCCGACACTCTCTAAGACGGCAACAGGCGTTAGGACACCTTACCTTCGAAGGCATGGTGAACACCGTCAACAACTACGCGGAGGCTGAAGCGGCAGCTCAAACAGCGCTTGCGCTCATTGACGGAGCTCCTCCGATTCAGCCACCACCACCACCGCCTCCAGCCGCCATCGTCGTAGCAGCACCACCACCTCCAGTCATCGTCGAGCCCGTTGCACCTCCACCGCCCGTCATCGAGGAAGTCTTGGCACCCTCCGACTCTGTCATCGACGCACTTTATGCTGATTTCAGTGCAGATTCAGAGGAAATAGACTTCAGTCCTGAAGAGCTAGACTCCGCTATGCAGGAGATGGAGGAGGAGTACTCGCGCGACGAGCAGGCTAATAATACCGTCATGTCCTGAGGGGTGTTCGTCACCATTGGGACGGCGATGGATGAAGACCAACCCGGGCAAGCTCTGCCTACGGCGCTGGATAAGGGGAAGGGGCCACTTATTGCTGCTGACGATGATCGCGCAAAAGTCATGCCTCCTCCGCCTAACCCAGCGCAGCAGCCACAGGAACTCGGCACCAGTCCGAGCAATAACAACACCGCAAACTTGCCGCCTCCGGCGTCCACGTCGGCAGCAGCCCATGTTACTCCAGCTGATAGAGTGATGTACGACAATCTCCTCGTTCGGCCACTAACTGTTGATCATATCTGGAACGTGACTCAACTTGATGAGAAGCGCCAGCAGCTGCTGGAGGAGGCGCAAGCCATCGCGGAGCAAGGCGCTAAACTAGATCGAGATCTAGTCAACGCGCAGAAGTCCATAGAGAAAGCTAGAGCAACGGAGGCCGAGTACAAGACTCTGCTGCAGCAGCAGAAGGCTAAGAAGGCTCCGGCTCGCGTCATCAATGATCCTGGTGTATGGTGCAACCTAGGATGGGCTCCCTCGAAGCCGGCACAGGCCAAGCCATACATTGACAGTGAAGGCAAACAGGTGATGCCCACCCTACTCCTTAACCTCGCCGTCGCCAAGACCCTTCTGGAGCAGGATAGATCGCGTGAGGCAGTAGAACAGGTCTATGACCTAGTGGCCAAGGCGGTAAAGCAGCAGGAAAAGGCCACCTCCCAGAGGCTTGAGTCTGACCCAGCGCTCTGCCGATCTAGCTAGTACAAGCCGCCAAGGGACAGATCTCCTCAGGATGTCGGATCACAGACGGGCTCATCAGAACGAAGACGGAGGGATGCGCGCAACAGGAAGGATGCTATCCCCATATCCTCCGACCACGGAGAAAAAGCCCGACCTCGTCGCCCATCGCCACCGCCCCGATCCCCCCGACATCAGGAAGATTACAAGGCTCACCATCGTACGGATATGCCCCCTCCAAAGCAGTGTGGTATTGTCATCTGCGACAATGCGGCACAGACCCGTCATGATGAAGAGCTCCACCAAGGACATAAGAGCAGGTCACACCATGACCCTCCGCGTCCGACAAGCAACCGTGACAGGCGTGGGGCGTCGCAGGAGGGTAACATCAAGAAGGCTAACCCACCGCCACCTCCACCTCCGTCACCTCCAAGCAGTCACCATGGCGGAAGAGGCCCGCGTCGTTCACGCAGCCCATCCCCTGTTGACAACAAGAATAAGAACCCGGAGCCATACGATGCACGTTCGCGAATCGATAAGATCCACAAGGCCCGGGAAGGACCATACCTGGGACCACGTTGCTTTGGACCTGCAATACGTTCCGCAACTTATCCCAAGGGTTTCCGGATAGACAAGACCATCAAACCCTATGACGGCACCGCCAAGCCCGCCACATGGTTGCAAGACTACGGAAACACGGTGGAGATTGCCGGAGGCAACCCCAACGTCACCGTCAAGTACCTCCCGTTAATGTTGGCAGGAACGGCCCGCCAATGGATCGACGACTTGCCGGAGAAATCTATTTACAACTGGCTGGATATGCAAGAAGCATTCACCAAGAACTTTGAGGGTACATACAAGCGTCCCTGCACTGTGGGTGATCTACAGCGGTGCATGCAAGAGAAAGACGAGACATCTCGCGCCTACCTCTCCTGCTGGCTGGATATGAAAAATTCCTGCGCAGGAGTGCACGCTCAGACCGCCATGGCCGCCTTCATCGATGGGTTGGAAAGGGGTACGTTGCTTCGACATAAGCTAAAGCGCTTGCAGGACAATCATCAGCTTGACTTGAATCAGATGATTCAGTTAGCTAGTGAGTTCGCAGCTGCCGACGATGATGCTCGTGGCTCTTTGCCGGCAACGGCCATTCCAACCCAAGCTCGGAGGAACAACAGTACAAAGCAGAAAACCGCTCCAGAAGAAAAGCAATCTACCGACATGGTCGCCATGACTTTTGCAAGACGAGGAGAAGGCGGACAACATGGCCGAGGAAGGGGAGCAGGCCGCGGGCAGCAACGGGGAAGTGAAACCAACTCGGTGCCGCTCCGCGTTCCCCAAACGTACAAGGAGTACCACGATATGCCATGCCTCGTACACCTCGATGTCAATGGCAAGGCCACCCATACCAATCGACACTGCAAGTTCGTCAACGACCTCAAGGAAGACCCAGAGTTTGGCTACAAGCAAAGTCGGAAGAACAGACCGCGAGGCAAGGGAAGGGGAAGAAGAAGGAGGAGTCCAAGGATTCAAGTGACATGGACGAGGACGTTGACCCAAAGCACGCCGCCAAGAGCGACGACAAGGGCAAGAACCCCTTCGCAAAGAAGGCCCCAGTCTACCACACTTTCCTTGGCACCCCCACCGTCCGACAACAGAAGACCTCTCTAAGGATCCTGATGGCCACTCTCCCCCCAGTTCCCCAATACCTGCGCTGGTCGGAGGTTCCAATCACTTGGGCCAGGACGGACCACCCAGACCTTGTGCCCACGGAGAACCAGTACGCCATGGTCATCAACCCATTGATTGACGGCATGGAGTTCACCAAGTGCATGGAGGATAGTGGAAGCAGCATCAACATCATGTACCTGAATACACTGCAGAAGATGAACTTGACGGAGGCAAACCTAAGGCGGACCAACACCGTGTTCCATGGCGTAGTTCCTGGCCGGGAATCTTGGTCCCTTGGGTGCATTACGCTTCAGGTAGCCTTCGGCGACGTTAATAATTACCGCCAAGAGCGCATGACCTTTGAGGTGGTCCCCTTCAAGAGCGTGCGTGTACCACGTCATATTCGGCCGCGACATATTCCACACGTTCATGGCCAAGCCATGCTTCGTCTATAACAAACTCAAGATACCCGGACCAAACGGTGTCATTACCGTATCCGGAAGCTTTACCAAGGCAAGGGACTGCGAGATCAACGAAGCAGCCGTTGCAGAAGTTGTCCTCTACACCGAAGAATTCAAGGAGATCCAGAGCAAGGTCAATGACTCAGAGATGCCCGCGTCGAAGAAGCAGATCTCCAACTCCGCTCCTGCGTTCAAGGCCGCCATCGAGACCAAGCCGGTGGAACTTGTGGTAGGCGATGCCTACAAGACCGTCGCCATTGGGACGAACCTGGATCCCAAATAGGAAAGCGCGCTCGTCGAGTTCCTCCGTGAGAATAGGGACATCTTTGCCTGGCAACCTGCCGACATGAAAGGTGTACCTAGGGAACTTGCCGAGCACAGCTTAAACATAGATCCAAAATGTAAACCAGTGAAACAACCTCTACGACGCTTCGGGGATGAGAAGAGACGCGCCATCGGCAAAGAGATAGCTAGGTTACTTAAGGCTGGGTTTATCCGAGAAGTCCTTCACACCCGATGGGTGGCCAATCCTGTACTTGTCCCCAAAAAGGGAACCAATGAATTAAGAATGTGCGTTGATTACACCGGCTTGAACAAAGCATGTCCCAAAGATCCGTTTGCTTTGCCTCGCATTGACCAAGTCATTGACTTGACGGCTGGCTCGGGAACTTTTGTGTTTTCTCGATGCATACTCAGGATACCACCAGATCAAGATGAGGAAGTCGGACCAATTGGCCACTTCGTTCACTACCCCATACAACATGTTTTGCTATGTCACAATGCCCTTTGGGCTGAAAAACGCAGGTGCTACCTACCAGTGGACAATGCAACGTTGCCTTCACCACCAAATTGGTCGGAACGTTCACGCCTATGTGGACGATATCGCGGTGATGTCTAAAAAGTCAAATGACTTAATCTCCGACTTAAAAGAAACCTTTGATAATCTTCGGAAATACAACATGATGCTCAACCCTAGGAAGTGTGTCTTCGGGGTTCCAGCCGTCAAACTGTTGGGCTTCATCGTTTCCCAGCGCGGAATCGAGGTCAACCCGGAGAAAATCAAGGCCATCTTAAACATAAACCGTCCGACATGCCTAAAGGGCATCCAACGACTAACAGGTTGCGTTGCAGCAGTTAGTCGGTTCGTCAGCCGACTTGGAGAGAAGGCCCTGCTGCTGTACAAGTTGCTGAAGAAGGCGGACAAATTCACATGGATAGACGAAGCAGACGCAGCATTGAAGCAGCTCAAGGAGATTCTTTCCTCAGCGCCTATCCTTGCAGCACCCGAGCCTGGGGAGCCCCTGTTAATTTACATGGCGGCAACCAACCGGGTTATCAGCATCGTCTTCGTGGTAGAGCGGAAGGAACCAGGCTACAAGCACGGAGTTCAACGACCAGTTTACTATGTGAGCGAGGTCTTGACGGAGTCCAAGCAGCGTTACCCGCACTACCAGAAGATAGCCTATGGAGTATTCCTTGCTTCTTAGAAGCTGAGGCATTACTTTCAGGAGCACCCAATCACAGTAGTGAGGAAGACTCCACTGTCCGACATTATCAACAACAGCGACGCTACAGGAAGGGTCGCGAAGTGGGGCATTGAACTTGCCGCCTTCGAGATCACCTACAAGAGACGCGACGCTATCAAGTCACAAGCTTTGGCGGATTTTATTGCAGATTGGATGGAGATGCCAGATGCTACTCCACTGCTAGAACCAGAGTACTGGGTGATGCACTTTGACGGATCAAAGTTGCTCAACGGCTCGGGGGCTGGTGTACTACTACAATCACCAAAAGGAGATAAGCTGCACTACGTTCTGCAGATCCACTTCGAGGCTACAAACAACATGGCGGAGTATGAAGCACTCATTCACGAACTGCGTGTAGCCAAGGATATTGGCATCAAGCGCATAGTTTGCTGTGGAGATTCTGACTTGGTTGCCCAGTAGGTGGCTGGCACCTGGAATGCGCGGAACCCTATGATGGCTGCATATCGCGACGAAGTGGACGAGATAGCCAAGAGCTTCTTGGGCTACGAAGTCAAGTATGTGCCTAGGGAGCAAAACGAGGCGGCTGATCTACTGTCTAAACTTGGATCAGGGCGCAAGCAAATTCCGCCAGGAGTTTTCCTAGAGCATCTACGCACACCATTCGTGAAGGGCGCCGACATCGACAATCCGGATAGAGCTGACTCTTTCGTCAACATGGTGACAAAGATCCCTCCGGCTTGGACAAAACCGTTCATGGAATATCTCGAACACAGAACTTTGCCCGACGATGAAGTCGAACGACGGCAAATAGTACGGCGAGCAAAGGGTTATACCATAATCAATGGGCAACTCTACATGAGAAGCACTATTGGTGTATACCTAAAGTGTGTTTCCCAGCTAGAAGGTATGGAAATCCTACATGAAATCTATCTCGGAGATTGCGGGCATCACGCCGCTCCTCGATCGTTAGTCGTCAAAGCCTTCCGGCAAGGATTCTACTGGCTGACTGCAAAGGCGGATGCCGACAAGCTGGTGGAGACATGCACAGGATGCCAGTATTATGCCCGACAACCACATGTTCCTACTGAAGAATTGCGAACAATACCAATAACTTGGCCGTTTGCAGTCTGGGGGCTAGACATGGTGGGACCTTTACAAACGGCACCGTGTGGATTTACGCATCTGCTTGTAGCAGTTGACAAATTCACCAAATGGATAGAAGCTAAACCCATTAGAAAGCTTGATGGGGCAACTGCCCTCAGGTTTGTCCGGGATCTAGTGGTGAGATTTGGTCTCCCACATAGCATCATCACCGACAACGGAAGCAACTTGTCATTCGGAGAAGTGGATGCCTATTGCTGGGACAAAGGCATCCGACTTGACCTTGCATCTGTGGCACACCTGCAATCCAATGGTCAAGTTGAGCGAGCCAATGGATTAATTCTGCTGGGAATCAAGCCACGTCTTGAGACACCGCTACATAGAGCAGCTGGAGCCTGGGCGGAAGAATTGCCATCTGTGCTGTGGAGTTTACGAACTACACCCAATAGATCCACCGGCTACACCCCTTATTTCATGGTATATGGAGCAGAAGCCATCCTACCTTCCGACATCCTCCACGATGCACCAAGAGTTGCCGCCTACAACAAAGATGACGCTGAAGAATCCAGACGCCTAGATGTGGACCTTCTCGAGAAGGAGCGTGTTTTGGCATGCCAAAGATCCGCCATCTACCAGCAGAAGCTACGCAGCTACCATAGTCGCCGTGTTCCGCATCGCTCGTTTAAAGAGGGGGACTTAGTGCTCCGACTTAAGCAGAAGAAGTCACACAAACTATCCCCGCCATGGGAAGGACCGTTCATCATAAGCAAGGCGCTGCTCAATGGGTCTTACTACCTTGTCGACAATCGTGAACTCAAGGATAGACCCAACGAGGATCATAAGCGTAAGCGACGTGACCCGGATGATGACTACCTGGAGCTTGATCGGCCACGGAACATAGCACAACTACGTCCTTTCTACACTTAGCATTTTTTATCTAATCGTGTACCTCTTATATGATCAATGAAATAAAGCTCTTTGGTTCACTCATATTGCTGAGTCTTTTACCTTCTTTAGTGTTCATTTTTGGATCATATAAAACCTTTATGCACAAGTCTTGCGATTGCACTTGTGAAAATTCCGCCTACGGGCGTTAGCGTAAGTTTTCTGGTCTACACATTCTTTGTCGTTTTTATGTGGATTCTGGAGTAGTGACTTTTGGCACTCATTGTCGGCGATTTTGTGCTTAGGTTATTGACGGTGCCATTGGGCATCATCACCCAAGCGCATGGTTCCGACAACGAGTCTTCCGACTCACGAAAAGTCAAGCATAAGAACCATAGTAATGGATAAGCCAGCACTTGCTTAAAAAATATATGCATGCTGGGACTTAATTCTTAAGTAGCAGGATACGACAACCATTGGTTTCCGCCTTAAGATTACATCAACAAGTTTTTCCGCCTTAAGGTGAAACAGAAATTACAAAGTGTTTTTCATTCTTTGGGCGCAGGAGACTTGGAGGCTGCATCATCACCAGCCGGAGAATCACCCTCAACGTCGGCGCTGTGATGAGACTCGGAGGAGTCCTGGTTGACGTTGTCAATAAAGTTCCTGGGCACGAAGACGTCAACATCCACCAACTCGGCAACCCTGGTGTCATAACCCGCGAGTGATGACAGGATGGCTTCGTGATCGATCGCCTTGCCGTCATCATCCACGTCGGGGATACCAGATGTCACCGTGTCGATGTCGGCATCTTCATAGTGTTCCTTCACCATAGACAACGCCATCCTTGCGCCAGCCTGTGCGCACGAAGCTTTCCAGCTTGCGACACGCTCGGGGGCTCGGCGGAGAATCTCCGAGTATTTCATCACGGAGTTTGAGGCCTTGATATAAATCTAGAGGGGCTTGGAAATCTCCTTGGCTTGGGTGATGGCGGTGTTGATGAAGTTGCCGGCAAGAATCATGCATTCCTTGTCCGAAGGAGGCGAGCGGGTTAAACCCATAGGCGCTGAAAATTCCGACAAGAATTGCATGAGTTCAATAAATTCTAAGTATCCAGACTACAGAACTACAAGGCGGAGGACACTTACTGAAGATGCTAGCCTTGGCCTGCCAAACGATGTCCGCCAAGGATTCTTTCTCTTGTTGGAGGAGCTTAAACGCCTCGCTATGGCGAAGGTTTTGCTCATCGGCAGCTTGCTTCTGATCCTTTAGGATCGCAAGCTCCTCCTTCAAGCGATTGATCTCCGCGGAGGCAGAGTTCTGCAGGGATTTCATGGAATACTCGTGCATCTTCAGCATTTCTTCTCTCTCCTTCTTAAGGATTTTGTTCTCGCTATCCAGCTGCTGGATATGCTTGGACTGCTCGACAATATCCTTGGCCTTGGCGACATGCTCTGCAAGTCGGAGACAACAAAGTACACATTGAGTACTCAGAGATTATGGGCACAAAGGTAAGACAGAAATGCGCAAAAAGAAAACAGACTCTTGTTTTTGATGATCTATTCCTTCAAGATGGCAGTTTTACCCTTTTCAGCTTCAAGGTCTGTGCGCATCTTCTGGTACTTGTCGTTGGCCATGCCCCTCCGAGCATTCTCGTTCTGTGGAAACAAATACAAAATCAAGTCGTTGTTTAGTCTGCTTGGAGCTTCTAGTCGGAGATTTTCCACCTAGATGCTCGGGGGATACAGCGAGAGTTTTTAACTTATCAAAATTCTTAGCTTTTCTTTAAGCATCTAGTCAGAACTAAATCAGTTACAACTAGACGCTTGGGGGTTACAACATTGAAAAATATAAACACTGTGTATGCTACTCTTAAAGCATCTAGTCGGAGTAATTTCTTCCATCTAAATGCTTGGGGGCTACAGTGAGAGTTCTTTCTAACTTAGTCACTCTTAGAGCATATAGATGCAAAACCTATGGTTTTCCGTCTACATCCTCGGGGGCTACAGTGGGATACTCGTACAAAATGCAAAAGGTAAAGTAAAACTTACAAGTGCGATGATCTTGAGGTTTGTAGCGCTCTCGGCCAGCAGCTTGCCAAAGGAAATGCTATTTCCTTGCAAGATGTCTGCTTGTCGGAGTAGCTCCTCAAGACCGCACGTCGGAGATGACGACACTCCTCCAGGAACCATAGTTGTGTTACTCGGCATAAGCACCGGGTAAACAATCTTCGGGAACTCGAAGGGTTTCTAGGGAGCAGAGGAGGGCTTGACGGCAGGAGTAGTAGGGGCGATGGCGGGGGAGGAGTCGCGATGCAGCATATCTTTGATATTTCTAGAAGCCCCAAGAGTCTTGGAGGACTTCTTGAGGCTGGTTGTGGCTTCCTTCCTGAAACGTGCAAAATGCATAAGTACAGGAATAAGACAGATAAAATAAGACAATGTCGGAGAATAAGAAGCTTACACTAGGGGGTGCTTTGGCAAACATCCCGGTGGCTTTCTTCTTTTCCGCCTCCAGGGCGGCAGTACTGTTTTTGGAGGCTCCACCCTCTGTCTTCTTCTTCTTACCTCCGTCGGCAGCGTCAGAGGTGGAGCTCTTCCGCTTTCGCGCCAACGGGGCATCGTCGTCGGACATGACCGTGACTTCCTTCATCTTTGGATCATAGATTTGGGCAGCCAGGTTGTCCTCATCTAGATCGCTAAGCTGTTAAGTAAGAAATCACCGTGTTAGACAAGATGGCTATGATAAGACGGAGAAACTGGAGCAATGTCATACACGGAAAATAAATATCTACCTTTGGGCACTTGCCGTCTACGAACATGTCGTAGGTGAGGGTGAAGCCACACTTCTTATCCTTCACCTTGACGATGTCCTTAAGGCGGAACTTGACGGAGTCGCTCGAGAAGTTGTCCTCGGAGATCCGGAGGGTATCCCTTCGGTCGTCGGTGTACTCGTGCATAAACTTTGTGCGGTGCTTCAGAGGTTGGATCCGCCTGATGAACCAACACATGGCTAGGTCCAAGCCGGTTAGACCCGTCTCTACGAACCACTCGATCCGCCTTATTGCGCGAGAAGCGTTGAGGTTGGAGGGAAGGGAGGCATGGGACCGCCATGTGGAGACTTCAGCGGCGGCTCCATCCACGAAGTCCAGGTACGTTACTTCTCGGCCCGCCAAAGGAATGTCGGGGCCGTAGAAGTACGTCCGCTGCCAGTTTTTACACGACTCGTGGCCGACTATGTCGGGGAACTACCGGCTAGGACGGATCTTGAAGCTTATGGTGCCGCAGTTCCTAAGCTCCTCTCTACTATGTCCGGCTTCACGTTTGACGGTGAAGAAGTATACAAACAAGTCTAACCTAGGCCTAATCCCTAGGTAACCCTCACAAAGTGCCGCGAAGTTGCTAAGCACTAAGATACTATTGGGGGAGAGGTTATGGGGTTGGACATTGAAGTGATTCAAGATGGCCAGAAAGAAGTGAGAGATGGGCAGAGAAACGCCACGTACCAATTGCGCCTTAAGGTACACTTTCTCTCCGGCTTGGGGAGAAGGGGTCACCTCGCCGGCCGGCGCCGCCCGCCAGGCGAGCCCCTCCGTCGCGGGGAGGTAACCCTCAGCGACCATCTCTTGGATGTCACGGCCGGTGATGTCCGAGCCGCGCCAGTCGCCTTTGTGCGAGTCTGGCTCCTCTTCCAGGGGCTTCAGCGCCGCCAGATTGTGGTCGCCGCCGGTGGTTTCAATCACCGCCGATGCAGGGATGACCAGGCCCTCTGGGGGCACGACGACAGAGCTCGCTGGCTTCGCCGTGGCTTCGCTTGACGCCGCCATCGACGGGGAGGAGATGCTGCTAGCCATGGAAGGAATGGAAGGAAGCGACTAGTGCAGAGAGAGGCTAGGGTTTCTCAAGGTTTTCCGCGGAAAGCTCGAGGAGGCATGCAGCTGGAGGAAGAAGACGACGACGCGAGAGAATAGGGTGAAAAAGTGGCAAGTGTCCCACGGTTACTATTTATCTTACTCTGCGTCAAGATTCGTGCGGCTAATCGGATGGTTGCCGCGTAGATGACGTGTTCATGAACGTGCGCGGTAATTTCGCCACGTCTCCAACCGCCGCCGCCAACGGTTCGTATCGCTCGCGCGGGAAAATCGGATATGATTACGTTCTCTTCATGTGTGAGTTACGAGGCGTCGCTGACCTACAGCCTATGTCGCCATAACTGACATGGTAGATGAGCCGTCCCATCAAAGATTCTGGCATGGACGGATTTAATTCGACAATGGGAGTGTACGATGGAAGATTCAACATTTCTCCGACTTACTCATATAAGACGGAGAGAAACTTTGCAGGGTTCTTTGGGAGGACAACAAGATGTTGCTTGACGATTTGCTGACATCCATCTTGACGGAGCATTCCACGGGAAGAGGCAAGACGACGCAAGATCTCGAAGTTCTCCAGGGGCTACTGTTGGGGATATGCTATATGGGTATCCTCATAGCATGTCTCTTATTCGACTAACCCGGGTGGCCCATAGTCGGTAGCATGGCCTGTGGCCTACTGGGCGGCCCAGTTAGGTGGATCCAGAAGGGAGGCCCATGCCGGATAAAGGAAGGCTACGGTGGAGTCACCAACGTACCCGGAGCCTTGGAGTCCAAGATACAAAAGACTAGTGATAGACGATGTAGGACTCTGTAACCTGTCTGGCTAGGACTTTTCCCTGTAACCCTAGGTCCTGGCTACTATATAAGTCGGGCCTATGGGAGCCTTTAGGGCACAATCTCAGACGATAACTTAGACTCTCTAGTCACCTCGCACAGCGAACCTATCTCTGTAACTCGGCGTATTGCCATTATAGTGATTTATAGCAGGAGTAGGATTCCGCCACCGTTGTGGGATCTGAACCTGGGTAAGCTGTGTTACCTCGTACCCGTCAACCGTCCGCCTTACCCCATGTCTCTAAACACGCACTGTGAGGACCCCTCCATGGCGTACTCGTTGGCAATACCACGACATAGTTCCTCCCAGAGATTCTGTAGTTGTTGGCGGTCCTTCTGTAGCTCCAGCTTGTCCAAGGCGAAAGATCCAGGCGGTTAGTGCATTTAAATGTTTGTTTATTGATTTTATTTTTTGTCAATTCTCTCATTTTAGTTGACAACTTTTGCATGTTCTCTTTTGCAGATTGGCAGGAATAGAGCTTCTCCTGCTAGATTATTCAAACTGAACAAGCTTTTAAGTAAAGAACAGAGGGATCTCATCACAGAATATGGGTGCGGAGGCATGTTAAAGGTTAAAGCATCTGAAATGCCTGCGGATTTAAGCATGTGGTTGCTGTCCTGTTATGACCCAATAAGGAGTGAGCTCGCAATTCCAGGGAGGGGGACAATACCAGTAGATGCTAATAGTTTCCATAAGGTTTTCGGGCTCACAAATGAAGGCTTGCCTGTAGTATATGAGATGGAAACCGATCCAATTTCATTCATGAATTCAACCTATAACATTGAACATGGGTCAGCACCAGAGTGGAAGGCATGGTGCAATATGATCAAGGACATGAATGGGATAGCTGATCCAAAGTTCCTAAGGGCATATTTTGCTGCCGCCATAAGCTGCTTCATTTGCCCCACAACTAAATGCAGTATCAGTCCTAGGTGTTATCCGAGCATTGTTGACCTCAGTGTGACTCGGAGAACAAATTTTTGTCAATTTGCCATTGACCAAATAAACACAGAAGTCAAGAAGATGGGTGTTTCAAAGAAATCAGTGTGTTGTTGCCTACAACACCTTGTGGTATGTTGTTACTTTTCCTTCTTTTGTACTCGTTAATTTTTTTGGACAAACCAAATTTCTGTTTGTTCGCCTATCAACATCACTGTGTTTTCAGTCTTTGCTTGTTTGATTGTTGTGTCTGTGTAGATCATGTACCTTGATTCTCTAGATGTCGACGAGCCTGTGCCATCAGCAGAAGATTGCCCCATTCGCGCTGAAGCATGAGATGACAAACTTATACAAGCAGTTGTACGTAAGGATACAAAGTCAAATGGGGAGTTTGGGAAGCTGAGGGTAATTATTACTACTTTCAATTCTATGCGACAACTATGGCCACATGGCACAATTAATTTACACTTCTTTTTTTACAGTTCAAAGATGGTGTCGGGTTGACAATCAGGGACAGTCTATTTGTTGGGATGACTAGGACTGAAGAATTTGTTTCATCAAAACTTCTAAGAAACTTTCCATATGAGGTATTCCATTTTTATCCGCTTCACACTCCCTGTAATTTTTCCTTCCAATTTGAGTTTTGTCCCCTACCTCTTAGACCATTGGATTTTGCTTTATAAAGATCAGTATGTTGCGTATATCTTTTTTGTTGCGTTTCTGCATATTCATTGATGTAGTTTATCTATTATGTATTATATCCTTCTAAGTTATTTTACCTACATAGTTAAGTTGATCACATGTTGAACCCTAAGTTGCATACAGAAAACTATTAAGTTGTATGGTAATTTACATATAGTTAGTTGCACAACAAAATTGGGTCCATGATTCATCAAGTTGTTTATGTTGTATCCCTAAGTTACATCATAACCCATATGTAGTTGTATGATGATTTTAGTATAGTTGTTTTTTGTCATCCCTTCAGTTGTACAGTGATTACTATTAAGTTGTTTTATTCATCATAGTGAAGTTGTTTTTAGCATCTAGGTAAGTCGATCACATGTAAGACTAAGTTGTGACTGTTTTAAAAATCTGATTTTCTGAATTAAAAACCATAGATGTTTTATTACCACACAAAATGTTAAGTTGATTTTTGTTCAACTAACTTAGTCAACTTCAATGTTTGGGAAAATGTATTCACACAGAACTACTTCTTAGTTGTTTCTGATTTAATATGTAGTATCTTTTAGTTGCTTTTTTATCTCACTGTTTTTTACTAAGTTGATGCGTTGTGATGTGCAGAAGAAAAGGAAGCTTGCTGTAATGATTGGGGAGTTGTGCACAGACATTTCAAACAGGGTGGGGACATTTGTAGAACAATTAGGTGAACTAGAAGAGGAAGACAGCAGGAAGAGATTTACCGATGTCAGAAAAAGAAAGAGACAGAGAAAGGGGCCAGCTGATGAGAACGATGACAGTGATAACGAGTACAACGCAGGTGAAGATGGAGATGAAGATGGAGATGATGGCAGTGACAATGAAGATGAGGACAGTGAAGAAGAAGACAGGGATGAAGGAGATGCAAACACAGCTAGAGAACCTCCTAATGCTCGGGATAGGGATGAAAACCGCGCTGTTGACTTGGAAAAGATGCCAAGGAGATCACCAAGGTTCATAAAAAGAAGCAACACATTAGCTAGTGATTCCATGGAAAGGAGGATGTGTAACAATGACAGTGAACATGGGTTTGAGGGCCCAAGAGAGAGCCATCATGACGCAGACAACCTCACAGCACAGGGTTTGATGCAGTCTTCTAAGCAAACAGAGGCCCCGCAGCCTGAGTTGAGCCCGTTCTCCGAGCTCAAAAAGTTTGGATCAGCTGAATCTAGTACTATCAGCATGTCAAACAACCAGCCTCCAGTAGTGTTCGATATGTCAGCAAAGATCTACCAAAATGCCATTTTCATGCCTGAAATATGGAGGGCCCAACACTCTTCTCCTACAATAACACCAACAATTGGTATTTTCCACGCAGATCTAGTTGTACAGAATCTGCAAGCAGAGTGCATTGCGCTGGATAACTTAGCAATCGGAGGTGATAAACAAGTAAACAGGAACATGAAACAGAAAGCAGTTGTGCATCGAGGAAGACCAGTTGGCGGGAGCACGGACATGAATTCTGAAACTGTACATCCTGAACCATCAGCAGAATGTTTCATATTGAAAGCAACTGCTACAACTGAAAGTGTGCATTCAGTTGCAAAAGGTGCAACAACTATGTATAGGGCAGTTTCAACAAACCAGAAAGGATATGTAACTAGTACCCGAGGAACAGCAACTGAATCTATTGGTGCAGCAACTAACAACCAGCATCAGGCTACAAATGAGTGTGGTACTCAAGCTATACCAGCGACAATCCAAGACATGCAGCCCAAGGTGGTGTCATCTGTCCCAACAAGGAAAACTTGCCCACCACCACAGCCTAATTCAGCACCACCCGTGGCAACTACAATAAGGACTGATACATGGCAGCAAGCTTGTGACCCGCCATCTTTTGATCTTGGTTTTGATAGTAGTCAAGAGGAAAATGATGAGTGAGTTGTTAATTTAGTTGTTTCGCCCCCAAAAGGAGGGATTACACCAGTGAACCTGAACAAAACAAGGTTCGATGAGTATGATGATGATTGGAACACGGAGATGGAAAAGGAGGCCATTGAAATCTGCAAAATGGTGGAAAGGCAAAAGGGTTTGAAGGAAGAAGCTCCAACAGTTGCGGTGGAGCAACAACTTGATGTACACACACCATCAACAGCTGCCAATAAAGTTGCATCGTGCACAGATGGTTCTGCTAGCAACTTAGCAACATCTGCTACCAAAAAAAGGATCATCTGACTGCCCGCATGCCTAAAATCACCTTACATAGATTATTCAAAAAAGAACACATATGCTTGTTCAGCTAATGTGAAAGAAGTCTACTCTCTTGTCACAACTCATGCAAAAAGAAATGGAAGGGGTCAATATAGAGACACAAGTCCAATAATTGTCAACTTCGAGAAGTACTTTGTCTCTTTACAAGAGCTGGCAAACTCTATGATGCCGTGTGGTGAGTTGAAGAACATCGTTGTTGAACTTGGATTGGAAGCAATCAACCATTCAATGGACAGCTCAGAGAAGAAGGTGGTGATGCCTTTGAGGATGGGGGTAAGCAACTCAAGATTTTTTTATTTTTTCTGTGGACATCAATAATTTTTTTTCACACGTGCATTAAATTTATTTTTATTCTATCATAGGGCCTAATTCTACATGGGCAGTTGGAAGACAAGGATCTTAAGAAACACTTCTCAAAGAAGGATGCACAACTAGACAAGAATGTTGGAATTATGCCCTAGAGGCAGTAATAAAGATGTTATTATTATAATTCTTGTTCATGATAATGTTTATATTCCATGCTAGAATTATATTAAGCGGAAACTTTAATACTTGTGTGGTTTGTGAACAACACCGTGTCCCTAGTACGCCTCTATGGACTAGCTCATTTATTAATGATGGTTAAGGTTTCCTAACCATGGACATGAGTTGTCGATTAATAATGAGATCATATCATTGGGAGAATGATATGGTGGACAGACCCAAACTAAGCGAAGCAATTAGATCATGTCATCGTGTTCGTCTTTGCGAAGCTTTTCTTATGTCAAATATTGTATTCCTTAGACCATGAGATAATACAACTCCCTAGTATCGGAAGAAAGCTTTGAGGTCATCAAACGTCATCCTATGAGAGGGTGATCATAAAGGTGTCTCTCAGGTGATCGGAAAGTATCTGTTGGGTTGTATGTATCGAGATGGGATTTGTCCCTCCCAAGTCGGAGAGATATACTTCGGGCCCACTCGGTAATCGATATCAACACCGCTTGCAAGCATGTGGTTAAGGAGTTAATCACAAAGTGATATCGGATTACGGAACGAGTAAAGTACTTGCTGTGAACGAGATTGAACTAGGTATGACGGTACCGACGATCGAATCTCGGGCAAGTAAAATATCGCGAGATGAAGGGGATATATATATATGGGATTGATTGAATCCTGGCATCGTGGTTCATCCGATATGATCATCGATTAATGTGTGGGAGTCAATATGGGTTTCCAGACCCCGCTGTTGATTATTGATAGAAGATCATGTCTGCATATTCTCGAACCCGCAGGGTCACACACTTAACGTGTCTCGACGCTAGGATAGATTGGATAATTGGTTTATGAGTTTTTGTTCGGAGTCTCGGATGGGATCCGGGACATCACGAGAGGTTCCGGAGTGGTCCGGAGAATAAGATTCATATAAGGCAGTGCAGTTTTTGGAGTTCGGAATTGGTCCGGATTAATCGGTATTGTACCGGAAGCTTCTAGAACCTTCCGGAAGGGGACCAACGTGGCCACACCTTCCGGGAGGGGTCATGGGCCTATGAGGGAGTGCCCTGGCCGCATTGGGCCAGGGGCACAAGGCCCCGTAGGGCCCAGCCGGCCAAGAGGGGTAAAACCCTAGATAGAGCTTCTAGAAGGGGGGGTTTCCTTGCCCGCCACTCCTCCTCCTTGTCCGCCGGCCTTGGCTTGGGGGAGGGGGCTAGGGTTGCCGCCCCACCCCTCTATATAAAGAGGGCTGGGGTCGCACCACCCCCCACACCTTCCCCTCCAACCCTAGCTGCCCTGCTACCCTCCTCTCTCCCTCCCGACCGCTTGTAGGCGAAGCCCTGCTGCAGAAATTCTCCACCATATACACCACGCCATCGTGTTGTAGATCCAATCCGTCTCTCCACCATACTTGCTGGTCCGAGGAAGGAGGAGACGTCGAGGTGCTGCACGTGTGCATCTCACGGAGGCACCACCACTTGTGGTGCTAGATCGGATCGGATCGCGAGGAGGAGAAGCGAGTACGACTACATCACCCACGTTCCGACGAACGTTCCGCTGTGCGAATCTTCAAGGGTATGAAGATCTAATCCAATCTCTCATGTTGTTTGCATCTCCTAGATTAGATCTTGGCTTTCCCTCTGTTCGCATCCGTAGAAAATTTTGATTTACTATGCCACGAAACCCTTCAGTGGTATCAGAGCTAGATCTATGCGTAGATGTATTTCACAAGTAGAACGCAACATGGTTGTTGCGGGCGTTGATGTTTTCTGTTGCAAGCCTCTTGTTTGTGTTCTTCTTATGGCGCGGGATAGTGAGATTGAAGCGGTCCAGGCCAACCTTACGCGACGTCGTTCGCGAGTCCGGCTCCACACTTGACGTGTGGCTTGTTCCACACATGCGGCTGGTGGATGCCAGTTTCTCTCACTATAGTTGTCATGGGATTAACACCGGAGTTTGGCAACCATAATATCACCGTTGTGGCTTTCCGTAGGTAAGAATCGTTCTTAGCATCTACTCCCATAAGCCACGTAAAACATGCAACAACAAAGTAGAGGCGTCTAACTTGTTTTTGCAGGGAGTGTTTTCTATGATATGGTATGGCCCAAGATGTGATGTGTATAATGTATGCGATGATCATGTTTTGTAATGTTTCACGACTTGCATGTCGATGAGTACACAACCGGCAGGAGCCATATGGTTGTCTTTATAATGGTGTATGAACTGTGTGTCAACTTCTTATACGCCATGTAATAGTTTCACTTTATCGCTAAGTAGTTAGCAATAGTTGTAGTTGCTATTCGTGGTGGAGGCAATCATGGTGGAGTGATGGAGATCATGCCGACACGCACAAGATGGAGATCATTGCGTGAAGATTGGCTATACCATGTCACATTAAAGTTATATGCATGTGATGTTTATCCTTTTATGTATCTTATTATGCTTAGATCGCGACGGTAGCATTATAAGATGATTCCTTACTTAAAGATCAAGATAAAAACTGTGTTCTCCCCAAGTATGCACCGTTGCGAAAGTTCGTCGTGTCCAAGCATCACGTGATGATCGGGTGCTATAGACTCTACGCTCACATACAACGGGTGCAAGCCAGTTTTGCACACGCGGAAATACTTGGGTCTAACTTGACGAGCCTAGCATGTACAGACATGGCCTCGGAACACATGAACCGAAAGGTTAAGCCGGACACTGAGTGCTTATATTGCAAGGACAAGGGTCACTGGAAGCGCAACTGTCCGAAGTACTTAGCGGACAAGAAGGCTGGCACCATCAAAGGTATAATTGATATACATGTTATTGATGTTTTCCTTACTAGCCCTCGTTGTAGTGCCTGGGTATTTGATACTGGTTCAGTTGCTAATATTTGTAACTCGAAACAGGAGCTATGGAATAGACGGCGGCTTGCGAGGGATGAGGTGACGATGCGCGTTGGCAACGGATCAAGAGTTGATGTGATGGCCGTCGGCACGCTCTCCTTAGTTTTACCTTCGGGATTAGTTTTAAACCTTAATAAGTGTTATTATGTGCCTGCGTTGAGCATGAACATTATTTCTGGATCTTGTTTATTGCAAGACGGTTATTCATTTAAATTGGAGAATAATGGTTGTTCTATTTATATGAGTATCATCTTTTATGGTCATGCACCTATTGTGAATGGTTTATTTCTTCTAAATCTCGAAAGGGATGAAACACACATCCATAACATTGAGGCTAAGAGATGCAAAGTAGATAGTGATAATACTACTTATTTGTGGCACTGTCGTCTAGGTCATATTGGTGTAAAGCGCATGAAGAAACTCCATTCTGATGGACTTTTGGAGTCTCTTGATTTTGAATCATTTGACACATGCGAACCATGCCTCATGGGCAAGATGATCAAAACCCTGTTCTCCGGTATGATGGAGCGAGCAACGGACTTGTTGGAAATCATACATACCGATGTATGCGGACCGATGAGTGTTTCGACGCGCGGTGGATATCGCTATTTTCTCACTTCTACCGATGACTTAAGTAGATATGGGTATATCTATTTAATGAAACATAAATCTGAAACATTTGAAAAGTTCAAAGAATTTCAGAATGAAGTGGAGAACCATCGTAACAGAAAGATTAAGTTTCTACGATCCGATCGTGGGGGCGAATATTTGAGTTATGATTTTCTCACGCATCTTAAAGCAAGCGGAATTGTTTCGCAACTCACGCCACCCGGAACACCACAGCGCAATGGTGTGTCTGAACGCCGGAATCAAACCCTATTAGATATGGTCTGATCGATGATGTCTCTTACTAATTTGCCGTTATCATTTTGGGGTTATGCATTAGAAATCGCTGCATTCACTTTAAATAGGGCACCATCTAAATCTGTTGAGACGACACCGTATGAACTGTGGTTTGGTGCTAAACCTAAGTTGTCGTTTCTTAAAGTTTGGGGATGCGAAGCTTACGTCAAGAAGTTGATGCCGGACAAGCTCGAACCCAAAGCGGAGAAATGCGTCTTCATAGGATACCCTAAGGAAACTATTGGGTATACCTTCTATCACAGAACCGAAGGCAAAGTGTTTGTCGCAAAGAACGGTTCCTTTCTTGAGAAGGAGTTTCTCTCAAAAGAAGTGAGTGGGAGGAAAGTAGAGCTAGACAAGGTTATTGAACCTTCCCTCGAGTTGGAGAGTAGCGCAGCACCTGAAATTTTTCCAGTACCGTCTGCACCAACAAGAGAGGAAGCTAATGACGAGGATCATGAAACTTCGAACGATGCTACTACTGAACTTCACAGGTCGACAAGGTCACGTGCTACTCCTGAATGGTACGGCAACCCTGTCTTAACCGTCTTGTTAGTAGAAGACAGTGAACCTACGAACTATGAGGAAGCGATGATGAGCCCAGACTCTGAGAAATGGCTAGAAGCCATGAAATCCGAATTGGGATCCATGAGCAAAAACCAAGTATGGACTTTGGTGGACCCTCCTAGTGACCGAAAGGCCGTTGAGTGCAAATGGATCTTCAAGAAGAAAACGGACGCGGATGGTAATGTTACCATCTATAAAGCACGGCTTGTCGCGAAAGGTTTTCGACAAGTTCAAGGTGTTGACTACGATGAGACTTTCTCTCCCGTAGCGATGTTTAAGTCCATTCGGATTTTGTTAGCAATTGCTGCGTTTCATGATTATAAAATATGGCAGATGGATGTCAAGACTGCGTTCCTCAATGGAAACATTGATGAAGAGTTGTATATGATGCAACCCGAAGGTTTTGTCGATCCTAAGGATGCTGATAAAGTATGCAAACTTCAGCGTTCCATTTATGGACTGAAGCAAGCATCTCGGAGTTGGAACCTTCGTTTTGATCAAGTGGTCAAGAGCTTTGGATTTGTTCCAAATTGCTATGAAGCTTGCATCTACAAGAAAGTGAGTGGGAGCTCGGTGACATTTCTGGTACTATATGTGGATGACATATTGATTATTGGAAATGACATCAACATGCTTAACGATGTGAAGAGTTATTTGAACAAGTGTTTTTCAATGAAAGACCTAGGTGAAGCTGCTTATATATTGGGCATCAAAATCTATATAGATAGACAAAGACGCCTGATAGCTTTAAGCCAGAGTACATACCTAGACAAAGTTCTGAAAAGGTTCAGAATGGATAAGGCAAAGAAAGGTTCAGTGCCTATGTTGTCAGGTAAGATATTGAGCAAGGCTCAGTGTACAGCTACGGTAAATGATAGGGAAGCTATGAGCAAAGTGCCTTATGCCTCGGCCATAGGTTCCATCATGTATGCCATGCTGTGTACTAGACCGGATGTGTCCAATGCTCTTAGTTTGACGAGCAGATATCAAAGTGATCCAGGAGTGGAACACTGGACAGCCGTGAAGAACATCCTAAAGTACCTAAATAGGACTAAATAACTGTTCTTAGTCTATGGGGGTGATGAACAGCTCGTCGTAAAAGGTTACGTCGACGCTAGTTTTGACACCCACAAGGATGATTCTAAATCTCAGACAGGATACGTGTATATTTTGAATGGAGGAGCTGTGAGCTAGAGAAGTTGCAAGCAAAGCGTGATCGCGGGATCTACAGTAGAAGCGGAATACATGGCTGCTGCAGAAGCGTCAAGTGAAGGAGTTTGGATCAGGAACTTCATCACTGAGCTTGGCGTGGTTCCAAGTGCATTGGACCCACTGGAGATATTGTGTGACAACACTGGCGCCATAGCACTCGCTAAGGAACCAAGATATCATCCAAAAACCAAGCATATCAACCGCAAGTTTCATATAATCCGAGATTATATAGCAGATGGAGATCTGAAGATTAGCAAAGTACATACAGATCTGAATGTCGCAGATCCATTGACTAAACCTCTTCCACGTGTAAAACATGATCAGCACCTCAGTGCCATGGGTGTGAGATTGTTGCCAGATGTAAACTAGATTATTGACTCTAGTGCAAGTGGGAGACTGTTGGAATTATGCCCTAGAGGCAGTAATAAAGATGTTATTATTATAATTCTCGTTCATGATAATGTTTATATTCCATGCTAGAATTGTATTAAGCGGAAACTTTAATACTTGTGTGGTTTGTGAACAACACCGTGTCCCTAGTACGCCTCTATGGACTAGCTCATTGATTAATGATGGTTAAGGTTTCCTAACCATGGACATGAGTTGTCGATTAATAATGAGATCATATCATTGGGAGAATGATATGGTGGACAGACCCAAACTAAGCGAAGCATTTAGATCGTGTCATCGTGTTCGTCTTTGCGAAGCTTTTCTTATGTCAAATATTGTATTCCTTAGACCATGAGATAATACAACTCCCTGGTATCGGAAGAAAGCTTTGAGGTCATCAAACGTCATCCTATGAGAGGGTGATCATAAAGGTGTCTCTCAGGTGATCGGAAAGTATCTGTTGGGTTGTATGTATCGAGATGGGATTTGTCCCTCCCAAGTCGGAGAGATATACTTCGGGCCCACTCGGTAATCGATATCAACACCGCTTGCAAGCATTTGGTTAAGGAGTTAATCACAAAGTGATATCGGATTACGGAACGAGTAAAGTACTTGCTGTGAACGAGATTGAACTAGGTATGACGGTACCGACGATCGAATCTCGGGCAAGTAAAATATCGCGAGACGAAGGGAATATATATATGGGATTGATTGAATCCTGGCATCGTGGTTCATCCGATATGATCATCTATGAATGTGTGGGAGTCAATATGGGTTTCTAGACCCCGCTGTTGATTATTGATAGAAGATCATGTCTGCATATTCTCGAACCCGCAGGGTCACACACTTAACGTGTCTCGACGCTAGGATAGATTGGATAATTGGTTTATGAGTTTTTGTTCGGAGTCTCGGATGGGATCTGGGACATCACGAGAGGTTCCGGAGTGGTCCGGAGAATAAGATTCATATAAGGCAGTGCAGTTTTTGGAGTTCGGAATTGTTCCGGGTTAATCGGTATTGTACCGGAAGCTTCTAGTACCTTCCGGAAGGGGAACAACGTGGCCACACCTTCCGGGAGGGGGCATGGGCCTATGAGGGAGTGCCCTGGCCGCATTGGGCCAGGGGCACAAGGCCCCATAGGGCCCAGCCGGCCAAGAGGGGTAAAACCCTAGATAGAGCTTCTAGAAGGGGGGGTTTCCTTGCCCCCCACTCCTCCTTCTTGGCCGCCGGCCTTGGCTTGGGGGAGGGGGCTAGGGTTGCCGCCCCACCCCTCTATATAAAGAGGGCTGGGGGCGCACCACCCCCCACACCTTCCCCTCCAACCCTAGCCACCCTGCTGCCCTCCTCTCTCCCTCCCGACTGCTTGTAGGCGAAGCCCTGCCGCAGAAATTCTCCACCATATACACCACGCCGTCGTGTTGTAGATCCAATCCGTCTCTCCACCATACTTGCTGGTCCTAGGAAGGAGGAGACGTCGAGGTGCTGCACGTGTGCATCTCACGGAGGCACCGCCACTTGTGGTGCTAGATCGGATCGGATCGCAAGGAGGAGAAGCGAGTACGACTACATCACCCACGTTACGACGAACGTTCCGCTGTGCGAATCTTCAAGGGTATGAAGATCTAATCCAATCTCTCTCGTTGTTTGCATCTCCTAGATTAGATCTTGGCTTTCCCTCTGTTCGCATCCGTAGAAAATTTTGATTTACTATGCTGCGAAACCCTTCAAAGAAAAACCTTGTAAGTTGTTTTTCTGTGGTCACAAAGTTCACTTCCACATATAGTTAGTTGTATACATAGGTGTCTACGATTTTGTGTTTTTCTTCTTACATTTTCTTCTTCTTATCCTGTAGAATTTTTGTAGCTAGTACAATTAAGTTGGCTCTACCTTGATGCTAAGTTGTTTCCTGATTTCGGCCAAGTTGAATTCACTGTGTCATTTCTAGCTTTCCTTTTTATCAGCATATTAGTTGCTAAGTTGTTTTATTTTGCACAACCGCTAACTTTACTCCTGAGTTCACTAGTCAGCTTAATTAAGCTTACTTTTGCGCACTTGCTAAGTTGTTTTGCAAATCCAACTAAGTATAATTAAGTAGTTTTTTGCCAACAGTCAAGTTGTTTTCTGAACCCAATTAAGGTTGATTCCAGTGTCATGTTCAGGTTTCTTCTTCTTCCTTTTTCTTCTGTTCACCTGACAAGTTGGCTAGCTAAACCAAATAAGTTGGCTTCTGCTGCCATGCTAAGTTGTTCCCGCCACTATGTCTAAGTTGCTTACCCATGCATCTTAATTGCCTTTTATTTTTTTGTCTACGTTTCATGTTCTAATCTCCTTTTTGCTTTTTCTGTCCTTTTTATTAAGTTGATATACTGATATTTACAAGCATCCATATACATTATATGAAATATGTTCAAGTTGCTTGCACACTTTTTAACTTCACTGTTCATTTGAATTTTCAAATGTCAATTTGTCTTATCAGTTTTACACACAAACAGGTCATGATTACAGTGTTGGAGAATTTAAGTGATGATCCAAAAATCCAAGTGAACCACTACTGGGTGTTTGTTGCCAATATAAAATGTAGAAGATTCGAAGTTCTTGATTCAATGAGGACAGTGGTAGACAAGAAACTTCTCCAAAATGCTGAGAAAATTAGAGCATCTTTCACAACTTTATGGAAGGAACACTACCCAACCTCGCGCATCAAGGTTGACAAGTTTGAGAATCAGATGGGTGACATTTTTGCCCCAAAACAGACAACCAAGTAAGAAACATCTTAGCTGGATCATAAGTTGGTTCCCATATTATGTACTAACTAGCAACTTTTATTAGTTTTTGCAAGAAATTTACATGGATGACATAGTTTTCGAAGTTCTTATATAAGTTGTATATGTACTTTTTGCTAAGTTGTACACCTGAACCTACTAGGTTGCACTGTCCAACTGTAAGTTACCTACTAGGTGTATTCCTCTAACACAAAATGCAAGGAGCTAGCTTAACGCATCTCAGCAACTTTAACCTGCATTAAATACAACTTAAGTGGATTATGAGTACAACAAGTGACAAAGATACATCCATTTTTTCAACTATGTTTGTAGGTCTCACAAGCAAAGTTGTATGCTAGATATGATAAGTTGGATTTACCAGGAGTATAATGTTTATACTTTTTACATCTAAGTTGCGTACCACTAGTACTAAGACAACTAGCATCAACTTATCATTTAATGGCTGGTTACATATGAAGGACTTGTTTTGCATCAACTATGCTTTGTTGCTTTTTCACCCTGAACCCTGAGAAATAACATCTTTTTTTCCTTGCAGCAAAGACTGTGGTGTTTTTGCTCTCATGAATGCAGAAAATTGGACAGGCAGACGGTTGCCATTTTATGGTCCTGAACATGTTTAAAATATAAGAAAGCTTATGACTCATCGATGGGTTACTTCTGCTAAAAACACCATCACGTGGAAGGAAGTTATGAAGAAGAAATAATGTACAGTTTTCCATCAAACTCTTTCCTTTTTTCCTGAATTTTTTCACACTACTATAACATGAATAGATTGTAGTTTATTGATACAACATTGTTTGCAAAACACAAATAGCAAAAAAATACATTTATTTATTGTCCAAGATGAAATGGGGTAGAGTACAAGGATTTCACAACTTCTTGCCCAATGAGCCTGAACCTAATGCCGCTATACAAGTAGCAGAATTGTGTCCAGGCTGATTACACAAAGTACACGCAATAACTCTCTTAGGTTGCAACTCAATTCCAGAAGGAAATCGATGTCACATCCCAAGATTTCCAAATCTTGTAATGTGAAAAAATAAATGAATAAAATAAAACTTTGTTTGATTTTCAGGGCCAGAAGAAACTTTTTGAATTCAATTGGAACTTCAAACCAAGTTGGATTAAATAAAATCCTAAAGGGATTTAAAAAGATACAACATTTATTGAAGGAAAATAAAAATATTTAAATTTACTATTTTGGATCTTTTAAATAAAAGGATTTGGTTTTCAAAAGAAATAGAAGTTTTATAAACAGAGATTATTTTATAGAGCCAAATTAAACCTTGGCCAAGCTTTTGAAATAAAACATTTTGTTTTGATAGAATTAGTAAAGGTTTATTTGAATAAAAATAATAAAGATTTGATATCTAAATTTTATTAATAAAGGTTTTACTATTTCCAAAACATCAAAACTTATTTATTTATTTAAAATAAGTTTTTCCAAGTATTTTATATTATCAAATAAAATCTACTAATTTGGTTTTGAAAATAATTAGATTTCAAAATGGAGTTTGGATTAAAAACAAAATCTATTTTGATTTATGAACAAGGTCTATTTATTTAATAAATAATGGACCCTATTATTAAAATTATTATTTTGTTTTGGAGATTTGGTTTATGCTACTGAATAGAACCAAGTTCAAAGTTTCAAAGTGTGGTGCTTGTTTGAATTGATTTGAATATGGTTTGGTGGTTTGATTTTCAAAACAGAAATAGGAAATAGAAAAAGAAAAAGGATTCAGGAAGAAAAAAATAGAAGTCGGACTCAGCCCAACTGGCCAAGCCCAACTAGGCCCAGCAAACAGCCCAGCTCCCTCTCCCGAAGAAAACGCTTGGCACCAACTTACCGACCCGTGCAGTGAATGACTGGTGGACCCTCCCCTCACTCTCTTTCTCACTGACCAGCAGACCCCACTTTTCCAGCTCACTTTCTTCCTCGCGACGACCACGCCGGCCGTTTCCTGCCATTGATGTCGCGGCTTCAATTCGCAGTAATGCCGCGCCTTAACCTCCCCGTGACTGCACACTATTAATCGCCAGCGTCTCCTCCTCCTTTCCCCTCACACGCCACTCCCTCTCTGCCCCAAGGCTGCCTCAATTTGGCTTGACACACTCTCTGTTCCGACGACGCCTAGTGCCAATTCCGACGACTCAGCGCCGCCCCTTGTCTCATTAACCACGCACACACACTCACCACTCCTTGGCGCATCTCCCAGTACCCTCCGTTCAACCGCGGGCGCCCTAGAGTGTCACCTTCGACAAGCTCAGACCTCGCCGCCGCGTCTGTCTTCAACTCCAACGAGCCCCACAGGTAGTTTCCGGCCGCCCCTCTTCCTCTCGTTCACGCACACACCTACACCGTGCCCTTGCGCGTCTAACCGTACCCTTGGGTTGCTCCCTTGTGATCTGTAGCACCCACCCCGACCACGAGCAGGACCATCCGACGCCAGAAGTAACTCCGGCGAGCGATTACCGCCACGACAGAGCGCCCCTTGACCCAAGAAGACCACGTCGAGCTTCCCCAGCCTTCTGCGATCTCGGTGAGCACCTATACATCCTCCATCGCTTCCTATTTCACCAGCGCCGCCACCGTCTGACCTCGCCGCCACCAGCGACCGTCGCTGCGCCGCCAAAGTTTGGCCAATGCGATAATAGCCGTAGGATCTGGATCGAACGAACTAGATAGATCACTTAACACCGAAGGGGTATGCTTCCATAACCGTGCGATCTAATTAGATCCAACGCCCCACAGAGCGCGATCCGCGCGAAGCGGTACCGCCCAATGAAATCATGCCGCGTGTCACCTGTTCTGTTTAAAAACAGATTTGAAATCAGATTAGATTGTGAATTTCAAACCTTTGTAACTTTTGATCCACACGTCCAAAATTTACAAATTTGATATCATTGGAATCAGTGGAACAATTCCTAGCCAACCATGCCTTTGGTTTAGCAAATAGTATATGTTAGAGTGTTTGTTTTTGCAGAAACATTTGTATGCTTGTTTAGATTAGAAAAATGATTCAAAAATGATTTTGAGGTTGAAACCTTGGCAAATTAGTTTGTTGTGAACTTACTAACCCTAGGAACCAACCCATGGTTTTGGAAAATGGATTTGGTGAATTTTAGGATGGAAAAACTTGATTTAGCCCATTACTAACCAAATAAAAATAATGGTTTTGTTATGAAAATGATTTTGGAGTAAAAACTTTGGGAAAATATTTTGGACCAAACCTACTGACCATAAACACCAAGTTTTGAGAAACAACAACTTATTTGGTGAACCACTTAAAAGTTGTTGCTTGATAAAAACATTTTTCCACCACATAAAATGTTGAATGGATTTGAAAATGGTTTATGGATAAAACCTTTCTCAAATGACTTTGCCATTTTGATAAATGACCACTTTGGACCTTACAAAGTTTAGAAGCCTAGTGGAGACCATCATTGCAAATAGAACCATTCTTTGCATGCTTACATGCATGACTTAGGTCCCATTGTTTTATGTGTATGAAATTGTTTGATTGATTATTGGTTTGGAATGCTAGTTGATTTTGTGTTTGCTTGATTGATTGTAGTGAAACTAGAAAAGTGTGAGACTAGCAAGATCAAGGAGTGAGCCAGCATTCCCTACCAAAAGGCAAGTGACACTATCATCTAAAGTCCTACTATTTACATTATACTTAGTGGATTTTGAAACATGCATGAAAAGAATTTCTATACTTATGCTATGCTAAATCCTAATAGGATACCCTATTCATTCCTTAGTAAAAACAATGTAGTTGTTACATGCTTAGCCATGCTATATTTTGAGAAGAGATACATGTTGAGATTTTATGGAGTTGAGAAAAGGACTTGTGTTTTCATATAATAAAACAAGGACTCAATGAACCACCTGGGTGGCCAAGGATACTTTGAGTTTTGGAGAAGGTGGCAACAAAAGGAACCATGTCTATGGCAATCTCTTTGTGTTGTGCTCCAAAGGAAACCACCCAGGAAACTTAGAGATTGAACATGTTTCTCCAATTGTGGCTTTCGTGTGCAACCACATGCTATTATGGCTCTGGCTTAGTCAACTCCATTGGGAAGACCCATGCATTGTCTTCAGTTTACTGGACATGGGGACCTGGAATCCTACATGGGTGCTGAAGACAAGCTAGCAATGGTGTATGGGAGGACCCTTTGGAAAGACTTCGTCACATTCTCGGTCTGCCAGTACTCCATCTTGGTGAGCACTAATCCAGTGGCCACTGGTGGCAACAAGATGGGATTGTGACATGTGGGTAAAGTGTGCAACTTCTGCAGAAGATAATAAAATCTAAGTACTTAGCCGTGTCCCCGGTTATGGATAATACTGAGCAACTAAAGTTTGAAGCTATGGGAGATCTCGACATTCCAATTTCTAAAATAAAAACTTGATGCACTTGGGGTTACCAAGGAGCTCAAGAGATTTGATAAAACTTGATGCACTTGGGGTTACCAAGGAGCTCAAGAGATTTGATAAAACTTGATGCACTTGGGGTTACCAAGGAGCTCAAGAACTTTTGTTGAAAACATGAACACTTGGGGTTACCAAGATGTGCAAGGAGATTTTGTTAACAACTTAAACACTTGGGCTTTGCCAAGGGATTTTCAAAGATTTGCTCAAAGATTTAAAAACCATTTTGAAAGATAGGATAAGTTATTGCTTTATGCAAATGAGCCTTAAACCCTACTTAGCCAAAAATGCATGTAATGATAGGATCCACTTATATTCAACATAGAAGTGAAACTTGCCAATACAATTCAAATGTATTGACCCTTGTGGCTGTAACTTGTAATGTTGTAGGTTTGATTGATTTTAGTGAAGATTGATTGATTAGGATTACAAAGTCTACAACCAACATCTGCCTGTGGCACTTTGAAGATGAAGGACCCCATGCTTATAGTTATTCCGCTGCAATGTATTGTAATAGCCAAATGAGCTATGTAAAGATGTAATAAAATTATGTTATTCCTAGTTATAAAGTTATATTATGACCCTTGTTTCTTGATATCACATCTAAACTGTGGATGCTAGCTATTGATCCAGGGACTAGCATTGTAAACACAGGGGACACCACCTTATGTTAATAAAGGTTGGGACACTCCCTCTACAATCGACCTTTCTTCCGACCTTTTGTAGTCGATCTGGGAGGGTCAAGGATGACCATTGCTTCTTCTTTAGGCTCAACCATATGACCTTGGTCAATTGGTGCCATAGTAGACGAGGGAGGAGGCATATTAGAAGGTTCTGCTTCGAACCAACCAGTAGTTCTGGTAGACGTTGGAGGTGTTGGTGCTGCTGGAGTAGGACCTAAATTTGTTGTTTTGCGTTTTTTAGTAACTGCTGTAGCATTTCCAAAGTTAGTTGCTGTAGCCACAGGGGTTGTTGTGGTAGGTCCTAAATTTGCTCTCCATTTTGCCGTAGGAGCTGAAGTAGACTTAGAATTCTTTGATGCACTGGTTGTGTTCCTCTTCTTCACTTTGTCTAGTTGCGCAAACTCAGTTATCATCTCCCTGATGTGTCTACGAGCAATAGATTCATGCTGTTCTGACTTGCTACCAATCTTAGCAACATTTACAAATTTGGTAGACAAGTTGGCAAATCGGAGTTGCATCCGTGACTCCTCTGGCATCACATCATCTCTTGCTGGGATAACTGGTTGAACCACGGGTTCCAAAGCTTGTTGTGTTCACCTGCGCAATATGTACCGCTCTGGTATTGAGTCAACACCAACATGTGTGAACACTTTCAGCACATGACAACACAGCAAACCATCCCTCTCATATTTGCAGCAATCACAGTTGTAGTTGTCATTTCCTCCATTAGCATTAACCATGTAGCTTCTTCCACCATATGGATAGCAGGTCTGATTGTTAGGAACTAACAAGTACATGTTAATTCCTACAAGTTGCACATTGTATCGGCCTATTAACTCAAACTCAAGCCTGAAACGGTGGTAAATGTCCCTGGTGTAAATAGATGAATCATGCTTCTCAATTGGGAACCGGGACCAAGGTTCCACTTCAAGCACTTCTGTTCTGAAATCAGCGTGGCTTTCCCTTCCCAACATCTTTTCCTGAATTTTCTCATATTGTTTCACAAAATGCTTGATTGAATTGTGAGGGTTGATATAACGTTTCAATACAGAGTTGAATCCTTCACTTCTCTGAGTTGATTGCATGAACGGGAAGAAGCGGTGCCTGAAGTAGCAAGGAACCCATGTGTGTGCCCAATTCTTTAACCATGCAAATGTTTCATGTGCTGCCAACCCCCACTTTAAGACCAACTCTGCCCATTTAGCTTCAAACTCCTCCACTGTCATACTTTCATCAATGCATTCATTGAACTCAATTGCCAAACCTGGGTTTCACCCCAGGAATGCACCGAGCTTTTCATTTACTTTTTCAATAACATGCCAGCGGCAGTTGCGATGCACAGCGTTAGGGAAAACAGAAGAAATTGCTGCCCTCATAGCCCAATCCTAATCTGTGATAATGTTAGTTGGTTGCTTCCCATGCATGGCCTTAAGAAATTTCCTGAAAAGCCACTTGAAACTTTCCTCTTTCTCATCCCTTAAGAAACCACAACCAAGCATAAATGACTGTCCATGCCTATTTATACCTATGAAAGGAGCAAAAGGCATGTTGAAGTGATTTGTCATGAAAGTTGTATCAAAAGATACACAATCATGATATGACTCTGTGTATGCTTTTCTTGCATAACTGTCCACCCAGAAAATATTTTCAACTCTGTTTTCTTCATCAAAAGAAAAATTCAAGTAGAAACCAGGGTCCTTATCTTTTATCTCTGCAAAGTAAGCAACTGTCTCACTCATGTCCCATTCCTTATTTTCACTTCGAAAATTTGTGCGCAAATTTGTAATATCCTTGGGAGCATATGGGACAAAAGCTTCTGCGCCATAAAACGAAGACATGACTGTCATCATTTGGCCTGCAACACATATAAAACCATACTTTGTTAGTGTCATACTACAAACAAAAGTACAATTTCTGTGGGTTTTTTATATGCGGACAACAACAAATTACCTGTTTCTAAATGGCAATCATGTAGGCATTTAAGGAATTCTCTTTCATCTGGTGGTATGCCTTTATGTGATCTCAAGTACTTGGAAAGTGAAGGCTTGACAACCATGGGATGGTTGTGTTCTGAAATGAAATAAGTTACTTCCCATTTGTTGTTAATCAACTTGACAATCATTTTAGCTGGGCACTTGGTTTGTATGATTGATTCTCTTTTGCGCCTAACCCTTAGCTTGCTGCTAGACTTTGACTTCTTAGTGTGGCCAGATTGTCCACCTTCCTCATCGTCATCGTCTATCTGGATAGGACTAACTTCTTCCACAACATTCATTCTCTCCTTCTGTTTTTTGTGGTCTGTACCTATTGCAAACAAATGTCTGCTTCCTCAGTTCATTAGTGAAAGCTTGTCGCTATGATGTATTTGATTTGATAGAAAAACCCAACTTCTTGGCATAAGAATTGTAGTGTGATCTTGCATCACCAATAGTGTCAAACCGCATCCCTAGGAAAGGTTCTTGCGGACTAGACGCAACTTCTTCATTCAACAGAACACCATCATCTGCTAAGTTAGGGTCAGTAGAGGTTGCTGTAGGGGCAGTGTTGCTGGGGATGTCTGGGTTGCCAGCGGGGGCCTGTGGCGGCATAAAATTTAACTGATTTCCTCTAGCACTTTGCGCTCCTGAGTCAGCAGCATCTGCAACTTTCTCAGCTATATCATTGTCTAGAGATTCCTCCACAATCTCTTCACAGACATCTTGAGTGCAAAACAGTGGCTCAGGTGCATTTGTTTCTGCATCTAGAATGTCCAAATCATCAGGAAGCGCATTAAGATCAAGCACAGACATCTGCAAAAAACAAAAAACCAAGAATACACTTCTTTGATTAGCAACTATAAATGTGTTTGACATACAACACATGCACAACTATAACTTTGTCAGCTATAATTTACAAGGGAAAAGTTCCTGACACCATTTTATTTTCTTTCAACATTTTTTCAGGTCCTTCATTATAATCACCACCAGGAAAAGGATGCCTTTTGCCCAGCCCAACTATAGCAAACTATGTACAAATTGGAAAACAGCAAAGATGGTTTCTCAGTAGTGAACTATGTTGGTTTTAAGTTTGCACTTCTTCTGTCTCAGTATTAAACTATGTTGAATTTGCCAAGATGTCCAAAAGTTTAGGTTTTTGCAGATCTGAATAACTAACTAAGCTACTGCAGGTTCATGGCTATCTGCCTTACATACTACTTGAACTTTTGATTAGTCCAACTAGGTATCCATGGACATAGTTGTTTTTATTCAGATCTGAAATCAGGTTTGTGTTTTCAATCTATGTTGCAACCAGGTATCCATGGCCATCTATGTTGCAACCTAGTTGTAAAAAGATCATATGCCATAGTTGCTTCTTAGATTGTTGAAGATACAACTTTACCATGTTGTAAGTTTGTTTCCTGTGTGTTCCAAAATCATGGAGAGGATCATAGAAAACAAGGAAAAACCTGCCAGAAAATCAAAGGAGGAGGGGGAGGGTGGAGGGGAGAGAGAGGGGAAACAGGGTTTATGTTTTGTTGTGCACCTTTGATACTGTTGTGACCAGATCTCAACCTTTTTACCATGGGCCTCCAATGGAGATCTGAAGGAGGGAGAAGATGGATCTATCTTAGGGAGGAAGAAGATAGAGGGGGAGAGAGAGGGAACTACTGTCACGTGGTGGTGGTGGGTCTTTTGCTTTGATTTTTGGCTGGGAGCCTGGGAGAGGACGAGGAAGCTAGGGACGACTCGCGTGGTCCAAACCAGCTGGACACGCGTGGTCCGGAGGGGTGGGTTGATTCTGTCTATTTCTGGAAGTGGGGGTGGTTGTCCTGGTTTCTATTTCTGGCGGTGGCTGGTTAGTGCAAACCAGCCCCCGATTGCTCCCTAGACGCTCCCTTTACTAACTTTTTCTTTGTCTCGAAAGAGGTACCTCTAGAAGCTCTGGCGGTAGACTGCAGCAGGTACCTTTATCAGCCATAGCAGTAGACTACAAGAGGTACCTCCAATATCACCGGCAATACAGATCCACGTCAGCCAAGTCAACTGTAGTTGTCGTGACCGTGAACCAGATATCTACCGTCATTGCAGCGGTACCCCACGAAGTCTACCACCGGCGTGTTGGTTGGTAGCCTTAGGGCATTTTTACCGGGCCAACCCATCCGGTCGATCTAAATGGTCCGTTTTTATCTATTTGGGTTAGGCCGTGGTTCGGTCTGTTTGGTTGATCGCACCTAGCGGTGCGTCCCATCTGTCTACGCTTGGCTATCGCCAACGCTGGTATATTTTCAGTGTCTTTCTGTCGCCACGTGGTCTCTCACCTTTATTTCCCGCTGCTTCCCGCGAGTTCTGGGTGTTTCTCGCCGCGTCTAGGCGCAGACATAAAAAGGAGAGGTCACCGAGCTATCTTCGACCAGACCCGCACCATCCACTGCACAAAAAAACCATCATGCCTGGCCGCCGGCGTCAACCCGGCGAGCTCCGTGGCAACCCCGACGCCGGCAGAGAAGAGGTGACCCAGCGGCCGCTACCCCTGTGGAAACCGTCGAAGTTACTAGACGTGTTGCCTCCTCCGATTCCGGGGTGCCCGCGGATTTACAGGATGCGCACCCCGCCGCGTCGCCCTTTCTACAACTGTCAAGTGAACACCGGCGAGCCTTTCATGATGGTGGTGGCGGAACGTGTCTTTCTATTGGAATACCGGCGATGGGACAAACTCGCATTGGTGCGTGACGACCTCCGGGAAGCGATGCATGCCAATACCGATGATGCTTCCCTGCATGCCTGCCTCGACTGAGCTGAAGAGGAGACACAGATGCAGAAGGCGATCATCCGCTCTCTCAATGAAGAATGGTGTATCTGACGCGTCGTAGCCGCCGCCACCAGGGCCGGCGGCTGGGCGTAGTTTTTAGGATGTGTGGTGTGCTTGTAACAAATGTTTTAGGGCTTGAATAAAGATTTTCATTGCAAATGGCCAATGCCTACATTCATACATCATACATGGCGCGCACAACCTAGCCTACTCGTCGGAGTCGGAGTGGTAGCAGCGGTGGCACATGGTGTGGTTGAAGATGCTGACGCCAAAATTTCCTTTGTCGTCGTACTTGAAGACAAGGATGTTGCCCGCTTCGATCTGGTGCTAGAGGGCGAAGCACTCCCAGCCGTTGCCGAGGTACATCTGGCCGAGGTTGTCGAACTGCAGATCGACCGGGTACCTGCCGGTGTTGAAGCTGTTTGCCCGCTGATGCGGCTCAGATCACTGTAGAGCTTCGTTGGGAAACCCCAAGAGAAAGGTATGATGAGTACAACAACAAGTTTTTCCCTCAGTAAGAAACCAAGGTTATCGAACCAGTAGGAGGAAGGAAACGACTCAAAGGTGTTGCTAGCAACTTGGAAACCTGCACAACACAAACTCAAGACTTTGCCCCAACGAACAGTGAGGTTGTCAATCTCACCGGTTTGCTGAAAACAAAGGATTAACCGTATGGTGTGGAAAGTAATGGTGGCTTGAAGATAGTAAACAGTAATAGTGGAAGATGTATCAATGGTAAAGATTGGACCGGGGTCCACAGTTCACTAGAGGTGTTCTCCTTAAGATAGATAACATAACATAACATGATGGGTAAACAAATTATAGCAGGGCAATTGACAGGATAGAGCAAGGCATAATAATGCAACACTAGACATTCATGATCCTATGAGATTCGATTGGGCATTACAACAAGATACATTGACCGCCATCCAACTACATCTATGACTAGTAATCCACCTTCAGGTTATCATCCGAACCCCCTCTAGTATTAAGTTGCAAGCAACGGATAACTGCTTTAAGCAAAACAATACAATTGTTCCATGCACAAAGGATCGTTGTTTTCTCCCTAGTAGCAACAGCACATCTATAACCTTAAAGATTTATGTCACTTCCCCAGATTCAATAGACGCATGAACCCACTATCGAGAATAAATACTCCCTCTTGGAGTCACTAGCATCTACTCGGCCAAGATAGATACTAGAAACAGAGAGCATGCAAGATCTCAAACAACACAGACATGATAGAATCAATAAGACAAAACCATTAATCAATCTGACATAGTAATCTCAATATCCATTGGATCCCTGCAAACACAACATGCATGATTACAAATAGATGATCTTGATCATGAACGGAGCTCACAAGATCTAAACATGATAGCACAAAGGAGGAGATACAACCATCTAGCTACTGTATGTACCCATAGTCCAAGGTGAAACTACTCACGCATCATACCAGAGGCTGGCATGGTGATGAAGAAGGCCTAATGGATGATCTCTCCCCTCTGGCAGGGTGCCCGGAAAGCTTCAGATCCCCCGATCTAGGGACAATGGTGGCGGCGACTACATATTGTTTTGTGGAAGATTGATCAGGTACTTAGGTTTTTTGTATCAGGGGGTCTTTATAGACGAAGAGGGAGGCCGAGGGGGTGCCTCAGGCGGTCGCACCCCCCAGGCGTGGGCCAGGCCTGGCTGCGCGGCCAGGGGGTGTGGCCCCCTCGAGGCCCTCCTCCGTCTCGTCTTCTAGCTCCGTGTTCCCCACGGTAAAATATTGACTTTGGCTTTTGTCCCGTCCAATTCTGAGAATATTCATTTTGTGCCTTTTCTGGAACCAAAAATAGAAGAAAACAGGCAACTGGCACAGTGGCATCTTGTTACTAGGTTAGTCCTAGAAAACATATAAAAACACCTCAACGTGTAGACAAAGCAAATCAAAGTGGATACTAAACAAGCATGGAACATAAAAAATAATAGATACGTTTAGGACATATCAAGCATCTCCAAGCTTAACTCCTACTCGTCCTCGAGTAGGTAAGTGATAAAAAGAATAATTTTTAAGGTGACATGCACCATCAAAATCAAGATCAAACCATTTGCAAGCATTGAAAGCTAGGATCAAAGTACTCTAAACATGAGAATGAAAGATGGAGTTCTAACAATAAGACAAAGTAACTATACATGCAACATGAAAGGATATAAAGAAAGATCATGAATAACATGCATTGAAAAATGTTTGTTTGTTTCACATATAGAAAACATAGCATAGTGGCATTCAGCTTGTCCCTTATGGAGTAGCAAAACATAAATGCATAGGACACCTTCAAAGTTCATAACGGAGACTAGATACAAATAGTTCAAGAACAAGTAATATCAACAATATGAATCAATCAATAAGATTTGGGACAATGCACATAGAACTAAGAATGGCAACTATGCTCTCTTAATTGGTGCCTAAGGTAGAAGGTGGAGACTCAATATAGTGTAAGAAATGCCCTTCAAAGGGAAGCAGGGATTTGAAGTTTCAAAAAGAGCTTCCAAAAATTATAGTACTTGTTAGCTTTCAGCTCTCATTGCCCCTATCATAAGCATCTTAAAGTGGTTAAGGTTAAAGTGAACAAACTATGAAGTATATGCTTGACAAAGTATAAGTTGGCAATCTCATGTCCCTTGAATATGAGGGCCACTCCTCATGCTACTCAACTCTAGTTACCGATAAGTTCTTGTCATAGTAAGTACATGTGTATCATAGAGAACCGCCAACGGGGTATCCCTTGCACATGCTACAGGAGCTATCCCATAACAAAATGACAAGGCAAGCAAACGATGAGCATCTCAGGAATCTTCTTATTTACCATGGGAAAATGTAGCTTTTTTCTCTCTTTCCTCGTTTCAATGTGTCTCTTTTTTTATAAGAAGAAATCTTCATAGATTGCTCACTATGGTGATGCTGCAAGTTTCCACCATGATTAGGCATGGCTTAGGCTAGCGGCCCAGGTGTTTCTGTAACACACATACATAACTCCATGGACTTACAAGCTCCCCTTTTATTTCACACCGACGACATCCATAAACAAAAGAGCATGATATCAACTGGATAGATATCCAAAAGTGTTGAAAGCATTCCCTATTGACATGGATATACCCTTGCTTTCAAAGGAGGAGCAAAAAGCAACTTCTCTCTCCTCATAGGGAAGTGTTCAATACCTTTCTTGAATGGAAAATGATATTTAATGGTGCCTTCTTTCATATCAATGATGGCACCAGCAGTTCTAAGAAAAGGTCTTCCCAATGTAATAGGACAAGAAGCATTGTATTCAACAACCAAAACATAGAAATCCACAGGGACATAAGCATTGTTAACCATAATGAGAACATCATTAATACTCCCCATGAGTTTCTTTTTAGCATTATCATTGAGTTGGACATCCAAATAACAATCTTCCAAAGGTGGCAAATCAAGCATTTCATAAATCTTCCTAGGCATAATAGAGACACTAGAACCAAGATCACATGAAGCTTTGAGATCAATCATTTACTTGCATATTAATAATGGGTTCCGGCCTTGAGTTTTAGCTTCTCTTCCTTAATCTTAACAAGAGCATATGTAATGTGTTTAGTGAAAGCAACATGCATAACACTAGCATCTGGACTTCTAGCAAGTTTTTGCAAGAACATAACCACTTCAGAAATATTACAACCATCTATATCAAAATCAAACTTGGCATCACTAGTAGTAGACTCAATAGGCTTAGGCATTGTAGGAGGAGGAATAGGGATTTCTTGTGGTTTAGTGGTGATGGTTCACACACTATTGTTTCTATCAATTTCAGCTGCCCTTTCCCACTTAGCATGAAGTTGGGCTAACAGCCTACCATTTTCATCAATAGTAACTTGTATGGCATGAGTGGCAGCAAAGGTACTTTCCATGGTTTCAGGTTTACAGCCATTTTATTAATCAATGAGGACGGTGCTTCAGACAAAGAGGATATATTTTCTCAGCACTCAATTTTTTTACTGTAAACTAGGAATTTCTCTATTCAGATTCTCAAGCCGATGACTAATGTTTTTCAAGATAATAGATTGTTCCTCCATAGTTTTAGTGAAAATCTTATTTTGATCATATTGCATTTGCATAAAATTCTTGGTGGATCTCTCTACTTCTAGAATCCTTTCTTCACTAGGCATTCCAGATCTACCATGATAAGCACTTCCATTAGGAGGATAAGGCCTATAATTGTTATTGCTACCAAAATTATTCCTATATGCATTGTTGTTGAAATTGTTGTTTCTAATGAAGTTCACATCAACTTGCTCTTCTTGAGCAACCAAAGAGGCTAAGGGAACATGATTAGGATCTAAAGGAGCTTTCCCATTAACAAGCATAGCCATAATAACATCAATCTTATCACTCAAAGAGGAGGTTTCTTCAACAAAATTTACCTTCTTACCATGTGGAGCTCTTTTAGTGTGCCATTCAGAGTAGTTAACCATCATATTATCAAGGAGTCTTGTTGCAGCACCCAAAGTGATGCCCATAAAGGTACCTCCAGCAGCTGAATCCAACAGGTTTCTTGAAGAAAAGTTCAAACCTGCATAAAAAGTCTGTATAATCATCCAAGCACTGAGTCCATGAGTGGGACAATTCTTAACCAAAGATTTCATTCTTTCCCAATCTTGAGAAACATGTTCATTATCAATTTCAACAACCATAATATAATTTCTCATAGATATAATCTTAGTAGGAGGATAGTACTTTCCAATAAAAGCATCTTTGCACTTAGTCCAAGAATCAATACTATTTCTAGGCAAGGACAACAACCATTCTTTAGCTTTTCCTCTCAAGGAGAAAGGAAAAAGCTTGAGCTTAATAATATCTCCATCTACATCCTTATACTTTTGCATCTCACAAAGTTCAACAAAGCTATTGAGATGGGTAGCAACAGCATCAGAACTAGCACCAGAAAATTGCTCTCTCATCACAAGATTCAACAAAGCAGGCTTAATTTCATAAAAGGTAGCACCAGGAGCAGGTGGAGAAATAGGAGTGCTTAGTAAATCATTGTTATTGGTGCTAGTGAAGTCACACAACTTGGTGTTCTTAGCAGAGTTCATTTTGGCAAAGGTGGGCAAGCCAAAAACAGCAGCAGCTAGAGCAGGAACTAATTTTTTTGTGTTTTTGAATAAAGAAAGCAAACCAAACTAGACTAATTTTTTTTGGAGTTTTTGAAAACAAGAGGCAAACACAAGCAAAAGAAACTAAGAAAACTAAAAACAAAGTAAAGAGAAAGGAAGTGGAGGACTCCCCTTGTGAATACGTCCTTAGCCTCCGCGGCAACGGCGCCAGAAAAAGTTGTTGATGGCGCCTCTTTGATGTAGGAGCGCTTCATTGGGAACCCCAAGAGAAAGGTGTGAGGCAGCACAACATCAAATTTTCCCTCAATAAGAAACCAAGGTTATCGAACTAGTAGGAGGAAGGAAACGTCACACAGGTGTTGCAAGCAACGCGAAGACCTGCACAACAGAAACTCAAGACTTTGCCCCAACGAATCAGTGAGGTTGTCAAGCTCACCGGTTTGCTGTAACAAAGGATTAAACGTATGGTGTGGAAGGTAATGGTGGTTTGCAGCAAGTAAACAAGTAACAGTGGAAGATGTATCAATGGTAAAGATTGGACCGGGGTCCATAGTTCACTAGAGGTGCTCTCCTTAGATAAAACAACATGGCATGAAGGGTAAACAAATTACAGCAGGGCAATTGACAGGAACTGAGCAAGGCAAACAATGCAATACCAGACAAAAAGATCCTATGAGATTCGATTGGGCAATACAACAATATACATAGACTGTCATCCAACTGCATCTATGACTAGAAGTCCACCTTCAGGTTATCATCCGAACCCCCTCCAGTATTAAGTTGCAAGCAACAGACAACTGCTTTAAGCAAAGTGTGTAAGGTAAACAATCCACTTGTTCCATGAACAAGAGACCGTGGTTTTATCCCTAGTGGCAACAACACATCTACAACCGAAGAGATTTATGTCACTTCCCTTGGAAACTAGAGGCATGAACCAACTATCAAGCATAAATACCCCCTCTTGCAGCCACTAGCAACTACTTGGCCAAGATAGCTACTAACAACGGAGAGTATGCAAGATCACAAACAACATAGACATGATAGAATCATAAAGACAAAACTATTAATCTATCTGACATAGTAATCTCAATATCCATCGGATCGTCGCAAACACAACATGCATGATTACAAATAGATTAGATCTTGATCATGAACGGAGCTCACAAGATTTATACATGAAAGCACACGGAGGGATACAACCATCTAGCTACTACATGGACCCATAGTCCAAGGTGGAACTACTCACGCATCATACCGGAGAAGAAGGCCTCTGGGATGATCTCCCCTCCGGCAGGGTGCCAAGAAGAACTTCAGATCCCCCCGATCTAGGGACAATGGTGTCGGCGGCTATAGACGATTTCGTGGAGTTTTGATCGGGTGCCTAGGGTTTCTGCATCGGGGGCTTCTTATAGGCAAAGAGGCGAGGCAGGGGGTGCCCGGGAGGCCCACACCCTGCCCAGGCGTGGGCCAGGCCTAGCCGCGCCTGGGGGAGGGGTGTGGCCACCCCGTGGCTCCCCTCTGTCTCTCCTCTGTACTTCGTGTCGCCCACGGTAAAATATTGACTTTGGCTTTTGTCCCGTCCAATTCCGATAATATTGATTTTCTGCCTTTCTGGAACCAAAAAACAGAAGAAAACATGCAATTGGCACTGTGGCAACTTGTTAATAGGTTATTCCAGAAAAGATATAAAAACACCTCAAAGTGTAGACAAAGCAAAGCAAAGTAGATACTAAACAAGCATGGAACATCAAAAATTATAGATACGTTTCCGACGTATCAAGCATCCCCAAGCTTAACTCCTGCTCGTCCTCGAGTAGGTAAGTGATAAAAAGAATAATTTTTGAGGTTACATGCACCTACACAATAAAGATTAAACCATTTGCAAGCATTGAAAGCTGGGATCAAAGAACTCTAAACATGTGCATGAAAGATGGAGTTCTAACAGTAAGACAAAGTAACTATGCATGCAACATGAAACGCTACAAACAAAGATCATGAATATCATGCATTGAAAAACGTTTGTTTGTTTCACATACAGAAAACATAACATAGTGTCAATCAGCTTGTCCCTCATAGAGTAGCAAATAGATGCATATGACACACCTTCAAATAGAGTGACTAGATACAAATAGCACAAGAGCAAGTAATATCACAATATGCATCAATCAATAAGTTTTGGGACACTGCACATAGAACTAAGAATGACAACTATGCTCTCTTAATGGTGCCTAAAGGTAGAAGGTGGAGACTCAATATATTAGTGCAAGAAAGGCCCTTCATAAAGGGAAGCAAGGATTTCAAGTTTCAAAAACAGCTTCTAAAAATTATGGTACTTGTTAGCTTTCATCCCTCATTGCCCCTATCATAAGTATCTTGAAGTGATTAAGGTTAAAGTGAACAAACTATGGATTATATGCTTGACAAAGTATAAGTTGGCAATATCAAGTCCCTTGAATATGAGGGCCACACCTCATGCTACTCAACCTCAGTCACCTGTAAGTTCTTGTCATAGTAAGTACATGCGTATCATAGAGAACCACCAACGGGGTACCCCTTGCACATGGTACATGAGCTTTCCCATAACCAAAATGACAAGGCAAGCAGACAATGAGCATCTCAGCGATATTTTTATTTACTATATGCATAGCTTTTTATTGAGTATACTTCATAGATAGCTCACTATGGTGATGCTGCAAGTTTCCACCATGATTAGGCATGGCTTAGGCTAGCGGCCCAGGCGTTGCTCTAACACAAAATACATAACTCCATGGACTCGCAAGCTCCCTTTTTATTTCACACCAGTGACATCCACAGACAAAAGAGCATGATATCAATTGAGTACAAAGTACAAGTGCAATGTTGAAAATGTTCCCCATGACAGCATGGCTCTGCTAATTCCAACGTATAAGTGCAAGCATATACAACATGGACGACACAATGGTTCAATTTTATTAGGGGCAAAGAATATAAAGTGTGCCATCAAGTTCGTGAGGGCTTTCACTAAGTTTTCACATAACAAAATATATTTTAATTGGAAGATAGCTGAAAACAAGAATATACTTGGAATGGTGTAACACACCATGCATAGGAGTTATAGTGGACACTTTGGAATAACTTGGTTTCTTGGGAGTTGTAGGCATGAGTAGAACTTACTCATACAAGTGGAGGCTAGCAAAAGACTGGTAGCAACCAACTAAGAGAGCAATAATGACCATAATCATGCAGAGCGACAAAACATTACTAATCAAAGCATAGAGTGGTACTACAAGGCAAGGACTAAATGATCATAGATGCTATGGTGACTTGTCATAGTCATAACATGGTGTGAGCATGTGCCAAGTCAACCCAAACAAAACATCAAAGTAGAATACCATCATACTATGCTTTTGTATGCTAAAACAACGCATAATTTCTTCAAGGCACACTAAGCAATCCCAATTGTGTGGAACAAGACATGCTACAGCAATAATCACTAAGAATATGGTCAAAACAACACCTAGCATGTTATGCTAAAGTCTAAGTCACGGTCAATGCAAGCTCCTCTTACCTACTCCTTTCCAACACCAAGCAACTTATTTGAAACCAACACAGCGAGAACGAGGGTCCAAACTACTTCATTCAAGCAAACTAAACAAACTAAGCAAAGCAAACGAAAACTAAGACGCTCCAAGAACAACACAACTGTGCATGAAACAATAAAAACGAAGTGTCTAGACAGACCTGAGCTTTTTATTGATGAAGAAGGGGATGCCTTGGGCATCTCCAAGCTTTGACGCTTGTACCTCTTGGATATTTCTTGGGATCACACCATGGTGGCATCCCCAAGCTTGAGCTTTTGTCCATTCTTCTTCTCATTACATCATTCTCTCTCTACACCTGAAATTTTTCCTTCATACAAAACTTCACACAATCTTCATTAGCAACATTAGTGTATTCAAAAGATAATAGACCTTTGGCAAAGCTTTGGAATAACAAGACTTTTCACTAAAAACACAAGATACTATAGAAATTCCTTCAAAAAGCTCAATTCCCCAAAAGAGAACTCAAAAAGGAATCAATAAGAAGCAAACGCAAATAATGGCAGAAATTTGTCAAAACAGATCAGCAGGTAGAAACCGATTTTTTAGAAAATCTACTGTTGCTCAAATAAAAAAGTGTTGAACTAACAAAAGTTATCTAACATACTGGGGGATTTATTAGTACAATATCAGCTCAATTCGAGTTACAAAGACTCCTAACGAATTTTTATGGTGGAGGATAGAAATCTGTTTCGGGACAGCAACTCCCCAAATCTTACTTCCCTCTCATTAGAGGTCATTCTTGGCACAAAAAGCAAACAAAAAGGATAAGGAGAGGTTATTACTGAAGTAATAACTTCCAAGACTCAAGGAAACTCTTGGGTTATCTCCCAACAACTACTTTTCTTTAACGCCTTTAAGTTAGGCACAAGAAGCAAGAAGAATCAAGTATTTTCAAATGAGGAAGCATTAACATCAAACCTTGCTTTAAAAGGAGGAGCAAAAAGCAACTTCTCTCTCCTCATAGGGAAGTGTTCAATACCTTTCTTGAATGGAAAATGATATTTAATGGTGCCTTCTTTCATATCAATGATGGCACCAACAGTTCTAAGAAAAGGTCTTCCCAAAGTAATAGGACAAGAAGCATTGTATTAAACAAACAAAACATAGAAATCCACAGGGACATAAGCATTGTTAACCATAATGAGAACATCATTAATACTCCCCATGAGTTCTTTTTAGCATTATCATTGAGTGGGACATCCAAATAACAATCTTCCAAAGGTGGCAAATCAAGCATTTCATAAATCTTCCTAGGCATAATAGAGACAATATAACCAAGATCACATGAAGCTTTGAGATCAAAGTCATTCACTTGCATATTAATAATGGGTTCCCAACTATCTTCTACTTTCCTAGGAATAGAATCCTTGTGTTTTAGCTTCTCTTCCTTAATCTTAACAAGAGCATATGTAATGTGTTTAGTGAAAGCAACATGCGTATCACTAGCATCTGGACTTCTAGCAAGTTTTTGCAAGAACATAATCACTTCAGAAATATTACAACCATCTATATCAAAATCAAACTTGGCATCATTAGTAGTAGACTCAATAGGCTTAGGCATTGTAGGAGGAGGAATATGGATTTCTTGTGGTTTAGTGGTGATGGTGCACACACTATTGTTTCTATCAATTTCAGTTTCCCTTTCCCACTTAGCATGAAGTTGGGCTAACATCCTAACATTTTCATCAATAGTAACTTGTATGGAATGAGTGGCAGCAAAGGTACTTTCCATGGTTTCAGGTTTAGCAGCCATCTTATTAATCAAGGAGGACGGTGCTTCAGACAAAGAGGATATATTTTCTCAGCACTCAATTTTTTTTACTGTAAACTAGGAATTTCTCTATTCAGATTCTCAAGACGATGACTAGTGTTTTTCAAGATAATAGATTGTTCCCCCATAGTTTTAGTGAAAATCTTATTTTTCTCATATTGAATTTGCATAAAATTCTTGGTGGATCTCTCTACTTCTAGAATCCTTTCTTCATTAGGCATTCTAGATCTACCATGATAAGCACTTCCATTAGGAGGATAAGGCCTATAATTGTTATTGCTACCAAAATTATTCCTATAGGCATTGTTGTTGAAATTTTTGTTTCTAATGAAGTTCACATCAACTTGATCTTCTTGAGCAACCAAAGAGGCTAAGGGAACATGATTAGGATCTAAAGGAGCTTTCCCATTAACAAGCATAGCCATAATAACATCAATCTTATCACTCAAAGAGGAGGTTTCTTCAACAAAATTTACCTTCTTACCATGTGGAGCTCTTTAAGTGTGCCATTCAGAGTAGTTAACCATCATATTATCAAGGAGTCTTGTTGCAGCACCCAAAGTGATGCCCATAAAGGTACCTCCAGTAGCTGAATCCAACAGGTTTCTTGAAGAAAAGTTCAAACCTGCATAAAAAGTTTGTATAATCATCCAAGCACTGAGTCCATGAGTGGGACAATTCTTAACTAAAGATTTCATTCTTTCCCAAGCTTGAGAAACATGTTCATTATCAAGTTCAACAACCATAATATCACTTCTCATAGATATAATCTTAGCAGGAGGATAGTACTTTCCAATAAAAGCATCTTTGCACTTAGTCCAAGAATCAATACTATTTCTAGGCAAGGACAACAACCATTCTTTAGCTTTTCCTCTCAAGGAGAAAAGAAAAAGCTTGAGCTTAATAATATATCCATCTACATCCTTATACTTCTGCATCTCACAAAGTACAACAAAGCTATTGAGATGGGCAGCAACAGCATCAGAACTAGCACCATAAAGTTGCTCTCTCATCACAAGATTCAACAAAGCAGGCTTATTTCATAAAAGGTAGTATCAGGAGCAGGTGGATGATACATCAAAAATGTATCTACTTTCTCGAACACTTTGCTATTGTTTCTCCTCTAAACTTGTGTGATTTGGATACAACTAACACAGACTAACGTTGTTTTCAGCAGAATTACCTTGGTGTCTAGTTTTTGTGCAGAAAATGGATTATCAGGAAAAATCCCGAAAAATATGCCGAAAATTATATTTCACCAGAAGACCCACGGAGCGAGAAGACGAGACGGAGAAGGGGCCTGGGGGCCCACACCCCTGCAAGGCGCAGGTGGGCCCTGCCCGCGCCTAGGGGGGTGCAGCCACCCCAGGCACCCCCTCGGCCTCCCTTTGCGCCTATAAGTTGCCTTTTGACCTAAAAACCGAGGGGGTTCGATAGTTTTCCAGAAAGAGTTCCGCTCCGCCGCCACCAAAAACCAAGATTCGGATCCAGAAACTCCGTTCTGGCACCCTGCCGGGACAGGGAATTTGGAGAGGATCATCGCCATCATCATCATCAACGCATATCCATCAACCACCGATGATTCCCTCATCTATGAGTGAGTAATCCCCCGCTGTAGGCTTGGGGATGGTAGGGATTGGATGAGTTCTATCATGTAATCGAATAAGATCTGTTAGGGCATAGTGCCTAGTATCTCTATTAGTGCTATTTGACTTTGTTGCAACTTGTTGTGCTTAATGCTTGTCACTAGGGCCCGAGTGCCATGATATCACATCTGAACTTATTATTGAATCATTATGATAGTATTGTTTGTGATCTTATCTGCAAGTTGTGTACACATATCATTGTCCGGATCCAAAGGCCCCAAAGTGACAATAATTGGGACAACCGGAGGGGATGTATATGGTGTGAGGATCACATGTGTTCATGGAGTGTTAATGCTTTGCTCCGGTGCTCTATTAAAAGGAGCACCTTAATTGCCAGTAGTTCCCTAGAGGCCCCGCTGCCACGGGCTGGCTGGACAGAAGATGTTATGCAAATTCTCATTGCGAGCACGTATGACTATATTTGGAGCACATGCCTAGGATTGTTTAGTACTTGGATGCTTGTTATTATTTATCTCCAATGCCCTAGATCTTGAAGACACATGTTTAGACTCGTTCGTGCAACGCCCATTGATACGTTGGAAATGTATCTATAATTTTTGATGCTCCATGCTTGTTTAGTATCTACTTTTCTTTACTTGTCCACACTTTGAGGTGCTTTTTACATGTTTTCTGGTACTAACCTACTAACAATTTGCAACAGTGCCAGATGCCTATTTTCTGCTGTTTTTGGTTTTAGAAAAGTTAGTAAAGAAATATTCTCGGAATTGGACGGGACAAACATCAAAGTCAATTACTTTCCGTGGGGAACAAGAAGTCTAGAGGGGAGACAAGGAGGCATGCCAGGGCGGCTAAACCCCCCTAGGCACGGGTGGGCCCTACCCAGCACCTGGGTAGGGTTTGCCCCCTCTGGCCGCCGCCTTGGCCTCCCCCTTTGCCTATAAGAAGCCCCAATGCAAAAACCCTAAGCACCCGATCAAATCTCCACGAAACCGTCTGTAGCCGCCGCCACCATCGTCCCTAGATCGGGGGGATCTAAAGTTCTTCCCGGCACCCTGCCGGAGGGGAGATCATCCCGGAGGCCTTCTCCCCGGTATGATGCGTTAGTAGTTCCACCTTGGACTATGGGTCCATGTAGTAGCTAGACGGTTGTATCTCCTCCCTTGTGGTTTCATGTATAGATCTTGTGAGCTCCGTTCATGATCAAGATCTAATATATTTGTAATCATGCATGTTGTGTTTGCGGGGATCCGATGGATATTGAGATTATTATGTTGGTTTGATTAATGGTTTTGTCTTTATGATTCTATCATGTATGTGTTGTTTGTGATCTTGCATGCTCTTCGTTGTTAGTAGCTATCTTGGCCAAGTAGTTGCTAGTGACTCCAAGAGGGGGTATTTATGCTCGATAGTGGGTTCATGCCTCTAGTTTCCAAGGGAAGTGATAGAAATATCTTCGGTTGTAGATGTGCTGTTGCCACTAGGGAGAAAACAATGGTCTCTTGTTCATGGAACATGTCGACTATTTACCTTACACACTTTGCTTAAAGCAGTTGTCTGTTGCTTGCAACTTAATACTAGAGGGGGTTCGGATGATAACCTGAATGTGGACTTCTAGTCATAGATGCAGTTGGATGGCGGTCTATGTATTTTGTTGTATTGCCCAATCGAATCTCATACGATCTATATGACTAGTAATTGCATTGTTATGCCTTGCTCAGTTCCTGTCAATTGCCCTGCTGTAATTTGTTTACCCTTCATGCCATGTCGTTTATCTAAAGAGAGCACCTCTAGTGAACTATGGACCCCGGTCCAATCTTTACCATTGATACATCTTCCACTATTACTTATTTACTTGCTGCAAACCACCATTACCTTCCACACCGTACGTTTAATCCCCCGATCTAGGGACGATGGTGGCGGTGGCTACAGACGGTTTCGTGGAGTTTTGATCGGGTGCCTACGGTTTCTGCATCGGGGGCTTCTTATAGGCGAAGAGGCGAGGCAGGGGGTTCCCGGGGGGCCCACACCCTGCCCAGGCGCGGACCATGCCTGATCGCGCTTGGGGGTGTGTGGCCACCCTGTGGCTCCCCTCCTTCTCTCCTCTGGATTAAGTGTCGCCCACGGTAAAATATTGACTTTGGGTTTTGTCCCGTCCAATTCCGAGAATATTGATTTTATGCCTTTCTGGAACCAAAAATAGAAGAAAATTGGGAACAGGCACTATGGCAACTTGTTAATAGGTTAGTTCCAGAAAATATATAAAAATACCTCAAAGTGTAGACAAAGCAAAGTAGATACTAAACAAGCATGGAACATCAAAAATCACAGAAAACTGCTTTAAGAAAAGTGTGTAAGGTAAACAATCCACTCGTTCCATGACCAAGAGACTGTTGTTTTCTCCCTAGTGGCAACAGCACATCTACAACCGTAGAGATTTCTGTCACTTCCCTTGATTAAGTAGAGGCATGAACTCACTATCGAGCATAAATACCCCCTCTTGGAGTCACTAGCCCCTCTTGATGGCACACTTTATTTACTTGCCCCTAATAAACTTGAACCATTGTGAACATCGAAGTTGTATATGCTTGCATCTATACGTTGGAATTAGCAGAACCGTGTTGTCACGGGGAACGTTTTCAACATTGCACTTGTACCCTGTACACAGTTGATATCATGCTCTTTTGTCTATGGATGTCCATGGAGTTTGTATTCTGTGTTAGAGAAATGCCTGGGCCGCTAGCCTAAGCCATGCTTAATCATGGTGGAAACTTGTAGCATCACCATAGTGAGTCATCTATGAAGCATCATCAATAAAAAGCTATATGCATAGTAAATAAAAAGATTGCTGAGATGCTCATTGCCTGCTTGCTTTGTCATTTTGGTTATGGGAAAGCTCATGTACCATGTGAAAAGGGTACCCTGTTGGCGGTTCTCAATGATATGCAAATACTTACAATGACAAGAACTTACCTAGACCCAAAGTTGAGTATGCATGAGGAGTGGCCCTCATATTCAAGGGACATTAGATTTCCAACTTATATTTCGTCAAGCATATACTCCATCTTTGTTCACTTTAACCTTAATCATGTCAAGATGCTTATAATAGGGGCAATGAGGGCTCAAAGCTAGTAAGAACCATAATCTTTTGAAAGCTCTTTATGACTTGTAATCCCTGCTACCCTCTAAGAAGGGACCTTTCTCATAGTTACTAGTTGAGTCAGTAAACTTACTTCCTCTCTATCTCCAGCAAGCTTTTGATTTGTTGTGTTTCAATCATTCATATGGTGATTTATTCAATCATGTTCTTTATCTTCCTTGTTTGCACAAAACTCTTATCTATTGAGTATTAATTTGAAAGCCTTAACTTGTGAGAAACCTTTTTGAGCAAAGAGTGCTCCTATTTTGGAACTTATACAAAAAGCCTTGGTAAAACTGTTTGCCAGGTGTTCTCTGACCAAGAACAAGTTTGCCAATTCCAATTATGATTTATCTTCATGCATCTCTATTGTGACTATTGTACTTGGTTGCAAGCTAACTTATATAATGGTGAGTTGCTTTCTTCTATGTGTTGTGCAATGGTAAGTGTGATGCTTCTTGTTCGTATTCTTTTATCGACACTTCACTCCATAAACCTATGGAAATGTTTACTGAGCTCATTATTCGCTTGGGGACAAGCGAAGTATAAGCTTGGGGGAGTTGATACGCCCAATTTGCATCACCATTCTATATCATAATTTACCTCTATTCATTGATATTGTCTTATTATGAGGTATTACTTATGGCTTTTCATCTGTTTATGCATGTTGGATGATTCTTGGAGGATGGACTGCCGGAGTCTGGATTCTGATGGAAAAGAAGGCGTTTCGGTGCAATTTCACGAAGATCAGAAAAATATGGAAACATATTATTTTACCAGAATACGAAGGAAGCCATAAGGAGGGGCGGAGATGGGCCTCAGGGGGCCTACACCCCCTAGGCACGGGCCCACCTGATCCCACGCCTAGGGCAGGTGTGGCCCACCTGCCCGGCCTCCGACTCCGCCCCTTCGCCTATATCTTCCCGACGGAACCCTAATCCTCGGGAAGCGACCACAAATAGATTTCCGCCGCCTCTGGGTGGCGGAAAACACCAAGAGAGAAAGGTCTCTCCGGCAGATAGATTTCTGTTGGGGGAATTCCTTCCCGGAGAGGGGAGACCGTCGCCATCAACACCGTCATCAAGCTAGGCTTCATTGGGATCATCATCATCATCCACACCATCATATCCACCAGCACCATCATCACCACTCCGTCCTGCTGTAACAATTGTGTTGGATATTGCTTAGTTCATTGGGAAACTTTCCCGGTGTTAATTACTATTGTAGTTGATGCTTGTGAGTGGAACCATTGGATTATTGTTTATGTTCAGATTGTTATCCATTATCATATCATCTTTGATCTTGATCCATATGATGTCTTGTGAGTAGTTCGTTTAGTTCTTGAGGACATGGGAGAAGTCATGTTGTTAGTAGTGAATTTGTGATGAGTTATTATTCAATGGCTTAGTATTTAAGTTGTGGTGCTATTCTTCTAGTGGTGTCATGTGAACATCGACTACATGATACTTCACCATTTATGGGCCTAGGGGAATGCATTGTGTATTTGGCTACTGATCGCGGGGTTGTCGGAGTGACAGAAACCTGAACCCCCGTTAGGACACCATTGCACAAGGGAGCGTAGGATCTCAGAATTTAAGGTTGTGGTTAGATATATATCTTAATTACTTTACTATAGTTACGGATGTTTGCATGGGGTTTAATCACAAGTATGTATTAGTCCTAGGAAGGGCGGTATGTTAGCACAGGTTCACCCACACAACACTTACGAACACTAGAGAAGAGTACTCAGCTATTTGAAACGAAAGCACTTGACAGAATTCCCTTGTGTCCTCGAGAACGTTTGGTCCTTATAAGTATTTCCACCGGCTTGTCCTTTTCTAAGAAAGGATTGGGCCACTTGCTCCGTTTGTTCGTTACTTCTGTTACTTGCTCTTTGTTTTGTTCCCTTGTCAAAAAACCACTAAAAATCCGTTTGCTAAGTATTCATAGGGATTTCCTGCTCCACACCACTGTTCAGCACCTTCTGCTACTCATTGGGATCGACACTCCTATTTATAGAAAGTATTACGATACACCCCCTATACTTGTGGGTCATCAGGGTGCTGTCCTTGGACAACATGTTGATAAGAAGTTGAATGTTATTCATTATGCTAGCAAGACTCTAGATGCTGATCAAAAGAATTATGCTACTACTGAAAAAGAGTTCTTAGCTGTAATCTTTGCTTGTGATAAGTTTAGACCTTATATTGTTGATTCAAAGGTTACTATTCATACTGATCATGTTGCTATCAAGTACCTTATGACAAAGAAGGACACTAATCCTAGACTTATCAGGTGGGTTTTGCTTTTACAAGAGTTTGATCTGCATATTGTAGATAGGAAAGGTGCTGAAAATCCTGTTGCTGACAATTTATCTCGTTTGGAAAACATTTCTTTTGACCCATTGCCTATTAATGATAGTTTTCCAAATGAGCAGTTGGTTGCGATCAGGGTAAGACCGCATGAGAGTCCTTGGTATGCTGATTACGCTAACTTTATTGTTTCCAAGTATTTGCCTCCAACCTTTACATCTCAGCAAAGAAGGAAATTCTTTGATGATCTAAGGCATTACTTTTGGGATGACCCACACTTATATAAAGAAGGAGTAGATGGCATTATGCGAAGATGTGTTCCAGAATTTGAACAACAAGAGATATTGAGAAAATGTCATGGCAGTGCTTATGGAGGACATCATGCAAGGGATAGGACTGCACAGAAGGTTTTACAATCTGGATTTTATTGGCCTACCCTTTTCAAAGATGCAAGGAAGTTTGTCTTATCATGTGATGAATGTCAACGAGTAGGTAACATTTCTTGACACAATGAAATGCCTATGAATTATTCTCTTGTTATTGAACCTTTTGATTGTTGGGGATTTGACTTTATGGGACCTTTTCCCCTTCAAAAGGGTACACTCGTATTCTTGTTGCTATTGACTATGTTACAAATTGGGTATAAGCCATTCCTACAAATAGTGCTGATGGTAAGACCTCTTTGAAAATGCTTAAGGATGTCATTTTTCCTAGGTTCGGTGTGCCTAGATATCTCATGACTGATGGAGGCTCCCATTTTATTCATGGGGTTTTTAAAAAACTCTCACTAAGTATGATGTAAACCATAGAATTGCTTCAGCTTATCACCCCCAAACAAGTGGGCAAGTAGAACTTTCCAATAGGGAAATTAAATCTATCTTGCAGAAGACTGTAAATAGATCTAGAAAATATTGGGCTAAAAAGATGAATGACGCTTTGTGGGCTTATAGAACTGCTTATAAAAATCCTATGGGGATGTCTCCTTACAAAATGGTCTATGGGAAATCTTGTCACTTGCCTTTAGAATTAGAACACAAAGCTTATTGGGCAGTGAAAGAGTTAAATAGAATTTTAGACTTGCAGGTGAGAAAAGACTGCTAGACTTAAGTAATCTAGATGAGTGCAGAGGAGAAGCTTATGAAAATGCTAGGTTTTTTAAGGAAAAGTAAAAATATGGCATGATAGGAGAATTATCAAAAGGGAGTTCCATGTTGGTGAGAAAGTTCTTTTGTATAGGTCTCGTCTCAGATTTTTTGCAGGGAAACTACTCTCAAAATGGGAAGGACCTTTTGTTATCAAGGAAATATACCTTTCAGGTGCCATCAAAATTTCTTCTCTGAAGGATGAAACAACACAGGTGGTGAATGGTCAAAGACTAAAATATTATATTTCTGCAGATTCTTATAATGAAGATGTGGATGTTATTCAAATGGTGACTCCATAAGAATTTATCTGAAGCCAAACACCAGAAACTACAGAGTTCGCCTTTGAATAGGTAAAAGTGGTGAAAACAGAAGGGTCGTGAAATCCAAATCTTTTTATATTTTTTATGTGTTTAATACATAAGGGAAGTTGCAAGAGGAACAGAGGAGGAGACGAAGTCCGGGGTGGACAAACCCACCCCAGGCGCGGGCCCCTGCCTGGCCACACCTGGAGGGGGTGCGCCACCCCCGAACTCTGACTTCGCCTTGTTTCCATGCCAGCACCTTCCTTATGCTTTGAAACTTCGTAATATATAACCCCCCGGATTCCCCGAGGTTCTTGCATCGAGTGCTTGTCGTGTTTTTGTTTCAATTTGTTTCTGTCAGGCAAATTCTCAGTTTTGGAGCTACAATGTCTTCCTCTGGATCACCCATGGAGGATTCCTCTACTGATGTCCTCAACCCATACATTTATGAGTTGAAGATCCATCCCAAGGATCTGATTCTCAAAGATGGGAAGGTACGGATGAAAGAAGTTCAAGGCCCCAAGGGAGAAAGAACTATGGAAGACAGGATGGAAGCATTGGAGCAGGAGGTTTTCAGGTACAAGAAGATGGCAGAACACGAAGTGGATGTTATTCACAAGATAAGTTCATAAATCATCGACAAACACGAGGAGGAGGTGGTTGAGCTCCGAGAAGAAATATTCTCGCTCCGTCAGACCACCAACCAATTACAAGCACAGCTCTACGACATACAAAATCAAAACTATGAGTATGAGGCTAGGTTTGATCGCATAAGCTCTGCTGCTAGTTTTAGGATTGCAGAGACAAGGACATCCTTTTTGGATGGAGAACCATTGCCTTGGAAGTTTTATGATGACAAGAGAACACCACCACCGCTGAATGAGTAATTCGTCATCAGGTTTGGCATCCCCTTGGCTTGTTCCAATCTTGGGGGAGTGTCGCGGTATCACCACCATTATCTTTTATATTTTACCTCTTTAGTGAATTCATATCTTTGGTAGAGAGGTTATCTTATAGTTTGGTTTGCATGTGGAAGTATCTCTCCTTTAGCTGATTATCTATGTATCCCTTGGTGTGAGTGCCTTTATTGGAATATTAATGAGAAGTCTCATCTTTTACTTTTTGCAATTTTTATTTTAGTTTGCAATCTCTATTATATGATGGATCTTGTTGATCAGTATTGGCATCACTTTGGGAGCATCAAGTGGATCTAAATTAGTTTTGGCAAACCGAGTGTAAGGTTCCCAACCTTCAATAAGGTAGAGATCCCTGTGTTTACAATGCTAGTCCCTGGATCATTAGCTAGCATCCACAGTTAAGATGTAATATCAAGAAACAAAGGTCATAATACAACTTTATAACCAGGAATAAAATAATTCATTACATCTTACATAGCTCATTTGGCTATCACATTACAATGCAGCAGAATATCTATATAGCATGGAGTCCTTCATCTTCAAAGTGCCACAGGCAATCATGTTGGTTGTAGACTTGTAATCCTATTCAACACACTTCACTAACATCAAACAAACCTGCAACATAATAAGTTGCAGCCACAAGGTTCAATACATTTGAATTGTATTGGCAAGTTTCAGTACTATGTAGAAATAAGTGGATCCTATCATTACATGCATATTTGGATAGGTAGGGTTTAGGCTCATTTGCAGAAAGCAATATAGTTTTGTCCTATATTTTCAAAATAGTTTTGATCTTTTGTAAAATCTTTCTGAACTCCTTGGAAAACTCCAAGTGCTTCTAATCCCTTGTTGTCACCATCAAGTTTTACTTTGAGAAATTGGAATGTCGAGATCTTCCATAGCTTCAGGCCTTAGTTGCTCAGAGTTGTCCATAACCGGGGACACGGCTAAGTACTTAGAATTTGATCTTCTGCAGAAGTTGTACACTTTACCCACATGACACAATCTCGTCTTTATGCCACCAGTGGACGTTGGATAAGTACTCACCAAAATGGAGTACTGGCAGATCGAGAATGTGACAAAGTCTTTCCATAGAAGTCCTCCCAATACACAATGCTACCTTGTCAACCAGGCATAAATGTAGGGATATATTTCCCTTACACAATTCTAGTTAACCTGAAGATGCCAATGCATGGGTCTTCCACTATGTAGTTGACTAAGCCAGAGCCCATTTAGCATGTGGCTGGACACGGAAGCCACTGTACGAGAAACATGTTCAATCTCTAAGTCCCTGGGTGGTTTTCTTCTAGTGCACATACAAAAAGATAGCCATATAAACATGGTTCCCTTTGTTGCCACCTTGTCCAAAACTTGAGTATCCCTTTCCACCAAAACATATATCTTTCCAACACGGAAGATCAAAACATGGTTCATTGAGTACTTGTTTTATTATATAAAACATATATCTTTCCAACACTTCATATAATCATATCATGTATCCCATCCCAAATATATAGCAGGGCTAAGCTTACTACAACTACAATGTTTTCACTAAGGAAGATATAAGGGTATCCTATTAGGATTTAGCATAGCATAAAATATAGTAGTCATTATCATGCATGTTACAAAAATCCACTAAGTGTAATGAAAATAGTAGGACATGGATGATAGTGTCACTTGCCTTTTTAGTACAGAATGTTGGTTCACTTCTTGATCTTGCAAATATCACACTCTTCTAACTTCACTACAATTCAATCAAGCAAACACAAATTCAACTAGCATTCAAACCATTTCACCACATAAAATAACAAAAACAAGGTCATGCATGCAAGCATGCAAAAGATAGTTTTATTTGTAAAAGTGGTTTCTACTAGGCTCTAAATATTTTTAAGCTCACATTGGTCATTTACAAAGGTGGTAAAACCATTTGCAAAAGGTTTCATCTCATAAACCAAATATTATGCTAAGGTGATATTTTATGTTGTTGAAAATATCTTTTAGCAAAGCAATAACTTTATATGGTTCATCAAATATGTTCTTAAATCACAAAACTTGGTGTTTAGGGTCAGAAGGTTTGAATCAAATCATTTCCCAAAGGTTTTACTCAAAATTCATTTCTAAACCATAAACAATATTTTTATTTGACTAGAAATGTGCTAATTCAAATATTTATTCCTTAACTTCACAAAATACATTTTTAAATCCATAAGTTGGTTCCTATGGTCAGTAGGTTCAAAACAAACCATTTAGCAAAGATTTCATCTTAAAAATATTTCTAGAACAAATTTTATATTCAAATTAGGCCTACACATGTTTCTGCAAATTTAACCAATTTTACAGAAGAAAAACATTAAACAAAGTGCATAGTTGCAAAGTACTTGTTCTGCCGATTCCATTGATATAAAATTTGCAAAATTTGGACATGTAGAATTAAAGTTATGAATTTTACAAGTTTGCAAATCTAATAGATCAAATTTCTATTTTTAATCCAATCTCTGGACACGTGTCTAATTCTTACTGGCGCGTACCGGTTCGTGCGGATTGCGCTCTGTGGATCGTTGGATCTAAATGAGATCGTGCGGCACAGAGCACACGATACCCCTTCGATCAAATCTAATCTTAGCCAGACGTTTTGCATCCTACGGATCACAGCGGCCAGACCATATCTAGGCGGCGCTAGCGGCGGCTGGCGGCGGTGCGTGCTCGGCCAGTGAACTTGCCGGCGAACTAGGTCACGCGGGAGAGGGGGAGAATGCTCACCGTGCTCGCAGGAGTGAGGCGAAGCTCAAGGCGTGGTCTGCTTGACGAGGGGCGCTCAGGAACGGAGGGGATTACTCGCCGGAGTTTGCAGCGGCGTCGATGTCTCTGGATGTCGTCGGGGGCGAGGATGCAGGTCATGCCGAGGCAAACGGGAGAGGGCGTTAGACGCATACTGCACTGGGGATCATGGGAGCATCATCGAGGAGTACCGGGGCGGTCCGAGCTTACCAGGGGGGCTCACCGGAGAAACGGCAGACGACGGTGGCGCTCAGGTGTCGAGGTTGCCGAGGCTACGGTGCTCGCGCGGGCTAACGAGCGGCACTGGGAGATGCGCCAGGAGATGGGGAGCAAGCCTGCGTGCAGTGGGAGGCGAGGGGCAGTTGGACGGCGCCGGAATCGGTTGGAGAAGTTCGTCGGAGCAGTGGTGCTCGAGCTCGAAATTTGAGCAGCTCGGTGGCAGAGAGGAGATGCTGCTTGGGGGGAATGAGAGAGGGGAGCGAGGCGTTTAAAAGCACGTGGTTGCTGTCGAGTTAAACCCAGCCACCAACGTGAATTGATCACCGCAATCAATGGCAGAAACAGCGAGGGGGATGTGGTCACGGTGGAGACGATGATCTGACGGCGTGGGACCGCGTTGTCTGCGAGAGAGAGAGAGAGAGAGAGAGAGAGAGAGAGAGAGAGAGAGAGAGAGAGAGAGAGAGAGAGAGAGAGAGAGAGAGAGAGAGAGAGAGAGAGAGAGAGAGAGAGAGAGAGAGGGCGTGGGGTCCACTGCTCAGTGACTTCACGGGTGAGGTTGCGCGTGAGAAAACGGTTCGGTGAGGGTTGCCGGGTGGGATCTTGCTGGGCCAGATGCTTTGCTGGGCTGGGTAGGTTTAGTGGATTGGGTTTGTTTCCCATTTTTTTATACTGAACCTTTTTCTTTTTCTGTATTGAATTTCTGTTTTGATATTTCATTCAAATAATTCAACTCCATTTGAATTCAAACCACCACCAAACTTTAGGTATAGTTTAATTCTGTTTAACAACATATACCAAAGTCCAAAATAAAGTAATTATTATTAGGGTTTATTATTTATTAAAAACAAATAAATAGGCTTTAGTCTTTATTTCGAATAGGATTCAAATTTGTTTAAAAAACTCTATTTGACTTTATAAATTCCTACAAAAATCTTTTCAGTAGGTTTAACTTGAAAACTAAAACACCTTGAAATATAATTTAAAATACTTTAATAAGTTTTTAATGATCATTCAAAATAGGAAAATGTCTATACTTGAATGAAATTTGTATATAAATAAATCCTTATGGTTTTATTTAAATAAACCTTTACTATTTTAATCAAACAAAATATTTTATTTTAAAAGCTTGGCCAAGATTTAATTTGGCTCTTTTAAAAATAGTCCTTATTCATTATTTCTACCTTTGCTTATAAAAACCATATCTTTTTATTTAAAGATCCAAAAATGGTAATTCCAACTATTATAACTTTATTTATTATTTGTTTATCTTTGTAAATCCCTTCATGATTTTATTTGATCAAAATAGGTTTTGATGTTTCCAATTGGAATCAAAAAGTTTCTTCTCACCCTAAATTTCAACAAAATTTTATTTTGTTTATTTATTTTTCACCTTTCAAAATTTGGAAAATTTTGGGATGTGACACCGAGTTCCGGTCAGTAGCAATACTTTTTGAGGTTTGAAAGAAAAAGAGAAAAAGCTTGCAGGTATTTTGTATCATTTGTTTTCTTTCTTTTTGGCTCATAACCTTAGTATTCTTTATTTAAGATCTTTTGTATCTTCAAGGAAGATTGCATGTTTGGCTTTATTACTTGTATGTTTGCTTGTTTCTTTCAACTCTATCGCTTGCTACCCAGCCTTGCTAGCCAAAAACCTGTTTTGAGAAGGTATACTTCTCACGTTTCCAAATCCCTTTGAACCAAAACCTTTACAACTTGTGTCCACCATATCTACCTAGTACCTTTTGCTATTCCAAAAAAATTCTCAAGCTTCATCTACCATTCGAATTAAAAATTATTTTGTTATGTGAAAACTAGTTAGTAAAGCTCTCATGAACTTGATGGCACGCCTTATTTCTTTGCCCCTAATAGACTTGAACCATTGTGCCATCGAAGTTGTATATGCTTGCATCTATACGTTGGAATTAGCAGAACCGTGATGTCACGGGGAACGTTTTCAACATTGCACCTGTACTTTGTACTCATTTGATATCATTCTCTTTTGTCTATGGATGTCAATGGTGTGAAATAAAGAGGGAACTTGTAAGTCCATGGAGTTTGTAATTTGTGTTGGAGAAACGCCTGGGCCGCTAGCCTAAGCCATGCCTAATCATGGTGGAAACTTGCAGCATCACCATAGTGAGATACCTATGAAGCATCCTCAATAAAAAGCTATGTATATGGTAAATAAAAAGATTGCCGAGATGCTCATTATCTGCTTGCCTTGTCATTTTGGTTATGGGAAAGCTCCTGTACCATGTTCAAGGGGTACCCGTTGGCGGTTCTCTATGATACGCATGTACTTACAATGACAAGAACTTACCGGTGACCAAAGTTGAGTAGCATGAGGAGTGGCCCTCATATTCAAGGGACATGAGATTGCCAACTTATATTTCGTCAAGCATATACTCCATCTTTGTGCACTTTAACCTTAATCATCTCAAGATACCTATGATAGGGGAAATGAGGGCTCAAAGCAAGTAAGTACCATAAACTTTTGGAAGCTCTTTATGACTTGTAATCCCTACTTCCCTCTATTAAGGGACCTTTCTCCTACTTCTAAGTTGAGTCAGTAAACCTACTTCCTCTCTGCCTCCATCAAGCATTTGAGTTGTTGCGTTTCAAGCATTCATATGGTGATTTATTCAATCATATTCTTTATCTTCCTTGTTTTCACAAGACTCTTATCTATTGAGTAGTACTTTGAAAGCCTTCATTGAAAAACCTATTTGAGCAAAGAGTGCTCCTGTTGAAAAATTTCTACAAAAAGCTTTTTGTGAAACTGTTTGCCAGGTGTTCTCTGACCAAGAACAAGTTTGCCAATTCCAATTATGATTTATCTTTATGCATCTCTATTGTGACTGTTGTACTTGGTTGCAAGCTAAGTTATATAATGGTGAGTTGCTTTCTTCTATGAGTTTTGTAATGGTAAGTGTGATGCTTCTTGTTCGTATTCTTTTATCGACACTTCACTCCATAAACCTGTGGACATGTTTACTGAGCTTAGTTTTCGCTTGGGGACAAGCGAAGGTCTAAGCTTGGCGGAGTTGATACGCCCAATTTGCATCACCATTCTATATCATAATCTACCTCTATTCATTGATATTTGTCTTATTATGAGGTATTACTTATGGCTTTTCACCCGTTTAAGCATGTTGGATGATTCTTGGAGGATGGACTGCCGGAGTCTGGATTCTGATGGAAAAGAAGGCGTTTTGATGCAATTTTGCAAAGATCAGAAAAATACCAGAAAATATCGGAAAATTATATTTTTCTAGAAAACAGAGGAAGCTAGAAGGAGGGACGAAGAAGGGCCGCAGGGGGCCCACACCCCCTAGGAGCGGGCCCACCCTGGGCCACGCCTAGGGCAGGTGTGGCCCACCTGCTCGGCTCCCGACTCCGCTCGTTCGCCTATATCTTCCGTAAGGAACACTAAGGCTAGGGGGCGACCACAGATAGATTTCCGCCGCCTCTGTGGGGCGGAAAACACCGAGAGAGAAAGATCTCTCCAGCAGACAGATTTCTGTCAGGGGAATTCCTTCCCAGAGAGGGGAATCATCGCCATCAACACCATCGTCAAGCTAGGCTTCATCGGGATCATCATCATCATTCACACCATCATCACCACCGGCACCATCATCACCACTCCGTCCCGCTGTAACAATTGTGTTGGATATTGCTTTAGTTCTTAGGGGAAACTTTCTCGGTGTTAATTACTATTGTAGTTGATGCTTGTGAGTGGAACCATTGGATTATTGTTTATGTTCAGATTGTTATCCATTATCATATCATCTTTGATATTGATCCATATGATGTCTTGTGAGTAGTTCATTTAGTTCTTGAGGACATGGGAGAAGTCATGTTGTTATTAGTGCATTTGTGTTGAGTTATTATTCAATGGTTAGTATTTAAGTTGTGGTGTTATTCTTCTGGTGGTGTTATGTCAACGTCGACTACATGATACTTCACCATTTATGAGCCTAGGGAAATGCATTGTGTATTTGGCTACTAATTGTGGGGTTGCCGGAGTGACAGAAACCTGAACCCCCGTTAGGACACCTTTGCACAAGGGAGCGTAGGATCTCGGAGTTTAAGGATGTGGTTAGGTTTATATCTTAATTACTTTCCTGTAGTTACGGATGTTTGCAGGAGGTTTAATCACAAGTATGTATTAGTCCATGTAAGGTCGGTACATTAGCATAGGTTCGCCCACAAAACACTTATAACACCAAAGAAGAGTACTCAGCTATATGAAGCGAAAGCACTTGACAGAATTCCCATGTGTCCTCGAGAACGTTTGTTCCTTATAAGTATTTCCACTGGCTTGTCCTTTGCTAAGAAAGGATTGGGCCACTTGCTGCGTTTGTTCTTTGTTACTTGCTCTTTGTTTTCTTGCCTTATCAGAAAACCACTAAAAATCCGTTTGTTAAGTATTTACAAAGAGTTCATGATCCATACCACTGTTCAGCACCTTCTTCTCCTTGTTGGGATCGACACTCCTATTTATCGAAAGTACTATGATACACCCCCTATACTTGTGGGTCATAAGCTGCACCCGGCGCTTGAGGAAGGTGCGGATGATGTCGACACCATTGACCTCGTTGCCCGACACCAACTGAAGAGCCTCCACCCGCTGGTAGAGCCCCTCCACTTCTTTGGATTCACCTTCTAGGATGTGGTTCTTCCACGATCTCTTTCGAATGATCTGCTGGGTGGAATCAAACGGGAAAGCCCATAGTGCTGACCGTCCAGCTTAACGTCACGGATGTAGAACCACTTCCGGCGCCATTGCTGGACGGACTCATAGATAGATAAAGAGAAGAATTGGATGGAAGAGCGGATGGAAATGATACATCCGCCGAGTGGATAAACACCACCGGTGCCAGATTGCCTCTTGAAGGAATATAACTTCCGATAGAGGCCAAAGTGTGGCTCGATACCGAGCCAGCACTCGCAAAGAGTGATAAAACATGCAATATGGAGAACAGAATTGGGATACAGGTGATGCAACTGAATCCCATAGCAAAAAAGAAGCCCATGAAAGAAATCGTGGGCAGGAAGAGAGAGACCACGGATGACAAAGGCTAAAAACATCACCAGGGAGGATGGCATCCTCCTTGTTCTAGGGATCAACCCAGAATCACGTAGCTTCCGCAGATCCCCATCGCGCATCTTTGTGCGCCTCCACGTGCCTCAGTGATGCGGGCCGTAGCAGCGACCTTCTTGCCGCCGGCGGCGGCGCTCGAACCAGCTCTCGTGATGGTCTTCTTCGGCTTGCCCATCGTACGACGACGAGTGTGGCGGTGTGCGCGGAGAAAAGAAGAGGGAAAGATGCGAAGAACTTCCTGTGCATAGTGGAGAAAAGCAAAGCTCACGAAAATGGAGGCAAGAAAGATGAGAAAATGGCAAAGGGTAAAAGAAAATCACTGTTTACCCACTGTATTAAAAGAGGAAGACGACGCACACGAGCCGTCGATCCAGAAGTTCCTAGCGTGCACCCCAAATCTAACCCTACACGTGTCAGCACAGCAACAAACCGTTGCCAGCACGCCGTCCAATACGCACGTAAATCGAAGAGACGTAGTAATTTTCGCCACTTTTACGCGTGACTAGTCAACGTCAGGTCAGGTGGTGGGACCCACGATCATCTCGTCGCATCACCTCTGCGGCCGCAGACAGTTGAGATCACCAATCGTCAGCACTGACGTCATCAAGGCTAATCCAGCAACGGCTAAAAAAAATCGGCTGATCAATCAAGTACTTACTCGAATCTACGATTCGAGAAACTACTCGAGGGCTACTCCTATCAGGAGCGCTAGCCGCGCACCTGAGAAATGACTAAGGTAACTACACTTCGCAAATATCTTCGAGTCCTACGTCAAGTCTACAACTCCACTACGGACTCCGGGGCTACTCCCATAGGGAGGATCGGTTGAGCATCCGAAAAAATTGTGTCCTTCGGACCTAAGCTGAAATGACTGAACTAAAGTCTCTGCTCGAGTCTACGAGTCGAATAGACACTCGGAGGCTACTCCCATAGGGAGCGCTGGCCGCGCACCCTATGAATTCTTCGACTGCATCCCTTCGGATCAAATACGACAAAATCTTTTTGGCAACTTTGCCCCAACAAATGTTAAGTGAGAAGCAATCTCCTTGGCCACCTGAAACACCTCCGTGGTGATAAAATTTCGGATGTTGTGTCTACGACACAAAGATAAGCCCTACAGATATCATCTGATGGCCTGGTAATGCACCTGACTGCGTTCTGCCAATAAACTTCCGTGTCAACAGATACGATGAAAATCTCGACGGACACATTGGGTACATCACTTGAAAAACACTGGGATTCGACTCCTATAAGACCTCAACGGCCTAAGTCGACTCATGCCAGCATTCGTTCCGGATTCGAGTCTGGGGACTCGGGTCTGAAGAAGATCGTGTTGTTTTGTCCTATGACAGTTAACTGTCCCTGGTCCATCGGGAGAGCCAGGCACACGCATCAACAATCCCTATGAACTAAAAACATTTTCCCTTTAAACAGGCTCAACTGCACCCGAAAGATTGAAGAGTCCTCGGCCGAATCTATATTTCGATTGAACACTCAGGAGCTACTGACATGGATATACCCCATGGGTACACGACATTGGTATACCTGGTCCATTCCAAGAAAGGCCCACGTCAAAGACACGCGGCCCATGAAGACTTCGGGTGGCCCAAGCCCACGACGTTTTCGACTCCTTGGAGGACAATTCTAGATTAGATAGAATTTCAAAGGGAACAAACCCTAATTTGTAACCGACTCGACCTGAGCCCTAGACCTGCCTATCTATATAAAGGCCAGGAGGGTATGGCGAGAAGGATCTCTCCCAACTCACCACATATGCATCTCACGCCAAATTGCATCTGCGCACCCCTATAATCTTTGGTTCCGCCGTAATCAAGAGCAGACAAGCAGGAGTAGGGTTTTTCCCTCCGGGGGACTGAACCTGGGTAAATCTCGTGTCTCGCATTGCTTTTCTGTTAAACGTTCCGCGATCTCCAACATCTCCATCTTCTCCAAAACCCAAGTCCATAACAATGGGCATTGACGATATCGAACCTCGTCACCCGTGACAGCATGGTTCTGCTAATTCCAACGTATAAGTGCAAGTATATACAACATAGATGACAGAATGGTTCAAGTTTATTAGGGGCATGAAAAATAAAGTGTGCCATCAACTTTGTGAGAGCTTTAATCACTAATTTTCACATAAAAAAATACTTTTTAATTGAAAGGTAGATGAGAACAAGAATTTACTTGAAATGTTGTAACACACCATGCATAGGAATTTATAGTGGACACTTTGGAATAACTTGGTTTCTTGGGAGTTGGATGTATGAGTGGAGCTTACTCAATACAAGTGGAGGCTAGCAAAAGACTGGGAGCGACCAAGTAAGAGAGCAATAATGGCCATAATCATGCAGAGCGACAAAACATTACTAATCAAAGCATAAAGTGGTACCACAAGTCAATAACTAAATGATCATAGAGGCTAATGGTGACTTGTTCATAACATGGTGTGAGCATGTGCCAAGTCAACCCAAACAAAGCATCAAAGGAGAATACCACAATATTATGCTTTTGTATGCTAAGACAAGGCATAATTCTTTCAAGGCACATTAAGAAATCCTAATTGTTGGGAACAAGTCATGCTACAACAATAATCACTAAGCATAAGGTCAAAACAACATCTAGCATGACATGATAAAGTCTAAGCCACAGTCAAAGCAAGCTCACTTTTGTATCACTATATGCAAGAACTTCCTACTCCTTTCCAACACCAATCAACTTATTTTTGAAAACAACACGGCGAAAACAGGGGTCCAACTACTTTATTCAAGCAAACTAGGTAAACAAAAACCAAAAATGAAAACTAAGACGCTCCGAGAACATGCATGAAACAATAAAACGAAGTGTCTAGAAAGACCTGGGATTTTATTGATGAAGAAGGGGATGCCTTGGGCATCCACAAGCTTTGACGCTTGTACCTCTTTAATATTTCTTGGGGTGACACAGGGTGGCATCCCCAAGCTTGAGATTTTGTCCATCCTTCATCTCATTGCATCATTCTTTCCTTACACCTGAAAATTTTCCTTCATACAAAACTTCACACAATCCTCATTAGCAACATTAGCACATTCAAAAGATAATAGACCTTTGGGTTTTGTTCAAAACAGAAAAACTTTCACTAAAGACACAAGCTAATGTATCAATTCCCTCAAAAATCTCAGTTTACCAAAAAGAACCCAAAAAGGAATCAATAAGAAGAAAATGCAAATAATGGCAGAAATCTGTCAAAACAGACCAGCAGGTAGAAACTGATTTTTTTCGAAGACCTTATGTTGCTCAAATCAAAAAGTGTTGAACTAACAAAAGTTAGCTAACAACCTGGGGGATTTATTCAAAAAGTTACATCTCAATCCGACTTACAGAGGTTTTACACGATTTTTTACAGTGGAGCACAAAAATCTGCTTCGGGACAGCAACTCCCCAAATCTTACTTCCCTCTCATTAGAGGTTATTATTGGCACAAAAAGCAAATCAAAAGGATAAGGAGAGGTTATTACAGAAGTAATAACTTCCAAGACTCAACTAAAACTTTTGGGTTATCTCCCAATAAGTACTTTTCTTTAACGCCTTTAAGTTAGGCACAAGAAGCAGGAATCGAGTATTTTCAAATAAAGAAGCATTAACATCAAACCTTGCTTTCAAAGGAAGAGCAAAGGGTAACTTATCTATCCTCATAGGGAAGTGTTCAATACCTTTCTTGAATGGAAATTTATAATTAATGGTGCCTTCTTTCATATCAATTATGGCACCAACAGTTCTAAGAAAAGGTCTTCCCAAAGTAATAGGATAAGAAGCATTGTATTCAACATCCAAAACATAGAAATCAATAGGTACATAGGCATTGTTAACCATAATAAGAACATCATTAACACTCCCTATGAGTTTCTTTTTAGTATTATCATCAAGTGGGACATCTAAATAGCAATCTTCCAAAGGTGGCAAATCAAGCATTTCATAAATCTTTCTAGGCATAGTAGAGACACTAGAACCAAGGTCACATGAAGCTTTGAGATCAAAGTCATTCACTTGCATATTGATGATGGGTTCCCAACTATCTTCTACTTTCCTAGGAATAGAGGCCTTGTGTTTCAGTTTTTCTTCCTTAATTTTAATGAGAGCATCTGTAATGTGTTTGGTGAAAGCCACATTCATATCACTAGCATTAGGACTTCTAGCAAGCTTTTGTAGGAACATAATCACTTCAGAAATATTGCAACCATCAAGATCATGTTGGAATTATGCCCTAGAGGCAATAATAAAGATGTTATTATTATAATTCTTGTTCATGATAAAGTTTATATTCCATGCTAGAATTGTATTAAGCAGAAACTTTGATACTTGTGTGGTTTATGAACAACACCGTGTCCCTAGTACACCTCTATGGACTAGCTCATTGATTAATGATGGTTAAGGTTTCCTAACCATAGACATGAGTTGTCAATTAATAATGAGATCATGTCATTAGGAGAATGATATGATGGACAGACCCAAATTAAGCAGAGCAATTAGATCGTGTCATCGTGTTCATCTTTTGCGAAGCTTTTTCCTATGTCAAGTATTGTATTCCTTAGACCATGAGATAATACAACTCCCTGGTATCGGAAGAAAGCTTTGAGGTCATCAAACGTCATCCTATGTGAGGGTGATCATAAAGGTGTCTCTCAGGTGATCGAAAAGTACTTGTTGGGTTGTATGTATCGAGATGGAATTTGTCCCTCTCGAGTTGGAGAGATATACTTCGGGCCCACTCGGTAATCGATATCAACACCGCTTGCAAGCACGTGGTTAAGGAGTTAATCACAAAGTGATATCGGATTATGGAATGAGTAAAGTACTTGCTGTGAATGAGATTGAACTAGGTATGCCGATACCAACGATCGAATCTCGGGCAAGTAAAATATCGCGTGACGAAAGGAATACATATATGGGATTAATTGAATCCTGGCATCGTGGTTCATCCGATATGATCATCGATGAATATGTGGGAGTCAATATGGGTTTCCAGATCCCGCTGTTGATTATTGATAGAAGATCATGTCTGCATATTCTCGAACCCGTAGGGTCACACACTTAACGTGCATCGACGCTAGGATAGAATGGATAATTGGTTTATGAGTTTTTTGTTCGGAGTCTCGGATGAGACCCAGGACATCACGAGAGGTTCCGTAATGGTCCAGAGAATAAGATTCATATAAAGGAAAGCAGTTTTTGGATTTCGGAATCGTTTCGGAGTTTATCGGTATTGTACCGAAAGGTTCTAGAAGGTTCCGGAGTGGGACCAACATGGGCCCACTTGTCGGAGGCCTGCGTGGGCCTAAGGTAAGTGCCCTGGCCACTTTGGGCCAGGGGCACAAGGCCCAGCCGGCCAGCCCTTAGGGGAAACCCTAAGGGAACCTTCCAGAAGAGGGGGGAATGACTTGCCCCCCACTCCACCCCTTGGGCCGCCGCCCTAGGGCTTGGAGGAGGGGTCAAGGGGCCGGCCAGCCCCCTATATAAGGAGGGCAGGGGCGCAGCCTCCCCCCACTCCAACCCTAGCCGCCGTCCAACTGCTGCCCCTCCACCTATCTCTCTCTCTCCCGACTGCGCGTAGGCGAAGCCCTGCCGCAGAAACTCTCCACCATAAGCACCACGCCGTCGTGCTGCAGATCCAATCTATCTCTCCACCATACTTGCTGGATCAAGGAAAGGAGGACACGTCGCTGCACCATACGTGTGCATCTCTCGGAGGCGCCGCCACTTGCGGCGTAGGATCGGATCGGATCGCGAGGAGGAGACGGCGAGTACGACTACGTCAACCACGTTCTGTTGAACGTTTCCGCTGTGCGATTTCTTCAAGGGTATGAAGATCTCATCAATCTCTCTCGTTGATTAAATATCCTAGATTAGATCTTGGCTTTCTTGTTCGCATCCGTAGGAATTTTTTTGATTTACTATGCTGCGAAACCCATCAGTGGTATCAGAGCTAGATCTGTGCGTAGATGTGTTTCACGAGTAGAACACAACATGCTTGTTGCGGGCGTTGATGTTTTCTATTGCAAACCTCTTGTTGTGTATTTATTATGGCACGGTATAGTGAGATCGAAGCGGTTCAGGCCAACTTTACGCGACCTCGTTCGCGAGACAGGATCCGCACTTGACGTGTGGCTTGTTCCACACATGCGGCTGGTGGATGCCAGTTTCTCTCACTATAGTAGTCATGGAATTTACAATGGATGTTAGCAACCATAATATAACCGTTGTGGCTTTCTGTAGGTAAGAATCGTTCTTAGCTTGTTACTCCCATAATCCACGTAAAACATGCAACAACAACAAAGTAGAGGCGTCTAACTTGTTTTTACAGGGAGTGTTTTGTGATATGGTATGGCCCAAGACATGATGTGTATGAATTGAGATGTATGCAATGATCATGTTTTGTAATATTTCACGACTTGCATGTCGATGAGTTCACAACCGGCAGGAGCCGTATGGTTGTCTTTATAATTGTATATGACCTGCGTGTCAACTTCTTATACGCCATGTAATAGCTTTACTTTATCGCTAAGTAGTTAGCAATAGTTGTAGTTGCTATTCGTGATGGAGGCAATCATGGTGGAGTGATGGAGATCATGCTGGCGCGCACAAGATGGAGATCATTGCGCGGAGATTGGCTATACCATGTCACATAAAATTATATGCATGTGATGTTTATCCTTTTATGTATCTTATTATGCTTAGATCACGACGGTAGCATTATAAGATCAAGATAAAATTGTGTTCTCCCCATGTATGCACCGTTGCGAAAGTTCGTCGTTTTCAAGCACCTCGTGATGATCGGGTGCTATAAACTCTGTGTTCACATACAACGGGTGCAAGCCAGTTTTGCACACGTGGAAATACTTGGGTTTGACTTGACGAGCCTAGCATGTACAGACATGGCCTCGGAACACACAAACCAAAAGGTTAAACATGAGTCATATGAATGATATGATCGACACTTTATTGTCCACCATTGAAACCACATCTCTTCTCGTGAAGATCGGATTAGGTGTGGTGAATTTGGATCGTGTTCACTAAACAACTTGAGGGATGTTGAATTTAGTGGGAGTTCATCTAGTAATTTGATTAAGTTGAACTAGTTATCATGAACATAGTCTAAATTGTATTTGCAAATTTTGTAGATCAAATGGCTAAGTCCAACTTCAACTTCAATGTTTTTGCTGAGAAAGAAAAGCTTAAGAACAATGGGACTAACTTCACCAACTGGTTCCGCAATCTGAGAATCATTCTCGCTGGCGGACAAAAAACCTATGTACTTGAGAAAGCGCTAGGTGACGCCCCTGCTACTGATGCGCCGGCTGATGAAAAAACTGTTTATCAGTCACGCAAAGATGATTATGGAGTGATTAAGAGTACCATGTTGTTTGCTATGGAACCGGAACTTCAAAATCGTTTTGAGGAGTTCTACGGGCCCTTTGAGATACTTGAGGAACTAAAAACCATGTTTTAGACTCAGGCCCGTTCTGAGAGACATGAGATCTCTGAGAAGTTCTTTAACTGCAAGATGGAGGAAGGGAGTTTCGTTAGTGAGCACGCCATTAAGATGTCGGGCTACACTCAACGTCTTGAGCAACTGGACTGCAAGATTCCAAAAGAGCTCAAGATTGACAGAGTTCTGCAATCACTCCCTCCTAGCTACAAAGGTTTTGTAGTTACTCACAATCAAATTGGTTCCACTGGTACGATCACTGAGCTTTTCGCTAAGATGAAAGCTGCGAAGGTGGATATCAAGAAAGATAATCATGTGTTGATGGTCAACAAGACCACTAGCTTTAAGAAAACTAAGGGTGCAAAGAAATCCTTCAAGAAAGGCAGTGGCAAGCGCGTTGCCCCTGCTGAGAAGAAGCTCAAGTCTGGACCTAAGTCGGACACTGAGTGCTTCTATTGCAAGGACAAGGGTCACTGGAAGCGCAACTGTCCGAAGTACTTAGCGGACAAGAAGGCTGGTACCATTAAAGGTATATTTGATATACATGTTATTGATTTTTACCTTACTAGCGCTCGTTGTAGTGCCTGGGTATATGATACTGGTTCAGTTGCTAATATTTGTAACTCGAAACAGGAGCTACGGAATAGACGGCGGCTAGCAAGGGATGAGGTGACGATGCGCGTTGGCAATGGATCAAAAGTTGATGTGATGGCCGTCGGCACGCTCTCCTTAGTTTTACCTTCGGGATTAGTTTTAAACCTTAATAAGTGTTATTATGTGCCTGCGTTGAGCATGAACATTATATCTGGATCGTGTTTATTGCAAGATGGTTATTCATTTACATCAGAGAATAATGGTTGTTCTATTTATATGAATAACATCTTTTATGGTCATGCACCTGTTGTGAATGGTTTATTTCTTCTGAATCTCTAAAGCAATGAAACGCACATCCATAACATTGAGGCTAAGAGATGCAAAGTAGATAGTGATAATCTAACTTATTTGTGGCATTGTCGTCTAGGTCATATTGGTGTAAACCGCATGAAGAAACTCCATTCTGATGGACTTTTGGAGTCTCTTGATTTTGAATCATTTGACACGTGCGAGCCGTGCCTCATGGGCAAGATGATCAAAACCCCGTTCTCTAGAATAATCAAGCGAGCAACGGACTTATTGGAAATCATACATACCGATGTATGCGGACCAATGAGTGTTTCGACGCGCGGTGGATATCGCTATTTTCTCACTATTACTGATGACTTAAGTAGATATGGGTATATCTATTTAATGAAACATAAATCTGAAACATTTGAAAAGTTCAAAGAATTTTAGAACGAAGTGGAAAACCATCATAACAGGAAAATTAAATTTCTACGATCCGATCGTGGAGGTGAATATTTGAGTTATGATTTTCTCACGCATCTTAAAGCAAGCGGAATCGTTTCGCAACTCACTCCACCCGGAACACCACAGCGCAATGGTATGTTTGAACGCCAGAATCGAACTCTATTTGATATGGTCCGATCAATGATGTCTCTTACAGATTTGCCGTTATCATTTTGGGGTTATGCATTAGAAACCGCTGCATTCACTTTAAATAGGGAACCATCTAAATCCGCTGAGACGACACCATATGAACTATGGTTTGGTGCTAAACCTAAGTTGTCGTTTCTTAAAGTTTGGGGATGCGAAGCTTATGTCAAGAAGTTGATGCCGAACAAGCTCGAACCCAAAGCGGAGAAATGCGTCTTCATAGGATACCCTAAGGAAACGATTGGGTATACCTTCTACCACAGATCCGAAGGCAAAGTGTTTGTTGCAAAGAACGGATCCTTTCTTGAGAAGGAGTTTCTCTCGAAAGAAGTGAGTTGGAGGAAGGTAGAGCTAGACGAGGTTATTGAACCTTCCCTCGAGTTGGAGAGTAGCGCAGCACCTGAAATTTTTCCAGTGTCGTCTACACCAACAAGAGAGGAAGCTAATGACGAGGATCATGAAACTTCGAACGATGCTACTACTGAACTTCACAGGTCGACAAGGTCACGTGCTACTCCTGAATGGTACGGCGACCCTGTCTTAACCGTCTTGTTGTTAGACAACAGTGAACCTGTGAATTATGAGGAAGCAATGATGAGCCCAGACTCTGAGAAATGGCTAGAGGCCATGAAATCCGAATTGGGATCCATGAGCGAAAACCAAGTATGGACTTTGGTGGACCCTCCTAGCGACCGTAAGGCCGTTGAGTGCAAATGGATTTTCAAGAAGAAAACGGACGCGGATGGTAATGTTACTGTCTATAAATCTCGGCTTGTCGCAAAAGGGTTTCGGCAAGTTCAAGGTGTTGACTACGATGAGACTTTCTCTCCCGTAGCGATGTTTATTAAGTCCATTCAGATTTTATTAGCAATTGTTGCATTTCATGATTATGAAATATGGCAGATGGATGTCAAGACTGCGTTCCTCAATGGCAACATTGATGAAGAGTTGTATATGATGCAACCCGAAGGTTTTGTCGATCCTAAGGATGCTAATAAGGTGTGCAAACTTCAGCATTCCATTTATGGACTGAAGCAAGCATCTTAGAGTTGGAACCTTCGTTTTGATCAAGTGATCAAGAGTTTTGGATTTGTTCCAAATTGCTACAAAGCTTGTATCTACAAGAAAGTGAGTGGGAGCTCGGTGACATTTTTATTACTATATGTGGATGACATATTGATTATTGGAAATGACATTGGTATGCTTAACGATGTGAAGAGTTATTTGAATAAATGTTTTTCACTGAAAGACCTAGGAGAAGCTGCTTATATATTAGGCATCAAAATCTATAGAGATAGACAAAGGCGCCTGATAGCTTTAAGTCAAAGTACATATCTAGACAAAGTTCTGAAAAGGTTCAGAATGGATAAATCAAGGAAAGGTTCATTGCCCATGTTGTCAGGTAAGATATTGAGCAACGCTCAGTGTCCAGCTACGGTAAAAGATAGAGATACTATGAGCAAAGTTCCATATGCCTCGGCCATAGGTTCTATCATGTATGCCATGCTATGTACTAGACCGGATGTGTCCAATGCTCTTAGTTTGACGAGAAGATACCAAAGTGATCTAGGAGTGGAACACTGGACAGCCATAAAGAACATCCTAAAGTATTTAAATAGGACTAAAGAAATGTTCTTGGTCTTGGAGGTGATGAGCAGCTCGTCGTAAAAGGTTACGTCGATGCTAGTTTCGACACCGACCTGGATGATTCTAAATCTCAGACAGGATACGTTTATATTTTGAATGGTGGAGCTGTGAGCTGAAGAAGCTGCAAGCAAAGTGTGATCGCGGGATCTACAATAGAAGCGGAATACATGGCTGCTTCAGAAGCGTCAAGTGAAGGAGTTTGGATCAGGAACTTCATCACTGAGCTTGGTGTGGTTCCAAGTGCCTTGGACCCACTGGAGATATTGTGCGACAACACTGGCGCCATAGCACTGGCTAAGGAACCAAGATATCATCCTGTAAGATCCCTCCTTTATAAAGGAAAAGGATCCCTGTGATTGCAATGCTAGTCCCTGGATCAATGCTAGCATCCACAGTTTAAGATGAAGTACACATAAACAAAGGTCATTATTGCAGTCATTCCAGAGACAAACATAGTCTTTTACAACTCCATGGCCATAGGCCTAGTACAAGAGTTTAAATGAGTAAATAGATAAATAAGCCTTCATCTTCATGTGCCATAGGCAAGCATGTTGAGTGTAGACTCATGACTCTTATTCATCATCAGAATAACCTGCAACATCACAAGTTACAGCCATAGTGGGTCAATACATTGGAATAGTATTGGCAAGTGATACCTTAGTAGAATATTGGTGGACTAGATACTATATGCAATTTGGCTAAGTGTAGCTTAGGCTTTCTTTGCTCAAAATAGGTTTTGCCTATCAGTTGAAAACACTAAGTTTTTCTTTGTCAAAACTTTTCCCAAGGAACCACCAATAGACATTGGGGTCCTTCACCCTTGTTCAACCACAAGTTTTACTTAGAAATTGGGATGAGGAGATTCTTGATAGCTTCCATGTATTGATGCTCAAATTGTCCAATACCAGGGACATGGCTAAGTACTTAGATTCTTCCATCTGCAGAGGTTGTGCACTTTCCCCACAAGACTTGATTTTCACCAAGACAGGAACTTTTAGAAGCCTTCCCTTAGACCAAATGGACACGCTCCAACCTATCAATCCCACTACCACCAACTGTCCAAATGGCTAAGTTATTGCAACCTATATGATCCAGGCAGAGCCCATATTGCCAAGTGGCTGCACTAGAAGCTTCTTAACATTTGGCCTCTCAAATCCCTTTGTTCCTGGGTGGCTTTCCACAAGTGAGATACACAAGGTAAACCATAGAAATGGGCCTTGTGTAACCACTCAACATAAACCATTCCTTCCATTCCACCCAGGTGTTTCATTCACTTAGTTGTTTTATTAAGTAAAAACATAGTCCAAAGACTTAGAAATATTTTATCATAGCATGAATATTTCACCACCCTTGGTTGCTACTAGCTAGGCTAAGCATGGCATAGATAAACATCTTAACTTAGAAATTTCTAGCAATTCTACAACTACTAGGATTTCCCAAGCATAGCATATAAAGGCCAAAATTTATCCATGCAAGTCTAGCAAAATATTTCTAATGCATATTTGAAAAAATAGGAATAAAATCATGAAGCACCACTTGCCTTGGTAGTTTGGAGAGTAGCTACAATCCTCACAATCACAATCACTATTTGCACCAAAATCTACACATAAAATGGTAGCACCAAATCACATACAAAATAAATACAAGCAAAAATATATGGATGCATGCAATATGATATGTGATGATTTTCTAAACTCAACAAGACAAGTGCACAGTACTGGTTCATAAACAAGTTCAAAACTTGCCAAACAACCTTTATTTGAACACTAAAACATTTCTCAAATAAATAATATACCCAAAATAGGCCTACAAATATTTCTGTAAATAAAACCATTTTAACAAAAGAAAAATATTAAACACATTGCATATATGGAAAGGGCTTTCCCTCCTGATTCCATTGATATAAAATTAATCAAATTTGGACGTGGGAATCAAAAGTTATGATTAAAACAAGTTTAAACATCTAATAGATTCAAATTCTGATTTTAAATCTAAACCCTGAATGATCATGGATGCATGGATGATATGCATGAATTTGAAACATGGTTTTAGGGATGTTACACATCCAAAGACCAAGAACATCAACCGCCATTTTCATATAATTCGAGATTATATAGCAGATGGAGATCTGAAGATTAGGAAAGTGCATACGGATCTGAATGTCACAGATCCGCTGACTAAACCTCTTCCACGAGCAAAACATGATCAGCACCTTAATGCCATGGGTGTTAGATTGTTTCTAGATGTAAACTAGATTATTGACTCTAGTGCAAGTGGGAGACTGTTGGAATTATGCCCTAGAGGCAATAATAAAGATGTTATTATTATAATTCTTGTTTATGATAAAGTTTATATTCCATGCTAGAATTGTATTAAGCGGAAACTTTGATACTTGTGTGGTTTATGAACAACACCGTGTCCCTAGTACGCCTCTATGGACTAGCTCATTGATTAATGATGGTTAAGGTTTCCTAATGTAACATCCCTAAAATCATGATTTCAAAGTTTGCATATCATTCATGCATACATATAGATTGAGATCATTAGTCAAACTCATTTCAGAAAAACAGAAGCATGGTGCTATGATTTTATGTGAGCAGATTTAATTCAAATGGCCATCACCATTTGAAAGTTTGGAAGTTTAGGAACTTGGTTGCTTGCCTTCATTGTTGGAAAGTTTGTGTGTAAAATTTAGACCAAAATTTTCAACTTAAAAATAGATTCAAAACCCCCTTTTTAAACTTTTGCAAACCAGATGCAAAGTCCCTGATTATTTCAATACTCCAAGCTTGTCCAAGCCTATGCAGAGTAACCACATGCTTAATACCTATTTTAGAGACTACTGCACCCTACAAAAACCCCAGAAAAGTATGAATTCAAAAAGAGTTTGAATTCATATCAAAACCATTCCTGAAAATCGAAATAGAAAAGGAAAAGGAATAAACAAAAGAAAAAGGCCACGCGCCAGGGATCTAGCCCAGCAACGAATCAAGCCCAACAAGCCCACCCGGGGCATTTCCTTTCCTCTCTCACGCACGAGCGCACGCACTCAGTCACTGACAGCCAGACCCCACGCCCCTCGGTTTATTTCGCTGACCAGCGGGCCCCGTCCACGTCGTCCTCGTCTTCCCCAAACCGCGCCCGCGACCACGTCGCTGCTGCAGTCAAGGCCGGTAATGGCGCGGCGTAATTTGCCATTAATCCGCGAGCGTTTCCTGTTGCACCTGAGCCTACTTAACCCTCTCTGCCTCGCGAGCAATTTCCCCCATTCACCTCGCTCACTCCGCCGCCAGGCTGCGCGCAATTGCTCTCGAAACCCCGCAGTACCGAGAACTCCGGCGACCAAATGCGGTGAGCCTCGACCACCCATCTCTCTCTGGTTCAAACGGGGATGTTCAGAATGATCTTGCGCATCCGCTGATACTATCCTTTTGCCTGCTCGTGACCCAGGTTGTCACCTCTGTTCGCAACCGAAACCACCTGCGCCGCCGATAAACTCCGGTGACCAATTAAGGTAAATCCCGAGCGCCCCTTGCCTCCTCCTTCACACGAGCTTGTTCACCTGTGTCTTGCGCAAATCCTGATACCACTGGTTCGTGCTAGGGCGACGCCACACCTCGGCAAGGACCACGTCTGCAAGCTACTGACGCCGCCCGCAACTCCGATGAGCTCCAGAGACCGTCTCCGCGCGCCCCTTGATAAACCAAAGCCACCTCGAGCTTCAGCACGCCACTGCGATTCCAGTAAGCGTCTCCTTTCCTCCCCGGGCGACCTAGAGCGCCGGCACCGCCGTAGTCAGACGCGCCGCCGCCAGTTAACGCCGCTCGTTTCTGGTTAGGAGGTTGCTAACCGTCAGATCTGAATCCTACGCGTAGGATTAGATCACTTATCGAATCGTTTTCGGTAGATCTGAGCCGCGCAGCGTTAGTTAGATCCTACGGCCGCAGAGCTCGATCCGGCCGAAGCGGTACGCGCCAGTAATAACGCGACGCGTGTCTAGGGTTAGTTCAAAAACATAATTCAAAATCAGAATTGGACCAAATTTTCATTTGGCTATAACTTTTGATTCCCACGTTGGATTTTTGCAAACTTTATACCGTTGGATTCAGTGAGTCAAGACCTTTCTGAATATCCAATGTGTTTAACAAATAGTATCTGTTAAAATGACTTTATATGCAGAAACATGTTTAAGGCTATTTTGAGTATAGATTTAGTTTTGTAATTTGTATTAGTGCCAAATAAGTTGGATTGGCAAACTTTGTGTCTTGTTATGTTTCTGTATCATGCAATTGCTTGGTAGGGTTTTCAAAAATCATCACTTAGTAATTTCTTGCATGCATGCATTCATATTTTTGATTGTATATAATTGTGTGTAATTGTATGCTATAATTTTTGTGTAGATTTTGCTAGTGACTGTGACTGTGAAGAGTGCTACTCTCCCCATTACCAAGGCAAGTGATATTTCATGGATATTTCATTCCTATATTTTATACTAGCATTAGATATTTTTGCTAAGACATGCATGCTACTTTTGTCAAATGATTTGTTGGGAAATCCTATGTAGTTTAGAATGGTAGAATTGCTAGGGAATTTTTCCTAAGATAAGTTGCCATGCCATGCTTAGCCTAGATATTAGCAAACAAGGGTTGGTATAATCTATTCATGCTATATTGACTATATTTCTAAGTCATGAGACTTAAGTTTTCTTAATAAAACCACTAAGTCAATAAACCTCCTGGGTGGAATGGAATGAATGGTTTGTGTTGAGTGGTTACACAAGGCCATGGATTTGGCTTGTGTATCTCACTTGTGGTATGCCACCCGGGCACAAAGGGATTTGGAGGCCAAGTGTTGAGAAAGCTTATAGTGCAACCACTTGGCAATATGGGCTCTGCCTTGATCATATAGGTTGCTAGAACTTAGTCACTTGGACAGTTGGTGGTAGTGGGATGATAGGTTGGAATGCGTCCATTTGACTAAGGAAAGGCTTCTGAAAGGTCCTGTCTTGGGAAACCAAGTCTGGTGGGGAATGTGCACAACCTCTGCAGATGGAAAAATCTAAGTACTTAGCCAAGTCCATGGCAATGGACAAATTGAGCCTCAAGACATGGAAGCTACAAGAATCTCATCACTCCAACTTCTAAGTAAAAGTTGTGGGTGAACAAGGGTAAAGGACCCCAATGTCTATTGGTGGTATATTGGGAAAAGTTTTGTCAAAGAAAACTTAGTGATTTCAACTAATAGGAAAAACCTATTTTGAGCAAATCAAGCCAAGCTACACTTAGCCAAAATGCATATAGTAGTATAGTCCACTTAAAATAAACTAAGGCATCACTTGCCAATACTATTCCAAAGTATTGACCCTCTGTGGCTGTAACTTGTGATGTTGCAGGTTACTCCGATGATGAATAGGAGTCATGAGTCTACACTCAACATGCTTGCCTGTGGCACATGAAGATGAAGACTTATGTTTATTTACTTATTCCTTAAACTCTTGTATTAGGCCTATGGCCCTGAGTTGTAAAAGACTATGTTTTATCTCTGGAATGAATGTAATAAACGACCTTTGTATCTGTGTACTTCATCTTAAACTGTGGATGCTAGCATTGATCCAGGGACTAGCATTGCAATCACAGGGATCCTTTTCCTTTACAAAGGAGGGATCTAACACCTAACCATAGACATGAGTTGTCGATTAATAATGAGATCATGTCATTAGGAGAATGATATGATGGACAGACCCAAATTAAGCAGAGCAATTAGATCGTGTCATCGTGTTCATCTTTTGCGAAGCTTTTTCCTATGTCAAGTATTGTATTCCTTAGACCATGAGATAATACAACTCCCTGGTATCGGAAGAAAGCTTTGAGGTCATCAAATGTCATCCTATGTGAGGGTGATCATAAAGGTGTCTCTCAGGTGATCGGAAAGTACTTGTTGTGTTGTATGTATCGAGATGGAATTTGTCCCTCCCGAGTCGGAGATATATACTTTAGGCCCATGTGGTCAAGGAGTTAATCACAAAGGGATATCGGATTACAGAACGGGTAAAGTACTTGCTGTGGACGAGATTGAATTAGGTATGCCGATACCAACGATCAAATCTCGGGCAAGTAAAATATCGCGTGACGAAGGGAATATATATGGGATTAATTGAATCCTGGCATCGTGGTTCATCTGATATGATCATCGATGAATATGTGGGAGTCAATATGGGTTTCCAGATCCCACTGTTGATTATTGATAGAACATCATGTCTGCATATTCTCGAACCCGTAGGGTCACACACTTAACGTGCATCGATGCTAGGATAGAATGGATAATTGGTTTATGAGTTTTTTGTTCGGAGTCTCGGATGAATAAGATTCCGGCATGGTCCGGAGAATAAGATTCATATAAAGGAAAGCAGTTTTTGGATTTCGGAATCGTTTCAGAGTTTATCGGTATTGTACCGGAAGGTTCTAGAAGGTTCCGGAGTGGTACCAATGTGGGCCCACTTGTCGGAGGCGTGGGCCTAAGGGGAAGTGCCCTGGCCACTTTGGGCCAGGGGCACAAGGCCCCTAAGGCCCAGCCGGCCAGGCCTTAGGGGAAACCCTAAGGGAACCTTCCAGAAGAGGGGGGGAATGACTTGCCCCCCACTCCACCCCCTGGGCCGCCGCCCTAGGGCTTGGAGGAGGGGTCAAGGGGCCGACCAGCCTCCTATATAAGGAGGGCAGGGGCGCAGCCTCCCCCCACTCCAATCCTAGTCGTCGTCTAACTGCTCCCCCATCCACCGCTCTCTCTCGACTGCGCGTAGGCGAAGCCCTACCGCAGAAACTCTCCACCATAAGCACCACGCCGTCGTGCTGCAGATCCAATCTATCTCTCCACCATACTTGCTGGACCAAGGAAAGGAGGAGATGTCGCTGCACCGTACAATTGTGCATCTCTCGGAGGCGCCGCCATTTGCGGCGTAGGATCGGATCGAATCGCGAGGAGGAGACGGCGAGTACGACTACGTCAACCACGTTCTGTTGAACGTTTCCGCAGTGCGATTTCTTCAAGGGTATGAAGATCTCATCAATCTCTCTCGTTGATTACATCTCCTAATTAGATCTTGGCTTTCTTGTTCGCATCCGTAGGAATTTTTTTATTTACTATGCTGCGAAACCCATCAGATCAAAATCAAACTTAGCATCACTGGTAGTAGACTTATGCATTGTTGTAGGAGGAACAGGGACTTCTTGTGGTTGGGTAGCATCCATATTGGTGGTGGTAATAGTATAAACACTATTGTTTCTAGCAACTTCAGCTTCTCTTTCCCACATAGCATGTAGTTTAGCTAACATTCTAACATTTTCATCAATAGTCACTTGTATAGCATGAGTAGCAGCAAAGGTACTTTCCAAGGTTTCAGGTTTAGCAGCCATTTTATTAATCAAAGAGGACTGAGCTTCAGACGAAGAGGAAATATTTTTCTCAACATTCAAAATTTTGGGCTGTAAACTAGGAATTTCCCTATTCAAATTCTCAAGTTGATGACTAATATTTTTCAATATAGCAGATCGTTCTTCCATAGTTTTAGTGAATATTTTGTTCTACTCATATTGCATTTGCATGAAGTTTTTAGTTGATCTTTCAACTTTTAGAATCCTATCTTCACTAGGCATTTCAGATCTACCATGATAAGTATTGCTATTATTAGGAGGATAAGGCCTATAGTTATTACCATGAGTATTGTTGCCAAAATTATTATTCCTAATAAAGTTCACATCAACTTGCTCTTGTTGAGCAATCAAAGAGGCTAAAGGAACATTATTTGGATCTATATGAGCTTTTCCATTAACAAGCATAGCCATAATAACATCAATTTTGCCACTCAAACAGGAGGTTTCTTCAACAGAATTTACCTTCTTACCATGTGGAGCTCTCTGAGTGTGCCATTCAGAATAGTTAAACATCATATTGTCAAGGAGCTTTGTTGCATCACCCAAGGTAATGGTCATAAAGGTACCTCCAGCAGCAGAATCCAACAGGTTTCTTGAAGAGAAGTTTAAACCTGCATAAAAAGTCTGGATAATCATCCAAGCAGTAAGTCCATGAGTGGGACAATTCTTACCCAAAGATTTTATTATTTCCGAAGCTTGAGCAACTGATGTCTATGCACTTCTATTCTTGTAGACAGTTGTTGGGCCTCCAAGTGCAGAGGTTTGTAGAACAACTGCAAGTTTCCCTTAAGTGGATCACCCAAGGTTTATCGAACTCAGGGAGGAAGTGGTCAAAGGTATTAACTCTCAAGCAACCCTGCAATCAAGATACAAGAAGTCTATTGTGTCCCCAACACACCCAATACACTTGTCAGGTGTATAGGTGCACTAGTTCGGCGAAGAGATAGTGAAATACAAGTGGTAACGGTGCCAGAAAATAGCTTTGATGGAGCTTGACGGTGAGGTAAAGACTGGAAGCAAGCAAACATGCAACAGATCTATTTGCAAACGGTGTTTCAATGTTTAGAAACAAGGCCTAGGGATCATACTTTCACTAGTGAACACTCTCTCATATAAATATTCTCTCTTCATGATACTACTCTTAACTACTCTCCGGTTGAACACTATAATCCATGGTAGGGCCTTCCCCAATCTAGATAACCCCACACTGTCACCTTGAGCGCTAGATGGTTCCAACAAACACCACAATTTCATAGAGACATCCAACTCCAAATATAACTCATAACAAATATTCAATCTAGCCAAAGTGGCACACACGGTATGCACGCTGTCACTTTCACACATGTGGGGAAAAGCATAGATCTATTAAAGCACAAAGAGTATTTATGTAGACTCAAACCTAAGTGACACCATGGCGTGCACGCTGTCACTTTCACACACATGGGGAGAGCAAAGATCTAATGAAGCACTTGAGTAGCAAGGTAGATCTACTTGATTACAAAGCTCATGACCACGAGATCATGCATAGAGAGAGAGATGAACACATAGCTACCGGTAGAGCCCTTAGCCCTGACGAAGAACTACTCCCTCCTCATCATGGGAATCAGCAACGGTGATGAAGATGGCGATGGAGATCGATGGAGATTGCTCCGAGGGCACCTCCCCGTCTTGGTAGGGTGTCGTAACAGAGACTTTCTGTCCCCCGAATCTCCCCTTCGGTGGCGGCGGCGCTACGGAGGTTTTCGTGGATTTCTTCTAGATTATTTAGGGTTTTCTCCCCGGGGCCTTCTTATAGGAAAAGGGGGAGGCCGAGGAGGCGGCCAGAGGGCCCACACCCTCCCTAGGCGTGGGCCAGGCTTGGCCACGCCTAGGGGTTCTGGCCACCCTCTGGTGCCTCTCCGTCCCTCCTTCTGGATTCGTGTCCCTCACGGAAAGTTATTGACTTTTGCTTTTGTCCCGTCCAATTCCGAGAATATTGATTTTCTGCCTTTCTGGAACCAAAATAGAAGAAAATAGGCTACTGGCACTGTGGCAACTTGTCAATAGGTTAGTTCCAGAAAAGATATAAAAACACCTCAAAAAAGACAAAGCAAAGTAGATACTAAACAAGCATGGAACATGAAAAATTATAGATACGTTTCTGACATATCAAGCATCCCCAAGCTTAACTCCTGCTCGTCCTCGAGTAGGTAAGTGATAAAAAGAATAATTTTTGAGGTGACATGCACCACCAAAACCAAGATCAAACCATTTGTAAGCATTTAAAGATGGGATCAAATAACTCTAAACATGTACATGAAAGATGGAGTTCTGACAATAGAACATAGTAACTATGCATGCAACATGAAAGGCTACAAACAAAGATCATGAATAACATGCATTGAAAAAGTTTGTTTGTTTCACATATAGAAAACATAGCATAGTGGCATTCAGCTTGTCCCTCATAGAGTAGCAAATAGATGCATAGGACACACCTTCAAAGTTTATAAGAGTTACTAGATACAAATAGCACAAGAGCAAGTAATATCACAATATGCATCAATCAATAAGTTTTTGAGGTGACATGCACCTTCACAATAAAGATCAAACCATTTACAAGCATTGAGAGCTGGGATGAAAGAACTCTAAACATGTGCATGAAAGATGGAGTTCTAACAGTAAGACAAAGTAACTATGCATGCAACATGAAAGGCTACAAACAAAGATCATGAATAACATGCATTGAAAAACGTTTGTTTGTTTCACATACAGAAAACATAGCATAGTGGCATTCAGCTTGTCCCTCATAGAGTAGCAAATAGATGCATAGGACACCTTAAAAGTTCACAAGGGTGACTATAAACAAGTAGCACAAGAACAAGTAATATCACAATATGCATCAATCAATAAGCTTTGGGACACTGCACACAGAATGACAACTATGCTCTCTTAATGGTGCCTAAAAGTAGAAGGTGGAGACTCAATAGTGGTGGAAGAAAGGCCTTTTTATAAAGGAAGCAGGGATTAAAAGTTTCAAAAAGAGCTTCCAAAAATTATGGTACTTGTTAGCTTTCAGCCCTCATTGCCCCTATCATAAGCATCTTGAAGTGATTAAGGTTAAAGTGAACAAAGATGGAGTATATGCTTGACGAAGTATAAGTTGGCAATCTCAAGTCCCTTGAATACGAGGGCCACACCTCATGCTACTCAACTTCAGTCACCTGTAAGTTCCTGTCATTATAAGTATTTGCATATCATAGAGAACCGCCAACGGGGTACCCCTTGCACATGGTACAGGAGCTATCCCATAACCAAAATGACAAGGCAAGCAGACAATGAGCATCTCAGCATTCTTCTTATTTACCATGGGAATGTGGTGCTTTTTTCTCTCTTTTCCTCTTTTATCATATGTCTCTTTTTATTAATCTCCTTTTTTATAAGAAGAATGATTCATAGATGTCACTATGGTGATGCTGCAAGTTTCCACCATGATTAGGCATGGCTTAGGCTAGCGGCCCAGGAGTTTCTCTAACACAAAATACAAACTCCATGGACTTACAAGTTCCCTCTTTATTTCACACCAGTGACATCCATAGACAAAAGAGCATGATATCAACTGAGTACAAAGTACAAGTGCAATGTTGAAAACGTTCCCCATGACAGCATGGTTCTGCTAATTCCAACGTATAAGTGCAAGCATATACAACATAGAAGACACAATGGTTCAAGTTTATTAGGGGCAAAGAACATAAAGTGTGCCATCAAGTTTTTGAGGGCTTTAATCACTAAGTTTTCACATAACAAAATACTTTTAATTGGAAGATAGCTGAAAACAAGAATATACTTGGAATGGTGTAACACACCATGCATAGGAGTTTATAGTGGACACTTTGGAATAACTTGGTTTCTTGGGAGTTGGAAGCATGAGTAGAGCTTACTCATACAAGTGGAGGCTAGCAAAAGACTAGGAGCAACCAACTAAGAGAGAAATAATGGCCATAATCATGCAGTGCAACAAAGCATGACTAATCAAAGCAAAGAGTGGTACTACAAGTCAAGGACTAAATGATCATAGAGGCTAATGGTGACTTGTGAGAGTCATAGCATGGTGTGAGCATGTGCCAAGTTAACCCAAGCAAAACATCAAAGGAGAATACCACTATACTATGCTTTTGCATGCTAAAACAACGCCATAATTTCTTCAAGGCACACTAAGCAATCCCAATTGTTTGCAACAAGACATGCTACAGCAATAATCACTAAGCATAAGGTCAAAACAAGATCTAGCATGACATGATAAAGCCTAAGCCACAGTCAAAGCAAGCTCACTTTGTACCACTTAAGCATGAAGCTTTCTACTCTTTTCCAACACCAAACAACTTATTTGAAACAACTCACAAAGATAATAATCAATAAAGATCAGTGATCATGTCTCACAAATCCACAAAGAAGAACTAAAAAGTTCTCAGCTGAAAGCACAAGAAAACTAAGGCTAAACATAGTGCTAGCAAAAGAGAACACTCACAAGACAATAAGAGTGAAAACTAGAGTGTTCTAGGCAATGGAAACAGAGTGTGTCTCTCTCCAAAAGAAGTGTGGTGTAACCAACCAACTTACTCAAGCAAACTAAGCAAACGAAAACTAAGACGCTCCAAGAACAACACAACTGTGCATGAAACAATAAAAGCGAAGTGTCTAGAATGACCTGAGATTTTTATTGATGAAGAAGGGGATGCCTTGGGCGTCCCCAAGCTTTGACGCTTATACCTCTTGAATATTTCTTGGGGTGACACCGGGATGGTATTCCCAAGCTTGAGCTTTTGTCCATTCTTCATCTTATTACATCATTCTCTCTCTACACCTGAAATTTTTCCTTCATACAAAACTTCACACAATCTTCATTAGCAACATTAGTGTATTCAAAAGATAATAGACCTTTAGGCAAAGCTTTGGAACAACAATACTTTTCACTAAAACACAAGCTACTGTAGTAACTCCTTCAAAAAGCTCAATTCACCTAAAAGAGAACTCAAAAAGGAATCAATAAGAAGCAAATGCAAATAATGGCAGAAATCTGTCAAAACAGACCAGCAGGCAGAAACCGATTTTTTCGAACATCTTCTGTTGCTCAAATAAAAAGTGTTGAACTAACGAAAGTTAGCTAACATACTGGGGGATTTATTCGTAAATTTTCAGCTCAATCCGACTTATGGAGACTCCTCACGAATTTTTATGGTGGAGGACAGAAATATGTTTCGGGATAGTAACTCCCCAAATCTTACTTCCCTCTCATTATAGGTAATTCTTGGCACAAAAAGCAAACCAAAAGGATAAGGAGAGGTCATTACAGAAGTAATAACTTCCAAGACTCAAGAAAACTCTTGGGTTATCTCCCAACAAGTACTTTTCTTTAATGCCTTTAAGTTAGGCATGATAGTTTAAAAGATTCTCACATAGGAAATATGAATTGATTTAAAAGAGAGCATCAAGAAACAAATTCAAAGAACATTTAAGTCTAACCCACTTCCTATGCATAGGAATCTTGTAAAGAAACAAGTCATCAAAGCACAAAGCAACAAGCATAGGAAAGCAAAAAAAAATGCCACTTCAAAATTTTCAACATAAAGAGGGGAAACTTAATATTCTTAAGATGCATAAAACCATGTTTCCCTCTCTCATAATAACTTTCAGTGGCAACATGAACAAAATTAACAATATAACTATCACATAAAACATTCTTATCATGAGCCACATGCATAAAATGATTATTACTCTCCACATAATCATAGTCATTCTTATTAATTGTAGTGGGAGCAAATTCAACATAATAGCTATCACTATTATCCTCATCACCATAGTCATCAAATATAGGAGGCATATTGTAATCACAATTAATTTTCTCCTCAATAGTAGGTGGACTTAAAATATCATAGTCATCATTGTAATCATCATATATGGGAGGTTTGGTATCATCATAAGCAATAGAATAGATATCTTCCAAAGCTGGGGAACTAAAAAGATCATCTTCATAAAAACTAGCTTCCCCAAGCTTAGACGTTTCCATAGCATTAGCAACAATGGTGTCCAAAGAATTCATACTAATAACATTGCTATTAGCATGCAAATAAAGCTCCATAGGTTTTTAAATTTTCTCTTCAAACACTTCATGTCCTAACTCAAGATAAATACTATAAAGCTCTTTAATTATTTTGTTGTTTTCCATTAATCCTAACTAGTGAAAACAAGAAACAAAAAGACAAAATTGCAGAATCTGAAGGAAATAACTTCGAGCACTCACACCGGAGGATGTGAGTTCCTTTTACCTTACCTCCCCGGCAACGACGCCAGAAAATAGCTTTCTAGCTTGCTGTTTCCATGGGGTAACATGTGTGAGTGTTGTTTACCTTTCCTCCCCGGCAACAGCGCCAGAAAAGAGCTTGATGTCTACGCACTTCTATTCTTGTAAACAGTTGTTGGGCCTCCAAGTGCAGAGGTTTGTAGAACAACAGCAAGTTTCCCTTAAGTGGATCACCCAAGGTTTATCGAACTCAGGGAGGAAGTGGTCAAAGGTATTCCCTCTCAAGCAACCCTGCAATCAAGATACAAGAAGTCTCTTGTGTCCCCAACACACCTAATACACTTGTCAGGTGTATAGGTGCACTAGTTCGGCGAAGAGATAGTGAAATACAAGTGGTAACGGTGCCAGAAAATAGCTTTGATGGAGCTTGACGGTGAGGTAAAGACTGGAAGCAAGCAAACATGCAACATATCTAGATGTAAACGGTCTTTCAATGTTTAGAAACAAGGCCTAGGGATCATACTTTCACCAGTGAACACTCTCTCATATAAATATTCTCTCTTCATGATACTACTCTTAACTACTCTCCGGTTGAACACTATAATCCATGCTAGGGCCTTCCCCAATCTAGATAACCCCACACTATCACCTTGAGCGCTAGATGGTTCCAACAAACACCACAATTTAATAGAGACATCCAACTCCAAATAGAACTCATAACAAATATTCAATCTAGCCAAAGTGGCACACACGGTATGCACGCTGTCACTTTCACACATGTGGGGAAAAGCATAGATCTATTAAAGCATAAAGAGTATTTATGTAGACTCAAACCTAAGTGCCACCATGGCGTGCACGCTGTCACGTTGACACACATGGGGAGAGCAGAGATCTAATGAAGCACTTGAGTAGCAAGGTAGATCTACTTGATTACAAAGCTCATGACCATGGAATCATGCATAGAGAGAGAGAGATGAACACATAGCTACCGGTAGAGCCCTTAGCCCTGAGGAAGAACTACTCCCTCCTCATCATAGGAATCAGCAACGGTGATGAAGATGGTGATGGAGATTGATGGAGATGGCTCCGGGGGCACTTCCCTGTCCTGGCAGGGTGCCAGAACAGAGACTTTTTGTCCCCCAAATCTACCGTTCGGTGGCGGCGACACTACGGAGGTTTTCGTGGATTTCTTCTGTATGCTTTAGGGTTTTCTCCCCAGGGCTTCTTATTGGCAAAGGGGGAGGCCGAGGAGGCGGCCAGAGGGCCCACACCCTCCCCAGGCACGGGCCAGGCTTGGCCGCACCCAGGGGGTCTGGCTGTCGGGGGGATAACCCCCGGTAGGGTCACGAGAGGGGAAACATAGCACAGCTGGGTTGGCTCCGAGTAAATAACAAACCAGGTCGGGTAAGAGCGGCCGGGTAAGATAAGCATGAAAGCCGACATACAAACTATGTCGACCCGCATAGGACAAAGTTGTAACCCTTGCAGGTCTCAACAAGCCGAGTCAAGCGAGGAAGGGCCGAGTCAAGGAGGACACGTGGCACCTTTCCGAGTAAGGTTCAGGAGGGACCATGGTAAAGCATGGTCAAAAGAGAAGGGCGACGCCGGGTGACACAAAAGGAGTCAGGTGATGTCCAAAGCACGGGCTGACGTACAAAGTAACAGCATGACGGCAAAAAGAACAAGAAGCAGCGTACCAGAAGACCATTAGCTGTCAAGCTTTGCGGATCGGGCCTCTGGGCTTAGGGCAATCCCATAACCCGGCCCATATTGTAGGGACCAAGATCCAAACAGTAAACCCTAGAACCCAAAGGGGTATTAGCTAGCACTTCCTATATATGGGAGGGCATAGCAGTAGTAGAAGGGGGTTGGACCAAGTAGGGAACTAGGGCAGTGTACTCAAACCTAAACAGCTCAAGGAGCACTTGTAATCTTTGGGGTATCAATCGAATTGCCAAGTCTGGAGAGTTCTTCTTGTACTTCGTGCATGGCTCGACCGTGTACTCCCTCCCCGGTGACCACAAGCACCCATTCTGCCCCCAACTTAAGCCTACCCATGGCATCTGCCGTGCCACCACCACGATAGTTGGCGCCCACCGTGGGGCTGTAGCAGGTGCTTGATGGAGTCTTCATCCGGACGGGCAACATCATCGCCAAGACCGGTGAGCGCGTCTACTCCGGCCTCATCCAGAGGTTTGGAGCACTCAACTTCGTCAGCAACAACGCGGGCTGCTTTGGGACCAAGCCGTTCCCTAGGGGCGGTCGCTTCATCAAGTTCGGCGAGCACCAGGTCTACGTCGCGGTGCGCGCATATCCTGAGCACGTCGTCCTGGCGCCGGATCCTCCAACGGCTCCTGTCGCTGGGAAATCTCACCAACTCGTCTCCATGGAGGTAATGATGACAGCCCCAAACCCCACAGCTCCCCCAGTAGTTCCAGTAGTGAATGAGAACACAGAGGGAGGAAATCACGAGGAAACGCCAAGGGCTGCAAGAACAGCAAAGGCCCCACTGGAAAAACTAGAGAACATAGCTAGGAGCAAAAGAGCTAAGGAGCTGCAGGAAGCGATAGACAAGTTGGCAGAGCCAGTGGCACAAGCAACTGACCCAACACGCGTGCAAGCCGAGTTGGAAGAAGCCAGGATAAAAGTCCTGGAGAAAGCCAAGGAGCTAGCACAGTTACAACAGGATGTGGATATCACTATCCGAGAGCTTAACTCGGCAAATCGAGTCAAGGGCGCAAAGACCCGGCTTGATGCGACGATATTGAGAGGAAGGAACCTCAATGAAGAGGTGGCAGATGAGACATCCAAGATAACACCGGAGAACAGCAATGAGACGGCCATGCGTCCAACGTACAACACAGCAGCAGCTAATCTGCGAGCAGCAGAAGCAGCAATGGCAGAATTACCCCATTTGGAGGGGGAAGCAAAGAAAAGGCAGCAAGAACGAGTCAATGAGTTAGTAAAAGCAGCCAGCATGCTGAATGAGGCATATTACAGAGCAAATCCGGGTATAGCAGGGAGGTCACAGCTGTTTCACTTGGCGACTCCTGTCCCGGCAAGATCGACAGGGCACACAGCATCCTCACACGGAGCGGCCCCTAGGCCGAGAAAATAAAAAGTTGTAGATTCAGGAAGAAACAAGCAAATGGTCGCCTATGATCCGGCGGTGATTCACGGAAACCCGACGCATGCGCAAGGGGCAAAAAGAAATAATCCCCGAGAAAATGTAAAGCAGGAAAAAATTGGGCAGAGAAATGGCAACGGAGGGCAAAATTTTGCACCTCATGCTAGGCGCACAACTCACACGGCAGGAGGAGGAAATCCAGCTCCGAATAACGTACCAGCTCAGCTGGAAAGAAGACAGCAAAGCGCGGGAAAACCAGTTCAACAGCCTGCTTACCCGAATGCGAATAAGTATAATGATGGTTACTCGGCCATGGTAAATGACGGGTATGAACTGTCGGATCATGCATATTAAGCAATGGGAGCAAGATACGGAGGTAGGAACCTTCAGCCGGATGATGCCATGTTGAAGCTCGACCGCATAAAAATGGCAGAGATAATTGAATCACAAGGTCCGCAGGGTCCACCGTGCTTTGGCCCAAGGATCATGAAGGAGCCACCAGTGCCAAATTTCCAGCTGGCCAGAGGGACAAAAACATACGATGGAAGCACAAAGCCAGAGGACCGGCTCATAGATTATGGAACCGCTGTGAAGATCGCGCAGGGAAACTTGAGATGGGCAGTACGTTACGTGCCGCAGATGCTGTAAGGACCAGCTCGGTTATGGTTGAACAATTTGCCACCCGTAAGCATCAATAGTTGGATTGATTTTCATGACGCTTTCGTGAGCAATTTCACAAGCACTTACAAGAGGCCGAATCGCCCACAACAACTAGCAATGTGCAAGCAAATACCGAACGAGACAGACATGGAATTCCTCACAAGGTGGTGTACGATGCGTAACTCTTGTGAAGGGGTAATCGAGTCACAAGCGATCACATGGTTTGCACAAGGATGTAGACATGGAAGTGTGCTGTGGCAAAGGTTACAAAGAGATATGCCGGTAAGCCTGGCAGAGACGATAAGAATCGCCGACTCGTATGCGTTAGGAGATCCGACTCAGCCGCTGCTCATGTCGGCAGACGGGATGACTGAGACTCAGATCTATGACGTTGCCGGGTCGCAAAGGCGCCAGGAAAGATCCGAATACAGAAGCAAGAGAAGAGACGAGAGGCCGGATTACAGGTATGGTTCGACTCAGGTTGCGACCATGAGTCAGGATCATCCAGATGCTGGAAGCAGTCAGCGTCAAAGGACAAATGGTCAACAACAATGGGTGCCAAAGAATGATGGAAAAAGGCCATACGATCAGAGGAAGTAGTATCAGGACCGACAAAAATACACCTATGAGATGATCTTGGATCAGCCGTGTAAGTTTCACACGCCTAGTCCGAGTAAGCCGGCAAATCACTCAACAAGGCAATGCACTTGGTTTCAGAAAGGAGACAGAGTGGACTCGCCGAATAAGCAGCTCCCACCACCTCCCCCTCCACCACTTACAGGAGGAAATGCTCAAGCAGTAGGAGCAGATAACAGATATGAAAACAGACAGCCGAGGTATCAGAATCAAGAAAGAAGAGAAGCTGTGCACCAGGTGCACAATCCAAGAGGTGACAATGCTCATGTCGGCCACGGAACCAGAAATGAGTACAGAGAACATCACTAGAGCTATGTTGTCTTTGTCACAGAGCCAAATGACAAGAAGAGCCAGCAGCGATGAATGATGGAAGTGAATTCCACGATGCCGGCAATTCCCAAGTACATGCATTGGTCCGAGCAAGAGATAACTTGGAGTATAAAATATCACCCCAAAATCATGCCAACCCCTGGAGGATACGCTCTGGTTTTGGATCCAACATTCATGGGCCCAGATATCAACGTGAAGTTTTCAAAAGTGTTGATTGACGGTGGCAGTAGCATCAACGTTATGTATAAGGATACAATGCTCAAGTTAGGCATTACCATGAACATGCTGGATCCGACTAAGACCACTTTCCACGGTATTGTGCCGGATTGTCCTGTGAGCCAATTGGCAAGATCTGGGTCGACGTCTTATTCGGCAACAGAGAAAATTGTCGCACTGAAGCTATAGAATTCGAGGTGGTAGATCTGGTTAGCTCATACCATGCCTTACTCGACAAACCGGCTATGGCAAGATTCATGGCTACTACCCATATGGCTTACTTAAAGATGAAGCTGCCAGGCCCATGTGGGGTGATCACAGTGGAAGGAGATTACAAAAGATCTATTGCTTGTGCCTCAGCCGGATCTTCACTAGCCGAGTCACTCGTCATAGCACAAGAGAAAAGTCAGATGTTGGAAGTGGCAGCATTGGCCAAAGCAGCACAAATGTCCATGCCGACACTCACCAACCCGCATGGTAGTGTGTCATTTCAAGCTACCAAGGAAACCAAGAAGGTGCAGGTGGATGAAACTTTCCCAGAGCGCATAGTTACCATTGGGGCTGGCCTTACAGATAAATAGGAAAGCGAGCTCACCAGCTTCCTCCATGAGAATCGGGACATCTTTGCATGGTCCACTCAAGATCTGTAAGGAGTTCCGAGGGAGCTGGCTGAGCACTCTCTTCATGTAAGACCAGATGCAAAGCCGAAGATAGGAGGAAAGTAATAGCTGCCGAGATTGCAAGACTTTTAGCTGCTGGATTCATCATGGAAGTACTACACCCAGACTGGTTGTCAAATCCAGTCTTGGTCGAGAAGAAAAAATATCACCCGAATGTGGCAGTGGTATGGCGCATGTGTATTGATTACACGAACCTTAATAAGGCGTGCCCAAAAGATCCATTTCCTCTGCCTTGGAACGATCAGGTCATAGATTCTACTGCTGGGTGTGAGTTATTGTCGTTTGTGGATGCATATTCAGGGTTCCATCAGATTCCACTGAATCCAAATGATCAAATAAAGACAGCTTTTATCACCCCGTATGAGGCTTATTGCTATCGCACCATGCCATTCGGATTGAGAAATGCAGGCGCAACATATCAAAAATGCATGCAAAAATGCTTGCAAGATCAATTGGACAAAAATGTTCAAGTATATGTCGATGACGTGGTAATAAAAACCAAACAAAGTCATACTCTAATTGAGGACTTGCGTCAAACATTCGCAAACTTGAGAAGATTCCGGATGAAACTTAACCCAGAAAAATGTACATTTGGTGTCCCGGCTGGCAAGTTATTCGGATTCCTTGTATCCAGCCGAGGAATCGAAGATAACCCGACAAAGATAAGGGCCATCGAAAGAATGGAATTGCCAAAAACCCTCAATGATGTCCAGAAGTTTACTGGATGCCTGGCCTAATTGAGCAGGTTTGTTAGTCGGCTAGGAGAAAAACCCTACTACTATATTAGTTGATGAAGAAATCAGACAAATTCACATGGACACAGCACGCTGATAGCGCTTTCCATGAATTAAAGAAAATGCTGGCAACAGCACCAATATTAGCGTCACCACTGTCCAAGGAGCCAATGCTTCTCTATGTCGCCGCAACCAACAGAGTTGTAAGTGCAGTAATAGTGGTTGAACGTGAAGAAGGGGGCAAATCAGTCCAAAGACCAATGTATTACTTGAGCGAAGTGCTCTCTGTCTCGAAACAGAATTACCCGCATTATCAGAAGATGACATATGGGGTATATTGGCAGCAAAGAAGCTGAAACATTATTTTCAAGAACACCCAATTCGGGTAATATGCGAGGCACCTATCTCGGATATATTGGGCAGCAAAGATGCCAGCGGCCAAGTCGCCAAATGGGCCATTGAACTGGCATCGTACACTCTACAATATGATAGGCGGGATGCAATAAAATCTCAAGATGTTGCAGATTTCTTTGTAGAATGGATGGAAATGCAGTACGAACCACCACTGCTAGATCCAAACTACTGGAAAATGCATTTTGACGGGTCTAAGACGAGAATGGGTCTGGGCGCCGGGATAGTGCTCGCATCTCCAAAGAGAGATCAATTGAGTTATGTGTTGCAGATTCATTTTGCTGCTTCTAACAATGTTGCCGAGTATGAAGCACTTGTCCATGGCATTAAAGTAGCCAAGGAAATTGGTATCAAAAGGATCATGTGTTTTGGCGATTCGGATTTGGTGATTCAGCAAGTGTCTGGACATTGGGATGCACTGGACGCAAACATGGCATTATATCGCTTCCACGTACAACAAATTTCGGGATATTTTGACGGTTGTGAATTTCATCACATTCCTGGAGCGGAAAACGAGGCAGCGGATGTATTATCCAAACTAGGATCATCTAGGCAAGCAATACCACCAGGGGTAGCGTTGGAGCATCTCAGGAAGCCATCGATCAAGCCGTCACTAGAGTCCGAATCAATCAGGGTCATCCCGGCAAATCAGGAATCAGAGGCAGTGCCAATGGACATCGACTCAGGGGTAGGTTCGAGTCACTCGGGGACTGATCCGTTCAATTCAGGGATCGCCAAATCACACTTGGGGACTCCTCAGGTTATTTCGGCAGAGCATATGTCGGTGGAACCAATGGACATTGATGTTGAAGCAGACCTGGAACCACCAATACAAACGTGGGCTTAGCCAATATTCAGTTATTTGAAAGATGGAACCTTGCCGAGTGATGAAACATTGGCAAGGCAAATAGCATGAAGGGCAAAAGCGTACACCATAATCAACAAGGAGCTCTACAAGCGAAGTGTGACAAGTGTACTGCAGCATTGTATCAGCTCAGAGAAAGGCCAGGAGATCTTATTGGATATCCATCAGGGAGAGTGCGGGCACCATGCGTCATCAAGAGATTTGGTAGCCAAGGCATTCCGACATGGGTTCTATTGGCCAAGCGCATTGGCACAAGCGCAAGAGTTAGTCGTAAAATGTAGTGGTTTTCAACACTATGCGTCCAAGTCACATTTACCAGCGTCTGAATTGAAGACTATACCAATCACTTGGCCTTTTGCGGTATGGTGCCTAGATTGGTAGGACCATTCAAACCAGCAAGAGGAGGCATGACTCATATCTTGTTCATGATCGATAAGTTCACCAAGTGGATAGAAGTGAAGCTAATCAAGAAATTGGACAGCAAAACAATTGTTACATTCTTAAGGGATATAATCCTCGGATACGGTTATCCACACAGTGTGATCACTGATAATGGCACGAACTTTGCCGAAGGAGCTTTTGCTCGCTTCTATGGGAACACCGAATAAGACTCGATGTAGCATCAGTCGCCCATCCATAATCAAATGGACAAGTTGAACGGGCTAATGGCTTAGTTTTGTCTGGTATAAAACCCCGCTTAATGGAACCACTCCAGAGATCACCTGGTTGTTGGATAGAGGAACTACCCTCAGTACTGTGGAGCCTAAGAACAACTCCGAATCGATCAACTGGGTATACACCATTTTTCCTTGTATATGGGGCTGACGCAATTTTGCCTGCCGACATAGAATATGACTCGCCAAGAATAAGGCAATACTCGGAAGCCGAGGTAACAGAGGCCCGAGAAGATGGAGTAGACTTACTCGAAGAAGCAAGGGAACTGGCATTCTCCAGATCCGCTATATATCAACAAAATCTCCAACGCTACCATAACCAGAAAGTGCAACCTTGTGTTTTTCGAGAAGGAGATATGGTGCTAAGGCTGGTGCAGCGCACAACAGGAATGCATAAATTATCACCTCCATGGGAGGGTCCATTCATTGTAAGCAAAGCATTGCACAATGATTCCTACTATCTCATAGACGCTCGAGAAGCACAAAAGAACAAGGCGGACAGGTCAGGAGATGAAACCAAAAGGCCAGGGAATGTGGCACTGCTTCGTCCCTTCTACACTAAGGAGAAGCAGTGCATGTATCACTCGAACTCTCATAGGTCGGACATGTTTGCCGGCTATGTGCTAATAATAAAATGGTATGATTCAAAAAACTGACTCGGGGACTACCCTTTATGTTTTCCATTTCAATTATTTTACGTCGGCTGGCGTGATACCCGAAATTTATCTCAGAACAAGTAGTGTTTACTCGGAAGAAATCAACTCTTCGACTATGCTGTTGTCCGAAAACACGGCTTCATGGCAAGCAAGAGAAAAAGATGTAAGGCAGGTAAACACGAACGCGGGATAAGTACAAGGGAGAAATGCGAGTTGGCTTTAGTTTTGCCTAACTCTCTACAGGTCGTGTTATACTACGTGTCGAGTAATCTCGGCCAAGTTATCCAAGTTTCATACCCGCTAACTATATCCTTCGTACTTTGAGATCCTAATGTCGAACACCGAAAAAGGTAGACAAGGGCCAGAGGCAAGGAAAGGTGACACGGCAAAATGAAACTCGGGGACTTTCCCTTGAGTGATTCGCACTTAGAGCATAACGCAAACACATAAAGCCTATCAAAAGGCATATAGTCAAACTTCGAGTGCAATGTATGTTACATCTGTACCCGGCATACCGGGGATCTAATAAAAGTTCGAGTATTTGTTGGCCTAAGGAGCAAAAGAACTCGGAGGAGCATTCTCAGAGCCAGGAGTTGTACTTGGAGCATCGGCCAGGTGAGGGGCATGTGGAGCCGGGTCATCTGGATCATCTGACTTGGTCGCCTCGCTGTCGCCACCCTCTTCATCAGCAACTTCGACGAGCGGGTCACCAAGGTCGAGGAAGCTAGGTCCTTCACACCAAGCGTGCACCATGGTGTACTCGATCATGGCATAAGCATGCTCCTTGCGCTTCTTGATCAGCTCCGGGTCATTCAGCCATTTGCCATCACCCCTTATGCGAGCAAGAACGTCGAGGTTGATGTCCTCGTACCATGAAAGCACGAAGGAGAGAGCCTTATCCGCTGCAGCTCGGCCGACCGACTCACGCCATTGATCCAGCCGGTCTTCAGTAAGGAGTAATCTGTCGACGAGTGGCTCGATGAGTTCGGGTGGGTCTTCATCCGGCCAGAGCATGCGAAACGCATGGATAGCTGACTTGAGCAAGTTCACATCGCAAGATCTGAGGGTCTTGACCCGTTCAGACATCGCTGCGAGGAGCTCCTCCATGGACACCTCGCCGTTAGTAGCAGCACCAGCTTCGGCTCTCACTTTCTTCATGGCCCGGATGGCAAACATGTTGGCCTCAGGAAAGTTCTCTGCAAGCAAAAAGAGAAAGTTAGCAAATAGCAAGGGCAGATGGAAAAATCCAAGAAGGACTCATACAGTGCGTAAAGAGTAAGAACTCACTACCGAGAAAGAAGTTGATGGCGGCGAGTTTGTTATGCCAAGTCTTGGTCTTGGCTTGAAGGGTGTCGAAGTTCTGGTTTGCTGACTCAACCGATGACTCGGCCTCGTCGAGCAACCTCTTGGTCTTCTCGGTGCTGGCAGCATGTTGCTCGCTCTTCTCGGCAAGATCTTCCTTTAGCCCTTTCACCTCGGCCAAGTGCTTCTGCTCCGTCTCGGCCATCAGTTTCTTCAGCCGAGCCACCTCATCTCGCTCCTTCTGGAGTTCAGCTTGGTGCTTCTCTGCTTATTCAGAACAAACATTTGTCAGTACCAACAGAAAAATTTCAGCTATTGGCTTAGGGAGGCAAGAAATTTACTCTCGGCCTCGCTGATTTGTGAGTGAAGATCGTTGATGGTAGACTGAGCAGTGGTTGTGGAACAAGAGCGAGAGGAAAAGTGAGAAGATGAACCAAGGAAAATTACACCAAATAGAAAAGAGGAAGAGCAAAGATATTACCTTGGCCGAAGGTGTCAGTCTGTAGCTTCGCATACGCAAGTTTGAGCTTGCGATGCGCCAGGACGAGAGCTTGGTGCACCTTGGTGCGCTCGTTATGCGTGAGCTAATCAAAGAACAAACAATAAGAAAGAGTCAAGTCAGGCGACCTGCCGAATAAAAAAGCTTAAGAGTTTACAGCCGAGTAAGTTCCTTACTCGCTAGTAATCTCGAGGGCTAGGGATTGAAGCTCTAACATGAGTTTGGCATAAAGGAATCAAAGAGCTTAAGAGCTTACAGCCGAGTAAGTTCCTTACTTGGCAGTAACCTCGAGGGCTAGGGATTGAAGCTCTAACATGAGTTTGGCACAAAGGAATCAAAGAGCTTAAGAGCTTACAGCCGAGTAAGTTTCTTACTCGGCAGTAACCTCGAGGGCTAGGGATCGAAGTTCTAACATACAAGCTTGGAGTAAAGGATTTAAAGGCTAAGTGACTATTGAATAGCTTACAGCTGAGTAAGTTTCTTACTCGACTGTAACCTCGGGGACTAGGTGATATGTATAAAGGAAATACTCAATGATACAAAAGAGTAAGAAGTTAATTTACCTCGTTCACCTTGTCAGCGCAGGCCATCAGAGCAATGGCCTGCTAGGTCATGTCGGAGACAGTCTTGGGGCCCAGCTTCAGCTTCTTGCTAACGCGAGTGCTGACCTCCTGCTCGCCTGCTGCATTCCAGGCCACGGCGTAAGGCTCAGCCGAACCAAGGCTCTTTCCACTGAGCGTCCGAGTGAGAACTCGACCCGTTTTCAGGGAGGTTCCCACGGTGGCATGGGTTGCAGCGGCAGAAGTATGGAGGGTAACAGTCCTGGAGTCGTCACCTGACCTGGCAGGCGCAGATTCGTCCCCCTTACCTGTTAAAGCGAGCTTTGTCGCCGATGTCGGAGGTCGGATCTGAGGAGCAAAACCCAGAGCGCAGACAAGCGTAGTTTGTTTGGAAGAGGTGGATTTGCTAGATGAGAGGCGAGTAGAGCCAGAAGCCTTAGGCTGGGTCTGGCCCTTTGACAGAATTGGAGAGCGAGTAGAAGGATTTGAAGAAGAACGTGGAGCCTTCTGACTGGGCTTAGCAGTTTTGTTGGCTCCAAGATCAGGAAGTTGTTCATTCACATCAGCTTGAGGGCTGATGCCAGAGGAACTGGGGGCAGAGGGTTTCTCGGCGCCAGACTTGCGGGCACCAAGATCAGGAAGTTTTCCTGGCCAGCGCCAGGGGCGCTAGCCGAATGACCCACCGGGTCTGACTGACACTGAGAAGCATGAGCCTCAACAGTGCGAGCCTCAACCCGGACGGGACTCGGCGCCATCGAGTCAGCTGGAGGAGGTGCAGGCCTAAGCGGCGAGGCAATGCTAGAAGCATCCTGATTCGCCATCAAAGGTGCAACACTGAAAACAACAAGACATATATAAGAGAACAACAGTGGTGAAAAAAAGAAAAGAACAGAGAAGGCAAAGTATAAAAACTTACCCGGTGACAACCGGGTCACGGGCGACTCGGCGTGTAACTCAGCGCCCAGCAGCTTGGAGAGTCTCACCCAGGCTGGCAGCAGCAGAGGCAACAGGAGCTGTCAGACTGGGCTTGTTCTTCTTGGCCGGCTGAGTGCTGGAGGAGGTTCCGTGTCGCTTCGGCTTAGCGACGGGGATCTTGCCGACTCTGCCCACGGCGAGAGGAGGAATGTCATGTACCTGGCCAGCTTCATAAGTAAATGACGGGCTTACTCGGATAAGCAAAGATATTAATCTCACAAGGCATATACCTCCAAAAGCGTACAATCATCATCCTCATCATCGTCTGACCAATCTTGTAAGGTATTGCGAGATTGACTCTTTGTAAGGGTCCCAACCTTTAAATAAGGTAGAGTCCCTTGTGTTTACAATGCTAGTCCCTGGATCAATAGCTAGCATCCACAGTTAAGATGTAATATCAAGAAACAAAGGTCATAATACAACTTTATAACCAGGAATAACATAATTTTATTACATCTTACATAGCTTATTTGGCTATTACATTACATTGCAGCAGAATATCTATAAGCATGGGGTCCTTCATCTTCAAAGTGCCACAGGCAGACATGTTGGTTATAGACTTTGTAATCCTAATCATTAAACTTCACTAAAATCAATCAAACCTGCAACATAACAAGTTACAGCCACAAGGGTCGATACATTTGAATTGTATTGGCAAGTGATACTATGGTAGTATAGTGGAATCTATCATCTATATGCATTTGGCTAAGTGGAGCTTTAGGCTTGCATTGCTCAAAATAGATTTTCCTTATCATTTTGAAAACACTAAGTTTTTGCTTGACAAAATCATTTTTCTCAATCAGAAGATTGAAGATCCTTTAACCCTTGTTCAACCACAAGTTTTTAACTTAGAAATTTGAATGATGAGATTCTTGATTGCTTCCATGTCTTGATGCTCAAATTGTCCTTTACCAGGGACATGGCTAAGTACTTAGATTTTACACTCTGCATAGGTGGTGCACTTTCCCCAGAAGACTTGGTTTCCCAAGACAGGATCTTTCAGAAGCCTTCCCTTAGACCAAAATGGACGCGCTCCAACCTATAAAACTCTACCACCAACTGTCCATATGGCTAAGTTCTTGCAACCTATATGATCCAGGCAGAGCCCATAATGCCAAGTGGCTGCACTTGAAGCTTCTCAACATTTGACATCTCAAATCTCTTTGTTCCTGGGTGGCCATCCACAAGTGAGATACACAAGGTCAACCATAAACATGGGCCTTGTGAACCACTCAACCAAAAACCACCAAGCAATTACGATTCCACCCAGGTGATTCATTAACTTAGTTGTTTTATTAAACAAAAACACAAGTCCTCAGACTTAGAAATTTTTCCATAATATGAATGTATAATCCACCCTTGTTTTCTATTAGCTAAGCTAAGCTTGATAGTAGTAGGAATCTTAACTTAGGAAAATTTCTACTAAGGCTTCATCTACTAGGTTTTCCTATAGCAAGGTTTATACTTAGCAAAATTCCATGCAAGTTTTACTTAGAAAAATCACTAATGCATAGTGAAAGTAATGGGACAAAGTATGAAGCACCACTTGCCTTTTTGGTAGAGTATAAGTTCACTCCTTGTCCTTGCAACAATCACACTCTTCAAGTCACTACACTTAAATCAAGCAAGGCACAATCTCAATCTACCAATCAAGCAAAACATCACATAAAATCATAGAACTAAGATAATGCATGCAAGCATGCCAAGGATTGTTTTATTTGCACAAGTGGTTCCTAATGGGACATAAACATTTGAAAACACCTAATGGTCATTTTGTAAAGTGGCAAAGTCATTTGTAAAAGGTTTCACTTCATAAACCATTTTCAAAACATGGTATCATTTTATGTGGTGTAAAAATGTTTTAGTAAGGCATTAATCTATAGGTTTCACAAAATATGTTTTCAAACCATAAAACTTGGTGTTTAGGGTCAGAGAGTTTAAAACAAAACATTTCCCCAAAGTTTTCTTCCAAAACCATTTTTAATATATAAACTATATTTTTATTTGACTAGAAATGGTTTTAAATCAAGGAATCATTCTTTTGTTTCTCCAAATACATTTTTTTGAAACTACAAAGTGTTTCCTATGGTTAGTAGGTTCAAATCACACCATTTGCCAAAAATTTTATCCCCAAAATCATTTTTGAACAATTTTATAATCTAAACAAGCATACAAATGTTTCTGCAAAAACAAACATTTTTCCAGAAGCTTTTTACTAAACAAATGGCATGGTTGGCTAGGGCTTGTTCCACTGATTCCATTGATATAAAGTTTGCAAAATTTGGACGTGTGAAACTAAAGTTATGGATTTTACAAAATCACAAATCTAATAGATTCAAATCTGCTTTTATAACCAACTCTGGGACACGCGTCTGATTCCTATTCGTCGAAAACGTTTCGCGTGGATCGACTAACACAGGCCGTTGGATCAAGTCACATCGCACGGCACTGGCTGCGTATCCTTTCAGCGTTAAGTGATCTAATCGCGTCACTTTGATCTGGATCGAACGGCTCCTATCCACTTGCCAAGAACTGGTGGCGCTCGACGGCTGCGCGCGGCGGCGACGGTCAGATGATGGCGAAACTGGCGATGCAGGAAGCGAGGAAGGAAGGGAGTATGCTCACCGTGTTCACAGAATCCTGGGGAAGCTCAAGGTGTCGCTGGTTCGACGAGGGGCGCACAGGGTAGTCCTGAATCGCTCGCCGGAGTTGTACTTCTCCTCGGGTGCGGTCAGATGTTGTTGGAGGTGAGCGTCTGGGGCGCAAGCGAGAGAAACAACGCATCAGGAAGATGCACACGAGTTCAAGGTTCACGAAAACACTCACCAGTGAGCAAGGGGTGCACGAGGTCGTCGGATATGGCTCACCGGAGTTGGGCTTATCGTCGGTGGCGCTCAGACATGGTCAGAGTCGAGGTTGCAAGGCATGTGCGGGCAAGCTGGCGCTATGGGGAGGTTCGCCTGGAGGTGGGGAGGGTGTCTGTGTGCCTGAGGAGGCAAGTGGTGGCGTGGGGCTGCCGGAATCCTCGCCGGAGCGTCATCGGACAGCGGGCGGTGTCTGGCGAAATTCGACAGCCTGGGGGCGCACTTGGGGGAGGAGACCGAGGGGAAATGGAGGGGAGACGCTGGCGTTTTAACGTGCGTGTTCAAGGGGAAGATTAATGGCAGGGTTAACGCGTATTACGCCTGACTTTAACGGCCAGAAACGGCGAGGAGGCGTTGGAGGCGTGGTCACCGCGAGGTAGAAGATGATGAGCTGGCTGCGTGGGTCCGTTTCGTCAGCGAAGAAGAGAGAGGGGAAGCGGGGTCCAGCAGTCAGCGACTTAGCGGGTGTGAGTTCGAGTGAAAGAAAACGCTTCGGGGAGGAAAGAGGAGGTGGGCTGGACTGGGCCATGTGGGCTGCTGGGTTGGGTCGACCAGTATTCATATTTTTTTCCAGTTCTGAATCTTTTTCTTTTTCCAAATCTTTTTCTGTTTTGAAATTCAAACAACAAATCAACATTCAAATCAATTCAAACATTCATCACACTTTGCAATTGAATTTGGTTCTGTTTTACAACATAAACCAAAGTCCAAAACAAAATAAAATAATTTTATTCTTTTTAGGATCTATTTAATAATTAAATAAAATAGACCTTAATTATTAATTCAAATAGGTTTTGATTTATTTAATAAAATCTCTATTTGAAATCTAAATATTATTAAAACCAAATCGGTAGGTTTTATTTGAAAATATAAGATATTTGGAAAACTTGTTTAGAATAAAATAACATTTTTATTTTAGGGTCCATTAATAATTAAATAAAATGGACCTTAGTTATTAAATCAAATAAGATTTGTTTTATTAAAAACTTTATTTTGAAATCTAAAATAAAACCAAAACACTTCAGTAGGTTTTATTTGAAAATATAAAATACTTGGAAAACTTATTTAAAATAATTTAATAAGTTTTAGTGTTTATTTAAAATGGGAAAAGCCTTTATTTTAATAAAACTAGATATTAATAAATCCTCATTATTTTGTTTAAATAAACCTTTACTCTTTTAATCAAAACATTTTATTTCAAAATATTGGCTAAGGTTTAATTTGGCTCTATAAAATAATCTTCATTTATAAATCTACCTTTTCTTTTAAAAACCAAATCTTTTATTAAAAGATTCAAAAATAGGAATTTTAAATATTTTTAAGTTTATTGTTTATTTAACTTTTAAATCCCTTTAGGATTTTATTTGATCCAATTAGGTTTTGAAGGTTTCCAATTGGGTTCAAAAAGTTTCTTCTCACCCTGAAAATCAACAAAGTTTTATTTTATTCATTTATTTTTCACATTACAAGATTTGGAAAATCTTGGGATGTGACAGGCTACCACCCTTAAAATAAATCTCGTCCCGAGATTTGGGAAGGCTAGGGGTTACAAGTAGGCTCAAAACAACTAGGGTTCTACCACTCTTAAAAATTTTCCACCTAAATTACATACTGGCCTTCTTGGGATCTTGGTGTAACTTTCCTGGACAGGAGTTTGCATAGTGGCCTAGTTCCTTGCATTAGAAACACATCACTTGGCTGATATCTTTCTTTTCCTTTGGTATCATTGCCTCTTGTTTGTTTCTTTGGCTCTTCTTCTTTTCTGGGCATTCACTGGCATAGTGTCCCATCTCTTTGCAATTGTAACATTGCACTTGAGTAATATCCTTCTTCTTCTTTTTGGGTCTCCAAAGCTAGGAGTTTTTCTAGTTCATGTTCTTCATATCTCACCTCAAAGGTGGGAAATCTTTCTCTCTTCTTGGGGCATTGATCTTCATGCTCCTTGGGTGTATGATCCTTGTCTCTACAAATATTGCATGCTTGGGTTCCTTCTAGAATAACATCTTTGTCATCCTTGTTGTCATTGGCTCTTTGGGAAAAGTTTTCTCCCATGTTGATCATTTGAGTAACCAATCCTTGCAACAATTGGGATTGAAGTTTCAAAATCCTTTGTATGGCTGGGTCTAGTCCATTGTTGTTGGCTAAAAGCTGAGTTGTCTCTTGGCTCAACTGGTTTTGGGTTGCTATGAGTTCTCTCATGTTGTCCTCTTGGTTGTTGTTGGTGTCATCCACCTTGATGTTGGAGTTTCTTGGGGTAGTCATCTTCTTGGGTTAGATGGAGATTAGAATAGGCAAGATATTTCTAAGGAATTAATTATAATCACATTCATCACAATTCACACAAGCAATGTGCAAGCATTCACAAACAACTTTTCACTTCAAACAACAAAGTTCAAGCACATTTTTAGGCAACAAAATATTTTGGTTACACCACATAAGTTGGTGGGTTTGACTTAACTAAAATATGGTGGTCCATCTATATGGTTCACTTGTGATCTTTCCATCCTTCTTGGCTGATTCTTTTTTTTGCATGAGATCATGGTTTCCTTGGGAAAACTCTTGGTTACAATACTTCAAGTGGAGTGAACTCCTTCTAATTTTGCATTTCCTTGGTCTCCAAATCTTGAGCAAGATTTCTTGTCTCACTTGTCCTTAGTGATAATCATAGTTGAAGTCCTTGGTGAATATGCTGAAGATGTTGAAGTCATTAGAGTTGAAGAAGTAGAAGTCATTAGAGTTGATGAAGTCCTTTGCACATGGTGAAGTCTTTGGCCATGGGGTAGGTGTGTCCATCAAGTTGAAGTAGAAGAGATGTAGAGTTGAAACCAAAATGGTTGAGGAAAGAGTTTACAAGATTGTTTGTAAATAAGTTTTGGAACAAATACAACTCCTATTTTTCTAAGGGGTTTTGTCCAATCCTAGGGTTACAAATCCTACAGGCAACACAATGCTCTGATACCATCTGGAAGGGTCCCAACCTTTAAATAAGGTAGAGTCCCCTGTGTTTACAATGCTAGTCCCTGGATCAATAGCTAGCATCCACAGTTAAGATGTAATATCAAGAAACAAAGGTCATAATACAACTTTATAACCAGGAATAACATAATTTTATTACATCTTACATAGCTTATTTGGCTATTACATTACATTGCAGCAGAATATCTATAAGCATGGGGTCCTTCATCTTCAAAGTGCCACAGGCAGACATGTTGGTTGTAGACTTTGTAATCCTAATCATTAAACTTCACTAAAATCAATCAAACCTGCAACATAACAAGTTACAGCCACAAGGGTCAATACATTTGAATTGTATTGGCAAGTGATACTATGGTAGTATAGTGGAATCTATCATCTATATGCATTTGGCTAAGTGGAGCTTTAGGCTTGCATTGCTCAAAATAGATTTTCCTTATCATTTTGAAAACACTAAGTTTTTGCTTGACAAAATCATTTTTCTCAATCAGAAGATTGAAGATCCTTTAACCCTTGTTCAACCACAAGTTTTTAACTTAGAAATTTGAATGATGAGATTCTTGATTGCTTCCATGTATTGATGCTTAAATTGTCCTTTACCAGGGACATGGCTAAGTACTTAGATTTTACACTCTGCAGAGGTGGTGCACTTTCCCCACAAGACTTGGTTTCCCAAGACAAGATCTTTCAGAAGCCTTCCCTTAGACCAAAATGGACACGCTCCAACCTATAAAACTCTACCACCAACTGTCCATATGGCTAAGTTCTTGCAACCTATATGATCCAGGCAGAGCCCATAATGCCAAGTGGCTGCACTTGAAGCTTCTCAACATTTGACATCTCAAATCTCTTTGTTCCTGGGTGGCCATCCACAAGTGAGATACACAAGGTCAACCATAAACATGGGCCTTGTGAACCACTCAACCAAAAACCACCAAGCAATTACCATTCCACCCAGGTGATTCATTAACTTAGTTGTTTTATTAAACAAAAACACAAGTCCTCAGACTTAGAAATTTTTCCATAGTATGAATGTATAATCCACCCTTGTTTTCTATTAGCTAAGCTAAGCTTGATAGTAGTAGGAATCTTAACTTAGGAAAATTTCTACTAAGGTTTCATCTACTAGGTTTTCCTATAGCAAGGTTTATACTTAGCAAAATTCCATGCAAGTTTTACTTAGAAAAATCACTAATGCATAGTGAAAGTAATGGGACAAAGTATGAAGCACCACTTGCCTTTTTGGTAGAGTATAAGTTCACTCCTTGTCCTTGCAACAATCACACTCTTCAAGTCACTACAGTTAAATCAAGCAAGGCACAATCTCAATCTACCAATCAAACAAAACATCACATAAAATCATAGAACTAAGATAATGCATGCAAGCATGCCAAGGATTGTTTTATTTGGACAAATGGTTCCTAATGTGACATAAACATTTGAAAACACCTAATGGTCATTTTGTAAAGTGGCAAAGTCATTTGTAAAAGGTTTCACTTCATAAACCGTTTTCAAAACATGGTATCATTTTATGTGGTGTAAAAATGTTTTAGTAAGGCATTAATCTATAGGGTTTACAAAATATGTTTTCAAACCATAAAACTTGGTGTTTAGGGTCAGAGAGTTTAAAACAAAACATTTCCCCAAAGTTTTCTTCCAAAACCATTTTTAATATATAAACTATATTTTTATTTGACTAGAAATGGTTTTAAATCAAGGAATCATTCTTTTGTTTCTCCAAATACATTTTTTTGAAACTACAAATTGTTTCCTATGGTCATTAGGTTCAAATCACACCATTTGCAAAAAAAATTATCCCCAAAATCATTTTTGAACAATTTTTATAATCTAAACAAGCATACAAATGTTTCTGCAAAAACAAACATTTTTCCAGAAGCTTTTTACTAAACAAATGGCATGGTTGGCTAGGGCTTGTTCCACTGATTCCATTGATATAAAGTTTGCAAAATTTGGACGTGTGGAACTAAAGTTATGGATTTTACAAAATCACAAATCTAATAGACTCAAATCTGTTTTTATAACCAACTCTAGGACACGCGTCTGATTCCTATTCGTCGAAAACGTTTCGCGTGGATCGACTAACACAGACCGTTGGATCAAGTCACATCGCACGGCACTAGCTGCGTACCCTTTCAGCGTTAAGTGATCTAATCGCGTCACTTCGATCTGGATCGAACGGCTCCTATCCACTTGCCAAGAACTGGCGGCGCTCGACGGCTGCGCGCGGCGGCGACGGTCAGATGACGGCGAAACTGGTGATGCAGGAAGCGAGGAAGGAAGGGAGTATACTCACCGTGTTCGCAGAAGCCTGGGGAAGCTCAAGGTGTTGCTGGTTCGACGAGGGGCGCACAGGGTAGTCCTGAATCGCTCGCCGGAGTTGTACTTCTCCTCGGGTGCGGTCAGATGTTGTTGGAGGTGAGCGTCTGGGGCGCAAGCGAGAGAAACAACACATCAGGAAGATGCACACGAGTTCAAGGTTCACGAAAACACTCACCAGTGAGCAAGGGGTGCACGAGGTCGTCGGCTATGGCTCACCGGAGTTGGGCTTATCGTCGGTGGCGCTCAGACATGGTCAGAGTCGAGGTTGCAAGGCATGTGCGGGCAAGCTGGCGCTATGGGGAGGTTCGCCTGGAGGTGGGGAGGGTGTCTGTGTGCCTGAGGAGGCAAGTGGTGGCGTGGGGCTGCCAGAATCCTCGCCGGAGCGTCGTCGGACAGTGGGCGGTGTCTGGCGAAATTCGACAGCCTGGGGGCGCACTTGGGGGAGGAGACAGAGGGGAAATGGAGGGGAGATGCTGGCGTTTTAACGTGCTGGTCAAGGGGCCGATTAATGGCGGGGTTAACGCATATTACGCCTGACTTTAACGGCCAGAAACGGCGAGGAGGCGTTGGAGCGTGGTCACCGCGAGGTAGAAGATGATGAGCTGGCTGCGTGGGTTCATTTCGTCAGCGAAGAAGAGAGAGGGGAAGCGGGGTCCAGCAGTCAGCGACTTAGCGGGTGTGAGTTCGAGTGAAAGAAAACGCTTCGGGGGGGAAAGAGGAGGTGGGCTGGACTGGGCCAGGTGGGCTGCTGGGTTGGGTCGACCAGTATTCAAATTTTTTTCCAGTTCTGAATCTTTTTCTTTTTCCAAATCTTTTTCTGTTTTGAAATTCAAACAACAAATCAACATTCAAATCAATTCAAACATTCATCACACTTTGCAATTGAATTTGGTTCTGTTTTACAACATAAACCAAAGTCCAAAACAAAATAAAATAATTTTATTCTTTTTAGGATCTATTTAATAATTAAATAAAATAGACCTTAATTATTAATTCAAATAGGTTTTGATTTATTTAATAAAATCTCTATTTGAAATCTAAATATTATTAAAACCAAATCGGTAGGTTTTATTTGAAAATATAAGATATTTGGAAAACTTGTTTAGAATAAAATAACATTTTTATTTTAGGGTCCATTAATAATTAAATAAAATGGACCTTAGTTATTAAATCAAATAACATTTGTTTTATTAAAAACTTTATTTTGAAATCTAAAATAAAACCAAAACACTTCAGTAGGTTTTATTTGAAAATATAAAATACTTGGAAAACTTATTTAAAATAATTTAATAAGTTTTAGTGTTTATTTAAAATGGGAAAAGCCTTTATTTTAATAAAACTGGATATTAATAAATCCTCATTATTTTGTTAAATAAACCTTTACTCTTTTAATCAAAACATTTTATTTCAAAATATAGGCGAAGGTTTAATTTGGCTCTATAAAATAATCTTCATTTATAGATCTACTTTTCTTTTAAAAACCAAATCTTTTATTAAAAGATTCAAAAATAGGAATTTTAAATATTTTTAAGTTTATTGTTTATTTAACTTTTTAAATCCCTTTAGGATTTTATTTGATCCAATTAGGTTTTGAAGGTTTCCAATTGGGTTCAAAAAGTTTCTTCTCACCCTGAAAATCAACAAAGTTTTATTTTATTCATTTATTTTTCACATTACAAGATTTGGAAAATCTAGGGATGTGACACTCTTACCCGAAGCTGAAGCAGCCGCAGTGTGCGGGATGGGCATGAAGCACTCCAGGTCATACTCGAACTCATCCGAGTCAGGGCGATCCCCGTTATAGCCGGCAGGAGGGACAGTACTGTCATCAACCTGGTGAAGGAGATTCTGCGAAGGACAAACAGAATGAGAAACTAAAAACTAAACTAAGATTGGCAAAAGAGCTAAAGCCTACTCGGCGAGAAAGTAATCCGGAAAACTTACCCAGGGGACAGGCCTGACCCGGCTAAACGGCGGGCAACTCCAAGCCCAATCGTCCGCTAAGTTCAATTTAAAGATTGAGCTTACTCGGCGGGCGATGGAGTCATGGGTGAGCTCCTTAGTGGAATGTCGAGTGGGATCATGGGACCCGCTCATGAAGAACATTTTGTGGCTCCTAGCTTGGATGGGGCTTACCCGGCATGAGATGAAGGTGCACATGAGGTCAGAGTCGGCGAGATGAAAGATTTCATCCGGCGACAGCAACCTCTCCAGGATAGCGTTGGCTTCATTCACCGCATCATCTTGGTCGCGCGGGTCAAGCTGACAGTGCTTCTTGTGGGGGACCTCGTCCGAGAAAGAGGGAAGCCGGATGTTATCAGTGGACCCGCTGTTTTTGACGTAGAAAAAGGTTTTATGCCACTTCTTGCAAGAATCAATACCAGCAACCCGAGGAAAGATGGAATCCCTCTTAGGCGTGATGCTGGCAGCACCGCACCGAGTTGGCTTCTTCTTGGCACGAGGAACTTCAGGCTGGGGAACAACCTGAACTTTGAAGCGAAAATACTTAGCCCACAGAAGAACTGTAGGCCAAATTCCAAGGTAGGCCTCGCAGGCAGAGATGAAGAAGAAAGAGAGCCAATCGCGTTGGCAGGAAGATGGTGGGTCTGAAGACGGAAGGTAGAAAGAAACGAGGAAAAGAAGGTGCTCAAGAAGAGCAAAACCACATTCGAAGTGGGAAAGGAAAACCACCCGCTCTCTAGTTTGAGGTTGGGAGAAATCTCACCAGTGGGGAGACGGCAATCCACTTGCAGTGGGATGCGTCTGGTGGAGTGGAGCCACTCCACCTCTTCGGTGGAGACCTCCGAGCCTTCCCAGCCACCGCGCTCGCCGGCGGCGATCTCCTTCTCCTCGGCACCATCAGCACCGTCACGAGCGTCCATGAGATCGTCAGAGTCTGTCTCCTCCTCGGTAAGGAGAGGCTTGGAACAGCGAGGACCCGTACTGGAATGGAAAGAGGACAAGGAAAATCGCAGCACAAGGGCAAAGAGGAAGAAAGAACCGCAAAGGGGGCAGTTCGATTTTGCAGGCGAAAGGAAGAAGAAAGACTAAGGGAAAACTGAACGGGCGTGGGGGAAGTGGAAACCCCCGAACCCTACTTAAGGGCAGTAAAAAAACCCGTCGTGGGATCTAACTGTGCCGTGCGGCCAGTGTGTGGCCGTGTACCTGGCTGGGAGAGCCAATCAGCGAGCGCCACATAGCCAAGGATACATGAAAAATCATGTGCCACGTCATGACTGGAAGGACAAGAGGTGCAGGTTGATGGGACTGCCACAGTGACGGGGAATAACTGCGCAGCTGTCACTGTGCCGCCAGAGCTTGGAACAAAAATTGAGGCAAGTAATCATGATTACCAGCTGTCAGTGACTGAAGGGCGCCGAAAATGACTTGGAATTGGCCAAAATAACTCGGCTCGAGGCAAGAATGAGCCAAAAAGTCAAAGTATTGACCTAAAATTGTCAAACTAACCCGGCGAGGTGCGAAATTGAGATAGAAAAAAGACAAAAACTAAGTTCCATTCACACAAAAGGAACCCGGAGACGCCTAACAGCTTGAACTGCTAGACCTCACCAGCTTTGGGGACTAATGTCGGGGGGATAACCCCCGGTAGGGTCACGAGAGGGGAAACATAGCACAGCGGGGTTGGCTCCGAGTAAATAACGAACCAGACCGGGTAAGAGCGGCCGGGTAAGATAAGCATGAAAGCCGACATACAAACTATGTCGACCCGCATAGAACAAAGTTGTAACCCTTGCAGGTCTCAACAAGCCGAGTCAAGCAAGGAAGGGCCGAGTCAAGGAGGACACGTCGCACCTTTCCGAGTAAGGTCCAGGAGGGACCATGGTAAAGCATGGTCAAAATAGAAGGGCGACGCCTGGTGACACAAAAGGAGTCGGGTGACGCCCAAAGCATGGGCTAACATACAAAGTAACAGCATGACGCCAAAAAGAACAAGAAGCAGCGTACCAGAAGACCGTTAGCTGTCAAGCTTTGCGGACCGGGCCTCTGGGCTTAGGGCAAGCCCATAACCCGGCCCATATTGTAGGGACCAAGATCCAAACAGTAAACCCTAGTACCCGAAGGGGTATTAGCTAGCACTGCCTATATAAGGGAGGGCATAGCAGTAGTAGAAGGGGGTTGGACCAAGTAGGGAACTAGGGCAGTGTACTCAAACTTAAACAGCTCAAGGAGCACTTGTAATCTTTGGGGTATCAATCAAATTGCCAAGTCTAGAGAGTTCTTCTTGTACTTCGTGCATGGCTCGATCGTGTACTCCCTCCCCGGTGACCACAAGCACCCATTCGGCCCCCAACTTAAGCCTACCCATGGCATCTGCCGTGCCACCACCACGACACTGGCCACCCTCTGGTGCCTCTCCGTCCCTCCATCTGGATTCGTGTCCCTCACGGAAAGTTATTGACTTTGGCTTTTGTCCCGTCCAATTCCGAGAATATTGATTTTTTGCCTTTCTGGAACCAAAAACAGAAGAAAACAGGCAACTCGCACTGTGGCAACTTGTTAATAGGTTAGTTCCAGAAAAGATATAAAAACACCTCAAAGAAAGACAAATCAAAGCAAAGTAGATACTAAACAAGCATGGAACATCAAAAATTATAGATACGTTTCTGACCGTCAGGTTATCATCCGAACCCCCTCCAGTATTAAGTTGCAAACAACGGATAACTGCTTTAAGCAAAGTGTGTAAAGTAAACAATACAATTGTTCCATGAACAAAGGATCGTTGTTTTCTCCCTAGTAGCAACATCACATCTACAACCTTAGAGATTTATGTCACTTCCCCAAATTCAATAGAGGCATGAACACACTATCGAGCATAAATACTCCCTCTTGGATCCACTAGCATCTACTCGGCCAAGATAGCTACTAGAAACGGAGAGCATGCAAGATCTCAAACAACACAGACATGATAGAATCAATAAGACAAAACCATTAATCAATCTGACATAGTAATCTCAATATCCATTGGATCCCTGCAAACATAACATGCATGATTACAAATAGATGATCTTGATCATGAACGGAGCTCACAAGATCTAAACATGATAACACAAAGGAGGAGATACAACCATCTAGCTACTGTATGGACCCATAGTACAAGGTGGAACTACTCACGCATCATACCGGAGGCTGGCATGGTGATGAAGAAGGCCTCTAGGATGATCTCTCCCCTCCGGCAGGGTGCCGAGAAGAGCTTCAGATCCCCTCGATCTAGGGACGATGGTGGCGGCGGCTACAGACTGTTTCGTGGAAGATTGATCGGGTACTTAGGGTTTTGGTATCAGGGGGTCTTTATAGGTGAAGAGGGAGGCCGAGGGGGTGCCCGAGGCAGCAACACCCCCTAGGCGCGGGCCAGGCCTGGCCGCGTGGCCAGGGGTGTGGCCCCCTCGAGGCCCTCCTCCGTCTCGTCTTCTGGATCCGTGTTCCCCACGGTAAAATATTGACTTTGGCTTTTGTCCCATCCAATTCCGATAATATTCATTTTCTGCCTTTTTTTGAACCAAAAACAGAAGAAAACAGGCAACTGGCACTGTGGCATCTTGTTAATAGGTTAGTCCCAGAAAACATATAAAAACACCTCAAAGTGTAGACAAAGCAAAGCAAAGTGGATACTAAACAAGCATGGAACATAAAAAATTATAGATACGTTTACGACGTATCACCCGCATCATGATAAGCGGGGGAGGCGCGTCGCCGATCAGTGTCACGAACCTGCGGGGCAGGAGCAGCCTGTCCTGTGGCATGATGAGGTGGATGGCCACGGAGAAATGGGTGCCTTGGTCGAAATCTTCGGGCGACGACAGCGTTGAGGGAGAGCGTGGTGGCGCGGTGATTTGGCCGCATCCTCTAGGACTCCCTCGGTGTCCACGACCGCCATGCTCTCCCCTCGATCCAGCACCATCGGCCATGGCTAGCTACAGATAGTGGAGAAGGAAAATGGGAAGAAGGAGAGGATGGTGTTCTATGTGGGAGAGGATGGTGTTATATGTGGGAGAAGATGGCCGCGAGTGGCCGATTAAAAAGGACCAACATCGGATGCTGGCGCGGAGGCCGAAGAGAGGGGCGTTGAAATGTCTAGTCAGGAGGGAGGTGTCGGGTGGTGCCTGCAGCGGCGGTGGAGAGCATGTCATCCAATCAGTCAGCATGTGTAACACCCTCGCCTAATAAGGTTGAGTTCTTGTGTATAGTGCCAATCCCTGGATCGGTTCATTGGCACACAGAGTACAAAATGATACCAAATATAACCATGCATCACAAATATAACGAATATGATCCAGAATTTACATTATTTACTCAAGTACACAGCGGAAAACAAATACAAGGTAGATCTCCATGCTTCAAATGTGCCACAGGCGAATAATTGTTGAGTGGAGTCTCGTGACCTATAACGATCACTCATAAATGATATAACCTACAACATGAAAGGTTGCAGCTACGAATGGTCAATACTTTGAATGTATTGGCAAGTGTCACAAGTATTTGGATATAAAATGGAACCTATCAATTACATGCATATTTGGCTAGGTGGAGTTTCAGGCTGATTTGCATAAAGCAATGGTTGTACCTAACATTTCCAAATAGTTTTAATCCTTTCTGAAAAATGTCTCAACACATTGGCCAACACCAAGTGCTCCTACTCCCTTGTTCAAATAATCAAATTTTATTATGAAATTAGAACGTCGATATCATCTATAAGCTTCAGGCCTTAATTGCTCAATTTTACAAGATTGTTTGTAAATAAGTTTTGGAACAAATACAACTCCTATTTTTCTAAGGGGTTTTGTCCAATCCTAGGGTTACAATCCTACAGGCAACACAGTGCTCTGATACCATCTGTAGAGGTCCCAACCTTTAATAAGGTAGAGATCCCTGTGTTTACAATGCTAGTCCCTGGATCAATAGCTAGCATCCACAGTTAAGATGTAATATCAAGAAACAAAGGTCATATTACAACTTTATAACCAGGAATAAAATAATTCAATACATCTTACATAGCTCATTTGGCTATCTCATTACAATGCAGCAGAAATAACTATAGCATGGAGTCCTTCATCCTCAAAGTGCCACAGGCAATCATGTTGGTTGTAGACTTGTAATCCTAATCAACATACTTCACTAACATCAAACAAACCTGCAACATAATAAGTTACAGCCACAAGGGTCAATACATTTGAATTGTATTGGCAAGTGATACTATGGTAGTATAGTGGAGTCTATCATCTATATGCATTTGGCTAAGTGGAGCTTAGGCTTCCTTTGCTCAAAATAGATTTTCCTTATCATTTGAAAACACTGAGCTTTTGCTTGTCAAAATCACCCAAGGCATCTCCCAATAGAAACTGGTGATCCTTCAACCCTTGTTCAACCACAAGTTTTTAACTTAGAAAATTGGGATGAGGAGATTCTTGATAGCTTCCATGTCTTGATGCTCAATTTGTCCATTTCCAGGGACACGGCTAAGTACTTAGATTTTACACTCTATAGAGGTGGTGCACTTTCCCCACAAGACTCGACATGCATCGAGACAAGATCTTTCAGAAGCCTTCCCTTAGACCAGAATGGACGCGTCCAACCTATCATCCCCTACCACCAACTGTCCATTTGGCTAAGTTATTGCAACCTATATGATCCAGGCAAAGCCCATAATGCCAAGTGGCTGCACTTGAAGCTTCTCAACATTTGACATCTCAAATCTCTTTGTTCCTGGGTGGAAATCCACAAGTGAGATACACAAGGTAAACCATAGAAATGGGCCTTGTGTAACCACTCAACAAAAATCCTTCCAAGCAAGTCCCTTTCCACCCAGGTGATTCATTCACTTAGTAGTTTTATTAAGCAAAAACATAAGTCAAAAGACTTAGCAAAATTTCCATAACATGTATATATAACCACCCTTGTTTGCTACTAGCTAGGCTAAGCATGATAGTAGTAGGGATCTTAACTTAGGAAAACTCTACTAAGGTTTCATCTACTAGGATTTCCCATGGCATAGTTTATACTTAGCAAAATTCCATGCAAGTCCTACTTAGAAATATCACTAATGCATAGTGAAAATAATGGGACAAAAGTATGAAGCACCACTAGCCTTTTTGGTAGAGATTATAAGTTCACTCCTTGATCTTGCAATAGTCACACTCTTCAAATGTCACTACAATTCAATCAAGCAAGGCACAATTTCAATCTACCATTCCAGCAATCATCACATAGAATAATAAAAACAAAGCAATGCATGCAAGAATGCCAAAGATTGTTTTGTTTGGAAACATGGTTTCTAATAGGCTATAAACATTATAAAACACCTATTGGTCATTTATAAAAGTGGCAAAACCATTGGATATCAAGTTAGTAAAATGGCTACTTTAAATCATTTTTGTTTTGTTAGAAATGATTTAAATCAAGGTAATAATTCCTAGTGTTTGAAAAAGATACTATTAAACACAAATATTAGTGTTTTAAGGTCAAGTGTTTATTTGTTAAAACCATTTGCAAAAGGTTTTACTTATAAACCATTTTTATACCAAAGTAATATTTTATGTTGTTGAAAATGCTTTTTACCAAAGTAATAATTTATAGGGTTCATCAAATATATTTTTAAATCTTAAAACTTGGTGTTTAGGGTCAGAGAGTTTAAATCAAATAATTTTCCAAAGGTTTTACTCAAAAATTATTTTCAAACCATAATAAATATTTTTATTTGGCTAGAAATGCTTTTATTCAAAGATTTATTCCTTAGCTTCACAAAATACACTTTTAAATCTATAAGTTTGTTTCTATGGTCAGTAGGTTCAAACCAATTCATTTGCCAAAGATTTTACCATAAAATTATTTCTATAATAATTTTTATATTCAAATTATGCCTACACAAGTTTCTACAGAAACAACCAATTTAACTAATGCAATTTACTAAACAAAGTACATAGTTGGAAAGTACTTGTTCTGCTGATTCCATTAATATAAAATTTGCAAACTTTGGACGTGTGGATCAAAAGTTATGTAATTTACAAATTCAAACAACTAATAGAAAGGTTTCTGTCTTTTAAATAAAATCAGTGCCACGCGTCTAATTCTTATTGGTCGAAAACGGTTTAGCTGGATCGTGTTGTGTGGTGCGTTGGATTAAAACAGATCGAGCGGCACAGGATCACTCGTACCCCTTCGTTAAGTGGTTCTATCCTATCCACGCGATACAGATCCAACGGCTGCTGTGAGCTTGACCATGAATGAGCGGCGCTGGCGGCGGCGCGGTCAGACGGTGCACTTGCCGGTGATTCAGGAGGCTAGAGAGAGAGAGGAGTAGCTTACAGTGATCGCAGGAGTGTGGCGAAGCTCAAGGCGTGCTTGGTTTTCAAAGGGGCGCACAGAGTTGATCTTAATCGCTCGCCGGAGATGTATCTGACGTCGGGCACGCTCTGATGTTGATGGGGGAAAGGCTACGAAGCGCGCTAGGACACGAAACATGCGACGTTAGATGCGTACAGGGGAGTGGATCATGCGAGTGTCAACGAGAGGGGAGGGGAAGGTCAGGACATACCGAGGGAGATCACCGGAGTTGGGGAGGTTCACGGTGGCGCTCAGACTTCGAAGTTGCCGAGCCTCTGGTGCATGCGCGGCCAAGCTGGGGCTATGGGTAGGTTCGACTGGCGGTGGGGAGCAAGCTGGTGGATGCCAGGGAGTGGAAGGTGGTCTGGCTTCACCGAAATCGGCCGGAAAAGGTCGTCGGGGTAGGGGGTTACAAACAGGAAATCAGCGCAGCCTGGAGGCCGAGAGGAAATGGGGTCTGAGGGGAAAGGTAGGGGAGAGGAAGGCGTCTTTAACGAGCATGGTCTCGGCGAGAATTATTCCTGCATTCAAACGAATTTATGCCTCGAATCAAATGGCAGAAACGATCGCGAGGTGAGGGGCGAGGTCGTCGCGGGGTTGAAGACGGTGACGTGGCTATGGGGTAGCGTCATCAGTGAGTGAGAGAGGGGGAAGGTGGGGTCCAACGGTTAGTGGGTTTGCGGGTTTGCTGTTGAGTGAAAAACGTTTCGCTCGGGGAAAGAGGGAGTGGGCTGGTTGCTGGGCTGGACTGGGCCTGGTTTGCTGGGCTGGTTCCTTTTCTTTTTTTCTGATTCTTTTTCTTTTTCCTTTTCTATTATTCTGTTTTGATTTTTATTCAAATAATTCAAACCCCATTTGAATTCAAACCTTTGCCAAACTTTGAGTATATTTTAATATTGTTTATTAACATATTCTAAAGTCCAATTTAGAATATTTCTTTTATTCTTTTAGGGTCTATTATTTATTTAAAAATAGACATTTGTCTTTATTTCAAAAAGGATATAAATATGTTTTAAAACTCTATTTGAATTCTAAATTTTACCAAACCTTTTTCAGTAGGTTTTATTTATACAAAATAATTTCACTTTGAATTATTATTTAAAATACTTTAATATGTTTTAATGTTCATTTAAATTGGGAAATGTCTTTACGTAAATGAAATTGGATATTAATAAATCCTTCACTCTTTTTATTAAACAAAAATCTTTCATTTCATTTGTTTGGTCAAGATTTAATTTGGTTTTTTTTAAATAGTCCTTATTTATTTATTTCTTCCTTTGCTTATAAAATCCATATCTTTTTATTTAAGGATAAAAAATGGTGATTCCAACTTTTAAAATTTTATTCAATATTTGTTTATCTTTTAAAATCCTTTTCATTCAAAATTTGTTCAAGATGGGTCTTTGATGTTTCCATTTGGAATCAAAAAGTTTCTTTTCACCCTAAATTTCAACAATTATTTACTTTGTTTATTTATTTTTCACATTTCAAAATTTGGAAAATTTTGGGATGTGACACAAGGCAAGCTGACAATGAGCATCTCGGCAATCTTCTTATTTACCATGGGAATATGGTGCTTTTTTCTCTCTTTCCTCTTTTCTCAATGTGTCTCTTTTTTTATAAGAAGAATGCTTCATAGATGTCACTATGGTGATGCTGCAAGTTTCCACCATGATTAGGCATGGCTTAGGATAGCAGCCTAGGCGTTTCTCTAACACAGGATACAAACTCCATGGAATTACAAGTTCCCTCTTTATTTCACACCGGTGACATCCATAGACAAAAGAGCATGATATCAACTGAGTACAAAATACAAGTGCAATGTTGAAAACGTTCCCCGTGATAGCATGGTTCTGCTAATTCCAATGTATAAGTGCAAGCATATACAACATAGATGACACAATGGTTCAAGTTTATTAGGGGAAAAGAAATATAAAGTGTGTCATCAAGTTTGTGAGGGCTTTAATCACTAAGTTTTCATATAACAAAATAGTTTTTAATTGGAAGATAGGTGAAAACAAGTATATACATGGAATTGTGTAACACACCATGCATAGGAATTTATAGTGGACACTTTGGAATAACTTGGTTTCTTGGGAGTTGGAAGCATGAGTAGAACTTACTCATACAAGTGGAGGCTAGCAAAAGACTAGGAGCAACCAACTAAGAGAGCAATAATAACCATAATCATGTAGTGCAAGAAAGCATTACTAATCAAAGCAAAGAGTGGTACTACAAGTCAAGACTAAATGATCATAGAGGCTAATGGTGACTTGTCATAGTCATAACATGGTGTGAGCATGTGCCAAGTCAACCCAAGCAAAACATCAAAGGAGAATACCACTATATATGTTGTGTTTGCAGGGATCCGATGGATATTGAGATTACTTTATCAGATTGATTAATGATTCTATCTTGGCATATTGATTGGTGATTCTATCAGGCATGTGTTGTTTGAGATCTTGCGTGCTCCCTGTTTCTAGTATCTAGCTTGGCCAAGTAGATGCTAGTGACTCCAAGAGAGAGTATTTATGCTCGATAGTGGGTACATGCCTCTATTGAATCTGGGAAAGTGACAAAAATCTCTAAGGTGGTAGATGTGATGTTACCACTAGGGAGAAAATAACAATCTCTTGTTCATGGAACAATTGTATTGTTTACCTTACACACTTTGCTTAAAGCAGTTATCCGTTGCTTGCAACTTAATACTGGAGGGAGTTCGGATGATAACCTGAAGGTGGATTACTAGTCATAGATGCAGTTGGATGGAGGTCTATGTATATTGTTGTATTGCCCAATCAAATCTCATAGGATCATGAACTGACTAGTATTGCATTGTTATGCCTTGCTCTATTCTGTCAATTTCCCTGCTGTAATTTCTTTACCCAGCATGTTATGTTATCTATCTTAAGGAGAACACCTCTAGTGAACTGTGGACCCTGGTCCAATCTTTACCATTAATACTTATTCCACTGTTACTGTTTACATTTTGCAAGCAATCATTACCTTCCATACCATACAATTAATCCTTTGTTTTCAGCAAACTGGTGAGATTGACAACCTCACTGTTCATTGGGGCAAAGTCTTGAGTTTGTGTTGTGCAAGATTCCAAGTTGCTAGCAATACCTTTGAGTTGTTTCCTTCCTCCTACTGGTTCGATAACCTTGGTTTCATACTGAGGGAAGACTTACTGTTGTGCTCATCATACCTTCCTCTTGGGGTTTTCCAATGAAGCTCTACAGTGATCTGAGCCGCATCACACTCCTCGCAATCTATTGATTAAAACAAGTGCACAACAAACACACCATTCAAAACAATGCAATTATACACAATACAATAAAATAATGATGAACAAATGCATGCATGCCGATTTAATATATCACAATGGTTGTAATTAGTTCTCTAAATATCACTATAATACATGATGCATGCATGAGATTTAATGCAATAGGTATTTATAATTAAATCTTGATTGCCAATAGAGAGGTTTTAATAGTTCTGTTGCAACTTCTGTTCTAACTGTCGAATTAATTTTTTCTAGGGTGTACTGGATAGAGGACATTAATATGAACCAGTAGGAATTGTATTCACCCTAATCAGAGTTGTAGATCTTTTCTTATTATTTAATTACTATTTAATAGAGTTTAAATCACTTAAATAGTTTACGTTATCTAAAATTAAACTAAAACCATATCTGTCATCTACACGAGATTGTGATTCCAGGTACATATTATTTATATTTTCAGATCTATAAATAATTTACTATGAATTTTATACTTTAAAAGGCCATTAAAACTAATTAAATAGATACAGTAATTCTACATTATAAAAGTTGGATTCAACAGTGTATTAATGTTGTATATGAAATTAGGAAACCATAGATACTTTATTTATATTTTTATGATTTACGTATAATTTACTATGATTTATTTAGTAGAAATTATCCATTAAACTATTTAAATTATTACAGTAAATATATATCATACATGTCAGATCTAATAGCACAATAATATTCTACATATTTTTGTGAATCAATAGGTATATTTTGTTTGCTAAATTTGGATCTATATTCGATTTAATATGAATTTTACAAGATATGTCTATTTTCTGTTAATTTTAATCCAATTTAAACTAGCAGTTGATTTGGCTTTGACTTTGCTGACCTGGCGCTGACGTGCCTACGAACGGAAGGGTGATGAGGCCCGACGTGTGGCACTCCCGGGTTGGTTGATACCGATTCACCGCGATGGATCTAATCTAGGTCGTTTCCTTCCGATCCAATGGTGGGGAATGATTTCTTCCTGACGCGTGATGACCCACAAGTATAGGGGATCGCAACAGTCTTCGCGGACAGTATTACCCAATTTATTGATTCGACACAAGGGGAGGCAAAGAATACTTGCAAGCCTTAACAACTGAGTTGTCAGTTCAGCTGCACCTGGAAATAGTTCTTGCTCACAGAAATTTATCAGTAGCAACAGTTTGTAGTAGCAACAGCAGCAGTAAAACAGGAGCAATAGTAACAGTAAAGGTAATAGTGGGATTCGAGTGCGGTAGGCATAGGGATGGATGGACAGGCGTTGCATGGACAAGTCTAAACATGTAACTTCAAGATCTAGGGCATTACAGATAAATAATAACAAGCATCCAAGTACTAAACAATCACAGGCATGTGCTCCAAATATAGTCATACGTGCTCGCAATGAGAACTTGCACAACATCTTCTGTCCAGCCAGCCCGTGGCAGCGGGGCCTCTAGGGAACTACTGGCAATTAAGGTGCTCCTTTTAATAGAGCACCGGAGCAAAGCATTAACACTCTGTGAACACATCTCATCCTCACACCACAGCCATCCCTTCCGGTTGTCCCAATTATTGTCACTTTGGGGCCTTTGGATCCGGACAATGATATGTGTACATAACTTGCAGATAATATCACAAACAATATTATCATAATGATTTAATAATAAGTTCAGATCTGATATCATGGCACTTGGGCCCTAGTGACAAGCATTAAGCACAACAAGTTGCAACAAAGTCAAATAGCACTAATAGAGATACTAGGCACTATGCCCTAACAGATCTTATTCGATTACATGATAGAACTCATCCAATCCCTACCATCCCCAAGCCTACATCGGGGGATTACTCACTCATGGATGAGGGAAACATCGGTGGTTAACGGAGATGCATTGGTGATGACGATGGCGATGATCCTCTCCAAATTCCCCGTCGCGGCAGGGTGCCAGAACGGAGTTTCTGGATCCGAGTCTTGGTTTCTGGTGGCGGCGGCGGAGCGGAACTCTTTCTGAAAAACTATCGAACCCCCCTAGGTTTTTAGGTCGAAAGGCAACTTATAGGCACAGAGGGAGACCGAGGAGGTGCCTGGGGTGGCTGCACCCCCTCTAGGCGCGGCCAGTGGTGGGCCCGCGCCTGGGGTGGGTGTGGGCCCCCCAGGCCTCCTCTCCGTCTCGTCTTCTGGCTTCGTGGATCTTCTGGTGAAATATAATTTTTGGCATATTTTCCGGGATTTTTCCTGATAGTTCATTTTCTTCACAAAAACAAGACATCAAGGTAATTCTGTTGAAAACAGCGTTAGTCTGTGTTAGTTGTATCCAAATCACACAAGTTTAGAAGAGAAACGATAGCAAAGTGTTCGATAAAGTAGATACGTTTTGGACGTATCAACTCCCCCCAAGCTTAGCTTATTGCTTGTCCTCAAGCAATTCAGTTGAAAACTGAGGGCGATAAAAGAACTTTCATGAACACTTTGATTCATATGATGTATATATTCGCAGCACAGGAGTAGATGCTTAGACAATTCATAATAAGGAGTATGCAACTAAGTCTACTCAATAGTCATTGCAAGATATGAAGAGAAACCAACTCAATAATAATAAGTAGAATGAAACATAAACATAAGCAACATTGGAATGCTCATAATAAGATATGATAGAGTGGTATCTCGCTTGCCTTTGTTTATAGAGCACAATATAAATGCCAAGGCACCTCTGAAATTCAAGTGAAGACTAGAAGTAAATATATCAGAGGTACAGGCATCAAAGTCATGGCATAATTAACCAAGTTTTAGAACAAACACAAGAATGACAACTATGCTCTCAAGAAGGTGCTCATAGAATAAGTGGTGACTCAACAAAATTGTGAAAATAGTTTTGAAAGGTTTGAAAGGCTTCCCAATGCTGAAAGGAAGGTACTCATTAGCTTTGAGCCCTCATTGCCCCTATCATAGGCATCTTCATGTGGTTAAGGTGAAAGTGAGGTCCACTCTGAATTATATGCTTGACATACCATAAACTGGAAATCCCAAGTCCCTTGAGTACGAGGGTCGCTCCGCATGCTACTCAACTTTGGTCACCTGAAAGTTCTTGTCATTGTAAATACATGCATATCATCGAGAACCGTCAACGGGGTACTCCTTGCACATGGTACAAGAGCTTTCCCATTACCAAAATGACAAGGCAAGCAGACAATGAGCATCTCAGCAATCTTTTTATTTACCATATGCATAGCTTTTTATTGAGGATGCTTCATAGATGCTCATTATGGTGATGTTGCAAGTTTCTACCATGATTAGGCATGGCTTAGGCTAGCGGCCCAGGCGTTTCTCTAACACAATGTATAGACTCCATGCACTCACAAGATCCCCTTTTATTTCACATCGTCGACATCCGTAAACAAAAGAGCAAAGTATCAACTGGATAAGATATCCAAAAAGTGTTGAAAGCGTTCCCCGTGACAGCACGGTTCTGCTGACTCCCAGCATATAATTAGCAAGCATATAACTTTCATGGACTAGTCACAATGGTTCAGAATTATTAAGCGCGAGGAACAAAGTGTGCCATCAAGTTCGTTAGAGCTTTACTAACTAACTTTCTCAAAATAGACAAACATTTTTATTTTGGAAGAAAACACAGCATATATAAAATATGCACTGAAGTAGCAAATGATGCTAATAGGTAGGTATGGTGGACACAGCTGGCAATATTGGTTTTGGGGAGTTGAAAGCACATGTAGAGCACATACTCAGTGCAAGTGAATGCTAGCAATAGAGAGGGACCAACAAACGAGAGAGCAATAACTGTCATAATCATGCTTGCAATAAAACATGACTAATTATGACATGAAAGTGATACAAGAACTCTGAGGCAAAATAAATCATTGAGAGTTACTGACTATTGATTATTCATATGCATGTGTGAGCATGTTCCAAGTTGATTCAGATGAACAGTCAGAGGAGGATACCATAGTATCATACCAAAGTATGAATAAAACAATGCAAGCAAACATTCATATGACATGCTACAAACTATTAGCAAACTGGAGCTAATCATAGACAAGCAAGAACTACTAAGCATCCATAATGACATACAGCTTATACAAATAGGCTAAGCATGCTCACAATGATGAGTATATGTACAAAAATGAAACAAATAGAGTTCGTTACCAGCCTCTTACCACACCGCAAGTTGTCTTAATCTTCATTATTGCCCTTCGCTTGTGTGACTTGAATAATTAACATGAAACCAAAAATCCACTGAGGACGACTGAACCCTGCAAAGAACTCACAAAATCGAAGAAGAACAATAAATATTTTTGGTGTTTTCGAATTTTTTAGAAACAAGCAAACAAAGAAAAACCAAACAAAAACAAAGCAAACCAAACAAGCAAAATCTTTTTGGATTTTTCTTTTTTAAGGCAAACCAAAGCAAAGAAACAAAGAAACAAAACAACGAAAATATTTTTGGTATTTTTGGGTTTTTAGAAAGAAGCAACAAAAACCAAAAATAAAGCAAAACAATGGATATACAAAGAACCGACCGAACATGATATATATATGAGTGTGATGTCGGTATACCTCCCCCCAAGCTTAGGCTTTTGGCCTAAGTGGGGCTCAATAGCGCGGGTAGTAACCCCATGCCGGTGGGTCATCATAGGAATGATCATAGTCAGGCGCTTGCGATGAAGAAGAAGACGCGCCCCAATCAAATGAGGGCTGCTGGTATGAAGCCTCTCCCAAGTTGGAGGGCTGAACCAAATTGTCTTTGGCATCCTCTTCAACATCCTCCTCTTGCTGGGAGAGTTCCCCCACATAAGTGTCAACCTCCTCCTCCGTAAGAGACCATCCTTGCCTGTTATCAAAGTTAAACAAAGCAGGTGCAGACAAATAAACTATTTTCTCGGTCCTACCCTTTCTCCGACCATGCGGAAACTCGTCCACGTGATCAATCTGAGAGCTCCTGGCAGCGGCGGATCAGAATCTCGATGGTGGGACTAGGGTTTCGAGTAAAACAAAAAATAAATGAGGAGGAACGGAGGAAGGGTAGATATAGGGGTGATTTCATGGAGGAGGGGCGAGAAAATCTGAACAGATCAAGCGGATTTGAGGGGAAATCGATCGGCAGATCCAGGAGTTCGTCCCGGACACACTCGAGACGGGAGGTGGGGGATGATGAGTGGTCCCCACCTGTCAGCGGAGCTGGGAGAAAAAAACATCAGGGGAGGGCGGGCTGGCGGCTGGCAGAAGAAATATACCGGCCCATTATTGGCTGCGCTCTGCGCGCTGCTGCGCGGGATGGGGTGCGCGGTTGTAGGTGGGCTGGCCGGCTTCGATCGCTGGCCTAGATAGGTAGTTTAGTTTTTTTTTCGTTTCTTTTCCTTTTCTATTTCCCGATTTCTGTTTCTTTAGTAAAATTTTCTCTATAACTCCAAATAAGCAAAATTTGTTCCGATTTTTTTTTCTAATATCGCTAGATCATTTTAGGATCAATTTTTATTCTTTTATTGAGTTCAATTATATTGGATATATAAAACCCTTGTTTGTTCCCTATAGGAATATTTGGAAAACGATTTAACTCCCCTCTCGCGTCGCCCTCCCCACGGGCGACTCGGGAGGCGACTCCCCCTCCCTCGAGCGCTCCCTCCCCCTTTCGTGTCCCCTCCCCCTTTTGTGTCCCCCTCCCCTGCCGCCGCCGGTGCCCTCCGCGGGGCAAAGCCCGGGCAAATCCGGCGGTGGCGGGACCCTGCTCCCCGACAGCTTCCCCCCTCGAGCGTGGGGGCTCGACGAGGCTGAAGGGTGGAGCTTCTCCGGGCCTAGGGTTTCATGGCGGCGACCCCATATCTAGAGGGTCGGGCCTCTAGACCTAGCGTGGCGAGCACGCGAGCGGCGCGCGCGGCCCTGTGGGGGCGCGGCGGTGGCTGCTTGGCTGTGCCCCGGCGGACCCTGGCGGCGGAGGCTGCGGGCCGGCGCGGCGGCGGCCATGGTCGGTGGCGGAAAGGTGCAGGTGGCAGCCCTCGGCGCCACTAGCCCTGTTTGACGCTTCCTGTTAAACTGCGTTGGCTGGTGCTTCCCTGCATCGATGGTGACGATACGTAGCTCCCTCTTAGGGCTGGTGGTCCTCTCCGGCGATCTGCTTCCCCGTCTCTGGTCTGCCCCTGCTTTGGCGGTCTTTCGGGGTCTATGGTCATGGGTCGGGGCGAAATCCCTGCGGGGCGATGGCCTGCGCTGACAACGGCGACACCCGAGGGTGCCGTTACCTCCATGGAGGCGCTGTCATGGCCCTGACTGGACCCTCTGCTCGAGCACCGGGGGAAACCCTTGGTCCAGTTCGCTGGACAAGGCAGTGGTGGCGTCTCAGCGCCGTTCCCTTCTTGAAGGCACTGCTTAGGTTGCTCGTGGAGTCCCCGATGCGGCAACTGGAGATGGTGGCCTCCCTGGTCTTTCTGGCGAGGCTTGCTGGCAATGCGATGTTGTGATGTGGGTTGCAGCACAGAGCGTGGGCGTCCGGGGCGCAATGTACGCCCGCGCCGGCGCTTCCAGATGATGGCTTCACTAGTTTCGCCCGGGTCCTGCCATTCACTCGCCGACTCTCCTAGGCAACAGGGGTGGAGGGTACGTTGGCGCGGGCATCCCTGGAGATGTCTTCTTCTTCGGAGGCGCCTGGCAACGGCTGTGACGCGGACTTGATGCTCTGAGTCTAGTCGCCGCCATTCATGGTTGGAGGCTGGACAAGGCGAGACCTTTTGTCGTTGCGGTCTGTAGTTGGTGGCACCTCCTCACCTTTGGTGAGGACGCCGATGTGTGTGCGTGTGTCCCTCCTGTGGGAGGTTGTACCGGTACCTGTAATCTCTTCCTGTTCAATGAAATGAAGCGCAAACTCTCTTGCGTTTTCTCGAAAAAAGAATATTTGGAAAATCTATTAGAGTTAGGGTTTTCAAATTCAATTCTTACAAATTTTTGCATGGATGCAATGCAATGCTCATGAATGATATGTAAAAATATTTTTTTCTAGTGCCAATTTCTAAAATCTTGGGATGTGGCAGTCATTGATGGCGCATGCTGCCGTCGGTCAGCCTTTCGCAACGCCTTGAATCACTGTCGCGGTTGTGTCTGAATCGGTGCCGCTGCGCGCGCTGAATCAAAGCCGCAGTCACTGACGGATGGGCCAGCATTGCCAACAAGCAGGACACCTGCGCCGTCCGCACGCGTCAGCATCGACACAATTGTTCGGATGGATCGGGCGTTGGGACGCCACACACGTCCCGCGCGTCCCACAAACGATTTTAGGCACGCTTGGACGGGTGTGTCGAGCCGGTGACGATGCCTTTAGGAGTTAGATCTGTCTAAGACTGCGTTTGGAGTACAGGATCAGAAAACAAAGGATAAATAAACTGGACGGGAAGGGTTTCGGTGGCAAGAGAGAAACTACGGGATTCTTAAACAGAGGAATGAATAAAATGGAGCTGTTCGGATCACAGGCAGAAATTCCCAAGAAAACTTAGGGAGAATACATCTAAATTGATATACAGACAAATAAAGTAAATAAAATATTGTATGGGATGTGCATGTATAGGGTCACTGACAAGGTGCATGCAAGCATCGGGCTTAGTGTCTGAGCTCTTCCCCTCCGTTTGAGTAAATTACATATCGGTATCACATTTGGGGCTCAGTTAACAAGTCAGTACCACTTTTGTAAAGATTTGCTAATTCATACTAGTTTTGAGGCAATGAACAACAGATAGCACAGATTCTAGTCTAAACACGTTTTGACACAAAAAAAACTGACACCTAGGCCCACCCTGAGTGCTCCTCTCTTTTCTCTGTCTGTATGTTTGTGTTGCTGTGTAAATAGACCAAACACACTTAATTTGAAGATATATATAGACAAATAACAGTGAACAAGTACACTTAATTGGATATAAAATAGACAAATAACAGTGAACATGTCACTGGATTCAACCATCATCAACTAAACTGACACAGTCATGAGCACATCACTAGATTAAACCATGAACATCCACACTTAAATGGTCCTGATCATCTACACATGATCATTTTCATGATCCTCAGGTACACTTGAATCTAGCAAGTTTGGACCTGATACATCAAAAGACCCCCAAAAGAACAAGTAGTTTGTGGTAAGTCTAAGTATCATGTCTATTACAACACAACTACATCACCAAAATATCTCATCACATTTCATATGCATTTTCAGGTATTAGAGGGACCATCTGCTTGTCCAGATCCTTCTTCTCCCCTGTAACCACAATTGAAATAACCCCAGGTCCTAGTTTTTTTGTATGAAGGTTCACCAGCTGGATAATTTGATCTTGGGGCAGAATATGCAGAGAACCCCGATGGAGCTTGTCTTGGAGCTGGATAATTTGATCTTGGGGCAACATAGGCGGTCCTTGCTAGTGGAACTTGTCTTGCAGCTGGTGGTGCAGCTCGTGAAGGTGGTGGTGTAGCAGCTGCAGGTGAAGCAAACCTTGTAGCGGGTGGTGTAACATGTGGAGGTGGTGGTGTCGCAGCTGCATGTGGAGTTTGTCTTGCAGTAGGTGGTGCGGCAGGTTGAGGTTGTGGCTGTTTATGCAAGACAAGTCAGAAAATAAATGATGGTAAATAGAATAAAATACAAGTCAAGACATAAATTATAGTAAATGGAATAGAAGACAAGTCAGATGCACATACCACATGTTTGTTTTTCCTCATCTGTAGATCTGGCCTCAACTCTTTTGTGCAGCTGGTGTATTTGTGGCCCTGAAGCTTGCAGTTGGAGCATGTAATTGTTCCCATCCTAGAAGTGTCTTTGGGCTTTGGCACTTCGAATTTACCCTTTCTTCTCTTCTCTTGTTTTCTGCCTCTGTTAATGCTAAATATTGGTGGTACTATGTCGGGGGTATTGGTTTTAGTCCAAGCATGTTGCCCACGAACCGGATAGATCATAGGATTGTATGCTTGCAAGTACATCGATTTTTTGAAGAAATGGCTAACATATGCCTCTGGTTTTTGCTTGGCTTTGATTATAGCAGCACACGCATGGTTGCAAGGAATCCCTGTCACATCCCATTTCCTACATCCACAAGATCTAGCCTCAAAATTGACAGCATGAGTTTTATTGCCTTTCTTGTTAGTTACTTCCCACAAGCCATTACCTGCTATTTTTGGTGTGCAGTATCTCGAGTATTTCTTCTCCATCTCTAGCTTCTCTGAAATTGTTGGAGTGATCTCCCAACCAGCAGCAGTTGCGCCTTCTCGTTTCACATGAAATCTAGGCATTAACTTGGTCCTAATCCCATCAATCATTGTTTTTATTGGTTTCTTTCTTACATCTAGAATGTATCTGTTAAATACCTCACTAAGGTTGTTTACAACCAAATCTGTCTTACAGTTGGTGTCAAATGCATGTCTAGCCCATGTTTCCACAGGAATTGCTGACAACCACTTCCAAGCCTCCTCACTCTCTAATCTCAGTTTTTCCATTGCAATGTCAAATAAGTTTTTAGTGAAAGCATAACTGGCGGCATCCATGCATTTTTTAAGATCTTCACCCCTAAACCCAGCAGTTTGAAAATTTGCATAGATGTGTCGAAGACAATATCTTTGTGGACAGTTAGGAAAAACTTGATTTACTGCTTTCAGAAGTCCCTGTTTTTTGCATTTCATTTTAGATCAAGGTACATTAAAGGAAGTACTCAAAATTAAGTGCATAAACTATTTCACTCACCTTCTGCCTATCAGACATGATGGTATCTCTGCCAAACTCCCCTTCTTCTCCACCAAGTGCATATTTCAGTTGAGTTAGAAACCAACACCAGTTGGTTGTGTCCTCCTTGCCCACAACAGCAAATGCAAGTGGATACATATTATTGTTTCCGTCTCTGCCGGTGGCTGCAAGTATTTGAGCTCCAGTAGCTAGCTTGATGAAACAGCCATCTAAACCTGCAAATTTCATCAAGTTAAAAAATGCTCACAAAGAGATTATGCACAATGTACATAGATGCACAATTACCTATGAACGGTCTGCAGCCTTTAAGAAAACCTTCTCTAGGTCCATTAAGACAATAAAACAAGCCATGAAAATGAGGGCCAGGGTGTGGATTTTCAACGGTTGGTGCTGGAGTGACAGTTTGCACAATAATCCTACTGCCAGGGTTAGTATCAATGACAGTTTGAGCATAATCTCTCAGCCTGAAATATTGTTCTCTATGATCACCGAGCACAGCATCAAGAGCAATGTTCTTTGCCCTATAGGCCATCATAGTGGGTACGTCGACACCGTATTGTTGCCTACAATTGTCTATCAGTGTCTGAATGTTAGTGCTAGGGTCTGATCTAAAGAGATTTACATATGTTTTAGCTAACCATCTAGCACTAACCCTTGAACTCTCTGTTGTTGTTCCACAAGTGTGACCCAACTGCATCTTCCTAAGGACAAATGTCTTCTCACCTTTTATCTCAGATCCAACCATGTAGAAAGGACAATCATTTTCAATGCATTGTGCAATGATTCTTTTGTCAGAGTTTCTATGATACATGTAGTTCCTGCTTTGTGCTATGTGCAACTCAATCAAAGCATCCCTAAATTGTTGCACATTTCTGAAGCACATCTTTAGGCACAATTGCTCATGTGGTTGTTGTCTTCTATCATCATACCATTTCCTCTTTGGCATTTTCTTTGCCCTACTTTTTCTTCCTTTAGGCAGCGCCATAGTTATTGGTTCAAAACCATCATCGTCACTGTCATTCAGGAAGCCAAGGTCTGAATCTTCATCGGATGATGGCTTGTATTCAGGTTTTGTCTCAGTTTGCACACTAGAATGAGACCTCGATGTGGGTCCTCTCCTCATAGGCAACTTCTTTTTCTTCTCATGTGTCTGAGCTGGTTCAGGTTGTGTTTCATTGTCTACTGCCGGTAGAAATAAGTCTTCAATCTCACTATCACCCTCACAATGCAACAGCGGGTCCTCTTTCTTCCTCCTCATCTCCTCAAGCTTCTCGGCAACATATCTATCTTCCTTCTTTCTCATTTCTTCCATCTCCTCAAAATCTGCTTCTCCCATGTCGAAATCTGAGCCGTTATATGAATCTGAATCGTTCTCTTCATTTGCTTCATCTTCTGCAACATAGTTTTTCTCAAGATCTATTACATTCCCCTTGCATAAATTGATGCTTTCTTGAGTGCACACATAATCATTCCTGCAATAATTAGTTTCCTAAATCAGATTCCCAAACCCTAAATCAGATTCCTCCAATTTTCTCAAACTAAAATGCAATGAAATTTCTTAAATCAGATTCCCAAACCCTAAATTATTACAGCATACAAATCATGGCATGGGTTGGAACTTACTCGAATCCTCTAAAATTACATGTCCACTGATCGTTGCTCGGTGGAGGATCGGCCCAGACCTGAGCTAGCAACGCCGCCGCCGACGATGGCGGAGAGGGCCATAGCTCCTCCAGGTCGTCGACGCCTCCACCTCCACCTTCAGAACTTCCGCCGTCGATCCCTCCGACCAGAGCCCCGCCGCCGTGAGCCCCGCCGCCGTGAGCCCCGCCGCCATGAGCCCCGCCGCCATGAGCCCCGCCGCCGTGAGCCCCGCCGCCGTGAGGCCCGCCGCCGTGAGCCCCGACGCCGTGAGCCCCGCCGCCGTGAGCCCCGCGGCCGTGAGCCCTGCCGCCTTGAGCCCCGCCGCCGTGAGCCCCGCCGCCGTGAGCCCTGCCGCCGTGAGCCCCGCCGCCGTGAGCTTCCTTCATCGCTCGCCGGTCGCCCGCTCTGTCTGGAAAGAACGAGGAAAAATCGATGGAACCGGTCGACCGGACGATCCTGATGGGCAAGTGGCCACATCAGCGTGTATGGTGGGCCCTGGCTGTCAGTTTTTTTTTGTGTCAAAACGTGTTTAGACTAGGATATGTGCTATCTGTTGTTCATTGCCCCAAAACTGGTACGAATTAGCAAATTTTTGCAAAAGTGGTATTGACTTGTTAACTGAGCCCCAAATGTGGTACCGATATGTAATTTACTCCCTCCGTTTCCTTTGATTTAACCAGATGTTTTTTTACTCGTGGAATCTGAAGGAAATCCTAACTTTCCAAAGGAATCCTGAATCACAATTCCTTCAAACCGAACAGCACCAAAGGAAAAAATTCCAAGGAAAATAATGCCTTCAAAATTCCTTCATTTTTCCTTTGGATCGAACGGTGCCTAAGAATATGAAACCGATTCATTTTGTGTAAAACTTGCGGTAGGAAGTCAGATTTGTCCGTTTGGCACTCAAAAGTCAAAACGGCCAAACCCCTCTATCCTCCACGCAGACGTTGCCACGAGGGCCCAGACCTCCGCAGCAAATGATGTTTCGCCATATCACCATGACTGCCACGCTCTTGCCTCTCATTCGCCGTGCACCCGTTCCAGTGACGTGGCCGGATAAGCCGCAGCGTCCTCGCGGTCACCCACCCAGAACCGGCGCCAATGACACATGGTCCCGGCAACGCAACCCTCACCATGGCCCCACATGTTAGGTAGTGTCTATCTCCAGCTTTCGGTGATAGGTCTTCGTGCCACCACTTCGTCTTCTTGCCATCCCCACCTCTGACTGAAGTCAAAATAACTTGACGAACACTCGCAAATGTACTTCGAGTACAGACGCACGCAATTCGCCTGCTCCTCACCACGCGAACCGACAGGGGAGAACTGGTGGCGTACGGACGGGTCCTTCTAGAAGCTTCGCCGCTGCCCGGTCGACACAGCCGCGGTGGCGCCGTCAACGTCCCAGTCGCCGGGCCTCTCCCGCCGCAAGACCGCCTCCGCCGAGGCGAAGCCGTCGGAGGCAGCGACCACCAACCTCGCAGGCGCCCTCGCGCCTGAGCGGACAAGGCGCCGCCGCGAGCAGGAGGAGGAGGAGGCGGTGCCCTTCTGGCAGAAAACCTGGTTCCTGGCGCTGCTGCTGGCGATGGCTGCCGCGTCGTTCGCGCTCGCTTTGCTGCTCTACCTTGGCCTCGATTTACCTGAGGCGTCGACGACGCAGTCCTACGCCGCCCAGTCGGATACCGCTGTCGAGGTGGGTAATTTCTGTCTCTGTCGTTGTGTATGCTTGCGATTTGGTATGGCTGGGTTCAGGCCGATGAGGGTTCCTCGTTCGGGATAGAGATTTGAGAACACTCACGGGTCGGATCGGTGATACGATTGTTTCTCCAATTCGTCTATAGATTTCCTACGGATCAGCGATTAAGTTGATGCATGAGAGGACCAAATTTCGGCTGCATTCCCACGACGTGCCGTATGGATCTGGGAGCGGCCAGCAGTCGGTCACCAGCTTCCCTAATGTGGACGATGCCAATAGCTATTGGGTATGTATCTCTCTAGCGCTGTACTGTACTGGTAGTATGAAGCAAAATTTGGTCGCACCCTCATGTTATTGGCATTTGGGACTATCAACTAGCATTAAGATTCAGTTCAATCGAACGGGTCTATTACTTCGTTCTCCTTCAGGCAAGTCCATTCTTATGGCTGTTAGTAGTTGCTGATAGAGTGACGGGCCATAATTCAGAGGAGGGGGTGGTAATGTGCACTTTTTGCTAAAGCTAACTAGTGACCGCTTTCAGATTATAGCACATCCTACCATCCTTCCTTTAGGTTTGTACACATACTTATACTGATCATTAGAAGGGTACTTCCCAGTACATTATTGACCATTTCATCGGCTTCTTTTAATGAAAATTTACTCAAAATGAAGCATTCGCCATGCACTAAGTAGTTATGTATTGGAGTTCATATGAAGATTAAGCACAACAGTTTCTAAGAATAAATTGATATATGTTTTATTATTATTCATGGCGGAATATGTTTTAGTTGTTTGTTACTACTCATAACTAATGGTTAGAAGTTTTGTGCCAAACTTTTTCTTTGCAACTTAATTTTATAGAATGTCTAAGAATGCAGATCGTGAGACCTCAGCGGGATACTTCAACAAAACAAGGCCATCCTATAACACATGGAACAATCGTAAGGCTTCAACATATGAGGACTAGAAAGTGGTTGCACAGCCATCTCCATGCTTCTCCCATTACAGGAAATTTGGAGGTCAGCAACTTGTGACTTTCTTCTAATTTTCGGTCATGCATGACATGGTTGTTGAACGATTAGACAACTGCTGTTAATTCTTTCAGTTATAGAACCATTTTTAGATGTAATTTTGTCTTATGTAGTAAATTGGTGGATCTATTCTCATTGATGTGACAATTGGATCTATATGCCGCTTATATTGTTATTGGAATGAAGAAAAGATTGCGAGAAACAAATTTGGAATGTACACTTGACATTTATCGAAAAAAAGGACCATGAATGGCCACAACATTTTGAAGCCATGTACTGCCTAGACTGCTATTTACACCGACTTATTTAACTTTGTATCTCCGGGGTGCTTCAGTATCCAAAACCTCCCACTCAATGCTCCGGATCTTCTACTCCATCTTATAGAAATTTTGCATCTGCATTCAACATCTGAAATCTCGACGATTTAGTCGAACAAATTCAAGCAAAAGAAATACCATATTACATCTTTCGTTGGCCTATTAAGGCTCAGTTTGCGGTTGCTAAAATATGCTGTGTTGTGCTTATTTTATGATCTGCTGTTGAAAATTAGCAACAAAAGTAGGCAAAGGGGGTTTAAACAAACACTAAAATAGGCAAAGCGGGTGGCATAGGATCATAATAATCCATCCATAATCCACCCGAATACCAAAGACTAAAATGGCCATTGTGTATGCCAGGATCATTTAGTACATTTGTAGATTAAATTAATCAGTCAATACATATTTATGCAGATACTTCCTTTTCTTTGCAATTATAAGTACAGATATATCATATAAATGGAGCGTTCACAATTTTTAATTTCAAGAGTAACTCTATGGGTGACTAAATATTTGAGTATTTTACCATCCTTATTTTCGAAATGGAGGCATAGCCCTGCCCTTTGCATCAAGTGATGCATGCGGCCTCTTTATTAATTTATTATCAATGTCTTACAAAAGAAATACATTGTTGGTCACGCAAGGTCGATACATGTATCAACCATCTAAAGAATAAGTATGACATGATGTAGTGCTTCCTCAACATGATATCACACAGTCAAAATGCCAATTGAACTGGCTGTATAAATCATGTGCAACCATATGCAGCTGGTTGGACCCAAAATTCATAGCCGGACGCTGCTCCGTTGGCTGGAGGTAGGACCACATACAGATACAATGGACTGCCATAGGAATAACCTGCATGAAAGAAGATGTTTTTGCATTGTTAAGGATATAATCATTTCGTACTTTCCACATAGCCCACACAAGAGAACAAACTCCTACTCGGATTTGTACTTTATCTTTCTTTGTGACAACCCGAAGCCAATTCCCAAAACGATTCATGATATTATGTGGGGGTGTGATATTAAAAGCTATATGAATAATGCGAAATTATCTTTGCAAGGGGGCATGAGATAAATAAATGCTGAATTGTTTTATCTTGGTTACAAAAGCAACATTTCTTACTACCTTGCCAATTTCTTTTGGCCAGGTTACCTTTCTTGAGCAGATATTTTACCATCCTTCTAGTTTGCGCTTAGGTTTCTCAGATGAATTAAGTTGGTTACTACACTCATGACCATGTCATGAATGAATCCAATGTGCCACAGAAGTGTTGTACAGTGACCTGCTTATTTTTGTTAATTTACCTATTTGTGCAAATTAATAGAGCAATGACCTTTCTGATACAGTTGAAAAAGATTAGGAGGCGTTTGGCGGCGTCGAGGCGCGGCTTTGTTGCTTAGCTTAGGACAGGCTCTTTCATGTTGTTCTGTCTGTGGTGGCTGTCTTCGGACTAGCCGGTGTGGAGTTGCGCTATGCTCATTGCTTGCAGCGAGTGGTAGTTTTCTTGTACTCAAAATTCCCCCTTAATGTAAACATATAATACGCCTTTAGGGTACTCTCGAAAAAAAGGAACTTTGGACTAATGTTGGTTTCAGTACTTCATTTGATGTTGGTTTCCTGGAGAGTATTTGGAATAGGACGTTGGACTCTGTGACAACCTTTGTCAAATGAAACATCTTTTGAAGGGAGAACTATGGTGCATTCTTTATGTAAATTAGTTACATTCTTGATAGAACATCATGGTGATCAATATATATTCATGACTTCATCTAATCTCAGGTTAGCTGCTTTGGTGGCGAGGGCGAGTCAGATACGGGAGACTATTGGATGTAAGTGTTGCAGGTGCATTATATTTCAGCAAGCCGTTGTTGGGTCCATTCCTTGATCTAGCTGATCTCTTGCACTGCAACATTCTGGTATCAGGCTCGAGATCGAGGGCAGTGGCAAAACATGGCGGCAAAACCAGAGATTTCGGTTCCGCCATGTTGACACCGGTGGCTATCTGCACAGCCATGATAGGAAGTACACCCGCATTGCAGGCGGACAGCAAGAGGTGAGTCCACAAGAATATTCTTGAATATTCCGTCAAGTCCTCACATAATGGAAGAACCTACAAATCATTTGCAAGTGCATTCTTATTTCTGCCTGTGCAGGTATGTGTGGTTGGTGACAAGCGACCTGACAATGTCTGGCTTGCCGCTGAAGGCGTCTACCTCCCGGTGAGCCTGCCCAAATAGCTGCATTGCTAGATGAGAAGCGCCATCACTGAAAGAACAAATGTACTAAGTATATGATTCGAGATACTGTAGATGTAATCACTGGAAATATTGGACTATGCCCAGTTGCGTTCACTTGAGCAACTAATGTAATGTACACGATTGTTGTGTATGAAATGATGATCACGTGATGTAGCTGATTACCACTTCATACATGCTCCATTGGTCTTCTATTTTTTTTAATGCTAATAAGATGCGTTAACTGGTGTGTGATAGCAAGATCGCTTGCTGACAAAGAACTTACAACTGGGCGTGTATCATTCGTATTAACGGTGTGTTTGGTTTGCTGCGATACCAGGCGTTTGGGATGCAGGATATCACAGATGTGGACGATCAGGTTTGAAGAATATTTTCTCCATATTTTGCTGGTAACCTGGTTGATGATAGCAGAAAAATTTGCCGGACGAGGGCACAACCAGCTTTGTGTCACGGCCCAGCCTAGGCCCAGTACCAAGAGTAACAAGTGGTTCCGGAGGAAGGCGGCCCAGGCTCATGACGTGAACGGGTCCGTGACGGAAGAGACTGGCGAGGCGACCACTGATAAATAGAGTTGTTCGTGCGAAGAGGAAGTTCGAACTCTTAATAAACAAAATCGTAGTTATACTTGTAATTTTCAAACCCAAAGTCCCGTTGTAGCGCTTGGATTTCCTCGGATAATAAGGCGGCCCACGCTCATGACGTGAACAGGTTCGTGACGGTGACGGAAGAGACTGGCGATGCGACCACTGATAAATAGAGTTGTTCATGTGAAGAGGAAGTTCGAACTCTAATAAACAAAAGCGTAGTTACACTTATAATTTTCAAACCCAAAGTCCCGTTGTAGCGCCTGGATTACCCAAAGTCCCGTTGTAGCGCTTGGATTTCCTCGGATAATACAAGTGGTACCGTAATAATTGGTATCAGAGCTCAGTTTTGATCCCTGATTGGTCTTGATCTATAAATCCGATCGTGGTCGGTACCGATTTCAAATTGCGACTGTAATTCCTATCCTTTGGTTTGATCGGCGATCTAGCGGCTTCGATCTGGTGCACAGGAGGAATCCTACCGCCGCTAGACTCAGATCTCGACCGCCATGGCGACGGTGGCGGAGCATCATGTGGCAACCAATTCGAAGCTCGACGACCTCGCGGAGAAGATGGCGGCTCTCACTGCATGGATGCAGACCACATCTCAAGCCACAGCGGGCCTCGCCAAGAGTACCGGCCTCCTCCAACTCCATGTGGAGGACACGGCTTCACGACTCGGTCTCCTCGAGGCCGATGCGGCGGCACGTCGCGCACTACCGCCGACGCCGATCACCCCCACGATCACGGTGGTGCGTGTGGACGGCGACAAACACCTAGTTGGGCTCGACGATCACCAACAACAGCGGGGGCAGGGCACGGGGATCCCTCGATCCACCGATCCTCCTCCCGAACCTGGTACGTCTCGACATGTAGCTCAGATGTTTGACCGCGAGCCTGACCTAGATGGGGTGTGTTTTTCTCAGCACCACACATCACACCACCGTCCACCCTTCACGAGTACTCTGAAGATGGATTTCCCCAAGTTTGATGGGGATGATCCAAAATTTTGGATAGATAATTACGAGCTATATTTGGAGATCGATGGTGTTTCGCCCCACATGAAGGTTAATATGCCGCGCCTAACATGATTGGCAATGCTGCTTTGTGGCTCAAAACCACTCAAAAGCGCCGTAAATTTGTTATGTGGGAAGAGCTGTGTGCAGCTATAGTGGAAAAATGGAAAGCAAACACACTTTCTATATGCGACAGCTGTAAGTGCTTAGTCAAGAGGAAACTGTAGAGGATTACACTACTAGCTTTAACACTCTCAAACACCAGATCTTATTAGAGGATTCATACACCGGTGAGATTCTATTCGTGGAGAGATATTTAGCTGGTTTACATGTTGATATTCATACTACAGTTGTTTTACATTGTCCTAAAGACACATAATCTGCTAGTCTCTTGGCTACATTGCAGGAAAAGGAGATTCATGCCAACAAGCATAATTTCTCGCACAAGTTCAAGGAAAAGAATAAGCATTATTCTGACATGCAGTTCTATGACAAGTCACACAAGTACAATGGAAGATCAGAGGACAGTAAGAAGACTGACAGTCCAAAGTGGGATGCCAAGCTGGAAGCGCTGAGAACTTACCGCAAGTCCAAGGGTCTGTGTATCACTTGCGGTGAGAAGTGGAGCAGAGCTAAAAAATGCCACACTGAAATTCCTCTTCACATTATGGAGGATCTCCTGGAAGTGTTTTCGAGCAACTCCGAGGATGGATCTTCTTCCGGCTCGAGTTTTGAAGATGATTTTTGCTTGCTGGCACCAGTTGCTTCCATGGACAGGCCTCGTTAGCGTCGCACCATGCGCCTTCATGGCGTGGTCGACAAGCATCACATCTCCATCTTGGTAGATTCTAGGGAGAATTATTCATTCATCAGCACTGAATTGGCGACTAAACTAGACAGACAACTGACAGGTACAACGCGTGCTTGGTTTGTGGCTGCGAATGGTTCTCCACTCATCAGTTCTCACTTTATGTTGCGGTTACAGTGGTTGTGCCAAGGGCATTATTTTTCTCAGGATTTTCATGTCCTTACATGTTATGACATGATTTCGGGGGCTGATTGGATGGAAGATCACATCCCAATGTGGGTGCATTGAAAGCAGCGTTGGATGAAATTTACACATGGGTCTAAGAGAATTAAGCTGTGTGACATTCATGATAGTGATCAGAAGTGTTGTCCCGTGTCTGTAGCAAAATTGCATGGCCTGCTTTGTTGAGGTGCAATTATTGATTATATTAAGGTGCAACCAATTCATCAGGAAACATCTCTCAATTCCCTAACACTTGACGTCGTGACAACAATGCTAGCCAAAATGCAGTCTGTCTTGGATGAATTTGACAATCTGTTTGGTAATCCAGTTGATTTACCTCCGCGTAGAGCCTGTGATCATCACGTTCCGCTCATCACCGGGGCACAACTAGTCAATGTGCGACCATATCGGTATGCCGTAGCTCTAGTTCTTTTTCCTTTCACGTGCTCCTGGTGCGTAAAAAGGACAGGACCTAACGATTCTGCATGGATTACCGATAGTTGAATGCACTCGCCGTCAAGAAAAAGCATCCATTGCTGGTTGTGGACGAGTTACTAAATGAATTGGAAGGGGCAAAATTTTCTAGCAAGCTTGATCTGAGTTCTGGGTACCATCAGATCAGGATGGCGGAAGGCTGATACGTCCAATTTGCATCATCATTCTAGATCATAATTTACCTCTATTCATTTATATTTGTCTTATTATAAGGTATTACTTATGATTTTTCATCTGTTTATGCATGTTGGATGATTCCTGAAGGATGGACTGCCGGATTCTGGATTCTGATGGAAAAGAAGGCGTTTCGGTGAAATTTTGCAAAGATCAGAAAAATACCAGAAAAATATGGAAACATATTATTTCTCCAGAAGAATGAGGGATCCAGAAGGAGGGACGAAGAAGGGCCTCAGGAGGCCCACAACCCCTAGGTGCGGGCCCACTTGACCCCGCTCCTAGGGCAGGTGTGGCCCACCTGCCCGGCCTCCGACTCCGCCCCTTTGCCTATATCATCCTTACGGAACCCTAAGCCTCGAGGGGGCGACCACAGATAGATTTCCGCCGCCTCTGGGGGCGGAAAACACCGAGAGAGAAAGATCTCTCCGGCAGACAGATTTCTGTCGGGGGAATTCCTTTCCGGAGAGGGGAGACCATCGCCATCAACACCATCATCAAGCTAGGCTTCATCGGGATCATCATCATCATACACACCATCATCTCCACCAGCACTATCATCACCACTCCGTCTCGCTGTAACAATTGTGTTGGATATTACTTTAGTTATTAGGGGAAACTTTCCCGGTGTTGATTACTATTGTAGTTGATGCTTGTGAGTGAAACCATTGGATTATTTTTTATGTTCACATTGTTATCTATTACCATATCATCTTTGATCTTGATCCATATGATGTCTTGTGAGTAGTTCGTTTAGTTCTTGAGGACATGGGAGAAGTCATGTTATTAGTAGTGAATCTGTGATGAGTTATTATTCAATGGTTTAGTATTTAAGTTGTGGTGCTATTCTTCTAGTGGTGTCATGTGAACGTCGACTACATGATACTTCACCATTTATGGGCCTAGGAGAATGCATTGTGTATTTGGCTACTAATTGTGGGGTTGTCGGAGTGACAGAAACCCGAACCCCCGTTAGGACACCCTTGCACAAGGGAGCGTAGGATCTCAGAGTTTAAGGCTATGGTTAGATTTATATCGTAATTACTTTCTTGTAGTTATGGATGTTTGCAGGAGGTTTAATCACAAGTATGCATTAGTCCAAGTACGGTCGGTACATTAGCACAGGTTCACCCACACAACACTTACAACAACAAAGAAGAGTACTCACATATTTGAAGCGAAAGCACTTGACAGAATTCCCATGTGTCCTCGAGAACGTTTGGTACTTATAAGTATTTCCACCGGCTTGTCCTTTGATAAGAAAGGATTGGGCCACTTGATCCGTTTGTTCGTTACCTTTGTTACTTGCTCCTTGTTTTATTGCCTTGTCAGAAAACCACTAAAAATCTGTTTGCTAAGTGTTCACAGGGATTTCCGGCTCCATACCACTGTTCAGCACCTTCTGCTCCTCGTTGGGATCGACACTCCTATTTATCGAAAGTACTACGATACACCCCCTATACTTGTGGGTCATCAAGACTATTTTCTGGCGCCGTTGCCGGGGAGTGAAGCGCTATTGAAGAGTGAAACTGGTAAGGGAAACTTTTACTGTGAGTATTTCTTTTGTTACTACTTGTTACTTTGTTTCCAATATGGATAACCCACTTGGTTTTCTATTTGGGAAAACTACTACCAGTGCTAGGGTAGTAGATTAACCACCTCCTGTTGAGATAGATCCTTTTAAGATACCTACAAGTATTATTAATCGTGTTATGGATAATTATTATTCTGGGGATGGAACCGTCCATCCTGGTGATCACTTGCTTTTTATCCATAAATTATGCGGATTATTTAAGTGTGTAGGTATCACAACTGAATAGGTGAAGAAGAAGTTACTCTCCATATACTTGAAAGGGAGAGCTGAAGAATAGTATAAGCTGCTCAAGAATGGACAATCCATGGAATGGGAGGACATGTCATCTCTCTTTTACTCTAAATTTTATCCTCCTAGTGAGATTCATAAGGATAGAAATCTTATATATAACTTTTGGCCTCTTGATGGAGAGAGTACAACTCAAGCTTGGGGGAGATTGAAGTTACTAATGCTTAAATGTCCTATTCATGAACTCCCTAACAATATTATTCTCAATACCTTTTATGCTAGGCTTTCTCTTCATGATAAAGATTTACTAGATGCTTCGTGTGCTGGATCATTCACACGTATGAAGGAAGAAGCTAAATGGGATCTCTTAGACCGTATTCAAGATAACATTGAAGCTTGGGAGAATGACAAAGGAAGAAAGTCAGGTATAAACTATGATTATGAATGCATTAAATATTTTATGGGAACTGATGACTTCCGTGATATTAGCAATGAGTTTGGTCTTGATTTCCAAAGTATTGCCAACTGTTTTAAGGCCTTTGCCTCTTACATATAAATTCCCAAGAAGAAGTGGAATAAGTACCATGCTCCTTATAAAGATGTTGTTAGTCATGTTCCAGTTAGAAGTACTCAAGTTTGTACTATTAATCATATTGTGCATGAACCCCATGTTGAGAAATTACCTTTCCCAGCTAAGGTAAAGGAGTATTCTATGATTATTAGTGCAAATAACAAAGGTACAATGAAAACTGTGGAGCCTGGTAAGCAATTGAATATTGAATCTATGGTAGCTATTGTGAAAGACATTGTCACTAGAAATAGAGAGGATGAGCACATTGTATTATGTGAAGATGCTTCTATTATTATCTCTCACCCTGGTAAGGCTAGAAAATCTAGTGTTCATGTGTTTTATGTTAAAATTGGTGATCATTGCTACTATGGTTTATGTGATATTGGTCCTAGTTCTAGTGCTATTCCTTATGAGCTTTACAGAGAAATTATGCATGAGATTGGTCCTTGTGAGCATGAGGACATTGAGGTGGTTATCCACCTTGCTAATAAGGAAACCATTTGCCCCATTGGCATTGTAAGAGATGTGGAGGTTCTTTGTGGTAAGATCAAATATCCTGCTGATTTTCCAGTGCTTAATTCAGCAGCTAGCAAAAATTGTCCTATCATTTTTGGTAGATCTTTCTTGAACACTTGTGGAGCCATTATTGATTGTAAGAAGGAAAAAGTTTTAACTAAGTTTGATGGAGATTCTTATGAGTTAAAATTTTCCAAATTTTCTAAAACTCCTTGTGAAAATAGCTTGCCTAATAAAGATTTCAGGATGGAACAACTTGCTTCCATTCATCCGGTTTATGACCTTGGACCTCTTTTTGATGACTGTAAGTATGCTTATTCTGATGATAAAGTTGTTTCCAGTGACAGTTATATTGTCAACTTTATTCAAAGTGATACTGAAAGTTACTATGAGAGAGGGAACCACGGTTTTATGCATCTCAATAATGTTAAGTTTCCCCATTTTATGTTGAAAGCTTTGAAGTTACATCTGTTTTGTCGTCCTATGCTGGTGGCTTTTTGTGTCAACAATTCGTTTTCTCATGATACCCCCATGCATAGGAAGTGGGTTAGACTCAAGTGTGTTGGTTATTTGCTTCTTGATGCTCTCTTTCACTTCAAATATATATCTCCTTTGTGAGCATCTTTGGAAGTTTCAAGCCTAACTTAAAGGCATTAAAGAAAAGTACTTGTTGGGAGATAACCCAAGAGTTTTGTCGAGTCTTGGAAGTTATTACCTCTGTAATAACCGCTCCTTATCCTTTTTGTTTTGGTTTTTGTGTCAAGTTTAACTACTTTTGTGAAGTAGAGGAGTTGTGAAAAGTGGCTGTCCTGGGACAGATTTTTGTGCTGCATTGTAAACATTCGTGAGGGAGCTCAGTACTTCGGATGGAGCTGCATTTTTCTAAGCCTGTTCTCCAAGTTGTTACCCAACTTTCATCAGTTCTGCACTTTTTGATTTGAGCAACAGAGGGTCTTTGAAAAAACCAATCTTTACCTGCTGGTTTGTTTTGACAGATTTCTGCCGTCATTTGCATTTGCCTCTCACAGAAGCTTTTGTTTTGATGGGTTTTCAGTTGAAGTGTGTACCAAAGGTTTGTTGTTTTTGCTTACACTAATGTTGTCATTGAGTTTGTGCAAGGGTTTTGTATGAAGGAAATTCTCAGGAGAAAGAGAAAAGGAATCTGCAGGGTTCGTCATTGAATAGGTAAAAGTGGTGAAAACAGAAGGTTCGTGAAACCCCAATCTTTTTATATTTTTTATGTTTTTAATACATAAGGGAAGTTGCGATACGAAACTAAAGAGGAAACGGAGCCCAGGGTGGACAAACCCACCCCAGGCGCGGGCCCAGCCTGGCCGCGCCTGAGGGGGTGTTCCCCCTAGAACTCCATCTCCGCCTCGTTTCCATGTCAAAACCTTCCTTATGCATTGAAACTTCGCAATATATAACCCCCCAGTTTCCTCGAGGTTCATGCATCGTGTTCTCGTCGTGTTTTCGTTTCGATCTGTTTCTGTCAGGAATTCTTCTCAAGTTTAGAGCACCATGGCCTCCGCCAACAACAAAGGCAAGAAGCCCATGGAGATAGAGTTGGAAGAACAAACCGTCGCAGGAACAAGGGGAAGGAAACCTACTTTTGTAGGAGCAATTAACAATGCGGATGCTTTTTCTCGTCACATGCAGGGAATCATAGCCTTCGGTCCAGAACTCATATACTGCCCTGAGGCAGCGGAAGCCCTTCGAACCACCAACGAGTTTTGTGATAAGTACTGTGCTTTGAGGATGAAGGTGGATATGCTTCAATAGGAGAATAACAGGCTTCGTAAGATGCTGGAAGATTTTCTGACCCATGACAAGAGAACACCACCACCGAAGGAGTAATTCGTCATCAAGTTTGGCATCCCCTTGGCTTGTTCCAAGCTTGGGGGAGTGCCACGGTATCACCACCATTATCTTTTATCTTTTACCTTTTTAGTGGATTCATATCTGTGGTAGAGGGGTTATCTTATAGTTTGGTTTGCATGTGTAAGTATCTCTCCTTTAGTTGATTATCTTTGTATCCCTTGGTGTGAGTGCCTTTATTGAATATTAATGAGAAGTCTCATCTTTTACATTTTGCACTTCTTATTTTAGTTTGCAATCTCTATTATATGATGGATCTTGTTGATCAGTATTGGCACCACTTTGGGATCATCAAGTGGATTTAAGTTGGTTTTGGCAAACCGAGTTCTGGTCAGTAGCATTATTATGAAAGAGAAAAAGAAAGAAAAAAGCTTACAGGTATTTTGTATCATTTGTTTTCTTTCTTGTTGGCTCATAAGCTTAGTATTCTTTATTTAAGATTCTTTTGTGTCTTCAAGGAAGATTGCATGTTTGGCTTTATTACTTGTATGTTTGTTTGTTTCCTTCAACTCTCTTGCTTGCTACCCACCCTTGCTAGCCAAAAACCTATTTTGAGAGGGCATACTTCTCATGTTTCCAAAATCCTTTGAACCAAAAATTTTGCCATTTGTGTCCACCAAATCTACCTAGTAGCTTTTGCTATTCCAAGAAAATTCTCAAGCTTCATCCACCCTTCGAATTAAAAAGTATTTTGTTATGAGAAAACTAGTTAGTAAAGCTCTCATGAACTTGATGGCACACCTTATTTACTTGCCTCTAATAGACTTGAACCATTGTGAACATCGAAGTTGTATATGCTTGCATCTATACGTTGGAATTAGCAGAACCGTGATGTCACGGTGAACATTTTCAACATTGCACTTGTACTCTGTACACATTTGATATCGTGCTCTTTTGTCTATGGATGTCATGGTGTGAAATAAGGAGGGAACTTGTAAGTCCATGGAGTTTGTATCCTATGTTAGAGAAACGCCTGGGCCGCTAGCCTAATCCATGCTTAATCATGGTGGAAACTTGCAACATCACCATAGTGAGTCATCTATGAAGCATCCTCAATAAAAAGCTATGCACATAGTAAATAAAAAGATTGTTGAGATGCTCATTGCCTGCTTGCCTTGTCATTGTGGTTATGGGAAAGCTCCTGTACCATGTGCAAGGGGTACCCCGTTGGCGATTCTCAATGATATGCAAATACTTACAATGACAAGAACTTACCTGTGACCAAAGTTGAGTAGCATGAGGAGTGGCCCTCATATTCAAGGGACATGAGGTTGCCAACTTATATTTCGTCAAGCATATACTCCATATTTGTTCACTTTAACCTTAATCATCTCAAGATGCTTATGATAGGGGCAATGAGGGCTCAAAGCTAGTAAGTACCATAATCTTTTGAAGCTCTTTATGACTTGTAATCCCTGTTACCCTCTAAGAAGGGACCTTTCTCCCACTTCCAAGTTGAGTCAGTAAACCTACTTCCTCTCTATCTCCAGCAAGCATTTGAGTTGTTGTGTTTCAAGCATTCATATAGTGATTTATTCAATCATGTTCTTTATCTTCCTTGTTTACACAAAACTCTTATCTATTGAGTATTACTTTGAAAGCCTTCACTTGTGAAAAACCTTTTGAGAAAAGAGTGCTCCTGTTTTGAAACTTCTACAAAAAAGCTTTCGTGAAACTGTTTGCCAGTTGTTCTCTGACCAAGAACAAGTTTGCCAATTCCAATTATGATTTATCTTTATGCATATCTATTGTGACTGCTGTACTTGGTTGCAAGCTAAGTTATATAATGGTGAGTTGCTTTCTTCTATGAGTTGTGCAATGGTAAGTGTGATGCTTCTTGTTCATATTCTTTTATCGACACTTCACTCCATAAACCTATGGACATGTTTACTGAGCTCAGTTTTCGCTTGGGGGAGTTGATACGCCCAATTTGCATCACCATTCTATATCATAATTTACCTCTATTCATTGATATTTGTCTTATTATGAGGTATTACTTATGGCTTTTCATCTGTTTATGCATGTTGGATGATTCCTGGAGGATGGACTGCCGGAGTCTGGATTCTGATGGAAAAGAAGGCGTTTCGGTGAAATTTCGCAAAGATCCGAAAAATACCAGAAAAATATGGAAACATTTTATTTCTCCAGAAGAATGAGGGAGCCAGAAGGAGGGACGAAGAAGGGCCTCAGGGGGCCCACACCCCCTAGGCGCGGGCCCACCTAACCCCGCGCCAAGGGCAGGTGTGGCCCACCTGCCCGGCCTTCGACTCCTCCCATTCGCCTATATCTCCCCTATAGAACCCTAAGTCTCGGTGAGCGACCACAGATAGATTTCCGCCGCCTCTGGGGGCGGAAAACATCGAGAGAGAAAGATTTCTCCGTCAGACAGATTTCTGCCGGGGGAATTCCTTCCCAGAGAGGGGAGACCGTCGCCATTAACACTATCATCAAGCTAGGCTTCATCAGGATCATCATCATCCACACCATCATCTCCACCAGCACCATCATCACCACTCTGTCCTACTGTAACAATTGTGTTGGATATTGCTTTAGTTCTTAGGGGAAACTTTCCCAGTGTTGATTACTATTGTAGTTGATGCTTGTGAGTGGAACCATTGGATTATTGTTTATGTTCAGATTGTTATCCATTACCATATCATCTTTGATCTTGATCCATATGATGTCTTGTGAGTAGTTCTTTTAGTTCTTGAGGACATGGGAGAATTCATGTTGTTAGTAGTGAATCTATGATGAGTTATTATTCAATGGTTTAGTATTTAAGTTGTGGTGTTATTCTTCTAGTGGTGTCATGTGAACGTTGACTACATGATACTTCACCATATATGGTCCTAGGGGAATGCATTGTGTATTTGGCTACTAATTGTGGGGCTGCCGGAGTGACAAAAACCTGAAACCCCGTTAGGACACCTTTGCACAAGGGAGCGTAGGATCTCAGAGTTTAAGGCTGTGGTTAGATTTTTATCTTAATTACTTTCCTATAGTTACGGATGTTTGCAAGGGTTTTAATCACAAGTATGTATTAGTCCAAGTACGGTCGGTACATTAGCACAGGTTCACCCACACAACACTTACAACACCAGAGAAGAGTACTCAGATATTTGAAGCGAAAGCACTTGACAGAATTCCCATGTGTCCTCGAGAACGGTTGGTCCTTATAAGTATTTCCACCGGCTTGTCCTTTGCTAAGAAAGGATTGTGCCACTTGCTCCATTTGTTTGTTACCTTTGTTACTTGCTCCTTGTTTTGTTGCCTTGTCAGAAAGCCACTAAAAATCTGTTTGCTAAGTGTTCATAGGGATTTCCTGCTCCATACCACTATTCAGCACCTTCTGCTCCTCGTTGGGATCGACACTCCTATTTATCGAAAGTACTACGACACACCCCCTATACTTGTGGGTCATCAAAGGCGATGAGCACAAGACGGATTTCCGCACTCATCAAGGCCTGTACGAGTTTCTGGTGATGCCATTTGGGCTAACGGGTGCACCAGCTATATTTCAAGGTGTCATGAATCCACTATTCGACAAGCTTCCACGTCATGGCGCTCTGGTCTTCACGGATGACATACTTGTGTACACACCCACATTGGAAGCACATGTCCAACTTCTTCGTCAAGTGTTTGAAATTCTGTGGGACAACCAGTTGTTCGTTAAGCGGTCCAAGTGCTTGTTCACCCAGTCCAAATTGGAGTACCTAGGGCATGTGATCAGTGGAGATGGTGTTGCGACCAATCCTAAGAAGGTGATTGCAGTTCAGCGGTGGCCAAAACCGCGTAATTTGAAGAAATTGTGCAGCTTTCTGGGGCTTGCGGGTTACTATCATAAGTTCATCCGCCGATACGGTATCATCAGCCTTCCCCTGACAGATATTATGAAGAAAGGGGTCCAATTCAAGTGGACACCAAATGCGCAACTAGCTTTCGCTACAGTGAAAAATGTTCTTATTCAAGAGCTAGTTCTTACAGTACCTGATTTCGTGCAGCATTTCATGATTGAAACAAACGCTTGCAAAACTAGCATGGGAGCTGTGTTAATGCAGCATGACCACCCAGTTGCCTACCTCAGAAAGGCTCTGTGTCTGAAGAATTAGGTGCTCTCAACTTATGAAAAGGAATGCCTCGCAATTCTTCTGGCCATTGATCACTAGCATTCTTACTTGCAACACCAAGAGTTCACTATCAGAACAAATCATAAGAGCATGTTGCACTTGACTGGGTAGCGTTTGATGACTAGTATTAAACACAAAGAGTTTGTGAAATTGATGGGTCTCAGTTAAAATATTCAGTACAAGAAAGGGATCACTAATGCATCTGCTGATTCCTTGTCTTGCCAAAATCAGGAGGACACAATTCTGGCCATTTCCTCAGCTAAACCATCTTGGTTACAAGTTCTGACAGAAGGGTATGATTATCATCTTGTTACCAAGCAGTTGTGGGCACAATTGAGTTTATATGGTACCAATGACAAGGGTTACTCGTTTGAGCAGGGTGTTATTCGTTTTCATGGCAGAATTTGGGTGGGAAATAACACCACAACCCAGCAGCATATTCTCCAGTCACTGCATGCTAGTGGGATTGGAGGCCACTCACGTGTGCTTGCAACTTATCGGCAAATCAAACATATGTTTGCATGGCCACGCTTGAAGCATATTGTGAATGAGTCTATGAGCACCTGTACCATCTATCAACATGCTAAAACGGAGCACACCAAACTGCCAGGTTTACTGCAACCTCTTCCAATTCGACCATTTCCTTGGCATACCATCAGCTTGGATTTCGTGGAGGGTTTTCCCAAGTCTCAGGGCTTTGATGTGATATCGGTTGTTATTGACAAACTCACAAAGTATGGACACTTTCTTCCTCTCAAACACCCCTTATCTACAGCTTAGGTGGCTCAGGTTTTATTGGATGGAATGTACAAGTTACATGGCATGCACAAGTGTATCGTCTTGAATAGAGACAAAATATTCACGAGTGCACTCTGGAAAGAACTGTTCAAGCTTACTGACACTCGGCTGATGATGAGTTTGGTGTAGCATCCGTAGACTGATGACCAGACATAACAGTTGAGTTAGTGTCTTGAAGCTTTCCTTCGTTCTTCCGTTCATGCTCCAGCAGCAACTGCTTCGTGCCCAGGTAAGGATGCGCTGTCAGACTAATAAGCACCGCCTAGAATGATCCTTCAGCGTTGGGGATTTTTTGTACTTGAAACTCCAACCGTATGTCCAAACTTCAATTGCTCGCTGCAGTACTCAGAAGCTAGACTTCAAATTCTATGGGCCCTACAAGATTGTCCGTTGATACGTTGGAAACGTATCTATAATTTTTGATGCTCCATGCTTGTTTAGTATCTACTTTGCTTTGCTTGTCTACACTTTGAGGTGATTTTTACATGTTTTCTGGTACTAACCTATTAACAAGTTGCAACAGTGCCAGATGCCTTTTTTCTGCTGTTTTTGGTTTCAGAAAAGTTAGTAAAGAAATATTCTCGGAATTGGACGGGACAAACGTCAAAGTCAATTACTTTCCGTGGGGAACAAGAAGTCCAGAGGGGAGACGAGGAAGCGGGCCAGGGCAGCCAGACCCCCTAGGCGCGGCCAGGGGTGGGCCCGCGTCTGGCTAGGGTTTGGCCCCCCTGGTCGCGTCCCCCTTCGCCTATAAGAAGCCCCCGATGCAGAAACCCTAAGCACCCGATCAAATCTCCAGGAAACCGTCTGTAGCTGCCACCACCATCGTACCTAAATCAGGGGGGATCTGAAGTTCTTCCCGGCACCCTGCCAGAGGGGAGATCATCACAGAGGCCTTCTCTCCGGTATGATGCGTGAGTAGTTCCACCTTGGACTATGGGTCCATGTAGTAGCTAGATGGTTATACCTCCTCCTTTGTGCTTTCATGTATAGATCTTGTGAGCTCCGTTCATGATCAAGATCTAATCTATTTGTAATCATGCATGTTGTGTTTGCAGGGTTCCAATGGATATTGAGATTATTATGTTGGTTTAATTAATGGTTTTGTCTTTATGATTCTATTATGTCTGTGTTGTTTGTGATCTTGCATGCTCTCCGTTGTTAGTAGCTATCTTGGCCAAGTAGTTGCTAGTGACTCCAAGAGGGGGTATTTATGCTCGATAGTGGGTTCATGCCTCTAGTTTCCAAGGGAAGTGACATAAATCTCTTCAGTTGTAGATGTGTTGTTGCCACTAGGGAGAAAACAACGGTCTCTTGTTCATGGAACATGTGGACTGTTTACCTTACACACTTTGCTTAAAGCAGTTCTCTGTTGCTTGCAACTTAATATTAGAGGGGGTTCGGATGATAACCTGAAGGTGTACTTCTAGTCATAGATGCAGTTGGATGGCGGTCTATGTATCTTGTTGTATTTCTTAATCGAATCTCATAGGATCTTTCTGACTTATAATTGCATTGTTATGACTTGCTCAGTTCCTATCAATTGCCCGTCATGCCATGTTGTTTATGTAAGGAGAGCACCTCTAGTGAACTATGGACCCTGGTCCAATCTTTACCATTGATACATCTTCCATTGTTACTTGTTTACTTGCTGCAAACCATTACCTTCCACACCATACGTTTAATCCTTTGTTACAGCAACCGGTGAGATTGACAACCTCACTGTTAGTTGGGGCAAAGTCTCGAGTTTGTGTTGTGCAGGTCTCCGCGTTGCTTGCAACACCTGTGTGACGTTTCCTTCCTCCTACTGGTTCGATAACCTCGGTCTCAACTGAGGGAAGACTTGCTACTATGCTGCTTCACACCTTGCT